>JANDEH010000010.1:47679493-52479493 GCA_024610705.1 Tetragnatha versicolor | reverse complement strand
AGTTCTATGATTTAAGACTTAACTGACCCCTTAAAACGTTTTTCCAGTATGTATTTTGCAACTTAAACATTCTTAAAGAAAAATAGAGTGGATCATATTACACTACTAAATCAATGTCTCATTTTGTATGTTTAGTTATTAAAATTCTCCTTCGAATGGGAAAAGAGGAGGATTTTAGGAGATTACAAAAATTTTGATAACATTAAACGATATTCTGATCACATAAACAATACATTTTGCATTAATTTAAGTAGGAGTGATTGGGACTAGTACATTCCAGTAACATTATCCAAATGGATACCATTAACCATGATCACATTAAGCGGAGACGACTGTATTAATAAAAAAGTAGCTTTTTCAATTTTGGTAATTTTCATACTATATTTAAAATGTTTACAACTACAAAGGAGTTAGCCAATATTCTTTTAAAAAACATGTATTCTAATCTAATTAAAGTCAATGTGTGGGTGTGTCTCTTTTATACAAACCCACAATTTTCTTCCAATCTGCACCAAACTTGGTATACATACGTAAAAAAACTCAAGGAAAAACAGACTGTTTAGAAAATTTTAAATAACCTCTTGACTCTATTTTGACCCTTTTTATGGTCATTTTGCAGAAATAGCTTTATTTCTCCTCAAGAAGAGATCTGTTCACTCCACTGTTACAAAGAAAACATAATGCAAAACAACAAGTTTTTAAAAGAAAAACTAGATATTAGTCTTTATTTAAAAATTAAATAAATAATCTAAAAATCTATTTGAACGAAATTTAAAATTGGTGTAAATATCGATTAAAATAATTTTATTTCAGTTTATCTAATATTGAAATGAAAAGTTTCATGGAATATACATAGTTGTTAAAATAGTCTTCATAGAAACAAAGATGATCATTCATAAACATAGCTTTTAAGAAAGTTGGTTTACAAACTAAAAACAATTAAATGAAAATGTTAAAATCCTTTTTTCCCAACTAGAAAATGTTGATTTTTTTCTTAAATTGAAAAATAGAATGTGCTTAATTATTGAATAATTTCACCTACCAAGTTAATTAAATTCCTAAAGATATGATTAATCAAGGAATCTAAATGAACATATTTTAAGTAATTTTTGGGAGATTTTTTGTATTTTTTGAGGGATTCATGTCGTAAATGTAGAAATCGTTCAAAAATTACTTTACTGGAGAACTGGATGGATTGATGATGGAATACCTTTCACCCAATTAAATAAGGTATGGAATGTATTAAAAATTTTAAAGAAGGAAGATATAACTTTACCCATGCAAGGCCAGCTAGTTTAAGAATAAAATAAAATGTTAGTGCTATAAAAAAAGCCTTTAATGTTGGAACATGCTTTCAAGTAAAAAGCTAAACTTTATTAAAATCACCCATTTTCAAGTGCGGATCCAGCACGGCTCCAAGGGGGGCACTTTTCTAGACAAGGAGTATGGCCCCCCAGTAAAAATTTTGAAATTTGACGGGTAAAAGTAGGATTTTAAATCATTTTGAGAAACGTTTTGAGCCTAAGGGGGACACTTTTCAACACCATTACCTTTATTTTTTTGACCCAAACTGTCAAAATATGGGTGATTTCCTAAAAAGTTATCACTGAAGATCCCCGTGGGGGTATGGGGATCCACCCCCAGAAAAAACTTTGAAATTAGACCTGTAAAAGTAGGGTTTTCATTCAATGGGAGACACTTTTTGGGTTCCCAAGGGGGCACTGTCCAGAGTGCCACCCTCCTGGATCCGCGCCTGCCCATTTCACGATTCTGACCCAAAATTATATATATAGCACAACAATAATAAAATTAAAGGATACAATAGTATCCAATTGAAGAAAAAACAATGAACCCAGGATTTGTGAAGAATAAAAATTTGAAATTATGGGCACACACCCAAAAAGTTCCACTCCAGCAGTGGCTTTAAAAACTGATTAAGTAGAAGAAGATCATACCTCAAGCATCGACACCAATTCATGTTTTGATACACCAATACGGTCCCGATCTGCACTATCAACAACATATATAATTGCATCAGTATTTGAATAATAGCAGCGCCAATATGGTCTAGAACACAAATATAACATCATTAGCATAAATTGTCTTCCATAATACAAAATATTGCTACAACAGTTTTATAATAATTTTCTTTGAAAATTCAAACACCTTTCAATGTTTGTATAAAAGATTTTAATTTATATATAAAAGATATTCTTATACTCTGTTCATTTTGAACTGGCGCTTGAAAATATTTCCTTCCCCCACCACCGATCTGGAACCATAGCAACTATCCTCGTCAAAGTGACGAAGAAGGCTTACTATTGGCTGCGTGAAGAGCGTAACTAGGGTTACGCTTCCAGCATGGGGGAAAGCACTATTTTTCAAGCACCAATTCTAAATGAATAGAGTATAGACAACTGCATGTAGTGCTTCTCTAGAGTCTATAAAAGAGAACCAGGATTTTAGTTTTCTATTATTGCTAATATAAAACAATCGAATAGTTAAAATTTCATTGTTTTATAATACTTAGTGGGGTTTTTTGCATTAAATGAAAATTCCAAATTGTACCGAATAGCATTTTCTCTGACCGTTTCTTTGCCAAGTCCTTTGGTGGGCGATTCTTACCAGGTGATTATCACAATGATCGTAAACCCCTTCAGACCTATACCCAAGTTAAAATCCACTGTTGTTTTCCAGAAAAGACTCGTCCAGTTAGATATGTTTAGTTATCACCGCCGGGTGGAAGGGGTAATATGTCAAAAGATTTATGACTGAGGAGGAGTGCGGATTTCCTAAGGAAGCGAGTGGGTTTTCGGTGTCTTAGGCGAAATAATAATTTTCTTTTCTGTTGAAGGTAGAAAAAATAACGACGGATTGAAATCCACAGAAAATGTCTGAATAATTCCATGTAAAATTCATAATCTTTTTAGTTTGAGAAATAAATGATATTTTCACTGAGTGAACACCAAATATTCAAAAACAAACACGTGATCCGAGGAACTTGACCACTTGACCCCCTCCCCATGCTTATCTCGGAGTGTGGACAATTGAACTCATCAGTGACACGTGATATCTCCCACTTTTAGACATGCTTGAAAGGATTCCATAACTGCCCACCCCCCAAAAATGCGATGTCCTGGTCTCTAAGAGAAATTGTTTGATTTTCTCCAGATCTACTGGACAGATTTGGATGAAATTTGGCAGGAACATAGGTTAATACAATACCCAATAAATACTCATTCAAAAACTATTTTACACGCGCATGCGTAACAATCGTCAGAGTTGTAAGGTATGAAATAACAGTCCAGAATATAGTAAAACAGTGGGTTTAAGATAGGTGACACCCTCGCAGTATCATGCAGACCTCCTTGAGTGATTTTAGAGCGTGAATAAGGTCGATAATAAATTTTCCTGTTCATAAAGCTTACTTTCACTGAAACACTGCTTTGGGGCCCTAAAGGGTTTTTGTGGGGGTGTAGATATTCAATTGCCTGATCTAGATCCCTATATACCTGCTGAAAAGTGATGAAGTCTAAAATTCTGGCTGCCCAATCCATAACAGGATCCCCAAAGGAGGATAAAGGACTCCAGATATCAATACACTACCTGAAACCTTCATTTCTCCCTTTTGAAAGACATAGTAGTCCAAGAAAGTTAGCTCAAAAAAGGGGCTTCAAGTGGAACAAATTGTAAAAGAAAGTTTGATGGTTGATTCTTATAGAAATTTTCCGTAGAAAACGATGGTGAAACGTATACCAAAATTAACCGTGTCCTTTAGCCAATACGGCGGATTTTCCAAAATGGCGGACAATCGTTTTTAACTTATTACTTCCTAAATAATGTTAATAAAATTATAATTTCTGCAGTATATGATTAGAATTTAGTAGCAAAAACAATGGGGAACTGTTTTTTTCTCTTACGATTTGTCATTTATCCAATATGGCGGATTTTCCAAAATGGCATCCACTAATGTTTATAATAAAAAAAATTATGATGATAAAATCGTAATTTTTTCAGGATATGGTAAGAATTAAGTCATAATAATATTCATATCAGTTTCCTCCCCCCAATGTATCAAATATGGCGGATTTTCCAAAATGGCGGACAATCGTGTTTTACTTATTTGCTCAAAATCGTTAATAAAATAAAACTTTTGCAGTAAATTATTAGAATTTAGTAGCAAAAATAATGTGGAACTGTTTTTTTTCTCTTACGATAAGTCATTTATCCAATATGGCGGATTTTCCAAAATGGCGTCCACCTAATGATTAAAATACATAAATTATGATATTAAATTCGTAATTTTTTTAGGGTATGGTTAAAATTAAGTCATAATAATATTCATATCAGTTTCCTGTTCTCAATGTATCAAATATGGTGGATTTTCCAAAATGGCGGCCACTTATTTAGAGCCTTTTTATTTTGAACGTTTTTACATATAAATAAATTTTATTTTGGCATAATATAAATAATTATATATTAAATTATTCATAAAATGGTATATTAACCAAGATTTTGCGATACATTGAAATAATTTCCAAAAAGGCGGCCGCATATTTCAAACTAAGTGGTAAATAGTAATTTTTGAATTTCTACCTACCTTTTTTACCCGTAATTTTTAGTAAATTATAAGTATTCTGCTTATATTTTACCTAATTACATTTAATATTTCTAATTATTAAGAAAATAACAATTAAAAATAAAAAGGATCTTAATAAGTGGCCGCCATTTTGGAAAATCCGCCATATTTGATACATTGAGGGGGAGGAAACTGATATTAATTTTATTGACTTAATTCTTACCATATCCTGTAAAAATTTCGAATTTAATATCATAATTTATGTATCTTAAACATTAGATGGAGGCCATTTTGGAAAATCCGCCATATTGGATAAATGACTTATCGTAAGAGAAAAAAAACAGTTCCACATTATTTTTGCTACTAAATTCTAATAATTTACTGCAAAAGTTTTATTTTAATAACGATTTTTAGCAAATAAGTAAAACACGATTATCCGCCATTTTGAAAAATCCGCCATATTTGATACATTGAGGGGAGGAAACTGATTTGAATATTATTATGACTTATTTCTTACCATATCCTGAAAAAATTACAAATTTACCATCATAATTTTTTTATTATAAACATTAGTGGACGCCATTTTGGAAAATCCGCCGTATTGGATAAATGACAAATCGTAAGAGAAAAAAACAGCTCCCCATTGTTTTTGCTACTGAATTCTAATCATTTACTGCAGAAATCATAATTTTATTAACATTTTTTTGGAAGTAATAAGTTAAAAACGATTGTCCGCCATTTTGGAAAATCCGCCATATTGGCTAAAGGACACGGTTAATTTTGGTATACGTTTCACCATCGTTTTCTACGGAAAATTTCCTATAAGAATCACCCATCAAACTTTCTTTTACAATTTGTTCCACTTCAACCCTTATCTTTCTTGGACTATAGGGGGTTTGCCAAAAACTTAACAACATTCCTACATAGAGCATCAAATCTCTGATGACATAATGGTCAATTTTACCAACAATTGAAGGCCTGATAGAGAATTTCTGGATCTCTCCCTATGAGATTACATCGAGAATCAGGGGTTAAACTGATCTGAGAGTTAACAGGGAGATGAATATTCACTCGATTCATGACGATTTATGCATTACTTAAAACAGCTGCAGATCCCTTTATGTTATTCACAGAGGAACTCCGACAGTTTCAGGTAGTGTATTGATATCTGGAGATCTTTATCTTCCTTTCTAGGGATCTTGTTGATCTTAATTACTTTTTAATAGATGGAAATCTTTCACTTAATGGAGCTAATCAGGTTAGCAATTTTCATTAAAACTGAAGATATTCGTCATATGGATTGGGCAGACAGATTTTTAGACTTCAACACTTTATAGCAGGAATATGGGGCTCTAGATAAGTCAATTGAATATCTCTACCCCCTACTAAAACCCTTCAGGGCTCCAAAACAGTGTTTCTGTGAAAGTAGGCTTTATGAACAGGAAAATTTATTATCAGCCTTATTCACACCCAAAAATCACTCAAGGAGGTCTGCATGATACTGCAAGGGTGTCATATCCCTCATAAACCCACTGTTTTGCTATATTCTGGAACCGCTATTTCATACCTTTCAACTCTGATGGTTGTTACTCATGAGCAGAGCCGTATTTAGGCACGTGCAACATGTGCTGTAGCACAGGGCGGCAAAATTTTGGGGGGCGGCAGATAATACCAATTCAAAATGCTACATCGATACAGTTTTGAAAAAAAAATGTACCACACAGTTTTCACATGAAGGGTCAAAAATGAGTGAATTCTCAGTTTTCTGGAGGCATATTTTCAAAAATTTTCTGGGGGGTACCTCCAGACCCCCAAAATAATTCATAAGAGAGGGAAAACATGATAATTTCACCATTTCTGAGAAAGGTGGTTAAAAGAGAGTCAAATGGGAGGGGGTAAGTACTTGGAACAGAAAATGAAATAGGGGGCCGCAATAAATCGATATGCACAGGGCGGCAAAAACCCTAAATACGGGCCTGCTCATGAGCATGCGTGTGTATAATAATTTTTGAATAAGTATTTATTGGGTAGTGCATCAACCTATGTTCATACCAAATTTCATCCATATCTGTCAAGTAGATCTAGAGAAAATCGAACAAACCTGCAATTTCTCTTAATTTTGACCACCAGTGTATTTTACATTTGAAAAAGATTGGTACTTAGATTAGATAAAGATTAGTAAGAGCATATAAGACTTTACTAATTTCAGAAAATGCATTTGTAAGTAAACCATTTATTAAATTACAGTAAAGCACCGTTTATACGTCTTTCAAGGGACCGACGTAAAACGGCGTATAAATAAAAAGACGTATAATTGAAAACAATTTTGATTATTTGAATGAATTGGGACTTAGTGAAAACGATGTATAAATGTAAAAGACGTATAAATGAGAGACGTATAAACGGTGCTTTACTGTACTTCATATTATGAATTTATTATATTTTTTACCTAAAAATTGAAAAATATTTTTCTTTGTATAGAAAAATTTTAACTATAACCGGACCTGGAAAAAGTTGTAACCTTCTGCCGAACCTTATGTATTGCACCTATGGAAGCGGGCAGTGGCTTCCCCCAAACCAGGTTTGCAGGTTCGGGCACTTTTTCCAGGTCCGACTATAACTGTCTGAAAGCTATATTCTCTTGATCTGCAAGGAGTCATACAGTATACTCTCGACATCACATGAACTTCGGTTTATGCCTAAAAACCTTATACCTAAAAGAATGTTTCCCCCGTAACATAAGTATCTCACTAATATTAATTTCCAAACCCCCCTTTAGTCATTTTTTTTTCAAAACCAAAAGTGAATTTTTTCCAAAAAATCACCATGCTGGTTTCTTGCAAGAACATCACAACTCAAATATCACCAATCTTTAGTATTCGGCAAACTTGTCATCTAAGGCTTCAAACTTGGCACCTAGACATCACAATGCATAAGGAAAGCAGTGGGAAGGATCTGCTTGTTGATTGATTTTCCTGGGCCAGAGCCTGCAAGAAGATGACGTAATTTATGTCAAGGCGCGAAATTCTGCTTCAAGCTCGCTAACTAGCCATAGGCGTGCTACAGCATTTATTGGCAGATGTATAGATTTTAGAAGCTGTGGCTAAGAGATGAGAAATCCCCAGGGATTTCAAAAATTTTGGTCGAGAAACAATATCAATCTGGAATTTAGAAAAATTATAAAACTAGATTGGAATAATCGAGGATATCCTGGGAATGCGAGTTCCATATTAAGTACAATTTTTTAAATATATATACAATTCTACCAAATTATTTGCATATAAAAGTTACTTAAAATACACTGACTGATTTTTTGCAGATAATATAATATTGATTTAAAAACTGTTACATGTTACAACAATTAAAGCTAAACTGAGAAAATCTAATTAATAGCTTTTTTGAGGCACAATAATTATTAATTTTACGTATTTTTCTTTGGATTACCTCAAACTTGCAACATATTGAAATATTCCTTATTTGCAGCTCCTGGTTATCGAGAGTATACTGTATTATACAACTACATTAGAAAACAAATCAACTGTACAAACATAATCATATTATAGACAGGAAATATTAAGCTGAAAATAGAGTGAAAATAGGTCTCAATGTGACTTGCACTTGGCATAAAAATTAATAATGGTTGGATGTACTGAGCCATGTAAAGAAGTGACAAGTTTACTTTCTATAGAGTAATTCTCTATCACGAATGAGATGATACCATTGTCATTGTGATTAGCTAAAACATGCAAGTCATATGAGATACAAAACTAATACATAAAGGATTAAACATTCTGAGGCTTTGTGAAGTTTGGTATTTGTGTTCCTCAGCAGTGAAGTTATGCTACTTATAACAGATTTAATTGCAATGACTTACTGAGAAAAAAGTTACTGAGTTTTAAAGCCAATCTTGGCTTTGGAAATATATTATATGTTTTTAATTTATCTGGTAATGTGACAAATAATTACAATACCAGTAACACTTTTAGAATTGGAGAACTAAATATTAACCTAGACTTAAGTTCTATTCAAAAACTTAAAAATACTAGTTATTTAATGTCCATTATTTCTCCATACGGAATGCCAGATACTATTTCATGCCCAAATGTGCAATTTTTCACTAAATAGTTTGTAGATTGTTTCTCTTTCAACCAAAACTCATTGGTGACTCATTCATAAAAGGATAAAACTGATGAAGAATATTCAGAAGTAGCCACAGTTCAGTTTCAGCTTTCTGTTTGAAATTTAAATCAATTTAACCAATGAGATGTTAAGATAACGGAAAATTAAGTGAATGGAAGTATGAAGTAACCTCTCGAGATGCATGTAAAAAATACAAAGCAAAATTACCGAATACTGGTTTGCCCTCCAAGATCCCAGACCTGGAACTTCAAATTCTTATAGGTGACTTGCTCAACATTAAAGCCAATAGCTGAAAAAGTTACCAAATTAAGTAAACAATCACTGACATAAAATAAATCTAAAAAGTAATCAAACAAATAAAATTTGGTTCCTTACATTATTAAAGAACTTTAAATTCAGTGGAAATTCAGTTTTTTAAGTACTAATTGTAAAGGTCTCTCAAAAAGTTTTTTAACTGTAAATTTTAAGGACAATTAAAAATGAGTCGGGGGTCAGAAGCCAAGGGGGTACAAGTAGAGATTTATGAAAAGCTTTTTTTTACATTTTCTTAAGTCTGTACAACTTCAAAAACTTACTTTCAGTGAATTTTGTGATAAAAATTAAGTCAATCAAACAATTTTTGAAAAAGTAAAGGTTAATGAAAATATAAAATGCGATATTTCTCATTAACGTTTATCAGTTTGAATAGTGTTCTCTTAGTTTGTAATCTCTGGTAGTTTTATAGAGCACTTATTAAGAAATTTCAAAAATATGTCCTGGGTTGGACATGAGAAAATATGGTAATCCTACCTAGACAAGCATATTTGGAATAGGAATGGGGGTCGCAGATGCACCGTTAAAGAGCTGGAACCCCTAATGTGGTGCGAGGGCCTAACAAAAGGCGGTTTTCCTAAGGCCCTTTTTGCCAAAAAAAACATAATAGAATGAAAAAATTATTGCATGAGGTACAACAGTATCCATACTACTTCCAACATAAATTTGAACAAAATTGGACCACTTGTAAACCTGTGGGGTGAGTTATAAAACTTGCAATATTTTTTCTCTTAGTGTAATGATATTTTTTATGGAAGTTGGTTCAAAAAATACCATTACACTAAGAGAACAGTTTCGTAAAACGGGCCTTAGGAAAACAGCTTTTTATAACGCCCTCAAACTACATTAGGGGTTCTAGCTCTTTAACAGTGCATCTGCGACTCCCCATTCCTA
This sequence comes from Tetragnatha versicolor, assembly GCA_024610705.1. Taxonomy (NCBI): domain Eukaryota; kingdom Metazoa; phylum Arthropoda; class Arachnida; order Araneae; family Tetragnathidae; genus Tetragnatha; species Tetragnatha versicolor. Next base: position 52,469,568 of record JANDEH010000010.1, on the reverse strand, counting down.
TTCGAAATATGCTTGTCTAGGTCCCCTCTACCACCCCTCAAAGTTTGTCCCAATGTTTCCGAACACCCTGTATACAGTTAAAAATTGTAAATATACAGGGTGTCCCATATATGTTGGGTCACACTCACACTTCTAGGGGGGATAGTAGACACCTAGACAAGTCAGAATCACAAAGGATTTGGGGGTCCCAGACCAAATCCCAGGGAGTTAAAAATGGAGCGACTCCAAAAAAATTATTGAAAAATTCAATTTGTAGAAGTAATATATTGGTAAAAATTTAATTATGGTCTCAAATTTTGTGGTTTAATATGAACTTTAAAATTATCTTAAAAGTTTGCACTTTAAAATTTGTATTAGTATTACGAAAAAAGTTAAAAACCACAAAAAATGTGAAAACTGACAAAATTTTTTTGTATTTCGAAATCCTTTTTTTATTTGATAATCTGAAAGATCATAGTTGTGGAAAACCCTTAAGTCCAAAGTTTCAGTTAAATACAATCAATATCATACATGTGATTACTCCAACAATAAATTGGCGGAGAATATTTTTTTTAAATATTCTATCGCACTTAAATTTTCCTTTATTTTCAATAGAGGGGACCATTGGCTCCTACTTCCCGATATCTGATGATTCAACATGCTAGTCGTATTTTTAGCATAAATCTTAACAAGTTTTCATATTACTTCGATATTTTTAATATTTTTTCTATATTTTACTTAACAAAGTGTATATTTGGACGGCCCAAACGGCCCGTGGCGCATGCGCTGTAGGTCTTGTGGTTACGTAGCAGTCTCGGGGCTTAGAGATGGAACCAATGGAACGCCGGGCCGTGGAAATTAGAGTAGAGTTTAGTTGAAAAAAGGCCGTCTAAATATCCAGTGCCTTTACTTAAAAGGTCTGTTATCAGTAAAAAACTATTGGAAAATATAAAAGTGGAATTTCAGTTTTGCAAATCGCATCGTCAAATTTTAATTTTGCTAAGCAAATTGGCGGATTTCCGCCAATTGGCGGAAGAATCACATGTATGCAATATTCAATGCTTGATATCCAGTTAAAGTTTGTTTTTTGCATGCGGAAACAGCTGTTCAGGAAACAGCAATAGAAAACTGTTTGCACACCCAAAAAACGAACTTTAACAGGATCTCGAGCGTTTAATATTGATAGTATTAACATATTGTATTATGTATTGATTGTATTACTTGCCCATTCAGAACAGAAATTCTATACCCTGTGTGAGTGAATCAGGTCATAATTAATATATATGTTACGGGCAAAGTGATTAATTGGGCATTATTAATAGTGTTTGGCAACTACTGGTCAAAAAGTAGTTAACTACCAACTAGTCTGGGCAAAAGTAGTTGTAACTACTAGTTAACTACTTTTTCTTGGCAGTAGATATTTTCCCCCAAATTTTCGATTACTTTTTCTTACCTATAGCAAAAATATCATGGCTAAAGAATCGCCAATTTTGGTAGGTATAGAGGTTTTGGTGTCTTAAAGTTTTCTAAGTTGTATTAGTCAGTACAGTGTTGTATATAAGGGGGGTTAAGGGTTCTAAACCCCCTTAGCCTGAACAACAATATTTTAAGCACAAAATTGGACCGTTAACTTTAAGTATTGCCTTACTAATTTTTAAGGCAGGAAAAACATCTAGAATCCTTGTAAACCTAGCCTAAAATCGCTTTTCAAAGTGCTGGAATTTCCAGGAGAGAAAACCCTGAACTCCCTAATTTCTAGAGGGGATTTTAAAAAAAAGGTTGCATTTATGTCAATTGCTGGGATGAAATATATTTCAAGGTTGCTAAATATGAAAATGTATCACGAAAAATGGTATTGTTAGTAGATGTAACATATTTTTTGAATTTTGATCTTTCAATACTTTTTGAATAGAGCTTAACAGAGATGCCAAATGGTCGTTTTTCTCTTTAGGTAATTAATTTAATTCAGCACGCAGATTATAATTCAGTTCACTAGCAGCCAATCAGAAAATAATTAATTGTTTAAGTGATTCCTGATTGGATATGGCAAGCGGCATTTAAATTTCATCGGTGTTGTTTTTCCGATTTGGATTTGAGTGACAGCTTCAGTGGGCGAATGACAGAATTAGTAGGAATGATGTTGTATTAAAGGAGGCGGGTCCGTTTGGCCTGAAGTTTGTCTATGGAGATGAACACTTTGTTAAGCTCTATACTCTGTGGTTGGAACTAGTAGTTGGGGAAAAGTAGTTAAACTACTAGTTCAACTACTCTAAACCAAAAGTAGTTGAACTACTAGTTAACTAGTAGTTGCAACTAATAGTTAACTACTTTTAGTTAACTAGTGCCAAACATTAATTATTAATAATGCCCAGGCAATGTGATAAATTCAACAAAATTTATGAATGAAATTTATTTCTTTGCCCGCTTCCAATCTGGGCATTATTAATAATGCCCAATTAATCACTTTGCCCGTAACATATATATAAAGAGTTCAAGAAAATCAAAACAATAGAAAAATCACACTTACTAGGTATAGTTGTCACAACCTCTCCAACCTGCAATCTGTACAATATGGTAGTTTTACCAGCACCATCTAATCCCAAGATTAGGATGCGCATTTCTCTACTTCCCAGTAAACTTTTGAAATAGCTAAATATTCCTCCTAATTGAAAGAATCACTAATTAGACAGTGTTGATCATCCAAGTTTTATTTTTTGAGGATCATATTTGTGAATTATCACGTAAAATTTAATTTTACCACTCCCTAGTTTCTATACTTAACATTTAATCAGGGGTTCATCTAGGAAGAAAACGGGTCTGTTTACGGACCCTTCACAAAATTCCGATCCTTAAAAACGGACCCTTCACAAAATTTGGATCCTTAAAAACGGACCCTTCACAAAATTTGGATCCTTAAAACGGACCCTTCACAAAAGTGCAAAGATCGAAAAAAGGCACTTGTTTTCAAAAAAAGTTGGTGTATTTTAAATTTAATTAAAAAACCCACAGGGTAAGTTGATATAAATTGACTTTTCAGTAAAAATTTACAACTTAGAAAATCCTCTTAAGTTGAAAATACTGACTAAAATAGAGAAATAAAAAAAGTAAAAAAAAAGATTTTTTTAAAAAACGCTTTTATTGAAGTGTTCTAAAAGGTCAAAAATAATTATTTCGGTTGGACAAATAATTTATTGGGAAGTAGAAAATACCTTTTTGGTAAGTAAATAATAACTGATTTTCTAATTACTAAAAATAAAAGCGTGGGCGCTAGTAATTTACATATATTTTTAATTTAAAATTTTGTTTATTTATTTTTTAAAATTTGAACAAATTCACCTGAAGGTAAGGACCCGTATATGTAAATTCAAGTTCAGTAACACTAACATCTATGCCGAACGAGGGTTCGGACCCCAGACGTACGGCTTTGCAGTCAGATGCTCACCACTAGGCCAATACCGTCGGCATTTATGTATAATTTTACATAGAACATAGAATAAACAAGTTAGAATAAATAATGAATGAAGAGAATTACTAGCGCCCACGCTTTTATTTTTAGTAATTAGAAAATCAGTTATTATTTACTTACCAAAAAGGTATTTTCTACTTCCCAATAAATTATTTGTCAAACCGAAATAATTATTTTTGACCTTTTAGAACACTTCAATAAAAGCGTTTTTTAAAAAAATCTTTTTTTTTACTTTTTTTATTTTCTACTTTTTAGTCATGGTATTTTTTTTAACAAAAACTCACAAGAAAAAATGTATTTATTTCAACCATATTTAATCTGATGTTAGAATGGAATTTTAGTTTTCTACAATATGATGGTGAAATATAACATCTGCTCACTCGCCGATAAAATCCGTCCATATCAAAAAGACTCACAAGAAAAAGAAAAAAAAGCATCCCATTCAGACTTTTCAGTAGTCCATAAATTATAAAAGTAGCGTATTTTTCTGCTCTCGCGATGGGCACCAATTTTCGGCGATTTCTCGCTCTTCTGGCAATTTCTTTCTCGCGGTTATTATCTTAAATCGCTAATTATCTTAATTGTTAATTGGAAGGTAAGAAATCACGTTTTGAAGATAAAATATTGCAGTGATATACCTAATATATTATCTTACTGGTTTTGGGAGCCATTGGCTTCACGGAAGTGTCTCAAATTTGAATTAAAAGGATAACTAAAAACACTCGTTAATTACCTTAATTACGGAGGTTTTGACTAGTTGATTATTGAATATGGCATTGTCATCAAGTTTACACCATGGTGCAAAGTTTTAGAACTTTATATCGTTTGGAAGTGCCTGAAATTTTATGTACAAGATCTTGTAAAAAAAAGTGATTAATCGTCCATAAATATTGTAATTACTGGGCAATTCTCGTTTTGACTTTTGAATATGATGAAGTTATGCCTTATACAACATTGTGCATGGTTTAGGGAGAATAGCCCCTTGGGAAAGGTCTCAAAATCTGGTTTTTCTGTTAATTAAAAATACTCGTTAATTAACTTAATCCTTTGGTTGTTTGACTAGAGAATGGTTGGATATTGGAGTGTCATGAGGTTTACACCTATGTTCAAAGTTTCGGGGCCCTAACATATCGGGAAGTGCCCGAAAATTGAGTTTTAAAATTCCTCCCGTAAAACGCCGCCAAAAGCAAGTAGAATAAAAGCGTTTAAAAATAATCTTATTAGACTTATCAGGCTACTCTGACCAAAGTAAAGTTGTTTTTTTTGCACCGCCGTTGAAGCTAACTTCAACAGACGTGTAGGAAAAGCAGTTGCGGGAAAAACGGAACTGTCGCGAAAAATCGTTATTTTCCCAATTTCTGGAATATCGGACCTGTGGGCTTCTAACTACGGTTAAGTTGTTTTTTCTACATCACATAAGACGCAAGAAGAAGCCAACTTGAATCGGCATCTGCGGCCTTCCACGGAAGTTGCGCGAAGAACAGAACACTCCCGCAAAAAACCTGAAACTTTCACAAAAATCACGATTTTTCCGCGGATTTCCCCTTGGCTACAGAGCATGCGTAGATGAAAGAAGACAATGTAGTTTAGTATTCATCGGGAAAGGGAAATAAAGCAAAGAAATAAAAATTCTCCGATGGAAATTTGAATTTTGATCAACGATGTTATCGAGGTGGAATTTTGCTGTCAAAATTTTCAAAGACGGAATTCTGTCTTCCGTACTGTAAAGTGGCACCCATGGTCATGAGTCGCCACCTGACTCTATTGGTGGCAAGATGCTTTGCCTCCCTCCATGTCACTCCGATATCCTTAAGTTCCCTCTCAATTGTCCTTCGCCATGTTGTTTTAGGCCTTCCCCTCTTCCGATGGCCCTGGGGGTTTCAGTCAAAGACCTGTCTAAATTTGAATTTTTCAGGTTTGCGAAGTACGTGGCCAATCCATTTCCATTTCTTAATTTCAGACTCCACTGGTTTCTGTTTCGCTTTTCTTGGAAGATCTTCATTGTTAATTTTATGAAACCATAAATGCTCACATTACTTATAAAATTCTTCCGGGTATAAGGACTGTGGTCTATGAGTAAAACCGGATGTTTCGTCTACAGCTGCTACCTCGGTCCTTATACCCGGAAGAATTTTTAATAAATAACTCTGAATCTGACCGCGTAAGCCTACACTAGGTCACATTACTCATACCCCTCTTCCTTGTCAAGAAAAATAAGTAAAGAGCAAACCCCCTCCCCCTTAGTTGCTTACACAATATTTGAACATCCCCTAATAGCAATTAAGATATTTAAAACTCAGCCCCCAGACTAAAATCCTGGATTCGCCACTGAAAGGGATCCCCTTAGAGTTCCATTATAAAACCTGCAAAAGAAACCTTAAGTGTGGCACTAACTTTTAGATTGCTAAATCATCTAACAGGTCCTTCATGGTGACCGTGGGGCTAGAGTAGTTACCAACATGGCAACTGCTCTATATTATTAGCCAATCGGGTACAGCTTTCTTTAACCCTTTCTTTAACCCCACGGGCCAGGCGTCTCACGGGTGAGACGGCTGCTTTGAAAGGACTTGAGGACGGGCGTCTCATATGTGATACACGATGAAAACTTTATATTAGTATTTTTCATTCCCACTAGATATCGCCCTATGCCTGCCACAGTGAAACTAATCGAAAGGGTACATCTTGACCTTCATTCTCATAAAATATATTTAATTTCTGACGGTTAGATTCGGAAATATAGCAAGATTTATACATAATGCATATACACAACATAAGTAATGTAAACGAGAAAAGATATTTTCTACTTCTTAGCTGTAGCACATGTTTTCGGTAAAATCCTATTTCATGGGTACGCCTTGGCGCGTTTTTTGGCGCTAAGTTTTTTTGTCGCCAAAATCGAAAGGCGCCAAATTCCAAGCTGCAGACAGCTAAAAACATAGTCTAAACTGCTTAAACGTAATAAGGAAATAATTTATACATATTATAACATAATTTAAAGTATTTATCACTCGATTGACGAATTTTCAAGACTTAAATATACTATGATGCCATATTAATCTAACTATGACGTCTTGTTTCTCGTCCGATAAATTAGGAAATGACGTATTATTTCAAAGATTAATTACCCTTATAAGATACGCATAATTACGCATGTATTTCAATACGCTTTACTGAATATTAAGGTTCCGGCGAATATTCTTAATATAGTAAAATACTTATACAAATATCCTAATTCAACTTAATAACTCTTCATTAATGCATTTTAAGTAATAAAAAACACAAATAACATACCATATTCCCGTACTGAAAACTTACACATCTCTGCCTTTCAAAACAAAAGAACTGTTTTGAAATGCGCAGAGACATCGTAATATTTGAAATCCGCGCATATTCAACGCGATTGCCACAACTAAGTTCTTAATATTTTCTGAAGGGATTCTGGAATCGAACCCTTGAAGGAATCTATTCCAGCAGAAATTGAATCTTAGGAATCGTACTTAACAAATTTGCTAATAATTATCTGTATTAATTAAGAAATAATATATTATAATTATATATTTTTCTATTATTATATATTTTTATTATTACTATTTTATATTTATATTGTTATTATTATTATTACTATTTTACATTATTATTATATTACTATTTTATATTATTATTATATTACTATTTTATATTATTATTACTATTTTATATTTTTAGTATAATATCCGTATTAAATAATTATCCTTGATTTTACTAATTATCCTTCCTACTTTTTCGATACTGGCCCTAAGGAATCGATTCTAGGTTGGAATCAAGCATCAGGAATCAATTCCGGAAACGATTTTTTAGATCCCTAAGCACAACATGACAGCTGATTGGTTTTCCGAGTCATTTGCGTCATCACTTCTCAATTGGCCATTTCGGAATGTTACAATACAACGCAGAACACAAGAGCGCATTCTTACGTCAATTTGGATGAATCGCGCACAGCATTCGTCATTCAACTCGCGATTGCCAGACTTGGCAATCTATCTCTTACTACGTCATCTATCGCCAACCCGTACCCATCAACTAGGCTCGATCCCATGTTTTCAAAGTATCATCACCATTTTTTTTCTTTCATTGGATATTAGGGAGAGTTGAAGTGTTTATTATGACAGTTATGACTATTTATTACTTTTTGGTTTCGCTTTGATTCAGATGGAATTATTTATTGCTTAAACAAAAAAAATGGATATGTTGGAGTGTTTAATTGAAACGGAGATTAAAATATATAATTTATTTGCTATATTTCTCAGAATTTACGATGGTTAAACGATTTCCGAGCCCTTAGATAAGCAGCGCGCATTGCCCATCTTTATTAAAAAAGGAATTTGGTGGGTTTTATTCCAAATATATTCAATTTGTATTCATGAACATGTTCCTTGGTAAAACCTCTTCATTTTATGATATTTTCCCAGTTTTATTCATCTGTGGATTGAGGAAATGTTTATAACTAAAATGTTATTTCATTTTTAAAATTTTGAAAGAAAATATCAGTATAACGCTGTATTATTTTCAGTAATTACTTCAAAGGAATTGTGCTGATCGTACAGAAAAAATTAATTATTTTGGGCCAGAATTTGAATTTCTACGATTTTTTTCTGATGTTCATCTTGTACGATGCTTATACGCGCAAAGTGCCCGTCCCGTGTGGAAAGTTCTTTCTACTCGCGTGCCGTCCTGTAAGAGCGGTTCATTGGCTGAGGCACCCGTCGCGAAAGGGTTAACGGGTACAGGGAACTTTTTGAATACATTTTCACCCGTTGGATGGGTAATAACTTGTAGGGTATGGCACTGTGTTTGTGATGTGTCAGCAACCCTTAGGATATACACTTTTCTGACAAAAAAAATAGCAGATGGGATTTGGTGAATTACCAAACATCGCCGTACCCTTAGACGAAAGCTGTTCTGCCAATCGGCTGGTGAACCATTTTGGGAAAACTATTATCCTTTTCCCCATGGAGGACCTGTTTCAAATCTGTACTGTTGTTTTGTTTCAAAAAATATGTATCACTATGCAATAAAATAATACTTTGAAGGAAATTTTACAGATTGTAATTGTTGCACAGCACAAAATTTTCACAGATACGTTCAATACAAGGTCCAATAAAATATTAATTAACTTAGCAAGAAATCAGAACACTTCAAGAACATCCACATTACCTACGGTATAAAACGAAACTTTAAATCGTGCTTTACCGGTAAAATTACACATATAACCAGAATCTCCAAATATTTCCTAACTCAATCAAATATGACTTATTTGAAAGGAATGGGAAGATGAATTTATTTAATTACCCAATTAAATAATGATAAATAATGAAAACGAAAGCGAATATAAAATAAATGTGTAAATGCGGTGAATGTAAAATAAACATACCCATTTTCTCCCAATTTAAATCAACAAAATAAGTGTAAATAAAACTCAGGCTTGGCTTATTGAACACAATTCAGATTTTAACTCAGCATAATATTTTAAAAGCAAAATAATCAACAGTCATATTTTACAGGGAAACAAACGTAACGTGTCTCGTCTAGTAAATTTGTTGCCATATAATAAGTTTCAAATACAGTTTAAATAAGAAAAGTCACAGACAGAGCTCCCGTAGCGTCTCTGACAAGCGAAATAATAGATGGATGAATGATTGATCACAAAATTCTTCAGATTGTAAAGGAATTTGTTTTATTGACTTTTTAATCGAAATCTTTACTTTCCTTTCTTGACGAAACTTTCAATTCAATCTTCGATTTTAAAAGTACCCAAGTGGTTGCCTGACGTCATTTATGACGTCAAAAACATGTTATATTTTTCAAATGACGTAATTTGGAAAAAATCACGCCATTTACGGCGTCTTTTTTGATTCGCGAAAATGACGTCAATTTAACATGAAATTAAGATGTCATTTTTACGTCAGTTAAAATAACGTCATTTAAAATAACATCCTTTTTAAGACGTCCTTGATTTGGCCAATCATGCATATGAGGCCCCTAGTTTCAAAACCGGACCTTTGTATTTTGACACAGCTTTGATAAAAGAATCGACCATTTGATGACCGCGAATCGGTCGCCAAATGGAAGACTAGTTGCCGCTATATCACGGCCGGTCTCCTTTCCGGCCGCCATGTTTTACCACGACTCAAATAAAGATTATAACCCAAGTAAAAGGATGTTATAACAAGTTTTTACGATTTCAGTATGGCACTGTATATTTGGACGGCTTTTTTCAACTAAACTCTACTCTAATTTCCACGGCTAGGCTACAGCTCGGCGTTTCATTGGTTCAATCACTAAGCGCCGAGACTGCTACGTAATCACGAGACCTACAGCGCATGCGCCACTGGCCGTTTTGGCCGTCCAAATATACACTTCGTTTCAAGTATATCCCGCTGGATCTGCGGTATGGTGCACGCTCTGCATGCGGGAGATACATATTTCAATCCCCGGTAACTGTTTAATTTAAAAATAAGAACAAAATTATATTTCGTAACGCACTTAAGTGTTATAGTACTATTAATTAAAATTTGTCCAATATCAAATATATTTGTCCAATATGTCAATTTGTCCTTTATAGGTAAACAAAATGAATAAATCTTCCTTTGAAATGGAATGGAAGTTATCTAGAACTTAAAATGCATACATAAACATTTTTTATTAAATATCGTCTGATAATGCATGTATTTGAAGATGAACTATTATTAGTTAATCTTAAAAATGAACAAATGTTTTCGGTTTCTTAAATTTATTACTTGCGTTTTTAATAGTATGCAAACTTTATTATTTTATAAAAGGACTTTCCAACCGCCAATTAATTGCAAGTACGTTTCATACCTATTCCCAAGTAGTCGCCTGACGTTATTCATGGTGTCATGTTTTGGTCACAAAATTACTAAATTGACGTCATATTACGACGTCGAATATCCGATTTGAAGACATCATTTTCGACGTCATAAATTACTTGAATTTGACGTCATATATGCGGGATTGGACAAATTAAAAATGACGTTTTTTTAACTGCGTAAAAATTACGTCTAAATGTCGTTTTAAATTGATGTCCTGTTTACGACTCAAAAAAGACGTCATAAATGACGTGATTTTTTTCCAAATGACGGCATTCGAAAGATATGACCTGTTTTTGACGTCATAAATGACATCAAATGACGTCAGGTGACCACTTGGGTTCTTACCTTTTATTGGTTCATTATTTACTACTTTATAGATTGCGCTATGTGATAATTATTAAATCCTATCTTGTAATTACTGTTGACTTGTAAATTAAGTCTCCCAAAAAGTATCATGACGTCTTTTTTTCGTCGCAAAATGCCTAAAAATTGACGTAATTTTTTTCGTTGAATGTCAAATTCGAAGACGTCATTTTGACGTGAATTGGACGTCATATTTGAAGTGAATTGGACGAATATCAAAATGTTCGGACTCTTTCCGGATTTCCGAGTAGGCTAATGGATTTTTAAAAAAAATCTCAATTTTAAAATAGTATTTATATTTTTTTTTAGATTTTGGATAAGGTCGCAGTTACAAAGCAAGAAACTATGAATTTTTAAACAACTGAAAACATATTTCACTGGTTTTTCATTATTCAATTAGATTAAATAATCATCTTTCTATTCAGGCACTGTATATTTGCACGGCCATTTTTCAACTAAACTCTAACTTCCACGGCTAGGCGTACCATTGGTTCCATCACTAAGCGCCGAGACTGCTACGTCATCACGAGACCTACAGCGCATGCGCCACTGGCCGTTTTGGCCGTCCAAATATACACTTCGTTCTATTTATAACAAGAATTTTAAAAAATATATCTAGGGTTATTTTTAACAATATTTATATTTTTGTTGTTCAAACGGTTTTAATTATATTTAAACTTATGTATAATTAATTTATCTTTTATTTTTTAAATAACAAATTAATATTTTTATATTTATCTTTGTCGTTGTGGCAACCTAATCATAAATATATTTACAATAAAATAAATATAAATGAAACACCGGAACATATCATCACGTTATGCAGCAGATATTCAGACATGAGGAGAGAACTGAGAAGTAAATTGAACATAGATCAACATATAGACCTGGAAATAAAAACAGTAAAAGAATGTGGAAACAAGTCAAAGAAGAATTTAATAGCGATAGGTTATTTCTTGAAAAATATACAGAAAATACAGTCCTGATTAAGAAAACCAGAAAAAATAAAATCTAAAAGAGAATAAGGGAACAAAGAAGAGGGTTAAGCGGCTCGTAAGAGTAAGCAAATACCCCTAGACAACCTTCAATTTCAATTTCAACTCGCTCTCGGAAATTTTTAACTCAAATTTTGAATCGCAAACTAGGTAACACAAGTGGATGTTTTAGAAATAAAGATAAAAATTGAAAATGTTGGAAGTCTAGGTATTCGTGTCATTGCTATGAAACTGACACAATTTCGACGTTTGTTCTCATGAAGATAAAATTCTAAATTTTCGTGATGTTTACAATAATTACTACATTTTTCACAACCAATCATTACAAATTTTAAGGAAGTTAAACCAGTTAAACTTATTCCTGAGATATTTCAGTGCTTCTTAATGGATCTGTGAAAAAACATTACCTTGGGGAAATGGGTAAAATAATGTTTACATTGCTCTGTTGTTAATTTTCTTGGAATTATAAGGATATCCGACAATTCATGTTACCATAAAGGAACTGTTAAAATTCCGCCACTGAATAAATATCCGCCATTTTTGAAAGAATACCCCGGAGAAGTACTACCCCTGTTTTAAGAATGTTTTGTAAAGTGAGTAAGTGCAGTGAGCTGGGTTTTGTGAGAAATTGCGAAGTGGTCCAAAAGTTTCTGCGTAAGCAGTTAACGGGGGTTGGCGAGCGATAGCGAGCAGGGGGCGGTAGCTCCCTAGTTATTAAAATATTAGTTCCTCTAAGTTAGAGTACGGCTAAACTGGATTTAACTGTGTTTATATACGGCTTGCGCAATTAAGCGAAAAGGTAGGTTCCTGGAAACTGTTCTACGATGTTAGCGCCATCTATCTGTCATTCATGGCATTTCACTGGAAAATAATTATTGGTTGGTTGATTTCATACGATTCAAAGATATGCTTAAAAGAAGTCACAGACGAGCAACTTGGTCATCAACCGGGTTGATTATTTTTCCACGGATCGTGAACCTGGTTGAATGTGACCTGCTCGTCTGTGGGCCGCTTTACTATTTATTTCTTTATTTTAAAGATAATATTTTCATTCAATTAAGAAAGTAGAAGTTTTTTGAACTCAAAATATAACAGAATTATCCTAAAGTCATTAATATTTTGATGATGATGTCGAGTCCGCGACGAGTTGGCCATGGTCGGAGTAAAGCCCTGGATCATCTACCTCAGCGTTTCTCAACCGGGGTTCCGCGGAACCCTGGGGTTCCGCGAGGCTTCCTCAAGGGTTCCGCGAGGGATCCGAAAATCTTTTTTTTTTCGTACATTTTAGGATAACTCTAAATAAATTAAGGAACAGCCAGCCAAATGCGGGCCAGTGTTTTTCCGTTGAACATTTTCGTCTGCTTCCGTAGCCTTTCGGTGTTCTAAAGATAAGACACAGAAGATAAACACTAGCTTGAATGGGAATTTCAAAATAAATTTCTGAGGGAGGACCCCTAGCCCCCCTTAAAATTTTGACGTTAATTACATTTCCCCCTTGAAAATTCTGTGTTTTACAAGGAATTGTTCTTTTCAAATGAAACTCAAGGGGTCTTAAAATACGCTGAAACTCTACTTTAAGTGGCAAATTTCGAAACATTTTCAAGGGAGAACTCCGAAATTCTCTCAAAAATTTTGATGCCTGTTATACAGTGTTTTTCCATTGAACATTCTGCTGTCTCAAGAAGCTTTTCTCCTTGGGTGTTTTACAAAAAGTTTGAAATGGAGATAAAACACTAGTTTAAAGGAGAATTTCAAAATAAAACAAAACAGCAAGAATAATATTGTATCATGGCAGTGGCGTATATAAGGGGGGGGGCGAGGGGAAATTTCCCTCCCCCGAAATTTGGACTAGGCATACCAAAACACGTTAAAACCCTGCTATTTAGGGTCAAATTTTCAAAATTTTTCTGGGGGAGGACCCCCAAACCCCCCTTTAGTACATGAAGTTGTATTATTTTTTATTATGCAACTTTATTAATCCCAATGATTATGGTATTAAGTTCTCTTTAATGCAAATGTCACCTAAAATTGCATTAAAAAGCTACGTTAAACCTATTTTAAATATGTATTGGAGGGGTTGAGTAATATTTTTGGGGCCCCTCCCGAAAAAAAATTTCTATATACGCCAATGTTGCATGGACACTAGGGTTCCCCGGAACTTGGACTTTGTCAAATGGGTTCCATGAGAGTAAAAAGGTTGAGAAACGCTGATCTACCTTATAAGTAGCGACATCACGCTCAATCGGCCACCATTGTGGGGAGAACTCACTACTAGTCTGGATAGTCTTGCTTATCGTCACTAGTAGTGAGTTCTCCCTACAATGGCGGCCGATTGAGCGTGATGTCGCTACTTAAGGTAGAGGATCTAGGGCTTTAGGTCGGAGATGACAGCCCTTGCAATTAATACTATTTTATTATTATACACTGCTCACAACAATTAAAGGATATTGGTGGTTTTGGTACATATTGGCAAGCAAATAAAAAATTTGCAGTGGTTCAAGCATTTTTCATAAACTTAGGGTCCTTTTAAAACTAAATCCATGCAGTTATCTAAATGAAAACTTTATTTTTACTTTTTTTTTATTATCAAAATTGGAAAATGCACATTTTGTGTAGTTAAGCAAAAAAACTGAAAAATCTATCAATACTTAATTGAAACCCCATTTCGCTACGTCCATGAAGTTGGCCGTGGCGTGTTAGCTGTGGCAAAATTGAATAGTACACATCGTTACTGCTTCGTTACTGCCTGTTACTGCCGCATAAATAATCGTTACTGCCTAGGTCCTACTATTAAATTTTTAGCAAAACCTTATGCCACGGCCAGGTTCATGCTAGCCGTGGCACTTTCGATTTTTAAACAAAAAATGAGTGTAAGATATTCCTTTTCGTTACTGCCTGTTACTGCCACCAATATTATCGTTACTGCCTAAGCGGATTGGTGTAAAAAATCAACATGTCTGCCACGGCCAAATTCCATCAGCCGTGGCATGTCCGCAAAATTAAAAACTGATTATGCCATCTTAAATAACTTCGTTACTGCCCGTTACTGCCACATAAATAATCGTTACTGCCTCTTTTTATTTTCAGAAAAAATCAACTTTTTGCCACGGCTAACTTCCACAAGCCGTTTTTCCAGCCGGGCAGAAAAAATGTTTCAAAATCAAACAAAAAACAGCTTAATGGATCCTATTTCGTTACTGCCCGTTACTTCTACAACAATAATCCTTACTGCCTCCTTCAATTTTCAGAAAAAATCAAAATTCTGCCACGGACAGGCCATTTTTGCAGCCGGGCAGAAAAAATGCTTCAAAATCAAACAAAAAACAGCTTAATGGATCCTATTTCGTTACTGCCCGTTACTTCTACAACAATAATCCTTACTGCCTCCTTCAATTTTCAGAAAAAATCAAAATTCTGCCACGGACAGGCCATTTTTGCAGCCGGGCAGAAAAAATGCTTCAAAATCAAACAAAAAACAGCTTAATGGATCCTATTTTGTTACTGCCCGTTACTGCCACAACAATAATCGTTACTGCCGCCTTCAATTTTCGAAAAAAATCAAAATTCTGCCACGGACAGGCCATTTTTGCAGCCGGGCAGAAAAAATGCTTCAAAATCAAACAAAAAACAGCTAAATGGATCCTATTTCGTTACTGCCCGTTACTGCCACAACAGTAATCGTTACTGCCTCCTTCAATTTTCAGAAAAGATCAAAATTCTGCCACGGACAGGACATTTTTGCAGCCGGGCAGAAAAAATGCTTCAAAATCAAACAAAATACAGCTAAATGGATCCTATTTTGTTACTGCCCGTTACTGCCACCAAAATTTTCGTTACTGCCTTCATCAATTTTCAGAAAAAAACAAAATTCTGCCACGGACAGGCCATTTTTGCAGCCGGGCAGAAAAAATTCCTCAAAACAAACAAAAAACAGCTTAATGTATCCTATTTCGTTACTTCTCGTTTTTGCCATAAAAATTTTCGTAACTGCCTCCATCAACTTTTAGAACAAATCACACAGACATGGATACAGCTTATCATACCCCGTGTAAATAGATTAGGCGGTTCTTCACTATGGAAACGCAATAGAAATACAATGGGATATGACTAGTAGCGAGCCGCCGATTTATATTACACAGACTATTTAAATGGTCACAATTAGTCATACGTTTGCTGTGAATAGACACAATATGGGGACACGTTTTAGTTTGCCAATCTATAACGGGAAATGTTTGAAGATTTCAGTTTGTCATATTTTGGTGAGGGTCTCAAAATCTGGATGGCTTCTCCTGGGGTATAGAACAAGCGGCACGATGATGATAAATGCTGGCCATGTATGATGATTGAAGCCGGGACAGTACCACATCAGCAACTCGTTAAGTATGCCTCGGAAGACCCGACTGTGTCTCCAACAAATATCGGCTTGTATAACCTGATTGATGTGGCAGTAACGGGCAGTAACGAAATAGGATCCATTAAGCTGTTTTTTGTTTGATTTTGAAGCATTTTTTCTGCCCGGCTGCAAAAATGGCCTGTCCGTGGCAGAATTTTGATTTTTTCTGAAAATTGAAGGAGGCAGTGACGATTATTGTTGTGGCAGTAACGGGCAGTAACGAAATAGGATCCATTAGGCTGTTTTTTGTTTGATTTTGAAGCATTTTTTCTGCCCGGCTGCAAAAATGGCCTGTCCGTGGCAGAATATTGATATTTTCTGAAAATTGAAGGAGGCAGTGACGATTATTGTTGTGGCAGTAACGGGCAGTAACGAAATAGGATCCATTAAGCTGTTTTTTGTTTGATTTTGAAGCATTTTTTCTGCCCGGCTGCAAAAATGGCCTGTCCGTGGCAGAATTTTGATTTTTTCTGAAAATTGAATTAGGCAGTAACGAAAATTTAGATTTTTTTCTGAAAATTTGTGGAGGCAGTAACGAAATTTTGATGCCAGTAACGGGCAGTATCGAAATAGGATCCATTAAGCTGTTTTTTGTTTGATTTTGAAACATTTTTTCTGCCCGGCTGGAAAAACGGCTTGTGGAAGTTAGCCGTGGCAAAAAGTTGATTTTTTCTGAAAATAAAAAGAGGCAGTAACGATTATTTATGTGGCAGTAACGGGCAGTAACGAAGTTATTTAAGATGGCATAATCAGTTTTTAATTTTGCGGACATGCCACGGCTGATGGAATTTGGCCGTGGCAGACATGTTGATTTTTTACACCAATCCGCTTAGGCAGTAACGATAATATTGGTGGCAGTAACAGGCAATAACGAAAAGGAATATCTTACACTCATTTTTTGTTTAAAAATCGAAAGTGACACGTCTAGCATGAACCTGGCCGTGGCATAAGGTTTTGCTAAAAATTTAATAGTAGGACCTAGGCAGTAACGATTATTTATGCGGCAGTAACAGGCAGTAACGAAGCAGTAACGATGTGTACTATTCAATTTTGCCACAGCTAACACGCCACGGCCAACTTCATGGACGTCATTTCGCTTGGGGTATGCTTTCTCCTGACTTAAAATAACGTTGTGGGACTGTTTTCCACCATGTTTGTTTGTTTATTTTTGAGGGGCTGGGGTGTTTTCTCCATTTTCCCCTTTTAGAGCATTTTTCAGTACCTGAGCTGTTTGGGAGGTATTGGATGGGCAGAAATTGGTTTCTCAAGCATGTCCTAGACTTGTTCTATTGGATTCATGTCGAGAGAACGTGCTGGTCGATCCCTTTCTAGCGATTTCTTCATCCTGAAGAAAATCATTAACTAAGGTAGCACAATGTTTTCTGCAATTACCATCCCTGAAGGTTAAATTATCACCGATTTCTTCTGCATGAGGGGCAACCAGATGTGTAAGGATATTGACCTTATTATCCTCAACCATCAGAAACGGTCCCTTTAGCTGGGGGGGTCTTTATTCCATAGATAGAGAGGGTGCTCTATTTCATCACTCCACATCTTCAAATCTGACTTCTTCATGTACAAAAAAGGGGTTATTTTGTGTTCCTTGTACCCACCAGACAAAAATCAGAAGTTATCAGGATGAACTGAGAGTCAGATTTGAAGATGTGGAGTGATGAAATAGAGCATCATCTCTATCTATGTAATAAAGACCCCCCCCAGCTAAAGGGGCCATTTCTGATGGTTGAGGATAATAAGGTCAATATCCTTACACATCTGGTTGCCCCTCATGCAGAAGAAATCGGTGATAATTTAACCTTCAGGGATGGTAATTGCAGAAAACATTGTGCTACCTTAGTTAATGATTTTCTTCAGGATGAAGAAATCGCTAGAAAGGGATCGACCAGCACGTTCTCTCGACATGAATCCAATAGAACAAGTCTAGGACATGCTTGAGAAACCAATTTCTGCCCATCCAATACCTCCCAAACAGCTCAGGTACTGAAAAATGCTCTAAAAGGGGAAAATGGAGAAAACACCCCAGCCCCTCAAAAATAAACAAACAAACATGGTGGAAAACAGTCCCACAACGTTATTTTAAGTCAGGAGAAAGCATACCCCAAGCGAAATGGGGTTTCAATTAAGTATTGATAGATTTTTCAGTTTTTTTGCTTAACTACACAAAATGTGCATTTTCCAATTTTGATAATAAAAAAAAAGTAAAAATAAATTTTTTTTTTTGATAACTGCATGGATTTAGCATTGAAATGGCCCAAAGTTAATGAAAAATGCTTGAACCACTGCAAATTTTTTATTTGCTTGCCAATATGTACCAAAACCACCAATATCCTTTAATTGTTGTGAGCAGTGTATTTAAATTAGATAGCAATTTAAAAAATTAAATTGGTAAAATATTAAATTTAGTTTCAATAATGATTACAGTGGAACATTACTGATAGATATTATTCTTACACAAATTTCAGTCTATAATAACAATAATAATGACAATGTTTTTTTTAAAGTTTCATCAAATAAGCTGAATAAAATATGTTAGTTATTATTATTCAAGTCGCAGGGAAACTCATGGAAAGATATATAATCACCCCCTTCCACACGATATTTCTTTTTACGATTCGAGGTACAACGAGGTACACAACAATTCACCAATGTAAAAATTATTGAAAAATGTGAAATATGAAAAATGAATTGAAATATGTTGAAAAATCTAGGCGAGACAGATCGTTGTTTAGAAAACAACTGCAGACTAAAATGAATTTTAAGACTTATCAATTTTAAAATGCGATGCCAAAATTTTTAACAGTAATTTGGATATTAAACAGTAGTAATCAACAAAACTGCCTGACCCTCGGGGACCTGGATGGTCGTGGCTAGTTCACAGGGTTGGTAGTATGGTGAAGAATAAAAAAATCATAAATTTCATGATCACGATAATGAATCACAATCATGAAAAATCATAAATTTGTATTTTTATGACTTAGGAAAATGACTAAAAGTGTTCTTAGAACGTAAAAACAAAAATTTAAAACCTTAAAACCTTATTACCGACCCTGTGAACTAGCCACGACCACAGAGAAAAATCCTAACAGAGGGTCCAACACGATATATTCAAAAGTTGTATGGGTTTGAGGGCGCCACGAGGAACTATAAATGATTGACAGAGAGATCAAACCTGTGATTGGCTGTCACGCAATCTTCTATTTCGAAGGAGAAGGAAAAAGTTTTTCTCAACCAATCAGGCTTTTCCGTCCCGCCTCTCGTGACGTTTTGCGATCGCAGCGCCACCCAACTAGAGATGTAAAATTCCCATATTTTTTGGAAGGCGGGAAAAAACCCGGGATTTTTGGGAATAAACCGGGAATTTTAGGGGAATATTGGGAATTTTGACCGTAAACAAACACAACGATATTTCACCATCAGTTTTCATTTTCTAGGACTTTTGAGGAGTTTAGGACAATTTTAAACATGATCAAACACCAGTAATTGATAGTTCTTTCTATAAACTATTTAGATTATTTCAGGAGGTTTATAATATTATATCGCCTTACCTCTGTTTTTAGCTTAAACAGAAATCCAAGTCTTAGAATTAAAATTAACCTTAAAGTTATACATATAAGATATAAGAGTATTATGACACTTGAAAAATACTTGAAATCACTTACCTTTTACAAAAAGCTAAAGAATCAAAATTCCCAAAATTTCACTCTAAAATCTCGAAACGGGAATATTCAAAATTCCCATCCCAAAAAACCGGGTTTATTCCCGGGAATAAACCCGGTTTTTTCCAGCCTTTACATCTCTACACCCAACCCATCCAACGTTTCGATTTCCATTAGCACCTATGGCGACGGACTCTCTGTTCTAGTACTCTGTGGCCACGACCATCTCTCTGTCAATCATAGTTCCTCGTAACGCCCTCCAACCCTTCCAGAATTTGAAAATACGAAGTGTATATTTGGACGGCTAAAACAGCCAGTGGCGCATGCGCTGTAGGTATCGTGGTTACGTAGCAGTCTCGGCGCTTACGGCCGTATTAACCAGCGCGAGCCGATCCATAGATTATTCACTGATCCTACAAACCATGATCGTGGTTTTTCCGATGGTTGTTATCGACGAACAACCGACAATCATGGTTTCTTCAAACAGCAGTTTTGTATGTAACGCCACTTCTGATTGGACCGCGATGACGCCAGCTATCGAGTCCGGGATCGCACGCTGTTCACTCAAGTTCATAGTCCAGTGTAAATTATTTCCTATAAAATTCTCTACCTGCTTTAAAACATTTCTATCACAACTAATAATAACTATACAACCAATAACAGGAAATGACTTGAACTGGTGTTCTATATTTCCTGCTTTATATTGGAAATTGTTTTGTTGATCTAATGTACACTGAATGGGTTTATTTCAATATTATTTTTAAAATACTCACACTTATCTAAATATATTGATTCACCTCTCTAAAAATAGGATATTTTTTTAAGAATTTTAAGGAATTAATAGTTAAAAGAAAAAAATTTTGAAACTTAGGTAATAGCCGTGCTAAATATTTAATACCTGAATAAATTGTAAGAGCGCCATCTATCAAAACGAGTGCTAACTCTAAACTATCTGGTTAATTTTAATGCGTGTTTTTCACGATCAGTTTTCTTTATTATTATACTTTAATCAACCATTATTTTGATGATTAAAGCAAATATACTCAAATATAAATATAATTTGTGATCAAATTCTTCTTAAATGTCCATTTTCGCAAAAATTATCCACCGATCCATGGTTCAACCCACCAAAGTTGGGTGGTCAGATTTTGGGTGAAAAAACCGATGGTTATTCGTTAGTTGGGGGTGGTCGATAACGTTTTAGTTAGGATCAGCGGATAATCCTTCAATCCATGGTTGAACCACGATGGTCAATACGGCCGTTAGTGATGAAACCAATGGAACGCCGAGCCGTGGAAATTAGAGTAGAGTTTAGTTGAAAAATGGCCGTCCAAATATACAGTGCCTTGAAAATATCGTTTCGAAGTGTATATTTGGACGGCCAAAACGGCCAGTGGCGCATGCGCTGTAGGTCTCGTGATTACGTAGCAGTCTCGGCGCTTAGTGATGGAACCAATGGAACGCCTAGCCGTGGAAATTAGAGTAGAGTTTAGTTGAAAAATAGCCGTCCAAATATACAGTGCCATATCGTTTTGGAACCCGAAGTGTATATTTGGACGGCCAAAACGGCCAGTGGCGCATGCGCTGTAGGTCTCGTGATGACGTAGCAGTCTCGGCGCTTAGTGATGGAACCAATGGTACGCCTAGCCGTGGAAGTTATAGTAGAGTTTAGTTGAAAAATAGCCGTGCAAATATACAGTGCCTTTGGAACCTGTGTTAGGATTTTTCTGTGTGCTGCGTATTTTGAAGACCCGAAGCAAACCAACCAACCAACCCTATCGAGCGACTACGCGCGGTACCCCCTCAAGCGGTAAAAACTGGAAACTTCCAGCGCCGTCGGCTCTTTTGATCTTTTGGATAGTGGATAAGCCGTATAACCTGCGGTCGCGATCAAGTTTAGCCGTGGTTAGAGGAACTAATATTTTAATAACATTGGTATTCGCTCTGACGTCACACGCGGAATAGGCTAAACGGATCGTTGATTACGAAACGTGTTTACAAAATGAGTTATTTCTAAGTACTGGTTATTTAGAAATACAGTAGAACCCCGATTATCCGCGAGCGGATGATCCGCGGTGCGAATTATCCGCGAGTGCCAAGAAAAAAAATTTTAATGATGAGAGCAAATTATAGATGAGATTAGAGATATTTTAGATGTAGAGCAAATGTTTCTGCTGTACTGTACATATTTTAAAAGTTTTACATACCATGTTTTTGTACAATAAAACATAGTTTTTATGCTGAAATATTTTTTTTCATGTTTACACCACTTTTTAGTCTTTTTTCGGGTTATCCGCGATTTTCACTATCCGCGGTACCCTTGCCACCCAATTGCGCGGATAATCGGGGCTCTACTGTAGTGTTTAAAATTTGCTAATTCAATTCAAATGATCAATTTTATAGATATATTTTGGCAAATCATTGGATCAAGTTAGTACATTTCTATCCCCAGTTACCTAGCTATGATGCGCAGAACTGGCTGAATGGTGTCACCAGTACTTCATTCGCTCAGTGGTATATTTCGCCCGAAGTGTCTATTTGCACGGCCCGTGGCGCATGCGCTGTAGGTCTCGTGATTACGTAGCAGTCTTGGCGCTTAGTGATGGAACCAATGGAACGCCGGGCCGTGGACATTAGAGTAGAGTTTAGTTGAAAAAAGGCCGTGCCAATAGCCAGTGCCTATTTCGCCTCCTGATTACTCTTTTTCCTCCATGTTAAAAACAGGGTTTTAACTCAATTTTTTCCTCTATATCCAAATTTCGGGAGGGGGCCTCTCCAAGTGATCGCATTTATGACGTGAAAAATAGGTCATATGATGTCAAATTCAAGTAATTTATGACGTCGAAAATGAGGTCAATTTCAATTTAGTCATTTTGTGACTAAAAAAGGACGTCATTCGTCATAAATGACGTCAGGTGACTCTACTTGGGTCCTGTCCAATTAGTTCTCAGGCCCCCTTAGGTTGGTGCCTCCACATTTTGAGAACCGCTGACTTAATCCCATTCACTAAAATGCAATTGTAGCTGTTTGATTTCAGATATTCAAATGATTGATAAGAATTTAAGCTATTTTGTCTGGGAAGGGAGGGGGAGACTCTGTCGTTGTGGGTGGGAACTGGGTTTGAAGAGGGGTAACTGGGTAATGGGTCAGGGTTACAAGCAGATAGACCACTGTCCAATTACGGTGTAGGGTCAACATGCTATGGTCATGTAATTCCAGAATTCCACTTCTTTATGTTATAGTTATACTCGAACGTGTTTGATCCGCATGTTATTTTCATCCATAATTTTTAAAAAAGCTTTGTTTAATTTAGAAAACTAATCTTTGTTTTCATCATTCAGTTATCCAAAGTGTTAGTAGTTTTTCGATTTTATGTCATATTTGTTTAGAAAGATGGCTTCATTCAATATGCTCTTCCTAAGACTAGGCTACTGTTAAAATCTTGATGTCCACATTTGCTCAAAGACGTTCTTGGTATGTTAAAATTATATGCTTTTTTTTTAAATACTTCCTAGTAGCAATCGGAGTGTATGTTTAAACTGCTCTTATAGTTTTTACGAAAAAATGAGTGTTTTGGATTGAAGTTTTTAAATTTCGGCGTTACATACCACATTTCATTTGAAATATGTAATCTTAAACTCCGATTGCTTCTAATAAATTACCACTGAACATTCAATTTATATGAATCGGTATTTAAACCCAGTTATTTCATATTTTGGTCTGTATGAGTTGCAACTTTTAAAAATAACGGAAAAATATCTTATGAATTGAAAGAAGTGATAGTTACTTGCTTAACTAAATTTACTATCATATTTCTTGGGTTCATACGATTTATACCAAATCTTTTAATAAATGTAATTGTAAAATATACATTTTATATTGGAAAATTCATATACTTTAAACAATAAAAAAGAATCAGCATTTTCTTGTGTGTCAAAAACATTTTAACTTCATTTCTTAAGTTAGCATTTAGATTGCTAACTGCTTAAATAGGAAAATTAAATTATGTATCTGTATGCTGATTTGTAGCTGGAAGATGATCAGTGGCAAATCCAGGATTTTTGTCTGGGGGGGCTGAGTTTCACAAATAACTTAATTGCTGCTATGGCCTGTTCAAATATTAATGTAAGCAACTGAAAGGGGGGAGGGGGGTTTGCTAGTGCCTTAGCCAGATTTTTGTTTAGGGGGTTACTCAACAACTTTTCTGAGGTCTAATCTTAGGAATACTACGTTTTAGGTGATATGACTTCGTAACGTTTTAATTTTGGTGCACTAAACTTATAAATTGTGTAAAAATGTCAACTCCAAGTAAAAGGGGGGTCTGGGGGTCTTCCCCCAGAAAAATTTTGAAGATTTGCCCCTCAAAAATAGTGTTTTAGCTCATTTTGAAGCCTTTTAGATTCCTCCTTAAGAGCACCACTCATTGTAAGCCGGCAGAATTTTCAAGGAAAAAAGTTTATAGTATTATGAATAGTAAAATTTCTAGGGGGTTTAGGGGTTCCTATTCCAGAAATTTTTTTGAATTTTGACCCTTAAAAGTGGCATTTTAACTCATGATGAGACACTTTAGGTTACATCAAAGAGGATCACTCCTTGTAAATCCCTAAAGTTTTAAGAAAAAAGCGTAGTTATTAGATTCCAAAATTTGGAGGGGGTTTGGGGGTCTTCCCCCAGAGAATTTTTGGAATTTTTACCCTTAAAAGTAGGGTTCCGATTCATTTTGAGACCCTTTGGGTAACACCACCGAATGTCCGCAACGTGTTGAAATTTCTTTTTGACTTTATTGCCATTACCAAAAATTGAATGTCTTATTCCTGGGGGGGGCTGCAGCCCCACAGACCCCCTACTGGATTCGCCACTGAAGATGATTCTTTACTATTTTAAAGAGTGGAGAAAATTATGAAAACAATATTTCTGTTCTTACGTTTTCTGTCTACCATCAGTTTAAGCGGCATAATTCATAGGCTTTTGCTTTGGCTCAATGCATTTTCACTTTCATTGGCTTGGTCAACTCGATAATTAAGTACCAAGGTTTGAATTAAATTCCTATGTACAGTTGAATCCATATACAGTGTTCTGTCCAAGGCAATTTTACTACCGTTTTTCGGTACCTTCACATTTTCACCATTTTATAAATAGGTACTTTCACAAATTCAGTTTTAGTAAAAAGGGTACCATCACAAAATACATTTTTGATAAAAACGTTCTCTATGAAGCTGTGTTCTCTTAATAGTTTAATTTTTAGCCATTCTAGACTAAATTTTCAAGAAAATTTTACAAGAAAAGAGGAACAAAAGATTTTGTTTTTAATGTATAAAAATTATTTACTTGTTATTTTGACATTAATGTTCACAAATTAGCAATTAACCCATTAACGCCCAAATTATTTTTGGGGGGGCCGAATTGGATAAAAGTCATGAATCTGGTGTATTTTGCCTTCAATATGAATATTATAAACAAATTTTGTCAATACAGTCATTAGTTTCTTTAAAAAAAATGTTGATCTAAAAATAGATCACTGGGCGTTTGGAGGATATTTTTTGTCACTGAGCTTAGTACTAGTTGAACTTCAAAAAATCCTAAAAATTAAGAAATAAATAGAAATATTAGTATTTCTCTTTGAAAAACGCGTATTTATTCATAAATATGTGGGGGAAATAATTAAATAGTAATAAAATTTAATAATTTACTCAAAATTAAATACACAAATAGCCTATGTTGAAGGTAATTATAGGGGAAATTGAACCAATAACTTTAAATATATAAGTATATTATAGAAAACATGACACATGTTTAGTGATCTAGAAATAGATCACTGGGCGCTAATGGGTTAATTTTCACAAAATAAAGTTATTTATTGTTCATGAAATAAAGTTAAAAATAATGGAAAATAATAATTTTCAATACTTCCTATCATGCCTCTGACCATGCTGCTGAAAACAAAACGAAAATGCATAGCCCCAAAGCCCATTAACTGTGCCACTGAAATTGAAGGTAGAAGGGATAATATGCAAGAACCCCGATTTTCAAATTAGTGTTTATATCCTCAGGGGTTTGTTAAGAAGAAATGTGGGTCCGTTTTCAGACCCTACACAAAATGTCATTGAGGAAACGGACTCTTCACAACATTTTTCCTGAAAAACGGACCCCTCAATTGACACTTTTATTCATAATACTACAAATATGGCACCCTATTTTTTAAATTCACAAAAACAGGCCCCTGGGGCTGAAAGAAACTAATTTAACGCTGGCTAAATTCTAAATTCACAAAATTATGAGTAGATTTTTACAATTTTTACAAAAAATCTGGAATGACCACATCCTTACAGTGTGTTCCATAACTTCTAGAAGTTGTAGGAAACCTAGACGACTCAGAATCACATTAAAAACGGGGTTCAAAATGCATCCATAACAATCTAGAGGGTTTTTAATTAGCGGTAAACCCAGAAATTCGTTCGACAAGAAAAGAAAAATGTACAAGTAATATGTGAAAAGCAATTAAACTAAAAAACTGGACTCCTTGGAAAAACTATGTGATTGGATTTCGGGATGTAGAAGTTGATGGAACCTCTCTACTCTAACTTGTAATAAAAGAAAATTATTATGTCCTCGAACAAATTTTAGATATTTTCACCCGATTAATGGTTAAAGTAATTACATAGATGCTTGCGGCTATGCCACTGCATGCGGGCGATAGTGGAACATTTTAACAAAGCTGATACTTGTTTTGAAAATTGGGTAAATTTTCAAAGAAAAACTGTACCCTTGGCTTACATGCAGATGGACTTGTACACCGAAATATAAGGTATTTCCTAGGGCAGGGCTGTAACCAGTCTTTTGTTTGGAGGGGTGTTGACTCAACATTTTTCTTGAGGTACATCCTTATGAGTACTTTCATACTACATTAAGTTTTAGTAGATGACTCATTTTTAATTTTGATACTTTAAAATTGAGTAAACAATGTTGATTCCAAACAAAATTGTGGGGGTCTGGGGTCTTCCCCGTAAAAAATTTTGAAAATTACGCTTTAAAATACTGTTTAAGCTCATTTAGATTTATTTTTACCCCTTTAGATTACTTCCATAAATCACTGCTCATTGTAAACAGCTGAATTTTTTTAAGGATAAACAATATATATAGTATAATAAACGAAAAAATTTGGAGGGGTGTTCCTTTTCCTGAAAAATTTTCAAATTTTGCTTCTAAAACTAATTTTGTGACCCTTTCGGTTTCAAGGAAAATAGGTTAGGTTTCAAGGTATACAGCCCTGCCCTAGGGGTTGGTGAAAACAAATGTCAATTGTATTAAAATTGAATTTGCTTCATTTATATTAATTTTTTCTAGGTTGGAACAGTCGTAAAAATATGGAAAAAGAGGTTTTATAGCTAATGTATTTAAAGCTAACAAATCTTAGTGAAGTACCAAGAATCAATCTTGTGAAATCTTGTAAGTTAAAATTCAAATACAGGGTACAGCTTTAGAATTGGTCCGCTTTTACGTTGTCGCCAAGTTGTCGGTATTTCATTGCCGGTCGGTTGCTCTTGCCGGCTCATCGGTTGCTAATGGAGAGTTTTAAGTTATTGCCTGATCCAGTTTCCCAAAAACAAAGCAACTGAATAAACTATGTTTTTTTGTTTTATTTAAAATAACTAAATACAAAACTTGAGAAGGAGATGAATAGAAAATAAGATCTGTTAGAGAAACTATTTTTATTTCAATTTTAATGACAAAAAGAGTTAATTCCACCCAAATAATTGAAGACTTATGGGGAAGAATGGTTTTTGTCCATTTCAACACATCTTAAGTATAGGTTGACAGTAGCCATGTTTGACTACAGCTTAAACTTTAGACCCGGTGAACTGGCCTAAAGGAAAAGAATTGAAACTTTGAATCTTAATAATTGTAAAACTAATTCGAATTTTTTAAAAAGCGAAACGACTATCTTTTTATAAAAAATAATTGTATATGTCGCTCACTCCTTTCAAGAACGTCATATCTCAAAAAACCTAAATTTTCAGGAGAGGCATTTGAAAGTTTAGAATTGCATTGAAATGCATTGCTAATAAATAATAAGAATCTGGTTAATTTCTTTACTATTCAGTTTAAAAATATGAGGGTTTCGCAGGGTTGTAGCACTCCTTCAGAGCTTTCCGAAAACAGTCATAACTAAATATGGTTGATTTTTGAGATATGACGTTCTTGAAAGGAGTGAGTGATGTGTGTAAAATATTGTACTTGTGCCATGATTAGTTTTTCTTTTATAAGGAAAAAAGTTTTCCGATTATTTCATTGGCTGCTGAGAAACAAACACGAGTTAACGAGTTTGGCGTCGGGCCAAAAGTTTTAAGCTGTGGTCAAACATGGCGACCGACAACCTATACTAAAGATGAGCTCAAATGGACAAAAACCATTCTTCCCCATAGGTCTTCAATTATTATAATATTTAATTAATCCGTTTCTCTGGCTTTGTGAAGTTTAATTTTGAATTTGATTGTTTAAACAATAAAGTAAATATGGTATTCCATTCTTGCGAACTTTTACGGATTGTCTGTAATATTTACGGATTGATTGAAAAAATTACGGATTTTGCGTTTTTGTCCACTCTACTATCCGTGAAAACGCAAAACACTCGATCCGTACCATTTTCTCTAATTGTATCTTTTTACTTCAAAACCAGATTCCTCTACTAATCCCTTTCCTTACAATTTTCCCGATTTTGGTCCTTTTATTGAGTGAAATTTGACTTTTTTGCAAGTTTTTTTCGGATTTGCTGTGCCGCCGGCGAGTCTTGACGCGCGCTCACCCATAAAGTGTTTGCAATGAGGAAAAAACAACTATGGCGATGTTTTTAAATTTAGCGGCATGGTCGACGGCTTAGTACGTATGTATGTAATTTTCAATTTATTCTTGGTAAAGATACTATTTGATTTAAGTCACACTTTTGTTTGTTCTTTATGGGCTTCGCAAAAATCATACCTATTGTATTTGTTTTAGTTATTTGAGCTTTGAGCCTGGGTAGGTAGGGTAAACATGGCGGCCGGGTTTTCAGCCGGCACCCAGATGGCGCCAGCTGAAAACAGTGGCCAAAAGCGGACCTATTCTAAAGCTGTTCCAAATACAGATGCAAGTTTCTCTGCAAATTCTTTTATTTTTAGTAAGCAGAAAATAATATTTTACTTAGGGGAGAGCGGGGATGAATGGGACAAATTTCACATTTTTGCTAAAATTGAAAAAAATATACAGGGTGGTCCTTAATTCATGGTACAAACTTCTAGGGGTG
This sequence comes from Tetragnatha versicolor, assembly GCA_024610705.1. NCBI lineage: Eukaryota > Metazoa > Arthropoda > Arachnida > Araneae > Tetragnathidae > Tetragnatha > Tetragnatha versicolor. The sequence continues at coordinate 52,440,549 of JANDEH010000010.1, read as the reverse complement.
TTAGAGTACACCTAGACGAACAAGAATTGGTATAGGAAGGGGGGTCGCAGTTGTATTGATTGATGTAGTAGTGCAAAATTATAAATTGGAAATACCTCGGTATTTATAGATATTAATCATAAATAGTATTTTGTTATGTTGAAAATTCAAGAAAGAATGCGAGAGCGTTACAAAAGGATGTTTTGCCAAGGCCCGTTTAACAAAAAAAACATAATGAAATGAAAAAATTTATTGCATGAGGTACAGCAGTATCCGTATTACTTACATCATAAATTTGATAGAAATTGGACCACTTTCTAAACCGTGGGGTGAGTTTTAAAACGTGCTCTTAGTCAAACAATGGAGTTCCATTAATGGTATTTAGAAAAATGATGATCGGGGAAGGAATTTTCAATGATCAAACAGTTTTAATGATCCATGTTACGATCATTGAAAATTCCTTCCCCAATCATCATTTTTCTAAATACCATTAAGGAATGTGATTCTTTGACTAAAAGATTAATATTGCACTTTTGAAACTAACTCCGCGGTTTAGAAAGTGGTTCAATTTCTATCAAATTTATGATGTAAGTAGTACGGATACTGCTGTACCTCATGCAATAAATTTTTTCATTTCATTATGTTTTTTTTTCGTTAAACGGGCCTTGGCAAAACGTCCTTTTGTAACGCTCTCGCACTACATTAGGACCTAGCTCTTTAACGGTGTAACTGCGACCCCCCTTCCTATACCAATTCTTGTTCGTCTAGGTGTACTCTAACACCCCTAGAAGTTTGTACCATGAATTAAGGACCACCCTGTATATTGGTTACATTATAAATGTGTGTATTCAATCAATTACCTATTATTTAAACTCCAAGAAAAGTTTTTATGAATGCATGTATTTTATCCCATTCATTCCCGTGGTGGGGATGGATGGGACACCAAGTGGGGATGAATGGGACAGTTAAAAATAGTTCAGAAATTTACAAAATAACAAATTTATTTTAAATGTTGCACAACATTTAGCTTTTTAAAGAAAGAACACACTTCTATTTTCTAAAGAAAAAATTAAAAAGGTATTAAGTGAGCAAAAAAATCCTACATTATTCGACTTAATGACGAGTAAAATTAACACAAAAACTGAAACAAGTCCTTTTGTTCTTTCAGCTCAGAGGTTGAGGCTGGTGTTATTTCTGTTAATGCTACTTGCTTTTTATGGATTTTTACTTTTAGCATTGGAAATAGAGTATTTTTGTGCTGGACCAAACCTCCAAAACCTTTCCTTTCCAGCTGTTACATTTTCCTACCATTCTGAAGGAACGTTTCATAAAAATTGAGCATATAAACCTAACTTGTTTGAATAATGGGTTCATAACATATTTGAAATGAAAGTTGCAAGTATTCACTCATTAAGACTTTGCATATTCACACATTTACATTAGTTTGGAACATAAAACACAAGTTTAAACATAAATTTTTGCTCCCTACTTTAGTTACTTTATCAGAAATTATTTAAATGAGTTGAATATAGCAAGCTATTGATGGAAAGTTTTGGAAACAGGAAATGAAGTAATGATGGAACTGTCCCATTCATCCCCACAACTCTTGTCCCATTCATCCCCGTACCAAATTATTTTTGAAAAACTAAAATTAGACTAGGAAAAAATCCATGGATTTGCTCCATTTAAATTGGATTATATAATAATATAGGTAGGGGAGAACGGGGATGAATGGGACAGGGGATGAACGGGACAGTTCAATTTTTTATACCTTAACTTCACTTTAAATTTTTGTTATTTCAGCCATAAGATGGTAGTACCTAGCCCATTCAAAAAATTGTGTTCATTGACATCAGCTTCCATTTTTGTATAAATAGGACTGCTAAATGTGTTTTCCCATACCAAAAGTAACTTTTATCGTTTTACTTCTACCATTATTTATTAAAAAATAATTTAACTAAAGTTATAAGTTTTACAGTGTGTTGAAAGAGTACTTATATTAGTATAGTTTCCAATTTAAATGAAGAAAATCCATGGATTTTTTCCTAGTCTAATTTTAGTTTTTCAAAAATAAGTGGGTACGGGGATGAATGGGACAGGAGTTGCGGGGATGAATGGGACAGTTCCATCATCACTTCATTTCCCGTTTCCAAAACTTTCCATCAATAGCTTGCTATATTCAACTCATTTAAGTAATTTCTGATAAAGTTTACTAAAATAGGGTGCAAAAATTTATGTTTAAACTTGTGTTTTATGTTCCAAACTCATGTGTGAATATGCAAAGTCTTAATGAGCAAATAGTTGCAACTGTCATCTCAAATATGTTATGGTTAAACAATTATTCAAACAAGTTAGTTTTTTATGCGCTATTTTAGTGATAAGTTCTTTAAAAATTGCAGGGAAAATGTTACTCCAGGAGAGGAATAGCTTTGGGGGTTAGGTCCAGGCTTCAAAAATTATCTATTTGCACTTCTAAAAGTACAAACCCATAAAAAGCGAGTAGCATTAACACTAGCTTCAACCACTGAGCTGAAAAAACAAAAGGATTTGCTTCAGTTTATGTGTTAATTTTACTCGTCATAAAGTCGAATAAATGTAGGCTGTTTTTGCCTTTTAAATGCCTTTTTAGTTTTTTCTTTGGAAAATAGAAGCGTGTTGTTCCTTTAAAAAGCTAAACGTTGTGCAATATTTAAAATAACTTTGTTATTTTGTAAATTTTTGAACTTTTTTTAACTGTCCCATTCATCCCCACTGGGTGTCCCATCCATCCCCACCAGGGGGATGAATGGGACAAAATACATGCATTCATAAAAACTTTTCTTGTAGTTTAAATAATGGGTAATTGATTGAATACACGCATTTATAATGTAACCAAGAGTTCAATTATTGGATTTAAACTTGTTACAGGATTGAAAAATGTATGTTTTTTTCAATTTTAGCAAAAATGTGAAATTTGTCCCATTCATCCCCGCTCTCCCCTACTCTTTCAACACACTGTAAAATTAAAACAATAAAAGTTACTTTTGGTATGGGAAAACACATTTAGTAGTCCTCTTTATACAAAAAAGGAAGCTGATGTCAATGAACACAATTTTTTTGAATAAGCTAGGTACTACTATCTTATGGCTGAAATAACAAAAGTTTAAAGTGAAGTTAAGGTAGAAAAAATTGAGCTGTCCCGTTCATCCCCTGTCCCATTCATCCCCGCTCTCCCCTACCTTTATTAAGTTTTTGAGAAGCTATTAGAGCATTCAAGTTTAAAATCTTTGATTTATTTTTATATTTTGCTGGGTAAATTAGTAAAATGATTATTATGCTGAACAAAATTTAATCTCCCTTGCAAGGAAAGGATTGTCATTGATTTCAGTTATGAATTTTTAACAATTTAAGGCAAAAAAATGTTATGATTTGAAAGGAAAGTTTGAAAGAAACTTGGAATTTAAAGAAGTTTAGAAATTCTTAAATTATATACCCATGACTTTGAATTAGCTGTTAGATTTATCCTTGTTACACTCTTCTGTAATTCTTCAGCAAATTTAATTATGTAGAATCTCTTACATTTACGTTTATGTTCTTGCATTTTATTGAAATTTTAAAGGCACTGTTTTAGTATGTAAGTTAATTTTTAAAATATTTATAGGTAACCCCTGAGAATGACGTCTGTTCAGAAAACTGCCGCTTTGTCAGATTCATTAGAATCTGCAAGTCCAAAAGAGAAGAAAGAAAACCAATGTGGGGAGGATGCATCTGTAAACTCGTCTCTCCCTGGGGAAAATCTACAGGAAGGGACGTTGGAAAACCAACAAGAGGGGGCATGTGTCGGAAAACCTGCAGGAGACGTGTCAAAAAACCTGCAAGAAGGGGCATCTGAAAGGGGGGAACCACGTAATTATTTTATTATTTCTTTGTTATCTACTAACTAAAGCTTACGTAAGACCTGCAGATGTTAAGATCCATGGGACAAACACATTTGCTGAACTACTCGGATAAAAGCATTTTCCTTGTCCTTAAGAGCATTCGCTGTTAGTAATGTTTTAAAAAATTAATTTTTTTTCTTTCAAAAATACATTTCCATGTTTTATTGATTAAAAAGTAAGATCTAGATCAGGCATGGCCAACCCGCTGGCCGCATGCGGCCTGTTTGAAATAATTTTGCGGCCCGCAAGAATTTTTTTAGTCAAAAGTTAAAGTTTTAGGGTAAGTTGAGGCCCCCCGAAATTTGGACAAAGTGTACCAAAACGCGTTAAAACCTGTTAATTAGAGTCGAATATCCAAAAACATCACCAGACCCCCCTTTTAGTACTAGGAACTCTTATTGTTCACAACTTTTTTAGGATATTAAGTTCAGCCAGGTGCAAATCCTACCTAAATATATATTTTAATTTATGCATTGCGAACCTATTAAATATGCATGGGGGCATCAGAGAGATTTGAGTGTACTCTTATGAGTGCAAAAATCTTGCTGCAATTTTTAGAGAAAATTTGGGTCCTCCCGAAATAAATTTCTATAAGCGCCACAGGCTCCTTAGTTTCAAGTGATTCCAAGTGTTTTTTAATGGCACCTGTTTAGTTCCTATGGATATACAGAAGGTATTCTTGGGGTTTCTCCTAATGGTAATTTAAATGAATATTTTATTTTGGAATCTGTTAAACTAAGCAAAGGATCTAAGAAACTCCCTTATTTATACCTAGTTTATTCAATTTACTTCACTGTCATTTGTGCACAAAAAGTTTTTTCAACTGTATCACAGAAAGCTTTGTCCAGTAGAATAATTCAAATTTTGCAGCTACTTCAAAATTGACTCAAAAAACCGTCGCTGTAAAAATAACACTTACAGTGTTTCTGCAAAACAATCGTGGGTGTACTCTATTTACTGCACTCAAGTGTTTACGAATTGTGCTTTGCTACTGATGTGTATGGTTCTCTACCAATATTTCTATGTTTTCCGTCAATAAAGGGCTGCACATTAGGAAGGAACACTCGTATTGCAGTGTTCTGTAGACAATTTAGTCAACAACCAACCCAATTACTGCATGAAAGCTAAGAATTTTTGAAGGAATTTCTAATTCTAAAGTAGAGGCTCTGGTCACGTCCTTTCAGTAGTGGTCATCACTCTTTAATTAATAGGCAGACGGAATATATTTTCTTTTTTTTGAAAGTTGGACGTTGTGTATTTGTTGTAAACACTTAAATACAGAGATTGTGTTTCAAAAAGCACCACTGCCGTACCCCGGAAAAGACCAAGCATAGAGTTACCATAAGTCAAAAGCGGCTTTTTTGATGGCATTTAGTGGTACAATTCGCACTTATGTATTATACCGTCAACCGTTCAGTGACTGTCAAATTCAGCGGGACGGCTTTAACACAAACAATATCAGATTCAGTGGCAAGTGGGGCATAGCCAGAGTGGGGGATTGATATATCCCTCCTCGAAACTTAGAAGTTTTTCTTTTTGACCATAGAAAACTAATGAATGACTCGCATATCCCCCGGATATACCAATATCCCCTTCCGAAATCCCCAGAAAACTTTTTTCTGATGGTATTTTTCTACAAAACTTATGCCGGGCTTGACGAACGGTAGGGCAGAAGGGTTGGGAATATTTTAATTACAGCCTATGTAAATGTGACTCAATCGTAGTATAAGATGGAGGGAAAAGTTGTTGATACAGCAGCCCTGCACTTATTGTTTTTATTTAGACCTAATTTTGCGCTTTCTTTTAGAGCTTGAAATTTTTGATAAGACACAAACCGTTCGGTCAGCTGCATATTAGTGAAAATAAATTTTTCAATGGCCATTAAATTTTTAACATTTCCCTATTCCTTAACAGTTTCAAACGGCGGATGCTATTAGCGAAATCAAGACAACCGATGCGTGTTGCCGACACTTCGATCGCCATCGAAATTAACGTGCTATTTCAACGCCTAAAAATATTTCATCCTGACAAATTTTCTAATTTTTTCAACCAAAAACATTAAAATATAAACATTTTATAGCTCTAGCTCGTAACACCTTATACCATCAAATATCGGCGAGCGGCGTTAAAATTTAGATGGATCAAAACAAGCCATGCATTTTGTAAACTAACTTATCGTTGCCAACGGCAGAAAAGAAATACAGCCTTTTTTTGGATTAGGTTACCATATTATGTGTATAGATATTTAAATTTTAGGCAATAAAAAAGGGAAATAAAAAAATTTTTTTAGGGTTGGAAGTTAAAAAATAAAACGTTGAAGAAGGGGTTAAAATTTTATAACCAAGCAATATTAGAGAGTGTCAACATCTAAATAGTTTTTCAAATGAAAAAATTAGACCATATCTTCTATCATAAATTTGCCAATGATTGCACGTTTGTAACCAAATTATTAACAGGTTTTTAAAAATTTTATTTGTCTTTATTCAGGGTTCCCACGGTCCTTGAAAGTCCTTGAAAAACGTTCTAGGTCCTGGAAAAATGACTTAGGTCCTTGAATTTTCACTCAGCCACTATCGAACTTAATTTTTTCAGATCTTTCTTTGTTTTTTTCTAGAAATTTTCTTTAAAACTACTCTATGAACATAACTTGCGGCCAGTTTTACGAACAGTGAAGAGCGATTTCTCCTCTCGCTCCAATCGTATAGAGTGAGAACCATGTTATTGTTAATTTAATTTTAGCTCTTATACTCAACTAAATCCAGGAGAATTATAATAAATTTTTGTTTTTGAAGTTCGTTTTTTAAAGGTTGTGTACTTTCATGCAGCATGTGTTCCCGCTCTCAAGGATTGCAAGGAAGAAACCGATACTGCTGAGTTTGCTGCTATGGAGGGGGAACTTTTGGATTTCGAAGATTTCACCACACACACTGTTAGTATAATTTTTAATTTCTCGTCCACAGGCATATTATATTGCCACTTTGGCAGTTGTTTTTGTATTAATAATGCCAGGGCTCGTACATGTCCTGATATTCCTTAATTTCCTGAAATCTCAAAAAGTGTCCTGAAAAGTCCTGAAAAAACGTAATTTACTCCGATTTTCCTGATATTTTTTCGAAAGTCTAAATATCAATTGTATACCGAGACTTATTTTCGATTTTCTTTCGGTTAACCGACTGTAACGAAAAAAAAAGCCATGCTGCAAGAAGTAACTTTAAAGTGAACTTTTTGAATCCACTTTGAGAATCAATATTCTCATGATAAATTAATTATATATATTTTCTGTAAAATAAATATTAAAAAATTGGAAATATTTTTCTCAACAGATAATTCTAATGTGATGTCCCTTTCTTTTAAGAATATTCTCCTGATTTTACAACGATATCAAAATTGGCTAAATATCAGGTTTAAAAGGTCCTTTAGTTTGACAACTATTGCTATTGGCAGGGCTCGATTTCAGCCGGAACGGTCCGGAACGCCGTTCCGGTACCTCTTTTTTGGAAAAAAAATTATATTCTATTTCAGGGGTCTCCTAACTACGGCCCGCGAGACCCATTCATCAGACCAGCAGATAATAACTTTCTTTGTACCGAAAAAAAGTCCTAAAATGAATTAAAACCATGTTTTTACTGTCAGATTTCCAAAATTTTTCAGGGGGAGAACCCCCAGACCCCCTTTTTGTTCTTAGAACTCAACTTATCATAGGGCCATTCCATGGTTACGGACGTAACAAATAGAAACTTTTGAGGCTTTGTAAATAATGAAAAAATTAATTGTTAACTATGGAATTTTTTTTCTAAAGATATCAGAGGTAGATTAATAAAATATTAAATTATGACAACTGAACAATAGTTCTAAAATTTTTTAAAAATTTAAAACTATGTGTTACGGACGTAACTCGCAGAACTGTCTATATTTCACCTACTCGAAGGTATTGACAAATACCTGTGAATTTTAGTGTAAATTTTAAAATTTTTTTCTCAGTAATTCATTATGAAGGTTTATAAAATTTAAAAAAGTGATTGTAGAAGCAAAAATTTAATTATTTATTAATCTATGGCCTAATCAATTTGTTACGGACGTAACACTCGCTTGTTACGGATGTAACATGTCTGATTTATAACTCATTTTTAATGAAATAAAATAATTTAATTGTTCAATATAAAATTATTTATCAAACCAAATACTATTATCAAGGCATTGGAAAATTTTTGTTGATGAGAATTGTTTTTATAGACCACATAATAATATTTTGAGAAAACGTTAAAATAACCTTAGATTTCATAGCGTAATTTGAATTATTTTACTTATTTTAAAACTAAAATGATTTTTTTGCTTCTAGTCTCATGTATAAACACAATTTCAATGTATTTATCAATTTTTTAAGTGAAATAGCTTTTTACATGGCCTAAACTGATTTATGATGAAATTTCTTCAAACGTTTTACTACTCAACTGCTGACAGGCAGCATTTTTTTCACATAATTGACAAATAGCAATAAGGCTTTTCTTTTCTATTGCTTCGACATTCAAAATCTTATGCCTTTTATTAAATGTTATCTTTTTTAAATACTCTTTTCCTTTTATTGCTCATTTGTGGCTTAATTTAGGGAAAAAGAGCAAGATAAAAATTTAAAATACCCATGTTAGAACAAAAAAGTCCAAAATCACATTCCTTACCCTTAAAATATGAAAACATACATGTTGGCTAAAAAAAATATGGAATATAGGGGATTTTCGGTATCCTAATAGAAAAATTAAAAATTTGATGTTACGTCTGTAACAGTCATAAAAATTTTTAATACGCATCAAAAATTTATGTAAGAGTGTTAAAATCATATTTATATGATTTATAAAGAGAAAATATGGTTAAAATTTGATTGAGATTACCAGTGAGTTTGTAGAAACTACTATTATCTGTTTTCATGTTACGGACGTAACATAGGGACATAACATAATGAATTTAAAATTTTTAATTATTATATTAATATATCTTAAAATTTTGTTATATTACCTATAAGTAGAATTGTCAGAGATAAAAACTAGCCCCAATTAAATTTCTACAGGTTATTTTTAATATCAGCAGGCCTAGTCAAACTTTATTAACTTTATGTGGACTATTTCCAATTTTGTAATGTTCCACTATTTTGGCCTAAAATTCTTATTTATAACTTAGTTTTTGATATTTAAAGGATGTTTTAGAAAAATTCAACTCTCAAGCTTTAAAATGATGTATTACATCATAGGTTTTATTAACTTTAAAAAATTGGTACTTTGGTTTCATCATTCATGGAATGGCCCCATATTAGTTTTCAGATTAAGTTCATAACAGTAAGAATCCTGCCAAAAAATATAAAAAATCATTTATATCAGATAATATTTCAAAACATATTTTTAATGCATTTTTATCTTTTTCGCAAATAACAATATTTGTGATTTAATTGTAAGGTTTTTACTTAATTGTTCTTTTAAAACATGATTTTAAACCCCATTTGAACTACCCACAATCCACTCCTGGTGTTGATTCTTTTTTACTTGAATCAGATTTGCTAGATCGCTGGGCAAATTTGCAAAGAAAATTTGCGACACCTTAAATTTTACCATTTAAGGACTTAAACCAAGACCCTCTATATACATGGCCACCCAACTCCAGACGATGACGTCAAACGTGAGTGAAAATTGCCATGTTAAGTCTATGGAGTGACGTCAAAGATGAGTGAAAGTTATGACGTTGCACGGCCGAGTTGGGAGGCCTTTATATAGAGGGTCTTGCTTAAACCGCTTAAACTACGCATTATATATTCCTTTTCCTTAAATTGTCAAAATATCTGCAAAATTAATGGTTCATTGATGATAAACCGTCTCACCTCCTACAAGAGACACCCTGTTTGAAAAAAGTATAGCCCACTGTAAAAAAGGTGTATAAAGAGTTCATCCTCTTATACAATTAATAATTAAGTTAGAACACTCTTCCTAATCGAGTACAACACATTTGAATTTATTTTATAAATTTAAATTTGAAAATAAATGCTTAATTTTTGGTATTAAAAACTATTTGCTTTTTCAGTTTTGATACCAATAATTTTACCGTTCCGGTACCTATTTTTTTAGAAATCGAGCCCTGGCTATTGGTATTACAATTGCTTTCTCAACACAACAACTATATGGAAAGAATTTAGACTCCTCTTTTTTGATAACAGTATTTTCTTCCATTAAAACTTGCTTCTAATATACTTTAAAAAAATATTTTAAATAAAATTTTACTCAATGAAATTAACTTATTTATTAAAAATAATGCAAAATAATGAAATAACAGTTAAGAGAATATTCTCTAAATTAAAGATGGACTTTTTAAGGGTAAGTTTCATCAAAGTTATTATTATTTTTAGATTTTTAACACTAATACTACATGGCCATTTCATATTATTAAACATATTGACATTTATTTCCATTTATCTGTCAAAAAACAGAATATTCTCGATTATTCTCAAAATTCTCGCCCCTGGAGAATATTCTCGTTCTCAGAGAATATTCTCGCTTTACATCACTATTCTAAATATTACTTTTAAAATTGAGAGTTTAGGTAGTTTTTAATTTTACACACATGATAGATAACATTCTGGTTAAGGAAAAAGTAAACGCTACATTATAATACCCAAAATGTCCTGAAATTTTGTCCTGATTTTTTTATAAAAATGTGTCCTGAAATTTTTTGGGGGTCTGTACGAGGCCTGTAATGCATGAAGGTGACTAATGTGATTAAAATTGCTTTTAAATACCCTTACTTGCGAACTTTAAAGAGTTATCGACAAAAAAATTTAATTTATAAAATTAAAAAAAATATGAAAAATTACATATTTTTGTTCTATTTGAGGCCGATCCGGAGGCAAAAAGAGTTATTATAATGGAATAATATTTTACACATGTTAGTTTGAGACCATTTGGCACCCTTTTCTTGCTGTGCCCGATAGAATTTGTAAAATTTTTTTTTCGCCATAGGAAAGTGACCCACCCTAATGGGCAGTAAAGGGTTAATGCCTCTTTAACTGCCGAAATGCCCACATCCCTCTTATGAGACAACTGTACTGCTTCCTTGAAGGCTTCAATTCCCTTGGGGGAGTGATATTGGCCATTTTCAGAATACTGCTAGTTTAAAATAGAATGATGTATATCTTGATTTCACTCTCTTAAATTATCATTTTTTCAGAATGAGAATGACAAAAATGGTGATGGGGAAGCACCTGATAAAAAAGTAAGTATTTTTCCTTGTCTGTTTAAATTTGAAATAAGGCTATAACTTTTTAACGATCTAATAATTAGTTTTATTCAATTTCAATTATGGTCACATAAGTGCTGGTTTAACACCCATGCATAATAGGGTGGTTCAAAAAAACTTTTTTTGAGCTAGAGTCCGGGCCACCCCTTAATTTTTTTAGACCTATCAACAGTATAGTCCAGACAAAATTTTAGCTTCCTATTCAAATTCTAAGAGGGTGCTCAATGACCCTCAAATTTAACATTAGCGGGCCCATAGGGAATGTGACCTATAATTTACTATTCAGAAGTATTTCAAATTTTTCACATAATTCTTTGGCAGAAACTTTGTTTATGGTAGATTATTAACATTATTATTATTTCTTAATTATTTTTAATGGAGTACATCATTTGGAAAGACTGGGGTACAATGGACCACAGGGTACAGTGGACAACCCCCTGTTTTTTATATTTCTTTTATGTTTTAAGTGTTTCAAATTTAGTGAATAGATGTCACCCCTACAGAAGTTGGAACAGACCAAAAATCATGTTCTTACTTGACTAATGAGCCATTTTATTCCTGATAATCTATTTAAGGTATGCAAAAGTAAATTTTTCCCTCCAAAGTTGACTGCTTTTTATCACTGAAGATTTTGGATTTGAAAAACTTTGTTAAGCTCAATCATATAGTAGGACACTAAACTATTATATTCACTTCGAGTTAAAAGGTTAAACGTACATTTTGTATATTTTTAAAAATAATTTTTGCTAAATCTCTATACAGGGTACAATGGACCACTCTAGTTAGGCATTACCTTTTAAATGTGATAAAAAAAATTGTGGATTTAGAGAATTTGCATTTTTATTTGCATATAAACACATTATTCCTTCTATAATATTTCCCATTCTTAATTTCTGTTGCTTTCATTCTTTATTTATTTTATTCAAATAAGAGCCTTTAAAGGTTAGAAGCTTAACTGTTTCTTAACTGAACTAAGTCTTGCCATAGATATAATCCCATCTTATAAGATGAAATATAAGATTTAAAAAATATAACCATAATGTGGCTCTATTTAATTCTGTTATTTTTTGTTTAATACCGAAAAATCTATTTATTAACTAATCTATTCAATAATGAAATTTTTACTGTCCTTTATGATTGTTAATTGTGAATAAAAATTATTATATCAGTACTGGGAAATTTTGACTTAAGATAGAATAAAAACCAGCAAATTTATCTGAAACACCCTGAAAATTTCAGCAATGCTTCAAAAAAGGCTAGGAAAGCCACTGGTTCTGTGTCTTGAAAATCTTTCGGATTTCCATCTCCTGGTTTCAATATTCATCAAAATTAGGATTTGCATGAATTTTACTGTCAAAATAAACCTAATAATCGTTCAAATACATGTTTGGCATTATTACTGAAAAATGTATTTGCCTTATTTATTTAAAAAAAAGGTTAAAAGTGGTCCATATACATATCGCCAATAATGAAGATAAGCAATTCTTGCTGCGGGTTGTGGAAGCTAACAGAAAATACATTCCATCATAAACTAGCTAGAAATCCGTTTTAGACACTATTGCGCAATAGTATAATTTTGTTGTCAAGGGGCAATAAATACCTACAGCTTTTACTTTGTACTTTATATATCGATTTATTCTTATGTTAAGAGATTGTAAAATAAAAATGCATACTTAATTTGGTAGTTTTTAGTTTTTAAATCAATTTATTGAAAAAATTGCAGAAGAATTATCTAACTTATAAAGTTCGGGGGGCTTGAGCACCCCCTTGCAGTTGAGATATGAAGTTGAAATTTTCCCAGAATATTACTGTCTACTAGTCTAAAAAAATTGAGGGGTGGCCCGGTTGTATATAAACTACCTTCACATTGCTACCAACCATTGAGTTTGGAAGAGATAGTTCAAGGGGCTTTTCAAAAGGGATTTCTTCATTCTTAGTTATATTTTCATGCATATATGCGTTTTTTAGTTTTCTTTTTTTAAAAACTATTATAGTTCGAGTAATAAGACTGGCAATTTTTAAAGAAGTAACAAACTGAAAAAAATATTGCGGTCATACAAAATAATAATAAATATCATAAATTTCCCTTCATTAAAACATTATTTATTTCCACTATTAACTTATTTTTAGCTTAATATTTTTTAAATCCAGTTAATTTTGACAAATTTGACGTTATTTTTCTGAGTTGGAGTTGGGGGCATGATTATATGATTTGGAATACTTAAGACAATTATTTTAACATATTTCATCTAAAAAACCTTTTGGATAATATTAAGAGTTCAATAGTATTTTTAAAAATGTCACTTATACTAAAAAAATTATTTTAATACTTTTTTAAACTTCTTATACCATCTTTTAATATATTAATGAACAACTTTTATGATTATCAAAGGATAAATAGATCTTGCCGTTGAGCTGATACTGGAAACACTATTAATACTTGCTTTCTAGTAACAGTTTTTTTGCTATATTTTTAATTAAAATAAAGGAAATGTTTGCTTACCTTATCCATCTTCTTTCTACAATCTAATATATTTCCAGAAAATAAAAACTTTTAAATTAATTAAATTAACATACTGGATTTGCAATGATCATAGCTGATAAACGTAAGTTTAGCAAATGCAATTCCGCATTACATAATGAAGTCCTTTAAAATCGTGACCTCAGGGTTGAGAAGGGGATTCAAATCAAATTAAATTTTAATACAATTAACAATATACAAAAAAGAAAAAGGTGGAAAATACATAAATTCATAAATTTTTTTATCCCAAAGGAGCAACTTGATCCTCCATGGGTTACAGGACTTTTAAAAATAAACGTCTGATCAAAAAGGTGTCACCGACGTTTTGCCTTCTAGAAATTTTTTTACCCCCCCTTGATAACAAATTTCCAATCAAAAACCTACCAAAAAAAGAATAAAGGGGGGGAAGGAAATTTCCCAGTAAGCGAAACGACAGTAGAACCATCAAAAACAGTGGATGAATAATACATAAAATCACGTAGAAAAAAAAGAAAAAAACGGGAATGGCTTAGCTGGCAATTATGTGTATTAAGATAAAGATTAGAAATATACAGATTGAAAATATACCTCACAAAAATTAAAATGGTGTTTCGACATTATTTTGGTCTTGAATAAAGGTTACAAAACATTTATTGATTCATTGATTTCTAAAATATTTATTGATTTGAACACTTTAAAGCAAAGCTTTTATTTAATTAAAATAAAGCGGAATAAGATCGGATAAAAGATTTGTCAGAAAACCAAGCCATTTTCCGAAAAGAGAACTTTCTACTAATGAATATAAAAAAATCACTGCCGATATTTTGAAAGCAAACAAAAAAGAAATGTAAAGAAAAACGGAGCGAAATGGGTTTTAAAAAACATTGTCGCTCTTTTCAAAGCAAATAAAAAAATAAATGTGAAGAAAAACAGAACAAGAATGGGCATAATTGATTTCTTGTAACGCCATCTCTTGAATCCCCTCGTAACTATATTCGTCCTATGGTTGGTAGCAATGTGAAGGTAGTTTATATGCGGCCCGGTTTATATTTGAAACTTTATTTTTTACCATGTATTGTTGAACCACCCTAATGCATAAACCTTACATAGTGGTAAGAAATTTCAAAATTATTTTCACTTTATTAAAAAAGCGTTTAGATATATGCTAACCTTTACTGATTTTGCAAAATAACTTATTTGTGCATTAAATTACTGAATCACCCCCACATTAAGTTACAGAACCAGAATTTATTAAGTTTAGTTAATGCTAAACATTTTACTTAAAAAAAGCTTTTTTATATAAAATCAGGTGCTATGAACATATCAATAATATTATCCCTATGTGTTGATAATTTTTGTCTTGATATTTTAAGCTATCCGAAAAAGGTGCCATTGATATAGAAGATGGTGCGTGTTCAGAAGGGGTAAGTACTTTAAAAACTGATCTGATCTTTTAAACTGTTATCCTCTTATTGAAACTGCTGGCTTTTTTGTCAATTTTTAAAATTTCAACTATTTGATACTTAATGTATTTGCGATTGCATTTTGAAATTGAATGGTCAGTTTGAAGAAGGGAATAAGTCCAAAAAATGACAAATTGATTTTTTGTGCTTAAAAACATCTCCAAGCTTTGCTCTACTTATGAGTGAAAAGAGGGGGAAATATCTACCCCCTATCAGCAGATATAGCCCCTTGAATTTGCAAAATCAAAGTCCATTTATTGTATTTTTTAATTTAATGAAATTGGCCTCCAAACGGAAAAAGGAGGTTTTTATGGGATTTCCTCCATAACATTAAACAATATAATGATCACATTAAACAATACAATTTGCGTTAAATTAAATAGGAATGATGGGGACCAGTCAATTTCGATAATATTATTCGATTGATAACATTAATGGAGTTGACTGTGCTGTAAACTCAGCCAAAATAAAATTTGCTCTGAATACTAAAGCATTTTCAAACTTTTCTTATACTTTAGGGAATGTTTGACTCCATTCATATTCACTTACTCCATTGATACTGCTTTAACCCATTAACGCCCATTGATCTATTTTTAGATCGCTAAACATAGTGTCAGAAATGGTCTTTTAAATTACCTTAAATTTACCCCACAAAAACAAAACTGCTCATATGGCAAGAGAAAGTCTTCCTTAAGAATAATCTAATGTGTTTTTTTCGTTTGCAACATTTATTTTGTTACAGTGATGGGCAAAACTTTGCCTTGGGGTTTCATTTTGCAATTTTTTCATCTTTGTTCATGTTTTACAAGAAATCTATAAAAATATACCACAAATTGGATCCTTTTCAGATTTTATTTTATCTTTATAGATGTAGCTATTAGGATACAATGCAGATTTTTGTAAAAACTAATTTATTTAGTGAAAAATTACGACCCAATATTGCTGATCTAAAAATAGATCACTGGGCGTTCGGGTGTTAATTTTTTATGTGATGCTTACAATATAATTATTCAGATTTTTTGACCATAAACTGTAAAAAACAGGGTTGGAAAAAAACATGTTTTAAAAAAAAAACAAAAAACATGTTTTTTTGTTTAAAACTGTTTTTTTTTGTTTAAAACGTTTTTTTTAACCCTCGACACAGAAAAGCTACAAAAACATGATTTTTTAAAAATTAAATTAGATTAACAGAACTATACTTTCTAAATGAGATTAAAAGAATAATATAATCAATTTATGGTAAAAATTCAACACACAATAGTTATATTTAAATAAATCTTTATTGAATAACATCTTGATTAATAAGATTTTAACACATTTTCATGCTCTTTATTAAGCATTTTACCACCAACGTCATGACGATTGGGTGGTTTGTACCCTGGCCGCAAACTGGCCACCATCTTTTGGAATTCTGGGTGTTCCACAGATGAAAAGGATGAGTTAGTGGCATAAATATAGCGAGCAACTTGAGCATCTAATAGTTCTTTCTCCTGTTGGGATGTTCTTACAATAAACTTATCTAAACTTGTTGAGGAGGCATGCTTCTTACTGGTGGAAGGAAAAATATCCGAAGAATGTCGCTTTCTTGTTTCTGTAGATACTTCCGAAGCCTTCTCTAGAATAGGTGGATCATCCTCCTCCAAGGATTCAGACACAGTAGCAATAGCTAACTGACAAATTTTATGGTGAGCTTTCATCCTAGCCACTAAACCAACTACATCCTTCTTGCATGCTTTACACTCAGCTCTGACACCTATTTTACCAGAAATTTGTGTGTGATCAAAGAATTCCCATATCATATCTTTTTTCCTTCCTGTGGCCATAATTAAGAACAACTTAGCTATAAATTAGTTAACAATAAAGATGATACACACTGTACCATAAAGAGCACATGGTATGACTGATGCAACACAACAAAAAGTGTAAGCATAAGTAGAAGTTTTTTTCCCTTTAGTTTTTTTTACACAAATAGAATATTAAAATCAAATTAATGAACAGGTTAGTTCAATAAATATAAAAAATATTATTTTAAAACAAGTTTATTAGTATTTTTTACTTAATTATTTTCTAGAAAAAAATTGAGTGTAAATTACTCAGGATGTTAAATACAGTAGAACCCCGATTATCCGCGAGCGGATGATCCGCGAGTGCTCCGAAACCAATTTTTTAACGATGAGAGCAAATTTTAGATGAGATTAGAGAAATTTTAGATGTAGAGCAAAGGTTTCTGCTGTACTGTACATATTTTAAAAGTTTTACTTATCATGTTTTTTGTACAATAAAACATAGTTTTTATGCTGAAATATTTTTTTCCAGGGTGGCCACAAAACTGGAATACCGGGAATTATCAGGGAATTTTAAAAAACCGGGAATTATCAGGGAAATATCAGTGAATTTTAGAAAAATCTAAAATATCAGGGAATTCCGAGAAAAACCTCAAGCTGCTACCGAATTTTGTTAATAGAATGAGTAAAAAAACTGCAAAAAATATAAAGCATAATCGTGCGTATATCTCGGGCGCATTCCTTTTCCTTTGATTCAAGCAACGGAGCCATCGAGCGCACGCAAAAGGGGGGGACTTCTCTTTTTGTTTATCGAAACCGAAACTTTGAGGTTGTTTTTTTTGCGGATGATTGACTGCAGCTGTGAGCTGTGATAAAGGATTTAGCCTTTTCGGTAAGTTATATTTTGTTTATCTTTGGTTCTCCGTTGAAGGATCATGGTTTATGGAATGTAAGTGGTGAAAATGTATAAAATGCTGAATCGTTTTCTTCAATGTTAGAAGCTATTAATTTTCAACCTCCTCCTTTTCATAGGACATGCCGTTTTTTTTTTCAACATTCCGCGTCACCATTGCTAAATCAGGCACAGTTAAATGTAATCAAAATAGGCAATTGACAACAGGTTTTGGCCTATAGATTTAGCTTGACTATCGTTTTTTAATTTTGTTCGAGTTTCTGTTATTTCGTTCTCTTTTAAGAAGTATCAGAAGTCGGAAATTTTGTACGACTGGGGTGCCTTTCTCCCAGATGGCTACTTTTTTTGCCGGTCCGATAATCAGGAAAATAAATTTTCAGTTTCTTTTTAAAATAATTTTTTGTGGTTCAGCAAAACAATTATTCGGGTGAAGCTTATGTCTTAAATGGAAATGCTCACACTTAATTGGTGATCGAGCAACGCCGGGCCTTATAGCGCGCGTTATCATAAGAATAAACTTAACTACAGAGTGTCCCAAAATTTACTGAACGATTTCAAAAGTTTATAAAAAATAAACTAGAAAGGATAGCAACATGCAGAACATGCAGTTTGCTGCCACCTACTTTTTCCCAGTCTGGTAGGTTTTTTTTGTACAAAATTTCGTGACTAACACGGAGGATTTTAAAGAAATATGAAAACTTAAGGGAAATAAAACAACAGCCCGAATACATATTTCTAAAATATCTCTGATATTTAAAATATTTTCTAGAATCGAAGAATCCTTGTGTTGAATTCTTTTTTTTTGTCTAAAGGGTCTGTTTTAAAGGAATTGATTGGACAAATTAGATTTTTTAAATAAGAAGTGTTTAGAATCTTAATTTTGAAAGTTATGAAATTTTGTACAGAAAGCTCCTTGGCTGAAAGTAGTTTGCAGCTAGCCACTTGTTTTTATCTCTATTCTATTTTTTATAATTTTTTAAATTGTCCAGTACATTTTGGGGCACTGTATCCCTGTCAGTGTTCTGATTTTGATGTAAACTTTGTAGACCTTTTTATTTTAGAAAATAAATTTTAGAGGGAGAAAATTTGGTAAGAATCTAAAACACCTGGGGTGATAAAATTTTAAAATAGCTATCGAAAATAATTTAGTACATTTTAATTTTGTATTAAAATTAAATTTTTTAAAATTAATAATATATTAAATAAGATTGAGATAATGGTGTAACTTATAATCATTAAAAAATCTACTTTTTAACAGATATTTCAGCAAACACGAAAAAATGAAAATTAAATTTGTCGGTGGTACATCAGGGAAAAATATCTCAAAATATCAGGGAAAACCTGGAATTATCAGGGAATTTTGAAACAAGTTTTCTGTGGCCACCCTGTTTTCGTGTTTTCACCTCATTTTTAGTCTTTTTTCGGGTTATCCGCAATTTTCGCTATCCGCGGTACCCTTGCCACCCAATTGCGCGGATAATCGGGGCTCTACTGTACTTAGTTTGATTAGCGCCATCTGTTGAGTGAAGAAGAAATTACCAAAATACTTATGTTTTAAACAATGTTTTTTTTGCTTTGTTTTAAACGTGTTTAAAACAAGTGTTTTAAACAAAGTGTTTTAAACATAACAACCCTAAAAAATGAATAGGAGAATACTCAGTAATATTCAGGATGGACACAAATACAGATTTTCTTCAGAAATTGATCATTATATTATTGTTAATTAAATTTTATGATTTTTCTGGTGGACGGATGAAAGGTAGACCTTCTTGATTGATTATTTAGTAAATCAAAAGATTGCAAATAGTTTTATGTACTCAAGTTTATTCACATTAATTTGTTGATACAACTTAAGTCCATGCAAGCATTTTTTTGAAATACATTATAGGTAAAATTAATAGACAATTAAAAGTTTTTGAGGAGATGTAAAAATCTTAAATTGAAAATTGTACTAATTTTTTTAATTCGCCCTAAAACAGCTTTTACAACCTTAAAATTGACGTTATGGCAGAATAGTAAGTTAATTGGAAAAGTATAGTTAATTAGAATAGGCAGGAAAAAACGCTTCAAAACGCAGCAATTTTTATGTTGCCGAATAAGTTACATTTTATTTCATGAATATCAAATAAAACTAATCCATAAAATTTACAAAAAAATCACCTAATGCATTTTATTTAACTTAAATACAAAATATTATGAAATATTACTTCTTTTATACACTGCTGTGCAAAAATTAAGGACGGAACTGTTTTTTCAACAAAACACCTAGTAAAATTATTGTTCATACATGAAAATTATACCAAAAGATGTTTATTGGGTGAGAATACAGGGCCCGAGAACAAATTTTCTCTATCAGTATTTTAAGGGGGTAAATGGGCCCTCCATTGATAATGGAGTTCCATTACACATTTAGAGCAGTGACAGAAACGTCTATGTAAGAGGTATTTAACCGAGAAACTTTAAGTTTTTTTGCAATGAATATGATTATTCCTGAACTCAATGCATATTTTTAAATGTTTGTGTTGCCTTTAAATGGTATTTTTTAGGTTTTATTGAGAGATATCGGTCTAATCATCATTTTTGACAAGTTTTAGCTTCTGAGTCTTTTTGTGTAAGTGGTCTCTAACCGTTAACCATGTTTTTAGTAGGTCTCGCATATGCCTGATTGCGTTTAGGTCTGGGGACCTGAAAAGTAACTTTATTCTTTCAATATTGTTTCTTATTAATAACTTTGAGATAGTCAAATTGTGATTTTTTGCAGCTTTTTCACTAATAAAGCGAAATTCTTAACCCAAAATGTCTTCTAAAAGAAGCAAATGGGCCATGAGAATACAGTTATGCAATTTCAGACATTGGGGAAAATTCTTATGAGTATAGGGGGTGTTGAAATGTCTGTAAGGATTGTACAGACTTAAAGGAGAAATTCGATCGCTTTAAACTTCATTTTAAAGATAATGGATATATTTTTACAGATTTATCTTTCTTTTCAGACATGAATAAGTCCATAAACACCAAAAATACTTCTTTTTTTGGAACTTTAATAACAGATGTCATTTCTGTGAAACTAGGCAATTCTTTGTGCCATTTCAGCACCCCTTAGACAGCACAGAATTTTTCACTGTTATCTGCACTTGCGTACCTGTGTTCTCATGTTCCTTTTACATCTTTTAGAAGACCTCTCAGGGTCTCAGGTCAAATATTTCTCTTTATTAGTTAAATGCTGCTGAAAATCACAATTTCACTTTCTCAAAGTTTTTCATAAGTAACGATATTGAAAGAATAAAGCTAGTTTTCAGGTCCCCAGACCCAAACGCAATTAGGCACATGTGAGACCTACTAAAAACATGGTTAACGTTAGGATACAACTTACCAAAAATGACCCAGAAGCTAAAACTTACCAAAAATGATGATTAGACCAATATCTCTCAATAAAACCTAAAAAATACCATTTAAAGGCAACACAAACGTTTAAAAATATGCATTGAGTTAAGGAATAATCATATTCATTGCAAGAAACTTAAATTTCGTGATTAAATACCTCTTACATTGACATTTCTGCCACTGCTACAAATGTGTAATGGAACTCCATTATCAATGGAGGCAGGGGCGTATTTAAGCGGAATTCATTGGGGGGGCGTATATGACGAATTTGCCGACTAACTTTTTTTCTTTAAAAATAGTATATGTGTGTATATATTATGTCTCATCTTATGTAAAACTAGCTGATGTTACCAGTCTTTCACGAGTGGATTAATAGCTTTCTTCTTTAAAATTTTTAATGAATTCTTTACCTTACTTTATTGAGTTAGATGTATTAAAATGCATCTAGTTGTGAAGCATGTAAAGGTTTGAATGATTTAAACATTTACATCATGACCCCCATGAAAAATAATAAGATGTATGTATTAAAGAAATATTCTCTCTAAAATTACTTAAAATGTACATTTAAAGCCCTGAATATCTTTAGGATTTTAATTAACTTTTTTTAATCCAATACTTGGCAGATTAAAATTTTAAATTTCTTATAAATATATTTTTAAATTATTGGTATAAAATTTAAGTAGACTTGTGTCTAGTTTTTCCTTTAAAAACTTGTTATTCTGCTTATTTTTTCTTTGTAACAATGGGGTAAGCATATTTCTTTTTGAGGAGAAATAAAGCTATTTCGGCAAAATAACTATAAATAAGGGAAATAAGGGTAAAAAAGATGGGGGTCATTCAGTGGCGGATCCAGGATTTGGTTTTGGGGGGGCTAAGAATTTTCCTAATCCAATTGAATCTTCTTGTTAATGTTAATACGGAAAAGGTAGCGAAATATCTTGCTCCAACTTTCAAAAGGGGGGTTTGGGGGTCCTCCCCCAGAAAATTTTTGGAAATTTAAGTCAAAAACCCCACTTTTTCAACTCTTTTTGGTACGCTTCATCCGAATTTTGGATATAAATGTTTTGCGTTTTGACACAAACTTAGTAAAATGTAGTTGTAATAACAGAGTTAAAAGTGCCAAGGGGGTCTGGGGGTCTTCCCCCAGAAAATTTTTTAAAATTTGACCTTAAAATAACAGGGTTTTAACTCATTTTGGTGCATAAAATGTCATTATATAGAGTAAAACTTTTCATTTTGGGGGGGGCTTGAGCCCCCTAGACCCCCCTCTGGATCAGCTAGTGGGGTCATTTATGGTTTTCGAAACATAGCCTAATCTTTTTCTTTGAAATTTTCTACGTTCGATTGAAATTGTTTCAAAGTAATAAAAAGATTTTAAAAAATATTCATCATATACATTAATTTTGTTCACTGTATTTTGTTAAACAATTGTCCAAGAAAAACACAACCAATTTGTTGTTAAAACCATACATTAGAAAAGGTATATTTAAAAGGAAATTATATCAAAGAAATTACTTCTGTTCTTAAATATATTTTTTATCAAATTATATTAATTTGAGACAGTGGCGGATCTACGGGGGGAGCTTCCGGGCTGAAGCCCCCCCAAACGTCTAATATTTTACTAAGTTTGTCAAAACGCAAAAAATCTATATCCGAAATTCGGATGAGGCGTACCAAAACGAGTTGAAAAAGTAGGGTTTTTTACTTAAATGTCCAAAAAATTTTCTGGTGGAGGACCCCCAGACCCCTCTTTTAGTGGTTTGAGTAGGATAATTCACTACCTTTTCCGTATTACCATTAACAAGTTGGTTCAATTGGATTATGAAAATTCTTAGCCCCCCCTCGAAACCAAATCCTGGATCCGCCACTGATTTGAGAGACTTGGTTTTATTTGCTAAACCAAACTTCAAATGGGTGAAAAACTCCATACGTATTTAGCAACGAAAAACTTGTTAAAGCGGTTAAAAATAAAACAAAAAACTGTTAAAAATAAAAAAAACTGTTAAAAGATAACGTGACATCAAATCGAAACCTAAATCAAGCATTAAAGAAATTACGTGATATACGAGTATTGGGGTTCGTTTTGATAATTTGCTTAGGCAGAAGAGGATTTTTCTCAAAAACAAATTAATGATCAACACATGATAATTTCAGGTAACACAACTTAAGACAATTTTAGAATTAAGAAAACCAGGATTTCCTTTTACTTACCCAAAAATGTGATCGTAATGTAAATGTAACGATAATGAACAGCTCAAACCAAACGCACAATTCTTCTCTAACACTGCCAATTATGACACAAAAAAGCAGAGGGCGTTGGCGAAGGTTGAAGCTGTCCCACGACTTGGGGGTGTCCTTGGGCATTCATTATCTCCCCTTTCAGAGGATATCTGGATCTGGGCGACAGTCAGTCGGTCGGTCACTTCTAAACAAGAGTATGCTATGTTCCCATGGTCTTCTCATTTTTCCAGGAAGGACCGGACCGTATACACTTGCAGATCGTGTCGTGGGGATGGACGGGGGCTTTGGGCCAACGTAAAGTTTTATTACAGCCAGTGGAAAAGTCTACGCTGCACCAACTCTCAACGGCGAAAGGAGGGGAAAACCGAAACCCTCGACACTGCTCGCGAAGCGCGGTCTCGGTGATAAATTGAATCGTACAAAAATCATAACTTTATGAAAAAATAGTCCTTTAAACCCCGCGCCCCCGCGCCCAAGAATATAAGGGCGCAATCATAACTACTTTGGAGCTACAACCATAACTTATAAATCTTTAGCATTAAAAAGGCAGGAATTCATATTACCAGAAATGCTCTTTGCTTGAACAATAAGTAACCAACAAAAGACATAAAAATTCAATCGAATTGGTTGGAAAGGCGGTTTTTTTCCATTTAGAACTCTGAATTTATTGATTGTGTTTCTTTTGAGTTTTTTGTTCCATGGGGCCGTCCATAAATCCGAAACCCTACATCTGTGGTGATAAAATTCAAACCGTCTTTTTTTATCCAGTTTAAGAAATGTAATTAGTCTTTTATCAGAGAAAACCAACGATATGATTGTTAGTATCGTACAACCGGAATAAATTCATGTTTTTATTTGGTTTAAAAAAAGTTTATTTGTTCTTGAATGCCATTACCCCGTCTATTTTTATTTAATTTGAAAAAAGTTCAATTACTGGTATTAAACCCTATAGATATAGATGAATAAAACCGCGACGGTTTTACATAAACTGGTAGTTTTTATTCGGTTTAACAAGTTCATTCCGTTTCAGTTCCTAAAATCAACAGTAGATAGGTTTTTATACAACTAGACAAAACAGGTCGGGATGTGTTAATGTTTAATTGGTATTAAATCTATCAACCGGATAAATACACTTAAAAAGTGTATTTTTTAAATTAAATTTACTATTTATAGGACATTGATTTTAATGTGTTTTTTGTGCTCTGAATTCAAAAAGGATATTTTTTTTGTTCTGGAATGCCACGTTTCCCGACAATTTCGATAAATTTGTGAAATAAGTCTTTATTTTAATTTTAAGGAAAATTGTTCATAAAATATATTTTTGTTTTATTAATTCTTCATGAAAATCTTTATATAACTAAAATAAGCTCATTTACAACTGAATTAAAGCCGATTTTTCCTCCTTATGAGGCTTCTCTTAGTATACATTTACCCTCGGTAGTAGCAACAAGAGCCTTTTTTCAACTATATAACAAAAATTCGTCATTATGGGGCGATTAAATCTTCCCTGGTATTTTCTTTCCATCTCTATTATGCCCTGATGAGATAGTTTACTATGTGCTTCATTCACAGCTTCTAATTTTAAAATGTAAAGGAGTCAGAAATGCTCAAAAACTATGAAAAATGCACAAATTCGAAAATAAATTGTCAATTTGTATGAAATCCTGACGTATAGGATTTTTTTTTCAATATTTTTTTCGTAATCAGCACACTAAAATACATAGAAAATCACTATAATTAATCGAACAGCTTTTTCATTGCAGACCTGTGTAATTCTAGATACCTTCATAAATAAAGGAAAATAACACACATTATTAGTCAAAACAAATCTATATCAATCAAATTTTTCGGGAATTAGACCTGTCAGGATTTCAACCTGTCGGGATTTTGACTCTGTCGCGTCGGGATTTCGACGTCAAGAACCAGATTTGTCGGGATTCTGACCGGGATTTTAACCCAGTTGGGATTTTGACCTGTCGGGATTTTGACCCAGTGAGTATTTTGACCCAGTCGGGATTTTGACCCAATCGGGATTTCAACCTCTCAGGAGTCTGACCCTGTCAGAATTATGACTC
Source organism: Tetragnatha versicolor (assembly GCA_024610705.1). Taxonomy (NCBI): domain Eukaryota; kingdom Metazoa; phylum Arthropoda; class Arachnida; order Araneae; family Tetragnathidae; genus Tetragnatha; species Tetragnatha versicolor. Next base: position 52,415,024 of record JANDEH010000010.1, on the reverse strand, counting down.
TGTCAGCAATTTGACCCAGTCGGGATTTTAACGTTGGGAACCTGATTTGTTGGGATTTTGACTCAGTTGGGATTTTGACGTCAAGAACCAGATTTGTCGGGATTCTGACCGGGATTTTAACCCAGTTGGGATTTTGACCCAGTGAGTATTTTGACCCAGTCGGGATTTTGACCCAATCGGGATTTCAACCTCTCAGGAGTCTGACCCTGTCAGAATTATGACTCTGTCAGCAATTTGACCCAGTCGGGATTTTAACGTTGGGAACCTGATTTGTTGGGATTTTGACTCAGTTGGGATTTTGACGTCAAGAACCAGATTTGTCGGGATTCTGACCGGGATTTTAACCCAGTTGGGATTTTGACCTGTCGGGATTTTGACCCAGTCGGGATTTTGACCCAATCGGGATTTCAACCTCTCAGGAGTCTGACCCTGTCAGAATTATGACTCTGTCAGCAATTTGACCCAGTCGGGATTTTAACGTTGGGAACCTGATTTGTTGGGATTTTGACTCAGTTGGGATTTTGACCCAGTTGGGATTTCGACCTGTCGGGATTCTGACCGTTGACCCGATCGGGATTTCGACCCAATCGAGATTTCAACCTCTCAGGATTCTGACCCTGTCGGGATTATTTCATGTCAGGATTATGACTCTGTCAGCAATTTGACCCAGTCGGGATTTCCACGTTGAGAACCTGATTTGTCGGGATTTTGACTTAGTTGGGATTTTGACCCAGTTGGGATTTCGACCCAGTCGGGATTTTGACCCTGTCGAGATTTTGATCCAATCGAGATTTCAACCTCTCAGGATTCTGACCCTGTCGGGATTCTTACATGTCACCATGTCAGGATTATGACTCTGTCAGCAATTTGACCCAGTCGGGATTTCCACGTTGGGAACCTGATTTGTAGGGATTTTGACCCAGTTGGGATTTCGACCTGTCGGGATTTTGACCCGATCGGGATTTCAACTGTTGAGATTCTGACCGGTCGGAATTATGACCCTGTCAGGATTTTGACTCAGTCGTGATTTCGACGTCGGGAACCTGATCTGACTTGATTTTGACCCTGACCAGTCTATTTTCTAACCAGTCGATTTTCCGTTTTAACCGGTTATTTTGACATCTCTGCTGGCCACTCCCCAAACAATTTTACGACTTTTACTCCGAAAATTGTGGAGAAGGGAGATGTTAAAGAAGAAAAAAAGCTTTTTTTTAATTGCCGACCTAGTTTTTAAGAATCTAAAAACCTAGAATTTGCCGACTATGATCGAAATTGCCGACTTTGGGGGGGCGAGACGCCCCCCCACGCCCCCCCAGTAGCTTCGCCCCTGAATGGAGGGTCCATTTACCCCCTTAAAATATGGATAGGGAAAATTTGTTCTCGGGCCCTGTATTCTCACCCAATAAACCTCTTTTGGTATGATTTTCATGAAAGAACAATAATTCTACAAAGCGTTACGTTTAAAAAACAGTTCCGTCCTTAATTTTTGCACAGCAGTGTACATATAAATTTAAAGTTATTGGTTCAATTCCCACTTTTTCACCGATTATTACTTTCAACATAGGCTATTCATATAATAAATCTTGGGTAAATTATTTAATTTTATAATTATTTAATTATTTTTTCTCAGATTTATAAATAAATATGCATTTTTTAAAGAAAAATACTAATAGGTATATTTATTTTATATTTTTTTATGATTTTTTGAGGTTCTACTATTACTTAGCTCTGTGACAAAAAATATCCTCTGAACGCCCAGTGATCTATTTTTAGATCAGCATTTTTTAACGAAAGTAATGACTGTTTTCACAAAATTTGTTCATAATATTCATATTAAAGGCAAAATACACCAGATTCATGATTTTCATTCAAATCACCCAAAAAAAATAATAAGTTTGGCGTTAATGGTTAATGACTCAGTTTCATTATAATTTTGAATTTTATGTGTCTTAATCTTTCTATTTCTCCTTTTTGTAGAGTGAATTAAGCAGAAATATGATTTAAATGTCAATTAAACGGTTTTTTAAGATTTTTCTCTTCAGATAAAATTTCATAAGGTTCAAGAAGGGATTAAGTCCATCAACTTTTTTAACCATAAAATATTTTTTAATGTACTTATATTTGTTTTGGGGATTTCTCTGTTTTCTAAATAGGTTTCTGAATTTCCAGAAAAAATTGGTGGTTATACAATATACAATGAAAATTCCATTACTTATACAGTTTTTTTCAATTTTTTCAAAACTTGGTTTTGTTAAAAAACTTTTTCAAACTTTTCAAAACTTGGTTTGGCTTATTCCCTTCTTCAAACTGTCGATTCAATTATTAATCCAGTAATAGACCCTTTATTCAACAAGTTGCTTGAAACTGCTATATCTTAACTACTAACTAAAATACCAAAATCCTATCAAATCGGAATTTAATCACCACCAGGTTCAAAAATTTGAAGCTTTTTAATGGTAAATTTTGAGTTTGTTTCCTTTGTACATAGACTGTTTGTTAATTTTTTTATTTTGCCTTTTGGCCAAACCCCTGATTATGGTGGTCCAAGAAAAGGTATGTTACATAACTAACTTTCAGCGTTCGAAATTGTACTGGATTGCTGGTCCGGGACAACCAAAAAACGGCTCGGACCAGTGGAATCAGAAAATCACTGGTCCGCCGGACCAGTGGTGAAAAAATATCCCACCCTCCAGTTTAAGCCTGCAATTTCTCTTAGCTTGGAATCGGGAGAAAGGCAAAAAAAAATAAATTTCATTAAATAAACCAGATTACAACCAGTTTGTCAACTAACAATGTAAAACTAATTCGAAGTTATGTATTAATTTGTGTGCAATATATCATTTATTCAGGAAAAGTTCTTATTTTTTTTTCAATTAGTAAAATTGTATCCAATTTGTATGAGAAATTTTATTTAATCAAGAAGATTATTGTATATTTGTATGTCAGTTAGTGGAAATATTATTTAATCAAAAAAGTTATTTAATTCATAAGATATTTTTTAAATAATTGATTATTTGGAGCTATTGCTTATTTCTCATAAATTTATTTTATTACTTATTTTATATAAATCTCATATTTACAGCTAGTAACTTATTATTGAATATGTATTAATTTTTAACATTACTCCCCTATTTGGTACTCACATTCAGTGCAATAGTTACTTAATAATAGTAATATTTAAACTGGTCCTTTTTAATTTGTCGGACCAGTAATTTTTGTTGCGGACCAGTAAGATTGGTGAAGCACTGGTCCGCAGGACCAGTGGATTTTTTTTCCAATTTCTAACGCTGCTAACTTTAAATGTATCATACCTTTCTTATATAAGTAACTATTTAATTTTAAAAGTTGTAGAAATGCTAATTATTCATTGAGCTGATGGTAGATAGGTAAAATTGGTTTAGAAAAAGCTAAATATCAATTACAAATCTTCTAATTTCTTGGAAAAATATCCCATTTTTTAACTTTTAGAACTATGAATGCAAGTTTAACCCTCCGTCGGTCGCAACTGAACTTTTTCGCACACCTCGTACATTTTCGTTCGCCTTTCCGTTACTATGGGGGGTAGAAGTCTGAAATTTATGGTAGTCTCCTATCTTTACCGGATGTATGGCGCCAACCAATTCATTAAATTCGCGCGCTTTGTTTAGTTTGGTTTTTATCATAATTTTACAATCGGCACATTGAGCTCCATCGTGTTCAACGTCTTTAAGGTACGTAAAATTATTTTTTGTAATCTCTGATGCTTTTTTATTAATTTTATGAGTGCTTACGCATCAATTTTTTTTAAATTTTACTTAATATGTATGTAATTTTTCTAATTATTTTTGGTTTATTGCGGTTGAAAATACACCTACAAAATCGTACCTTATAGACTAACCTCACCAAAAACAATGTTGTGAAATATGCAAATCTATGTTTACTACCGGTAAGTTCATAGTTAATAGCTAAAGTAACTTATTTTGGAGTTATTTTACAATAGCTACAGGGACAGTCAGTGGTCAATTTGCCCAGCCTATGACCTGGAAGTATTACCTGTAAAATTTTTGTTTGTGAATGGTTATTATCTGAACATGAGTTCAAAAACAATAATTTACAATTAATATCCCTCAGGTTTCACATCATTAAGTTTGTTTTTTGACTAAGATATTGAATTGTTTAACCCGCTGATGTAAGTTTAATTTTATGCTATTTTTAATTTTTGTTCTTAATTATTTAAAACAAATATCAAATTTTTTATGTCTGAATAATACTATGAATATCTTTTATTGTTTTTAAGACTCTATCATTAAAATTTAAAGATAAAAAAAGGCGATTCTTTCGATTGTGCGTTTTGGCACATTGCGACCCAACTCGTTAGTTTAATATTGCGACCGACGGAGGGTTAATAATCATACATTTCCAGGAGTTGAATGATGATGCTGACCTTGAAGAAGGTGAGCTTCGTGAGCCCGGCTCATCCTTAGCAGACAGTCAGCCTGCCAGACAGGTCTGTCGCTTCTTTCATAGGGGCGTTTGCTATTACGGCAGTGCATGCAGATTTCTCCATCTTGGCGCAAACAACCAAAAGGGAAACTATTCCATGTTCGATACTTCAAATAAACTACATGCATCGAGTGGATTTCCCAATCCCCAACATTTAGGGGCACAAAGGCAACCCGTAAGAAAATACTTAAGTTTTCTACATAACTAATTGATTCTGAATTTGCATCACATTCATTCAATACAAAAAATTTTTCTACATAGCCGCGTATCCCTGAAAGAGAGAGAGAGTTCGTCGAACCTGAACCAATTCCCCCCCCTTTCTGTAATGACGAAACAGCTTGGGAGAAAGGGTTAAGAGAAGCCCGAAATTTGCTCAAGCAAGCCCATTTGAAGCGGAAAGACGACCCTAATCACAATGAGAAAAAACTGAATTTGTCGCTGTGTCTTAACGAAAAGAATGTCCCGCCACCTGAAATAGAACTTAAAAATGACACACACAAACGTGGAGACAACTTTTCAAGTTACAAGAGGTGTGGTTTTTTTTTTACTTCTAAAATTTTCTTAAAAAAAACTTAAACTTAATTGTCATTAACCTGAATTGTAATAAACCTGAACTGTCATTTAGCATATTAATACTTCATTAACAGTATTAGTATTTATCCATTGATAAGATTTGAACTTAATTTTCCTTATGCCCTTTATTTTCCCCTGCTTTCAAAAATCCTCCGGTAAAGTTTCAAGTCTGCCCTGTGGTTCTTGTTCCATTAAGCAGAATTAACTATTACAGTAGTTTTTTTAAAGAAGAAAAATTTTTATGAAACCTTACTCATTTTGCAGTTACGATTCATATGGTGATCCTCCTCATATGTACAATGAACGTCGCGAAAAAGTAAGGATTTTTCAATTGTTTCTTTTTTTTTTGGCTACCTTATTTTCTTTCTTTTTCAAAAATCGTTCATTTCATCCAGGATTCAAGAGATAATCGTCAGAAGAGAATGTCTGTTGAAAGAGAGAGGAGGTATGTAAAGCGTCTTGGTCTATTAACCCATTAGGGACGGTTGGTAAGAAAAGTTGCCAAGGGACATTTCATTTTTTACTGACTCTAATAGAGGACATTAAAAGTTTAAATGCACGATAACAGCTTCAGAAGAATGTATTTATTCAGATCAAAATAGAAATTTATACCTTCCATGCCGTTTTGGTGGTAAAATTGCTGGTAGAATGAGAGCGTTTTCCTACATTTTGGAGATAACTGGGAGATCATTTGGAAAACGCCAAAATAATCTAATGTTTTGTATATTTTTGTGACTTGTTTGCAGCATATTCACAAGATTCCATTCTAAATATTATTACCAATTACAGTTGGAATGGGGGTATTTAAATTGCCAATAGCAAGGGTTTTCTTCTGCTGGCAACTTTTGTTGCCAATCGTCCGATGTGTGGTCAAAACTTTTATGAGTTACTCATAAGTAGCTTTTGCAAATTAATCATTTTTAATGCTTTTTAGAGTTCTTATCATAAATGTAGATCTTATTGATACTTTAGCATGATGAAATGTTTCCCTTGGAACATAGATTTTTACCAATTCTTAACACATTTATTGGTACAATCTCATACTAAATCATTTCTGGATACATTTATATTCCTTGAAAGGGTTTTCTGGAAACTTACAGTAGTCAAAAAATAAAATAATATATCACTGGAGTTATTTAACCCATTTTGAATGGGCCAATACCTAGTTTTTATCGAGTTTATGAGTAATCTTCAACATTTCCTGTGGGGAATATGCGAAATCTGGAGCTATAAAAATGAATATTGTAATTATGATGACTTTTTGATAGAGAATGAATAACAAGAACGTAGAATTCCAATAAGAGAAAAAGTTTCGGAAGGCAAAAAAGTTATATATATAACCAAAGGTATCTAAAAAAATTAAAATTGAGAATATATAAGAATCTGGCAGGTAAAAAAGTCCCTATATTCCAGACTGGGAGATAAAAATAAAACTATTTTAACCTGAAAGTTAGCTAAAGTACTGAAATCAAAGGGTTCCGACTTAAAAAGTACTAGTTCGGCTATTCTTAAAGCCTGAAATTAGGTGAATATCAATATTTTGGACTGAATAGGCCCTATTCAGAAGGGGTGAAATACCTTTTCTTGGACCCCCTATCAACAGTATAGTCCCCATTCACTTTTATTTATGTATTATTTCTTTAAATTATGTATGAAAACATTTTATTATCAAAATCGTAAACATTCTAATTTACGTCTTTTCATTCGTTAGAGTTTTGACCCCACTAAGGACGGTTGGCAAGAAAAGTTGCCAGTTAAAAAATCATAAAAATTATTTTTTGAAAAATCTGAAAATGGGCATTTCTTACTATATTCGGTCCAAATGAACAAAATATGAAAGAAAAAGTTACTTATTTTCATTATTTTAAAGTCGTCCTTAATGGGTTAAGTATCTTCTACATCAGTGTTTCACAACCTTTTCACCCCCTCGGAACCCCTGTAACAATGTTCAAACGTTATGGAACCCCTAATAATATCCTATTATAGTATTTAACATTTTAATAACAACAGAAAATAGCTAACAAAAGTCGTTCATTTAAAAAAATGCAATCGTTAAATAAAATAACACCTGCTTGATAAAAAAATTAGCTAATAATTGAATTGTCAGTTAGAAGAAGGGAAAGTCCAAAAAACCAAGTTTTGAGAAAATCAGAAAAAAAACTATAAGCAATGGAATTTTCATTGTATAACCAAAAAATTTTTACTGGAAATTCAAAACCCTATTTCGAAAACAGAGCAATCACCAAAATAAATATAAGTACATTAAAAATATTTTACAGTTAAAAAAAAGTTGATGGACTGTTCGCACTACACGACTTAAGGGCCCTTAATTTTCCACTCCGCCCTCTTGCTTGGGGATGTTTTTAAGCACAAAAAGCACTTATTCCCTTCTTCTAACTGACGATTCAATTACTACTTACAAATGCAACTCAACCTAAAAAATGAAATAAATTGTCAAAAGAAAATGTCAAAACTGAAAGAATTTTTCCTTGGGGATAAACTTCCAGAAAATATTTGGAGATTTAAATTAAAAATAGTGTTTCAACTCTTATCCCCTGATTTCAGGAAGTTTCTTTTAAACTTAAAAAACAAAACAATTTAAACTAGTTATAAGTCCTAGATAAATGGGGGAAGGGTTATGATAAACACGAAGCTGTCTTCACCTGTTATTTTAAATACTGTTTTAAATGTATCTAAAGAAGAGCCACCTGTGAAAATGAATTTAACATTAAAATAAAGTAAATCTTTTGTTACCTTTTAATTGTATTACATCTTTTATATATAACTGGAGAAAAATACATTGGTTTTATTAATCTTACTTAATTTCTTATAGGTTTCCCTCTCACACACATAAAGGAAGGAATCCCAACCGGGCGCCCACACACAATGATCTTGAAAGACCATTTTTCGATACTACTTATTTTGATCCCTGGAGGAGGTTAGCATTATTTATTTCATTATTATTGTCATTTTCTTGATGTAGGGATTTTATTAAAACTCAGCTATCTTAACGCTGACATCATTAAATAGTCTGGTATATTTGATTTGGGAAATTTACAGTAAGTGATATTTGTGTGTGCTTATATATATGCGAATAGAAAAATATTGTTATCCTCACTGTTCCTCAGTTATATTGCGATTTGAGTATTCACTTAGTTATTGTTAATCTATTATTCATTAAGTTATTGTTAAGGTGGTTGCCTACCTATGGAGGCTTTTTTTAATATTAAATATATTGACCTAATTTGTGATTTATACAATTAAATGCATCTAAAAACTATGAATAATATAAAAATAATTAAATTTTAATTTAAATTTTCATATTATTGAAGAATTTATGCATAAAAATCGCAACAAATAGCCTTTCCGCAAAACATAACTCAAATTTATATGAAGATATTTTTGTTTTGTAAACTTTATTATCCTCGTAAAGACATATTTTAGGAGGCCTACTATTTTTATGTTTGAATTATTTTAATATCAAAGGTTATAGTCTTAACTTGAAAAATTAAAATAAAACACAAAAGTTCAGTAAAGTTTGAAGTTACACTATTCATAAAATAAAAAATATTACACCCACAGCCAAAAAAATAATAGGACTCCTAAATCATATTATGTCAAGTACTGTGTCCAAAATTTATAGAAATTCACTGATAATATTTTGAGTTATACAGTTTTGCAGAGAAGGAAAATAACAAAAATGTGATTCTGAGAAAAACACGAATTTCTTTATTTTTTCTGATACCCTTAAACTCTAATAAGGTAGACTAAAATAATAGCAGAGCTTTAAAAAAGGCAAAGATTAATTTATTAACGAATGTAAACATAATTTAACAACTGTAAACAAATCTAACTTCCAAAACTGACATGTGGCCAAACTCTAAGAAAACATCTAGTTATCAAGAGAACCCCTATAATATCTAAAGACATAACATGATTAAACGTGTCATCCTGACTAGCAGGAACAAAGACACAAACAGAAAACTAAGTATACATTCTATAATCAGTGCATAAAGTAAGAGAAACAGCCAGCCTCACACTGGGCTTTTATCTGAAATACTATGTGATGTCATACCAACCTGAGCCAATCAGAGGTGATGACATCACAGACTCAAATCACTTCAGTTACAAGGTTAGAACTAGACAGTCCAAATTAAACAGACTTTTGACCCTACAACACATAACCTTTTAATACATAACACTAGAGCTCTTAACCTCAAGAAATCACATTGGTCAAACAAACAATCAGAATATCAAAACAAAGATAGATGCACACAGGGCCGTGTTAAGGGAGGGGCGAAGGGGGCACCCGCCCTGGGCGCCGTATTCAGGTATTCAAAAGGGGCGCCAAATTTGTGCTCGAACTTTTTTGCAATTTATTATTTTAGTATTTTGCAATTTAAAATTATTTTAGTATTGGACGGGATAGGTAGATTCTTCAATACTTTCGAACGGAACCACGATGAACGTGTTCAAGGGGCGCCAAATTTGTGCCCGAACATTTTTTTCAATTAAAAATTATATTTGGGAGGGGGCGCCAAAAAAGCCAGGGGAGCGACAAAAAAGCCATCCGCCCCGGGCGCGATTTTTCCTCAACACGGCCCTGGATGCACAGTCACAATTGAGGTGAACAAAACAACACATTTTAGTTATCAATGCCCCCCATCACCACAATTGTGATGACCAAAAGAACTTAAACAATTCCTGAAAGTTTTACATACTAACCAGACCTTCCAGATTGGCCACAGCCTTACAAAATTCAACATAGAAAAACACTTTAACTCTTGACACTAGTATCAAAATACAAATAGGTATACCTCCCCGGGGAGCGATCAAAAACATTTTAAAAACATGATGATAATATTTACAACTAGTTGGGTTTTTTACATGCACATCAATATTTTACAACATGAACATTCAATTAACAATCGTTGCCTCAGACATACATTTCACACAGGCATCCAACTAGGTATGAATTTACAAAAAAATCCCAGAGGTCAGGAAGATGGTGTTCATTACAATGAGAGATGAGAAACAAACTTATATATTTTTTTTTCTGAATAAGTCTCAATCTCCATCAGGTTAGCACCAAAATCCGACGTTATTGCCTAAAAAATAGTTCAAACAAAATTGAGAAAACATATCAATTGCAAAAGACAAAACTTAAATCATCGATTTTCAAATTCAAAGATTCTACTAACAAAAGAATCTAAAGCCAATTTTGTAAGGGGTTTCGTGAAGATGTCAGATAAATTATCCTTGCTTCTTACATAAGATATAGAAAATAACTCTTTAAATATCAGATCTCTAACAAATAAAAGTTTTATATCGATATGTTTTGACTTTGAGTTTTCTATGGGGGATTTTACAAAACTTATGGTTGCTTGGTTGTCAATATACATTATTGATTTTAGTTTGTTTAAATTTATAACATTTTTAGCAATACATTCATTAAAGATATTGTCGAACCAGACCAACTCTTTAGTAGCCTCTGTCATTGCTACGAATTCGGCCTCCATCGTTGAGAGACTGATACACTTCTCTTTGAATGACCTCCAATGGATTGGCGAATTACCGAGAAAGATGATCTGTCCTCCCATTGATATCCTATCATCTCGGTTGGCCGCAAAGTCGGCGTCGGAGTAAACTACAATTTTGGGGTTTTCACAGAAAAACTTTAACTTAAACATCCGTGTGCTCCAAACATAACCGAGCAATCCAATCAAGCCATTCCAATGATCTAGGCCAGTAGAATTCTGAAATTGGCTAAAAATGTTAACTGCATACGCAATATCAGGGCGAGTTCTATTAGCCAAAAAGGACAAGCACCCAAGCAAATTTCTATAGGGATAATTTTCCATTTGTTTTTCCTCCTCCTTTGTTTGTGGGGATTGGCTCTTTGAATAGATGCTACCCTTAGATATTGGTAGAGACCTTATTGGAATGCTGAAAGATCTATACTTATCAAAAATTTCATGAATGTAACTTAATTGATGCATAAACAAGAAATTATCATATTCTTCAAATTCTACTACGAGGAGTTTCCTAGTTTTACCCAAAGCCTTAAGGTCAAAACTACTGCTTAATAACTGTATTACACTATTAATTTTACTTTCTGATTTACTAAAAACTACAAAATCATCTACGTAAAGAAGCAAAATAAAATCACATCGTTATTATAACTGTAAACACAATTACAATAATCAAACTTGGTAAATCCAATCCTCAAAAGAACCCTATCCATCTCGAAAAACCACTCTCTACCACTCTGGTGAAGACCGTAAATTGCCCTTTTTAATTTACAGACTAAGTTAACTCTATGACTATCAGAAAACCCAGGAGGTTGTGACATGAATATACAGTAACAGACCCTTTATCCGGGAACCCAAAATCCGGACGGACCCGAAATCTGGCTCGCGTTTATAATTTGTTTTTTTTTATATTTTGAAGAATTTTTATTGTGTAAATGCTGTTACGACGCGCAATGGTTGCGCGCGCCTTTTACGACATCGTCTCGGTGCGAAATGGGACGATTCGGCGAGGGCCGACGCGACCGAATCGTATCGTCCCCGCGCTTAAACGGCCGTTCCAAAATCGGCTGCTGCCTCGCAATTGGTTCTTGCCGCGACGACCCACGTGCTTTGCCAGAAGTTTTTTTGCTGGATCCGTTACGATTGGATGCGCCTCGCCTTTTGTGATATCGTCTCGGTGCAGAATGGGACGATTCGGCGCGGCAGAATCGTATCGTCCCCGCGCTTCAACGGCCGTTCCTAAATCGGCTGCTGCCTCGCAATCAGTTCTTGCCGCGACGACCTACGTGCTTTTCCGGAAGTTTTTTTGCTGGATCCGTTACGATTTGAACGGAGTATGTCGTTTCAGCGGGTATTTTGGTTTTACTAAAGCAGCTGCGTCTTTAATGGCGTTTTTTCCGGAACGGACCCGAAATCCGGAAAATTCCGAAGTCCGGGATGATGTCGGCCCCGAGCATGCCGGATAAAGGGTCCGTTACTGTATTCTCTTTCAAAGGAGCATACAAGTATGCACACTTAACATCAAACTGGCGATGAACCCATCCTAGATGACATACCAGCAACGAGAAGAAGAATCGAATTATACTGAAGTTAACGACAGGGCTGTACGTTTCGTCGTAACTCTCACCCTTGACCTGTCTGTAGCCTTGGGCTACAAGTCTAGCCTTGAACCGTACAACTTGTCCCTTATCATCACGTTTGACCGTGAACACCCACCTGCAACCTAAAACATTCGTGCCAGATGGTTTTGGAACCAAATCCCATACCTCCCTGTCACTCATTGTTTGAAGTTCCTCCTCCATTGCCTTTAGCCACTCTTCTTTAAACTCCGACTTCACAGCCTGTTTGAAGGTGTTCGGAACTACCACATCTAGTCAGGACGTAAAACTCGCCGAACTTTGGCTGACATCAGAAACTGGGATCGGGCCGACGTACTCGTTCTTTCCAGCAAAATCAAAAATTGAAGGATCAAACTTTACCTGATTTGTAGAACAATAATCCTCCACTTCCCTCAGTGAGCGTAGTCTTTTAGTGGAGTCCCCTGGGTAAAAGTAGATATCGACGCGTGAGTTGTCCGATCTTCTAACAGCGTCTCTTCTCCAGGTTGTTTCCTTAAGTTCAGGTTCAGTCTCTTCGTCACTGGTTCCGCCTTTCTCAGAATCCGGTCTAGCAATGTCGGGATGATGTTCACTTTCTAGAGGATATTCTCTGGGATAATCTGAAAAACTTTGATTTAACCCTCTATCAGAACACTCATTGTCCAGTATGTAAGCAATTCCAAAATCTAAAGGTTCCTCTTCCTTATCAACACAATAGTTAGTTGTGTTACCAAAATTTTTAAACACTTCTTTTTCATTAAAATTTACATTGATTGTCTCAACCACCTTGTTTTCATCTGGTAACCATATCCGGTACCCCTTCGTACCCAAAGCATAACCAACCATTACTCCCGGTTTGGCCCTATTATCAAGTTTACCCCTTTTCTGTTTGGGAATACCCACATACGCTTTAACCCCAAAGGGTTTTAGGTGTTTTACTGAGGGCTTATTGCCACTAAACAACTCAACGGGTGTTTCCGTTTGATCCGAGTGGCAAACCCGGTTCCATGTATATGTGAAATGCAGGGCACATTCGGGCCAAAACTCTCGGGGCAGACCTGACTCTTCAATCATAGCTTTTACAGAGTCCATGACAGTTAGGTTAAAACGCTCAACCGTTCTGCTCTGGCGAAAAGGTATTAGTTTTCTCATGGATAATACCTAGACTTTAAAAAAAGTCGTTAAACATTATTGCAGAACTCTTTTCCGTTGTCACTCCTTACAGAAACAACTTTTGAGTTCAAAAACCTTTCATTTCTAGTCAAGAACTTCTTAAAGACTTCAAAGGTGTTAGCTTTAATATTAATTGGAAAAACATTAACCTTTTTAGAGAAGTCATCAACAATAACAAAAAGGTATTTTTGACCATCTCTACCTTCAGGAGTTATAGGGCCACACAGATCCATGTGCAGAAGCTCTAACGGTCTCTTAGACCTTACACCACCTATGGGTCTAAAACTTTTCCTTTTACTTTTGGCTAGTCTGCATGGTTCACACTCAATAGGTAGATTGGGCAGATCTGGCAATCCCCTTACACAATTATTATTTTTAGTTCTCAAGATCAAACCCTGACTAACATGGGCCAGTCTCCTATGCCATAATTCTAGACTGGACTTTTGAGGACCGGATTTTTCAGACACAGAAGTCTCAAATGTGACAGATTTCTTAGGTTTCGACAAAACTGGTTCAAAATTAGAATTTTTGATCACTTTAGGGTAGGTGCAATAAATTCCATCTTTCAATTTAGCCGAAAACAAAATTCTTTCATGATTTTGAATTTTGATTACACCTCCTTCTCCATTAAAACTTAAACCAGCTTTATCTATAATATTGCCAGCAATCAAATTCCTCCTTAGTGAAGGTGAATACAGAACATTTTTCAACACAATATTTTCATCATTAAATTTTAAATGGATATTTCCTTTACCCTCAACCGTAAAGGTTGAATCATTAGTAGCTACCTGGACCTTCTCATTACAAACTTTTTCAAAAGTGGAAAAATAAGACAAGTCCTTACAAAAGTGATGTGATGCGGCTGTGTCTACAACAAATGCATCCGCATCACAGTCAGTCTCTGAAAGGCAAGTCTGTACTAATAAGCAGGTATACTTATCTTTTTGATGTCTGCCGCGTACCCCCGGCGACTGGTTCCTTCTGACTGGCGAGAAACCGTTCCTCCTCTTCCGTGAGATGGACCTCTCCTTTGGCTCATTGCACCTCCGTGCGATGTGGCCTATTCCTCCGCATCTGTAACAAGTGACAGCCCTTTGTCGGGTTCCCGACCTTGGCCTCCGCTGGTCAGATGCCGGAACTTGGCAGTCTGAAGTGGATTCGGTGAAGAGGACCGCAATCTCCGCCCGGTCTGCTTTTCGCTGTTGAAGTCTGGCCTCCTCCGCCAGGACAGCCTCCTCGACTTTGTTGAAATTAAAATTCTGGTCGGGCCAGGCCATAATAGCCTGTACTAGCGATGAGAATGCATCGGGGAGCCATCGCAATACATGGAATATTACCCTGTCCTTGTCCATCGGGTGGCGAATTCCTTCTAGTTGATCTGCGATCTCTCTAACCTTGGCAAAGTAGATAGCCAAACCCTCTTGTTTAGCCGGCCTCACCTCAAGGAACCGATTGAACATAATCTGATGACGGACCCGGTCATCAGGTTCAAAGTAGAGTTTCAGCTTCTTCCAAGCCTCAACAGGACCAACTTCATTTTTAATCAACCTTTTAAACTCCGGCTCTATGTTTAAGTAAATGGTTGACAAAGCCCTATCACACTTATCGCTGAAAGAATCTTTCTGATCAGCACTCGTGGGTTCCTTTTCCTTCTCAGTAACAATTTTCCAAAGGCCCCTTTCTATCAATAAAAATTTTATATCTACCGACCAAGAGGAATAATTCTTTCCATTTAGTTTCGCTATACTTGGCGTGACCAAAGCCATGACTCAAACAAATTTTGAAGAATCGCCCCCCAGTCACCAGGGATCCACAGCAGACATTCAAAAGGGCAAAAAAATTAATTACGACCACAGGGTTGGGCTGGGCCCATAACCCTTGATACCCTTAAACTCTAATAAGGTAGACTAAAATAATAGCAGAGCTTTAAAAAAGGCAAAGATTAATTTATTAACGAATGTAAACATAATAACAACTGTAAACAAATCTAACTTCCAAAACTGACATGTGGCCAAACTCTAAGAAAACATCTAGTTATCAAGAAAACCCCTATAATATCTAAAGACATAACATGATTAAACGTGTCATCCTGACTAGCAGGAACAAAGACACAAACAGAAAACTAAGTATACATTCTATAATCAGTGCATAAAGTAAGAGAAACAGCCAGCCTCACACTGGGCTTTTATCTGAAATACTATGTGATGTCATACCAACCTGAGCCAATCAGAGGTGATGACATCACAGACTCAAATCACTTCAATTACAAGGTTAGAACTAGACAGTCCAAAATTAAACAGACTTTTGACCCTACAACACATAACCTTTTAATACATAACACTAGAGCTCTTAACCTCAAGAAATCACATTGGTCAAACAAACAATCAGAATATCAAAACAAAGATAGATGCACAGTCACAATTGAGGTGAACAAAACAACACACTTTAGTTATCATTTTCCTCAATAAAATGCCTATTTAGTAAATTATATGAAATTATGCAGAGGTGGAAAATGTGCGCCAACTGCGCCGAAATTGGTTAACTGCGCCAAAAATGGCAATTCCCATTTTTGCGCCAAAAACCCGATAATCCGTTGAATCTGAATCAGTAACCCTGAAAATCCAACTGATAAGAAAAGAACCAATCCTCAGCCACTCTGATCGATTCTCTTCCCGCTAGGATCGCTATGAAACGGGGTGGAAATAGGACGATTGAAAACTCTGATTTTCAACCTGAATATTTCTTCTATAAATTTACTTCCCCTATAAAACAGGTTTCAATCTGCAGCGTGTAGTGCGTTAAAAAGTCGGAAATCGCGATTTTTCGCAAAAGTTTCGTTTTTTTCCCGGAATGTTCGTTCTTCCCGCGACTTTCGTGGACGGCCGTGGGTGCCAATTCAAGTTGGCTTCTTCTTGCGTCATTATTGCGAAGTAGAAAAACAACTTTACTGTGTTTAGAAGCCCACAAGTCTCTAAGTTGTAAATTTTAATGAACGGTTGCTTTATAGCAACTTAATAAGTTGATAATACAGTGTTTTTTTTAATCTTGTTAGATTATTACCTGTTTTAGGTATCTGATCTGATTCATAAGATTCTAAAAATACCTTCAAAAATAATTTCTTACTTTTTTCTATTTAACTAAAAGTTTTTGACTATATCGTTTTTGCAATTTAATTTTTACTTAAGTAATTAATCTATTAACTAATTTCCTTTATTTTTATTTGATTTTGTTGTCTGTATAGACATTTAACCCTCCGTCGGTCGCAATATTAAACTGACGTGTTCGGTCGCAATGTGCCAAAACGCACAATCGAAAGCATCGCAATTTTCTACCTTTTTTCAATGATACAGTCTTAAAAACAATAAAAGATATTCATAGTATTATTCAGACATAAAAACTTTTATATTTGTTAAGAATAATCAAGAATAAGACCAAAAAATAGCATTAAACTAAACTTACATCAGCAGGATAAATAATTCAATATCTTAGTCAAAAAATATACTTAATGATGTGTAACCTGAGGGATATTAATTATAAATTATTGGTTTTGAACTCATTTCCAGATAATATAACCATTCACAAACAAAAATTTTACAGGTAAATACATGCAGGTCCTAAGCTGGGCAAATTGACCGATGACAGTCCTCGTAGCTATTGTAAAATAACTCCAAAATACATTATTTTAGCTATAAACTATTAACTTACAGGTAGTAAACGTAGATTTGCATATTGCACAACATTGTTTTTGGCGGGGTAAGTGTATAAGATACGATTTTGTAGGTGTATGTTCAACCACAATAAACCAAAAATAATTAGAAAATTATATACATATAATGAAA
Organism: Tetragnatha versicolor; assembly: GCA_024610705.1. Classification (NCBI taxonomy): domain Eukaryota; kingdom Metazoa; phylum Arthropoda; class Arachnida; order Araneae; family Tetragnathidae; genus Tetragnatha; species Tetragnatha versicolor. The sequence goes on along the minus strand of JANDEH010000010.1, from coordinate 52,397,828 downwards.
ATTTAATAATATTGATGCTTAAACACTCCTAAAATTAATAAAAAAAGCATCAGAGATTACAAAAAGTAATATTACGTACCTTAAAGACGTTAAACACAATCAAGCGCAATGTGTCAAATAGTAAAATTATGATGAAAACCAAACTAAACAAAGCGCGCAAATTTTATGAATTGGTTGGCGCCAAACATCCGGTAAAGATAGGAGACTATCGCAAATTTCAGACTTCTACCCCCCATAATAACGGAAAGGCGAACGTAAAAGTATGAGGTGTGCGAAAAAGGACAGTTGCGACCGACGGAGGGTTAATACCTAATAAAGTTAGCAGAGTGAGGCAAACACAAAAAGTAGGACTAAGTTAAAACAACAAACTGTTAATTAAAACATTATTAGTATAAACACCTTAAAAGGGTTAAAGTTTATCAACAGTATCAAACATGATGGACACTCAAGTAAACTGGAAGAACTAAGAATCAAAGATACTTAAGGGATCTAAACAGAACATGGTCAGGTGTTGACCAAAAACCTTTTGAACAAAGGTTGGGAAATAAGGAAGGAAAAGAAACCCCCCTCACAGTGAAGCAGCTGGTGCAGAAGTAGAAGTGAATGAGGCACTGCTTATCAGAACTACTTATACTCATGTAAACATCAGCAGTTCACCTCAGTTCAAAAACTTCACAAATACATGTTAAAGTCACAGTTACATGATCAACACCAGAAAAAGGTAAACAGTTAGAATCCCAAAAGGAAAAGGGTGAAGTTTGAGGCAAGGTGAGAAGTGCAGGGTTAAGGGTTGTACTCTTTAACATAACAGATTTTAGTTACATTTTGGTTTTAAAAACTGATTCAGGAATACAGTGTGTGTTTGAAGCCGTGTAAAAAATTTGTCTTTTTTAAGTTATGTAAAAAAGGTACTCCTTGATTTTTTAAAAAAACACTTCTTGAAAACTCCTGGAATACTTCTTGATTTTGATTTCTGAAAATTTGTATTACCCTGGTGCATTATATAAAACCTAACTATTAGATTAGCCTGATGCAGATTCACTGTAAACTGATATGGAAATGAAATTTGCCTTGATACAAAACCACTAAAAGCTGATATCAAAATGCATTTTGACTTGATACAAAACTGCCCTAAAGCTGATACAAAAATCAGTTTTGGATTTTCCACCCCTGAATTATGTGAAGTATATGAAATTAAGTAAAATTTCTGTAACTTGATTCTAGAAAAGATAAAGACAATTTAAACTGATTTGGAAAGCTTAAGATGTGTTTTTTGTAATAAGAAAATTTTTTTTGGGAATTTTTGGTCCAAAAGGCATTTTTAGGTAGGCAGGCACCTTAATCCAGAATTCATTTACTATATAATGAAAATAAAAATGTTCCTTTTGTCACTGTAAAATAACTTTTTTAGTTTTGAGTGATGTGCAAGTGATAGACGAGGAAGCAAACGATCAGAATTCAGGAGGATTGGTGATTGATGGGATGGATTGCTTATTTCTCCTCGGCTTTAGCTTGGGAGGGGGAAGTCAGAACAGCACCAAATAAACTTTTTTCCTCCACTTTATTATCGCGCGGTGCCGCAAATGTGCGTGAAGTAGATACGATACAGAAGCCGTTCTGTTAGTAAACAAAACAGGCTTTTTTGGCGTTTTTTCCGAAATCTGGAATATTCGAGAATCCGGCAAGGTGTTGGTCCCAAGCTTGCCGGATGAGGGGTCCGTTACTGTAGTAATAAAACCCAATCCATTGCTGCCAAAAAAGAGGATTGTTGTGGTTTCCCTGGAAATAACTGTACAACACCTGCTGAATTGACTGTGAGCGTAACTGAGCTGGGTGTTGAGAACTTCTCAAATTTCTCTCAATGGTGATATCAAAAGAGTAAAATAATCAAAAGTACAAATAATTGGTCTTGTGAGCCTTTAGAACAACTGCTGTTTTCTCTAACAGGTTAGGGGACATCCATAAATTACGTGAGGTCTAAAAAGGGGGGAGGGGTTTGGAAAAATCTCACCAAGGGGGGAAGGGGGGTCGTTTAAAATCTCACGTCAACTTTTTAAGTTAGAAATTATACGATTTTCTTTTTTTTAAGTATGAGAAAGGAATATGTAAGAAGGAAGGAGAATAATTGAATCGTCAGTTTGAAGAAGGGAATAAGTCCAAAAAATGACAAATTGACTTTTTGTGTTCAAAACAATCTCTAAGCTTTGCCCTACACTTGGGTGAAAAGAGGGGGAAAATAACTAACCCCTATAGGGAGATATCGCCCCTTGAAGTTGTGAAATCGATGTCCATACAATGAAAATTCCATTACTTTTTTTCGATTTTCTCAAAACTTGATTTTTGGACTTATTCCCTTCTTCAAACTGACGAATCAATTATTTATAAAGGTTGAAGGTAAATCTCACTTGGGGGAGGGGGGTCCAGCAAAATCTCACCAAGGGGGAGGCGGGGTCCAGATTTTGGAAAAAACACCTCACGTAATTTATGGATGTTCCCTTATTAAAATGCAGTACTATCAGTCGTACATGTAAATCTGGAAACGAATTTCATAGTCTTGTACTGTATATTCCCCAAATCAAAGATACAAGGTTATCTGATGATGCCAGCGTTAAGCAATGTTGAAGATCAAACAATCAAGACTACTGTATGTTGGTATTTGTTTTTACATTGATAATTTTCGCTATTAAATTTAATAGCCTTCGCATGATTTTTTTAGTGTCTAGTTTTATGCTAGACTTGCTAAATTTTTTCTATTTTAGACAGGGTTGTTACGTTTAAAACACATGTAGTTTTTAGCAAGTTGCTCCCTTTATTTAGGCAACAAACTCACTATTTTCATGTATGGATCACCCAGATCCTAAAAAGATTGTGCCAAGTATAAGGCTTGGGTACAAATCGCCATGACATAGGCAGTACATTGCTTGATAAAGAGCATGATGCTGTGAAGAAAACTTACAAAAATCATTTAAAAGAACAAACTGTTTGTGAGGTATTTAAAAGTATAGCTTTGTTAATCTAATTTCAATTTGAAAAGTCAAATTTAAATTTTTAAAAATCTTGGATTTTTATCCATTTCTACGTAGAGGGTAAAAAAACAATTAAAACATGTTTTGAACAAATGTAACGTTTTTTTCCATAGATCGAAATCGCCTAATCTATCGAGAGAGAGGAGTCATTCATCATACTCGTCCTATTCATCATACTCAAGATCATCATCTGGATCTCGCAGTCCTGCTTCATCACGTAGCTCCCGAAGTTCAAGAAGGTTTTTAATTATTTTATTTTTTTAGATCAAATTTTTAATAATATTTTCATTCAACTCTAATTACGTTTTAATTTTGATAGTTCCATCACTGTAATTCTAACAGTGATGATTCGTTATTTTAAACTACCATTGATTCAAATATACTCTATTAATGTAATTTCATAGCAGATAGTTTTATCAAATGGTAGCTTTTCACCTTTAATTACGAGTTAGATAAGTATATAAACAATTAAGAAACCCTTGTTCCCTTTAATTTACTCTTATAGATGCTTTTTTCATTCACTTCAAAGGGTTAATTTTAATTAATTAAGCAATTTCTGCTATAATTATTATATGGGAATGTGTTTGCTATACTCTGTTTATTTAGAATAGGAATAGGCGACTGAGACGTAATGTATTAGAAGCAGTTACTATTGTAATTATCTTCAAAATATTTTTCTTGTGCAATGGCAAGGCAGCCTTAACAGAAATAGTTAAAATACTGTAAAAAAATTGGTCACTGAAGCTGTGTGATGAGCGTTTTTGATCCTTTGTCAGCTGCCTATTTTAAATGAACAGACTATAGAAAGCCATTAATCACCTCTAGGACATTTGGTTAGTTGAAAGATTTAATACTCATAGCTGCCAACTGTTCCGATTAAATTGTATTTGTTCCGATTTTCCGCTGTTGTTCTGGAAATATGATTTTAGTACAAAAAATTCCAATTTTTCAGTATTTTACTCATTTCTTGGTCAATCTCTATTTTTCGACCGATTCGAATTGCGAGCGAGAACCGCGTAGAGAATTGTCTTTGCATACAGCTAATGGAAAACCGATTGATATCTTTGGACAAAACACTTCTGTGCCGTATCTCCCAGCGGCGGCTCTGACAACAGTTTGACGTAAAGAGCTGATGGGAAGAGAAGAGTGTTTATCTTATTGTTTACATTTTGCGGGAAAGTTCGCGAGTCTCGTGACTAGTTTCATTTTTGCAAAATGTCTGAGCATCGAAGACTTCAAGTTTTCCGTAAGTCTTACGACGAAGAATTTGACTTTATTTTGAAATCTAGAAGAGGAAAAGGGTATGCATATTGCACTAAGTGTAATTGCGACATTTATATTTCCCATGGAGGAAGATATGATATTGTGGCTCATGCGCAAACGGAGAAAGATGAAACTGCATGTAAATTCTAGAAAAGTTGTTTGAAAATTTTGGATTTTGCTGTAAAACAATCTGATAGTTCACAAACAATTAGAGCTGAACTGTACAAGTTTTTTTATTAGAACATAATATATCGATATCAGCAGTATGCTTATTTTTAATTGATTATTGAGAATTGTATGTTACCTTTTGGCAGAAAAATTAACTTTTGTAAATTATAAGCCTTTCTATAAGTATACCCCCTTAAAAATGTTTTTTTCAAAATGTGTCGCGGATAGTGTTCCTATTTCTGTTTCTGAAAAGTTGGCAGCTATGAATACTCACACATATACTGGGTACATATAAATGGGTACTGATTGCTTTCAATGTCAAAGGGTTATTCCGATCATCAAGGTGAAAAGTGATATAACAATTAGATTAATATATCTAAATCATAAGAGCTCTTCCGTATATCTAATGCTTAATTTTGAAGTAACATTACCAAAATTAATATTTTTATACAATATTAACAAAAGAGTTTGATTTGAATTGATAAAGCTGGTTGTATTTTCATTTTTAAAGGAGAGAAAAAAACTGTCTGGGACTAAATTTTCTAAGTACTTAAACACATAAACTGTCACATTGAAATATTTTGTTGTAAAAGTTAAAATAATTTTTTCTTAATATTAACTATTTGTACTTAAGTTCTGCTAATGCCATAAAAATAATGATCATTCATTCAACATTAATAATGCAATAAGCTTACTTTTTTTTTAAATTGACCCAAAGTATTCTGACACCTGATGTTTTGAATAAGACATTAACTTGACTACAGTTATTTAGTTATGATTTCTAGTGATCAAGGCTCTCGGTCATCTTTTTTTTCTTGTCTTCTATGTTTGATGTTAGTCCTATGTTTTTATTTATGCCGTTTATGTTTCCATTTGTGCCGGCAAAAGATTTTCTCCTTTATGTAAGCATTCTTTTTTAAAAATTCTGGGGATATACTGCTAAAAATATGCGATCTTCATTTATCGTTGTCAAATAAATTGGTGTTAGGATACTTTTGGTCTAATAACTGATTGTGTTTTGAATATAACCTGTTTTAAAATATTCCAAGTTCATCATTTATGTTTTGCTATATCAACTCCATCTATATTTGTCTTAGCATTTTTTTTCATGAAAATCTTTAATGCCTAAAAACTTCACTTTCAACACTTTTTACATTTTCCAATGTACAATGCACTATTTTTTCCCTTGAATGCCACACATCTCTGTAAACTTTATTTTTAAATTTTGCTTGATGATATGACTTAGTTCTAAAGCAGAACTTGTTATTCTTATTCATTTTATCTCTATTACTTGATTTTCTTATTTAGGTAATTGTTTGCATTTTTTGTGTTGTGTATGCTTTTCAAGCATGAAAATTCCTAACATTGTTACGTAGTTTTGTTTTCCTTCATGTAAAATACTAACCTAACTACTTATCTATGAAATAACTTTTCCAATCTTACCTAATACTCGTTCCTTCCTTTTCTCATTTGGTTGTTATTTCTGTTTTACTTGATGTTTAAATTCCTATATTTACATAAAATATACAATTGTTTGATTGGCTAGATTTTTACTTATGAGGTATATTATCTAATTTTTTTTTAATTAAAACTTTTTATGTAAAAATAAGATCATAAGTTAAGAAAATTTGTAATAATTTTTTATATACTTAGTTCTTTAATTCAGTTGGTAGCTAAAACTATAGATCTCTTAATGATTTATCTAGTCCTTCTGTACAACAAAAGAGGAAAGTATCCCCTGTACCTGAGACTGCTGTGTCTCCAAAAGTGAGCTCAAATAGATTTGGTCCTGTGAAAAAAAAGCCAGGTCCAAGGTGAATAACTTATATATATAGTCTGAGTAAATTTTTTAAATATATGCTAGGATTTATGACGTACTTCCCATGAAACTTTAAATGTTTGAATGCAGGTTGCTGCAGCATATTTTGATGATTTAAGTTATGCATCAGGAAGCTTGGTTTGGTTGTAAAAGATGCACAGATAGTCTTATTCAGAAAGTTAAATCAGGATCAATCCATCCTAAAATCTGCTGTCTAGAACACATCTGCCCACCCCATAATTTTTGACAGAGTTCTGAAACACCCTAGTTTGATTTGAGACACAGCATTTTAAATAACGAAATTCCCTCACCAGGCTTAAATATTTGAAAAGTTACAAACAGTTTAAAAAAATTGGGACAGGTGTAAATTAGTTGATTTTAAACAAGGGGGGAAAAGAAAAATGATTTTTTTGGGGTCCAATAGGTTAAATCCAATAGGTTAAAAAACATTTTGGGAGGAATCCCGAATCCTTGAGGCGTCCCCCCAATTTTCAGGAGCCGACGACGCCAATGGGTAGTACCAGGTGAAACCCAAAATCATATGGTATGGTTTACCTTATGATAAACTCAATTGAGTAGAATAACAGGCATAAATGTGTGTGTGACTATCAATGGTCATTTACAGTCCAAGCAGGCTCCTGATTCCAATCAGCAAGTCATGGTGCCAGACCCTGTAAATAGGCATGAGGAAAGTTCTGTTGGTTTTTGTAATGGTGTGTGTTTGAATTAACTTCAAAGAAAATTAGTAATTAAAAATAATCATTATTATAATTAGACTTAGTTATATATCAAACTTTTTTTATTAAACTTAACAAAGCAAAGATTTTGAAGTTGGTACATTTGAGGATAATGAATGATTTTAGAAAGTCATGCTTGTGGTTTAAAATGATGAAAACTTGGCAATTTTCATGAAATTATACTTTTAATTAGAAAAAGAAAATCTCAAATTAATTTATGGCTAGTTAAAGTTTTACTCTATTCAGTAATACCCTTAACCTATGCTACCCTGACTTACAATAGATACCTAGAAACCACTCTTTTATAGTAATAGTTGTAGGCATTCCAAAGTAAAGGGAGTGCGACTGGACTTATGGGACACCCTTTATATAGACTGTATAATCAATTAATATAGGTTAAAATTTCAACCTGTGATATTTTAAAATAAATCACAATCAAATTCAAGCATGCACCTTTGCCAATAGCAAACTTTCATCTATGAAATTTTTTACTAGTACCAACTAAAACAGTGGTTCTCAACACAAAGAAGTTAACAAATTCTTTCATTCCTGAACAAGCCTTATCACTTAGAAAGAACCCTTTGCCATGACAAATTTAACACTTAATAATGACGTTTTATATTTGTATTTCATTAATCTTAAAATAAATAAAGTTTACCAGCTTTTTTTTCAATTTAATAACAATTAATGGTTTAATTTGTGTGTTTTACCTTCGAGACAGCAAATTTTGAAAATTACCCTTAAAATATTTTTAAACTAAAAAGAGATTTTGCTATTCAAATGAAATCTTGATTTCGTTTTGGTTTTTAGATCCCTGTGAGATAGTTTGCAATGTATTGGAGAATGTTATCTCCACAAATTGAATAGCTGATATTTATATTGGAACAATATACTATTCAAATCACTTTTTCAATCCACATTGCCTCAAAATTAATTTGCAATTTTTTCAGTTTAGCATCAACAATTTTGTTCAGTTCCTAGGATTTCACAGACCATCGGTTGGGAACCATGGATCTAGAATTAAGGGATGAAAAGATTAAGGTTTTAATCTAAGAGTAACTACTTGTAGGATATGTAGTATGCATATTCTTTGTAGTAAAAAAAACAACTTTTACTACCTCTGAAGTACTTCTTTTTTTACTACCTATTCTAAAACTGAGGAAGTACTATTTATGTAATAACTTAAGATTGCTAGTTCACTACAAATTTGGTAAAATTTTTAAATTAAAATATGTCAAATATAGAAAAACAATTTACTATATAAAATTTAATTGTTTATCTGTTTCTGGAAACTTAACATCCTACCTAAATTTTAATGCGAATTTCCATTCTATAACAAATAATATGTGGCAGTTTTTTTAAAATATGTTTCTAAAAACAATTAAAGCAATAAATTTTTGCTAGTCTAGCCAGCAGCTGCATGAAATTTAATACTATTAGTAGGTGAGTCGATTGTACCTTCGGCCACCACATCACTACATTAATATTTTTCTTCCCCTTCAGTGATGATATGATTAAATGGTATAAACGTGGTGAATACCGGAGATTTTGACCTTTTAGTTTTGATATTAGAAGTCGTCAGTTCTCAATCCTTTTATTTTTTATAGAAATTTGAATGCAAAAACAACTCGTGTTGTACCTTCGGATACCATAAGGTGTTATATCTATGGACGTGTTCTTCATGTGTCTAGCTATCTGGTTTCGTTAAAGCGAATACATTTTATTGCGTGTCAAGTTACTTCTATATGGCTATGTCGTTGATTATTTTACTGAAATTTGTAGATGAAAAATCAAACATTTTGTGATCTGATTTGTTTGAATTCTTTCTATCAATTAATTATCTTTAATTTTTTTATCAATCCAATTTTGAAAACTTGAGCTAATATAAAATATTATCCTATTTACTGAGGTTAGGACTATAGGTTGGGCACTTTAAATGGCCGAAATGTGATTTTGTCTTAGAAAAATTCAAATGTGAATTTTGGCCAAAGGTACAACAGTATCCCCTATGGAATACTTTGTAAGAATATCTGTTGAATAATTTCATTAGAGTTCGTAATAATAAGAAAATATAGTTTTCTAACTGTAATTATGTTTTACCTTCATCCTACCCTTCCTAAAAGTTCGTTACTCAAATAATGACATTTAGTATACTTCGAAGCCTTTTAACTGAATGACTCATAATATGTAATAAAATAAGATGTTATGTTTAAGTGTTTATTCTAATATTGCAATAAGTATATGCTTTATTACATGAATATTTAATTAAGCTACTTTAATGTTTTGAAGTAATTGTTTTTATGAATATTTTCTAACCCTTTTGCAATGGATGGGTCACTAGGATTTTCTGACAGCTTGGTTGTCCCGGCCATGTCATCCCCAGAATTCTTTTTGCAATTCGGGTTTCAATTGATCAATTTGCAATAAATCAGGTTTTTACTCATTTTTGGACATCTACAACATCTCAGTTCTCACTCCACTTATAGTCTGTGTAATTAGAATCGGCGGTTGAAAAGTCACATGATTTTCCCAGTCCCTCACCTTTTCCCTGTGCTTTGCCATGGTTTCCACCAGTCTAATTTTTTCCCACATCACGCCAAGCCCACAACCGCCCGAGATTGTCATTGAATCTAACTAGAGTTGCAACAGCCAATGAAATAATCTGAACACTTTTTTCGTTATAACAGAAAAACTAATCATAGTAAACGTACAAAATTTTAAACAAATATACAATTATTTTTTTCAAAAAGATTGTCGTTTCGTTTTTAAAAAAATCTGATTAGTTTTGTAATTATTAAGATTCAAAGTTTCAATTTAATTTCACACGCTGCCTTAACTGATGTGCAAAAATAAAGCAGAACTGCTTACGTTTTCTCCTTCGTTACCAAGGTGACAAACTTCAACTGATGACGTCCAACCGCCTATTTTAATTACACAGGCTATAATGGTATAAACAGGGGTCTCCAAAGTTTTTTTAGCCCAAAGGCTGCATTCACGTCTTAGTCCCATTGACCAAACTGAACTGTACTTTCAAAACCCAAGAGCCAAGACAATTAGTCATCATAAAACTTACAATGAAGAACAGGCACTTTTTTATGGGATGTGCTATATTATTGCCCATATTATACTATATTATTGCCATATTATATTCAATTATACTATGCCCATATTATTTTTTGTAACCCAAGGTTCTGGGGTGCCACGTTTGTGTCCTGGTTAGGTCCACGAGATCCTCAGTCCCACAAGTCCCCTAGCATGCTTGGTCCTCAGTTTATCAACCCTCTTAACCCTTTCAGGACGGGCGTATCAGCCACCGAACTGCTCTCTGGAAGGCGCGCGAGTAGAAAGAACTTCCCCTGGGGATGGGCACTTTTCACGTCTAACAAGGGGGCGGCAAGACCTCGGAAACGGACTTCGGGTTTAAACTTGGTAGGTTTGTAGTACACCCCAAGGGTATCCCATCCTGAAAATATTACGAAGCACTATCCAGTAGTTTCCGAGAAAACGCCCCCCAAAGTTTTACCCATTAGTTTAAATATTTAAATACTCCTTCCGTATTAAGAGCTGAATAGCCCAGTCGGTAGCGTACACGCCCCGTAACTGAAGGACGTAGGTTTGAATCCACCTGTTCGCGTTTTTTTCTTCTCTTCACTTCTTAAAAGTTATTTAAAATCCATTTTTTACCATTACAGAAAACAATTTTTTACATCGATTTGATTTGAATAAATACATTTTATTTTAAAATAATATGATAGTTAAATTGTGCCCAGGTTTAGGACACAACTAATGTAATTTATTTTTGCTTAATACTTATTTCATTTATTTTAAATCTTTCATATTATTTTAATTTATATGCTGTGTAAGATATCAAAATACGTTTTGTTTCGAATATTTTTACTGTGATAATAATTTTGGTTCTTGTGAGTAAAATAAGAAATATATTTTTATAATTGTAAATAAATAATAACTGTTAAAATAAATATCCCAATTTGTATCCTAAAATATGTTTTCTTTTTCAATATTTAATTTAACTATCATATTATTTTAAAATAAAAAGTATTTATTCAAATCTATGTAAAAAAAATTTTTGGTAATGGTAAAAAATGGATTTTAAATAATTTTTAAGAAGTGAAAAGAGAAGAAAAAAACGCGAACAGGTGGATTCGAACCTACGTCCTTCAGTTACGGGGCGTGTACGCTACCGAATGGGCTATTCGGCTCTTAATACGGAAAGAGTATTAATTTAAATATTTAAACTGATGGGTAAAACTTTGGGGGCGTTATCTCGGAAACTACTGGATAGTGCGTAGTAATATTTTCAGGATAGGATACCCTTGGGGTGTACAACAAACGTACCAAGTTTGAACCCGAAGTCCGTTTCCGAGGTCTTGCCGTCCTCTTGTAAGCCAAACTTCAGAAAAAAAATTGTGGTCCAAAGTATCTAATTATTTTTGGCATACAGTGAAAGGAACACCTTTGAAGTTAATGCCAAAGAATTTTAAAACATTATCTCTTTTTCTTTGGAAAATTTTATAACACAAGTAACTTGTATATAATTAGCATTTGCATACTCTGAGATAAATTTTAATTTTTTTTTTGAAAAATATCCCAAAAGGAAAAGTTTTTATCTCAAGAAACTTATTTGTAAAGATTTATTAAACATATCTTGAGCAAAATCCACTTTAATTCTTTTTTATTGAAAATGCGCAACTTGCCCAGCTAATGAAATCGTTGAAACATAGTTTATTCTAAGAATAACACTAACAATTTATCTCTTTTAAATCTCCATTTCAACCTTGGCATTCAAACATATGGATTATTTCTGTTTAAGCAATAAATAATTCTACCCAAGAGCAAGCAAAATCTAAAGCAATACTCCATTGTAAAACCATCAACACATCCATTTTTCTATCAAAAACTAATAAAAAACGCATATTGAGGCTGGTAGAACAGTTTCATAAGTTAATATTAGCCAAGAATTTGAAAGTAAGTGCTCTAAATTTGCATTACTCATGTTCTTAATGCATCCTAAATAAATCTTGCTATTTCTTCTAAACAAATTATCTCAAAAATACAAAATAATTTATGGGTAGGAAGGTCAAGATGTTTGCTTTCGAATAATTTGTCTGTAACAGACATACGGTGGCATCTGATGGGAATTAAAAATATTAATATTAAGTTTTAATGATGTATCATATATGCGCCACCTTAGGGTGTCTCAAAAAAAACCTTTTTTCGAAAAACCCTGCTCCCCAGGGATTTTCCCATTCCTTTTGGTCCCAAAAGATAGTGTGTAAAATTTCAGCCCCCTAAGTTAACTCTAGGGTTTGCCTGTAGAGCCCCAAAGTTTGAAAAAAGTGGAAAAAATGACAAATTTTCAGAATTTTTAAAAATTATATTTTAAGATTGATACTGCGATAAAACTGGTTCAGATGTGTCATTTAGGACTTATTTAGATGGAATATATTTATTTATGTGTATTAACTGCACCCTATAGCCCTATAATTAAGAATTAAACAGCACTACTTAGGGACGTTGCACTTGCCAAAGCTTATAATGCACTACCGGTGGACGAAATGAATTAAATTTGAATTTCTTCAAAGGAACTCTTTAAAATGGTGTCATATGGTGCTAAATTGATATTATAAATTATAAAAACCATTGAAATAACAATAATGAGGTTTTCTACTGAGCTTTTAATTTAAAAAGTGATTTTCTTCAAAATTTCTCTTTTCTAGCTGATCAAACCCAAAATTTATATTAAAAAAGAAGGTTGTTGTACTTTTTTAGATACCAAACATTGAAACCTTCATAGGGGTTTCATTTTTAATAAGTAGAATGAAATTTTAAACCGCACAGATCGGAAATGACATGGATATTTCCTATACCAGATGTGAAAATTGATTTTCTTTTTTCAAAGTTAGGAAAATAGTTTAATGCTTGTGAATCTTGGTTAAAATGTTAAAGAAAGAAGTTTTTAATTAAAATTTTCCCCTAATACGTTAAAAGAAAGTAATTTTCCAAACTTAAAAAAGAAAATCGATTTTAACGTCTGGTATAGGAAATATCTATGTCATTTCCGATTTGTGCGGTTTAAAATTTAATTATACTTATTAAAAATGAAACCCCTATAAAGGTTTCAATGTTTGGTATCTAAAAATGTACAACAACCTTCTTTTTTATTATAAATTTTGGGTTTGATCAGCTAGAAAAGAGAAATTTTGAAGAAAAACACTTTTTACATTAAAAGCTCAGTGGAAGGGCCCAAAACTGTTATTTCACTGGTTTTTATAGTTTATAATATCATTTTAGCTCCAAATGGCATCATTTGAGGGAGTTCCTTCGAAGAAATTCAAATTTAATTCATTTCGTCCACCGGTAGTGCTTATAAGCTTTGGCGAGTGCAACGTCCCTAAGTAGAACGGTTTAATTCTTAATTATAGGGGCTATAGGGTGCAGTTAATACACATAAATAAATATATTCCATCTAAATAAGTCCTAAATGACACATCTGAACCAGTTTTATCGCAGTATCAATCTTAAAATATAATTTTTTAAAATTCTGAAAATTGGTCATTTTTTCCACTTTTTTCAAACTTTGGGGCTCTACAGGCAAACCCTAGAGTTAACTTAGGGCGCTGAAATTTTACACACTATCTTTTGGGACCAAAAGGAATGGGAAAAGCCCTGGGGAGCGAGGTTTTTCGAAAAAAAGTTTTTTTTGAGACACCCTAGCGCCACCCGTCCCAAAAGGGATCGAAAGCTCAGTCAATCTTGATCAGCCTGGGAAATGAACCATAGACACTGGAGTGCAAAGTGTTACCACTATGCCATGTGGCACAGTTTTATTTTTAAAATAAACTTAATTATAAATATTAATTAAATTAAATATTCCCAAATATTCATAAGCTTTTAGGGTACCTGTGAATTCTGTTGTAAAATATGATATACCTGCACGTTTTAGTCAGCTACCACAAGCCATATTTTAGGAGCTGACTGGAAAGTTGCCTCTAGGCCATACTTTTGAGAAGAGGATCTCCTTTGCCCAACAATTATTGAAAGGACAAAACTCATGGCATTTACTCATATGAAAATGGGCATATCTAGACCTTTTGGGGGTAGCCAAATAATATTTTTAAATATTAATGGCATGGGCACATAAGGTTAAACATATTTTTCTAGAACAAATAAGGATATTCTAGACCAGTGGTGCCCAACCTTTTTTTCACGAGGGCCAATTTGTTTTTGAAGATTTATCTTGCGGGCCACATAAAAACACTTTTAAGGATTTTTCTAAACATAAAGAAAAATTACCCGTTTTCAATGAGAAGTATGCATCTGTTTGGAGGATACTAGTTCTTGTAAATTCGGCTCCAAATTTGTAACACATCCTTAAAACTGAGTTAAGATGATTATCTGTAAGTCGAGATAGAGCACTTGTTTTTGTTCTTTTCAGAACAGATAATGTGTGTTTTCAAACACACAGTTTGTTCGCAGTCTCCTTACATATAAGACACAACTATTTATTTTCTCCCTGAATGAAGAAATATGAATTTGTCCACTTTTCTTGAAAGTTTCGGCATTCTGAGTGAATCTTCTACTTTTTACAATCGGATATCTTTTCGAAGTTTGGTTCTAAAAAGATCCTTATAAACTGAATTCACATGGCTAACTGATGCTAAAAATATTTATCCAATGCCAAATTCTCAGTATCTAGAAAAAACCAAAACGTAAAGAAAAAATTTTTACTGGATGTTGAAAAATTCATTTTTTATCATCTTTTTTTTAGATGGAAGTGCCATAATGTCTCGCACAATTTCGTGGTTTTCTTGGAAGATTTCTGAAAGTGGTTTTTGTTTTTAAGATTTAACAAGTCCGCGGGCCACATGGATCAGCCTCGCGGGCCGTAGGTTGGGCACCACTGTTCTAGACCATTAATGAAAATTTAGTAATGCATAGTAATCCTCATATAATCATTAATTTTTCCTATTTGAGAAAAAATATGTATTATTTATAACTATTTTTAGTAATTCAATAATCCTTAGTCTGTTTTAAGATTTTTTGTGCTATTAAAAAGTTACTCTATATTGTTTAGGTACTTAAGTGTTACTTTTTTTAAGCAGTTCAGGTCTCCTGGTTGTAATGAACTTTCATTTAACTCTTATTTTTCTATGTGTAGATGATATTTCAAAACTTTTTTAATTTCCTGGGATTGGTCTATCATCCATCATTTCTGTAAAAAGCTTGTTCTCAAACCCACCTTCTTAAAAACTTTTAACCCTGAAAAGTGTATTCATACATTGTGTAATCTTCATTATCACTTCTTCAGTCTTTTTGTTCGAAACTTAAAAATTTATTTCTTTGTGGAATATTTTATCAATGTCTCAATTTCAATCTGGGAAAAACATTCAATGCAAGTAGTGAATTTATCATATTTTGTGAGTTACAAGAATTGCCATTGAATGATGCTTTGCCAATGAAACGGACCCATAAAATGCAGTATTCTATGAAAAGAACATGATGAAAACCCTTTTCCTCCAGTTTTTAATTGTTCATAAATGTCTGTTAGTTATTTTCCTTTAGTATGTATTGATTATTTATCTCACTCATAGTAAATTATTTCAATTGTTCACTGGGTTGGTGCAGGTTAAATCAAATTTTATTTTTTCATCAGTGTTTCTTTTGTTTATCTGTTTAAACCAAAAAATTTTTAAAAATCTTTAAAATCATTTTATTTTACCATTACTATTTTAATATTGAATGCTTAACTTTTACTTTCAATACAACTGAGAATTGAGAATAACATGAAGCTTTTTTTGAAAATTTTTAGGACAAGTTCTTCTAGATCGCGTTCCCCAGTTTCACGAAACTCGAGCCGATCAAGATCAATAAGCATGGATAGCATCTCAAATAGCACTGTTTCCCATTCATCATCTGATTCAGAGCATGAAATCAAAGGTAAAATGGAGTAATTAAATCAAATTAAATTGTAAATAGCCAGTGCAAATTGTTATTTATGATGCAAATTGTCATTGCTTTTTCAAGAGCATCCCACTGTGGTTGTTTACCCTCTTTTTTTTGCTGTAAAGTTCAGTATTGCCTCTAAATTTCTTATTGAATATTAACGATGATTGAGCTCTTGATCAACAGAAAAATATCTTCTGTGTATGCGAGGTTTGGGGGACATCCACAATTTACATGAAAGTTTTCAAAAAATTTTTGACACCTCCCCTTCTGGTGAGATTTCCCCAATCCACCTCTCCCCTTTTTGATTTCACGTAATATATGGCTGTCCCCTTATAAGCTGATAACATATATTAGCATTGCATAGCTGCCAACTCTTCCGTATCAGCCCCGAAAGATTTCCCTTTTTTAAGAGAATCTTCCGTCGTTCGTTTTTCAATCAATTTTTTCCGTTTTTTGTCCGAAATGAGTCCGAAGAAACCTCGACTTCTCCAGAAAAGAAGAGTTCAATTTTTTTATTTTTTCACGGTAGTTAGAAGAAAGAAATATATCTTCAATTCAACTTTGGAGTGTACCAATTCCACCAAAATTTTTATTTTTTGACATTTTGTCTGAGTTCAAGGGGGGGTTTAAACCCCTAAACCCCCCCTTGCGTACGCCACTGCAGCATAGTTTTAACTTTTTAAAAACCCCATACTGTTAAGGGCCACCCTAATGCAGACTATACTATTCCAAGCAGATTTCATGATATGTTTTAGAATTAGGTTTTTATCTAATAACTTTATTGCAGATCTTAGAGAAAAATCTGCTGTGACCAATCCAGATTCAGCAACTTTGGACAACAAGTTTAGAGGCATAGGAAGCATATTAAATTCAAAGAGGGACTTACTTGAAGAAAAATTTGAGGATGCTCCTGTAGAAATGGACCTTCGTTATCTAATTCCTAAAATCCCAGAGAAAAAAGAACCTGTTAGGCTAGCTCTCACCCATAAGAACCCCATAAAATTAACATTATTAAATAAAGTAAGTACACATAATTTAGACTTATTTTATATGTTAATGTGATTTTTAAAAAACCTAAATTAGGCTTGCAATATCAATAATGGCTTTCAGAAGGACATGGAGTCACTTTTGCAAATCTTTTGAAATAAGTTTCATGACAACAATGAGTAAGCTGAGTCTTCGAGCATTCTTAAAATCTCGTCAAGCTGGAAAAGCTATGAAGAAATTAAGAATAATCCCTGAAAAATTGATGACCATATAGTCAAACCTGTTTTTGTGCGAGGAATAGGGACCGCACAAAAAAATCTCATAAAAAAATTCATACCAAACTTCGCGAGTAGCTATAAAAAATAGTTTTTGCAGCACATTTAAAAAACCCTTTTTTTATGCGGTGAATAAGGACCGCATAAAAAAGTTTCGCGTAGGACCGTAGCAAAAATCCCTTCAGCATAGCTGAATTGAAAAACTCTATGTTCGGACAGTAATGCAATTCCCATCCTACAGCTGAATTGAGAAACCATTTCTATACCTACTATAGGCTTTTTTTCAGTTACCATGTAGTTAGCGACGACTATTGTTTCATGAGACCCATGTATGTCTTGGTAGCCAGATATACAAGATTTTTTTCTAATTTGAAATTTTCATACACCGCACCAAAAAAGTCGAAGGGAAAAATCGCACATAAAAGGTTTGCACAAAAACAGGTTCGAGTGTATAACATTATCTCACACTAAGTTGTACAGCCATTTGTGACTAACAAGGGGAGGATCCCAATGTGTCATCACCGATTCGGTTCATTTTTGGTGTGCAAGTAGTGCATGACTAGGACATCAAATTTGTGAAAATATTAAGAATCAACTCTCAAAAGTTTAGGAGAAAATCGCGATTAAAAATTTTAACATGTAGTTATATATCTAAAAAGATTCGTATCGTGCAAGCAGATCGTGGCAAAGAGGTAAGAGCTGCGACTCCCGATCCAAAGGTCCCGGGTTTGGTCCTCGGTGGGTGCCATAATTTTTATTTTTATTTTCCATACAATTAAGAGTACAGATACGAAATTATCCAATTATAAAATTGTATAAATAGCAAAATATTTTATTTTTTCCCAGAAAAAAATATTTAAAAAATGTTTTAAAATTGATAATCATAAATATAAATATGTATGTACTACTTAACTTCGTATCTGTGCTCTTAATTGTGTGGAAAATTTAAATAAAAATTATGGTACCCACCGAGGCTCGAACCCGGGACCTTTGGATTGGGAGTCGCAGCTCTTACCTCTTTGCCACGATCTGCTTGCAAAACACGAATTTTCTCAGATATATAACTACATGTTAGAATTTTTAATCGTGATTTTCTCCTAAACTTTTGAGAGTTGCTTCTTAATATATTCACACCAAAAATGAACCGAATCGGTGATGACACGTTGGGATACTCCCCTTGTGAGTGTCTTTATGTTCTTCCTGTAAGCTAACAAATCTATAAGTGTCTTTTCTAATGAAATTTAAATTCTATATATAATAATTTATTGCAATGTTATTTTTAGTTCCCTCAATCAAAAGCTGGTTTTTCTAAGGATTCTAAAGAATTTGCAGTTAAAAAACCAGGTAAGAATATATATTATTTTAGAATGACATCTTGAAAATGTCTTCTAAAAAGAAAATGATCTTACTGTATCATCTGTTTTTCAGACGAACCTCTCAAACTGAATCTGCTTCAAGGAGTAAAGAGACCCTTATCTCCCAGTGAATCAGCCGAACCTGTTAAACAAACTCCTGTACTTTTGCCTAAAAAATCTGCAAGCTCACGAAGAGATGAACTGTTGAAACAATTAAAAGCAGTTGAAGATGCTATTGCTCGAAAGCGGGCAAAATTTTAAAAACTGATGTTTATTTACAGAAGTTCATTTACAAAACTTTTGTACAATTAATGAATTTGCCACACTGTAATTTGTTTACGTACAGTGACGAAGGTCGTATAGTATACATATAGACTGAATGCTGTACAAGCGTATAAAGATTCTTTCAAATACTCTGATATGCTTAATTCTAGACTAGAGCATTTTTAATTCCTCTTTGTTAATTATAGCAAGAACATCAATACTGGGATAATACAGTCGACTCCCCCTATTGTGATCACGGTTAATGTTATCAAAATTGACTGGTCCCGATCACTCTTTAAATTAACACAAAATGTATCGTTTCATGTCATCAATATATTGCTTAATGTTATTAAAATCTGTTGAAATCACCTAAAGCCCCCATTTTTCCATTTGAAGGCCAATTTTAATATATAATCATACAAAATGAGTCATTAATTTATTGGTGTAATATGTTCCACTCTCATGTTTTTCTTAAAGAATCTAAAAGTTTCCAAAATGCATTCTAGGTAGTTGTTTTAAATACTTCAATTAGGATTACATAGTTGTGATTTTAAAATTAACACGATTTACACCAGGGGGTCCCCAACCCTATGCCCGCAGGCACCATGGCGCCTGTCGATCGGTCTAGGTGCGTCCGCTGCTTGTGCCCAACGATATATTTCAGTTTTCCATTATCCCATAAAATGCTCTGAAAATTTTTTTGCTTATATTAATGATTAACACAAAAATAATAAAAATCACCAGGAAAACGACTTCCATCCCCGCACAAAGAAAAATATAGCAGACCTATTTTCCACTCACGCCAAGTCTTTGCCACACAAATTTCCTACCCTTTAAATTAAATGAATGGGTCCGTTTTTATGGTTGCTTACTACGAAGGCGTTTTTCTAAAACTCCTCGAGAAATTACATTGCTTACGAGCAGGAATTTCATCATATTATCCCAATTATGAAGCGCTGGCCAGTGAAATGCAATGCCAAAGACCACATTGACTGTGTTTTTTATATTTTATAAATAATTTTTATGCTTTGTATGTTTTGCAAGCAATTTTGTAATCATTTTATTCCACAAGAGAATATTAATACTAATTATTAATTATATTCATCTGTTAAATTAATTTTTAAAATTAAATTTTTTGTGCATTATAATTTGTAATGTGTATTATTAACTATGTACGCCAACTATAAATTTATCTTTAAAAAATAAATGCCGCCCGTCATTCGACCAATATTCTGGTATGTGCTCTCAGGTGCAGAAAGGTTGGGGACCCCTGAGCTACACTGTTCAAAACTAGTATCTAATTCTAATATTAAATCGCTTACTATTCTCAATTGGATATTGTTATCATTCTACTCATGGACAAAAGTGATCACATTAAGTGGAGTCGACTGTACTACAAGACTGAAATATAAAGGTGCATATGTGTGTCCTGGCTCTAATTAGAACATACTCAATTTTTCTGTGGAGAAAAATTCTCCAGCTGCAATTAAAGTAGGCTTGAAAAGCATAAAGCAGATCTTGCACTTCAATGTATATGAGTGAAATTTCTTAACCCTCCGTCGGTCACAATATGAAACTAACGCATTCGGTTGCAATGTGCCTAAACGCACAATCGAAAAAAATTTTCTCCCCTTTTAATTTCAATGATAGAGTTTTATAAACTACGAGATATTCATAGTATTTATTCAGACATAAAAAATTAACAATGAACACTTTCAATCCTAAGCCGCCCGAGATTACCATTAAATCCAATGGGAAATTTGGGGCGGCTAGGTCTAAGAAAATTAAACTTACATAAGCAGGATAAGTAATTCAATATCTTAGTCAAAAATTATACTTAATGATTTGAAACTTGAGGGATATTAATTCTAAATTAATGTTTTTGAAACTCATTTCCAGATAATAATCATTCACAAAAACAAATATCACAGATAATACTTGCTGGTCCTAGGCTTGGCATATTGCACAGTAGGGTGTCCCGAAAAAAACGAAATTTTTCTGATCGCTTAGCGGTAGTGCGGAAAAGTTGTGAACTACCATCACTAAGAAGGGTGTGAAATATTAAAACTGTGGGTTGATATCTTCTGTTGCCTCACGAGGCTTAAAGTTCTGAAAATTGGACTAAAAATGACTAAATTTCAAAAATTCATAAAAAATTACGAATTTCAGCCATAGTTTTGGGGTTGCGTTTAAAAGGTACTATTATTAACCATCTTCAACTGCAAAAAATTTCAAAACTTTAGGTTAATACCTTCTTTTGCCTCATCGGCTTTAAAATTTGGAAAATTAAGGCAAAATTTCGAAAAAACGCACAAAACACCAGGGTGTCCCCAAAAAAACTCTTTTGTTCAAAAACCTTGCTCCTCAGGGATTTTCCCATTCCTTTTGGTCCCAAAAGACGGCGTGTGAAGTTTTAGCTCCTCAGGTAACTGTAGGGTTTACCGTTAGGGCCCCTAAGTTTCAAAAAACTGAGAAAAATGACCATTTTTCAGAATTTATGAAAATAAATTTTAAGTTTTATAATGTGATAAAACTGGTTCATATGAGGTATTTAAGACGTATTTAGAAGGATTTTATTTATTTACGTTTATTAACTGTACCCTTTGGAGCCTATATTGATGAGCGCACGGTCACTAAAAGTAGTACTTTTTACTCAAAAACTGTAGGGCTATAGGGTGCAGTTAATAAACGTAAATAAATAAAATCCATCTAAATACGTTCTAAATAACTCGCATGAACCAGTTTTATCACATTATAAAACTTAAAATTTATTTTCATAAATTCTGAAAAATGGTCATTTTTCTCACTTTTTTGAAACTTAGGGGCCCTACCGGCAAACCCTACAGTTTACCTGAGGAGCTAAAGTTTACCTGAGGAGCCGTCTTTTGCGACCAAAAGGAATGGGAAAATCCCCGGGGAGCAAGGTTTGTGAACAAAAGGGTGGGACACCCTGGTGTTTTGTGCGTTTTTTCGAAATTTTGCCTTAATTTTCCAAATTTTAAAGCCGATGAGGCGAAAGAAGGTATTAAACTAAAGTTTTGAAATTTTTTGCAGTTGAAGTTGGTTAATAATACTACCTTTTGAAAGCAACCCCAAAACTATGTTTATGAATTTTTGAAATTTAGTCATTTTTAGTCCAATTTTCAGAACTTTTGGCCTCGTGAGGCAACAGAAGATATCAACCCACAGTTTTAATATTTCACACCCTTCTTAGTGATGTTAGTTCACAACTTTTCCGCACTACCGCTAAGCGATCAGAAAAATTTCGGTTTTTTCGGGACACCCTATTGCACAGTTATCTTTTGTGATGCAAGTGTAAAAGGCACGTTTTGTAGGTATGTTCAACCGCAATAAACCAAAAGTAACACTAGTCGACAGTGGTTTTCTAACAACCAAATTACTATTTTTATTACTGATTCATATAGTTATTCAAATATCTGCAAGTAAAAAAGTTCAGGCAGGTCTAATTTTTGTGTAAAATTTTTTTTTTAATTTTCTGCTTTTTTTTCTTAATTCAGGGTGGCTACAGATCAGGAAAAAGTCAGGGAATTTCTTTCATCTGGAAAAGTCAGGGAAATTTTCAATAATTGACTCACAAGAAGCAAAGTAATCTAAAAGGGTTTCAAAATGAGTCAAAACACTACTTCTAAGGGTAAAAATTTTCTGGGGGAGGACCCCCAGACCCCCCTCAATATTTTGATATAAATATATTATGTTCTGATTTTCCTTGAAAATTCTGTGACTTATGATGAGGAGTGATCTTTATTTTGTGTAAGATAAAGGGTTTAAAAAATTATTTGAAACACTACTTTTAGAGACAATTTTCCTGAAACAGGATCCCCAAAACTCCCCTCGAAATTTTGCTGCTTATTATACTATGATGGGTTACTTTGATAATTATACCGCTCCTCATTGAGCGGTGCACTTGTGGTGTAGTCCAAAAATTCCTTAAAATGAGCTGATAAATGCTTTTTTGAGGGGGAAATTTCAAAAATTTTCTGGCAGAGGACCCCCAGACCCTCTTATTTTATTGGGAATTCACATTGTTTACAAAATTTTTAAATCAAATTCACCAAAATAATGTACAAGTACAAGTCATAAAACTTGACGTACAATTGTACCCTAATAAAATGTCAGGTAACCCTCCTTAAACCAGTCTAGTTACGGCCGTGTTATAAGCATTAATAAATGAATAAATTATATTTCCAATTCACAATATACTAATTAGTTAACTTTTCGTAGCTGAAAATTAAAAAAAAACATTTATATTTAATCATATTTGATAGTAGTTTTTTATTTATTTGAATATAAAAAAATATTTTATCCTTATAATTAATTTTTTTAAAATTATATAATTATTTTTATTTTAAATATATATATTTAATAGAAGTATATCTTTGTGTGAAGTAACTAGCTAAAAGAGTATGTAAATTATTAGGAAAAGCCAAAAACCATTTAGATGTATATCAGGGAAATTTTGAAATTGTAGTCGGGGAAATCAGGGAAAAGTCAGGGAAATTTGTTCCTCAGATTCTGTAGCCACCCTGTAATTTTTGCGTTTTAAGCGTTATTTTTGTCCAATAGCAACCCTGCAATCCCATCCAATTAAATTATTTCTAGTTTCCCAGTATGTAGACATTCTTTTAAAAGTGTGGCTATATTTTTGTACTGCAGTTCATTTTGAAAATTGATGAGTTTTCAGTGTAGATTTTGCACATTTATGTACAATACATTTTGCTAAATTTGGGTACGGTTTAAATTACAATTCAACGGTAATTGTCAAATATGGAGCTGAAGCTAGTGAATGGGACTATTTTAATTATTTGCTTAAAGTTATTTTGTTTTATATATTTGGCATCACTGTTAGAAAGTATTTATGTTGTTAAATGATTTGAATTTAGTTAAGGTTTTTGAAACTAGATATGAAAGTTAAGCTTTGTGACAATAGTTCATAGATTGGTAGTTTAATGTTAGAAATTATTATTGATGTGTGAGAGTCTTATTTTAATGTAACTTTTATCTAAATTATATTTAATTAAAACAACAGTATATTTTTTTTTAAATTCAATAGTCAACAAAATCGAACTTTTTTTTGGCCCAAGAACAAAAAGGGTGATTCTTATTGAACTTTTCACGCTGAATTCAAATATGCAAGCAGTTTTTCTCCATCACCCTCAGT
Organism: Tetragnatha versicolor; assembly: GCA_024610705.1. Taxonomy (NCBI): domain Eukaryota; kingdom Metazoa; phylum Arthropoda; class Arachnida; order Araneae; family Tetragnathidae; genus Tetragnatha; species Tetragnatha versicolor. The sequence continues at coordinate 52,373,788 of JANDEH010000010.1, read as the reverse complement.
TTTTTTTTGAAAAACACATTTCAATATTTATGAAATGCATAATAGCATTCGTACTAATAGGGTGTACCAAAAAAACGAAATTTCGTTGATCGCTTAGTGGTAGTGTGGAAAACTTGTTAACTACCACCAATAATAAGGGTATGAAATCTTAAAACTCTAGGTTGATATCTTCTGTTGCCTCATAAGACCTTAAGTTCTGAAAATCGGGCTAAAAATGACTAAACTTCATAAAAAAACTACGAATTTCAGTATTTGATTTGGGGTTGCGCTTAAAATGTACTATTATTAGCCAACTGCAAAAATGTTTATACTTTAGGTTTATATGTTCTTTTGCCTCAGAGAACCCCAAAATTTGAAAAAGTGACAAAATGACCAATTTTGAAAAATATATTTCGAGATTTATATTGTGATAAAACTGTTTCGAATGTGTTATTTAGGACGTATTCAGATTGATTATATTTATTTACGTTTATAATTTAAGATTAAAAAGGAAAGAGACGCCCTTGAAGTAGCAGCAGACAGCTTATGCGGCAGAGCTTTTCTCGCTATAGTTTAGTGCCCTTTTCGACCCCTTAGCACTAAATATAACAACTGGAATGATTTCAGATGGCTGGTGTTTATCGGTCCCTTTCTGCTTCATCCCACCCACTTTGTTTCGGCGAACTTTTTGATCTAGGACGTGAGGCGTTGGTGGGAAAGACATCATTTTTAAGAGAGGGAAAATGGAACTTAAATCACTGTTTATGTACACAAAAAATTAGAGCCTTTACAGAATGTAGATGTCTTTGTGATCCCATAATACAGGGCTGGGCAAATAGCGGCCCGCAGGCCGCATGCGGCCCTCGAAGGGATATTCGGTGGCCCGCCAAGACATACGGAAAAATAAGAAAAATTCTGATTTTAATAGTTCAATGTTTTACATTTTTTTCTCTCATGCATCGTTCACATTTGAATCAGCTCATTTTCAGTCTTGCTTTCACTTCTTGTTACGTCATCTCGGCCCCGCTTCCCTCGCCACCCACGAAAATTAATCCTCCAGATGCAGGTGGCGGGTCAAGGATCACTTGCACGGAGTGGGTGCAGAAAGAAAAGGCAGCGAGCGAAAAGACAGAGAGGGGGTTCAAAACATAAATAATTTCTCTGATTTATTGATGTCACGACAGAGATCCTCCCTACCTCATCCACAAGTACATCCCCATTCCACCGTCTGGGATTTTCAGGGGTCATTCACTTCATTAACGCGCCGCGTACTTGTCACTGTGAATTCCTTGTCTTTCTTGTCCGTGTTCTATTTAATTTTTTGCTTAAGATTGTGGAGAGATTTTCTTCAGAAAGGATTACCTTTTTTTGTGGGTAAGTTGGATGATTTGGTTCTGAGATTTCTAATTTACTTTGATACTAGTGCAGTGTTTATTACCATGATAAATTGGTTACATTTTATTCAAAACTCGTTAAATTTTATTTCTTCAACATATTCAGTAGTCATTATAATTTTTTAATGATGAAAAATTAAAAACAGTTAATATGAAGTTGAAGGAACCAAGAGAAATCATTGAAATTAAGTTCAAATTATCCAGTTTGTACAGTACATAGGCTTGGATTCAGAGGGGTGATACTCGGGACAGTGTTTCCCCTTGGACCAAAAAATGTTCTCAAAATGAGTTAAAACCCTACTTTTACAAGCCAAATTTCAAAAAATTTCTGTGGGAGGACCCCCATACCCCCCTCAGTGGTACCACAATGGTATCTTGAGATACTTTTTTTGAAAAACCCCAATATTTTTACATTTTGTGTTAAAAGAAAGGTGATGGTCAAAGTTCCCCCTTCTTGGACCCACGCTGGATCAGCGCTTGATATACAGCATCACATTATTATTTCATTTTTTTCTTAATTATACTTGTAAAATGCAAAGTTAACTTGGTAATGCAATCATTTTACATAATCTGCGGCCCGCCGTTAGCTTCTTCTTTAATAAAGTGGCCCCCGAGACAAAACAATTGCCCACCCCTGCCATAATATATTCAAATAAATACATCAAGAAAAAGAAATTAAAATAGTGTTTTAAACATATTTTTTATCCCTAAATATACCAAAAAGCAGTAAATAAAAAAAGTTCAATTGTGAAAAATCTGAGGGTGATGGAAAAATTCTGATTTCAGATTCGGAATCAGCGTGAAAAGTTGCCCTAGGAACAATATACCATGTTCTTGGGCCAAAACCCTTGTTTACCAGTGTTATTGGTCTTCTGAATCTTCCATCCGGTGACTCAACGTACGTTTCAGGAGCGTAACGAGCCGTGCTAAATGCGCATGCGTTTGGACTTCATGTGTACTGTATTTCACAATCCCTGCAAGATTTTTATACTTTATTAGCAATGCGCATCCATGTGGACTTGATTCTTGCTGTTTCTATAAAATATTTTAGCGAAATAATTTTATTTTCAATAAATTAATAATTTAAAATTTTTAAAAAAAAATTAGACAAAGTAAAACATTTAAAAAACTACAATGAATTTAATTAAACAAGGAATTACTGTTATACAAGAGCAATTAATTCTTGCAATTTTTAATGGAAAAATAAAAATTAAAATTAAATTTACTGAAAAATAATAACCGGGCTCGAACCTACGACCTTCCGCACGCCAGGCAGACACTCTACCTCCACCCCATCCGGGCCACGCTTACCATAATCCTAAATACTTTAAAACCACGCCTTTAACCCGAGCATGCGCATTTAGCAGGCTCGTTACGATCGTGAAACGCTTCTGGTGACTCAAGTAATTATGTCGCTTCGTATGTAGCTACAGGGAAAACGACAGTAATATTTAACAGAAAAAGTGGGAAAAGGTTTTTCTCACTGATTTGGGTATAAATAGGTGCGAAGCACTGAACTAAATATACTGACTGGAATGCCGAGTTCCTATACGGAAGCATTAGCGCCGCCGGTCCGCGTATGAATACAGGAAAGGGGAGGAGTTTGAGCGAAGATCCCACTCAAAGAGGCAAAACAAACGTGTTTCAGTACTGGGAAGTAGTGTTGGCGCGTGTTTTAATGGTCTTGTCGGTTCTTTTTTTAAATAAGTTTAGTCTATATCAGGGGTCGGCTAGTAATTTTACTTGGGGTCCAAATAATTTTGAAAATTTTTCATCGGGGTCCGGAGAAAAAATAGGCTACTATTACTAGTTTAAATTGTTATCTTCAGTTGCACATAAATTTTTACTAAGATGTAATTTGAGTATGCTACCTGCTAAATAAAATTGTTAAATTTAATATGATTAGAAGTTTTAACATTAAAATGGGGGTCTGGGGGCTTCCCCAAGGAAATTTTTTCAAATTAGACCATTAAAAAGCAAGTCAAAGCTAATATTTGTTCCGTAAAAGTACAAATAAATTATTTTCAAAATGGTATGGCGGTCCAGGAAATAACTTCACGCGGTCCGGATGCGGACCGCGGTCCGCCAGTTGCCGACCCCTGGTCTATATCGTTGTTTATTTCTAGATATAAGATGGTCAGATTGTATAGTGCATACAATTGCACAAATAGATTCTGAAAACTCCGAGAAAATGGCAAAAAAAAATTGCAAATTGTAAAGAGCATATTTAAGAATATTACTTGTAAATCTTGTATGTTCATGTTGCAAAAAGAACCAACACACCAAACTTAACATATATCTACCTTTAGAGATCCTAAATTATTTTGTTCTTCCGTTTCAAGAGGTGGACTAATTATGCGTTCAATGACTGTTTTTAAAATTATTTCTGCTTCTGAGAGGGCCTTGAAGCATTACATGTTAAACGAAAAAATGGACAAAAGCTTTTTAATAATATTAATTATAAGTTAAAATTAATACTTTCTGAATATTTGTCCAATGAATGTATTAGATTTTATCATCCCGTTGAGATTGAAGTTGGTTGTGAAGACCATGGGCGTAGATTCAGCATTTTGACTGGGGGGGGGGGCAAAACCTACCAAAAATCTGGCCAAGGAAAAACGTTTTAGGGTCTTCCCACAGGAAAAAAAATTGCATTAAATTGTTGGTTTTGGAAATTGTTGGTTACAAAAAATCAGATTGGCAGAAGCACCCAATTATTAGGGATAGTTTTTTAATTATAGCTCTAATTACAAGGGCTACTAGGGTCACCCAGAAATATTTTTCTCTCAATAAAAGATCAAATACATATCTAAGCATTTTTTAAACTGAACTTTTTCCCTACTTACCTAATTTTTACACAAACTAATCACTAATACTAATACATTCTATTCCTATAAAATAGTAACTGTTTATTAATTTCATTATAACCTAACCATTTTCAAAATAAATATCTTTCACACACAACTCAAGCATTAACATATTTTTCATTAAATTCGCTTGGCGAGATTTGAGCCGAGATTCTTGAAGAGTACCAAAATTTTTTCGTGAGGGGCCCTAAAATATTTACCAGCCTCTCCCATATATATTTATAAAAGGTCCAATGTTAATGTAGCTTTTAGTATATTCTTAGGTAGAATGTTAATATGATAATATAAAAATGCTTGCTTGGTTTTTCCTTCACTTAAATCCCTGTTAAATATGCCTAGCTAACTGGATTAAACACTCAAAATTGCTTTTTAATCTAAAGCTGCTTATTGTACAAGTTCTAAAAGTATGCAAATACTCCATCTAAATGGAAATGGTTCTTCCCACTAGATTTAAACTTTAAAAAATCTACTTTATTCCTTAAATATCATTAGAAAAACAATGTTTCCCTTGTCCGAGCATTGCGAGAAAGGGAAAGTAGTTCCTCTTTTGCCTCTTTGCATTCACACACTCCGGAAAGGGAGTGATGCGGTTTCGGACCGCACGGTACGCATTCCAGTCTCAGTATATAGTTCAGTGGTGCGAAGTGTATATTTGGACGGCCAGTGGCGCATGCGCTGTAGGTCTCGTGATTACGTAGCAGTCTCGGCGCTTAGTGATGGAACCAATGGAACGCCGAGCCGTGGAAATTAGAGTAGAGTTTAGTTGAAAAAAGGCCGTCCAAATATACAGTGCCAAATAGGTGACTAAAATGAAATCTGGGCTCCTCACGTGTGTTGCAGAAGTTAGATTGTGGCTCTTTTTAAGTGCGTAAGAGTCTCAACAGTAGTTCTATGCGTAATAGACGATCCCCTAGAATCCAAAGTTCGTTTCTGACGTCAGAGACAATTCTCTTAACTGCGCATGCGTGTGGACTTGATTTTTGCTATTTTTGGAAATTTTAATAAAATATTTACTGGGGTTCGAACCCGCGAACTGCTGCATGCTAATGAGGCACGCTACCACTGCTCCAGCGGGGATTCAGTTTGGGCCGGATGCAACTCCGTTTCGTTACGTTCTAAGGAACCGTATTTCACCGTCATCCACCGTACAACGGTAACGTCAGGAGCAGGCGTCGGCCGTTTCATCCGCTGCCGTTTTCCTCTGATTGGTTGAAATGCCCGATGACGTAGCTCCATTTATTTATTCCAACCAATCAGCGGCAAGCTGGGCAAATGACTAAAGAAAACGATAGTTGAGTTGTTTGGAAGTAGGATTCGACCAGCTTCAACCGTCAACCAAATCGTCGTAAAACGGAGTTGCATATGGCCCTTTAACAGTAAAACTTATTATAACATCTTCTTTGTTTGTGCACGGCTAAACTGGATTTAACTGTGTTTATATACGGCTTGCGCAATTACGCGAAAAGGAACCTTGGCGAAAAGGTAGGTTCCTGAAACTGGGATATGATGTTAGCGCCATCTGTCTGTCATTCATGGCATTTCTTTTGACTGGAAAATAATTATTGGTTGGTTGATTTCATACGATTCAAAGATATGCTTAAAAGGAGCCACAGACGAGCAACTTGGTCATCAACCGGGTTGATTATTTTTCCACGGATCGTGAACCTGGTTGAATGTGACCTGCTCGTCTGTGGGCCGCTTTACTATTTATTATTTTTATTTTAAAGATAACATTTTCATTCAATTAAGAAAGTAAAAGTTTTTTGAACTCAAAATATAACAATTATCCTAAAGTCATTAATATTTTGATGATGATGTCGAGTCCGCGACGAGTTGGCCATGGGCGGAGATGACAGCCCTTGCAATTAATACTATTTTATTATTATATTTAATTTAGATAGCAATTTAAAAAATTAAATTGGTAAAATATTAAATTTAGTTTCAGGTACAGGTTTAGTTAGAGGTACAATAAGGTACACAACAATTCACCATTGTCACTATAATGTTGAAAAATCTAGGCGAGACAGATCGTTATTTAGAAAACAACTGCAGACTAAAATGAATTTTAAGACATCAATTTTAAAATGCGATGCCAAAATTTTTAACAGTATTTTGGACAGGGTTGGCCGGTTTAAACCATTTGGTTTAAACCATTGGTTTAAACCATGGTTTTTTTACCAAAAAAACCACTTGGTTTTTTTGTTTTTTTTAGAAATTATAAAATATTTTCAGGATTTTTTAAAGAAAGTGTTATTAAGTATAATCTTTTGCACAAAATTAAAAGGTCAGATTTATAAAAAAATGTACATTTTAAGGTGATTAAAAATCAGAAATCTTTTAATTAAATGGTTTTAATTATTGAATTATCTCTAAACTTAACCTTAAATGCTTAAGTTAAACTTATTATATTTTGCAAGAGATAGTTCATTTATTAATTTCCTTTAAAATTAAGCATTATTTCAAAGAGTAACTAAACATACACAAAAGTTATCTGTTTTTCACTGATAAAATATGGCTTGGATTTTAATTAATTAATAAAACCAATTGGTCTTATTTGTCAGTCATAAAAACCAGTTGGTTTTTTTAGTAAATTAATAAAAACCGTTGATTTCTTTAATGATAAAAACCAGTTGGGTTTTTTTTAGTGATGGGCAGTTATCGATACCAAATACTTAAGTACTCGATACCTATAGGTATCGAGTGTATTCGATACCCACAAAAGTATCGATACTTTATTGACATATATCGTTTTAAATTTTTCAATGAAGTAATCTTTACAATACCTACTGTAGATCAAACGCAGCTTGTTTCCGTTTTCATTTTGCAACGCTCAAACCCAAGTCGCTATCATCCGCGAGAGAAATTTGACGCGGCTAGGTTTTTCCCCCGCCAAATCATTCGCCTCTATCCACCTCCAGGCCCGTAGCTAAGGGGCTTTTTGATGGATCGCTTTCAGTTTTTTGAATATTAGTCTGATTATGGATAGGCCCTAAAAAAATTTTCCCTTCAGGTTCATTTCCCGACATTGAAAAAAAAGTACTCGATACCTAAAAGTACTCGATACCTATAAGTATTCGATACCAAAGTATTCGATACCTATAAGTATTCGATACCTAAAATTATCGATTTTGCCCATCACTAGTTTTTTTACTAAATTAATAAAAACCGTTAATTTCCTTAATAGGATTAATTATCTCAATCATTTATCCAATTTCAATTAACATTAGTTGCTTACATTTCCCTTTTATTTATTAAAAAAGTTAAATTTTCTCTTTCTAAAGAAATTTCTTAAGTTCATAAATAATCCATATATAATTAAGATAAATAATTTGATTATTTCAACCATTTATCCAAGATAAATTAACACTGATTTTCATTCACTACAATAATATTAGATATTCAAATTGGAATATTTTAGAAACAAAAATTATTTTTAAAACAAATTAATTTAATTTTAATTAATTAATTGAAATATACAAATCATTTATCAATTATAAACAACCCCTGAAATAAATGTCTCATTTACAACTCAATTTCAAACATCAATGCTAAAATAACTTATTCTGATAAAAAAAATTCTAAAAAAACTTGGTTTAAACCAAAAAAACCTGGTTTAAACCAAAAAAACCAAATAAGCCCGGTTTTTTTGTTTTTTTTAAAAAAAAAACCCGGTTTTTTGCGAACCCTGATTTTGGATATTAAACAGTAGTAATTAACAAAACTGCCTGACCCTCTGGGACCTGGATGGTCGTGGCTAGTTCACAGGGTTGGTAGTATGGTGAAAATCATAAATTTCATGATCACGATAATGAATCACAATCATGAAAAATTATAAATTTGTATTTTTATGACTTAGGTAAATGACTAAAAGTGTTCTTAGAACGTAAAAACAAAAATTTAAAACCTTATTACCGACCCTGTGAACAAGCCACGACGATCTCTCTGTCAATCATAGTTCCTCGTGTCGTAACGCCCTCCAACCCTTCCAGAATTTGAAAATATCGTTTTGGAACCTGTGTTAGGATTTTTCTGTGTGCTGCGTATTTTGAAGAGCCGAAGCAAACCAACCAACCAATAATGTTCGGCACTAGTTAACTAAAAGTAGTTGAAAAGTAGTTAACTACTAGTTGCAACTACTAGTTAACTAGTAGTTAAACTACTTTTGATTTAGAGTAGTTGAACTAGTAGTTTAACTACTTTTTTCACCAACTACTAGTTCCAACTACTTTCAAAAAGTTCAACTACTTCAAAAAAATATTGAAAGATCAAAATTTTTAAAAATATGTTACAGCTACTAAAAATGCCATTTTTCGTGATACATTTTAATATTTGGCAACCTTGAAATATATTTCATCCCAGAAATTGACATATAAATGCAACCCTTTTTTGAAATCCTCTCTAGAAATTAGGGAGTTCAGGGTTTTCTCTCCTGGAAATTCCAGCACTTTGAAAAGCGATTTTAGGCTAGGTTTACGAGGATTCCAGATGTTTTTCCTGCATTCAAAATTAGTAAGGCAATACTAAAAGTTAACGGCCCAATTTTGTGCTTAAAATATTGTTGTTCAGGCTAAGGGGGTTTAAAACCCTTAACCCCCCTTATATGTGACTTTGTACTGACTAATATAAATACAACTTAGAAAACTTTAAGACACCAAAAACCTGTATACCTATCAAAAATTGTCAAATCTTTAGCCATGATATTTTTGCAGTGGCTAATCCAGAGGGGGGGGCTGCAGCCCCCCAGAAATTAGACATTCAAGTTTTGGTAATACTAGCAGTAAAGCCAAAAAAGAAATTTCAACACGTTGCGGATATTCGGTGGTGTTACCCAAAGGCTCTCAAAATGAATCGGATCCCTACTTATAAGGGTAAAATTCCAAAATTTTCTGGGGGAAGACCCCCAAACCCCCTAGAAATTTTGGAATCTAATAAGTCAGTATTTCCTTGAAACAAAAGGGATTTACAAAGAAAGATCCTCTTTGATGTAACCTAAAGTGTCTCAACATGAGTTAAAATGCCACTTTTAGGGGCAAAATTCAAAAATTTTTTTCTGGAATAGGAACCCGTAAACCCCTTAAGAATTTTCCAATTCACAATACCTTAAACTTTTTCCTTGAAAATTCTGCCGCTTTCAATGAGTGGTGCTCTTTGGGTGGAATCTAAAGGGCTTCAAAATGAGCTAAAACACTATTTTAAGGGGCAAATTTCAAAAAATTACTCTGGCGGCGGACCCCCAGACCCCCTTTTACATAGAGTTGACATTACACAATTTTGAAACTTAGTGCACCAAAATTAAAACCTTATGAAGTCATCTCACCTAAATCTTAATATTCCTAAGGTTAGACCTCAGAAAAGATGTCAAGTAACCCCACTTGAAAAAAATCTAGCTACGGCACTGGCAACCCCCCTCCCCTTTCAGTTGCTTACATAATATTTGAACATCCCCTTATAGCAATTAAGTTATTTGTGAAGCTCAGCCCCCCCCCAGACAAAAATCTTGGATTCGCCACTGTATTTTTCCTAGTGGTAAGAAAAAGTAATCGCGAAAATTTGGGGGGAAATATCTTATGAAATTAAATAGACTAGTTAACTAGTACTTAACTACTTTGGGAAATAATCAACTACTAGTTACAACTACTTCCAAGAAAAAGTAGTTAACTAGTAGTTACAACTACTTTTGCCCAGACTAGTTGGTAGTTGGTAGTTAACTACTTTTTGACCAGTAGTTGCCGAACACTACCAACCAACCAACCCTAACGAGCGTTTACGCGCGGTACCCCCTCAAGCGGTAAAAACGGGAAACTTCCAGCGCCGTCGGCTCTTTTGATCTTTTGGATAGTGGATAAGCCGTATAACCTACGGTCGCGAAGCCGTGGTTTGTGACTGTGAAGGTATTTGCTCTAACGTCACAAACGAACTTTGGATTCTAGAGGATTATCAAAAAAACACGCACCGTATCCCTATAGTATGGTTACAGTTATGGGTATCCCTATAGTTATCTTGGTTATTTAAAATCAATGACAAATACAGAAATTAAAAAAAGTATTTAAAAGGACTTTTTTCGCCATTAAGTGAAGGCAAACTTAAAGTCAGTATGAACCTCTGATTAAAAAAGGATTCACGACCCTGTTTTTGAAGGAAAATTTAATAAAAACGCATTATTACAAATACAAATACAAATACAAATATTGACAACCAACAACAGGCGTGAAGCCCAACTAGGTTGGTCCACCAACTCAAACTTCCGATTCCCAGTATTTGTCTAATTTATCCTTAAACTCCTTTACTCCATTGGAACTCACTATCGATTCCGGCAACCCATTCCATCTATCCACAACCCTGTTGTAAAAATAATGCTTTCTGCTTTCCCTGTTTACATGTCCCTTGTTTAATTTGAAACTGTGTCCCCTTGTTCTATTATCTGTACTTAAGTCTAGACCCTCTGTATCCCCTTGCTTTATCATTTTGAATAGTTGAATCATATCCCCCCTATCCCTTCTTTTCTCTAAAGTGAACATATTTAAATTCTTTAAGCGCTCATCATAATTTAAACTGGATATACCCTTGATCATTTTTGTAGCCCTATGCTGTACTCTCTCAATTAAATCTATGTCTTTCCTCAAATATGGAGACCAGAATTGTACTGCATAATACTCAAGATGAGGCCTCACCAAACCTCTGTACAGAGGCAAGATTATGTTCCCTGTCCTTGAAGAGATAGTTTTCCTAATATATCCCAATATCCTATTAGCCTTTTTACTAACAGATGAGCATTGGTGTTCCATTTTAAAATCCTCATTTACTATTACCCCCAGGTCTCTGGTCATATTCCCCTCCTTTAATTTAACCCCTTGCAGATATAATTCAGCTTTACTATTCCTAGATCCCATATGCAGCACTTGACATTTATCTATATTAAAGGACATACCCCACTTGTTAGCCCATCCCGATATATTAATTAGATCACTTTGTAAAATTTGTATCTGCTCAACAGTGTCTACTCTCCCCCAAATCTTCAAATCATCAGCAAATATACTGATTTCGTTTCTTATATTCTGACTTATATCATCAATGAATATTATAAATAGTATTGGACCCAATACTGACCCCTGTGGTACCCCACTTCCCACCTCTGCCCACTGTGAATAGTTACCCTTGACCTGCACTCTCTGCCTTCTCCCTATTAACCAATTTTTTACCCATAGCAACACTTTACCCCTAATACCTAAATTATCCAATTTGTATAGTAATGCCTCATGGGGAACTTTATCAAAAGCCTTCTGGAAATCTATATATATTATATCAACACTGTTTTTCCTATCTAACTCCCTCGTTACCTTGTCATAAAATTTCAGCAGATTTAATGAGCAAGATTTACCCTTTCTGAAACCAAATTGATTTTCTGAAAGCAGGTTCCCCCCCTCCAAGTATAACATTATGTGCTTCTTGAGTATGGTTTCGAATATCTTCCCTACTACTGATGTTAAACTTACAGGTCTATAATTTCCCGGATCCCATTTTGGTCCCTTCTTATATAATGGAGTCACATTAGCCAATTTCCAATCCCTTGGTACCAAACCAGTATTGTAAGTTGTAGTAAAGATTTCGAGAATTACATCCCCTAATTCCTCTGCACATTCAACCAGTACTTTTGGATAGATGCCGTCTGGTCCTGGCGCTTTAGTTGGCTTGATGCTTTTTAATAGATGTATAATTTCCTCCCTACTAAAGGTACAATCCTGAATCACCCCACTTCCATATTCACAAGCCGTAGAATCGTAAGTTAATTTATAGTTCTTATTAAAAACCCCCATGAAAAAGTCATTTAATACATTCGCCATGCCCACATCATCCTGAACAAGCCATGGCTTAGCTTGGAAATGGTGTTTAGAAGCGAGAGGTAAGATGATTTTTAGAAACTAGAACCGATAAATTTTTTTAAATCGCAATAGAAGGCTCTCTTAAGTCTTACCAATTCATAGGATGTTAAACAGCTCTCAAAATCATATTTTACATCCACATTTGAATTTATTTCCGGAAAATCTCACCAGTCCGGAACAAGGGTCAAGATTCCCTTAGGACATTGACTCGGTATCTCAATTATGATAGTATTTTATGCTAAAATAACGAGATTAACTGGTAAAAAATGAGTGATTTCAGTGCTTTTGTCAGTTTCTTATAGTACTGGTGCCATATTTGTAACAAAAAAAATAAGTGCTGCAGCTTTTTCACAACTATTTCTGAATTCTACACCCTGAAATTAGTCGGAATACCTAATCTCATTTTTGTTAGGGGAAAAAGTCGTTCGGTTTTTTTTCGTATAAAAGTTTGTCGACTAGTAGAAAAATTACATTCATATTGAGGAAAATTTAATAATATTGACGTGTAAGCACTCATAAAATAAATAAATAGTCATCAGGTATTATAAAAAATAGTACGTACCTTAAAGAAGTATAACACGATCGGGCGCAATGTGAAATTATGGTGAAAACCAAACTAAACAAAGCGCGCGAATTTAATGAAGGCACTGTCTAAATCCATGAAATTAACAACTCAACTCTAACTAATTTCGCTAATACAGGGCTCGCAAACCTCCTATAAATCCTATCTTCTTTTATTTTTCTATATCTTCTTTTGATTTTAACAATAAAAATTTTAATTTGATTGAGTAAAGTATTTTTAATTAATTTTAAAAAGTTCTCCAAATTGCATCTACAGGGTGTCCCATAAATGTTGGGTCACACTTCTAACTGGGATAGTAGAGATGTAAAGGCTGGAAAAAACCGGGTTTATTCCCGGGAATAAACCCGGTTTTTTGGGATGGGAATTTTGAATATTCCCGTTTCGAGATTTTAGAGTGAAATTTTGGGAATTTTGATTCTTTAGCTCTTTGTAAAAGGTAAGTGATTTCAAGTATTTTTCAAGTGTCATAATACTCTTATATGTATAATTTTAAGGTTAATTTCAATTCTAAGACTTGGATTTCGGTTTAAGCTAAAAACAGAGGTAAGCGATATAATATTATAAACCTCCTGAAATAATCTAAATAGTTTATAGAAAGAACTATCCATTACTGGTGTTTGGTAATGTTTAAAATTGTCTTAAACTCCTCAAAAGTCCTAGAAAATGAAAACTGATGGTGAAATATCGTTGTGTTTGTTTACGGTCAAAATTCCCAATATTCCCCTAAAATTCCCGGTTTATTCCCAAAAAATCCCGGTTTTTTCCCGCCTTCCAAAAAATATGGGAATTTTACATCTCTAGATAGTAGACACCTAGACGAGTCAGAATCACAAAGGATTTGGGGGTCCCTGACCAAATTCCAGGGAGTTAAAAATGGAGCGACACTCCAAAAAAAATTATTTGAAAAATTCAATTTGTAGAAGAACTAAGGTAAATGTGGGTATAGTGGACACTTTAAGGAAAATTTTTGCTTAAATTCTTAATAAATACCAACCTATTTGCTTGGAAACTGTTATCATCCTATTTTTAGGTTAATTGGATCTTTTTCTTTCGATTTTACCATTAAAATTTTTAATTAGATTGGGTAAAATATTTTTAATTAATTTTTAAAAAGTACTCCAAATTGCATCTATAGTGGCCACCTTGATGTAGCTGTTGTATCTATGGTGGACACCTCTTGCATGAATAGTGAACACCTCTCTTTTTCGGCCTATACGGCCTATATGAGGGGTTTATGCATGAAACTGAGGGTTTTTTTGGTATATTCGTTTAGTTCTTATTAAATCTCCCTTCCCAACGAAACGTATTTTAGATCAAATCAAATTAGCTTTATTTAAAAAAAATACTTGATAGTTTCCGGCCCAAAGCCAACGCTGTAGTGGATTTGAGAGGAGTTAAGCATGTAATTCAATGTTTTAAAAACCTTGGTTCCCAAAGCCAGAATGAAACCAAATTAATACAACACTCATTTTAAAGCGCAATCAACAGATTATGAAGAAAAACTGATTAAAATTAATATTATTTATGTTTATTTTAGAAGCCATTGCAGTGGCCGCTATTGGAAAATCTAAGATTATGTGTTGGAATAGTGGCCACCCCCATAAATCCTCGTAAAGTCAAAATTTTCAAATAAATTTTATTCGGTATCATTTTATATACTATTCTTTATCTAAATATAAATTTAAAAGTCAATCAAACGGTAATAAATACAGAAATATCTGTTCCGAAATACCCGTTTCCTTACGCGATTCAATAAAAGAAATCAAATTTCAGTCACTCGGCCGATGTTGTTATTTTCAAATATTTAAATATCCTTCCCATGCTGATCTGTGGTATCGGTGGTAATTTACCAGCTTACCTGATTGTACAATCTACTATGCCTATGAATTTTGAGGCTGTTAGATGCCTCTTAACTCGTTTTATTTAAAATTAATCAGCTATTTGGCCACTATTGGTACAGTGTCCACTATACCCACATTTACCTTACTATTGGTAAAAATTTAACTATGGTCTCAAAAATTGTGGTTTAATATGATCTTTAAAATTATCTTAAAAGTTTTCAGTTTAAAATTTTTTTATTACAAAAAAAGTTTAAAAACCACAAAAAAATGTGAAAACTCTGCCATTGTTTATTTTGTATTTCGAAATCCTTTCTTTTGATTTAATAATCTGAAAGATCATAGCTGAAAACCCTTAGTCCAAAGTGTCACGTAAAAACCATCAATATTAAATGCTTGAGATCCTGTTAAAGCATGGTTTAAGTCCCTTTTTTGCGTCCGGTAACTGCCGTTTTGGAAACGGCTATAGGAAACCAGTTTGCGCACGCAAAAAACGAACTTTAACAGGACCTCAAGCGTTTAATATTGATGGTTTTTGCGTGCACCTTTGGACATAAGGGTTTACAACTATGATCTTTCAGATTATAAAATCAAAAGAAAGGATTTCGAAGTACAAAATGATTTTTGAGACCATAATTGAATTTTTACCAATAGTAGTTCTTCTACAAATTGAATTTTTCAATAATTTTTTTGGGGTGTCGCTCCATTTTTAACTCCCTGGAATTTGGTCTGGGACCCCAAATCCTATGTGATTCTGACTCGTCTAGGTGTCTACTATCCCTCCTAGAAGTGTGACCCATTATTTATGGGACACCCTGTATAGTGGCCACATAAATGTTGCTGTTGTTTCTATGGTTGACACCGCTTGTATCTAAAGTGGACACCTCTCTTTTTCTGCCTATATGAGGGGTTTTATGCATGAAATTGAGTTGATATAGTCGTTTAGTTCTAATTAAATCTTCCTTCCCAACGAAATACACTGCTCACAACAATTAAAGGATATTGGTAGTTTTGGTACATATTGGCAAGCAAATAAAAAATTTGCAGTGGTTCAGGCATTTTTCATCAACTTAGGGCCATTTAAAAGCTAAATCTGTGCAGTTATCAAAATAAAAATTTATTTTTACTTTTTTTTATCAAAATTGGAAAGTGCACATTTTGTGTAGTTAAGCAAAAAAAAGTGAAAAGTCAATCAATATTTAATTGAAAACCAATTTCGCTTGGGGTACGTTTTCTCCTGACTTAAAACAACGTTGTGGGTCTGTTTGCAACCAGGTTTGTTTGGTTATTTTTGAGGGGCTGGGGTATTTTCTCCAATTTCCACTTTTAGAGCATTTTTCAGCACCTTAACTGTTTGGGAGGTATTTGAAGGGCAGAAATTCATTTCTCAAGCATGTCCTAGACTTGTTCTATTGGATTCATATCGAGAGAATGTGCTGGTCGATCCCTTTCTAGCGATTTCTTCATCTTGAAAAAATTCTTTAATGAGGTATTCTCACGTTTTGAGATTAAATTTTATTAAAATAGTAGATAAAAAAACATGAAGAATGACGTTTACATCAAGTATTTCCGTAGCCTAGTTTCTGAGATATAAATTTTTGAAATTTCATTTTTTGTTTGGGCGCGAAAACACTTTCGAATCCCAAATCATGCGCTGTGAGGTCACATCCAATAGAAGCCCGTTTTCTGATCACGTGAAAACAGAAAACACAATGGTGTTCATGCGCTGTGACGTCACATCTAATAGAAGCCCGTTTTCTGATAACGTGACTTTTCTGACGATTTGGCAAAAATAAAATTGAATTTTAAATTATTTAAACACATTTTTGAACATAAAAATCAGAAATTTGGGAGTTTTAGACCATAATGTATCGAAAAAGTATAAAATCAAGCAAATCCCTCACTCATGCAAATACCTCATTAGGGTAGCACAATGTTTTCTGCAATTACCATACCGGAAAGTTAAATTATCACCGATTTCTCCTGCATGAGGGGCCACCAGATGTGTAAGGACCTTATTATCCTGAACCACCAGAAATGGTTCCTTTGGCTGTGGGGGTCTTTATTCCATAGATAGAGATGGTGCTCTATATCATTACTCCACATCTTCAAATCTGACTTCGTCATGCACAAAAAATGGGTTACTTTGTGTTCCTTGTACCCTCCAGGCAAAAATCAGAAGTTATCAGGATGAACTGAGATTCAGATTTGAAGATATGGAGTAATAATATAAAGCACCATCTCTATCTATGGAATAAAGACCCCCCACAGCCTAAGAAATCATTTCTGGTGGTTCAGGGTAATAAGGTCAATATCCTTACACATCTGATTGCCCCTCATGCAGGAGAAATCGGTGATAATTTAACTTTCAGGGGAGGTGTTTTTTTTTGGAGTTTTGAGAATAAATATTGCTCCTGATGTTCTTTCTTTTTGGTTTACGAAGAACACTAGGGTAGTACTCTTATATGATCCCCATCAGTTGTCTGGGTCATTCTCTTTATTGTTGTAAAAGTGCCAAAAACCAGAATTTGTCACGTACAGCTCCCGTAAAAAAAACGTTACAGTGAGGTTTGTGGACGAACCACTTGGGTTAGGAAGGCAAAAGAGGTGTCATTTTTCATTGTTTAGAGTAATCTTTAACCAAAAAAATGTTCGAGTCCTTAGGGGGTCGTCTTCATATTAAACGAAACACTAACTTTTTTTTTCAATGGGGACCCCCAATTATTATGATATTTTCTGAAAGGCCATCCCTCAAAACCCTTAGATACCCAGTTTCATTCAGATTGATTCACAATTAAAATTTTTTTTAAAAATTAAAAAAAAATTTAATTTATAAAATCATGAAATATTTTTATGGAAATCGATTCAGGTAGTAATTTTATGAAGAAAGCCAAAATTTCAATCAATTTCACCGAATAGTTGTTCATAAAAACGAACTTTAATCTTAAGGGGCCGTATACCGTTGCCGAATGCATACCGCGAATGTTCTTTCTCGTTCGTTTTTATCAAAAACTATTCGGTGAAATCGATTGAAATTTTGGCTTTCTTCATAAAATTACTACCTGAATCGATTACCATAAAAATATTTCACGATTTTAAAATTTAATTTTTTTTTATTTTTTTAATTTTTTTTTAATTGTGAATCAATCTGGATGAAACTGGGTATTTAAGGGTTTTGAGGGATGGCCTTTCAGAAAATCTCATAATAATTGGGGGTCCCCATTGAAAAAAAAAGTTAGTGTTTCGTTTAATATGAAGACGACCCCCTAAGGACTCGAAAATTTTTTTGGTTAAAGATTACTCTAAACAATGAAAAATGACACCTCTTTTGCCTTCCTAACCCAAGTGGTTCACCCACAAACCTCACTGTAACGTTTTTTTTACGGGAGCTGTACGTGACGCTGCTACGGAAGTGTTTTTTGGAGTTATGAGAATAAATATTGTGCTTCTGATCTTTCTTTTTGGTTTACGAAGAACACTTGGGTAGTACTCTTATATGATCCCCATCAGTTGTCTGGGTCATTCTCTTTATTGTTGTAAAAGTGCCAAAAACCAGCATTTGTCACGTACGTGACGCTACGCTAAGGAAGTGTTTTTTGGAGTTTTGAGAATAAATATTGCTTCTGATCTTTATTTTTGGTTTACGAAGAACACTAGGGTAGTACTCTTATATGATCCCCATCAGTTGTCTGGGTCATTCTCTTTATTGCAGGGCTCACACGCCTGCGCCATTTGAGCCAAACTGCGCCAAAACCAAATTTTGATACATACTGATACAATTTGCCTATTTTACCAGCTCCTGCGCCAAAACTGCGCCATTTTCAGAGACTACTACTACGGATTCTTCGTAGTTTCTACGGATGCCGTCGTTAAACTACGGATAACATCGAAAAAGCTACGGAAAATCGGAAATCTATCATAAAAACCACTTAGAAGCGCAAGTTTTTTCCCAATTATGCTCTATTTTTAGGATATTTTTTCTTGGACGACCGGCGGGCGCCAAGTTGAAGGTAGCTTCTTGCGATGTTAGTGCGACGTGGAAAAAACAACTCTATAGTGGTTAGAAGCCGTCGTTCGGTGTTTAGGATCGCATTCTGCGGAAAAGTCGAAAAATAGCGATTTTTCGCGCAAGTACCGTTTTTCCAGGACGTAGTTGAAGATAGCTTCTTTTCACATAGCTGCCAAGTTTTACGGATTGTCCTTGAAATTTACGAATTTGCACCAAAATTTACGGTTTTACGAATCGACCCGAAATTTTTACGGAATTTACGTTTTTTTGCATTCTTCCTCCGTGAAAACGTTAACAAATCTTGTTGCGCCAAATTAAAGTCTTGTCTTCAGTATTCTAGCTAGGCGTTTGGAAACGGGTAAATCGCAGAAAAAGCCGCGATTTTTCGCGAAAGTTTCGTTTTGTGCGCCGCGCGTTCCGGTCCTTCCGCGACTATTTTCGACGGCCGCGGACGCCAAGTTGAAGTCGGCTTCATCTAGTGTCAGTATTAGAATGCAGGAAAAACTACTTTAACGTGGTCAAAGCCAACATGTCCGATGGTTAGAACCACGATCTTGAAAAGCCGAAAAATAGCGATTTTTCGTGAAAGTTCCGTTTTATCCGCGATTGCTTCCTACCAGCGCCTAATTGAAGTTGGCTTCCTTTCTCTATTGTACTTACATTGTAGAATAAACAACTTTACTATGGTCAGAACTAATTACTTAGGAGGTGAATTATCACTAGACCTAATAACCTCAAGCAAATAAAAATTGATAAGGTGTAAAACTTGGATAAGAGCTGATAAATTATTCGAGGTTTAAGTTAAGTATTTATGAATTAAATCTACACGCACATTATTTGTCGTAATCAAAATTATGGTTTTCATGTCGTACGAAAAGTTTTACTGATGCAAGTTTAAAATATAATGAAGGGGAAGCTTTTGTAATTTTAAATTACAAAAGCTTCCTTGCAATCAAATTGCTACAAGACATTTTTTATGTTACAAAACTTGGTTTTATCTGCTACAAAAGGCATTTTTTGTGCTACAAAACTTGGTTTTACCTGATACAAAAGACATTTTTGGTGATACAAAACTTGGTTTTACCTGATACAAAAGACATTTTTTGTGATACAAAACTTGGTTTTACCTGATACAAAAATTGATACAAATATTTTAAAGTGAGTGTGAGCCCTGTTATTGTTGTAAAAGTGCCAAAAACCAGCATTTGTCACGTACGTGACGCAAAATAGGTTTTTTGCAGTTTTGAGAATAAATATTGCTTCTGATTAGGCCTGGGCGATATAAGAATTTCTTAAATCGATTTATGGCCACTTTATCATCGCGATTTAATAGTGATATATCGATTTAACCCGGATAATATGAAACCCAATTTTTGATTGTTGTTTGAATGGAAAATGTTCCTATGACTATTGACATTACGAAGGTAGAGAGGATCTCCAAGATAAATGGAGCTATAATGTCGAAAACTTCAAAAATTGACCAGTGGTCAAATGGGATTTACCGCCATGGCAGTAACTAAACTATTTTTATGAGGGGTTGGTTCATAACTATTTCATAGGGGCCCCTCACGAGTACTTAATGCAAAAATTCTTGCATAAAATACTGGAATTTCAAGCAAAAAGTGGGTGTCCAAGAGTCCTCCCCAGAAAAGTTCTGAAATTTTATTCTTAAGAGAAATGTTTTAACTCATTTGGGTGACTTCTAAAATGGATCGCAAGGGGGGCCTGCACATAGGCCCCCTTCGCCCATTTGTATGGGCACCCATTCCCCAGACAATTCTTCTTGAAATGTTTCTTTGAGTTAAAATCAAATTTGGAGATTTTTTATGCGAGTCTGGTTCTAAGCAACGGGTCCGTGAAAAAATAGTTTAAAATGGTTCCACAGATGGCTTCTCAGATTCCCTATAAATTAGCTTAAAAATTATCTTTTGCATGCTGGAAATGCAAAAAACATAAACTAAAGTTTTGAAAAAAAATTATTCTGTAATAGCTTCTTCTTTCTAGCTAATTCTTTAATAGTAATTTTAATTTCAAAGCAACAGCTTCCTGAATGCTTTGAAATCTATTGAGGGTGATAAGACTCAACTATCACATTTGCACTTCAAAAAATGCTATAATAAAAAATGCGTTTATTTTGATTTTTTAAATTTTTTTTATTGAATATGGTTTGGTTTAGCTAACTTTTTATAGCAAAGAATTATTGAATATGGGGATAACATGCCTTCTCACTGCAGTAAAAACATAATTATGAATGCACCCTATCCTATTGCGATGTGGTTTTAAAAAATATTTTAGAAAGGAAAGGGTAAGAGCAGATATATTTTTAACGCCTCTGAGAGCGTATTTTCCCGCTTTGAATTTTTAACAAAGGCTTTCCTTAAAGAAATGCATGGCACCCCACTGAAATCGAATAATAATAATTCTTCTACTGAAATTTTTTATTTTCAATAAATTTAATTTAGAATGTTTAATGAAAAATAAATTGTTTTATTTATAATGTTAAATATTTTCTACGAATTTTTAACAGATGACAGATTTAACAGACTTTAAAAACCAAAATAGCATCTTGATTTTTCTCTTTCATTTTGTCCACCAAAAAAATTGAAAAAAAAAATTCGTATTTCACTCCTCTTAAATGAATTTCACACCTTCTAAAAAAGTCAAGGAATATTTTTACTCCTCCTAAAAAGTCCTAAGAATAAAACTGGGTAAGAGAAAAGGGGCCCCGAGATTGCAATCCGGCCGTTACTGCTTGAAAAAAATTAAAAATAATTACTACTTGCAAACGTTTTTCTTGAACCCCTTCCTGAATTTAAACATATGGGTACCCACCATCTGGGGACGGGGTCCCTAGCTGACGATGGGCCCCTAGGCAGCTGCCTACTTTGCCTATTGGATAATCCGGCCCTGACTAATTTAGTAAATCTCTTAAGTCCCGATCTCACCAACCTTCAGTTAGAGGTAGTCACATGTTTAACTGGAAGTTTCCTTCTCACCATTGCCAGATAGCCTTAACCGCCCGTTTAAACTTCCAGTTAAACTAAACGGTACTTTAACTGCCAGTTTGGACAGTTAAGAGAATAATTTATTTACTTCGATTAGAATTCTTGTTTTTCTACTGCATGAACTTCTATTAGACTCTTGGAAAAATAAATTTGAACAATTTGAGACAGAATATACATCATGATTACCATCATTACTATCTAATGACTCGTGTTAATAATTAACCAATATTTCATCCAAGATAGCGGCTATTCAACTCCAAAAGCTTGACGGGTTACACCTTTTGTATACGCGTTGAAGAAAGTAGTTCTAAGTTATATGTGCTGTAACCATGGGCGTAGGAAACTAGACGTCTCATATGTCAATTCTGATTAAATGACAGTTCTTGTAGCACCTTTCTTTCAGCTACTCTTATGCTGAACGATTCATCAGCATAGGGGCCACCTGAGTAGTTTTTTTTTCAAATGATTACGTAAATAAACAAAATAATAATGAAAAAATTTATTGGCAAAAGGGTTAATGGCCCGTACACCAGCATAAAAACACATAAACATGCACAATATTTACAAGTACAAAATATAATTACAAATACTTTATAATTCATTAGTAAAGTAATGAAGAAGGAAAATATAAATAAATCAAATTATTACAAAAAAACTCATAGAGTATAAATTCTTAAAAATAAAGTAACAGGGATAAGTTTAAACAAATTTTAAGTCAAACAGTTTTATGTAAAAGGATGTTTTATTGCTTTCAACAAAATGAAACATCTTAAGATTTTAACACTTTTCCATTGACTTACGGTCGTATTCACAACTAACTTGACCTAAGGTTAACCTGGAACCAAAGCTTCTAATTGGTATTTGAAAAAGGGAAACATGTTTTAAGCCTATCATAGTTGTCGAAAAAGCTTGATTCTAAGTTAACCTTAGGTCTAGTTCAGGGGTGGCCAACCCAAATGTTGTTGAGTGAAATGTACTCTCGCGGGTTTACAGCTAAAAAAATAATAATTTAATGAGACCCCCTCAAAAAAATCCAGCTACAGCACTGATTAAAGTATAAGATTTTTTATTTTGAAACTGTAATCTTATAACACTTTTAAATGAGTTTAAAACCGTATTTAAAAGGTCGAATTTTTGAAATTTTTCTGGGGAGAACCCCCAGTCCCCCCTTTTATTGAAAAGTTACAAACGGTTTTTAAGAAGTTGGGACATAATTATGTTAATTAGTTGTTTCAAAACCACCTTAAAAATTGTTAAACGAGGGCGGAATAGAAAAACGATTATTTTTGGGGTAATTATCCAATACTTGAAAAAAAAACATTGGGGGAGGAATCCCGAATCCTTGAGGCGTCCCCCCCCCAATATTTAGGAGCCGCCGACGCCAATGCCTAACGATATATCTAACGCGACACACCTCAACTTCAGTTAATTTTCACATGACCCCTCTAATAGGACATTTACCATTTTATTGCAATAATAAATTACATGCATGTAATAACTCTTTAGAAAATTAAAGGAAAAAATTAGTACTAAAATAAAAGGATGAGGGTCCTCTCCCATAGAAAGTTTTGAAATTTGAATCTTATAATATAAAGACAGGGTTTCAACTCGGTTTTTGGGAATTTGCGATAAATTGCAGTTACAAAATAATTTCCTTAGAAAATTCTAAAAATTTCTATTGCTCCCCCATGGTGAGCTTAACGTTTATAATTTAGAGGCACTTTTTTTCAAATATTCAAATCTTATGAATAACCCATAAATTTTCCATTATCAGCACATTAAAAAAAGTGACACATTAAGTTTTCTTTGCGTTGGGGACAGAGTAGAGTATTTTTTCTTATTGTTGTTTATAATGATTTAATAAATTTTAATATGCAAAAACAAGTTTATAAAAATTACAAAAAATTCTCTATACTCAGACAAATTCAAAATCTTGTCGTGACCCATCACAAAAAACTGACAGGCGACTCACCAGTGGGTCGCGACCCACAGTTTGAGAACCTCCAGCTTAAACCATATGTAGTTTATTAATTTTTAACAGTTGAAAATTACTGGTTCTATAGCTCCCTGTCACACACAAAAGCCAGTGTAGAGATTGTAGGGGGACGCGGGGGGACGCCGTCCCCTGAAATATTTTAACCGTCCCCCTGTTTTTGGACCCAAAAAAGTTTTCAAAATGAGTTAAAACCCTACTTTTACTAGTAAAATTTCAAATTGCGTGATATATTTTTAGGAAATCCTCAACATTTTAACATTTCCTTTGTCAAAAGGTAAAAGTGATGATTTGGAAAAGTGCTCCTCTTGGACCGAAAAAGGTTCTCAAAATGATTTTAAAATCTACTTTAACGAGTCAAATTTCATTAAGTTTGCTGGGGGAGAACCCCCATACCCCCCAGTACTACAAAGGAATCTTTCGTGATACTTTTTAGAAAATCACCAACATTTGACATTTTTTAGTCAAAAGGTAAATGTGATGGTCAGGAAAAGTGCCCCCTTGGAGCCCCCTAATCTATAATTTTTAATTTATATTATCAATTTTGTATAGGTACCCGAAATTAGTGATATTTTGCCCTCTATCAACCATCTACTTTGTTAAAAAAAAAGGGGAGAGTCCCCCCAAATATTTATCTCCAATAGGCTGGGTCGAAAAAGAAAAAGTTTCGAATATCGAAACGCTTCAGGTCTCAAAAGATGCGTCTTGGCATGCTGATAACTGGAAAAATAATCAAAAAATTCCTAAAAATATCCCTGAAAAGCGCATCGGGCCTAAAGTTTGAGAAAATTAACAAAAATAACCGTAAGTTCAAAAAATTCATGAATTTCGTAAATTTTGTTCATAAACTTCAAACTAGGTGTAAGTATATCCTTTTAGTTGTCTGAATTCAAATAAAAATATCTGAAAAGTTTACTTCATTTTTGAAATCCGAAAAGGAGGCCTAAACGTGGTGAATTTCAGTGAAAAAACCTAAAATTTAGCACGTGTAAAAGAAAGGCACTATTGAATGTAAAACTTAACAAATGCGCTTTTTATTGATGAACTAACTTCCTTCCAGAGATGGGCAAAATGTAATCAGATTAATGATTAACGATTACGATTACAAATGTAATCTGATTACATTTGTAATCTGATTACTTTTTCACAAATGTAATCTGATTACATTTGTAATCTGATTACTTTTTCACAAATGTAATCTGATTACATTTGTAATCTGATTACTTTTGCACAAATGTAATCTGATTACTTTTGTACAAATGTAATCTGATTACAGATTACATTTTGTAATCGTTAATCTGATTACAGATTACAATTGTAATCTAATATAACATATCTTGATTACTTTTTCTGATTGATAATGGTAGGGTGCGAATAGGGTGTATTGTTGTTCCGCCACATACAGGAAGTGGTCCACAACTGACAGGAAATGGTCCAAAATTGACCGGAAGTGCTCCGAAATTGACCGGAAGTGGTCCAAAACTGACTGAAAGTGGTCAACAACTCACCGGAAGTGCTCCGAAACTTCCCGGAAGTAGTCCACAACTTGCCGGAAACGGTCCGCAACTTAAAAATAGAGGTTCGTAACTTCCCGGAAGTGCTCCGAAACTTTCCGGAAATGGTTCCCAACTTACCGGAAACGGTCTGCAACTTAATAGAAGTGGTTTCGTAACTCCCCGAAAGTTGTCCGCGACTCCCCGGAAGTGGTCCAAAACTGATCGGAAGTGGTCCGAAACTTACCGGAAGTGGTCCACATTTTACCGGAAATGGTCCGCAACTTAAAAGAAGTGGTTCGTAACTTCCCGGAAGTTGTCCACGGCTCACCGGAAGTGGTCCACAACTTACCGGAAGTAGTCAACAACTGACCGGAAGTGGTTCCCAATTGACCAGAAGTGGCCCGCAACTGACCGAAAAGGGTCCTCAACTGACCGGAAGTGGTTCACATCTGACCGGAAGTGGTTCACAATTGACCGGAAGTGCTCTGAAACTTACCGGAAACGGTACGCAACTTAATAGGCATAGTTCTTATCTTCCCGGAAGTTGTCCGCGGCTTACCAGAAGTGGTCCAAAACAGATCGGAAGTGGTCTACAACTGACCGAAAGTGGTACACAACTGACCGGAAGTGGTCCACAACTTCCCGGAAGTGCTACGAAACTTACCGACAAGTTGTGGACCACTTCCGGTAAGTCATGGACCACTTCTGGTAGGTTACGGACCACTTCCGGTTCGTAACAGATCACTTCCGGCAAGTTGTGGACCACTTCCGGTAAGTCATTGACCCAGTTCTGGTAGGTTACGGACAACTTCCGGTAAGTAACAGACCACTTCCGGCAAGTTGTGGACCACTTCCGGTAAATCATGGACCACTTCCGGTAGGTTACGGACCACTTCCGGTAAGTAACAGGCTACTTCCGGCAAGTTGGGGTCCACTTCCGGTAAGTCATGGACCACTTCCGGTAAGTAACAGACCACTTCCGGCAAGTTGTGGACCACTTCTGGAAAGTCATGGACCACTTCTGGTAGGTTACGGACCACTTCCGGCAAGTTGTGGACCACTTCCGGTAAGTCATGGACAACTTCCGGTAGGTTACGGACCACTTCCGGTAAGTAACAGACTACTTCCGGCAAGTTGGGGTCCACTTCCGGTAAGTCATGGACCACTTCCGGTAAGTAACAGACCATTTCCGGTAAGTCATGGACCACTTCCGGTAAGTAACAGACCATTTCCGGTAAGTCACGTACCACTTCCGGTAAGTTGTGGACCACTTTTGATAAGTCACGGACCACTTCCGGTAAGTAACGGACCACTTCCGGCAAGTTGTGGACCATTTCCGGTAAGTTGTGGACCACTTCCTGTAAGTCATGGACCACTTCCGGCAAGTTGTGGACCACTTCCGGTAAAGGTACCAGAGTAATTGGATTGAAGATTACAAATGTATTTAGACTAAAAATGTAATCAAACTACAAATGTAATCAAACTACAAAATGTAAAGGTTACGGACCACTTCCGGTAAGTAACAGACTACTTCCGGCAAGTTGTGGACCACTTCCGGTAAGTCATGGACAACTTCCGGTAGGTTACGGACCACTTCCGGTAAGTAACAGACTACTTCCGGCAAGTTGGGGTCCACTTCCGGTAAGTCATGGACCACTTCCGGTAAGTAACAGACCATTTCCGGTAAGTCATGGACCACTTCCGGTAAGTAACAGACCATTTCCGGTAAGTCACGTACCACTTCCGGTAAGTTGTGGACCACTTCCGTAGGTTACGGACCACTTCCGGTAAGAAACAGACCACTTCCGGCAAGTTGTAGACCATTTCCGGTAAGTTGTGGACCACTTCCTGTAAGTCATGGACCACTTCCGGCAAGTTGTGGACCACTTCCGGTAAAGGTACCAGAGTAATTGGATTGAAGATTACAAATGTATTTAGACTAAAAATGTAATCAAACTACAAATGTAATCAAACTACAAAAGTAATCAGATTACATTCACATTTAGATTACAAAATGTAATCTAACTTCAAATGTAATCAGATTACATTCATTCAGATTACAGATGTAGTTGGATTGAAAATTTCAAAATGTAATCAGATTACAAATGTAATCACGGGCGTCGTCGCAAGGGGGGACGGGGGGGACGTGTCCCCCCAATAATTGGGAACATTGTTTAAAAAACTGTTTTTAACTTTTCAGGGTGACCAAAAATTTACTGAATGTGTGTTTCTCTGACTGAATCATACAGAATGGTGCCAATATACCAATGGCACATAATTTAAGAGGCGTATACAAGAATTAGAAGGACTCGTCATTTTTAGAACACGATTTCATTTAGAGTAGGTTGAAGCAAGTGAGAGATGGGGAAACCATTATCACAACAAAAAATTCTGTTTCTAGCTAAAAAAATTTATGAGACCCCTCAAAAAAAATTAGCTACAGCACTGGTTAGCATAAAAAATTTAATTTTGAAATTGTAATCTTATAACACTTAAAATGAGTTTAAACCTGTATTTCAAGGGTCAAATTTCTAAAATTTTAATGGGGGAGGACCCCCAGACTCCCCTTTATAGTGCAAAGCTACAAACGGTTCATAAAAAAATTTTAAAAGAAGTTAATTAGTTGATTCAAAACCACCTTAAAATTCTTAAACGAGGGGAAAAAAGAAAACGATTATTTTGGGGTAGTTAATCAGTAGTTTGTAAAAACATTTGGGGAGGATCCCGAATCCTTAAGGCGTCCCCCCCAATATTCAGGAGCCGCCGACGCCAATGAATGTAATGATTACAAATGTAGTTAGATTAAAAACTGCAAAAAGTAATCAGATTACAAATGTAATGATTACAAATGTAATCAGATTATTAATCTGATTACAAAAGTAGTTTGATTACGCCCATCTCTGCTTCCTTCATACCTTTTCTTCACCGTTTGATCAATTTATACAGTGCACAATTAAAAGAATTAGTTACATGAAGACACAAAAAATATCTCCTGTGAAGCTTGCCTATAAACACATTACCATACAGTAAACCCCATTTAATTGTAGAAAATATACTTGTATCTTATTAAGTCTGTGAAATAGCTTTCAAGTTGGGTTTACAATCAAAATATGGGGTACAAGATCGTGTGTGAAAACAATGTTTCTTGTGGGAATACTTCTCCATCTTTGGTTAATAGCAAACACTCCGTCACAAGTGTCACACATCTTTCGACAGCTTACTTGTGGCAAGCATAGTTTAAAAATATTATTGTGGTACAATGCTCTGTCCAGATTTTATGTTTATGTCCACAAAAGCTTTGTATTATCAGCGATACAAATACATTTTATGTTGAATCAAAGAAGGTCGTGATGTGTACAAATTCTATTGTAATATTCTTCTTGTCATTTTTAAATTGAGTTTTCTTTCAGAAATGTATTATCTTAAAACCAGAATGACACATATAAGCATCTAGACAGTGTCTTAATAACTCAAGATCTTTTACAGCAAGATCGAAGAACACTCACCAACCTGTAGGGCCTTAACCATTCCTAGAAAGTACCTCTGATCTTATTTAAGATCAGTTTTTAATCCATGGATTATTCACTTTAAATTCCTTTGAAAACTATTGTAGACAGGTGACAGCCAGTTAGTTTGCCAATTGCCCCGTTTTGAAAGTTAATTATCCTCTAGTTTCCTAATCTAAGCATTGAAACAAGTGTCTGAAAAGTAGCTCATAGCAATCAAAACACTACTATGTTCGTTGAATTAACCTACTTCTACCCCTCCATCAATATAGAAAAAAAACTGTTCATAAAGGGGTTAAAAACTGTTATGCCTCCTGCCATTAAATTTTATGCTAATCGATAAGGTTGATTCTCTCCAGTAGACAAACTGTGTGCCCTCTTCCTCACCCATTCTGGAAAACCTAATTTCTGAAGACATATATAATAAAATGTGAACAAAGCATTGTACCACAATAATATTTTTAAACTATTCTTGCCACAAGTAGTAAGCTGTCAAAAGATGTGTGGCACTAACTTGTGACGGAGTTTGCAATTAAAAGCAAAGATGGAGGATTCCTACAAGCAACATTGTTTTCACACACGATCTTGTATCCCAGATTTTGATTGTAAACCCAACTTTAAAGCTATTTCACAAACTTAATAAGATATATTTTCTACGATTAAATGGTGTTTACTGTATGGTAACGTATTTAGGCATGCTTCACAGGAGATATTTTGTGTGTCTTCATGCAACTAATTCTTTTAATTGTGCACTGTATAAAATAACCAAAAGGTGAAAAAAAGGTATGAAGGAAGTTAGTTCATCAATAAAAAGCGTATTTGTTGAGTTTTACATTCAATAGTGCCTTTCTTTTACAAGTGCTAAATTTTTGGTTTTTTCACTGAAATTCACCACGTTTAGGCCTCCTTTCTTGATTTCGAAAATGAAGTAAACTTTTCAGATATTTTTATTTGAATTCAGACAACTAAAAGGATATACTTACACCTAGATTGAAGTTTATGAACACAATTTACGAAATTCGGGAATTTTTTCAACTTAAGGTTATTTTTGTCAATTTTCTCAAACTTTAGGCCCGATGCGCTCTTCAGAGATATTTTTAGGAATTTTTTGATTATTTTTCCAGGTATCAGCATGCTAAGACGCAACTTTTGAGACCTGAAGCGTTTCGATATTCGAAAATTTGTCTTTTTCGACCCAGCCTAATCTCCAATCTCAGCACTGACAAAAACTATGAGATGGAAGAAAAAGTATAGTTCAGTACCAGTTGTTTTATACTTAAAACAAATCAAGAATTTCCTTAAGAGGCAAGAAAATAAGGGTAGAGCCTCATTCGATTTGCCACTGGTTCATGCAACAATCCACAAGGTTAACTCGGTTTCATAAAAAATGGACTAGTTTTATAAGTTTGCATTTTTTGAGGCATATTGTCAGATGCGTTTTCTAGTAAGTAGTGATGGGATAAAATAGGATCACCAGTTTTGAAATTAGATGCTGTTGATATCCTTGGAATAGGAGCTAGCCTGTAATCGTCCATTTTGAGGTTTAAATGAGGAATTTCAGATATATCAACAGAATCTCTTTGATTTCGTCGAAAAAAGTGTACAACCATTAAAGTTAGAATTGCAAGTAACATAACAAGTAGGGAACCACCAATTATATAGAAATAAAACAATTCCTCTTTAGAAATTTTTCTAATTTCTGTTGAAGCATACGAGGTTGAAGTTTCATAAGCACTTTCTGGTGCTGCGGTGGTAAAATTAATGAAGTTTTGCTTTTTAGTGACATCAAACCAATTGATAGAAGGATCAGTAAAACTAGCTATCGTCTCATCGCTAAGATTAAATGCAGATTTTAAAGAGGAAAGCAAAATTATCCAATCAGTAGAGCTTACATTAGGATTTACCCTCGATTTACTTTTGTTTCCGAGTGTAGGCTTTAGTTCCTGTATTTTAGTACTGTCAGTCGAGATAGTAGAAAAGGCCCCAGAAGCAATTGTTGTAGATTCACTGCTCCAAGAATTATAAGTTTCTTTAATGCTGGGCAACGTAGTCTCAACATTTACATTATGAGTTGTAGATGTTAATGTGGGCTTTCCTGCACTAAATACTGAAGTGACGTTAAAGGGATTGACATCTGGTAAAACTGTATCACTTGTATCATAAATGTCCGATTTATCTGCTGGCTCTTCACCATTTACGGCAAATTTTCTTTCTTCTCTAACTATGCTTTTGGTGATTTCTGTGACTCGATCAGATGCATCATTGTTTGTTTTCGTTCCATTGTCAGTATCCACGCTAGATGTATAACTTTCCCAGGCCGAACTCTCGGTTTGGTTTTTTTCGGCATCAGTCATTGTTCTGGCCTGAGAATATTCCGTTGAAGTAAAATGAAAAATATTTTCTGTTCCAAATGTATCTTCTTCGGCTTTGGAGCTTTCACGTGAACTCTCCGTGAAATTATTTGGGTAAACATTATCATGGTATTCACGTAAGGTTTCATTGTTCTCACTGGATTTCATTGTAGAATTCAATGCTTCTGGTACATCTTCTTTGTCCTCTTGGCTCAAGTTAGGCGTGGAATTTTCTAGTTCCAAGTTCCTATCATTTTCTGTTTCCCGACTTCCATCTTCTATTTCCAAAATATCCTCGATATTCCCGTCTTGTCTAAGAGAAGACTGCGTCACTTCAAATGCGCTCAAACTTTCTAAACCCTCATTTGAATCAGTAGTATACACGAATGACCTCAATGTATTAATAGAGGTGTATAAGTTTTTATCTGCGAGCGTAGTACTTGTTTGCAAAGTAGCATACTTATGAGTTGCATAATTCGACCGATCCGAATCGTGAGGTGTTGGTGTCACTACAATATCTGCAATATTTAAAGAGGTATCAATAGCTTCAGTTTCAGCCATGCCTTCTGGTTGAAGGTAGTGGCTTTTAGTCTCATAATCAGAATTACGAGGAGTCGTTGAATCCTCCTTACCATTCAAAGATTTATACAAATGTGAACTGATTCCAACCCATTCTGTAGTATTCTCTTGTAAATGAGTAAGAGGGTTCGTCACATAGTTCGACGTTTTTATTACACCATTATAATTCCAGTCTTTCGTTGTTGAAGAAGGATTCGTCTGATATAAGGAGTTAGCATCATCGGATGTAGTTCCTTTCTCGAAGTCATAAAAATCCGTACTACCAGTGATGACTATCGGAGGAGTAACTGATATTTCACGTCCATCCTTAAATTTTGGGCTTCTACTTTGCGACTCAGTCGTGATGACTATTGGAGGGTTAACTGATGTATCAAGTCCATCTTTAAATTTTGGATTTGTATTACTTTGCGTCTCAGTCGTCGATTCTGACAGCAGCCGGCTCTCTGTCACCATTGTAGTCGTCAAATCTTTAGTTAATTGGGTGGATTGCATTGTTCGGATAAGGGTCGTTGTCTCCAAGGAAATGGCATGTTTCATTGATGATTTGGGCTTGGTTTCACCTAAAAAAGTTAATTTTAAGATGCTAGTTGGTTTGTTAGGTAATTCGGTAAAGAGGGGTTAAGTGGACATAACCCAATAGTGAACACTTAGGTTGAATAAATGGGAATGTCAAAAGTTTGAAATATTAAAAAGGCATTGAAATTAATCGTTTTTAACCCACAATTCGTGTCTCTTTAAGGAATTTAAAGTAGCACATTGCAATAACTTATTAAGATTATTAGAATGAGGTTTTTATTTTTAATGTTTTAATTTTAAAAATTACACTTAATTAAAGTTCACCAATAATAATAATTAATAATTATACTTATATATAATAATTAATAATTATAATAATTATAGAGACAAAATTTTTATTCAATAGGTGAATTTTATCAGGGATTGATGTAAAAATATAAATACATGTTTTAAAATTCCAATAGCAGCCTATGTATGTAAATCTTTAACTAGGTAAAAGTTTAAGGCAGCGTAATGTTTCATGGTCTATCATTGTACTAAAAACAGACTTAAAGTAGGGGAGAATGGGGTAAGAAGAAACATTTTAATTTGCGGCTTTGTGTGTGGGCTTACAAATCTGAAAAAAATCACAGAATATATTTTCAAGAGATACTTATTATATCCCATAAAAATTTTATAGTTGTAGAATAATTATTTTAGTGAAAAATTCCCGTTTAAAGCTGATGTGTGGGCAGCAAAGTCATAAACATAAAGTCGGACCTTTTCAACTATTTCAATTTATCTTGTTATAGCTACTAAATTCTTTTTTAATCTTTTAAGTGAACTTTTTAGGAGGTTAAAGGGGCTACATAATTAACTTCTTGTTCTTCAATTTAGAGTTGTGGATCATTCTTATAGGTGCCCTGTTTCTTATTACCCCCATTTAAACAAAACTAAGGGATAATAAGAAACTAGCATTTTATCCATGAAAATTTATTTATCAAATTTTTCTCTTTATTAAGTATATTAACATTTTATTGTTCTTATTTCATTTATCAAAACAAAATTTTAAATTCAATTAAGTTCATTCTTACTTCATTTTCCTGAAAACGGTGGGTAGAAAGACAACTTTTACTCATCACTTCAAAGTTTATTGAAAAATTTATAAATAATTTGATCAACATTTTATCAATTTTGCGTTTTAATTTAAGTTATGGTGAGTAAACTAAAATATTAAGTCGGTTTTTTTATATCCATTTTTCGTAGAAATTAATTAAAATTAAGGTTTTGGGGGAGAATAACCTATTAGTATCACAAAATGAAATAAAATAAACACCATTTGATTTGTTTTGTCATGATCTTCAAATATTTTATATAAAAATATAGCGTTGTTTATAACTTTCAAGTTGTATTTTCTTTAGGACTAATTTTTAATTCGGTGTATATCAAGAGATTTTTAATGAAAATTTTAAAAAATTACTAGGGTTATAAAATAATCTTTAAAAATGATATTAATACCTTCAGTTGATTTTTAATTGTTTTAGATAGTAAAATAACTGGCTTGTTTCTTATTACCCCTCCGGGGGTAACAAGATACAGTCGCTAGGGGGTAATAAGAAACAAGTAAAAAATCCCCTTCCCCTTTGTCCTAGAAAGGGCATTTTTTTTAAAGAAAGCTGGCTGATACTCATATAAACATTCTGTAAAAAAATCAGCTTCATAAACTTAAAGGAATATCCTGTGGAATTTTGCATGTTTCTTTACCCAATTTGCATCTTATTACCCCACTTTACCCTATAGTTTCTTTTGAATTAAAGGTTCTGATTTTTGGCTTAAATGGCTTGTTTCATCATTACTAAAACCATTCTAGTCATTTTTTGGCAGAATAAAATCCTAAGTATGATTTCGAGGATGTTCCCATTTGGTAACATCGGCGTTTGGGTTTGGGGTGAAGTTTTTAGGGGGATTTCCAAAAGGCACATATTTTAGAATTTATTCAAATAAAATGATTGAAATAGGTTTCTACTCAATAATTATGAAAAGTTTTATGATAGTGGACGGTTTTTTCATTTTTATTATCCATACTTGGACGATTGAGTAACATTTTATAGATTTTCATAAGAAAAAATTAGCATGTTTATTACGTACGCGAAGCTTTTCCGTACATTTATTTTTCTTGCACTATGGGTAATATTTGTGTATAAAAATACATAAGAGTGCTCCCATGCGCTTTAAAGCTAAACAGTTACGTTTCCGTGAGAAAAATTAGTTTTAATTACGGTTCTATACCGATATCTAGCATAAAATCCACTAATTGCATTCAAATCTAATTAGCTTTCAAAAATGATAATCATAATTATCTCCATTGATTCATTAAAGCTGTGTTTCTCATGGAAGATTCCAAACTGAACCAGTGTGAAGAAGAGTGTTTTTAGATGTACACACTTTTCCTTATTTTCAAAATTCTTCTATTTTATTCCTAAAATGTTTATGTAAAAAAACTTGAACAAACTATATACGCAAATCCTCAGAAGCACTCCAAATATGTTCTTTGCATAACCAATGATAATTACTGAAAATTAATAGATCGGGGAGTTAAAAAATAGACAAGTATAAGAATCTGCTATAAAAATTAGGCGTTTATTTCTCCATAAATCAGTTGAAAAAAAATAAAAATTACATAATTTTGAATTTAAAACATCATTCTTAACCTGTTTAGATCCTTTAAGACAAAAAAGGTTAAAAAATTAAAGAAATAGGAAATAACTTGAATTTTTGCATGTTATAAAAATCCCCTCAAATACCCCAAACGCCGATGTTCCCATTTGGGAACATATGTTGTATTGGTAAATTACTCTCCAAAATTGGAATATGAAGCTATTCTGTCAAGCCAAATGGGAAGATGTGTACTTTAGCTACCTAAACACAGCCAAATTATTGAAAACTAAATTTATTTAAAATTTTCACAAGTTGAAACTTGTGCAACTTTTCGAAGAGCCAAAAATCTCTAATTTTGATGTAAATACTACAAAAAGGATTAAATTGCACGTGAAAAACATTTGCATGTAAAATAACTTCATATCTTTGAGTTCCTTTCTACCAAGTATCAAATTCCTGCATGAAAAATTAATTGGTTAAAAAATTCCTTAAAATGATGTTCCCATTTGGGAAAATCGGCAGGTATAAGGTAAGTTTTTTAAAATAATTTTTTAGGTAAATTATTTCCCTGTTCTACTACAGGCAGTTCTCTGTCATTTCATTATACTATTTTTATTCCTTTTTACTCTTTTGAAACTAAAAAAGCGTTTAACCTTAAGCATATTGAAACAATAGGTTAATTTTTATATGGTTTTCACTATGAAATAGCTAAATTCTAAAAATCGGTCAAAACTAATAAACCGGACTTATGCATTTTTGAATGACTTAAGAAAAATTGTCAAAATGGTATTATTAACAGTGTAGGATACTTATAATGCAAGTTTACCGACGTTTTCAGTGCGGAAAATCGAAATTAGTTAAAGAAAAATTGTAACATTAATTAAAAATTAATAATTCAATAAATAGCGAAAATAAGGAATTTTCATTTTTATGACTTAGGTTAAATGACCAAAAGTATTCTTGGGTCATAAAAATGAAAATTTCTCATTTTAGCATTAGGAGGAGTGTTTTAGGACGATAAAACTACATAAATTCTACCTAATTGAGCGTGCGTTTTAGGGTTTTTTTCAAGGAATTTTTCTAAACAATGTGTCTTTCGTACTGAATCGATGCTACTCCTCAACTTTGTAATCGACTAATTTAGCAAGTCCCTAAAAGTTTTTAAAATGAAAATTAAAACTTCTAAAATTGACGCCAGGGTGCGTTAAAAGTTGACGCTTTCGATAGGGCATGGTCACTTAACTATACCTAGACATCCCTTTTATGCCTATATCTGTAATATTTCAAAAGTTAAAGGGTTGGACAAAAGGGTGGAGTGAAAAACAAAAAATTTCGAAATTGAAAGAGCTATAGTGGGAATAGTTGTCCACTATCATGCCTATTAATATCCCAAAATATAAGCTAAATCCATTGATATCTTCAGTTGCCTAAATCATTTTGAAATTTAGAAATTCCATCTCATTTTTCATAAAAATGACTTTAAAATAATTCTACTCCACTTTACCTCTATTTTAAAACCGTAACTGGGTGAATTCTTACTTATAGAAGGCCAAATAGAAGTTTGAAACCTTTCATAGTTCTAGAATGGGTGAAATTTTCAATTTATAGCGTGCATTAGCATTGTTAAAACGCGTAACACTGATATAAGCTATGACGGGAAAAATAAATTTTTCAATATCGAAACCAAATAGGGCTCAAAAGTTGCGTAAGATTATGCTGATTCATAGAAAAATAATAAAAAAACTCTTCACCAATAATTCAGTCAAGTATTTGCCCTTAAAGTTGAAAAAATTGACAAAACTCCCATCATTCAATGGAATAATTTCCATTTCCAGTTTTGTGTTTTTTTAGTTGAATAAAGACAAAATTTAATCAAAAAATAAAAAAAATTTGCAAATTAACGAACTTTTTCTTTTTTAAGGCCAGAAAAAGTGCTATTTTCACATGCTAATATCTCTGCAAATATTCACGATATTTTCATGAAATTTTTTTCAGTGAGTTCTTCATGACGTTGGCAACAATAGTCTCACTAAGGTTTTTGCTCTATCCTTTTAGTTTTTAAATAAATTTTTTAAACTCTTTTATTTCACCGCAAGGAGCGCAGTAAGTCATATCAATGGATTCTCCAGGGTCTTTTACCTAGGGGTAGACCTTACTTCAGTGACCCTAGGACACGTTGGCTTCAAATAAAAGCCACGAAACGGACTTTTGAAACACCCTGTATATATTTACAAATGAGTGTTTATCTAGGTATGATTTTGAGGAAATATAAAAATTTTTTATAACCTGATGGCCAATATTAAGGATTTCATACATTTAAAAACTAAATTATAAGTAAATTTAATGTCTCTCTGAAACAGCAAGATAAATAAAGAAATAGATTGGTTTTTCTCTAATTTGGCGAATATACGTTCACCGCATTATATAATTTTAAATATTTTTTCTATCAAACAGGATCTACATTAAAGTAATTATAAGCTTTTAAAACATTTTTGACCTAAATAGAAAATTGTAACTATTTTTCATTTTATGATGGCAGTTTTTCAATTTTTTCAACTTAAGTGCAAATACTTGACTGAATCATTCGTGTAAAGAATTTTTTCATTATTTTTCCATGAATTACGCAACTTTTGAGCCCTGTTTGTGTGGTTTTGATATTTAAAAAATTATTTTCCCTTCATAGCCTATTTCAGAGATACGCGCTCTTACAATGCGCGCTATAAATTGAAATTTTCACCCATTGAAACTAGAACTATGAAAGGTTTCAAACTTCTATTTGGCCTTCTAAAAGTAAGAACTAACCCATTTATGGTTTAAAAATAGAGGTAAAGGGAAGTAGAATTATTTTTAAGTCGTTTTTATGAAACATGTGATGAAAACATGTATAAGTCTCTATTACTCCTCTTAATATTGAAACATAATTTTTTTTTTCGCCCAATAAAAAAAACCTGAATAATTTTCGGGCTCCTGAATTCTAGCCGATCTTCTGTTGTTTTACTTGTTTTATAAGTTAAAAGTTTTGTTGCGATTTTTTTGAGGTTATGCCCATATTTTTGGAAGACTGAAGAAATTGTAAAAATAATTACCTGACACAACGTCAAGTAGTAGGAATGATAATCCAAAGATGATGGCACAGTTCATTATGGTACTTTTCCTTACTTCTTATTTGCTACCTGTTGAAAGATTGGAATCATCAGATGTGTACTATTTTTAAGCAAAAAATAAAGTATACAAGGTGTTTCAACAAGTCCGCCCAGACTCTGCACAGAAAGACTCCTTCTTGTGGAGGAGATAAAATTTGCCTAAAGAATAGCTTTACGACGACTTCTTCTTTTCGAAAAATGTGACGCCCGTATCCGTTAAAAACTTAAATTATCTCATTTCATGTGTATGTGTGTTTCATAAATATTTTAAATATCTAATTGTACAAACATATCCAATTAACCATTTTCTCGTTTTCCAAAACCTTTTTTTGCGTACCTCTTTCTTCTTGAAAACTATGTGTCGTAGAAAAGTTCACATTTGGTTGTCGACTGTGGCCTTTAGCCACATGCGCTAAGAGCAGTTAAGCTCTGTCTCCGCTTAGCGGAGACAGTTACATAGAAGTTTAAAGACCTCTTGGTCTGGGCACTTCAATCATGTGTTCCCCCCTCATGAAGTTCATATTTTATGTACGATACTGGGTGTTTCAAAAATGTATTTCACGACTTTTACTTGAAACCAACGTCTCCTAAGGTCCTGAAGTTAAAAGTAAGGTCTATCTAGAGATGTAAAGGCTGGAAAAAACCGGGTTTATTCCCGGGAATAAACCCGGTTTTTTGGGAAGGGAATTTTGAATATTCTCGGATTTTCAAATATGAAACTACTTTCGCTTTCGAGATTTTAGAGTGAAGTGTAGAACTATCAATTACTAGTGTTTGATCATGTTTAAAATAGCACCCTTGATTACACTTTTCAACTTGCAGAGAAAAAATTGCATTTAGACATTGAAACAGAAAATGGGCAGATTTAAACTATTTGTATTGCTTTATTATTAATAAGAATTTCAATTGTAAAATGGTCTTTCAGTGGATTTATATCAAAAATTGTCTTTAACTCCTCAAAAGAGTACCTAGAAAATGAAAACTGATGGTGAAATATCGTTGTGTTTGTTTACATTCAAAATTCCCAATATTCCTCTAAAATTCCCGGTTTATTCCCAAAAATCCCGGGTTTTTTCCCGCCTCACAAAAAATGTGGGAATTTTACATCTCTAGGTCTATCCACAGGTTAGTGATTACGATTACATGGAGAATTCATTAAGATGGCTTCAGGGGCGTCATTTAGGGGGGGCAGGGGGGGGGCAACCGCCCCCCCAAGGTTTCCACTGTAATGTAAAAAATAGCTGCACGTCCCTGGAAAATTCTGTAACTTCCACAAGGAGGTTTGGGTGCAACTCAAAATGTCGCAAAAGGAGTTAAAACACTACTTTTGAGGGTCCAATTTCATAAATTTTCTGGGGGAAGACCCCCAGCCCCCCTCTAAAGTTTTCACATCTCTTATTTAGTGTTTCCCCCCTTCAAAACTATTCCTCTAACACAAGAAGCTTTTCTCTTTAGAAGCTCCCCAAAAAGTTTGAAAAAGAGATAAAACACTAGTTTAAAGGGGAATTAAAATTCCTGGGGGAGGACCTATAGCCCCCCTTAAAACTTTGACGTTTATTTACAACTCTTTTCTCTAGAAAATTATGTGGTTTACAAGAAACTGTTCTCTTTGGGAGCAGCCCAAAGGGTCTCAAAACAAGCTAAAACACTACTTTAAGAGCCAAATTTTCAAAAATGTTCCTGGGGGTGAACCCCCAGACCCCCCCATTTTCACGTTGTCACATTTTGACATGATATTACCTTAAAAATGAAGTTGAGGCAACCCCCGCCAAAAAAAACCTAGTTACAGCAAGGTCCAGACCCATTTAAAAAAATTCCTTGCCCCCCCCAACCAAAAACTGAAATGACGCCCCTGGATGGCTTACAGCGCCCCTAAAACAGCAAAAAACCTCACCTTAGAGCAAAAACCACCATGAGAATATTGTTCCCAATATTATAAAAAACTCAACTTAAAAAAATTAATTAAAATAATAGGTCTACTATTTTATAATTTTCATTTTTTACTTATTACTAAGTTACTCATACGGGTAATAATTTTTTATTATTGTTTACTATTGTATATGTGTGTTCTTATGTACATTTTTTAGTTTTGTTTTTGTTTGTTCTTCGTATGCTTCATGTGACAATTGTAATATAAATAAAAAAATTAATTAAAATACCGTAAATATTCGAGGAGATAATAGCATGTGAAAATAAAAGGCCTCAAAATAGGAAAAGTTCACAAATTTGCAAGGGTTTTTTATTAAGTTTTGTTTTGGGATATTTTTAGAATATTTGACTACGTTTTGAGAAGTATGAGGAGGACCGGGAAATGTTTCTCGAATAAAAAAATAACAAAAAGACGCAATTTTGGATCTTGTAGGAAGACAAAGTTTATAGAACATTATGCAAAATAAAAAGATGGTTGGGAAAATTTATTTTTTACCCTAAATTTACTTTTTACTACCTTTGAATAATTTCTAGAATCATTTTGTTATTTACTGTAGTAGCTATTCTCAAATAAATTACCGGAACAAAGATTTGTATGGTTAGCTACAAATGGTCCATAAATGGTTATGGTCAACAATACCATGGACCGCCGGGAAGTCGTTGTGGATCCCAGGGGTTCCATATGGCCACTTTGGAATCAGTGATTTAGACCTTTTTAATTAAAATATTTTTACATATTCAAACCTTGAGTAGATATTAAGTAAACCTAATCTACCGTTATGCTTTGTTTAAAATGAGCTAAAAGAAAAAAAAATTACCTATGATGGGAAAAGAAAACGTCATTTGATCGCTGAATTTAAAATATCATGTGATAATGACCATGAATAAGCTTTTCCATAGAGATTTTAAATTAAGATGATGTTTGTTTTCCTAAAGTTCATTAACATTATTTAAAATTAAATTCAATTTTTAAATTTTTCTTGCTTAAACATAATATAGTTTTAATGCATATTATATGCAATACATGTATTGAATTTTTATTTACATCGGAATCTTGTAACAAT
Organism: Tetragnatha versicolor; assembly: GCA_024610705.1. Lineage (NCBI taxonomy): Eukaryota > Metazoa > Arthropoda > Arachnida > Araneae > Tetragnathidae > Tetragnatha > Tetragnatha versicolor. The sequence goes on along the minus strand of JANDEH010000010.1, from coordinate 52,333,019 downwards.
GATTTTTATTCAAGAAATGAGAAAAAATATTCTGTAAGTATTCAGTTAGTCCGTAACACGGTTGGGCCTTCCGAGAAGCATTGAAATGCAGCTCACAGTGCGGTCTTTGTGTTCTTGCTCTAGCGGAGAGAAAGTCATAAAGCCGTAAATCCTGGCGATTACTATGGATCGGTTACTTTTAAAATCCTTCTCTGGACCCAACACGTCCGAATGGTCATCACCCTTTACCTAACTGATGGCTAAGGGTCAGGCATGTTTCGTGGGGGGGTGAGGACTCTCCCGGGAGAGTCCTCACCGAGAAAAACTTTTGAAATTTGCCCCTTAAAAGTAGTTTTAACTCATTTTGAGATTCTTTGGGTTACACTCAAAGATGATTGCAGGATCGCTCCTTGAATTTGACCCTTAAAAATTGTGTTTTTTCTCATTCTGAGACCTTTTGGTTTATACCCGCGTAGAGCAGGAGGTCTCCTAACTTTTCTGCCCGAGAACCGCATCAACTATTAAACAATAGTTTGGGGGCCAACTACATACTCCCAGGTCCAAGAAAAAAATCAAAACCAGTAGCGGCTCGTGGATAGTTCAAATGGGGGTTTACAATTATCTTTGAACAATTAATCAACAACCTCATAATTAAATCACAATTATTATTATTCGCAAAAGAGAAAAAACATGCATTTAAGAAACTTTTAAATTTAAAATACGTACTCGTGTATTATCTTTGAAAATAAATCAGTTTTAAATAGTAATCAGTAAATATTTTTTTAACATGTTGTATCTCAGACCAGTGACGTTTATAGGTATTTGTTTAGGGAGGGGCCCGAATATCCTCTAAGAAAATTATGTCATTATCAGGAACAAAGATAGATTTTTACACCGGGTAGGAGACCTAAAATCCTCCAAGCCCCCCTCTTATACATATCTATTAATATATTTAATATACTTTTTAAATATATTTTTAGGTAGGATTATAATTTTTATAAAATTAATATGAAAATTAACGTGATTATTGAGTTCAAAGTACAAAAAGGGGGGCGGTGTCCTCCCCCATAAACATTTTGGAAATTTGACCTTAAAAACAGGATTTTAAATGACTTTGGTTCAGGGTTGGCTGGATTGGACCCAATGGGTTTTTTCAAAAACCCCATATGAAAAAAACCCTCATTTTGGACCCATTTTTGGTTTTTTTTTAAAGAAAAATCAAGATTTGGCAGTTTTAATATTGAAGAAAAACATTTAACGAAATAACATACCAAAAACTGCAGTTGAGTGGGTTTTTAAAAATTTTAACCAGGTTTCAATAATTAAGGGTTTTTTATTATTGAAATTTTGTTATTGATTTTTAAAAATTTCAGTAAGTTTTTTTCAAAGTTAAATAGATTTCTTTCAATATTGAATGTTTTTTTTTCAAAGCTTAGGATATTTTAAAAATTTAGTGGTTTTTTTTCAAAATTTTAACTGGGTTTCAAAAATTAAATGGCGTTTCTTCAATATCAGTGAGTTTTTTTTCAAAGTTAAATAGGTTCTTTCATAATTCAGTGGGTTTTTTGGTACTTCTCTAGAAAGCCGGCGCAAATCTCGCCAAGCAGATTTTTTGGCGACAGCTCACACATGGCCTTCCGAAATAGAAAACTGAAATGCTGAAATAAAGCTATTTTTCTAAAATAGCTTTATTTCTGCTCAAAAAGAGATCTCCTTACCCCAATGTTACAAAAAAACAATGTAAATAACAAGTTATTAAAAGAAAAACTATATTTAAGTCTCTTTAAAAATCATATTAATAATCTTAAAATATATTTCAACGAAATTTAAAACTTTAAAACTGGTAAGTATAGTTTAAAATATTTCTATTTGAGTGTTTAAAATTTTTAAATAAAAAATTTCATTTAATGGCATGGCATTGTTGTTATTTTTTACAAGCAAAGGATTACAAGCGGTGATATTCCGTTTGGCGCTGGTTGCATCATTATTGGCGACTTTATCGCTTGCGCCGGGATTCTGGAGTAGTACCGGTTTTTTTTATTACTGAATTGTTTTTTTTATTTAGGACGCTTAAAGTTCAAACTAGATATAAAAAATTAAGGAGGTTTTTCAAAAATTTCAGTGGGTTTTTTCAAAGTTTAATAGATTTCTTTGAATATTGAATGGGTTTTTCAAAGTTTAGGATATTTTTTAAATCTTCGTGTTTTTTTTTCAAAATTTAAACAAGGTTTCTATAATTTTTTTTATTTCCAATGCAGCAGGCAGGTTTCTATAATTAAGGGGTGTTTTTACAATGTCAACGTTTTTTTGATGGACGTAATAAAAAGTTTCAATTTTGAATAACCCGCCTAACTATGGAAAAAATTACATTATTTTGACAGAACATTTCTCAAAATTTTAAATTTACCTATTACAATTTATTTGAAAAGTTTGTGACTTACTGTGGTCCTCTTTGGGTTTAACCTAAAGTCTAAAAATGGGTTAAAACACTAACTTATGGTGCAAATTTCCAAAATTTTCCGGAGTAGGCCCCTCAACCCCCCTCGAAATTTTGCCGTTTATTATTCTATACGGTTTTTCCTTGAAAGATCTGACGTTCACAAAATGAGCAGTGCTCTTTGGGTATGATCTAAAGGTCTCAAAAGGAGCTGAAACAGCACAATCTTGAGGAGGAAATTTATAAACCTTCTCTGAGGAAGGACCCCAAGACCTCCAATATTACTAGGAATTATTTACGTAATTTTAAATTGCGTTGCGTGCATCAAAATTAAAAGTAATTGTGTAAATTGTCGGAGGTACCTCAGAAATAATGTTGAGTCAACCACCCACGAAACCTATGTGTGGTTAAGGCCCTGTAGTGATATTAAACTATTACTCTTGCCTTACTGTTCATTTGAATTTCGTGATTCACAGGATGACTTCCCCACTGCTGTGAGCAACTAAAAAGCAAAAGTGTTCTTCCCTAATTTTCGATTCATTTGTTAGGGCAGAGAGTCGGCATATTCATAAGGCTCGTATTCGCTCAAGAGGGTCACTTAATCGCTTTTCGCGTGAAAGGAGCTCCTTCTTCCGAGACACGAGCCCATGATTCACTTCCATTTTGCATTTGTTTAAGCGCAAAATTGAAAACTTCCCATTAATTTCAATTGCTTTCTGTTTCTCTCTCTCGGATACTTGGTCCTCCTAAAAGTTGCTTTGTCCCTTTCGGGAGTGGGTGAAAAATAGTGTTTTTTTGAAACATTTATGCAGTTTAGACATTTTCTTAAATATTCGGAAAAACTAGATAGGCTGATAGACCATATAAGTATGACGCTATTTAATACATTAAGGAGAAATCACAAATTTTTCTAAAGAATATCGTATTGCGAATTATCCTAGATAACTAATTGAACGAGTAAAGCTTGATAGACAATTTTACAGTGCAGCCGGTGCAAAAGCAAGCCTGGGAGAAAAAGGGGAGACATGAAAGGGTGCATCTAAAGTTTTATCACCCCGACGACTGTCAATCAGCGAACAAAAGATAGTTCCTACATCTCTTTGTGTGAGCATTCGGGGGAGATGGCAATCGCTCTTTTGTTCGCTGTTTGACGGGGTAATAAAACTTTAGATGCACCCGAAAAGAAAGGGAGTTATTTATGTGGTTTGGGGGTTCCCTCATACTCCCGGGGGAGAGCAAGTGAGAGATATCTTTCTTTTGTTTACTAATTGACCGCTGGTGGCATTTTCTTTGTTCTCTGTCGGCTTTTTCCCCCGAGACGTGCTTTTGCACGAGTTGTAAAACTCTAACGGCTCTTACTTTTAAAAGTCAAATTTCTAAAAAACTTTCTAGTTAATTTTTTATAAGTAGGGGAGGGTAAAAACCCGCCCTTTTAAAACTTATGTCTAGTAACGAACTGAGAAACTACAAGCTAGTTACTTATCTTCAAGGGGACATGGAACTTTTAGAAGGACTTGGGGGAGGACAAAGTATGAAAAGGTTAAGAAATATTGGATATATCATCTATAATTTTTTCATTTATGCTTCATTCCAAATATGAGAAATATTTTGCTATAAAGGATTTTAGGAAATTTCACACTTCGAATTTTAAAGTCTTAACTCATATGTGCGCATTTGGGACCCCTTATGTGACACTCGGGGGACCACCTCTTTTAGTCTTATAATGTATGTTACAAAACTTTTAAGGAAAAAACAGCGTAAGACTAATCATCTAACTGCTATTGAGGGTAAGTGGCTGGTTTGAACTTTGAACTCTATAAATCCCCCCTTTTAAGAGAAAAAATTGAGGTAAAAAATTTGTATTTTTTAACTTATTATCCATGACGTTTAAAGTGTTATATTTTCTGTTAAGTCTGTGAATTACCATTATGCAAGGAAAGGGTCTAGCCAGGGAAATTGTTTTGGAAATATGACCGTTAAAAAAACAGTATATATTCTTTTTCAGGTAACAAGTAACTCTTTTTTTCCTTAAATCTGTTGGACCTTAATTTTGGGTACTTTAAACGTTTTACATAAACATGATTTTAAATTTAAGGTGGAATTAAAAACATGGTGCATAATTTTATTTTGAGTATCCTTCTTAAACACATCTTCTCTTTGAAAAAAAGTTTTAATAGAAATAAGTAGATAATTTGACAAATTTTATGAATTTTGTACCATTTTAGCTATTAAAAACGTAATTTATCTAAAACAAATTTATAATGTCTAAAAAATGCTGCTGCTATCCCGGGAATAAATTTCCTATTTCAAATTAACTAATATGAAGTATTTTTTTAATTTAATCCATTCTCCGAACACGAGAATGAATTTTATGTTTAAGTAACTAACATGAAGTAATTTTCTATTTCAATTCATATCCGAATCCCAGGAACTATTTCCCCCGGTTTCCGATTTAATTAATTAAATTCTGGTGCACCTTAAAAAGCCCCTTTCGTGTCTTAAAGTGGAGTTTCTCCCAGTGCAGTTTTAATGTTTCTTTAGATTTGAAACCAAAAGTATTTTTCAAAATTATTTAAATTTGAAAATTATTTCGAAAGGTGGAATTCAGGGATTCTTTACCGAAATATTTATTTAAAATTCGACCTTAAAAATGGATTTTCAGCACATTTTTTTTCCGTTTGCGGGCTACGAATCTCATCTAAAGCGGGTTGAACTACATAATTTACCTCTCCCTTTAAAATGAATGTAATAACCATGTAAAAAGAAATTGAAATTTGACTACATAATTTACCTCTCCCTTTAAAATGAACGAAATAGCCATGTAAAAAGAAATTGAAATTTTAAAATAATAAAAACTAGCAAAATTTAAAACGAAAACCAATTAAATACTAATGAAGTTTTAAAGCCTCTTGCACATATAGAAGGAAAACAATTAGAATTTTGAAAAAAAAATTTACTTTAGTAAATATATGTTAAAGATGGAGAAAGAGATAACAATTTTCGTGCCCATCTAAGTTGTTAATTCGAAATATAAAAAAGCACAATTTTTTTCGATTCTGTTTAAATAATTTAACAAATATGTTTGACCTCTAAAAAACAAGTTTTTAAAACCATGCATTTGTTAAAGCCCAATGTTACACTTATAATCGTATTTGATACCGAACAAAAAATCCTACTATCATTTCGAATTCTTTAAGAGGGGGTTGCACACATTTCTTACAACAAAATTAAACTAAGAATTCAACTAAAGAAATATATAAAAAGTATTTTTTTACATATAATTCAGATCGGGGGCCGGCTGCTGTGCCTAAGAAATAAAAAGCTTTTATGGGCAGCATAATTTTCAAAACAAGCATGAAAAATGAATGTAATGGTGTAAATTATTTAAAATCATAAAAGAGGCATAAAGTTACAGAATAAGATTCAAATCATGATTTCATCTAATCTTAAAATATTTAAATCAGAGAGAAAACTGGAAAGGAAATATATTATATATCAACTTACGAGGTGAAGTTCCCACGAGCATCATCATTTGAATAAAGTAAGCAGCGTGTTTCCTTTTGAAAAGCGGTTTGTTGTCCAACCGGCGATACAGCAAATGCACGCCAAAATATCGCCAACAGTATGTCATCCGTAACTTTAACAGCACTTTTGGGCATTTTCTTTTGAGGATTTCTCACTTGCAATTTTGTTTTCCTTTCTCCAACATCTAATTAGTACTATTTCCAGCTTTAAAAGATACATCGGTCAAGTTACCGAATTCAGAATACTTTTTTTATTCGTATTACAACTTTAAAGATTAAGACTACTCCAGGGGTAATGAGGAAGTTGCATGATTTTTTTTTATTTTTTTAATCGATTCCTCTTGCAAAAATAAGCAATTACCCAAAATTTGAGGCCGATCGAGAAATTTTTTGATTGTCAAAAAAATTAACAAAAATCCCCTTTTTAAAAGCGCGCGAAAACGCCAAGAGTTTGGATGTGACGTCATCTTATACTAAACATTGTTGTAAAGCAATGGAGTTGATGGTATTATTGTTGACGTCATCTTATAGTTTAAACAATAAACGTTTTCAGTCACGTGTTTTTTTCTCGACTTTTAAATTAAAATATTTAATTACCTGTACATTTTTTTTGAAAAACTGACTAGATATTTCATTTTAACATACAAAAAACCATACGGAACACTTGTTTGTTTTTGAAAATCTGACACATGCAACTTCCTTATTAAAGTTAGGTTTACGGGAATTTGGAATCTGATATTTTGAAAATTCACTAAGCAGTTTAAAGGAGAATATTCCATTTTATGACATAGGGAACCTTTTTTATAAATTTTTTTTTATATTTTTTTATTGAACTACAAATAAAAAAGAATACAAGTTCACATAGTCACCTGGGATCTCTTGGCCCATGTAGGTGACCGTAAATATGTATAAAAAATTTAAAGTAAATTAGGAGAAAAAAAAACTAGAATACAAGAAAAAATACAGGAAATGCATAGATGAATATAGTGGCAAACATGGCGCCAATAAATAATGTTTTTGCCATAATGAGAGTGCTTAAAATAATTCAAAATCATACATTATAAACAGAACAAAAGAAATCATCAATATTCTTAAGAGTAAACAGATATTCCTTTAATTGTTTTTTGAATAAATATTTGGAAGGGCTATGTAACAGAAATTTTTACAGAACATGGACTTTTTAGAATTTAGAGAGGAACAAAGTATAATATATTAGGTCTTCGTAGGTTTACGACATTGCGTTTTTTACAAATGTTTGGGTTTAGATAGAGATAGAGGCAAATTTTAAAATAAAAAAGATGGCGAATTGGAAGAATATTTAAGGAATTGAAATAGTTTATACTATTAGAAATCATTTCAAGTAACCCAGAGTAATAACAACAAAGTTAGATTTTTGGCACAAAATCTACTATAAAAATACCTAAAAATCAGTTTAAAACACTGTTTTGTTGTTGTTGTCCAAAACTTAAACTTAAAAAAAACAGTTGTCCAAAACTTAAACTTAAAAATTTTCTGGAGGTCAAAATATATGCCAAATGCATCTAAAAAGTACGTATATAAATCCAATAATTTCACGAGGTTCATTCTCGAATAAAGTTTGACTAAGTTTTTGAAAAAATATTCAGTTCTGATTTTTTAACAATAATTTTAATAAATTTAGTTTTATGAATAAAATGCTAGTGTCACCCTTAGTTTTAAAGATAACACTGGTTAACACGTATTTTGGTGCCGGAAATATTAAAGCTATTTTTGTATACAGGGTGTTTCAAAAGTCCGCTTAACGGCGTTTATTTGGAACAAACGTGTCCTAGGATCACGGAGTAAGTGACTCTGGAGATTCCATTGAGATGACTTACAGCGCCCCTAGCGGCGAAATAAAAAAATGAATTTAAAAACTATAGGAGATGGAGCAAAAACCTCAGTGATAGTTAAAATAAGTAAAAATTCCTCAATTTCTATTAAAAAAATTCCAAATTTTAATCCTCAGTGATAGTATTGTTACATACGTTATGAAGAACTCACAGAAAAAAGTTTCATGGAAATATCGTCATAATTCGTGGAGATATTACCATGTGAAAATATCACTTTTTCAGGGCTCAAAAATGAAAAAGTTAAAAAATTTGCAAATTTTTTTTTATTCTTTGATTAAATTTTGTGTTTTTTCAACTAAAAAAACACAAAACTACACAATAACACTGAAAAATTTGCAAATAGGCAAACCTTTTCTTTTTTGACCCCTGAAAAAGTGCCATTTTTACATGCTAATATCTCCTCGAATATTCAAGATATTTTGATCTAATTTTTTTAAGTGAGTTTTTCATGACGTTGGCAATAATAATCTCACTGATGTTTTACTCTATCTTCTTTAGTTTTTTAATTAATTTTTCAAACTTTTTAATTTTGCCGCTAGGGGCGCTGTAAGTCCTCGTAATGGGTTCTCCAGGGTGACTTACACTTACCTAGGGGTAGACCTTACTTCCGTGACCCGAGGACACGTTGGTTCAAAATAAAAGCAGCGAAGCGGACTTTTGAAACACCCTGTTAGGGAACATACCCATACTACGTGACCCATTTTTTGCCACTTTTGACCCCCTCCCCCCCTGGTGACCATCCGTAGTATATGCCAAGACCCCCCTCCCCCTCTAGTTTTCACGTAGTTAATTCATAAATACGGTTTGCCATCATTTTTTGCAAACAGAAAGTTTAAAAATATTAATTTTGCTTAATTTGTCTAATTTTAATAGTTAATTTGGCTTAATTTTGTAGTATTGACTAGAAGAAATTGACTACGTGACGAAACCCAAAGCCCCCCTCCCCCCTGTGACCGAGCGTGGTATTTTGAAGAACCCCCTCCCTCCCCTGAATGGGTCACGTAGTATGGGTACGTTCCCTTATATGTCTTTTGTATTTTTGTTATGACTTTCTTTTGTTAACAGGATATATTTAAAAAAACTGTACCTCACAATACCTATTTTCTAAGTTTTAGGCAAAACTGGGTAATTTCGCTCAAAAACGCTTAATACCAATAATGGTGGTTGAAACAAATAAATTTCGGGAATATTTCATATGAAAGTTCTCAAAAAAGATGTCCTTTGATGTAAAACTAATAAAGAGATCAGTGAAATAACAACAGAAACTGCTCCCGACTTTCAAGCCCTAAAGTTTGAAAAAGTGGAAAAAATTCCGTTTTTATCTTTATCATATGAAACTTCAGTTTTACATCAAAGGACATTTTGTTTGAGGACTTACTTCTGAAAAAATATTCGTTTCAATCACCATTATTGGTATTAAAAGTTTTTTAGCAAAATGACCCTACTTTTCTCCTTAAAATTAGAAAATAGGTCTCTCTCTCTCGGGGTAGACGCGCCAAAGGCGCGTGCGCCAGTGCCTAGAACAAAAAGTTGAAAATAGGTCTTATGAGGTACAGTTTATAAGTATACATAATTTATTCTGTCTAAATAAATTCTAAAAATCATATATTAGCCAGTTTATCACAATAGCAAACTCAAAAATATATTTTTTAAAAATTCTGAGAAAAAGACAGTTTTTTCAAACTTTAGGGCCCTTTAGGTGATAGGAACCCCTTTGAAATAACTTAGGGGACTGAAACTTCATACACTATCTATAATTGGAATTGGGACCCAAAGAAATAGGAAAATCCTTGGAGGGTAAGGTTTTTATTTTTTAAGATATCCTTATATCACATATTTGTGGGATTTGAGAGAAACTTTGCCCCTTGTTCGGTTTCGCTTTCCGCCACGTGTTTAATTCTTTTTCTTTGGCGCGCGTTTTTCTTTTTTTCTCTCTCAGCTTACGATTGGTTGTTTTATTTTTTTGTTGTTGAATTCCTTTTTTTCAAATGAATATGTTCTGCTCTTATTATTATTGTTCGTGCCATGATTTTTCCCGCCCCGCTCAGATAATTGTACCCCTAGCACCGTTATTAACCTTTTACCTGCCGATGTTCCCAAATGGGAACATCATTTTAAGGAATTTTTTCACCACTTAATTTTTCATGCAGGAATTTGATACTTGGTAGAAAGCAACTCAAAGATATGAAGTTTTTTTACATGCAAAAGTTTTTCATGTGCAATTTCATCCTTTTTGTAGAATTTACATCAAAATTAGAGATTTGTGGCTCTTCCAAAAGTTCCACAAGTTTCAACTTGTGAAAATTTTAAATAAATTTAGTTTTAAATAATTTTGCTGTGTTTAGGTAGCTTAAGTACACATCTTTCAATTTGGCTTGACAGAATAGCTTCATATTCTAATTTTAGAGAGTAATTACCAATACAACGTATATGTTCCCAAATGGGAACATCGGCGTTTCGGGTATAGTATTTGAGGGGATTTTTATAGCATGCAAAAATTCAAGTTATTTCCTATTTTCTTTAATTTTTTGAACCTTTTTTGTCTCAAAGGATCTAAACAGGTTAAGAATGATGTTTTAAATTCAAAAATATGTAATTTTTATTTTTTCACCTGATTAATGGAGAGATAAATTCCAAATCTTTATAGCAGATTCTTACACTTGTATATATTTCTAACTCCTTGATCTATTAATTTTCAGTAATTATCAATAGGGGTTATGAAAAGAGCATATTTGGAGTGATTCTGAGGATTTGCGTACATATTTTTTGTTCAAGTACTTTTTTTAAATAAAAATTTTAGGAATAAAATTGAAGAATTTTGTAAATAAGGAAAAGTGCGTACATCTTAAAACACTCTTCTAAATCAAGATAGATATAAGATATATGTGGTTCAGTTCGGAATCTTCCATGAGAAACACAGCTTTAATAAATCATTGTAGATAATTATGGTTATCAATTTTGAAAGCTAATTAGATTTGATGCAATTAGTGGATTTTATGCTAGATATCCGTATAGAACCGTAATTAAAACTAATTTTTTTCACAGAACCGTAACTTTTCAGCTTTAAAGAGCATGTGAACACTCTTATGTATTTTTTACTCCAAAATATTACTCACAGTGCAAGAAAAATTTACGGGAAAGCTTCGAGTACGTAATAAACATGTCAATTTTTTCTCATGAAAATCTCTAAAATGTTGCTCAATCGTCCAAGTATGGAAAATAAAAACGAAAAAACCGTCCACAATCATAAAAATGTTCATAATTATTGAGTAGAAACCGATTTTAATCATTTTATTTGAATTAATTGTAAAATATGTGCCTTTTGGAAATCCTCCTAAAAACTTCACCCCAAACGCCGATGTTCCCATTTAAGAACATCCTCAAAATCATACTTAGGATTTTTTTTTCGCCAAAAAATGACTAGAATGGTTTTAGTAATGATGAAACAAGCTATTTAAGCCAAAAATCAGAACCTTTAATTCGAAATTTGAATTGCGGCGTTTAAAAGGTTAAACATTTTATTTTTAACAATTAGTCGTTTTCTCTGTGGCCCCATCCCACATATTGTAGAGCAAAAGTCCTAAAAACGTAATTTTAGAATATCTTAAAAACTAGAGCTCATGCGTAAAAATGGATGCCATATTCTGAATCACAGAGTATCGAGCTTACAGAGATTGTTTGTTTGTTTGTTTGTTTGGAGACATACATTAAGCTTACAGACATTCCAAACGGCGGATTTCATCTTTAGGTACTTAATTTAATTCCTGCTCCTAGATTATAATTAATTTCACTAGCAGCCAATCAGAGAAGACGAAATGCGAAAATGATTCCTGATTGGATATGGAACTTCTATCAAGCGGCATTTAAATTTCATCGGTGTTGTTTTTTCTCCTCCAGTTCCGATTCGGATTTGAGTGACAGCTTCAGTGAGCTAATGACAGAATTAGCCGGAATGACGTGGTATTAAAGGAGGCGGTCCGTTTGGCATGAAGTTTGTCTATGGCAGTGGCGTATATAAGGAGGGGGCGAAGGGGCCCTGGCCCCCCCCCCCGAAATTCTGACTTGGTGTACCAAAACAAGTTAAAACCCTGTCTCTTAGAGGGTCAAATTTTGAAAAATTTTCTGGGGGAGGACCCCCCAAACCCCCCTTTAGAGTGCTTGGAATTTTATTATTCAAAACGTTTTTACTAAGTTCAAAATTCTACCTGAGAATGTATGTCTGAAATTCGGAAAGTGTATCAAAACCAAGTTGAAATCCTGTTTTTACGATCTAATCTCCAAAATTTTTCTGGGGGATGACCATGGGCGTAGCCAGGGTTCAACTTAGGGGGGGCAAGCATGGTCGACTTTTTTGGTTCTACCCCTAAATCCCGACAGACGAAATCCCGACAAGCCACTTGCCCGACAGCCTTAATCCCGATAGAGCCGAAATCCCGACACCCTGAAATCCCGACACCCCGAAATCCCGACAGGGTCGAAATCCCGACACCCCGAAATCCCGACAGGGTCGAAATCCCGACACCCCATAATCCCGACACCCCATAATCCCGACAGGGTCGAAATCCCGACACACCAAAATCCCGACAGGGTCGAAATCCCGACACCCCGAAATCCCGACACCCCGAAATCCCGACACCCCGAAATCCCGACACCCCAAAATCCCGACAGGGTCGATATCCCGACAGTGTCGAAATCCCGACTACCCAAAATCACGACATCGACAGTTCCTTACACAGTCCTTTTTTTCTAATGTTAACACTATGGAGGAGTTCTTCTCCAACCTACTCCCACCATTCCCAAATATATTTTAATTTTTCGTGTTTTAGTTATTTGGGGGTACTTGGGTCGAGAGTTGGGGAAAACGCTGAAAAATGCGATTTCGCACCTCTCCTCCTGAAGAAGGTAGATCCTTTAATTTGGTGTCATTTTAAAGATAATAGTATGGGCTTTCATATGATATGGTACATGGTTTTATTCAGATTCTTTAACATTTTATATACACTGATTATTTTTTTAAACTTGAATATATCAAAAGTATGTTTTTCAAAAAACTAAAAAACAATATCGTGAGCTCAATATTGTGATTTACATCGTACATGAGGTGAAAATTTCAGAGTAGTATCGTAAGGGTAATCGAATGCAAAAACTAAAAAAAACATTAAAGATCACAAGCAGGCCGGTTCTTCGTCCTTCAGAGGGCGGTGGACAAGGTAGTGAAAGGGTGCCACCGCTGTAATTTATTAGAAAACCTAAAAACCTAATTTTCTGCTGTGGCGTCTATAGAAATTTATTTCGTGAGGAGCTCAAATAGCGTCTAAAAAATGCAGATATGCAGAAGGCCCAAAAGTTTTTTTCTTGCTAAGAGAGAGAACCCCCAATTCCTTTCTAAGCCCCCGTGCACATTTAATAGGTAAAAATAATGTTAATTTTCAATTCATATTTTAATATTGATAAATTGAATAAAAGATGTCTTAATAATAGGAGCTCCAAATACAAAAGGGGGGTCTGGGGGTTCTCCTGCAGAAAAATTTTGAAAATTTGACTTTAAAAACAGGATTTTAACATGTGTTAGTTGCAACTACAGTTCGAATTTCGGGCAGGGCCAAGACCCTCTTTCAGACTTTATTGGTGACGTTTTACAAATTACTTTTCTCAATAGAAATAATACAAGGTTGAGATATTTTGATCGTTTTTCATTGAATATTTTGCTGCATTAGATTTTACTTGAGAATATTCTAATGGAAATAACATTAAACCCCTCTATAATTTATGCAAAAATTATATCTAATCTGGATATTTTTAGTTCTTTCAAAGGTATAAAATTTTTGACCTAAGGTGACTAAAGGTTGGTCAATAAATTTTTCATATATCTTCGAATAAACCTATTTCACATTCACTTGTGTCAGAAATTTCCTCGTTCTTGGAGACCCTCTGTCTGACTATTAGCATCCCAGTTTGAAGTATCTTTCAACACTTCCACGCTTTGTTTGTATCAAACCAAGTATAAGTATAAGTCCATCATCCGATTCTTGATTTGCCCCACCCCGTCGCCTCTCAGTTTTAATTAATCTGATGCAATACGTTTCCCCATCATCACATTTCATTTCTACTTTTTAATAAAACGAGTACTGTAAAATAAAATAACAAAAATGAACAAATGATTAATTTTGTTGGGAACCACAAATTTTAGATTGTGGAATAAAAAAAAGATAAATGGTTTAAAATAACATCTTTATTCAATAGCAGCTAGCAAGAGAGTGTACATCAAAATGAAATCTCAAGGACAACCTTGAACCGACACACGTGGGGGAAGGGTCTGATTCATTCACTCATACATCCATGCTAATACTCATATCAACGCACATACACCATGCTACCACACGAAACAAAATGAAAAAAAAATGAGAGACTACGTCAGAGAAACAGAGCTTAAGATTCGAAATATTATTTCGTTCATTCTCAAAATGTCTGAAAGGTGTGAAGTTGTGCCTTCTTCTAAGGGGTGCCAAAAATATGTGTAAAAGGATATTTGATGGTGAAGGATAAAAGAAGAGAAGAAGTTTTTTACTGGTGCTGTGAAAAGAGGAAAGATGGCTGCAAAGGAAGGGCTGTAACTGTGTTTTCAAGTGGGGAACATGTCCTGCGTTCCTCGAGCGAACATGACCATGCTCCACTCCACAGGCAAGTGCTGCTCCAGTAGCCAGATGCAAGAACCAAATGAAGATAGAAGCCAGAAGTGAAAAGCAGCCCAGCCAGATAATTAGGGAGAACATTATCCAGAATTCCCCCGACATTCGCCCCTACCTCCCATCGAAAAATGCCGTTCGAAAGATTATTCAACGTGAGCAACAAAAGGATCGCCCTGCGGAACCTCGGAATCTAAATGAAGTAGATGTTCCTCCTTCTTTGAAGACAACATTTACTGGAGGGAGGTTTTTGATTAAAGATTCTTTAGTAGGTGGAGAAAGGATCCTTTTGTTTTGCACTGAAGAAAATATACAAAGACTTTCGGAGGCAACTTACTGGATCATGGACGGCACTTTCAAGACGGTTCCAAATATATTTTACCAGCTATATTCTATCCATGCTCCAGTGGGTTGCACCAATGCAAGAATCCTTCCACTAGCGTACGCGATTATGACTAGCAAGTCGGAAGCATGCTACCGGCGGCTCTTTCAAGATCTCAGCGAATTTGCAGAGTCTGAAGGAGTCCAGTTGAAGCCTAATTTTATTTTGACGGATCTGGAACTTGCCTCCATAAACGCTTCCAAAGCAGAATTCCAGGATGCTAATCACAAGGTGTGCTTCTTTCACCTTTGCCAAAGTGGATGGAGAAGAATTCAATCTAGCGGGTTAGCGGCAAGATATGGGGCCGATGAGAGATTTAGTTTGATGCTGCGGCATATTTTTGCTTTGGCTTTCCTGCCTGCCGATGATATCCCGGCGGCCTTCGATGTTCTTCAGCCTCTAATCCCTCTTGAAGCTGAAGAGGTTGTAGAGTGGTTTTCAGATAACTATGTACATGGGAAAATAAGATACCGTACAAGTAATGGTACAGCCGTAAGGGTTCCCCCCTTGTTCCCACCATCACTGTGGAGTGTTTTTGACTCTGTCTCTCTGTCCGTCCCTCGTACTCAAAACGTGGTTGAGGGATGGCATCGACGATTCAACACTTTAGTGGGAAAGCCACATGTAGGAGTATACAAACTGGTAGAAGAGCTCAGGAAAGAGCAAGAAGATGTGAATCATCAAGTAGAATCCATTCTTCGAGGCGAACGAACCCCTAAACGCAAGAAATGCTACGAAGAAAGGGAGCTTCGAATCCAGACGATAGTTCAAGACCGTTTAAACCATGGAGGTAGGAGTAGAAGAAGGAGAGGAAGCGTCGTATCTCGCTCACAGGGAGAAATGAAGTAACTGAAAGCCAGCTGCCGCCATGCGTCTGCTACCAAAAGAGCGAGTTTTAACATTGAGGCTTACGGGGAGCATACAGATTTTTAATTTTTTTCGATTTAAGAAATAAAAATTTTACTTCGGCTCTTTACAATTTTAAAAGCTCCATATATTGAGCGTGTTTCTAGTGATATAGTTTTTTTTTTCACCCAATAAATAGTATAAAAAGGTTTAAAATACAAGTCACAAAGCATTGCCCATTGATATATAACGCTTTTTTCGAAATCCTAGCTGTGCACATGCATTTTAAAGCCTAAAGTAATCGAAATTAATTTAAGTGCGTACCACATAGAATATAAAATCCTAATTTAAAAAAGGCATGAAATCGGAGGAGCGCGTAATGCACATAATAATAATGCATGAAAACGGATTATTAATGGATTTTAATTTTATATTTTTCAAATTTAGAACGCCAAAAAATTATGTTATTGATAATTAAATGTAATGCTAGAAAAATTTTCAAACAAACCTACGTAAATAACTTCTTCCTGAAAAATTTTGAAATTTTATAAAGTGTCAAAAATTAAGCATTTCCCTTTTTTATCTTAATTGAAAATGATCATTTTATTTACGTTAAACATTAAATAAACTTGGAAATTAATTTAATGTTTTCCTTATTTTGGAGAATTTTTTTCTTTATTTACTGGCATTACTTGTTTCTTTTGAAAATTTCTTTTATTTACTGACATCTTGAATCATATTTTGCCAATGCATAAAAACATGTATAATTATAGTAAAGCATAAGCTATCAAATTTTATAGTTACATTTTTCCGTAAGCTACCAAGCTTCCATAATTCGAAATAAATTTGGGAATTAATAGTACAACATATCATTCAAATATGCTCTGCTTTGATTCTAAGAAAAAAACATTGGATTCTAAAAATTAAAAAAGAATGTAAAGGAGAGACCTAAATCGAAAGTTTATAAGCGGTCACATGATGTCCAGGTGCAATGCTTTTGCAGATGTCTTAGCCTTGAAATATCTATGCTTGAGATATTGATGTAGCAGTTTATCAAATTTAGGTGTTTAAAGTTAGTTTTGTGACTTGCGTAATTAACCGAGCGTTCAATAAGTATGCGTTATAGATAAAAGTTTATCCAAAATACTAAATGTTTTACCCTAACAAATATATTTTCCATCACTTATTTTAAACCTTTTTTTCTACAAAGAATGAACAAAGCAAATTTATTTTTCGCTAGGAGGAAAATATTTCACTATAAATATTTATTAATCATTGCATAAATACTTGGTTGTTGACTATAGTAAATATGTTTACGGGTAATTTTAAATTATTCGGTAACTATCGCAATTATTGTTCAATTAACTAATTGGATATTTCCATTTCCATGTAAATTTTACCACCCATGCTAAGTTTTATAGTTCTATCTCATTTGGAAGTTTCTAAAATGTTACGTTCTGAAATACAAAATAGGTGTTAAAAATTGGCAAAAAATTTCATTTATTATCATAATTTCTTTATAACTGATGGATTTCCTTTAAGAATTAAGCATTGATAGGTCTAGTACACTCTCTTATGAGTTTTTGCGACCTTAGATCGTTTAAAAGTGCCCGAAAATTGAATTAAAGGGATATTTAAAAATATTCGCGCAAAATGCTTTAAAATGTTCGGAAGCTTAATTAATAGCTTGATCTATGATCGTTAAACACATCTGAACACAACTCAAAAGTGAAAATTCGTTTAAAATATCATGCGGCGTAAAGATTTAATGAAGAATTTACATAGGAATCTACGGGCGAGGAGCGTTTTTGGTAGCACCAATGTGGCCGACCGGTTACAGTGAAAGCTTCACTCAGACTTCGACGTTTCCCCTCCTTCTCTCACTCGTACCTCCATGGTTTAAACAGAACGGTTATAGACTATTTGAGAGGTATAGATCACAATCTGGCCTTGTGAGATGAAGGTGAGTTTTACCAGCTGTCGGTCCATTTTTTTTTAATTTGAGAGTACCCGGTACTAAATTATTTCATTTTAAGTTTTTGCTCTAATATTAAATTAAATACTCTAAAAAGTTTCTACTAATTTTTATAGTGATTTTTTCAATAATCTGTATTGTATTTGTATGTGTATTTTGCTGCTTTACATCTATGTTGCTTTTTTTAAATTATGTTTTACAAGTTTAAAAGAAACAAGTTTTTTTTCTATAGCAGATACTGTCATAAGAGTTCCTCTGGTAACAAATGTAATTAGTGGCCTGCTTATGGTATCAGCTTAACGCTTGAATTCTTATAAAAACATAATTAAAATGTCATATTTTGTTTTCTGTTATGGTAAGAGAATTTAATTTCAACTAAAATGTTTTTTCCAAATTTATTTTCGTTGTTTAGGGGTCATCCATAAATTACGTGAGGCGTTTTTTCCAAAATCTGGACCCCCCCTCCCCCCTTGGTGAGATTTAGTGAGATTTTGCTGGACCCCCCTCCCCCCACGTGAGATTTACCTATAACTTTTTAAAAATAATTTGCAGTATCTTATCCTTTCTCATACATAAAAAAAAGAAAATCGTATAATTTCTAACTTAAAAAGTTGACGTGAGATTTTAATCAACCCCCCCTCCCCCCTTGGTGAGGTTTGGTGAGATTTTTCCAAACCCCTCCCCCCCCTTTTTGACCTCACATAATTTATGGATGACCCCTACGTTTCAATTCCATTATTCATTGTTGAAAAGAATACAAAAATATGCTAAATATATATTTTTATGTACGTTTTTGTCTTTGCCATGAGATGTCTCAGCATATGTTAGGTCTTTGTAATTTAGTTTAATGTTAGAATTTGATAAAGAATTGTAGTCATATTTTTGAAAAGGGAAATATTTAAAAATATATTCATTTAAAAAAACTGTATATATTTAATTTGCATTAGAATGACAACTATTTTTTGTGTGATCTAAAATTATTATTTTGTTGCTTTCAATTATTTGAATCATAGTATAATTCAATTTCAATGTATTATTTTTTTGTTTCAATTATCTGTAATTAACTGGTAGTTTTTGTCATTATTTTACTCATGATCGAATAAAATAATAAATTTATATTTTTATGTGAACAGATGTTATTTCTGTCTATCTTCATCATAGATTCAGGTTCACTCATATCATGTATCACTCTTAACTCTTGTATTTGAAGTATGCTATTATTTTTTATTTATCTAGTTCTATAGCAAATCAATAGTAATATAAATATTGTATTATAATTATTAATTAATATCATATGGATATAAGACCGTATGAGCTTTAAACATTCATTGGAAATAAGCTGAAATTGGGCATTTGGTTCTTGACCATATGCTACATAGATTGGGACATTAGCAAATAAAGGTAAGTGATAGAGTATTTCATTATGCCAGAAGAAACTTTTCAAACAAAAGAAAAATTCCAAACTTAAAATTTGTTTCAATGATATAACTTAAAAGGATAAGAAATGTGTTACTGTTAACCTAAACGGTTCAATGATAAGTTCTCATAAAATAAATGAACCCTCTTAAAGGACCACCTAATTCCTCAGCCTGCACGAAGAGTTTATTTAAAATTAATTTAATTTTGGTAGATTGTGAAATTGATTTCAGTTCTGTGCCTTTTTGCAGACAAATGCTACAACAAAAATGTCTTCCTTATCCCTAACATCTTAAGGAAAAAATTATTATCCCTTTTGGATCTTTAACCTTGCTTTGATTTCATTTTTAAAAAAGGGTATTTAAATTTTTTTTTAAAGTATGTATGTTTCATTCAGGGTTATTGAGAGAAGTGAATAATGTTACACGATTTTTCGGTTTGATTTTAATAAACTGAAATATTGAAAAATTTTCAGCCATTTAAACATGGAATAAATTAAATTCCACCAAGTTCACTATTTTGGTGCAAGATAAAATTTTCATATTGCCTATAAGGATAAGTTAATATGTTTTATAAGTTTTTAATTTTTCAAAGTTTTATAAAATTATAGTTTGTTAAAGGAAAATTCTGAGACCATTGAACAGTTTTTAAAAGAGTAAAATGTGCAAATTATATTTACATTCATAAAAAAGATGGTTAAAATTAGTTCATAAGCTGCTTTGCAAACAAGCGTAATTTTTACACCTAATTAATTAGAATAACTATTAATTTTTTGTTTTTGAATATAAATAATATAGTAGTCTCTTTTATTTTCTCATTTTTAATAAATTTTCTCGTCAAGAAATACTATCTCGTAAGAATAATTTTATACGTTTTAGCAGAAACTCATTATGTGTATAATGCGCGAATAAAAAAACTCCCTCGTTTTTGTTTTTACCCCCATTTTCATCTTTTTTTATTTATATTTCATTATTACTGATGCCGTTGCTTCCTTTCGAATTCACAGAAAAAAATAATAAAATCACTTGAATAGATTGAGAATATTGCTTTTTTCTTCTAAAAGATTTATAGTTGAGGTTGTGACATAGGGTTGTGGGTGTTATAGCTTTTTAGTTCCACTAGGACCATTTATTTACCAAAATGTTGCAGTATAAAATAATATTGAGTCTTACTTACGTTTTCTGAATATACAAATTAATTTAAAGAATTGTTATTTTTTTATCTCCCATACATACAGGTATGAAGAAAATCCTCCAAGATAACTAGTATTGCATGAGAAGCGTCGCAGTTCATAGAAGCGGTCATAAGGTTTTTTAATTTTTGTTTTTATGGTCTAAGAACACTTGCATTTACCTAAGTCATAAAAGTACAAATTTATGATTTTTCATGATCGGGATCATGAAATTTACGATTTATCATTCGAAACCAAACCACCGTTGCTGGGGATCTAAGCACGACAAACTAATTTAAAAAGTTTAACATGGGTGGGGGGGGCAACCCCCTGCCCTATCTATAACCAAACTCGTTGGGGGACGTCCATAAATTACATGAGGTCAAAAAAAGGGGGGTTGGAAAAATCTCACCAGGGGGGAGAAAGGGGGTCGATTAAAATCTCACGTCAACCTTTTTAAGTTAGAAATTATACGATTTCCTTTTTTAAGTATGAGAAAGGAATACACACAGATAAGAAGATACTGTGGGGATATTTCACACCACCCCATATATTTTGTGTGTTTGAACTCTGTCTTTTTATTTCAAAATTCCCGCGTTCAATTTTAGGCTTAATTCCAACTTTCTCAGTTTGAGCGAACCGTTGGCTTTTTCCATCTCTTTTACATATCATAAATTCTCTCAATCAAAATTATGCGGTTTTGGGCAGCCGTTTGCCAATTCATCTTTCGACACTCCTATGCTCGTAGCCTTTCTTGTACTATTCAATGGACTAGATCCGTCTGACGACTACCCAACATGTGACCTACTGAGGCTCGCCTTTGGTTACCACACCACAGATACTTCACTAGTAGAGTTTGTATACTAGTACACTAGTAGAGAGATATGATTTGATAATGATAGTTTTTTATACCCAACACGTGATTTTTAGTCTCGAACCCAGATATTAAAAATTGTAGGTAAATCTCACGTGGGGGGGGGTCCAGCAAAATCTCATCTAAATCTCACCAAGGGGGAGGGGGGTCCCTCCCCCTTGAAAGTGAAAAATGTTCTCATGACTATTGACCAGCTAATTATGTAGTTAGAGAGGCTCCCAGATAATTAATAAGAGTTATGAAGTCGAAAAATTCAGAAGTTAACCAAGGAATAACAAAAGGTCAAGGACCCCCCAAAATAACAGCGAGACGGAAAGATAAGGTCAGAAAAGCTAAAAACAGCGAGAAAAACTGGATTGAACATTGGTCAAGAGATATTGACCAATGGTCAAAACCAAAGTGTTACCCATCTCAAGGCATTTGGTTTGAGCCCCCACATGACCTACTTCAGTGCCTAAGCATAGCAGTATCAAAAAGTTAACTGGATTGACCAATGGTCAGCCCGAAACAAAAACACATGCTATAAATATAGGAAATACAAAATATCAATTAGCAACTCCAACATTATTTTATAATGATTTTTAGCCAACAAGAGCAATCTTGACCTGTAGTTAAGCAACATGAAACTTAAATGGAATGCCCTAATTTAAAATTAGAGACCAAAATGAGTTATCGGGCAACTTACATGATGGGTATTTGATTGTCGGGATTTTGGGTTGTCGGGATTATGGGGTGTCGGGATTTCGACCCTGTCGGGATTATGGGGTGTCGGGATTTTGGGTTGTCGGGATTATGGGGTGTCGGGATTTCGACCCTGTCGGGATTATGGGGTGTCGGGATTTTGACCCTGTCGGGATTATGGGGTGTCGGGATTTCGACCCTGTCGGGATTATGGGGTGTCGGGATTTCGACCCTGTCGGGATTTTGGGGTGTCGGGATTTCGACCCTGTCGGGATTATGGGGTGTCGGGATTTCGACCCTGTCGGGATTTCGGGGTGTCGGGATTTCGGCTCTGTCGGGATTACGGCTGTCGGGCAAGTGGCTTGTCGGGATTGTGGCTTTCGGGATTCTGACCGGATACCGACTTTTTTTATGTTTGTGGAGAACAATTTTAAAGCCCCGTGAGAGGGCCGTCAAGTTTCAACGGAGGGTCTGTGGGTCCTCCCCCAGAAAATTTTCGGAAATTTGCCCCTATGAACAGGGTTGTAAACTGTTTTTTGGTACACGTAAACCCAAATTTGGACATACATTTTTAGGTAGAATTTTTATTTTAATGAACTTATGTGAACAAAAGTGTGAATAATAAAGGTTGAAATACTAAAGGGGGGGTTTGGGGGTCCTCCCCCAGAAAAATTTTGAAAATTTGACCCTAAAATACTGGGTTTTAACTAACTAAAAGTAAAGTAAAATTTAAATATTTGGAACTTAGGGGGGGGGGCAGCTGCCCCTCCCTGCCCCCCCTTGGCTACGCCCATGGGGATGACCCCCATATATCCCCTTCTGTACTTAAAACTATTATTTTATAACTTTTTCATTAAATTCATCAAATTTTACCTGAAAATTTATATCTAAAATTCTAACTAGGGGTACCAAAACTAGTTAAAAACCTGGTTTTTAGAGTCTAATTTCCAAAAATTTTCTGGGGAGGACCCCCAGACCACCCTTTTGTAATTGCAACTTAATACATCATAACTTTTTAATATTAAGTTCTTTAAGTTGCAAATTCTGACTACGAATATACTGAGAAAAAAAATTAGATATACATGAGAGGGGCTGGGAAAAAATTTTGGGCCCCTCCCGAAATAAATTTCTATATACGCCAGTGGTCTATGGGGAAAGCCCTGTTAAAAAAAAAGTTGCCATTAGCGTCTATGGACAACAGCTTTAATATTTCCGGCTACCAAAAAAAACCAGTTGTAGACCAGTGTAATTTCACGAGGTCAATTTTCATGTAAAGTTTGACTAAGTTTTCGAGAAAATATTAATTTTTTATTTTTTATAATGGTTTAAATAAATTGAGTTTTATATGAATAAATTGTCAATGTCACCCTTTGTTTCAAAGAGAATTTCACGAGGTTCATTCTCATATAAAGTTTAACTAAGGTTCCGAGAAAATATTAATTTTTGATATTTTAATAAATTGAGTTTTTTGAAAAATGCCACTGTCACCCCTCTTTTTAAAGAGAATTTCACTAGATTTATTCTGATATAGAGTTTGATTAGGTTTTCTTTTAATTTTTTTAATAATAATTTTAATAAATAGAGTTTTATGAATAAAATGTTGCCATATTCAGAATTTTTTTATTTTTGGTACCATGGACGAGCTTTGCTCTTTTGGTACCACACAACTATTTTTCTGTTTTTTTTTGTAAGTTTTCCCTAAGTGTGTTCTATGTGTTCTTGTTGTTGTGTCTTTGTTCTATGTATGTTCTTGTTGTATTTGTGTGTTGTGTGTTAATAAAGATTTGATTTGATTTGAAAATGTCAGTGTCACCCTTCGTTTAAAGAGAATTTCACGATGTTCATTCGCATATAAAGTTTGACTAAGTTTTCGAGTAAATATTCATTTTTGATTTCATTATAATTATTTTAGTAAATTAATTTTTATGAATAAAGTGCCAGTGATCAGTGTCACCCCTCGTTTTAAAGATAATTTCACGAGATTTATTCTGATATTAAGTTTGATGAGGTTTTCGAAAAAAATATGCATTTTTGATTCTTCTAATAATAAATTGAGTTTTGTGAATAAAATGCCAGTGTGAGTCCTCGTTTTAATTCACATTTTCATAATACAGTCATTACCATAAAAAATAGCGCACCAAGAAGGAAAAGGGATATCAAAGCCAAATTTATTTCAATGATTACTCATAGCATGAAAAAAGGTTGATTGATAAAAAAATTCAGCCTTCCTTGAAGTTGGGGAGCCAAGAAAATCAGTAAAAAAGGTTGACTCCATTAGCTGTCCATAACTGCCGCCACAGGTCATGGTATTGAGTGGAAGGGGCTCTAAATGGGCTGTTGGGGATTGGAGGATTGCCTCCCCACATAGTCAAATTTCATCTGGTGAACCAGCGGACGATGTATGCTGATAGATGGCTTCTCTTCGTTGACCGGACTTGTTTTGCGAGCGTTGGTTCTTGAGAACGGGAAGACTGGAGTAAAAATGCAACATAGGGGTGTAAGAAGAAAGCTTGGACAGTGCGTGCAACATGTGGTTGTGCATTTTTCTCTTGAAAGTTGTCCTTGGGCCAGGCCAAGGCCTGAAGGTAAGGACGGACAACCAGCTGCAAAATCGCAATGGTGTACGTCTGGTTGGTTAATGTACCGGTAAATCATACTCAGGAGATGCGGCAGTGGAACGGATGTCGTTTGCGATACTGTGGATTGTCAGTTTGGTCCGCATAGCTTCGCACATCTTTGTCTATAAACATGGGGTTGGACATGGGCCTTTCTGTTTCCAATACTGTACCAAATAAGAAAACAATCATCTCAATTTCATGATATTGTGTTTATGAGAGAATCCCACTTCGGTCTGTAGCACCACGATGGTTAGCTATGAGTTTGAAGACACCATGGAGAGAGCGCACTCAGCACTTGATTTTCTAATCGGCCCACGGAGTGGTGATGTTGGGTAACGGAGTAGTGATGCATTGGATTCCATTTCTGCAACTCTTGAGTACGATTTATCAGTACTTTTACCAACCGGAGCTGCGTCACTGAGGTTTTGCAGCCGTTTGTCCGTTCTTACCTTCAAACCTGTCCTGCGGATAAGTTTCAAGAGAAAAAATGCACAACCACATGTTGCACGCACTGTTCAAACTTTCTTCTAATCTAACCCCCCTATGTTGCATTTTTATTCCGACCTTCCCTTTCTCTTCAAACAACGCTCTCAAAACAAGTCCGGTCAATGAGGCGAAAGTATCTAGGCCGGTATGCAACGTCCACTGGTGCACCAGATGACATAGGACTACGTGGGGAGGCAGCATGGTCCTCCAATCTCCAAAAGCCCAATTAGAGCCCCATTCACTCAATACCAAGGCCTGTGGCGGCGGTTATGGACACCTATGGAGTCAACACTTTTTACGGATTTTCTCGCCCCCCCCCAACTTCAAGGAAGGCTCGATTTTTTTATCAAATAACCATCATACTATGAGTAATCTTGGAAATAAATTTGGCTCTTCGTGGTGCGCTATTTTTTATAGCAATGAGTGTAATTTCAAGTTTTAAAGATTAATTTTGCGTCCATTTGCGTCGCGGCTACTGATGCGGAGTAATCTTGGTTGATTTACTTGGTTGATTTTGACTTGAGTATTATTTATTGTTTTTTTTGTACAAAATTTTTATGTAGATAATTTCTTTTTTTCCATAAATAGATTAATTAAAAATGGATTAAATGAGTAACCTTATTTCTAAATCGATCCAATAGGTACCTACTTTTAGAATTGTATAACTACACAATCATAAAAAACTGTTTCAAAATTTTACATATTTGTCCCAAGTTTAAATATTTTCTGATTTTCCGAACTCTTTATTTGACGAACTATTTTAGTATCCCTTGAGAGTTCTTAAAAACGAGAGCCGGACTGTATTAAGAAAATGCAGTTTACATTTTTTATTCAAATAATTTAAAGCTTATTTTCACGTGTAAAAATAAGGGTATTTAAACTTGATATCCGTTCTGTTGAAAGATCTTTAAACTTCGCTGCTAATTAGGAAGGAAAATTTCACTCAATGCTATTTAGTTTCAGCGGTGCCGTTTTTAAGGTGGTGCTGCCTCTAGCGTAGGACTGGGGAAACTTACTTTGGGAGAGTGTTATTATGAGAAGAAATCCCCTTTCACTCAAAGCGGAGTATAATATACAACGGAATTGGTTAAGAAGAAATAAGTCTAGGATTTAGGTAAAAATTTTTTATTAATGAACAAGGTTAAAGGGGGGGGAGCATAGAGGAAGGAGAGTGATTTTAGCTTACTTAGACAGTTTCTTATTATTAAAAACGTAAATTTTTATTCTTTTTAAAATTTAATACAAAATTCGTCTGATTTTTAATAACATCAGACCAACAAATTAACCAAGAAAAATTCATCATAAGCATTTACCATAATATTAATTTTTGTTCTTATTAAAATTGTTTTTAAAATATTTTAACATTTACTTGTTAGTTACATGATTTCTTTAGCGAATATTTTTGAATTATTATAAAGCTTTTCACTCTACAGTTTGTTTTTGTATTTTCAAGTTCAGCATATCAATTAAATTACTTATAGACTCTATGATTTTTTTTATCGTGTTTCTAATATTTTAAGGGAAAAATACTTTTTACAAAATTTAAATACAAGTTTTTAAATTTTACTGTGTAGTTTTGTGTTTTTTTAGTTAAATGAAGGCAAAATTTAATCAAAGCATAAAAAACTTTTTTTTAGGCGTGAAAAAGGGCTATATTCACATGCTAATATCTCCGCGAATATTCATGATATTTTTTCAGTGAGTGTTGAGGTTTGGAGGAGACGCTCACCAGATGGCGACACGAACGCCGCTGGGGAGCGGGCTCCTCTCGGCTTATCTTCCCACAGGGGGCGACGGGGGGTCGCTTGGAGAGAGATTCTGCCCGGGCAAGTTGAGACAGTGTCCGTTTTTGTCTTGCTGGAGAGAGGGTGTTTTGTGTTGGGGAAGCTACACGGAATTAGGCCTAGGGGAGCAGCGGATTCTGTGCTCGGCCTAATTGTAGCGATAATTAGTGGATGTAGAGTAGAAATTGTAAAGATCCTAGTATTTAACCCCGAATAAAATTGATTTAAACTCAAAGGAACGTCTACGTCTTATTGATGTACTTTTGCAGCCGTCGCCGGAGGATTACTCGGTGTTAGAGGTAAGTGGCCAGCATTTGGTAATTTCAACTGTTCTGTCTCCATTTGTGAACTCCTCTTTTGGTTTCCGCCGCGGTACCCCTAACTATCTCTTTTTTATTGTGTTTTTTAACATAATTGGCGAGCCAGCCAGGATTACGATCCCTGGAATTTATTTTTTCGATAGTTAGGGCTAACGATACACGTGCCGTGGCGATGGAGACTGAACAGCGTAGGCGCAGAAGTGAGCGAAGAAGATTTGGGATAGTTTATGAGGGTTTATTAAAGGAATTGGGTAGAGAAAGT
Source organism: Tetragnatha versicolor (assembly GCA_024610705.1). Lineage (NCBI taxonomy): Eukaryota > Metazoa > Arthropoda > Arachnida > Araneae > Tetragnathidae > Tetragnatha > Tetragnatha versicolor. The sequence continues at coordinate 52,305,707 of JANDEH010000010.1, read as the reverse complement.
CTAGTTAGGTGGAATTTAAATGCTGGGATAAGGAAATTAGAAGACTGTTTTGAACGAATGAGGGAGGCAGATAGAAAATTATTTGATCACATGTTGAAGGAGAATGTAGGGGATGATATGTTAGATAAGGAATGTGACGAGAGAGATGTGTATATAGGACAGTTTTTTGAGATGAGAGAGATGGTGAAGGATAGGGTAGGGGAAATGGTATGGAGTAGTGGTAACAATAGTCAAATGAGTGAGGATGGGGTCGCTAGGGACAGTAGATTGGGAAAAATAGGTAGTGGCTTTTTCGAGGAAATACAAACGGGCGGGGTGGAAAAGAGCGGAGTGAAGGGTGTTGGGGCAGCTTTGGGTGGGAAGGAATGTGGAAATATTGAGGGGGGTGACGTTAGGGACACTTCTGCGTCTGCGATGTTGGCCGCTTGTCTTCTCCCTGTGGGGCTTCCCGTGGCGGATGTGGAGAGTCTTGAGACGCGAGGCGTTCAGGAAACTGGTGGAACGGATATGGAAGAGGAGGCCAGGAAAAACTTCTTCAAGACCGTGGAGAAACCCCCTGAGGGTCGTTCTGGCACAGGGCTGCTCTGGCCGGGAGAGCGACCGGAGGTACCGTTCATGGACTGGCTTGAGGAAGGAGTGGTGGAAAAGGTTTCTCCTCAGAACCCTTTGATAAGGGGAACACATCTGCCGCACCACCCCGTGGAAAAACGTGACCGTTTAACGATGAAGGTCGGGCCAGTGTTCGACACGTTGGGTTGGCTTCCGAAGTTCCCTTCCCTCAACGACGGTCTGGTGAAGGAGCGCCGCATCGGGATAACGTCAGTGGAGCGGCTGTGGTTTCGAGAGAACCATATGGCAGTCTCGTCGGACTCCACACAGGCCTTCCTGAAAATGGCTGTGAAGGAGGGTAAGCACTCTCCCCACTTTCGGTGGTGGGAGGAAGGAAAGCCTGGGAAGGAACGGAGCGGCAGGGCAATGGTGCCGCCCTTCTCGATGCGCAACGCGGTTGTGTATGTTCTGCAAGTACACAGTGATGCTAGCCAAGGCGCTCCCACGACTGTGAGCTCCCAACACAGTGAGGAGGTGTTCGTTCCATTGGTGGGAGCGAAGTCCAGATGGGCCTCAGTGAAGCAGAGGACAATACCTCGTTTTGAGCTCATGGTGTACCAAAGAGCAGTGCGATTAAGAAAGTTCTTGGTACAGCCACTAGAGCTTAGTCCGGTAAAGACTTTCTTGCGGACAGGTTCGTCAACAGCGGTGGCTTAGATCCGGAGGATGAACTGGCCGGTGGAACTACATTTGGAACTTCTCGTGTAGTGTATTTGTGCGTGTGTGATAGTTTTGCTGTTTTGGAATTGTATTTTGACCTGGTAGATAAGATAGTAACTCAAGTCTATTACATATCTAAATTTTGTGTTTCTAAGTTGTAATGTGGGAGGGAAATTAGTGTTTTACATTTGGCTGTTATTGAAACTAAGGTCATTTATGTGTGATTATTGATAGTGTGAATGTGATTCAATATGTCTCATTTGATATTACCGTGTTTGCATGTCAGGTCAATTTTTGAGCATTGTAATTTTGTGGTTTTGCCAGTTAAGAGGGATTGTATTTGATAGTAAGGTGATCCAGGGAGATGATTAATTTGGAATAGTTGTATTTTGTCATTTTTGTGGAGAATGGTGAATTTGTGGCTTTAGATTCTAATATATGTTCATTTTTAATGGTGGGGCAATTTTGTGCTGTTACTTGTTTTTGTGCCCTTGTATGTGGTTTATTGAGTAGGGTTTAGGGTTTAATTTGTCTTTTGGCCCCAAATTAAAGGTGGGAGGATGTTGAGGTTTGGAGGAGACGCTCACCAGATGGCGACACGAACGCCGCTGGGGAGCGGGCTCCTCTCGGCTTATCTTCCCACAGGGGGCGACGGGGGGTCGCTTGGAGAGAGATTCTGCCCGGGCAAGTTGAGACAGTGTCCGTTTTTGTCTTGCTGGAGAGAGGGTGTTTTGTGTTGGGGAAGCTACACGGAATTAGGCCTAGGGGAGCAGCGGATTCTGTGCTCGGCCTAATTGTAGCGATAATTAGTGGATGTAGAGTAGAAATTGTAAAGATCCTAGTATTTAACCCCGAATAAAATTGATTTAAACTCAAAGGAACGTCTACGTCTTATTGATGTACTTTTGCAGCCGTCGCCGGAGGATTACTCGGTGTTAGAGGTAAGTGGCCAGCATTTGGTAATTTCAACTGTTCTGTCTCCATTTGTGAACTCCTCTTTTGGTTTCCGCCGCGGTACCCCTAACTATCTCTTTTTTATTGTGTTTTTTAACAGTGAGTTCTTGTTTTGGCTCTATCTCCTTTAGTTTTTAAACTAACTTCATTTCTAACTTCATTTAAACTAACTTTCATTTTTCTAACTTCTTTATTTCGCCACTAGGGGCGCTGTAAGTCATCTCAAGTTACGATAGTAAGGTCTACCCCACAGAGAAAAATCCTAACAGAGGGTCCAAAACGATGTATTCACAAGTTGAATGAATGTAAGGGCGCCACGAGGAACTGTAAATGATTGACAGAGAGATCGGCAGTACATTTTGGAGACCGAACCTGTGATTGGCTGTCACTCAATCTTCTATTTTCGAAGGAGAAGGAAAAAGTTTTTCACAACCAATCAGGTTTTTCCCCCGCCTATCGTGACGTAGATGCGATCGCAGCGCCAAAATAGCCCCACATCCATCCAACTTTTCGATTTCCATTAGCGCCTATGGCCACGGACTCTCTGTTCTAGTACTCTGTGTTCTACCCCTAGGTAAGGGCTTCCGCATAGTCAGTCTGAAAACTAGAATCTGGAGTAATTCGATTCCCCGCACGTGGTCCCCTTGCAGCCTTCGCAATGCAAAAAAGGGGGTTCAAGCGTCAGAGAGGGAATCTGTTTACTCGCTGTCAAACACTATCTCATCCCCCTCTCCTTACGTTGGAAAGGCTAGTGGGGGAAAGCGTGCCGGGGTTCAGTGATTTATAATTTCCCAGTTTCAGCCAAATCCAGACCCACTATGCGGAGGCCCTAAGTGACCCTGGAGAATCCATTCAGAAGACTTACAGCGCCCCAAGCGGTGAAATAAAAAAGTTAAAAAAATAATTTTAAAACTTAAGATAGAACAAAAACGTCAAGGAGAGTATTGTTGCCTACGTTATGAAGAACTCACTGAAAAAAATTTCATGAAAGTATCGTGAATATTCGTGGAGATATTAGCATGTGAAAATAACACTTTTTCAGGCTTCAAAAAAAAAGTTCGTAAATTTGCAAATTTTTCAGTGTTATTGTGTTTTTCTAGTTACATGAAGACAACATTTAATAAAAAAATTCGCAAATTTACGAATTTTTTTCTTTTTTGGGCCTGAAAAAGTGTTATTTTCACATGCTAATATCTCCACGAATATTCACGATATTTTCATGAATTTTTTTCAGTTAGTTCTTCATAATGTTGGCAACAATACTCTCACTGTGGTTTTTGCTCTATCTCCTTTAGTTTTTAAATTAATTTTTATAACTTTTTTATTTTGCCGCTAGCGGCGCTGTAAGTCATATCAATAGTGGGCTTGTTCGTAAAACCTTACTTCCGTGACCCTATGACACGTTGGTTCCTAATAAAAACCGCGAAACGGACTTTTGAAACACCCTGTATACAGGGTGTATATGAAATGGTGCAACAAACTTTCAGGGATGATAGTAGACACCTAGACGAGTCAGAATCACATAGGATTCGGGGGTCCCAGACCAAATCCCAGGGAGTTAAAAATGGAGCGACAAACCAAAAAAAATATTGAAAAATTCAATTTGTAGAACTACTATTGGTTAAAATTTAATTATGGTCTCAAAAATTGTGGTTTAATATTATCTTAAAAGTTTTCACTTTAAAATTTGTTTTATTATGAAAAAAGTAAAACACAATAAAATGTGAAAACTGCCAAAACCTTATTTTGTATTTCGAAATCCTGTTTTTGATTTGATAATCCGAAAGATCATAGTTGAAAACAAGTCCAAAGTTTCACGTAAATGCAATCAAACGCTTGAGATCCTGTTAAAGTTGTTTTTTTTGCGAGCGCAAACAGTTTTCTAGAGCTGTTTCCAGAACGGCAGTTTGCGCTCGCAAACAACAAACTTTAACAGGATCTCAAGCGTTTGATATTGATTGCATTTACGTGAAACTTTGGACTGAAGGGTTTTCAACTATGATCTTTCAGATTATCAAATCAAAAGAAAGGATTTCGAAATACAAAATAAGGTTTTGGCAGAGTTTTCAATTTTTTGTGGTTTTTTAACTTTTTTCATAATAAATAAAATTTTTCATAAGTTCCCTCCACACCCTTAATTTTTGCACATTTAATTAATAAGTACTATTTTCAAGTTTTTACCTTCATTTAAAGAGGTGCTCTTTATAACCCAAAAAGGAGAAATTTTCTTTTTATCACTTATGTAAATGACTAAAAGTATTATTAAATCATAAAACTTGGAAAAATACTGCCTTATTTTGAACTTGTTATGTTTTAGGGGTTTCGTTTGCATTATTTTGCACAAGGTGTCTTTTTCTACTAAATAGATGCTGATCTGTAACTTAATTCACCACATTTTTTAACACATAATTTTTTCACTAACTAGATCAAAAATTGACACACAAAAATTAAAAATTTTAATTTTCCAGGTATTTTTTTATGATTTCCCCAGGTTTTTGGCCAAAATTAGCAATTTTCCTTGACTTTTTAAATGAAATTTAAATTACTCGACTTTTCCAGGTTTTCCCTGACCCGTGGGAACCCTGTTTAATTGACTAATTACGCACAAAATTACAACTTCTAACATTGCCACATGGGGAAGTGGTGCCATCAAGTTGTGCATGGTCCATACCTAGACACTACTTTTATGAATATATCTGTAAGGACTCAAAACTAAAAGGCACGACAGGTCTTTTTGAAATATTCTGTCAAATCAATCTCTTGTATTATTCACAAAATTAACACTTTTGAAATATTGTTTTTATTACATTAAAATCTAAAAAGAAATACAATGGAAATCAAACTGAATTTCAATTTTGAAAAGAGGATTAAGGAACACAACCATTAAATCATGAACTCAAATGATGAAAATTACTTGAATTATCTTAAATTAACAGGTGGTATTCTATAAATAGTTCCAATACTTCAAAATATGAATGATTATGTACATAAATATAACATTATCTTCGCACAATTTTACTATTACACAAATGTTATCACAGTCAAGTTTAAAGTAAAATGTTACAACTTTTACATTTACTTGAACATTCAATCAAGAATAGAAAAATCTATTTACATGTTACACAAGTGATTCATTGCACTTACACTCCCTCTTCTAAAATATTTTTATAAACCAGTTTTGCAACACAATTCACTCAAAACTGATAATATCAAATTATCAACACTTCGATAAGAGCAAAAATATTATTTCAATTAAAAAATTGCTTGCAAATAATTACATTTCTTTACAGCACACCAAAGTGATTTCAAAATCATAGTACAAATTTTAACTAGGGTTGACAACCCCAAAACAACTTGGGTAGAAAAGCCAAACCATTCTAAAGTGCTAAGCGCAGACAATTGATCACAAATCACTGTGGTGACAAGGCTAAGGATAGAAATCAAGTTTATAGCTTTATCAAGAGTAGCTTTTTATACTTTGATGATTTTTCTAAAAGACCATACAAAAACCATAAAGATCAGTCTTTCTATTGAAAATGAAACTAAAATTTAACAGTATTAAGGTATGTCCTAAAGAGCATTTTAACCACCTCAATTCAGCGGAACATCTTATATCCTATCAATAAAGCTTGTAACATCATTGTTGTTGTTGAAACACCATTATAGGATCGTTTATGTGAATGTCTGAAGGTCTAAGAGAATTATAAACGATCCCATAACCACGTTTCAACAAGAACAAGGATGTTACAAGCTTTATTAATGGGACATTATGTGTCCTGCCGTACTGAAAGGGTTAAAGAAACATTCTTTTCACTTTTAAATAAACCATTTTATCAAAAACAAATTACTGTTTGTCCCCAATTGCACCTCTTATGATTTATGGCCCTGTTTGTCTGCATTTGAGCAACTTAGGATTGTATTCTAAACCTCATAGTACTTGGGTTTGTGATACCACATTCCTATGCAAATCTGTGTTTGTGTACTCTAAGTTTGTATTCGAGTCTTCCACTGTAATACAACCTTAGCTTAAAAAAACCCACTGCTTTCAGATTAAGGTTGCAAATCAAGTGCTATTATGAACCTTAATCATAATGGCTTAAACCAGGCCTGCTCAGCAGATGAACCACCCCTTTATTTTGAGGCCCTATGTTTCAAATTTTCCCCATGCTAAAAATTTCGAAAGAAACGATTGATGGACATAAATTAAAAAAATAAATAGTTAATTCTTTAAAATGTGTCAATCAACTATCAAGGGGTAAACATTCTATTTTCCCTATAAGTTTTATGAAAACCAAAACTGTAAAAAAATCTAAAAACAATTGATGAAAGCGCAAACTTCGTGTATTTTAAACATACACATGATTATGTTATCAGACTTCTCCAGCCATTAAGATAATATTAACTATTTCTATCAATATAGTTAGGAATAAGGAATTATAAGATTGAGATTTAAATATTTTTTGACTGTGGTGCTTATACTTGGCATAATTTGGCTTTTGCATCACAGTTAAATTTGAACAGGCCTAGTCAAAACAATACAAACATGTTTATCTTGAACAATCTTGTTTTTTTTTATATCTGCAATATTATCAATGCATACTTTGCTATAGTGTAAAAGTTTTCTTATAAAACCTAACAGTGACTATTTATATCATATATAATGAAGTACATAATACAGATAAAAAATTTCATCAGGTTTAATATGAGTCTTATCACACTAATACAGTTGTAGTCCTGTTTAACAGGAGTATATTTCTACCAAGCACCATCTGAATAACCAAATTTAATATCAATTGCAGGGTTGAATAAAAACAAGTTATGAAATATTTTCAGTTATATTTCTCGAATTTCTTTAACAGTAAAAAATACAAGAAATCTAGATCAATGGGAGTACTTAGATTGTTTTTAAAACAAATTTAATAACTAGAGACAACAGGGGAAATTTTAATGTATGTATCCACTTGTATAATTTTTTTAAACTTAAGATATTTAAACCATGTAACACACTGATTAGGAAAAAGAAATAAATCCCTGTTGTACTTAAAAATTTATAAAAATATGCTGTTGGCAATACAATTTAAAGAACTTTAGGTACATGACTCTATAAAATCAGCTTCTAAAATCACTTCTATTTGTTCAGAAGTACTCTTAGGAAAACAAGAATCAGGGAAAGAGAATATAGTTGTAAGAGTATGTAAATCCGGAGCAGATTTTGATTTCGATATTGGAGAAGCTCGGTTTTCATCTTTGGAAACTTTTGTTTCAGGTTTTAAGATCTTTGAACTTTTAGCTTGACTTGAAATGTTTGATAAAGTATTAAAAAATGACTGAAGCTGTACTATTGAGTTAATAGTAGGCATGGAGAGTAGTAGTTGACCAGGAATGAATGGAAGACGTTTATCACTTGGCACCTAGGTAAAACATATGCATTATTAAGTAAATCAATAAATAAACAACTATATTTCGAGTCAATTCATTAAACAGTACCTTTTTGTTCAAAAGATTTGCCAATCTTATTATATGAGGAACAAACTCTGGAGAGTCAGGCTGCTTGGATTCACCTGCTTCTTTTGGATCAGATTGTGTGGGACTATCACCAATGAACGCCCAACGATACCTATGTTCAAATAAATATTAAAATTAATAAGTACTAAATTGAATTAAAAAAATTTAAAGTGATAATAATAAATACAGGGTGTTTCTATCATGGCTTTAAATTGAAAACATCGCCTTTCAGTCTTAAAGGTAAGTATAAGTCATCCATTACAAAGTGACCATGCTTAAGTTTTGTAAATGGAAAAATCAATTTAACTAGCTTAAGCTAAGTAAAAAATGGACATTGTAACTTCTATCTACAGGGTGAATCAAAACGCTGTTAATCAATTCAATCCTAATTGGCTCGAGATTACCATTGAATCCTATGGAAAATTTGGGGTGGTTAAGACTTAAAGGGTTAAAATAGCATAATACAAAAACTACAAAAAAATTGTATTGAAAAGAAATTGCAAGAGATAAGCAAGACTGGATATTTAAATAAAAAAATATAAAAAAACATTATTAGATTCTTTTTTTAATGTTGAAAGTCTGATTCAGTGTTGCCAGACATTTGGATGAAAAAGTCGCAGATCAAAGCTCTAAAAGTCATGGGTTTGAAATTTTTGAAGCCCAAATTTTAATTTAGAAATAATATTGTAGTTATACACTTTTAACAATGTTAATGAATTGTCATTATATACTCTAGAACTTTAAAAAATAAGCATTAAATTTTTTAAAGCTATTTCAACTCGAATAAAACTGATAGTCCAGATTATCTTTCATAAAATGATACTTTTACAATAAATATCCTTATAATTTTTTAACCTTCCATTAGTTAGATACATTGTTAATCTAAAAGCGACTAAGTTGAAAGTAATTCCTCAATATTTGAAAAGGAACGGAACCCACACATAACAGAAATATTCAATTATATTAAAAACCTCATAAGAATATTCTCAATACTCGATTTATAAATCGCATAGCTTTGGTTCACACTACCTATCGGGGTTAATCGGAAAATTCTCGCCCTTATCAATACCCTACCCCTCTTCCAAACTTGCTTTCAGTCTTTATTATATCTCCAGGGCTTCGAGGCATGGATTCAAAAAGAGTAGGGAGAGACGCTGACGGGTTACTTATGACTTACCCAATACTGCACTAGAAGTGTGTATTTGTAATTATTATGTCAATTTTTTTCAAAACACAAAAGTTGAGGATTAAAATGCCCTAGCCCAAATTAAATTTCTACTACTATTTTTAAGTAGCCTATTGTCCTAATCAAAATTTTTGTCGCAATGTTCTGATTCACCTTGTTTTACAGTGTAAAATAAATATGCAGTTAATTTTCACTTGACTTAAATACCTTAAAACAATCAAGATATAATTCAAGTATTACATTTGAAACTGTGGAAGAATATTAGCTGGTAAGGCAACTGTCATATCCAATAATTTACAAACAGATAGGTACAGATGCAACCAAGCAGGATGATTATGTGCATTTAAACCATTGCTACTATTCATAACCCAGGAGGAATCAAGGGTAGATATCCGTCGTAGGTGGGAACTAAAATGAAATAGAAAATATTTTTTATTCATACCAATAAAACTATATTCATAGGCTTGATAGAAATAAATGAAAAGGAATTTTTTAATGCATAAGTGACTTGTAATAAAAATTTGCTTAACTCATTCTTATAGCATAGAGCAGAGCTTAATGAGTTTATCAATAAATTATAGTTGCTATAGTAAAGGTTTATATTAGAAAAATCAATAAACTGTTTATTTTTATAACTTTCATCGAAAAGCTCTGCTAATTTATTTTTGGGAAGGATTTTGTTTAAAAAAAGAGAACATAACACATTTCTAATAACTTTAGTCCGACAGCCAAGAATGGAATAGGTTGCTAAAAATCAAATGTTATTCTAACTCACTTTTTTAAAAAATTAGTAATTACATGGTTTTTAAAATTTCACAATAATAGCATTTGGAAAATATTGGTTCAGTAAATACTTTCAAAAAGAATTTGCCTACACAGAGTTTGCACAAAATTGTTGAAACACCCTGAAGAGAATGAAAAAATAATGACACATAAAATGTGTGTACAAACAAAATATGTAAGAGTTCCTGAGTATGAAATAAACCAATTGTTTGGAAAAATGATATTTACACAAGATAAAACAAGTAAGCAGAGCAAAGGAGGATTAAACGAGTTAATAGAAAAGCAATACACACACACATACAAAAACAAATTTAAAGAGTAGATAAATGTTATAAAGCATGCTATGTGTTAATAACAATACCTGTGACTTTTTCTGAGACCAACACCATCATTACTTTATGAAAGACGATACACCCGGCGGAAAGAATTTGAGTTAAAGAAAGAAAATTACAAATTAGAGATTTCAAATTAAGATAAAATCTATATAAATTATAAAGATTTTGCTTAAAAAACATGGATAATACAAAAAGCAGTAGCAACTGTACATTTTTTTTATTAAAGCAGTTTAAACTATACTTAGCAGTTTGTGAGATTTTTACATACTTAATTTGCAAAATATGTTAATATGTATTAAAGGTGAAATAGTAACTAAATAAGATATTCATTTAACCTAAAAGTTGAATAAATCCTTTACCTGAATTCTTCTGAATCAGCACATAAATCATATTCAATTTGAGTAAAAACTTGAACCTAAGAAAGGGTGTTTCAATATCGTTTTTAGCTGTTTTAATAATAAGGATATGTTTTTAAATGCATACATAACCTATAATGGTTCAAAACCAACCCACATTTTTAACAGGGTTCCCACTCAATTTCAGAAATAAAATTTCCCGACTTTTCCAGGTCAATTTTAGAGATTTTTCGGTAAAAAAACTAGCAATTCACAGCATTTTTCGGATACTTCGTGCATTTTTTGAATAAATTAATTATTTTTTCACATTTTCATTTCCCAGCTATTTTTTTATGATTTCACAGGTTTTTGGCCAAAATGAGCAATTTACCCTGACTTTTTAGGTAAATTTTAAATTCCCTGACTTTTTCAGGTGTTTCCTGACCCGTGGAAACCCTGTTATAATGGCAAACTAAAATATTTCACTTATTTCAGTCTATCACTTTACACAATGAGACTAGTTCCAAATATTTAATTATTAACAATTGCTGATGCATACTAATTGATGATTAACAATTGCTTATTTCAATGCATAATAACAATTATGCATAAACACAATTAAGAACACTTCCAACAAAAGATGTCTTGATTGTATTGCAATTATATTGTGTATGAAAAAGACAAATGTCTTCAAATAGTTTTAATCCAAATTTAACACACCTTTATATTTTAAACATTTGCAACACCAGTTTTAGAAGATATTTCTAACATTCTAAAACACATTCAGAACACTCACACCACAACGAGTATACCTAACAGTACAACTAAAGTGTTAGTTTGAGAAAAAAAAAGTGTTCTTAAATGTATTTTAAGTTATTTTTGCGAGGAGCATTTTCCATAGGATCCTCAATGGGTAGGAATACAAGACATATGTGATCAAACTTACCTTTAGAATTTACAAAGGCCTGTCTAAGAGAATGTATGTTTTTTTACTATAATTTTCTAATATATTAAAAAATTTTTCCTTTAGCATTTCATCTTAAAAACAATATTTCCAAGTTAAGAAGAGCACACAAAACATTTTTCAATATGACTATTTTGCTATTATGTACATTTGTGAATTTTCAAGCATTAAATGTGCATTGTGAAAATGTATAGTTAAGAAAAAAAGTTATGTACAGAAGGATAACTATAATTTTTTTTGACAAATTTAAGGTTATTAATGTTTTTATAATAAGCAATATTAATACCATTTCAGTGATAATCACAGGCCATAGTGAGGTGACATGATGAGGGGTCATCCTAACCAAAAGAACTCGAAAACACAAGAAAATATGTGCCTGAACAATTGGCACATGAGACATTCTAAGGCTTTCTGTCAATCTTTCTGTAAATAAAAACTTATAAGTAAAAACATTTCAATAATTTTTTTTAAGCAAAGAAATTTATTTTCTTCAAGTTCAAACTGAATTTTTTGTAGAAAATTAAATATATACTAACCCTGTATGTCAGGCATATATTTTTGATACTGGTCGATTTCACTACAGAATATAACAAAAGCCAATCGCTTGAGTAGCTGAGCTCTTTGTTCATATTCTTGTTCTTTGCTGCTAAACAAATTAAGAGATCCAGATTGTGCAACAGATACACGAGCTAGAAAGATATAATTTTCAGCATTACAACAAAATTTGAAAGAAAACCTATAATCATAAATCATACATTGAAAATTTGTACATTTTGTTAACATTTGTAAAGTGTGATGCTTGCCAAAATTACCTTTTAAGCTTATCATACAAGTTTTAAGGGCTAATTTGAGTAGTATTATTTGAAGAAGGTTCTAAGTATTATAAGATTACTGTGTGAACTCCATTCCCTAAAATTTTTATCGTTGCTTTTACATTTGTATTACAAAATGCTTCTGTGCAGCAAGAACCTACATTGGCAAAATTTTCTTAAATGCAATAGTCCTATTTAGTATCCAAACTAAAAAATAAAAGATTTAAATATCAAAGCACTAGTTTTTAGAGTCATTTAATAAGATCTCAAAGAAAATGTTATTAAAAAAGTATAAGTTCTCCTAAAATCTAGAAAAATATGTTCGTTAAAATACTAACGTAGAGTTATCATTATGTATAAATGAGGAATCATTTTTCATGATTTAATGTATTCTTTAAAAATATGTAATTTTTTAAGTGTTGGTCTAAAGATAAATTTTGTGAAAGTGTAATTTTGTAAAACCAACACCATCTTTTTTTGCCAAGACTTTCAAATATAATTTCCTACCCTACAAGAGCAACCTGTAGTACACCTAGAGACAATTAAGAGATACTCAAAGCTGAAAACATTGATTTAATACTCACACATGAAATCTCTAAAAGTAGTTTTATCATGGGTCATAAGATGATCAATAATAGCTCTCCAATAAGAAATGCAACTAGGACTCATTTGAAAAAATGAGGAGTCAAGAAGAAGTTCAAAAGCTTCTTTACGCCAAGCTTTTCTCGTATGTTGATAACCAGAAATATTAGCAAGTAATTGACAACAAGCCCGGAAACTTGGAATGTTATGTGTACTGAAACAAAGTTTAATTCATGTATATCATAATAAATCCCTTAAGTGCATATGAAAATAATAATTATCACTATTAGCTACACAATTTAGGTAGGTATAAATGAAGAGCACAATATATTGCCTACATATTTTGCTTTGAACATTGGTTAGCAAAAAAAAGTTTTTTATGGATTTTTTTAAAGTCTTAAGATGCACCTAAATTTGAACCCACAGGTGAAGCAAGCAGAGAATATTTAGAATTTTTATCCAATCTGCAAATTAGAATTCTGCAACATCTAATGACTTAATCCAACAAGCAGATTTTGTGAAAATTGGTACATTATCTGCTTACTTCAGCTATGAGTTCTAACTTATAATGTTCAATGTTCATTTCAAAAAACAGATATAATTTCGAGATATAATATTTTTTATAAAATACATTCATTTTTATAACATTGTAGTAAATAAATAAACTAAAAATCATAGGATGTTACCGTTACTAAATTTTTCAAGACATTTATTTTACTTGTACATAAAAAAATAAATCCAACATAGTTTATTTGCACATATAAGAGTTTAAAAACATACAAATGTTCCAGAGATCAATGATCCCCTTTGTCAGTGCTAAAAAGTGGAAAAAACGAGAAACTGTATACTGTATTAGTATTTATACAGTAATAATAAGGAAGAACTGGGAAATATAGGGGAAACTACCCGAACAAAAGAGTAAAGTTACAATTAAAACCTAGGCAGATAAAAAATAATCATAGAACTAATGTGGACAAAAAAGCTGTTTTGTCATCTTTGGATTTGATGTTTTTAGACTCTTCTAAGTGCAAATAAACTACATTGGGTGTGAACTGAATTGCACAGGCATTTCTTTTAGTTGAAAGGTATGTCAATTAAATACAAAAAAGTAATAAAAATTTAATTTTTGCGTATTTTGTGGTTTGATTTGAGCTCAACAGATTTAGTATGATATATTAGCTTTTAATTTAAAGATTAATTAAACAATTAATTTTAAACAATCCTATGATTTGTTTCATTTATGAAAAGCAAATCAAAAATCTTATGCAGTTGAGCTGATCTTTGACATAAAGTTTTAAAAATTAAGGAGCTTAATTCTTATCAGAAATCAATGTTCTTGACTGTAAAAATTTAAGCAAATAAAGTCACATCTTCTACTAACTAAGCATGAATACAGTCAATTTTTGGTGCATTCCAAATATGTTGAAAAACCAACTTTTTATAAGAAATTTGAAAGTTGTCTTTGGACAAAAAAAACTTGCCTGCTCTTTTAAAAGAGAAAGGGGGGGAAATCTCCTCCTCTTACATAATTACACAAAAGAAAGTTCTTAAAAAAAGTATTATGGAACAAATTATGTGTTGTTGTAAATGTGCAATATGGATTTCTTTAACTTGGTATAACTTGATCACTATGTGTGAGTGAGCTATGACACACCCAAAATACAACCTAAATATTAAAACAGAAAGCATATGTACCTGTGGTTTTTTAAATAGGGAGTGACATAATGCATAATATTGCTCAATAGGGGCACAACCTTTTCCTTTTCTTCTCCAACATATACAAAATCTAAAACTGGTGCTAGGAACTGAAAAATAAAATAAAGGATAAATACATGTGCATCACATGCATAAATAAGATATGGATCAATAACAAATGCTCAGCTGTTTTGTAAGCCTCAGGGAACAGACTACTTATACAAATGTAACAATTTATAGTGAGAAAGCTACATCAGTTTTTAGACTTGCTCAGGTTTATAATTAAATCTTCCATGATAAGACAATGTCTTATGATTTCATGTACAGTAACAGGCTTTATATCAAGCATCTGAAAACAAGCTTTTTCAGATTTATTGAGAGGAAATCATTGTTTTGCCTCTCATTATCATTAAATTGTTCATTGTTCAAACAATCAGTTAAAATTTCAATGAAAAATTTTACTACAGGAAAATAATGTAACATACTTTAGCTAAGCTACATAATGCTTGCACACTATATTGAGCATTGCTTTGGACAGTTGGAGCACCATTACTGTTTTCAGATCCCTTTCCTTTGCAATTATCACCTAATACACATAAATACCAAAATTAGTATTATTGAACATTTATTCACCTTGTCATATTATTTTAATCTGTCTTTAAGAAAAATTAAGATATTTTACACTGAGAAAAATAAGTAAATCTAGATTTATTAATTGAGAGGAAATCATTGTTTTGCCTCTTATTATCAGTATATTGTTTTACATACTCCTTCATAGTGGTTTTTTATGTATTTGTTTAATTTTACTTATTGTATTAATTGAAGTAAATTTATCAGTCACCTGAATGGGACATAGTCCCCTTGGTGATGAATATGTTCTTCGTCGAAGATTTTTTATAATTATTTATGTCATATCAATAAATTAATTATTGTAATTATTAAATGTTGTCAACTTTTAAATACAAAATATCACAATATAACATGATTACATGAGACAAAAAATATAACAAAGGTATTTCACAAAGTATGAATGAATATCGGTTATGCATTACTGAATGAATACATTACCCTCATCATTAGCAGTTGAAATGTCAGACTGTGGACCAGGACGAACAGCTAAATTTCGCCATAACCAGGTTGTTTGTTCCAAACTGTC
Source organism: Tetragnatha versicolor (assembly GCA_024610705.1). Taxonomy (NCBI): domain Eukaryota; kingdom Metazoa; phylum Arthropoda; class Arachnida; order Araneae; family Tetragnathidae; genus Tetragnatha; species Tetragnatha versicolor. The sequence goes on along the minus strand of JANDEH010000010.1, from coordinate 52,290,131 downwards.
ACATGCAACTGTACTACATGCTTCAATAAGTTTGTGAGCTATGTCCTATACATAAATGAAGTTATATAACTATTTGAGAATTATCAATTTAAAAAAATACCGGCAAGAGTTTACACATCTTTTACCTGAAGATCTTTTTGAGATTTCTTATCTTCCAATAAAGGGGACCGTTGCACAAATTCGTGGAGAATACTAAAACATGACAAAAATTAGCAAACAAAATGAAAACAAACATATATTAATAAATTTAGGGATTATGACTTTACCCCAGTAAGTGGAATTGCACTAAAGGAAATGAAATCTGTAAGCCATCTCTCCACAAGCCTAACAATGATTGCCATGTTTCAATAAGTTGTGAGCCCGAAGTTTGTTGGATGTAAGCCAAGAAAAACTGCAAAGTATTGACTTCGACAGCAACTTTATTCTAAAAGGAAAGAATAATTATAGTATTCAGAAACCAAATGTGGTTGCATTACTCTGTCTTGTTGAAAAAACAATGGTTACTTTTTGTGACATTGAAGGGGGTTGCTTCAGAACATTTCGAACTGTCTGTACAATTGATTCCAAAGGAAAAACTTTTATTGCAGCCACCAGCTCTACAAGTAGAAGTTGTTCTTTTGACCACAAAGGAATAACCTAAATAGTATTGGTTTTAATAAAGTAATAAATATCACATCAGAGTAATTATTATTATATCAGGTAGAATAATCAAGACAAAATATAATACTAACAGCCTTGGCTGAACTAGGTAAAATACAAAAATCAAATCTAGATGAAATTCCACACATATTACTTTAAAATGTTGCAAATTGCTTAGTTACAAAATTTGTCCATTAACTCATAGGTTCATTAAAAAAATGTTCATATTCTTCAATTATTGGATTAAAAAATATATAATGGATAAGAAACAGCACTAAACATTAAGATTGAAATTATTTAAAAATAAACCTTTCAATTCCAAAAAGATATTCCCATAAATAGGTTAAAGTAAAAATTATAAGCGTGAACAAAAAAAATTACTTTTCTAGCTTGAACATTCTTTTTATCTCGACTTTCATGCCATACAACAGCAATTGCTGCCATAAAATGTGGACCATGATTCAAAGACACTGGGCTCAAAAAACTCAAAATATGCTGCTTAACAACCTAAAATTTATAAAGAGCTAAATTAAATAATATTTCACTAAATTTTGAGAAGATGTATTCATAACAAGACTTATGTAAAAAAATTCTAATACATTTAACAACATTTAAGTCAGAAGCAAGTGAAAGGAAACTAATCATATTTCCATAGGTATATTTAAGCAATAACATTATAAAGTCCTTTTTTCCCTGAGTTTTCCAAAATTCATGAAGTTTTGTATGTATTTTATTGGGACTATAAGAGGACATTTCTGTCATTAACAGAAAAACATTCATTCAAAAGTCAAATACAAAAAAAGACAGCAAAAAACATTGTCGTAAAAAATAAATTATATCTAGGCATATTATTGTTGTAACTTTTATAGTGAGAGCTATAACATAATTATACAAAAGGATTTTCATTACCTTGGGTGTACCCATTATCCACCATTCTCGGTGATGGTTTTGTTTGTCAACTTCAGTGACTATTTGAAAAACTGAAGTTATGCTGGAGATAACTCTAGGTAGGTTACTAAGAAGAACCCGTCTTGCTGATAGTATAGGATCAAAAGTAGTTCCAGCCTCTCGACCAGAAATATCCTATAAAATATATGAAATGTTCATATGAAAATTGGACCAAAAAACTGAATTGAATTACTTAGTTTTGACCAAGGATGGGAACATTACTTTTAATGTCTAACACAACTATTTATAGTTTATAATTTATAGCAGTATACTAAAATTTTGATAAGCTAGATATAGTGCAGAAAAACCTTTCTGAGCGACAATCTTTGACAACAATGAACTTTTGAAAGCACTGAATTTTCTGTAATTCACCTCTTCGCCTCTGGAGCATCCTAAGTAAACCTCACACAAGGACTACAAATCTGTGCTCACAAACATAAGTTGATTAGTGAGTCTAATGCCTCAAGGTCACTTAAAAGAAAAAAAAGCACCAGGCACAAGGATTTAGAACAGTGTTTCCCAACGTGGGGTGCACGCCCCACCGGGGGCAGTATGATTAGGGGGCAATTTGAAAATTTTTAATTAAATTGCCCCCCAGGTGGGGCATGAGCCACCATGTTTTATTTACTTTCCAAGAACGATTTTCGAAAAAAGAGACTGGGGGGCATGGAAAATTTAGAAAGGCTTTGGGGGGGTATGGACAGAAAAAGGTTGGGAAACACTGATTTAGAATATAAAATGCATAAATAATTATTAAAAGAAAATTTTTTGAATCAACAAAACTATTAAAATGTGATGATCTTAAATTATTTTGAATGACTCTTCTCAGTTGTAAGTAGTATGTAATTAATGGACGGAAATTACAGAGGGTATTTACACCAGAGAAATTTTACTGTATAATCATATTTTTGATATTCATGCAAACAAAACAACAGTAATTAATAAAAAAATTCCAGGAAATTGTGTTGAAACAACTCTAAAAAGAAAACCTTTCTTGATAATATTAACAAATAAAGAAATTTCATTCATACAAACCACGCATGTACCTTTTGATTAGAGGAAGTGGAAAACACATGTATAAGATTTGAAATAATTTGCGATGCACTAGTCCCTGGAGCATAAGGTTGGGAAGGAACAGGTGGCAATGGTGGCTGATTAAGAGGAGAGAGAACTGGAGCAGGACATTCCAGTAAGCAGTAATGGCACAGTGTGGTTAGACCTTCTATGAGGGTAATTAGATAATCAGGAGGCATGGCTGTTGGATTAGTTGTGGTAGTGCTTTTGGCATTTCCAACACTACAGAAAGAAAATTGGTTAAAAGCTAAATACAACATTTTCAGTAAGTTTTCACACCGCAAAAAAACATTCAAAATACACTACAAGAAGTATAAATGGTAGGTTCAAAAAGTTCCCAGAATGGTTGCCTACACTCACACAGGTGTTTGTTGGAGGGGAAATATCGTTTTAAGAGGTTTGCAGCACTGATAAGGAAAACACCCAGCCATTTGGAATTCATTTTCGGTACTGCTGGTATTACAGCTACAGATAATTTCTGATGAAGCGAATTTTTCATTCATCAGATTTTGAAATGACGTCCTTAGAGCAGTGCAAAATCACAAAAATTCTGTGCTTTGTTTGAGAAATCACCTTCAGAGACGCTGGAGATGCCGAAGAAAACATATGGATACTATGGCATGAAAAAGTACAAGCAGTATAAACCAGTGGTTCCGAACCGGTGGTATGCGGGTACGTTTCAGGTGGCACATGTGAGTCAAAGCGATATATGTAAAGCGAGGACAGTCCAATGGGGAAACTGCTCGCTTTTTATCTTGGCGCCATCTGTTGGATGTTTGGCTTTTAATAAATCATGTGAAACCATCATCATCATAATCATTACCATGTGCAATTGATTTTTGTTTGATCTTTTTAACTATACAAGTATCTACACAGTCTGTGGCTTAATCTTCATGCTATTAATAGCTTCTGTGCGCATGAGCATTGAGAACGTGAACATTACTCATCTGCTCCAGGAGTGGAGGAGTGACCGCGCCGGGGCGACGAGAGCTGTCTAATATTGCCAGTGATTGTGCAATGTTTATATGTTGTTGTAATGATTCGTTGTGGGTGTTGTAATAATTAATTGTGACTTTGTATAAGAAAACTGAACTATGAAACGATTTCTGTAAAGAACTTAATATAAGAGAAGTTGTGAGTAATAAAGTTCCAAATACTAAAAAGGGGTCCTACCCCTGAAAATTTTTGGAAATTTGACTCTAAAAACAGGGTTTCATCTTGATTTTGGTACACTTTGTTCGAATTTTGGACATACATTTTTAGGTAGGATTAGGATTTTGATGAACTTAATAAAATAAGTATTGAGTAATAAAGTTACAAGTACAAAAGTGGGGTTTGGGGGTCCTCTCTTTGAAAAGTTTTGAAAACTTGACCCTAAAAACAGGGTTTTAACTTGTTTTGGAAACCAAAACAAAACCAGAAAAAAGACCAAAACCAGAAAATAAACTACAAACAGAGCTCACTTCATTGGAGGCTCCACATTAAATCCAATTCAATTTTAGGGTGATTTTAGAGCTCTAAAAAATTCCGGTAGGAAGGAGTAAAAATCAGTTCTTAACAAGAAAATCCCTGTAGAAAGTTATTTACATAACATTTCAGAGCAATGCAAATTAGCAATTATCAAAACAAAAAATGTATTTATTTCAGATTTCTTCCAGGAGCACCTAGAAATGCTTGGCAGAGCAGTTTGGGAACCACTGCTATAGATAAAAAGAGAGTGAACACTTTTCTTACCTTTCGGATGGAGACGAGCAAAACAATTGCATAACATTTTCTAAGTTGATGCAAAGTTGATTAACAACTGTCATGATTAATCTGGGTAACCAACGTCCAACAAAAGGCAAAGCAGAAGTGACCAATGATAGCCAATGTATATGCAAGTGTGCACTATGCTCTTGCCGCAAAGCAGTTAATACAGCACTTAAGAACATAGACTGACAAGGAACAGGAACACCTAGGATACAAAGATTCAATGGATATAAATACTTAGAAAATTCTTAAGTTTGTTTAAGGCCTTAAAATTTAAAACAATATCTAGTATTTATGGAAGTAATGAGTATTTGTAGTGAAGTAATATTGTTTAAATGTGTTATATGGATGGATGTACAGTATTAATAGCACACCACAAAGCTTAAGCTAGTGATAAAGTGTGTTTGGAATAAGTAAAGTTCTGTCAATAAATGATGTCTCACTTTTAAGGTAAGGAGGGGGCTTATCGATTTGTGACACTTTGTAACAAGGGGGAGGGGGTTACAAGAATTGCGACATCCCACACTGCAAATCAATGAAAAACAGGGATGCCAACCTGAGACAACACTTATTCGTAATCGCCCCCGCCCACAAAAAAAACTCTGACTCGGGGCTTGTTCACCGACGCCAAGCTTTCTGCACGTAGAAAAAATGACCCAATCTTTTGATAAGTTTTAAAAAAGTCCTGAAAACGCAAATGTTTGAGAAAAGGCCTTTTTTATCCTCCCATGAATCAATCATCCATGCAGATCAGAATATTCTTAATTCCGATCGATTCCCCCTTCTTATTGCCTATCTCATAAGCTACTAGCGTTATCCTTTTTATTTGCAATTCTAAGTAAAAAAAATTGTATAGAAAGGATTGAAGCTAAAAAAAGAGAATTGTGAAGAAAAATTTAATACATCGTCTTTAAAATATAATTAGCGTAGCTTTAACCGTAATTGCGGAATTCGGGGCCGAAATGCGGAATGATCCCGCAAAATCCGGAATAGTTGGCATCCCTGGAAAAATCAAACATTGTTTTAGGAAAATGTATCTTACCCAGAGGTATAAACAACATTATAAAGAGAATGCTATCAAAATAACAGTTCCCTTTTAAATTATAAGATGGGTACACTTCAGCTTTGAATAAAATTGAATCCCAAGTTCTTGTCAACATTTTGCCTAAACTATTTTTTGAAAGTATAGCATAACGTGTGACATAAAGGAGGGAGGGGGTATTGAGAGGTGGGACACTTTGTGACAAGGGGAACTAGGGGGTCAAAAATGTGGAGAAAAAGTATGACATTAATGGAAGGCCCCTAAAACATTACTAGTACAAGAATTTTAGAACCCTGAATCGGGTCATCAGTAAATTCGTAACTAAATAAAGGAAAGGATATATTTTATCTTACTTACAACAAAATAAAAATAATACAGTACATTAAATACCTGGTTGAAATTTGGAAGAATACATTTGTGAGCTAGACTTGACGCTAGGCTTTTTTTCTAAGGAGTCAATAGATTTTGAGCCAGATGTATTCAATGAATCTTTATCAGTACCAGTTTGGGAAAGAACTGTATCTTCCAAAACAATAAGAGTTGCCATTAATCTCAATAAATGAACCTAAAAAGAAACAAAGTTTCAAATCATTAAATGGAAAATATTTCACACAGTGAACAAAATCCTAAATATGTTGAATTTTATTTAAATTTAACAAAGCAAAATCAATTATTTCAAAAGTTAGCATTCGTTTACAGATCAAAGCTTTCAGGAAGTTTAAAATATTAACCAAATACAGAAAGGGGGATAAACTTTGAAGCAATACAAAATGTGAACATTACTGTTTCTTACAAATTGATTTGAGTTTTAGTTCCCACACTTCCAAACATGTGCTCCCAATGCTTTCATACTTTAGGGTGTTACTTTATTACTGGCCTGAATTGAAACAATGGTAAAATTTTTGCATCTTTATTTGAGTTTTCCCCAGTATCAAAATGATATTCCTCCAAAATATCTGCTAAATATTAACCCTTTCAGACCTAGCCGCTCCAAAGTTTCCATTAGTTTCAATGGTAATATTGGGTGCCTTTGGTCTGAAAAGGTCAAATGAAAGTAAAGGTAAAATTATTAATTTCTCTTTGAAAAATTAAAATTTTTAATGATATTATTTACAGTTTTTATTTTCTTTATATGTGGTTTCCTCAAAGGTCTATAATTTTCTTCTAAAATCTAAAGGTACAAATAAAAAATGAATGATTATTTTGGTAACAATACATGGACTCTTTAATGCTTCATTAGTACATAAAGCCCTGGTCTTATTGTGTCCCTATTAAGTAGGATCCACTGTACTAAGAAAAAAATCGCATACCTGATAAGTATCTTGGAAATCATTTGGTGATACTTTGTTTTGAACAGACAACCTTGGAGCTCTTTCATTAAATTCTACAATGGCTTCTGTAAAAGTGGTATTCTTTTCTTCCTCAGCGGAAACTTTGTACTGAGAGTCATACACACTAGCAGCAAGGCAGTGCAATAAGGTTTTCTGAACCTTGCTTCTGTGTAATAGATCACTTAAGTAGGATGCAAAGCACTTTCCACTATCCTTTACAATACCAACAAGCTCAGAAAAGACAAGAGTTAAGACTTCCATGCACAATAACCTTACATTTCTATTTCCAAGCACCTCTTCTTCAGTCAAACGAACATGAGGTAAGTTAGGATAGTGGCTTCTAATGTGATATAAGCAAGCTGCAACAATAACTTCAACATACGTATTGCTTCTAAACATAGTCGTAGCCTCAGCAGTTAATTCTCCATGAAAGTTATTACCAAAGACTGACTTTCGATGGCGAGCTAACAAAACCTGTAGTTTTTGACCTCTTAAGCTCAGAGAGTTACTTATATTTGTTGTAGACATACTACACAAAGCAATTCTTGGATTAGTTAATATAATAGCTTTTAAAGAATAAAGAGCATATAAAGTTTTTTGGGAATCATACACTTGACAGTAGAGTAAAATGTAAGTGTGTAAAGGGTGGACAGTTAGTTCAGGCATATTGATAAAATCTGAAAACTTGGTAAATGTATTGTTAAAATCACACATATCACTGTATTCATCATTGAAATTAAAATCTCCAGAAGATAAATCTCTTTCATTGGTAGAATTAGCAACTACGACTTGAGAAATGATATCATCAAGAACTGAAGACACAATATTTTCAATGCTCAATTCAGAATCCAAAATGCTTTCATCTTCTCCCATATCTTCGTCAAAAGAACTTCTCCGAGGAAGCTCAATACGCTTGGCTTGAGAAAAATCTGGAGAAACAAAAGTTGTACAATCCAACTGAGAATCACTCCCTAGGGATGATAAAGACCCAAAAGGATTTACAAATACAGATATAGGCAACTTCAAATCTCGTTCATGGCTAGAAGGTAGTTCAAAGTCTTGTATCATTGAGTTAGAAGTAACAACAGTTGAGCCTTTATTGCTTTCAACATTTAAGACTGACGTTAAGGCTAAAATTTTCTTTTCAGGACTAGGTTGCGATGAAGGATGTCCTTCATCATTAATATGATAAATAATATGTCCAGATGTACTGCTGATTGCATATACTTTGGCTTCGGCGTTATCATAACTACTGTTACATTTCTCATTCATAGTAGAATTTTTCTTTGGACAGTGCACACTAACATGTTGAACAGAAACCCGAGCAGAGTCTGGATGCAAGAGAATAAGCAATATTGGTTCTAAAAACCTTGCAACATCACCCCGTTGTAAGGAATGGTTTAACCATGCTTGAGAAATGGCTTTTTGAGGTCCAGTTTCCTTACCAAGGTTATCAAGCATGAGAAAAAGGCACCTATAAATATAATTCAAATTACTAAACACAATGAAAAAAAGCATCACTGTCAAATAAGTCACAAATTCAAAAGGTCAATAACAATGCAGAGCAAAATTTTATACATTATTGTGTTATGTAGTATGTAAAATTGTGTTATGCATGCAATGTTATTATTTTAGAAAACCTAGCAAGTAGTTATTAACTGTATCTTGGAAATGTTGGAAAAACTATAAACATTGAAAATCTTAATCATGGAATCATTTCACAAACTTATGATGAATATTTTCATACATTTCATATCATATATGAATATTATTGATTCTCAAAGGTTTTTTAGTATTAAGTCACTCACTTAAAACTGGTTGATATTTGATTACATAAAAATCTGTTACTTTTTTGTCTAAAAAAATCATTAAAATAGATTTCTATAACTATACTCTGTTCATTTAGAATAGGCGCCTGAAACAAAATCAAAAACGCCTAATAACGCTCATCACGCAACTTCAGTGACCGATTCTTTTACAGTAATTTTAACTACTTCTGTTTAGGCTGCATTGTCATTGCACAAGAAAATTTTTTGGATGATAATTACAAGAGTAACTGCTTCTAATACATTACGCCTCATGCGTCTATTCTAAATGAACAGAGTATACAATGTTCACAAACGCTTAAGAGGTTTGTTGCAAAACTTGCTGAAATTCCCTTAGTTTATGATGCTTCCATAGATTAAGCAACTTACTACACCCACTTGGACTGTATTTTCCTTAAAAAGTTTCTTGTATCCCTTAACATTTTCCTTACTCTATTAAAAATAAATGCAAGTAAAATACAAAAGCTAAATAAGAAAACAGTTGAAGCTAACCTATCAAAAACTCTGGTCATAGTAGAAGGGGTAGACTTCAAATTCAAATCTCTTGTCAAGTGCCAAAGAATGCTGAACTTCTTTTGAGCTTCAACTTGTTGCTGAAATACAAAAAAAAGGTTTTTTTACATTTAACTAGCGTTTATAAATCGACATAACTTATAAAACAATGAGTATAAAAAGGGTAATGATTTAAAATTTTAAACATACTATCATGAAACAAACTTCAGTTAGACATGTCTTAATATATATTTACCATTTCATCGCCAGAAGCCATTGAAGCACATACAACAGTTTCACAAATGGAGCTTGCAGGTGATAAATTATGAACTTGCTGTAACAACTCTGTTCCTCGTAAACAAAAGTTGGGTCTTTCATCCCCGACATAGTTCCAAAGCTTATTAGCAGCAACATGGAAAAGTAAAGTTTCATTCGACAAGAAATGTAATTGAGAAGAGCTCACAACAGGGGTTAAAGCAACTAAGACAACAGTCGGAGAGTTTGTTTGGACTCCAACACTATCTGAAGCTGGAGGGGTTGAAGCCACTTCATTTATTTCATTATTATGTAGAACTGATTTGGTCAAAGTGATGAGATCAAAGAGGGTTGATGTTGCACTAAAAAATATTTCTTCCGTATCAGCAAAACAGGCTAGAGTAATTATCAACTGTAACCATTCAGGTATTATGGAAGTTCTAGCTAAAAAATAATAAAAAAACTACATAAGAACACTATTTATTATACTAATCAAAGATAACAAGTACATGCTTTTTTAAATATCAATTTAATTTAAACTCTCCACTCCCTTGCAGGTTACTTTGGGTTACCAAATAAATAAATTGGTTTTTAACAAGACAAAGGGAGTGTTGAAAGGTGAGTGGAGAAAACTCTTAAAAACACAATCGTTTGTCTAACTGGGTAGTTTTCAGAAAGTTCAGATCACTCATATATTCATAAGTTTAATGTAAAAATATAAAGAAAAATATTTTTTAATTTCGAACGGACACATTAAACTGGTCATAAAAAGGTAGGTAACGTGCAGTTTCTGATATTTTGCATTTGAGAAGGTAGTTATTGAAAGATCATGCTCTGAAAATAAATTTCATAAGAACAACAGAAAATGCATTGAAGAAATTCTGGACATAAAGAATTAAATTATTGACTCTATGGGCAGCTACAGCACATCTAACATTTCTTTAGCAACATCAAAGCCAATTTCATTTTCTCGATGGTTTTTTCATGTTTTGGGCATTACCTTTAATGACACACCCTTATCATGATAATAGACATCGAGCAATGAGTGCTACAACAGTTACTGACAGTTGTTAATTAGCACCTTATGATGACTGCACCATCTATTGTTTCATGAACTAATGTTTTCTTTTGCAATGCAAAATTCCATTGCTTCAACTATCCAGATCAAATATTAGATCATTCTGACTTGGTGTTTCTTTTATGTTTCCAGGCATTTATAGAGAGGGTGAAAGGATAAGCGGTAAAAATGAATACTTGATCAAGTTATGTGGGCAAAAGTTAAAAATTTTCCAGGACAAAACTTTGGTTTTCCAGGTGATCAATTATAATCATCCAACTTGGATTTTTAATAGTTAATTAAAACTGTTTTTTTATTATAGCACACAAAAATATAAAACAGTAATGTATACTTACGAGCATTCAAATGCATATCATATAAGCTTTTGGAATTGGTATAGAATGTAGGAAAAGATGACAAGTCAACTAGAAGATTGCACAACCTTTCAAATGCTTGGCAAAGAACTTCATCTGCTTCAATAACTTCAACTTCATGTAGAGGAAGGTCAAAACTTTTTGATGAAGCATCAATAACATCTAATTTAAAAATGTCTACTTCTTCAGAGGTGAAACAGCTATTTTTAGCAGCTAATCCCTGGTGAAGAAGTTTATCAAGTTTCTTTTCTCGTCGGACTTGGTGTTCTTGTTTAGGTAATACTAGAGTTAAATAGCGTTCAAAGGATTTGTCGATGTTTGGAATCATTTTTTCTTTTAAAAATGTAACGAATAACTTTTGATAATTTTCCACACAAAGCGTAATAATGCTGCGGATACTTGCATTATCAGAGTCTTCCCTTTTTAAGGAATCAAATTTTGAAATGTAAAACTGATCAGGTAAGGGTGACTGCTGTTCGACATAAGAACTATTTACTTTGGAGCTACTTTCATCACAATTAACATGTGAGCTTAAAGGAACTGAAGCTTCAACTGTTTCAGTTGCGTCAATATTTATCAAAGGTGGTTGCATTTTGCATAACAGTTTTAAACATAATTTTAGTGTTATTGATATTTCTGTAACAGATAACATTTTACAATATTTGGAAAGAACATTGAAGATATGACATAATAGTTTTGGCAGATGTTCTGTTTTTGCTTCCAAATATGTTTCCTAAAATTAAGAAGACAGAGAAAAATAATTAATTAAAAAATACATGAAATATTGCTGGCATTACATGATAACCTCAGATTTGGGAAATCCACAATACACAAAATTTGTGTGTGTGTGCTCATGTGTGTTAGTACTAGTGCTAATAACTAATTGGAGAGCTAAGCATACAAAGTAATGGTGTAGTAGTATAACACGAGCAATTGCAGACAAAAAGAATCGTGGTTTCTCTGGGAACATTAACCTAGTAGGTAGAAACCGTTTTAGTTTCACTTTTCCATTTTAACTGCCATGATATCATCATTAACATTTTTTACATTGCTCAAGTGAAAACATCCATAAGACTGGCTAAATTGATTTGGAATAGTGCTTTTCTCTATGGTAATAGTCTAAGAGTAAAATAATAAATAGTACAATTCAGTCCTCTTGTGAGCAGTTGGAACACCTGCCGAAAGTCTTTCACATCAATCGGTTGGGCAAGGAAAGTAATCCTGCAACCTTGTACTGTATATTTCCCAAATCAGATATATGAGGTAGTCAGATGAAATATACAAAATGCTATCTGCCAATACAGATAATTTTACTGATTTCTCTCCCCTAACTGGAATGCTCTTCAGTAAAAACACAGGGTCATTAAAAATATTCAAAAGTCTGTTTTCATAAGAATAAAAAAAGTTGTACTTGTGAAACCTAACAAAAAAATTCTATACAAAAATATATTGCTACTTTATTTTTAACTACCAATATAAGTTATTTTAAGGTTGAGTAAAATTTGCATGAAAGAATTTGATTCATAGCTGATAAATTAAAAATTTACAAAATTCATTTGTATCTATCAATGATATGATTATAAATACAGGGGGTTAAAACTCGGGGGGATGAAAGAGGGTGTAGATAACACAAAGAAAATTTCCATTGCATCTAATAATTTTGGAGACTTCTGCTTTAGATCACACACAAGAAAAGACAAAAGATAACAAATACTAATACTTACTAAAGACACAATATCCAAAAGAAAGCTTAAAAGTGAGCATAATTCAATTAAATCAGGATTTCCAAAACCAACTCTTTGTATGCATTCTATTCCTTCAACAACATTAAAAATTTTATCTCTTCTCATACTTGACTTTTGACTAGCAAGTTCAAAATGTTTTGCAGAATATTCCCATAGATAAGATGGCTCTAAAGTTCCAAATAAAAGGTTAGCAGCTTTTTTCAGTTCATTTTGATCTTTATTAGACTTCTGAGTTTTTTTCTCACTAGTTGTACAGGAATCAGGAGTATGACAAGCTAAATAAAGTGACCTGAAAAATTAATGAGCATAGAATTACAATTTTTTATTTGGAAAAGGGGTCTCTTAGAATTAAGCAAGTCAAAAAATAGTGAATGAACAAAATGAGAGAGAGAGTACACATTAGGGCTTGGCCGATTGCTTGAAAAATAGCCATTGGCATTGACATCGACGGCCGATGTTAAAATTTGAAAAAATCGGCTTTTTTGAAGATAATGTTAAAAAATGTAGTTAGTTGAAAATTTGAAAGTTGGCACCACATCAATTAGAAAGTTGGCATCACATGTTACTTTGGTGAAGTCAAAGAAAAGACATGCAAATGATGAACAAATGCCTCCAAATAGTTAATTACACCAGTATGTATTGCACAGATTGGTAATTACAATTTGATTATACTTTGCAGGCTAGTCACAAATTCTGTAATAACAAAATGCAGAAGTTATAATTTATACAAAGAATCCGTTACCTATTCCTGGAACACGCAACCAAATGCTATAATAACTTATCATTATAGCTTTCAGCTACAGTTACAGCCTATCAGCATACAATTTGCAAAAGTGATTAAAATGGAAATAAAAGAACCAGATCTTATTAGACGTTTTTAAGAAAAGTGATTTTTACCAAATTACTGGAACAGCCATCCATGTATTCTTTTATACACTAAATTGTAAACTTTATCTATGAATAAATAAAATGATGAATGATGATCTAAAAATGTGATCCTTGCAAACTGTTTTTAATTTGATTTTTTAAGTGTTATTTGGATATTTTATTTATAGGCAGGGCTCCATGTGAGACGGAACGGCGTTCCGGAACCTCTTTTTTGGAAAAAAATTAATAAAATTAACATTTTGAGTTATTTAAATTGAACTTAAAAAATACTTCATTTATACTACAGTGTATTTTTTTAGTTTAGTCCATTTGAAAATGAAATATCCAGTAATTTTACATCAAATTTGTCAAAATGTGTTGTACCATGCAACATCTTAAATTCTACCTTAAATTTGACAAAATATACAACACTTAGGGTTCATTGATGATAAGCCGTCCCGCCTCCTACAAGAGGTACCCTGTTGGAAAAAAATACAACCCACTGTACAAAAAAGGTGTTTTAAAAAAAAAATTGTATAAATAGTTCATCTTCTTATACAATAATTAAGTTAGAACACTCCTTACACATTTGAATTTATTTTGATAATTTAAATTAAAAAATAAATGCTTAAGTTTTTGTATTAAAAAGTATTTGCTTTTTTAATTTTATCGTTCTGGTACCTCTTTTTTTTTACAAATCAAGCCCTGTTTATAGGTACTAACTTTTCCTCAAGCTGTATAGTGTACAAATAACACTTAAAAGTTCAAGATAATTTTTGTAGAGATATATGGCTGTCTTTTTATTCTTTAGAGAGTAATTTAGCATACCAACCTAAAAACGTCAACTAACACATCATCTAAGATTACTGAACTAATTTCTGGACGATCCAGTAAGCTTATTAATAGCCGGTAACACCATAGCTCTGGATTAGAAGGCACACTGCTAGATGGCATAACAGTTTGAGGATTCTGTAAAAAATATTAAGAAAATTATCAGAAATGCTTAGTAGTCCACTGAAAATAGCGAAAAAAAGGGCCGAACCTCGGACAAATTGCAATAAAAGGTTTCTCAACGTTTTTCACTTAGGAATGACCTCAATAATAACATACCAAAAATCGGCCAAAATCGGCCGGGGGGAAGTTTAATTTTTTTAAAATTTTTAAAAAATGGCCGAAAAAAAAATTTAAAATAAACCAAAAACAATAATATAGACATGTGATACATGTTTATAGGTTATTTTTGAGTTTTAAAACCGAATATGGCCTTTAGTTTCGAAAAAAAATTGAAATTTCAATTTTTAAAATTAATTTGAAAAATGAACTATATGAAAAAATTAAAACCCCCCTAAAAACCTAACCAAATCATCAAAAGAGATAAATCAAACGGTTTTCATTTAGAAATGACCTAAATATTAACATACTAAAAGTAAAAAATTTTACGAGTTAAAGAAGTTCAATTTTTTTAAAAATTTCAACTTTTTTTTTGCGAAAAATGCATTTTTTTTTCAAATTCGTGCCCCAAACTTTTGAGGCTTTTGAAAAGGTCATTTTTCGTTGGATATTGTCCACAGATAGTTATATAATGGAAAACCGGTGGAATTGACCCTCAATGAATTAGTTAATTATTTTATTTAAAATTTTGAAATTGGTAAAATGTAGTAAAAAGTGAAAAAAGGTAATACTTTGGCATATTTACATCAGAATTTAAAATAATTAACTAATTCATTGAGGGTTAATTCCACCGGTTTTCCATTATATAACTATCTTGGGACAATATCCACCGTAAAATGACCTTTTCAAAAGCCTCTAAAGTTTTTGGCACGAATTTGAAAAAAAAATTTTTTTTGCAAAAAAAAATGGAAATTTGAAAAAAAATTTAACTTCTTTAACTCGTAAAATTTTTAAATTTTAGTATGTTAATATTTAGGTCATTTCTAAATGAAAACCGTTTGATTTATCTCTTTTGATGATTTGGTTAGGTTTTTAGGGGGTTTTAAATTTTTTCACATAGTTCATTTTTCAAATTAATTTTAAAAATTGAAATTTCAATTTTTTTCAAAACTAAAGGCAATATTCGGTTTTAAAACTCAAAAATAACCTATAAACATGTATCACATGTCTATATTATTGTTTTGGGTTTTTTTAAAAAAAATTTTCGGCCATTTTTTTAAAATTTAAAAAAAATTAAACTTCCCCCCGGCCGATTTTGGCCGATTTTTAGTATGTTATTATTGAGCTCATTCCTAAGTGAAAACCGTTGAGAAACCTTTTATTGCAATTTGTCCGAGGTTCAACTCTATTTTCAGTGGACTATAGCAAAAGAATACAATTTTCTGGCATTGAAAACAGCTTTGCTTAAGGCTTCACCCAGTGAGGCTGGTTATACTGGGGTTCAATGAAATAGGTACTCTCTCAAGTATCCCCCTTGTTTTTAAATCTCATACTTCAAATGAGGATATATCAAAGAAAATAGTCGATAAAGAAAAGGATCACGCAAATTCTAAATAAGGACGTCATCAACAATAAAAACATGTAAAAGCCTCAGGTCCTTATTAAGGGTGAAATATAAAACTGGTTAAAAGAAAAATCATAGTAGAAAATCAAGTTTTGTCAGAGCTTATACAAATTATACATTGTATGTTAAAATATTTTAGAGAACTTTAAAAAGTACTTACATCAAAACATTTTTGAATTGCTTTTAATAAATAATCTTTGGAAAAATCAGTAAAGTAGCTGTTTCCATCAACATTATCTGAGACTTTTTCCTGAGTTCCTTTACTCATTTCATCAATCCCTAAGGTATCTCCTCCCATCAACCATGAAAACAATCGCCTACATAGAGAAATAAATAAAAAATGCAGTCAACTCCTTGTACTTAAGTTACTGATTAGAAATTTGTTGATTTTCAATGTTATATTTTAGTGAAATTGGTAATGTAAAATTATATGAAAGTAGGGTGTGTTGTCACACTAAGGCTAAGCGTGCACTAGACATTTCCGTCGAGGTGACTAGAACATAACTGTCAGTCGAGAGCAATGCATCTCTATGGCGAGATTCTTGGCAATCAACCAAGAGTCTTGTAGCCTACGTGTGCTCTAGCTTCTTGCAATAGCCAGGGTGATAATTTTGTCTCAGTCGCCATGACGAAAGTCTCTAGTGCGCGCTTAGCCTAAGAGCTTGAACTCTTTCCCCTATTTTCCCATTGTGGTACACACAAACAAGAACCACTACTTTTAAAAACATGAAAACTATTTAATGTTGGGGATGAAAATAAAAATAAATACCTACCTATTAAGAGACATGTCCCTCCTTAAAACTACAGTTAAGGCAGATGTGACAACATGAACCATGTCAGTTGAAAGAAGCTGGTTACTATGGATAGGAAATCCCAATAATAGCAAGTCTAATGCACACCTTTGAACAAGAACACTGTTATCTTGCAGAGAAGTACATAAACCTTGAACCTGAAAAGTATTTTAAGTAAGTTTTTAGAGAAGTTAATTTGAAAACATAACTATTAACAATCTTGTTGTTTTTTACATTGAAGATCTGCTTCACAATAAGTTTGGATTGATATTAATTTTGGGGATTTGGGCTAATTGGAGATGTGCCATTTTAAGGCTTTCTAACCTTTTTGAATTTCTAATTGCTCCTATCTTTTCCTTTTTTTCTCTCCTATCCACCATTTTTCTCTATTTGCTTTTCTTTTCTTTTCACTGACAAGAGAGTCTGGAAAAAACTTTTCTATTTTGGTTTGGCTTAGTTGTGGTTTTATGGCGCAAGAATCAAGTTAGATCATATTGCGCCTTTTCTTTTTTGAGTTAACTGACGAGGATGTGATACATGGAAACACCTACAGAATCTAAAAGTGATTCAACAGACATGGGCCTCATTTAGGAGGGGGCAATTGCCCCCCCCCCCCCGATTATGTGAAAGATATCTGTAAATTTTAGTTGTGCTCGAGAAAAATATTTCATAGCAGGTATTTCACAAAGAAACTGAATAAATTTTATGGTAAGGATACCTTGTTCGGACTGAACGTACATGAAAATAGCACACTTTTAGACTAACGCATTGCTTTGAAGAGATAATCTTTCTTTTATTTACACACCATTCAAAACCTGATCTGATCTACATCAATTGATCTGATTTGATTTTGTAAATTTTTATTTATCTTGTTCATTAATTTTTCCTTTAAATTCTCAGGCCAGCCTTTCTTTTAAAAGGCCAGCACATCAAAACTGCATTGTTAATGATTTTGACAAGTGTGTCATAAGACAAACCACTCAGGACTTTAAATAAAGAAAATTGTGTTCCTTCTATTAGAAAATTGCCCCCAGTTTGAAAAGAAAAATAATTAATTTTGAATGAAAAAGAGTCAGAGTTGAATTCTGAACTCAATGAATTTTAGATGGAGGAAATATATAAGCTCGCATAAGATTTTAATCGAGGAGCCAGAGATATACCAGTTTTCTCTATGTAGATATGAGAAATAAAGAAATCCGATCGAACTGTTTTTACAAATCAAGAACTTTGTTTATATTTGATCAAACACAGTGGCGGCTCGTGAGTTTATTAACAGGGTGTTCACACCCTTTTTTGTATGAATTAAAATTTACACAAGAGAAAGAAAGAGAAGGGATGTGGGACGGATACATAAAACTTATTTTAGCATAAAGAAAACGTGTTTTAGAAAAAATTTATTTATTTTAGGGGAGTTATTTTAAGTTTCCTAAATTTTTCACTGCATGCATTTTTTTTAAAAATATGCGTTTAATGGAAATAAGCAAAACTTATGATAAAGAAGGCCTTTATTTTTTATAATATCCCTTGCCTATAACATAATACCTCAAAAACAACTTTTATGCATGATGTTCACTCGTCTAGCCTTTTTCGAAGCAAACAAATTTTTGACACTTTCATTAAAATAATACATAATACCTAATCATAATTTTTTTAATTAGGAGCATGACAAGAACACTGGGTCTGTCTACTCATAGTGCTTCTTATATATGCTTAATCGAACAATTGATTGTTAAAAATACAGGTGATGTGTAATGTTCAAGATCTGTAATTTTACTCCAACGTCACTTCAAAAAAATAACCAATAACAAAAGAAATTATTACAAATTAGCTGACGTGAAAACTTTAATGATACTTTCAAAAGGTTCTTATCTCGTTTTCCAATACGGGAAAAAAATCCAGACCACAAAAAAGCAAGCTTAACCTCAAAACCGTAGGCCTCGGCACACAAAATCTGTGCGCACGGGGATCTCCAAAGTGTTGCTGTAAGCCCAAATGTTCTCCGGCTGGAAGTCAAGGTTTC
This sequence comes from Tetragnatha versicolor, assembly GCA_024610705.1. Taxonomy (NCBI): domain Eukaryota; kingdom Metazoa; phylum Arthropoda; class Arachnida; order Araneae; family Tetragnathidae; genus Tetragnatha; species Tetragnatha versicolor. The sequence continues at coordinate 52,271,406 of JANDEH010000010.1, read as the reverse complement.
TTCCGACTCATTCAGTTTCTTCGCTCACACGTGCGTATAAGGAAAGAAAAATAAGAGTAGTATTCTCTTTATTTGATAAACACAAAACTTTCGCGTTTCCGGCAATAATTTTTTTGCTGACAGGTGAAGGGGGGGGTAGAAACTTGATTCTGAGTATGAAACAGAAATTGAGAATGATTTATGTATTGTTTTCTTTTGATATTTTTGTATCTTTATATTTGGGTTTATTTCTACTTTTTCACTGGGTGTTCACGTGCTCCTATGGACAAGCCGCCACTGATCAAACACTTCATTACTGATAAAACTCTACAAATAAAAAAACCCATTTGGTAACAAAGGAACACTGGTATAAGCGACAAGAACTCGTGAGCAAAAACCAGTAAAAAAACCCCAACCAACCAATAAAGAAGTTTAGAGAGGAGAACCGCTGTTTGGTTTATATCAACGGTTCCCAAAGTGGTCCATATGGACCCCCAGTGGTCCACAGCGACTTCCAGGGGGTCCACAGCGAAAGAGGTTCGAAGGAAAAATTACATTAAAATGGAAAACTTTGATAAGTTTAAAAAAATTTGTCTTCTTTACAATCAAATTTTAGTAGTGTTTGGCAACTACTGGTCAAAAAGTAGTTAACTACCAACTAGTTTGGGCAAAAGTAGTTGTAACTACTAGTTAACTACTTTTTCTTGGAAGTAGTTGTAACTAGTAGTTGATTATTTCCCAAAGTAGTTAACTACTAGTTAACTAGTCTATTTAATTTCAAAAGATATTTTTATCCAAATTTTCGATTACTTTTTCTTACCTAGCAAAAATATCATGGCTAAAGATTCGCCAATTTTTGATAGGTATACAGGTTTTTGGTGTCTTAAAGTTTTCTAAGTTGTATTTATATTAGTCACAATACAGTGTCGTATATAAGGGGGGTTAAGCCCCCTTAGCCTGAACAATAATATTTTAAGCACAAAATTGGGCCGTTAACTTAAGTATTGCTTTACTAATTTTTAATGCAGGAAAAACATCTAGAATCCTTGTAAACCTAGCCTAAAATCGCTTTTCAAAGTGCTGGAATTTCCAGGAGAGAAAACCCTGAACTCCCTAATTTCTAGAGAGGATTTCAAAAAAGGGTTGCATTTATATGTCAATTGCTGGGATGAAATATTCAAGGTTGCCAAATATGAAAATGTATCACGAAAAATGGTATTGTTAGTAGATGTAACATATTTTTTAAAATTTTGATCTTTCAATATTTTTTGAAGTAGTTGAACTTTTTGAAAGTAGTTGGAACTAGTAGTTGGTGAAAAAAGTAGTTAAACTACTAGTTCGACTACTCTAAACCAAAAGTAGTTGAACTACTAGTTAACTAGTAGTTGCAACTAGTAGTTAACTACTTTTCAACTACTTTTAGTTAGTGCCGAACATTAAATTTTAGCAATATGAAAAGTTGGTTATCACCGAATCCTCACAGCGCAAGCTGGGGCAATGGAATAATTTCTCTTATCGCAGTGGAGAGTGGAGGTGGACCAGTCTCGCATAATTCAATTTCATAAATTAAAACTACATTTCCGTAATGTATAAGTTTACTTCTTTTCATAGTTGAATTTAATTAAATATTGTTTGTTAACATGCCATATATTAATTGTAATTATTTCTGAAATTTATGATTTGGTGAATGAATAACTCACTCATAAGCCATTAACTATGACAAGTTTGCGACCAAAATTTTTATCGTTAAAGCTAAAATTTTTTGTGCCTTGAAATGTAATGATATTAAAAGTTGAGATTTGTTTTTATTTGAATGTTTGATATTTATAATTTCTTTTAAAATATCCTGTAACCATATGAAGGAAAAAATAAAAAAAAAGGGTTTTTTAAAAAATATGTAAAAGTGTGAAATCAAATGCTGCATCGATGCAAGAAAAAAATACTTGAAAAAAATTACAAAATTTACGTGTGGTTTAGAAGTTATATAATAAAAATAAGATTTTTAGCTACTTTTTGAATGGTCCCTAAGACAGGGGGGTCTACGGGGTACGAAAATTGTCATCAGGGGGTCCACGGGCTAAAAAAGTTTGTGTGGGAACCCCTGGTTTATATCAACAAAACTTGGGTGGATGGTAATTTAACCTAAGGCAAGTGTTGAAAAGACAGTTCTACAGAAGGTTTACTAGCTCTAAAAACTGTCTCATTGTCATCCATGCAGGTTTATCAGATGGCTTAGTTAAGGGATCTGAACTTGTTTACAAAGCTTCCTCAAGAAGTGGTGACTACCATGGATAGATTAATGGTGGTTAATTTGAAAAATGGTTCATTCAAAATTTTTTACCTAATTTGCAGTCTTACAGTGTGATCTAGATGGACAATGCCTGCCATCACACAGTAAGAGCAGATCGAATTCCTAGCAAATATTCAACCAAAAGAGTAATACTTGAATGACTGGAAAAGCAAAATACATCGCACACCTCAACCATGCAAAAAGCATCCCCGAATTCTCCAACACATAGAGTGGATTGCATTGTAAGATAAATAAAAGACTACCACCTTACCATTGTGATTTAAACCGAATTGAATACATATGGCCATCTGTAAAACAAAGTATTCGAGAACAAAATGTCACAGGCAATCTAAATTTAAATCCTGACAATTGTGTGAAGATGCTTTTCTGAAAGTAACTCCTTCTGAATTGAGCAAACAAAGACGTCCAACATTTAGAAATCTATTACTGTAAAAAAGATGAGTTAATAGAAGACATTGTAGACAAATTGGTAATTTATCTGACAGCGATTCGGATATTTGGTCAAGCATTGCAGTTCTAGTGATTTAGACAGTGAATTACACTATAGTTGTCGCCAGTTGTCCCTCACCGCCACTGCTAATATCGCAAGATGGGCTTTACCATCGGAATAATTTAATTATGAAATCATTCATAGAACAGGTTAACAAATGTGGGATGTAGATGCGTTGAGTCACAATGGGGTAATGGCAATTTCATCCACCGAAAACGAAGTAACAACTAGGATAATCGCGGGTCAGGAGAAAGATGAAAAGATTAAACCATTGAAAGGCATAGATTAGGAAAGGGTGAGGGAGAGAGTTACTTTGAAAAAACCCCCCCCAGAATTTTATATAAAATTGAGAAAGACAGAGATTTGGTGGTAGTAGTACCCGAGTCATTACAGAATGACATTATAGGAGAAATACATACAAAGGGACATTTTTCTGCCAAGAAAATTATGAAATTAATTGAACAGGAATTCTTTATCCCCAAATTGAGAAGCAAGGTATCTAATAACAAGCAAGGTAACAATTATCAGTAATTGTGTGCAGTGCATGCTCTCAGGCACCGCAGCCGATTTTTCGTAAAAAAAATAGGAAAAATAGGAGAATTTAAGAAAAAAATAGGAGAAAAAAGGATTATTTTTCTAAACAAAATAGGAGAAAAAAGGAATATTTTTCTAAAAAAAGAGGCGAAAAAAGAAATATTTTTCTTAAATTAGAGTTGAAATAACACAACACGGATGCCAATCTGTGGCGACGCCCATTCGTATTGAGTGCTCCCGCGATGCCGCAAAAAATTGATAATTTTTTGCTCCTTTCTCGATTCTTCGCTTATATTTCAAAATCTATTAATTTCTCGAAGATAATTTCAATTACAAAGTTAAAGTAAACCAAATTTCCTACAAAATGCGCTAGTCAACTTTGATTTTCTGAAGAGTGGTTTAGCCGCTAGAGCGCGCTGAAAAACATCGATTTTTTGGCCTTTCCGCAAAAAAAGGAAAACGCGCGCTTCTACCCTCTACAAAATGAAAACTATTTAAGTTATTAACAAAAATTTTATACCATTTGAAAGAACATTTTATTTTTATATAAATAACGTGCTTTCCATCATTGTTTGAGAAGGGGAGAGGGAGTGAAGTAAAGATCGATAATAAAACTGTTGCGACTCACAGACCAGACGGACTTTTGCGGTTGTTAATCTGCAGTATGCGCTTTATTTCCGGTATATTACCAATAAAATGAGTTGTTTTGGATGAATTGGAATAATAAATAAATTTTTAAAATAAATTTATGAAATATTGGGTGTTTCAGGCGAAATTTCAATAAATTTTTTAAATTCCTATATTAAATTATGGGAGTGTTTTAATGAACGAATTTTTATGTTTTTTGCATCGCTAAATCCGAATTTCAAGTTTATTTTAATTTGAAAGTAATCTTCACATCATAAATTGCAAAAAATCTCAAATTTTTGTGGTTTTTTTCGGTTTTTCATCGATTTTCTAAAACAATATTAATTTTACGAAAAATAGCATGAAACCAAATTATAGTACATAAAATTTCCTATAAGATGCACTGGTTCATTTTTATTTTGCAAGGAGCGGTGTACGTTTTATAGCGTTTTGAAATTAAGATATTTTTTGCTTTTCTACAAAAAAGTGATGAACGATTTCCCCCGCTACAGCTCTAAATAAATTCTAGTTATCGACAAATAGCTTATACCAAATGAAAGAACATTTAATTTCCTACAAGCCTTTCCTAGAGCGCGCTGAATTAGAGTTATTTCCTGACTTTACACAAAAACATGAAAATTGCTTTTCTTCAAAATGCTATAAAATGTACACCACTCCTCGCAAAATAAAAATGAACAAGTGCATCTTATAGGAAATTTTACGCAATTTAATTTGGTTTCATGCTATTTTTCGTAAAATGAATATTTGCTTAGAAAATCGATGAAAACCCGAAAAAAAGCATAAATTTAAGATTTTTTGCAATTTTTGATGTGAAGATGACTTTCAAAAATGAAATAAACTTGAAATTCAGATTCAGCGATGCAAAAAACATATAAATTCGTTTATTAAAATATTCCCATAATTTAATATACGAATTTAAAAAAATTCTTTAAATTCCACCTAAAACACCCAATACTTCATAAATAAATTTAAAAATTTATTTTTTTAAGCATGGGTAGTCATCAATTTATCCAAAACAACCCATTTTATTGGTAATATACCGGAAATAAAGCGCAGATTGCAGATTAATAACCGCAAAAGTCCGTCTGGTCTGTGAGTCGCAACAGTTTTATTATCGATCTTTACTTCACTCCCTCTCCCCTTCTCAAACAATGATGGAAAGCACGTTATTTATAGAAAATTAAATGTTCTTTCAAATGGTATAAATTTTTTGTTAATAACTTAAATAGTTTTCATTTTGTAGAGGGTAGAAGCGCGCGTTTTCCTTTTTTTGCGGAAAGGCCAAAAAATCGATGTTTTTCAGAGTGCTCTAGCGGCAAAACCACTCTTCAGAAAATCAAAGTTGACTAGCGCATTTTGTAGGAAATTTGTAGGACAGCTTTACCTCAACGGGAGAGGAAGCTCCGCGGCGGCCACATCGCGTCCCGCTGGAAGGAAACGAATCACTCCATTTCGTATGCCAAAGCGTTGACAACGGACCGATAGTATTGACATCAATCCCTACCCACAACAAAGCATAAACGAAGAAAGTCGATCCCAAGGGTTAAAAAAATAGGAAAAAAAGAGAAAAAAGCTGAAAAAAGGAGGAAAAATAAAATGGACCGTAAAAATAGGAAAAAAGGAGCTAATGTGAAAAAAATAGGAAAAATAGGAAAAACAGGAGAGCTGCGGTGCCTGTGCTCTATTACAGAAAAAATTAGAAAGTAGGATTGTTAAATCCAATACCCAAGGGAAACGCCCCTTTAAACACCTATCATGTTGACTTTATTGGACCCCTTCCTTCAACAAACAAGCGTTACCAACACATATTTAGTCATAGATGCGTTAACTAAGTTTATGGTTCTTGGAAAAGACTACTTTAACACAGGAGGCCCTTAATTTAAAAATAAGGTAAATTTAAACAGTAACAAACCATTTTTGGAAACCCTTTAAGGATAATACCAGACAGAGACCATGAGTTTTACTTCATAAAACTTTGAGAAAAAGTGGGTATCGAACACGTGAGAATTACAACGGGTATACCAGGCAGGTCGAAAGAGTACACAAAACCCTTATCCTGATCTTGGTAAAACTTTCACATGAGGATCCTACCAAATGGTTTAAATTTGTACCAGACATGCAATGAATTGTCAATAGCACTTAATCAAGAAGTACTAATTTCACTCCGTTAACGATAGGTGTTAAAATGAGGGATAAGGAAGATATTAGAATCAAAGATTTGTAGGAGGAAGAATACATGAAACAGGTTTTAATTGAAAGGAAAAAACTCAGGGATGAGGCCAAGAAACACATACTGAAAATTCAGGAGATTAGAAGGCAGTATAGTAGGAAAAGAAAACCTCTCAGGATACACAAACATGAAAAATTCAAAATTAAGCAGGTTTATGACTGGAACCCCAGGGCCACCGAAAGAGGGGACGGCCTAGAACTACATGGCGAAGGACCATTGAGGCAGAACTCAAAGATATTGGAATGTCATAGAGGGAGGCAAAGCATCTTGTCACCAATAATGAGGTAGACTTATGACGGAGGCTCAATGCTCCAGTAATGGAGTGTGAGAGGCAGGGCCGTATTTAGGCACGTGCAACATATGCTATAGCACAGGGTGGCAGATTACAACAATTCAAAATGCTACATACTAAACAGTTTTGAAAAAAATGTATCAAACAGTTTTTACTATGTGAGGATTCTAGGGTTGAGTCAGATTTGATTCTAGGTTTTGTTTGCGGCGATATAATGGAAAAGTACCAGACTTTTTTTCACATGAAACCTTAGGAAGCCTTTTTTCAACATTTGCAATTATATTAATTAATATGGATTGGAGATTTTATTTTGTAAGAGAATGGAAATGCACATATTTAAAGACTTGGAAATCAGAAAAATGTTTAATTTTTAGTTGAAGTTAGGCAGATTCCCATAATTTCCCTGATAATTATCATATTTTCTAAAATTCCCTGATAATTCCATGTTTTTTTAATTTTCCCTGACAATTCCAGACCCTGAAATTACACAGACTATAATGCATGAATGAATTTCATGCATTAGTGCAAATGCATGAAATCAAAATGTACCATAATAAAATGGGCATATTCAGGGTTGGCAAAAAACCGGGTTTTTTTAAAAAAACCAAAAAAAAACGGGTTTATTTGGTTTTTTGGTTTAAACCAGGTTTTTTTGGTTTAAACCAAGTTTTTTTAGAATTTTTTTTCAGAATAAGTTATTTTAGCAGTGATGTTTGAAATTGAGTTGTAAATGAGACTTTTATTTCAGGGGTTGTTTATAATTGATAAATGATTTGTATATTTCAATTAATTAGTTAAAATTAAATTAATTTGTTTTAAAAATAATTTTTGTTTTTAAAATATTCCAATTTGAATATCTAATATTATTGTAGTGAATAAAAATCAGTGTTAATTTATCTTGGATAAATGACTGAAATAATCAAATTATTTATCTTAATTATATATGGATTAATTTATGAACTTAAGAAATTTCTTTAGAAAGAGAAAATTTTATTTTTTAAATAAATAAAAGGGAAATGTAAGCAACTAATGTTAATTGAAATTGGATAAATGATTGAGATAATTAATCCGATTAGGGAAATTAACGGTTTTTTATTAATTTAGTAAAAAACCCAACTGGTTTTTATCTGTTTATAAACAAACCAACTGGTTTTTATGTTATCATTAGAGAAATCAACGGTTTTTATTAATTTAGTAAAAAAACCAACTGGTTTTTATGACTGACAAATAAGACAAATTGGTTTTATCAATTAATTAAAATCCAAGCCATATTTTATCAGTGAAAAACAGATAACTTTTGGGTATCTTTAGTAACTCTTTGAAATAATGCTTCATTTTAAAGGAAATTAATAAATGAACTATCTCTTGCAACATATAATAAGTTAGTTCACTTAAGTAAGTAAGTTCAAGTAAGTAAGTAAGTTCACTTAAGCATTTAAGGTTAAGATTAGAGAGAATTCAATAATTAAAACCATTAAATTAAAAGATTTCTGATTTTTAATCACCTTAAAATGTCAATTTTTTGATAAATCTGACCTTTTAATTTTGTGCAAAAGATTATACTTAATAACACTTTCTTTAAAAAATCTTGAAAATATTTTATAATTTCTAAAAAAACCACAAAACATCAGATCATCAGTCATTATAAGCTTAATTGCACTTAAAGTAGATATTTTATGAAAAGGCAAGGAAATATAACTTACCATTACATCAACATCAGTCCCCATTATATACAATTGATCTTCCATACACAGTTTTTTATTATAATGGCTAATTATGAACGTGACTGCTGGTAATCGTATTGTAGAGTTTGATAATATGCACTTCCACATGCAACCATAAAAGTAAGTCTTTTCAACATTAGCACAAATATTTTGAAGTAGCTCATCCGTCCTGCAAAAAATATTAAGTAAACTACTTAAACTATTATTATAAGGGTCATTCCATGTGAAATCAACCAAAATTCTCAATTCTCAACCTGACCTGTAATTTTAAAGAAAATTTCAGGAATTGTTCTCTTTTATGATATAAATGAGAAAAGGTTTTTATTTTTCAATTTTATCAGTAATTTTTTTATTAAAAATTTATTTAAGTTTAAAGTAAATCAAAGTGTTTTTTGAAAATCAAAAGTACATTGGATACTTTAAAAAAGTACCATTTATGCAAAGTATAACTTACCTTTCATAGTACTCTGAACCTTCTTCTAAACCAGGCAGAACTCCAATTAAAAAGCCATTCAAACCAGGGCGAAGTTTTAAACCCAATGGAACAAAATGGGTTTCATAGATGGAAAGAAGGGAAGGTTTTACATTCATAGCAGCATTTCCAAGCAAAGGAAATAAACCTGCACTATAAATGAACAACTCTTGACTTAGCCTTGCCGACCCTATGCATTTAAATATAATATCATAAGTTTCCAAGGCTTTTAAATGTACACCACTAGGTAAGGCAGGATGCATGCACTGAGCAAGTCTTTTACTGATTGTAATCCGACGCGGTATAACTGAATATTTCACATTGCTAAGAAGAACCTAAAAATAAAAATATATAAGTCAAACATGTAACTATTCTGTAAAATTTTAAACATGAATTAAATAAAATTTAATGTGTTTTGTAAAACAAATATTTTTACCTTATTCAGTTTACCTAAAGCTGAAATAAGGTCAGCCCATTCACTGGTGTATTCAAAACTTTTTAAGGCTTTATCAATGGAAGAAATGTATGAGCGATATCTAGAGTCATCAAGTAGCTCATACTCCTCTAATGCTATTCCAGACATTTTCATGAACCCTAGACAAACATTAAACATTGAATATTTTACATTAAAACTGATATATAAATTAGATAGTGATATGGTCAATGATTGTTTTTACCAACTGATAGAGAACACTCGGTACATACGTACTAAACTGTTGACCGTGCCACTAAATTTTAAAGCATCGCCAAAGGCCGTTAAATCCGCCTCTGATCTGAAAACATCGCCAAAGAGAACACTAGACGTTGCCAACATCGGAATACTGAATTTACATTATTGATTAAACAAACAAGTTCAAAATTAAACTATACAAAGCCACAGAGAAATGCTATAATCAAATATTATATAAGCATTAATGAAATCAAAATTATAATTATTTGGGTGGACTAAGCTATTTTTCTCATTACAATTGAAATGAAAATATAGTTTTTCTAGCAGATCTTATTTTCTATTAATCCCATTTTCAAGTTTTGTATTTAGTTATTTTAAATAAAACAAGAAGAACATTGTTTAGTTGGCTGCCTTGTTTTTGGGAAACTGGATCTGGAAACAACTTAAAACTCTTCATTGACTTATGATGTCACCGACATCTAATGTTTGGCGGTAAATCCATTTTTTGTACCTTTGACGATGTTTTAAAATTAAGCGTTAGGGTTGACGGCTAAGTACATATGTACCAAACACTCAAATAATTCACAACACACACATAAAATTAAAATGGCACTTACGTATTATCCCGTTGACCGTTCTGTGACTGTCAAATTCAGCGGCACAGCCATAGAAAAGTCAATGGGTTGTTTACCGTTTTCAGATTCAGCTTTACAGTCGACGGGATAATACGTAAGAACCATTAAAATAAAACATTATTATAAAAAAGAAGTATTTCTGATTAAATACAGTAAAGTTTCCAGATGCAATCAGCAGTGGTGTGCCATCCATATAAGCAATGTAAGCATTGCTTGACTAAAAATATAGAGCTTTTCTTTGAAATTACACACCAAGAATATAAAATTTTATTTTGCAACATTTTATTTTTATATCCTCTTTTTTTCTGTAACCATGTGGTGCTGGGCTGTCTCGAGAGTTCATTTCGTCTTTTCCTACACACGCCAAGAGTAACAGTACCCTCTTTTCCCCTACCAGTGTGTAAGCATTTCTAGAATTGCTTCTGTTCTCACGTGATGTACTGTACTTCAGATCTCATTTGACTACTTTTTTCAAAGCTTTTAAAATGTGAATTGGATAAAACCTTTGGCAGAATTTGTAATTACTAGCAGTTTAAACTCTAAATTTATATTGATTTCATTTTTAAATGGGTGGAAAATAGTAGTCATTTTAATTTTTCACCTGTAAACAATCCAGATTTTGCTTTCAATGATTTGCAGTGCCATCTATCAGTTAACCAAGTAAAAGTTAAACAATGTCTTGCTGCATATTAGATTCTTTAAAAAATGTGTTTTTCAGTCAGATGATAAGAAATCAATCTTTGAAAAAGATAGACTGAGACCTGCTTTAAAAGACCTGAGTGTTAAAACAAAATCATGCACAAGAAATATATACCCGATTGCTTGCCCTCGGAAAAAATTCACTGCACGCCACTGGCAATCGGTATGAGACAAACACAAGTATACTTTATAATTTAATCAAAACATTTTGTAAATTATTTTAGAGATGCTAAAAAACTGATTCTACAATTATTCTTAAATATACTAATATGAAAATTAAGATTTAGATTCTGAAAAGAATCTTCAAAAATTCAACTTAGCTAACTGCCTAACTTTCTTCATGGATTTAAATTTTTTCTGAAAATCAATAACAGCAATAACCTTGCCTTAGGCACAGCACGTGACATAGGGGAGAACGGGGATGAATGGGACAGGGGATGAACGGGACAGCTCAATTTTTTATACCTTAACTTCACTTTAAATTTTTGTTATTTCAGCCATAAGATAGTAGTACCTAGCCCATTAAAAAAATTGTGTTCATTGACATCAGCTTCCGTTTTTGTATAAATAGGACTACTAAATGTGTTTTCCCATACCAAAAGTAACTTTTATCGTTTTACTTCTATCATTATTTATTAAAAAATAATTTAACTTAAGTTATAAATTTTACAGTGTGTTGAAAGAGTACTTATATTAGTATAGTTTCCAATTTAAATGAAGAAAATCCATGGATTTTTTCCTAGTCTAATATTAGTTTTTCAAAAATAAGTGGGTACGGGGATGAATGGGACAGGAGTTGCGGGGATGAATGGGACACTTCCATCATCACTTAATTCCTGTTTCCAAAACTTTCCATCAATAGCTTGCTATATTCAACTCATTTAAGTAATTTCTGATAAAGTTTACTAAAATAGGGTGCAAAAATTTATGTTTAAACTTGTGTTTTATGTTCCAAACTCATGTGTGAATATGCAAAGTCTTAATGAGCAAATAGTTGCAACTTTCATCTCAAATATGTTATGGTTAAACAATTATTCAAACAAGTTAGGTTTTTATGCTCTATTTTAATGAAAAGTTCCTTAAAAATGGCAAGGAAAATGTTACTGCAGGAAAGGAATGGCTTTGAGGGTTAGGTTCAGGCATCAAAAATTATCTATTAGCACTCCTAAAAGAACAAACCCATAAAAAGCGAGTAGCATTAATAGAAATAACACCAGCTTCAACCACTGAGCTGAAAAAACAAAAGTATTTGCTTCAGTTTATGCGTTAATTTTACTTGTCATACAGTCGAATAAATGTAGGCTCTTTTTGCCCTTTAAATGCGTTTTTAATTTTTTTCTTTGGAAAATAGAAGTGTGTTGTTCCTTTAAAAAGCTAAACGTTGTGCAATATTTAAAATAACTTTATTATTTTGTAAATTTTTGAACTTTTTTTAACTGTCCCATTCATCCCCGCTTGGTGTCCTATTCATCCCCACCACGGGGATGAATGGGACAAAATACATGCGTTCATAAAAACTTTTCTTGGAGTTTAAATAATGGGTAATTGATTGAATACACGCATTTATAATGTAACCAAGAGTTCAATTATTGGTTTTAAACTTGTTACAAGATTGAAAAATGTATATTTTTTTCAATTTTAGCAAAAATGTTAAATTTGTCCCATTCATCCCCGCTCTCCCCTACTATTATTTCCATGCATATGCCAATTTCAAAACATTTCTAAATTCTAGAGAGAGGGTTGGCTTAGGAATAGATAGCAACTCCAAAAAAGCTAGCCTACTTGATATACAGTGAAATCCCGTTACAACGAATACCGATACAACGAAAAATCCCCTTATTACGAAAGTCCAGAAAGTCTCCAACCGTTTTTATTATAATTAGCGATAGTACGGTTACATCGAAATTTCCATTACAACGAAGAAATTTTACGGTCCCGTGAAGTTTGTTATAACGGGATTTTACTGTATATATACTCGGCCTGGACACAAGCTAGTAATTAGCACCCCAGGCCCAAAGGCTACAGAAACGGAGATGGGCACCGCCTGATGGGCCACTAGGCCCAGGCAGACTTTGACTTGATATATAACACTAAACATAGTAAATTCAACTTAGACAGTCAATATTAGATCAGAACAGATTCGATTCAGATCTTCCAAGGCAAAAAAGACAATAATCACCAAGACCGGCTGGATCATGGAGGTACGAGTGAGAGAAGGAGGGGAAACGTCGAAGTCTGTGTGAAGCTTTCACTGTAACCGGTCGGCCACATTGGTGCTACCAAAAGCGCTCGTCGCCCGTAGATTCCTATGTAAATTCTTCATTAAATCTTTACGCCGCATGATATTTTAAACGAATTTTCACTTTTGAGTTGTGTTCAGATGTGTTTAACGATCATAGATCAAGCTATTAATTAAGCTTCCGAACATTTTAAAGCATTTTGCGCGAATATTTTTAAATATCCCTTTAATTCAATTTTCCGGCACTTTTAAACGATCTAAGGTCGCAAAAACTCATAAGAGAGTGTACTAGACCTATCAATGCTTAATTCTTAAAGGAAATCCATCAGTTATAAAGAAATTATGATAATAAATGAAATTTTTTGCCAATTTTTAACACCTATTTTGTATTTCAGAACGTAACATTTTAGAAACTTCCAAATGAGATAGAACTATAAAACTTAGCATGGGTGGTAAAATTTCCATGGAAATGGAAATATCCAATTAGTTAATTGAACAATAATTGCGATATTTACCGAATAATTTAAAATTACCCGTAAACATATTTACTATAGTCAACAACCAAGTATTTATGCAATGATTAATAAATATTTATAGTGAAATATTTTCCTCCTAGCGAAAAATGAATTTGCTTTGTTCATTCTTTATAGAAAAAAAGGTTTAAAATAAGTGATGGAAAATATATTCGTTAGGGTAAAACATTTAGTATTTTGGATAAACTTGTATCTATAACGCATACTTATTGAACGCTCGGTTAATTACGCAGGCCACAAAACTAACTTTAAATACCTAAATTTGATAAACTGCTACACCAATATCTCAAGCATAGATATTTCAAGGCTAAGACATCTGCAAAAGCATTGCACCTGGACATCATGTGACCGCTTATAAACATTCGATTTAGGTCTCTCCTTTACATTCTTTTTTAATTTTTAGAATCCAATGTTTTTTTCTTAGAATCAAAGCAGAGCATATTTGAATGATATGTTGTAGTACTATTAATTCCCAAATTTATTTCGAATTATGGAAGCTTGGTAGCTTACGGAAAAATGTAACTATAAAATTTGATAGCTTATGCGTTACTATAATTATACATGTTTTTATGCATTGGCAAAATATGATTCAAGATGTCAGTAAATAAAAGAAATTTTCAAAAGAAACAAGTAATGCCAGTAAATAAAGAAAAAAAAATTCTTCAAAATAAGGAAAACATTAAATTAATTTCCAAGTTTATTTAATGTTTAACGTAAATAAAATGATCATTTTCAATTAAGATAAAAAATGGAAATGCTTAATTTTTGACACTTTATAAAATTTCAAAATTTTTCATGAAGAAGTTATTTACGTAGGTTTGTTTGAAAATTTTTCTAGCATTACATTTAATTAACAATAACATAATTTTTTGGCGTTCTAAATTTGAAAAATATAAAATTAAAATCCATTAATAATCCGTTTTCATGGATTATTATTATGTGCATTACTCGCTCCTCCGATTTCATGCCTTTTTTAAATTAGGATTTTATATTCTATGTGGTACGCACTTAAATTAATTTTGATTACTTTAGGCTTTAAAATGCATGTGCACAGCTAGGATTTCGAAAAAAGCGTTATATCAATGGGCAATGCTTTGTGACTTGTATTTTAAACCTTTTTATACTATTTATTGGGTGAAAAAAATAACTATATCACTAGAAACACGTTCAATATATGGAGCTTTTAAAATTGTAAAGAGCCGAAGCAAAATTTTTATTTCTTAAATCGAAAAAAATTAAAAATCTGTATGCTCCCCGTAAGCCTCAATGTTAAAACTCGCTCTTTTGGTAGCAGACGCATGGCGGCAGCTGGCTTTCAGTTACTTCATTTCTCCCCGTGAGCGAGATACGACGCTTCCTCTCCTTCTTCTACTCCTACCTCCATGGGCTGGATGGCCGCTCAACTAGAGCAGACACTACTTCTTGGTAAATCTAAATAATCTGGGCCTGGGAGACATTTTTGGCGAAATTTAATGTTGCCAGTGCTGTTTATTGACAAGTAAGGGCTTATCTCTGTAAAGCGGAGGAATCACGCCAAGTTGGCGATTGGCAACTTGGTGCAATTGCATTCTTGTGCGATTTTTTAAACAGACAACTACAACTAATACAGTATACTCAACTACAACTAATACAGTACATCATCCCGGATTACGGAATTTTCCGGATTTAGGGTCTGTTCCGGAAAAAACGCCATTAAAGACGCAGCTGCTTTAGTAAAACCAAAATACCCACTGAAACCACATAGTCCGTTCCAATCATAATGGACCCAGCAAAAAAACTTTCGGCAAAGCAATTGGGTCGCGGCAAGACTGAAAGCGAGGCAGCAGCCGATTTTGGAACGTCCGTTTAAGCATGGGGACAATACGATTCGGCAGCATCGGTCCACACCGAGACAATGTCCCAAAAGGCATGGCACAACCATTGCGCGTCTAAACAGCATTTACTACTAAAAATTCTTCAAAATATAAAAAAAAACTAATTCTAAACGCGAGCCGGATTTTGGGTTTCCGGATAAAGGGTCCGTTACTGTATAACCTTTTACTGGAGCATCTCCATTTGGCAACTTAAAAAACAGGAAAACTCAATGAAACAAGAACTCAAATGAAAAATAAATTTTGAATTCCAAGTTCAGAAAAAAAATCACAAATTTTAAGGTGGTTAGGGGGGGCTGCTGCCCTCCCTGCCCTAACTATAACCGGAGGTAATCAGAAAAAGTGACGATTCAGAAAAATGGGGCTTGATAATCTTTGATTTTACACAAAACGCTCAAATCACATAAAAAGAGAATAGCTTAGCAAATATTACAACAAAATGCTTGACTACGAAATTAAGGAGACCTAGAACCACCTATCTAATAATTGCTAAAATTTAAGAGTGAAATAATTTTACATCATGCCCTACTGCATTTCTCTATTTAACCCCCTTAGCATGATTTGAACTTGTTGGTGCTCTCCAGATTCCAGGGAATTCCCCAAGTAAGCAATTCAACTTCTATAGAACCAGGTTGCCAGAATCCATTATTTTACCTCCATTTTCTGCACCCGCCCCAGATTTTTCAGAAGACCCTACCTTTCTATTTGGCAGTTTTCATGGACCAGTATTAAATCTGTTCCATTAACACTAACTTTGGGTTCAAACGTCAAGTGAAGCAGTAGCGCCAAAGTATCCAAGTGAAGTTGTCCACAAAAATTCACCAAGAGGCTCCAACCTGAACCCACTTCTAGATTTTTACCCTAAGTTTTACATTTTAGACAAATTCTGGTAAATGAGGCAAATCCGACCTGCAAGCTGAATTTGAAGATTTTTTTGTCACCAAGTGGAAAACAGATGACATCCGATCATTGAATTGTTATTCCCAAATTTGGCGTGAAAATCTGCGGGCCGGATTTGCTTCATTAACCAAAATTCTTATAAAATATTCAAGCACTTACTGATTAGAGAGTATTGAAATATTCTATTCATGTATTGAAAATTCCAAATAAAAAATATTGATCAACATTTTATAATGATAAAAATGTGTAACATTTAAAGCTAACTGCTGGTTGGTCACATTGAATATATTGAGACATACTCATTAAAAAATTTAAAACTAAAAAAATTTAAAAATCAGATTAAATAAAGAATATATTATTGCACGAGCAGAAAAAGCAATCTGCATCAAAACTTATTATGAATGCACCAAAGAATAAGTAAAAATCCCATTGTTTACAAATTAAACAGAATATAAACTTGTATTATAAGGAATATATTCTACTGATATAATAACTGTAGTTAACTAAATTAGCCTGTTTTAATGGCATGTCAATTGTAGCATTTTTACTTACATTAAATTTCATAACACGTCAAGTTTGACTTAAAATCAAATTTACTACGGACATTTACTTTTCTTAATTTCGTTTACATCACATGATGACAACACAAATCTGTCACAGTTACAGTTAAATTATTATAAGATGAACAACTTTTCTGGGTTTCAGCAGTTTCAGTGCCTGGTTTGCAAGCAAACGATAAAAAAAACCCTTCTAATATGACCATAACGCACAGGTAACTTATTTAGAGGAACCAGTATATGCACTAATATTTACAGTATTTATAAGAGTTGGCCAATGGCCTAATACGAGTAAATTCAATTAAAACTTGCAAACCATCTGGGAAAAAAGAGACAGCAACCGGAGGCAGTTTGAAAAATCATTAGGTCTGTTCTTTTAGGGTTTCGGATAGGAACTCTTTTGTTTGTGTATTAATTGTATGGAGGGACCAAATCACAGAGGACTAAATATAGGAAAAAAAGCCTAAACTCTAATTAATGAGTCCTAGTATTTAGTGCAGCCAGCACCGCTAATTTTTAATGTGGTGCTGCACTCTAGGGGCAGGCTGAAGAAGTTTCTGATCAAAAGCTAATAAACGGTTTTGAATTTTTTCAGATTAATAGAAATTTCTGTAAAAAAGTATAAATTTATATTTCATTAACAAAATAAATTATTATCGTTTTTAAAATAATTAATTATTCATAAATAAAAATCATTAATGGGATAATTTTTGAAGGGAGGGGTATAAAAAAATTAGCTCATTCACCCCTTCATAGATGGCGCTTTAAGTTTTATTCAAACTATCAAATCAGGCACTTAATTTTTAAAAATTAACTATCCCTGAATAAATTACGCAATTTTATTGAGCAAAAGGGATGGAACATTTATTGGTAACGGTTCAAAATCCAATGCAAAAATTAAATTAAATTAATTAATTTACTAAAAAAATTCCGATTCTTTCAATATGCCCTCTCTAAAATTTCAGATTTTTTTACTAGTAGTTTCGTTTGTAGAGAATTTTAAAGTAGGTACGCTATTTTATAACCACCCTGTATTTAAAGTGCCCAAAATATAGCTTTAACCACCTTAATCTTTTTAATTTGAGTAATTTTATTATGAGGTTGAATTTTCGAAATTCAATTTTTATCAATAATTTCAAATAACTTGATACAATTTGGTCCTTAGGTACAACAAGCTGCTCTCCCTACCTACGGTCAGACAGACTAGTGTATACCATGAACGGATATAAAAAGTGAAGTTATTTATAGTTCAAAAAAGTTAAATGGACAAATGAATCGTCAGTTTGAAGAAGGGAAAAAGTCCAAAAATCAAGTTTCGAGAAAATCGAAAAAAAGAAATGGAATTTTCATTGTATGGATATCGATTTCACAACTTCAAGGGGCGATATCTCCCTATAGGGGTTAGTTATTTTCCCCCTGTTTTCACCCATGTGTAGGGCAAAGCTTGGAGATTGTTTTGAGCACAAAAAGTCAATTTGTCATTTTTTGGACTTATTCCCTTCTTCAAACTGACGTGACGATTCAAATGTCTTGATTTTTCATGAAAAGAAAAACTGAAACTAAACTAAAATAAAATTTGCATTCAATTTAAAAGTGTTAAAAATTTTTTTTATCCATGGAAGGTTTGACTCCATTCATATGCACTTATTTGATTGATACTGCCTTTAGAACTGTTTCATAATAATTTTTAATTTTATTTCTCTTTCTCCCTTTTATGCTCTGAACTAAGAAGAAATGTAATTTAAATTTCAATTTGAGTGGTTTTAAGATTTTTCTTAAGTTGAAATTTCATGAGGTTAAAAAAGAGAAATCCATCAACATTTTTCAACTGTAAAACATTTTTGAAAGTAGTACTTATATTTTTTTCGATGTATGCTCTGTTTTTTAAATACGATCCTGAATTTTTAATAGATATTTGGTGGTTATACAACAAAAATTCTAATACTCATACAGTTTTCTCAAAATTTGGTTTTTGGACTTATTCCTTTTTTCAAATTGATGTTTCAATTAATATCCTGCAAAACTCAAACAAAAGGATAAAAAATTTCAATTGATGCTTAGTATCGAATATATTTGTTGTATTTAAATACACCAAAATAATTAACATAAAACTCGCTCCGTCTGTATGATACAGAAACATAAAATTTTAAATAATTATAAGATAAAATTATAACATTTTCTACAATAAATGAATAAAACTTTTTTGCCAAATAAATGAAATATTTATTCATATAAAAGCACAGAAAAACTAATTCCTTCTACAGTAAAACGATAATATAGAACCATAACCATAAAAAGTTATTAAACCTTTAAAAATATGTATCTTTACCAACAAATTAGTGCGTCGTAGAATAGTGTACTGCATTACATTCACTAAGGTAGTATATTCGAATCTTTCTGGAATTCTTCATTCCTCTTCGTTGTCAAACATCTCCTCTTCATCACTTTGGACGGGCAGGAATTCGGACGCATTGAATATGCGTGTTGGGTCGACTTCTGAACAGGTTGAGACTCCTTTGGCGATTATCTCGTTTACCAAAGGCTTCAAAAACGCATTCAGTTGCTTCAATAAGAAGGGATCACTTTTTCCCTGAGGATTATCACATTCGTCTTCAGTGACTTCTACTGGTGATTTCTCAATCATGTCACGATGTTTGAAAGAGAACAATGCATAAGGATGCATGTCATCATTTCCATCAGTGTCATCTTCATCCTCGTCAGATGATTCTTCGTCACCAATATAAAATTTTGGCTTAGGAGATATAATGTTTTCTACTTCTCCATGTTGGACAGATTGCTTCTTTTTATTTTTTCTCTCTGGCTTCCATTGTTGGTACCTGAAAGTCTTCCCGTAATTTCTATCAAAGTGCTTAGTAGCAGCCGCTTCGTTGTAATAAGCATCTTTGAATGCGTAAGGAGGTGGTTCATGTTCCACCAAGGATCTAGACCAAGCAGCTCTTACTTGTGAAGATCTGGAGGAATGAGGATAAAAATGATCCCTGGTTCTCCGATAGCCAATCAATGGAATAAAACATACTTGGTTTTGTGGACTGAAGCGAACTGTTTTCAGCTGTTCTTCCCCATTTTCTTCTCCGGAGACGTCCCCTATTTCCATTAACGGAGCACGTCGCTTCTTCAGTATAGGCTTCTTAGGTTTAACTTCAAGGGCTTCTGATCGTTTTGGTATAGCTCCCGTTGAGGCGTATTCATTATGCTGAGTCAGTTCCTGCGACTTGGATATTTCTTCGATAAGGTTCATCGTTGGAGATCTAATCTCTCCTTCTTCTTCGCTTGAATCAGAATATCTTGCAGATTCAAAGGGAATTTCTTCTTGTTCAGCATCACAATACTCCTCCGTATCGCTCATCTCAAGCAGTTCTTCAGACTTCTGTTGGAAAGAAAACAAAGTTTAACATAATTTTTAAGAAAACATTTAAAATTTCAATAATTAAGAAAACAAATTTCAACTTTTGATGAAACGAAGTACCCAATGTGTGTTTTACCTCTTTATGATTTAATCAAAGAGGACAGATATAGGTAAAGTGTGATACAACCCCCCTTCCTTGGGGGCGAGTTCTTGAAATTTCCTAAAAAATGGGAGAAATGCTACAAAAAAAACCCTAGTCTTAAAAAGGGTTTAAATTAATTTTTCATTATTCCCTAAACGAAGGGAAAGAGATAACAAAAATAGTTGTTTGATTTATTTTATCTACAAAAAGAGGCCCTTAAGGGTTAATCTTTGCACCCCCATTAAAGATTCAGATAAGAGATGAAGTCAGAAAAGAATCCTGGAGAGAGCATGAGAAAGGGGGAGGACATGAGACTGAGCCTTATCAAAGGGAGTTCAGGGTTTCAACCCCCCTCCTGAAATTTCGACATTAATTTATGTACTGTTTCTTTTTCTTACAAGAAGCTATTCCCTTCAGATGTCACTCAAAGTGTAAAAAAATGTGCAAAGAACGGGTCAAGGAAGGCTCTATTTTCGAGTCAAATTTCAAAGATTTTATGGGGAAGACCTCCAAATCCTCCTTCATTCTTTGGGCCAAAAAGTAACTAAAAGAACTTTGATATTTAGTGCATGAAGATTAACATTTAACGCCTAATGTACTCATGACAGAAGAAACACTGCGAGGGTCTGATTAAGAATATTTTCGAAATTAAATACATTTTGATAATGAAATTAGACAACGCAATCAGAAAAATTCGTATTCTGCAAATATAAGTGCAAAATAAAAAAGTGAGTGGAGTGATTAGGCCTAGAGACGAGCTCTTGGACGGCTGTCATTTTTTTTACTCTGGGTTTAAGATAGTTGTAGTGTGAACGGGGGTAAAAATAAGATAACTTAAAACAAGATATCTTAACTCCTCTCTTAAGTTAAACTAGTTTAACTTTTCATGTAGGAACGTAGTATTACACTACAGGTGACAGGTGGTTGGATTTAGACGGTGAACTCTGGGGGGGTCATACTGGAAACTTTGGGGGGAGCAAGCTGTCCCTGATATAGCATGTCTGCCGTCACTAGGTGGTCGAACACCGGTTTTCTCTGCCTTCCACAATGCAAAAAAAACAGGTTTTCACAGCCTAGCGACGCCAGAAACAGGATTTTCCCTTATATCCACCCATGCCTACAGGGGTGTAACAAGACTTAGGTTTGGTCTTTAGCTATCTTTTTCTTGCAATAATTTCCATGCAAGCATTAGTTGGTAAATATACCTTTTTTAAAATTAAAAGGTAAGATTTAAACCTCAACTCATCAAGGTATTGAGTTTTACTAATAGCAACATGAGTCTTAACGCTAAAAAGGGGTCTGGGTGTCCTTCCCCAGAAAGATTTTTGAAATTTGACTCTAAAAACCGTTTACTACCATTTAGTAATTTAATGGTAGTTTGCAGTTACTATATTTCTTGAGAAAATTCCCAAAATTTGTAACCCCCAAGAGTGAGCGTCTTGCATTTGGAAACACTGATTTAAATGATTTTTGGAATTTATATTATTTGAATGAATATATTGTATTACCAGCACACATTAAAGTAACATATTTTACTTTTTATTAAAATTAAGTTTGGGAACATTCCTTAACATGGTGCTGATTTTCTACTGGGAGGCGATAACAATTTTTTTGAAATTTCTTAATTTATAATATTACCACAGATTACAGAAAAATGAATTGAAACCAGGGTATTAATCAAGTTCAGCGTTAGAAAGAGGATTTGCCGCATTCCCCCCAAAATCTAACAATGTGATGTTCAAAATTCATATCTCGGATTGCATATCCAACCCCCATTGAACTTTCTAAACAAAATACCTTAACATTTATGCATGGTGCATTAGGGTGGCCCAAAAAACTTTTTTTTCAGGTAGAGTCCTAGGCACCCTCTACTTTTTTTTGAACAGCAAATAGAAGCTCATAGCCAAAATTTCAACTCTGTATTTGAATTAGAAGTCGATGCCAAAGAGGAGGGGAATTTTCCATGTTAATTAATAGCTCTTGTTGTAATATTTGAGGGTGTTTAGGGTTTTTATTTTTTTTCTCCGTGAATTTTTTTATTTTCAACTTGAAATTTGATAGAAAGGTTTATTTAAGGAGTTAAAAAGCTTTAAAATTTCTTAACAAAAAGTTTTTCAACAAAAAATTTTTATTTAATTTTTTTTCTCATTATTTTTTTTTAATTTTTGAAAAATGTGGTTATGATGCACACCAAATGAAAGAAAATAAAATTACTAAAAAAAGAACCTGGTTTAATTTTTTAAGTTGTATAGTTCTAGAGTTATTAGCTGTTTAAAAATGCAGGAAAAACAACTTTACAAGAGTTCTTAGGATATTAGAAAATTACTACAACCAAAATAAAGGTGATAAAAAAACAAAACCTGGATCATTATATCTATAACATTAGTAGTTTCTTATAAAAAAATCATGAACAAAATGAGATGGTTTTATCTTTGGTTTTTTAGTTGTTTTGTTTAAAATATTCGAATTTGGACTTTTTCACTCCTCTTTGGCATCACTTTCTAATTAAGGTACAGAGCCCAAACTTTGCCAAAATAGTTTTCTCTGTAGGTCTAAAAAATTGAGGGGGTGCCGTGGCCACTTCATAACACTTTGTTTTTTTCCCATAGAAAAATGGGCCACCCTAATGGTGCATGGAGTAAATGTGAAAAAATTCGTTAGGGTTTGAAACCCTAACTCCCCGCCCCCAACAAAACGTAAACAGGCCATCAGGTCGGCCAAATTTACAACACTTCATCAATTTTAGTTTCATAGGATTTATTATAAATAAAAAATAATGACGTACGCACTAATAGAGAGATCCTAAATAATTAACTTAATTCTATTACTTCACTTTTCTAAAAATAGTAAATTGAAAAGCTTGCAGCATCAATAAATCAATTCTAAAATTGTGTCCACCTTGATGAACACATCTTCAATTAGCATTTTTTACAACCTGCTTTTAAAAACTGTATGGCCTCTATCACTTCCCATCAAAGTGGGCTCAAGCAATATTTCCGCTAACCCGCATTTTAAGTCGTGTACGGCAATCCGGGGAAACAAGTTGGACGAATCACAGCGAACCAGCTCTAACTTATGCTTATGAGATCTGTCCATTGGTCTCGTTTTACAATTACTTTCTCTCCATTGGTTGGCATATCACAACAGGCCAGGAAAAGTGGAAATGCTGTCTCACGCCAGAAAAAAATGTTGACTCGTTGTTATTGCAAGTTTTTCCATCTTATTATAAAGTCAACATTTATTTAAACATATTGAACCAGGCTTGTCTAAAGTGCGGCCCGAAAGTTTTTAAAATGCGGCACAAACGCAACTGATGAAAATATTTAAATTTACACATTTTTAATTAAAAACAAATGTTTGCAATATTTGCAATATGTAATCGATTCATTGACATTTGTTTTGAAATAAAAACAATTTTTTGAAACAAAACAAATTTTCAAATAAAACATCTTATAGTATGCCATGAGAATTTACGTTTCGAATTATGTGTGTTGTCGACGGCGATTTTTTTTTGAAGAATTAAAATTGGATTACAAAACAAGTAAAAACCCTGTTTTTAAGGGTCAAATTTCAAACAAAATTTTCTGGGGACCCCAGACCCCCCTTTGCATTTGAAACTATAGCTAAACACTTCTTTAATGTCATACAATATCTTAAAATGCACCACCAAAAAGGGAGTATGTAATTTTTTATTTCCCCTTTTTTGCTTTTTGGTCAATCACGACCTTCATTATAAAAAGAAGTTAATTTATTTTAATAAAACTACATAGAGTTTATTTTTATTTCAATTTGTTGAAAAAAAATATTGTATGTGTAGGCCAAGCAACATTTTATTTTTGCAATATGGCCCTCAAACTGTCATAGTTTACACTCACGTATTAAACTACACTAGCGGAAATAAAAATCCCAACACCAAGAAGGAAAGGAGATATCAAAGTCAAATTTGTTTCTATGATTGCACATAGTATTAATGTGAATTGATTAAAAAATGAGCCTTCCTGGATATTAGGGGGCCGAGAAAATCGGTGAGGAGTGTTGTCTCCATAGGTGTCCATTACCGCCGTCACACGTCATGGTATTGAGTGACAGGGGATCTAAGTGACTTTTGAGGGATTGGAGGACCATGTTGCCTCCTCAGGTAGTCCAAATTCATAAGGTGCACTAACGGACGTTGCATACCGAGCTAGGGGATTTCTCCTCTTTCTCCGGACATGTTTTGTGAGCGTTGGTTCTTACGAACGGATAGGCCAGGGTAAAAATGCAACCTAGGGGGTTAAGAAGAAAGCTTGGACATTGCATACAACATGTGGTTGTGCATGTTTCTCTTGAAATTTGTCCCCAGGACAGGTCTGAAGGTAAAGACGGTCTACCGGCTGCAAAATCTCAATGACGCATTTCTGGTTGGAAAAAGTACTGGTGAATCATACTCAGGAGTTGCAGAAATGGAATCCAATGCATCCCCACTCTGTTACCCTACATCACCACTCCGTGGAACGATAAGAAAATAATCAGCTGAGTGCGCTCTCTCCATTGTGTCTTCAAACTCATACCCAACCGTCGTGGTGCTCCAAAACGAATCAGGATTATCTCATAAACACAATGTCATGAAATTGGGATTTTCATTTCCTTATTTCGTGCACTATTGGAAACAGAAATGCCCATTTTCAGCCACTTGTTTATTGACAAAGATGTAAGAAGCTATGCGGACCGAACGGACAATCCGCAGTACTGCAAACGACATCCATCCCACTGCCGCTTATCCTCAGTATGATCTACCGGTACTTTGGCCAACCGGAGCTGCTTCATTGAGGTTTTTTAGCCGGTTGTCCGTCCTTATCTTCAGACCTGTCCTGGGGACAAATTTCAAGAGAAACATGCACAACCACATGTTGTATGCAATGTCCAAGCTTTCTTCTTAACCCCCTAGGTTGCATTTTTACCCTGGCCTATCCGTTTGTAAGAACCAACGCTCACAAAACATGTCCGGAGAAAGAGGAGAAATCCCCTAGCCCGGTATGCAACGTCCGTTAGTGCACCTTATGAATTTGGACTACCTGAGGAGGCAACATGGTCCTCCAATCCCTCAAAAGTCATTTAGATCCCCTGTCACTCAATACCATGACGTGTGACGGCGGTAATGGACACCTATGGAGACAACACTCCTCACCGATTTTCTCAGCCCCCTAACATCCAGGAAGGCTGATTTTTAAAGCAATTCCCATTGATACTATGTGCAATCATAGAAATAAATTTGACTTTGATATCTCCTTTCCTTCTTAGTGTTGGGATTTTTATTTCCGCTAGTGTATTTGGAGAAAGGTCTGAAAATGTAAACAATGAGGTATTTGCATGAGTGAGGGATTTGCTTGATTTTATACTTTTTTGGGAGTTTAAAACTCCCAAATTTCTGATTTTTAAGTTCAAAAATGTATTTTAAATAGTTTAAAATTCAATTTTATTTTTTCCAAAACATCAGAAAAGTCAAGTTATCAGAAAACGGGCTTCTATTGGATGTGGCATCACAGCGCATAAAAACCAACTATATTGGCAAAGTTTTTTTTATATACACCTAAAAATGTTAACAATTTAAAGAAAACTCCTAGTTGAGATATTTTAATGGTGCTATACTTTAATAATTGATTATATTTGGCTGTTTTGCATGAAACTCGACGCTTGTGCTAATTGTAAAGTACCAAAACACCTACTACACATGAGTGGAGTTATGGGGGTCATAGGGGGACAATGCCCGCCAACTTTTTGTGAAAATTCAGTTTTTATATAAGGGAAAATAATGTTTCCACGGACATCATGCACAGCTTAACCCCCAGGGTCCACCTCCTAAATTTGACCATGCAACTACCCTTTCTTACTATGAAATTGTTTACACAGCTTTACAAGTTGAGATTTACAGGTCTTTCAACCAACAAGACATGATTAAATGTATTATTTTACAGACCGAACAACATTCAACAACTTTTAACATTCAAAGAGATAGTCAAAACAACACATATAACTTCTACTAACGTAGTAAACATTACAATACATGTTTCATTTTCATAAACAAAGTAACTTAAAATTAAGAGATAATTGTTAGAATTGGAGCACAAATTGAATACTGCCGATATTTAAGAATTACCTAAATTAATAAAAAATGTACCTGCAAGATATTTCCTTTGGCAAATGTGTAAACAAACTCCAGATCACAGGGAGAGGTGCTAGGACCATTCACAGCACAATTCAGACTGAAACTTGGTACACAACTTTCGATATGGTTGGTTCGTGAAAGTGTCAGTTTCTTTTCTCACAAACGGTGATTCCTGATAGAAATTTCGTAAATATAACTTATTGGCTGGGAAACCGGATCTTCATTCCCAATTGTAAATATTAGGTAATTCACTTTTTTATCCGACGGATAATTAAAAAAGAGAAAAAGATGGAATGATGCGTTTACGGGCACGTTTATAGCAGGCTTCCGTTTTTATGAAGATACTTATAATATGAATAGAGAAAAATTTGATTCAAATTTCGACAAGAAATTTACGGTAAAATTTTTGTAATGTTATAAATATTTGTAAACCACGCACACAATTTAAAAATCGGTTAATATCTTCCGTTCGCGCTTCTAGCTTGAAAAAATTATTATGAACGAACACGTTTTCAGAATAATATAATTTTAATTGTGATGAAATAATTTAAATTATCTGACTTAAAACTTTTCTATGGCAATAATAAAACAAAATTAAAAACGTGTTTTTATTTCACTATTTTTTTTGCTTCTGTCAAGCGCATAAAAGTAAAGAAATTTTTAACACCTGTAAAGTTGCTTTTTTATATTTTCCTTGTCAGGAAGAGTTGCACCTTACGACAGTGTTAATTTCTAAGATTATATCAATTTTGATGAATCTTAATTCTTTTAATTTTGTTTTAAAAAAGTAATATCAAAAATATTTTTGCATCCTAAATTTTATTCATTCTCTCTTTCCCTCATAAAATTAAGCTAGGATTAAAGGAAATATTTATTATTTTTTATATGATAGGATAACACTGTTCAACAATGAAAAAATTTCCTTGATGAAAATAGTCAATTCGTATAGATTTTGGATCGCTGAATACGAAAATCACCATTAAAATTCTCAATTGACTCAGGATTTTCGGGGAACAGCCCCTCCCCCTTTTTACGTTTTTCGACGACTTTATAACTTTAAACTCGATTTTCAGGGTCAAAAAGCATTGCTTTGGTCTTCAAATTGCCCCCCAGGGAACAAGAAAGGTTCAAATTCATAAAATATGATAAATTTATAACAAATGGATAGGTTTAAGGGGTAATTACCCCCTAAAAATGCTAAAAAATCGTTAAAAATAGTAGGATTTGTTTTAACCTATTTATTTCGCTTATTTTTTACCCAATTCACGTTTAAAGAGTCCTAACCCTTCACCAAGGACCCAAATTTGATGGCAATATGCAGCAATGATTTTTACTAAAAGCGGTTGAGCTTTTAAGGCCCCCAAAGCACCAACGGAAGGGTTCAATGTCGCACTTAGAGTTAAACTGCTGTCCAAAATAAAAGTCAAATAATAATTTTAACCTTTCTTGTCCCCTGGGGGGCAATTTGAAGACTAGAGCAATGCTTTTTGACCTTGAAAATCAAGTTCAAAGTTATAAAGTCGTTGAAAAACGTTAAAAGGGGGAGGGGCTGTTCCCCAAAAATCCTAAGCCAATTGAGAATTTTAATGGTGATTTTCATATTCAGCGACCCAAAATCTATAAGAAATGACTATTTTCACCAAGGAAAAAATTTTGAAGGTCAAATTTGTTGAACAGTGTAATTTGTAATTTGTATATTTGTTTAAGGCAGGGGTCTCCAAACTTTTCAGCAAGAGGGCAGCATTAACTGTTTAACAGTAGTTGGGGGCCAACTCTCCAGTGCCGTTTATAGAAATTCATATTGGGAGGGTCCCTAAATTTTCCCTTAGCCCCTCCCATGTATATTGAATAAGTCCAATGTAGCTTTTTAGTACATTTTTCGGTAGAATTTGGGTCTTAAAGAACTTAATATAAAAAAGTTCTGAGCAATTAAGTTGTAACTACCAAAGGGGGGGTCCTCCGAGTTAGCATTTTGGATATAAATTTTCAGGTAAGATTTACATTTTGATGAACTTAATGTAAAGGATCTGAAGGGTCATCCTCCCAAACAATAAAAGAAATAATTACAAATTATTAAATTAAAATTACAAATACTAGTCTTAAGGTACTTTATAAGTTATACCTCATATTTAAACTTACTATTGAACGGAATTTTTTTATATGAGTTAAATCACTTTTTTCTAAAAAATTTTATTTTTTTAAAAACTGTGATTAAAAAGTACTTTAACAGTATCCTATTTAAAAAAAGTAAAGGTATAACTTATTAATTACCCAAAGATTAGTATTTGTACCCAATTTTTGTCCCTTTTTGATTACTCCTATAAAAAACCATCAACACCTTTTTGAAATTTTGGGTATTTATGAATTGATATACAGGGTGTTTCAAAATTGCGTTGCACGGCTTTAATTCGGAACCAACGCCTCCTAGGGTCATGGAAGTAAAGTGTACCCCTAGGTATCCTAGAGAATCCATTGAGATGACTTACAGCGCCCCTAGCGGCGAAATTAAAGAGTTAAAAAAATTAATTTAAAAACTAAAGGAGATAGAGGAAAAACCTCATTAAGAGTGTTGTTGCCAACGTCAAGAAGAACTCACTGAAAAAAATTTGATCAAAATATCTTGATATTGGCATGTGAAAACAGCACTTTTTCAAGGGTCAAAAACTAAAAAGTTCGCATATTTGCAAATTTTTTTGATTTTTTGATTAAATTTTGTGTTCTTTCAACTAAAAAAACGCAAAACTACAATATAACACTGAAAAATTTGGAAATATGCCAACTTTTTATTTTTTGACCCCTGAAAAAGTGCTATTTTCACATGCTAATATCTCCGCGAATATTCAAGATATTTTGTTCAATTTTTTTTCAGTGAGTTTTTCTTGACGTTGGCAACAATACTCTCAGGTTTTTGCTCTATCTTCTTTAGTTTTTAAATTAATTTTGTTAACTTTTTAATTTCGCCGCTAGGGGCACTGTAAGTCATCTCAATGGATTCTCCAGGGTCACTTACCTTGGGGTAGACCTTACTTCCATGACCCTAGGAGGCGTTGGTTCCGAATAAAAGCCGTGCAACGCAATTTCGAAACACCCTGTATAGGGGAGAGTAGGGTAATAAGATGCAAAGGGGGTAATATTTATTTATTACAATGCCAGGCTTTGACAATTAAGTCATTTGCCTTCTGGCTTCCCAATATTTTTGAACTATACAATTAAAATCTTTAAGTGCAAGGCACGTGTCGATATGGCAACTGTCCATTGGTCGTCCAGAGTCACAAAGACAGCAGGTCGGAGAGTCCTTAAGTCGTAGTCTAAAAAGATGAGCATTGAGGCAATCGTGTCCAGTAAGAAGACGGAAGGTGGCAACAGCAGAACTCCTAGGGAGGTTCGGAATCGCTCGACCTTGGTCAGAAAGGCATTCCCAGGCCTTACCCTTCGCTAGGGCAGACAAGTCCTCTCTAAATCTTTTCCTGAACTCCAAATTGATTAAAATTTTAGCAGAATGAAAGGGTAAGGGATAATTAGGCCTCTGTAGGACAGTGGTACCTTTTTTTGCAAGAAAATCAGCTCTTTCATTGCCTTCCACTCCACAATGGGAGGGAACCCACTGTAAAACAACCAAATCAGCAAGTGAATTTAATAGAGACCTACACTCCAATATACGTTTAGAAATGCAAACCTTATTGTTGGTGATGGCCTGCAGTGAAGAGATGGAATCAGAAAAGATAACTACATTACTGAATTTATACTTCAGTATCTCAATTTGTCGCAAGGCCATTAAAATTGCTTCTAGTTCACCATCAAAGCTTGTAGTATCTCTGCCAACGGCTTTGTATAAAGCAAAATGTTCGCAAAAAACACCCGCACCAGCTCCATCACCACGCTGGAACATAGATCCATCAGTGTAGACATGGGTCCAAGAACATGCAGGATATCTATTTTCGATAGTAGCGAGGGCGATTGTACGGATTTGGGACTCATTCATGTTGCGTTTATCAATTTGTAAGTCTAAATCGAGAGATACTAGAATATCATTATAGTCTAGAGGACACAAGGGACCAGTGAGTGGCTCAGCCTCTTGATTTAAGTCGAGGTTAACTGCTATCTGATAGCTGGCTTGGTTGAAGCCATGTTGCGTTTTAAGGTTTCTTTGTCTGTTATAGTCATAGTTCCTCCAATAGGAGTTACCTGGAAGTCTTCGGAGCTTTTGTAGAAGTATTCCCGAGCTTCTTTGAATTTCAGACTTTATAGGGTGAAGCTTAGTTAGTTGGCGCATGGCTGCAACCGGGGTGGACTTAACTGCCCCTGTTATTAATCTCATTGCCTGATTTTGGACTACTTCGAGTTTATTGATAACGGAGTCGGAAGCAGTCACAAGTATCTCATTACAATAGAAAAACACAGGTTGGATATACATTTTGTAGGTAGTGAGCAGGGTATCTCTACCACAACCCCACTTACAGCCAGCCAAACGTTTTAGTAGGGAAAGTCTCCGCTCCACTTTTTCCTTAACTTGAGTCACTTGTTCAGTCCAATTTAAGCGTTTGTCCAAGGTACATCCGAGGTAAGTAGTTTGATCATTTACACGTATACTAAAACCATCGTAAAAAAGTTGAGGTAAGAAAGGTTGTCGATTTAACGTAAAAAATTGACAAGTAGTCTTGTCTGTATTAACAATCATATTGTTGCTCTTGCACCAATCGTCCAGTTTCTTCAGAGAATCATTAAGATTTCTGTTTAATGACTGTTGTTGTGTCTTTGGAGCGCTGCTCCACAACACAAGATCATCCGCAAAAAGAACAGACTTAGTCAGACAGTCAGTAGATAGAGCATCTGGAAGATCGTTTATGTACAATATTGGCAAAAAAAATCGACTCAGACCCTATATCTCCGGAACGGCTTGTGATATAAAGACAAATAAGGTATCATTTTTCATGATTTGAAGTATTCTATATACAGAAAGTTTTTCAAGTTCTTAGGGGGTCGTCTTCATATTTAACGAAGCACCAACTTTCGTTTTTCCTATGGAAACCATCAAAGATTATTCCAGATTCTGAAAGAGCACCCTCTAAAACCCCCCAAAACCAGTTTTCATGCCATTTGGTCCCCAAATGAAGCCAGGAGTGGGGGTTGAAGTTCGTCGAATTTAGGTTGAAATCTCGTTTTAAACGTTGAATTCTCGATTTTGATCCTGCGGGGTTGATGGTTGAAAGGATCAAAATCGAGAATTCAACGTAAAAAACGAGATTTCAACGTAAATTCGACGAACTTCAACCCCCACTCCTGGCTTCATTTGGGGACCAAATGGCATGAAAACTGGTTTTGGGGGGTTTTAGAGGGTGCTCTTTCAGAATCTGGAATAATCTTTGATGGTTTCCATAGAAAAAACGAAAGTTGTTGCTTCGTTAAATATGAAGACGACCCCCTAAGAACTTGAAAAACTTTCTGTATATAGAATACTTCAAATCATGAAAAATGATACCTTATTTGTCTTTATATCACAAGCCGTTCCGGAGATATAGGGTCTGAGTCGATTTTTTTTGCCAGTATTGTACAAATTAAATAAAATAGGGCTAATTACAGCCCCTTGGGGCAAACCAGTCTCGGTTTGCTTGAATGATGAAAGGCAATCACCATAACGAACTGTAACATATCTCTGTGCTATGAAATTCCTAATCCAGCTAAGCATGTTGCCAACAATACCACAGTGATGGAGTTTTTGGATTAGTTTAAATCGCCAAACGCGGTCATAGGCCGACTTAAAATCAACAAATACAGCAAGGGTTG
The DNA here is from genome assembly GCA_024610705.1 of Tetragnatha versicolor. NCBI lineage: Eukaryota > Metazoa > Arthropoda > Arachnida > Araneae > Tetragnathidae > Tetragnatha > Tetragnatha versicolor. Next base: position 52,239,184 of record JANDEH010000010.1, on the reverse strand, counting down.
AATTGCGATTATCAAAGTTATCTTTCACAGCTTGGCTAAAATAAGCAACCTGTTGAGCAGTGGAATGGTATTTCCTAAAGCCGGACTGAACAGGGGAAATAAGATTATTTGTCTCCAAATGCCAAACAAGTCTGGCGGCAACCATCCGCTCCATAGTCTTGGCAATGACACTAGTGAGGGAGATGGGTCTGTAGCTATCCAATCGATTGTTTGGTTTATTTTTCTTTAGCAATGGTATCACAATAGCCTTTTTCCATATAGAGGGAACACCCTCGTTCCAACTACGATTAAAGATCTTGAGAAGGAATCTACGAGAATTAGGGCCCAGGTGTTTTAGAAACTCCGGGTGAATCCTGTCCGGGCCGGAGCTTTTTCCATTCTTTAATAATCTGATGGCTTCATTTAATTCTGATATTCCGAAGTCGGAGTTGAACAGAGGGCTACCCTGATTTTTCTTGTTTAATAGGGGTTTTAAATCTCTCTTGAGTCTGCTCTGGGACATTTTGTTCTCACGACTTAATCGCTGGGAACCGGTGTAGTATTTTACAAAGGCCCCCGCGATATCCTTATCATTGGCAATAGTTCTGTTTGAGACTAACATTGGGTCTAAACTGTTATTTGGAAATCTAATACTCGTTCAACTATCTACACTTGCTATAGCCCCCCTGGCAACCGACATCTAAATTTCGATGGCATTTCTATTACTAGGAAATGTTTTCTGTTGGGTGATTTTAATGCCCATAGCCCAAAATGGAACTATAGTGACTGTAATACTGCTGGTGTTGTTCTTGAAGACCTTTTGAACACCCAAAAACTTGAACTAGTTTTTCATCCCACGGATATCCCGTCTTACCTGCACTACAACGGCTCGTCAACTAACCCTGATCTGGTCTTCGTTTCTGAAGATATTGCTGAAAGTACGACCAGAGATGTAATTTATGATCCTGGCTCAGGTCATCGCATGATCATTACCAGCACTAGATATAATTCGAAAATTGTACCAAGTAAAAAATCCTCAAAAATCCTGAACCTTAAATGGAATTTCAAAAAGGCAAATTGGTCCAAATATGAAAGTGATTTGGAAGAATTTTCCCGCCTGGATGATACTCCTCAGGAAGAGAGCATTGATGCCCTCTCAAAGAAATTCTGTTTGGCAATCATAAAGACTGCCAAAAAGTGGATTCCTAGGGGGTAATAAGAAACATGCAAAATTCCACAGGATTTTCTTTTAAGTTTATGAAGCTGATTTTTTTACAGACTGTTCGTGTTCATATCATTATCAGCTTTCTTTGAAAAAATAATGTACTTTCTAAGTTAAAGGGAGATTTTTACTTGTTTTTATCACCCTCAAGCAACTGTATCTTGGTACCCCACGAGGGGTAATAAAAAACAAGCCAGTTATTTTACTAACAATTAAAAATGAAATGAAGGTATATTATCTGTAAAGAATATTTTATAAAACCCCAGTAATTTTCAAAAATTTTCGTTAAAAATCTTTCGGTACCAGTTAAAAGTTAATCTTATGAAAAGTAAAATTAAAATGAAAATAAGATAAATTGAAATAGTTGGAAAAGCATGACTTAAAGTGGATGATTATGTTGGCGGCATCCAATGGGAATTTTTCTCTAAAATTTTTATGGGATATAAATTATGTCTTGAAGATATTCTGTGATTTGTTTTCAGATTTTTAGGCCCACACAAAGCCGCAAATTTAAATGTTTCATATTACCCCATTCTCCCCTTGTTAATATGATACAAATTGAAAGTTTCTACAGAAATTAATTTTTGAGTAATACTAGTGCGGCACTTTGCATAGTTAAGGAGTCCTGAGACCTCTTAATAAATTTTATCTATTGCACGTGAGCCCCACGTTTTTCATTTACAAGTAGTTAGGACGCATTATTTTATACTTCTTTTCCACATTTTAAAGATTTTAGAGTAATTTAAGTGATGTGTGTAGGATTCAATTAAAATAGAAAGAAAAACTCATTTCTTAAAAAAATCCCTTTTACATATTTATTAGGCTTTACAATATTATGACAAATTATTCCCAAAACAAAATTATTAAGATTATTCATGAAACAATCTTCTTTACTTCTTAGGCCTAGAAGTCTTCTTCTTCTTCATACCTTTGGCTGAATCTAGCGGGGTTCCAGCGTTTAGTACTTCACCCCATGCCCTAAGGATTCTCAGCGCTGGGGGAAGATTATGGATGCGGGAGTACAGGCGTCGTACCATAACACTAGGCTGCGTTTGCTCTTCGTCGACCATGGATAGTAGACGCCTAAAACAAAGAGAAAAGCTCATTAAAAACTAACTCTTGAAAGTTTGTAAAAACGCAACATAATGAAAGACATGTTAGATATTTATGAAATTTTCACAGTAAATGACCTTTGTAGTTGCAAACAAGTAATTCATTAAACTATCAGAATGACGGAATAAAATGAAATATCGAAAATAAATATGTGTTTTATTTTGTTCATACGCAATTTCAATCAGTCTCTATTGGTGAAATATTGGGCGAAGAAGTTTTCCGAGAAAGAAAACTGTCTTTAGTGTAATGCAGGTTGGGAACATTCAAACACACATGTGTGCGGAGTTTGTTCTGATGAATAAAATATTCAGGAATACTTCGAAGCTGAGACAGTCAGCACAGCCCCTAGTTTTCCCAAGTAAACTTGGTCCTCATTGTATCGATCCCGGAGGAAAGAAAGGCTGAGTCTGCCTTTTCCAACCGGTAAACGAATTCAGGCTTGTGGTGTGGTAGCAAGATACACTACCTCTTCTACACTGGGTTTCATACTTCGAAGGTAGGGAAAACTTTTGGATCAAAAATTTATTAACGCAATTGTGTCTTAAGACTGTTCCATTTCTTAAATCATAAGGTTGCCCAAATGCCTATGGTATACCTAACAGTGCTCCAGCTCATAACGCTTTGGGTTCATGCGGTATGACGCAAGATAAAACACTTGAAAAGAGCGTTTTATATCGTCGATAGCATCGAAATTTGAAGTGGGTGTCATTATAACCAAATTTTAACTGGGATTCATCTCAATAAACAACTTGTTATAAATAATTCAGAAATCTTTTTTTTTGTTTCCATTGTAGCTTAAGGTACCAATGAAATATCATCAATGGTACTCTCTCTCAGTAATATAACACTCAGATTTCAGAGCAACAACCAACCATTAACTATTAGAGCAGACAATGATATACCTATAGCAGTGCTAGTGCTCTAACGATTTGAAAGCTATCGATAAGTCGGTCAATCAACCGGCACAGTCATAGGAATGATGCCCGTCATTTTTTTCATGTGTAGGTGATTATATCATCTAGTCAACGATTTCCAACTCGCCTGACCATCTTTAGACCTCTGATTTTAAATTCCTATCACTATTGTCTTATGGCTCCTCTTATGAGCACAATAAAATTAAGTAACTCTGGCTTTTTCACACCAAAAGAAGATAAAAGTAGCGAATCAAAACAAATTTGCAAAGTCAGTGATTTATATTATTTTTAACATGTTCCCCGGTGATATAAACCACTTTAAAAATAGATCTAAGCCTCAAATATTTTGAAAAAATTTTCTGAAATTTTGGGCCAAAGTTTCCCTGAATTGGGGTAACTTTGGCCCAGACCTCAAAAATCCAAAAGTTAAAGCGTTGAGTTACCACAGCCTCAACGCCACTGAGCCAATGCTAAACTGTTTAGCATTTTCAATCCAGAATAATAATCTATCGCAAGTTCATTTACATAATACAAGAAAATCAAGCAGTAAATATGCACAACTCTCGAGCATCGCCTCCAAAATACAGGCGACAAAATTTTAGGCGATGCTTGAGAGTTGTGAGTTTACACTTTTGTCCGCTAACCAGCGACTATGGTGAAATACTCCTTTCAATAAAACATGCTTTATTATACAAAACTGATTTCATTTTAGAGTTACGGAAATGAATTTTTAAAGAAAAGACAGATGAATAGTAAAAAGTATTTTAACATCCTTTGATTATATGATGAATTGGTTACCTAATTTGTGTGTAAAGAGAAACACCCTTTTGGAAACAAAAACTGATATTTCTTCGCGCGCGCAAAACCCATCGATTTCTTAATAGTGATACCAACCATATAATATTTAAGGTTTTTTTACTTATAGATTGAATGAATATCGTGTTTAGAATTAATTTATAATCCATATTAGAACACTGCTTCTTTAAACTAAATGCGTATTTCACCAGATACCATTGGCCTAAAGTTACCCCAACGAAACCAGAAAGTACATAAACTACAAAGGGAAACAAAATAATGACGCTTTGAATATTTGGTCTATAATATGATTGGAGACCGTTGAAGTTAATCCACCTATTAAATTATATATAATTTTTCATTTGAAGCCTAACCCCTTGGTGTCCTGTAATTATTTTTGGGTTGCATGAAATACTACAAATGTTAAGTCATAGTCATAAATCAATATGACGATACTCCAAACAACATTTTCACAAAGGGTTTCTAAATTTACAATGAAAATTCCACTTTTATGCAAACAAACCTACTTTTATGAACTATATTGACTATTGAAAACTATGAACTTAACCTACTTGCCGATTATCCGGAATAACAAGTAAGTTGCCAAAAGTTTGCACGGAAATACATCTAGGTATACCAGGACACCTACGAAATACAAGAGGATGAATTCTATTATAGTTGAAAGATTCATTCTCTTCAATTTTTTTTGTAGTATGGCTTGTACTAAACGAGACATGAAGTGCAAACAATACAAAAAAATAAACAATTATAGAATAAGTGAAAAAATAAGAATAAACTGTGCGGTTAAAAGTTAAGTATTGTGACGGGTAAAACGAATAGGGACCTTTTCGGTAACGAAAACGTTATACATACTGACCTACAATGAGCCAAGTTACAAGTTTTAAATGCATTTGTAACATTTATACTAAAACTAAATAAAGTAAACTTTATAAAAAAATGCTCAGGGTTTAATTTTATAATTAAAATAATTACTGATAATTCTTCAAAATTATGAGAAGAATCAAATAAGTTGTAAGATTTCTTTTGTTAATTGCAATTCTTTTTTTATAACTGCTGATTTCATATCACTTGAAAATAATTTTAAGATACCGACGCAGAGAAATAAAAGTTAATGAAAACAATATTCTGGGTTTACTAACCTGGGTTACTGGTTAACCTTTCAGGAATTTAATCTCTCCTTTTTTTAACCTTTAGATGAGTTTTTTAAATACTTTCCTAACGGTTTTCTTTTCTTCTCAGATTTCTTTAATAATAAAAGTAATAAATTGTTTCAATTGATATTAAATTAAGACCATTAGTTTTTTTATACTCCCCGAAGGAAGAGAAAAAAGGGTAGAACTATGTAGATGACACCAAGTTATGCTATAATTCGTCTTTAAATAATTTTCATTAATAAGCTGCGCAGTAAGACTTAGAGGTCAAAGATCACAAAACATACAGTTTTGAGTAGGTAAACGAATTTTTTTTCGGCCCTTGTGTTGTTCTTACGGAGAAAAATTTTTTTAGGGTGAAACTTCATGACTGGGAAGGGGTGCAGGGTTAAGATTTTAGGTAAAATATGCTCTACCACTTCTCCCCCCCAGCCCCCACGTCTATCCATAAATCTGCTCAATCGATTATTAAACTTATGACTTACACTAAAAAGTAGAGATGTAAAATTCCCACATTTTTTGTGAGGTGGGGAAAAACCCGGGATTTTTGGGAATAAACCGGGAATTTTAGGAGAATATTGGGAATTTTTAATATAAACAAACACAACTATATTTCACCATCAGTATTCATTTTCTAGGTGCTATTTTGAGGAGTTTAAGACAATTTTTGATATAAATTCACTGGAAGACCATTTTGCAATTGAAATTCTTATTAATAATAAAACAATTCAAATAGTTTAAATCTGCCCATTTTCTGTTTCAATGTTCTGCCACCTAAAAATGCCGTTTCGGACCGAAAATTCCAACAAAATTTATTATCGTATTTCAAAAAAACGCATCTTTAGATTTCCAAATCAGTTTAAATTTTGTCTTTATCTTTCCTAGAACCTAAGTTGCAGAAATTTTACTAAACACTAAAAATTCATTTTATTAAGGAAAAAATAAAGAAATTCGCGTTTTTCTCAGAATCACATTTTTGCTATTTTCCTTCTCCGCAAAACTGCATAACTCAAAATATTATGAGTGAATTTCTATAAAACTTAGGCACAGTACTTGGCATAATACTATTTAGGAGTCCTAGTATTTTTTTGGCTGTGGGTGTAATATTTTTTATTTTATGAATAGTATAACTTCAAACTTTTATGAACTTGGGTGTGTTTTTTTAGTTTTTCAAGTTTAATGCTATAACTTTTGATATTAAAATAATTTAGACATAAAAATAGTAGGCCTCCTAAAATATGTGTTTACGAGGATAATAAAGTTTACAAGACAAAATATCTTTATATAAATTTGAGTTATGATGTTTTGCGGAAAGGCTCTCTGTTGTGATTTTTATGCATAAATTCTTCAATAATATGAAAATTTAAATTAAAATTTAATTATTTTTGATATTATTCATAGTTTTAGTTTTTAGATGCATTTAATTGTATAAATCACAAATTAGGTCAATATTTAAATTATTAAAAAAAAGCCTCCATAGGTAGGCTACCATTTTTAATACAATTTTTTCTCTGCAAGTTGAAAAGTGTAATCAAGGGTGCTATTTTAAAGATGATCAAACACTAGTAAATTGGTACTTCTACCCGCTTGGTTCTACACTACACTCTAAAATCTCGAAAATGAGAGTAGTTTCATATTTGAAAATCCGGGAATATTCAAAATTCCCTTCCACGGTATTTTTTCCAGCCTTTACAACTCTACTGATAAGGAAGCGTAGAACTGCTGATGGTTGGCGAGTTTTGGCTATTTGGCGCCATATTTAGAAGCCACATAATTCATTTAACATTAGTTGGGGTTACTATAAATTGATTTTTATTGCTAAAAACTTGGCGCATCAGCAGTTCTAAACTTGCGCCGTGGTATTTTCATACAATTTTTTATAATAAAAAAACGGTGAAAAATTCAAAGTGCCTATTTATTATTTTTTTCGAATGATCACAGCGGAGTATTTATTGCACCTTAAAAATTCTGGCTAAATACTAAGAAATTTTTCAGAAATCATTTGTATTTTCATCCCTTTGAAAAGATAGGGAATGGTTCCAGTGCTCATTTACCCTCCTTCCCGTGGATTAAGGGATGAAGAGTTGGGAGGATAGACCAGGGAATCTGTGACTTAGCAGCTGAAAAATTTCGGTTCGGTTTTCAATGGTTTTCACTTGGGAATGACCTGAATGGGAACAGCATTCTAAAAATAGGATCACGAGAATATTAATTTCTTTAATTAAAAGAATGACCGAAAAAAAACTAAATACGAATGCTAATACGAATATTCCAATTTAGTTTTTAAAAAGTTTAAAATATCAATCTGTAACAGATATATCAAAAATTTGATAGGCTAAAAAACTAAAACATCGCTCAAAACCACAAAATAACTGAAAAAAAGTAATTCAAATGTTTTTTTCTCTTGGAAATGACTTAAATAATGACTTCCTAAAATTTAAGGAAAATTAAAAATCGTGAAAAATTTTAATTATTTTCATTCATTTTTAGTTTAAAAAAATCTTACAAAATAATCAAACTAAGCAAATTGAATAAGTTTAAATTTTGAAAAACCTAACTCTACCCTAAAACTGCTTTAAGGGAGAGACAAAGACGGGTTAGCAGGTTCACCCCTAAGATTTTGTTTTGTTATTTTACCATCTAAAGTAAAGAAATGTTTTAACACACTTTGAAACTTGTGTGTTACACCTGAAGAGCATTGCTCCTTGTAAGTTAATGAATTTTCAAGGGCAAAAAGCATAAATATTAATATAAAAATGTCAAGGGGTGATGAACTTTTAACACCCTTTGGATACCACCCTGAGGCATAAAACAACTAACATTTCTCTCTTTTCAAATATTTGGTCGATTTAGAATTTGAAATGGTTGCAAATATCAAGATTATGAACTTGACTTTCTTGTAGGGTTACTTGGGGTAAGTGGGACAACCCCCTAAAACTATAATATGTACAGGAAATTTCACACTTACTTGCATTGATTATGTTACAGCCTGTCGCACCGATGAGTTTTGCATATATTTGAGACTTGTTTAATTTATTTTTAAGATTATAGAACTAATTTAAATTAGATTCCCAGATCGGATTTTTTGGAGACTTCAAGATACATTTTTCAAAGAAATATTTCCAGGTAAGTTTTCATTACATTTTATTGTTTATTGAACTGTTTTGCCTAAATACATACTGCAATTTGAAATTTATCAAAATTTTTAATTTTGAAGTGTTTAAGAGGGGGTCCCCTTACCCCAGAGTTTTAGCATGGTTGGGGTAGTGGGACCCTAGTATGGGGTAAGGGGGACCCCTCTTTATCTAGTAAGTGAGACCCCTTATTATGATGTAAGTGGTTCTAGAGGGTCCCAAATGATAAAGAAACTTTTACTGAAGACATGGGCGGATTAAGGGGGGTTATAGGGACAATTTTCCCCAATATTTTCAGAAAATTTCGATTTATAGTAGCAATACCTTTTACTCACCACTTCAAAATTCATTAAAATTTATAAATAACGTGATCGACATTTCATATCAAATTTGCGTTTTAATTTAAGTTATGGTGAGTAAAGTGAAATATCTCATAAATAGTGTTCATTCTCATTTAGTGTGTCCGATTCCTTTTTATCTCACAATGTTTACTAAAGAGCCAAAATAAATCTTAATCAACCTTATTATGTTTTTTCAACACTATTTTATATGTCAAAGTAAAACACATCCCTTTGGCCTTTCAAAACATTCTTTAAAATACTTATTTTGCTTTTCATTCTATTCTTACCTTGTCATATTGATTTTAATGCGAGTAGATTTCTCACTCGTGGTTACAGTTACAATAAAATATTTTGTGGTGAAAATTTCTGTACTTCATCAAGTAAGACCCACTTACTTCCTTTTAAGTTTTGCTCACTTCCCATATAAATGAAGAGGGGGTGTCCCACTTACCCCATCACTTGGGGTAAGTGGAACACCCATATCATTTTTTAAATTATGACCAATTAAGAAAAATGTAGAGCTTTATTTTGAAACTACTAATAAAGTTTTGTTTATGGATAGTGTCTTTAGCTAAATTAGTCAATAAGTTCAAATTTAACTCGTTCAAAATTCTGCTATTGAGTTCCAAAAATGCACTAGCCCAAAAAAGGGTCCCACTTACCCCAATTTATATTTTTCTTATTTCTTTTAATTATACCCTATATTAATCAGTGAAGACATAAAAATGGGTTAGTTGTAGTAAAAAAATCTAATGACCATTGATTTCGCCCCTCTCTTACACTATACTCTATTCATTTTGAATTGGTGTGTGTGACTGAGTACATTTATTTCCCCTACCACTGAATCGGTAACCATGGCAACGTTAACGTCAAAGTGGCGAAGAAGGCTTACTATTACTATTGGCTGCGCAACCATGCGAGCCACCAGAGCGTAACCATGGTTACGCTTTTACCGAGGGGGAAAGCACTATTTCTCAGGTACCTATTTAAAATGAGCAGAGTATAAAGTCTACTTTTCTTCTTGTCTGCGGTCCTCCTGCTTGTTCAGGTGGTATGTAGAAGGGAATTTTACTAACATCCCGAAGCTTGAAACTTACCACATGGGTCAAATATAGATGGAAATTTAGTACTTTTTCATTATTTTGGTTAAGTTCGTGTTCCTTGAACCCCTGGGGGTTTAACCCAGTGATTCCCAACCTTTTTACCACCACGGACCGGTCAACGTTTGATAATTTTATCGCGGCCCGCTGGGGGGCCGTTGATTGTTCACATTCTAGATTATTCTGATTTATTAATTTTAATTTAGTTGTATTTAAACATGCTTTCAAAATAAAATACAGTTACTCCAAAAGATAAATATAAAGTGATTTATAGTTCATTTTACCTAGGAATTTAAATTCATTTTCAATGGATCGGCCCCCGGACCGGCACCGGTCGAGTTGGAGACCCCTGGTTTAACCCTTTCAATAGGGCTAAAAATCAGTTTAGTACGCCTCATCACCAAAAAGTTATTTCTCCTCCAAGTGATTATTACGATGAAATAAATAACTTGACTGTCTGAAGGTCTAACAACTATGATGTTACGAGCTAATGCATAAATTTATTGATGGTTACTGTTTAGTCTTATAACTTGTATAATTAATTTTCGTACATTCATTCGAGATTTTAAAGTAATTTATGTGATGTGTGTAGCTTTGTTAAGAATGAAAAGGAAAGCCAATTGTTAAAAAAAAATTCTTACGTGTTTATTGGTAATAATTGATAATAACATAATACATTTAATGAAAAAATATTGCATTTTTAGGTACATGGTGGATTACTTTTTCCCTTTGATTCAGGCTTTCCTCTTTTAGAGTTTCTTTTTGACACCTTCTTCTTTCCTTTCTTGGCTCGGGCAGGGTTTCCAGTAACAAGTGCATTTACAAGCAGCGGAAAAGCTCTAATGGGGATTATAGGTGGTGAATCGACTATTCTATCGTAAAACCGGCGTTCCATCCTTTTAGGTCTTCGTTGTTCTTTGTCAAAGATGCTGAGGATTCTCCTACATCAAAGAGAAAAGTTCATTAAAAAATAAATCTGTGGTTATAAAAAATAACACACCATGACGGACTTCTTAGATTTTTGCAAAATTTACACTATAAGCAGGGTTGGCAAAAACCCGGGTTTTTTTGAAAAAACCCAAGTGGGTTGGGTTTCTTGGGGTTTTTTCAATAAAACCCTGAAAAAACCCATGTAAAACTGGGTTTTTTCGGAAAAAGTGTGGGTTTTTTCAAAATTAAGTGGTTTTCTCCTAGGAAGTAAGTGGGTTTTTTCAAATTTTAGTGAGTTCTTTCTATGTGAAATGTGTTCTGTCAAGTAATGTCAGTTTTTCCACAGATAAGTGGGTTTTTTCAAAGTTTTTATACTTGGAAAAAACCCACTGAAATTGTAAAATCCCCCCTTATTTTCTGAAACCTGGTTTAAATTTTGAAAAAAACCCACTAAAATTTAAAAAATATCCTAAACTTTGAAAAAACCCATTCAATATTGAAAGAAATCTATTCAACTTTGAAAAAATCCGCTGAAATATAAAAAGATCATCTTTATTTTTTATATCTAGTTTGAACTTTAAACGTCCTAAATTTTGAAAAAACACCCTTCAATAATGAAAAAACCCACTGCACTGAATAGTGAAAGAACCTATTTAACTATAAAAAAACTCCCTGAAATTGAAAAAACATTTAATTTTTAAAACCTAGTTTAAATTTTGAAAAAGCGATTATAATTTAAAAAAACATCCTAAACTTTGAAAAAAAAAACACATTACGTTTTGAAGGAATTGCCAAAATCTTGATTTTTCTTGAAAAAACCCAAAAATGGGTCCAAAATGTGGGTTTTTTCACATGGGTTTTTTTGAAAAAACCCATTGGGTCCAATCCAGCCAACCCTGACTATAAGTGACCTTTACAGGTGCAAATAGTTTAGTAAATTTTAAGAACAAAGTAAAAAATTGAATGTAGAAAATTATGATTTTATGTAGTCTATACGCGCTGCAGTGGGACCCAAAATACCAGAGATTTCCAACTGGCGGCCCTAGGGATTTTTTGTGCTACCCGCGAAAATCCCTCCAAACGATGCTTTTCAAAGCTTATTTGCATGTTAAATTCAAAATATTTTTGGTGGAGGATCCCCGAAACCCCATTACCACCCGTAGGTTATGAAGTAATTCAAATTGATTTTAGTTTTAAATACTTGTTTCAAGTCTTAAGGGGAGATGTTCCTTGAATTTCCTCCTTGCCATAGCAAAGGGCTAAGTGGGCTTTACCAAAGGGGTCTAGTATCCAAAAATACAGAGAAATTATTTTTAAACCACAGTGTAATTTTTTCATTGCGAGGAGTCTTTAAAATTGAACCTTTTTTGGAGAGGGAAAGATGAAAGTCAAAATGTGAGGGAACATGAGGTATTTTCAAAAATATCCAAGAATGAGCGTACATTTCTGACCTTTTCTTTATTTTTAACTTTAGTTTTACCATCCTGACCGTAGAACCCGTCAACTTTGTAAATGGTGAATTAACCACAGATGCCAGCATGAACATTTTAGACAGTAATATTCTTCCTACCCTCAGGCAATTTTAGGAAATGGACGAATGTTTACTTTCAAGAAGGCAATGCTTTTTGCCCTGTATTAGCCTCTGTCAAGCAAGGGAATCAATATATAAATGCAAATTTTTTTCTCTGGCACTGTTCAGAGTTCCAAACCAAATATTAGAAAACATTTCTGAGACAAGTTAGAGCGACATATAAAAACCAATGGACCACAGTCAAAATCTACAGCTGAGATAGCCATTCTAGCAATGGATAGGAACTCAAATTTTTATAACTAAGCACGGACGTAGCTATAGCTTTTTCTGGGGGTCCCCCCAGAAAATGTTTGAAAATATGCCTCTTAAATACATGTTCTAGATCTAGCTCATGTTGAGACCATTTGGGCAAAGAGAACAGGTCCTTGTAAACCACAAAATTTTTAAGGAGAAAAAGTTATAAAAAAACGTCGAAGTTTTAAGGGAGCCAAAGGTTCTCCTCCAGAATTTTTTTTGAAAATTCCCCTTATGTATATCTTCTTCTCAAACTCTTTGGAGAGCACTTAAAGGAAAAAGCTTCTTGTAATTTGCATATTTTCAAGGAGAAAACACTGTAGTCAAAATTTTAGAGGGGGGTCTAGGGGTTCTCCCCATAAAATCTTTTGAAATTTGGCTCTTAAAGTAGTGTTTCTGCTAATTTTGAGACTCTTTGGAGAAAGAGAAGAGTTTCTTGTAAATCACGGGGTATTCAAGGGAAAATAGTTATAAATAAAAAAATATTTTAGGGGGACTGTGGACACTAGTGTTTTATTTTCCTTTCAAACTGTTTGGGGAACACACAATGAATTTGCTTCTGGTAAGCGGTAGAATTTTCAAGAGAAAACACTATATAACAGGCGTCACACTATTAAAGGGGGTTCAGAGTGTTCTCTCCTAGAAATTTTTTCTAATTTCACCATCAAAAATAGTGAAAATAAGATTTTAACTCATTTGAGACTTTTTGGGTCACACCCAAAGTTCCTTGTAAAAGTTCAAGGCCTTGGGGAAGGGGTGGAGTTTTCCCCCTACCATTGATGATGTCCGGGCTGTCCAAGTCTGTCATCTCCCATTTTACTAACATAGAATTTAAACACTTTTAGAGTGCAAAGGTGCCTGTGCTTGACTGTGCACGAGATTTGAAAATATGGGTATTCAGCTTTAAGCGTTTCTTAATTTACTATGAAAACTCTACTTATATATGTACACAAACATATCTTTTGTACACTAAATTGATTCTAGAAAACGATGAACTTCACCTACCTGCGAATCAAAAGGTATAATAAGTAAGTGGCCAGGAGTTTATTAGGGAATCCATCTAAATAAAACAGTAGACCTATGCATAACATGAAAAACAGTTCTATTCGTGCTAACATCGGCATTTTATAATTTGTTTTGGCATGAACCAAAATTAACTCATGAAGTAGAAAAACTTTTGAAAACAATTATAGAAGTAGTGAAAAAAGAATAAACTTTTCGGTTAACAGTTAAGAATTGTTACGGGTAAAACGAATAGGTACCTTTTCGATAACGAAAACGTGATACATACTGACCTTAAATAGGACAAGTAACAAGTTTAAACGCATGTGTAAAATTATAGTAAAAATAAATAAAGTGAACCCTATAAAAATAACATCGAAGGTTATTTTTTATTAAAGTTATTACTGATAAGTTATTACTGAGAAGAACCAAATAAGTTCTACTTTGATTCTGTTAATTATATTATTTTTTATAACCACTGATTTCATCATACATATTTTAATAATTGGATTTTTCTTTGGAACGGCCCTCCAGGCCGAACCCCTGAACCGATTTGGACAAACTAGGACTTATATTCAGTCCCTTAAAAATCACTTACTATCTTAGGGTGATGTAGAAAATTTTGATTCTGGCCCCTTTAAAGTCAACATATACAAACCTCGCTGTTCGAATATCGGAATACTGATATTCGACATGACTCAATATGACCAAACATCACAAAATATGTGGCCGCCGATGTGGGGTTGTAATAGATTTTTATTCATCCCCCTTAAAGTAATTTAAAATTAAACGGTGGAGTAAAAAATTTAACATTCGGGGCCTTAAAAGTCGATATAGCGAAACCCATCAAAACTCGAATATCAGGATTTTGATATTCAATATAATCCTCCATATGACCCCAAATATAACCGTCGCTGTGGGGATAAAATATATTTATATCCAGTCCCTTAAATATCACTTATTATTTTATAGTGATGTAGAAAATTTTGATTCTGGCCCCTTTAAAGTCAGCATATTCAAACCTCGATGTTTGAATATCGGCATACTGATATTCGACATGACTCAATATGACCATATACATCACAAAATATGTGGCCGCCGATGTGGGGTTGTAATACATTTTTATTCATCCCCCTAAAAGTAATTTAAAATTAAACGGTGGTGTAAAAAATTTAATATTCGGGGCCTTAAAAGTCGATATAGCGAAGCACATCAAAACTCGAATATCAGGATTTTGATATTCAATATATTCCTCCATATGACCCAAAATATCACACCATATATGGCCGCCGATGTGGGGATAAAATAGATTTATATTCAGTCCCTTAAAAATCCCTTAATATTTTAGGGTGATGTAGAAAATTTTGATTCTGGCCCCTTTAAAGTCAACATATTCAAACCTCGATGTTCGAATATCAGAATACTGATATTCGACAAGGATTTTGATATTCAATATAATCCTCCATATGACCCCAAATATCACACCATATATAACCGTCGCTGTGGGGATAAAATAGATTTATATCCAGTCCCTTAAAAGTCACTAATTATTTTATGGTGATGTAGAAAATTTTGATTCTAGCCCCTTTAAAGTCAGCATATTCAAACCTCGATGTTTGAATATCGGAATACTGATATTCGACATGACTCAATATGACCACATACATCACAAAATATGTGGCCGCCGATGTGGGGTTGGAAAATATTTTTATTCTTCCCCCTAAAAGTAATTAAAAATTAAACGGTGATGTAAAAAATTTTAAATCCGGGACCTTAAATTCGATATAGAGAAGCACATCTAAATTCGAATATCAGGATTTTGATATTCAATATAATCCTCCATATGACCCCAAATATCACACCATATATGGCCGCCGATGTGGGGATAAAATAGATTTATATTCAGTCCTTTAAAAATCACTTATTATTTTAGGGTGATGTTGAAAATATTTTTTCTGGCCTCTTTAAAGTCAACATATTCAAACCTCGATGTTCGAATATTGGAATACTGATATTCGACATGACTCAATATGACCACATACATCGCAAAATATGTGGCCGCCAATGTGGCGTTGGAATAGATTTTTATTCTTCCCCCTAAAAGTAATTTAAAATTAAACGGTGGTGTAAAAAATTTAATATTCGGGGCCTTAAAAAACGATATAGCGAAACACATCAAAACTCGAATATCATTATTTTGATATTCAATATAATCCTCCATATGACCCCAAATATCACACCATATATAACTGCGATGTGGGGATAAAATAGATTTATATCCAGTCCCTTAAAAGTCACTTATTATTTTATGGGGATGTAGAAAATTTTGATTCTGGCCCCTTTAAAGTCAGCATATTCAAACCTCGATGTTTGAATATCGGAATACTGATATTCGACATGACTCAATATGACCACATACATCACAAAATATGTGGCCGCCGATGTGGGGTTGTAATAAATTTTTATTCATCCCCCTAAAACTACTACGTGTAGAGGGTGGAGGCAAGATGGCTGCTCTTGGATACTTTGACGTGATTGGAACTTTTCCTGTGGCTGTTTCTCGGATACTATATAAGACTACGGCTTTCTTTATTATGCTGCTTATGCGCTGGGTAAGCCTAGTTCTTGTTTTTTATTGTCTTATATATATATATATATATATATATATATATATATATATATATATATATATATATATATATATATATATATATATATATATATATATATATATATATATATATATATATATATATATATATATATATATATATATATATATATATATATATATATATATATATATATGAATGTCTGCTTGTTTGTATGTTTGTATGTATGTCCTTTATAGTTTTAAACTTTTCGAACCTACATTAACTATTAAACTATACCACGTTGATCTACTCGCTCCAAGGAAGGTTTCAGAAGAATAATAATTTAAAATCGATGCATCCTAATAACTTTTTTGGTCAATTTTATGCTCAAAAACCCATATTTAGTGCCTAACTTCAGGGCAAAACCACATTGTTGTAAATAAAAAAAGAGAAGATGTAACTTTAATTGTTGTAGGCATATTCTCGATTGTTGCAGTTTAAAATCCATTGTTGTAGCATAAACATAAAAGAGGCTCCTTTATTTAACTATTTCCACATTTGGACTGGCGAAGCCCATCTGTAACACAGCAGAAGAATTAATTTAAATGTACTGGCGAAGCCCATCTGTAACACAGCAGAAGAATTAATTTAAATGTACTGGCGAAGCACATCTGTAACACAGCAGAAGAATTAATTTAAATGTACTGGCGAAGCACATCTGTAACACACCAGAATAATCTTCTTTTAAAATGGACTGGCGAAGCCCATCTGTAACGCACCAGATGATATTTATAAAAAACTGAAACCCGGGCGAAGCCCGGGTCTAGCGCGTCAGCGCTAGTAAATAAATAATATTTATTTTTAAAAATATTGTTCGAGAAATTCCCAATTAATCTTTTTTTTGTATAATATGAGGGATACTCAAAATACGGCCCTCGGCTCGGGTAGAAACTCCGGCCCTACATAAACCCTATGATTTATAAAAATTACGCATTGAAATATAAAATATTCTTCATATGCTTTACGGTTTTTCTTTTACTTTTTCCATACGGAAAACATTTTTATCACCTAATAACAAATAAGGGGCCATTCATTAATTACGTAAGGGTACTGAGGGGGAGGGGGGTTTGAAAAATCTCTACATAACCTTACTTGGGGGTGGGGGGGGTCAAACCAATTCTTACGTAAGATTTTCCTAGTTAATGTAAACGAATTCCAATTATTCCAATCAAGAGATAATAATATAATAGTAATATGGTAGATGGGACAGCAAGAATATTACTTATCTGTTGAAAAATAAAAATCTTTGGTTTACGTCAAACGGAGAATTTTCTTGAAAACATAATGGAATCTTACGTAAGAATAGGGGGGGAGGGGTTTGAAAAATCTTACGTACCCTTACATGGAGGGAGGGGGGTCAAAAATTGCCAAAATCGTCCTTACGTAATTAATGAATGGCCCCTAATACGAAACCAAATTTTTAATAAGTTCAGGGATGCCCAAAACAACTAAGAGACTAAAAGAGAAGGTCAGGAAAGCTAAATAGGGGTAGAAGAAGTAGATTGACCACTGGTCAAGAGATATTGACCAGTGGTCAAGACCAAAATGTTACCCATCTCAAGGCGTTTGGTTTGAGTCCATAGTGACTTTCTTCAGTGCCAAAGTATAGAAGTAGCAAAAGGTTGACCGGACTGACCAATGGTCAACCGGAACCAAAAAGACATGTTATAACAATAGGGGATACAAAATATCAATTTGAAACTCCAACATTTATTTTATGATGATTTTTAGCCATATAGAGTAACCTTGACCAGTGGTCAAGCAACCCAAAATATTCGTAAGCTACGCATCAAAATCAATGGAACAGAACAATAAAATCAAATTTTGTACAAACCAGTCGCCCGTGAAGTCGTAATTACTACATCCCAATAGCAATCTTCCTTACCGAAACCGGCCAATCTGTTAGGATGAAAGTGGTCTAAGTCCATTAAAGTCAATTTAAAGCACTTCCAGTTGAAATTTGGTAAAATTTGTTCCGCAGCAAAAATTGTATCCATGGCTAGAGGCGAATCCACCCCAGAAATTAAAAATAGAAGCAATCCTGATTTTTTGGAGATGTTTTTAGAAAACCTTCAATTACACAAAACGAAGTTCAGTGGACTTAGACCACTTTCATACCAACCAGCTCATATGACCCCAAATATCACACCATATATGGCCGCCGATGTGGGGATAAAATAGATTTATATTCAGTCCCTTAAAATCACTTAACATTTTAGGGTGATGTTGAAAATTTTGATTCTGGCCCCTTTAAAGTCAACATATTCAAACCTCGATGTTCGAATATCGGAATACTGATATTCGAAAAGGATTTTGATATTCAATATAATCCTCCATATGACCCCAAATATCACACCATATATAACCGTCGCTGTGGGGATACAATAGATTTATATCCAGTCCCTTAAAAGTCACTTATTATTTTATGGTGATGTAGAAAATTTTGATTCTAGCCCCTTTAAAGTCAGCATATTCAAACCTCGATGTTTGAATATCGGAATACTGATATTCGACATGACTCAATATGACCACATACATCACAAAATATGTGGCCGCCGATGTGGGGTTGTAATACATTTTTATTCATCCCCCTAAAAGTAATTTATAATTAAACGGTGGTGTAAAAAATTTAATATTCGGAGCCTTAAAAGTCGATATAGCGAAACACATCAAAACTCGAATATCAGGATTTTGATATTCAATATATTCCTCCATATGACCCCAAATATCACACCATATATGGCCGCCGATGTGGGGATAAAATAGATTTATATTCAGTCCCTTAAAAATCACTTATTATTTTAGGGTGATGTTGAAAATATTTATTCTGGCCCCTTTAAAGTCAACATATTCATACCTCGATGTTCGAATATCAGAATACTGATATTCGACATGACTCAATATGACCACATACATCGCAAATAATGTGGCCGCCGATGTGGGGTTGGAATAGATTTTTATTCTTCCCTCTAAAAGTAATTAAAAATTAAACGGTGATGTAAAAAATATTAAATCCGGGACCTTAAAAGTCGATATAGAGAAGCACATCAAAATTCGAATATCAGGATTTTGATATTCAATATAATCCTCCATATGACCCCAAATATCACACCATATATGGCCGCCGATGTGGGGATAAAATAGATTTATATTCAGTCCCTTAAAATCACTTAATATTTTAGGGTGCTGTAGAAAATTTTGATTCTGGCCCCTTTAAAGTCAACATATTCATACCTCGATGTTCAAATATCAGAATACTGATATTCGACATGACTCAATATGACCACATACATCACAAAATATGTGGCCGCCAATGTTGGGTTGTAATACATTTTTATTCATCCACCTAAAAGTAATTTAAAATTAAAAGGTGATGTAAAAAATTTTAAATCCGGGACCTTAAAAAACGATATAGCGAAACACATCAAAACTCGAATATCAGGATTTTGATATTCAATATAATCCTCCATATAACCCCAAATATCACACCATATATAACCGTCGATGTGTGGATAAAATAGATTTATATCCAGTCCCTTAAAAGTCACTTATTATTTTATGGGGATGTAGAAAATTTTGATTCTGGCCCCTTTAAAGTCAGCATATTCAAACCTCGATGTTTGAATATCGGAATACTGATATTCGACATGACTCAATATGACCACATACATCACAAAATATATGGCCGCCGATGTGGGGTTGTAATAAATTTTTATTCATCCCCCTAAAAGTAATTTAAAATTAAACGGTGGTGTAAAAAATTTAATATTCGGGGCCTTAAAAGTCGATATAGCGAAACACATCAAAACTCGAATATCAGGATTTTGATATTCAATATATTCTTCCATATGACCCCAAATACCACACCATATATGGCCGCCGATGTGGGGATAAAATAGATTTATATTCAGTCCCTTAAAAATCACTTATTATTTTAGGGTGATGTAGAAAATATTTATTCTGGCCTCTTTAAAGTCAACATATTCAAACCTCGATGTTCGAATATTGGAATACTGATATTCGACATGACTCAATATGACCACATACATCACAAAATATGTGGCCGCCGATGTGGCGTTGGAATAGATTTTTATTCTTCGCCCAAAAGTAATTTAAAATAAACGGTGGTGTAAAAAATTTTAAATCCGGGACCTTAAAAGTCGATATAGAGAAACACATCAAAATTCGAATATCAGGATTTTGATATTCAATACCTCCATATGACCCCAAATATCACACCATATATGGCCGCCGATGTGAATAAAATAGATTTATATTCAGTCCCTTAAAATCACTTAATATTTTAGGGTGCTGTAGAAAATTTTGATTCCGGCCCCTTTAAAGTCAACATATTCAAACCTCGATGTTCGAATATCAGAATAATGATATTCGACATGACTCAATATGACCACATACATCACAAAATATGTGGCCTCCAATGTTAGGGTGAAATAGATTTTTATTCTTCCCCCTAAAAGTAATTTTAAATTAAACGCTGGTGTAAAAAATTTAATATTCGGGGCCTTAAAAAACGATATAGAGAAACATATCAAAACTCGAATATCAGGATTTTGATATTCAATATAATCCTCCATATGGCCCCAAATATCACACAATATATGGCCGCCGATGTGGGGATAAAATAGATTTATATTCAGTCCCTTAAAAATCACTTATTATTTTAGGGTGACGTTGAAAATATTTATTCTGGCCTCATTAAAGTCAACATATTCAAACCTCGATGTTCGAATATTGGAATACTGATATTCGACATGACTCAATATGACCACATACATCACAAAATATGTGGCCGCCGATGTGGCGTTGGAATAGATTTTTATTCTTCCCCCTAAAAGTAATTTAAAATAAACGGTGGTGTAAAAAATTTTAAATCCGGGACCTTAAAAGTCGATATAGAGAAACACATCTAAACTCGAATATCAGGCAACCCACATTCCAAAAAGGAATGAGATAGAGTCTCTAATTGATGAAATCCCTGTGGGATCAATTGAGTGCTACACCGATGGATCAAAATCAAACTTCGCTGGAGCTGGAGCAATCATAAGAACCAAAGGATCTGGAGATGATTTCCTTAGATTTCACCTCTACCTGGGTAAACTAACAACCGTATTCCAAGCCGAAGTTCTGGCTATCAATATGATAGCCAAGGAGCTCTTAGCTAAAAACACGGTTGACAAGAATATATATATTCTCTCTGACAGCCAGTCAGCTATTCTTGCTCTGGCTAACCGTCCGAAGTTCCAAAGCTGCGTTCTGAACTGCACTCAAGATCTCAACACTCTGGCTTGGCCAATAATACCATTAATCTGGTTTGGGTGCCAGGCCACTGTGATTTTTCAGGAAACGAACTTGCTGATAGAGTGGCTAAAGATGCTTCACAACTACCCATGTCGGGCCCAGAACCATTTTACCCAGTCTCATACCAGACCGTTAAAAAGGATGTAAGAAACTGGGTTAAGAATAAACATGAAGATGCATGGTCCAAACAATCTGACTGTGCCCACTCTAAAGTGGTCCTCGGTCTACTCAACTTATCAGGAAAACTCATACACCTCAATAGATCTACCTTACGCCAGGTTATTCAAATAGTCACCGGACATGCTTATCTGGCTAAGCATTTGCACAAGTGTGGTCTAGTCGAATCTCCTCTTTGCCCAGCGTGTGGGGAAGAAGAAGAAACTCCAATTCACTTTCTGGGACGATGCCCGGTGTTTTCTGTCCCTAGAAACAAATTCTTTGGGCTCCCTTATATTGACCTGGATCAAGCTCTTCTCTACAAAGGGCTATCTGGCTTAATAGGGTTCCTAATGTACACAAAACATCTCCAGGTAAGGTGAATTGAACACGAGAAACAAGCAGTGAGGCGCCCTGCGAGTCCTTTTTTCGGTAAAGGAATCTATGCAGGGAATTCCCTCTCACAGCTGTTTCGGTATATAATCAAGCAAACTCCCCTCCTTTTTTTTTTCCCAAATAAGTTACCATCGCACCCTTGCTCAGCCAAATGTTGGCGTTTGGTGGTTTGGGAGGGATTGTTGCGTCTCATCTTCAAATAGAGTTAGTATAACGACCTGAATCGACCCTCTGAGTCAGGGATGGGATCTTTTGCTAATACCGTATAGGGAATGGCAGTCGGGGATCCCACCTGTTTATCTTTATCTTACCAGAGTATTGACATTAAAAACAGTTTTTTTAATGACCATGTGGTGGCTGAGGTGAGGCATCTGCCCCTCAAGCCACACACTAAACTCTAAATAAAGACTTTCTTCTTGTGGCAACAGCATTCTCTTTCGCTGGCTATAAAAGGCAGCCTGAAGATCAACGCTGGCTCTTCTATTTACTGCGTTTTCGTATTTTTAAATGTTTTAACTTCTTTTAATAAATATGTTGTTTTAACTTTTGTTGTTTTAACTTGAATCTACTTGCCAGCTGAGGTAGGACACCAAAGTGGTGACCCGTTGTTCACGCATCACTTGGATTTTTTTTTTTGGCTGCCTGGTGCGATCGCTCAAGATGCCCCCGACTGGAGATGGCGACAAACCTGTGACAGAATCGATCTCTCGTGTGGCTGTCAAACCACCACCTTTCTGGAAGAATAACCCCTCCTTATGGTTTATTCAGTTGGAAGCCCAGTTCTCATTGGCCGAAATAGTTAGAGATGAGACAAAATACAATTACGTAGTTTCAACGGTGGATTCCGATGTTTTGGACTCCGTTAGCGACATTATTCTGAAGCCTCCTGACCAAAAAAGGTATGACGTTTTAAAATCAAGATTGATATCTGTGCACTCTGAGAGCGAATCGTCAAGGATGAGACGTCTTTTGCATGGCCTGGAACTTGGCGATCAACGTCCGTCCCAACTTCTTTTTCAAATGCGTTCCTTGTCCAACGGCTGTATTGATGAGACACTGTTAAAAACTTTGTGGCTCGGTCGCCTCCCCGGCAACACTCAAGCTATTTTGCTTTCTGTGGCCGGGAGTCTCGATGAATTGGCTTCCAGAGCAGATCAGATAGCAGAGTTGGCCGTGGACGCTACTCATTTACAGGCTGTTGACGTCTCCAGCGATCCAGCTCCAGTTGCCGGCGATCCAGCTCCAGTTGCCAGCGATCCCAGAATTGACAGGCTAGAGCACCAGATATCACAGTTAGGCGCAATGATCGGCAAATTGAATTCCACCATGGATCAACGCCATACTCGAAATACGACCAGAGACTGGCACCCTCGAGGCCGCAGACGTTCACCATCACAGCCTCGCAGATATAGAGACCCCATCGAGGGAATGTGCTTCTACCATACCAACTTTGGAATAATGGCAAGGAAATGTAACCCTCCATGTTCTTTTAGAGTCTCCTCGGAAAACTAAAGGGGCAATCGCTAACTGGCCATACGGATGATTGCCACGTGGATCGAATTATGGTGGCCGATTCTATTTCCAAGAGGTCTTACCTCATAGATACCGGAGCGGACATTTCTGTTGTCCCTAAATCTTTCGCTCCTTACGCCAAAGCACAAGACCTAACTCTGTTTGCGGCCAATAGCTCAAAGATTAAAACCTATGGCACAAAGCGGATCGTTTTGAACTTGGGTTTACGGCGTCATTTCAGCTGGTCATTTGTAATCGCGGACGTTCGTCAACCCATAATTGGAGTGGATTTCTTGAGGTATTACAATTTGCTTGTTGATGCTAAACATCGCAGGGTTATCGATGCTAACACTAAGTTATATTCCGGTGGACAACTTCCCAAAATTAGCTCTTCCGCTACTAATTTATCAATATTGGTCGGCGACTCTAAATTTGATAGCCTTTTGAAAGAATATCCAGAATTAATCAACCCCTCCCAACCTGTAAAAACTGATCATAATAATCAAGTTTATCACCATATTGAAACTAAAGGTCCACCTGTTTTTTCAAAACCCCGTCGTTTGGCTCCCGATGTTCTCCAGGCGGTCCGCAAGGAGTTTGAATATCTTATGGCCCAGGGGATCATTCGGCCGTCAAAAAGTCCTTGGGCAAGCCCCTTACATGTGGTTAAAAAGGCTAACGGAGAATATCGACCGTGTGGAGACTACCGTAAGCTTAATTCGATCACGGTGCCCGATCGTTACCCGGTTCCCCACATTCAGGACTGCACCCAGAGCTTGTACAAAAAAACAATTTTTTCAACTCTCGACTTGACAAGAGCATATCATCAAATTCCTGTCTTTCCACCCGACATCCCAAAGACAGCCGTAACGACCCCATTCGGCCTTTTCGAGTACACTGCCATGCCCTTTGGACTGCGGAACGCAGGGCAATCGTTTCAAAGACACATGCACCAGGTACTGTCTGGCCTTGATTTTTGTACTCCCTATTTTGATGACTTGCTCATAGCATCTTCCTCAGAGGTCGAGCACTTCGATCATTTGAATCAAGTTTTTTCTCGTTTGAGGGACTATGATCTCAAATTAAATCCTGATAAATGCGTTTTGGGAAAAACCTCCATAAAATTTTTAGGCTGTCTCATCACAGCAGAAGGCGTAAGGCCACTTCCCCACAAAGTTGAGGCGATAGCAGAATTTCCTAAGCCTGACACTATATCACAGCTCAGACGATTTTTGGCCATGTTAAACTTTTATAGACGGTTCCTCCCCCACGCTGCCAAAATCCAAATTCCTTTAAACAAGTTATTGACAAACTGTAAAAAAAATGATAAGCGCCCTGTCTCTTGGAATGGCGAAGCGGAGCTTTCATTTTCCCAATGTAAATCTGCTTTAATGGATGCAGCAACTCTCGCCTACCCCGATCCTGATATGCACCTGAGCTTACTCGTAGATGCCTCTAGCTCTGCAGTCGGGGCAGCTTTAAATGGTGCTACTTCAAACGGCCCAAGACCAATAGCATTCTTTTCTAGTAAATTAAGTTCTGCTGAAATTAAGTATAGCACTTATGACAGGGAACTCCTGGCTATATACCTCGCTATAAAGCACTTTCGGCATCAGTTGGAGGGACGTGACTTTATAATTTATACGGATCATCGCCCGTTAACTTATGCTTTTTCCAAAAATTCAGAATCATGTTCTCCTAGACAACTAAGGCACTTAGATTACATTTCCCAATTTAGCACAGATATTAGACACATCTCTGGCACTGGTAACAGCGTAGCCGATGCGTTGTCCCGGATCCATCAGATCGACGGTTCAATAGATTTTCATGAATTGGCTATCGCGCAGAGGGAAGACAACGAGCTCCAGACACTATTGACCAGGTGTTCACTAAACTTTCAGACGTTAACCTTTGATGGCAACGTTGAAGTGATTTGCGACACAACTGGTAAGAAAACCCGACCTTACGTACCTTTACAGCTCAGGAAGCGTGTTTTTTGGTCCCTCCATAACCTGTCCCATCCGGGTATTAGAGCCACGAGGAGACTGGTGTTGGATAGATACGTCTGGCCCTCGGCTTCCAAGGACATCGTGGAATGGACTCGGTCTTGCTTGCAGTGTCAGAGAGCTAAAGTTAACCGCCACACTCTCAGTCCTATCCAACCTTTCCCTCTATCTACGGCCAGATTCGACCATGTTCATTTAGACTTGGTGGGCCCCTTACCACCCTCTAATGGCTTTCGTTACTTACTTACTTGCATAGACCGATTCACCCGTTGGCCTGAGGCCATTCCTATATCCGACATTACAGCTGAGACTGTGGCCAGCACGTTCGTGTCACAATGGATTTCTCGTTTTGGGGTACCGTCTGTTGTCACAACTGATCAGGGAAGACAATTCCAGTCGAGACTCTTCTCAGCGTTGACAAAACTACTGGGTGTCAAGCATATAAGGACAACACCGTATCACCCTGTTAGCAACGGGATTGTGGAAAGATTCCACCGCTCTTTAAAGCAGAGTCTCAAATGCCATAATAATACCAGGTGGTCCGATGCCTTGCCTTTGGTCTTGTTGGGCCTGCGCTCTTCCTTTAAAGAGGATCTTCAATGCACTACAGCGGAATTGGTTTATGGAATGACGCTGCGACTGCCAGCGGATATCCTCTCACCATCTGCAATCGAGCAGGACCCATCAGAATTTGTCCAACATCTAAAGTCTACCATGCAGTCACTAATTCCGACACCGGCTTCGGCTCACTGTCAACCGGGATCTTTCATTCACCCAGATTTGGCCGACTGCACTCACGTCTTCGTCCGCTACGATGGAGTGAAAAAGCCTCTACAGCCACCTTACGATGGCCCTTTTCGAGTGCTGGACCGTACTTCAAAGCACTTCACAGTACAACTCCGCAACAAAGCATCAACAATTAGCATAGATCGTCTAAAACCATATTTTTTCACGCCAGATGACAGGAATATTCCAACTACGCCTGGTATCCTGAAGAAATCAACAGCAGATTCATATGCTACAAGTTCGGCACCTTCTGCTCGACCACTACCCCATGGTGCAGAGAGTGATGGGGCCACGGATGATGGGGAACCTTCACCAATGGTCACGCGATCAGGTAGAAGGGTTCGATTTGCCCCAAGGTAACCTCAGTGTCTCTGACACTTGGGGGGGAGCACTGTGGTGGCTGAGGTGAGGCATCTGCCCCTCAAGCCACACACTAAACTCTAAATAAAGACTTTCTTCTTGTGGCAACAGCATTCTCTTTCGCTGGCTATAAAAGGCAGCCTGAAGATCAACGCTGGCTCTTCTATTTACTGCGTTTTCGTATTTTTAAATGTTTTAACTTCTTTTAATAAATATGTTGTTTTAACTTTTGTTGTTTTAACTTGAATCTACTTGCCAGCTGAGGTAGGACACCAAAACCATTACCGGCGGTAGAGCAATGGGCATTATTGCCTAAGCTCTTTTTCCCTCTACCCGAATCCCTCTACCCCTACTTGAGGGAAACGCCACCTCAAGTTAAGTTAAGTTAACTGTGGATATAATGGTAAATAGTGGCTGTAAATATTATTGCATGATCCCCACGTTTTTCGTTTTACAAGGAGTTGCAAAAAATTATTTCATACTTTTTAGTGCATTTTAAAAACGTTGTTCTTTAAAAAGGTTTTTTTTCATTAATTATTTCAGTAGATTTGGTGGACTAGAAGTCTTGCTAGTCTTGATACTACATCTGATATGGAGAAGATAAAGTGAACAGAAATTAATGGGAATGATCTTAGCTCCAGCGGGAAAAGAAAGGGAATTAGGAAGGCGAATATGGAAGTGGGAGGAGGTTTTAGAAGCACTAGCGGATCCAGGGGGGCTAGGGGGCTTTAACCGCCCAAAATGAAAAGATTCACACTATAATATGGCATTTTATGCACCAAAATGAGTTAAAACCCTGTTATTTTAAGGTCAAATTTTTAAAATTTTATGGGGGAGGACCTCCAGACCCCCTTGGAACTTGTAACTTGATTTTCAACTTTATTTTATATTAAGTTCGTTTCTCAAAATGCAAAAATTCTACCATAAAATCTATATCCGAAACTCGGATGAGGCGTACCAAAACGACTTGAAGCAGTGTTTTTTTAACTTAAATTTCCAAAAATTTTATTGGGGAGGATCCCAAGACCCCCCTTTTAGTAGTTGGAGCAGGGAAATTAACTACCTTTTTCATATTAAGATCATCAAGAAGATTTAATTGGATTATGAAAATTCTTAGCCCCCCAAAACGAAATCCTGGATCCGCCTCTGCTACGAAGTATGATTGGAGCAGGGGTTGGGCAAGTAAATTCACTTTGGGTCAAAATAATTTTGAAACTTAAGGACTGGACTTCAAAAAGAAGCTAAGTGACAAAAGTAAAAAATATATGAGTTAAACCCAAAGAAACAATCTAAGTACCATCTCCAACAACTTATAAAGTCTGTTTAGAGCCACAACAATTATAAGTATAGTTTAAAATTAGCCCTAAAGATGGCTTTTATGTGTATTCCTATGGATAATCAAATTTAAAATGATCAATTGCAGAAAATTTACTTTTTGACACTTAGATAGTTTTTGAAGTCCAGTCCTCACTTTTCATCCAAGTCCGGAGCAAAAACAGAATACTTTTGCTAGCTTAAATTTTTGTCTTCAGATGCACATAGTCTCAAAGATGTAATTTGAGTACGCTACCTGCTTAATAAATTGTTAAATTTAATATTAGAAGTTTCTACACTAAAAATGGGGAGCTGGGGGTGTTCCTTAAGAAATTGTCCTGTTAAAGTTTGTTTTTTGCGTGCGCAAACAGCTGTTCTGGAAACGGCTCTAGAAAACTGTTAGCGCACGCAAAAAACAAACTTTAACAGGATCTCAAGCGTTTAATATTGATTGTATTTACGTGAAACTTTGGACTTAAGGGTTTTCAACAATGATCTTTCAGATTATCAAATCAAAAGAAAGGATGTCGAAATACAAAATAAGGTTTTGGCAGAGTTTTCACATTTTTTTGTGGTTTTTTAACTTTTTTCATAAAAAAACAAATTTTGAAGTGAATGCTTTTGAGATAATTTTAAAGATCATATTAAAACACAATTATTGAGACCATAATTAAATTTTTACCAATAGTAGTTCTTCTACAAATTGAATTTTCCAATGATTTTTTTGGGGTGTCGCTCCATTTTTAACTCCCTGCGATTTGGTCTGGGACTCCCAAATCCTATGTGATTCTGACTCGTCTAGGTGTCTACTATCATCCCTGAAAGTTTGTTGCACCATTTCAGATACACCCTGTATACATGGGTAAATAATGAATATAATAAATATAATTAGAGAATCTTAGGAGGGCGTCCTTGAGCTGTGGAAACTTTATTTACTATGAAAATGGAATTTCCTAGAAAAGGCGGGTGGATGAATTGTCTCCTCTGACCCCCATAAATCCACCCATGTTAATTAGATATCTAAAAACAAATCTAGAAATCCCAAAATTAAGTTCTAAATTGAAAACCTTCACAGATCTTGATAAGTTTCACAGAGCTTCACTTAGGTACACACTACACTGAAGTGTAAAGGTAAAGGTATTATCCCCTCAAACACTCATAGTATAACCAAAATATCAACGAAATTTATTTTTCTTTATCTTGTTCTTTACTTACTGAACACATAAACTCAATAGTTTATAATTTATTTAATATTTGAACCTCCCTCTCTTTCATAGTTCGTTTTAATTTTGGTGCCGCCATCTTTTGATATCAAATCAAATTATATGCCACTGTTGTGGGATAAGCTAAAATTTCTCCTCTTGAAACGGTTGAAAATTACAATTAAATTGTATGTATAGAATGACTATTTTTATTGAATCTCCAGAGTTTTGGAATGGAGTAACTGGAATTATGATTGAAGATGGTAATAACTTGGAATTTTAGAGAAATTGAGCAATTAATTCAAGGAGCTCATAAAAAACGTAACTAAAAAAGTTCAGGGATAAAAGAGGGTATAATAATATTTTGTTTTTACTTTTTCTTTTTAAAAAAATGAAAGAAAATAATATAGTAATTTTGAAAAAAAAATTATACAACACAAAATTATTTTATTGCACAAGAATAAATAGCAATGTAAAAATTTTTCGTTAAATTAATAGTAAAGTTAATACCATCATCGATTACTCTATCAACTGAAAACCGTGCTTATTTATGAAGGTACAAACTAAATGATATTCAAACAGATTTAGCACAAAAAGTTTTTCAGAGTTTATGAACTGGGGGTTGTATTGGAAAGCTTGGGGGGGCAGCTGACCCAGTGGAAACATTATTTTCTCTTATAAAAGCGGAATTTTCACAAAAAGTTTGGGGGGGGGCAGCATGCCCCCTCTGACCCCTCGTAAATTCCCCCATGATGTCACCTCAAAAATTGAGAGGAATATATAACCCGTTTCCATATCCATAACAATCTTCCCAAAATTGTACGACGCCAAAAGTTTTTCTCTCGATGGTGGGACTAAACTATTTCAATTTTTTTGTTATTTTTGTAAATTAAATCATGAAACTATTAAGTGAACCTTTTTTTTAAAGTTAAAAGTGGTTATATTGCTACTGTTTCAGTTTTTATTTTTGAATAAAGGTTTGGTTTTTTTGAAAGGACACCTTTCCTTACCCTTTTTATACAAAACTAAAGATTAGTAAGAAACTCTGTTATATTATCATTATTATATACCTACATAAAATTATTATTTAAATCAGGCGCGGTTCCAAGGGGGTCACTCTGGACAGTGCTTCCTTGAAACACTAAAATGTTCTCAAAATGAGTTAAAACCCTACTTTTACGAGTCATCTTTCAAAATTTTTTCTGGGGGAGGACCCCCATACTACTAGCGGTACCACAAGGGGATCTTGCGTGACAATTTTTTGAAAATCACCATCATTTTGACATGTAAATGGTGATGACCGGAAGAATTGCCCCACCCCCATTGGAGATATGCTGGATCCGCTCCTGGCTTATCCAAATTTACTCAAATTTGAAAACATGCATGTACTCATTTTTGAAAATGTGCGGATTCTCAAAAATAAAGCATCATGTACTCATTTTTTAATTCGTCCATGACAGTCCTAGTATAAAGAGGGTGCAACGTGTTACAGTTATGATGGCCATATAGCTATACTCCTGTTCATAAAAAATGCAACACCATGAAGGACTTGTTAGATTTTGATGAAATTTACGCAGCAAGTGATCTTTGTGAATACAAATAAATGATATAATTTTCAGAACAAAGGAATAAAATTTAATATCGAAAATCGGTGTTTAATGTCTTCCATACGCACTGCAATGAGAGCCTCTATACGACAGGTCATCGAATCAAACAGATTGAAATTTTGACTGAGGAGGTGATTTTCATCTAAGATTCATCCCAAACCCAAAGTTTGCCTTTATTGGCAACATAACAAGCATTTTAAGCATGAGGACAAACCAACGAAATTTTAGTCGAGCTCCATAGGTGAAATTTTGGATGAAGAAATTTGTCGAGAAAGAAACTGTCTTTATTGGATGTAAAGTAAGTTTGGAACATTCCAAAAAACATGTGTACGGGATTTGTTCTGATGAATTACAGCTTCAGGATCGCTTCAAATGTAGGGTATAACTTTTGGCTCCAAAAATTTTTAGAAATTTTTTTAAGAAATGAGATTGCCCTCATTTTTTATCTAATGATGTTGCCCATGGTACCCAACAGTGCTCCAGGTCAAAACACTTCTCTTCTTCACCACAGACTCAAGATAAAACACTCCGAAAATTGCGATTTTCGGCATAGCGTCCAAACCCAATTTAGGTGTCATGTTAACCAAAATTGATGGGGGATTTCTTTAAAAGGACCATTTGATATCAGTAATCTTGCGAAAATATTTTTTTGTGGATCCAATGGTAGCTTTATGCACCGATGGAATTCCATCGATGGAGCGCTGTAAAAAAACGATACTAGGTGAATTTTGGTGCAATGGCGACCGATTAACTGATGGAGCAGACAATGATACACCTGTAACAGTATTCTAACAATTTGAAACATGTCGAAAAGTCGCTCAGTGATCCGGCACTGCCATGTGAATGAAGTCTCTTTCATCCCGTGCTGACGTGACTATAAGGGGTCCAGACCCCAATTTTCAACTCGCCTTACCCTTTTTGGACCTCTGCTTTCAAACCCATATCAATACTGTCCCGTTTCCCTTCATCTGACCAGTGGTAAAACAGTGTGAAAAACACCCTTCCTGGAGGCCTAACATTAATCCTCTTTTAATCTCGGTTAAATATTTTTATGACATCCTTTGAGGTCAAAGGGGTATAATAACATCTAATGACAAGATAATCAACTGTAAACAACCTTCTTACAAGCCCTTAACGTCCCGTTACAGCCCCCCAAATATACGAATAAATCAGTGGTTGAGAAGACACTGCTCAGCTTGCGCATGCGGTATAGCTCTGAATTTGTTATCATTTAATAATCAAACCATAATGAACATACCCTGAAAATTTCAAGTTGATCGGACAATTCCTTCTTGGTGTTGCATTTTTTATGAACAGGAGTATACTTTACTATGAAGTGGGAAGCAGACCAGTAAATTGAGTGCGACGTCACAACATTGTGTTATACGTTATCACACCAAAATCATGTTTCGAAATATTGCAAATTTTTTCAAATTTTCAAATATAAACTAAAAATAAGCATAATTTGAGTGGTGACTATTAAATTGTTTGAAACTGAGTATGTCTGGTTAGGGTGTCCCTTATATGACACTGAAAAAATTTTTCTTGCGAATTCTACTTTTTCCTCTAACTTTATTTTTTCTCTAACTTATTCCTCTACTTTTTTCATAAATGCCTTGACCTATTCAGATATACAATTTAATCCCTCCACGATGATATTAACTTGTGCAAAATCTTAATTAAAGATGGTCAATGTGTCTCTTTTACGACAGAATTTTTTTCTCTTTGAGAAATTGAAAAGAGATACCCTCTACCTTTTTTATAAATGCCTTGACCTAATCAGATTTAAAATTTTATCCCTCTACGATAATATTAACCCGTGCCGAATCTCAAATTGAAGATGGTCAAACAAGCTAAATTACCGGCACGCGCCCGCTAATACTCACCGCTTTTTTTCTTTTTTCCTACTTTTTTCAGACCTTTTTTATATTTTATTATAAGTTTGCCCATAGAATTGTAATATAATCGGTCTAAAATGTCGTCTACCGCTTTTAAAAGAAGTTAGCAAAGTGAAGGTAAACCAATTTACTTACTTGGTGATTCTAGTCACCAGATTACTGGATCTAAGTTACCAAGTAATCGACAAATTTTTGCGGTGCTGTTTTTTAACATTCGTGAAATTAAACTTTAGTGGCAGACGACAATTCAGACAGATTAATATTACTTTCCATTGGCCAAAAATATAAATATATACTATAAAAAAGCCTGAAAAAAGTAGGAAAAAAGAAAAAAAGTGGTGAGTATTAGCGGGCGTGTAATTTAGCTTTTTCGACCATCTTTAATTGAGATTCGGCAAGGGTTAATATTATCGTAGAGGGATGAAATTTTATATCTGAATAGGTCAAGGCATTTATAAGAAAAGTAGGGGGTATCTCTTTTCAATTTCGCAAAGAGAAAAACATTTTGTCATAAAAGATACAAAAAGACACATTGACCATCTTTAATTAACATTTTGCACAGGTTAATATCATCGTAGAGGGATAAAATTTTATATCTGAATAGGTCAAGGCATTTATAAAAAAAGTAAAGGGTAACCGTTATGAAATTCGCAAGAAAATTTTTTCTGTCATATAAGGGACACCGTGTGGTGTTTCAAAATTGAAAGCATTGGACGTCATATTTGAACCAAAAAGTTTCATACCAAAATGAGAACATCAATTTAGGGCTTTATGTATATTTATATTTTTGGCCATTGAAAGGAAATATTAATCGGTCTGAAATATCGTCTACCGCTTTTAAAAGAAATAAGAGAATTGAAGGTAAACCAATTTACTAAGTTGGTGACTAGTCACCAGATTACTGGGTCTTAATCGACAAATTTTTGCGTAGTTGTTTTTTAGCATTCATGAAGTTAAACTTTAGCGGTAGACGACAATTCAGACCCATTAATATTACATTTCAATCAGGGCCGTGTTGTGGAAAAATCACGCCTGGGGCGGATGGGTTTATTGGAGCCCCCCTCCCTAATATAATTGCAAAAAAAATTTTCGGGCACAAATTTGGCGCCCCCCTGTACACTTCCATCGTGGTTCCGTTCGAAAGTATCGAAGAATCCTCTACTCCAGGGGTTCCCAAACTTTTTATGTCGCGGAGCCCTTTTCAAGAGACAAATTATTCGCGGAGCCCTTTTCCGAAATAAATTTTTCAAGGTATAAAAAGCATAAAACCCATTGCTTCTAGAAATAAAAGCATAAATGCATAGTGTATATAGAAATTTATTTCCGGAGGGGTCCAAAATTATTCCTCAGCCCCTCCCATGCATATTTAACAGTTTAAAGTAGCTTTTAAAAACATTTTTAGGTATAATTTGCATCTAAGATAATCTATTTGTAAGAAAAATTGTGACGAATTAAGATCCAAGTACAATAGAAGGGTCTGGGGGTCCTTCCTCCCCAGAAGATTCTGTGAAATGTGATCTTTAAAACCAGTTTTTTTAACTCGTTTTAGGTACATCATCGTCCAAATTTTGGAAACTAATTTTTAGGTGGGATTTTAATTTTAACGAACTTATTAAACAAATTGGCAATAATAAAGTCTCAAGTACAATAGGCAGGTGGCTTTGGGGGTCCTCCCTCAGAAAAATTTCGGAAATTTGACCCTAAATACATGGTTTTAACTTGTTTTGTTATAGGTACGTAGCCCGAATTTCCGGGGGGGGGAGGCAGGGCTCCCTCCTGTATACACCCCGGGATATATGGAATATTTTGTTAACCAATTACATTTTATCATTGGATACAATGTAAATCTTTGTTTTAATTTTCTGAATATTAAAGCTATCTCTTTTTAATCATTATGCCCGAGATGCATGAACAAAGGATTCATACAAAAATCTGTACATCTGTAAATTTTGTTTTCCTAAAAGTTACTTCTTTTGAAATCGAGAGCCGTTTTGGGGGGGGGCTGCTAGACCATACGTCAGAGGTACATATAGAAATTTATTTACACAGGGGCCCAAAATCATTCCTTATCCCTACCCATGCCATAGGATCAATGTAGCTTTTTACACATTTTTTGGCAGAATTTGCATCTTAAAGAACTTAATATAACAAACGTTTTGAGTAATTAAGTTCAAATGCTATAAATGGGGGGGGGGTGGAAATTTGACTCTACTAAAACAGGTTTTCACTTGGTTTTGGTACATCTACTCCCATACATTTTTAAGTAGGATTATGATTTTGCTGAACTTAATAAAAATAAGGTGCTGAGTAATAAATTTGCGAGGTGGGGGAGTGGGGTTCCTCGGTGTGCTAATACTATTCAGCGCGGCCGTTTCAGCGGCAGAAATAAAATGAAAGTAAATAGAACTTTCATAATTCTTCTAAAAATTATAAGAAGAAAAATTTGGTGCCGAAACAGACCGGCGCCCAAACTGCCAGCGCCGAATCGTCCCATCCCGGGGGTTCCTCCCTCAAAAAAGTTTTGGAAATCTGACCCTAAAACATGGTTTTAACTTGTTTTGGTAAACCAAAAAAGACCTGAAAGAGACAAAAACCAGAAAAAAACTGTAATCAACAGACCTCACTTCATTGGAGGCTCCACACCAAATCCATCTAAAATTAAGGGTGATTTTAGAGCTCTTAAAACTTGGGTAGGAAGGAGCAAAAGTAAGTTCTTAACAAGAAACACCTTGCAGAAAGTTATTTACACTGCTCACAACAATTAAAGGATATTGGTGGTTTTGGTACATATTGGCAAGCAAATAAAAAATTTGCAGTGGGTCAAGCATTTTTCATTAACCTTGGGCCATTTAAAAGCTAAATCCATGCAGTTATCGCAATAAAAATTTTATTTTTACTTTGTTTTATCAAACTTGGAAAATGCACATTTTGTGTAGTTAAGCAAAAAAACTGAAAATCTATCAATACTTAATTGAAACCCCATTTCGCTTGGGGTATGCTTTCTCCTGACTTAAAACAACGTTGTGGGACTGTTTGCCACCATGTTTGTTTGTTTATTTTTCAGGGGCTGGGGTGTTTTCTCCATTTTCCCCTTTTAGAGCATTTTTCAGCACCTGAGCTGTTTGGGAGGTACTGGATGGGCAGAAATTGGTTTCTCAAGCATGTCCTAGACTTGTTCTATTGGATTCATGTCGAGAGAACGTGCTGGTTGATCCCTTTCTAGCGATTTCTTCATCCTGAAGAAAATCATTAACTAAGGTAGCACAATGTTTTCTGCAATTACCATCCCTGAAAGTTAAATTATCACCAATTTCTCCTGCATGAGGGGCAACAAGATGTGTAAGGATATGACCTTATTATCCTCAACCACCAGAAACGGCCCCTTTGGCTGTGGGGGGTCTTTATTCTATAGATAGAGATGGTGCTCTATTTCATCACGCCACATCTTCAAATCTGACTCTCAGTTCATCCTGATAACTTCTGATTTTTGTCTGGTGGGTACAAGGAACACAAAATAACCAGTTTTTTGTACATGAAGAAGTCAAATTTGATGATGTGGAGTGATGAAATAGAGCAACATCTCTATCTATGGAATAAAGACCCCCCCCACAGCCAAAGGGGCCGTTTCTGGTGGTTGAGGATAATAAGGTCAATATCCTTACACATCTGGTTGCCCCTCATGCAGGAGAAATTGGTGATAATTTAACTTTCAGGGATGGTAGTTGCAGAAAACATTGTGCTACCTTTGTTAATGATTTTC
The DNA here is from genome assembly GCA_024610705.1 of Tetragnatha versicolor. NCBI lineage: Eukaryota > Metazoa > Arthropoda > Arachnida > Araneae > Tetragnathidae > Tetragnatha > Tetragnatha versicolor. Next base: position 52,202,687 of record JANDEH010000010.1, on the reverse strand, counting down.
TTCAGGATGAAGAAATCGCTAGAAAGGGATTGACCAGCACGTTCTCTCGACATGAACCCAATAGAAGAAGTGTAGGACATGCTTGAGAAACCAATTTCTGCCCATCCAATACCTCCCAAACAGCTCAGCTGCTGAAAAATGCTCTAAAAGGGGAAAATGGAGAAAACACCCCAGCCCCTCAAAAATAAACAAACAAACCTGGTGGCAAACAGTCCCACAACGTTGTTTTAAGTCAGGAGAAAGCATACCCCAAGCGAAATGGGGTTTCAATTAAGTATTGATAGATTTTTCAGTTTTTTTGCTTAACTACACAAAATGTGCAGTTTCCAATTTTGATAAAAAAAGGTAAAAATAAAATTTTTAATTTGATAAATGCATGGATTTAGCTTTGAAATGGCCCAAGGTTTATGAAAAATGCTTGAACCACTGCAAATTTTTTATTTGCTTGCCAATATGTACCAAAACCACCAATATCCTTTAATTGTTGTGAGCAGTGTATATAACATTTCAGAGCAACGCAAATTAGAAATTATCAACGTATTTATTTCAAATTTCTTCGCGGAGCCCCTGGAAATGCTTGGCGGAGCCCTAAGGGCTCCGCGGAGCACAGTTTGAGAACCGCTGCTCTACTCGAAGTCCAATACTAAAATTATTTTGATTGCAAAAAATGTCCCAAATTTGGCTCCCCTTGAACACGATCATCGTGGTTCCGTTCGAAGGTATTGAAGAATCTACGAAGTCAACTACTAAAATAATTTTAAAATGCTAAGTACTTAAATAATAAGAAATTGTAGAAAAAAGTTCGGGCACAAATTTGACGCCCCCTCTTGAATATCTGATATCTGAATACGGCGCCCGGGGTGAGCTCCCCCTTGCCCACCCCCTTAACACAGCCCTGATTTCAATGGCCAAAAATGCATACATTGAAAAGCCTGAAAAAAGTAGAGGAAAAAAGAAAAAAGTGGTGAGTATAAGCGGGCGCGTGCCGGTAATTTAGCTTGTTCGACCATCTTCAATTGAGATTCGGCACGGGTTAATACTATCGTAGAGGGATGAAATTTTATAACTGAATAGGTCAAGGCATTTATAAGAAAGTAGAAGGTATGCGTTTTCAAATTCGAAAGAGAAAAAATTTCTGTCGTAAAAGAGACAAAAAGAGACACATTGACCATCTTTAACTAAGATTTTGCACAGGTTAATATCATCGTAGAGGGATATAATTATATAGTATCTGAATAGGTCAGGGCATTTATTAAAAAGTAGGGGGTGACCGTTTTCAAATTCGCTAGAAAATTTTTTTCTGGGACACCCTAATGGTGATGTGATTTGTGGAAAGAAGTCAAAAATTTAAAAATATCTTAAAATTATACTAAAATGCAGTTGAAATTGTTAACTCTAAAAATAGAGCATATATTCAACTAGTAGAATTTGTATGTGTTTTTCAAGGTGTCCTTTTCAAGGACTCTTATAAATTTGCAAATAAAAAAAAGTAGAAGTAGTTAGAAAAAAATCCTCTAGCTAAAACTCATCTTCTGTACGACAGTTCTTTTCGTTGAAACGAAAGAACTCAACTTAAAATTGTTAAAAAAATTAGGTCAAAACTAAAATTAAAAAAAGGGACCTAATTTGATGGAAATAACTGCTTTTTTTATGATGAAGCAAAGAAAAGCATGCATTGATTAGGTTAAAGCTGGATGCGTGCTTGAGTAGAAACAATCTCTATTTTTTAGATCAGAGATAAATTTATGAGATAAGTCGAAATCAATGAACCTGAACTTCTTCATCCAATTATTGGAATCTTAGATTTTTAACTTTAGAAATTGAAAAAAAGAAGAAAGGAAAAAACACCAGATCAGATAGCGTTAGCTCGTATGTAAAATAAGCAATTGTTTTATGTGTTTAAAAGAATTCAATCAGGATGAATCCTGTTAAAATTAAGTAAATTATACTATGTACTGACAAAAGAGTATGTTCTTTTTTTGAATTCGAATAACCTTTTATTTTCCCCTTGCATAATCCTTCATTCAAAGAATTTAAACTTTACCGACATTTTTAGCGAATTGGAGATAAAATATGTAAATTATTTCTAACAAAATGAAATGTATGTTCAAACGAGTTAAAAAAAACGACACATAGTTCAAACGAGAAATTTTTTTATTCCTTAAATTTTGATTTTCTTATCTTCATATCTGGGTTGTTTTTCCCAAATAAATTTTTCTTTAAATTGTAAATTACTCTTTTATTGTAAATTTGTTCTTAAAGGTTATCAAAAAATAAAAAAAAATTCGTTATTTATTTATAGTTTATTTAGTGATTGCTTAAGTATTTCAAAAACAAAATTAAGACATTATCTTAGCATAAAAATAGTTACACATTTTTTAGAACTGTTTATTTCTCACATTTGTTTCCTTATCAATTTGTTTCATTTTTTAAAATTTTCGTTAATTTTCCTGATTGTATCAGTAGTACTAACTTTAATTCAATTTCTTCACCTTTTTACCCCCAAATCAATTATTCATTTATTTTCACATTCATTTTATCTCTCCAATTTTTTAATTCTTCCTGCATTTGGTTCTTTTTTACATATATTTTTACCAGTTTTAAAGTTAACTGTCTGTATGCAAGATAGTTTCATTTTCACTTTTGAATATTAGTCCAGGCAAACCGTAACTTAACCGGTAAAAAATTGCAACATTTGAGTTTTCAACGGTTTTCACTTGGGAATGACCACAATAACAACATACTAAAAAACCGGACAAAATCGGTCCCCGGGAAAATAATGTTTTTTTAATTTAAAAAAATGGCTGAATTAAAATTTCAAAAAAATAAAATTATAGTAATCGAGACTTATTATACATGTTAATAGGCTATTTTTCAGTGATGAATACGAATACATCATTTGAATTTCAAAAAGTTAAAATAATTAATTTCAAAAATTAATTAAAAATTTGAAAAGTCGAAAAAATTAAAACATTGCTTAAAACCACAAAATAATTGATAATGAAGTATTTTAAACGGTTTTCAACTTGAAATTACTTTAACAATAACATACTAAAATTAGGAAAAAATCGGGCAGTAATTTCTTTTTCAAATTTTCAATATTTTGGCCTAAAAAATCCACCTTTTTTAAAATTCTTGTTTAAAACGTTTGAAGCCGTAACAAGGTAATCTTTTTCATGGATGTTCTAGTTATATTATTAATTTATTAAAATTAACGTTGAAAATACAGGTAAAATCTTTTAATCAAGTAAAACTAAAATTTTTTTAACAATAATCGGTAATAAATAATTTGAAAGATAATTAAATTGAAAAAAGGCATATCTTTCAAAAAATTTAAATAAAAAAATAATTTAATCTTTTAAATTTTAAAATGTTTAGGCTGTTTTAGTGCTGTTTACGAATATCAAGCCAAATTTTCAATAAAATTTAGAAAAAGTATGGAAAAATTAAATCATAAAAACAAAAGTATTAAGAAAAATATTCAGTTTTTCACACTTATTCTAAATTTTATGGAAAAGTTCTCTTGATATTCGTAAACAGCAGTAAAATATAGCCTATAGACATGTATACCATGCATAAATACTACAAAATTTGAAAAAAAATTAAATTATTTTTATTTAAATTTTTATGAAAGTTATTTGGCCTTTTTTCAATTTAATTATTTTTCAAATTATTTATTACTGAATATTGTCAAAATATTTTTAGTGTTACTTGATTAAAAGATTTTACCTGTATTTTCAACGTTCATTTTAATAAATTAATTAAATAACTGATTTAATCCCCAATCGTGGTTTTTTATGTTATATAGGAATATAACTAGAACCTCCATCGAAAAATTACCTTGGCAAACGCCTCAAACTTTTTTGACAAGAATTTTTAAAAAGGTCAATTTTGAGGCTAATCATATATATAGATTCATAGAATATAATAGATCATAGTTGAAAACCTTTAAGTTCAAAGTTTCACGTAAATACAATCAATATTTACAATCAAAGTTTGTTTTTTGCGTGCGCAAACAGTTTTCTAGAGCTTTTTCCTGAACGGCTGTTTGCGTAAGCAAAAAACAAACTTTAACTAGATCTCAAGCGTTTAATATTGATTGTATTTACATGAAACTATGAACTTAGGGGTTTTCAACCATGATCTTTCTGATTATCGAATCAAAAGAAAGGATTTCGAAATAGAAAATAAGGTTTTGGCAGAGTTTTCACGTTTTTTGTGGTTTTTAACTTTTTCATAATAAAACAAATTTTAAAGTGAAGACGTTTGAGATAATTTTAAAGATCATATTAAACCACAATTTTGAGACCATAATTAAATTTTTACCAATAGTAGTTCTTCTACAAATTGAATTTTTCAATAATTTTTTTGGGGTGTCGCTCCATTTTTAACTCCTTGGGATTTGTTCTGAGACCCCAAAATCCTATGTGATTCTGACTCGTCTAGGTGTCTACTATCTCCTCTAGAAGTGTGACCCAACATTTATGAGACACCCTGTATAACGTGCACACGCATCAACATTTTTTGGACCAGTAGAATGGACTCTATAGGTTGTTTATAAAGTAGGGAAACTTATGACTTTATTACCACCCGGTATATTTGTTCGTTCTTGATCGTGTGGAAAAGGATGAATTTGTATTAAATAAGTTATTTGTAATAAAGATTTTTCAGATGCGTTAAATTTAGAAGCAATAATATAATTTGAAAGTAGGGATAGTTCGACCTATTAATAGATATATAAGTGTATATAATCACCTAAATAAAAATGTGTTTTATTAAATAATTAAGTATTTTCATTACTGAATTAGTTTATAGATATTTTCTTCATACTACACATATGCCTTCGTAGGAAAGTCATATTAGCTTTCTCAATATGTGATTACCAAATACTTTTTATTGAGGGTGTTTATGTTACAGGAAAATTAAATTGGAAACTATATATTTGTATTTAATTCATTTAAAGGCTGAGAATAGTCCTATGCTAAAAGTTATCAAAAGAAATAAAGTGATGTTATGTAAGAAAGTATAGAAGATTTTTAATCGTATTTGAAGAAAATGTAAAGAAACGTAGGTAAATAAATCATTTACGTACAAAAGAAGTTGGTGTCCCCTGATGTCAGTTTTAGAAAACGTTGCTTCCAAAGATTACAGTTGAACTCGTGAAACTAGTTTAAACGCTTTTTATATTTAATGATTGGTTGGAAATTCCTTTCCTAATTTTGTGTAATTTCATTTAATTATCCTTCTCAAGCAGTCAAGATCGCTGACTTTAAATATTTTATCACATTTTGGAAGCTATATCTAAGAAAGTTCAATGTTCATAATTGATTAATTCGAAAGTAACAAGTGATACAAAGGATATAATATACTATAGTATTCCAAATCTTCTGTCTATACTTTTTGAAAGAAGATACCTTTCACCTGGTTATATTTAAAGCTAAAAAGATATCTTTGCTGTAAAATTAGACCTGATAAAGGTCAAATTATTAGTGCCATAGTAACTTTTTTCTTCAGCAGTTTCTTGTTAAGCTTTAAAAAATAAAACTATTCGATCTTCTCCCCCTTAAATCTTAACCTTTAATCACTTCAATAAAGAAGCTTAAGCAGTTAATCCTTCCTTTTACTGGTTCCAGTACTAAACGTGAGAAATATCTCCTTCAGATACAATCTTTGGATTAATCCTCGTCTCTCCAGATGGTGAACAAGAAAACCAGTAAGGAGGAAAAACCGCTTATTAGACGCGATAAAACCCGTGTTTATCTGGGATAAAAAAGCCCTTTTGGGGACTATTATTTTCAGTGGGACTTTAACCCCAAAACGAATAGGAAACTTAAATATACACGCTGCTCGATATTTTTGATCAAGGAGATATTTTTCCCACAAATCCTGGAAAAGCTGAAGAAGTGGGATTTTCCATTTTTCTAGGGGCCAAACTTCTATGAAATCTCAAAACTTCCGGAAAATTTTCTGAGGAGATATTAAAGGGATAACGTATTTCTTCCGTCGGATTTGGCAATGTCGCTCTTTATGCGATATTTTCTTTACCCCTTTCAACCCAAAAATAACCCTGGAGAAACGATGCTTTCTCGTCGATTCACTGGGCGATTTCTTTTTTCTTGATGTAGTGTATTTTTTCCCACAACTTTTGAAAAGATCGGAAGTATATTGATGTGTATTAAAATTTCAAGACCCACTAAAGTCTCTTAGTTTAGAAAAGTATTAAAGGTGGGGGAAAAGGTTTTAAAGTTCCTAAAATAAGTTTTGAAGTTATTTAGTGATATTATCTTTGAACGAAAAGAATGAATTAACATTCTGTAAAATCTGATTCTATTTTGTGCATTACTCTACAGTGCATACTGTTGCCATTTGGCACCACAACATTTTTCTCCATTTCCTACTCGAACTTTCATTTCCAAACGGCAATAACATGCTATAAGTACAATAGATATAACATTTCATTGTATTAGCACTGTAGACTGCCAGTAGATCACTGCAGGGGTACTATTTTGAGACATTTGTTAGTAGCTAGTGAGACGAAAGTCAAGACACAGAAAACGCCAAAACAAAAGGACCATATAAATTAAAATAGAAATTTTTTCAGCTTGAACAAAAATTGTTCTGAAAAGATAAGTTGTTTTTTTATATTTTTAGATCATTTGGTTTTATTTCACTTCACAATTAATTTCTCAAGAGACACAAATAAAGTTTTTTGCCAATAAAAAGTAGAAAAAAATTAAATTAAATTTTTTTAGTATTTTTTTACTAATTTACACCATAATAGAAGTCACATATTTGATTTTCAAGTGAATTTAAAAAATCATGCATTGTAGGGTTAATATCTCATAAATTCACAGCCTATCCATGTATTGTTGAAGTAAAAAAAAATATACGACCAACATAAATTTCAAAATAAAACCTATTATCTTAGAATTTATCACTGCTTTAGAATTTTTTAATGCGTATTCAATATGAGATTAATGGAACTATTTTTACTACAATTTTAAGTTTTCACTCTAAAATGATATAAATATTCATTGCATATGCAATGCATGCGTGCACCTTGTAAAATGAAATAAATAATTTTTTTATGAATGGTTTCATTATTCAAAAAATTAATGTTGTCGTAAAGATACAGATCTTTGAGCATTTTTTATGAGCTCTGTGCGAGGAATCCCTCTATAATAAATATTCTTGAGAATTATAGTTTATCTTCTAAAAATTATTTGAAAACTTACTTTTCCACAGTGTACCATGATATATCTCTCTTCACTCTTTGTGAACTAATGGCACAACCATTTAAAGTGTAATTACAGGATAGGACTTAAAATTAATTGAGTTTATATATTTACTAGACATTTGATTAAGTTATTATGGAGAGGTATAAGTAATAGTTAGTTTAGAGTTTAGGAGTATCAATTTCAAAATTATGGCAGATATGAAGTACAAATAAAGTGTTTATCAATGTTTGACCTGTTTTATTCGTGCAGTATTTAATTTTTTGTGAGGATTATGAGTTTGGGTACCTGATTTTACGAAGTTAACATTTAAAATAAGTTCTCTCTCTCTCTCTCTCCCTCCCATTTAGCTCTTTATCTATTTCCACAATAAAACAGCACATATTATAAACAAACTTATTAATATCTAACACATTTTCTTTCCCTTTTTATCACAGTGAAAAATTTCTTAATGAACTGTAAAAAATTTATTTTTTATACATTTGGATTTTACTTTTCTCTATGTTTGTTTGAGTAACATATTTAATAAAACATAAATTTAATTTGATTTGATTGAGTTTATTCTTATTAATTATTTGTTTTATTAAAAAAACTATTTTAAAAGATACCTCACCTGAAATTCTTCTTGCAGTAATAAATACACCATATGAAAGCTACTTAGAAATACTCCATGCATTCATAGAAATCGTTCAATAAACTCTTATCACAACCCTCTAATAAGCTGCTACATTAATGACTCCAAATATTTAAAAAAATAAAGACGATTCCGAGGGATCTGTAGCTATCCCTATCTCAAGAGCTCAACGACTAATTACTCCATGATGCAACATCAATTAAAGTGGATGTCCTCAAGCGAAGATGATGCGAAAGCTCAGTGATTCTTTTCTTTAATGTAAGTTAAGGGAATAAGCAGTGAAGGAATCAGCTTAGCAATTTGCAGGAGTAATTTTCGTGTCATTTTGCTTCCTGTACTACAAATGCACATAAAACTCGAATTAGGGTCATGGTTACGATGGGAAATTGCTTAGCGAAAAGTGACGGTTGAGCTTGAAATTGAATTTTGAATGCTAGGGATGAAAGGTAGTTTGTTTGGAAGTGTTCGGTTTCCGTTTCTGGATTTTATAAACTTCTTCGGATAACTAATATATACCTGCATAGTTTGTTTTTAAAGCTTTCGGAAATTTTAAATAAATGGGTGTTAATAAATGGGTGAAATTTAAAAAAAAAATTATTTAAATTTATTAAAAATGAGTTGAATTGATCGCGTGTTATGTTAACACTATAAAGTTTATCTAAATTGTATAAAAATAATCTCTTGAAGATTAGTATTATTTGAATATTACCCCTTTAGCCTTTAAGCGCAAGTGATCATATTTCTTTTGTCTTATGAATTGTGAATATCTACCAGAAAAGTTTTGAATTTTATGAAAATATACCTTATAAGTATATAAAGTTATTTAGTTTTATCGACCTCTTCTTTCCACAAAATAATAGGTGTCTCTTTTACCTTGTTGATGTTTTATTTATAAAAGTAATTTCACATATTCATTCGAAATGAAACTTACAGAAGGAACATTTTTTCCCTACTTGGAAGAGTGATCAGCAGAGCAATACTGAAGTTATTGAGTAGGTAATAATAATATTATTGTTGAAATTATTCAGTTTAATATAAAGTAATAAAGCGAGAGATATGAGTAAAATTAGTAATGAATGTTTTTTTCATTGCTCAATGCATGTATTCCCAATCAACTTAATTACTACTAACTGAATGAACAAAAATGAATCTACAAAAAATATTTCAAGATATAGAAATATTGCAAACAGAAGATACTGGGAAAAAAATTCTCATAGAAGCCTACTCTAGATATTAAGATACAGTGGAAGTGAAAAGACTGACTTAATTAGTCTAAAGCAAGCATGACTAACCAAGGGTTAAAATTGAATAAATAGTCCAGAGGAATGATCAATTATTTTTCAACTGACTATTCCAGAAATTTAGGTAAAAGTTAATCAGAGAAGTATAACTAATAATTTTAATAGCCTCGACGTGAGGTGTTTTAGATTGATGAAATTCCACCTTCATAAAGCGTTAGTTGTTTTGCAAAAGTCAATTCATTAACATCATTAACCCTTAAAGTTTACTCCGATTCCTTCTAAATTAGTTTTGCATAATGCAACCTTCATTAAAGGCATGAAAAATCGCTCAATACACTTTAATCGCTCTTTTAAACAATGCAACACTATTCGGATTACAAACCGGGGCGCTAACTTAAAAATCGATGCAACACCTATGGAACCATCCGACTAAAAATAGCTGCTTAAATAGCCAAACCCAGTGATAAATTTAGTGACTGCTATACTACTAGAGTTAAAGTCATAAATCTGGATCTAGTTAAGTGTCATGAAGAGAAGATATAAATTGCTGTCACTTGATACTGCCAAATAACCCTAATTTTTGCTTAGAGACCTAGTAGAAAACAGTTGTATGTTAGTCAATGATTAGATAACTTACCATTCTGTAGGGTTTCTCTCCCTTTTGAGACTTAATCTAAAGTTCATTATAGAGTTTAAAGTTAGTTGAAATGAGTGCTTAAGTTAAAATCTATTACTAGCTTGAGGAACGAGTGAAGTTGGATTTCTTTAATAGACTAAAAACTACAAGAAAGTTTAATTTAATATTATGACACTGATACCTCATGTCTTGGCTGGCAGGATTTCACCTGGAGTATTAAAGAATAGGTTATGAAACACACTTTAAAGTTCAATTATCTAATAACAGTGATTAATAAAGAATTTAATTCCGTGTACAATAGGGTTATGATTTTTTTCAGATTTAAAAGCCTGTGGTGGCAAATGATGAGTATTGGTCCATAACTCTCGAAAATAACTTTTATTTTTGAAAACTGTGAAAAAAGCTTGCGCGCCTAATAAGATTTTTATATGGCTGAAGCACTAAAAGGCAGTTAATGAAATCTTTTTTGAAGCTGATTGTTATATAAATCATAGATTTGTAAAAGAGCTTTTCCTATTCCTTTTGGACCCAAAAGATAGTGTGTGAAGTTTCAGCCCCCTAAGTTGACTCTAGTGTTTGCTTTTAGAGCCCCAAATTAAGAAAAAATTGGAAAAATTACCAATTTTCAGAATTAAAAAAAGATATTTTGATATTTAAATTGATATAAAACTGATACAAATGTGTTATTTAGGACATTTAAGATGGTTTATATTTATTTTAGGTTATTAACTGTACTTATAGTGTCTATAATTTAAGAGTAAAAGGGACTAAACTAAGGGACGTTGCGCTCATCAAAGCTACAGTGGTCGAAAGTAATTAAATTCCAATTTTCTTCAAAAGAACTCCCTCAAAGGATGCCATTTGGTGTTACATTGATGTTTTAAATATATAGGCCAGTAAGTAATAACAGTAATTAGGCCTTCTACTGAAGTTTTAATGTAAGAAATGCTTTTCTTCGAAAATGCTTGTTTCTAGCTGATCAAATACAAATGTATTCTAAAAAAGATGGTTATTGTAATTTTTTAGTTCAAAAACTTTCAAATACCATTATAAGCTTCATTTTTACTTAGAACTTAATTTTAAATCAAACAGATCGGACTTGACTTGGGTTATTTCTCTACCAGAAGAGAAATGGGATCTCTTTATTAAAGTAAAGAAAATTGTTTAATATTTGTAAATTTTTGTTCATATTTTGATGAAAGAAGATTTAAATTAAACTTTCTCCCTAGTACGTTAAAAAGAGGTAATTTTCATAATTTCATATAGGATAAAATTTATTTTTATTCCTGGTATAGGAGAGGTTCATGTCGTTTCCAATCTGTGTGGTTTAAAGTTAAAATCTATTTATAAAATTAAATCTATAAGGGTTTAAAAAGGTATTTCAAGGTTTTTGATCTTAAAAAGTACTTTAACCCTCTTTTTGAGGAAATTTTGGATTTGATCAGCTAGAAACAAGCTTTTTTGCATTAAAAGTTCAGTGGAAGCCTAATTACTGTTATTTCACTGGTCTTTATAATTTAAACATAAATTTAACAACAAATGGCATAATTTGAGGGAGTTCCTTCGAAGAAATTCGGATTTAATTCATTTCGTCTATACCGGTAGTGCATTATAAGCTTTGGGGAGTGCAACTTCCCAAGCACTTATTAATCTTAAATTATAGGGGCTATAGGGTACAGTTAATTTACATAAATATATATAATTCATTTAAATATGTTCTAAAGAAAACATTTAAACCATTTTTATATAAATATCAAAAAATTTTTTAAATTCTGAAAATTGGTAGTTTTTTCGCTTTTTTTTCAAATTCGGGGCTCTATAGGTTACACCCTAGAGTTAACTTATGGGGCTGAAACTTCACACACTATCTTTTGGGACCAAAAGGAATGGGAAAAGCCCTGGGTAGCGTGGTTTTTCGTAAAAAAGTTTTTTTTTCCCGAGACACACTAGTGATTGCTATAGTAGAAAGTGAAATGAGGTTAGGCGCGCAAGGTTTTTTCTCAATATAAAGAAAATAATGCTATAAAATTAACATATGGGCAAAAGTTCATCGAATGCAACATCAGGCTTTTAAATATTTTAAAAAAAGTCTCAGAATCATAACCCTAGTGTACAATATTAAAACCATAAGATATATTAAAAACTATACACTTTTTACCAGATTGATTTATTCTATTTACTAGTTTTATTATTCTAGATATTTTGAATTGGTCCTTTAACATTTTTATAAATGATTTTAGTCTGAGAATTCAATGAATACTTCAAACGAGTTAAGTATTACTCCTAATGATAAAAACATCAATAACACTAGTCGACAGTGGTTTCCTAACAACAACCAAATTACTATTTTTGTTACTAATTCATATAGTTATTTAAATATCTGCAAGTAAAAAAGTTCCACCACGTCCCATATTTGTGTAACAAAAATTTTCGATTTTCTGCTTTTTTTTCATAATTTTTTCGTTTTAAGCGTCATTTTTGTCCAATAGCAACCCTGCAATCCCATTCAATTAATTTATTTCTAGTATCCCAGTATGTAGACATTATTTTAAAAGTGTGGCTATGTTTTTGTACTGCAGTTCATTTTGAAAAATGACGAGTTTTCAGAGTAGATTTTGCAAATTTATACGCAATACGTTTTGCAAAATTTGGGTAAGGTTTAAATTACAATTCAACGGTAATATTTAACAAAAAAGGTGGGAAAAGGTTTTTTCCCATTGATTTGGGTCCAAATAAGTGGCTAAAATGAAATCTGGGCTCCTCAGGTATATGTTGCAGAAGTTATATGTGGCTCTTTTTAAGTGCGTAAGAGTTAACAGTAGTTCTATGCAAATTACTATCCATATAGTATGGGGAGGGCATTCAAATTATCTTGGTTATTTAATATCAATGATAAATACCGAAAAAACACTTCAAAAAGTATTTAAAAGGACTTTTTTTGCCATTAAGTGAAGGCAAACACAAAGTCAGTATGAACCTCTGATTAAAAAAAGATTCACGACCTTGTTTTTGAAGGAAAATTTAATAAAAACTCATTATCAGCTTGGAAAGGGATTTTAGGAGAGTGGTAGGTTTTAGAAAAAAGGACCGATAAAAATGTTTTAATCCCAATAGAAGGTTCTGTTTTAGTCTTACCAAGCCATAGAACGTTGAACATCACTCAAAAATCATATTTTACATCCACGTTTGAATTTATTTTCGGAAAATCTCACTGTATTCAATCATAAACAATGGTATATATTCCCTTAGGACATTGACTCGATGCATAGGTCATTGAGAAATAGCAATTTTGGGCTACAGCTCTTGGTTCATTAAAAGAGGAGATTTGACGCCACCTAAGAGGCAAAAAGTGATAAAATATCATCGTATTTAATAAATGTTTAATGGTTTTTAGTTTTATATTATCTGAAACATGTATATAATCTCAATTATGATAGTATTTTATGCTAAAATAATGAGATAAACTGTTAAAAAACGAGTGGTTTCAACGCTTTTTTTCCTTTCTTACAGTATTGGTGCTATATTTGTAACAAAAAAACTGTACGTGCTGCAGCTTTTTCACAACTATTTCTGAATTTTACACCCTCAAATTAGTCGGAAATACCTAATCTCATTTTTGTTAGGGAAAAAAAGTTTAAATTTGTCGACTAGTGTAATTTTTATGAGTTTCTTATACAATCCCCAATATATTTTTGTCCTGTTGAAAAAGCTTCATTCAATCTAAATATAAAGAAATAATCGTTCAGTTATTCAATCTAAGTATAAAGATTTAATGTTAAAAGTACCTTTTTTCTAATTGCATCTCTTTTTGTTTATGGTTTTACTTCACATATTAAAATATAAGCTAAATTGTTTTTTAGTGAGGTTACCAAATACTTTGCCGTTGAATTTTCAGTCTTTTGCTTACAATTACATTTTTTGCGTTTGAAAGTGTTTTTTTTAATGCGAAATGTATTTTTATGTATTTCTATACCAAATATTGTTTGAACTGTACAGAATGGGATTTTTCTCAATTCATTTTTAATTTAACAAATGTTTGGTTGTTGATTTTTGAAGAAGTATTTTGATGATGGGTTTTGGCCTGAATAAAATTTCTCAACTATGCAATATGAATCTGCTGAAAATGAAACTTGCAAAACATATTAATTAAAAAAAGCTGTCTTAGTAATATAATTATTCAAAATATCCATTATATCAAAGCGTAGTATAAAACTTTAAGAGAATAAAATAAGAGGAGATATTACATTCATCAGAGCGCCAGACCATGCCAAATTTAAAAAAAATAAAGTTAAATAAAGCAGTGAGATTTACTAAATTACAACTGCTATTCTGTATGTTTGATAAATATATTATTATGTTTCACTTGAATTTAAATAATGCGTTTAATTGTGAATCTCTAAAATGTATCAAAAGTGACCTTGAAATTTCGGTTTAAAAAAATCTTATTGTTCCATTCATTCTAGTCTTACTATATTAAATGAAGAAAAAATTTAACTACTATGTAAGCTTTTAAAAGTATAACTATCGTTATAGTTGACGTTTTACCTTTTTCCTAAAATACTAGCCCTTAGAGTAATTGTAACAATAAAAATAATTAGGAAAAATGAATGATGGTCTGAAGAACTTTCGTCCATCCTGTCAGAGGTAAACGTTGCTTTTCTGCTTCATGCCTCAACTTGTAACGAAACAGCATTTACATATAGTACAATTTTCATTTGCTTTTCTGCCACAAATGTGTTACTGAACAGAAACCACTTTTACAGGAACTTATCCGCTTTTCTGCTGCTGGGTGTCATAACTGAAAAACAACATTAAGGATGTAGTGGACGAGAGAGATTTTTTTGTTTGTAATTTAGTGCTTGTAGCCTCTATTTTATAAATAAATAATTCATTTTTTTGTAAACAATGAGTAGTCTTTCGATTCTCAAAAAAGTTTTTGGCAAAAGGTTTTCCCAGAAAAAAACTTTTTTATTACTTTTGGTATTAAAATGTCACCCGGATACTTTTGAATATTACCTACACTTAAGGATCTTTCTATCCAAAGGGGACTGAAACTGATAAAATGCTTCATCAACCTGAATTTTACAAACTCCCAATTTCTATCTAACTTGAAATATTTTTAGCAGTAAATTTATTTTTTAAAAGATACTTTTTAAGACAGTTCATTGAATATTGAAAAAAGAAGACATTTTAAGATATGTTTTCCGGATTTTTTTCTTATTTCACGCGTTAATTACCTTTCCAGTAAAAACTTATTTCATGGAATTATATTTTAACAAAGTGAGGCCGTAATTGGGACATGGCAGTGTATAATACAGGGTGATTCAGAAATAATCATCAATAATTGGGGGGGAGGTAGAGGGGCCCTAGACAAGCATATTTCGAATAGGGATGGTGGGGCGCAGCCTTACCGTTAAAGAGCTAGGACCTAATGTAGTGCGAGCGTGGTTCAAAAGGCTGTTTTTAGAAGGCCCGTGTGACGAAACAAAACATAATAAAATGAAAAACATTATTGCATAAGGTACAGTAGTATCCGTACTACTTAAATCCTCAATGTGATAGATATTAGACCACTTGCTAAACCGTGGGGTGAGTTTCAAAAGTGCAATATTCATCTTTAAGTCAAAGAAAGGAGTTCCCTTAATGGTATTTAGAAAAATGATGATCGGTGAAGGAATTTTCAATGATCGTAACATTGGTCATTAAAACTGTTTGATCATTGAAAATTCCTTTCCCGATCATCATTTTTCTAAATACCATTAAGGGAACTCCATTGGGAGATTCCAAAGAGATTAATATTGCACGTTTTAAAACTCACCCCATGGTTTAGCAAGTGGTCCAATTTCTATCACATTGAGGATTTAAGTAGTATGGATACTTCTGTACCTTATGCAATAATGTTTTTCATTTTATTATGTTTTGTTTCGTCGCACGGGCCTTCTAAAAACGGCGTTTTGAAACGCGCTCGCACTACATTAGGTCCTAGCTCTTTAACGGTAAGGCTGCGCCCCACCATCCCTATTCGAAATATGCTTGTCTAGGGCCCCTCTACCTCCCCTCAAAATATTGATGATTATTTCTGAATCACCCTGTATACTATACTTTAAAATCATGTTAATTTAAAAAATTTAAGAGGATTTCAAAAATTATTTATATTCATGCCAATCATACTGTGTGGTTTCAGTTAAAAAAGCATCTTGACTCAATGTTTTATGATGCTAAAAAGCTAAAACTACAAGAACACTTTTAAAATTAAATTGTCTTCCAACTGCTTCAAATTTTAGAATTTAATGTTTCCTTCTATGCTTAAGACAGTAAGATCTTTGGTAAAATAGTGAACGCACATAATCTTGTATATTGAGCGTAAATTCACTTTAAAATTCAGATCTTATGAAGATATTTTTTTATCAACTTTTCAGAAGATATCTTACAGGTATATTGTTTTTTTCTTTAATAATAATAATAATAATAATAATAATAATAATAATAATAATAATAATAATAATAATAATAATAATAATAATAATAATAATAATAATAATAATAATAATAATAATAATAATAATAATAATAATAATAATAATAATAATAATAATAATAATAATAATAATAATAATAATAATAATAATAATAATAATAATAATAATAATAATAATAATAATAATAATAATAATAATAATAATAATAATAATAATAATAATAATAATAATAATAATAATAATAATAATAATAATAATAATAATAATAATAATAATAATAATAATAATAATAATAATAATAATAATAATAATAATAATAATAATAATAATAATAATAATAATAATAATAATAATAATAATAATAATAATAATAGTAATAGTAATAGTAATAGTAATAGTAATAGTAATAGTAATAGTAATAGTAATAGTAATAATAGTAATAATAATAATAATAATAATAATAATAATAATAATAATAATAATAATAATAATAATAATAATAATAATAATAATAATAATAATAATAATAATAATAATAAAACTAATACTAATACTAATACTAATAATAATAATAATTTATTAACAATAAATAATAATATACAAACACACAAAAGAAAAGAAATAATACATATTGTTCACTAAGGGGCCAACGGCCCTTCCAAGTGAAAAATTTTTTTTTTCTTTATCAAGTCAACTCACTTTTCTCCCAATACGTATCGTAAAGAATATAACACCAAACTACAATGCAATATAAATTGCCTAAATGGGAAACTTTTCAAACAAGTACTATTTTCGATGATTACTTTCTTTTAATTTGTCAACGTATTCGGACAGTCTCATTTAAATTGAAAAAAAACCCCTGATTTTAAAATACATTACTTTAACAAATATTGTTTTCTAAAAACCCGTTAAACTGTTAAATATATTTTGCTGTTTCAGTTTTCTCAACCCCTTTTTTGTTAAAAAGAGCACAATCTTTGCATACAGATAGTTTTTTTTAAAGTTAAGAGGAAAATAACTTAGTTTTCTGAATTAGATGTTCCTAATTGAAAGTTTAAGATTAAAATGCTTGGGTAATTAGTTAATTAATTCACGTTTTTTAATAATCTTCTCAATCTTTTAATATTATTTATCCATGCACAAAAATTGGAATTAGTTAAATTAAAAAGGGGTTCAATGACAGATTTTTTAAAAGATATACCTGACAATTTAGTAACACGGTTAAAAATGTCTATTACGGTCACATGAAGAAGAATATTGTCAAAATAAAAAATATGGTAATTGAAAGCGTCTTGAGTGAAGTAAATTTAATTAAGATGTAATCAATTAAGATTTCGTTTTCTAACAGGTATGAATAAAAACTTAATTTATTCTCCTGATAAAAAATAGCTAAAAATGTCATTAAGGAAGTGTGTAAAATATTTTTTGATAAATAATAAAATATAAAATGTAGTTAAGGTATAATAGGTTCCTACACAAAGTAGGGGGTATTCAGATATGGAGAAAAAAAGCTCTCATATCACATATGGATCTACACGCGAGTTTTATCACGCTATAGGAAAAAGTGGTAACAAATTTTCTCTCGCGTTATAGGAATTCGAGTTGTAGGAATTCGCGCTGTAGAAGAATCAAATTCAAATTCAAATTTATTAACAAAAGAAAGTCATAACAAAAATACATACATAAAGGCATCACACAATTAAACGTAATAAAACAAAAACAAAAAAGAAATGAAATTGTAAGTGATTTCCCAAAGGAACCAAAAAGCTCTTCCATGGGCTCATAGATTATCATGGTTATAAATATCTTTACGAAAGAAAAGGGGGAGGGGAAAATGGGTAACTAAAAGAGAAAAAAGGGGAGGGGCTGGGCTGGCAATGATGATATTTATTTTTAAACACATTGAAGTATACAGTATCTATGTTACCTAACACATTGAAATATCTCTGTAAAATTAATTCTACTACTACTTACTAATTACTGTAAACTACTGTAATATTTTATAGTATCCATTTCATATAGTCCTTTGTTCCTTCGTTACATAAATTTTTAATCTGGTACTTCATTAATGCAAAATATTTCACTAGAAACTAGGAGACGTTTAAGCATATTTAATTTTTTTATAAAGTAATAAATAATAATATAGACTGTACTTCTATTTTAAAAGAATTCAATTTAATTGTTCCACAATATTTAATAAGAAATCAAACAACTTACTTAGAACCTTTTTTTACTAAAAATTACTTGAAAGACCAACCATTAGTACAATTTATGAAAATATTCAATAATTTAATAATGAAAATAATCATAATGATATTTTTTTGACAGTCTTGTTAAGTTTAGGAGAGACATAATTAATAGTTCACTTTAATTTTTCATCATCAGCATTGTCATTTTATATTAATATGTCTATTGACGTTCTTTTTGTAAGTGAGTGAAAGTTTATATGAATGTCTTTTAGTGTGTTTCCTTTTATAGTATTTCATTGAATGCACTTTAATTTTATCAATGTAACTGGACATGCCGTCTGTTTGGGACACTAAATAAATAAATAAATAAATTTGCAAAATAATAATAAATCAGATAATAAAATGGGATATATACGTACCGACTGAAGCAATTATAACTCCGAAGTATATACTTTTGAGTCGTATGACCTTCGGATCGATATCTATCCACAACTTCATGATTCTTATAATACTTTTTGTAATTTTGTTGAAAGTTATCAAACATGTGATATTTCAGAAACTGGTATGGGACGATGCAGATATTAATTCATGAAATGATTCAAAAATATTTGGATAAGTTATAGAATTTTTTATATGAAACGAATATTTTATCCTTGGCCCTGACTTTTTTATTCAGAGTTTATAGTGCATTTAAATCTGCTATCCTCTTTTAAAAGTTTTTGAGTTAGCAATTTATGAAGAAATTATTTTCTGAGATAGACCTCGGAACGGGGAAATAAACATGTAAGCAAAATTTATGAAAATAGGAGCCTGTTATATTCCTCCAACTTTTTTAGAAAATTAAATTTAAGCTTCAAATTATGGGACTTTTAGGTCTGTTCTTTATCTACTAATCTAATACCCCTATGCCTATTTACACGCAGTTCTTTTGACATAAATGAAACCATTATAATATACTCCGAAGGGAGTTTGAAATTATTTTCGAAATCGATGCACTACATCCAAAATACATTGTAGCGAAAATGCTTTATTTATCTTAAGGATACTGAAATTTAGGGGGTTCTAAACGGTATTATTAAGGGAAATATGATTTCTTGATTTTATTTCTTGAATATTTTCTAATACCAAAAGATACCACACTGTGGTAAGAAACTATAACTTATATTTATAAATTTAGGTCTAAAATATACTTTTATAAATTTAGACATAAAAATATGACGCACCATAATTCAACTGAGAATTTGAATATTTTCATTCTATTCAAGCTTTATGATGGATATGTTCCTCCCTTTTATTCAATACGATTTTTCATAAGATAAATGAACCATCACCTAATGAGTTAAAAATTACAATCATGTAAAGGTTTGACCTTTTCCTCTAGTGAAAGTTAGACATTCAAATGAACTCCCCACGCACCTATTACGGAGTGTAGGAGGCTTATAAATACGCCTGCTGGAGCGTTAAAGGGAGATAAACATATACGATATAACTCGAACTCACTTCCTGGTAGTAATTTCAAGCCTATAAAAAGCTTTTGATACAGGCCTGCCTTAACAAAGATAAATGGGTAAATTATAGATTGACAGCATCGATATATCGAAGGCGATCTAACAAAGGTGTAAATCTGTCTCCTCTAGGAAATAACAGTATAGAACTTGTTTTTGTAAAAAACTATCTATGAGCTGTCTTGAAAATGATTGATGACTCCATGTTGTAAAACCTCGCTTGCGTTGAGTGGAGAGCTAAAAACTGATTGAAAGATGATACATCAATGCCCCAGTGTGAAGATTTTATCACCCCATTATTCATCAACATTAAACTTAACTATTAGCGAAGAACCAAATAGATTGATTAGAATGCCACATTCAAACTTTGGAAATGTTCAATTTTCACGTTTGCGGCTATGATTTTGGAAGTTAAAATTTTGGGATGTGTGCGGATAGTATATAAGAGGTTAGATGAAAACTTTTAACAAAGCATAAATTGAATAGTGCATCCTCATCATCACACCCTCATTGTATTGATAGAAAAACTAGAAAAGTCTACTGCAAAATAGTAAAAAAAAAGAATTAGAATTGAGTAAATCTTTGATGTTGTCATCAGTTTAAAAAGCTTACACGATGTTAACGATGAAGAAATAACGAGAACAAATTCATGGAATTACAGAAATATCAGGTCATTTCCATTAACGTGACATTTAGTGAATTCAGAATATGCGTGACAGAAGTCATTTGGTAAAAAATATACCTCAATGAATAAATACTCGAATATATGTTACAAAGAATACATTGTTTGAGTTGTTCATTGCAATGGTAGTACGATATTGTCATTACAACTTTGGTTATAAATTTCATTATACTGAGGTATGTCAAAATATCAAAATATCAGTATTGTAATATTTTTAGACAAAAGGAGGAAATATTTTATGAAATCTCTTCAATATCTTTAATTTGTCATGTATTTTATGATTGGGGACAAGACAGGGTATAATATTTTCCCATGTATTTTTTTGTTGTGTTCTTTTAGTTGAAATCCCCTATATTATACTCAGTTGCAACTTAACTTGAGCCTGTAGAAATATTATATGCTGAGAGCAACCAAAGAAAGTAGTTCCCCGCGAGGTGTCTGAATTTTGAGTGAAATTTAGAGCTTCAATTTTGAATAATGATTAGTTTTTTAAATCCACGTATATTAAGCATCTTTTCATCCCGATATGCATAAAATGTTCAGTATTATTATTTTTTAAAGTGGCGTAACGCGTTATTGTACAACTCGCTTTCTAACTCGCCAGCCAATAAGAGCTTCTAGCAACCCAGCAGGCTTTCTGTTTACTCAGATTTTCTTCCGCTTGGCCATGACGTCAGGCCCAACTTAAGTTGCATTCGAGTATAGCAAGATGTTTCAATAAAACATGGTTTTCAGTGTATTGATACTTTGCAGTGTGTGTGCATTCTGAGTTTAAAAGGTGCATCTTAAGTCAGTTTTTACGCTTTTATATTTGAAATTGCAGCCATTACATAAAGGTAATAAGCTGAATCCATTTAGGTATCTATTAGATAAATTGATTAATTAAAACATAAATGGAAAATAACCGAAACTTCGGCTACGAAAATTTGTGGAAAGCACAGGAAAAAGTTTTATGAAAATATCGTTGATATTTAAGTAGATATTAGCGATTAAAATCTGCTACTTTCTGGCCTTTTTAAGATGATTGTTGACAAACTTACAAGTTATTCCTCATTATTATACAGGGTGTTTCAAAACTCAGTTTCGCGGCTTTTATTTAGAACCAACGTGTCCTAGGGTCATGAAAGTAAGGTCTACCCCTAGGTAAGTGACCCTGGAGAATCCATTGAGATAACTTACAGCGATCCTAGTGGGCGTAATAAAAAAATTAAAAAAATTAATTTAAAAACTAAAGGAGATAGAGCAAAAACTTCAGGCGAGTATTGTTGCCAACGTTAGGAAGAACTCAGAAAAAATTTCATGAAAATATCTTAAATATTCAAGGAGATATTTGCCTTTGAAAATAGTACTCTTTTAGACCTCAAAAGAGAAAAAGTTCGCAAATTTGCAAGATTTTTTAATTTTTTGATTAAATTTTGCCTTCATTCAACTAAAAAAACACAATAATACACAATAACACTGAAAAAATTGCAAAACTGCGAACTTTTTCTTTTTTGAGGTCTGAAAAAGTGATATTTTCACATGCTAATATTTCCGTGAATAAGTATTTAGGGTATTTAAACCTTCCAGCAGGCGCGCTTTTTATAGAGAAATAAAAGAACGCTTGTATCTCCTATATACACCATCGGAAATGCGTATTTTCAACCACAACAAGTTTTGACACAGCTGTGATCCGTTTATGGTTAAAATGAACACGTTTCCTTTAAATATATTTGAAATATTAGATGATCAAATCCAACCTAAGTATCTCTCACATACGAGCGCTCGCTGGAAGGTTAATGAAATTTTTTTCTGTGAGTTCTTCATAACGTAGGCAACAATACTCTCACTGAAGTGTTTGCTCTATCTCCTATAGTTTTTAAATTAATTTTTTTTAACTTTTTTTATTTCGCCGCTAGGGGCGCTTTAAGTCATCTCAATGGATTCTCCAGGGTTACTTCCCTAGGGGTAGACCTTACTTCCGTGACCCTAGGACACGTTGGTTCCAAATAAAATCCGCGAAACGGACTTTTGAAACACCCTGTATTGATTATGTTACGGGCAAAGAGATTAATTGGGAATTATCAATAATGTCCATAGTGGAAGCGGGCAAAGTGATAAATTTCATTCCTAAATTTCGTTGAATTTATCACATTGCCCGGGCATTATTAAAATTGCCCAATTAATCACTTTACCCGTAACATATATACAGTTTTCTGTTCTTTTTTCTAGTTAAATTATGGTAATTTAAAGTTAATATTAAGTAATTTAAGTTAATTATTAAAAGTAAACACTTTTACACCGACAATTAGAAAGATGGTTGAAAAATTATTTAAAATTTTTTTTTAAACTGTAAATATATTTCCTTTAATCTTTTTCAGATCTCGTTTATGGTTGGGTTGTATAGCTTTTATGTATTGTATTAATTTACATATCAGTTTTAGACATATATATTATTTAAACTTCCTTGTGCTTCCTCATTTTGCCAGCTATAACCAAAATGATTTTAGTTGGGATCAAATCTGCATATCGTGACGAAAGCTATCCTCTTAAAGCTTACTTTTTATCTCTTACTAGTTTTAAATCCCCACTCGAGACGTTTTAGTGCCTACGCTAATGTGTTTTTCTCTTTCGGCTTAAGAAATAGATTAAGATAGCAATAAAAAGTCCACCACCGCTTCCTTAAGGTATAGGAGTCTTTAGTCATGCCGTAAATGTGTTGTGGTGCATAAAATATTGAAGATTACATGTCGTGTAGCCTTCATTTGCCTTAATGATGCATTCCCTCACAGAAGGTCTCCATAGAAACATTGCCTTTCTGAAAATCTTGTGACTCGTACTTACTGAGTGAAATGTGCTTTCTCATAGGAAAAGTTTCAGAATTTTCATGAATGAATCCTTACAATAATCCTAAGATGGTACTTTTTAAAAGGTGTCATTCAACAATAACAAATATTAAAATTATGAATAGTTTGCTGCAACCTATTTGAGAGACAAAATATTTTTTACATTAAATTTTAAAAGTTTTATTTTATTAATATTCAGACAGATGATGCTACAAAAAATTCAGGAAATAAAACGAAAAATAATCCTTTAAGGTCCTATTTTTGCTTTATCGAAACGATTTAAAATTTTATTTGATAAAATCATTCCAAAATTTAAAAAGATTTATAAAAAAACCATGTTTTGCGCACCATTGCATTGGTTCAAATTTAAAGGGTCAACTTCAAGCCGATTTTTATCTATTTACCTTTGAGAGAATAATCTAGCCTCACTTAAATCCTGGGATGCTCTGCTATTTTTCTGAATATTTTAAACTGAATTGTTTGAAGTTTTGTGTAAAAAATTTCAATTTTTTTTTCTTTTTCTCTCAAATAGGTTGCAACAAACCTCACATTTTTATTTTTGGTTAATGTTTTAGTAATTTTGGAAACCGTTCATTAAATTTTTGTGACACCTAAGGTATGTTTCGAAATTCAGAGACAATACAAGTCTTGAATCTATAAATGCTTATGTTTGCTTTTTTATATTAAAATTGAATTCAATTCTTAAAGTGAAGAAAACTGGCGAGTTTGATCCATATTTTTCTCGAAAAGATATGGTAAAATTTCAATTAATGTGGTTCAGAAATTTGAATTATTACTCATTTTTTAACTGAAAACCTTAGTAAAAATAAGTTATCAATAATTTTGCTTTTCTAATTTAAAAGTGATAAAATGCTATCCATCTATCCATTTTATGCGTCTCTGAAAATTGAAACTAAACTCTAAAGGATTGTTCGATCTTTAAAGCAGTTTTAAAAATAGTACAGAGGAAAAGAATTTATCGTTTCTACCTTTAGAAATGTGATTTGAGTTTTGGGGTTACCTCAAGTCATAAACCCATTATGTTTTTTTAGACAAGACGATATTAGGTAATCGTAAGTAATGTTATGAAAAATTGTTCTTGCTTGGATATTTGTGGTTTTTTAGTGAAAAGAACTGCTAAAATATATCCGATTGTCTCTTATCACATCAACATTTAGAGGAATTAATGATTGTTATGCTTTTACATTTAATCATAAAATAGGTTACAAGCACGACTCGTGATGTCAAAGATCAGAAATTTTAAAAAAGCAAATACACATCAATAATCTTTATTTTTAGCTGAAACTTTCATGAGACACAAAATAGAAGTCTTCACTTGAGTGGACGCATAATTTTGGTTCTTCAGAGTTGTTTCAAAACATCTAACATAATATCACATCATTAAGCACATATTTTGACTTATTTACATACCCTGATCAATATGCATGATGTATAATCTTAGTCCTATTGCTTCACGATGATTTGAATAGAAATAAAATTCATAAAATGCTATAAACTACGTTTGACACTTCTATAATTCATGAATGTCTTTTTCTTGACATTTTCAGTCTTAAAATTTTTTATTTTTTAATTGATAAAAATTTATGCATGAAGACACATCAGTTCAATACTCTTTCAAATAAACATTACCCATCCATTTCAGAGTTACAAAAAGAATTTGTCGCATGTAACAAAAAATCGAATGTTAACACCATTTAATAACCTAGAACTAGTAGGTAACTACAACGACTTTGCAATAAGAAAAATCTTTCTACTTTCATTGGTGAAGTAGTATCAGGGTTGTACTCACACTTTAGAAAGTCGTTTACATACATTCGTAAATTATGTACAGCACTTTAAATACATCAGCATTTACAAAACGATCTGCGGTAAATGTACAATAATATACACATGCACATTCAAATAATCTAGGTATAAAGTTGCTTTTTGAATCAAGTTTTATTTTTTACTAAGGTTTACGTAAAAAATAATAAGATTGCGTTTTTATAAATCCTTAGAAAATTCAAAATTGATATTTATGTAATGCGCATGTAATCCTATTATGTATCGAAATTCAAGCTTTAGTATTTGAAAATAACTTTTTATTATGTTCACATTGAATATAACTTCTAATATTTAGGTAGCACAGGAACATCGATCAGTGTTGTAATAATTGGCCAATATCACAAATACCAATAAGTCAGACATTTTGGGGGAATTTTTTATTAGTATTATTTCTTATTGAAGATTTATTGAACAATAATAATGTTTTTTATATTCAGTATCTACTACAGTAGATTCATGTTAAAAAAAAGCACACTGTCCAAATGCCGTCCACGGGTTTAAGAATTTCCATATAACAAGATAAAGTATCAAATGAATCGCCAGTTTGAAAAAGGAATAAGTCCAAAAAATGTCAAATTGACTTTTTGAATTGAGACTTTTTTTTTTTCATTTCATTTTATTTATTTATTATTTTTTTAAACAAAGTAAATAAAGTATTACATCACCTGGGATCGTTGAACGATCCATGTAGGTGAACAATAAACAGTTGGTTACAATTAGTTGCACATGAAATTACAATAAAAAATTTAGACATGGTTGTAAATAAAAGTATACATTACATGCAAACAAGAAAAAAATATAAGTATAATATCTATCAGGAAATTAGTAGTGGCAAACAGGGTGTCGAAAATTTGGGTTTACTATCTGTCGTAAGGTAAGTAGTAGTGCAAAAAAAAATAAGAATTGATTAAAATTACTCTAATAATGCAAGATCAAACAAAAAAGTTTTCAATGTCCCCAATAGAAAACAAAAAGTCTTTTAATTTCTTTTTAAATGCATGTTTGGTTTGACTATTTTGAATTTCCAAAGGTAATAAATTAAAGAACTTAGGGGCTAAATAAAAGAAACTTTATAATTGAGCTAAAAATATCTCCAAGCTCTGCTCTACACTGGAGTGTAAAGCGGGGGAAATAACTACCCCCTGCAGGCAGATATAGCCCCTTGAATTTGCGAAATCGATTTCCATTCATTGTATTTTTTATTTAAGTTGGAATTAATCAATTCAACTTTCTTTTCTTGTTCTTTGTGCTGTAAACTAAGCCAAAACAAAGTTTACTTTTAATTTCAAAGTGTTTTTAACCTTTTTATATCTCCGGAATGTTTGACTCCATTCATATTCTCTTACTCCATTGGTTTCTACATAGGGTCCTGAATTTTCAGTAAAAATTTGGTGATTATGTTCGATTTTCTCAAAACTCGGTTTTTGGAAAAATACTTTTTAAAACTGATGATTCAAATATTGATATAATGAATACAAATAACTTATCATAAGTAGATACGTATATGTTTAAATATATATGTTAAAAACTGTTTTGCCAGAAAAAAAGTCGATACCAATAATTGGGAATCTCGTTGATACTGGCAGAGAAATTTTAGAGGGCCCGGTTTTTAAAAAGACCAATATTGATAATAAAACGGTATTGTCCGGTGTTTTTGTGATACCTGGGTGCTAGACAAAAACTATTATCTAATAGTGTACCCTTGCCTATAGTAAACTCCGGAGTGTTTTTTAATCGTTTCAGTAGTTTTTAAGCGACTAATTTGAATAAAACCCGACTGCATATAAGCTATAAAAATTTTAAATTTTCCCTAAAATAAGTACTTGAAGTTTTATTATTATAGGATATCTGAAACGTATAAACTTTATTAAGAAAACAGTTTAATGTTTTCTATAATGATTCCTCATTTGCTTCATTTAAGGAAATTTTAATTAAATTCACAACTAAGCAACAAAATACAAAATATAATGTAGATATCAATATAGAGGGTGTTTCAACAAGTCCGACCAAACTGTAAACAGAAAGATCCCTTGCTTAAAGTGAATTAAATGACAGTGTAATGGGATTTTTAGTAAAAGCCAGTTTATCATAATGCCTATAGAACTATATCTTTACGACG
The DNA here is from genome assembly GCA_024610705.1 of Tetragnatha versicolor. Classification (NCBI taxonomy): domain Eukaryota; kingdom Metazoa; phylum Arthropoda; class Arachnida; order Araneae; family Tetragnathidae; genus Tetragnatha; species Tetragnatha versicolor. The sequence goes on along the minus strand of JANDEH010000010.1, from coordinate 52,175,296 downwards.
ACTTTTATTTTTGAAAAATGTTGTGTAATTTTATCCTTGGTCAATTACTTTTCATAATATACATTAGTGATTATTGCAAATTAAAATTGAACGGTAAAATTATAACCCATGCAGATGATACAGTAATCCTATACTCTTGTTCTACCTATGACACATTGCAAAATATCATAAATAAAGACATTTTGACTATTAAAGACTGGTTCCACGCTAATAAGTGCAGAATTGGCTGTGACAATTCGGATGGACTTGTTGAGAGAAACACCTGGTATAAACATTAAAAAATAAGTTTTGAGATTTATTGCACTCCAGTATATTTTCAACCCATGTAGTGTAGAAAGTTGTTATCAATTTCTTTTAAATAAATACTTTACAAAACGCATGTTGATATAAATATGAGAAAACTGACTTTTCTATTTCCACATTTCAATCATATAAAAATGTATTAAAGAAATAAAAATCCACTTGATACTACATTGAGCATGTTTTGGTTAGTTGAAAATGGAAAAATCACTCACTTTCATTCATATTTAAAAAACAGTTATAAAGAAAACAATATAATTTAACAATGATTATACACTGCAAAAAATTTCACAGTAAATTTACAGCAAAAATCACTGGCAATATGGGTGCCAGCCCTTTTTGCAGTGATTTTACAGCAATTTTGTAATTTTTGACGTTAACAGCAATTTTGTAAATTAACAGCAATTTTGTAAATTTAACACAGCAATTCTGTATTTTTACAGCAATTTTGTAATTTTACAGAATTTTGTGTTAACATTACAGCGACACTGTAATTAGTCCACAGAAAAACTAGAAAGCGATGTGCATCTCAGAAATGACTTGTTCTTTCATGTTTCTACAAGTATTCAAAATGTGGCATATTATGAACCACGGGAGATACCGATCTCCGAAGGTTATACTTCAAAGTTAGAATCATCAGTTGATTCTTACACCTCATCTAAATAATTTGACTCTTTTAGTGGTGAGCGTAAAAACAAACATTGGTTTCCTGTCCACAAGGATTCAGAAACGTTTCAGAAATGAAAACCAGAATTTTTCAGGAAAGTGTTAAACTGCTGTAAAAACTAATAAAATCAGGAACGTTACTCATTTAAAAGCATTCAATAAACAAGAATTTCATTTTCTTTTAATATTTATTTTGATGACCAATTAAAAAATTACTGATATTACAAGGAAAACTACCAGGAAAATTACTATGTAGTATATTTAATTTATACTAATGTAGGTGGCGCTTCAAATTTACAGCTAAAAAGGCAGTTTTTTGTGATTACAGCAAATGCGTAAAATATTAACAGCAGTTTTTGCTGTTAAATTTTTCGTTTTTTTTTGCAGTGTGTATCTGGTCACTAGCACAGCAGTTGCCAGTAAACTATAGCAGGTGGCGCTTCGAATTTACAGCTAAAAAGGCAGTGTTTTGAGATTACAGCAAATGCGTAAAATATTTACAGCAGTTTTTGCTGTTAAATTTCCGTTTTTTTGCAGTGTATGTATTTAATATGCCTATCAGTTAATTATGATGACAGTCTTTTAGGATAGCTTATGATAAACGAGTCCATCTTATCATATAATTGTTCCCCTTATACCAGGGGTCGGCAACCTAATGAAACGGAAGAGCCAAAAGTAACAGTTTACGAAATTTCCCAGTTTTTTAAGAGCCACTAATTTTTTTTGCTTCAATGTTATAGTATATGCTTAATATATTTGATTTCAGATTGGGAGGTTGATTTTAATTGGGAAACATTTTTATCCAACATTTTTTCTGTTGGGTAAAAATGATCTCCAACTAAAATCACTGTTTCCTCGTTTCGGGTAGGGTACTTTCTACATCAAATTTTAGATGACTTACGTACACATTGTTAATTAATTTTAGTGAACTTAATTTCCAAATTTAGTATAAACGATGTGAATTCCTGGAAAAAAAGAGGATCAGGGGGTCCTCCCCCAGAAAAAATTTTGAAAATTAAAAGTTTTTATTAGTAAATTATTATTTTTTTCGTATGGAACTGGAAAGCCACAACTTTAAATCGAAAGAGCCGCATGCGCCGCAGGTTGCCGACCCCTGCCTTATACTGTTGCCAACAGGGAAAAAACCGTACTTTTACTCGACTGCATTTTATTTTCTATCTCTTTTCAGTTTTCTTTGAGTTGTTTCAAATTTAAAGTTATCTAAATATGTCAGAAAAATTTTCACCCTTTCAAAACTGAAAAGAAAAGTATTATTTAATTTGTTTTTTAACAAGGAACCCCATGAACTTTTTATAAGGAACTTGCTATTTGAAGTGAACTGAGAGGAAAAAATATAAATATTATAATGGAAATCGAGGAGAAAATTAGAGTATGAATATTACAGGTAAAATACACTGTTATAACTGAATCGTCAGTTTGAAAAAGGGAATAAGTCCAAAAAATGACAAATTGACTTTTTGTGCTCAAAACAATCTCTAAGCTTTGCTCTACACATGGATGAAAAGAGGGGAACAATAACTAACCCCTATAGGGAGATATCGCCCCTTGAAGTTGTGAAATCGATGTCCATTCATTGTATTTTTTAAGCTAATTTGGAATTAAAGTTAATTTTTCTTTCTCCTCATATTCTTTGTGCTGTAAACTAAGTTAAAAAAATTTTCTCTTAATTTCAATCTTTTTCAAACTTTTTTTTATGTAGGGAATGTTTGACTCCATTCATATTCACTCACTCCATTGATACAACTTTAATAACCCAGTTTCACTATAATTTTGAATTTCATTTGTCTTATTCTTTTTATTTCACCCTTTTGTGGTGTAAACTAAGGAGAAATATAATTTAAATGTGATTTTAAGGGTTTTTAAAGATTTTTTCATCAGAAAAATTTCATAAGGTGTAAGAAGGGAATAAGTCCAACAACTTATTTTGGCTGTAAAATATTTTTGAATACATGTATATTTGTTTTGATGATTGCTCTGTTTTCGAAATAGAGTTCTGAACTTCCAGTAAAAATTTGGCGGTTATACAATGAAAATTCCATTACTTATACAGTTTTTTTCGATTTTCTCAAAACTTGATTTTTGGACTTATTCCCTTCTTCAAACTGACGATTCAACTGAATATTATAAAACTATTTTCCTTTCGGTCAATTACGTTTCCTTCAGCATTCGTTCAATAGATAAAATTTCAAAATATACGTAGCATCAATAATTCAATCTTTATGGTAACAAGATTATGAATATGTAGAATGTAATAAAACAAGGCAACATATGAATTATGAGAAGAATTACATTATTCTTTATACATACAAGCACTGTTACATGATATTTTTAATCAAGTGATATTATCGTAGAATAATTATTTCAATATAAATACATATTTCTGAAAGTACTTTTATAGCTCAGAGGAATTTGTAATATTAAATCTCTCAGGAAGCACCAATACTAGAATATAAACAGTTTAGTTATTGATAGGAATTATATTTACATTCATCAATACATATCACTTTGTTTTTCTTAAATTATCTATAATGACATTTTTCACAAATTAATTATATGACCAAAACATTTAAATGCTTTTATATCAAGGTAATTTTTTAAAATTAAATTACTATTTAGAGTTGTCTCCTCTTAAAATAATTTTTATTGTGATCTTTAACCAAGCTCTACAATGTAGTCTTTCTGAAATATGATTAGTCTTCTGAATTAAATACCAATCTCTAAATACTGTTTTAAGATAGATTCTAGGAAATATTTGAACATAACGGTGTAAGTAGAAATCATTATATATTTTACATGTTTTAATACTCAAGTACATAATGGTAGCGCATACTATGTAGCAAGTAGCATTATAAACCATTAGTTTAAAAAACTGTTCTACAAATACAAAATTTCACATTTTAACTTTGAATAAAATATCCAAAGTACTACTTGGTTATTTGAGCTAAAAGTTTCAAAGGCTAGCTTAATTTAATGCTGTACGTTTAATGAAATAATTGAATTGGATTTATTATAATTGATCAATCATATTAGGATTTTTTATTAACAAAAATAAAAGCAAAATATTTTACATTAATGAATGAACTTAACATTCTAAAAACTCAGTGATTCATTTCATTAATTTTTTAATGAGAATTTATGAAAACTTCTTACATTACAGAAACAAAACTAAAAAACCAAGTTCGGAAATTTAATTTTTTAAGTAAAACAATAGTTAAATACCTTTTAAAAATTTAATTTGATACAAAATTAGATATTTTAAGAATAGTTGATGGTAAGTGATTGAGAGTTTGTTCATGAACACTTTAGTTCTGCATCTGCATATGAGGAACACTAATGATGAAGGTTTTAAATAGAATTTGATATAATTCGATAGTAAGAGCTACTTTGTTTATTTGCACTAGCAGAACAATAAAGCTCGTCTATACGGAAGATGGAAATTACTAAAACCCCATTTTCTCCTTTTCGAGTTTGTTCGAAGTTTATAAATACATTAAAATTATTGTCCGTGATGATGATTGATAAAATTCAAGTATATACAACTATACGTAGTTATGATGACTTTCTATGGATATACAGGGTGATTCTGAATTCATCATCAATATTTTGGGGGGAGTTAGAGGGGACATAGACAAATATATTTTGAATAGGAATGGGGGGCAGCCGCACCAATAAAGACTTAGGACCTAATGTAGTGCGAGAGCGTTAAAAAAGGACGTTTTGCCATGGCCCGTTTAACGAAACAAAACATAATAAACTGAAAAAATTTATTGCATGAGGTACAGAAGTATCCGTACTACATACACCATAAATTTAATAGAAATCGGACCACTTGCTAAACCGTGGGGTGAGTTTTAAAACGTGCAATAATTAATCTTTTAGCCAAAGAATGGAGTTCCCTCTTAGTGTAATGGTATTTAGAAAAATGATGATCGGGGAAGGAATTTTCAATGATCATACAGTTTTTAAACAAATAAGGGATCTTGCATGATCATTGAAAATTCATCCCCTGATCATCATTTTCTAAATACCATTACATTAAGGGAACTCCATTCTTTGGCTAAAAGATTAATTATTGCACGTTTTAAAACTCACCCCACGGTTTAGCAAGGGGTCCAATTTCTATCAAATTTATGGTGTAAGTAGTACTGATACTGCTTTACCTCATACAATAAATATTTTTGTTCTATTATTTTTTGTTTCTTTACATGGGCCTTGGCAAAACGTCCTTTTGTAACCCTCTCGCACTACATTAGGTCCTAGCTCTTTAACAGTGCCGTTGCGCCCCCCATTCATATTCGAAATATGCTTGTCTAGGTCCCCTCTACCTCCCCCCAAAATATTGATGATGGATTCAGAATCACCCTGTATACCAAAGAATTATATTTTGAATAACTTGTAGCTGGGTTATTAAAAATTATTTTGACTGCTTCATAACATGTGCCTCATTCAAACGTAGTTACTTTTAGTACATTGTAGGTGCGGTCTGAGGGTATTTGAACTAAAACAGTGATGAAAATGATAAATACAAGCGCATCTCATATTTAACACACACTTTACACTTTTAAGTTAAAAAATGTAAATTATGCACTAATATCATCATTATTTTAGAATTCTATTATAGTACTTATATTAAACTATTTAAAACCAAGTAATAGGATTTAAATCATGGTTAGTAAGCTCATAACTAGATCTAAGTATTAAAATCTGCTTAAGTTATTAGAAAATCCAAATTACTTGAAAATTGTTCTAGATTTTTACAGGAGGACTGAAAATAAAATAAACAATTAAAATGAAATATTAGAATTTTTATTTAAGTAAAATCAAAAGATATTCATCATGTAAAAATGGTACCAAAAACGTCTAAAAAGACTTAAATAACAAAATATTCCATGTTAATTTATTTTTCACAAACAAAACAAAAGCTTGATTTAACTGAAGTATCTTGCTTTCAGACAAAAAAAAAGTTTGAGATATTTTACAAATATTTTACTTATTATAGATATAAACTTATTTAATAAAATTAAATGTCAAAAATTTCTTTATTTTAAAAAATTACATTCTCTTGAAAGAACACTTTTTGAAAGTTTGCTCAATGGTTTACGAATTTCATGGGCGATATAAAATATTATGTATCTAAATGTAGGCACTAACTCTAAGTAAAACTAATTATGTTTTATTTTAACAAAGATATAGAGAACAACAACCAAAAACCTGAATTTTATTTGTATTATTTTCCCCTATAACTATATAACAGGATGATACGGGTTTTCACAATGTGCCTTCTTGGAACAGCTGCATATCAAATTGCTTTATGTAGTCCACAAATATGCTTTAAAATTACTTTTTTTCCCGTAGGGTTACTTGGGGTAAGTGGGTCACTGGGGTAAGTGGGTCACCCCCCTAAAACTATAATATTACAGGAAATTTCACACTTACTCGCATTGATTATGTTGCAGCTTGTCACACCGATGAGTATTGCATATATTTGAGATTTGTTTAATTTATTTTTAAGATTATAGAACTAATTTAAAATACATTCCCAGAATGGATTTTTTGGAGAGTTCAAGACGTATTTTTCAAAGAAGTATTTCCAGGTAAGTTTTCATTACATTTTAATGTTTATTGAACTGTTTTGCAGAGTTTGAACTAAATTACATACGGCAATTTGAAATTTTTCAAAATTATTAATTTTGAAGTGTTTAACAGGGGGGTCCCACTTACCCCATAGTTTTAGCATGGTTGGGGTAAGTGGGACCCCTCAGTGTGGGGTAAGTGGGACCCTTTATTATGATATAAGTGGTTTTAGAGGGTCCCATATGATAAAGGAACTACAACTGAAGACATGGGCGGATTTTGGGGGGATTATAGGGACAATTTCCCCCCAATATTTTGAGAAAATTTCGATTTATAGTAGCAAGTAGAAGACCTTTTACTCACCACTTCAAAATTCATTAAAATTTATAAATAGTTTGATCGACATTTTATATCAAATTTCGGTTTTAATTTAAGTTATGGTGAGTAAAGTGAAATATCTCATCAATAGTGTTCATTATCATTTAGTGTGTATGATTTCTTTTTTATCTTACAATGTGTATTTAAGTGCCAAAATAAATCTTAAACAACCTTATTATGTTCTTTAAACACTATTTTATATGCTAAAGTAAAACATATCCCTTTGGCCTTTCAAAACATTCTTTAAAATACTTATTTTGCTTTTCATTCTATTCTTGCCTTGTCATATTGATTTTGATGTGAGTATATTTCTCACTCATGGACACAGTTAGAATAAAAAATTTTATATTGAAATTTACTGTACTTTTTTAAGTAATACCCACTTACTTCCTTTTAAGTTTTGCTTGCTTTAAATATAAATAAAGAGGGGGTGACCCACTTACCCCATCTCTTGGGGTAAGTGGGTCACCCATCTCATTTTTGATAAAAAGACCAGTTAAGGAAAATATAAAGCTTTAATTTAGAAACTACTGATAAATTTTTGTTTATCGATAGACTCTTTAACGAAATTTGTCAACAAGTACAAAATAAACCATTTCAAATTTTTTCTATGAACCTCCAAAAATGTACTAGGCCAAAAAGGGGTCCCACTTAACCCAAGTGACCCTATATTATACTTACAGCTTAGGCATACGACATGGGACATTCATGTAAAAGGGGTTCACTCGCCATTTAATTCATATCCCTAAATTGCCTTTTCATTAATTCAAAAAAATCCCCTAATGACTAGTAGATAAGGGATAAAAACTTTTGTCAACACAACTGTGAACCACTCTCGACAACCTGACCCGCATCCATACCAAGAAAAAAAATGATTCAAATATTTGCTTAACTAAATAAATACTCATTGATTTCGAAGATAAGGAGGGGAAAAACAAACAAAGATGCGGAGTATCTCTCCATGCATTTAAAATTTTCATTAACTTTGACTAATACCCAAAGCAATGAACCATGATGACTTCGACAAGGTAACAACATTAAAATTAACGATATGATTAAAAGAATTTTGTGTGCGATATTTTCCCTTCAGTACCAGTCAACTCATACCAGCAACATCTAGTCCTTGTTCTTATCGATCTCTTCCTGCGAAATGCTAATGCTACGAACAGTAAGTGAATTGAGCTCGGTCCGGATAAGAGACCTAGTCGCCGCCCTGGTCTTGTGCATTCGGTTGAGCTTGCACAGGATCACGTCGATCATCGAGGCCCGGAAGTTCTCGGACAGAATCGCATACAGGAAAGGGTTGATCCCAGAATTCATGTACAGGATAAGCGTGGTGGTGATGGTGAAGATGACCGAAGTATTGCTTGTTCCGTCATAGCCGGATGACCAGTTCTGCCACAGCTTCCTGGCGTGGAAGGGGAGGTTGCAGAAGGCGAAGGTCAAGACCACGGACACCAGGAGTCGGATGACCTTCCTCCTGGACTTGAGGACGTGGTTCTTGGCCCCGCTGCGGCAAGTGGAGGTCGGGTGCAGCTCCGTGCTGGGACATCGCTGTCGCTTCAGGGTCATGGTGTACTGACCGTCGTGGACCACGATGTCTGAAGCTCTCAGGTGGTTGTTGCCGTTGAGGGTGCGAGACATGGTTCCGCCATCCTGGAAATTGGATTAAAACACTAAGTTAGAGGTGGACTAATAAAGGAATCGCTCATCAAAATGATTTGATGTTTCGTCTGTGTATCCCTGAAGCAATGGTACTTTGTTTGGTGGAAGAAAAAATAGTTAGAAGATTAAACAGAGATGTTTCTGTATTCGTCATAAGATGCCAATTAAAACACGTGACATTCTGTTGCGTCACTCTTTGTTTAACCCTTTCAGAGTCTAGCGATCCCGAGTTTTCCATTAAATTAAATGGCAACCTCAGGCGGTCTAGGACTTAAATGATTATCTAGGGTTAAGAAGTCTATTCACCGTGACATGTCAATTTATTACTGTCCCAAGTCCAAAAAACATAGAAAAAGTAAAACCATTGAGGAAATAAAATAGGCTACGACTTTTCTAGAAAATGTTCAACTTGTAGCCCACCTATTTCACTTAGAACTAAAAGCTCATAACAGCATTGTACAACTGCAAGGGTGAATCCGTGGGGAGGGGCTATGGTACTACAGCCCCCTTAGAATTAAATTCTCCAGATTTAATACAAATTCCTTCAAAATCTTTTCCACCTTATTTCATGAAAACAGGTAGTTATAGGAATTTATATTGTTTCTTTTGGAGAAATCTTTTTAAAATATAAAAATTAAATCATTTTAAAAATAAAAAAGCAACATACATGCTTTAAGTATATCAGCCCCCTAGACAATAATCCTGGATTCGCTGCATAGTTGTAGCTTCATCTACAGACCAAGTTATTACAAATGAGGTATAAATTAACTAGGATATGAAATTCGGAATGCCGACTAAAAGCAGACTAATGAATGCTGAATTAATTTTTACCCACTTTCTTACATAGATACCAAAACTACTGTGTTATTTTTTGCCTTTACTACACATCTTATGAAAGTTTTATCTCTTAACTATACTTTACATGCAGATTTTTGTTTGTCTTACACTTTTCAGTCCTCCCCCAAGTTTGTCATTTACCCCACTTCTTATCCACTTATCCATCTTCTTACTCCTCTTAAAAGCAGTGCTCTTGAGCTTGTAGTTTTTATATTATCTTTTATAATTACTTTGTTGAAAATAATAATTCCTATGAATTTTTTATCTTACCATAACAAAGCTTACTAGTCTATAAAGATTTTGGAACGGTAGTTTATTGGTAACAAAAAAGATAAGGTTATGGTTGAAGCCAACTGTAACCAGCAGTTTCCCCTATCTAGATCCAATAAATGGTAAAAAATTCTCTATATTTAAATTATTTTTATATTTCAAACTAGCGCGCTAGACCCGGGGTTTGCCCAGATTTTAGGTTTTTTTTAGAAATGGTTATCAGGGGTTTTTCAGACGAGCTTTACCCATCCAAATGTGTACTTATATTTCTCGAAATATTTTAATTTAAAGAAGAAAAAAGAGCAAATTTGAAGTGAGATAATAAGAAACATTGTTAAAAAGATTAAAAAATCCTGAAAGAATTAAAAACGGATTCGATTGAGAGAAGAAAAAAATCCCGACGAAATCCACTAGTGTGCTCTCAAGAAAACGAAGATCGAAACATTTGAAATTTTTTTTTGGGAAAATCAAAATATAGAGTAATGTGTTGGATATAGAGAAACAATTCGTGTTTTTAATTTAAGGGTTGATAGGACGCCTTTGGTTCCGGTTTCACTTGTCGGGGGTTATAAGCTCCATAGCCATAAGCTATGTTTGATAAGCTCCGCCAACTGACCGGTCTGTTTATATTTGTATGTGGCAATTACTCTTACAGAGTACCAGAACCAGAGCAGAGAGTCCATGGCCATAGGTGATAATGGAAATAAAAAAAGCATGGGGTGTCTTGTGGTAGGGGCTCTTTTGGCTCTGGGATAGCATCAAACTCATGCTTTCCCAGTTACGTCACGAGAGGCAGGGAAATAAAATCCCAATCGTCGAATCCTCTAGTACCCTTTCGAGGGTGACACATTGAATGAACACGTCACAGGCAATCACAGCTGCGATCACTTAATTGCACCGCCTACGCTTCTGTCAATCATAGACATTTGCAGTGCTGCCCTCTATCACATGATGTCATTTGAAAATAGAGTTTTGGACCCTGTGTTAGGATTTTTCTGTGTGATTACACTCACCTGGAAGTCGTATGAGCTCATGTGCAGCTGGTCGGGATGGCTGTTGTCTGCCCTGAGTCGGGTGGCCCTGGCCGTGAAGGTGGTGTTGCCGTAGTGCTTGGCGACCTGATTGCTGCGCCACAGGCGAAGACAGATGACGAAGTAGAGGACGGAGATGACCAGCAGCGGGATGATGAAGCAGACGATGAAGTTGACCAGGTCGTAGGTCTTGGAGTCGTAGAAGGAGCGCTTCAGGATGCAGATGGTCTCCATGTCCCCGGAGGCCGAGGGGACTTGGGCCGTGCCGTACATCACCAGCCGGGGGCTGCAGTAAGCCGCGCTCACCAGCCACACTGTGGCGCTGACGATCCGTAGGCGACGCAGGGTCATCACCTATAGGGAAACAAGGGCCTCTTGAAGCAGAGTTGGGCAAAAGGTAATCGGATTAATGATTAAGGATTACTATTACAATTGTAATCTGTAATCTGATTACAGATTGCAATTGTAATCTAATAATGGATCTTGATTGCTTTTTCTAATTGATAATGATAGGGTGCATACTAGGGTGTCCCAGAAAATTTTTTTCTTGCAAATTTGAAAACGGTCACCCTCTACTTTTTTATAAATGCCTTGACCTATTCAGATTCCCTCTACGATGATATCAACCTGTGCAAAATCTTAGTTAAAGATGGGCAATGTGTCTCTTTTTGTCTCTTTTACGACAGATTTTTTTCAGTTTGCGAATTTGAAAAGAGATACCCTCTACTTTTTTTTTTATAAATGCCTTGACCTATTCAGATATAAATTTCATCCCTCTACGATAATATTAACCCGTGCCGAATCTCAATTGAAGATGGTTAAACAAGCTAAATTACCGGCACGCACCCGCTAATACTCACTACTTTTTTTCTTTTTTCCTACTTTTTTCAGACTTTTTATATTTTATTATAAGTTTGGCCATAGAAATTTAATATAATCGGTCTAAAATGTCGTCTACCGCATTCAAAAGAGGTCAGCAAAGTGAAGGTAAACCAATTTACTTACTTGGTGCCTCTAGTAACCAGATTACTGGATCTAAGTTATCAAGTAATCGACAAATTTTTGCATTGCTTTTTCTTTAACATTCGTGAAGTTAAACTTTAGAGTAAACGACAATTCATACCTATTAATATTACATTTCAATGGCCAAAAATATAAATATTTTTCTGAGACACCCTAGTGCACACTGCACAGAATGTACTTGTAGGTCCTCAACTTACCGGAAATGGTCCGCAACTTTACTGGAGCGGTCCTAAGACAATGGAAAAGGTCCGCAATGATTCTGGACCACTTTTGGTAAGTTCTGGACCACTACGGTAAGTTGCGAACCATTTCCGGTAAGTTGCAAACCACTCCAGTGAAATTGGGTTAATTTGATTACAAATGTTATCAGATTACTTCCAATCAGATTCTGACTACAAAAGAAGTTTGATTGCGTCCAACTCTGTCTTGAAGTAGGAGAGAGGGTAACTAGACGAATTAGACCAGTGAGGTAGAGTTATGCGACGTACGAAAACTTCAAGATTGATAACTTTTTCAACCTTTCACTGAAATCTTCCCTCCTTCACATGCATAAGTACAGATCCTACTATGTATTAGTAAGATGCTTTTGAGAGCTCTGATTGGTTTTCCGGGAGGATATCATTCCTCTACTCGCTCAATGAGCGCTTTAATTGGTACTTAAGATTCTTACGAAGTACAATATGCAAAATGCTGGTAAGTTCTGTGTGTTGTTGAGCTGTTAGAAATGATTTATATTAATAGTGACGCACAAGGGTATCTATCGTAAGTCATTATTTTGAGTTTTCCTGGCCATACTCCTCTAGTTAGCCATGGCACAGCAGTGTTTCCTGTAAACGTGGGCCCTATTTGCAATAGGTAGAGAGAATGCAACAGTGTTTTCCACGGAAACATGGGTCATTCTTGAAAAATGTAAAGGGGGTACTTCAGGATACATTATAGTTCTCCAGCTAAATATATTGTGCTTTTCAAGTCTAAAGATTTAATTAGAGATAAAATTCTAGTGAATATAATTTTCTAGGCGAAAAAATTGGTGCTAAACTTTTAAAATTAGAAAGGCATTGTCTAAATCCACGGAAGTAACAACTCAACTCTAACGAATTTCGCTAATACTTTAGCAGGGTCAACTTTCGTGGATTTAGAAACTTTGAATTAGAAATATGTACAATTTCAAGAATTGACGCACAGAGTATGGATTTAATGACAAGTTGATAATTTTGATGTGATTCTAAGGGGGTTACTAAACTTTCTCTCTCCTCCTTCTAGATGAAACATGCTGTGACACAGAGCCAACAACACAGTTTGTTGAATTCTCCTTATGACATTAAACGGGGAGGTAAGTTAAATCCTTTAGAGTACACATACTCTTAAATCCCTTTTTCGAATTAAAACTAGTTTATTGGGCCAAACTAGAGTTTTCTATCCAAATGTAGTCCTTATCTCTTCTACTAATGTAGCAAAGATTACTCTTGGCAAACTAAAGTTTAGCTAACAGATTAATGAAACTCTTGTATTGGAAATTAAAGGATAGTTAGGATCAGACTTATCATTTGAGTTTTAGAACTCCAAGGTTTATTAACACGTCTGAGTGATTGACGTTTCATTGCCACCATCTTGAGCTGAAGTTATCCTGAAACTTGTATTAAACTTTCAGGGGAAAAGTTTAACGTGAGGTACAGAAATCTTATATTTTGTTATAGTATACTATATTGTTTAAATATTAAGACAAATAAATTAGTAGGTAGCATTTATAAATTTCATTTCATTGCATTTTTAAAGAAAAGCATAACTTAAAATAAAGATTTGTTTTATATGTACATGTAAAACAACTACTATATACTATACATATACCATACAACTACTATATACTATACATATAGTATTAAATATAATAGTCTTATTAGTAGTATTTGAATTTTGGAGGAATTTGAATTGGATTTGAGAAAACTTTTAATGTAGTTAACTATAAATTGTTTTGTAAGGTCATCTGTATATTTCCGTATGCAAATTTTCATGCTTCAAATTAATTTTTGAAAAACTGGCAATAAGCATAGATTTCAAACAACAATGATTTTTTGCTATATTTATAAGTACCTATAATGCATAATTTTGGTAGTTCTGGTGGTTTTATTTCTTTTTAAAATGACCGCTTGAAAAAAGGCCGAAAAACGGAGATTTTCGTAACATTTTACTCTACCGCTTTAAAAACTGGGATGAATGCATGATTAAAGGCTAATAAAAGTTTTGCTGCATACTGACAATGTTTATATTAAGATACGATTGTGGGGTGTTTAAACAATTCCACATAAACTCTGCATAGACAGATTTCTTGGGAGGAGAATTTTTTAATAGAAAAATGCAACTTTATATAGTATTATTCCTTTCACGGGTTGTGCATATTTTTATTGAAAAATATCACACCGGATTTTTACGTCATTTTAAACATTTTCGTGGTGAAGTAATGATTACAAAAAAGAATGGTTAAGAAATTTCACATAAGACAACGTCAAAAGTAAACTTTCAGATGAAAAAAAAAATAAAACGAATACATTAAATGAAAATGTAACCTTTTAACACTTACCTGTTTACTGAGCATAGGATGTACAATAGCTACATAACGTTCTACAGATATAACAATCAGTATCGCTATGGATGCAGTATAACTGAGACTGTGAATAAAGTGATACATCTTGCAGAGGAATTCTCCAAAGGCCCAGTGTGTAGTTAAGTAGAACGACAGGTTTTGGTATACACAAAACAGTCCTACACATAAATCAGCCACCGCTAGATTAGTCAAGAAAAAGTTGGTGATCGTCCTCATACGCCGATGCATAATGACAACTATCATAACAAGAAGATTGCCTGTAAAGAAAATCAAAATAGAAAATAAAATAGATGGCATGGCATATCATATGGCAATGGGTTTCCCTGAAAGAATAATTTAAATAGAAAGGATTTGTGAGGAGCCTTAAATGTTTATATTTATTGATTATCGGGTACTCTGACGATGTATCCCATAGTAAAATTAACTAAAGAGTAAATGTATACTCCTATCTGTGCAAGAAGTAATGATAAGAATAAGTTTACATCATAAGAAATGTAAACTCTGTTATTGTGATACGTTTATAGTTAAAAATAACAACTAAATGAAAAATTTCTTTGATTGTAGGCAGAATTAAATTTATTTCATAATTGTTAATCTATTCTAGATTTGATTCCAATTTAAATTGAAGAGTTAAATTTTAATGTTTGATAAATCTGTTTCTTCTTGCGTAAATATTTAGGAGAATAGGTACTTATTAATTGGTCCCTCAAGTGTAAAATGCTAACTGTCTGCTTCATTTGAAACAAAAACAAAATAAAGATAAAAAAGGTAGAAATGCAACCTAATTTTGATTTATAAACGGAACAATTTCTTTTGCTAATTATTTCTTTTTGGCAATTAAATTCACAGGAAAGTTCTTAACAATTATAAATGATGAATGCATTCTTTTTTAAGTATTAATTATGAATTTTTTCTCCCATTTTACTCCGACTAAAACGTGTTTTTCAATAGGGAAAAATGAAACGGTTTTATTTCACCAAAAGGTATTAAACAAATCTTTAATACATTAAATAAAAAACTAACTTGAGTAACAAAAAAAAAGTTGAAAAGTTCTCCCACCCAGAGGAAAAGGTCTCTATTTACTCATTAAAAATGTTTAATTAGTTATTGTTATGAGTACTAGGGAGCTACCGCCCCCTGCTCGCTATCGCTCGCCAGCCCCCGTTAACTGCTGACGCAGAACCTTTCAAATTGCTTCGCAAAACCCAAATCACTGAACTTCACAACGAACGTCGAAGTTGTGGCAGTTTCATAACACAAACACATGAATTTCTAGGTTGCGAACATTTTCATTTTATATCTTTACTTCTATATCTATAACATCTACCCGTGATATTTGATCTTTTGCGCATTATGAAATTTAAGATATTTTATTACCTTAGAATCATACTTTCAAAAGGATTTTTAAATAAGGTATTGTGTAATATTTAATAATTTCCGAAAGCGTGTTTTTTATTGTATTTTAAATATAGAAATGATTGGGTTGCCACAACGACAAAGATAAACATAAATATTTCAATGCATTATTTAAAAATAAAAAGATAAATTAATAATAGAGGAGAGGAGGGTATTATGGAACACCCTTTATATATTTAAAAGTAACTCTATTGGTTTTTAATAAAAATCCGCCGAATCATTTTTAGTACATACTATAACTAAGGGGCCGTTCAAATATTACGTACGCACCTAAGGGGGGAGGGAGGGGGGTTTGCTCTTTGCTTATTTTTCCTGACAAGGGGGGAGGGGGGATATGAGTGATGCAGACGTAAGATGCTGCATTTTCAAAAATCTCTTGTTTCTTGCATAAATAATTTCCTAACTCAACCAAAAATAAATGTAACAAAAAATTGAATTAGGAAATTAGTACCTTTTTCTGGAGATGGACCACCCAAACTTTTTGAAATTGTAACCCTGAAAAGTAGTGTTTCGACTCATTTTTGAACCATTTGGTTTACACCCCACTCCGGCAGTTTCTTACGTAATTACGATGGGGGGTTTGAGGTTTGCTTATCTTTGCTGACAAGGGGGGAGGGGGGTTAAAAATGACCAAAAAAGTGCTTACGTAATATTAGAACGGCCCCTAATGACAATGAAGGGCAAATGTACAAATAAATTAATCAAAAAAATGTACTTTAAGAAAAAGTTATAAATGGAGGGTAATATGGAGCAGTCGGGTAATATGGAACAGTTGGATTTACAGCTATTGAAAACTAATTAAACCTTAGAGAACAGAGTTAATCTTAACCAATTAAAAATATATTTAACAATTTACGTTCAAATAGTTTTGTTCATGAGTCGATTTGCAATAGTCACAAACATAATCGTCTTTTTCTGCTCCAGTACTGTCAAGATGAGCCCTAAGAAAACAGGTAATACATTGGATCCAAATTTCTTCTTGTTGATCTTCGGAAAATTTTTCATTATAAAAGATCTTAGTTTAAGATGCTTCAGCATCTTTGTTTTTCTATCCTTTAGTTGATGGCAGGAAGTTAGACCTAGTGTTCCATAATACCCGGCACACCAGCTTGTAATATGAAACCTTTTACTGACCGATAAAACATGGATAGCTAAAAAACGACTGCAGTATAAGAAACTACTGATCTTTAAGTGTACATTATGCTTAACAACAAAATCAAAATATCATAGTTACTGGTAGGTTAAAAGGTTTGAACATTTACCGTAAAAAACTTCTTTGCTGCGACTGATCAGACAACAACAAGAAGCTTAACTATTTGCGCTCTGCATCATGGGGGATTTCTTAAGACTTTCGTGGCATTTCCACGTGATAACAGCAGAGGGGAGCAGAAACTCAGGTGTTCCATATTACCTGACTATTCCATAATACCCTCCTCTCCTCTACATTAGTTTGAATTGGTTTGAATCTAATCAAAATCGTTTGAATTTCAAAAACATAAAATATTCTTGTTAAAAAAGAATCTCAATAGCATTTATTAAATTCGTGTTATAAACAAAAAGATAATTGTTTAATGTATTTGAATATTAAAAAACCAGTGAAATATGTTTTTAATTGTTTTAAAATTCATAGTTTCTTGCTTTATAACTGCAACCTTATCCGTAATCTAAAAAAAATGGAACTATTTGAAAATTGGGATTTTTTTTAGAAATTCTAAAAGCTTATTGCTCATCCTCAAAATAATCCGGACAGTTTGATACCAAATACGTATGTGTTATTAGGATCAGTAATTAAAAAGCCTTTCTCTGGAAACCATTCCCCAAAACTTTTTTTAGAATAGAGAGATCAAAAATCTAAAAAAAAGCATTTGCGTATATTTAAATTTTAAGTATTGTATAGGTTTTTGATGAATTTTTTTTATTAATTAGTTAAAACAGTATCCTTTTTAATGAAACAAAAATTCAACCAAAGGAGCATATAAGTTAGAAATGGTTAAATATTTAAAAACATTAACACGGTCAAATCATATTTATTAGTTTGCGTAAGGTGCTATCAAACACTTAATTCAGTTCTTGGAACAAGTACCAAATGCTTTTTATCCATTTTAACTTAAGACTATAAAATGTGTTTTCAAGTCATAAGATAATAAATGAGTAGCGTTTCAAAGAGTCGTTTTTTATAAAATCATTTGAATTGGTACTTTATTGTAGACACAGGGAAAGAAAAAAAGCATCAAAAGAAAAGTTTAATGTGTTTAATTTATCAAATAAATTTTACTTTTTTCTGTTACTCAACAAAAGTTTTAAAAAATTGAATGAAACATTGATTACACTTCTTTTAAGTCTGAATTTGAATCAACAAATAGTTTATTTTTTGGTTTACTTACCAATAAAATATTTTATACAATTTGAAATAAAACAACATTTCGAAATAGCTTATATATTTTAAAATCCTTCAAGAACTAAAGTTATTTACTGACACTCCATCAAGTTTTAATATTTTCCAGCCATTTTTTAACCTTTTTTTTAGTAAAGATCTATTGATAAGTTAATTGAAATGATCTTTTATCTCTTTTCCCATACTTTTATAAACAGTTTACTTCACCTCAAGAAATTTTTTATTTGGTAGGGAATTTTTGTTTACCACTTTAATAAAGAAACCAGCTTCATTTATTAACAGTTAGGTTCCATTTATATAACCCATTCTTTTTCTTAATTAGTTTCCAGTCTCGGTAATAACGTCTTTCATTTATCTTCTTTGTTCTCATTTTCATTCACGTCCTTGAAAGATCAGCATTTTTTATGAAAAAACAATGCGTTTGAAAGTTGAGTCACAAGTTAAATCTCAAAAATTTAAATATGTTTACTTTTGAAAATGGGTTAAAAAGATCTCCCCTTTTACCTAAAATAAATTAACTTGAAGTTGTTTAATAGAAACATGCTTAGTAGGGTGGCCCACTTTTCTATGGGAAAAAATAGTCTTGAAATTGCCAGGGCAGTCTCTCAATTTTTTAGATTTGCTGAAAAAACTTTTTCACTCCTTTTGGTCATAGACTTCTTATCCGAATATAGAGCTGGAATGTTGGCAAGAGACTCCATTATATATTCGAAAAAAAAAGCCCAGAACTCTATCTGAAAAAAGTTTTTTCGGGCCAACCTAATGCTTATAAGTCTGAAATAACTTTTTGGTTTTTACGTTATTGGCCCTCAAAGTTTAAAAAGGTTACTAGGATGCCATTTTTCTTTTTTATTTCAATTTAATGGTTTTATTTAATATTTTATATTAAGGGGTTTAAATTGTTGTTTTAGACTATAAATTTAGTTCCCTTCTAGATTTAAGCATTTAAACTCACTTGTTCACAAGAGCTTATAAACATGAAAACTTTTTCCTCATATATTCCTTACAATTTTTATTTTTAGACAATGTTTTAATGCTTAATGTTGAAATATTGTGAAGTACCTACTGATACCTTAAACGAACTCTGTGTCCTCAATAAAATAAAAAGGTTTTTCTTTTAGGATGGACATCTTCTGGGTTATAAAGGTTATATTTTTTTATAGAGACAAATGGGGGTGCTTTTATAATATATTTTTAAAAATGTTATTGTAAATATAAAAATAAGTGGGAAGTTTAAAAAAATTTCTAAAATAATTTATATATAATTTTGATAATAATTTATACGCACTAACAAATAATATGCAACAGCAACTTAATAATGATAATGATATTATATAATTATAACGTATTAATAAAAACGTAATTAAACGTACACAGGTTTAAAATTAAAAACTGTAAACATCAATTTATGTACATACTGTAACTTTGTTCACAAATGTTAGTATTTTCACCTAAGTTTCGTGAATCATTGAATTATAAACACATTTTTACAAAGAAATGCTTTTAAAACTATTAAATGAAATATTTTAGCTCTCGCGAATTTTTACTTCGAATACAAACGGTTCAGCTATTGCGGCAATGCAACTGGAGTGACTGTAGTTTGTTTTTTAATCCCCATTCCTTTTCGTGAAGAAGTAAAAACTCTAACTACCACTAGTTAGAAAAGGGTTTCCCATTTTAAGAAAAAATATCCATTTGTTCGTGGTTTTACCAATATCGCAATCTCGAAATTTTGAGTCAGACATGCCTCAAAATCTTCCAACAAACCTCACAGGCTACTTTTTCAAACATCAGAGCTTCCGCCCCTCCAGGTAAAAGATCTTAAACAAAAGAACACTGTGAAAACTATTTTCTTTATCCATTTCCCCTGAAACAGTAGCAAGAATGGCGGGGTAAAATTTTTACCTTCCATTGGACAAACAAGAAAGTCCAAGAAAAACACCCCAAAAGTACTTTTAGCCCTATTCATTAAGCTTTCGTTCAGGAGTTCGTCTTATACTGCGCAATTCTCCCCCCTGTTATGGAGGAGAGTCTTGAACAAAAGCTTTACAAATTGCAGTGCAAAGAAAAATCTCGCTTCTAGAGTTTGGGAAAGAAATCAACTGCCATACGAAATGTATTCAGAAATCTTTCGGAAATCTCATTTCTTGCGGCATTTTTCGCGTGATTTCCTTTCTTGAAAGGGTTAAGTCCTTCGTCTGTACAGTTTTGTAGCTTTTTTTAGTCGTACTATTTGCCTTGAACTGAAGGAATTCTGGAGATTTACGTGAGTTGGGTTTGCCTAAAGTAATATTGCTCATACTCAAGTGAGTCGGAGTGGGTTTGACGATGCTCAACAAAATATTGAGGATTTTTAATACAAGCGGTAATTTAAAGCAGCGTGGAAGTGTTGAGGTTTCTTGGTTTCACCCCAAAAGTAATTTTAAAGTGTTAACGTCTCAGAATTTAGAAGATTATTTAAATGAATTCGGGGGGAAGGTTTTAAAATTTTATTCAATTATAAAATGTTTAAGAATTAATACGGTTAAAAAATAAGTTATAAAGTTCTTTGCCCCTAAAGCGTAGAGGTTGGCGAAACTGGAACGTATACCTACTGTCGAACCAACGATAGTAAAAGGGTCACGTGATTTTGACATACTCGGAGGGGAGAAAGGAAGAAGCTGAGAGGCAGTTGATCGAAAGAGGAAGATACATTTACTCCCTCTAACCTTAGTTGTACCCTCTATATACATAAAAAATCAGTATATTTTAAATAAAATGAAAAATACTGAAGCAAAAAAAAATCACGTGACCCCTTTACTATCGTTGGTTGAACAGTACCTAGTCAAGACAAACTGTTCGGGGGCCCTTCTGTGGCTGGCGGAAGTCGTTGGGATACAGAATAGTAGATGGTTGATCAGTAGATATCAAGGAGGTACTTGTAATTTACTATGTATTATAATTTGGTTTAATGTTTACAATGTGAAAAGGGGAACTCTAAAATTCATAATCACATTAAAACTATACTTTCACAACTCTTGTCAAAAACGTATTTCTAACTTAAACTCAATTCAAATCATTTTAAAATAATAAATACTTTCTAACATGTTGCCAAAAAACAGGACACAAATTAATAACATTAAACAATAATTTAACTACACTGTAAAAAAATCTTTCTTCAATAAACGTAAATTTCCCGGCAGCACAGCTGCCGGATTATTTTCATCATTTGAGAAGGTATCCGTATTTTCTTTTTCCGTCATTTGAGGGAATGTCCGTTTTGTATTTTTCTGTGAAAGGAGGGAAACCTTCCGTTATTTTAGAGAACGTTCGTTTAATATCTTTTCGTCATTGGAGTGGAACTTTCCGTTATTTTAGGGATTGTTCGTATTATTACTAATATTATTGTGATTCAGTATATTCCTGATTATAATTTTGAAAAAAAAAATGACAAACAATCCGTAAAATCCAAATAGACGATTCTTTTAAATAATTTACACTACCGATCACAGTAATACAAGTCTAATCAAAAGTTACAAGTTATCACAACTATTTAGATCACATTTTTGCGATCTAATAAGACTAGTTAGGTATGCAATATTTTAAGACTTCAGCTACGTGGTGAAGAAAGCGATCGTACGATGTTGAAATATCTGTTTAAAAATAGTATATCAGAGTATTTCTATTTTAAAGCATGGTAACGTTTACTACGGCCGTTGCTAGGCTGCCGACGTACTGTTTTGTACTGTATTTCACAATCCCTGCAAGATTTTTATACTTTATTAGCAATGCGCATCCTTGTGGACTTGATTCTTGATGTTTCTATAAAATATTTTAGCGAAATAATTATATTTTCAATTAATTAATAATTAAAAATTTTTTTAAAAAAAATTAGATTAAGTAAAACATTAAAAAAAACACAAAGGAATGACTGTTAAACAAGAGAAATTAATTCTTGCAATTTTTAATGGAATAATAAAAATTTAAAATTAAATTTACTGAAAAATAATTACTGGGGTTCGAACCTACGACCATGTGCACTCTAGACTGACGCGCTACCACAACCCCATTCGAGCTCCGCTAGGTTCCATCCTAAATACTTTAAAGCCACGCCTTTAACCCGATCATGAGCACAATGGTTACCCGTCGGCAGCCTAGTCATTCCCGATTACGGCCAATAATACAAAAAATAAAAACAATATATTTAACTTACTTACCCATAATTACCCTTAATACCCATATAAATATCATAAATAATTTGCTGAAGGTTCGTTTCGCCTGAAGACGCTTGCACAAACTTCCATTACTTATTTACAACTATATTTGAGTCTCACCAGAACTAGTGGAGAAATCGTACAATACGCATGCGTGAGGAGAGGAAAATTAAAAAACGGAAACTTCACGATGAAAATTCCGTTTTGTAGTTTACGGAATTAATCCATGAAAAATTCAAGGAAAATAATACGTCAAAAGACGTTCTTTTTTTACAGTGTAGTCGCTATGCATAACTAGCTCCATTCTTGACACACTTCATGTTATTTTAAGTTTCAGCGAGTATAATCTTTCTCTTAGGGGGTGACAAGATTATCTAATTAGAATTTCTTTTAAAATCAACATTTATACCATAATATTTATTTAATATAAGTTTCAGCACTGAAATAAAAGAGATATACCAGGGAAAAAGATTTTAATTAATGGTCGGAATGATAAATTTTTAGGGTCAAAATCTCTTTGGGAAATTAAGAGTAAACTTTTAAATTAAAAAAATACTCAGCTTTAAAATATTTCCATTTCATTAGATTACGTATGAGGTTGCAGCTACATAGGAAGCAAACTGTCCTTATTATACTTCCAATTAAAAAGGCCAATTCCTGCCATATTTTACGATTAAAAAAATTTATTTCACGTTTTAAAAATGTACTTTGAAGGTTCTTCCTTAGGATCTCGAAAATATCCGAAGAAAGTTGCATAAGCTGTTTACAAGGGTGGTTGAGCGATAGCAAGCTGGGGGCGGTAGCACCCTTGGAGATGAAATAGTAAATCTTAGGCAATTACTTATTTAGAGTGAAACTGCAGGTAGACAAAATACCTACAACATTTGTTTATTCATCCCATATCCGGATAGGAAAATTCATCTCAAATATCGCCTACTCATTTTTAGCAGCTCCCAACGCACAAAAATCAATGTTTCCTTATGAAAGCTAATGCAAAAGCGGAGGTATTGGTTAATCATTTAGTAGAGCGAGCAATCCTCTTTGGCTTTCGGGATCGGCCAGATATTTTATGCTTAGCTGAAAAGTGCTTTCTACAGAAATCGATAGTCATCAAGTTGAGATTGGAAGTTTTACCAAAAGTATTCAGACGATTCCTTTTAGTATTGTTTCTCTAACGAGGGAAAGATAGGAACGACGATTTTACTTGACAATATTCCTTTTGGACTGCTAATAACCATTTATGGCTTAGAAAAAAAAGTTAAAGGCTATCCAAGTAATCAGACGTCAAACACCTATTCAATTTTGACCCAGAGACAGCAATTTAGGCATACGTTATTAGCTCTTAAACTACCATACGAATTGTTAAGTACCAATAACAATTTAAATGTAGCCCGATAGTTATAATAGCTAATAATGAAACTTAATTAAATCTTTTTTATTTCATCAATGTTTTGTTTTGATAAGAAAAAAAACTGCGTAGCAACTTACTACATTTTTCTGAAGATATTTAATGATTTTCTGAAATTAGACTTGAATATTTTACAGTTGAAAACTACTTTTCACATTTTTTTGTGGCTGTGGGGAGCCTAGTGGTTAATAAGGCATCGGCCTTGGGATCGGAGGGTCCCGGGTTCGATTCCCGACACCGCTGAAGACCCATCGAGTATATGCGGAGTACGTGCTCGTTAAATCTGTGGGTCCGAAAGTCCTGAGGTCGGTCATGGTGCAGTTTACCTTGTGTCCAGGTGTCTGGAGACTATTTCCCTCCCCTTCAGATGCATGGAAAAATTGTGGAGGTGGCGATAGATAGTGGCAGCATCTATCATCTCATGAGGCAGAAGTCGGACTCCTGCCATTTAATGGGCCTCACTTTCTCAGGAGCCCCACCCCCTTTGCCTTGAATCCTTGTGGAGCTTGGGTATTCCAAGTGGCACACGACAACAACAACAACAACAACAACATTTTTTTCTTGTTTGCAAAATTTTGTTCTGAGTCGGTTTTTGCAATAAACAGATAGTTAAAGCCTATTAGATTAACTCTCCTTTTTTACATATCTATGCAGCCCTATATTTAGGACGATGAGAGAATATGGGTTTATGCCACAACCCATTCTTTCTATCAATAGAATTATCGCACAAGGCCAAATAGTACTACTATAAATGAAAAAAAAAATCAAAATTGGTATCGAAAAGATTTCGTTAAAACAAAGGTTTTAGTGAAAAATTTTCAACATAAGAATGGTTATTAACATTAAAGGAGAGCCTAATGTATAGGGTGAAAATATTTTTCGAAAATTATAGGATTTGGCATAAAGAAGTTCGTCATATCAAGAGTATTCTGGATTATTGCATCGCACAAATAGAGAAGGGTGAAAGATGAAAATTATAATTGAAAATTGGGTCATTAATATTGAAAGATTGAGAGAAGCACTGTATATACAGGGTGTTTCAAAAGTCTGTTTCGCGGCTTTTATTTGGAATCAACGTGTCCTAGAGTCATGAAAGCAAGGTCTACCCCTAGGTAAGTGACCCTGGAGAATCCATTCAGATGACTTACAGCGCCCCTAGCAGCGAAATTAAAAAAAAGTTAGAAAAATGAATTTAAGATCTAAAGGAGACAAAGCAAAAACCTCAGTGAGAGTATTGTTGCCAACGTTATGGCGAACTCACTGAAAAAAATTTATGAAAATATCGTGAATATTCGCGGAGATATTAGCATGTGTAGATAGCACTTTTTCAGAACTCAAAAAAGAAAAAGTTCGGAAATTTGCAAATTTTTCATTGTTATTGTGTGGTTTTGTGATTTTTTAGTTCAACGAAGAAAATATTTAATCGAAAAATAAAAAAAAACTTGCAAGTTTACGAACTTTTTCCTTTTTGAGGCCTGAAAAAGTGCTATTTTCACATGCTAATATCTCCACGAATATTCACGATATTTTCATAATTTTTTTTCAGTGAGCTCTTCATAACATTGGCAACAATACTCTCACTGAAGTTTTTGCTCTATCCCCTTTAGTTTAAATTAAATTTTCTAACATTTTCATTTCACCGCTGTAAGTCATCTGAATGGATTCTCCAGGGTCACTTACCTAGGGGTAGACCTTACTTCCATGGTCCTAGGACACATTGGTTCCAAATAAAAGCCGCGAAACGGACATTTGAAACACCCTGTATATAATCTATATATATAAAAATCAATGTCTGTCTGTCTGTCTGTATGTTTGTATGTATGTATGTATGTCCTTTATAGTTTTAAACTTTTCGAACCTACATTAACTATTAAACTATACCACGTTGATCTACTCGCTCCAAGGAAGGTTTCTGAACAAAAATAATTTGAAATCGAAGCATCCAAATAACTTTTTTGGTCAATTTTATGCTCAAAAACCCATATTTCGTGCCTAACTTCATGGAAAACCCTCATTGTTGTAAATATCATGAGAGAAGATGTAACTTTAATTGTTGTAGGCATATTCTCGATTGTTGCAGTTTAAAATCCATTGTTGTAACATAAACAT
Source organism: Tetragnatha versicolor (assembly GCA_024610705.1). Taxonomy (NCBI): domain Eukaryota; kingdom Metazoa; phylum Arthropoda; class Arachnida; order Araneae; family Tetragnathidae; genus Tetragnatha; species Tetragnatha versicolor. The sequence continues at coordinate 52,149,408 of JANDEH010000010.1, read as the reverse complement.
AAAAGTGGCTCCTTTATTTAACTATTTCCACATTTGGACTGGCGAAGCCCATCTCTAACACACCAGAAGAATTTTTTTAAATGGACTGGCGAAGCCCATCTGTAACACACCAGAATAATCTTTAAAAATGGACTGGCGAAGCCCATTTGTAACGCACCAGATGATATTTATAAAAAATAAAATAAAACCCGGGCGAAGCCCGGGTCTAGCGCGTCAGCGCTACTGCGCCCGGGCAAAGCCGGGTCTAGCGCTTTAGCGCTAGTCTATATATATAAAAATGAATGTCTGTTTGTTTGTATGTATGTATGTATGTATGTCCTTTATAGTTTTAAACTTTTCGAACCTACATTAACTATTAAACTATACCACGTTGATCTACTCCCTCCAGGGAAGGTTTCTGAATAAAAATAATTTAAAATCGAAGCGTTCCAACAACTTTTTTTGGTCAATTTTATGCTTAAAAACCCATATTTCATGTTTAACTTCAGGGCAAAACCACATTGTTGTAAATATAACAAGAGAAGATGTAACATTAATTGTTGTAGGCATATTCTCTATTGTTGCAGATTGAAATTGATTGTTGTAGTTTAAAAATCCATTGTTGTAGCATAAACATAAAAGTGGCTCCTTTATTTAACTATATCCATATTTAGACTGGCGAAGCCCATCTGTAGCGCTCCAGATGATATTTATTAAAAAACTGAAACCCGGGCGAAGCCCGGGTCTAGCGCGTCAGCGCTAGTAGTAGGGTTACTTGGGGTAAGTGGGTCACTGGGGTAAGTGGGTCACCCCCCTAAAACTATAATATCTACAGGAAATTTCACACTTACTCGCATTGATTATGTTACAGCTTGTCACACCGATGAGTCTTGCATATATTTGAGATTTGTTTAATTTATTTTTAAGATTATAGAACTAATTTAAAATAGATTCCCAGAATGGATTTTTTGGAGAGTTCAAGACGTATTTTTCAAAGAAGTATTTCCAGTTAAGTTTTCATTACATTGTAATGTTTATTGAACTGTTTTGCAGAGTTTGACCTAAATTACATATGGCAATTTGAAATTTTTCAAAATTTTTAATTTTGAAGTGTTTAACAGGGGGGTCCCACTTACCCCATAGTTTTAGCATGGTTGGGGTAAGTGGGACCCCTCGGTGTGGGGTAAATGGGACCCTTTATTATGATATAAGTGGTTCTAGAGGGTTCCATATGATATAGGAACTACTACTGAACACATGGGCGGATTTTAGGGGGGTTATAGGGACAATTTCCCCCCAATATTTTCAGAAAATTTCGATTTATAGTAGCAAGTAGCAAGACCTTTTACTCACCACTCCAAAATTTATTAAAATTTATATATAGTTTGATCGACATTTTATATCAAATTTGTGTTTTAATTTAAGTTATGGTGAGTAAAGTGAAATACCTCATCAATAGTGTTCATTCTCATTTAGTGTGTATGATTTCTTTTTACCTTAAAATGTGTATTAAAGTGTCAAAATAAATCTTAATCAACCTTATTAGGTTTTTCAACACTATTGTATATGCTAAAGTAAAACATATCCCTTTGGCCTTTCAAAACATTCTTTAAAATACTTATTTTGCTTTTCATTCTATTCTTACCTTGTCATATTGATTTTGATGTGAGTATATTTCTCACTCTTGGACAGTTACAATAAAATATTTTATATTGAAATTTACTGTACTTTATCAAGTAAGACCCACTTAATTCCCTTTAAGTTTTGCTTGCTTTATACAGGGTGTTTCAAAATTGCGTTGCACGGCTTTTATTCGGAACCAGTGCCTCCTAGGGTCATGGAAGTACGGTCTACCCCAAGGTAAATAACCCTGGAGAACCCATTGAGAGGACTTACAGCGCCCCTAGCGGCGAAATTAAAAAGTTAAAAAAATTAATTTAAAAACTAAAGGAGATAGAGCAAAAACCTCAGTCAGAGTATTGTTGCCAACGTCAAGAAGAACTCATTGAAAAAAATTTCATCAAAATATCTTGAATATTCGCGGAGATATTAGCATGTGAAAATAGCACTTTTTCAGGGGTCAAAAAGTAAAAAGTTCACATATTTGCAAATTTTTTTGATTTTTTGATTAAATTTTGTGTTCTTTCAACTAAAAAAACACAAAACTACACAATTTCACTGAAAAATTTGCAAATATGCGAACTTTTTACTTTTTGACCTCTGAAAAAGTGCTCTTTTTACATGCTAATATCTCCGCGAATATTCAAGATATTTTGATCAATTTTTTTTCAATGAGTTCTTCTTGACGTTGGCAACAATACTCTCACTGAGGTTTTTGCTCTATCTCCTTTAGTTTTTAAATTAATTTTTTTAACTTTTTAATTTCGCCGCTAGGGGCGCTGTAAGTCCTCTCAATGGGTTCTCCAGGGTCATTTACCTAGGGGTAGACCTTACTTCCATGACCCTAGGAGGCACTGGTTCCGAATAAAAGCCGTGCAACGCAATTTTGAAACACCCTGTATATAAATAAAGAGGGGGTGACCCACTTACCCCATCTCTTGGGGTAAGTGGGTCACCCATCTCATTTTTGATAAAAAGACCTGTTAATAAAAATGTAAAGCTTTATTTTAGAAACTAATGATAAATTTTTGTTTATCGATAGACTCTTTAACGAAATTAGTCAACAAGTACAAAATAAACCCTTTCAAATTTTTTCTATAAAGCTCCAAAAGTGTACTAGGCCAAAAAGGGGTCCCACTTACCCCAAGTGACCCTATCTATTCTATATATATAAAAATCAATGTCTGTCTGTCTGTATGTATGTATGTCCTTAATAGTTTTAAACTTTTCTAGCCTACATTGACTATTAAACTATACCACGTTGACCTACTTGCTCTGGGGAAGATTTCTGAAGAAAAATAATTTAAAATCGATGTATCCCAATAACTTTTTTGGTCAATTTTATGCTGAAAAACCCATATTTAGTGCCTAACTTCATGACATAATCACATTGTTGTAAATATAACAAGAGAAGATGTAACTTTAATTGTTGTAGGCATATTATCCATTGTTGCAGAATGAAATCGATTGTTATAGTTTAAAATCAATTTTTGTAGCGTAAATATAAAAATGGATCCATTGTTTAACTATTTCCACATTTGGACTGGCGAAGCCCATCTGAAACACACCAGAATAAATTTAAAAAAAATGGACTGGCGAAGCCCATCTGTAACACACCAGAATAAATTTAAAAAAAAATGGACTGGCGAAGCCCATCTGTAACGCACCAGATGATATTTATTAAAAAAAGTGAAACCTGGGCGATGCCCGGGTCTAGCGCGTTAGCGCTAGTTATTACCTAACTTAGACTTCATTTTCGAATATTTTGTTACGTCTCTACATAATTTTATCTCGCTGTTAATTAAAATAACTCTATATAAATAAAAATTATTTTGAGGATAAATAATTTCATTTCCTTAAAACTCTAGGAATAAAAAATAAATAAAGAATTCTTTACCATAAATAAGAATATAATTTAAAAGTATTGCTTATTTGTTAATATAATTTTAAAGAATACCTTTTCATTCAAACTTCGAAATATTTTAATTCCCTCCCACATTAAAAAGATGGCTTCTTTAACGTTACTTCAATGTTATAAAAAACTTACTCCAATTACTTTAACTAAAAGAGCCAGAGAACATGTGAGTAAAATTAACTAAGCTAGCTCAACTTAAGGGATATTCTCATTAGAAAACTATTCTTTCTTTGAGATTTCACCCAAATGACACAAATCACTTCATAACGTTAAACCACTTTTTTTCCGTCTTAAAGGTTTGGAGCATTAAACTTTCTGAAATTGTTTTCATTGTTCTTCTAAGAAACCTTAGAGTAGAGCTCCAAAATCGTAATTGTATGCAAATTTTGGGGATGTTTATGCATTTTAGCTTTACGGAAATAGTGTTTCTAAGTTTCACTCACAAGTTTAGCTTTGAGAGATTAGTTTAGGGTCCGAAATTTAAGAAACTTTTAGGTTTAGTGGAGCGTAGGAACAATCTTAAGGACTTGTTATTTTTATTAGTGTTTGAATGTTGTTTCGTGAGACATAATTGAATCAAGTTTTGGGGAGATATTAAAATATAATACAGGAAACTAATTTAATTTTCTGTAGAAATAAGACTGGAAGATTTTTCTACATTCAGAAATGACATGTAATTTCAATTTTAGCCATGAAAAATTAAAAGACCTTCGTATATATTTTATCGGAAAGTAAATATTTTGTTTTACCTATTATGCTTTATTGGTTTATTATTTCTTGGTCATTTAGTAAAACTTTGCTTGTTTCCTTTGTTAAAAGAGGAATATTTTATTATTCAAGAATATATTCTTTACATCAGCACTTAAAATATGTTACTAAGTTAAAAGTAGGGTTACTTGGGGTAAGTGGGACACCCCCTAAAACTATAATATGTACAGGAAATTTCACCATTACTCGCATTGATTATGTTACAGCTTGTCACACTGATGAGTTTTGTACTCATTTAAGATTTGTTTAATTTATTTTTAAGATTATAGAACTAATTTAAAATAGATTCAAAGAAGGGATTTTTGAGAGTTCAAGACGCTTTTTTCAAAGAAGTATTTCCAGGTAAGTTTTCATTACATTTTAATGTCTATTGACCTGTTTTGCAGAGTTTGACCTAAAATACATACGGCAATTTGCAATTTTTCTAAATTTTTTAAATTTTGAAGTGTTTAAGAGGGGGTCCCTCTTACCCATAAGTTTTAGCATGGTTGGGGTAAATGGGACCCCTCAGTATGGGGTAAGTGGGACCACTCTTTATCTAGAAAGTAATACCCCTTATTATGATGTAAGTGGTTCTAGAGGGTCAAAAATGATATAGAAACTTTTACTGAGGACATGGGCGGATTTAAGGGGGTTATAGGGACAATTTCCCCCAATATTTTCAGAAAATTTCAATTTATAGGTTTTATTTTATTTACTCACCACTTCAAAATTCATTAAAATTTATAAACAACGTGGTCGACATTTTTTATCAAATTTGCGTTTTTTTTTTTATATTATTTATTTATTTATTATTTTTTTAAACAAAGTAAATAAAGTATTACATCACCTGGGATCGTTGAACGATCCATGTAGGTGAACAATAAACAGTTGGTTACAATTAGTTGCACACAGAGATGGGCGTAATCAAACTACTTTTGTAATCAGATTAATAATTTGATTACATTTGTAATCATTGCATTTGTAATGATTACATTTGTAATCTGATTACTTTTTGGAGTTTTTAATCTAACTACATTTGTAATGATTACATTTGTAATCTGAATGAATGTAATCTGATTACTTTTGTAGTTTGATTACATTTGTAGTTTGATTACATTTGTAGTTAGATTACATTTGCAATCTTCAATCTGATAACTGTGGCAAGTTTACTGGAGTGGAGTTCGCGACTTAACGGAAGTGGTCCGTAACCTACCGGAAGTGGTCCGTAACTTACCGGAAGTGGTCCGTAACTCACCGGAAGTGGTTCATAACTTACTTGAAGTGGTCCACAACTTACCGGAGGTGGTCCATAACTTACCGGAAGTGGTCCACAACTTACCGGAAGTGGTCCATAACTTGACGGAAGTGATCCACAACTTACCGGAAGTGGTTCACAACTTACTGGAAGTGGTTTGCGACTTACCGGAAGTGGTCCGTAACCTACCGGAAGTGGTCCGTGACCCACCGGAAGTGGTCCATAACTTACCGGTAGTGGTCCGTAACTTACCTGAAGTGGTCCGTAACTTACCGGAAGTGGTCCACAACTTACCGGAGGTGGTCCGCAACTTACCGGAAGTGGTCCACAACTTACCGGAAGTGATCCGTAACTTACCGGAAGTGGTCCGTAACCTACCGGAAGTGGTCCGTAACCTACCGTAACTTCCGGTAAGTTTCGGAGCACTTCCGGTAAGTTGTGGACCACTTCCGGCAAGTTGTGGACCACTTCCAGTAAGTTGTGGACCACTTCCGGCAAGTTTTGGACCACTTCCAGTAAGTTGTGGACCTTTTCCGATTCGTTATGGACCACTTCCGGTAAGTTACGGACCACTTCCGGTAAGTCACGGACCACTTCCGGTAAGTTACGGACCACTTCCGGTAAGTCACGGACCACTTCCGGTAAGTTACGGACCACTTCCGGCAAGTTGTGGACCACTTCCGGAAAGTTGTGGACCATTTCCGGTAATTTTTGGACCACTTTCGGTAAGTTTCAGACCACTTCTGGTCAGCTGTGGACCACTTCCGTTAAGTTGTGGGTCACTTCCGGTAAGTTGCGAATCATTTCTGGTAAGTTGTGGATCGTTTCCGGTAAGTTGTGGACCACTTCCTGTCATTTGTGGACCACTTCCATTAAGTGGCGGACCAACAAGTGCATCCTATGCACCGTACCATTATCAGTCGCAAAAAGGTATGCAAAAAGGTATCAAGGTATGTTATTTTAGATTACAATTGTAATCTGTAATCAGATTAACGATCACAAATGTAATCTGTAATCAGATTAACGATTACAAAAAGTAATCAGATTACAAATGTAATCAGATTACATTTCTACAAAAGTAATCAGATTACAAATGTAATCAGATTACATTTGTAATCGTAATCGTTAATCCTTAATCTGATTACATTTTGCCCATCTCTGGTTGCACATGAAATTACAATAAAAAATTTAGACATGGTTGTAAATAAAAGTATACATTACATGCAAACAAGAAAAAAATATAAGTATAATATCTATCAGGAAATTAGTAGTGGCAAACAGGGTGTCGAAAATTTGGGTTTACTATCTGTCGTAAGGTAAGTAGTAGTGCAAAAAAAATAAGAATTGATTAAAATTACTCTAATAATGCAAGATCAAACAAAAAAGTTTTCAATGTCCCCAATAGAAAAACAAAATAATACAATTCTTTAATAAAGTTATTTAAGTTATTAAAGTTATTAAAGTTTTAATTTAAGTTATGGTGAGTAAAGTGAAATATCTCATAAATAGTGTTCATTTTCATTTTTAGTGTGTCCTTTTTTATCTTACAATGTTTACTAAAGTGCCAAAATAAATCTTAATCAACCGTATTATATTTTTTCAACACTATTTTATATGTTAAAGTATTAAAACATATACCTTTGGCCTTTCAAAACATTCTTTACAATACTTATTTTGCTTTTCATTCTATTCTTACTTTGTCATATTGATTTTAAGGTGAGTAGATTTCTCACTCATGGTTACAGTTACAATAAAATATTTTGTGGTGAAAATTTTTCTACTTTATCAAGTAAGACCCACTTACTTCCTTTTACGTTTTGCTCAATTCCCATGTAAATGAAGAGGGGGTGTCCCACTTACCCCATCACTTGGGGTAGGTGGGACACCCATATCATTTTTTAAATTAGGACCAATTGAGAAAAATTTAAAGCTTAATTTTAGAAACTACTAATAAAGTTTTGTTTATGGATAGTGTCTTTAACCAAATTAGTCAATAAGTTCAAATTTAACCCACTCAAAATTATTCTATTGAGCTCCAAAAATGCATTAGGCCAAAAAGGGGTCCCACTTACCCCAAATGACCCTACTATTTTTGTTCAAATTTAATTTAGGTAAAGGCTTTATAATAAGGAACTTGCATGATTTTTTTAATTTTTTTAATCTATTCTTCACGCAAAAATTAGCCACTACACAAAATTTGAGGCCGATTGAGAAATTTTTTGATTGCAAAAAAAATTATCAAAAATCGTCTTTTCCGAAGCACCTGAAAACGCTTAATTGCATGCATGGTGACGTCACAATTTATTGACATTGCCTAAAATGTTTGCTTTGGATTTCTAACCTTCACCAGAAGGGTCTAGAAGGTAAATATTTATTGAAACATTCATATCGGACACTTCAGAAAAAAGAAATCATCAACTAAAACATAGAAATTCAACTTTGATTGCAATTTTGCCCGATGGAATTCTACGTCACTATGCATGCAAACACACTTCGCGTTTTCAGTTACGTGTTTTTTTCTCGACTTTTAAATTAAAATATTTAATTACTTGTACACTTTTTTGAAAAATTGACAAAATATTTAATTTTGTTTCCCAAAAATCTATACGGAACACTTGAACGTTTATGAAAATCTGACACATGCAAGTTCCTTATTTGTTTTGTTATTGAGTTAAACAATTATGAGATCATGGCATATTTACATTGTTGATAATTTTTATTTTAACTTTTAATTTGTTTCATTTGACATGATATAATATAAATTTGGTATTAAGAAGTACCTTCAACTAAAAACATGATATGTTTTACATTTATGATATGTCTACAGTTTAACATTATTTTGTATTATATAACTGAATCACTAATTCCTATTGAAAATTTAAAATTTTTGTTTTTGCGCTAATGACTGATTACAATTTCAGCGAGAAATCTGTATCTGTTTTACTTTTAGGCAAATCTGTTATTTGTATAAAAAAACTTCTATTGTTAAAAAAACCTAAAGCTTCCTGTGTTTAAGAGATCATTTTTGCATCAATCTGTAAACTGTCTAGAAAATTGAACATTCTTGATATTCTTGTAGGAATTCCAGAGTACCCTTACCTAAACTGTTTCCCTTTTAATAAAATACTTCTTATTTCTCTTAATACACAAGATCATTCTTTTGGGTTTAAAAATTGTTTGCGGGCATGCATGTGAACTGGAATATCTAATAATTAAAAGTGTCTCACACTTGTGTTTAATTATCATTAATACATGATTAATAGCTCTGAAAGAAATAAAAATAAAGCGTGACATGAAAAATCTTTCGTGGTAAAATCTTTCTATCTGCTTTGTTGGGGATTTACTTGCTTGCTAAGAAATTTCACTTTTTCCTAATTGTGTAAATATTAGATGATGAAAGAAGAAAAAATGAATGATGGATTTTGGATGAGTTATTTACTCAAACTAAGCAACATATGTTAAATTAAAAAGACTACTTGCGTGTTTTTAGCCATTTATTTGAGATTAGCGTCATTTATTGTTTTGTTTAGTTTTCCTTGTGCACCTAAACTTTGTGATCATTCTTGAATTGAAATGTCAGGCTTGAATTGAGATAAGCCTTCAATACAAAAGATGAAGACATGGTTATTTTATTTAGTTAGACTCGTTTATTTTTATTACCCTACGAAATTTTTTTGGTCTTAAATAATTAGTCGTGAATTTATATTTGTCAAATGGACGCTTAATTGATCTCTAAAAAAATCTCCATATTTCTCAAATATTCAGCGTTTTTATTATGTTAAATGTCTTTGTATTTTTATAATCAAGTGTTTTTGTTCTTGAAATTCATGAAGTTTTTGAACATAACTTAAAAGCAATAAACTATATCACAGATATACATATGTAAACTTTACTTAAAACTCTTTCTCATAGCATTATGTATCTCTTATAAACTTTAAATAATAATATTCCCGCTATCTAAATAGTTATACACAGCTCGACGTGTATAAAACTGAAATTTCTGCTTTTTATATTATAAATATTTAGGTGTTACTTTTAATAAAATCTCTCTATCAGAAATTTTGCTCTTTAAAAACATTTTTAAAAGGGAATTTAAGCCAAAATTATGGTGTAAAAGGAAATTATACATTAGAAATAATTGTATTTAATATCAATTAATTCTATTTCAAAGAACTTTATATCCCTCAACTGTTGGAACAAAAATATAATAGTACAGGCAGACTCAGCAAAAAGGAGCTTAATTAACATCCATCGATTCTTATCATTTCTAAAAGACTCACCAAAGAAGCAGCAGCAAAAAACGAAGGTGTAAGCGAGCACCAGGCAAATCCTAGTGTCCAGTCTATTGAAAATGTAGTCACTCGTTACGGTAGAGTTGCTGATATTGCATTTGCGGCAGTCTCCTTCATCCAGGCTGCCTGTCTGGATTTCCATAGGAAGGTCGTCGCCAATAGACGTCATCAAGAGGCCTAAAAGAAAAAATAAAGGGGTTTTTACTTTTGGTAAATGGTCCTATTACTCACAAAGTATCTAAAAGTGGTAAACTGTACTATAGTTTAAGATGGTAAAGTACGAAGTTTGGTAAATATTTGGATTTTAAATTGTAAAACCTATTGCCATATTTGTAGAGCGTGGTTCGAATAATAAATCTGCGTACGGTTTTTTTGAGTCACCAATGTACTTTCTATTAAAAAAATCTCCACACACCCATTAATGTTATTAAATCATTAACTTAAATATTGTAAAATTTCCGTTATTGGATTATTTTGGAGCAAACGGTTGCTTTTTAAAATTTGTTAAAGTAATAATTTTGATATTTATAGGAAAAATGATAAGTTCTACTGTTAATTTGATACAACTATCTCTCTATCTGTCTGTGTCTCTCTTTTCCTCTTTCTCTCTACCAAACTCAGCCCATTTCCAGCCATATTCCTTGCGTGAAATGAATAAAAAATGCCCAAAAAGTATCTCTACCCATGGAAAGGAATATTGCTGAAGAATTTGAATGCATTTCTGTGCTGATTTTGGAAGGACTTGTTGAGATACCCTGTTTAATAAACGCAAATAAGTTAAAACGATGATTGAATCAAATGAATCACTCGTTAAAGAACAGCTAAGTTAAAACAAATTAACGTCAAAAATTAGAAATTCTGTGGGGAAACTAAACATGATTCCACCCAGAAATTTTTTTTGACTAGTCTGTTTTTATCCCAATAAAAACAAAAAGAAAGATTTTAAGCTACTGAGGGTCTCCTTATGGTAAAATTTTTGCAAACATATTTTCCTAAAAATTATCTTCTCTTGAGTTCGTACCAGGAGCGCCTCATAAAACAAGAAACGAACTCAGTAAGAAAAAGCCTGAAGCCAATCACATCGTTGTTTAATAAAAAGTGACAGAAATAGTTCTTGTAGGAGAATGTAAGATATCAAATTTTGCCAGTGCATTGCTCCCACGTCAGTAGTTGTGGATGTCAACTTTATGACATAATAGAATCAAATGCCTTTCAAATCTTCTATATCCACAGCTAAAGTTTTCTTTTTGGTGTTTTTCTGTGGATTTTGTTTATGGTAATTTTACAAAGTATTATTAAGTAATCAAGCTAATAATATATTCGAATAATTTATACATTAAATGTTTTTGGTGCAAGAATTCATAATCTAAAGGAATGAACATCTTAATAACAAAATATTTTTTACATTATTCCTCAATACCTTTTCCTTAAGCATCACGTAGCTTCAAATTTCAAGTTTGCCAAGAGTTAAGGTAACAATGCCTAAATATTGTGAATAAGAGATTGGTTATAGTATTTTATTACTATACAGTAGTTATATTGTTTTTTTTGTAATGAATAAGAATGATATGGTGGCATGGTTAAGTGCAATTTTAAAATTGTATAACTAATGAGAAACTCCAGAAATGTATTTATGTAATTTTCCACAAAATTGTAGTCATGTTTATGAACCAATATAGAAAACATTATACACGAACATTACTTACAGTGAACTAAAGCCATTCAACCTGAATGGTGAAGGAAAATGGAAAAACTAATAATATTTCAGTGTTTTTAGCTATCGAAATGAATAGTTAAATCATTTCACAAGTACCTACTTATATATATGTTACGGGCAAAGTGATTAATTGGGCAGTATTAACAATGGCCAGAGTGGATGTGGGCAAGGTGATAAATGTCATTGATAAATGCCATTGAAGTTATCACATTGCCCTCCTCCACTTCGGGCATTATTAATAATGCCCGATTTATAACATTGCACAGTTTATTTCTAAATACGGTTTATTATCATAGTATATATTATGATCAACGAACTATAATTTGTAAAAGTTAATAAACTACTACCTATTCACTCTTAAAACATTTTCGTATCACAAATAGTCTTTGAATCATGAAAACTTCCCGAGTTCAGAAGTGATTCAAAAACATCATCTGAAACAGCCTTTCGATACTTTTATTGGAGCACAAAAACGGCTTTTTGAAGTGTTCTTTTCAATAAACCCTCCTTCGGCACTCTTGACTTCATTCCCCAGTCTATTGCGGTAAGTGAGGGGCGAAAAACCCAATCTATTATTTTCTTTCGCGGTATTTCTAAATTAAAAAGTTTTTTGTGCATTTTCCCCGACCCCAATAACAAAGATCCGATGGGATTGGGGGAGCGGTTGGAAGAAATCACATATCCCTATGTTAATTACATCCTGTCAAGGACATTCAATATGTCACTGCGCTTGAATGGGGTATAAAATTTCCTTTCATTCTAGTTCAAGATCGTAGTTGTAAAATGGAGAGTAGGGTGATACGCGTAGTTTGTTCCTCTCTAAGGTGGATGCATAAGTTATTTCTTAATTAAACTGGTTATTTTGAGCTACCTCAAGTGGGAGGTTATTTACCAACATATGAAAACTAACTTGTTAAACCTTAATTTGTATTTATTTAACATTTCAAAACATTCATGCTCTCCAATGTATTGAATTGACTGCATTTATATACTTGATTTAACTCCTGTTAAAAATTTTATCCAGGATTAAATTATCATTCAAAGAATTATGCTGAGTTATGTTATTTGAATTAAATCTAAATTACACTTCATGTTAGAATATTTAAAAATTATAAGTTTACTTCTGGAAAAAATATGATGAATATAAGTATAACTATGATAAAATTTAATCACCTTGCAAATAATAGTTGAGTTTTATCATGAGAAATAAATCTTAAAGTGTATAAGAAACTAGCAATATTAATCCAGTTTGAAAAAAGTGAATCCCAATTGTGGTATATAATCTGTAACCGAAAGTCCAACTGTTGTAACTGTAACCGAGAGTTCAACTCTGATATTATTCTTCTTTGTTTTGGTATTAATAAAAGTGTGTGTCTTTAGAACTGGTATTCCATCAAGCATGCAAACTTCACTATTTAGTTAATCAACCTAATTCTACTTGCTATGAACCCACACCTTAACGAATAAAGACACCACAGATGGCGACGAGCAGCTGCCGCGAGTGAGAATTACCAACAACGGAAACGAAAACAAGCCGAAGCCAACGAAAGGTAAACAGTTTCGTTTTCGCCGGGAAGCATGGAGCAGCAAATCGCTGATTTATTACGACAGAATCAGGAACTGATTCGCGTTTTGCAAACCAGAGAAAATGCATCTGGACAGAAAATAGCTGTGCAATTTGAAAAATTCTGTGAGGATAGTGAAAACTTTGACAGTTTTTTTGAACGGTATGAAACGTATCTGGATGTGCAGAAAGTACCGCCGGATGCCAGAGCTAAGGTTTTCATTTCGTCTTTGAGTCCAAAATTGTTTCAGTTGTTAAAAAATTTGTTGGCTCCTGACATTCCTGCTGATCAAAACTTGGATAAGTTAAGAAATGTCCTTAAACAACATTTGACCCCAAAACCGTTGATTATACCCTCCCGTCATAAGTTCCTAAATCGTAAACAAAACGAGGGGGAATCTATTAGTAGTTATATTGCAGGATTGCGATCCCTAGCCATAAATTGCGATTACGACTCTAAAATGTTGAATATTATGTTGAGAGATGTTTTCGTAAGTGGGTTAAGGGACAAAACGATATTAGACAGGTTATTTGAAGAGGATAACATTGATCTTGATAAAACAATTCAAATAGCAACTTGAAAAAGCTACTAAGGGGGCAAGTGAGGTTATGGGCAGAGGAATAAATGCTTTAGAAGTTAAAAAGCAAACTTATAGGAAACCAGTAGAGAAACAAAAGAAAGTAATGCACTGTACACGATGTACTGGTACAGACCATACCCAGGAAAGCTGTCACTATACGAAAAGCAAGTGCGGTTACTGTTCTAAGGTTGGGCATCTTAAAAAAGCTTGTTATAAACTGAAAAAATCAGGGTACAATTCAGGTCAAAAACAAGTAAATGTAATGGAAGCAGGGGAGAATGAAAACCAAGTTCCATTATTTGCGTTGAATTCTAGTGATAGCACCATAAGCGAGGAAGAACCAAGACGACCTCCAATAATGATAGCTTTGAAAATTGAAAATAAGAATTGTTCTATGGAATTAGATACAGGAGGCGCGGTTAGCGTAATGAGTGTAAGAAATTTTAGAAAAATTTCAGATAAGGAAATTCAACCAACTAAGATAATTTTCAAAACCTATAAGGGTGATGCTCTAGTACCAATGGGGTATGTTACTGTAAAAGTTGAGTATAAAAATCAAGTTGAAAATTTGAACTTGTATATTGTAAAAGAGGATCTAGATACTATTCTTGGGCGTGAATGGCTCCATAAAATAAACTTAGATTGGCATGCAATTAAAGCTGTTAGAGGAACAAACCTGTTAAATCTGAAGGAACTTCTGGAAAAATACAAAGATATTTTTGATAATACTTTAGGTGAGATAAATAACTATGAAGTTAAGTTAGAACTAAAACCAGAAGTAAAACCTATATTTTGTAGGGATAGGACTGTTCCATTTGCTTTAAAGGGTAGAATTGAAGCCGAAATCGATAGACTAGAAAAAGAGGGTATCATAAAACGGGTTGAAAGTTCAGAATGGGCGACACCTGTGGTACCGGTAGTTAAGTCTGACGGGAGTATACGGCTATGTGCGGATTATTCTGTGACACTAAACCCTAATTTAGTTGTACCTCAACACCCTTTGCCAAGATTGGAGGAAATATTTTCCAGTTTAAATGGGGGAAAACAGTTTTCTAAACTAGACTTTAAGCATGCATATTTACAAATGAAAGTACACCCAGATAGTCAAAAGTTGCTTACTATTAACACGCATAAAGGGTTATATAGATGTAAAAGACTCATGTATGGGTTAAATGGTGCTCCGGCAATATGGCAGCGTTATGTTGACGGGCTATTCCAAGGGTTGGAAGGAGTTAAGGTATTCATGGATGATGCTAGAATAACTGGGAATGATGAGATGTCACATTTACAAGCGTTAGAGGAATTTTTCAGAATATGTAAAGAGCATGGGTTAAAACTTAATTTGACTAAAAGCCAGTTTTTCAAAAATGAAATAAATTTTTTGGGTCACAAAATTGATGCAAAAGGTCTTCATAAAACTAGTGAAAAGGTTTCAGCAATCCTTAATGCTCGAAAACCAAAGAATGTGCAGGAAGTTAAAAGTTTTATGGGCTTGGTAAACTTTAATGGGAAATTCTGTAAAGATTTGGCTACTATTGCAAATCCTCTAAATAAGCTAACCCAGAAAGTGGCTAAATTTGAATGGTCAAAGGACTGTCAGGAAGCCTTTCAGCAAATCAAAAAGGAAATTTGCTCTCCTAGAATACTTGTTCATTACGATCCAAATTTGCCTTTAACTCTGGCAACAGATGCTTCACCTGTAGGCATAGGATGTGTGCTATCTCACCAATATCCAGATGGATCTGAACGCCCCATAGCATTTGCTTCAAAAACGCTGACCAAGACAGAGACTAGATATGCTCAGATAGACAAGGAGGCACTTTCTATCGTGTGGGCTGTGAAGAAGTTCTACATGTACCTGAAGGGGAGACGCTTCACACTTATCACAGACCATAAACCTCTAGTGTCAATTTTTGGGTCCAAGAAAGGACTGCCTGTATTAGCAGCAACTAGGCTTTTGCATTATGCTCTCATACTACAATCGTTCGAGTTCGACATCGTATACCGTGGTACCAAGGATCACTGGAATGCAGATTTCTTGTCACGTTTTACATTTCCAATTTCTTCTGAGGAACTGGAGGTCAAGGACGATGTTACTATGTTTCAGATGTCCCAGATTGAAACCTTACCTGTCACAGCCAAAGATTTACGGGAAGAAACATCCAAAGATGAAGAGTTGGGACCACTTTTAGAACAATTAAGAACAGGACGAAACTTGAAGGGGAGAGAAGCCCAGTATACCATTGAGGATGGCTGCATAATGTACGGACACAGAGTTTGCATCCCAGTAAAGTTCAGAAAACAAGTCCTCGAGGAACTCCACCAAGGACACTTAGGGATGGTTAAGATGAAAGGAATAGCACGATCTTTTGTTCATTGGACAAATATTGACAAGGACATTGAAGATGCAGTTAGAAAATGTGAGGCCTGCTTGAGATACAAAGCTGACCCAGCTAAAACTAAAGTCCATTATTGGGAATACCCAAGCACACCATGGGAAAGAATCCATGTAGACTTCGCAGGACCCATTTTCGAGTACATGTTCTTAGTTATAGTCGACGACCAAAAAGACCATAGAGCAGTGTTTCCCAACCTTTTTCGGTCCATGCCCCACCAAAGCCTTTCTAAACTTTCTATGCCCCCCGGTCTCAGTGGCATGTATAGATATATATTTTGAGAGGGAGACAAACTTATTTCTTCCCCCTCCCTTCTATGTATATTTAATAAGTCTAATGAAGCTTCTCAGAAGAATTTCAGTTAGAATTTGCATGCTAAAGAACTAAATTAAGTCATGAGTAATTAAGTTCTAAGTACCAAGGGGGGTCTGGGGGCCCTCCCCCAGCAAATTTTCAGAAATTTGACTCTAGGAAGCAGGTTTTTAACTAGTTTGGTACCCCCAGTTGGGAAATTTTGATATAAATTTTTCTGGTAAGATTTGCATTTTGATGAACCAAATGTAAAAAAGTTTCGAATATAAGCGTTCTAAAAACATAGAGATCTTAGGTCATCCCCCAGAAAAGGTTTGGAAATTAGTCTCTAGAACAGGATTTCAACTTGGTTATGATACGTACTAGTCCAGATTTCAGACATGCATTCTCAGATAGGATAATGGGATCAGATTTTAATAAACTTCTTTTTAAAAAGTTTTTTTATTTCCCCCCTGGATTGCATCCCACCTGGGGGGGCAATTTGGTTGAAAATTTTCAAATTGCCCCCCTAGAAAATGATATTGCCCCCCGGTGGGGCGTGCGCCCCACGTTGGGAAACACTGCCATAGAGTGTCTGAGAGACTGTTTCGCTAGATATGGCTTACCATTAGTCCTAGTCAGTGACAATGGTCCACAATTCACTTCCTACGAATTCCAAAGTTTCATACAAAACAATGGCGTCAAACACAAAACTTGTGCACCATTCAAACCTTCTAGTAATGGACAAGCAGAGCGCTATGTATATTAGGGTGGGTCAAAAATATTTTTTTCACATTTTCCCAGGGGCACAGTGACAAAAGGGTGCCAAATGGTCCCAAACTAACATGTGTAAAATATTTTTCGATTATAATAACTCTTTTTGCCTCCGGATTGGCCTCAAAGTTTCGATTAATATAGTAATTTCATGCAAAAATGGACGAACGAAAATCAAGCTTTTACCTCGATTGCACAAATCCGTCATAAATATAAATGTGCACAATGGTATAAAAATCATCATTGGAGACTATAAATAATTATAAATGAAACCAAAGTTGTGAAATACTTGACTTGTAATGCAACATATTTTGAAAAATCTCAATGGTTAGAACTGGCAATCAAAAATTTCTTGCTGGAATCAGGATGGTAAAAACATTAAATTTTTAATAAAAATGGATATGTCAGAAGGTGGATACCTTTTTTGGGTTATAGGTTTCAACCCCATGGAAAAAATTTGGATAATAGTTTAAAAGTTGGGATTTCCTTGAAATTTTTTGGCCTATTAGGAATAGTCCATCCCAAGTGTCCCCATGTGATTCCCTAATGTCCAAAAATAAATTAAAACCACATTTTAAGAGTCAAATTTTGAAATATTTTCTTAAGAAGAGCGGTAGATCCCCGTTTTCAGCATTAAGCTCAGTATTATACCTTAAGTTTTTAAATAAGCTACATTACTTTTCACAAAACTTACTTGTAATTGCTATATTTTAACTTTTATGAACGCATAAGGGAATTCTAAGAAGCTATTTTGAGTCAATCCTCAAAGAAGTATAATTTCATTGGCCTGGGTTTCAGTCAATTGCTATAGTAAAAAAATAGGTAAATCATGACTGAGGCGAATCATAACTGATATTGCCTATGAACGAACTATCCATTCGACAATTGTTTCAACATATTTTTGCGATTATATTTGGATCCCAAAACCAGCCAGTGAAATAACTATCCGCTGAATTTCGAAAGCGCGGCATATTTATGAAAAACACAACTGTTTCTATTTTGAAAAATTAAAAATAACGTTTTATACTGACCATCTTGAGGGAGAATTTCTATAAACTACCAATATTTAAAATCTGTACCACTGAAAATCCACTATAAGAAGAGATTCATATTCTACGGCTCTTGTTAATATGATAGCATATTATATTGCCACTTTGGCAGTTATTTTTGTATTAATAATGCATGAAGGTGACTAATGTGATTAAAATTTCTTTCATGTAATGTAAATGTAATGTTCATTGTAATTCATCATGTAATGTTCATTGTAATGTAAAAAATATTTAATTCATAAAATTTTTTAAAAATATTAAAAATTACATATTTTTGTTTTATTTGAGGCCGATCCGGAGGCAAAAAGAGTTATTATAATCGAATAATATGTTACTCATGTTAGTTTGAGACCATTTGGCATCCTTTTCTTGCTGTGCCCGATGTAATTTGCAAAATTTTTTTTTCGCCATAGGAAAATGACCCACCCTAATGTATATACCCTTAAACAGTCATTGAGGGCAATGCAGCAGTACGAGGGGAGTATACAGCAAAAGCTGAGTACCTTTCTACTGATGTACAGGAAAGCGCCAAATGCAACCACGTCGTACAGTCCAGCAATGCTCTTTTTGAAGAGAGATGTGAGAACAAGAATTGACTTACTCTTACCGGATCTCCAGAACCGGGTTCAAGGGAAAATCAGAAAGGGTTCTCATGAATTTAAAGACCTGCATTTTGACATCGGAGACCACGTCGCTGTACGAGATTACAGAACGGCCAACGCTAAATGGAAGTTTGGCCAGATTGTCAACAAGGACGGTGCCCTCCATTACACGGTCAACGTGCAAGGAACACCTGTCAGACGTCATGTGGATCAAATGAGACCAGTGGGGGACAGAGTTCAAGAAGGGGAACCAGTCATAAGGGGATTCCCGATAGCTCACTCTAGGGATGATACCACTCCCAACACCGAGGTCCAGGACAACTCAAGCACGACTGATGCCGCATCAGAGCCTCTGACTCCGTCCACAAACCAGGAACCAGACCTGGAGCTCTCATCACCTCCAGTGCCACCCAGCAGCTCACCGACGAGTAGTGGGGACGTTCCGGTACCTGCTAATCCGGTGCCTAGGCTTTCAGCAAGGAACAGAAGGCCTCCAAAGAGACTCAATCTTTAAGGGGGGAGGAGATGTGGTATATAATCTGTAACCGAAAGTCCAACTGTTGTAACTGTAACCGAGAGTTCAACTCTGATATTATTCTTCTTTGTTTTGGTATTAATAAAAGTGTGTGTCTTTAGAACTGGTATTCCATCAAGCATGCAAACTTCACTATTTAGTTAATCAACCTAATTCTACTTGCTGTGAACCCACACCTTAACGAATAAAGACACCACACCAATAAAGTAGAGTAGGCTATCAAATTCCTTTCCAAGTGAAATAGTAGATCATAATATACCTAATACATAAGTGTTAATTTATATTACTTTCAATTTTCCCTAATATCCTTATTAAATCTTAAATGTTTTATTGCAATAATTATTTGAGTAACATAATGGGGCTAATCGTGTACAGATACATTTTTCCTTTTTATAAAGTTTTTATACTAACTTTTTTGTAGCCCACAAGCAAATTTTTTATCCGTTTTTAATGGAAATTTTTGAAGTTGAGTATCAAATTTGTGTGTTTCTGAAGTAAGCAATTATTTTTTATGAGGCCCAATAAGTTAAGTTGAATGCCTTTTTAGGTTGAGAAAAACCTATAAACTTACAAGACTTAAATTAGAAAGAAAGTCTGTAATGAGATTGGTTAAATTCGAAATCAATGAATACCATCCTCTTATATAAAAATGTTTAAGATAAATTGAGTTCATGGATTAAGTTTAGCGACTTGAAAAGCAATCAAATTGGATCACTAAAAAGTTTCTATTTTATTTTAAGCCAAAATTTAATCCTCTGATACGCCACCAGGATAAGTATTTTATTATTACGATCTTTTTGAGCTTTTGTGAAATGATGGTTGAACTGAAAAATAAGTAATTCTTATAAGCTAGAGTTGGATAAAATAAGTCTAAGTGATAACAAAAATTGGAAATGTTAACTTTTAAAATATTTAGTTCTTATATGGATTTCAAAACTACAAATTTCTTTATTTTGAAAGAAATTAAAATTTTAATTAATTTTTTTTAAATTTTAATATTTATAAATTAAGTTTTGCATTATTGTAAGGTAACTCCTATTTTTATGTTTCAAAAAGGGATTATCAATTTACTTTCAAAACAAATGGCGAAAAAGTCAATAAAACATGGTAATGATTATAAAAAGAAATGTTTACCATAACTCTTACACATTAAATGAACTGTTTACTGTACTAACATTTATACAAAATTGCAAACTATCTGACTTAAAAATTTGCATGTCGTACAAGAACAAAAAAATATGTTTTAATAAATGACATCGTTAATTAGTATTCAAGTTACATAATTTAGATTTGTATAGATCAAGTAAGTTCTTGTAATAAAACAGATTATTTTTGAGTAACATGATTGTTAATTATCTTTCCTTATCTTTGATCACATTTGGCGTTGGATATTCCTGTACTGTTAAGAATCTTCATCAATTTTATGCATCATTCAAATAAATTGATGGTAATCAAGTCACTAATGCATGATTCATTTCAGGTAAAGACGCGGAAAGAGCTTTTGGGTAAATCCTAATTAGTTTATCGATAACATATGAGTGAGAGTATTTTAAATTTCAACTAGCAGCTTTATGTTTACAATTTAGTGTTTTTCCAATAACTCTCAAATAAATGTTCTTAATGTTTTAAGTATATGTGATTGAGTTATTTGAGTCTTTAGAATTTGAAAGTTAGAAATTTTCGTAAATTTTGTATGGTGTAATGTATCTAAAATTTGTGTATTTATCGTACGGGACTAGTTTGCTGATTAATTAAAATGTTAATAATTAACTCTATCAGAATGTTTCATATCAAGTTTTTATAATTTGATAAGTATTTTACTTCATAGAATGAGAGTAATACTAGTAATGTTTATAGAGATTTATTTATAGATATTATATATATTATTTTAATAGAGTAATGTTTTACATTGTTAGACTTACTAGAACTATTGCTTATAGGGGAATAGCTTGTGCCCTGTTATCTGATCTGCTAGAGTGGCCTAAAACTGTTTTGTCTATTGAACTATTCGAGTGTCAAACTAATTTAGCTTCAATAGTGCTGAATTGATAGAGTTAAGCTTGCATTCAGGGTGAATGATTAGTCCTAGGATCTGTGGAGTTCAATAAGGAGGGTATTTGATTCTACTATTCTACTAAAACACGAATTACAAGGTGTATACTTAATTTCATAAATCAGTGGTGTAAATGTAAGTGGTACTTTTTCCAAACATCATACATCGAAACTATCTATTACTAGAGAATAAGTAGGTATTAAGATTTTACTAGCGGAGATAAGGCAAGGCCACCTTTTTTCAATCCCCAATAACACTAAGCCACAAACTTGTTTTATGCTGTAAAACTGTTTATATCAGCGGTTCTTAAACTGTGGTCCACGGACCCCTGGGGGTTCGGGAGTAACTTGGGGAACACTCCAGTTACTTAATTGAGTGTTCCCCAAAGATATTCAAAATGATATGAAACATGAGTTTCAAGAGGTAAATTTCAAAAACTGGAGGAGAACCCCCCAGTCCCCCTCTAAATGTTGACTTCTATGTGTAATTTTTTCCTTGTGGTGAAAATTAGGTGGTTTATACAAGGAACTGTTCTGTTGAAGTGTAATCAAAAATGAGTCTCAAAATGAGCATAAAAACTACTTTAAAAAAGTACAAGAATAACAAAAAATTCTGGGAGAGACCTTAGACCCTCCCAGACCTGGAGTAATTCAAGAGCGTATATGAACTATAAGAGGGGCAGAAGGGGACATGCCCCCCCATGTTTGGACTTCTGTACCAAAACAAGTTCAAATTTTCAGGGGGAGGACCCCAAACCCCCCCTTAAGTACTTGGTACTTTATTTTTTAAATTTTGAAATCAGTTCATCAAAATCGAATTCCTTCATAAGAATATATGTCTGAAATTCGGAGCTCAAAATATCATCTCTTAACGACAATTCGGAATACTAAAACCAATTAAAAACCCTATGACTTTTTAAGGTCAAATTTCCAAATATTTTCTAGGGCTGACCCCCAGATTCCCTTTTGAACTTACAACTGTTATTTCTTTTTTTTCTACGTTAAGTTCGTCAAAAAGCAAATCTTAACCAAAAATTTATATCCAAAATTCTAACTAGGAGTATCAAAACTAAAAATCTGTTTTTTAGAGTCGATTTTCCAAAATTTTTCTGGGGGAGGACCCCCAGACCCCCCTTTGCTAGTTGGAACTTATTTACTCATAAATTTTTTATGTTAAGTTCTTTAAGACGCAATTTCTATCTAAAAATGTACTAAAAAGTTTCTCTGATGTAATTGTAGAATTTTAACACAATATTTTCATACTACTTTTAAGTAAACTAAAATTTAATGTATATAATTGTACTCGTTAGGGGCTACCTTAGTTATACCATTTAGTAAATCACCAGCCACAAGTCTGGTTACAGCTGTGGGTTTTAAAAATCTTGGGGGCCACGTTGTCTTGTTGCTACATAATGGGGGCTTGGCGATGAAAAGTTTAAGAAGCGCTGGTTTATATGATTTACTATTAACTTTTAATATCTTACCAATAAGTTGTGTATCCATTAAAATACAATGTATTCTAATGTGTGAATTGTTTTGCTACACCCTTTAAACTGGATATTGTTTGATTAAAATATCCTTAAATAGCTTCTTTGAAAGGGAAAATCATTTATACATAATTCATTCTCATTTTTTCACAGTTACATAAATATTTTCCCGAATTTTTATAAAACGCATTTTATTTATTTTTTGAAGAAAACATTACATTATAGAACTACTTTACTATTACTTTTATGAATATATAAAACTGAAAAGTGACACAGTGTGGAAAAAATTGTTCCTTCAAACTATATAAGAATTCGCTAAATTGCAAAAAACAACAAAATAGTTAACTTCTTAGTATCATATTTTAAGTTTCTTTTGGAATTAAATTTTGTTTTATCAAACATAAAAATGTGATTTACAAATCATTATGCAGTACTATTATTTTATAATTCCCATGATGAAAAGTCAGATAAATTGTAAAATATTAACCTTTCTTTTTTACGTAATTCTAACAGGTCCTGGAATTATTTTGAAACAACTAAAAAACCCAGCAAATATGATCGAAATTATTTAACCATAATACCTAAGAGTAATAGGATTTACTAAGATGATTTAAATAACAAATCATTCAAATATACTGCAGTACAGAACGAAAAAAAACTGCCGTTAATCTCCGACCTAAAAAAACAAACAAAATTATGATGCGACTGAGATTATGTTATCGGCTGCATAAATTAACTAGAAGCTCAGTTGGGAAAAGAAACAGGAATCCCGGAATCTTGCTCAAATCCGGATTTCTCGGTTTTTTACCCGGAGCTCATAGGTATCTCTTCCTGAGCTGTGATGTATCATCATTAACTTCGCTGGAAGCATTAATGGCTCACTGATTTGCTAACTCATTGTCGTTACAGTATTGCTGTATTGATGATCTCATTACGCTAACGATTAGTCTTCGCCATTTTCAGTATCAAGTCTTCAGTATCAAGGGGACACAGGGTTAAGGAAGAAAAACTCAAGAATGAGAGATTAATTCTCTTAAGAGTAAAAGAGTGAGGTTATATTAAGGAAAAAGAGATTTGGGCTTTCCCGTTATTCGTTATGTAGGTCTCATTAATCTTCTTTTCTGGTTTGAACCAGACGGATTTTTTGCTGTTGCCAAAGCAAAAGAAATAATAGAAACTTTTTCGCACGTATTTCCCTAGCATAAAACATATTTCATCCAAACTATAAGCTGCAATAAAGAAAACTAACATTAAAAAAACTAAGAGAAGACGAGCAGAGAATTTATAGGTAACCGAGTTCAATGAAAAGTAAGAGCAGTTAAAATAAATTAAGATAATAAAATGACAGTAAAACATTCTTTTAATTATAAAAACTTCCTTTCCAATAAACTACAAAGTACAACTGACCTTTAAATATGCTTTTTGATAAAAACATGTTGCAGAAGAAGTAAAGAGCTTTACCTAAATTAACTGTATTTACCTTACAGTGATACATTGTCTGCAAAAATATGAGAAAGAATTCCTATAAAAGTTTTTGTGAGCAACAATAAATAATCTTATGTCAGGTAAGATAAGTTTATTTTATTTAAAGTTACGTACGATAATCAAAATAAATATTTTTTGTGCCATTACTCTATGCATTTCAATTATGTGTTCATTGACACATTTTTGTTTATTTACTTTTAATATTTTATAAAAATATATAAAATATTGTAATTGAAATGTATACAGAATTAATAACATTCCCTGAAAGTGGAGAAAAGTTAAGAACTTAGTTGTTTCTTATGAAGGAGTCAGAAACATATCACTTTATAGTATTTATAACTTTTTGTTCTCATATTTTTAAATTAATGATGTTTTGTAAAATACAAAAAATACATGAATAAAAATTTACTTACAAAAAGTTAGAGTATTGTGTTGTTTTAAGATTTTCCTCTTCTCACTGTTTTGTAACGCAGATATTAGCTTAACACATATATAAACATATCCTTAAATATTGTAACCTTAAAATCCCTAATCAAAAATTTTACATACTTATAAGAAACTTATTGGTGTTTCAATACGTTTTTAAAAGCATTTATAAATAGTCTTTGGTTTGGTTTTATTTTCATAACTTAAAAACGTTGAAATTTGGAATTTCCAAGATAAGAAAGTCCACATTTCCATTCATTAAATGTGTTTTTAACATGGCAAAACTATTGCCTTATTAAAGCTATTGCATTTGTTTAACCAAACGTTGCTTTATAAAGCATTAAACATCATATAGCGTGTCAAAAATCCGTAAAGTGTGATCCAAAGTCTTCAGCAATCATCACGCCTTCGAAAAATGCATTCTCTTGGAAATAATTTATTTTTCACGTCAAACCCTAAAGGAGAAATTGTTGCAGCTGGGAAAGTATTGAACCTGGAAAAGTGTGGGGGCATTTCCACCTGCTTCCAACCCAAGAAGGCTCAGCTTTGCAAACCTTTCGAACGCTCTGTCAGCATTACACCCGTTAATTAATGCAACATGCGTGTCGAGTTTCTGCAATCTTGGCATTGTTTGTAGTCGTTGCGTCTTGATAGAATTAATGCTTACTTTTGAACCCCAATCACGGGTTCGTATTTCCATGGAATTAGCCAGGTTGAATCTATAGATACTTTGTTATGAAAGAGGTGCGATCACGGTAGAGTTAATTTACGTAACTTTTGAAATGAACTGTCGATTTTCAGATTCGCTTTAATTTAATTTTTGCTGAAAAGGGATGGTTGATATGAATTACTTTTCTTCCTTTTATATATTTTGTTCAGTTGAAATTTGAGTTGATATCTTTTTTGAATTTTAAGTAGAATATACTACATTTTTTACATCTGATTACTTTGCTTAACATTTTACTGATCTGATATTAAAAGGGTCTGGGACATAAAAATCATCAGATTTTCCAAATAGTTTTCTCAGTTTGAAAATTAGTTTCGTTTTTCAACTTAAAAAGATCTTTGAATCATATTTCTTTTATAAATTCAATTAATTACTATTGAATTATAAATTGAATATTGCTTTGGGCTGTATTGGTATTATATTATACCATCAGAATTCTTCCTTTAAATGCGTTTCTCCTCTTCGAATTCTTTAAATCCGTAGCCATTCAAAAAAAATTTTTGGAACACATGTAATTTGGAACTTGTGCTTTTCAAACATTTTACTTTGATTGAAAACATTGAACATTTACTTTAATCCAGCAAATTATATGAAAAATTTTTTTTTTCTAATTAAGGTACATAAACATAGGACGTTTTCTCTTAATTTTTTATATTATTTCTTATTACATTATTCTTATTTACAGAATTTCCGAAATATTTCTTGAAATGCTTAAATTTTTTTATTAGAAATGCTAAATAACATTTAAAGGTACTTATATTTCTGTTTGATTTGAAGAAAAACCTTGAAAATTAATTGATAGTATTTTGAGCTCTCCCTGACTATCCAAGAAGCAGTGCTGTAGCTACCTTCCGTCTAACAACTAGACATGACTGTCTATATGCCCATCTATGCCAACTTCGGATCGTGGATAGCCCTTCCTGCCCCCTCTGCAGCAATTGTGCGCTGATGGATGCTGACCATCTCCCCGTCTGTTCTGCCCTTACGCAGAACTGTATTTACTCCCGATATTGGGAAGCCAGAGACCTTTTGAACAATTTATCATCTTAATTTTCCCTCCAGTTCTGTGTTTGTTTGTACTTATTTTGTGTTTAACGTTCCTTCTTTTACAGTATGTATCCATGTATTTTATTGTTCTTTCTGTTTTGATCTCTGTATGGCGTAAGGATAATGTCCGTACCGCCAGCTGCATTGAAATAAAAAAAAGTATTTTGAGTTTTAGTAATTTTAATTTATCTTCTTTTTCTAAACATAAAATTTTTATATATATTTACAAAATTAAAAAAAAATTAGTCGTGATTTGTTCTACAAATTTAATTCTTAAATGTGTCCCGGACAAAATTATTATGATATATATTTTTGATTATAAAATGTAATTTTAGTTTAGGGCGGATTGTAATGAAAACAAGTGCACGGCATAAAATAGCTCAAATATTCTTAAAAAACTGAAATTCGTAATTGTAAATGAAACATTAAAATTATATAGTGATATATAAAAAAATTACATGAAACTGAGAGATCATGACACCACTTAAAAATAAACAAACTCTATTGCAATAGTGATATATGTGATTAAAACTCCCCGGTTGAACATTGATCCCCCAACTTAAGCAAATGAATTCACACCTTAAGCGAGTTGGACATGCATCGCTAAAGCAAGCGATACATTTATCTCATGAGTTGAGAAGATCGTTTGGATTCAGCTATGCACGACCTACCTCACTTTACAAGTCTCCAAAAAGCTATTGAATTCCTAGCCACACAGACAGAAATTAGCTTCATCTATTTAATGGAAATGCATTCAACTAAATTTGGCTTTCGTGCATAATGCAGTCAACTGTTCACTTGATTCAATGGAGTTCTAAATTTAGAACTCCCATTCACTTCTGCAGGTTTCAGTCATTAGGAACAACCAGTTCTTTAACGTAGAGCATTGCGAATGATTCATTTTTGTGTTCGTTTCTAATTTATGAGCAATGGATTACGTAATTGGATGAGTAGCTCACTAAAATGGTTTTATTAGTTTGATAAACAGTAAAAGATTGAAGCTTTTATTTTTATGATATTCGGTTGATGGATTTGATGCTTTAAGCATAAAAATTTTGCACTATTAAATTTTAATATTGTTTTTATTGGAAGACATTTATGAAATATAAAAATATATTTGATTCTAATTAACTAGGGTATTTTTTAAATGAAGAATTATTATATATTTGTTTGGAAATGAGAAAAATAAACTTAATTTTAATACTAAAATAAATTGATAACAAATAGCTAGTTTACTTACTAATATACAATTGATGAGTTACGTCTACGCTGGATATGTAAGAGTTAAAATATTTTTTTAAATTCCTATTTAGAAATCTACAGATGATAACAGATTGTTTGATTGAAATACTTAATATATGGTAATAAAATTACTAATCATAATTTAATAAAAATATTAGTGCATATAAATGTTTAAATAAGTAAAAAATAGTAAAACTAATTCTATCTTTAAAATACTAGGAATTCCCGAAAGAATCCCGGCGGTTTTGATATCAAAAATGAGTCATTCAGATCAGTAATTAAAGCGTAATTCCATAGAGTTAGTACAAATATAGAGACAGCTTACTCTTCTCGGTAAGGCAACCCTGCATGTCGAAAAGAGTCGGACCTGTGTGAGTGGCGGAAGTAAATTTTTAACATGGGAGCTCCCGTAGGCGGGTGGAATTTGAGGTATAAATATAAAAAATGCTCTTCTTCCCAGAAAAATGATGAAAAAAAGAAACCGACAATTTGAAACTCGAGAAAAAGCAATGACGAATCGTTCAGTGAAGAAAACATTTCTCTATCTCAATTAGTTTTTTACCTGTAATTTTTTTAAATTCCGCGGATTCGGAAAAAATAATTTTAAACTGTATTTTTATAATGTTGCGGGGTGAATTTCTTTAAAAAAAGCTTCAAACAATATAATATGAACCCTCCTGATTCGATACGAGTAATTTCCGATTCGTTTAAACAAGTATTTAAGGGAGAAAATTGCTGATTTAGTGGTCGAGGTAGGAACTGGAAGTTGGCAAAGCTTGGCGCTTGGCGGTATGAGCTTGGCGGGCGTTTTTGACGTATATTTCTTTACGAGTGAAGCCACTCGAAAAACCGAAAACGCCAAAAGAGGGATTTAGTGGCCAAGTTGGTTCAAAAAGTCAAGTGTGAGTGGCAGAGCGAAACCGGGAGACCGGTCACGCTTAGAACAGCGGAGCAGATGTTTAAGCTGTCTCTATATTAGTACTAACTCTATGGGTAATTCCATGGCAGTGTAACATCAGTCACGTTTGAATTATCCCTTATTTCATACAAGATTACCTCCTCCTGCCTAAAAACTGGTGGATTAGACTAACCCACCATTTTTTAGGCAGGAGAAGGTTATCTTGTATGAAAAAAGAGAGAATTTATACGTGACTGATGTTACATTGCCATGGAATTACCCAAAAAAGTTTTTCTTCTTTAGAAACTATAGACTAAAAACTTTTTTTAAAAAATTAGATAGATTAAAAAACGTACTTTTAAAAGGGTTTTAAAAATATTTACTTAATTAATGAAAAAGTTGAAGGTATCCCTCTTTTAAAAAAATTCATGAAGCATTTCATTATTTCCATTCGTATCATTATTTCGTATATTAGTTAGTGGTAATACTTTTAGAGTTCGAAATTTCCGAGTGTGCACTTTTATTTATTGCAAATATTGTAATGATTAAGTTGCCACAAAAACCAAGACCAAGATACAAAAATCAATACATTAAAAAAACTAATTATTAATCAACAAAACTTAAAATGTAATTAAAATAGTTTGAACAAAATATAGAAAAAACTTAAAAAAGAAGCCCACTAACAATTTTTAAATTCGTATAATAAATAGATATAATATTAATCATGTATTAAAGATTTTAAAGACAGTAAAGTATGTTTTCTATTGTTTTAAAATTCATTGTTTCTTTATAACTACATAACCACGACCTTATTCTTAATCTAAAAAAGAAAATATATATTTCAAAATTAAGATGCTTTTTTTAATTCAACTACTTTAGTCAGAAATACTTTATAGAATCCGGATATTTTGATACAAAAAAGGGCGTCATTTGAATAAGTAATAAAAAAATTTTGAAAAAACTTTGTAATATTCTAAAAAAAGGTAAATGGTTTCCAGAGAAACGCTTTTTAATTACTGATCCGTATAACATGTTTTTAGTATCAAACTGTTCGGATTCTTTTGAGGATGTGCAATAAGCCTTTATAATTTCTAAAAAAATTCTCAATTCTAAAATACACTAGCGGAAATAAAAATCCCAACACCAAGAAGGAAAGGAGATATCAAAGTCAAATTTATTTCTATGATTGCACATAGTACCAATGTGAATTGCTTAAAAAATCAGCCTTCCTGGATATTAGGGGGCCGTGAAAACCAGGGAGGAGTGTTGTCTCCATAGGTGTCCATTACCTCCGTCACACGTCATGGTTTTGAGTGACAGGGGATCTAAATGACTTTTGAGGGATTGGAGGACCATGTTGCCTCCTCAGGTAGTCCAAATTCATATGGTGCACCAGCGGACGCTGCATACCGGGCTAGGTGGTTTCTCCTCTTTCTCCGGACATGTTTTGTGAGCGTTGGTTCTTACGAACGGATAGGCCAGGGTAAAAATGCAACCTAGGGGGTTTAGAAGAAAGCTTGGACATTGCATAAAACATGTGTTTGTGCATTTTTCTCTTGAAATTTGTCCCCAGGACAGGTCTGAAGGTAAGGACGGACAACCGGCTAAAAAACCTCAATGAAGCAGATCTGGTTGGCCAAAGTACCGGTAGATCATACTGAGGACAAGCGGCAGTGGGATGAATGTCGTTTGCAGTACTTCGGATTGTCCGTTCGGTCCGCATAGCTTCTTTCATCTTTGTCTTCAAACAAGGGGCTGAAAATGGGCATTTCTGTTAACAATAGTGCACGAAATTAGGATATGAAAATTCCAATTTCATGACATTGTGTTTATGAGAGAATCCTGATTCGGTTTGAAGCACCACGACGGTTGAGTATGAGTTTGAAGACACAATGGAGAGAGCGCACTCAGCTGATGATTTTCTAATCGTTCCACGGGGTGGTGATGCAGGGTAACGGAGTGGGGATGCATTGGATTCAATTTCTGCAACTCCTGAGTATGATTCACAAGTACTTTTTCCAACCAGAGCTGCATCATTGAGATTTTGCAGCCTGGTAGACCGTCCTTACCTTCAGACCTGTCCTGGGGACAAATTTCAAGAGAAACATGCACGACCTCATGTTGTATGCAATGTCCAAGCTTTCTTCTTAACCCCCTAGGTTGCATTTTTACCCCGTCTTTCCCGTTCTCTAGAACCAATACCCACAAAACAAGTCCGGTCAATGAGGAGAAATCACCTAGCCCAGTATGCAATGTCCGCTGGTGCACCATATGAATTCGGACTACCTGAGGAGGCATCATGGTCCTCCAATCCCTCAAAAGTCATTTAGATCCCTTGTCACTCATTACGATGACGCGTGACGGCGGTAATGGACACCTATGGAGACAACACTCCTCACCGATTTTCTCAGCCCCCTTACATCCAGGAAGGCTGATTTTTTAATCAATTCACATTAATACTATGTGCAATTATAGAAACAAATTTGACTTTGATATCTCCTTTCCTTCTTGGTGTTGGGATTTTTATTTCCGCTAGTGTATTTCAATTTTTATGTATTACGGATAAGGTGCAGTTAACAGCAAGAAACTGTCGTACAATTTATTATCCCTCCAATCACAACGACCAATCGACGCCATATTTTATGATGAAAATAATTCCTTTCACGCTTTAAAATGCGCTTCAAAATACTTTCTAAATAAAATATATTTACAAGAATAGGAGTTTTCCAGAAACTTACAATACTATTTAAATATAGAATTTCTCACACCAAAATCAATTGTTTGTAAACATTGAGTGTAATGTAGGTTTTGTCTTTTACTATTTTCAACAGCTTAAAAGGTATTGAAATAGCTGAAAGGTATTTCAAATTTCAGTAAAACTATGATATTTAAAATACACATGCAAATAATTTTTATAAAAAATTTGGCGTTTCTATTTTTTAAAAGTTCGAATTAGTTTTAGAATTATTTAGGATTCAAAGTATAAATTTTTTCTTTTCTTTCTGGTCGTTCACTAAAGAAAAGAAACAGCCGATTTGTATGAGTCTTATTTCTTTTATTTCCGAAGATTTACTAGATACACAAGTGCATTTTATAAATTTAAAAGTTTTTTAATGGCGTGCTTTTTTCTCTAAGCTAGTTGATGATAATTAGTAGACTTGCTGGATATTTTTTTAAAACATTATTAATAAGTTTAAAAAGGGATATTTCAGTAGTAGTTTTATTTTGATATTTTCAAGGTAGTGGTCTGAATTAAGTTATTGATAAGCTAGAGAGATAGATAGTTTCAGTTTTAAAGGAGCATTAACTAAGCCGACGAGCCCGGGATTGTGCTGGACTGTTGAGATGAAATAAGTGAGTTCTGCTCGCTAAGATCGCGAAGGGATCTGAAAAGAACTGCGAAGACTTTCCGGGGGTTGGTGAGTGATAGCGAGCAGGGGGCAGAGCCCCCTAGTTATACAAAATTTTTTTATTTAAGGGATAAAATGTCACGTTCCTAAAATTGATTGTTAAATGTTTCAATTGACCAATTTCTTTGAAGTTGTGACTCTTCGTAACATTTATTTGCTCTTTAAAAATTCAGTAGGACTATAATGGCTGACAAAGTATGATCTAGCTTATGATTTGGAAAATAAAACAATGTATATATTTACTTATAAAGGAACCTTAGCTATCAAATTGATTAAGAAGTTTAAATTTCCATAAAAATGAGTAGTTAATGTGTAGTTCAATAAAAGGAATAAGTTTCTGAAAGTTTTCATCCACAACCACAATTTGTATATTTTCTACTTTTGCGATTACATAATGTAAGTAGACATTTGTAAACTCCAAAATGCATTCAGAATGTAATATACATTTTAGGAAGTAAAAAATCAATCAGCTGCTTATAGTAAATCTTATTTCATAGTTTTATGGAAAAAGGGAAGAATTTTGTGAAACTAACTTATCCGCTCCATTCCCTTGTGAATTCTTTATGCTTACTACTTTAACATCGTCTTCGCATCATGCTCCGTAGCCACGTGTGACTAGCTGAGAAGATTAGCCGTTAGAGTGTTGAATTCTAACATGTTAAATAGGTCACCGCTCTCTGCCAAATCTATCAAAGAGAAAAATCATTCTCACATTCGGTTTGAGATATAGTATTTCCCCACGGCTTTCATTCGAGCGTTTAACTTTTTCAGGGCGAAATTCTGCTTAAGGTCCGTTTTAGTTATAAATGAATAAAATTTGTTATAGGGTCACTTGGGGTAAGTGGGACCCTTTTTTGGCCTAGTACATTTTTGGAACTTTATAGAAAAATTTGAAAGGGTTTATTTTGTACTTGTTGACTAATTTCGTTAAAGAGTCTATCGATAAACAAAAATTGATCAGTAGTTTCTAAAATAAAGCTTTATATTTTTATAAACTGGTCTTTTTATCAAAAATGAGATGTGTGACCCACTTACCCCAAGAGATAGGGTTAGTGGGTCACCCCCTCTTTATATATATATTTAAAGCAAGCAAAACTTAAAAGGAAGTAAGTGGGTCTTATACTTGATAAAGTACAGTAAATTTCAATATAAAATATTTTATTGTAACTGTGTCCATGAGTGAGAAATATACTCACATCAAAATCAATATGACAAGGTAAGAATAGAATGAAAAGCAAAATAAGTATTTTTAAGAATATTTTGAAAGGCCAAAGGGATATGTTTTACTTTAGCATATAAAATAGTGTTTAAAAAACATAATAAGGTTGTTTAAGATTTATTTTGACACTTTAATACACATTGTAAGA
Organism: Tetragnatha versicolor; assembly: GCA_024610705.1. Taxonomy (NCBI): domain Eukaryota; kingdom Metazoa; phylum Arthropoda; class Arachnida; order Araneae; family Tetragnathidae; genus Tetragnatha; species Tetragnatha versicolor. The sequence goes on along the minus strand of JANDEH010000010.1, from coordinate 52,115,947 downwards.
TAAAAAAGAAATCACACACACTAAATGAGAATGAACAGTATTGATACGATACTTCACTTTACTCACCATAACTTAAATTAAAACGCAAATTTGATATAAAATGTCGATCAAACTATTTATAAATTTTAATGAATTTTGGAGTGGTGAGTAAAAGGTCTTGCTACTTGCTACTATAAATCGAAATTTTCTGAAAATATTGGGAGGGGGGAATTGTCCCTATAACCCCCTTAAAATCCGCCTATGTCTTCAGTAGTAGTTAACCTTTTACCTGCCGATGTTCCCAAATGGGAACATCATTTTAAGGAATTTTTTCACCACTTAATTTTTAATGTAGAAATTTGGTACTTGGTAGAAAGCAACTCAAAGATATGAAGTCATTTTACATGCAAAAGTTTTTCACGTGCAATTTATTCCTTTTTGTAGAATTTACATCAAAATTAGAGATTTTTTGCTCTTCCAAAAGTTGCACAAGTTTCAACTTGTGAAAATTTTAAATAAATTTAGTTTTAAATAATTTTGCAATGTTTTGGTAGCTTAAGTACACATCTTCCCATTTGGCTTGACAGAATAGCTTTACATTCTAATTTTGGAGAGTAATTACCAATACAACGTATATGTTCCCAAATGGGAACATCGGCGTTTGGGCTATAGTATTTGAGGGGATTTTTATAACATGCAAAAATTCAAGTTATTTCCTATTTTCTTTAATTTTTTGAACTTCTTTTGTCTCAAAGGATCTAAACAGGTTAAGAATGATGTTTTAATTTCAAAAATATGTTATTTTTATTTTTTCTCCTGATTTATGGAGAAATAAATTCCAAATCTTTATAACAGATTCTTACACTTATATATTTTTCTAACTCCCCGAATGATTAATTTTCAGTAATTATTAATAGTGGTTATGCAAAGAGCATATTTTGAGTGCTTCTGAGGTTTGCGTATATATTTTTGTTCAAGTACTTTTTTAACATAAAAATTTAGGAATAAAATCGAAGAATTTTGAAAATAAGGAAAAGTGCGTACATCTAAATACACTCTTCTAGTGTAAGTTGGATGTAAGATATATGTGGTTCAGTTCAGAATCTTCCATGAGAAACACAGCTTTAATGAATCAATGGAGATAATTATGATTATCACTTTTGAAAGCTAATTAGATTTAAATGCAATTAGTGAATTTTATGCTAGATATCCCTATAGAACCGTAATTAAGACTAATTTTTCTCACAGAAACGTAACTGTTTAGCTTTGAAGCGCATGGGAACACTCTCATGTATTTTTACGCCAAAATATTACCCATATTGCAAGAAAAATTTACGGAAAAGCTTCGTGTACGTAATAAACATGTCAATTTTTTCTTATGAAAATCTATAAAATATTACTCAATCGTCCAAGTATGGATAATAAAAATGAAAAAACCGTCCACTATCATAAAACTTTTCATAATTATTGAGTAGAAACCTATTTCAATCATTTTATTTGAATAAATTCTAAAATATGTGCCTTTTGGAAATCCCCCTAAAAACTTCACCCCAAACGCCGATGTTCCCAAATGGGAACATCCTCAAAATCATACTTAGGATTTTTTTTCCGCCAAAAAATTACTAGAATGGTTTTAGTAATGATAAAACAAGCCATTTAAGCCAAAAATCAGAACCTTTAATTCGAAATTTGAATTACGGCGTTTAAAAGGTTAATATATCATATGGGACCCTCTAGAACCACTTATATCATAATAAAGGGTCCCACTTTCCCAACACTGAGGGGTCCCACTTATCCCAACCATGCTAAAACTATGGGGTAAGTGGGACCCCTGTTAAACACTTCAAAATTAAAAATTTTGAAAATTTTCAAATTGCCGTATGTAATTTACGTCCAACTCTGCAAAATAGTTCAATAAACATTAAAATGTAATGAAAACTTACCTGGAAATACTTCTTTGAAAAATACGTCTTGAACTCTCCAAAAATCCATTCTGGGAATCTATTTTAAATTAGTTCTATAATCTTAAAAATAAATTAAACAAATCTCAAATATATGCAAAACTCATCGGTGTGACAAGCTGTAACATAATCAATGCGAGTAAATGAGAAATTTCCTGTACATATTATAATTTTAGGGGGTGACCCACTTACCCCAGTGACCCACTTACCCCAACCGTACTGAAAAAGTTACTATACATATTTTAGTTACAGTGTACTTTAATACTGATTCCCTATATTATTTAGATTAGTTATACACTTTAAAGGAATAAAAATGTTTGTAGAATGTTGTTTCATTTTAAAATTTTTGACCTATAGAAAAAGCCAGCTTTGCATGTTTGAATCACCAAAATTTCATATGAAAGTTCAAATTATTTACGAATTAGTTTTTTTCTCGAATTTTAAATAGTATAAAACGAATTTAGAATCTTTAATTTAGGTTGTTGAACCCCTCTTAAAACAACTAATTCTTCTACTACTACTTCTTAGAAACTTCTGTATCACTCGTTAAATTTTAGTACTCTATTTACTGTTTCATTAACGGTATTAAAACTAAACTCCGGTTATTCTTGAACTCATCAGATCTGCTACTTTTATAAACTAAAGAATTGTGTAAATGGAGTCTGGGATAATAGCCACTTTTCAGTCCCGTTGAAAGGTCATTAAGGAGTATGAAAACACAGTTTATAAATTAATGGCCGTAGTAATTTCCTGGTAAGTGTAGTCCTATTTGTAAGCTTGAAAATGTCTGAAGAAAAATAGCAACTCTTCTCTTATAATTTTAATGACTGTAATGGAAATGGGAATGCAAGAATCTTCACCAATGGGAAATTTAACCTTTCCCTTATGTTTTGGGTGGTATAAATCCGCCTACTCTCTTACGTGAAATTATTTTCTTTGAACAATATAGCTCGAAAATTGAACCATAAACAACCTGAACCGCTCCATTGCTTTAAGGAGTAATACTGAGCTATAAATTATCGTCTGAGGGGAGTTATCTAATGTACAGGTATGAGGAATGATATTTTTGCGTGGAATAATATTTCATGCAGGTTCGTTTAATTAAAAGAAATGTTTAGCAAAAGGTATGTTTTTACCATAAAACGAGCAAGCATGCAAAAGAGGTTTTCCTAGGGTTAAGTCTGTGTGTGAAACAACAGGAACAATTAAAAATCAAGCACAAACGTTAAATTAAGCACAAGATAAAATTCTAAAGTGAAATCATGTTTCAAAATTTTAAACTTCAAACCTGCGTTTCATGTAAAATTTTCAAAAGTGAAACATCCTCGCAAAGGTTGAACGGGTCATTAAAATGTGACAACTTAAAACATAAAATATTTCACTGAAAAAAGAATGAGATAATTTGAGAATGACCCTCAACAGAAAAATTCTAAATTAAAAAGAAATACGCGTAGTTATCTGCCTACAAACATATTTTTAAGCGGCTACTTCTCGAAATGGCCCATTTAGCGTGAATCCACAAGTTCCTCTTCGTCCAAGTTCCTTCATTAAAAAGACAATTCACGACTCCTTTTGAATGGACCAGAAATTCAAAGTATCATCCATTACTCTTTTAGCGTCACCTAGGCTTATCTTGATTTGAAAGAGACATTACTATCTTCTCCCTCTTTTCAAAGACAGTAGTAGCCTGCTCCTCTCTCAGATTTAGCCATTGTGTTCCAGTCTTATCTTAAACGGGAAAAAACTGCATCATTATGAGCTGCCTTATCTTGATGGCTGCTAAGTAGCTTCACCACTTCCGCTTCCTGATAATGCCTTTGTAGTAGTTATCGAAATATCTGGAGGAATAGAGTGAAATGCTAAATTTTATTTGACTGTGTTTCTTTGGAAACCGTTAAGATGTAATATCAAATAAGACCCTTCAAATAAGAGGATGGGTGTAATTATACAAATGTATTGAAAATTTGTAAAAAAAAAAGTATAAAAATGTTGTAATTAACTAATCCTGTTAAATATACACTTTCATGGTGAGTTATCGTTAAAATGTTATAGCAGTGATATGATTTATTTTGCATAAACCACACATTTCAGGCGTCTCGAATATGTAACAATTAATGACTTAACACTCTTTTTCTTGTTCTTCGATGATTGAAAACCTATCTAAACATTTCAGTAAAATATTCAAATCCCTTATTTTTACAAATGTAATTTGAAAATAACATAAATCTGTTTTTTTTTTCAAATATCATAACTAAGTTTTATACCCATTGAGAAATATATTCCAAGAAAAAAATATAAAATCGAGATCGACCAGTAATTTGTATAAGCTAAAATTCAACCTCACTTCCGTAAAAAATAATGAAATCATATTTAAAAAAATAAACACTGTAAATTCGTGAAACAAATTGCAATTAAAACAAATCTATAATCTAGAATGATTTACCATATACTTATATACTTTCAATAGATTCTAGTCTACTACGTAAGATACTACTGAAGATTTAAAACAAATCAAAACGTGTGTGCGTATACTTGAAAAAAGAAGTACAATAGAAATAAAATATGCCCTTCTATGAATTTATAGAGAACGAATTTTAAAGCGTTTGAGTGTTACTTTGTTATACTTAGAACCAACTTTTCAAATATAACAGGAAGCTTTCAATATCCCAGTGAAATCCTAAAGAAACCATGAGATTCCCTGGAATAAAAATTCTCAAAATAGAAATCAAAATCGGCTCAACAATATCGATGAAAAAACACTACCAAGACTTGAGCTGTTGGATCAAGCGCTTTAAAAAGTAAACTAGCTTCTTTTCGTAGAATGCTTAGAATTTCTACCTCCGGAGAATACTTCATGTGTGCATAGACCGTATTATTCCCTGTTTTTGCTATTTAGATGTTCAGAAACAAATTAAAGTTATAATTATTTCGATTTCTAGTAAAAAATTGACCGGATCATGTATTATTCATAATATAGCTGTCTTCGAATTCCTCCTTTGTTTCTCTTCGGGTAAGGATCTCCTTTTCATCTTTTTATGAAGTAATTCTCCGAACTTGTGTGTCAGTGTCAGGATTATAATTTTTCAAGAAAAATATTGAAACGAAAACGAGCATGCCAACAGAAAAACAAATCCCAAGAGATTGTGTGTCTCATTAAAAAAGAGCACACTAGTTGTTCAATTTTTTAATAATCTTTCATGAAAAAGTTACTGACATAAAAAGTTTTAGTCCCTTAGAATCTTATATCAAATTTTTACCTTTTCTGAGTAAGTTTTTAAAAATTCTTTTTACATCAGGATAAAATCTTAACAACAATGTAACGTTGTATACTCTAACATTATCTTCGTATGGCAAAAATTCAACTCTGTTAAATTTTATTATTTTCCCCGATGTATGCAATATATTTTCTCAATTATGTTTACTGTCCTTAGATTCGATCACTCCCAGTTATCGGGTAGTTACTCATTTGGTTAGAATAATGTTAACAATGTCTAATTTAATTTACAAGTTAACAAACATATTTTTTCTAATTATAAACGCAGAATATCGTAAAACAGAAAAATATTATAATTCGTTAAAGCAACACTTCAGTAAGACTTATAGAAAGGTACCATTGAATAATTTTAGTATCATAAACAAAAATACATTTTTAAGTTTTATGTTTAACAAATATACACTAGCGGAAATAAAAATCCCAACAGCAAGAAGGAAAGGAGATATCACAATCAAATTTATTTCTATGATTGCACATAGTATCAATGGGAATTGCTTAAAAAATCAGCCTTCCTGGATATTAGGAGGCCGAGAAAAACAGGGAGTAGTGTTGTCTCCATTGGTGTCCATTACCGCCGTCACACGTCATGGTATTGAGTGACAGGGAATCTAAATGACCTTTGAGGGATTGGAGGACCATATTGCCTCCTCAGGTAGTCCAAATTCATATGGTGCACCAGCGGACGTTGCATACCGGGCTAGGTGATTTCTCCTCATTGACCGGACTTGTTTTGTGGGTGTTGATTCTAGAGAACGGGAAAGACGGGGTAAAAATGCAACATAGGGGGTTAAGAAGAAAGCTTGGACATTGCATAAAACATGTGTTTGTGCATCTTTCTCTTGAAATTTGTCCCCAGGACAGATTTGAAGGTAAGGACGGACAACCGACTAAAAAACCTCAATGAAGCAGCTCTGGTGTGCCTAAGATCCGGTAGATCATACTGAGGACGAGCGGCAGTGGGATGGTTGTCGTTTGCAGTACTGCGGATTGTCCGTTTGGTCCGCATAGCTTCTTACATCTTTGTCTATAAACAAGGGGCTGAAAATGGGCCTTTCTGTTTCCAATAGTGCACGAAATAAGGAAATGAAAATCTCAATTTCATGACATTGTGTTTATGAGAGAATCCTGCTTCAGTTTGGAGCACCACGACGGTTGGGTATGAGTTTGAAGACACAATGGAGAGAGCGCACTCAGATGATGATTTTCTAATCGTTCCATGGAGTGGTGATGCTGGGTAACGGAGTGGGGGTGCGTTGGATTCCATTTCTGCAACTCCTGAGCATGATTCACCAGTACTTTTTCCAACCAGAGCTGCATCATTGAAATTTTGCAGCTGGTAGACCGTCCTTACCTTCAGACCTGTCCTGGGGACAAATTTCAAGATAAACATGCACAACCACATGTTGTATGCAATGTCCAAGCTTTTTTCTTAACCCCCTAGGTTGCATTTTTACACCGTCTTTCCCGTTCTCTAGAATCAACACCCACAACACAAGTCCGGTCAACGAGGAGAAATCACCTAGCTCGGTATGCAACGTCCTCTGGTGCACCATATTAATTTGGTCTACCGGAGGAGGCAACATGGTCCTCCAATCCCTCAAAAGTCATTTAGAGCCCCTGTCACTCAATACCATGACGTGTGACGGCGGTAATGGACACCTATGGAGACATCACTCCTCCATGGTTTTCTCGGCCCCCTAACATCCAAGATAGCTGATTTTTTAATCAATTCACATTGATACTATGTGCAATCATAGAAATAAATTTGACTTTGATATCTCTTTTCCTTCTTGGTGTTGGGATTTTTATTTCCGCTAGTGTAATAGAATTTGTATAAATTTTAGCCATTTGTTACAAAGAGAATCTATCTTGCTAGTTTGAGATGTGAAACATTTTAAGTAAAACTAATAGGAAAAACCTGAAAAAATAATACTTAATAAAGAATGCCATTTTATTTGGGGTTGAAAAATCTTTTACAGAAATTGTATCATCTAAAGATATATGTGGAAATTTTTCTTCAATAAGCCTCTTGTCTGAGTTTAATTACCAATACAAGCTTCATTGAAATTGCAACTTTTAAAAGAAGCCTCATATTTCTCATGTTGTTTTAGTAAAAAGTTGAAGTAGAGAGAATTGACTTTAGTTATAAGTCCAAAACTTTCTGCCTTTTAGTTTTTGCTGAAAACTGGATGATACTCTTCCTTTTATCTTTCAATTAAAAGACAATGCATTTTTTGTTTAAATCAAAGAATACTGTATCTAATAAAATAACTTAAAAGAAATGTATACCCCTGGGGAATACCCCTGGGGACTTCTCTCTCTCTCTCTTATCAATTGTTCATGAATTAAATAGAATATTTTTAATGAAATGGCTGGCTTAATGTTGTTTTAATTGAAAAATGGATTATTTTTTTACTTTTAGTGATACTTAAAGTATTGATAATGCTACCAATTGTTCCATTATTTTTACCAATATATTTTATCACTCTTTTGTTCAAGCATGTTTTTAAAAAGTGCCTACAAAAAAATTATCCTAAAAAACATAGAAAAATTGTAATACGTAGATAGTTTTTTCTAAGATAAAATTATATTTAGGTAGTCGAGCAGTTTATGCTATTCATAACTTTTTGCAGCATTTATTGCTTCTAAAATAATCTGGTATTCTGATTGGTGTGAAAGTATATCGATATATGCAAATATTTTACTCGCTGGCTGATTCAATAATTTTTATCGTCTCAACTTATTAATTTTAATTTAATTATAACTTTTTGCTTAAGTTTAAAATAAAGAAAAATAATGTTCTTCTTTAGTTCATTCGTACTTTTTTTTTGAAAATATTGTCTAGGTGTTTTAAAGGAGTTTAATTAAAAAACCCAAACGGAAAAGATTCAAAACTATTTTAAGATAAATAACATTGTTTAAGTCATTTTCTAAATTTAATACCTGCTTTTTTTATGTAAGCATTTGAATCGTACTTTTTCACATAATTTTTTTTCCATAAAAGTCAATAGCAATAAAATATTTTAAAAATAAAATAAAATCTTGCCTAAACTTCTACTTTAATATTTAGCTTTAATATAATTATATTTAAATTATAACTTCAAAACGTAAAATGTTTTAATCAATTTAACTTTGAACAAGGTTGAGCACAATAACGTGTACAGAATTTAAATATTTTGGTTTACTTCATTTTATCACCTTTTTAGGCCAGTGTATTATTTATCCGGGCAATTTTCCAACTTTATTTTGCTACCTCACCCAAACCAATTTCACGCTAGCTAACGTTGTAGTCTCAACTCATTTATAATTTAAAAAGACAAGGTATTTTCTTTTTAAGCGTATCAGTTTCATTTAAGAAGAGCTTTAAAATATCATTTTCTAAAAAAAATATGAAAGCAATTATATTTGGTTTTCTTTCCGATCTACCTATGTATTTTTTTCATATAAAATGCATCTTATAAAAATATTAGAATTTTAGGAACTTAGTAATATATATTCTATTTATAGGTAGATTCAAACTTTCATGTTTCTTTAAGTAAACTCTGGCACTGCAGAAAAAAGAGAGAAAAGTTTTAGCTTTTCTGTTAAACTATTGCTTTTTTCCCTGAAATATTTTTTATACTGCTGGAAAAACAGTTTCATTTGCTAACAGATCCTTAGCTTAGATCCTTTCATTTGCTAAGTTGTAGGCTACAAAATTCCAAGAGCTTTTATCATAATTCAAATATTGCGCGCATACCGGTTATAACTTTATTATTACTCTGAGATAAGCAGTCATTTCATTTATACACGTTTACAAAACGTGTGTGGTTGACATATTTATGACTATTAATTGAGTGTAAATTGTTAAATATTTTCTCTGTTTCTGTTGAAGCACAAATAGTTTTCCCTTTAAAGTAACGCCACACCATCATTTTATTAAAATTCCCTCAGAGCTTTAAAACTATTTTTCTGTGCAAAACAATGCAAGCTCAGTTAGAGTAAGGGTTAGCCTCAAGCATCGTTTGTTTGAGATACATTCAGCCACATATAACTTAAGTTTGGTTGGCCTTCCTCACAAGATATTCTCATCCTATTGCAGAGAATCTAATTTTGTGAAGTACACTCTTTAAAACTTCGTTTTTCTGGGTAAAAGATTGACGGAGAAAAAATCCATCCCAAATATTTCGTAACAAGCGCTATTCTAAAAATGCATTTGAATTGGATGATTCAGAGAAAAGTATGAATGTGTTCGGTTCGGTGAAATATGTTTTTCCCGTGTTGTGGAGCTTTAAGTTGGAGAATCATTTTGATAAAACAAAGATTCGGTTTTTGAAAATCACCACGCGAATATCTAGTAAAGGAATATGAAACAAGCTATTTAAAATAAGGCGTTAAATAGAAAAAGATGGATCTTTTGTGTACTAGAGTATAGTCTGTTTTCAAAATGTTTAGTTTAAATCGAAATCTCTTTTATTTTCAATATATTTTACTATGTTATGACTTAGGTAGCCAGAATTTTAAATGAAATACACTAAAAAGAACTGATGTTTTTACAGATAGTATGCAGTTCTTTAAAATAATATTTCCAGCTCTAACATAATCCTCTGTTCTACCTAGATGACTCCGGCCTACTTGTTGAATCTGTTGAAGTTGATGACAACCCTAGAAGAATACTGGTCTCTCCAAAAGAAGATGGCAACTGGTATCTTTCACTGTTGATGACTCTCGATTCAACCGAACGGATTACATGTAAGTTTTACTTTCTTTAAATCGCTTTGGAAAGTTCTGGGATTCTTGAAGACTTTAGAAGTGATGTAAAATTTGATGTTTTCAAAATTAATTTCTTACCAATGAATTCTTTCAAAATTGAAGTTTTCTAATCGAAAATGAGGTTTGATAAGAGATCATTTAATTTGAATTCTCATGATGGCTTGTTTGAATGATTTCCTTCACTTTTAAAAATCCTTCGCGATACATACAAACGAGTCACATACAAACTCATCGAAAGTTTATTTTTTAATAAATTTGGGTGTCGCCAAAATAGATCAAGATTAAGATAATTAATAATCATTTCATTTAATGAAAACGAGGGGGTATGTGCTTTAAGAGTTTACCATTAAGGATCTGGTCACGATTCTTTCCACCCCATTTATAGTAAAGTTGCACCAATACTAGAGTAATGAAAGTTTGGATAAATCTGTGATTGTGTAAATGTCAAGTGCATATTTCTTAATTATTCTTTTAAGGAAAATGCTTTACCAAATTGTTAATTTATATTCAAAAATGTAATGAATATTACTTTACAAACAAATATATCATTATTACTTGGTTAAATTCAATTAAGCTCGTACCTTTAGATGTGCATAAATTTAATATGCCTAACTATTAATTTTATGTTTGTTTTTTTCTAAGTAACCATAGAAGACAAAAAAGTATTAAGCTTAAAAAGTCCCTTTCCTAGTTCCCTTTCACGTCACTATTTTCAAAGGCATTTTTGCTTGAAAATTGTAAACTACTGTAGTAAAAATTGCGAAACATTTAAACACTGTGGATTCTTTGAACACCTAGAATTTACTACTCTGCTAAATAAAGTATGAAATTAAGTTCTTGGTTTATCATGAGATTTTTCCTTACTCTTCTAACTAAAATATAAGTGCTTAGTTCATACTAGAATTCATTTTAGTACGATGAGTAATCACATATAAGCATTCAAGTTTCAAAAAGAAAGAAATATATCTTTATTCATATTCATCCTTCTTAGGTTGATTAAACTGAAGCTCAATCATTTTTAAAGAACACGAAAATGTTGTGCGTGGGGTACACGTTTTCTTAATTGAAACGTTGCTATCACCATCTTAGGAACATACTCTTTAAACTAATGAAACTTACTTCCTTCCTCTACTACTTTTATAAAAAGGAATATACATGCATCTAAGATATATTATTTGACAAGTAAATGCTTTCTTTTAAGTAACAAAGTATTTTCAAAGAAAAATTTAAATAATATTCGCGTGGGATTTTCTCTTAGAAGATCAAGTGTTAGTAAGCTGTATTTTTATTTTTCTCAATAAGAATTCCCATTGCTTCCTTAATTTTCTCCGTATATACTTATATTCTGATAAAATTTTAATACTTTCTTTATTGTTTATTTCACATATACAGGGTGATTCTAAATTACTTGGACAAACTTCGCATGTGGGTAGAGGGGACCTAGACAAGCATATTTCACATAGGAATGAGGGGGCGCAGCCTTACCGTTTAAGAGCTAGGACCTAATGTAGTGCGAGCGCGTTTCAAAAGGCCTTTTTTAGAGGGCCCGTGAGACTAAACAAAACATAATAAAATGAAAAACATTATTGTGGGAGGTAAGGAAGTATCCTTGTTACTTACACCATGAATTCGATAGAATTTGAACCACTTTATAAACCAGGGAGTTAGTTTCAAAAGTACGATATTAATTTTTTAGTCAAAGAATGGAATTCCCTTAATGGTATTAAGAAAAATGATGATCGGGGAAGGAATTTTCAATGATCGTAACATTGATCATTAAAACTGTTTGTTCATTGAAATTTCCTTCCCCGATCATCATTTTTCTAAATACCATTAAGGGAGCTCCATTGTTTGACTAAGATATTAATATTGCACGTTTTAAAACTCACCTCACGGTTTGGCAAGTGGTCCAATTTATATCGTATTGAGGATTTAAGTTGTAAGGATACTCTTGTACCTCATGCAATAATGTTTTTCATTTTATTATGTTATGTTTCGTCTCATGGACCTTCTAAAAACGGCCTTTTGAAACGCGCTCGCACTACATTAGGTCCTAGCTCTTAAACGGTAAGGCTGCGCCCCCTCATTCCTGTGCGAAATATGCTTGTCTAGGTCCCCTCTACCCACATGCGAAGTTTGTCCACGTAATTTAGAATCACCCTGTAGATTAGGGTTGTCAAAAATATTTTTTTACATTTTCCCGGGGGCACAGCTACGAAAAGGTGCCAAATGGTCTCAAACTTACATGAATTATTATTCCATTAATAACTCTAAAAAATTTAATAAAAATGGATTTGTCAGAAGGCTTTTGTGGGTTATAAGATTTAATAATTTAAATCATCAGATTTTGAAGGTTCATAACTCCACTTGAAAGCAAATATCAAAATGAAAATTTTTACAGTTCGATGATACCCTAGTGAGGCTTTACCTGTAAAAATATCAGATTTTTAAACTTTGTCCCAACAAAGATATAGAGGGTCAAAGTTTGGATTTTTTCTGAAATTTTTCAACTTTGGAGGCCTATAACTACAAAAAAGAACAAAATACCCAAATTTTCACATTTTTTTGTGGTTTTTTAACTTTTTTAATAATAAAAAAATTTTAAGGTGAAGACTTTTGAGATAATTTATCATATTAAATCACAATTTTTGAGACCATAATTAAATTACTACCAATAGCAGTTCTTCTACAAATTGAATTTTTCAATAATTTTTTTGGGGTGTCGCTCCATTTCTAACTCCCTGGGATTTGGTCTGGGACCCCCGAATCCTATGTGGTTCTGACTCGTCTAGGTGCCTTCTATCCCCCCTAGAAGTGTGACCCATTATTTATGGGACACCCTGTGTAATAATTGCAACACAATTCATTATCTTCACATGTTTAAAATCAATTAAACATGTTAGAAAAAATGTTTAATTCATTTTTTAATATATTTCTCTTATGCGTGATACTATGTGTATGAAGACAGGATAACCATGGGTTTATATAATTAAGAAATTACTGTATAAATGTTTTCCATCGATCTAAGTTTATTTTTATTTTCAACATTGTCACAAAACTCAATTGCTTGGGAAATATACAAAAAAATTTCTTTCAATTTTTAAAAAAATATAAATTGATTTGAAGACAATTCTTATTAGACCTAAATGGCTATTAAAACTAATAAATTTTTCTCTCTCTTAGCTACAATAAAAACTCCAAATTCTCTGTTCCATAAGGTAATACAACGGAATTCATTCCTGAGTCTCTCGAAAAGGAAATGTCAAACGACATGGAACTGTTTTTATTACTTTTCTCCTTGATGTATGGGTCTAAATTTTTCCTCTCTAGCAAGATCGTACGTAGCCACAATTTATCATTCTGATCAACAGATGACACTTCCATAGCGTTTATTCAAGATTTGTCTTTCCACCAAGCAGTTCTTTTCCTTTTTATCCAATGCATGCCTGGGGAAGAAAGGAATTTTCTACTTTTCTGAGCACTTATTCAAAAGGTTCTCCTGACATGGAATCGAAATTCAATGAGAAGAATTGTTTATAGTTCAAGTAATTCAGCGCCCCAGTTTGTAAAAGATGGACTGAAAAATATATTTCATCTTGGCTCTAGAGGTAATCGATTACACTTTTTTTTTACAATTTTATTCGGAATGGGACAAATGTTTTTTGTTGTCAGTTTTCCAAATGATTTTTTGTTTCTTCGTTTTTTTGAGTAATTTTACCTAAGGTTTAACTTGAAAGTTTTGGGATAAAGTAAATGTAATCCCTACTTTATGAACTTTTTAGCACCCAAACTCCATTTGAGTTTCCTTAGTAATTAAAAACTTGTGTTTTTAAAACAATACCTTATAAAATAACTTTTTTAATTTGATTTTCCTTAATTAACACGTTTATTAATCGCATTACCAGATCCTTTCTATACTTTAAGAAAAATAAATTTTTTTCATATTTAATGGTTATAATCTAATAAGGTTTTCCATATATTTCGTGGATCATATGGAAAGCCAAACGAAAGAGGGAGTAGCTTTTAAAATTAAGAATCCGATATAGAGTTATTAGTATTTTTAATGCATACGAAAATATAACTTCAAAAAATACTAATTTATAAAAATTTTATACTCAATTTTTTAAAAAATTCTTTATTTTCACTTTTAAAACTTGTGTTATTAACATTTAAATTTTGATACCATAAATAATAAATTACTTAAAATCAGTTTAATGGTCCTTTTAGTTCTAAATTTAGCAATATTATTTTCTGGCAGGAGGAAATTCAGTGATTATTTATAGTTATAAAAATTCATCCTCAATTTTTGATTTAAAATTAAAAAAATAATAATAAATAAAATATCTTTACATTTGTTTGAAGAGCATGTAAAAGTATGATAAAATGTTCGTTTTCGCACTAAAATAAATAAAAGCTTTTCAGTGTTTCACAGATAGAATATTATGTAGATTTTATTCGCGTATCTACTTTTGTTTTTGAAATGGGCTTTCACCTTCTCCCTATGCATTGTTTTTCCATAACATATTCAACACGATATTGCCTGCATTTGGAGAAACTCTGTGGCCATAGGAATTTCTTCATATTTCTTTAAAACTCCAACTACTTGTTCTCACCACAACTTTTCCCGAATATAAATCACTGTTATTTTCATCCGCATGCGTCATGCATCAATCATTAAATTGAATGAAGTGAAACTATGGACCTTCATACTGGGTATTTTTCACCTTTTGCAAAGTTAATTGAGCATCTGAATTAATGTTTAGCCGTACTTGCGCTGAATTAACTAAGAAATTTTTAGAATTAATGCAGAGGTGTCGAGGCTAGAATTTTAAAAGAATTAAAGCAATTTGTCATATTTTAATCACAGACCGTTTTTCAAATAATTCATATATAAATAATATTTAAATATCTTCTACTTATGTATTCAGGACAGTAGTCAGACAGGACGCTTGCTAACATTCTATATTTTTGAATAAAGAGGACATAGAGGTTATATCTTAAATGTCAAGAGATAGTAAAGGCCCTATTTTTGGCTAGCTAAATTTTTACTTGGCCAAAAAGAAATTATCTGGGGTAAATAATTCTGTTTTGATTCGAAAGGTTTCAGAAAAGCTTTTAGTATAGTATAATAAAAATTATCACTGGAATTTTGTATTGGCAAGATGAAAATATTATCTTGAACAATATTTGTTACACCCGGTTTAGATTCGACAAAAACATCTATAAATTTTAGATTTTTTAAGTATTACATTAAAAAATATCCTTACTGTAAACCGTCTAATTTGGATGAATAATTGTCAAATTTAGTAATTTGATAATACTTCAATAAATATTTAAACATTCACACATGTATCGATTCTCGCAAGCCTTTCATATGCCTAAATCAAAATACCATTAGCTCAGAGGCTGAATATAAAACACGTCTTGGTGTCACTATCATAAAAAAGGCCGCAGAATTCTCCTTCAAACAACAGCACAAATTAATAATTAACTTATTTTTTCACCCAAGTTTTAAGTCGCTGGTTTAGTCATTGTTAAGATGTCCACCATATTAAAAGGCAAGGCGTAGATAATGTGTTATAAGGGGAAAAATGAATTTAATTAAGCCCCACCTTAATTAAAACGAAGAATGCTGTTTTTAACTGCAACCCTCTTGTTTTGCTCGATTTCCTCTTCAGGGTGAGCACTTTCATTGTCCATTTTGTGAAAATGGATGTGTCTTGACTTCCGATAACGCACAATTTTTTGTAGCTTCTGAGATTAAAAAGTTTCACAAACTTCATTAAGTGCGTTATTAATGAACAAGATTGTAATGTTTTATAGTGACTAATTTGATATTAAAAGATTAAAGCTTGAAATATAAAAAATTCTCACAAGTTATGCGAGAAAAATACACAAAAATTCCATAATTATGTAACTTTTATAGTATGTCAACTTAACAAGCAGTTTTGAAAACGTGATAATCTTGTATTTTCCCGCTTTATATAGCATATAAAAAAGATTTGCATCATTTATGAATATTTCTATAATGTTTCGCTATTATTACTTAGCATAGATAAGTATTACGTATGAAAGCAATTAAACACTCTAATGAAAGTTATTTATTTATAAATAAAATTTTTATTGTATTAAAAATTTAAAACTATTCTTATTATAACCCCATAAGAGTTTTCCCAAGACTGGTGTTAACTCGAAATTCTTTTCTTCGGAATTTTAATATATTCTCCTGGCAGACAAGAATAATTAAAGAAATTTACAAGGAACTAACCGAGATTTAACTTTTACCTCATGCAATGCCTCCTTCGTGGATCTCCTCAAGATTCATTAAGAGACGGAAATCCAACAATGAAGCAGTTAACACAGCTTCTTGGAAATAAGGTGTCTAGGATGTAAGTTCTGGGGGACATTTAACTTAAACAATGAATATTGCTTTGGTGCTTGTGTAAGATAGCCCCAAGATTTTCAAAAGCTGGTTGCGCATTTCAGAAAACAATATCACTGTGAGGGAAAGGGGGCAGAAAGTATCTTGCTTGTTCTTTTAGAAGATAAATAAGGCCCACGAATTCCCGTTCTAATCAATTTGATTCATGCGACACACTAATTTTAAATAACTGTAAAAATGTTCGACCTTTTAAGCTAAGTTTTCTTTTTTTGGACGACAATTTTCCGTAATGTCTAGAAAACGTGCCTTTTCCGTGAATTTTTCCACTAAGAGAATTCAGATTTAATAAATCATCTCTGAAAGAGTAAATTTTAAAATTCTTCAAGTT
The DNA here is from genome assembly GCA_024610705.1 of Tetragnatha versicolor. NCBI lineage: Eukaryota > Metazoa > Arthropoda > Arachnida > Araneae > Tetragnathidae > Tetragnatha > Tetragnatha versicolor. The sequence continues at coordinate 52,099,211 of JANDEH010000010.1, read as the reverse complement.
TCTTTTAGCTGCATGTATAATGAGTCAGCCGGTGACGTACAATGTAACAGACATTTTTAAAGTACAAAAATTAACCAGCTAAAGTGCTATTTACTTTATTTGAAGAAATAATTTTTTACAAAGCACATTCTTTAGATAAGTATTGAATAGTAATTGTACATTTCAGTAATTGGGTTATTTTTGTTCGAACCTTTTATTTTAATTTCATTTTTTTAAAGTACTAGTTGTGAACTACAATTTATTCAAATCATATAAAATGACTCTTCATGTACTTGTTTTTTATAATGATGCAAAATTTCGATTTGTAAAAGAGTGATGAAACTTAATTCACTAACATGAAGGTCAAACTACAAAACAGTAGGTATTTTTCGTGATAATATTTTAAGAAACTTTGAATACTTCTATAAATGATTTGTTATTTTACTAATTCAGGGTAATTTAAGCGCAACCCAAACAATTAACCATCATTACACAAGTTTTTATTTCCCAGTTTCAAAGATTTAAAGCTATTAATAACTAAAAGAAAATTTTAACTTGCTAAGGTTTAAATTCATGAACAAAACAAAGGTAGATGATACACTTTTTCCAATTAAAGTTATTTCGTTCGTTAACTTCTTACAAAATGCAACACTTTAATAATTTATCAATGATATACTTCTAGTTATTGAATAATGAATATTTTTTTAAGGTTCATCAGTGTTATTTCTTTGATCTAAGGGTTATTTGAATTTAAGAGAGTAAGCTCATAAATTTTCTACAGGAAAGCATTTATTGCTTTATTTGCATTTAATTTTAATCCTAAGTATGCTTTCGAAGTTTTATTTCAACGCTTTTATAACTGATGCAATTTATTTACTGTTCATTTTTGCGTTTTCAGCCAATACAGGTTAACCTAAAGAAAATTCAGCCAATTCTTATCAGACCCAAAATGTTTTACTTTTTTTAGTTTTTAAAAGATTCAAAGCATTTCATTATGTGTTTTCTGATAAATATTGATTTAGTTTTATAGAAATGGCTTTACCTCGTTAAAACATAACAAATTGTTATTTTCTGCTAAAGAAACTCGAGGAGATAAAGCTGAGATATCTTCAGATTTAAATCATAGTTTTAAAACCAATAGTTTTCGATACATATCTTTCGAAAATGGAAATGAGTTCTTAGTGAAACATTTCTTCTTTGCTTTCCTTAAATTTTCTTTCCGTTGCTTCGATTAAGGAATATTAATAAATATTACCTTGCAGAAGTATTTTTCGTTATTCATCATTCTTTTTTGAGAATTTCTTGGTATTTAAGGAGGAAAAATTATTAAAATCTGACTATAAAATTTATTAGGATTTTTATATGGGATATATCTAAGTAATCGTACCGAAGACAAATTAATCTAATTGATACTTTGTTCACTGACCTTCTTTAAACTAAGCAATAAGTGCATGAATATTTATAAAAAGAAAAGTTTTATTTCACAGACCAATTAAGAAAGGATCAAATTCTCAAACTTTTAAAGACATAAAAGAAAGGCATTCTCCTTTTAAGTAACATTTTCTTATATTGCGCTTCTTACTTTAAAAAGTTATCATCAAATTTTTCCACTAAAAAAATTTTCAGTTCAGTTCAATCCAGCAAACGTGTCTGTTAAATACAGTTTAAGACCTTATTAATCAGTGTATTTTCTTTGCGGATGGAGCTAGGATATTCCAAGGGGCATAAGAAACAACAAAAAACAATATCAGTGTTATTATATTTACTAACCCTTTCTTTGTATTGTTTGAACCTCAGAACCTCAGATTGTTTGAACCTCCTTTTTAACAGAGATACAAACACCCGAAACAAATGGAATATTACCCTCATGACTCAAGGAAGTGCTGTCAATGCCATAAGCCAATATCTTTGTGACTCCACCTTTTTTGTAAAAAATACCGATATTCTCCCAAGAGATTCTATACCGTGGCCTTAGCAGCAATCGCTGGATGCAAGGGAATATTGACATTAAGCTGCGCAAGAGGGCAGTAAACTTTCCTTTTCGATTTATGATCTAATAAGGCGCAAAAGGAAATGGCTGAAAAGCCATGAGGGATCTGCGGTAAAATGTCTAAGACTAGGAAACGAAAGTTTTGTTATAATCTGAGTGATATTCAATCTGCTCTCTGGAGGAATGCAGGAGATTAGATTCTTATATCGCTGAGGGAGATTCCTACCGATGGGATAGGTTTCACTGAAATTCACCTTATCACTTTCTGATTTGTACTTAGATTGCCTATAAACGATTGTGAGTAGGGATTGAACCAACAAATCAAAGATAACAAACTGAGGTATCCGGTAAAGCAATGTGATACACGGATATTATTTTTAAACTCGTGTGATTGTTCTGTTTTTAAAAATGAGATATCTACTATAATCGATATGTACATAGGATATGTATTAAATTGAGAGGATCGTTTTATAAATTAGTACGGTTCGAAACCATTTGAACTCGTAAAAATGAGATTTTTTTCTATTGATTTAACTGAAAAATGGATCATTTAGCCCATTACTGTCTTTAAAAGTTGATCGTGCATCAATTATGGCTGATTAATTATGGCTAATGGAATATTACCCTAATGACTCAAGGAAGTGCTGTCAATGCCATAAGCTAAAATCTTTATATCAGTGACTCCACCTCGGCTGATAAAATTTGAAATTTTTTCATATTGCTTAAATAGCCTGAGAGTTTAGGAGTTATTTACAGTTTTAACAGAGAAACCGGAATAATTTGTTTATATTAGCTTTCAAAGTGATTGTAGCCTTATTTGTAGACACACTACCCCTACAAAAATTGACCGGGCACAAGACAATTTGCATGAAATTTGACTGTATCTCAGTTTTTTTTAACATTTCAATGATTACATGTGACCTGGTGAGGTTCTTACTTCAGCTCTGCATGAAATTGTGATGATATTACGAAACGAAATAAACTTGGAGACTTAGAAAGAAGTGATGAAGCATGTAGTCACTTTGGAAGCAAGTATATTCATTCAGGAGAGTTATTTAAGTTACGGCCAATTTCCAAGGTTGCAGAAAGATTACGGGAGTTGGAACACTAATTGCACTTGTTTGTCCCTCAAAAGTGACTTAATGGCATCAGCGTATCCTAAAGTGTGAAAATCGTAAAAACCACAAAAAAAGATGTTTCAAATCATTCCAAATTAGTTTAAACAGGCTGTACAGGCTAGGTCCGCTACAATACTTTGTAAAAAGAAATGCCCGTCTTTAATATCCTTAGTTTTGTTGCAGCAAACAAACCAAACTTTACATCATCCAAAAAAGAAGGCAGACTCTATTGGCGTTTGCAACGTAATAACTGGACTTAAAACAACCAGAAAGCTGTTTTACGAGTTATACAAAACACTCCCCCAGTCACGATTGGGCAAGCTTGAGTTTGAAAAATGACCAAGGGAAGTCTTTCTCGAGTGCATTGCACAAATCGTGAAATTCAGAGATGGTGTAATCTCGTTTGGGGGTGTTTTTCATGGAACCCTTAACTTTTGTTATGGTAAATTAAATACTGATGCCAGGATGAACCTTTTGGACTGTTAGATTCTTCCCCCCTTTCAATTTCATAAAATAGACAGAAGTTACTTCCCAGAAAGCAGTGCTTCCTGTCATGTTTGAGCCTCTGTCATGCATGGGGATCAATATATGGATGTAAAATTTTTTCTGTGAACCCCTTCAGAGACCCAAAACAAACCCTAGGAAACTTTCTTGGGACAACATAAAGCGACATTTAAGGAATGGAGGACCACTGTCAAAATCAACAACTGAGATAGCAATATGCTCAAGGCAGAAAGGGACACAAGTTTCCTAAACTGAGTTTCAAAATATTGTTGAGAGTATGTCTAGAAAGGTCAATAATGATATTGCGGCACGTAGAAGTCAATCACTTCAAATTAAAACACGTATTTTTTCAGTTGAAGCATCACACCTTGGTGTCCGGTCCATTATTGTAAAGGTAGTGTATTTTTTATTTTTGGATGGAGATGTTATGTGCTCGATTTATGTTATAATGATTATGTTATTTGTGGTGGCGCCACCGTCCCCGCCTGGAACACGAAGAGTTAGGACTCTGTGTGTGTAGAGGAAAAAAGAGGGAGGCTAGCGAAAGCAGCCTTGTTAATTCCGTTTTGATGTTAGTATGTGTGTAGTGTTTGTATATTGGTGTTCGTGAGTAAATAAATGTAAAGATTGTCTTTATGCGGCGTTGTTTAATTCAACTGTATCATACTACTACACAAAAAGTCAAGATAAGGGAATCACCACATTATTGATAAGGATTAAATGATAAAAAAATCAATGAATTTGTTAGAAAAAACATCTTATTTCAGTATTGTATTCTTATTTATTTAATGTAATTTTGGAATCTGAATTTATTTTCATTATTGTAGAATTAGCGCTAACTTATTTATTGATATTAGATGATTTCAAATCATTGAAAAAAGTTTATAGAAATACACTTCGATGTTTATTTTTCTTATACGAATACTATTACACAGGAGCTGGTTAGAGTGATTACAACATAAGCGAAAAACAAATTATCATTTAGATTCTTTATATTTTTATTATGATAGTTTACTAACTAAGCCAATTGGAAAGAAACCTGCAGAAGTAGCACTTAAAATGCTTACCAAATTCTAATATCATTGCCGAAGCTTCTGGGGAAGTAATTTCAGTTGTAAAAATAGTGTAGATGCATTTTTTTAAATTAACATGAACACTGATGCCAAGTAATTTAGATTTTGCAATAACTACCCCAACGCAATCATAACTAACGACCCAAGACAATACCCAACACGTACATACCTTTCTAACCAACTCTCTAGCACCTCAAAATGATAAATCTATAAAACAGAATAAAAATCCACTGAAAAATTCTACAAATGCCTCGATGTTATCGAGAAAATTGCCCGGAAAGGAAGAACAGGGAAAGAGGTCTGCGGAGAATGATTTGGAAACTGTGTCCGAAGTTCGAAAAATCGATGTGTCGAGGGCACTTAAAAGCGAAAAGATTTATTCCTAAACTTTTCAAGCTTATGCTTCCCACTTCCCATGTAGATTTACACCGTTTAGTGAGTCACTCATACACTCCAATGAGGAGCACAATGGATCGAGAGCCCATTTGTTCTTTGATAGAGGTGATTCGATATTTCTCATTTATGTGTCGATAGTTTGAGGAAGTGTTGTTTCCAGAGTGAGAAGAATTTGGTGTTGCTTGACTAAACCAATTCTCCTATCTCTTTATGAGAGAGTTAATGAGACGTGTTTTAAATGTATCTAGAATGAGTTAATTGTTCGACTTTTTGTTGGAAAAGTATTGTTAAATTGTTTTCGATAGTTTTACTCTGTTTTCTTTCGCTTGAGAGTAGTCGTTGTTAGAATAATCTGAACACACTGCTTGTTTATTAGTTATATTAACAATAGACCTAGTAGACTTGAGGGAAGCATTACGGTAAGAAGAGTTTACTTATTAAAGAAATCGGAAAAAGGTTGTGTGTAAAATAGTTTTACATTTTTATGCCTTTTAAATTTATTTTTTTGAGTTGCGATTTTTTTATACGGGAACGAAAATTCACAGCCCATGAAATATAAACTTTTTGAATACTTACTATTATATTATACATTTTAATAAAAATAATACAGTTAAATCATTCCACTAAATTTTTTCGTAATGTAATAAAGAAATTTAGTTTTTATTTCAATATCTATTATAGATTTTGAAACAAAGTAACCTATTATTACATCAAAATAGAGTAGATTTAAAAATTAGTATACATCTTAAATGAAACTTAAATTACGATTTATTAAAAGGGTGACCTTTTCTATTTGGTAGCATATTAAGGCTAATTTTTTGGGAACATGGTGGGTATTGTTACAAAGGTAGAATTTTACTTTTAATGAAACAATCTTATTTCAAATTTCACTCCTTTTTATGTTAACTTTTTTTAACATAAAAACCGCCGTAGTCTAGATGTAGTCTAGATGTAAAACAGCAGTAGTCTATATGTAGACATCTAGACTACGGCCTACAAGCCCGGAATACTCCATTTTCAAGCATTATTGTTGATCTTAAGAGAACTTAAAATTTAGTCTATATTTAAACTTACCATCATCTTAAACCAATGCCTTATAAACTACCGTATTCATACAGTTATCTTAAATAGACAGGGCATTATATCTACCGCCATATTTTGTTGAAGCAAAATCAATCAAATGCCGTAAGAAGTATTTAGAGTAAAGCCTCTCAGATCAATCAAAGGTAAAATCCATCATAAACCTTAATGTTGATTTCTTTTCATTTTCATGAGCAATAGGTTATCTCATACAAAATTTATTGACAAACTATCCGTTTAGTTCTTTCGAATCTTTCCCTCACGCCGAACAAAATAAAGAACAATATTTTCCACATTGATTTGACAGATACCACCATTAATATGCGGCAGAGATTTAAGAAGAATGAGAAATACATTCACGGCTGTGTGTATGGAAAATACCTATTCTGATTTTTGAAAATAGAAATTGATACAAGTCACGATATGTTACACAAACGCTCAAATTCGAGACAAATGGTGTTGTTTACTTTATTTTACGTGATTTCAGTTTACTTTTAGGAGTAATGTTTAACTTTTGAATTTTTGTAATGGTACACAATCTGAAAAAATAAATGCTTTTATCAATAAGGCGTTATAAAAATGTCATATGCTTAGGAAACCTCTAATATTTTAGTTCTCTTTCAACTGTTTTCTAATTATTTCACTCAATTTTCTTTTCAAAAAATTAGGATTTTTACTATCTGGAGCATTAGCATTTTTAAGTAAATTCTTTAAATTCGTAATTGCTCCTCCTTTTATCAAATTTCCCTTGGTGGGTCGTGATCCATAAGTTAAGAAACTTTGTTTTAACTTATTTCGATTTTATACCCGGCGTTCTCTAATATAAAATTAATACAATAACTAATAGCTTGAAATGTATCTTTGAGGCATTGTTAAAGTTTTCATCACATTTTGAGAATTATTTATGGATATATGAGTTCACTTTTGGATAATCTTACAATATAAGGTTATTTTTCTAGGACCTAAACATCAATGTACACATAATTAGATTAAATAATACGAAGAAAAGATATCTTTTGAAAACTTGTGTGTGTGTGATATTTTTTATGAGGTAAAATCTATATCTGAATTTGGAATTCCTTACTGATAGAAAATTACAGAGAAAAAAAAGGTTTCGTACTTAGAATAAACTTCAATTTCCTATAATCACACAAATTCAACTAGCAATTATTTTACTCCTTCTAAACTTAAGGACAGACTAACGGACTAAAACGCAAGCTATCAACTAAGAAAAAAATGAACTGATATTCCTCCCTGAAAAAATATAAAAATGAAATCTTCCATCATTAGGAGAAACTTTTCGGGAAAATCACGAGCTTCATTTATTTTCATACAATTTTTTTTCTTGACATCTTATCAAAATGAAATTGGTGTATATTTTTTAATTTCTCAGCAACTCGAAGACTTGTTGAAATCTTGAACTAGATTTAGTTTGACCCTCTTGTTTAATTACGAATATAACTTTTTTAACTTGTGAATGTAGGTGAATTTTCAAGGATTGTATAAACTATTTCAAGATAATGGGGTAAGATGGTCTCTGTAACCTGTGTAAACATCACATTATGACTTACAAAATTATCTTAACCTTTGGGTCCTTTTTTTAAGGTAGTGTGAGACTATGTAGAAAACAAGTATTGACCTTTGGGAAATTTTGGCATATCTTCAATGATTTTATAGGTATCTTACTGAAATAATTTAAAAAGCATCTTCCTACAATCTTTTTTCGTCTATACAGGCCCGTAGATAAGGGGGTGACGGTTCGGGCCCCCCTCGAAATTCAGACTAGATGTAATAAAATAGTTTAAATTTTAAAACCCTGTTTTTAAAGAGACAATTTTCCAGAAGTTTTTTGGGAGAGGGATTCTCTAGCAATATAATGAAACTATGTAATTCTCAATTTTCTGAATATTACGTTTTTTAATAAACAAATCCCACCAAAAAATATATTAAAAAGTTACATTGAATCTAGTTTTTTATTTGGAGGCTTCGGATAAATTTTGGGTCCTCTCCACAGGTACAAAAAGTTTGCTTCGGGCCTGACTGAATTTTTTAGATGATATTTAGGTCCTTCCCAAAATAAATTTCTATACTGTTTTCATTCAATCGCTTTAAAGATACAAAATCAATAAATCCATGAAATAGAAATACCTAATAGAACTAAGCTAAAATCTGATATATTATAACAGAAAGGATAAACTTTAAGGATGCTCAATCTTCTACTACTTGATAAAATCAAACTATTTCAAAATATTAAAATTCGGGTTAGAATAATTGATTTAATTAATAATTACTTAAAGATAGTTGCTAGAATAGATAGCACAAAAAAGGAATACACAGAACCCTCTCAGATTTCCCGTCTCAAGTAAAACAAGAACTGGGTGTCTAATGAACCAACTGTTTTACTTTGGATGATGGGTATATTAATGATACAAAGTACAGCACTTATAAAAAGTGGATTCTTTTATTCATCTATAATTACATATAGTCCATTTATTTTGCTTTGTACAATATTTGCAATCTCTATTTGGCATGAAGTTCTCTGATGAAGGAAAATTAGATTATCTCGTTTAATTAAGAGAACAGAGAGAAATATTAACTTAGGAAATGTTTACATTACCTTCATTCTGATGTTATTTACCATATAAAGATTACATTTTCTCATCATTATCAGAACAAAGATTATGACCATTAATAGAGTCACATATACCTATTACTCAAATATTGAAGCTCCTATAATTAAAGATTACATTCCCTTACGTGTTAATCGCTTTTGTCATAAAGGAAGTATGTTTAGTAAAGGAAAAATGTTTTTGTTATTACTCATTAACTTTCATTTAGTCTTGTAGTCACAGATTTTGTTCACATACTTGGTACTTTGGTAGGTGGAAGAATTGAGGGAAGGATGTTGGTTTCAGTGACTTTTTAATAGTTAATATATACTATAGTTTAATATATACTTATTGAAAAAAATACTGGGACAATTTTAAATAAAGTTTATTGTTTCGTATGCAATCTTCATTACAAAAAATATTGTATTAAAAGGAGTTTTTACTGGAGTAAAACATATTTATATACGAGGAACACATGTTGTGAAAATTGTAAATTTAGTACCAATCATTATTCCATACACTCTTTTCCGAGATACTGAGGAATAACTGTCATAATTTGTTATTATATAGCAAAGATAAAAAAGGTATTCGTGAAAAATAAAGTTCCAATAAAATAGAATTTTTTTTAATTTACTGCTTGAAAAGATATAAACACTTATAGTTTGGCAAATTTGTGTTCAAAACTTAAAAAGTTCCTTAAATAAGTCTTATAATGCAAATAGTTTAATTTAAGATTTTATCATCTTTTACACTTTACACCATTTTTCGAAGTTTTAAAAGTGCATTCATTCAGAAAAAATGTAAAATACGATGTATACTAATATAATACTTAATAAAAGTCGGTAATAATGTAATTTACCGACACTCATCCAGACATATCGCATCAAGTAAAGAAAAGTAAATAATAAAACCAATATAATCATAAATAATTAAATAATAACAAGAGGAAGAATTTCACTTTCGATCATTTGGGAGAACATCATCACTTAGACCAGGGGTTCCCAACCTTTTTGCCCCTGCGTACCACTTGACTTTTTGAGAAATTTTGGCGTACCACCAGACCTAAATATTGTAATAAACGTATAATATTTACTCTTCTAAAAGTGTTCAAAGGCCATTTGAATTAAATTCCTGAGAAAACTTTTAATGATTAATGATAATTAAATGATAATTAGTGATAATAAAATGATAATTAAACTTTTAATATTTAATGGTTAAATATTTGTTTATTTATAATATGCTTAAGGAGAAATAAAAAGATGAAAATGGAATTAATTTACAGTTTTATTTATTATACCCATAGGTCTAAAAACATACAAATAAAAAAATTAGTACAAACTCAGCAAAAAAATTAATCATCATACAAATTATACTTTTATAGTCTTCAGTGCGAAATTTGTTGTTGTTTGCCTGTGATCAAAATATCAACATTAGGAGTAATGGAAATTATCTTCACTCTCAAGTCCTCTTCAACACTTACTCTGCTTCTATGTTTATTTTTTATGTACATGAATTCAGAAAATTCACTCTCAAACAAGTAACTCGTAACAAATGGCATCAAAAATAGCAGAGCTTGCCGGAAGATCAAAGGGTACTCGGTTTCACATCCGATCCAGAAGTTAATTAAAGATTTCTCTTTAAAATAATCTTTCATGGAACTATCTTCTGTAAGATCGATAAAACTTTCTTTTAGTGCTTTGACTCACGCGTACCACCTGAAACGTTCCCGCGTACCACCAGTGGTACGCGTACCACCGGTTGGGAACCCCTGACTTAGACCTTTACTTAAGCAGCAAAAACAGTAAGAAAAGAGCGAACACTCAATTTGGAACCTAAGCATAAAATAAGATTCGTCCATTCCATTGTTAGAGTTGTTTCTATGGCGACCTGATGGAATTTCACGTGCGTGCAAGAGATAAGGAGATATTTTTAGTTGGGAAAAGTTACTTTTAGGGGGATTAGCAGTTTTTGTTCATTTATTTTATGTGTTTCGTGTTACCGTTTCATTATTCAGTTGAGAATCTCTTGTAAGTTCCCCTAAAAACTCCGTGTTAGTGGTTTCAGTGATAAAAATACCGGAATCTTCAGTAGTGGGAAAACACCATAGGAATCAACCAGCGTTTGATTTTTTGGATGATGTCTTGTGAGAGATAAAAGATCTTAGTATATTGGAAATTTAGAGCATTTAATTGTTGAATTTAGATAAGTTAGAGTTGGAAATTTAAAAACGACATCTTATCTTGTTACGAACATTTTCGATTCTTCTCTGAATATTTGATTTGTATAAATAATTTATAGCTATAAAAAACAAAGTTTTATCTTTAAACGTGTTTTCCTCAGTTTCAAATTTTTAGACTTTCCGGCAGCTTTTAAAAATCTATTAGACATATAGTTCTGAAATTTTATATGTTTATTCTAAACATAGATCTTTATTCCATGACCTTTGGAATTGTGTACATGATCTATAATTTTTTATTTATGAACCCATAAAGCAATTTTTTTTTCAAAAATTCATACATTCCAAAGTTTTTAAGTTTTAAAAATTTTTCTTGCTGCAAATATTTCACTATCCAAGGGTCATAGTATTAAGGCAGTCATTTGCTTCAATTCAATTTCACTTTATTTTTGATAGCTATTAAAATTAATTTAGAAACTTATCTAAAGAGTGAAATGATTGAAGAGATAACTATTGTACACTGGTGTTCAAAATTAAGAGAATTTGCACATTTTTTCGATTTCTCCAGATCTACTGGATAGATTTTGATGAAATTTGGTATGAACATAGGTTGATGTAATACCAAATAAATAATCATTCAAAAATTACAATACACACGCATGCGCAGAAGTAATAACCACCAGAGTTGAAAGGTATGAAATAGCGGTTCCAGAATAGAGCAAAATAGTGGGTTTATAAGAGGTATGACACCCTCCCACTATCATGCATGCCTCCTTGAGGGATTTTATAGCATGAATAAGGCAGATAATAAAATTTCCTGTTCATTAAGCCTACTTTCTCAGAAACCCTGTTTTGGGGATCTGAAGGGTATGTAGAGGGGGTAGCGGTATGCAATTGCCTTATATAGAGTCCCTCAAACCTCCTCTAAAGTGGTGAAGTCTTTGAATCTGGCTGCCTATTCCATATGGCAAATATCTTCCGTTTGAATGAAAATTGCTAACCTGATGAGCTCCATTAAAAGAAGGATTTCTATCGATTGAAAAGAAATTAAGACCGATAGAACCATCCAAAAGGTGAATAAAGGTCTCCAAGATATCAACCCAATACCTTCAAACATGATTTTCTCCTTTTGAAAGATGTAGGGAGTTTGGCATAGACTTAACAACATTCCTACAAAGAGCACCAAATCTCTCATTCCATAATAGTCAGTTTCTCCTACATTAAAGGACTGACATAGCATTCTGGTTCTTTCCACATGAGTTTGCATCGAGAATCAATGGTTTAATTGTGATTTGAGACCTAACAGAGAGGAAAATGTTCACCCTTTTAATTTTACCTTATTAAAGACAATTTTTGCATACTTTTGACAAGTTGCAGATCCCTCCCTGCCTTTGAAAGAGGCACCCTGACTGTTTCAGATAATGTGTTGATATCTTGGAGATCTTGTTCACCTTTTGAGGGGTTCTATCGATCTTAATTTCTTTTCAATCTATAGAAATCCTTCACTTAATGCAGCTCATCAGGTTAGCAATTTTTATTAAAACGGAAGATATTCACCATATGGAATGGACAGTCAGATTCAAAGACTTTACCACTTTAGAGGAGGTATGAGGGACTCTATATAAGGCAATTGCATCTTGCTACCCCCTCCACATACCCTTCAGAGCCCCAAAACGGGGTTTCTGAGAAATTAGGCTTAATGAACAGGAAATTTTATTATCTGCCTTATTCACGCTATAAAATTCCTCAAGGAGGCATGCATGATAGTGGTAGGGTGTCATTGTCATACCTCCTATAAACGCACTATTTTGCTCTATTCTGGAACCACTATTTCATACATTTCTACTCTGGCGGTTATTACTTCTGCGCATGTGTGTATTACAACTTTTGAGGTATTATTTATTTGTTATCATATCAACTTATGTTCATACCAAATTTCATAAAAATCTATCGAGTAGATCTGGAGAAATCGAAAAAATGTACAAATTATCTTAATTTTGAACACCAGTGTATTTATGTAAATACCTTTGGATATTAAATAAAATTTGCTTTCTTAATTTTTTTCAATATGAAACCAACAGGGTTTCCTTGGAAAAGAGTAAGATTCAAAGAAAGACAAAAAGAAATAATAATAAAGCAGAAATTAACATAAAGTTTTATTACCTGGAAAATTTTATGAATGTTTTTAACAAAGCTGAATTTAGGAAATAACTCATAAAAATATATATTAGTAACTCTGTCTACTATTTCAATTAATTGGTTTAAACTTTTTATTTAAAATATTTAATGGATATCATAATACGTTTAAAAATCTTGTTGAAGGATTGGATAAAACACATAGTGACATTTAGATATGATACAATTTATTCAACTTGAAACAATCAATGTTAACCAACTGTTAAAAATATGAATTGCGAATATTAACATCATTACTTTTATATCTTAAACCTAGAATGAAGTTTTAAAAAGAGTATCAATTTTCGCATCAATAAGGAAAAGCCTCCAATATAAAACCATACCATAATACTCGAAAATATCTTGATAATCTCGTGTTTTCTTATCGCAAGTTTCATTTTTCCTAGAGTGAATGTGATGAGATGTTCGTAAATCCTCACATCAGAGTCAGATGGAGGAGGGAAGGGAAAAGAATCAAAAATGTCATTTTGAAGCACCTTTCAGTCGGAAACTCCTTAAGAGACGTTTTCATACTCGGGGATAACTTCTGAGTTGATACTTTCCGAACGCGATGGAATAAATGAAAGATACGGAGTATTACTTCCACCTTTCATTCATTGACGCACTTTTTTTAGTCCAGCCTTTAGAGTGAAAAGAGGAATTTGAACAAGATATTTTATATTTATGAACTATTAGCTGTATTGCCTCCCTCGAGTTTTTACTGAGTTTCAATTGGTCTTGAGTAATGTAAGGAGTTTGTTTAAAATCGCTTTGATTCTAATACAATATCAAATTTATTTTTAGTCAGTTCTTATTTGAAGTTTAGCACGTTTCTGTACTTCTAATAAAATCATTTTACTCGAGTTATTACTTATACGTATAAATAAAATTGGTATTTCAATTGATACAGTTAAAATTGCCAATATGTTTCTGAATATACTGAATATTTTATTCTCGTTTATCCCTCTCTCAACGTATACGAAAATGTTTCCATAGAAGGTTTTTTGCTTCACAATGTTATAAACATAATTTACCGATTGTGTAAACGGAATATCCCGTATAGTTAACAAGTGCATTGAAGAATGTTTGTGAAGTCGGATAATATAATTTTACAAGTGTCACAATAGTTCAATTCATTTATAAACTCAGTGCAGCATGAATAAAATAATTTGAGTATCATTTTATAACGCTTAAAAGTAGCTTGGTATAAACACAGTTAAACTTCAAAGCTAGAACATTGGAAAAAAGGATTTTTTCAAAATATCAAATATTCTAATGAACCCTCTCAAAGTTTAAAGTTGGGATATTTTAAACAAGCGTATTTATAAATTCATAAAGACATTCTGAAAGTCGTTCCATTATTAACGTGTTTTTATAGAAATCAAGAACATATTTATAAAATGTGACTTTACTCACCGCAAAGTTACAATTTTCTTTAAAACAGAACTTATGAAATAGCATATCATAATATACATTTTTTAAATTTTTAGTTTGAAACATTAAACCATTAATCAGTTTAATGAAAGAAAATTTAGTTCTAAATGATCCTGATATCATTAGAAAATTAATAAGAGGATAAATAATGGAGTAAAGAATCGTTGAGTTCATTTTCTTGAATAAATTATTCTTCCTTAATTCCTTTTGATAATATTCAGAGTAAAAGGAAAACTTACATTATGGGTGAACACAAACTAAACGAGTAATTTAGGAGAAAAGCACTTTTTACAAAGCTCAGTGGAAGGCCCCATTATTGTTATTTCACTGGCTTTTATAACTTATAATATCAATTTAGCACTAAAATGCCATCATTTGAGGGAGTTCCTTCAAAAAAAATCGAATTTAATTTCTTTCGTCCACCGAGGTAGTGCATGATAAGCTTTGGTGAGAGCAACGTCCCTAAGTAGTACGTTTTAATCTTAAATTATAGGGACTATATAGAGTACAGTTATTACGCATCTATATATATAAAAATCAATGTCTGTCTGTCTGTATGTATGTATGTCCTTTATAGTTTTAAACTTTTCGAACCTACATTAACTATTAAACTATACCACGTTGATCTACTCGCTCTAGGGAAGGTTTCTGAATAAAAATAATTTAAAATCGATGCATCCTAATAATTTTTTGGTCAATTTTATGCTCAAAAACCCATATTTCGTGCCTAACTTCAGGGCAAAACCACATTGTTGTAAATATCATAAAAGAAGATGTAACTTTAATTGTTGTAGGCATATTCGATTGTTGCAGTTTAAAATGCATTGTTGTAGCATAAGCAAAGTGGCTCCTTTATTTAACTATTTCTACATTTATACTGGCGAAGCCCAACTGTAACACACCAGAAGAATTTTTTTTAATGGACTGGCGAAGCCCATCTGTAACGCACCAGAAGATATTTATAAAAAAAACTGAAACCCGGGCGAAGCCCGGGTCTAGCGCGTCAGCGCTAGTCTATATATAAAAGTGAATGTCTGTCTGTCTGTATGTATGTATGTCCTTTATAGTTTTAGACTTTTCGAACCTACATTAACTATTAAACTATCCCACGTTGATCTACTCGCTCCAGGGAAGGTTTCTGAATAAAAATTTTAAATCGAAGCGTTCTAACAACTTTTTTTGATCAATTTTATGCTTAAAAACCTATACAGGGTGATTCATATAAGTGTTTCATAACTTCTAGGGGAGGTAGGGTACATCAAGACGAACAAGAATTGGTATAGAAAGGGGGGTCGCAGTTACACCGTTAAAGAGCTAGGTCCTAATGTAGTGCGAGAGCGTTACAAAAGGACGTTTTGCCAAGGCCCGTTTAACGCAAAAAAACATAATGAAATGAAAAAATTTATTGCATGAGGTACAGCAGTATCCGTACTACTTACATAATAAATTTGATAGAAATTGTACCACTTGCTAAACCGTGGGGTGAGTTTTAAAACATGCAATATTAATCTTTTAGTCAAAGAATCACATTCCTTAATGGTATTTAGAAAAATGATGATCGGGGAAGGAATTTTCAATGATCGTAACATGGATCATTGAAACTGTTTGATCATTGAAAATTCCTTCCTCGATCATCATTTTTCTAAATACCATTAATGGAACTCCATTGTTTGACTAAGAGCACGTTTTAAAACTCACCCCACGGTTTAGAAAGTGGTCCAATTTCTATCAAATTTATGATGTAAGTAATACGGATACTGCTGTACCTCATGCAATAAATTTTTTCATTTCATTATGTTTTTCTTCGTTAAACGGGCCTTGGCAAAACGTCCTTTTGTAACGCTCTAGCACTACATTAGGACCTAGCTCTTTAACGGTGTAACTGAGACCCCCCTTTCTATACCAATTCTTGTTCGTCTTGATGTACCCTACCTCCCCTAGAAGTTATGAAACACTTATCTGAATCACCCTGTATATCATGCCTAACTTCAGGGCAAAACAACATTGTTGAAAATATATTCAGAGAAGATGTAACTTTAATTGTTGTAGGCATGATATCGATTGTTGCCGATTGAAATCCATTGTTGGAGTTTAAAATCCATTGTTGTAGCATAAACATAAAAAGTGGCTCCTTTATTTAACTATTTTCACATTTGGACTGGCGAAGCCCATCTGTAACACACCAAAATAATTTTTTTAAATAGACTGGCGAAGCCCATCTGTAAGACGCCAGAATAATTTTCTTTAAAAATGGACTGGCGAAGCCAATCTGTAACACAACAGAATAATTTTCTATAAAAATGAACTGGCGAAGCCCATCTGTAACGCACCAGATGATATTTATTAAAAAACTGAAACCCGGGTGAAGCCCAGGTCTAGCGCGTCAGCGCTAGTAAATAAATATAATCCATCTAAATAAGTCTTAAATTACACACTTGAGCCAGTTTTATCCAGTATCAATCATAAATAAATTTTTGGAAAATTCTGAAATTTGGTAAATTTTTACACTTTTTTCAAACTTTGGGGCTCTATAGGCAAACCCTAGAGTTCACTTAGGGGGCTGAAACTTGACACACTATCTTTTGGAATCAAAAGGAAAGGGAAAAACCCTTGGAAGCGAGGTTTTTCGAAAACATGTTTTTTAGACACCCTATTACAGGGTGTATCTGAAATCATGCCACAAACTTCGAGGAATTAAGGGAATCATCAAGGCGGAAAAGTATTAGTATACAACAGGGCATCCCTAATATCTAATTTTATTCAACGGGTTTTAATAGAAAGACGGATTCGAGCCCACAGATTTAGGAATAAGAGTTTCAGAGAAAGATCTTAAAAAATGATATAAACAGGTTAAATAATACTTTATATCAATTTCTATCATAAGCTTTTAAATTAGAGATATTTAAAATTTAGGGATTGAGTTGATTTTTGCTCCATGAAGTGTACATTTGTGCAGATTAACAGAATTTTTAGCATTTCAGTCGGTTTCTTGGGTAATAAATTGCTCACGTATGCAACTTGTATTTGGTAACAATTTTTCACACTATAAAGTCGAATAAATTTTTAAATTTTGTGACTTTTTTTCATAAAAAGTACTGTAAATAAATAATTTTATTTTAAAATTTAAGTGTGTATCTTCCCTTACTAATATTTTTAGAGTGATGTTAAACTTTTATGCAGTGTCCCTAGGTACAAAACATTCCGGCCCTAGGTAGTACAATAACAAATTCAATTTAAAAAAAAAATCTGCTTCAATGCAAATATTTCTTATAATATATAATGAGTATTTTATAATCAAATTTATACGTAGAAAATGTGATGATGTGTGCATATCAATTTCATAATATAAAACACATTTTGTAGCTTAGTTTAAGGGCTTTGAAAGTAGGTGGCCCTACACTCTTAAAACGACAGTCTCAAAAATGAGTAAAAATTACTCAAATCTGAGTATGTCACGCACTAAAACAGGCTGTGCAGTTACTCAAAAATAAAGCAAACAAACAAAATGTGCAGTTACTCAAAAATAAAGCATAATGTACTCCTTTTTTAATTCCTCCAAGACATTTTTATAAAGAGGGTGCAATGTGTTACAGTTAAGATGACCATATAGCCACGTTAGTATGGCGTTGGAAGTAGACCAGTAAGTTGAGTGCGACGTCACAACGTTGTATTACACATTTTCCCACCAACTTAATGTTAATTCCGATAAATTTCAACTATTTCAATTTTCAAATATAAACTAAAAATAAGCATAATTTGAGTGGCGACTATTAAATTGTTTGAAACTGAGTATGTCTGGTTAGGGTGTCCCTTAAATGACAGAAACATTTTTTCTTGCGTATTTGAAAACGGTTACCCTCTACTTTTTTTGATAAATGCCTTGACCTATTCAGATATGAAATTTATCCTTCTACGATGATATTAACCTGTGCAAAATCTTAATTAAAGATGACCAATGAGTCACTTTTTGTCTCTTTTGGGACAGAATTTTTTCTCTTTGCGAAATTGAAAAGAGGTACCCTCTGCTTTTTTTATAAATGCCTTGACTTTTTTTTTTTATTTCCAATGCAGTTGGCGAGAATGAACACAATTCTTTCGCCAGGGGTGGACACAGAGAACAAGAAAGATTGAACATATATACATATATACAAGTTAGGGCGCGAGCCTGAAGAGTAGCCCTCTTGCCTCCCAATACCGGGAGTAGATGGACACTTCCTTGAGCGCAGGGCATAGACGGAGGTGGTCTGAAGTCATCGCCTGACCACCGCTGCAGAGGGGACAGGCAGGGCTGCTAACAATTCTTAGTTTGTGGAGATGTGCATTGAGGCAGTCATGCATTGTTTCTATGCGAAAAGCAGCAACAGCTTTGTATCTGGGATAGTCCGGGAGGTTGCGGATAGACGAGTTCCATATTTTGTCTTTTGTTATTTCTTCTAGCTTGGAAATATGCAAATTCTTTAGAGCTAGGTTGATTTTTGAGGCGACTGATCTGTAGCAAACTTCCTCACAGGGGGTCTGCAGAATGGTACATCCCCTTTTGGCCAAGTTGTCTGCGGCTTCGTTTCCAGGAATGCCACAATGTGATGGTATCCATTGTAGGACTACTGTTTTGCCTTTTTCCTGGAGGCTCCAAAAAAGGGATCGACACTGTTGGATAATAGCAGAATCAGGGGCTTGGCAGAAGTTAGCAACCGCAAGGATTGCTGCTTGTGAGTCACAGAAGATAGCCGCTCGTTCAAATAGAGATGGTTGGGCATTGAGGTTCAGCAAGGTCGTTCTTATCGCCGCGACTTCTCCATCAAATGCAGTTTTTGTGGGACCAAGGGGAAAGTAGTGTGAAAAATATTCTGAATGGACATCGGCTCCCACGTTACCACGGGCATCCAGCTTCGAGCCGTCTGTATATACATGTATCCATTCATTGGTGGGGAAACGGATGTGGATTGTCTCCATACCTGCACCCAATAGGGCCTCAGTACAGTCTCGTGCCTTTGAAACAGGTTGTAGAAGGTCGAGACAGTAAGGAATCTGCTGGTCTTCCATTGGATTAATTGGGGGCATCAAGGGCTCAGTTTGAGGTGGGAAGTCGAATCGCAGCATCTCTCGCTCAACGGCCTGCAGGAAGCCCCCTTGAGTCTTTAATTTGCGTGGAGAAGAGCCAGATGTAGACCACTGAATGCTATGTGGCATTCTAATTAGTTTTTGATAAAGTTTCAAGGCGGATTTCTTGATATCATATTCTATGTTCATTTCACCCGAGTATGCAAGCAAGGCAGGAATAGGTGTAGACTTCACTGCCCCCGTAACCAGCCGTAAAGCTTGGTTTTGAATCCGCTCCAGTCTGGCAATCTGACCAATACCCCTTGACCAATACCCCAATCTGACCCAATACTGGCCTTGACCTATTCATATCTAAAATTTCATCCCTCAACGATGATATTAACCCTTGCCGAATCTCATTTGAAGATGATCAAACAAGCTAAATTACTCGCCTAAATTAAGCCCGCTAATACTCACCACTTTTTGTTTTTTCCTACTTTTTTCAGACTTTTTATATTTTATTAATAAGTTTGGCCATAGAAATGTAACACTAATCAGTCTAAAAAGTCGTCTACCACTTTTGAAAGAAGTTATCAAAGTGAAGGTTAACCAATTTACTTAGTTGGCAATTCTAGTGACCAGATTACTGGATCTAAGTTACCAAGTAATCGACAAG
Source organism: Tetragnatha versicolor (assembly GCA_024610705.1). Classification (NCBI taxonomy): domain Eukaryota; kingdom Metazoa; phylum Arthropoda; class Arachnida; order Araneae; family Tetragnathidae; genus Tetragnatha; species Tetragnatha versicolor. The sequence continues at coordinate 52,078,961 of JANDEH010000010.1, read as the reverse complement.
TAGGTCAGGTAGGTTTTAAGTCAGGAGAAAGCATACCCGAAGCGAAATGGTTTTTCAATTAAGTATTGATAGGAGTTTCCCTTTTTTTTGCTTAACTACACAAAATGTGCGTTTTCAAGTTTTGATAAAAAAAAGGTAAAAATAAAATTTTTATTTTAATAACTGCATGGATTTATCTTTGAAATGGCCCTAAGTTTATGAAAAATGCTTGAACCACTGCAAATTTTTTATTTGCGTGTCAATAGGTACCAAAACTACCAATATCTTTAATTGTTTTGAGCAGTGTATAACGGACTATATGAACGGCCTCTCACCTACAATAAACAATGAATTTTTAAATTTAAAATAAAAAAAACGTGCGTACACATACAGCTTGTAAGAAAAGATAATTTTTCACTTGTCTGACTATTCAAGAAGCGAAGGTGGATTTCGAAGCCAGTCATTATTCAACCACAGTAATTTCCACATCGAAGATCATCTAACTATAAGGATTATATTTACCTACACTCCAAGGTTTTAGAAATATGAAGATCCAAATAAGGCTTAGGATTTTAGAGTCATTTTGAAAGCTTAGAAAAGTTTGGCTTAACGCTATTTTAGAACTTCAAGCTGAGATTAGGTATTGTAATTAATTTTATAGACGTATGCTTTTATATTTGTTCTGCTGATAATGTTAGAGCATAATATTCTGTTCAATGAACTAAACTAATTCATCGAGTAGCTATAAAATTTTGTTAAATGGGCACAAATGCGTACTTAATTCTTGCTTAAAAAATGTTTATTTTATATTCAAATTATACCTCAACATCACAAACAACAGTAATTGTTAAAATTAAATCATAATTTAATCGTAAATAACCGTGACACTTATTTATACTTTTTAGACCATTTTAAAAACATGGTTTTGGAAAATATTTTTATTTCACTCATCTATAAATTTCAAATCGGAACAAATACCAAAGTTTATTCCATCAAAAAATATATGAAAATGCTACTTAATGCTTTATTTCTTTTATTTGAAGCCAGATATTAATGAGCATTTTCAGGCTAACTTCCACTGTATAGCTCAATATACACTTCACGGCTTCTTATTCTTTTAAATAATTTCTTAAAATAATTAGCTAATTTTTCCTAACAGAAATCAAGGTAACTCCTTTGTTGTAGAGAAAAAGGAAGTTAACATTAAGTATTTGGCACCTAATGAATAATAAACATTTATTGATGAATTATTATTACTGATGAATTATTTCTAAGAATATATGCAATCGTCCCATTGAGATAGCCTAAGAAGTATGTAAACTTAATCTTTTGTCTAGACAGATTCTTTTAATTGACTTTTTACTTTATAATTCTATTGTTTAACCTTATTTAACAAAACCATTCACTTTTAATTGCTGCTTCCAAAAACTTTCAGATACGAATGTAAACCATGATATTAACTTTTGCTCTAGAACCGACATTTTTAATGACAATTTGATATTTTTTAGTTCCATGTCCCATGATAAGTGGAGAACAACCGAATGGGGTAGACACCTCGACTAAAGATTGTTGTAATTAACGTATTATATATATGCTCTTGCACAATTTGCTAATTAAAGAAAGGGAATGTTTGGTTTGAAAAGTTATCCTCGCGTTTAATTAATGAAACTTTATACCTTTTTATACATTCATAAATTCCTTTTTGCCTGAACGAGAGTTTTCGAGTTAAGGATTTGTTTCTTTTTAAGACATTTCTGAAATTCAGAAATGCTTTTTCATGTGCATAAGTGTGATTATAAGCGAATTGGCACAAATGTTAGAGGAAATTAGAGGAAAAAACTAGTATTAAACTAGCAGGAAAATCTGAAGTTAGAAAAAATAGAATAAGAATCTGATAGAAAAAAATTGTTAATGTATGGCGTTTATAATCCTTGAGAAAACTTTAAAAGCGGTTAATTCCTTTTTTGAGAATGTGGGCTAAAGAGTTCATTCTTTATAAAAAAACTATGTGCATAACCATTTATTGATATTTACGCATTACAGGGTTATATTCATAAATGATATATAAAACTGCTTAATTCTGATGTATGGTTTAAATATAAATTAGAAAAATATTTCAACGTTTCTAACTTAAACATTCATCAGCACGTAGCGATATTTTATTAAAAGCGTGTAATGAGTGGTATAGTAATTATAATTACAAGGGAAATCCAAATTTATAGAACCTTTTAGACCGGTTATTTAATGCATGTTATCTATGATATGATAGCAATTATTATGATAGCAAATTATCTATGATTTTGATAATTCTTAATTTGCCTAAAAATAAATGGATAGGTATAACTAAATGAGTTGTTCTGAATTTAAGAAAATAGTAGGTATATAAAACACAAGCACAATTAAATTTTACTAAAATAAAACGGTTATATATTTAGAGTTCATAAAAATGAGTACTACTAATATAGATTTAGGTTTATTAATTATCCATTATAGCTCCCTTCCAATTAAAGATTATAAAAATTTAAAAATACTCACTTCTTTATTGTTCAGTAAACAAAGTTTCTTCGTTTTCTACAAATGATTTCGTGGGTCAATTCCGTCTGAATGAAACGTATAGTTAAATTAATCCGTAACAATCATAAAATTTAGCTATGTTTGCATACTTGGCGACTAAAACAGATTGGCGATAGTTAACGGGACAAATAATGGAAATGAACCTATTTGCATTTAATCTTAAAGAATATAGGCGTATTTAGCTATACAAATTATAATTAAATTAATATTTTTAAGACTTTTCAAGGTCATCTATTTGTTTATAGCTTTTTAAACATCGCATCAAAATATTAATTTCATTCGTGTATATGTTACGGGCAAAGTGATTAATTAGGCATTATTAATAATGCCCAGAGGGGAAGCGGGCAAAGTGATTAATTTCATTCATAAATTTTGTTGAATTTATCACATTGCCTGGGCATTACTAATAATGCCTAATTAATCACTTTGCCCGTAACATATATAAACACACAAGAAGTAAACCTACTTCTTGGTAACATTTCCAAAGATCAATACATCTCACATCAAAATGCCCAAAATCTATTGAAATTCATTTATGTGAAACAGTCCAGCTGCACTCGCAAAGAAGAACGAAACTTCTCTCAAGATCCAAGAAACAAGATTTAACTTCCTCCCCTTTGCGAAAAGTCACAACTCCAACCCAGGGAATCGTCAAGTCCAATATCTCCCCCACCATGAAATGATATCTCTCGTGTAAAACGATATCTTATCTTCAAAAAAAGGCATACATGTATATCAAAAGCCACTTCGTAGTTTTGTTTCACCCTCCAACTTATGGAAAGTTGAACAGTCGGGGAAAAGTCGAATTGAATATTTGCTTTTTCAAACTCGCGGAGAGGAAAAAAACTAATAAGGGAGGTATCTAATTCAGGTTGAGTGATGCTATCCATTACAAACTCCAGACAGCACTCCATGCGGTTGTCTAAAAAACCGTTTATTTTAGCCGCTGTGTTTCCGAGTGTAAATATCCATACTAGGAATACAATTTCGGGGGTTTTGAGGACAGCGAAAATGGATGACACCTTGTCAGTCTCTGGGGACGCAGCGGCTTCGGTTTTTGTATCAATAAAACCTGTGTCCATCAATATCGGGGAGCTCCCGAGATTGTGTGTTATTTCCAGGAGAAAGAGATATGCGTATAGAGGAGTTTATGAGCGAGGGACGGTCGTATTTGCAGCGAGAAAGGTCGTGAAAAGGGATACGACTTCCCCAGAATTAATGCTGGGGGAGTTTTTTTTCGAGGGAAGTGCTCAGAGAATGGAATCCCATGACGGTGAATTTTAGATGGGGGAGATGGTTCTTTAGATTGAAAACTTTGGATGCTGGTTTATGCTTCAATTTTAAGCAATACTTATTTGGTTTATGGGGACGGGATAACATGAGATTTGAATTCCGGCTGTACCTGCGACATGGGGTATCAATTATTTTGCGTTATCTCTTATGATTGAATATTATTAATGTTGCTTTGGGAAATGTATGGTTTGCTGGATATGTACCTTTATTAAAGACAGTGTTTCTTTATTTGCTCATCGTTCCACGCCAATTATCATTTATTTTCGATTATAATTTTCCTTACGATGCATAAGTAATAAAAGTTAACGTTATGCTACATGTGGTCAATATTTTCTAGTTCTATTTTAATAGGGTGTAATTAAGGGATGAAAAATATTCCTCGTAGAAGCATTTAATCAAGAAAATAAAAAAGTAATCACACACACACAAATGAATTAATTAACGTACCAAGTTGATAAAATGTCTAATATTAATATGTAACTTTTTTTAGCAGAGTGATAACTTAGTATTTTATTAATGGGGATTTGTTTCACGCACTAAAGATAAGAGTAAAATAAAATTATTCGTCTTAAAGGAGCCATCTTTATGATTCTTTCTGAATTAGAAATTTGCGAGTTACCCTTTATTAATCTTTACATGATATTTTAGGTAATTAATTATTGTAAGAAATACAGTTTTTTATAACTTAATGATGCATTATTTTACTACGTGAATAGATAGTGGGATTTCTCAATTAGTGGTATTTCTTGTTACGGTTGATAGTTGTAGAAAATAATCAGAGTTGCATCTGTCCCCCTTAATAGTACCCTTCTTGAAAGTAACTTTTTATGTGACTTTTAATATTAAACGAACCAGTGATAGCTTAATAATAAAGTTTAGTAATTTTGTTTTTCGAAACAATATCCAAATGAAAGTTTTAATTGATTTATAAAGTTACAATATAAATAATAGTGTAAGTAAAAATTATCAGAAACTTAAGAGGATAAAGAAGATTATTTTTATTTGTTTAAATACATTACAGTCAAAAAAATTATATAAAATTTCTATAAATAGTTTTATGAATAATCAAACAACATTTTACTTTTATAACTGTCTTTCAAAAACAACATTACTACAACATACACTAACCATTGCTGGATAGTCCAAACTCGGCCTAATACAAAATGAAGTTACCTTGCAATAATCCAGTATAAAACCGCATTCACAGTGAAAATTGGTCCATAATCACAATCCCATTCGCGTTAATCCACGGAAGGATATTTAGCCACATTAAGTGGTTAATATTGATTAATGGACAGATTTGCGACACAGGTTGTCAGTTAATATCCTATGCACCAACAAGCACTTGGTTCGGGATAGCTGAAATAGGTAGCATAGGAGTATCAAATTGAATTCTCCTATTGCGTTCCCCTCATGGGAACAGGAATCAAGGAATGGGATACGATGAATGTTTTACGGAATGCTATGACGAACTCGGTATTCAAGATTGGATGAGGTAGTTCAAATTGTGACCGCAATCTATCTATTTTATTCTACAGTCCAATACTGCCATAGGAAAACATCCAAATAATTTCAAAGAACTGTGTTAAGATTAAACGTTGGTAGTTCAAGTAGAGTAAACTTTACGTTATAAGATACTATAAGTAACGGTTAACATATAAATAATAATGACGATATATGTATTTGATGGTAACATTTTTTCGAAAAGTGCAAGGATATTGCGCGAGAAAGGTTAGTATTTTTGTTAATTAGGCTTTAAATGATTGATCCCCACTATAGCTTTACTAATATTATTTCAACTTAGCACTCTCAAATTATAAAATTTTACCCAACAATTTATTGTGTTGCTTGGGTCCATATTTAGTAAGAAAAACCCTAATATCATCCCAAACACAGTAGTAGATTTATGTATATGTTACGGGCCATGTGATAAATTGGGCATAATGCCCGAAGTGGAAGAGGGCAATGTGATAAATTCAATGTCATTTATCAATGAAATTTATCACTTTGCCCGCCTTCACTTAATTGGGCATTATTAATAATGCCCAATTAATCACTTTGCCTCCTAAACATATACAGGGTGTCCCACGAGAAGTGGTCCAACCCCTTTAACTTTTGAACCCCTAAAGATATAGTCATGAAAGTGGGGTCTAGGTATAAGTGGGGTCTAGAGTAAAGTGACCATGCTCCATCCGATGAGATAAGTTTCAACACCCTCTAGCGGAAACTTTAGGAGTTATAATTTTTATTTTGAAAACTATGTGAGGTATGTGAAAAAGTCAATGACTAAGTTGTAGAGCAGCATCGATTCAGTAGGAAAAGACACCTTAAGCAGAACAATATCTTGAATAAAACCCCTAAAACGCACGCTCAATTAGCTTGAATTTACGTAAATTTTATGTTTTAAAACGCTCCTCACGAGGCAAAAATGAGAAATTTTCAATTTAATGAATTAATAATACTTTTAGTCATTTACTTAAGTCATAAAAATAAAAATTTCTCATTTTCGCCTTGTGAGGAGCGTTTTAAGAAGTAAAATCTACGTAATTTCAACCTAATTGAGCGTGTGTTTAAGGGGTTTTATTCAAGATATTTTTCTGCTTAAGGTGTCTTTTCCTACTAAATCGATGCTGCTCTACAACTTAGTCATTGAATTTTTTCACATACCTCACATAGTTTTTAAAATAAAAATTTAACTCCAAAATTCTCCGCTAGAGGGCGTTGAAAGTAATCTCATCGGATAGAGCATGGTCAATTTACTATACCTAGACCCCACTTTCATGACGATACCTGTAGAGGTTCAAAAGTTAAAGGGGTTGGGCCACTTCTCGTGGGACACCCTGTATATTCTTGATTCGGAAGTTAAGCGCTTAATTTTAGTTACTCATCATCAGTCTATCAAAATATGTAGGTGTTCCTGTACTTACTATTTCCATTAAAATCCAGTTTATATAATTTTTTTCAATTCGCATTAATCTATTTTTTAAGGTGCATGTGTGACAATGTATTTTCCTTTTTATGGGGATATTTCCAGTATTTTTTGAAAAGTCCTCCAAAGGTAGGCAGGCACCTTAATGTGTGTGTGTTCACTCTGTTATAGTATTTAATATTTCCTTCCATTTCTTTAAAATATGATTCTGTGTTCAACCCTGAAAAGTGATCTGAAGAAGTTTACCTATGGATTATGTTTTTATTGATTTACATTCGATGCATATAAATTTGTAATGAATAATGACAAAAAATCCCCAGGTAGAATTTAGATGAGGCTCTGTGTTTTAGGCAAACATATTTTTAACAATTTTTAATCTAGAGTTAAGCATAACACGCTTTATGAATACCAACCCTAAATTTAGAACTTCCGCTATTTTCTAGAAGTTTTCACTTCACTTCATATTAAAGTCTTCTCGTTTCGTAAATTGTTTCGAATCTTCACGAGGGAAAGAGTTTACAACTTTAGAGTATTTTTAGAAATGTGACCCATCTTCTCAATTCCCATGATTTCTCTAGGGCTTGCTTCCTATCCTGATTCGCATCAAGACTTAATAACTTATTTCACAGACAGGATAATTAAAGGTATCGACAGACATTCCAAAGTGAGAAGATTGCTTTCGAGACCTTAAATGTCGTGTAGATATTTGGTCGAATTTTCTAATTTCTTCGTAGTGTTATTTTTCTAATTTCTCACGTTTTATATTCTGCTTTCCACACTGTGAGTGAGAATATGCATAAAACTACTATTAGATTTCTAATAATAATTTTATGAACGTGATTAGTTTTGTGTGTGATGTTGCTACATGCATCGCAAATACGGTTATAAAAGATTTTTGCCTTTATCTAATTAACACACTAATTTCTAGCCTGAATACATTTCATTAGTTAAGTAATTAAGTTACGAGTTTGGTTACTAACTCACAATTGATTCCTTAAACATTTATTTGCTTACAATCCCTATGTAAAATTGATTACATTAGTTTAAAACAAAAAATATATGTATTCAATGGAATTTTCGCTGTTTTTTAAATGTAAAGTGGTGTATTCTAGGAAGTAATTGACAAATAAAAACATTTTAAAAAAATATATTAACATAATTTTTGTAATTATAAATCATTTACTTTTACCCTTACCTCCTGGTATATTTTCATGGTTCATAAAACATTATTCGTTCTGTTTTAAAGATCCTCAATGATATTTTAAAGATAATCTTGCCTCACGAAGTAAAAAATTATAAAATATTTCACAATTTCTAAAGCAAAAATAATAACGAAATTTTGCAAGGCACCAAAGATATTTTTTGAAGTTATTTAGAAATTGATTTAATTATTTTGATGCGATTTATTACATAGAAGATATAAATTATACGTCCGATGCAAGGTTAGTAGAATACTGGTTGGCTCTTCTCATAGAAACGAAAAATTCAAGGGGCGTGTAAGATTCAAACCAGTGACGTCAGTGGTTTTCGTCTTATTAACCAATCCCATTCATTTGGGTGGGACTGAAATAGAGGCACTATGTTTTAGGGACTTTTTGTTTCAGAGAGGGATATTTCATCTTCGGTTCAACAGGTTTAGTTGTACGACTTTTCTATGTTAGGAATTTTCTTTTTAATGATGCGATACATACGCTAGCAGTCTGCTCTCTGTACCTGTCGTCGGTTCGATTCCGGCCTTGCCCTGGGTGTATTTTCTCTCTCTGTCAATAAAAATTATGCTTGTGTCTTCTTTGCGAATAAGCGGATCCTTGAGATCAAGCAAACAATCCGGGAAATATACAGGGTGGTTATAAAATAACATACCTACTTTAAAATTCTCTACAGACGAAAATACTGGTCGAAAAAATCTGAAATTTTTAAAGGAGTATATTGAAGGAATGGGAAAAATTAGTAAAGTAACTAATTTAATCAAGTTTTTGTCTTGGATTTTGAACCGTCGCCAGAAGTCTAGAAGGTAAATGTTAATTAAAACTAGCATATCGGACAATTAAGGAAAAAGAAATTATAACTATCCCCTTTGCTCAACAAAATTGCGTGATTTTTTAGGAATAAATCATTTTGTTTCCCTTAAGTGTCTGATTTGATAGTATGAATAAACATTAAAACATTTTCCTTTTAGACTTCTGGTTACGGTCCGAAAACTAAGACAAAAATTTAAGAAATTAAATTAATTAATTGACTTATTTTTTTATTTGAAAAAAAAACTAAATTACACAATACTCTGTAATAAATAGGAAGTGTTCAATGAATTCATACTTAAATTTTTCTATACATAATCTCAAATCACCGTCAAGAGTATCTTTGTAATCTCATTACAAGTCTCAAACACTAGTTCCATAACAATATGTAATCTAAAATATTTTGATCCTAACAAAAAGGAAACAAAATAATCATCATATGATGCAGATTATAAGTTTTACTAGTATTTAATAAGAAAAAATACAGTAAAACTATGTATCCATAGCGATAACATGGATTGGTGTCACATATATTTTCCGGTTTGTGTGCTTGTTCCCAAGGATCCGCTTACAATCCTTCGTCCAGGCACAAACATAATTGTTTTACTGACACAGAGAGAGAGAAAATACACCCAGTCCAGGGAAAGGGTAAGGCCGGAATCGAACCGACGACAACACAGCGCGTAGTCTGCTAGCGACAACAAATATTGCTTTGATTTCAGCATTTATTTCCATAAGAAGAAGAAAACTACTTGTTTATATTTTCCTTGAGTTTTACTTTTCTCCCTTTCTACTTCAGAAAAATCTCCGTGATTTTCCTTAACAATCCTGATTGGCCACTCAGTTCGGTAGGCGGAGAACTTTCAAACCAGTGACGTCACAAAACTGAACGCAAAATGAGAGCTGATGGGCCCCCCTGCGTCCGATGTATAAGTTTTATGTAGTTCTAAAGTAGATAAATATCAAACAATAGTTTTTGATTTTTTTAGACGTTTTAATTTTCCTTTCTATCATCAATTATAATAACTTAAAAATGCATTTTTTCTTCTTATGTTGATTTTACTCAAACGTTCAAACAAAGATGTATTTTCAAAAGACATGACATTTTTGTAAATGTGATGGCTCTGATTTAATAAAAAACTTTCTTCCCCATTTTAGTTTTCCAAAACTTAGAATCCTTTCCTCCATGAGAAAAATTTGTAAATGGCTCCTAACTGAAGACTCCCTGAAAATTTCTAAGACTCCTTCCCGAGGAAAGCGAAGAATATTCTAAGACGCTTACATACAAAGGCTTTGCTCTTTCAAGTGTTTATAGATCATTAATTCTTTAATGATGGAATCCTAACTTGGGACAATGAGCCGACGATTAACATTTTGGTGTATTGAACAATGCACCCCTCACACTTCATTCTTTAGTCTCGTAGCCAAGTTATTATCATGCTAGACATAATTACCAAAAAGCGAAAGAGTTGAATAGTCATAAAATATGTTTTTAAGCGGCAGTAAAAGCCAACTGCATAAGTATGTGCTATTATTTTATAGATATTTTATTTAAGAATATATTATATTTTATAACACTTATATTTCTACGTTAAAATACTTAAATCTGATGTGTAGTTCATACATCCAAATGATATAATAACTTGTAGATAAACGGTAATAATAGCTTGAATTTTACACCAAAAAGTTTAAAAGTGGGTGGATATTACGTTGAAAATCAGGAATAAGTTAATTTTAAAAAGAAGAAAATGTTTTTATACTTAATGATTTGTTTTTATATTTTGTAGTACCCTTCTAAAGGGCATAAGAAAGCCTTTTAGGCCATTTTTAGAAAATAGTATATAGTATAGTATAATAGAAAATAGTATAGCCAAAATAGTATACTATACAGGGTGTCCAACGAGAAGTGGCCAAACCCCTTTAACTTTTGAACCCCTACAGATATAGTCATGAAAGTCGGGTCTAGGTGTAGTAAAATGACCATGCCCTATCCAATGAGACAACTTCTAACGTCCTCTAGCGGAAAATTTAGGAGTTATAATTTTTATTTTAAAACCTATTTGAGGTATGGGAAAAAAGTCAATGACTAAGTTGTAGAGCAACATCGATTCAGAAGGAAAAGACACCTTAACGAGAAAAATATCTTGAATAAAACCCCTAAAACACACGCTCAATTAGGTTGAATTTACGTAGTTTTTACCTCTTAAAAACGCTCCTAACAAGGCGAAAATGAGAAATTTTCATTTTTATACTTATGTAAATGACTAAAAGTATTCTTAGTTCATTAAATTAAAAAATTCTCATTTTTGCCTCTTGAGGAGCGTTTTAAGGCGTAAAACCTACGTAAATTCAACCCAATTGAGCGTGCGTTTTAGGGGTTTTATTCAAGATATTTTCCTCATTAAGGTGTCTTTTCCTACTAAATCGATGCTGCTCTACAACTTAGTCATTGACTTTTTTCACATACCTCAAATAGTTTTTAAAATAAAAATTATAACTCCTAAATTTTTGCTTGAGAGCGTTTAAGTTGCCTCATTGGATAGGGCATGGTCCCTTTACTATACCTAGACCCCAATTTTATGACTATATCTGTAGGGGTTCAAAAGTTAAAGGGGTTGGGCCACTTCTCGTGGGACACCCTGTATATGGGTATGGCGTGAGTGTTAGCATATATTGTTCAGCCCTATATTTTATTTACCAAATCTTTAGTATGGTATGGGTTAAACCAGTTCTACAAAAAGTTTTAACGTACCTAATACAAACAAAAGCGTTTTTAGATGTGAATACTGAGAGTTAGTTTTGAGAATTAAGGATTCCATTGAATTAAGTTAAAAAAATGATCTCATAAAACTTTGCATTCTTGTCTATTAACTTCCATCATTATGTATTGATTCAATTTACCGTATTTTATTTTAAAATAATCAAATCCAAATTACAACCTCACTTCTAATTGTATTGTAAGAGAGAAATAGATTACTTAATATAGGTATACCATTACACTATAATAATTATCTATGAAAAATATTGCTACTTTTCTAAATAAATATTTCATACATAAACACATAAAACCGGAGTTAGGCACATTACATATATGATAATGGTATTAATTCATAAGGTGGAGATGGTGCCTAATTTGTTGACAAATGCCATTATTATCCTGATAAAAATTGTATATGATTCAAACTTTTTAGAATTCACATGCGAAGTTATTTTTAAGCTTCATTCCGTAGCAAATTCAATTCTGCTCTCTGTCACTTAATTTAATCAACGAGAACAGCATAAAAGAGTCAAAGCACTAAGAACAACACACGCCCCACGTGTTTATTCCTCTGTCTTTCTTGTAGGCGTCACCCTGGTCTAGCTTCATAGAAAGCTAATTTACTTCGATGTTGCAGATAATAGAAAAAGTGCTATCTTGACTTCACAAGCAATATTTAATTAAGGATGTACAGGATCTAAAGGGTTTGGATTCCAGGTGAAACAACATTCTAGAAAGGAAAGGTTGTAATTTGGCAGAAAAAGTTTGTCTTTGCGATAAGAAACATAATTTCTATAAAATGGAACGGTTTCTGTTCTTTTTAATGTTTGGATGGCGTGGAATGTATTTTTGTTTCCGTTATCTTTCTCTTAGATGCGAATGAGAATTTCTTTATGAGAAAAAAGTTTTTTTAAAAGTGAAATTGCATTAAAATTGGTATTAAGCTTTATAAGAAGGATATTCACGTTTTCTTTAAACAGCTAATGACACACATTACACTTTTTTGAGAATATGAACGCATTAAGCTTACTTGAGAGCCATTAATTTTTTTATCAGCTCCTTTGACCTGAATAAAAAAATTGATTTGGCTGACGGACATGTGGGGAGCTTATTTCTTGGATAGTATAAATTCTTCTTCATATCCTATTTCAAAGCTTGTAAAAATTTTTAAAGGTTATGTGCTTAAAAAATTTTGAAATGTAAAGCATTTTCTCATATTAATCTCAAATGAAAATATGATTATAACTTATGTCTGGGTTTTTGATTTTTAATTCGATAGTCTTAAACCAATTATAAATGAAACTAATGAGATTTTCCTAAATTATTCATATTAAAAAATACTTTGCATCAATTCATAGGTTTACATAACAAAATATCAATAGTTACTTTTACATTGCATACTAAACAGAGTATTTAATTTATTTTGCTGCTGTTGTATGTATATGTTGTTTTATAACCATAGTTTATTTTTCTTTCAACAAATTCATAGCTTATATATTAAACTTTCGAAAAGATTTAAGAAAATATTTTAAAAACAAATTGCACATTAGGGCGGAGCGAAAAAACGATATTTTTTATTTTGATTATGGCCTAGTGCGGAAAAGTTGTGTACTGGTGAGTTAACCATGTGCGCAAAATTTCGGGGAAAACAAAAAAATATCTTCCGTCTTTAAAATGGCCTTGAAGTTTCAAAAAAGTGGTGATTTTTTTACAAAACAACTAAAAACCCAAAGGTTAAACTCTCAAATATTGTTATTTTTTTATACATGATTAAATTTTATTTTTAACTTGAAATTTGGTAGTACTGTTCATTTATGAGTCAAAAGGATTTTAAATTTTTTTTCAAACAAAATTTTTTTATTAAATTTTTTCACTTTTTTTAAATTTTGAAAAATATTTTTAAAAAAATGATGGTCATGATGCACATCAAATCAAAGACAAAAAATTTACGAACCGAATGGGACTAATTTCAGGTTTTTAAGTTGTATAGTTCTAGAGTTATTAGCTTTTTAAAAATGCAGGAAAAACAACTTTACAAGGTTTCTTTAAATATTAAAAAATTATATCTAACGAAAAAAGAGTGATAGAAGAATGGAACCTGAAAGATTATGTCTATAACTATATTAGTTCTTCATAAAAAAATCATGAACAATATTTGAGAGTTTAATCTTTGGGTTTTTAGTTGTTTTGTAAAAAAATCACCACTTTTTTGAAACTTCAAGGCCATTTTAAAGACGGAAGATATTTTTTGTTTTGCACACGAAATTTTCGAATTTTTCCGAAATTTTACACACGTGGTTAACTCACCTGTACACAAATTTTCCGCACTAGGCCATAATCAAAATAAAAAATATCGTTTTTTCGCTCCGCCCTATTGCACATAAGCAGTTTTCGCTAAGAGCTATCTGATTTTAGGACAAGAGTAGAAAAATGGGTTTTGAGTTTAAGACATGATAAACTTAAAGGGTATTTTTCAGAATGTCTTTTAAAATTACGAAAAGTATAAAATTTTAATATTGCATAAAATGTACTACAAGAATGTACCTCATATAGTATTTATACTTAAGCCTCTATTTTCAATGTAATTGTTTTTGATGCGTTTACTGCAATATTAAGTGTAGCAAATATTTTTTTAATCTTTCCTAAGTGCACTTTATATTAGTTTAAATTTAAAAATAGCTGAAAAATTCAATTACCTTTAATATTATAATCAGGGTGTCCCACGAAAAGTGGTCCAACTCCTTTAATTTTTGAACCCCTACAGATATCGTCATGAAAGTGGGGTCTAGGTATAGAAAAGTCACCATGCCCTATCCGATGAGACAACTTTTAACGCCTTCTAGTGGAAACTTTGGGAGTTATAATTTTTATTTTAAAAACTATTTGAGGTATGAGAAAAAAGTCAATGACTAAGTTGTAGATCAGCATCGATTAGATTATATATTAAACTATCCTTACTAGGCGAAAATGAGAAATTTTCATTTTTATGACTGAAGTAAATGACTAAAAGTATTCTTAGATCATAAAATTGAAAATTTCTCATTTTTGCTTCGTGAAAATCTTTTTAAGACGTAAAATCTACGTAAATTCAACCTAATTGAGCGTGCGTTTTAGGGGTTTTATTCAAAATATTTTTCTGCTTAATGTGTCTTTTCCTACTAAATCGATGCTGCTCTACAACTTAGTCACTGACTTTTTTTCACATACCTCATATAGTTTTCAAAATAAAAAGTATAACTCCTAAAGTTTCCTCTAGAGGGCGTTAAAAGTTGTCTCATGGGATAGGGCACGGTCTTTTTACTAGACCCCACTTTCATGACCATATCTGTAGGGGTTAAAAAGTTAAAGGGGTTGGACCACTCCGTAATATAATACCTCTCCATTAATATAGCATAATTTAAATGTAATTTGAGCTAAGTTTTCCTTTAGTTCTTTTCCTTGAGACATTCTCTGGTTGAACTTTCGATAAAACTGCCATCTTTCTATATCTTTCATATGTTTATAGAAATATCCATAAACTTAACAATTGTTTTAAATGTGAAACAGCACACATTTTTCCAAATTAACGGCATTACTGTATAACATTTTGAAAACATTTCTTAAACTACATTGCATCGTAAGCGTCTTATGACGTTTAAATAACCCTCAAACTTTTAGTTATCGTTACGCGAACTAATTGAATAGAACCTTAATTCATATGTGTCATAAAGTTTTCCCGAAAGTTTTATCATATTTAATAACTCATATAAGCCTGTTCTTTCTGACGTTAATGCCGTTTTTCTATGGATGTTCGTGGACATCCCAACCTTGAAAGAAAACTTGACCAATAAATTTTCTACACCTGATATAAAGATTTTAATTTCTACGACAATACCAATGCTGAAAGGCAATCGTCAAACCCATTGCTTCTTAAAAAGGAGCTGGCTACCGGACTCTTTCCCGCACATTCCAATAATTCTTTCTGTTGTGAAGAATTCAGTTTTCTGGAGAATTTATTTGAACTTAAAGAAGGCAGTGAACGCATTCTTGGTGGTGCTATTAGCAATCGGTCTGTCAATGAAATCGAAATAGTAGGATTAAAAGAAATAACTCGTAATAATGTTTTTGAAAATTCTTTATCGCAAAATAAGTAATAACTTTTTTGTTATGAGCTTTTCCAATAAACAAGAAAGTGTAATACATTTTCATAAATATAAATTAAACTTTATCCCTACAGTTTAATTGCCTAAAAATCATGCCTTATATTTAAATTTTAAACACTTTACTATTATTATGTTGCTTAAAACTGATTTTAATTAATTTTGTGTAGCATAAAAACTTTAAAGTACCCCCTGAAAAGTAGGATGTATTGGAGATAAGGTTTGAAAACAATAGTTTGCAAATTATTAGAAATTTTATCTGATTATTATAATTTTAACTTCCTTCTTATTTAAGCTAGATAAATTGTTATAAACACTTAAATTTCTTTAAAAAGTATTTTCAATCTCTTTCAGAGGAGAATATTTTCCTCCATCACTTTTGAATTTGCATTACATTTCGATGTAATTATAATTTATGCAATTTAAAAATTTGATTTTTATGTCAAACTTTCATTTCATCATTTCAAATTAGTACTCAAATTTTCTATTTGTTTTTTTTCATCTTCCATCAAAATTTCAAGTTAAGTTAAATTATCCAAAAGATGAAAAATCTGCATGAAAATAACAAGTAGATATTTTAGATTATCAATCATGGCTATAAAAAATGGACAATCAATGATAACATTAAAACATGTGAGTAAAACTATGTGTGTGAATATAGTTTAATTCAATATTTATCCTATCCATTTAACTATTTAAAAAATCAACTTCAATCAGAGATTTTCATTTACCGCGCAAAGAGGGAATAATATCTGAATCCGTTACCGATTTCGTGATTAGTCTTATGATCAAGTTTGCTATGCCTGATTAATTTGTGCTTTGATAGAATTTGGTAATCGAAATGAGTAATTAACTTGGGATTGAAATTGTTTCTTGATGACCCGGATTTCCATTGATTCTGGTTTGTCATTAGTGCGTGGTTGTATCTAAGGTAAATGTATTTCCTTGTGAAATTTGTTGATTTGTTACATAAGCTTAGTATTTTAAGAAAGTATAAATAGATTTAATGCAATTAGTGATTCCTTTTATATTTTTATGTATTAGATACACTGTTAAAGAAAGCTAAATTTAATGTTGACTGTATATCTGGAAGTTGTTTAGTCTTTTGAAGAATGTCGGATAAATTTTAAATATACCTTGACTGAAAACACGTTTACGCGAATGGTAATACTCATAAAGCAATATTTTTGTTTGTTAATCCAATACATAAAAACAATGCATAATACTATAGTATGTTAATCAGAAAACTATATGAATAATGCCATAAAACCGACTTTAATAAATAGCTTCTTATTTATCGAGGTTAAAATTTACTGCACCATTGAAGCGAGAGTTCTATTAAAACATTTCTTTCATCAAATTATAAAGAGAACGACCTTTTGTTGTAAGGCAAAAAGTAAAATTTATCAGATAATTTGTTCATTAATTGAACGACAGGAACTACGCGTCAAACTAACTGTTAAATAAATATCCCAAGCTAATAAAGCTGGTACCTAAAAAGATTAGTTTGCAAAAAAATATTTCCCCACTGAAAGTTTGTAACCTCCAGTTTGTACTTTTCCCTCTAATTATGTTTATTGCAAACTAAAAAGATTTTACGGTCTGCACCAATTTTCTTCAGATAAATGGTTTCGTGGGTGTCCTAGTCATCGCAAAATTAACCATTTTAATTACAAAAGAAGCTTGATGACTTGAAAGAAAGATTAAGTTAACTTAATTACCTAAGCAAGTTTCGTAATTTGAAATTTTTTTACATTCCAAGGAAGATTGTTGAAAAGAGTCAGCAAGCAAACAACTCATCTTCTCAAGTTTGTTATTCCTTTCTACGGGATTATTCTCCAAAAGAAAGGAATCGTTTGATTTGAAAGAACTACTATTTGACCTATAAAAGTAGAATTGGGAAACATAGGAATGTGTTTGTTGGGTAAATGATTTTTTAAGTATTTTTTCTACCGTTTTCATGTAAATGATGTACAAGGTAAAACTGCTCTCAACTCGAAAACTCTAAAAAGTATGTATACTATAGTTTATTTCACAATGAAATATTCAGAATTAAAAATAAAAGTATAACCTAGTTATTTTCATTAATACTTTGAATGAAATCTATGATATACGGTTTAGGCTTTCTTTATATCTGGCGATATAAAACAATTATAAATAAAATGATTGCTTTATGAGTTGAACATGAAATTACACATCTGCTTTTCGTTTTAGATAACAATTCTTAACTGCTAATAAACCTTTTTAAAATTTTCAGAATTTCACGGAATAAACTTAGTGATGCAGGAATTTGCACTGCATATAAAAATAAATATGGTCACTCGTTAAACCAGTCGGAGAGACTGGGGACACTTGATCACCCATCAAAAAATGTACGAAAATCGATGAGTAGTTGAAAACTGGCAAGTTATACTGGTTCACAAAATCTAGCAACACTTGGTCTTTTTTAGTTTCTTTATTTAAGCTCAAGAAATGATTGTCTGAATGTGGAAAGAAACTTTTTAAAAAGGCAAATATTGCAATTTTTATAGTAACTGTTCCACGCAACTTTAAAAATTGAATTAAGAGTAATTTTAAAGTTTAGACTATCTTTAATAATTGAGTAATTTTTTCAGTGAACAACCTTCAACTTATTATTATTAAAAATGAATTATTTGTATAAATATCATATTGGGGGTACTTGATCCCTTTTTTCGAGGGATACATGATTCCATTGATTAAGTATCCCATTGCATGATTACTTTTGCTTTTCTATTAATTAATAGATATAAACTGTAGTGAATATGATAAATAAGTATAATATTGTGTAATTGTAATGCTTGCATTGAAATTTTTAGGTTTTAGAAAATTTTGCTAGGCTTTATTTTCTTTTTTCCAAGTATTCTGGTCAACACACACTTTCATTTTTATTTTCAATTTAATAAAATTATTACAACTCTTAATTAATTTTCTTATTGCATATTGAGAAGTAAATAAGCTTATATTTGTAATAATGATTAGAGGTTTATGTATTCTTTGTTATAATTTTGGCTTCTTCTATACAACTACTAATTTAGAAAAAAAAGTTAATTTTATTTATAAAATATATATTGTGGGTGTGCACAAATTATATAAAAAAGTAAAAGACTAAGCAAAAGAAGGAAGTAAAAGACTTATCAAAATAATCATAACTTCCTGTGTAAAACTAACATACATCAGGGTGTAAAGGAAAGTCCCTTTACCCTGAAATAAATAGCTAACGGGGCAAGCTAAAGCTATGCAGTTAAGGAAACGGTATAGTAAAATGACCATGCCCTATCGAATGCAACAACTTTCAACGCCCTCTAGCGGAAATTTTTTGGAGTTAAAAAATTTTATATTAAAAACTATTAGAGATATGCTAAAATAGTCAATTACAAAGTTGTAGAGCAGCATAGATTTAGTCGGAAAAGACACCTTAAGCGAAAAAATATCTTGAATTGAACCCCTAAAATGCACGCTCAATTAGGTTGAATTTACGTAGATTTTAAGTCTTAAAACGCTCCTTAAGAGGCGAAAATGAAAATTTTCCAATTTAAAAAAAAATTTTAACATTTTTTAAATTTTTTAAATTTCACAAATTCACCTGAAGATCAGACAATCCGTATAGGTGAATCCATCACATACACACAAGAACAGTTACACTAACATCCATGCCAAACGGGGATTCGAACCCCAGACGTACGGCTTCGCAGCTAATTTAATGAGCTAAGAATACTTTTAGTCATTTACTTAAGTCATTAAATTGGAAATTTTTCATTTTCGCCTCGTGAGAAGCGTTTTAAGACGTAAAATCTAAGTAAATTCAACCTAATTGAGCGTGCGTTTTAGGGATTCTATTCAAGATATTTTTTTGCTTAAGGTGTCTTTTCCTACTAAATAGATGCTGCTCTACAACTTTGTATTTGACTATTTTAGCATATCTCTAATTTTTTTAAAATAAAATTTTTAACTCCTAAAATTTCCGCTAGAGGTCGTTGAAAGTTGTTGCATCAGATAGGGCATGGTCACTTTACTATACCATTACCTTAACTGCATAGCTTTAGCTTGCTCCGTTAGCATTTTATTTCAGGGTAAAGGGACTTTAATTTTCACCCTGTATATTTTTTTACACATTGCAAAGACGGTTTTAAAACAAAAATGCTATTTTTTGTTCATATTTTTATTATAGGGGAGAGTGTTGTACCTACGGACGGTTGTACCTTCAGCCACCTCCTTTTAAAATTCAGGAAAAAATGTAAATTTGAATTTGTGGTCGATTTTAAATGTAAACAGATGCTATCTAGTTGCTAACGTGAAATCAGCTGTTTAAAATATTATTTAAATTTTCTATAATAAAAATACTGTTTTTAGGTGCTCAAAGTTTTTTTTAGTGCATCACTACATTAATTGTTTTCTTCCTCTATGATTATGATATGATAAAATGGGATATATGGGGGAATCCCAGAGATTTTGACTTTTTAGTTTTGATATTAGAAATCGTCAGATCTCAGTTCTTTCATCTTTTACAGAACTTTGAATGCAAAAACACCTGATGCTGTACCTTCGGACACCATACGTGTTGTACCTACGGACACGTTCTTGTGGGTATCTGTAGCTAATCAGCGTTTTAGAATCAGGTTTCATTTAACTGAATACATTTTAATAAATATTAAATTAATTCTAAATGGTAATCTATTTGTCGGCGATTATTTTCAAGTGAATTTTAGATGAAAAATCAAATATTTTGTGATCTAAACTACTTTTTTAAATTTATGATTCTACTTGGAATTTAATGTAAAATATGGTGTAAAACCATAAGCACCCTATCGCATTTAAGTATGATGATTAAAAAAGCTTAAACTTTCTACTGAAGAAAATTTACCACCAAATTATTACTGTTATTACCACCAAATGGTTGCACAACTAAGTGTCGATCGAATTGTTTTTTTTGGATCAGTGAAGTTGTCAGATCAATCAGCATGATTGATGAAACTATTACCTTAAATTCTGATCTGAAAATACCATGTGATTTTTGTGTTTTTGGTAAAAAATCAAGACTTTTATCATTCAACTTCGTTTTAATGATCATTTACGATCTAAAACTACATTACTTTAAAAAATCTATTTTCAATTTTAAAAAAGCTTGAAATGGGTTATTAAAAGGTTATTCATCGTTAAAAATGTTCATTCTTAGCTTTTTTCAACTAAAACTTCCCTTTTTAAGGGTGTCCACAGGTACAACTGGGTCTGTCCATAGGTACAACAGGTTGTTGTACCTTTGGACACTAATTTTTCCAAGTTATTATACATGATTAAAAATCCAATTTTTAAGATTTTGGCTAGTAAAAAATATCTCTCAACTCAAAAAGGTTAGGACTATAGGTTGGGCACTTTAAATGGTCAAAATGTGATTTTACCTGTCTTAGAAAAATCCAAACGTGATTTTTGTCCATAGGTACAACACTCTCCCCTACTTGAGAAAAAAATCATAACTATTATTTTTCATAAATATTATTTAGTAAACTATATTTATGGGTGCATTGCTGAAATAATGAATATCAAATGTAATTTCCGAGTGGAATCAAGTATCCCTCTGCGTGGGTATCATGTATCCCCACATCAAGGGATACATGATCCCCTTGTAAGAAAATTTTTAAAAAATTATTTCGAGAAAACTATTTGATTAATTCCAAATAAAAAATATTATTTGATGAGAGGGATAGCATACCATTGTTCATGCCAAACATTTCTGAAATCTCATAATTTGCAGCATAGAAAAAAATTAAAAACTGAATCGGGGATCAACTGTCCCCAGTCTCCCCTAAACTGTAAGTTCCCAAAGTGTTTGAACCGAAATACCCGTTCCATGAAGTAATTTTTCACCTTCCTCCTTTCCCTTCCTCCTTGCCCCCAATTTTACTTATAGGGGAGAGTGTTGTACCTACGGACGGTTGTACCTTCAGCCACCTCATTTTCAAATTCGGGAAAAAATGTAAATTTGAATTTGTGGTCGATTTTAAATGTAAACAGATGCTATCTAGTTGCTAACGTGAAATCAGCTGTTTAAAATATTATTTAAATTTTCTATAATAAAAATACTGTTTTTAGGTGCTCAAAGTTTTTTTTAGTGCATCACTACATTAATTATTTTCTTCCTCTATGATTATGATAGGATAAAATGAGATATATGGGGGGAATCCCCGAGATTTTGACTTTTTAGTTTTGATATTAGAAATCGTCAGATCTCAATTATTTTATCTTTTATAGAACTTTGAATGCAAAAACACCTGATGCTGTACCTTCAGACACCATGAGTGTTGTACCTACGGACACGTTCTTGTGGGTGTCTTTAGCTAATCGGCGTTTTAGAATCAGGATTTATTTAACTGAATACATTTTAATAAATGTTAAATTAATTCTAAATGGTAATCTATTTGTCAGCGGTTATTTTCAAGTGAATTTTAGATGAAAAATCAAATATTTTGTGATATAAACTACTTTTTTAAATTTATAATTCTACTTGGAATTTAATGTAAAATATGGTGTAAAACCCTAAGCACCCTATCGCATTTAAGTATGATGATTTAAAACACTTAAAATTTCCACTGAAGAAGATTTAACACCAAATTATTATTGTTATTACCACCAAATGCTTGCACAACGAAGTGTCGATCGAATTGGTTTTTTTTGATCAGTGAAGTTGTCAGATCAATCAGCATGATTGATGAAACTATTACCTTAAATTCTGATCTGAAAATACCATGTGATTTTTGTGTTTTTGGTAAAAAATCAAGACTTTTATCATTCAACTTCGTTTTAATGATCATTTACGATCTAAAACTACATTACTTTAAAAAATCAATTTTCAATTTTAAAAAGGCTTGAAATAGGTTATTAAAAGGTAATTCATCAGTAAAAATGTTCATTCTTAGCTTTTTTCAACTAAAACTTCCCTTTTTAAGGGTGTCCACAGGTACAACTGGGTCTGTCCATAGGTACAACAGGTTGTTGTACCTTTGGACACAAATTTTTCCAAGTTATTATAAATGATTAAAAATCCAATTTTCAAGATTTTGACTAATAAAAAATATTTCTCTACTCCCAAAGGTTAGGACTATAGGTTTTGGGCACTTTAAATGGTCAAAATGTGATTTACCTGTCTTAGAAAAATCCAAACGTGATTTTTGTCCATAGGTACAACACTCTCCCCTAGTATTTGGTAGTTTCAGAGAGTTTTATACCAACTTCCCTCGGGTGGTCCTCCATCAGAAATTCTTTTGAATAAAAAGAATAGTTTCAATTCGATTCTGTGTATTTGAAGCCCTTAAATTGACACCTGGGAAGTAAATATCCTCCTTCCCCCTTTACTATGCCCAAAGGAAATGTAGTACTCAAATAAATCTCTGAAATTTTTCTGTTTCCAACTTAAAACCCGACTAAACTACTCATTTCCCAAGGATATCTCAAGGGATCTTGCTTGGAATATATTTCATATTTTTCTAAGTGTTAAAAAAGTATTTTTATCTACTTTTACACTCTTAAAACGACAGTCTTAAAACTGAGTAAAAAAGTACTCAAACTGACTCCGATCCAAATGTACTCAAATTTGAAAACATGAATATTAGGGTTATGATTCTGAGACTTTTTTAAAAATATTTAAAAGCCTGATGTTGCATTCGATGAACTTTTGCCCATATCGCCTCTCCCGTGCAAGACTCACACAATTGCAAAAGTTGAAATGTCTACTTTACAGGAGCTTGGCGTGGAAGGACTTCTTTATTGATCGCCAAGTCGAAAAAGTAGAGTCAAAAGTGTGATCTTTGGGGAATATTTCTATTGGCGCTAAAAAAATCGCCAAAAACGGCTTTATGTGCTTGAATCTAAAATCGTGGTTTAGCTGGCATATCGAACATCGAAATTTCTTCACGGAATTTAAGCACCTTCGAGTACAGTCAGTATTTGGGTGGGTGACCACTGACCAAATCAAGCATAGCTGCGTTTTTCTCTTTCCTTGCGCACATTTGCTTTTATTTTTCAGGAAAGGATCTACCTGTTATCAGAATATTCTGCCCTAAATAATAAATGATCATAGAAATATATTTACATTTTTAATTAAATTACGTTTCTTTTATAGCCGATTTCATAGGTAGACTTTATTTCCTGAGCAAATTATCATGAAAAACCTTTTTTAATCGACTATCTGTGTATTCCTCGTGAGAATTATGCTACATGATCATGAAATACCTTTTGGTTGCACTGAAACAATAACCAGTCTTTGAAATTAAACTCTGACGATCAGAGAAAAATTTTAATTCATTAAAAAAGGTGATTGCAAAATTACGTGCATTTTACTTTACACGGGGCATATAATAGGTATCGATACTCTCCTGAAAAGTAGGCAAAAGTTAGGTATGAGCTGAGCATAGGAAGAAAGAACAAACCGATGGTGGTAATGCTGAGAATGTTAGGAGGCATGGGTCACACAATCCATCAAAATAAGATTATAAAATACAGAAAGTCAACCAACTTATTTAAAATTTAAAGATTATTTTTAAGTTGGAAATAGTTTTAGCTTTAAATGAGGTTTAATAATTGAAAAAAAAAAGAAATATAACACTGACCCCTGAAGATCTCACCTGTCGGGTTATTTAATTAAATTTAAAAAAAAGGGTTCATACTTTTCCTATTTTGCTTAAGAATCTCAAGAAAAATTAAATATTTCTGATAAAATCCAAGTATTTAAAAAAGTAAACTGTGCATTTTATTATACACATTCATTATTACGGGCAGAATAATTTCAATGTCAAGTATAGGTCCTTTCCAGAAACGTAGGCAAATATGAGATCGAGAAAGGGGAAAAGAACGTGCCAATACTTGGTGGTCACCCTCCAAAGTACTGACTGTGGCTGAAGGTGCTTAACTTGAGTTAAGAATGAGCCATGATTCACGCGTTAAAACATAAAAAGCCTTGTTTGGCGATTTATCTTAGCGCCAATTGAAATAATCACCAAAGATTAAACTCTAGCTTCGACTATCAACTTGGCAACCTATCTAGAAGTCCTTCCGCGCCAAGATCCCGTAGAGTAAAACTTTCAACTTTTGCAATTGTGTGAGTCTTGCACGGGAGAGGCGATATGTTAATTTTATGGTATTATTTTCTTTATATTGAGAAAAACCTTGCGCGCCCAACCTCATTTCACTTTCTAATATAGCAATTACTAGTGTGTCTCGGGAAAAAAAACTTTTTTTCCAAAAAACCTCGCAACCCAGGGATTTTCCCATTCCTTTTGGTTCCAAAAGATAGTGTGTGAAGTTTCAGCCCCATAAGTTAACTCTAGGGTGTGCCTATAGAGTCCAAAATTTGAAAAAAAGCGAAAAAACCTACCAATTTTCAGAATTAAAAAAATATATTTGGTATTTATATTGTTATAAAACTGGTTTAAATGTGTTCTTTAGAACATATTTAAATGAATTATATATATTTATGTGCATTAACTGTACCCTATAGCCCCTATAATTTAAGATTAATAAGTGCTAGGGACGTTGCACTCCTCAAAGCTTATATGCACTACCGGTAGACAAAATGAATTAAATCCGAATTTCTTCGAAGGAACTCCCTCAAAGGATGCCATTTGTTGTTAAATTGATGTTTTAAATTATAAAGACCAGTGAAATAACAGTAATTAGGCCTTTCACTGAACTTTTAATGCAAAAAGTGCTTTTCTGCAAAAATGCTTGTTTCTAGCTGATCAAATCCAAAATTTTCTCAAAAAGAGGGTTATAGTACTTTTTAAGATCAAAAACCTTGAAATACCTTTTTAAACCTTATAGATTTCATTTTATAAGTAAATTTTAACTTTAAACCTTACAGATTGGAAACAACATGAATTTCTCCTATACCAGAAATAAAAATAAATTTTATCGTATGAAATTATGAAAATTACCTCTTTTTAACGTATTAGGGGGAAATTTTAATTGAAATCTTCTTTCATCAAAATATGAACAAAAATTTACAAATATTAAACAATTTTCTTTACTTTAATAAAGGGATCCCATTTCTCTTCTGGTAGAGAAATAACCCAAGTCAATTCCGATCTGTTTGATTTAAAATTAAGTTCTACGTAAAAATGAAGCTTATAATGGTATTTGAAAGTTTTTGAACTAAAAAAATACAATAACCCTCTTTTTTAGAATAAATTTTGGATTTGATCAGCTAGAAACAAGCATTTTCGAAGAAAAGCATTCTTTACATTAAAACTTCAGTAGAAGGCCTAATTACTGTTACTTTACTGGCCTTTATATTTTAAAACATCAATGTAACACCAAATGGCATCATTTGAGGGAGTTCTTTTGAAGAAAATTGGAATTTAATTACTTTCGACCACTGTAGGGTATTATAAGCTTTGATGAGCGCAACGTCCCTTAGTAGTACCTTTTACTCTTAAATTATAGACATATAGGTACAGTTTATAACCTTAAATAAATATAAACCATCTAAAATGTCCTTAATAACACATTTGAACCAGTTTTATATCAATTTAAATATCAAAATATAGTTTTTAAAATTTCTGAAAATTGGTAATTTTTCCAATTTTTTCTTAATTTGGGGCTCTATAGGCAAACCCCTAGAGTCAACTTAGGGGGCTTAAACTTCACACACTATCTTTTGGGACCAAAAGGAATAGGAAAAGTTCTTTTACAAATCTATGATTTATGTAACAATCAGCTTCAAAAAAGATTTTATTAACTGCCTTTTAGTGCTTCAGCCATATAAAAATCTTATTAGGCGCGCAAGCTTTTTTCACAGTTTTCAAAAATAAAAGTTATTTTCAAGAGTTATGGACCAATACTCATCATTTGCCACCACAGGCTTTTAAATCTGAAAAAAATCATAACCCTAATGAATATACTCATTTCTGAAAATGTGCATCACTCAAAAATTAAACATATTGAGCTTGAACTCAAAAATGAGCTCATGATGTTTCATTTTTGAGTATGCACATTTTTAGAAATGAGTATATTCATGTTTTCAAATTTGATTACATTTGGATCGGAGCCAGTTTGAGTACTTTTTTACTCAGTTTTGAGACTGTCGTTTTAAGAGTGTAAAGGAATTAATTAATGATTTAGAAAGAGTCAACCCTAGTTTTAACTCCAACACCGTCACTAACTTTCTATCAACTCCTCACCACCCCTTAAAATAATTCAGATCCAGATATTCAAAAAGGAGGGTGGAACCACCAACTTTAGAAACCACTGCAGTCAACGATCTCTAGTTCGCACCCATCATGTCAGAGTATAGTAGTGCTTTCTTGCTGCAAGGATAATAGGAACAAGAGTTAAAACATTAGTATTTACGAAAATGTTTCTTTGCTCTTCTGTATTGTGGAATTCAGCTTTTCTTCTGTAACATCGTCACTACAAAAAACATGATGTACAAAGTTAATTTAAATTTAATTACTTTTTTATCCCAAGATTTTAGATTAACAAGGAGATAATATTTTTCTAAATCCTTCTTAGTAGTTTTAAAATAATATTAACACATAATTATAGCGAGACAAAAATATTATCACGGGCAAGTTCATATTTCGGATTATTAAATTATCACAATAAGGTTCTATGTATCTTATTAAAGTTTAATTGTCATATAAAGTTTATTTATCTTATTAAAGTTTAATTGTTTTATAAAATGTATTTATCTTATTAAAGTTGAATTGTCATTTAAAGTTTATTTATCTTATTAAAGTTTAATTGTCATATAAAGTTTATTTATCTTATTAAAGTTCTTCATTTAGAAGAAAGTTTTTATTTAGAAGTAAATTCGCGTGAAAAAATGAGGTGATAAGTTTTTCATGCTTTCAATTATTTCTCGCTTTACCAAATCAAAAACTACTTGTGGTGTAGTTAGTAAAGACACAGGTACAAATGAAATCATAACGCTTCTATGAATAAAATTAAGCAGAACGCACGAGACCACTGAAATCATTTAATACATCTCAGCTGCTACAAAAGATGAACAGCTGTGCATGTCAGTTTATATGCCTGCAGCATAGCATAAAGGACCTTGTTTGTTTTGTAGAGAAACAAATTAGATGATCTGTTAGAATGCTTTTCATTCCGCTTATATTCATTGTTATGAAGTTAAACAGCAACAAACCATCTCTTTATCCTGAAAATTTGATTACCGTGAATCATAAAGCTAAGAAAAGAGAATTAATATCCATAAGTTGATCATTTTATGATAGGATTTATAAGATATAGATTATAGGTAAGATAGGATTTATAGGATAGGAAATATAAGAGAAGAAAGATATTTCATGGAGATAATCTCAATAAAATTACTATCCATAAGTTGATTATTTTGTAATAATACTTGTTCGTATACAACTGGAACTATAAAAGGAGGAAAAGTGTATTTAAGTGATATAATTCATGAAAAACCGTATATTTCCTGTACTTAGTTGAATGGTGTTTTACGTAGCTTCTGCATTAAAAAACTTCTCTTTATGTTTTACAGCTTTTAGGGATTTGTAGCCATGGACGTAAACAGGATATAATTTTAAGTGATCTCTGCTGTTTATATTTTGATATTTAAATCAATCCCAGGTAACCAGGGAAAATTAGCCTGCTACTTTAAAATTTATACTTATAATTATTCAAAAAGATTAATTTTTTATAAATAAGAAGTTAAAAATAAATATTAAAATTTCAAGAACAAGTTTTGGCAAGTGCAGTTACCACTTACTGGTTAATCATTCTTTCCCAGTAGCTTAAAAATATAAGTAAATCCTAAACGTAAAAATATAACTTTAAACGTGATAAATGATGACCTGAATTTTAAGAGAAAATTTAAGTCCTGCCCAAAATAAATTTATACAAATTTATTATTAGGCGGTGAGTTTTAAATTAGGCGGTGAGTCTACTTTACTTAGTTTCCAGTAATTCATAGTGTTTTTAACGACACTTGTTTAGTTCCTTTGGAGGAGGCATTCCCTCACTTTTGGGGCTGCTTCTATTGGTGAATTTAAATGAATATTTTATTCAGTATACTGACAAAGCAAATAATCTAAAAAACTTATTAATATGTACCTATTTATTCAACTTAATTCACTCTGATTCTGAGCAGCTAATATCCTAAAATTTCGAATGCGGCCCGAGAGAGTATTGTGGTTTTCTGAAGTGGCCCTCAAGATCATGGGTTGGCCACCCCTGGTATAGAGAGAGCAGTACTATTCCATTATTAAAAAGGTATTGGGATTAGATTGCATATTCGCTTCATAAACAGGTTTTATCTGTTCTATTTTGAAAATAAGCTGTTAAAAACAGTTAAAACTCTGAAACAATGATAGAAATATGCTATTAAAAGTAGAAAGTCTGTGGAAAATCACAAAAGATACCTGTGAAATAAATGTAAATAAACTGGCATCCTGGCTGATAGTTTTTTTCTGATGTGTACTTCTTATATCCTTACTAAGAAACAACGCGGAGAGAAGTTAGTCTTTATAATCTTTTGAACGTATTTAATAATTTAATCAGTTTTTCCAGTTCAACCTCCCAAAGAAGGCGACCAAAACGCTCTGCATTATGTCTCAAAAGCAAGTTGAAAGATTTTCACCTGGTCGTACACCCCTATCACAACACGGGGTATCTTTGATTTATCTCTTGTCAAGAAAATCTATGGTAGTAATAGTTCTGGGCACGAACCTCTTTTTGATCTCACACGAAAATGGCCATAAATCAATAATGCTTGGTTTTCAATGACGGAATGTTTTATAAAAAAACCTTTTTCTTCTTATATACTAAGATAAATTGAGCTTTCAATACATGAAAATTCATTACCTAGATAAGATAATAAAGGCTTTACTTCAAATAAACTTGGTTCCTTTAAAACAATGATTACATTAAAGAACTTTGCTTGAGAATTAATATTGGGTAATGTTGTTTGCATGCATTTACGTACGGACTTGTAATTTTTAAGGATTACAAGGAAACAATCAAGCTATAAGTTTTCAAGATATTATTATGTGATAAAAATTACAAAAAAACATGGAATTGGGTAAAAAAACACCCAAGAATTCATATTAAAAGACGTTATACTTGATACGTAACAAAACTAACTCAAAAATGTCGACACCTTTCCTTTGAATTTTTTATAACTTGAGTTGGTTCAACTAAAAATATTACCTCAAAAAAATTTTATCCACATAAAAAGTATATTTTTATACTTTACCCAAAATTAGAATCCACTTACAATTTATAGTAATCTGTGTTAATGATAATTTATGATAATAATATTTGTGTTGATGATAAAATTTATGATAAAGTGCTATTTGTATTTAATATAAGAATACTGAAATAATTTATTGAATTTGATTTTAGTTACTTGTAAAAGTCATAACTTAAGGCCCCTTTTCTTATTTTTTTTTTAATTTTGAAATAAGTAAAAAAAGTAGTATTCAATACCTAAATAAAATAGTGGAATAAACTGTTGGTAAAACTTAACGTACTTGCTTGAACTCCCCATTTTAGGAAACGATATCCTTAAATAAATAAATGTGTGAAAAATAAAATTCTATCAACACTATCACCCTAAAAATCCAATGTCAAAGCATGAAAAGTAAGTTAACAAGCGATCAATGTTGAAACAAACTCTAGATTTGAAATATCTCAGTAAAAATAACACTCTAAGAGAACTCGGATTTTCTTCAGAAAATAAATCTCCCTTTAAAACGAGTATTTTATTCAGGTACCTACAAAAAGTAAGACTTTGCACAATACTAAGACTTATTTTTCCTCACCTAGCACTTTATTTCCATGTGGTGTTTATTCTAAATGGGACTCTCATTTACATTAAATTGCCCATCTAAAATAGTCTTCTGGGATATGGGTTATTTGGTATGTGGATTCGCCGAGTTTAAAGTTTAAGCATTCAGATTTTATTAGTGCAAGAAGGCTGAAATAAGAAAGAACTCTTTGTGCCACTCAAGTAAAAATTATTTACCGTTTGTTTGGGGACTTTGTAGGTGTTTCTGTTCCTTAAAATCATCATCAATATTAAAAGGTGTCTGAGAATCAGCAAGTTTAATAAGAACATATTAAAAAAGTTTTAATATTTCATGCTGGGTGTTATCAACAGAATAAAAATATGGCTATTTATAACATCACTGTTATATTCTTTCCGAACGTATAAGTTCGTTCTTTTAATGATATCTTATTTCCTAAACATTTTATAACTACTACCTGTTCGAGTTTTACAAAACATGGTTTTTCACCTCAGACATTACTTATAAGGTAACGGTATAAAAACATATTTTATACTGTTTTCTTTTTTTTTATGTAAAAAATTACCTTAGCATTAAATATTTTTTGTTTCTACATTACCACTTACTCAAAACTCATTACCACTGGAAGGTTGTTTGATAAAAAAATAGTCAGACACTCATTGCAAGACAGTTACGGTTTGCAAAATGCTAATTTCAATAAACAATCCAATTTTACACCATTTACTTACCCATCTCGCTAAACATTACATTAACTCTAATACTATTTATAAATTAGTATAAAAGACTATTTCGAATGAAACAAACGTTATTTAACAAGATATGCAGGATCATCTTATAATACACGCTAACGTTAACATTTAAAATACACATAAAAAGTACCCCTTCCCTAAAATAACACTTTAATATTTTGAAAATATTTTGTTTGTTTTTATTTCACACAATAGAAGCTACACCGTTTTCATGTTCATAAGGGAAGATCAAAACAAAAATAAGGATCTTTCTGTGTATTTATAAAATATTTACGTGCTTAAACACATACAAAGAAAAATATGGTTTTGTACGCGGGAAACAACTTCTAGGTTCCTCAGAGTCTAGCTACACTACCATTTCAAAATTCAAAAGCCATTAGGAAATTGGATAACCACTTCAAAAGCTGGGATTATTCAATTTTATGCATTCACAATCAGTTCCATTTCTAAACTGTTTGTGATAGCGTTCCACTCCAAGCCCCTTAAATGAAAGAAAAAAAACTACCCCTGAGCAATGCCCTTTCCGAAACAGAAATAAAATCTGCAATCCTCTTTCTGACGAATCGCTTGAAATGTAAGGGTTTCTAAGCACAAACACACCATTTTCCATATCTAAGTCAACTCGGATTGATTTAGAAAATGGGACGAATGCCCCTCCTAAACGTTTTATTTTAATGTGACAGTAATGGAGTTTGAAAGAGTTTTTGAATTGTTGCTGAAGATCCGGTAAGGTCATTATTCTGTGTCAGAGACGCAGTATTTATAAGAAAAAAGCATTGAAGTCTTAAGTTTCTTGCGAATATATTTTCAGCAAATTAACTAGGAGTAGAAAGTATCCCAAACTGGAATGTTGCCAGAAAAAGAACGTTTCGCTGGATCATTAGGCTTAGAGTGAGCTATTCTCTTTTTGCTTAAAACCAATCACCCAGAATTCCTGTTGAACGACTTCTTACGTTTATTTAAATTTTATGACTAACGGTAGTACTTGGGGAGATTCTAAATGTCGATAACTTATATGCGTGTATGAAACAAAGTCTGAACACGTAAGTGAAAATCAATTTTGGCCAAGAAATATTAAGAGTTCTAAGTAATTAATGGAGATTGTTGTAATTTTTAAACACTAATGTACTATAGAAAAATTGAAAGTAAGAGTAATCTCTCAATATAACTAGGGATATTTTTGAGTTGTACTATATATCACTGTTTTTAGTCTACAGCGGTATAGGCATAAACCATCTTAAGAGAAAATTAATTTATAACCAAAACACACAACCTTTTATTTTAAAAAGTTATTATTTTTGTTCTAGTAGTGTTAAAAATATAGTTTTACTCTCAAATGCAGATCGATCTCTTTTCGTAAACACTTGATTAACAAGTTTTATCGCAAGGACTCTCTTGTACTTAATATTATAGCAATTTAAAAAATAACTATTTTTTACTTTAGAAGCAAAATCTTTGCTAAAGGAAGAGCGTAGTACTTAACTCTTAAATTTATTTAATCTATTCCATTGAAACACACGATTTTAGTAAAAGTAAGATTTCCCCCATACCTCTTTTTGAATATGTTGGTAATAAAGATATTTTTAACTTATAATTTAATCCAGTATGAACTTTAAAATTACAGAAAATTTTCTCCCATCTTTTTCAGTATTAATTATAAAGAATACTTTGAATTCTCCAACAATGGTATCCAGTCTAGGATTAAATAAAATATTTAAGAATAAATAATGCAGCTGTGAATATTTTGTGTGACTTAAACTCAACAAATTACACCATAAATTTAAGTTTTTAACACTAAGAGAAAGAACAGTGAAATATAATATAGTGTTCATAAAATACTCATAGTCACTTTGAATGAAAAAAGTCCATTCAAATTGACCGAATGCTGGTCATGAACTCGGTCATTATAGCAAGCTTCCCAAAAGGAGACTTTCATATCTGAATTATTGTAGGTAAGGCAATCATGAAGGCACTTAATGTGTCTAAACTGTCGAGATGGAAAATCCTTATTGACCCGAACAGCAGCCCTTTCAGCGTATGGAAAATATATCGGTCATAAATTTGCGCCTCACTGTAATAAAGAACGCCTTATGCATGCAGATAAGTCTAGATGTTTGCTTAAGCATGCTGATCCCGGGGCTGGCATGGTGTTCAAAATAAGTTGTATTTATAGGCCGATGCATTTTCTGTGTTCAAAAAAGAACGCTTATTTTTGCGGGTGATTTATCCTGTGCAGTGAATCATGTCCCGTGGCGTGAGAAGTGTGAGTTGCTCACGAAGAGCGTTGATGGTTGGGGAGAAGAAATGTCGGTCATGGAGTTCAGTCGTTTATCAAGCATAATTGGAGAATATTGAAATTTGTCCCAGAGAAGGGGCTTGTGTTTTTGGTCTAGTATCAAAAATATACGTTATGGGAGGCGTGTCTACTTCTGAAGCTGACTGATTATTACCGTTGAATCTGTGAGAAGTAGTTGAAACATGCAGGTAAACAATGAAGAAAAATTTAACAGGCATACATTTCGATGAGACATTTTTTAAAAAAGCGTGTGACAAATATTTAGAAGGTGTAGATTAGCGAAAAACAGTTCAGAATTACATAGAAAAGGGGTTGCAAAATCGGTTGGGATAGAAATAAAATGTTGGTGCTTTTTTTTATAAAGCTTTAACTTATTATACAGGGTGTTTCAGATAAGTGTTTCATAATTTCTAGGAGGGGTAGGGCACACCTCGACGACTCAGAATCCCATAGGAATGGGGAGTTCGGAATGCACCCCTAAAGAGTTAGGGGTTTTTAGAAGTGGGCATGGGAAGTTGTAAAAATCCTTGTGTAAATTGACACGTAATCTTTTAAGATCGAATTAAAGCCATCGATTCAGTATTAATTCCATAAAACCAACTAAAGAGCTTAAATTTCAGATCCTTAATTCACTTTTATGTGCAATGCAGGAATAGAACAATTTTGCTGGTTTTAATACAATCTTAAAAGGTTACGTGTCAATTACACAACCTCCAATGCCGGATTATAAAAACCCCTAGATTGCATTTCCAACCCCTTTTCCGTTCCTTGGTGATTCTAAGTGGCCTAGGTGTGTTCTATCCCTCCTAGAAGTTATGAAACATTTATCTGAAACACCCTGTATAATAATAAAAACTACGTAAATTTATTTTTACTTAAGTAGTCATTAAAATGAAATGGTATAAATCTGGGCATTGTCACATTTTTTTTGTTGCGCTTTGGAAACGATTTCTTAAGGAAAGTTGGAAAGATTAAGTTAAATTTGATATTTAACTATTAACTTATAATTTCATAAAAATTCATGATATATAATAGTCACCAAAATTTTATTTCAAACTCTAACCGTTTGCCCTCAGCAATCCATCTTTCTTAGCTCCAAGCAACATTTCCCTCTATCATCTCAGGTGCTTTTGTGACTCTACTTTTCTATGCGGTTCTGAATTGCCTTTGGGTAATCCATACCCGCTAAAGGTTTTTTAAACCATTTCAGACACACAACGTCAGACAAAATTTAAAGAAAAGTAACAGTTGTAAACAACAGTAACAGTTGTAAAAAAGCTTTGCTTCTTTTCAGAAGGTTTCGAAAGACAAAGAAAAAATAGGTAAACTGAAATTATTTTAACAAATTAAAAAATGATTTTAGTTGTTTTAATAATCTGACTGCAATCGCGGATCATAACAGTGAGAAAATTGACCCTACTACCATTACTACTCATAACCGCTTACTATTACTATTTTTATAGGTCTATACCTACTTCACCCAAACCAAGATAATAAAATTTAAACCCAAACTAAAGCCAACATAAATATTTTAATGCTCCGTCTGTTTCTGTCGTAAAAAGTTTGGGTTTTGTTTAGTTATACATGTTATAAACCGTCGTTGTTTTAAAAGTGAGTTATCAATATGATAGCGATGCTAAACTTTTTGATATTGAAATGTAGTTTTTTTTTCAAATTGAATTGTAAATAACTTTTCATTATACAAAAAATATAATTTATTAAAAGAAAATACCATAAAATACCCCACAATTGATTTAAATCATTTTTAACGGCAACCTGAGTGACTCACCTTAAAAAGTTTTAGAATTAAAATGCAACTAAATGATAGAAACACTTTTGGGGTATGGCATAGAAATGCAATTTTCTCTCATCAGACTTATAAGTAAATAAAAGTAAGTAATGAAAGTAAGAATTCCAGAATCCCCAGCGGATTTTCCCCTGCTGACCACCACATTTGCTAAGAAAAGAGTCTACGGAGAACAATGTGTTACGTTACGTTACGTTAAAACATTTGGAAAGCTCCAGAATAATCAGTATTCAGTTCACTCCTTCCCTAATCTATCGTCTTCAGCGTTTTCTATTGCAATGCTTAGGATATACTTACTTTAATGTAATGTGTTTGGGACACCCAAAACACTTATCAAATCATCTACTTAGACAGTTAATGGACATTTTTGATTTTACTCCTTTAAAGTATTTCTTATGTATATAATTCCCTTTTGCTTCACCAAAATTTTCCTTCCGAAAACGGCGGATTTTTAAAATAAAGTTTTAAATACCTGCATTTGTTGTGGGTTAAGCATATAAAAGTGTTAGATATTATTATTCATCAAAATATTCAATACTCTCATTGCAGTAGCATGTTTAGTTAACATTTAAAAATTTAAATAAAGATCTAGAAGAAAGGAACGAAAATTAAAACAAAGTAACTTTTAATTTCACGACATACTAATTTTTAACGATAATTTCCATCGATCTCTTAATTTTCAACATCTTTTCAATCCATAGGGAGTAAGTTTCTTTTACTTTAAAATGGCTCTATGAAAAACAAATAAATCTAATGTAAAAATATATTGTACTTGTGACAGATAAAAATTTAATTCCTCTAAGCTAGTGGGTTTTTCTCTTCAAAAATTTTGATTTGTATATAAAATACCACACCTCATGAAATCAAGTCGTCGTTTGTTTTTTAAGATGGTAAATAAATCATTTCGACGTTTTCGCAGTTTTGATTTTTATTTTTCTGGTATTTTTATAATTCAAAAGTTTAATCAGAAGGGCATAAATAATGGAATCAGGTAAATGAAAGCCAATTAGACGTAAACTGTGCATTTTATACTTGAGTGTTTTTTTTATCCTAAATTTTCCCTAAAGCTTGCAACGGTAATCCCTTAGTTAGGCACACATTTAAGTGTTTTCCATTCTTTTCACCTTATAATCCCTATCATTTATTTATGTTTATAAAAACTGCGATTTTAGAAAAATAAAACTTTAACAGTATAGTGAAGTTAGGGTGGTTGCTAATGATAAAAACATGAATTAACATTTCATCCTTAGTTTACTTAGTAACAAAAAAGCTGTTTTAAGCTTTTCTTACTTTTAACTGAAATTTATCAAAATTTAAGCCAAATCTATTTTATTAGTGAAATAACTTCAATTTGGAAGCAAGTTGCATCCTATATTACGTTAAACATAAAGTTTTTATCAGCTGTCAGAACCAGAGGTGTCATGCGGTGCGGAGATCAAAAGGTTACCAGGTTTAGAAAAAAAATCTTCTATATACACTCATTTCCATAAAAAATAGCGCACCAAGAAGCTAAATTTATTTCCCTGATTACCCATAGTATGAAGGTCAGTTGATAAAAAATTCAGCCTTCCTCGATGTTAGGGGGCCGAGAAAATCAGTAAAAAGTGTTGACTCCATAGGGGTCCATAACCGCCCCCACAGGCCATGATATTGGGTGAGAGGGGCTCTAAATGGGCTTTTGGGGATTTGAGGACCATGCTAATTCCCGACGTAGTCAAGATTCATCTGGTGCACCAGCGAACGTTGCATACCGGGTGAGATGATTTTTCCTCATTGACCGGACTTGTTTTGTGGGCATTGGTTCTGGAGAATAGGAAGACGGGGTAAAAATGCAACCTAGGGGGTAAGAAGAAAGCTTGGACATTGCGTGCAACATGTGGTTGTGCATTTTCCTCCAGAAACTTGTCCACAGAACAGGTCTGAAGGTAAGGACGGACAACCGGCTGCAAAACCTGAATGACGCAGCTCAGGTTGGTAAAAGTACGGGTAAATCATACTCAGGAGTTGCGGAAATGGAATCCAATGCATAACCATTCCGTTACTCAGGATCACCACTCCGTGGGACGATTAAAAAGTCAACAGCTAAGTGCGCCCTCTCCATTGTGTCTTCAAACTCATATCCAACCATCGTGGTACTGCAGAACAAAGCGGGATTCTCTCATTAACACAATTTCGTGAAATTGAGATGATCATTTCCTTATTTGGTGCACTATTGGAAAAAAAGGCCCATGGTCCGTTCCATGTTTATAGACAAAGATGCACGAAGTTATGCGGACCAAACGCACAATCCACAGTACTGAAAACGACATCCATTCCATTTCTGCATCCCCTCAGTATGATTTACCGGTACATTGACCAACCAGAGCTGAACGGTTGAGGTTTTGCAGCTGGTTGTCCGTCCTTACCTTCAGGCCTGGCCTTCGGACAAGTTTCATGAGAAAAGACACAAACACATGTTGTACGCAATGTCCAAGCTTTCTTCTTACCCCCCTATTTTGCATTTTTACCTCAGTCTTCCCGTTCTCTAGAACCAATGCTCACAAAGCAAGTCCAGTCTTGAGGAAAAGCATGCAAGGTCCGGTATGCAAAGTCCACTGGTGCACCAGATGAAATTTGACTAAGGGGGGATACAGCATGGTCCTCCAATAAAAAAAAACATTTAGATCCCCTTCCACCCAATATCATTGTCTGTGGCGGCGGTTATGGACACCTATGGAGTCAACACTTTTTACTGATTTTTTCAGCCCCCTAATATCGAGGAAGGCTGAATTTTTTATAAAATGACCTTCATATTATGGGTAATCAGGAAAATAAATATGGCTCTGATATCCCTTTTTCTTCTTGGTGCGCAATTTTTTATGGCAATGAGTTTACATCACGTCCGGTCAACACTGTAGGGATCGCCTACTTATAAGTTCTTTAGCTGAGCTAATCAGAAGGTGATGAAGACTAAATGGTGCATTCTTCAATAACAGACTTAAATAACAATTTATTAACCGACAGCAAAAAAGGTTAAAATTTAGATATTAAGAAAAGGGGATCGCAGGCCGGACGATGCAAAATAGAACAGAGAGAGAAGGAACAATGTTTCAGTCCTATTTATACTTTAGCAAAGACGCCTCGCTGTTGGCACTCACATCAACCAGGAACAGTCAACTAGGTGCGAGTGCTCCGGAATCGAACACACACCCCCATATAAGTACTATTAATCTGGAGAGAATCTTCCTCAATGGGACATGGGCAACTTTAAGTCGTTTGTCAAGATTTCGTAGTATGTATGTTATATTGGATAAAAATCAAAATCGTCGAGGCAATATATAAGTAACAAAGTTTTTCAATGTGGAACATTGTTCTTTCGGGGATATTACTGGTAAGCGGGGGGAAAATCGCCAACTTGGCGAGATTTCGCCAAAACATGAGATTTTGAAGTTTGATCATCAAAATCACCAAAAAAATATTTTTAACAAATAAATAATGTTTTTAGGGAATAAATTTGATGGTAATGAGTGGGGGGAGACCCCCCACCCCCCTATCTATTTTTAACACCCATCGATTTGGGTTAAACCGCCCTCGTAAGGCATCAAGCAAACACGAATTTCGCTATCAAAGACCCGCCGACTGGCGCATCCCACCATTGAGACAATATCAAAATGAAGTAAAGACCACAAAAAGTATTAAAAATCAAAAGAAACTGTTCATATTTACAAGCAATAGCTACAAAAAAGACAGAAAAACGACCTTCCTCAGGAACGGTGTTTCGTACACTGCCACGTTCATTCTAGGAATGAAAACAAAACAAACAAAGTGTTGCCACTAACTTTCTACTATATACTTGTTAATAATATTATGACATACAACAAACGGCAACTAGCATCTCGCTTCCCATTGGTTTAACGCTTGCATTGTCATCATTGCACTCAAGCATCCAGCAATACGCCTGCGTCACGGTAGCGCGACGGTCGGTATTGCATCATCATCCCTAACTACAACCATGAAAACCAGACGGCGGCAAAGCTGGCACACTTATCGCCAGATTGGCGAATTTCCCCCCGCTTAACCGTGAATCCCCTTCTTTCGAAAGCTTTTTAGTGTATATAGTGACCGCAGCTAGAATTGGTGCCTGAGACGTAATATATTAGATGGAGTTATTACTGTAATTATCATCGAAACATTTTTCTTGTGCTATGATAAGGCAGCCGAAACAGAAGTAGTTAAAATACTGTAAAAAAATCGGTCCCTGAAGTTGTGTAATAAGCATTACTAGGCGTTTTTGAGCATTTTTGATCCTGCTTCAGCCGCCAGTTCTAAATAAACAGAGTATAACAGGGGTTACGCCATGGGGAGCCTAGTAGTTAAGGCATCGGCTTCGGGATCGGAGTGTCCCGGGTTCGATTCACGACACCGCTAAAGACCCATCGAGTATATGCGGAGTACGTGCTCGTTAAATCTGTGGGTCCGAAAGTCCTGTGGTCCGTCATGGCGCAGTTTACCACGGGTCCAGGTGTCTGGAGACTATTTCCCTCCCCTTCAGATGCAAGGCAAAATTGTGGAGGTGCGATAGATAGTGGCAGTATCTATCATCTCATGAGGCAGAAGTCGGACTCCTGCCATTTTATGGGCCTCATTTTTTCAGGAGCCGCACCCCCTTTGCCTTGAATCCTTGTGGAGCTTGGTAATTCCAAGTGGCACACGACAACAACAACACAACAGGGGTTGGTGAGCGACCGCGAGCAAAGGGAGGAAGCCTACTTGTAATCATTTAACCAGGTTTGACGATTAATCGTGAAATCATTAAATTCAAGCTGAGTAAAACCGTATCGCTCAAAAGTAATCATGATTTTTAAGCGAAACCAATAAAATTCAAATTCTGATCATAAGTAAAATTTATGTATGAATCTATGTAAGAAGAAGCATGATAAGTAGCCTCAAAAGAGGTCCGATTTTTAAGATTTCAATCATAATTTAATAATTTAACAAGGTTTTGGCAATCAAGATAAATCATTAAATTCAAACCCGATTAAACAAGTATTTATTTTCTTTGCGTCCGTTTAGTAGCACAAAATGGTTGTTTCAGGCGTGTAATTAGTATCGTAAATAAACATTTATGATTGGTAACCTCTCGTAATAATCGGTGGATGGTCGAAGAACCCACAACTGTTCTTTTTATAACGTTTCCTAACTGAACGTTAAACTTGTAATAATCAACAGCAACAACATGCTGTTATCATGGCTATTTGTATCTATTTTGTTTTTATAGCCTTTATTACGTTCGGAGGATCAAAATTAATTCCCTTTCTACAGTTTCCCCGATTTAATTCATTTTTTTCTCCATCCAAAATTAATTTAACCGAGCAATCAACTAATGTGTATTTAAGAGTTATTATCTTTCATTTTTGTAAAAAGTGTTTTATCGCTCTTCGAAAGGTGCATACATAAATTCCTTATTTTGTCTGTAGTTTGCATTATTTGGAGTTATCTAGTTTCGAAGCCATAAAAATTATAAATGCAATTGCAAGATCCAATAATTTTTAAAGTAAATAAGGATTGTTTTCTCAGCAACACATTGTGATTAATGATAGATTTAAAATCCAGTGTTTATCAAAAAATGTCAAAACGAGGCGTAGATTAGTTTTAAATCCCTAACATCTCGAAAGACGAAGCATTAGAGCACTTCTAATAATGAAGCTAAAGACCCCTCTTAATTTCTCTTTTTTTTTGGTTAATTGAAATCTAGTTCTCTATTTTACCAGTATTTCTCCATGTTTTGTTGCATAGCCTCCTAGTCGGTAGTTTTAGTTACGCTAATTTATAAATCTAAATATTCATCTTTAAAAATTTTAAATTTTCCACTCAAACCATCTTCATAACTCTATTAACAAGTTATATTCAAGAAATAATTTTATTTAATCCTTTATCTTAAAACTTAATAAAAAAAATAAGTACGTTGTCAAATTTTAAACCTATGAATAAATTAAATGATTTACTTCAGTTCCGATAAAATGAAGCATAGAAATCTAAATTAGCACCGTAATCCCCAATTTTTTCTTTAAAAAACACTTCAAGGTAACTCTGCTTGATCCTGTGACACATTTCCACTCTATATAGAATTAAGTGCGTTTAGCATTTTTCTTATCTTACAAGGTAAGATATCCACCAAATTTAACCCTACAGTGCATACTGATGCCATTTGGCAACACGACATTTTTCCCTATTTCCTACTCGAACTTTCATTTCCAAACGGCAACACCATGCAATAAGTACAATAGACATAACATTTCATTGTATTAGCACTTTAGATCGCCAGTAGATCATAGCAGGGGTACTATTTTGAGACATTTGTTAGTAGCTAGAGAAACGAAAGTCAAGACACAGAAAACGCCAAAATTAAAGGACCATATAAATTAAAATAAAAAAAATTTTCAGCTTGAACAAAAAATGTTTTGAAAAGATAAGTTGTTTTTTTATATTTTTAGAGCATTTGGTTTTATTTCACTTCACAATTAATTTCACAAGAGACACAAATTAATTTCACAAGGACAAAGTTTTTTGCCAATAAAAAGTAGAAAAAAATTAAATTAAATTTTTTTAGTATTTTTTTACTAATGTACACCATAATAGAAGTCACATAAATGATTTTCAAGTGGATTTAAAAAATCATGCATTGTAGGGTTAAGGATTTAGATCTTTTGCAGAGTAATCAATTTGTGAGTTAGCATTTCATTTTTTCTAGTAGATCCTAATAATTTTTTACATTTATGTAGCAATAAGAAATACTGCTTTCAAGCTCACTGAAAAAACAATTTTTATGGTAAAATCATATTGTTTATTAATAATTAATTTGTTATTTAAATATAAGATTTTGATAACTTCCTTGTTAATTTAACTGAAAATTTTTATAAATTGAGGTGTTTGTCTACAATTTTTCTCTAACCTCTCGCAGATTGATTTGTATTCATAAAATAATTATCTCAGATTAGAAACAAAAAGGATACGTTTTTTAAACTTTTAGAGAAAATAAGATCATTTTATGGAAAAGACATTTTTATACGCTCAAAGAATGTTTGCTATAACGAAACGATTTATTTATTTTTAAAATTTAAACAACGCCTTGAATTGAAACATTACGCAAATGGTTCAGGAGGGTAAAGCGTTTCTGGTAAGTATCGAAAATATGAGACTCTACTGTTGGTTTTTATGATTATTGTAAGTGTAACATTTCTTTTTGTATTATGTTTTGTTAGAAATCAATGGAACCATGTTTGAAAATTCTGATAACGATGGTTGCTATCTGAAGCTGTTTTTCTGTTTTGAATTACATAAACATTTCTTTATGAATCAATCGTATTGAAATTAATGTTATTTAACTGCACTCTTGAAAACTAAAGATATTAAATTGATAAGAATGGAGAGAAATTTATAGAGATTGCATTCTTTATTTCAAAAACACGGTTATTTTTCATTTATTTTTATTTTAACAAAATTAACCACATGATATAAACAAATATTCTTCATTTCGGACTAAATGAATGCATTCCTGTAGGACTCCTAACTGCTCAACATTGAA
Organism: Tetragnatha versicolor; assembly: GCA_024610705.1. Taxonomy (NCBI): domain Eukaryota; kingdom Metazoa; phylum Arthropoda; class Arachnida; order Araneae; family Tetragnathidae; genus Tetragnatha; species Tetragnatha versicolor. The sequence continues at coordinate 52,036,072 of JANDEH010000010.1, read as the reverse complement.
CCCAATACAACATATAAAACAAAGCCACTGTTTTAAGTCATTATAACTTCTACTCTCTTTGAGCCAAAAGACACCCAAACTCCGAAGTAAAGCAAAGAACAGGGTCTAACCCCAATGTTATGATTCAACCTCCGACCATCATTTTTCACCCCATATTAAACTTCCTCTTCAAATCACATTTACGCTATCATGCATTTAACTTTTAGCAACTCATTCACACGTGCAAAGTTTCTTAAACTCTCCTTACAAGACTTTCATTTTTCAACATCTGCGCTCCCCCATTCCCTGAAAGTTTCCTCCAGCCAGAAAGATCTTCCCAAACCTGCATCAGCATTCCAATGGTTAACAGGAGCGTGATGATGGATAGCTTGTCGACAGCTTTCTCAAGGACAAAACTTTGCTTTTATTGCTTCAAAATCGATACCTCCCAATTTTCTGTAATGAAGTCTTCTTTTCTGGACCTCTGAATCGCTCTACATCAAATCAGTGTTTAGCGACCCGTTATGTTTTTAGCTCTGAATTTAATCACTGAAAGTCGGTATAATTTTTATGACCTAGGGACCTCCAAAGAGTGATTCGAAAGCCTCTTTAAGTTGGCCAACCATAAAAAAGGAAGTTCCAATAAGTTATGCTTTACCATCCCTTTAAAAAAAATGAATGAGATGGAAGAGGGACTTGGGGGCGTGTTAACATTTTTTAATGTGGGAAAATTTTACAAAAATATTAAGTGTCTCCAATGTAACGATTCCAATTTCTTTAAAATTATTGATCGTGCTTTCACTAAATATTTCGGTTTTCATACTATAACCGGGTGCCAATTGTTTTTTTGGCGTTGCCAACTACGGCGATAATTTATTTTCTAGCAACCCGGCGAATATACTGGATAGTGGATCTTGATGTCAAGAGTAGTGCCAAAAGAGTCGAAAAGCGCGGCAAGGGGTTGAAAAATATCACGATGCCTAAATACTTTAATTACCAGTCTCTAAGAGCCAATGAGAAGTCACGACTCCAGATTTCTTGTATATTACAGCTATCTCATTGGTTCTGAGGAGTTTGGAACTCGAGTAAATAACGACGTGTGTAAAATATAGCACCAATATTGCTTTTTTACTACCAGTTCAAACGTACATTCTTATATATTGATGATAATTAGCATGCATTAATCTTTCCTACAAAAATATTATAATCTATAAAAATCATACTCATTAAGTAAATGCTTATTTGTATTATTATTTACTTATAACACGTATTTGACTTATTATGTAACTACTTATAAGATAGCTGCAGCTATGCAATGTCTTTGCGTTAAGCTAGTAAATGCATAAAAATCAATGAGATGAATAAAATTACCCTAGGCAATAATGTGATAAACCCACTTTGGTATTCATTTAATAAAATATTAACTCTTATAAAAGTGATGGCTGATTAATGCCCGCATAGAACGTACGACACATTTTTATCTCTTTTCAGTTTTTTAACATGTCTTCCTGATACGGTTCGTATACGATAAGAAAATCAAGTTTAACTATTCTGTAAAAGGGAACACAACTTATTAGTGGAGACTACATACGCTAATGGTATACCTATAGTTCTACACTACTTACTAGAACTCAAAAGAAAATGTCAGCTACACTGTAAAAAAAAACTGTAGAAAAACAGAAATTTTCAAAAACAATGTCTTTATGTTTACAGAGATATTCTGTCATGTAACATTCCCACCGCACTTCTACTTATTTTATGTAAAATAACAGCTTTTATCTAGTTTTTTAGCTTATCTGTACTTAAACAGAAACTTACTGCATCGAAAACGAATACAGCTATTGGCAACATTATACTGAATCTTCGTTGGTTCAGTGGTAGCGTGCGTGCTTAGCATGCGGTAGGTCGTGGGTTCTATCCCCGGATATTAATTAATTAAAATTAGAAAAAACTCTACTAAAATAAGTGCATGCGCACAAGCAGAAAATTATTGAGAGGCAACAGAAAAATCTGTAGCTCACTTGACAGAAAGTTTCTTTTTACAGCATTTACCAGTAGGTAACAGCTTTTTTCTGTTTACAGGATTTTTCGGCCTACAGAAATTTTCTGGCAACTTTTTCTGCCAGAAATTTTCTGTTTTTTTGCAGGATTATTTTTTACAGTGTACAGTCATGAAAGGCGAAAAACAAGACATTCATAGAAAAAGAAAATACGCGATCATTTGAATATTTTGATTACAAATTATTTTTCTATAAAATAATAGTTTACAGTCATTCAAATTGTGTCAGTATTTTTAAGCAATTACCCAGTTAAATCTAATCTTACACATAAAATATAATGCACTAAGTCGAGCACTATAGATGTATTTTGCTTTTTTTTCACTTAGATAATTTGATAGTTAGATAAATGAGTAATTCAGAGGTTTTTTGAATAATGTCTTATTAATCTTAAAAAACATTTTTCTGAACTATAAAAAAATGTCTTATTCGCTTTTATTTCTAAAATTAAGGCTTTTTTGTGGTCTTAAATAAAAAAATCGTTATATCTTACATGTAAAAGATGGCAGACATTTATACTTGAAGAAGTTCTTATATAGCCTCCTATCCTAATTAGATTAAAATTCAATCAGGAATTAAAACTGGGACTATATATATAAGACATTTTATGAGTTCGGTAGATATATCATATTTCTCCCCCTCATAAAAGTTCCCTTGATATGTTTTACTTTAAATACAATTATTTTCCCGAAACTCAAAAACAATTACATCCTTAACTTTTGCTAGCAAATTATTAAAATTGTTTTGAGAGAAAAAGTTTACATCAAAAGGTCTTAGTAGCACGCAGACCCGTAATTTCACTCTATTTAGTTATTTGCAATACGAGTTTAGCCACACATTTAGATAAGTTTATTGCACCTTAATACACATTACCCCATCAAAAAAAAGAAACAGGGTGAATACGGGTGATCAATTCAAAATCATTCTTTTTCATAAAAGCGTATAACGACTATAATTAGAACGAAACTACCGGAAAATAAAATCATTCCAGCATACTCAGCCGGAGCGATTAAAAGGGCAATAATAAACAAGGGATCTCTGGCAAATTGAATGATCCTTCATCAAGAGCGATCTCTCCGTTCTCTTGTTATCAGCTTCAACTCCGCTGACTGGAAACACGCAAAACTAATTTCCTCGAATGCCTTTTAAATTCGTCGTTCATTTTGTTCGTGGCGAGTAGCGAAATCATTGGACAATAAGATGACGGTGAGATTTTCTTAGAACGGAAGAATGTCGTTTAAAAAGACATCTAATGAAACTGCATAGTTTCCGAAAAATTCTTCTCGAACAGTGAAGACGGTTTGAAATTGATAGTATTTGTTGTGGTAGATTGGAGGGCAAATTATTGTTAGAACGCTCTTTAGAATGGACTGTTTTTGTCTGCAAAAGCCATCCTTCACTGGAGTTAACATCTTCCTAAGATGACTTGAGGATAAGGGTTTTTATATTGTTTTTTCTTCAAGCATCTGAGTAAATTATTTTATGCATGCTGACTTAGCTTACAGTGAAAGTTAATATCGTATTATTTTATAGTTGTCAGTAAAAATGTAAAGTGTGTTTTGAACCAGATTGTTTTTTATTGCTTTCGAGACCTATTATCAAAATTTGTTTAAAAAATTAAAGTATATATTTTATTTTATTTGTTTTCGTTATTTACTTTTATTGGAATTTGTTTATATATAACTCCTTTTTGTTGTACCTAATATTTAATTTTATTATTTAAACATTTATTTACTACAGTCACATCTAACAAACAAATGTATGCTCTTTTATTTGAAATTTCCTCTGTGAAAGAGTCTATGAATTAAATAAGTTTTATGTGACATTACCTTAATTTTTATGCAAACTATATAATAATAAATTCTTCTTCAAACAAATAAACCATAAAAATCCCCCGAAGATTTACTTATTATCTCACAAATTTAAAATCAAGATAAGTTAATCAAATGAGCAAAAAATGAAAAAAAAACATGAACATGGTAGAATTTGTTTTAAAATTAATTGATCAGTTATCCATAGATTAAAAAAATAATTGAATGTTTAAAAGCTATTTTAAGAAGCTAGAAGAGAAAAATACGAAAACAAAGCATCTATTTTGAGTGTGTTACTTTATTTTATTGGTACTGACGTACTATCCCATCGACCTTTCCGTGGCCGTCTAATTCAGCGGCACATGCAATGGAATTTGACGTAACGCAATGGAATTTGATTACGTTTTTGACTAAGCGGTAAGGTCGACGGTATAATACGTAAGAACCATTTTATTTTATTTTTAACATTAATATTTAAAATTTCATACATAATTTTCTCTTAAAAAATCTATTTTATAAAAGTATATATGTTACAGTTAATGTTCAAAATCTGGTAATGTTCGAAACACCTAGGTAAAGTATGAAATATTCTGTACTTTACCTTAGGTAATTCTCATTTTACCTTAGTTATTCTGAACATTACCGAATTTCGGACATTAACTGTAACATACATAAAACAAGAGAAATGTCACTGAACTTGAATAGTCGATTTGTCCGTATATTCAAGGCATTGCATTTGCTAAAGAATACACTGTTTATTAATACAATCAAATATATAGCATAAGTACTATACCCCATCTAATGTGCAGTATATTAATTAATACTCCAAAGAAAACAAGAGTATTTTTTGTAACCTTGTAGATTCCTGTTCTGTCTAAGGTACCATGAAACTCATTAGCTTCAATCTACTAATATGGTTGCTAAGCAAATGTCCCTTTTGTGTAATATTACATTACGTGTTCATGACCTCTATAAGTGTATTTTAGTCTCTCTTGGATAATTAACCCTACAATAGCACAGGTCATATAGATCTAATACATTGATTAAAACCAATGCTATGTTTGCTCAGGGAATAAGGAGATTATTTTGTGATAAAAGTTGAGTAAATACACTATTTATGCATCATATTTTTATTGCGTTACTTTTTATAGAACTTAAAGATAAAAATCATTCTTAAAATAAGCTATCTTGTGGTATTACATTTGTTGATAAGACTTAAAGAATATCACAAATGTGAGATTTTTTTCGTTGGATTAAAAAAGTTTGTAAGAAAAATTTTTTCCTAAACCCTCAATTTTTTACTTTTATCGCTTTATATTTGCGGATTAATTAACTGAAATGAATTTAAATTCAGATTAACTTAAGTTTCTAAATTATAAGGAAATTTTAAAGGCAATTGATTGTTCATTAATTTATAAATTGCTTTTTATGTAGTTATTTAGTTATTTTTCTTCGATAACAGTAGTTATTAGAAATTTGAAGGCAATTATAAAGTTTTAAAAGATCCTTCCCTCTTTCAGTTTACTTATTGACATACCATATTAAAGAAAGAAAAGCCATAAAAAGCATGCTCAATCTGTAAGTTTATCTGTTATTACTACGGTGAGTATTACTCCCCCAATAATAATTTATTGTAAACATTCCTTTATTAATTTATTTTTTAACATTTATAAACATAAATTTGTAGTTATTTTTATCATTTCAATAGCTAAGGTAGTAGTTAAATTTTTATAATACTTTTAACAATTGTTAAATAATTAAAAATTCCGAGTATACTACAAAAGTTTATTTTACAATATGAAGTTCTTAAAATGAAACCGGTAGTAATATGCCTTCGTCTTTTCCTGAAATTAGATATTATAACTCTTAATTTGGCCACTTCCAAATAGTTATCTGAATCAATATTGGCCCGAAGATAGGTCCTGACTTCCAACAGATTAGAGCAATGTCTAGCATCTAGAAGAATAGTAATATGCCTTCATTTTTTTCTAATCAAACGTATTTTTTTATATTTTTCTACTCAAGATCCAATTAAAAAAAATTATTTTCTTTTCTTCTGAAATAAGTTCTGATACAAATTCATTAAAAATACAGGGTCTGCTATTAAACAAAATCAAACACTCTATTTTTAGACAACGAATAAAAAAGTGTTAATTACATGAATAAAATATGAGTTTTTTACATGGAATAAAAAATGTCGTTCTCAAAAATGCTGTATTTTTTTTGTTAAATCGTGCTATAAATGTCTTGTGAAGAGGTCAAATAAGAATTTTTTAATTAATATAATTTTTTTATAAAATTTAAAGCAGTTTTTTTTAATTTTCACTTTACCAAAAATACTAAGTTTGTAAAGCTATTGAAAATTACCCTTTTATTTTTCATAAGGTAAATTTTAAAATCCCAATGTTATATAAAAAGAATAGGGTAACTAGCCCTTTTACACTTTTAAGGATCTTTGAATCCTTAGCTAGTTATAAACAGGTTTTAGTGAAAATTCCCTTTAAAATTATTAATTAATTCTAAAAAATTTCCTTAATTATAATTAGGTATTTTTTTTACTTGCATGGAGTTAATAAGCCTGAAAGAGAATTATTCGCTATTTATAACGTTACAGCAACAGTTTAATGGTTTCTCTGTTCTTTTTTTAATACTGAAATAAAACTTTATTGCCAGTTTCCTACTTAAATCATTAGCAGCTTTCTTATTTTCTTATTAAATCTTTCTCCATTTAACAATTAAGTAGAATTTCAAAATTTATTTCAATCAGGAAGGGAAGTTGTTACAATTACTTTATTGAGATAATCTGCCAGGAGTCACAAGTCTAGACTAAATTAATAGTTATTACTAAATATTTTTGAAATAGTTACTTACGTATCCAATAAGATAAAATTAAACTCCATTACTTTCTAGGTCTGTCAAGAGAAACGTTTTAATAGAGGTCTTGCTCAAAGCTTGTTTTTATAGTTTTTTGTCTCAACCTTTAGATAATTTTAATGGCTCATTTCTTAAGTTTTCAAACAACTAACGCTATGTCACAAAATGGCTTGATTAAAAAACTCCCTTATAATAATTATCAGAATGTTTTGTTTAACTAGCACATTTTTAATTTATATTTATATTTGTTAAATAAAGAATTTTTTCTTGAGTTTTAGTTAATTAATGTTATTAACTTAATTTTTATTAACTGTATGTGCTTTAAAGTATATAATTAGTATATTTTTGGTTTGTTTTCTTGTACTTCCTAATGACAGGATTTCTTTTCATTTTCTTTATTAAATTAAGTAATATTTAGTAGCATACTTTTAAGTTAGTTGGGGTCTTTGTTTTAAAAAAAATATTAACCCTAGGTGAGTTCCTGTATACCTTACGGAATCAAGATCAACTTTTCAGCACTATTTTTATAAAAAGAAATACTCTAGTAAAATTTTCTAGTATTTTTCTAGTAATTTTTTAACACACACAAACACACCTCAATATTTTAATTAGAACTTAACTAATTATTCAAATAGACTAAAATTCTGTTATGAAAATTTCTGAGTAATATTTTAGAAGCAAGTATCAATTGTTGAACCTCCATTTATAATTTTAGGGTAAATCTCCATTGCATATTTCGTACCTAAACCTACTTAGTTTCCGTTTACTGAAACTATTTCATTAAATAATTACTATCAATCATTTTGATAAAAAGATAAAATACTTTCCTGAAGTGTCATCCACTAGGTTCAATAAATATAGACCCTAGGTACAGAATCTTATACGTAACGACCATCTCCAGGGTTCTGACAAGTGGTTTTTGCTCTTCCCTCCACCACCCAATCCGAGAGGGATTAATTCAATAAAGCCGCACCAACGACGCTTGCCTCTCTAGTGTAGCCCCGAGCGATGGGATAATATTAATGCTTCATTTGTTTTGTCGCAGTTTGACAGGTTTGAAGATTGCAGGGTCCTTCAGAGGGTAATTGAATACAGCGTTGTGTGGAGAAGTTGAGGATATTTCTAAAACGGCCGCGGGCCAGGAGCCAGATTACGCAAAGTTCACCGAGTCGAAAGGGTTTTTTGAGGGCTCTTGCCAAAGGTAGAGCACATGGATGTTTAGTTTAGCTTAGTTAGAGTTGCGTACAGGGTACTTCTTCAGGGACTAAGGAGGTTATTTAAATATCCAGTAAATGATAACTATTTATTTGCGTACTAAGATTTAACGTATGGTTTATATACTTCCTGGATAAAATCTTAAGAATATAATATTCTCAATTACCCAGTAGTTATTGTATTAACTCGGAATGTTAGTAAAGTTTTTTATTTTTAATAGATTCTTTTATATTTTTCCTTAAAACAGGATAAATACTATTTTAATTATCCTTGTTACTAATGATGGCATAGCACTTGATTTAACAATCAAAAGCAACAAAATAATAAAATAACCATTGGAAACTACATAGAATACATAGCGAAACCTTGCACCTTGTAAAAAACCTGAATACTGTGAGTTTTGTAATGATTTCTAATATAGGTATAACCTCATTATCTCAATTATTACATTGATACTTCGAAAATTTAAATAATATCTGGAATAACTATTTTCTCCCCTTGAAATTAACTCTATTTTCCTTTGTGATCTCGAAAACTCCCTATCTCGAAATCTTTTTCAGGTCATTTGGATTTCGAGGTTTCAAAGTTATTCGCCATACAGATATTGATTCAAATAACTTCAAAGCATTTCCAATAGAATTAAAAAAGCTCATAATATTCCAAATAATATTAAAAGAAATTGAGGTGAATCTATTGAAATAACGCCTAAAAAATAATTTGGTTTTAGTATCTTTTTAAAGATATTTTCGTTCTCAAGTTTTTTATTCTTTGTCAAAAGCCTCCTTTAGCCATTGATATCAAATCTTACAAAAATAAGAAAGTGAAAATGCAACAAATAGCTGGAAATTGCATTAAGATTAAACGTTTTAGATCGTCAAACTAGATTTTACTCAAAATAGATCTTATATAGGGTGTACGTTATTTAGCTGCAAAAGGTGTATACATATAAATGCTACAAAGTTATTTGAACTGTATACGTTTTTTTTTCCTTTTATATTGATTCAAAGACTTCAAGATTGAATTTTCGAAACCAAAATCGAGTCAATTTAATAAACTAAGTTGTATTCAAAAATCCAATTGAGAGAAATTGAAAACATTCCTCTTAAACCTTTTTATCTCTCCTTATAACCATCATACCATTCTCTTGTGACAATCTAAAAAACCATAAGTGAATTTATAGGTCTAACACTTAAGGGAACCTCTTACAACAGACATTGGAGGAGCTATTTCCTCGGCACTTTCCCAATATCAAATCAATAGTGTGACTGATATAATAAGTGAGATGTCTTCAGGTGATCAGAGACCTCTAAAGAATAAGGCACAAAAGGCAAGAAGTAACGAAATTCCGCCACTTTGAAGTCGGAAAATACTTTAAAGAAGGGAGAAAGAGGGATCTCTTATAGGAAGGTTAAAGTCCTGCTCTAGAAATCGCAGAGAATTCTAGATCCTAAATAGTAGACACGAGATTATGTGTGAAATGTCGGAATATAAATTTCATGTGAGGAATATATTTTATTAATTTTAAAAATACTTATTTGTAATGATTTAATTGGTTGAATCAAAATATTATAAGCACGAAAAATAAGAAATAGGAAAAACGAATTATTTTTTCATCTTTATGGCTGTAAAGTTCTACTTACCTCCCATTTGTATTGCTCATGCATTCAGATGCAAGTGCTGGTTTTTATTAAAGTCTCTGTTGAAAAACTTTACTTAAGAAAATACATACATACCTTTATATAAGTATATAGTGTATCTTCGTACAATGAACAGTGCTTTCGAAATCTAAGTGTAAAAGTAATTGCAGCAAAAGCTTCAGTACTTGAATTGCACCATTTAATAAACACTAACAGTTATACTATTGGGTAAAAATTACACTGGGGAACAGCAATTTTGTTGTCTTAGAACTGTGACTTGTTTTTAAATCACTTTTAGGCCCCAAATCTAAAAGTAACTAGTTTTTTCTGTCACGTCAACTTTTTAAGATACAGGATACCCCCAAAATGTGCATAAAAAGCAAAATAAATGACTGAATTCGATTTTCAGGGTCAAAAACCATTACTTTAATCTTTAAATTACACCAGAGAGGACAAGAAAGGGTTAAGTTTCTAAAATATGAAAATTTGTAGCAAATGGATAGGTTTAAGAGGTAATTACCCCCCTAAAATGCAAAAAGAAACGTTAAAAATGATAGAGGTTATTTTACGTTATTTTTTTCTCTTATTTTTTACGCAGTTCATCTTTAAAAGGTCTTAACCCTTCCCCAAGGACCCAAATTCAATGAAAATAGGCAGCAATGATTTTTACTAATAGCGATTAAGTTGTAGCGTCCCCGAAGCACCCGCGAAAGGGTTCAGAAAAATATGGAGATGTTAACGTCCCCGAAGCGACACCCTTAACCGATTTTAGTAAAAACCATTGCTGCCTATTTTCATTAAATTTGTGTCCTTGGGGAAGGGTTAAGACATTTTAAAGAGGAATTGTGTAAAAAATATGGGAAAAATAGTGTAAAATAACCTTTATTATTTTTAACGTTTTTTTTTTTGCATTTTAAAGGGGTAACTACCTCTTAAACATATCCATTTGCTACAAATTTTCCTATTTTAGAAACTTTAATCTTTCTTGTTCTCTCGGGTGTAATTTAATGACTAATTTAATGGTTTTTGACCCTGAAAATCGAATTCAAAGTCATTTATTGTGCTTGTTATGCACATTTTGGGGGTAACCTGTACCTTAAAAAATTGACGTGGTAGAATAAAACTAACAACAGTTTTGTAATCAGTGTGCCCATTGAACTCTAAAAGAGCAAAAAAATCAAACTCACCAGAAATTATGTTAAAAATTGTTCCCCAGTTTTGTAGTATCCATAAACAAAAGAAAACTTTTAACTTTATGTGACCTTACAGGGTGTTTCAACAATTCCACTCTAACTCTGAGTAGAAAGATTCCTTTCGAGTAGTAGATAAAATTTGCCAAGATAATTTTACCTCTCCTTCTAATTTTATTTTCGAAAAATCCGACGTCATATCAGATAAAAACGTAATGGTTCTGTTCCATAGCGGGCACACAGACCCCACAAATATCTAAAGACAATTCTGTTTATTCGTTACGAGTTCTAAAAATCATACTTTCGTTGTCATATTTTCTAGATTAAGGTGACTTCAATGTCAAGTTTGTTTCATTAAAGGTAAATCAACGTTCCAAAGACTAGTTTCCTACATTATCTACCTTTAACTTTTGGAAACGTTCAAAATTTAAACAAAAGTTATATAATCCTTACGAAAATTTTCGACTGATGCCAAACTTCGTGTGTTTTGTTTGTTTATTCAAAAAACAAAGAAAACTTACCGTTCTGCTGCCAAAGGCTTCCTTTTTAGCTGGATGGGTTTTAAGTTGAATGGAATAACTAATCCAATCAGTCTTCACTAAAAGAAATAATTTAGGTGAATCACTAACTACATTAATCAAGAAATACGTACCTGATAGCAAACAATTTACTTCAATCATCTAAATGTTGCATGCCTAATGTGAATAGAATTGTTTCATCTAATTGGTAAAGACATTAAATTTTTTTTAGTCAAGATTCTAAAATTGGCAGAAAATGTTTTAAGTATCTTTCAGACTGGTACATCTTCATCTCAAAGGTCCTGTTATTTTATTTGTAATTAATTAACTTTGAATTCGGCAACATTTATACACAATTGTTATGTATAACAACTTATAAATTTAATTTTTTTAAAAAGTCTGGCAATATTTATTCCTTTGAATAAAACTGAAAACTAACTCTACTACTGCTGCTGTCTACTACAATCAGTTGCTGATCTCCTTGGGGTTTTTAAAATTCTATACCCTTCATTGATAAGTGTATCTGTATAATCTTAATTTGCTTTTAATTTGAAATATATTAAATCAAAGCCGCTATTTCACTTACGAGACATATAAATCAATCATTACTATTTAAAAAATCCATCATTACAATAAAAGTGTATAAATTGAATTTATAACATTTATTCAAGTTGTAAACATCTTACGAAACTCCTTAAGTCTATGATTGAAACAGATTTATAACACTGTTTCATAAATAACATCATCTGTTTATGTATGAAACTGATATAAGACTGATTCAAGTATACATCCCGATTCTAATAGTATTCAGCCTAACTAAACACCTAAAGCCCATGACTGGAACTGTAGATAATAATAATTCAAATAGTAGTACACAACATCCTTGCAAAACACCCTTGGATCATAATTGAATCTTACATACAACCAGCCCATGATTAAAACTACATATAATCAGATACAGTCATTCAGAATCAGATTTTTTCTAAGAAAAACCCTCTGATTGAAACTGATATAGTGCCACACTGATTCAAATAGTGAACATCTTAACGACACAGCATCCGTCGGCCCATTTCTTTGCTACAAATCACTCTCCCTCAAGTGCTGCGATGCGATCTGCACTTCTGCTGAGAAATATTTGGGTAATAAGGAACCATCTTCTGCCGTGAATTATTGGGGATTTTTGCCTTCCTCTGCAATTACCCTGCCCGGGTCAAGGGTACTCTTCTAACGGATGGCGTGGTTATCTGAGAAGCTCAATCGTAAATCTTCCGGGGTAAACGCAGACACCTGTTACTTTTTCCAGGGATCTATTTAAATATGCCGAAGAGGAAAAAGTGCTTTGGGTGTAAGCAGTTTGAAAGGGGATTCAAGGCGTGAGGAGAAGTTTTATCCAAATGAGGAATATACTTTGTAGTGGGGATTTCTTTTAGTTGAAAAGCGTTAAATATCTGAGCCTAGTTAGGAGAATTATTCAAACTGAGATCATCAATTAAATACAGTTACATATGCATGAGTAAGGTATCATTGATACTTTTTAGTGAAGTGTTTAGTAAGCTTATTCGCACATTTAATTTTTCTGATAATAAACTGTTCTGCTTCATTATACAGAATCATATGGTTGTACTGCTGGTATAGTGGTTATTATTATACATCTTTTTTATTTTTGTACTTATTTGTTACTATCAGCTTATTCTTTGGAAATTAAGTAAAAAACGTTTATAATTGCATTTCAATAACATACTTCGTATGTTTTGTGATAAATACTTTAAATTGGTATACAGTAGGAATACTGATAATGACGAGTGAATAACATAATTGTTAATGGAAGTATTTTTTTACCTTCTTAAGCCTTATTATAGAGAGGTTTTGCGAAAATGTCTCAGAAAGATCACTGAGGTAAGGAGGACACTAAACATTTATAACAAATTTTTTTTCAAAATACTTCATACCTACGCATCTTTTTTTAAGTAAAAAAATTAGGTGTTAATTATAATTCTATAAAGCTTGAAAATACTTACAGCGTAATTTTTTCTCATTCAGAAATTTTTATTAGTTAGATTTAGGTTATTTTCCAACCTCAAATACTTTCATTAAGTTCATGAAAATATTCTTCTATATTAAGGGGAGTTTCCTTTTAGTTATGAATTAAATTAGACAATTAAAAAATACTAGTAATAAAAGATACTCAAAAAAACCATTTGGAGAATAACTTTCCTAAACAGATAATAGATAGATTATACAATTTTTTTTCTTTTGAAACGAAATTCCTGTTTTTAAACTTCAGTAGATTTATGATAAAACTTTCGAAATAAAAACAAAAAGATGTTACGAATGTTTTAAAAGTTGTTTAAAAATATTTCTGCTATAGTAAGTGATAATTTTTTTCATGCTTGTATGAACTTTATTCCACTTTACCCCGTGTGAAAAATATCCAAACGTTTACTTTGCTCATTTATTTTACACACGATCTAATACAAAAAAAAGAATGGAAAAAGATATATACACATAGAAAACGTAGATGTTTTGTATTGATTAAAGCTGGGAAAGAATGCGATTCTTTCAAACACAGACACATAAAAAGTATCACACAAAAACGGCAGTTTTTATTAACACTACGTTCAATTCTTCTCATTTTTGTCGTATAATTTGCCTTTTTCCATCGATTCTGTGGTTTATATGACCCATTTCAAGCTTAAGTGCTCTAAATTTGCATATTCTTTTTCTTATTGCGATGTTTTAGATGTGCTATTCTTTTGCATCGCATGAAAAATTCCTTACCCTGTGTCTGTCATAAAGAGCTTTCGTATCTTATGTCACGTTTCCATACGCGTAAATTCTAGTGAATCAGGAAAACTTTGTAAAAAAGATGCATTTGAGTGCATCACATTTGGAATAAAAAGAATGACTTGAATTTCAAGCAAGGGATCCTGATGTTTTCTTAATCTGTTGATCTCCTAATATAAAAAGCGCTAACTTATTTTAAGTTTATCATCCATAATGTGAAGTTAAATTTTATTCACTTATATAAATAAATTGAGTCTCTTTATACTTTTATACAACTGGTATTTTTTAACTGGCTACCACTTTTTTGCTTTTTATGTGTGGTATATTTTCTATTGCTAAGGAATTATCGTTTGAAATTTTTAATTAATAATGACATAATATAGTATTTAAAAACAATCTGACAATAATTTATTTTCGTAGTTCCTTACGGGAATAAAGAAAAATAATCCTTTATTTGTGTTTTTAGTTTTGCTACCGATAAGAAATACTACCAGTTCTGTAATTGAATATGTATTAAAAAAATCGTTAAGATAATAAAAGACCAAATTTTTTAGAACTTTTTTGGAACAGTGTACAGCAATTTACTAGATACCCTTTTTGAAAATTTTCAAGTAAACTGAACAATATGTGACAAACTTAACAAATTTTATTACTTTAAGTTTAAATTAATTTAAAATTATTTTCTGATAATGAACTTAATGTAAAATACCTATTCTATGTTTTAAGACCGTCTCCTATTCATTAAAATTCAAATACGTACCAAATTAACCCTCAGAATTTTAAGAGATAATACATTTGCCTTTGATAATTGCCGTATAGTTATAAGAAAAAAGTCCTATTCTAAACTATTCCGATCTTTTTTTAACACCTTATTTAATTTTTTTCTAGAATACTCCCATCAAAAATGTCCTCTTAGAATCAATCATGCTTTTTAATGCTTCGTATATATAATACCTTTATCAGTTAAAATAAAAACTAACCTTTACCTTCAGGTCACGCTACTAGGTAATAAGCTAAGAAAAAAACCGACTACTTGTTATTTCCGACCCAGATTATGATGCTTTTCTCTATAGTCATTTCTGAGACAGCTTGGCTCTTCCCGAGTATTGGGTTCTTTCTTTTCAGATGATATCTGATGCTGGAAATCATTAAACTAATGACTAAAAGAATTCCTAATGCGCATATCTGGCAGTTTCCCGGTCTTGCCTGGATTTTCACATTCAGGCTAATCGATATTTGCATCTATATAATTCCCATATGATTCTATAACATTCATTAGGGAGTGAGCTTGCTAATGTTACGTGTTAATCTCATTATAAATGATGGTTCAAATTAGGTGGTAAATGATGATGGTGGTAATTTATGAATCCAGACTGGGATTTGATAAGTACAGTAAAAATTTAACTGAACAAGAAGAAGGGATTAATTCTCTGGTATTAGAAGAAACAGTTACAAAAAAATAGATTTATGTTGTAAAAAGCGTGAAAACTTTTAAATAAATTCAATAGCAAAGTTTTTTATGTATCCTAAAAAATCAGTAAAACGCACAAATATAAATGAATCTATAGTTTCATTGAAAAAGGAGTTTTTGAAAGTTGAAGGATAGTTTGAAGGATAGTTTGAAAAAGGAGTAAGTCCAAAAAATGGAAAATGACTTTTTGTGCTAAAAAAACTCCAAGCTTTGCTCTACACATGAGTGAAAATAGGGGAAAAAACTACCCTTATAGGCAGATATAGCCATTTAATTTGGTGAAATCGATATCTATTTATTGTAATTTATAATATATCTAAATTTGAAATTTAAGTCAAATTGTCAATCTTTTCTTGGTGCTATAAACAAACCAAAATAAAATTTACTTTTTTATTTAATGCATTTTTGTACCATTTTTATCCAGTGAATATTTAACGCCATTGATATTAACCTACTCATTTGATATACTGCCTTAGTTTTACTCAATTTCATAAAATTTTTATTTTTTTTTCTTAATATTTCTATTTTTTTTTACTTTTGTGCTAGGAACTAAGCAGAAACATAATTTAATTGTTGATTTAAGAGGTTTTAAAGTTTTTTCCTCCTGAGAAAGGGAACAACTCCATCAACTCTTTTCTTGGGCGCTGGTCGACTTAATTTGTATTTGTATAACTGTAAAATATTTTTGGGTGAATATACTTTTTTCGATGATTTTTTATGCTCTAAATAAGGTCCTGAATTTACAATAAAAAATTTGATGGTCATGCAACAAAAATTCCATTAAGGGTTTTTTTCCCGATTTTTTCAAAACTTGGTTTTTGGACGATTTAAATATATTTGAAACAAAGCAGCGTTGGGTAAGGTATAAATTTTTTTATAGGAAACTTTATTAAATTTGTGGTTATAAAATCTGAAAGGAACATCTCTTCATGACGGTTGAGTTTTCTATTTAATACCATTTTCCTTATAAAATGCAAGTAAATCGTATTTTTTGTTTATTTTGATATAAATTTCAGTGGGGTTGCAAAAATAGGTAATAGTAAACAACTTACACATATAGTTGATCATTTGAAAATATTTTCGAGCTTAAAGTCAATTTTGGTAATCTGATTAATAGTTTTAGGATAAAATGTAAATACTTAACCTATTACCTGCCGATGTTCTCAAATGGGAACATCCTTTTAGGGAATTTTTTACCACTTAATTTTTATGCAGGAATTTGATACTTGGTAGAAAGCAATTCAAAGATATGAAGTTATTTTACATGCAAAAGTTTTTCACGTGCAATTTGGTCTTTTTTGTAGAATTTACATCAAAATGAGATATTTTTGGATCTTCCAAAAGTTGCACAAGTTTCAACTTGTGAAAATGTTAAATAAATTTAGTTTTAAATAATTTTGCTGTTTTTAGGTAGCTGAAGTACACATCTTCTCATTTGGCTTGACATAATAACTTGATATTCCAATTTTGGAGAGTAATTACCAATACGAGGTATCTGTTCCCAAATGAAAACATCGAAACATCGATATTTGAGGGGATTTTATAACATGCAAAAATTCAAGTTAATTTCCTATTTTCTTTAATTTTTTAACCTTTTTTGTCTTAAAGGATCTAAACAGGTTAAGAATGATGTTTTAAATTCAAAAATCTGTAATTTTTATTTTTTCACCTGATTTATGGAGAAATAAATGCCAATTCTTACACTTTGTATATTTTTCGAACTCTCTGATCGATTAATTTTCAGTAATTATCATTAGGGGTTATGCAAAGAGAAAATTTCGGAGGACATGCATATATATTTATATAAAATTTTTTATAAAAAAAATGTTAGGAAAAAAATTGAAGAATTTTGAAAATAAGGAAAAGTGTGTACATCTAAAAACACTCTTCTAACGTAAGCTGGATAATGGTAACATGCAAGTTATGAAAGACTGTATGGTGCTGCAGTTTTCTGTATATTTTCTCCATAAACATTTGAAAATGTTTTGCTAACCGCCTTTATAAATTTTTAGACGTATTTTATTTCATATAGGGCTGACTTAAAATTCCTGAAAACAGAGGTTGTTTGCAGAATGTTCTAGAACAACATAAAGTAAAATGTAACTTATCACCAATACACATAAGAAGGTTCTGTAGGTTGGAATGGTTGTTTACCATTTAAATATATGTTTACTACTGAAAAATGAAATATAGTATTTCATGAAAATATCTCTTTACAAAAATGGCTTCTGCAAGTTGTAAAGCCAGAAACCTTCATGAACATCGGCCTTGGGCTTCAGAGCGAGATGGGCTAAGAAATTTTTGTCTGATTTAACATTTTATGTACTTGCAATCGGATATCTCTGGTAAGTTGACAAAATTACTCCAAAATTGATATTTTTTGTATTTTCTCTATATTTTGACCCCCTTTTCTGTGGCTAAAGATTTCATTTCACGGAAATTAAATTTTAAGAGGACTTAAATGACTCCTTGCTGGACATATTGTGCTCCCAATAAGAAAATGTTTCGAAAAATTTGGGTATTTTTAATTTTTTTTCTGTAAAATATATACGTGTTTTACGATTTTTCAAGCATTTTTGTGGCGGTAAAGATATTAATTGATAGGTCTTAAGTTTTAGGACTTTGTTTCTGACTACAAATGGCAACTTTTCCTCGCTATTACGTTTTGATTATTCCAACTTCGGTTTTTTCACTCCACCCTAATAAATATGTAAATTTTTTCTCATGGAAATCTACAAAATGTTACCCAATTGTTCAAGTATGGGTAATAAAAATGAAACAACCGTCCACTATCATAATAATGTTCATAATTATTGAGTGAATTTCAATCATTTTATTTCAATCATTTTATTTGAATTAATTGTAAAATATGTGCCTTTTGGAAATCCCCTTAAAAACGTCACCCCAAACGTCGATGTTCCCAAAAGGGAACATCCTCAAAATCATACTTAGTATTTTTTTTCTGCCAAAAAATGGCCAGAATGGTTTTAGTAATGATGGAACAAGCCATTTAAGCCAAAAATCAGAACCTTCAATTTGAAATTTGAATTGCGGCGTTTAAAAGGTTATTTTTTCCTATAAATTGGTATCATTTCGTAAATTTATTTGTATTAGTAAAGGAGTGCAAATATATTAGCCCAATAAGAAAACATAGATCAAACATAACCTTCAAGCAAAAAACACCCATTCAGAGATCAAGACAAATTAGATCCATCATCTCACTGCTTACACACAAACCTGGTGATAAATATCAATTGCCCACACCATACCCCATCGTGATTTCAGACACATTAAACTCGAGGTAATATTTTCAGTTCATTACTCAAGTGATCCTATCCCATTGTCACACAGTCTTAGCTGAATCTATTTGGTCGGAAGAAACCCAAGTTTCAGCTGCATCTATCACGGCCACTGTAACGGAGCAGAATGTAGATGCCCATTCAACCACTCCGATCGAGTTGGCCCAAATGATTGATCATTTGGCCCCACAAAGCCGATCATAAATGCCTTGAATCTTCCTTCCAGTTTGGAATGATGAATGTCAGAGCCACTGAGGGTATTTCGCTTTTGTGATCAAGAGAAATGGGGAATAAAAGCATGCCCAAGTACAAAAAGATTGCATCAAAATGTCGTGAGGTAATGAAGAAATTGTGCAAGTAGAAAAGGGATGTGTTAGAAGGCTGTATTCAATGAATGCATATTGGTAATGGGTTAATTTTTCCCAAAGCATCATGGGGGTATTTTTTAAAAGATAGTTGAATTACCAATAATATTTTCGGGGATAAATTTAATTTTTTCAAGTTAATTTATTAAAACCGTCAGCCAACCCAATTTTTTATTCCAAATGAAAAACCTATAATGCTATACAACTTTCAACAAAAAAACGCATTTTTCAATTTTTGCGTTTTCGTTAAGTATTACATTTTCCACTTCAAACGACACCAAAATTATTACTCTACGTGGACTAGAAGTATTTTTAATGATTTCTTAAAGAAATAACTAATGCACTACTAGCAAGTCAGCTTTTCACTAAATTTCTATTTTTCTCAAAACTGAATTTTTTTACCATAAAAGGAATGTTGATGTTGAGTAGGGTGTATCGAAAAAAACATTTTTTCGATTTTGATGACGTAATAGTGCGGAAAAGTTGTCTAAGGTGCCAGAGAGTACCTGTGAATTTTTTCAGAATTTTTGGATAATTTCTTAAGGTGCCACATTGGCCCTGAAGTTCCCCATGTTAATCCAATGGGGCGCGCCGCCAAAAAGGCCGAAAATCGGTTTTTCACCCCTCATTTCTACCCTAATCACACGACGAATGTCTCGTCTCGAGTTATGGACTCTATATGATCTAATAACTTGAATAATAACTTAAATCTCTATATTATGTTGATTGTGGGCTCTGATTTGAACGAGGAAATACGCAATTTTCGACGAAATTTGAGCATACAAAAAAACGTAATATAGATATTTAGGCTATTATTCAAGTTTTGTCGGATAGCCTAGATCATATAGAGTCCATAACTCGAGACGAGACATTCGTCGTGTGATTAGGGTAGAAATGAGGGGCGAAAAACCGATTTTTGGCCTTTTTGGCGGCGCGCCACATTGGATTAACATGGGGAACTTCAGGGCCAATGTGGCACCTTAAGAAATTATCCAAAAATTCTGAAAAAATTCACAGGTACTCTCTGGCACCTTAGACAACTTTTCCGCACTATTACGTCATCAAAATCGAAAAAAAGTTTTTTTCGATACACCCTAATGTTGAGGATAATGTTGATGCGTTAGTATCCACATTTAAGAATAATTTTTTGGGTGGGAAATAGTTCAATTCTTATAATGGTGTCAAAAGTAAAGATTAGTTTTATAATGCCAAAAACAATTAAAAATGCATTTTTTATGAATGACAGGTTCACAACTCTTAATCATATTTCTCTCAAAATTAAATTTGCAAGTAAAATCTTTTTATACATTTATCCTAAACGTTACAAGTTACCCATCAAAAATATTTTAGCTAGTTATTTCTCTCCATTTTTGCATAAAATTCTTCCTAAAACTTGGTATGGTAAAAATGCAGAACTAACTACACAAGGCAATATCAGAGTTGCTTAAAAACTCACCAACAAGTTTATTCATACTGTATTTTTACTTTTTCTTAAACCTGAATTTTTTTTCTATAATTCTTCTCACAAAAATTTAAAATTTAAACTATCAAATATAACCTCAGCAATGTTTCAATACTGAAATATAGATATTTTCATAAGTATTGCACAATTTGAACAAAAACCTTGATAAGGCTAACGAAAAAGAAACTGCACAATACCTTCTTTGTAATGGGCGGTAAAGATAAAGAAAAGATAAGTTAAAGAGCCAAGTTGCAATATCAAGCACGATCTTCTCTTATTTGCGGTAAATGTCTATTCTAGAAGACAACTATTTGCTTTTAGCATGTAATCAAGGAAAAGACTCCTTCGGGCTCTTACGATTTACTATTTATAAACTTCAAGTCAAAAAACCATAAAACCTTTTCAAATGAAAATTCAAAATCTTTCAAACGTCAATGCCTTCATATTCTGATAAGGCAAACCGTAAATTGGGAAGTAGCACTTATGTGACAGGATTTCTTGACGAGGATTCTCTATTTTGGTAGCCAAACTCCAAGGAAATGTGTTTTAAAGTGAAAAAGGCTTGGAAAGAGGAGAGTTTGGAGTTTTTGCTCGGCTCATATTCCACGATGTGAGTTATTTATAATTCAAGGGATATAAAAAAGTGATTTCTATAAAGAAGGATGTTTCTTTCTTGGCTATTGAGTGAAAAAGCGGAGATTCGTATTTGTCAATATTTTGATTACGTGAGTACCATCACGATTGATATACGATTCATACAAACTTTGGAACAGAACAAACTTTATCCATTTTATATCATTAGAGATGGTTAAAAAGTATGGGGCAACTTAAGTCATCTACATGGTTTCATTTATATTTTACAATTGCAAATAAAAAATAATGTACTTGGTTTGAAAGTAAAAAAAAACGAAAACCCTTATTTTGAAATTAAGACAATACGAATAATAAATATGAACTATAATTTCAGTTGTTATAACGTTTACCAAAAGGATTGCATGAAAGATCAACTTCAGGATAAATTTTCACACAGGGAGTCATGCCTACTAAGTAAGATAAGTTAAATATTTGCGCATTTAAACAATTAAAATTTTTCTTCAAAATTAAATATGAAAATATATAATACACCTTTTTAGTCGTGAACAAATTCTGAAATTAATTAGAAAATAAAAGCTATTTTTGAAACAAGAGGGCTTGAAGAAGATTTTTATTCTTAATACTTGCAGGACTCTTTATCCCTCATTTAACCTAACATGTTTCTTGTTAGACTTTATATAGTATAAATGAATATATAAAAATACTTCAAATTAGTTATTTTCGATCGTATAAAAAATTTATGCTTCTTTTCAGATAAGGATATTTGCATTTCAAAACCGAACATGTTTAACATTTTTAAAGATAATCTTTCGGGATAAAGTTCAAACAATTATCCTAGTTCTTACTGTAAGTAAAAAAACTGGAACACTATAAGAAAAATTATAGCACAGATCTGGAAAAAACCTTGTGTTAAAACTACTACCCGTCTTATAAAAACTGTTGTCCTCTTTGTCTCTATATGAAATAAGTTTTCTTAGCAAATTTAAGGCACCTAATATATACTTTCTAGTTTTCATCCTTAGTTACAAAATTAAATATTTGTACTTTTTTAAGAGAAAAATTATTGGAACCAAAAAGTTGTTGATAGAGTACTTATTTTAAAAACGCAATTAGTTACAACATGAGATCCTGTTAATTAACCATTAAACTAAAAAAACCGGCAATACATATTTCATAAGTGCATACTTTGTATGCACCAAACAAAAGCAGCAACTAAATTTTCCTCATACGCTCTAACTGCATATTTGTCTCAAAATAGCTCCCACACACGTAACTAATGCATACATAATCGCCCCCTTGATTAAAAGGCATGTAACTGGTCTTCCGATTAGGCTTTTAATGGATAGTAACCAATGGATACGAACCAAAATAAAATGATCCAAGACATCTTCAAGACATTCAAATGCTGCACATTCCGCTTCGTGCAGCTTTATCCCCCTCCTGCATTTAATCTTGGGGGAACTTGGAACAGTAATTAAGACAGAACTGCACTTATTTATTCGCCCCACTTTCAAAGAGAGGCGAGTGAGTTTATAACAAACTCCCCTGAGCTCGACGATCGCATGATATCCGGTAGTTTTTGTCAATCCCAGCCATGCGATAATGAGCAAGTCCAAACGTGATTTATAGTCACTATGTGTGCAGCGAGTAGTGATAATCTTCTGAGCACCCCGTTATGCTGATCGCTTATTAATTGTGCTGTTGTTCGGCATTGACGTTGAGCTATACTTAAGTTATTATGTATGCCGCAGCATAGCGAACCGCTAATAGTGACTGTGGGCAATAATTCATTAAGCCATGTATATTCACGGCGCAGGGGGGGGGCTAGTATCTGTTTCATGAGCCATCTCCCCTGTGTCACTTGCTCAGGTGGAATACGGTTGAAATTCCACTCGTCGGTTCGGCTGTGTGATTACAGTAAAGCTTTCTCTACACTAGATGCTTTCATGTAGGATTTGGAATGCAATGCACGGTATATAGAGGCAGTTTAAAATTGGAGTTAGCAAAGAATTTTTTAGAGGTCGTTTATGTTAAGTAGATTTATTGAAAAATGTTAACACATCTATCCTTTCAAAAGTTATAACCTATTATTTCTATAAGTTGATCTATTGGGTACATGGGTATAAGCGGCCTTGGGCACTAAGGTTTAAAATTTTGGGTATAAACACTTCAGATTAAAATAAAAAACGTGGTGATCAGCTTCAAAAAATTGTTTGTGAATAAATTTTAAGCTTGTGAAGCTTTTCGAAAAGAAATGTTAAGATTTAAATAATATAGCGTATGAAGATAAATACTTGATACGCTGCTTCTCGTGGACAAACTTCTGTGTTCATTAAGAGAAAGCACTTTTTTATAATGGTTTCGTGTACAATCAGGCCTTTTGGCCTTTTTATAACACTTGAGTAAGTTTATGAATGCGTATAGAAGAGACCTTACAATTTACACTGTAATAGGATTTTATACTTCTATTGTCTTTTTTCTAAATTATGTACCATAATTTGTTAAAATAATTTTAATGCATTTTAAAATGGAAGAGCGGATTTATACACAATTTATATTCTAATAGTTCAAGTTATTAGTTGTTAGCTTACAAATAATATAAACATGTAAGGAAATAAAGTTTTCTTTTATGTAAAAAAATATCTAAATAGCTATCTATTTATGGTTTAACTCATGATTTTTCAAAATAAAACTGAAAACTGCTTACCAGACAAATTTTTCTTCTTTAAATAAATATCAAACTGACTACATGAGAACAGGCTGATATTATATTACGGGCAATTTCTATAATACAATGTAATAAAACATCTCTGAACTTCACTAACACATGATTTATTTATGAACACTGTCACTCTTTATTTTCCGAATACCGAAACAAAAAAACATTTTTAGCAGACTAAGAAGTTTCGCTGCCATTACCTATCATTTACCTACCCAAGCAGTAATATATTTATTTATATAGTATTCAAATATATTAAACTGTTTTCATATACAATAGACGTAAAAACAAACTTGATGAGTACTTCCATTGTAAATAAATAGGAAAATTGAGATGTTTCTTTCAAAAAAACTTCATCCCATCTATTTTATTGCGATACTCCTTTATCTCAATTGGTAGAGAAAGCCTCTTTTATTTTTGGTCAGATCCCTGTAGCTCATCTATCCATTATAAACCACTGAAATAGGCAACAAAAGTATTTCGTCTCGGAACAATCACTCACACCCAGACATGGTAACGTAAATCATTATACAGTATGGTAGTCTTTTATAGTGTACACATACCCAAGTTGTATGTTGTATACGAACTGGAACGAACTTGCGTTCACAAAATATCTTCAGAAAATTGCCTTATAGATACGTTTATGGAATATATAAGATTGTAATATAACATGTCAATGAAAAATTGTAATGCGCAAGTGTATGATTTGTGTGTCTGATAAATGTATTGGATATATAAAAGGCTTTATGAAATATAACGCTGAGAAAATGTATTAGAATATGAATGTTGAGAATATATGAAAACCATTTTACATATTTTAAGTAGAAGATTTATAGTTTATGTAATCAACTAAATGGTTTAGATATTATATCTAAAACTTAGTTACCTCGATTTGATGAAACGTGATAATATCTGAAAAAATTACGATTAAAAATATCTTTAACCCTGCTGTTCTGTTAGGGTCTATTTGACCCAAATTTTTTTTCAGTCGCGTGTAAAAAAATTGAATAGGGTTATTTGAATGAAACTTCATGACTTTGTTGGGAAGTCATATAAGTATCTACATCTAAAAGGAATTTTAATTATTTTAATTTGCGAGGGATATTTTACAACATAGTCTTAATGTACTGTTCGGGTCAATATGACCCGATTCTAAATTTGTTCGTTTTACTCAAACCTTTTCATATTTTTTTGTGGAATAACTCAACGGAAAAGAATAAAAACTATTATAAGGTAAATGTGGGTATAGTGGACACTGTACCAATAGTGGCCACATAGCTGATTAATTTTAAATAAAACGAGTTAGAGGCATCGAACAGCGTCAAAATTCATAGGCATAGTAGATTGTGCAATCAGGTAAGCTGATAAATTACCACCGATACCACAGATCAGCATGGGAAGGATATTTAAATATTTGAAAATAACAACATCGGCCGAGTGACTGAAATTTGATTTTGCTTATTGAATCGCGTAAGGAAACGAGTAAGTCGGAACTGATTTTTTCGTATTTATTACCGCTTGATTGACTTTTAAATTTATATCAAGATAAATTAGAGTGTATAAAATAATACTGAATAAAATTTATTTGAAAATACTGACTTTACGAGGATTTATGGGGGTGTCCACTTTACCAACACATAATCTTAGATTTTCCAATAGTGGCCACCGCAATGGCGTCTAATAGAAACATAAATAATACTTAATTTGAATCAGTTTTTCTTCATAAACTGTTGACTGTGCTTTAAAATGAGTGTTAAATAAATTTGGTTTCATTCTGGCTTCGGGAACCAATGTTTCTAAAACATTGAATTACATGCTGAATTCCTCTCAAATCAGCTACAGCGTAGACTTTGGGCCGAAAACTATCAATTTTTTTTAAAATAAAGCTAATTTGATTGAATCTAAAATACATTTCGTTGGGAAGGAAGATTTAATTAGAAATAAACGACTATACCAAGAAAAACCCCTCAATTTCATGCATAAACCCCTCATATAGGCAGAAAAAGACAGGTGTCCACTATTGATGCAAGAGGTGTCCACCATAGAAGCAACAGCTTCATCTATGTGGCCACTATAGATGCAATTTGGAGTACTTTTAAAAAATTAATTAAAAATACTTTGCCCAATCTAATTAAAGTTTTTAATAGTAAAATCGAAAGAAGAAGATCCAATTAACCTAAAAATAGGATGATAACCGTTTCGAAGCAAATTGATTGGTATTTATTAAGAATTTAAGCAAAAATTTTCCTTAAAGTGTCCACTATACCCACATTTACCTTAACATTCTTTTTTGCATTTTGATTTCCTTTTTCTTGTTTTTTTGTCATTTGACACTAAAGCACGTGGAAGGTCAAAAGGTTGATTCTGTTAGAAAAAAAGCAAAAATATTTCCAAATTTCATATTTTCTTGTTGTATTTTGGTTTTATGAAGTATTTACTTTCAGTTAGAAAGCTAAAAATAACTAATGAAACGAAACTTGTGCTATCCGAATGAAAATATTACTCAAAATGAGAAATTAGTGTTGTTTTTCATGTTGTATTCTTTTGACCAAGTTAACCATTAAGTATGGGGTAAATGTGGACTTTTTGTGGTAGTATAACTTCCTAAGAACTGAAACATAAAATTTATTACAGGAAAAGAACAAACATCATCGCCAAAGAAAATTTGAGGTATCGGAGTAATGAGTAATTTTGTAAATTCTGCAATGCGTTTTCAATGGGATTTAGTACAAATAGAAAGAAAATAAATGTTCTAATGAAGATTATTTTTGAAGATTTGAGGAAATCACTCTTATTTTCATACAGTAAAGCAGATTAAAATATGTCATGAAGGAGGAGGTAATCAATTAAAAAAGTAAAATAATGAAGAAAAAATTTAAATTTATGCCGGTCCCTCAGATGAAAAAAATCAAAAAAGTACTACTTTGTTGTTCCACACTTGTGTAAAACCCATTTTCATTTATGTAAATTATCAAAATAGTAAAAAATTACAAATTTCAATTACAAATATTTTTTAGTTAATTTTATTGTTTTATACGTATTTCATAACTTTACTCAATTATTTCATAACAATGACATTTATTAACAGTTGTTTTATTATTATTTAACCTATTTCTTAAATTCCACCATTCCTTTACCGCTAAAAGTGATATTTTTTGTATCGGGTCATATTGACCCGAACAGTACGTGCGTGGAGTAAGTCGGAGCAGAACAGCAGGGTTAATTCTAAATATCACACTGTGTTAGCTTTTCTTTCATAAATAGTAGTGATTTTTATAAAAGTAATACTTTCTAATACATGCATATTACATGAATTAGTGCATTTGAGCGATGGAATAAATACATAAAATCATCAGTATGTTTGTATGTTTATTAACTAGACTAGTTTAAATTAAACTAGTTTTTATTATGTTCTAGTATAGACAGACACGTAAGGTTGGGAAACATATAGGTATCTTGGACGAATTTAATGGTTTAAATGTTTATAAAAAATCGATTTTTTAATTACAATTCCAATATTTTACTAAAAATAAGTATCTAGTTCAGTTTTCTCGCAAGATTTCAATCCACACTGCTTAGACAAATTTTGTCTAGACGAAAGTTCAATTTTACTCTTTTACTCTTGGATAGTTGGGCTTTGTTAGAACCAAGAGTAAGAAAATAACTAAAATCGATATTTTTAATTGAAAGGTGATATTTCAGGTTTCGCTTAGGTAATCATTCGTTGCTTAATTTCAGGTACTTAAGTTAGAAACAATGCTCCAAAAGCACCTAAGAACAATGAAAGTTTTCTTTCTTTTTAATCCTTGTTATTTTCTAATTATTGCCCTAGAAAAGTGAGCTTAATGAGCTTCGTTTTTTTTGTTTATTCAAAAAAATACCTGCTTTGCATTTTTAAAGTTTGTTTTTAGTTCAACAAACGTTTTGCTGCATTAAATACTCTAAAATCAAATTATATTCAATATCTTTTAATTTGGCAGTTTCATTACAGTTCATGTAATTCACAAATCTTCTTTCCATTACCGCAATTAATTTAGATGTATATTGCTTGAATAAAAACGGCCTATTACTTTCTTCACAAAATTTGAGTTTGTCATGGTATAACCATAGAATCGCTAAGATTTTATAAACATAAGTATCTAAAAAATTTATTTTTCACTCCTATAGAAGATAAATAATTGGTAACTTTACATATATTTTACAAAACTTTGCCTTTTATAACCTCTTAACGATGTTACACGGTTTTTTTAAATAGTACGCCTAAATACTGCATTGGCAGATTATTTGCGTTTGTAGGTACATAAAAATGACCAAACAACTATAATTCCATGACCAATAGTTTAAAAAAAACGAGACGGAAAAAGGTAAGACGTCACATTCGGCTTAGCTAAAAAAGTTAATGGAAAACATGAAAATGGTTATTAGGATATTTTTGCACACTAATATCTAAAAAATATCCATGGAGCATATGTTCACCGGGGAATGAAGTAATTTAATAAGTTTTATAACACTAATATAATACAATAATAAGTTTATAATAATAATCCACACTAATTAACAAAATAATAATACACACTAATATAATAATAAGTTTTTACCGGATATAACGTCACATTTTTCAAAAAATAAAAGTCGTCGTAGAGGTATAGTTCTCTGGGCTAGTTTTATGTAGTTAGGACACACAAGGAATTTTTCTGTGCAGAGTTTTGGGCGGATTTGTTGAAGACACGCTATTTCTTGATAATGAATTCATAAAAATATCGAAAACTTTTTTGAATGAAAGTATGCTTCCATCATCTGGGGGAAATAGTTTTTAGATGAAACCATTTTGATCAGTAAAAATTCAATATTTTCATGGGAAAGTTTGATATTTACTTTCAAAGGAGAAATTTCTCACAAATGCACACTTACATTGCAGTATTAATAAGTTGATTGTCAATGGTAATAGTCAATGCAAAAAGTTAAATATAATTATAATAAAATAAGTAAATATCAATTATGAAATTTAATTAGATTTTAGTGTACAATCATTGTCCGATACTTAAGTACTATACTACTACACTGAAATTCATTAATAAAGGATTTAAAATACCTATTCATATTTTATGTAGAGAAATTTCGGGATAAATACTAACCAAATTTTTAAGATATTTGTTTGCAATGCTTCTAGTTTTGCCTTGTTATATCATCCTGTTTCATGAATAGATTTGTGCAAACATAATGCGAAAATATTTCGCAATCTCGACTCTTGACTGATTTTTCAATAACTCATTTATCATTTAAGTCTTGTCAATTAAAATATGTAAGGTACAATTTCATTATGATGTTTCGGCAGAAAAGTTATTTACACACCTCAAGCTCGAACTTTAACAATGTTCCTAATATGGAATACTACTCATTCAGATCAAAGATCAATAATAAATAGATTAAAGATTTTGACGTTCCGAGATTTCATTTAATCAGAATCACACGTTTTCATTTGTTATTACATTCCATCTTTCTCGTCAGTTGACGCTTCAACTTCTATAAATAATTTTATTAGTTAAAAGTCAGTGTAATATGATCCGTTCAATCCTTAGGTAGGGTTATGAAGATATGAAGAGAAAGGTTTAATTAATTTTCTCTTCGAGAGATTTCTGTAAACAAGATTAGGTTCAGCAAATATATTGTTGTGAATTCTAAATAGTACCTTCATAAGATAAATAAACACCTTTATGCATAAAATTTACTCCTTTTACAGAAAAATGTGGAGTATAACCTTTTTAACTTTTATAAAATTGATAAATAGTTTTTCATACCAATAAGTGTATTTAATTGAATAAATTTTGAACAATATTTTTATGGTGTAACTCGTTAATATTAAGAGAGGACTTATCTGCATTTTAGTTTATTTAAAAAAGTATCAAGCTTAGGTTGCTTAACTGTAATTTAAAACTGTTATGAAAAGAATTTCTAGTATTGTTCCTATTTTTAAATTTCTGAAGTAATTCCTAATTATTTTACATTTTCTGTGCAATATCATAAGACTTGCACACAACAGGAACGTTTTTATGTCAGAAAGATAACACATATTTAACCATGTATTTAATATACAGGGTGTTTCAAAATTGCGTTGCACGGCTTTTATTCGGAACCAACGCCTCCTAGGGTCATGGAAGTAAGGTCTACCCCTAGGTAACAGACCCTGGAGAATCCATTGAGATGACTTACAGCACCCCTAGTGGCGAAATTAAAAAGTTAAAAAAATTAATTTAAAAACTAAAGGAGATAGGGCAAAAACCTCAGTAAGAGTATTGTTGCCAACGTCAAGAAGAACTCACTGAAAAAAATTTGATCAAAATATCCTGAATATTCGCGGAGATATTAGCATGTGAAAATAGCACTTTTTCAGGGGTCAAAAAACTAAAAGTTCGCATATTTGCAAATTTTTTTGATTTTTTGATTAAATTTTGTGTTCTTTCAACTAAAAAAACACAAAACTACACAATAACACTGAAAAATTTGGAAATATGCGAACTTTTTATTTTTTGACCCCTGAAAAAGTGCCATTTTCACATGTTAATATCTCCGCGAATATTCAAGATATTTTGATCAAATTTTTTTCAGTGAGTTTTTCTTGACGTTGGCAACAATACTCTCATTGAGGTTTTTGCCCTATCTCCTTTAGTTTTTAAATTAATTTTTTTAACTTTTTAATTTCGCCACTAGGGGTGATGTAAGTCATCTCAATTGATTCTCCAGGGTCAGTTACCTAGGGGCAGACCTTACTTCCATGACCCTAGGAGGCGTTGGTTCCGAATAAAAGCCGTGCAACGCAATTTTGAAACACCCTGTATAACCATATATTTAACCAAAGCCAAGGATATACCAACCTTATTTAACAAACTTCAACTTTTTTTAAGGGTCATGCATCTAGTAACACGAAAAACACAAACCAGGTTTAAAAAAGAAAGGTCATCTATACTAATTTTTCAATCAGTGTTGCATTTTTAAAACTTCTAGGGGGGAAGGCTGCAGTACATCTGAATCTAAATCTAAATACACCGTGCATCATGAATTATTTATCTTGTTAGAAAGAGAAATGTTGCCCCTAGACGGGAATGTGCATAAGCATTTGAAAATTCCCTAGATAGAGAGGCAATATCGATTGCATTGACTACGAAACGTTAGGTATGAATATGTGAATGTATGGGTTTCAGAAGTTTAAAAAAACTGTTTTCCAACTGTTTGAATCTGCCTCAGTCATGTATGTTATTTCATTTTTTTTCTTTGAGAAGTCCCTCCCTTTAAAAGCAGATAGGAATGTTTCTGTAACTGATCTGCTAAATAACTAAATGTTTAATTAAGTTTAAAACTTTTGTATATGGTTATGTAAATCTGAGTTATTAGATGTTTTCTGGCTTATATAATAAATTTGTAAATGGAGGTCAAGTCCGGATAATGTTTTCAGGATATTTAATTTATTTACTTGAACTTTCTAATCAGGAAAATGTATAAGAACCGCTTTTGGAAAAAGGAAAACACGGAAATCTAATTTGGTTTCTTGCGGTTGAATTATAATAAATTTTTGAACTTACTGCTATTTATATTTAGATATTTTTTAATTTATTGGATCGATATAGCATGTTTTATTACTGTTACTAAATATTTTGAAACAAACTTTAAAAAACTTAACTTAATACAAATCTAAAATTACCTAAATTTTAAAGATTAGAATTAATTTTTTATTTTTATTTTTAAGAGATGTCTATTCACATTTCCCATTCTTAATATACAAGCATATTGATGGATAATAAGAATTTTTTTTTCTGAAAAAGTGAAATTTTGTAAAAACGAATAAATAATGGAAAAGTGTAGTTATTGAAAGAAAATGACGCACAGATTTAAAAACAAAAAATAAAACCGTAGATCAAGTGACCAAATATTTATAATTTTCTTAACACGTATATTATGATTGGAGTTTATAGTTGAAATTGCAGAGTAACGGCCGTATTCACCGGTAACCTGACCGGCGGTCAGGTCAGGAAACCATGGTTACAGCCTCTGATTGGTGGAAGGAAAATATTGAATTATTTTTCCACCAATCAGAGGCTGTAACCATGGTTTCCTGACCTGACCGCCGGTCAGGTTACCGGTGAATACGGCCGTAAAAACTTAAAAATGAGAACTTTATTTATTTTTGAATTTTGAACGGCATTAAAAATCACAGTATATTGAGTATTTGAAAATACTATACAAAGATTCAATAACAACACCATTTTGGTATCATTCGGTGCTTTTATATTAATTGGACCATTACATTTGCAGTTACATGGAATGGAGTAGTCAATAAAATACTGATTGGATGTTGTTTGGCTATGACGCTATTGCAAATTGGCCGCAACACAAACTTCTTGATTCTTTGAGTCAAATGCTCCAGTTGTAAAAGTCGAAAACATCTCAATTTTTTCCAGAGAGATTTTCTATTAACTTTGTATCTGAATCATTAACTTCAAATCGAGACCAAATGAAGAATCGATTTTTGGGACTTTTCAATAGGTTTGCGTGGAGAATCAATGACTATGATACAAAGCTGGTCGCTGATAACTTATTGTAGAGACTTATCTATTGGGGATGCTTAATTGAATTCGTTTAAAAAGCTGCTAATTTTGTTTTTGCTATCTGTTTTGATGTTACGAATGTTTATTGGGTTTGATTGGAGTATTGTTTGTGATTCTACAATTTGAGGGTTTATAGCAAGAAAATACTTCTTTTTTGAGATTTTCAAGAATTAAGATTTGATTTTCGTTGAACTAGATGCGATGTATTTTCGTGAATGGTAGATTTTAATATAACTAATTTAAATAACATAAACAATAAAGTTATAATGTGAACTCTTACGCCCAATAAATATGTTTAGATGATGAAATAGTTTTTTTATCAGAGTAATTCATCTTTTAAATTACTTAAACCAGTTAAAGAATCACAAAAATAGTATAAATTTTGGAAAATATGGTTAAGCAGTTGGTAATAATATTAAAAATAATAAAAAGTAATGAATTCTTAACAAAAATTATTTCTATATTTTTTAATTTATAATAAACTTATATTTTCATTTGCATTTACGGAAACTTTACTTCTAAATTTTATGACAAAATCCAATAAAGAATTTTTTGAAAACCTTCACATTTCAAGACAAGAAAATATTTCTGGATGAACTGCTTTTTCAATAAGAAATCTTCTCGAGAATAAATTTTAAACTATAACGTAAAATGTAAGTATAAGAACTGGAATACTCGAGTGTAAGACAATCTAGATTTTATTTTAATGCTTTTCAGATTTGTAAGCGTTTATTTCGTTTACAATTCTTTTCGAAAAGCAAATCAAAATTTTTCAAAATATCTTTTACTTTTTTATACTATTTTCTACGCTTAAAATTGTATTTCTTCAATAACTAAAGTACTAACTACTTTCGTAAAAATTGCTCTGAATCAGTGTTTGCCAGCAGCTATTTTCTCAGTTAACTTTTTCTCTTCCAATAAATATATTTGCATCCTTACTGGGGCCTTGTTTGTTTCGATAAGCAATTATCTTGATTGTTAGGAAAATATCTGTGAAAAAAGTTTTTGAAGAAGTTTGGCATGTGTCCTTTTTTTTTTTAAGAATCTGATTTTTAAAATCATGAAATCCATATCGTGACCGTTTAAAGTTGGATTTTAAGGAAAGTTTAATGCTTTTCCACTAATACACTTTTGATGGGACGGTTGCTAAAACTGAGATTTTCAAATTTATTTCCTTTCAAAGCCATTGAACAGCTTGTTTACAGATTTGTAAACTAGAATTTAGAACAGAGGTAGTTAATCTACCGCCCACAAGTGGGCTTCGCAACTTTCATGGTGGGTGGTAGGGATTTATATGGATTCAATTACAGTTAGTGCTCTCTAATAATGTATTCTACAATACTTAGCATAAATCCTACATAAAGTTTTGATAAGTACATAAGCATTTTATATAGAAACTCTGCTTAGTAAATATCTAAAATAATATTTGTATTAAATGCAATTCTGCGTATACAGTGGGCGGTAGGAAAATTACACAACTGAGATACAAAAGTAGGGGTGCTTATAAAAGATTAACTACCCTTATTTAGGATATAAAATTTGAGTCTTAGGATCTTTGTTTCCTTTTAATGTATTATTCTTCTCCATTAAAAATTCCTAGAACTCGAAGGCAGTTTTAGTAGCCTACACCCTACAGCAAACCGTTTTGTATTAACTGGCTCCTATCGACTCTAATCTTAGGTCACGATCGATCAGGAAGGTTTTTGAAGTCAGTGAAAAAGTGAGCTCAAAAAAATAAAAAAAGCATTCGCTCCGGATATATTTATACTGACCCAAATAAATTCATCATCAGATTGCCCCTACACCATCTGGCGTCATAAATACCCGACATATCATGGAGGTTAAAAACATTATTATTCTTCGAATTGGAAACTGTGTGAATAATTAGAGCCATTCCGCTTCCTTGGGATACGTCCCAATCCCTATTTTCGATATACCGAATTAAAGGGATGCTGAATTTGATTAGATACTGGGGAGCGAGGCTCAGGTACGTTTCATAATTCAATTTAATAAACTAAATAGGCAGCGACCCTCTTTAGGATGTCGTTACATAAATGGTATCCTGGAATTCCAGTAATTAGCTTCAAATGCCGGCCAGTGACGCAATTATGGGGAATGCGGCTCAATTATTTCAGTTGGTGATTTGCTTCAAGTCGGGCAGCAAGAGGGGCAAAAGTGCCCCATTCAATTCCCTACTTCTCGTGCTGTTGGAAAGGGAATGGTTGGTTAATTGTGGTCTTTTTGAGTTTGAATATATGAGGTAGAATTATGAGAATTACCCTATATTCTCAAATTGAAACAAAACTTTGTCGAGGGGGGTTGATAATTTCTACAGTAAGAAAGTTATTATTGCCGCATGCATTTTAACCCTTTATCTACTATTACCCTATATTGATTTTCTACGATTTTTTTCGTGCAAATATTTTTGAGGGTCACTAAATAGAAAATTAAGGGGTATACATAAATAAAATAATTATCTTTGGAAAATTCAATCCGCTTGAGATAATTAATTAAATTGATAATTTTGAGTACTGTCAGTACACGGAATGCTAAAATATTCTCACAATACAAAAAAAACATGGCTTTTTACAACAGTTTTAAGTTTTAAAAATAATACACTTTCCTTTTGACTAACTACTTTTGAGGGAACGAAAATCCTATCCCGGCTATCCCGGGAATCCGATCGAAATGGCAGCTAAAACGCAACTTCAATTCAATCTTTTCGCATTTCCCGCTAAAATACTCATCATAGAACCCGCGCCGAATTTCATCCTGGAAGAGAAAAGCTAAAAGAGTGTTACTGCAAAGTATCGTCAGTATATTTGTAAGGATGGTTATTCCATGTAATTTTAAAGTTGGTGGTACTTGTAAGTACTGTCAGTAGATCAAGGGTTACAGGCTTACCTTAAGGATAAAACCTTTTACACAATTTTCATAAGCAAGTTAAAACACGATGTTTGGATTTGAAATTTTATTTCTAACCCTAACCGTTTGCCCGCAGTTACCCTTTTTTCATTGGTTTTGTCAACTTTTGTCAGCACTCTAGCTTCTCAGGAATGCCAAGATTCTGAATTGTCTTAGGGTAGCCTACATCCCATATCATGCAATATCCAATTACCGTATTTTGTGATACATTATACCATTAAAATTTTATTTTTACACAGTGAGTTTTATGTGTGTAACCACAATGGAGAATAAAACATTTCACCGTTATTGAGAAGCTGAGTTCTAAAAGGGGGATCGCCACGGCTCTATATAGAAAAGGCCTGTGAGATGAGTCTCCACAAATCCTTTAGGATTTCCGTTTGGGAAAAATTCCGCCTTTGAGATTTTTTTGAGGTATGTAAAAGAAGCCATCCGCAATTCAAAACATCTCCTTGCATGACCGCTTACTGCTTCGGTATGCTTACAGCTTCTTGCTCAAGTTAAATGAAAGGGTTTCAACCCCCTGGGCAGAGTTTGGATTCCGCTTCAAAATATTCTACCTTAACCCAAAACCAATATGCTCTGCATGAAAAATCATATCTGGTCCAATAAAGAGCTACAAGTTTGGATTCACTGCATTTGTATGTACTTCTATATTCCAATTTGGTAATCTTTTGATCAAAAGTGTCTTCTATGTTGGTTTATTTATTCCTGAAATATTCCTGTGAATACCACTATAGGTGTTTAAATTTCCAATAGTAAACAATAATATTTGCCAATAAATAAAATATAAAAACATTAAAAATTAGACTTGATAACTTAAAAAATACCCTATAAGCTTGGTTCAATTTAAAAAAAAAATTAATTTCATCCTTCACAGTAATATTTTATTTATATTGGTGTCAAATTAATCTTAAATAAAAAAAGTGCCAATTAATTTTTAAAAATTTTAAAATTAAAACTTTATAGACTCCAAACTCATTTTCTTCTCAGAAACACTTAAACTAGTAATAATATTTTTAACTTCTATAATATTTAAAAGTCTTATAGAGTGTTCTTTATAATTGAAATTCGTTATATAATGAGATACAAAGTTTAAATGTTTCGATTTTTATTGACAACTTCATTCTTTATGGAATTATGGATACTTCTTTTTATTGCTATTCAACTGTAATGAATCTATGAATATCATTGAATTATATTTTATTCTATTATTTTTAATGTTATGTAAAACATTTTTCCCAGCAAGGTATTTTTTAAAAATTACTTTACATCTAAAATGTGTCTTTGTTTCCTACCTTCCGATTGAACAAATCTTTAAGACATAATAAGTTACAAAATAAAGCATTGACTTAAACTCCTTTCATATAAAAAGTAATGATCTAACTTTCAGAATGTCTAATGCTTATGCATAGTTTATTAAGTATGTGTTTTTCAAAAAAAACTATCTATCGTAAAAAATTAAAAAAAAAACGAGATAGTTTTAATTGTACTGAAAGTCTGAATACTTTCACTACTTTCCCCCTTTTCAGCAAGTATCAGATTTTTTCAAAAGACAATTTTCCCGGCGTGAATAAAATTTCAATCACAAAAAAATTCTTTTTTATTCAAAACGTTACTGTTAGAAAAGTTGCATTTGAAAGGAAACCGAAATCTTTCTCTTAATCCCGATTTTCCCCCCAAAACGTTATTTTTAAACAATTCAATCTTGGAGGGCTCTGATGTAACCGATACTTTTATCTTCAAATATAGTATATTCAGTTTTTGTTAGATTTCGTGACAGTTCCTTGTGGTTTCAAAAAGTTTATTCTCGAAGGGCCTTCCACTTTTCGTTTGAAATGTTTAAAATATACTCGTTTTTTATTCCCTACTCTCAAATTCGTTGGGGGTTAAAAATTAATACAAATTGAATTAATTTTAGTACAATAATCATATTATCTTCTCAACTTTATAATACCTTATTTCCGATTCAAAACAAGAAATTATCAATAAGGAAATTTGAAGGTAATTTTTCATGTTGTTAGGACACTTTACTGAGCTGACTTTTTTTAATTGTTATATGTGCTTTTGAATCACACTTGCATTTTATATTATACCCATGTCCAACCAGATAAGTTGAAAATAATGACCTAATTACTTACACAATCGAGATTTAACCTCTTATTAGAAAAATCTTGTTTTAGTCTGTATAATTTGTTTAATTCATTTTCAACCAACACAAAATTTGTAAGTAACCCCCTATTTTTCTTTTTAACTTCACAACTCCTTATTTATGTTATCAAAACAAGAAATGATCATTAAGGAAAATTGAAGGAAATTTTTCTTAGGACACTTTATAGAGCTGACTTTTTTTAGTTGTTATATGCGCTTTTGAATCACGCGTGCATTTTATATTATACCAATGTACCATTTTATATTATACCAGATAAGTGGAACAATATTGACCTAATTACTTACACAATCGAGATTTCACCTCTAATTAGAAAAATGCTGTTTTAGTCTGTACAATTTTTTTCATTCATTTCCAACCAACATAAAATTTGCAAGCAACCCTGTTTTAAACAAAAGTAAATTTAATCTTAACTTTTTCTTAATTGCAATCTCTCTTTTAACTCTTGAGGAATGCAGACTCTATTTACAGATCATACAATATGTCCCAAAAAATCAACTAGTTTCTCATCAAAAACCATCTATAACTCTGAAATGGTGGAGTAATTCAGAAACAGGAGTCTACTTTATCATACTCCAAAAGTCCATTTCAACGGTCAGTTGCTCTTGCACGTTTCCTTCGGGGGGGCAAAACGTCCATCAACCTGTCCGAACTGACCACTATCTACATTCGGACGTGGGTTGCGTGACCTCTACTATCAACTAAGTCAGCAGTGTCCGTACGTGTGAAGATCAATTAAGGAGCAATACTTGCAAAGAATCTCAGGGTAGGATGGGATAATTAGTTGCACGTATGTATTTTAAAAATACAAAGAGGTTAATTAAGCTACCTACACTGTAAAAAAATTCTAAAACCTTACTTTAAAAAACTGGGCTGCTGAGTTGCCCATTATTTTAAGTAATATTTCTGGAAAATACTAGGAAAGTTACTGTAAAATACTGAAACGCTCCACAGAAAATAAAATTCCGCATTAAATAATCACGACCAGGATTCGATCCGAGGAACTTTCACATGAGAAGCAAATAGATGGCGTCAGGAGAAAACATCGTATAATTGAAATCCAGCTGCCTACCAATAGATACAGTATAAGTGAGCGAGATTCGTTTTCTTGCCAAGACCATTTTTCGCAGTCAACAGGTGGAGAGTGAATTTTAATGAGTTAAAAGCAAAAAACAGGTGTTATAATCTCTCACAAGGAGACTGATTTTTTGTTCCAGATGGCTTGGCCAAACAGCAAGACAGAACAACTCTATGGAAAGAACTATTTTATTTTTAGATGCGAAGAAAAGTTTTAGTTAAATGCAGGTGTGAAATCAAGCAAAAAGCTTCACTTCTCTTAGGGTTACAGGATGATACAGGTGTTCCCAGTGGAATTGATTTAACCCTTGTTTTGGCTTTAATGACTTGACACTCGTAATTAAATTTGGTTGTAAGTAATTCCTCATTGGCATATTTGGCGCAAACACACACTCGCCAATCTAGAATACAGTATTCATCCTGACTGCGATTTTACGGGATTATACGAGGTTTTCTCCTGATGCCATCGAAATGCTTTACCACTGAGCCATCCGTGACTCAATGTGATTTACATTCCACATAAAATATTATTTAAAATTAAGATCCAAGTCTAGAATTTCGATCGGTAGATACTTCTGGAAAAATTTTGAAAATTAGATACAAAAAGACGTTTGTTGTCCCAATTAAGGAAGCAAAAAATTTTTGTAAAAAGGTTTGGATGTAGGCATGAGAGGTGCACCGTACTAACTATCCGCTTCCGGCATAATTCATAGGAACTCATAAACGTTTCTGAAAGAAAACCAGAATTTTCAAGAAAAGTGTTTAACTGCTGTAAAAACTCATAAAAAGCAGGAACGTGTTTGGAATTTATGCGGAACGTTACTAATATTTTTTACAGTGTAGCCGCACATTTTTTGAGGAACGCTTTAAATTGAATAATTACAAAATACTATGATTTTGCAAGGGAATAAAAAGTTCAACAACAGTTTTTGTTAACCTTTTTAGCCTGTTCACCAAAGTTAGAGATGTCTAGAGCGGCCTTATCATCTGTTATCTTATCCCCCCAGAACTGCCTGATCATTATTCGGGTATGGAACAAACAACTCAATCTTCAACGTTTCAACAAAGTTTCAACGTTTCAGCAATTTAACAATCAACGCAATAACAAGGAATTTTGTTTGCTCTCATTTCTCTCACAACCTTCCTGTCTGAAATACATGATTCAGGATAGTGATGCAAAGATAGATATGTAAACAAATGTTAAGCTACAAGAATTTAAATACATAATTAGTTGAATGTTTATAAAGCATACACTATCTAACTAATGAATAAATTCCACTTACATTTTCTTGATTTCAAAATCATCAGGAATTACACTTAGGATAGTTTTATATCGTACTTAATATTGTGACAAAACTTTCTAATTTTGCTCCATCGTACTACAATAAAAACAAATTATACTCAATGCTATTAATAGCACTAATAGCACTACGAAACATAGTTCATTCTCTCAATCCGGGAACTACACTGGTGTTAAAAATTAAGAAAAATAGCACATTTTTTCGATTTCTCCAGATCTACTCAATAGATTTTGATGAAATTTGGTATGAACTTAGGTTGATATAATACCAAATGAATAATCATTCAAAAATTGTAATACACACGCATGCGCAGAAGTAATAACCGCCAGAGTTGAAAGGTATGAAATAGCGGTTCCAGAATAGAGCAAAATAGTGGGTTTATAAGGGGTATGACACCCTCTCACTATCATGCAGGCCTCCTTGAGTGATTTTATAGCGTGAATAAGGCAGATAATAAAATTTCCTGTTCATTAAGCCTACTTTCTCAGAAACCTCGTTTTGGGGCTCTGAAGGGTATGTGGAGGGGGGTAGCGAGATGCAATTGCCTTATATAGAGTCCCTCATACCTCCCCTAAAAGAACGAAGTCTTTGAATCAGGCTGCCCATTCCATACGGCGAATATCTTCCGTTTTAATGAAAATTTCTAACCTAATGAGCTCTATTAAGTGAAGGATTTCTATCGATTGAAAAGAAATTACGACCGACAGAACCCCCAAAAGGTGAACAAAGGTCTCCAAGATATCAACACATAACCTGAAACTGTCAATTTTCCTCTTTCAAAGGCAGGGAGGGATCTGTAACTTGTCAAAAATATGCAAAAAATTGTCTTCAATAAGGTAATATTCAAAGGGTGAATATTATCCTCTCTGTTAGGTCTCAAATCAATTAAACCATTGATTCTCGATGCAATCTCATGCGAAAAGAACCAGAATGCTCTGTCAGTCCTTTAATGTAGGAGAAACTGACCATTTTGGAATCGGAGATTTGGTGCTCTTTGTAGGAGTGTTGTTAAGCATATGCCAACCCCCCTACATCTTTCAAAAGGAGAAAATCATGATTGAAGGTATTGTGTTGATATCT
Source organism: Tetragnatha versicolor (assembly GCA_024610705.1). Lineage (NCBI taxonomy): Eukaryota > Metazoa > Arthropoda > Arachnida > Araneae > Tetragnathidae > Tetragnatha > Tetragnatha versicolor. The sequence goes on along the minus strand of JANDEH010000010.1, from coordinate 51,994,944 downwards.
TGGAGACATTTATTCACCTTTTAGGGGGTTCTATGGGTCTTAATTTCTTTTCAATCGATAGAAATCCTTCACTTAATGGAGCTCCTCAGGTTATCAATTTTCATTAAAACGGAAGATATTCTCCATATGAAATAGGCAGCCAAATTCAAAGACATCGCCCCTTTAGAGGAGGTATGAGGGACTCTATATAAGGCAATTGCGTCTTGCTACCCCCCTCCACATACCCTTCAGAGCCCCAAAACGAGGTTTCTGAGAAAGTAGGCTTAATGAACAGGAAATTTTATTATCTGCCTTACTCACGCTATAAAATCACTCAAGGAGGCATGCATTATAGTGAGAGGGTGTCATACCCCTTATAAACCCACTATTTTGCTCTATTCTGGAACCGCTATTTCATACCTTTCAACTCTGGCGGTTATTATTTCTGCGCATGCGTGTGTATTACAATTTTTGAATGATTATTTATTTGGTATTATATCAACCTATGTTCATACCAAATTTCATCAAAATCTATCGAGTAGATCTGGAGAAATCGAAAAAATGTGCAAATTCTCCTAATTTTGAACACCAGTGTATTAAGTTACTCCGTCCTCACATTCTTAAGAAAATGGTTGCATTGTAGTTTTAAAACCACTATAAGGGTTCGACGATGCTGGCGTTATTGAAAAGTTTTGCATGAGACTATTTTTAAAGCACATTTCATTCCAAAGATAATTGCATTTGAATAAATACCATCGGAAGATTATATTTGTGAAAGAATAAAAATGGTTAGAGTAAAAGTATTTGTGAATGAAAATATCTCAAAAGTAGTTTTTGAAGCAATTGAATAGAAACTAAAACTAGAAGCTAGAAGTTGTTGTGTAACTACACACACTAGGATTTATTTGACATGTATAGTTAGTTACTTAATGAAAAGAAATGTTTCAAAGAGAAATTATGTAAATGTATCGAAATAAAAGTAATTCATTACACCTTATAGATTATTTTAAATAATCCAAGTTTTTCAATAGAAAATAGTTTATTTTTGGATTTCATATTTATATTAAAAGCAGAAAAACATATTCTCTTTTGTTTTCTGCTTAAAATTGTATAAGAAATGATACTTCAGCCCGCATTTGCTACATGTGAAAAACGTCTAACAAAGTATCTTACAATGAAAAGTTTCTACAAAAACTGGATACTTTTCTAATCAAATAAGTCAAACTGTAATAATATTTAAACTATGAAAAAGAAAAAGGATTGATCAATACATCTTTGAAGGATCAAGAGAAGACCCCTCCAAAAGAAATAAAAAATCTTTTGTGCTCAAGGAACGAACTTTTGAAGATTCTTTTCAAATCCTTATATATACATTCTAACTCATCTAGAAAAAAAATACTTGAAAAACATTGAAAGGAAAGTAAACGATATCCCACATTGAGTTTTCATTTCAAACTTTATTTAGTTTCAGTTAAAGTGAGTTTGATTTATCTCTTTATTTGGTCTGGGAATTTTATGAATTTTCTAAAACAAATCTGAATTATAATTACATATCTTTTTAAAATATCTTTTGGTAAATAACACTTTAAGGCTGATTTTTCTCATTATTTTGATAAACGCAATTGAAGACTCCCTAGTAGGGTGGGTCAAAAAAAAATTTCACATTTTCCCAGGGGCACAGCGACAAAAGGGTGCCAAATGGTCTCAAACTGACGTGTGTAAAATATTATTCGATTATAATAACTCTTTTTGCCTCCGGATTGGCCTCAAAGTTTCGATTAATATAGTAATTTAATGTAAAAATGGACAAACGAAAATCAAGCTTTTACCTTGATTTCACGAATCTGTTATGAATGTAAATGTGCACAATGGTATAAAAATCATCATTGAAGACTATAAAGTAATTATAAATGAAACCAGAGTTGAAATACTTGAGTTGTAATACAACATATTTTGAAATATCTCAGTGGTTAGAACTGGCAATCAAAAATTTCTTGCTGGAATCATAAAAATGTGCGAAACTCTTATTGCCGGTTAAGTAGGATGTTAAAAACATTAAATTTTTAATAAAAATGGATATGTCAGAAGGTGGGTATCTTTTTTGGGTTATAGATTTCAACCCCAGGAAAACATTTGGATAATAGTTTAAAAGTTGGGGTTTTCCTTGAAATTTCTTTGGCATATTAGGAACATTCCATCCCAAGTGACCCCATATGAGTCAATAATGTCCAAAAATAAATTAAACCACATTTTAAGAGTCAAATGTTGAAACATTTTCTTAAGAAGAGCGGTAGATCCCCGTTTTCAGCATAAAGCTCAGTATTATCCCCTAAGTTTTTAAATAAGCTACATTACTTTTCAAAACTTACTTGTAATTATCTTTAACAGTTAAATTAACTATATTTTTACTTTTATGAACGCATAAGGGAAAGGGAATGCTAAGGAGCCAGTTTGAGTCAATCTTCCCTACAAAGAAGTATAATTTCATGGGCCTGGGTTTCAGTCTATTGTTATAGCAAAAAATGGGTAAATCATGACTGAGGCGAATCCTAACTGATATATTGCCTAATGCACGAACTATCCATTCGACAATTGTTTCAACAAATTCTTGCGATCATATTTGTATCCCAAGATCCCAATTTCGAAAGCGCGGCACATATTTATGAAAAATATAACTATTTCTACTTTTAAAAATTAAAAATACAGCTTTGTTTTGACCAAACTTGAGGGAAAATGTATCTGAACTACCAATATTTAAAATATGTACCACTGACAAGCCACTGTTTGTTGGCAAAAAAGAGTCTCCTATTCTACGGTTATTGTTAATATGATAGCATATTACATTGCCACTTTGGCAGATTTTTTGTATTGATAATGCATAAAGGTGACTAATGTAATTAAAATTGCTTTTAAAGACCCTTATTTGTGAGCTTTAAGAAGTTATCGACAAAAAAACTTAATTGATATAATTTTAAAAAAATATGAAAAATTACATATTTTTGTTTTATTTGAGGCCAATCCGGAGGCAAAAAGAGTTATTATAATGGAATAATATTTTACACATTTTAATTTGAGACCATTTCGCACCCTTTTCGTGCTTAGCCCGATAGAATTTGTAAATTTTTTTTTCGCTATAGGAAAATGACCCACCCTACTCCCTATTCACTGGTCCTGAAAATTTACACTACTATGCATTGCGATTAGGATTTCATTATTTCAAATTACTGTGCATAGTCAGGAATTCTGTAAATAATTTCTTATCAAACGAAATGAAACGCAGAAAATACCAATTACATTTGCCAATCGCAAACAAAAAGGTTTCAATTTGCACAACCAAAATTCAAAGAAAATACTTTTAAAACTAGCTATTTACTTTAATATAATCCGCGGTTTTGTAAAGCTTCCAATTTTAAAACAAGCCTTTTATTTAATTACCCACTTTTAGAACTACATGAGGAACTATACTTTTAACATTGTTACTCCCCATGGTCTTTTTCATTTACTGAATAAACCACTTCTCAATTAAATCTCTACGTAAACAACTACCACGAGATTTCAATCAATGGCAATCAAGGAAAGAGGACTACAAACTTAGGAAATAAGCATCTGACATCTAAGCAACTTAACAAGCTTAGAAGTGCTTTGCAAAGCTTTGGCAAAATGAAGGAATTAGGAAGTAGCTCCCTTTCTTCAACTGCCAAAAGCCGGTTTGCGGAATTCAAATTCCCAGACTTATTTACTAGCTGTAGCTCCTGCGTGAGATTTATAAAAGCTTACTTGTTGGGGTCAGGGTAATAACAGCGTGTTTGGGAATTGCAAGGACAATGTAATTATCTGAGTGAGTTTGTGATTGAATTTAAATGAAGCTGAGGGGATTGGTGAGCTACAGAAGTAAATCATTAAGTTCTTGAGATGAAAAAAATTATTTATCATCCTAACTGTTTTTTTATATCTAACAATATGTATATATCAATTCTACAATAAAAAATTATTTTTTACCGGTAGGTAGGGATTGCTATGATGAAAATGAAATTCCTATAGAATACATTAAAATATATGGCTAATAACCTTTGCCAAATCAATCGTTAAATAAAAGAAATTGTGTTATGAGGAATGTCAGGTATTAGGGTTTGGTTGTGGTTTTATGGCGCCCTGGTAGAGTAGGTTGTAAGAGAAAAGCATGTTTTCAAGCCGCTTTTAGACATGCTTGTTACGAGACTTCGGTGTTGAGTAAATTCTTGGTCGAAGAAATATTGCACCAATCAAGCTAAAAACTATTTTTTCTTTCTTTATCGACTGGTTAATCAAGACTCTGATGCTATGAATATGTGAGTGAATATGTTAGTGAACAGAGAAAAAAGGGATACCACAAGACTTTTAATGATCGAAGTCTGATAGAAATAAGGCTCATTTTAAATTATATTTAAGTTTTCGAATTGTAGACATATTTTTTAAAATGAGGTTTATGGGGACTGAATCCCGATAAAAAAATAACGCAGGGGATGTAATCGAATAAGATGTTGGTGATTTTATCGAATTTGAATAAAACGTTTGATGAATTATAAATTGTTAACTAGGCCCTCTTTAATACCTAACATTTTGTAGTTTTTGTATGGTCACTTAAGGGAATTGGATCACCCCCTCAAACTTAACTACCAACATTAAATTTCACACTTACTCGCATTTATTATGTTGCAGTTTGTCACAGTGATGGGTTTTGCATATATTTGATTTTTGTTTCATTTATTTTTAAGATTATAGAACTGATTTAAAACAGATTCCCAGGATGGATTTTTTGATGAGTTCAAGATGCAATTTTCAAATCAAGTATTTACAGCTCCTAAAATACATACTGCAATTTGAATTTTTACAAAATTTTTAATTTAGAATTGTTTAACGGGGGGTCCCTCTTACCCCGTAATTTCAGCCTATTGAGGTAAGCGGGACCCCTCACTGTGGGGTAAGTGGGACCCCTCACTGTGGGGTAAGTGGGACCCCTCACTGTGGGGTAAGTGGGACCCCTCACTATGGGGTGAGTGGCACCCCTCACTATGGGGTGAGTGGGACCACCCTTTATTGAGTAAGTGAGACGCCTTATTATGATGCACGTTGTTTTAGAGAGGGTCCCGAATGATATAGGAACTACACTACCCTACAATAATTGACCGGACACCAGACAATTTGCATGAAACCCGACTGCATCTCAATTTTTTTACATTCCAATGCTTGCACGTGATCTGGTGAGGTTCCTTCTTTAGTTCTTCATGAAATTGTGATGATATTTCGAAAAGAAATAAACTTATTGACTCGGAAAGAAGTGATGCCAGGATGAACATTTCGGACTATTAGATTCTACCCATCTTCATTCAATTTCATAAAATGGACAAATGTTACTTTACGGAAGGCAATGCTTCCTGCCATGTTTGAGCCTCTGTCAAGCAGGGGGATTAATATATAGATGTGAAATTTTTTCTATGGCCCCTTCAGAGACCCAAAAAAAACCCTAGGAAACATTTTGGAGACAACATAACGCAACATTTAAGGAGTGGGGAACCACGGTCAAAATCTACAACTGAGATAGCAATGTTCTCAAAGCAGAAATGGACACAAATTTCCAAAACTGAGTATCAAAATATTGTTGAGAACATGCCTAGAAGGGTTAATAATGATATTGCAGCACGTAGAAGTTAATCACTTCAAATTAAATCATTTATTTTTCAGTTGAAGCATCACACCTTGGTGTCCGGTCAATTATTGTAGGGTAGTGTATTACTGAAGACTTGGGTGGATTTAAGGGGGGTTATTGGGGCAATTTCCCCCAACTTTTTCAGAAAATTTTGAATTATAGTGGCAAGACCTTTTTATCACCACTTAAAAATTTATAAGAAATTTCATCGACATTTTATATCAATTTTGCGTTTTAATTTAAGTTATGGTGAGTAAAGTGAAATATCTAATCAATAGTGTTCATTCTCATTTAGTGTGTGTCCGATTTCTTTTTTATCTTACAATGTTTACTTATATTCAAAAATAAATCTTAATCAACCTTATTATGTTTTTTTCAACACGATTTTATATGCTAAAGTAAAACATATCCTTTTGGCCTTTCAAAACATTCTTAAAATATTTATTTTGTTTTTCATTCTATTCTTACCTTTTCATACTAATTGTAATGTGAGTATGTTTCTCAAACATGGATACAGTTACAATAAAATATTTTATATTGAAATTTTCTGTTCTTTATCAAGTAAGACCCACTTCTTCTTTTTAAGTTTTTCTTACTTTAAATATAAATAAAGAGTGGGTGACCCACTTACCCATCTCTTGGAGTAAGTGGGTCACCCCTCTCATTTAAAAAAAAGACTAGTTAACAAGAATGTAAATCATTATTTTAAAAACTAATAATAATTTTTTGTTTATGGATAAAGTCTTAAATGAAACAAGTCGATAAGTTTAAATTTAACTCGTTCAAAATTTTTCTATTGAGCTACAAAAATGCACTAAGCCAAAAAGGGGTCCCACTTACCCTAAGTGACGCTATAAAAATGGAAATACAAATTTTAGTTATCAATAGCCTGGATTCCTTAAATAATTATTTGTTCAAACATTATCCAACGCATAATTTGATCAACAAAACATTATTTTTACATCAAAAACCAAGTACCTTTTATTTCTAAAAGCAAGACTCATGAATATAAAAATTTGTCCAGCCTAATCCCTGCGAAATTCAACAAATATAAATAAAAACAAAAACAAAGTTAAAGAATAAAATGAAATGCATACTAAACAATAATTCAAGTTGTATTAAATGGAATTTCAGACATTTCCACTTATTCAGCCAAACCCCAATCGTGTTCATTTCAGACGTAAAAGCAGTTCAAACCGAGAAAAATTTATTTCTCCCCTTGGCACAACTTGTAAGTAGAAAACTAAGCTTTAATCACGCAGCTAAGGACTAAAGAAAGAGGAAACAGAGTTGGCTCTTTGCATTTGGTAATCTGATGTTAAAAGCGCGAAACCCTAATTTACGATGAAAGCTCTCAGAGGTAGGAATTACTGTTATGACGTTTCTGAATTTCAGCAAGACACTTGAATGTGAAGTAGAGTCACTGAATTTGTTTTCATGTTACATTTTTCTCAATAAAGCATGTCTTTGATTTATCACTTACAATAAGAAACAGTGGGTGGGGACATAAATTTGCTTTTTCAAGGAGAATATTCTAATAAAATAGATTGATGGGACTTACAGTAGGATGAGTTAAACCTATTTTAGAATTATATGGTTCTATGGATTAATTTTTTGTTATATACGTTGGATTCTCTAACTCTGGAGATTAAATTTCAATATTAAGAATCAATTTAAAATTTATTTTTACAATTTATACATCAACAATATTTGAGAATCTAAAGTGGAAGCTAAATATTATCTTTTCAGTTATTGTAGGAAATGTGATAGTTTCTTTTTAAATACAAACCTACAATAACTATGTTTGTACCAATAATTCATTTGACAACTAAATTTCAAAATGCTATTCAATGCAGCAAAGTTTATGTATTATTTTTATTGTACATAATACATGTTAAAAGTGAAAAATTGTATTGATATTTATAGCTTTAAATTTGCAAAACCTCAGTACATAAAGTACTTTTTAAAAAGTGACTTTAAAAATTTGTATTTTTAGTTTTAAATACTAAATTTTTTATGGAAAGATTGAAATTGAAACTAGAACCCAAATACTTTTAACTATATAAGCCAACTGGGAAAATAAATTAAATGGAAGGAAAAATTAACTGATTAATCATTGAAAAATTTTGAATTATTAATAAAATGGGTTAAATATAAACCAAATTATTTTAAGTACTGGATGAACTACTGAGATCCATGAATTCCATCAATCAATAACATGAGAACATTTCTATCCGAATCAATTAGGACCAAAACCGGTTCGGATAATCTATCATGTGGATAATTATGTAATTGTGGAAAAACGATATATTTACGAATAAAATGCGTAACTTTATATACTAAATGCAGTGAAATTTAACAGTACTGTTAGTTTTGAAAATCTAAAAATGGAAAGTTTGTTTTACCAACAGTACGCAGTGATGTAACGGTACGTAATTAAAGAAAGTTATAATGTAGTACAAACATTATTTTCACCAAGCAGAAAATGTATAATATTTCAAACTATCACTTTATATCTATTACTATAATTTCTTCTTCCCTCCTTCCACTCAATTTAAAGTGACTCTTTTTATTATACTTTTTGGTGTTTATTATTTGGGATATGTCCATGAAAACTCTTATTACCATGAATACATAAATCTTCTACTACTAAATGTTATGGAAATTTTATTAAGTAATAAGTACCATCATTTAAAAAAGGGAAAATGGATATTTTACTTTTGATTATGCTCATTTCAACCATCCCAACCATTATGGAAGGTAAACGAAAATGGTAATTTCTCAACATCATTTACAATAATTGTTTTCATAACACGATACGCTAAGGTTGATTAACTTTAAAGGTCATTTATAGTGCATTACGCGTTAAACAAAACCATAAAAACAGTTGAATGATAGATGCATTGATTTCCCTAGTTTTTAATTCTGTTGGTTTCAATTTTTTTCTTGTAATTTTCTAAATTATTTGGACCCCGCGTGAAATTACTTACTTATCCCTGTTTTAACTCCTCTTTGAAAATTTGGCAGATTTCAAAAAAAATCTAACAACTATGAAAATAACCCTTGTAACTTCACCATTTTTGTCTAGTTAACTTAATTTCATGTCAAAAGTTCAAATCAAGAAAATATTACCGAGCTCCGATCACAATTAGAATGTATTGAAAACTAGCTCGCCGAAATATTTCCTCTAAAATGTCACACTTCTTTACTCAAGTCCTAAAACAACACAGCTGTAAAACAATTCTATTAGTGTTTCCATGTTCCTACCCAACAAGTCGTTTTCAAACAATTTAGGAGCATTCTACGTTATACTGAAAGCACTCAAATGAGGCAGATCCAAATGGGAAAAGCTTATCACTGATTCTAGTCGCAAGTTCTTTTATTTCTAAGATAATGAATTGGAATCCAGGTGTTTGCCAGAAAATTGCTCTTCAGTGCCGAGTCACAAAGTTGGTTAATTAGGCAAAGTCATTGTATTTCTCCTAATAAGTCGTATTTGTTTCTCTTTGGGAGATAATACGATCCTTTGTAAGTCTAAAAACACTTCCTTGATGTATGATGCGTTTGTGTCAATAATGAAAGTGCTCACTTGTTTGACTTAATGAAAATTACCATTAAATCCAATCGACGGTGAATTCCGGCTTGAATCTTTTATCTTGTAATGAATCTCATTAGGAGGGACGTTTTGGGTGTAAGTTGAAAAACATAGTGCGTTAGAGATTATTAATTTAAATGCATTGGCTAACAGTGATGAATAGTTAGAAATTATTTCATAAATTTTGTAGTATAAAAGATTTCATTGAAATTTTTAATCAATGATAAAAATATTAAATAAATAAAAAAGAACAAGTTAAAATGAAACAAGCAAAAAAAACATTTAGTGATTCCTGTTTCATAAAATACATCAAAAGTTTTCTTCGTGTTACCAACTCTTTGTAATATAAGAGAAGGATTTTTTATGATAACGTAAATCAATAAACAACAGGCTTTATAGTAATAATGAAATTAATCACCGTTATATATTCATTATAATACATTACCACACTAACACTCATGTTAATTTGCATAGTTTGATATCGAAGTTTTATAAAAACTATCCAGTTATGGTAATATATTTTTATAAATTCTATATCTTTTATTCTCATATCCTGTTTTGTGGCTTCGACAAAACAAGAAGCCTTGAATTTGATAGTAGTTTTTTAGCTATATTTCTGTTTTATACCAAAAAACGCAAATTTAGTGTAATTAATCACATTGAATTACTTCAATTGATATTACTAAATACAGTATACGAAATTCTAGTTGAACAAATTAAGGTGTACATTAGGGTGGTTTCAAGTAACATGGGGACAATTTTTTTCACCGGATCATCGATGGCAACCCCCTAAAATGTGCCAATAGGCTAGAAAATAGTATTGGCAAAGTTTCAGCTCAATCGGATAATATTAAGACCAGCCTCAATAAGGTCAAAGTTGAGAAAAACCGTGATTTTTAGCAAAAAATCGTAGTGTTTCGGCTATAAAACTGAAACTATTCGTCTCAGAAACATGATTCTTATCTCATTTGATAGTAAATTTAATTGGCTTGAAGTTAGAGCCCCTCTACATTTTTTTAACTCAAAGTGATAGGGGGTATATAAGCACTTTTTCAGGTGAGATCGAAGAACAACGCCTTGAAAGTTAGCTTTCCTGCAAAAACCAAAAAACATATTGTTGAAATAAATCTATTTTTTAGATTTTTATGTTGGTATTTTTCATTTTGTACATTGAAAAGGCTTCAGTTAGAGGTATTTTCAAAAGAATATGCAACAATATATAAATTTCAAATATTAAAATTAGGGGTAAATTTGAGGAAACAGAAAGGGAAATAACACTAAGTGTTTAAATGGGAATTATTAACAGATTCTTATGTAAAATGACCCCCTGAATCCAAATCTGACCCCCGTTTTTCTCCATCATCCTCAGATTTTCCCCTCCCCCTTGTTTTCGTTTTTCGATGATTTAATGAGTTTGAATTCGATTTTCAGAGTCGACTTTAGCATTACTTTATTATGCATTACTTTAGTCTTTAAATTACTCCCAAGTGGACAAGAAAGGTTAAAGTTTCTAAAATATGGAAGTTTGAAGAAAATGGAAAAGTTTAAGGGGTGATTAACTCCTTAACATGCAAAGAAGTCGTGGAAATAGGTTATTTTGCATTATTTTTCTGTTATTTTTTACGCATTTTATTTTTAAAGGGTCCTTACTCTTCTTTTCCTAAAGGACCTAAATTTAATGAATTATGCTTAAATATTTTTACTAAAAGCGGTTGAGGTGTTAGTTCTCCTGAAGCATCCGCAAAAGGGTTCAGAGGACTATAGGAATCACTTTCACATTTGTGTCTTTAGGAATTAATATGCATGCTTTGGAAAGTTTTAAAATGACATGGTTTATGTTTATGCTTTTTAGGGAAAATTCATCAGTTTATTAGTAACTGACCAGGTATATGAAGGGAGATTCCATGTTTCAAGCTGTCAATGGACAGATACAAACCTGAGTATTACAATGCAGCATTTTAGAGCACAAAAAAGTCAGAAAGTCAATAACAGAATTTCTGTAATATAATGACATTCTGAATTCAAATATGACACCCTTTTCCTTCCAACTCCCCAATTTTTAGGGGGCGCTTCCAACCAACCCTAGCATATCAGTTAAACTTTTAAGTGCTAAATTTTTATCATCAGCCACGCTCATCTAATAACAGCTTTAAACATATAATTACACTTTAAACTTAGGAAATGCTTAAAATAAATGAACAATTATTTCATTTTTAAACTTTCCAAAGCATGAATATTAATTCCTAAGGACACAAGTGTGAAATAATTCCTATAGTCCTCTGAACCCTTCTGCGGGTGCTTCAGGGGAACTAACACCTCATTTGCTTTTAGTAAAAAATATTGAAGCATAAAAACTAAAAAATGTGGGTCCTTTAGGAAGTTTATTTAGTTTAGAACTGTTTGAAAATGATGCTAATTAGGACATAATTTCCTAATTAACTAATTAATAATTAATATTTTGTAAGTTTTTTTCAGGAAAATGGTTTTAACAACAAATCACTAACCTACAGTGAAAAAATTAAATTTTTTTAATCCAAAAATAAGAAAAAGTTGTCTAATGTGTACGTAAACCTTAAACCGATTTTTTTTAAATCTTGATAAGTAAAATTACATATGTTTTCATCACTCCTACTTTGGGGGTTCTTGACGTAAAATACAATACTTACCTTATTGAAATGAACGAGTATTCCGAACCACACTTATAATAAAACTTTATAATAAATATAAACTAATAAAAGAAAACAGACCTAACTTCAATACCTTTTTTCCAGATTCCACATTTCAATTTCCTAATAACTACTCTTCTCAAGTAACCAAAAATTGCCTCCTTTCGAATACATCGTGGAGTGTTATTAACTCGATAAGCTTCGCGAAGGAACATTGTCTTTATTGCTCTTCTGAAGAAGATACCATCTCTTATTTCCCTAACAAAGGTGATAACATATGTTTCCTTTAACTTAATACATAGAACCCGATAGAAACGCAAAAGGAGAGCGTCGTTTTAAGTTAGAAAAGGAATAAGTAAAAAGTGCGGATAGGCGGAAACTCCTTTCCTTATTTTTTTCTCCTCCATTTCCTCCGGAAGTTTCACAAAAATTATTCTTCCTTTAAAACTGGTTATTGTGTTGACTCTCAATTCCGAAGTAAGGAGCCTGGACTCGCTTTCCACGGCACTCCCTTTTGGAAATGTTTACTTTGCATTTCAAAGAAAATCCAGGAAAGGAAACGATGGACTAAAAAAGAGCAGCATATTCATATGTGTACGACTCTCGAGAGGTGCATTTATCCGGCGCTTTCTACTTTCCTTTTTCGAGTGTAGTTGGTGTGCCTTTACTGTCAGCCTGTGTTATTGTATCGATAGCCTGCAGTTAATCACCTTTGAATGCAGCAGTTAGGAGGGTAAAGGGAAAAGCCCCAGTGATAGAAGGGTGTAGTTTGGGGAAATAGAGAACTAAATCGCCTCCTTGTTAGGTAATTAATAGCGTCAAAGGAGAAATAAGAGAGTTATCTTGTCCTGAGTTTCTACTTTTATGTTTGACCTTTTTATGTTCTTAAACGTAGGTCTTACATTTAATGCGTGTTCCTACAAAAAAAACTTTAAAATGTTTGGGGATTGAACCTTATTCATTTGTCTAAATGAAGTAATTATTAAATAAAAAGTTTTATTTTGTATAGGATCCACATTTTTTTGCAATGAAATCTGATCAATGTGAGAGTTTTTAATTCGTATTATTCGATAAATATATGTAGAAAAATATGAATTTTTTTGTACTTGTGAATTTTTAACTTTCAGAAGTGATTTAAATTTCATCTGATTGAAACATTTAAGCCAGAAATCAAGTTAGAAATATGTAGTACCTATATTTAACAAAAAAACACAAGATATGGTATGGATTATTAAGTTTTTCTAAAATAATAATTTAAAATAATGTTTCTTACTGTAAACCTATTCCAATTTATGGTCATAATTTTCAATGATACCTGAAATAACAAGATAAAAAATTTTCTCTCAATTCAAGGTAGGGGAAGGTCGGACAAAATCGGGACCCAAATTTTATTTTTTGGATATTCACTTAATGTGTGATCAAAACAGTCGAAATTGGTGCTAAAACGATAAACTCGTTCCTTATGAAGAAAAATAAAATTAGTTAATCATAAATAATAGCAATATATGTCATAAAAGCACATTTTTAAGATGAGTAAAAATGCCGGTTTTATACAACAAGGTTGAACAAAACCGGGATAGAATAATAAAAACTTTGAAAAAACATTATTTATAATAAGAAAACTTGCATTCATACATATAAAAATTTTAGTAAATAACAATATAATTTACGCTCTCTCTAAGGGTTAAATGTTTTAAGAACAAAATTTCAAGTTTGGTCTTGATCATTGTTTTATGTGCCCAACCTTTGCTGTGAAAGCACTGTATCCAAATTTCCCAAGGTTTAAAATGTTCATATAAGCAAAAGATGCAAGCTTCATCCCAGTTTTGTCCAATCGTGCTTTTTTTAAGAAATTTCATTTACAACTAATTTTATTAAACAACTCTTAGGCACCAATATAAACTTTTAGATAACAAATAAAAATCAGGTATCATACCCAGTACTTTCCAAAAGATAATCCTTAGGTATTTAAGATTGGTGGCGTATTATTGCAGACGCTAAAATGATGAGCTTTTCTCATGAAACTTAAAAATGATTCCCTCTGCCAAATGGGTTGGTTTATTTAACTTCTGTTTACTTGAAGTTGTCAGGGTTCATGCCTTGAAATAGTTCTAGAAGTGTTCGCTAGATATCACTTCAAATCAATGAATAAAGCCTAAATCCCTGTTTTGTCCACCTACCAGGTTTTGTCCGACTCTCCCCAACGTATCTTTTACAGGATATGTGAAAATTAGACTAAAATGCATAGGGCGATAAATATATTATTCCCAGCCGTTACATGATTTTAATTGACGTTAGTATACAACAAGTACTTACTACCTATAAATTTACAGGTAAAATATTTTGATAATGGATTCTACAGTCGAGCATTTTATATGAATTTGTTTAGTAGACTGTGCAAAAGAAACAATGGTTATTTTATTTGAAATTAGTTTATTTATAATTATTTGGGCTCTTACGTATTATCCCGTCGACCGCACCGCTGAAATCCGGTAAAAACCCCCATTGACTTTTCTACTGCTGTGCCGCTGAATTTGACTGTCACGGAACGGTCAACGGGATAATACGTAAGTACCATTATTTGTTTAACAATCTAAAGGGCGAATAGTTAACATTCTACCGGTTATTCACACATTTCAGTGATTTACAAGTCCACCACAACGTTTCAAACCCCCCTTATCTATTCACAAAACAACAGCGCATAAAAGATAAATCTGCGATGCATCTCCCCCAACGTTCTGCACCAAGCGAATCATCCCAGTCCAAAGCACGCTCTTAAATCTCCCGTAACCAAACGGCTGACTCTAGCAGCCTCACAGATTCGGGTCCATGCACTCCACTTTGCACAAAACAATCGAAGCTTCGCTCAAAAGCGCACCTTCAAAAACAGAAGGAACCTGGGACCGTTCCGAGTCGAAATCAAAACCCCGGCGGAATGAACGATTTGATTGCGAGTCAATTTCCGACTTTTTTTTTTTTTTAAGAAGTCGTTGGAAGTTGGACGTGAGGGGAAGTCTCTCTTGTTTTTATGCGCATTTATTTTTCATGCAGACGCTTCCAGAGGTAGTTTTCTCGTTAAAAAAAGTCAGGCTTTACATTCAGTTTGATAGGAGGGATTCTTTTGTCATTATCTGATGCTTGAATATTTCATTCTCGACAGGTTTAGATCCGTTCTGTGCTTTGAGAAGTATGTAATGCCTTTTAGCTTATTTTATTTGTTACTTTTTGTTGATTGTTTAAATCTTTTCGCATCCTGCGATTTGAAACTAAAGGTCATTTAGATTTCTATGCGGAGATTTGAACTCTTAAATGTAGCATGTCACCCGTCGAGATAACAAATTTTACGGCTCCTTTGAATGTGTATGAACTAAAACTTAGAGTTTAAAGGGGGTTACTCGACTTGAGCTTATGCTTTATAAATACATTTTGAAATGTTTTGCAAAATTTCAATAAACAAAGATTGCAATTTTAGTCATTTCTATAAAATTAATGAAAATCTTTCAAATCTTCAAAAAAATAAATGTTAATAAAATAATTTTTTTTTCAATAAAAATACGGGTTGTATTAATTTTTCTGGTGTATTAAAATTCTTGTACTTAACGAGTTTCATGAAACTAAATTTATTATTATAGTTTAATATTTTACTCCTACAAAATTATTAGTACTAAAAATTAATAAGTATTAACAAGTAAGGATTTTCTATTTTTACTTAATAAATTCCATATTTTGTCCCTCACTTTTTGTGAAGTCCAATTTATTACTATCACTTTATTTTATTTACTTAGTTATAATTATATTGTTGTCTATTTACTTTAGAATCTATATTTTACCATTTTTATTCCCCTGCCTAAACGACATTCATTTTTAGAAGATCAATTTGTCTTTTAGTTAATGTGTTTTTATTCAATATTAAAAGTCCACCTACTATAATCTTTAACATTCAATTACCACTTTTTATTATAAATTTTTAGCTTGTAAACACTGTTAACAAGAGATAATATTAAGATATGCATTTGCATATAACTTTATTTGAATTTTTAGCATCACAAGCATGTTTTTATTCGATTATTTCATTAAAATATAAAAAATGTCCCTTTTACATCCTAAAATCTTCATATTTTATCTCATTTAATTTATTTTTAATCAACTTTTGAAACCTTTCCTTCAATTTCGGGACACCCTCTGTGTTTTCAGCAGCTTATTATAATTCTATCTGTTTATTTCCTAATTTCCATTAATAATCTGATACTTAATCACTTCAATGGAAATAACTTTCATTCTCAGAATGTAGTCAATTTTTTGAATGAATTAGTTCCTAACTCTCCAGTATTTGCATCTGCAACTGAGTGTAATTATGATTTTAATTAAATCAATCGATAAAGATGAAAGCATCTTGATCTTTAAAGTATCGAACGAAGTAATTATAAGGTTCTTAGTCCGTATCCCAGAGTAAACAGACACTTTAACCTAGCTTTGGTTGTTTGGATTAGACCTTCAGCTCACAATCATAGTAAGTCAGCCATTTACTGGAATTCTACTTAGCCGTAAGGATTTTAAGCGAATTCTATTCAGTGAGTTTTAACGCGGACTTAGCGAGACCGGGTATGCAGCAATACACCCGTGTAAAAGTTATTCATGTATTCTATGTGACGAGTTGTTTGTAAAGTCTTTACATAGAGAGAGGATCGTTTATTAAGTCCCTGCACTGATTTGATTTCCTAAGTCTAAAATACTGGCGCAGGATGAACTTAACTATCTACATTGTGTGGACTTTGGTCAACACATTCTTGTTTGGCTGAAATTCACGCTGAGCTTGTTATTCAAAGGACTTCATTAGTATTAGTTTCATCTTTAGAGGCAATAATTAAGAGTATGCTATGGAAAGTATAAAGTCTAATAGAAGCAACTCCTTAGACAAATTTAAATCGACGCACGCTTTGTAAAAAATGTTTAATAGTATACAGTATAAATTTAGAAATTTAATACTTTCTAAATAAATGTATAAATTCAATGTAATTTAAATACAAGCTAAATAATTTAAGTTCTAGATGCAGAACAGATGAGTTCCCGAGTTGAGTTGACTGTTACATGTATTTTAAAATTGAAATTTATTATAAAATCTGACTTTTCTAAGGAAATAACATCTGTTTGAATTCCTTCTAATGAATATTATATTTACTATTTGACCTATTTTCTTATGATTACCGAAAAAATATATGCAGAAAAGTGGATCATTTACTGCTATGAGTTTATTATTGTATGTTTACAGTGTGTTTTTTATCGTATGTTTCTCATAATTGGTACGTTTTTGCAAGTAAAACAGAGGAATCTTTGTAGTGATATTTCTCCATGGTCAAGCGTGGTCAAACTGTCAATAAATTACAAGCTCTCTATCTAGAATGGAAACATGTTGTATATCATTACAAATATATTATCATATAATATCATATCATTACATGTTGTATTTTTACAAAGTTCCTGCATTTTAGATCCTACAGTATCGTTATAAACAATTTCTCCATTTCAATTTTCGGAGTTTTATCATGGAAGTAAAAGTTAACAAAAACTTTAACATCGAACTGGATGACTTCGTTTAAAAATCCCCATCAATTACAGATACCTCCCCCTCTCATTCAATTGCAATAAAGTCCCAAATTTAAGAAACACCCCCTTTATCACGAAAAGAATCCAGGATCAATCTCCTCCATTGAAAGGTAAAAACAAATTGATTTCTCCCTGAGTAATGAAGCCGACTTTCTATGAGAGCACGCCCATTTGTCACATTAGATAAATGAAAAATGAAGGATCAGCAGGAACCAAAGAGCAGAGCGGAGTGTTTGGGGGACCGATAGATTACACCTTGAACACAAAAAGGAAGCTTCAGAGGAAGCTTTGAAGCTTTAATCATGACCCGAGCGAAAAGATGCAGCAGTCAACTGGGATTAACTGTCGCATTTAAGGACTCGCTCTTGTTTCTATATTAATTCTGATGTGTTTTTTAGGATCATTTATGGTGACTGGGCTCTCAATATGACACTGGATTAAGTTATGTCACTGGTTATGCACTGTTGATGTATGAAGCGGGGCTGTTTATTGGGTGTTTAGTTTGTCTCGAGTAGATTTGATAGGGAGGCTACCGAGGATTTTTTATATGCTGATGAGGAGGTTTTTGTTAAGGTTATCCTTTGTGGTTATTTCTGAATTAAAATGGGTGCTTATAAATTGTTTTTGGTAGTTCTATAAGGCATATGGTCGATTGAAAATCTTTAGTTTATTTAGTTGGTTTTTTTTAGGGTTTTGTTTTTATCATACGGTCTGGTGTTCTAAACTTTATAGTTAAACAATCCACTTGTCTTTTGCGTTCAAAAATATAAAATCTTTGATTATTGCTCTTTAACTCTTGCAGTCCTGGCCGCCCTGAATTCTCCATATGATTCAATAAACATCCTTGGTGGCTTAGGGATGAAAGGGTTAAAAGGTTGATAACTGTTCAAGAAATTTAATATATTTTTCATGTAGAATTTCATTGTTTTGAATGCAAAGAAAATATACTTTATTAAATTTTTTAAAACCGAAATCCCATACAGATCATTTAATGTTATAAATGAGTATCTAGTAGTTTTTACCACTTTATATCACACTCTTAAAATGACTTTTACATTCTTTGAAAAATTATTATAACTTAATTAATTATTTGAATAATGAAGTATAAGATACGAATAAATTGTTTGAATAGTACACTGAATATTTAAGTACACTATCTTAAATTCATCATTTAAAAAATTATAATATTCTTATTTATAATTAATGATAATAATTCTGAAACCTACAAATAGTGACGTCACAAGATGTCAGGTCAGTTTGGTGATGTAGTATGAGGGTTTTACGGAAATAGAGTTCCCCTGCACCTCGTATACCATGGAGGATTTAACTGTGTGGGCAGCCGTAATTAAAAAAGACAAGCCGTGAAAAGTAATTTCCCTTCCTCTGGAATCCTTCCTTCCATTGTTATTTATAAATGAAACCACAAAACGCCGTCCGACGAATTCATCGAATATTCTTTCATTCCGCAAAACTTGCGCGAAACAATTATTCCGGAGGCAACTGTTGACAGTGGCAGAAGCAAAGGTTCTTGGTTTGGAGAAAGAAACGTCGAACGAGTGGATGGCGTGTGGTGACATAATTAATGAACCGCAAGGACCGAGTGAGGTTCATAATCATAAGGAAAACGATGCATACAACCATTAAGGGAACTTGTTTTAAAAAGAGTTGTAGGGGGTGGTAGATAAAGTAAAATTAGTTTCGGTTTAATGTTACTTACGCCTTGCGGATACAGTGTTTGGGTCATTTACATATGTGCATTTAAAATCAAGTGTGGGATATTTGGTTCCGTCAGTGCGTTTTACAATCAAGCTCTACTTGCATCGGGGTCTGGTTAAAGTATCTCTCTTTTCTCGCTCTTTAATCGTTTTATTTTGAATTATGCATGGAAAGTTTATATTCTTGATAAATGAATGGCACGTTTTAAATTTTTTTGTACTCTTTGTTTGCTGACAAAAATCATTTGAATAAGACAAACTTCGTATCTGAGTTGCATTAATTGGATCATGCATTTCGCCATTATTATTTGCTTATAACCCATTCTTTGACAGTATGTTTTGATAAATATAAGAAAATAAAACAAATGATAAAAGAAATATATGTAAGTATGAAAGTATTTTTTAATATTGATTATTTAAAAGTTATAAAAGATACTTATTATGTTAGTAAGCAGTTCAAAATTATTCCTTTATTTCTTTGATATGCTATGAATATCCTCTATTGCTTTAGAAATCTTAAGTATTTTTACTCATTTGAAGAGAAGGTTACAGGCTACTTTCGATAACATAACAAAGATAAAATAACAAACAGAACCCACAATACGAGTAGATCGAACAAAAACACAGATGGTAGCGAAACAAAATTTTCGCTCAGGGATTAACTCCCTAAAATTTCCTTCCTCAAACTTCCACTTCAAATATAATTGGACAAACTAATTTGCTAGCGAACTCCGAACCTACAAACAAGACAGAACGTTAGACATCTACACAATTTCGCGCCGAACGTGTTTGAGGAAATCGATTTGGAAGGAAGCGAGAACTCCTCCTCGACACTCCAGGAAAAACACTGACCCACAATTTTACACCCCACAAAAAGCAATCTCCCTCTAGTCCCAACCGTTTTCTTTCTAGGAACTGGACAATTAGCCAGATTAACATCCGTGTGTTGGAGATGCTATCGACCCTTAAAGACGGCCAATCACTCCCTGTGCAGGATTACTGCCTTCTAATCGGATCTTCCACTGGATTAGCTCCGGGCTCTCTCCCCCACTAAGAAACTGGGGAGTACCATTATTCTCACAAAGCTCGTCAAACTTCTTTAATCTTGTTGACGTGGTGGGGTGGATTTAATCATTATTAAGCAACAAACTAGGTCGAGATAGGGAGATTTAGGACTGACCTCCGAGTCATTAAAAAGATGCTGTTGGGACAATGGAGGTAGTTTGTAAGGAAAGGTATTGTTTTGAGGATGGTTAAAAGGGGTTGCATGTTGACGCGGTGGGGGTTCCGACTAGTAAGAGAGATGTAGGACATTGTGGTGTTGATTTTTACATCTTGTTTAAAATAAATTCAAGAAAAATTCTATTGTGAAATTCGAGCAAAATATTTTCGGTTCCCTAATAGTCTAGTTTTATAGAGGTGCGCTCAGATTTATTTACAAATGCGATATTTTCGGATTTATTTCTTTGTACCAAGCATTTGCAATTCATAATATGAGTTAACAAACGATTGAAAAATAAATTTCGTTGATTAAGATAACTTATATAAATTTATCACTAGAAGCAAAATATCATTTTATTCTATTTATCAAGTTCCATATTTATCTATTTTTTTCTCGATCTCTAAAAGATATACAACAGGGGTTCTCAAACTTTTTAACATCGGGACCCACTTTTGAGAAACAAAATATAACGCGACCCACCGACTTCAGTTAATTATAATTAACTGAACTGAGATAACTATCTAATGCCTCCCTCACAGAATTTCAACTTATCTGACTGGGGGTGTTCACAAACTATTTAGTTACAACAATAAATTCTTACATGCCCGTATTAGAAGAGAAATTAATATTTTAGAAAATAAAAAGTAAATTTTTGAGTTTCAGCGTATGGAATAGTTGAATCGTGGGCTAACAATGATCCCCACAATAAAAAGGGGGTTTGGGGGCCTTCCCCCAGAGAAAATTTTAAAATTTGACCCTTAAAAACATGGTTTTAACTTGCTTTTTTAGCAATATGGAATAAATTGCAGTTGCATCATTTCCTAAGAAAATTCTTAAAATTTGCATTGCTCCCTCCCGGTGTGGATGGGGAGAAATACTGAATATTTTTTTTAAATCTTATTTGAATAACCGACTTGATTTGTATTATCGGCACATTAAAGTGACACACATAGTACGCATTTACATTAATTGCTTTTTCCGTTCGACACCAAGTAGTGGAGTTTTTCCTCAAATGTTTATTCTTTTTACTATATCGTAAGTTGATTAATTTTAAAAGTTCAAATAATAGATTGATAATTCAAAAGTCAATAACACGTTTGTAAAAATTATAAAAAGACACTTCATATTCAGAAAAATTAAAATTCTTCTCGCAACCCACCAAAAACTGACTGGCGATCCACCAGTGGGTCGCGACCCACAGTTTGAGAAACTCTGATATACAAGATCTCATGATTTCATAATATTTTTCTCTATGATTTTGCTTGATGTTTTTATAGAATAATTGTTAAAAAGAATAGTTTTATACAAATAAAAATCTATACTTTTTATTCGCATTCATAACATTAGTGCATTAAATCATAAAAGAATTGATAATATCATTAGGTTCCTTGAATTAAAAAAATTAATATTTTACAATGAAGGAAAAAAGTAAACATACATGGCCATACTGATGAAAAAACTTTTTCAAAGCCCTCATGTATTAAAGTCATTGATAAAATACTCAGACTTAATTAATTACTACTCCGAGAAAGCAAACTCTATGTAATCGGTGAATAAATTATAATATTCCCCATTATTTTCTATGTATGATTTATTTTCCCTTCCTATATACCATATTACTTAATATACCGTTTATACTTTGGAGCACATACTCCTACTTTCTCCCTTGCCAGCCAGAGCGTTCTTTTGTCTAACTGACTGAAGAACATCCTTAGGGATTGACGTTGGTGGTCATTGGCCGCTAGGGCCTATGAGGGGCATCGAGGCAAACAGCCTCGGATGCTCGTTGTAAGAAGTAAGTATACACCGTTTATTTTCTTCGAATTTTTACAAGCTATTCATAATTTAAAAAACAGCTGTATGAACATATCATAACACTAGATGTAGTTTCACTTCATGTAATAACTCGAAACTAGTGTAGACAGAACGCTAGCTAGAGAGGCAATGAACACCATACAATTTCACAAGCAGCGCATAGTTACCATTAAATGACCATGTTGAGAGCAATTAACTGGCCAACGGCCCTCGTGAATAGTTTTCGATAGGAGTGGGGGAACGGAACCCATTGGCGAGTTGTCTATTGTTTCAAAAGCACTCAGCTCCTTTTAGCTCATCTTTTGAAGTGGTATATTGTGGAATCTCAATTGAAACGACCATCGCCCAATCAAGATATGACCATGGATCAGTTTCTGATTACTACAATGCCGATTCTGATTACTACAATGCATGCTCATGAATATGACTAAGTCCTATTATGCATTTGGAATGTCTGACACATTTGAAAAGGTTATTGACCTCACCAGAAATTTCTGATTTCTTGATTTTAGTTTGTTACTTAATAAGCGAAAATATTTCCCTAATTTTCAAAAAGAAAGACTATGTAAAATTAGAACTTTTTTATGTTACCAAAGTTTATCAGTAAATCGAACACAATTTTCTAGATTTTAAATCGGTTAAAAGCACAAAAATACCAGCTCGTACAATACCGTAACCTACAGAGGGAATACACAGTTTTTAAATTTTTAACTAATAGTTCATTCTTTATTTATGAACTCTTTGTAATATAACAAATATAACGAAATTAGAACTAAAAAGAGAACTTTGCAAATTTTATTGAAAGGTTAAGTCAATAACTAAAATCACAATTCAAAACATCTGCTGTGTTTTTTCCCTGTTGAGTAAAACTTCCAATGCATTATATTTCATTACTGTTGTGTCATCTACAGATTGTTTAGAATAGAATAATTCAATATATAGTCTTTTGGTTTTTAAAGGAACACTTCCAGCTCCGATGACAATAAAAAGTCTAGTGAAAACCATCTTCCTTCTGAAGTTTTTAAACATTAACATGATTAACATTAACTAAAACTTATTTCTTATTCCATTTACAAACTTTCCATATTTTAAATCAAAACAAAAGTATTGATGACTGGTGATCAGTATTACGAATGGAAAATTCTTTTATTTCTTTAAGTTATATTCTTTATTAATCTTGTGTATAAATAAAGGGACACGAAGAATACCCGTTGGCGTGACCATTCTCTCTTAAAATGAAGGGTGATATTTTTACAGAGGTGTAGATCATTAGAAAGAAAGTTGACATAGGACTGTAATGGGAATTGACAGTTTATATAGTTTTTAAAGCCAGGTTAAACTTAATAATTTGGAGAGGCTTTTCCCCACTGCTTTTTCGTATTAGAAGACTCCCACTCTTAAGATACTCTAGCATTTCTTAACAAATCATTCAAATCCTAAAATCTGGAAGAATCCACATATTTTGATCCCAAGTGTGGATGATCTCAAGTAACCATAAGTGCCTTTTTCAGAGCTAAGACATGTCTATTAAAGTATTTTCAAACTAAAAGGAATTAAATTGGTAGCTAATAACAGTTTATAACCAATCCCCTGAATTCGGCGAACACGAGTCCAGAATTAAATCGTTTGTATCAAGTAGAAACAATGTTTAACTCGCAAGTACATATCTATGGTTGCATTAAATTTGCATTTCTGAAAATCATCTATATGTTACGGGCAAAGTGATTAATTGGGCATTATTAATAATGCCCAATTAATCACTTTGACCGTAACATATATACTATTTGAAAAATAATTTTTTTTTCAATTTCCTAAATGATCAAAACAAAATTTAAGGCATTAGAAATCAGCAAACTGCATCCAAGCCCCTTTGACCCAGAAAATATTTCCTCTTTCACCCCAGTATGTTCCTAGTAAAAAGTAAATATGTACAAGACATTGAATATAAATCATTCATGCCATTGATTTTCATATACATTCTCTTTCCTGTCTGAAGGTCTCCTTGGCCTTCAACATTCGCATGGTGCGATACAGAAGCCACAAAAGCCAACACCTAGTTTTTGAAAGGCCCCTGTATCGACTTTGTCCCTGTATTTACTCCCCACACATTGTATAGGAAGCCCCGCTATCCGAAACACATGGTCTAGTGAAATTTATTTTTGTGTGGACAGAAAGTAAATAGGTCCCCTATTAACTTTTTCAACCCATTATTTACGCATATTTTGGGTAGCTAAGAAGAAATCTTTTCGGTGGAATCTAATGATTAACTAAGATATATTTTTATTTGCTAATATTATGATTTGAGCAATTTTTTTACCATTTACTTTTGTAAGGAAATTGCTTAGATTCTTAAGAGAGGTATTTAACGTAGGTAAGTTTTATTAAAATACTATTGAATGTATACTAGGGTGGAGCGAAAAACTTTTTTCTGGAATTTGAAAACGCCTGAAGTGGGAATAGGTGCCATTTACGATAAAACTTAAAAATTCAAAACTTGAGTTCGATCATTTAATATCTTCAGGTTCCACATTCATGTTAAAGTTTCGAAGTTCCATCAAATTTTACGTAAAAATGGTTATAAATAATTTCCACACAATTTTAGCTCCATTTTCAAACCATAGTTGGTTAAGTTTTATTCTTAGGATGTCAAAGAACATTTTAAGACCTCCCATGGACCTAAATTGGCGGTAATTTCCAATTTTTCAAGCCCGAAATAAGGGCGCATTACATTAAAATAGGCTAGCAACCGAAAAACAAATTTTGTAATATCGGTGCCATATAGAGCTCAAAAGTTGCGTTTTACCCTCCTTATTCATGGAAAAATAATAAAAAAATTCGTAAAAAATAATTCAGGGGTGTTTTGGCCCTAGAATGTGAAAAAATGGATCTTTCGCATAGCGTATAATGGTAAAAGCCTTAATCAATCAAATTCATGTTTTAAATGTAATAGAAACTTATAGTTTCCTTTATTTAGTGCCTTCATAGTCAAAAAAAGAATTTACAAGGGTATTGCAATGTGATTTGAGGCGTTGAGAGTCAGAGTGGACCAACCCACAAAAAATGAAAAAGCGTTTTTTTTTATTTTTCAGTAGAATGTAGAGACATCTATTGATTTCAGTTAGAAAATAATGCATTTTTTTAGTTCCCACAAGATGGCATCACTTTTTCGTTTGATCTAGTAATTAAAATCGCACAAAAATTTAATGCCAGAATGGATCAAATCACTTGGTATATTCTGATTCTGACTTTCAACAGGATCCTCTAATTATTGATCACGAGAAGATCAAAACTAAACATTAAATACTAACCTCAAAAAAGAAAGTTTATATATCACTGAAATTTTGTAAAGCGTTTTTCTCGAAATAACAACTGCTGGGGTTGGTCCACTCTGCCTCTCAGCGCCTCATTTGAGCTTAGCAGTTCAGGCATACCGCTTAAAATTGCCAAATGAGAGAAAAATTCATTTATATACTTATTTATATTTACTTTTTCAGATAAGAACATTAAAATTACTTATAATAAACCCTAAATTTTCCTTAACTATATCTAACACAAATAATAACCTTTTATTTGATAGTTCGTCCCTTTAAATTTGAAGATTTGTTATAAAAAGTGGTAGTTCAGGTTTAAGTTTGGAATAAAATGCCTATAGTGCAATATAACGTTTTTTTTTGTCTGTTTTCGGTAAAAATATCAACCTTAGTGTTTTAAAAGCATTTTATGTAAATAAGAATGTGTATTACTGACTAAATAAAATATTTGAATTTAAAGTTTATAAATTTAGGGGTTTAAAGCTTTGTCATCCAAATTTGCAATTTAAGGCTGTTAACTTGATATTAAAACATTTAATAAAGAACTCAAAAGTATTATTGACTATTAAGACATCTAAGTAAGGTAACTATAAGCTTTTAAAACATTTAAAACTCAAATTTGGTTGATTAAGACTTCTACCATTATACGCTATGCAAAAGATCTATTTTATCACATTCTAGGGCCATAACACCCCTAAATTATTTTTTACAATTTTTTTATTATTTATCCACGAATAAGGAGGGTAAAACGCAACTTTTGAGCTCTATATGGCACCGATATTCCAAAATTTGTTTTTCGGTCGCTAGCCTATTTTAATGGCATGCGCCCTTATTTCGGGTTTGAAAAATTGGAAATTCCCCCCAATTCAGGTCCATGGGGGTCCATGGGAGGTCTTAAAGTGTTCTTTGACATCCTAAGAATATAAACTTAACCAACTATGGTTTGAAAATTGAGCTAAAATTGTGTAAAAATCCTTTATAACCGTTTTTTCGTAAAATGTGATGAAACTTCGAAACTTTAACGTGAATGTGGAACCTGAAGATGTTAATTGATCGAACTCAAGTTTTGAATATTTAAGTTTTATCGTAAATGGCACCTATTCCCATCTTAGGCGTTTTCAGTTTCCAAAGTTGGTCTTTTTTGGCTAGTTTCTCTCCACCCTACTGGTCAGTTACTAATAAACTTGTAGGGCTGTGTGAAGAATCAATCATCAAGTATACAATATTAACCAGTTGGAGTATTTTTAAATAAATAAAATTGAAATGCTTGTGCAGCACAAAAGAGCTAATTCCAACAGCTTTTCATTGAAGAAAACTATTATATGCCTCTCTTTGCTGCTGCAAACATCTTAATTTTAATTTTTAAACTTATAAGTATTTGTAATTTAATACCTAAAATAAGCATATGAAATAACTTTTTAAAAACTATTATATGCCAGATAAAAGGAATGTAAAGAATAAAAGGAATTCACACTTCCGAAACAACAAACAAATTAGTAATACTACTAATTAAGCACTTAAATTCCATAAAATAGTTCGAGAAAACCTGAATTAAAACTACAACTAAAAGTAATCAAAAGAGATAGTCAATTTTTTTAATTCCAATCGATTGATAGGAACAATGTTTTAGTTTATATAATTGCATTCCAATTGGTTGTTACGAACATAAGTTTATATTGCATTACTTCATTTTTTTATTTGCAGAAAATTTAACATTATATTTATTTAAAAACATAATTTTGCGTGTTTCTTTATAATTTCCCAATCTTCCAAATATTTATCAGACTCAAAAATTTTAATTATTATACTTCTTTGTATTTGAAAAATTGTCTTGATATTTCGGTTGTATTTTGCAGTGGGGAAGGCTAAATAGAAGTAAAATCCATTATATCCTTAATCTCAAAATTTTTGACATTCATAGTACTTTTCTTTTCTTTTATGTAAAAGAGAAAAGGTTTCTTATGTATTTCAAGAAAGTATTTTTTGATAGGAAACTTTCAAACTTTCTTTTGCAAACTTATTACCCGGGAAGCATTTTTAAATTTAAAAAAATTCTTCCTATTTATTTATGATTTTTAATACATTATATCCAACCTAAGGGCACACCTCTGCTCTGATTATAGAATATTCTACAAAATTCCTTCTTACAACAATTTCAAACATACCAGGATTCCAAAATACCTACTGCTGATATGAAAAAAAAATTTCAAAAGCATAGTAAAAATTTGGAATGACGGGAAACGAGACATTTCTACTTCTTTGTAACGCATCTTTGGGGCATATGGATGCGTCATTTTTAAGGGAAGCCTTTGAAAACCGTGCTCACTCTCAGATCCCAAACAGAAATCCTTCTGGAAACTGGCTTCCTTGCATGACTCGTCCAGATTTGCATCCAGAATTGATATTCTAAAGGAACTGAAGAAGACGGAAGTAGAAGAAAGTAGAAAGGGAAAAGTAGAAGGGGGAGAGAAAGCTACAAACACATATCAAGTGAAGAGTATTCCTTTATTGAAATGCTATACTTTTGCGCAAAGGTTTATGTACAAATCTCTTGTTTGTAACTGCTTTGTGTGAAGGACTTTTCATCTGATAGATTCTTGGAATTAAATTCAATTTGGGAGATGTGTGAAGATTTGAATGAATAAATTTGTCTATAAATATAGCCTTTCTAATATTCCGCAAATATTTTACATCCTTTGTTTATTGTACAATACGTTTCTCCAATAAATAATATAAAAGAGATAAAGTTTAGTTTTTATTTGAATTCAGTTTTAACGTTTTATTCACA
The DNA here is from genome assembly GCA_024610705.1 of Tetragnatha versicolor. Classification (NCBI taxonomy): domain Eukaryota; kingdom Metazoa; phylum Arthropoda; class Arachnida; order Araneae; family Tetragnathidae; genus Tetragnatha; species Tetragnatha versicolor. Next base: position 51,966,563 of record JANDEH010000010.1, on the reverse strand, counting down.
ATGAATTTTGAGCTTGTTAATTAATTAATAAACTTTGATTGAATAAAACATATAATTTTTTTGTTATTACGTAGTTCTCGTGGCAGGAATACGACAAGAGATTCTGATCATTGGTATGCATGCATTAACTTCAGTCATCTAAGTAACATATTTAGATAAGAATAAACATTAATCTTGGTAGCATTTTCACAATCAAATATGTAAGAAATGTCAATATCCTATATAAGGGCTTAAAAACGTATTTAATGTGAGTTCGTCTGGTTCGTCTTAGCTTTTTTCCCTTCGAAAATGCCTTCTAACATAATACCTAATCCTTATTCTTCAGTACCCTTATAAGAATATACCTTGTAAGAATTTGTTCATGGTTAAAGGTTAAATAAAAGTAAGGGTTTAAAATACCAATACCTGAAACTCATCCGTTCTAGCAATACCCTTGCAGAAATATAGTGGAAAGTTGGGCTCTACCCTCTTTCCCGGTATAAGATACCAGTAGTTTTTCACTCTTTTTGGATCGAAAATCTTTCAATAAATCCCATGACATACTATCTGGTCTCATCTTTTCCGTCATGTATCTACCCCATCCACTCCTTCAATAACTTGAGAGTTAACAAAATTGCTCCCTACGAAAATTGTGATTGTTTTCTCGCCATTCTTGAAATATAGCTGCCCTTATCGATTTTTTGAATATCGATTTAACCATCTGCTTCCCTCTTCATATAGTAGAAAAGAGATAAAAAAATATTGATATGTTTTTAAAAATTGATTTTTTTTTAGATCGGTGGATCTTCAGTAAAAGGAAGGGGAACGCTGTCTTTTGGGATTAGCATGAAGGTGAACGTGAATGTGACAGAAATAACTGGTTTCTGACAGATTCACACCTGTATGCTAAGGCAAGTGATGCGTCAGATTTAGAATTTTTATTGATATTTGATTTTGATATTTACCTCAAAGCAAATTCTATTTAACCCATTAGCGCCCAGTGATCTATTTTTAGATCGCTAAACATAGTGTCATAAATTATCTTTAAAATGTCCTTAAATTCACCCAACAGTAACGAAACTGCTCGTATGGCAAGAGAAAACATCCCTCAATTCTAATAATAACAATAATTTTTATTTACACACAAAAAAAGTTACATATTAAATCGAAAAAAGAAAAAAAACACAAAATTTAAGTTGGCATATGAGTTACCCAGGGGTCATAGGCCCATACGGGTAACCAAAAAGACATTAACAGATGGATTAATATACACAGAATAAGTGGAAAAAAATATAACACATACATGAAAATATTGTAAAAAAAATATGTGAAACCAATATAGTTAGTAGAAAATCTAGACCATTGTACGCTAGCTTCAGAATAAAATTGTAATTAAAATAAGTAAAGAGCAATTCTAGAAATTTCTCAAAAGAACACCTCAATATTTTCTATTGTTAAAATGTAGTTTTTTAAAGATTTTTTAAATTTGGAAGGAGATCTCTCAGATTTTAGATCCTCTGGTAAGCTGTTAAAAAATTTGGGAGATAAATAATAATAATTTTTATGTAGAATTTCTTTTTTTGTTTTTGGAACTAAATATAAATTGTTTGATCGCAGACTATAACTGATGCTTCGAAGATCAGGGCTATTTTCTTGTTTAGTAAAATGAAATATAACTTTAAAGAAGAAAAGGTGACGAAGGGGTAAGACATTTAATTTTCTGTAAGATTCAAGTAAAGGAAATTGATAACTACTTAAGAACTTAATAATTTTGTTTTGAATTTTAATGACTGGATTTATATTTTCTAAGTAATCTCCTCCCCAGACTGTAATACCATAACTTATTATAGAACTCACCCAAGAGTGATACAGCTGAAACAAGAACTTTTTATTAATTATCTTTTTAATAAAATAAAATTTATGGAAAATATAGCGAAGTTTATTTGTTAAATATCTTACATGAGATTTCCATTTTAAATTGTAATCTACGGTTAGTCCTAGATATTTTATAGAAGAGACTTGTTGAAGAGGGGGGCAATTACAGTTACTACAGTTATTATTACAATCGGGAAGATGATAATAGAGACAAAGATTTTCAGAAGGTCCGTAAATACTAAAATTTATAAATTTGGTTTTATTAATGTTTATCGATAACTTATTAGCAAGGAACCAGTCTTTAATTACCAAAAGGTCATTATTTATGATATTTTGTAATGTTTCATAGGTAGAACAAGAGTATAGGATCACTGTGTCGTCTGCATATGTTATAATTTTACCGTTCAATTTTAATTTACAAAAGTCATTAATATATATTAAGAAAAGTAAAGGACCAAGGATTGAACCCTGAGGCACTCCAGACCTTATATTTAAAATGCTGCTTTCTAAATCACCCAATTTTACATACTGTTTACGGTTTTGTAGATAAGAAATAAACCAATTTAAAGTTACTCCACGAATTCCGATTGAAAATAACTTATCGATTAATATACTATGATTAACGCTGTCAAATGCTTTTGCTATGTCTAAAAAGACAGCGGCGGTTTTGTTATTTCTATCAACACTAGTATATGTAAATTTATTGAATTCTAATAATGCATGTTCGGTACTAAGACCAGGCAGAAATCCGAATTGATTTTCAGAAATTATATTGAAAACCTTTAGATAATTATAAAGTCTAGAATGTACTATTTTTTCAATGACTTTAGAAAATATGGGTAAGAGAGATATAGGTCTGTAATTTTCAAATTTATTAGTATCACCAGATTTGTGAAGGGGAACCACCAAAGCCGTTTTTAATGAATCAGGAAAAGCACCTTTTAAAAGGGATAAATTTATAATTTTCGTTATGACGGATATGTTAATATTAGCTATAATTTTAAGGGCCTTAGGTGTTATTCTGTCATAACCAGGGGATTTTTTATCATCAAGTGAGAAAATAATTTTTTTAACTTCCACATCGTCTGTCTCAGAAAGAAAAAAAGAGTTGGATTGACTAGCTAGGTATTTTTTAAAGTTAACAGATTCAGTGTAAATAGCATTAGAACCCATGTTTATAAAAAACTGATTGACATTATCTACTAGTAGGCTATTATTATTGGCTAAAGGTTTTTTATCCTTTATATTAGAGTTTATGATCTGATTCACAAATTCCCATTGTCTTTTGATACTATTGCACTTTAAAAATTCGGACGTAAAATAATTATGTTTAGAGTTTCTAATTTTTATTTTCAGCTCTTTTTGAATTCGATTATAATTTTATTCATGAATTATATCAAAAGGATATTTTTTATGTTTTTTATAGAGTTTTTCCTTTGACTTAATTAACTTTAGGATCTCATCATTTATCCAGTTTTTATTGGTTTTGCGATTAGGGAACTCTAAATATTGTGTACAGTTTATCAAAATATTTCTTAATATGTCTGCGAATCTGTTATATAAATGGTCCACATCCTCAGAATTTAAATTTAAGGGAAAAGTATAGTTTAGCAGAAAATCATTTATTTTATCATAATTTACTTTTGATATCTTTGTCATCTTAGGTTTTTCACTGCATGAGGCTTTACATTTTAATTTACAGGCAATCGGGTAGTGGTCAGTTAAGTTATTATTAAAAATGGCAGATTCGGCACTTATATCAAAACCACGAAAAATCAAGTGATCTAAACAGGAGTTTGAACGAGATCTAGTTATACCATCAATGAGCAAGGTGAAGCCTTCAGAACTAAGAATATCTTGATAATCATCAACAGGATTTGAACTAGTTAATACATCAATATTTAAGTCACCAATTAAAAGTACATTTTTAGAGTTTATGTTTTTTAGTTTGTTTGATAATTCAAGATTAAAGCAATTAATGCTAAAGCCTAAGGAACGGTACAGGCAAATGATAGTCAAATCAAGAAGGTTGCTATATAACAGTATTGATTCAGCTGTGTTCATAGTAAATAAACAATCATTAAAGATGTTACAATTTTTTTTTACGTAAACACCTATACCTCCAGATTTGTTTATGTCTCTGCAATAGAAATATGAATCAAAGTTGTTTATATTATAAAAAGAGGTTTCATTGCTATAGATCCAAATTTCAGATAGAACTAGTATGTGAATTAAATCAAATGAAGAATTTAACAAAGCTTGGAGTTCGTCGAAATTAGCACGGATACTCCTGATATTAAAATGGACTATTTTAATATAGCATGAGGTATTTGTGTTAGGTTGGGAAAGATATTCATTGAAATCATTTAGGGAATCTATGTAGGAAGTGAGAAACCCCAAAGGCTTGTGGCAGCAGCGCGAGTGGTGACGTCACGTTAGCTATACGTCAGCGGAGCTGCTGTTAAAAGAGCGGCACGTGGGAGATTCGTGATTGGTGTTTGTGGAGAGAGACGCTGGGGAAGGAACCGGCAGACGGCCGATTGAATCAGACGCCGCGAGAGTGTTTGGCAGAAGGCCGATAGAAGTTTATCCGGCAGAAGGCCGCGATCGGGAGTGGATTGTCAGCTCAAGGAGACGTGGATTTTAGCCTTTAGCATCATCACCCAATTCATCATTTTAATCATCGTATTCTTAACTTAGTTTTATCTTCAACGTTGTGTTTTAGTTCTTCTAATAAAGCTGTTTTTACTACAAGTGTTTTAGATTGCTCTCCTCAGACCACCAGACTACCACAAGTGGGGGCTCGGCCGAAGAAATTTAGTAACCTCGACAGAAGAACCGGACGACCAGTTGGAAAGTTCAGGTGACGGTAAACTGGATCGAAAGCTGAAGTGATCTTTTGGGAAAGGCAATCCTGCGTGGAAGTAAGTGCTTTTGTGATTATGTCGTATTTATCGAGAGCTAGGAAAGGTGATCTGGTGAAATTGGTGATAGAACTGGGTTTGAACCTACCTGATCCGTGTACGATCGCAAGTTTAGCAGGAGTAATTTTGGGTGCACCAAAGTACGACGAGAATGTTTGTAAGGATATGCTGAAAAATATTACATTAGAGCGGGAGGAACAGGATCAGAAAGATCGCGATCAACTTCAACTTCAGCGCGAGCAAAATAAACGGGATTTTGAATTGGCTAAATTAAGGTTACAGGCTGAAACTAATGGGAAAAGCACATTTACTTATGAGCCCGCTAGAGATCTATCTAAATTGATGTCGAAGTTTGACAATAAACAGGACATTTCCCTATATCTCTCATTATTTGAAAAACAGGTTCAAAGGATTGAAATTAAGAAGGAGGATTGGGTCACTTATTTGGTGGGACTTTTGCCTTTAGATATAGTAAGTTTCGTCACTAGAGAACCTGAAGAAAAGGCAAACGATTATGATCACATCAAGAATATACTACTCAAAAGATTTAAACTCACCCCTGAACAATTTAGAATGAACTTTATTAACACTAATAAGGAAGAAAAAGCGTCTTGGAGGGACTTTGCGTTTGATTTAAAACTTTACTTTGACGAGTGGGTTGGTGGTCTGGGCATCGATGAGTTTGAGGATCTGAAGGAGCTGATGATAGTGGACCAGATTAGGCGTAAATTACCAGCGGAAGCTAGAAGCCATTTTTGTGACGTGTTGCCGTCAATAACTAAGATCGAAACCCTAGTCTCAAAATTGGACGAGTTTTTCATTGCCCGACAGTTTCTTCACAGGGATAGAAATGAGGCGAGGTCCCAAGACGTCAGAGCGGAGTTTCGTTACCAAGATAATAGAGACAATGCAGGGGATAGAGCGAGATTCAACAATGGCCGACAGGGAGAGTCCTATTATTGCTTTAAATGTTTAGAGAAGGGTCACAGGGTCAGTCAATGCAGCTACAGAGAAGAGGGCGTGCGTTGTAGACGTTGTAGGGTTTTCGGTCATAAAGAGAAAGATTGTGGAAACAAAGACGTTAAATTGAGTCAGTGCAGTGTCGATAAAAAATTCCGCAAGGTAATAAAGGTTGGAAATAAGGAAGTGGAGGCCTTGATAGATACGGGGAGTGATCTAACCATGATTTCGGAGGAAGTTTATGAGGAGTTGGGAGGTCCGGAGCTGAGTGATAACAGAGTGTCGCTAACGGGTGCGGGTGGAAGTACGGTAGAACCGGCTGGACATTTTAGGGAAAACATCCTAATTGATGACAAGTGGATGCCTGTCGATATACATGTGGTGAAGGATCTGGGCACAAGCATGATTTTGGGAGTCGACGTTTTGTCCCAGATGGAGGTGTCTTTTTCCCAGGGGCGGTGTGTAGTGAAGGAAAGTGCTAGTGTGGGTGTGTTACAGCTTCGTCGGCGGTGGACTTGGAATCCCGGACTCGGAGGGTCCCGGTGTGACGTCTACGGCAGCAGACCATATCAAACCATGGCTAGAAAGTAATTGGGACTTTGACTTTGTTGTTTCTTTTTCTTTTTCTAGAGGAGCAGTCGGGGCGCCTGCAGCATCAGAATGGCCGAGCTGTAGGAAGTGAGAAACCCCAAAGGCTTGTGGCAGCAGCGCGAGTGGTGACGTCACGTTAGCTATACGTCAGCGGAGCTGCTGTTAAAAGAGCGGCACGTGGGAGATTCGTGATTGGTGTTTGTGGAGAGAGACGCTGGGGAAGGAACCGGCAGACGGCCGATTGAATCAGACGCCGCGAGAGTGTTTGGCAGAAGGCCGATAGAAGTTTATCCGGCAGAAGGCCGCGATCGGGAGTGGATTGTCAGCTCAAGGAGACGTGGATTTTAGCCTTTAGCATCATCACCCAATTCATCATTTTAATCATCGTATTCTTAACTTAGTTTTATCTTCAACGTTGTGTTTTAGTTCTTCTAATAAAGCTGTTTTTACTACAAGTGTTTTAGATTGCTCTCCTCAGACCACCAGACCACCAGACTACCAGACCACCAGACTACCCACTTTGATAATTCAAGATTAAAGCAATTAATGCTAAAGCCTAAGGAACGGTACAGGCAAATGATAGTCAAATCAAGAAGGTTGCTATATAACAGTATTGATTCAGCTGTGTTCATAGTAAATAAACAATCATTAAAGATGTTACAATTTTTTTTTACGTAAACACCTATACCTCCAGATTTGTTTATGTCTCTGCAATAGAAATATGAATCAAAGTTGTTTATATTATAAAAAGAGGTTTCATTGCTATAGATCCAAATTTCAGATAGAACTAGTATGTGAATTAAATCAAATGAAGAATTTAACAAAGCTTGGAGTTCGTCGAAATTAGCACGGATACTCCTGATATTAAAATGGACTATTTTAATATAGCATGAGGTATTTGTGTTAGGTTGGGAAAGATATTCATTGAAATCATTTAGGGAATCTATATAAAAATATTTGCAGTTGTTATCAATAAGACTATCAAAGGAACTTAATTTACATTTTGGTAACATGTAAGAGATCGTCAACACTTACAATTCTGATTACCCTTGAGTTTTCGTGTTCCCTCAAAAAAATCTTTCCGTCTTTCACCCATGCAAACTTGAAGTTATTCTCAGCTTTGAATTTTCGACAATGAAAAAACACTTCTTTTAGTCTTGGGGTTAAATGTTCGTTGAAGAATACAGGGTCACTCTTGAATCTACCGTTGATTTGTGCAGCAGTGATCCTCTTTGTTTTGGCAGCCTTTAGGCAAGCGTCTCTGTGATGTTTGTTTATGAACTGAACAATGATGGGTTTTGGTTTGTCCTGTTTAGTAGTTGGGACTCTATGGGCAGTTGACACATGGCACATCATGTCGACCTCCAGGCTAGAAAATACTTTAGTTAAAACATCGTTAATATTTTCGTTTTCTGCTTCCGGAAGGTGTGTGATTTCGAGATTGGTACGCCTTGAATATTGTTGAAGTTCGGTTAATTCACATTTCACTTGTTTTAGATCGGCGACGATGACGGAGTTTTCCCTCTTTAATTCCTCTTTCTCTGACTTCAGGAGTTTTACCTCTGATTTTAAGCTTGTTACTGTGCTTGTTAAATCCTCTATTAGTGAGCTATTGTGATCAAGGCTAGCTTCAAATTCGGTGAATTTAGTATTAATATAATTTTTTAGGATTTGATATTCTTTTTTGAGGAAACTTGCCAGGTCTTGAATGTTCTCTGGAGTGTCACAGGAAACTAATAGTTGATCGGTGTCATCAAATTTATCCAATTCGTCCGATTCCTTTGGGCCCGATTCTTTTGGAGTGGCGGATTCAGAACAGCTGGCGGTGGGCTGATCACTCTTACAGGTAATGCATTTCCAGATTTGAATGGTCTGATCAACCTTCATTTTTCTAAAAACCTTGAGTGAGATACCAACACAGCGATTGTGAAAAACCTTTTCACAAGTTCCGGTGCAAGATATTATCTCGCTGACGTCGAGTATTTGGCTGTCACAAGCAAAACAGCAGGCAGCCATGTTGAAGTCAAGACGCTTAGTAAACAATGCAGCAGTAGGTGTCGTCGATTCAAGATTGTATAATTAGCTCATAAGTATAGCTAAAATTCTGAAGCTCGCATATATTTAGATTATAAAAAAAGTTATTATGTTTTTAAGTGAAACAAGATATTTAGTAAAAAAATATAAGCTAGATGAGAGAGCAGAAAAAAAGAACGCCGCCAGGTACAATGGCCGTTACCATATGAGTTTACCGTTAATATGACATACCGTTAATACTATGAGTTTTTTTATATTTGCTTCATTTATTTTGGGACAGTGATAGGCTAAAGTTTGTCTCAGAGTCTCATTTTGCAGTTTTTTCATCTTCATTTGCGTTTTTTAAGAAAACAGTAAATTTATACCACTAAATGAATCCTTTTACAGTTTTACTTTATCTTTATAGATGCAGCTATTGGGATATAATTCAAAGTTAAGTCAAAAATAATTTATTTAGTGAAAAATCAAGTACAAATACTGCTGATCTAAAAATAGATCACTGGGCGTTCTTGCATTCATTTTTTCTGAGTTGCTTACAATACGAGTATTTAGTTTTTTCCACTAAAAACTGATAAAATGTGTCTGAGAACACTCAGTAATGTTTAAGATGAAGTAAACTATTGATTTTCTTGAGAAGTTGAAAATTATATTATTGGAAATTAAATTTTAAAATTTAATCTGTCGAATATGGAGGGTAAGCCATTATGATTCATTTCTAATAAAGCACAGCATTGGAACTAGTGGTATAAAAATATTGGTGTTTATTCACATAAACGTATTTTATATGACACAAATAGTTTTGAAATACTTCACAGGGGAAATTATAAAACAATTAAAGGTTATCAAGGAACTATGAAAGTCTCAAATTTAGAGTTACAATATTTTTTTGAACTCGCCCTTATCCAGCCTTTGTAATCTTAAAATTGACGTTATGCCAGAGTAAGAAGTTTATTGAATAGGTCAGCGAAAACAAGCAGCAATTTTGAATGTTGCCACGTAAGACAAAAGCACATTTTATTTCATGAATGTTATTAATTTTTGGTAAACCAATTTACAATTTACAAAATTATCAAAAAATTAACCCAATGCATTTTATTTTACTCATTAGTTACAATTTTACGTCATTTCATATGTTTTCTATAATATACTTATACAGGGTGTATCTGAAATGGTGCAACAAACTTTCAGGGATGATAGTACTCATCAAGACGAACAAGAATCGGTATAAAAAGGGGGGTCCCAGATCAAATCCCAGGGAGTTAAATATGGAGCGACACCCCAAAAAAATCTTTGAAAAATTCAATTTGTAGAAGAACTACTATTAGTAAAAACTTAATTATGGTCTCAAAAACTGTGGTTTAATATGATCTTTAAAATTACCTCAAAAGTCTTCACTTTAAAAGTTGTTTTATTATGAAAAAAGTTGAAAAACACAAAAAATGTGAAAACTCTGCCAAAACCTTATTTTGTATTTCGAAATCCTTTCTTTTGATTTCATAATCTGAAAGATCATAGTTTAAAACCCTCAAGTCCAAAGTTTCACGTAAATACAATCAATATTGAACGCTTGAGATCCTGTTAAAGTTTGTTTTTTGCGTGCGAAAACAGCTCTTCTGGAAACAACTCTGGAAAACTGCTAGCGCACGCAAAAAACAAACTTTAACATGATCTCAAGCGTTCAATATTGATTGTATTTACGTGATCTTTCAGATTAAGAAATCAAAAGAAAGGATTTCGAAATACAAAATAAGGTTTTGGCAGAGTTTTTACATTTTTTGTGTTTTTTAACTTTTTCATAATAAAACAAATTTTAAAGTGAAGACTTTTGAGATAATTTTAAAGATCATATTAAACCACAATTTTTGAGACCATAATTAAGTTTTTACTAATAGTAGTTCTTCTACAAATTGAATTTTTCAATAATTTTTTGGGGTGTCGCTCCATTTTTAACTCCCTGGGATTTATTTGGTCTGGGACCCCCTTTTTATACCGATTCTTGTTCGTCTTGATGAGTACTATCATCCCTGAAAGTTTGTTGCACCATTTCAGATACACCCTGTATCTAAATCTCAAGTTCTTCGTTCGATTTCCCCTTTTCCTCCTAAATTTACTTACAACATAGGCTATTTGTGTACTTAATTTTTGGTAAATTTTTCAATTTTATTAAGGTAAATGTGGGTATAGTGGACACTTTAAGGAAAATTTTTGCTTAAATTCTTAATAAATACCAATCAATTTGCTTCGAAACGGTTATCATCCTATTTTTAGGTTAATTGGATCTTCTTCTTTCGATTTTACTATTAAAAACTTTAATTAGATTGGGCAAAGTATTTTTAATTAATTTTTTAAAAGTACTCCAAATTGCATCTATAGTGGCCACATAGATGAAGCTGTTGCTTCTATGGTGGACACCTCTTGCATCAATAGTGGACACCTGTCTTTTTCTGCCTATATGAGGGGTTTATGCATGAAATTGAGGGGTTTTTCTTGGTATAGTCGTTTATTTCTAATTAAATCTTCCTTCCCAACGAAATGTATTTTAGATTCAATCAAATTAGCTTTATTTTAAAAAAAATTGATAGTTTTCGGCCCAAAGTCTACGCTGTAGCTGATTTGAGAGGAATTCAGCATGTAATTCAATGTTTTAGAAACATTGGTTCCCGAAGCCAGAATGAAACCAAATTTATTTAACACTCATTTTAAAGCACAGTCAACAGTTTATGAAGAAAAACTGATTCAAATTAAGTATTATTTATGTTTCTATTAGACGCCATTGCGGTGGCCACTATTGGAAAATCTAAGATTATGTGTTGGTAAAGTGGACACCCCCATAAATCCTCGTAAAGTCAGTATTTTCAAATAAATTTTATTCAGTATTATTTTATACACTCTAATTTATCTTGATATAAATTTAAAAGTCAATCAAGCGGTAATAAATACGAAAAAATCAGTTCCGACTTACTCGTTTCCTTACGCGATTCAATAAGCAAAATCAAATTTCAGTCACTCGGCCGATGTTGTTATTTTCAAATATTTAAATATCCTTCCCATGCTGATCTGTGGTATCGGTGGTAATTTATCAGCTTACCTGATTGCACAATCTACTATGCCTATGAATTTTGACGCTGTTCGATGCCTCTAACTCGTTTTATTTAAAATTAATCAGCTATGTGGCCACTATTGGTACAGTGTCCACTATACCCACATTTACCTTACTATTTAATTATTTTTCCACATATTTATGAATAAATACGTGTTTTTTAAAGAAAAATACTAAAATTTATATTTATTTTATAATTTTAAGTATTTTTTTGAATTTAAACTAGGGTTACTTGGGGTAAGTGGGTCACTGGGGTAAGTGGGTCACCCCCCTAAAACTATAATATTACAGGAAATTTCACACTTACTCGCATTGATTATGTTGCAGCTTGTCACACCGATGAGTATTGCATATATTTGAGATTTGTTTAATTTATTTTTAAGATTATAGAACTAATTTAAAATACATTCCCAGAATGGATTTTTTGGAGAGTTCAAGACGTTATTTTTCAAAGAAGTATTTCCAGGTAAGTTTTCATTACATTTTAATGTTTATTGAACTGTTTTGCAGAGTTTGACCTAAATTACATACGGCAATTTGAAATTTTTCAAAATTTTTAATTTTGAAGTGTTTAACAGGGGGGTCCCACTTACCCCATAGTTTTAGCATGGTTGGGGTAAGTGGGACCCCTCAGTGTGGGGTAAGTGGGACCCTTTATTATGATATAAGTGGTTTTAGAGGGTCCCATATGATAAAGGAACTACAACTGAAGACATGGGCGGATTTTGGGGGGATTATAGGGACAATTTCCCCCCAATATTTTCAGAAAATTTCGATTTATAGTAGCAATAGTAGAAGACCTTTTACTCACCACTTCAAAATTCATTAAAATTTATAAATAGTTTGATCGACATTTTATATCAAATTTCGGTTTTAATTTAAGTTATGGTGAGTAAAATGAAATATCTCATCAATAGTGTTCATTCTCATTTAGTGTGTATGATTTCTTTTTTATCTTACAATGTGTATTAGGGTGGGTCATTTTCCTATGGCGAAAAAAAAATTTTGCAAATTCTATCGGGCACAGCAAGAAAAGGGTGCCAAATGGTCTCAAACTAACATGTGTAAAATATTATTCCATTATAATAACTCTTTTTGCCTCCGGATTGGCCTCAAATAGAACAAAAATATGTAATTTTTCATATTTTTTTTAAATTATATAAATTACATTTTTTGTCGATAACTTCTTAAAGCTCACAAATAAGGGTCTTTAAAAGCAATTTTAATCACATAAGTCACCTTTATGTATTATCAATACAAAAAAAACTGCCAAAGTGGCAATGCTATCATATTAACAATAGCCGTAGAATAGGAGGATCTTTTTTTACAACAACAGTGGATTGTCAGTGGTACATATTTTAAATATTGGTAGTTCAGATACATTTTCCCTCAAGTTTGGTCAGTAAAAAGCGCTATTTTAAATTTTTAAAAGTAGAAATAGTTATATTTTTCATAAATATGCCGCGCTTTCAAAATTCAGCGGACAGTTATTTCACTGGCTGGTCTTGGGATCCAAATATGATCGCAAAAATTTGTTGAAACAGTTGTCAAATGGATAGTTCGTTCTTTAGGCAATATATCAGTTATGATTCGCCTCAGTCATGATATACCTATTTTTTTGCTATAACAATAGACTGCTACCCAGGCTCATGAAATTATACTTCTTTGGAGGGAGGATTGACTAAAATGGCTCCTTAGCATTCCCTTATGCATTCATAAAAGTTAAAATATAGCAAATTAAACTGTTTAAGATAATTACAAGTAAGTTTTGAAAAGTAATGTAGCTTATTTAAAAACTTAGGGGATAATACTGAGCTTTATGCTGAAAACGGGGATCTACCGCTCTTCTTAAGAAAATGTTTCAAAATTTGACTCTTAAAATGTGGTTTTAATTTATTTTTGGACATAAGTGACTCATATGGGGTCACTTGGGATGGAATATTCCTAATATGCCAAAGAAATTTCAAGGAAAACCCCAACTTTTAAACTATTATCCAAATGTTTTCCTTTGGGTTGAAATATAACCCAAAAAAGGTACCAACCTTCTGATATATCCGTTTTTATTAAAAATTTAATGTTTTTAAAATCTTACTCAACCGGCAACTAGAGTTTCGCACATTTTTATGATTCCAGCAAGAAATTCTTGATTGCCAGTTCTAATCAATGAGATATTTTAAAATATGTTGTATTACAACTCAAGTATTTCAACTCTGGTTTAATTTATAATTATTTTATAGTCTAATGATGATTTTTATACCATTGTGCACATTTACATTCATTACGGATTCGTGAAATCAATGTAAAAACTTGATTTTCGTTTGTCCATTTTTACATGAAATTGCTATATTAATCGAAACTTTGAGGCCAATCCGGAGGCAAAAAGAGTTATTATAATTGAATAATATTTTTCACACGTCAGTTTGAGACCATTTGGCACCCTTTTGTCGCTGTGCCCCTGGGAAAATGTGAAAAAAAATTTTTTGACCCACCCTAATGTGTATTAAAGTGCCAAAATAAATCTTAAACAACCTTATTATGTTCTTTAAACCAGAGATGGGCAAAATGTAATCAGATTAAGGATTAACGATTACGATTACAAATGTAATCTGATTACTTTTGTAGAAATGTAATCTGATTACATTTGTAATCTGATTACTTTTTGTAATCGTTAATCTGATTACAGATTACATTTGTGATCGTTAATCTGATTACAGATTACAATTGTAATCTAAAATAACATACCTTGATACCTTTTTGCATACCTTTTTGCGACTGATAATGGTACGGTGCATAGGATGCACTTGTTGGTCCGCCACTTAATGGAAGTGGTCCACAAATGACAGGAAGTGGTCCACAACTTACCGGAAACGATCCACAACTTACCAGAAATGATTCGCAACTTACCGGAAGTGACCCACAACTTACCGGAAGTGGTCCACAGCTGACCAGAAGTGGTCTGAAACTTACCGAAAGTGGTCCAAAAATTACCGGAAGTGGTCCACGGCTTACCGGAAGTGGTCCACAACTTACCGGAAGTGGTCCACAACTGACCGGAAGTGGTCCGTAACTTACCGGAAGTGGTCCGTGACTTACCGGAAGTGGTCCGTAACTTACCGGAAGTGGTCCACAACTTAACTGAGGTGGTCCATGACTTACCGGAAGTGGTCCATAACGAATCGGAAGTGGTCCACAACTTACTGGAAGTGGTCCACAACTTGCCGGAAGTGCTCCGAAACTTACCGGAAGTTACGGTAGGTTACGGACCACTTCCGGTAGGTTACGGACCACTTCCGGTAAGTTACGGATCACTTCCGGTAAGTTGTGGACCACTTCCGGTAAGTTGCGGACCACCTCCGGTAAGTTGTGGACCACTTCCGGTAAGTTACGGACCACTTCAGGTAAGTTACGGACCACTACCGGTAAGTTATGGACCACTTCCGGTGGGTTACGGACCACTTCCGGTAGGTTACGGACCACTTCCGTTAGTCGCGAACCCCACTCCAGTAAACTTGCCACAGTTATCAGATTGAAGATTGCAAATGTAATCTAACTACAAATGTAATCAAACTACAAATGTAATCAAACTACAAAAGTAATCAGATTACATTCATTCAGATTACAAATGTAATCATTACAAATGTAGTTAGATTAAAAACTCCAAAAAGTAATCAGATTACAAATGTAATCATTACAAATGCAATGATTACAAATGTAATCAGATTATTAATCTGATTACAAAAGTAGTTTGATTACGCCCATCTCTGCTTTAAACACTATTTTATATGCTAAAGTAAAACATATCCATTTGGCCTTTCAAAACATTCTTTAAAATACTTATTTTGCTTTTCATTCTATTCTTGCCTTGTCATATTGATTTTGATGTGAGTATATTTCTCACTCATGGACACAGTTAGAATAAAAAATTTTATATTGAAATTTACTGTACTTTTTTAAGTAATACCCACTTACTTCCTTTTAAGTTTTGCTTGCTTTAAATATAAATAAAGAGGGGGTGACCCACTTACCCCATCTCTTGGGGTAAGTGGGTCACCCATCTCATTTTTGATAAAAAGACCAGTTAAGAAAAATATAAAGCTTTAATTTATAAACTACTGATAAATTTTTGTTTATCGATAGACTCTTTAACGAAATTTGTCAACAAGTACAAAATAAACCCTTTCAAATTTTTTCTATGAACCTCCAAAAATGTACTAGGCCAAAAAGGGGTCCCACTTACCCCAAGTGACCCTAATACTTGGCTTTGTGACAAAAAATATCCTCCGAACGCCCAGTGATCTATTTTTAGATCAGCATTTTTTGAAAAAACTAATGACTCTTTTGACAAAATTTGTTCATAATATTCATATTAAAGGCAAAATACACCAGATTCCTGATTTTTATTCAATTCGCCCCAAAAAATCTATTTGGGCGTTAATGGGTTAAAAGGGTAGGTTCAAGCAACTAAATTCCTATTTCCGCAATATTAAAAATGAGGATTTTTAAGGAACATTTTTAAAAAATCGACTGAATTCCCAAATTCTTTTCTGAGTATTCCCTGAACTTCCCTGATGTCTCTGATGTCTGGTTGTTTTTTTTTAAATATTATCGACTGAAATTTCATTATATTTTTCACTATAACTTCAGTTTAAATGAAGTTTTCGAGAAACCCCTTTGATAAATTATGTAACATAGAGTCATTAATTATGATACTAAGTTATAAGTAGTTTGCTCTAATAGATTTTGAGGAATATTCCTTTTATGGTAAAAAATACAGTTTTGAGAAAAATGGAAATAAAGTAAAAAGCATATTTATTACTAGTGTATACCAGTACCATTGCTATAGCAATTAAATCGCATAATAATTTTAAAAAGCGAAATTTAGAGGCTAAACATGCTAAGATACAGAACTTTACGGTAACCACCTCTTACTTCTAAAACATATAGCGTTTGCCAATATTTAAAAATCCAGGTATACTTATATTTTGCTGTTTCAAAGCAAATTTTGAAAAGCTGTTTTTTTGGTATAGGTGTTTAGTTTTAGGAAAAATTGTGAAATGAAATACTGATTATACTGATAATTGATTATACTGACTGAATGAACATACACTGTAAAAAATAATCCTGCAAAAAAACAGAAAATTTCTGGCAGCAAATTTGCCAGAAAAAAATTGTAAGTCGAAAAATCCTGTAAACAGAAAAAAGCTGTAACCTACAGGTAAATGCTGTAAAAAGGAACTTTCTGTCAAGTGAGCTACAGATTTTTCTGTTGCCTCTCAGTAATTTTCTGCTTGTGCGCCTGCGTGTGGACTTATTTTAGTTGAGTTTTTTTTTAATTAATTATTACCGGGGATAGAACCCAGGACCTACCGCATGCTAAGCGCGCACGCTACCACTGCTCCAAAGAAGATTCAGTATAAGGTTGCCAATAGCTGTATTGTTTTTCGATGCAGTAAGTTTCTGTTTAAGTACAGATAAGCTAAAAAACTAAAACAAGCTGTTTTTTTACATAAAATAAATAGAAGTGCGGTGCGAATGTTACATGACAGAATATCTCTGTAAACATAAAGTCATTGTTATTGAAAATTTCTGTTTTTCTACAGTTTTTTTTACAGTGTAGCTCAAAAACTTAACCCTTTTTTTAAATCTCCCTTGTCTAAAAATAATCATTGCAAATCCGGTTTATATACAGTTCAGCTCATAAATTTTCTTCGCGTTTCGGTCATGTCTCTGCAGTAAAAGTTATTGCATCGTCCAGATCAAAATGGTTCCTCTCAAAAGGACAGCATTCGTCCATTTTATAGCAATGGCTTTTCACCTTCAGAGGCTTAAGATATTCAGGAAGGGATTCCATACGTTGACTTTTCAGTTTTCTTTTTTATTTATAGCTTTCATGTGGTAATCGTGATTTTAGCTACTGTCTGTGACAAAAATTATGTTGATTAGTGGAAATTTTATTATAATTTAAACGTGGTAATCCACTTTAAGACGCGTCTTACTGTTCGTCTTTTCTGATTTATAACAAGAATTGTCATTCAGTTTTTTACAGGTATTCTAATATATTCTCTATTCTCTGAATACCCATCATCATTCTCTAAGTGCTTTAGCGTATAACAAATGAAAGTTTTTTCTTTAAAAAATGAGCATAAAGAACGTTCCGTTGAATCAAGATTTAATTTTTTTAAGTTTATTGTCATATATTTCTGATATTTAATTACAAGATTGCTAAGGTTAGTAATATTCTAAAATTATTTTCTTACTGATACCGTTAGAAATATTTCAACCAAACGTAAGATTAAAATTCCGCCTAAATTTTACATCTTAATTTAACTCCTTTGCTTGGATTGTAAACTTCCAAACTGAAAAAGTACCATATGATTAAATACTGCAAACATACATTGTTTTTTTTAACTTTTCTCACAAATTTTTATATGCTCTTAATCCCCTTTACTATCCCCTTTATGAGTTATTAAATGACAGATATAAGCAAATTTTCAAGTTAAAAACGATACAAGATCCGGTAAATAAAACATTCGCAGGTTGATAACATAAAAAATTTAAAATTGTTTAAATATATGATAATCTTAACTTTAACGTTTTAAAGTTTGAATTAACAATAAAATTAAACTTTTCTCCAGAAAACATCATTCAACGCTAATTATATTTACTTAACAAAAAAATATTAAGATTATTTGCGAGTAAAATAAGTACTTTTCATAATAATTTCATGAAATACTTAATATTAAAGAGTTCCTTTCAAATATTAACCTTTCAAATATAATATTTTCTTTTGTTTTCCTACACGCAATATTCCAAAGAAAACAAATATGGATATTTAAATTTCCTTAATAATTGGGCTTCTTAAGCAGCTTTGCGGTATACTGTCAATAACATATGTAATTAAAAACTTCGCAACCCCGTTTTTCAGCTTTAGGAAATGTGCTACAAATACATGAAGCTTCCTCATTCTCTTAAAAAGATAATGGTATTATGTATTTTTATTCAGAAACAATTCCAGGTTGTAAAAAGAGAACAAAAATACATATCTTGTGTTTTAAAATGCTATGAATACCTTCATTTTTTACTAACCGAATTTAAAGCCATTTTTGAAATGCTCTTGAATAAATTTTATACCCTTTTTTACACATTTTATAGTCTATAATTTTATTTTAATATTAACTTAATAATTGAATATAATTTTTCATGTAAATATTCACTCGGATATATTCATTCCCAACGAATCTGACTACGGATATTCAATGATATTGCTAAAGATTACCCCAATGAAAATAGTGAAATCAAGTATAGGAATGTAAGAATATTTATGCTTAATGTTTATCTAAATACACTAATATCCTCCTCGGATCGCAACTGAAGAATACTTCCCGAATACATCTCTTGAATAGTAAGTCGCATTAGTCTTTTTTTTTTCAAAAACATAAATATAAATATATTCAAGTTTATCTATTTATTCAAGACACCTATTCTTCTTAATTTTAGGTAAAATAAACTTACTTTAAATTATATTAATACACGCAAACCTTTTTTGTGGTCCTTTTTTGCGCAATTTTTTATTTGTGCGGAACAGGTTTAAGTGTATTTTAAGAGTATATAAACAATTTTGAGTGAAACAGATTCCCTTTCAATGTGAAAAAATAGTTTACATAAATCAACTAGACAACCATCACACGTTTAAAATATCTAATCTCTCATCTCTATAAGTGAATAATAGTAATTTCATCTATTACTGTCGTAAAAGATGAAAAATTCGTTAATTCATTCAATTAACAGGTTTAATTACTACATGAGTATTACTTATCACAGTTTGACAAGAAGTGGAGTAAAAACTAATGTTTCAAATGCTTGATTATACTATTTATACTAGGAGTGCCTATTACCACCTTTTCAGTCCTGGCCACCTTAAAATCCCTATAGGATTTAATGGTAATCGCGGCTAGCCTTGGAATGGGTTGGATTGGAAATTATTTGTCAAAACCTAGGTAACCCAAAGGCACAGGCCAATATCGCTCGGTCAATAGTGTTATTTGTCAATACGACCCCCTCTGAAATTTCAGCCAATAGAGACCATATTGTTTTTGCTGGCCAATATCAAATCTCCCATCAAAAGAAATATAAAAAATCAAATTTTTTAAAACTTTATTTTTTATAATTAAAATTCCCATAAAATTTCAGACATTACATCGATAGTCATGATATTGGCCAATATAACGTAATGATGCAATAGAACACTGATCGATGTTTTTGCACTATACTCCGTGTTACATTATCAAAATGCGATCGTGATATTGTGTGACGGTATTTTCCACCCCTTAGAAGAAACTGATTTGGTCATTTTCTGAATTTGAATAATCAGTTAAAAATTTTTGTATTGGTTTTAATTTAAAAAACTAATTGTGAATAACTTTAAGGGTAATATAAAATATTAAAATTAATTCTCCATTATATTTAACCACATTTGGGAGAACCAAATTGGATTCTTTTGCAACATGTTTGTTTCCCTACCACCCCAAAAATTACGAAGACATACACGAAACATCCATTCAACTTTTGACATTAACTTAGTCCCAAAAGTAGACAGAAATACCAGTAAACATATTTTATCACACTAATATTTCTTTTCATTCACATAATGAGACATTTATGGTTAAACAGAGATTCCCAGTTAGGTTGGATAAAATATTAAATGTCATTCCGAGCTGCATACACTTTCACATAAATATGCACTTGACAAAAAGATTCTAGTCGTTAATATCTAGAGTAAGCTTTCTCCAGCTAGAATAACTAACCACTGCGTTAGATACATGCAATACACAGATGACTACTCATTAAAACTGTAAATGATGTCAAAATGATGTTATCAAAACTTATGTTCTTATATAACATTTTATGAAATTTCAAGATTTCATAGTAATTCCAATTGAAGGAGTTTCTGCCAAACTATGTAGTCTGAAACAATGTAACAAATGATATTTCTAAACAACATTCTAAAGGTTTTAATGGACGTTAATACTCGTCGGATGCCCGAAAAGTCCGTTTAAATACCATTCACAAAAACTATTTTTGTACTGCATTTCAAAACCTGAATTGTGATCTAAATTTAATTATATTCTAGTACTTACTATCTCTGCTTCAATTATAAAAATATGTACCGGGAAGTGTGTGATAAATTCGGGCATTATTGAATATACCCGGGTTTTCACTTTACCCATAACGTATCTACATTTTTAATCAAAGTAATCAAATGTACAATCGTGTAAAACTTACTTACTTAGATACCTTTCACATATTGATATAAATTCATGAAAATTTTGCATGTAAGAATATTTTCATATTTCATCACTTCAATAATCATGAAAAAAATAAAAGCATACTAATGAGATAAGAAAACTAAGGATTAATTTTGAGATGGTAGAATTTTCATTTCAAATAAATATGAATCAAATTAAGAAACTACTACCAATAGTTAAGAAGTAAGAAGTGAAAACTCGCTTAATAAGTTTTAAACCAAAACGTATTTACTTTAAAAGAAAGAAAACATATTTCTCTCAATTTTGACGTGGAAAAATATCCTCAAATTATAAGAATATGATCCAGTAAAAATTGTTATAAATGTTGTCTTTCAAAATATAAGGTACAAGCACAAGTCATTATTGATTAAATGAGCTGCAATATTTTCACCTCAGATTTCACTCTAGCGGTATGCCCAAGCCTTTAGCTCATTTTTATTTATGCTCTGAAATTATTTAGCGACATTTTCCCACCATAATGTGTTGCAAAATGAATAGCTTCCGCTCCAAGCAGCTCATTTCATGTAAACACAAATAGCGTTTCGTGGGGTTACATAAATTTATATCCAAGTAATCTAAGAAAGGCCTGAGGGAAAATCTCGGGGTAGCGTCTGGGGAAGCATTACTAGCAATTTAATGCTTCAGGCTGGGGAAAAATTATCCACTTATATATTATTTATTTTTATTGGGTGTCAAATGCGAAAGGCATTAATCGCTTCCTGTATGCGGTGGTCTCAATTTAAGATGTATCAATCATTTCAGTTTGATACATAAAAGACTGATGTTGGAAGCTATTTTTAGTTTTGCTCTGGCATTTATTGAATTAAATGTGTCTTGTAAAAGGGTTTGCAAGAACTGGATTACTTTAGGCTTTCTGGTTTAGGGCTTTTTAGATGCCAATAATCAATTGAAAACTCTTGAAAGGTCTAAAAAGTAAATTTCAAAATAAAAATATCCCTTTGAGAAATGCGTGTATCTATGGGACCGTTCAAATAATACGTAAGCACCTAAGGGGGAGAGGGTTTGCTCATTGCTTATTTTTCCCTGTGGCAAGGGGGAGATGGTGTGAATGATGCTTACGTAAGAGGATACAAGCTCTGTATTTTCAAAAATATCTTGTTCTTTGAATATTTAATTTCAAAATTTTGGTCCAAAAAAATTTTCCGGGCAGATTTCTAGCATAAGGGGTGTTGCGGTTTGCTTATATTCACTGACAAGAGGGGAGGAGGTCAAAATTGACCAAATTCATGCTTACGTAATATTCGCCCCTATAGTTCCATTATCAAATTGCGTCGTTTGTATATTTTGCATAGGATAATTATAGATTGGTTTTAATTAATAATTATAAGGTTATACTTAATATTATAAGGTTAAGTATACCTTAATATAATATAATATTAAGGTATACTTAATAATTATATTATATTAATATTATAAGGTCAATTAATAATTATGAGGTTTAAAATATTATAAGTTTATAAGGCATACTATAAGATGATATTCTCCACTGGTTCTGAATATTAAAAATTTAAATTAAAACTTCTACTAAAACCTTCAGTCGGTTCGTGTTTTATTCTATTTTAAAAAGATATTTTTTCAAATTATTTGATTCTTAATAGACTAAAATGCTTGTAAGAACATAGTAAGCTTTGGGATAAAATGCAAATGTATAAAAGAACTTCTATTTAAGTTACTTTCTCCTTCAAATTTCTTAACCACACTAAATTGAGATGTCTAGAGAACAAAAGCCAAGACCAAGTGTTAATTCACCTAGCATAAGCAACTTGTAACGCCTAGTGAGTTCAAAAAGTAAAGTTTCGTCTCTGAATTGCTTAATAAAGTTTCCTAAAAGACAGTTCTGCCCCAGATTGCCCACTTTTGATGCTTTCTTTGTAAGAAACTCGTGGGGATAGAGAAGGGAGGGAAAATACACAAGCTCTTCTGAAAGAATGCAACTTCAGTAACTGCACTTCTGTGAAAGCAATTACAGACGTCTTGAATTCATTATAAACAAGACAGACGAGTTTTATAGAAAACTTTAACTATATACCTATTCATTATTAAAGTGAATAAAGTAATAGATATTTACTGTTAGAAAATGTTTATTTAATCACACCAACTTATTAAGAAACGGAGAAAATTTATGAAATAATGTAAACGAAGCCATATTGCATTTATATGGTATTTATATGCGATATAAGGTAAATGTGGGTATAGTGGACACTGTACCAATAGTGGCCACATAGCTGATTAATTTTAAATAAAACGAGTTAGAGGCATCATACAGCGTCAAAATTCATTGGCATAATAGATTGTACAATCAGGTAAGCTGGTAAATTACCACCGATACCACAGATCAGCATGGGAAGGATATTTAAATATTTGAAAATAACAACATCGGCCGAGTGACTGAAATTTGATTTCGCTTATTGAATCGCGTAAGGAAACGGGTATTTCGAAACTGATTTTTTTGTATTTATTACCGTTTGATTGAATTTTAAATTTATATTTAGATAAAGAAGGTTACATAAAATGATACTGAATAAAATTTATTTGAAAATTTTGATTTTACGAGGATTTATGGGGGTGGCCACTTTACCAACACATAATCTTGGATTTTCCAATAGTGGCCACTGCAATGGCTTCTACAAAAAAACATAAATAATATTAATTTGAATCAGTTTTTCTTCATAAACTGTTGATTGCGCTTTAAAATGAGTGTTGTATTAATTTTGTTTCATTCTGGCTTTGGGAACCAAGGTTTCGAAAACATTGAATTACATGCTAAATTCCTCTCAAATCAGCTACAGCGTAGGCTTTGGGCCGAAAACTATCAAGTATTTTTTTAAATAAAGCTAATTTGATTTGATCTAAAGTACATTTCGTTGGGAAGGGAGATTTAATAAGAACTAAACGACTATACCAAAAAAAAACCTCAGTTTCATGCATAAACCCCTCATATAGACCGAAAATGAGAGGTGTCCACTATTGATGCAAGAGGTGTCCACCATAGATACAACAGCTACATCAAGGTGGCCACTATCGATGCAATTTGGAGTACTTTTTAAAAATTAATTAAAAATACTTTACCCAATCTAATTAAAATTTTTAATGTTAAAATCGAAAGAAGAAGATCCAATTAACCTAAAAATAGGATGATAACCGTTTCCAAGCAAATGGGTTGGTATTTATTAAGAATTTAAGCAAAAATTTTCCTTAAAGTGTCCACTATACCCACATTTACCTTAAATGTTTTAATCAAGGTATCGACATTTGATGTGCAATAACATGCTATATAAACAAACCATACTACTTTTTTACAATATTGATTGTTTTACGAATTAACAGAAGTTAATTATAGGAAGAATAACTCTTAAATCGATTTTCCTTTTAGTGCTTAAATAATTATAGAGGGTTTTTTTTCATTAGCTAGTTTATAATCTCTGTAGTACCATGTAAAAAATACTAGTAAGATGTGGGTAATTTCAAATATAGACAGGAAGCAAAAAACCTTTAAAAAACTATAATTAATCTCAGTAACTGCTGCGATTCTTTTTATTATTAGGTTTATATCTCCATAGCACTATACAAAATAATTCTTGTAAGATGCAATGGTATTGTCGAAGATCGACAACACGAAGCTAAAAAAAACATACAAAACCTTTTTTATAATTATTTTTTTCTTTGTATAAGGTGTTCTTTTCCAAGTTTCATACCCATAAACAATTCCTTTCTCTAGATAAACGGCTCTTTAGACCCGAAAAAGCCGAAATCTGCACCAAACGCTGTTCCTTTCTTTCTACGTATCGCTGCAAAAAAGTAATCGGGTGAACCGAAAAAAAATCTCCGATAGAGTCTAGTCCCCAAAAAGATCTGCAAATGCGCTAGCGGGAGATTTACTGTTGCCTTTAGTTTCTCTTGTGTCCAGTCCCCGGAATCTGAATGAAAATAAATTACGCCACTGGTGATTCGACTCTGCTTTTTCGAGATATTTGTTGGAGTTCTGGGAAGTATCGCTTAGAGCTCCTCTACAAACTTTTCTAAAGATTTCTAGTTTTCTAACATTTTTCTTGAATAAGCAATAAACCAGTTGACCATCCTAAATATATTCAAGATACTCCCTACCCAAAATCAATCAGTCTAGTGGTATAAGTATACCAAAGTATCTTAATAAAGTTTATCAGAGTGTTTTAAAAATATCGGTCAATATCGCTAATAAGTGTACATTTTTTGAGTTTTTCATTTAAAAAAACAAATTTTAAAAACTTTAAATTTAACTATTTAAATGAAAGTAGATTTAATTCACAATTTTTTATGATTAATATCGAACAAAGCTGGACACTTGATCTATCTTTTTATTTATTTTTGTCATCAACCTACAGAATTTAGTGTTTTATTCTATCCTAAAATGCTGATGATTTTTAATCTTTAATAAAATATTTAAAAAGGTAAAAATAATTTAATTCACTAATAGTGATTAGTGGTAAACTAATTTACTACTGATCAATTATTTAGTTCACTAGTATTAGAAATGAAAGTAATGTGTAAAAACAACAAGTATTTCTACATAAAAAGTTATTTTACATGTATTTTTGCCTGAAATGAATGCATCTAACAGACAACTTAGAGTTTTTACTAAAAAGGGTAGGTTTTTTTCGTAATCAAAAACGAACTCATGATTATAAATCTAGATTAAAAAATCACTTCGGAATGAATAATTAAACTAACGTTACCTTTTTCAAGAATAGAGAGCTCATAAATTCAGATTAACTGGTGTTTTTACATACGAATCGGTGTTTGTTATTTGGGTAATCTATATTCTCTTTGAATATACCTATGGGTGCAATGAATCATCTATTGCCTTTGTGAATCATCTTATCATGTCAAGGCTACAGCATCATAACTATTTATCACTACAACAATACCATTGAATCTATCTATTCTTCCGCGTAATATTTCATAAACTACGCAATGCACTTTTGAAGGCTTTGTCAGCCGCGTTTCTTAGTCTATTCCTTAAGCTAGAAGCGTAAGTCATATAAACCTTTGAAAAGTTGAACTTAGTTGGACCTCTTTACTGGCGCATGTGAAACGAAGAAAGAATATAATAACTCAACCAGTATTTGAATTTGACTAATATCAGAAATTTCGATCATGAATACTCAGAATAGCGATAGTAATTTAAATTATTTTATGGTAAAAGTTATGAAAGCTTTATAATACATGAAGTTATGTTTACAGTTTCAATTTAAATACTTGTGTCTTATGCAGTGTAAATAATTTTTTTCAAAGTGTTCAAAATTTATAAATGTTTTTATACAATCTCGTTTATTACAACAAAGGAGTTGGATCAAAAACATAGTGTAGACATATTTTACATAGATTTTCAAAAGGCATTTGATAAGGTTCCACACGAGGCATTGCTACTCAAATTGGAAAAATTGGGTATCAGAGGTAAAACACTACTGTGGATTAGGAATTGGTTGATAGGTAGGAAACAGAGAGTGCAAGTCAAGGGTAATTATTCTCAGTGGGCAGAGGTCATGAGTGGGGTGCCACAGGGGTCAGTATTGGGGTCAATTCTCTTTATAATATTCATTAACGATATTTGTCAGGACATTAGGAACAAGATCAGCATCTTTGCTGATGACTTAAAAATTTGGGGGAGGGTAGATACTCAGGAGCAGGTACAAAATTTACAAAGGGATCTAGATATGATATCACAATGGGCTGAAAAATGGGGTATGTCCTTTAACATAAGTAAATGTCAGGTACTTCATATAGGGCGGGGGAATGGTAGGGCAGAATTTTATCTGCAAGGGAACAAAGTTAAAGAAGGTAATATGATCAAGGATTTAGCGGTGATAGTAAATGAAGACTTTAAATGGGTTCATCAGTGTTCATCTGCTAGTAAAAAGGCTAATAGGATATTGGGATACATTAAAAAAACTGTTTCTTCAAGGTCCGAGGATATTATTTTGCCACTACACTGTAAAAAATAATCCTGCAAAAAAACAGAAAATTTCTGGCAGCAAAAGTTGCCAGAAAAAATCTGTAGGTTGAAAAATCCTGTAAACAGAAAAAAGCTGTAACCTACAGGTATATGCTGTAAAAAGGAACTTTCTGTCAAGTGAGCTACAGATTTTTCTGTTGCCTCTCAGTAATTTTCTGCTTGTGCGCATGCACTTATTTTAGTAGAGTTTTTTTAATTTTAATTAATTGATATCCGGGGATAGAACCCGCGACCTACCGCATGCTAAGCACGCACGCTACCACTGAACCAAAGAAGATTCAGTATAACGTTGCCAATAGCTGTATTGGTTTTCGATGCAGTAAGTTTCTGTATAAGTACAGATAAGCTAAAAAACTAGGTAAAAGCTGTTATTTTACATAAAATAAATAGAAGTGCGGTGGGAATGTTACATGACAGAATATCTCTGTAAACATAAAGTCACTGTTATTGAAATTTCTGTTTTTCTACAGTTTTTTTTTACAGTGTATACAGAGGCTTGGTGAGACCTCATCTAGAGTATGCTGTTCAGTTTTGGTCTCCATACTTAAAAAAAGATATTGATTCAATTGAAAGGGTTCAGCATAGGGCTACTAAAATGGTCAAAGGTATATCCAGTTTAAGTTATGAGGGAAGATTAAAGAAGCTAAATATGTTCACTCTAGAGAAAAGAAGGATTAGAGGGGATTTGATTCAACTTTTTAAAATGGTAAAGCAAGGGGACACAGAGGGACTAGATTTCAATACGGGTAATAGAACAAGGGGTCACAAATTCAAATTGAATAAAGGAAAATTTAAGACGGAATGTAGGAAGCATTATTTTTTTAATAGGGTAGTGGATAGATGGAATGCGATACCTGAAACAATTGTAAATTCAAGTGGGGTAAACGAGTTCAAGAGGAAAATTGACAGATACTGGGATTCCGGTAGTGTGGGTTAAAAAGACTGGACCAACCTTGCTGGGCTTACGCCTGTAGTTGGTTGACTTAATTTGTATTTGTATTTTTTGGATGTTACAGAAAATTAAATGAACTTAAATTATTAGAACAACTTTTTTAAATATCAATTTTTTTACCTTTTTACAATCATATTAAAAACTTTTACTTACGGGAGTTGGTTTAGACGAACCTTAAATTAAAAACAATAAAGGCTAGATTGGACCCCCGTTCTCTTTCTGAACGCAAAAAACTCTCTTTCCGATTTCCCCCCTCTTCAATTTTTTTGAAACATTAAAATACTCTGAAAAAGTTTTTTTAACGTGTCTCTCAGGTATTCCTCAGATATTGAAACGTTGGCTTTTCATGTAAATAGCACAAACAAATCTAATTAGATATGAAATTGTGTGTTTGAAACGTAAAGCTAAAATTATCTAATGTTGAAAAACTATAGTTTCGGGAATTAAAATAAGCATTTTGCACATCCTTTAATTACTTAGAAAGGAGAGTTAATTTATTAGCGTTGTGATTTAAAATTTCCCCTTCCCAAATTATTGAATTACAAAAAAATTAACTAGATTAAATATTTCTTTAATGATAGGTATTTATAATTAGAGACCACAAAAAATATTATTTTTTAAAGGAGAACATTTAGTGCGAATACAATGTTTGTTGGTGGTAATTGGTGATAATCCAAAGAATTCATTAGGAAATATTTACAATCCAGTCATTTCTGTTAACTATTTTTTTTCATGTTTTTCATTCTTTGATTTAATTATTTTGTTGATTTGTTAAGTTATTGCATGTCTACCACTAAATAAAAAAACTTTTTTTTTAATTTTGAGTGTTTCAACAAGATTAACATACATAAAAAACTTAACTCTCAACTTTATTTAGACTTCAAGACTCTTCAGCCTGCTCTTGGCTCAAGAGAGAAGATCCCTTTCATTCCATCACCCTTCACATCAAGGGGTACTTTTTCAGCTATACCAGAGAAACATATGTGATAAAAATAGAATGATAATTGCCATGCCCATTGACCGCATCCGTTCAATCTGTAGTAGGCTACACGTGCGAAAGGATGCTTTCTGCATATTGATTCCCCTTCACCTCAGCAGAACTTCTCGTGAAACGTGATCTGCTCTTCACAGGAAATCGATTCAAGTTGTTTACTGAGAAATTCACGAGGAACAAACAACTCGGGAAAGTGATAGGCACTTTTTTTTCTAATAGGATAAATCAATTGCACTTAAGAACCATGACCAGCCATTTGGAGAAAGGGGGTTTACCACAGTTTGATTGCTCATTAATTGGGTGAAAAGGTTTTCAAAGACGGGTTAAATTGATCCTTCATGATGACATTTGGACATGTTTTTCTTACTTTTTAATTTGGTTTTTGTACCGTTGTTTTTTGTGTTTCCTTATTTCCAAGTTTTTAAACATTTATTTGGTTTTAATAAGAATGTTACTTTTTATTACATAAATACCTTTCGTAATTTTTTAAATTTTTTTTAAATTTAAAAGAAAATATAAATGACTAAATTCACGAGTTTGTTCACACGCTTCCTCTATCTTACTATATATCACTATAGTTAATATCTTTTATTGTTAAGTTAGCGAAAAGTCCTAATGGAAACCAAATTATTTATCTTCATTTCTTCAGCAATATTCCACTCCTATAACGAAATACCTGATAAGAATAAATTGGATAACAGAAACTAGCTATTAAAGCTTTTTTATTGATGTGGAATAAAAAAATGTTTATTTAGCCCTTAGTTTTGAAATCCCCAGAGAAATCAGAGCAAAAAATAAACCCAGTGAGAAATTTGTCTTTAAACTGACCATTCTACGATCTTCTGCATCATAAACGTTTTGGATCTGAACCAAAACGTTCAAAACATACTTAAGAGAACGTGTTGAGTGAAATAGCATAAAAGCTTTTTCTTGACACCCCACACTCTCAACAACTCAAGCTACTTTGTTAAGATAGCATCTAAACCATTTTTTCTTCGTAAGGTTCAAGTTTGAACACTTATTTTTCATGATTTTGCAATATTTACTTCCGGAAGATATTTAAGGAAACCTAATATCCAACATTGTCGTTGAATGCTTCGAAATAGTTTAAGCTATACGCATTTAGAAAGATAAAAATAGTCTATAAAAGTTTCTCTGTCAGTTTTTTAACTTTCTCTAAACAGTTTTTTTCTCCATTCAGCCTCTTTTTTTTATTGAAGCAACTTTGTTTAGTTTTGAAGTAGTACATTTTTAGAATAATTTGTGTCACATACATATATTTAAAAAGTTATTCAAGTTAAATCATTCAATGCCTTTTCACATTTTTTGCTGTGTTAGTACTATTTTGAATATGTGTAAATTTTTATTTTATTTTATAAAAGTTTTTCTTGATTATTAAGTTATAAAAATATACTTTATGAAATAAGCACTGGCTTTTTGAATATGTATTACAACACTTATATTACAATCAATTTTGACATTTAAAATAATTTAAACATAATTTAACACAGCGTTTATGAATTAATCTAACATTATTATATTTCGTATATAAATTGAACTCTGCTAACATGGAAATTTTTTATATTATATGTCAAATACAACTAAACTTAAACATTATGTTCAAAATTAAACGGAATGTAAAATATAGTCGACTCCGCTTAATGTGATCAATGTTATCCATCGGATAATGTTATCGAAGTCAACAGGTCCCAATCATTCCTATTTGGTTTAATGTAAAATACATCGTTTAATGTGATCGATACGGCGCTTAATATTATCATAATTTGTCCATATCCCCTAAAAAAACGTTTCGTTTAGAAGGTCAATTTTTAGCATCTGGCACTTCTTTTTTCTGAAACTCAATATGAGTTCCACAATCCGCATACATTGTAAGAAAACGGTTAAAGAGGGAAATACGAATCTAGGCTGAAAAATCCATGAAAAATACAGAACCCAGTCATGTGACGTCGCTTGACTTGTTTCTTCACTAAAGCTAAAAATTTTAACAACTTAAAAATCACTTTAAAATCACATTATTTTTATTGTTTCTACACAAAAATGTACGTTTCTGAATTCCATGACACCAATAACTCATTTAATAAAAAAGTGGCTTTAACTTGATTCAGAAATAAACGACTCAATTAAGGTTTAATCGGACAGGGAGTCAATTTTTTTCATCTACTCCACTCCAAGAATCGTGCTGTGCTGCACCCCGTGTATAAAATGGGCAATACCAGCACAGTTTGAAAACCGAAAAAATGCATTTTTACAGTAAAAGAAATGGTTTAAAATTCAGAAATCGACCTAAAAAGTTTCAACAAAATTTGTTAATTCAATATTTTAAAATTATTATAAACCATACTTTAAAGGGAAAATCAACGATCACTTTAAATCCTGATAAGTTGAAAACAAATGTTTCGGATTGAATGACGCCACATGCTGTTTTCGAGTTCTTCTTTTAAAAAGTCAAACTTAGAAATTAAATTTAAAAACAAGTAAGAATCGCGTAGTTAAAAAAAACTTTTGCTCTTATGTCTTTATCGAATAAATAAAAAGTAATAAAAATACTGGCATTGTCAATTGATATCCACATAATGAATCGTTTGAATTGGTTCCTATAGCTGGTCTACCGTCCCTAGGCGGTGAAAACCAAAAACAAGCTATAGCTAACTGAGCACTAGTGTTTGCTTTTCCGTATACTAAGTCATATCAAGGTGAAACCAGTTTTACAGAACTCTTGAGTATTGCTGCCAAACAACATAGCCCAGGGCAGAGGGTGTAGGAAAGTTATATAAGTTGACTCGACTTATTGTGATCACGGTTAATGTTATCAATCCGATAATATAATCAAAATTGACCGTTCCCGATCACTTCTACTTAACCCAATATGTATCGTTTTATGTAATCAAATACTGCTGGAAATACCCTAAAAACCCCTTTTTTCTCCGTTTGAAGGCCAAATTTTAACACAGATTCATGCAAAATGAGTCAATAATTTATCAGTGTTAAAAGTTGCACTCTCATATTTTTATTTGAGAATGTGAAATTTGCAAAATATATACTAGGTAAACGTTTTAAATACTTCAATTACGCCTACATAGTATAAAGCTAACCCTTGCGTTAAATAATAATTAACTTTTTAACTAATTTTTACGTATCATGTAATCTTTAATCTAGACTCTTCTTTTCATTAAAATGGATTAAACATTCAAAATAAGCCTGGCCTATTCTTTTTAAGGTGTTTCCTAATTCTCTGTTTCATAGTTTATTTCTTAAAATAGTTTAGTTTTATATATCTTTCATAGTAAAATCCATAAAATCCCTGACGGACAGAAGAAATATCTCATTGAAAATAATATTTTCATTAAAAATATTGGCAGACTATCCTTGAAAGGGGCTATTTTTGACTAAGCATGACTCAAATATTAAAATTCGTTTCCCTTGAAAACAATGAAAACCACTCTTAGAGATAGTTAAAAATTTTTACTCTTTAAAAAATTTTTGAGTATGTATGAATAATGAGTAAAAGAAATGATGGCAATGAAGGGATTTTTAAGTGCCTCTCGTGAAATAATTGAAAGCACTTTATCTCTTTTATGATATGATTATTTTGTGTCTGGTTAAACTGAAGGTTTCGTTGATACGTTTGACATTTTATTAAGATGAAAATTATAGAGTCTTCGCTTTTTAATTTCCAATAGTTAGTGTTTCGTAAGTTTCATACATTTAGGAGTTAAGGAAAGAAAATTTTAAAATGGATCTAAAAATCTAGTTTTCTTTTTGTCATTCCCTTATTTAATTTTTTACTCGATGACTAGAGTTGATTTTAAATCTAATATCCTAGCAAGATTTAAAATTTGAAGAATTCTTTTTTAAATGGTGTTAGTTTCATTCAATTAATAAAATTAATACATTAATGTAACAAACAATCTATTTTAAAATATTAAATAGTTAAAATTGCTTTGACTTCATGAGAAAAACTCATAATGGATCTATGTTATGAAATGTGATCAAACATACAATAACTAGTTCAATCAACAAACCATCGTGATTTAGAACAGTTTAAAACAATCTTTAATAATTCAATGATTTTTTGAAGAAGGAATAGAGAAATGTTTATCATCATAATTTAGGCAAATAATCTGTTAAATATCTTTTCAGGTTTTTAATTTTATTCTCAGACAAAATAATTTTTGTGGTGGATATTTACATAATTATTTCAATGATGAACAATTATCAGATAAATACAGAGAAATGTCAAACACCGTTTTTATGTTTGGAGGAAATACATGTCAAGTGTCAAACTAATATAAAAAAATTGTTTATGGATGGAATGAATTCTCAAAAATTCTTAGTGAACTAAAGAAATTCGTCATGTTAATCGTTTTTTTAATCACTGAATAATTCAATGTTTATTCAACAAATGTTTATTTATTAAAGAGATAAACCAGACAAAATTTTAATTTAAAAGTTTAAAATCCTTCAAAATATCTCTTAATCAAACAAATTCTCTTTATTTCAACGATTTATCTAGATGAAAATTTGTCATAGTATGAGTAATTTTACTAAACCTGATAAAATTATAGAGGAAAATTGTGATTCCTCTAAGGCACAGATTAATTTTTACCTCTAATTATATGTGTGTTTAAGTCATCTTATATTACGAAGTATAATAAAACATCAATTTATATCCGTTTAATTTTTATTCTTCTGAGTGCTTTCTACAAAAATAAACATATCCATTAAATTTAATAACTCGGCTTAATAAATAATGATTAAGCGTAGAAATGTAAATCAGTTGCAATTCAGTTAAAAATAAACCCTGGGGTATTAATAAATTATTGCTACAGTAAGGATAGACATAAGTAATTTCCCCTTATAAATAAAGCTAATTTTAACTAAATTTCATCTAAAATGATAAGGATTAAGACTTGCATGCAAATTAAATCTCTAATGTTTAAAAGGGTTCCTTATTTTCGTCAATTACTAACATTTTACTTGTACCTTAAACGTCACAAATCAAATTTATCTTTCCAAAATCGGAAATAAACTTAAAATAGAAAACTCAGTTTTTATTAGAGGTTAGCTGCTATAGTTATATGTACTGGATTTTCTAGTTCAATGCCTAATAATTTTTACAAGATTTTTCGAACTTCCAATACAAAAACAATGCAATAAAAAATGCATAAATAACTGCAAAAATGGATTCAATTATCATGTCAATAAGGAAAACCTCACGATAGAACCTCATAAACTGAACAACAAAATAAATAGACTTTTATAATCATCACAAAACTTTAACGTAGACCCTTCTCTAAAATTTTAATATGGCCGTGTCTGAATTTCTCATTCTCTCATCCAGCTTCCTATCAGCTAAATATAGGTAGCAATTAAACTTCTTAAAGATCCAATATTAAAAGATGTATGGCTCCAAGTTGGTCTTCACGTCTTTGTTCAAGTTAGTTCAGTTATGAAGGAGCAAACGAAGTTCCGAGGAGATCCCATGAAAATGCTATTGGTCCCTCATGACTATGTAGATTACTTAGTTCCTTTCTTTATTTCTTTCTGATGCGCCAATTCATTTCTCTGAAATGATGAATTTGGTTTGGGAAGTTCGGTACAAAGCATTTCCATTATTCTTTAGAGAGGAAATGCTAACGATAAGAAAGGTAGTACATTCATTCAGAAAACTTCATTCAATAAAGATAGAGTCGTAGAAAGCGTAAGAAGAGGAATTGGTATGATTTGCGGGGCAAGAATGTGTTATATTCATCGTTAGATAGCTTTTTTGAAATCCTCAGTAAGGTTTCAAATTCTTCCTTCCAAAAATCTTTCTGCTAGGTAAGAAAATTAGAACATTTCGAGGTGCACGTTACATTAAAGCAGTGTTTCTCAACCGGGGGTACACGTACCCCTAGTGGTACGCCACGAATCATTTTTTTTCAACTTTCAATGATTTTTCAAGTTTTTTTGAAGCGTTTTCTTTTTACGATAATTCCCGGACAATTTTTGACACTAGTCAAACCTAATTTTGTTTAATCAAATATTTTTTTCATCTTTAAAAAGATCCTTTCTCCTATCATTCAATGGGTTGGCCGGAAGGCTTTACTAATAACGAAACTACTTTTTTCGATTTAGTATATTTACACTGGTGGATCCAGGGGGAGGCTAGGGGCTTTAGCCCTCCCCCAAAAAAGGAACGAAAATTAACAGTGAGGAGTAGGGGAGGTCGGAACCCAGAGGCCTACATAAAGGGGGAGGTGACTATAAGTGTACCATAACGAATTAAACCCTGTTTTTTACTGTCGAATTTTAAGAAATTTTCTTGGGGAGGGCCCCCAGACCCACCATTTCTGTACTTTGAACTCTTTTATTTAAAAAAAATGTTATAGTTAGTTCGTCAAAATGGAAGAAAAAAATTAGAAAAAAATATATACTAAATTCTTGAAAACTGGTGCAAGTGTGTCAGTACCTTCTAAGTCCAATAACTTAAGACTTCTTTAAAGGGAGAATTCACCAGTGCAGTCAGTATTAATCCAATAAAAAACCTTAAATAACATTAGAAAATTTATGAATTTGCATTTATGTACTTATCTTTTTGCAGGTATTAGAGATTCAATTTTAAAAAACAAAAGTAAATTGTTTTATATTTCAAAATCATTTTGTACCATGTTAATGAAAATAAAATTAATCATATTTCTGACTTTTTGAAACTTCATAAAAAATAAGTTCATGAAAAGTGTTTTATTGAGAATAAAAGTTCCTATTTTTCTATATATTTTTTCCTTGTCTTCTTCATAATTAAAATCTCCATAACTACTTCATACTTATGACCGAGTTACAGAATGAATGAAAACCGTAAAGATTACCGCCGGTAACAAAAGGTGGATATTATCACTTATAAGTTTTCCCTACTATTAATTAAAATCAAAGTTTTCTTTAAAAAAATATACTTATTATCACTACTTGTTATCTTTTTTACAATGTTTGATGGCTTAATAATAAACTATAACAAGTAGTTACACTCGAAACCTTTTTTAACAGCACTTGTTTCCAGTTTAACCATCCAATGCTTATAATAATAGCGATCCTCTCTCAACATAAAACCATTCTTTTCAACTCATAGATATGCTGGAAAGAGGTTCCTTTTTAAACTCTACAAGCGAGACTCCAATTGATCGCTCCCGGAACCAACGTAAAAACCGGCAGTCGTTACAAAAATTCAAAACAGGGGCGTCGACCGCTTCAGCTGTAGCGTTGAAGAATTATGATGTAACAGCCAGGGATAACGACGCTACCGTTCAGCAGTTTCTTTTTCAAAGGTCGAGAGTAGATGGCGAGATGACATTGAGAAAGGTTTTGAGAAGCTTAGTATCTTTAAAGATAGATAAAATAAAGCTCGTTTTGCATACGGATATGATTACTGTAATTATAGTGATAAGTGTTAATCGATTTTAGTTGTCAATTACATAAGCGCGAATCCAATAAAAAATTAAATTGAAAAACTATTTTTAGCCCTTATAAATAAATAATTAATTATAGTAATATTTGGTCTGATTTTGATAATAACTAATATAAAAGCATTCTTAAGCTCTGCCATGTAAAAACAAATTTAGAAGTTAAAAGTTAATTATTCTCTGAATTTTATTTACTATTTTAGACTTTTAGACTTCTCAAACACTTATGCAGTTCAGTGATTTTAAATTTTGTTCTTTAATCAAAAGAAAATATGAAAAACTAGCGCTGACGCGCTAGACCAGGGCTTCGCCCGGGTTTCAGTTTTTAAATAAATATCATCTGGTACGTTATAGATGGGCTTCGCCAGTCCAAATGTGGAAATAGTTAAATAAAAGAGCCATTTTTATGTTTAGATTATAACAATTGATATCAATCTACAACAATCGATTTTATACCTACAACAATCGATATCATGCTTCCAACAATTAATATTACATTTCTCTTATTATACAGGGTGTCCCACGAGAAGTGGCCCAACCCTTTAACTTTTGAACCCCTACAACCACCTACAGATATAGTCATGAAAGTGGGGTCTAGGTATAGTAAAGTGACCATGCCCTATCCGGTGAGATAACTTTCAACGCTCTCTAGCGGAAACTTTAGGATTTATAATTTTTATTTTAAAAACTATTTGAGGTATGGGAAAAAAGTCAATGACTAAGTTGTAGAGCATCATCGATTTAGTAGGAAAAGACACCTTAAGCAGAAAAATATCTTGAATAAAATCCCTAAAACGCACGCTCAAATAGGTTGAATTTACGTAGATTTTACATCTTAAAACGCTCCTCATGAAGCGAAAATGAGAAATTTTCAATTTAATGAACTAAGAATGCTTTTAGTCATTTACTTAAATCATAAAAATAAAAATTTCTCATTTTCACCTCTTGAGGAGCGTCTTAAGACGTAAAAACTACGTGAATTCAACCTAATTGAGCTTGCGTTTTAGGGGTTTTATTCAAGATATTTTTCTGCATAAGGTGTCTTTTCCTACTAAATCGATGATGCTCTACAACTTAGTCATTGACTTTTTTCACATACCTCACACAGTTTTTAAAATAAAAATTATAACTCCTAAATTTTCCGCTAGAGGGCGTTGAAAGTTATCTCATCGGATAGGGCATGGTCACTTTACTATACCTAGACCCCACTTTCATGACTATATCTGTAGGGGTTCAAAAGTTAAAGGGTTGGGCCACTTCTCGTGGGACACCCTGTATTTACAACAATGTGGTTTTGCCATGAAGTTAAGTATGAAATGTAGGGTTTTAATCATAAAATTGACCAAAAAAGTTGTTAGGATGCTTCGATTTTAAATTATTTTTATTCAGAAACCTTCCCGGGAGCAAGTAGAGCAACTTGGTAAAGTTTAATAGTTAATGTAGGTGGGAAAACTTTAAAACTATAAAGGACATACATACAAACCTTCATTTTTATGTACGAAAAATAAAATTTAAAGCTGCATGAGTATTAGACAAATTTTGATTTAAAAGTACGATTTGCACTTTTTTTACCACATAACAGGAATACATATTTTCGTTAATTAATGCTTTAGTCGCACCACTAATTAGTATTTTTTATTATTCCTTAGCATTCACATGATGAACAGAACCAATTAAATTATTTTAACTACTTATAAAGTTTAGTGGTAAATTCATACTTTAATAACCATTTATCAACTAATCGTCCTTTATTCACGAAGTAAGGTATAAAAATATTCTTTAATGATTAACTAATTATTTGTAGCAATTAAAATACTTGCTAACAAAGAATTTACTTCATGACAAATTCAAATAATACTCATAAATCTTTACGAAGCACTTTTTCTTCGATTTTAAGGAACTAGTTGCTTAAATTTTTGAAATAAAAATAATAGTCAAAACTTAATAACAACTTAAAACAATTTATGCTTCAAAAAAATTCCCCCCCCCCTCTAATGCAAAATTTCTGTAAACAAAACAAATCACAGTATACCTAAATGATCAATGATTTCTTCTTTTTAGTTATATTAAGGATTTATTCTGTTTCTTGCTTCTCCATCTATACCGATATATTTCCATGTATACCGACATATTTTCGTTGTAAGATATATTAGTTTGTCCTTGTACTACATATAACCCCCACTTGTAGTGCCTTCCTACTAACATCTTTTACACGCCGTTTAGTTGTACTTATTGAAAATCAATACAAACTCTTTGTTTTACTTGGGAACCCATCACAGATGGGTAAGAATTATAGACGAGTTTTTGTTACCTAAGGATGTTTATTTCCAATAATCTTTTCAGTTATACGGTAACTACAAATAATCCTTCTGATATTGATCCATATATAGTATATAAGGCTTTTAGTCATTAGATTCCGTCTTTTTAAAAAACTGAAATAATAATACAGCTATAACTTGACTTATAAAAAGCTTTCGAAAACATTTGAAACTTTTCATTGCTATCTATACTTATCAATAACAGTAAAGCTTAGAAGTTGTAAAACCCTATTTTTTAAAAGCTGAGAGGAATTTATCAATTTATCTGTTTCTAGCTATGGAT
Organism: Tetragnatha versicolor; assembly: GCA_024610705.1. Classification (NCBI taxonomy): domain Eukaryota; kingdom Metazoa; phylum Arthropoda; class Arachnida; order Araneae; family Tetragnathidae; genus Tetragnatha; species Tetragnatha versicolor. Next base: position 51,927,778 of record JANDEH010000010.1, on the reverse strand, counting down.
ACAGCAATAAAGTTTTAAAACTACATATCCATAGTATTGATACATAAATATTTTTTCAGTTTAGTTTTTTATAACATTCTCCTTCTACAACAGGGGTCGGCAAGTTATTTTTCTTGGGGTCCAAGTAATTTGAAAATTTTATTGAGGTCCCTAGCAAAAACAGGTTACTATAACTACTTTAAATTATTATCTTCAGATATACACTTAAATTTTTTACAAAGATGTAGTTTGAGTGCGCTAGCTGCTTAATTAAATTGTTCAATTTAATATTATTGTAAGTTTAAGATTAAAAATGGGGGTCTGGGGTCTCCCTTAAGGAATTTTTTGAAATTTACCTTTTTTGTAGTGTAAAATTCATATTAATTATTTTCAAAATGTTATGGTGGTCCAGGAAATAACCTCACGCGGTTCGGATGCGGACCGCAGTCCTCCAGTTATCAACCCCTGCTCTACAGGGTGTTTCAACGAAATTCCATTTGATTCTTTGCGTTGATTAGATAAAAAATAGCCCAGAAAGTCCTCTAGGACCCATAAATTTCGAGAAAATCGCGACAGAAACATGTAGGACGTCACATCCGGTTTCAGCTGAAAAATTGTTAGTCGGATATGCTTGCCTACTAAAATGTTAAAACATCCATTGCGCATACATGTATGAGATCATAACGGAGTTTGAGCCTCTTTCATAATTTCACGGAAGGAATCTTTCTGTGATAAGTTTGGGTGGACTTGTTGAAACACTCTGCTGTATTTATTATGTGTTGCCTACTTTTTTTATAAAAAAAATATGGTGTTTTGCTTTACAATTCAAATACTTCTATATTGAATAATGTTTCTATTTTATGTTCACTTTAATTATTGTTTTAAATCAATAATAATACACAGGCAAAAATTCATACAAAATATATAATACTATATACAATACTTTTTTCTTCAATGCCGCAAAATAAGCTCATTCATTTTTTAAAATTGTTTTAGGTATCCTTTATCAAACTTATGTTAAAAAATTACTATTATTTTAATTTAAAATAATATTTTTTTTCAATTCAAAAAATAAACATTCTCCGTCTAACTCTTTAATTCATTTCTATTTTATATTTCTAGATTCTAGAATTACAGACTCAAAATTAAATATTTTTCTCTATGTTATTTTTTAGTAAAAAAAACTTTGCTTGAAGATGTAAAACACGAATCGAATCTTACGAACACGTACTTTCATTTTTTTACAATTGACATCAATCTCTCAAATTTAATAATTAAAATGAGATTTTTATAATTTTCATTTTGTGTGTTGCATAAAATTACATAAATGTACTTTGACATAGTAAATAAAATACTTTTTCACAATAAATCCAATAATTGAAAAAATTAAAACGGAAACCAAAACGGTGAAATTTTTTCTGAAAAATACAGGGGGCGTAACTTTGGGAAAGATAAATCACCTTTCTATTTCAATTAATTTAAGCACCCTAACTGCTTAACAATAGCAAAAACTAACACTTTTAATAGTCAAATGAAAAAATTTAAAACTCTTTATTATAAAAAAACATTTTATTCATATCATTCTACTAAATATTCCCAATAAGGGTTTTATCGTATAAGAAATAATATACGCCATATCAATTTGGAGAAAAGGTTTTATGCCAGAAACCTTGAGGGAAATAATTCAACTAGTATATATCTTCTACTGATCCATCTCTTTTTACCTAATATTTTGAAATAATTAAAAAAATTGTGAAGCTTTGAGGGATGGTTGTATAAAGGCATAAATGCAAAGATCATTCTCCTCACCAACTTTGAATTTAAAAGTTCGAGAATATTGTCATTGAAAGCTGATATAAAGGTGGTAGTAAAAACATATCCTAAAAGATTTTGAACAAATCGGAGATGAAAATAGTTTTAGAGAAGACTGGGATTCTATGGTGTCTAGAAAAATACTGCAGAAGTTCTTTGAATAGCCTCGACAGTAGGAAATTCAAGTAATGGTTTTACAGGTCTATTCTCGACTCGTCTGAAAGTACCATGAAGTACAACCGTACAACACGCATTCCTCTTCACTCCTAAGAACCAGATAAACCCTGGTAGGTATGAACAAAGGTTTTACTGGTTGTTTTAAATTCAGTGAAGATAAAAATACTCCAATACATGTATCTCTTCTTTTTGAAGTAGAATATACTAGGTCTTTCTTGAGACAACTGACATCAATATAATTCTAAATATATCACAATATTCTAAAATATTATAACTACAAAATATAAAAGAATTTAATGATCGTGTATTATTTCTTCATCAGTTTTCTATGCAACAGAAAACCAATTTCTAAAATTCATATATGTATAATATTTTTCAAGGAATAAAATTTCTATGGAATATTTTTTAAATGCTATTCCTTTTGCTGTATTTTGTTATCAATTCTCTATATAAGACCGGCGGAATTCATTTTTTGAGGATCTTTATTTTTATATTCATAAATACAATACTGATAAACAATGTATGGTAAATCCCAAATTTACTTAAAATAGATTAGAATGTAAAGAGCAAAATATCTGAGCAATGACGTCTGCATATCAACCATAAAAGGTTAGAAGTCAAATATTTATTCGTAAGTAATATAATTAACAAATGTTCAAAAATAGAAGAAGATCCACAAGTCTGTAAGTGAGATGCAGCAATATTCGCAACTGCCTAACATATTGTTTTCTAAATATAAGGGAGTAGATAGATATACAATCTGTCATCAAATATTAATATCTCTGAGGTAAACTATAGTTTTATTTTTGCCATAGGAATGATTGTTTTGATTATAATTTAATCACGTAGAATGCAATCATCAGACGAGGTTCGTCTCTCTATCAGAAGTATTTATGAAATACGGACTCAAGAAGTGGTTATATCGTATTATTTATAACTGCAAAGTATAAGGTTATTCAAATTCAGTTACCACATTTATTTTTTTAAACTCTAAAATATTATTTAATATGTTAATAATTGTTTAACCGATAGGCACAACAGATATTTTAAATAGGTAAAATTCAACTTATTACTACTAATCAAAATCCTATTTTTCAATGTAAAAGATAGAGTTTATGAAAAGAAATATTTTCCAAAAAATATTTTGTTAAATATCTTTCTTTTTCGAGAGGGGTTTTATATCATTAGAAATGTCAGTGAAAAGCAAAATGCTCAATTTAATAAGTAGCAAAGGTAATGGTCCAATTAAAGAAAAGTTAAATTTCTTAAACTAATGCAGTTAATTAATGATGAAAAATATTTCTTTTTATAAACTTAAGTAACTTACTGTTCCATTATAAATGTTTATTTCTTATGTAAAAATTTTGAAATTGTTGAGATTATTTTAATTGGATAATACTATTTATAAAAATATTATTTGGGTGAATAATAAAAGGTCTATAATTCAATGGCGAAAAATTGGACTTTTAGAACTATATTAAAAAGAGTAATTAATATAACTCCATGTAAGTATTTATTTTCACATAAATTTATTACAATGTCTAGGAAATAATGTGTTTTTTTAGTTGGTTTAAAAAAAGTTTGTGATTATGTATCCTTGAAATTGGCTGTCCGCAAATTATTAAGTAAATTATTTCCTGTTGGTATTCGGATACGTCCAAATATAACGTTGGCTACGTCCAATAATAAATTCTAAAACATAGTAGAGAGATATAGTAAAGGTGGGCAACGTTGCATGGATGTATATGTTTATACTATTTGCGATAGAAAACAGTATAGATAAAATTTAGGGTATAAACGAGTGTTTATTGAAACGAAATTAAAATAAACCATTATAGCACTCTTTGAAACATTCGAAAGCGTGCTACTTTAAATTAGAGTTTATACAGTTCTTACAAGCTATCATACAGATCCAATATTATATTTTATATTTTTATAAATAATAGCAATAAAACTTCCAAAAATATTAATTGTCTCTTCAATCTAGCAAATATTTAGACACAAACGTTATTTCCTTCCACATGGAATGTGAATAGTTCTTTTCCAATAAGTATTATATTAAATGGAAGAAGACTGTATGAAAAGGAATTAAATGAACAGCCATTAACTTGAGATGTACATTTTAGAAGGTTAATATAGCATTAAGTGAAATTACAGTAATACGCAAGACGCGCGTTTTCTGATAACCTGAAAAACGAAATAAAGCTTTTAATTCCATTTCAGTAACGACCTATTCTGTAACCTAAATTGATACTTGAGAAGTTAAGTTGCAAATAAACTATTGATTTCTTCGCTACTATATATAGATGGTTCTCAAAATCATAATAGTCTTAAGCGTTAAAAATAATCTTTTTGGTTGAGTTGGATAATCAATGGCATTAGTCTTGTTTTAAATCTTATGAAAGTATTGGTATCTACAAACATTATGAGTTGATGAGTAACAATTTAACGGTTATGAATAAAATAATTAAGAAAGCTTAAGGTTTGTGGAAAATATTCTTATGAGCTATATTGATGTAGTTATATAAATATATTTTAAATTTTGCTGGTATTCTATAGTATTTAAATTTTTTAAACATAGGATTACTGTAACATTAAGTAAGTAATATTAATTAAATCAAAAATATTTGAAAATTTATTATGGAATTTAGCATTTATTATATTGTTAAGCATTTAATTTAATTAATGTTAGAGGAGCTTTAAGAAATTAAATTTTTCTCAATTAGATGTAACATAAATCAAAAAATTCCAAAATCTTAAGTTTTCAGAAATATTATTTTAGGAATTTGTTTTTGGTAGAGTTCAAAAAGATTTCAAGATTCTAATAGATCCATAGTTTATGTTAAACATTTTCATTAAAACTAATTTATCCATATTTGTGTGCGCACTCTTATAAATACGCTCTCGAAGATGTGAGAATAAATATAGATGGAAATTTACCATTTAAACTAATTTTTTTAATAAATATAGATGGAAATTTACCATTTAAACTAATTTTAGATATTTCAGACAGATAAATAGCATTGCAAGAAAGCGTAGTGAGAAAGAAGCTCTCAAGTATGTTCTGTAACTACATTTGAATACAGTATTCCATGCTCTGAGGAAAGTTATTGTCATTTTATTATTTTTTCCAATATTTAAGAGTTCATTAAACTTTATTTATTTCGTGCTATTTTATTCAAAATCAATCAATTGAAATAGTTTCAAACATTAAAGCAATTACATTTCATGTTATTTAATCCTTTTTCAATCACACAGATAAAATTATTGTAACATTTAAATAGTTTAATTAGTTCTTAAACTCACTCTGAATTATAAATTAATATCAATTTTTTACAACCTCATCATTTCTCTATACTTTTTTCTATGTATTTCAAGTAGCATGGAAGCAACATAAAATCGAAAGGAAACCAAGCCAAACCCATACCACTTGCTGACTTATATCTAGATATGGAAAGATTTACACTCCCAAAAAATTTGAATGCAAGGAGGACATAAAACTTGAATATGAATTCGAAAGGATTACAAATCCAATAACATTGGAGGCACAACTTTCGGCATACCTTAAAACCGAGAGTATCTTGTATGCATTGAATCTGACTCGGCAAGATACGTTGGGAGTTTTATAACAGTCATTACCCTATTTCTATCGACCGTCAAAACAGAGAAACTAAAGAGATAAAAAGAACAATCTTTTCGTCAGAATATTAAGTTTTCCATTTGTTAGCCTCTAAGAGAATATTCTTCAAACTTGGCTATTTCGTATGTGCTATTACACAGCCATAAAATCATTCGAGGTTATTCTTAAGTATAAAATTATTTATTATCTAATATCACGGCAAAAGCATTGGTAAGAAAACATCGTATGTTTGTTACCGTATATGTGTTGTTATTATTACAATTTAATATTTCTTACATTCATATCACTGTAGTATTTAATATCTTGGATTGAATTTTATGACATCTTTCAACTGTTCTTTCTTATATTTTCTTTTTAAGTAAAGGATATTTTAAAAAGATTTCAAAAATAAGGGCCGTGGGATATGAGAGGAAATTAAAGGCATTAATTCTACTACATGCATGTGCATTGTGCAATGTACTACATGGGTCGTTCTCATTATCATAATTTAAATAAATTATACAAATTTTTCAATAGCTATCAATAATATAGCTTTATAACACACATAAATTAGCTCTTAACTAACTTTTGTAACTTTTTCACACACTCTCTAGTGCAGAATACAAATATCAGCTTTTTGAAAGAAAAAATTTTTTTTTATATGTTATGGTTTTATGGTTGTGGACAACTTACGGTGAGTTGCAGACCACTTCCGGTAACTTTTGAACCACTTTCGGTAAGTTGTGGATCATATAATTTTTTAATAATATCTTAAATTGTAGTTATAATTTAAAAATAATTTTAATTTTTAAATTAAATAGTTTTGGTTACTCGTATGGGTCACTGCGCTGACCCCTGAGTAATACAAACAACTTTATTAATATTTTTTTCTCTATTGTTTATAGTAGATATGTATTCTTATGTACATTTTTAGTTTCTGTGTTTTGTTCGTTCCTTTTATGTTCAATGTAAAATTGCTACATAAAATAATAAACGTTATGTTAAACTTCTGGTGACTTGCGGACAACTCCGGTAAAGTTACAAAGCGATCAGGTACTGCGGACCATTCCGGTAAAGTTGCGAAGCGATTTGGAAATTCTGCGGAACACTCCGGTGAAGTTGCGAAGCCAAGTGAAGCCGGTGAAGTCTCAAATTTTGTGGTTTAATATGATTTTTTAAATTATGCTGAAAGTTTTCACTTTAAAATTTTTTTCTACGAAAAAAAGTCAAAAAACCACAAAAAAATGTGAAAAATATGCCAAAACTTTATTTTGTATTTGGAAATCCTTTCTTTTGATTTGATTATCTGAAAGATCATATTTTAAAACCCTTAAGTCCAAAGTTTCACGTACATACCATCAATATTAAACGCTTGAGATCCTGTTAAAGTTTGTATTTTGAGTGCGAAAACAGCTCCAGAAAACGAACGTTCAGGGAGAATCTACGAGTAACGGATAGATAATCGCTAACTTTCTTTTCTCTCCCAGTTTGGCGAAACATACCAAGCTCCTACAGATCGCCAAGACAGCTTGGGAGATTTGTTGTTGGCGAAAGTTGGCGAGGAATCTCGTATCGCAAATAATGGCGAGAAATTTAGTGAGCATCAATCCGTAATTCGTAGATTTTCCCTCAACGTTTCTTTTCTGTATCTGTTTTCGCAAGCAAAAATCAAACTTTAATTAGATCTCAAGCGTTTAATATTGATGGTATTTACGTGAAACTTTGGACTTAAGGGTTTTCAACTATGATCTTTCAGATTATCAAATCCAAAGAAATGATTTCTAAATACGAAATAAAGTTTTGGCAGATTTTTCACATATTTTTGTGGTTTTTGACTTTATTTCGTAGTAAAAAAAATTTTAAAATGAAAACTTTTACAATGATTTTAAAGATCATGTTAAACCACAAAATTTGAGACCATGATTAAGTTTTTACCAATAGTAGTTCTTCCACAGATTGAATTTTTCAATAATTTTTTTGGGGTGTCGCTCCATTTTTAACTCCCTGGGATTTGGTCTGGGACCCTCGATTCCTATGTGATTCTGACTTGTCTAGGTGTCTACTATCCCCTCTAGAAGTGTGGCCCACTATTTATGGGACACCCTGTATAGTAAGTGGGTTTTTTCAAGTTTTAGTGAGTTCAATCTATCTTAAATGTGGTCTATAAAAATAATATCACTTTTTCCATTTTCGGTGAGTTTTTTTCAAACTTTAAACGTCTTAAATTTTGAAAAATCCCATTCAATAACGAAAAACAACCCCCATGAAATTTGAAAAACACTCCCTTAATTATTGAAACTCGGTTTAAGTTTTGAAAAAACCCACTTAAACTTTTCAATATTGAAAGAAATATATTTAACTTTGTAAAATAAACACTGAAATTAAAAAAAACCTCCTTAAATTTTTATAAAGTTTAAACTTTAAACTTAAAACATCCTATAATTAAAAAAAAACATTTAATAATGGAAAAAAACACTTAGTTATTGAAACCTGGTTAAATTAAAAAAACCCATTCAACTGCAGTTCATGGTGTGATATTTCGTCAAATGTTTTTCTTCAACATTAAAAGTGTCAAAATATTGATTTTTCTTGAAAAAACCCAAAAATGGGTCCACAATGAAGGTTTTTTTCACATGTTTTTAAGCCCTTTGGGTCCAACCCAATTGGGTCCTATCCAGCCAACCCTGATTGGCGCTATATGTTCTTATGAGGACCTAGCGCCATTAAAACCTAAACCAACCTGACTCTAGACTCAAAAATAGTGGTCAGCCAGTTCAAAATGTTAATATAGACATATTCAAAGTCAATTAGATAGTTGTTTAGATGTAACTTTGCAGACAGTAAAACGATTTTGCTTTAAAAGCCTACAAAATCAGTTAACTAGTTCAATATTATGATATTGGGTATAGATTTGATGTCCTCTTTTAATAAAGTGATTCATAGATCCAAAATCTCAATCACATGGATGTAATAATAAAATAATTATCTATATAAAGTAATGACAATTATTATTATTTTACCTAGCTAAAAGAAGATTGACCTCCTTTAAGGTATCCGCCTACCCCTAATAAGACGATTTTCAACTTTTTCGTCGAAAATTTGGTTCTTACATTTTCAAGTAGTTTAGACTTTTATCTTTCCAAAACTGTTTTCATTTTACTTGTAGGTGAATTAGAAAAGAAACTACAGCATTTTTAAAATATATAGACGTGTGCGATGGTATACAAATATAAACTTTGAAGCTAATTTTCTCTGAACTAAATTTTGCATAAAAACCCTCCACTATTTACAAGATTACTCCAAAACTATCCAAAATATATTCCCTCCATTATTTTTGCAGTATATTAATCATACTGTTATTAACCAGATGGAAATTTGTATGTAAGTTTATATTTTTTATTTTTATTGATGTTTTTTGTTAAATAATTGTAGAAAGTTTGAAAATTTTCACTTACCTTTACATTTTATACTATAAAACAATTAAATTTCAAAATATGTCTTAGAAAATAGTCCATTCTGAAGATAAGTGTTATACGATACTTGTGTTCAGAGGAAATTTAAATAGGGGTGATTATAGTTTTTGGGCAAGAGTGAGAGGGGTTTTATAAAAAGTCACTTAAATTTTACACTAATTACCCCATATTTTAGAAAATAATTTTTAAATAAATAATTTGTAAAAATTTTGTAAATCACGTATTTAAAAAAAATGATCTCAAAGGTAGGCGGATACCTTAAACAAAATAACTACCAGAAGTTTTAACTTGTATGTTAAAATTTATACTTTTAGTGATGATTGTATCAAATCATAATCCTCGTTGTCTAAAAATTCACGGAAAAGGCATGCACATTTATAAATTTTTAATAAGTAACCTTCCTTTAACAAATTATACCTTCTAGAGAAAAAAAGCATTCTAAATCTAACTATCTAAATGGTCAGTAAATATAATTTGCTAACAATGTCCACACACTGTGAAAAAACTATGATGATTTGCATAAGATAAGAAATTTCTTTATCTTATAGTACCTTAGTATATCGGCTGTTAACTCTTTTGCTAAAATAATCTATAAAGGAAACTTTCCATGCAAAATGGATCAATGATGAAAGGTAGAAACTCGTTCGCACAGAAAGCTTTAGTGAGAATACTATAACGGCCGAGAAAAGTTGCTAAATCATCATATTTAGGTTTGACTTAGCGATTCTTTGAGACTTCAACAATCCATTAGCAGTCTAGCCCTGATTCAGAGAATTCAATAAATCATAGCTTATGGTTCGAATTTGAACAAGTGCGTTGCCACTGTATTGTCCAAAAATGTACTCCTGGTTGCGAACAATTTTAGGATGCTGTTTTTTATGCGTTTGAAAACTCTGAACGAAATTCGAGATTGATGATCTCATATTATAATGTAATTCGATATAAGAATATGAAAGATAAGATAACATTTATATGCCTGTATTTATTCAATAATATTTTTGAAACTTGTGACTTGGAAAAAGGTGTTAAAATTCGATTTGTAGATTTTTATCCAGTAATTGTAAAATCCATTTATAATTTGTGTTTATTATTATATTGACTCATTTTAAAATAGGAGGTTTATGTAGAATTTGTTGTTTTAGTTTAGTTGTTTAGTTGTGCACTGAAAAAAATTATTCCTTCAAATAACGGAAATTAACCGACAGCACTATTGCCCATTTCTGTACTTTGAAGAAATAGATCTTTTTTTTTTCTGTCAAGTGAGGGAAACCTTCACTTATTTGAATAAGCTAGAGATTTCTTTTAAGTTAGTTACAAGGGCGGCCATTATAATAATCGATATAATAACAAATTAATTCAGAATTACATCGCGACATCACCGGCAAACATATTCCTAGCGAAAAAGAAAGATTGACCTTTAACTAACTAATCACGAGAAAATTCCAATTGCACATACTTGTTTTTAAAATTTATTCTTTTAGTGGTGACTTTATTAAATCATAAATTCTCTTTGGGGAGAAATTCACGGAAAGGGCATGATTTTTAGGCATACGGAAAATTCTCATCAAACACAATAGAAAATTTAGTGTAAAATTACGAATTTTTTACAGTGTGTAATAAATGTTTCTAATAGTTTTGGTAATAAGTTTTACAATTCTACCTTGTAGATCTCACGATTGATATCATTAAAGGGATTTTAATCTTTAAATGGATTACTTCAATTTTTTTCCTTATCCTTTTTATATTTAAAAATTTAAAAGTATGCAATTAAAGAAAATGTAAGTTTTTATACGTCAAAAAAATGTGTTTCAATATATATTTAAATTAATTCTAAAAGTGAAATATTAACCTTTTTAAAAGTTGCTACGTATAAGTTATTAAGACATGACCTTTACACACACTTCTTTAAATTAAAATATTTCTTTTTTTTTCCAAGCTATTTAAACTTTTCTGTCACTTGTCTACAAGTATTTGAAAAGTAATTGTTTTCCACCTCTTTTCATTAAATCTAAACAAAACATTGATTTTCCCTCTTCTATGAAGGTATTTTGCATGAAAGATGCCTTCTAAATTACTACGGACAGTTGAAATAAACGAGCTTTGATTGAGTTCAATAATAAGCTGTATCGGCTCATTTGCATTTAGATTATTCCACAGGTTTAGACTTCAAATGTATATTTATGGTACTGACTGAGTAATATTCAAACGAACAACTAACTACATTCAAGACTGATAAGATACATTAAGAGGTTCGGGGTTAATAACATCGATTGATTCTAGATGTTTCAATGGATTCAAAGATAATGCTAATCAATGACACAGTCATAGATATATTATACACCTCATTTCTTGTCATCGTAAGTGTAGTGGTAATTCAAGGAAAACTGTTTTTAATTGAAGGATTGTAAGTTGCTAATGAGGGCTCTTTTTCTTGATTGAAATATGTTTGACATGACACATTGAAACATGTTTGAAGTTACATTCGTTAGAGTGTAGTTCAGCATTATTTTAAGTAAAAAATTTAAAATTTTGAATTTTAAGTATTTTAAAGCTGTCTTATTCGTGGAATAAATTAAGTGCGTATCTTGGTTTTAAATTATTTTAGTTTAAAACTTAATGAACTGTCAATTTAGAAGTAAAATGAATAACATGAACAGCTCTAAAAAAAGTTTAATAGCATTATATAAGCTCACACATAAGGATAAAAGATTTAAGTTTTAACACAGGCGTTACAAACACCAGCTTATTTATGAAACATCATGGTAACGCTTAATTACCATTTTTAATTAAGTTATACATGATATATGTTTACGGAAAACATGTTAACTTGCTCAAGAAATAAAAAGTCAATTAATTTCCTTTCTTCCTTCGTTTTAAGTTGAACGTCTAACGAAATTATGGATGAAGGAAAATATTTTTCCACCAGAACAAAGACACGTGAGTTTAGCTTTTAATTTGAAAGCATGATGAGAAAGTGGAAATAAAAAAACGTGAATCAGAACCCCTAGAATAAATCTGCATTATTAATAAATTAATGAGCATTCATTCACCTTATTTACATTTACAGTGTTCAAGTGAAAGAAAATAAATCACATAAAATCAATTTCTAATAAAGAAAACTAATTGTATCAATGAAAGACTAATATTTTGTTACCCAAGTAAAGATGAACAGATATAGAGTAACACTTTTACTTATCATATTCAGGTATGTATACGGGAATTAATCAACTCGGAAAAATTCATCTTTTTTTTGTCGAAGTTAATTATGTGTGCATATGAGTTGAGCAAAAAAATAAGTAATTGAAAATCGAATAGATTTAGTGAAAAAAAATGTTAATAATAATGATTTATATGACATTGAAAGATTGAAAAAAAGTATAAAGCAACATAAAACGTATTTCATTCCATACACAGACGAGATATATAATTATTGAATGCTTAAATAGGAAGATGTTGTTTTACTATGTTTTTTTCTTCTGAACATATGTAAAGTACTGTATCTTTTTATAGAAGGTATTATTTATTACTGTATATATTTGTATATATTTTCATTTTCCCGAATTGAAAAAAGTTTTTTAAAAATATGGTTTAGATCTGCATGTTATTCAAGTCATAAAATTATTAAATTTTATGCATAAAGATATCAGTAACACAACATTTTGAGGTATCGATTTATTTTCACTGAACTTTTTATCGATATTATATTATTTCAATATCCAAATTTGTTTTATTGGACAGCCCTGGATTTCATGGGCGTCCATGGACTCATAGATTTGGTCTCATCTTCTTAGATCATTTCAGGGGATTAACAACAGTTATCTGGTTAAAAAAATCAACCCTAGTTTTTCCAATTATTTGTGTTAAATTTTAACTATACTGTAACTGGCTATAGTGTAGTGCAATTAAGATAATTCAAAGCTAAGTGAAACCTCTTTAAAACTTCGAATACTTCTAAAGTAAGAAGTTTCAGCTTTCAACTCTAATTCCAAGTCAACTAAATCATTTAAAATAGTTTTTTCTAGTGCATCACGAATTATTGCGATTGTTTCTCTTCAGAAATCTTTAAATTATTCTTCTGAGTGCATAGTTCTCTGAAATACACAGTAAATATTCACTAGAAATATTTTTACAATATCATTTCAAAAAAGTTTTGAATATCATTTAGTCGAAAAAAACTGACGCTGAATCAAAACTAACATATCCTTATTCATCTTAACATCTCCTCCACGACTTCACGTTTGCTATTCCGGTGACGATTTTTTAACAATGAAAAGCCAGAGTCAAATGATTTGAATGTTTTAGGGGAGGAATAATATTAAGTTAGTTAAACTTCAATATTTTTGACAGAAATATTTGAATTCTAACCAATTTCAGTTAGTTCAAATTTTGGTTAAAAGGTGTGTCGGACTATCTTGAGTCTACGTATATATTCTACAATCATCTCCGAATCAAAGGAATTTCTTCAGTGTTTTTGGGATTGTTTTTCATCTAGAATAAGACTTTTCTTCACAGTTCTCCCTTCACTCATTGCTTCCTTGCCAATTATTTTTCACATTCTTTCGGTTAATGAAATTCCTTGTCGTCTATAATGTTTGTTGTTATCTACTTCCACTAGTAAACACGTGCCACTTCGAACCCGGATGTGGGATACTTGCCATCCTCTACAAATATCTGTATAAATTTCTATGAGTGCTCAACCGGGTTTTGATCTACTTTGACAAAAAATACTTTGTTTTACACTTATTTTAGAATGTAACGTATTTTTTACCTTAAAATGAGAAACATACAAATGTCTTAAATAAGACGCAGAAGCTCTGAAGATCCTAAAGAAGTAGAGCTTTAGAGTGGGATTTTTTTTGCAAAAATTCCCCTGCGGCAAGTATGGGTAAAATAGCTTCTTTTGGTAAAACAGACTTTAGGTAAAAGAACTTCAACAAAACGTGTGAAAAATTACAGCTCGATACGAGAATAATTCTTTTTCCTGCCGACTTCTGCTCAAAAATTAGAAAATAAACAAAAAATAACTCAATTCTGTAAAAAAATCAGTTTCTTTGCAATCCGCTCGGAGTTAGGGTAGATTCTTGGCCAAATGGCTTCAATAAAACGTAAGAAAAATTTCTCCGCGATACAACAATTTTTTCTTCAGTGTGACGTGTACCCCAAAATTTCGGAATCAATTAAAATTTAATTTTTGTATGCAGATAAAATTAGACCTACAGCAGTAAAAAATTAGTTTTTTAATGTAATTAAAAAAATAATTTTTGAAAAACTGTTGAAAATAAGGATTTTCTACATTTCGGGCGCAAGTAAGCAGCAGAAAGACTTGTATAGAGCTGAAAAGTTTTATAATTTATTGGAGTCATACGGTCAAAAATCCTTACTCCCTGTAAGCGGTCAAAAAATAGATATTTCGATCCACCCTAATAGTACATTATAATTTAGGCCTTAACCTCAAAAACATATCACACGGAAACCTGTATACAATACCAATGTTCTGTATAAAGATATTTCTCTCTGGTTCCAATAAGATCAAAGCCAGCCATTGAAAATTGTTTATAACTATAACCTGTCTATAACAATACTTTAAGGTCCCAACAGTATTGCCATAGACAGGTTCCCCCGTAGGTCAAAGCTATTTGGCTGTCGTTTGACTTACGTAGATGATGTAGAGATGCCTATTCATATGAATTAACCACGGCTGAAACATTACTAACAAGATACATTAAGCTCCTCATTTCGTTTCAGGTAATATTTATAGTATAAAATAAATAATATCAAAAGGATATTTATTTAACTTCAGACACAATGAGCATGGTAGCGGTAAAAAAGATGATAACTAAAACTGAAATTATAGAGGTAAAACTCTTGGGGAATAGTTTTGAAAACTACGAAACTCACTATCCAATGCACTGGATTATGTATTACAGAAATGTATTAACTCTGATAAATGACATCATGGGAGATATCATTTCGGTCAGATAATATTCAGTTACTGCGGAAAGGGGAGATATTTAAGGAATGTTGATAGACAATGTGTGTGACCCATCACTTATCGTGTGTGATAGCTTACATACATCCTACACATGCCTTGCCTAGTTTACTCGAGGTTTCTAGAAGTTAATGGAAGTATGCTAAAATTTATCTACTTCTATATTTTATAAAATTATATTTCTTACATGGCTCATTGCTTTAATGGCATTGGAATTCCGAATTTCTTTAAGCATTAAGTCACCTAAAGTGTAAACAAACACCCATGTAACAAATTGATAACTTCTATTGTGTAATATTCTGGTATAGTATAAAAGTAAGGTACTTTTTAGGGAATATTTTTTAAAAGGTGGTTGGGAGACCAAAGATTAAATCATATTAAAATTGCTAATTACTGCTGGTAAGATTTGTTTTAAACTTTATTGTGTGCATTACCGTTAAATTTTGATACTTAAAATAAAGTACTTAAAATCATCATTTTAGGCAAAATATGATTCTGAAGTAATTCATTCATTGATACAATATATGTATATCAGCTTTATTTAAGAATTATCTGGAATTATCATGGGAAACATTCAAAGACTAATATAAAAAATTTTTATATTCCACTAACTCTAAACCTGTTAAGCATAGTTTATAATGGTTATGTATTTCAATGTTTGATCGCATCATCTAGTAAGGTTATTTTGAAAAAAAATTTTTACTTTTATTTATGTTCTTATAAAAATAAAACATTCTAGTTTTAGGGTAAATTTCGATTTTTAGTTGATTTAGAAATAAATTTTTATATGAGCTTATATATGAGCCTCCTTTAAGCAGTGACGAAGCGTGAGCTGCAAACAGTCACTGAAAGCTGATCGCAATCTAGTCAGGATGAAACAGGATTTTGTTATTCTAGATTTCTCGAAATTATTGAAATGGTAAAAAATTTGGACCATGCGTTTATGTAGCGCTTTCCCTGTTAGCTATTGCCTTTTAGGTAAAAAATGTTACCCATAATTACTGCCAAAATCTTTCAATATTGCAATTATTAATTTCACCTTCAAGTACACTAAAATATGATGTTCATTTTTATGAGACAATAAGGATATTCCTAGAACACATTTTTACTTATCCACCCACTGATAAAACATAAGGATATTAATTAGCATTGACATTTGTGGAGACAAAATTCACCCTTAAAACACTAAAACTGAAAAGAACTGAGAAATAATTGGGCTATCGTAGTTTTAAAACTTTTCATAATTAGATATCCAGATTCTAAAGTACTCTAATAATGAAATAAAAATTTTGACGGAATTCAAAAGTTGTTACGCGTTGTTTTTAATCCTTCTTGTCATGAAAATTTCAACTCAAAGTTCTAATTTTATGAATTTGAAGAACATTTTTAAATTGAATTGTTTTAATTATCAGTGGTTATTGCTTTTAAATGATAAAAGTTTTAAAGGCCTAATTATTTTGTTTTAGAATCCACAATGGCTAAAAGTTAGAATCATTTTTATATTTTTCTCTCTTCGTTTATATTTTTCTCTCTATTGTTTTTACTTTTTAAAGAGACATGACAAGTCCTAGATTTAATAAACAGGAATGTTCATATGTTTTTGTCGCAATCACTTAGGAGAAAGTTTTTATAATTTTCGAGTGTTTTTATAAAATAACGGATTAAAAGCTGTAATTAGGTAATAGTAAGGTATAACTTTTGACACTTAATAAATTACAGAGTAGATAATAAATGATAGAAGACCCTGTGTTTTAAACGATCTTAACCCCTTAACAGTGTCGCCCGAGCTCAGCTCGGGCAACTACTACGTGCAGAATTTTTGATGCCCGAGCTGAGCTCGGGCAGGAGAAAAATTAACGTTTCCCTTTGTGAAACCCAAACTGTGTTCGTTTTGATGATGATAGTGATTTTTCGTCGTTTAGAGATTGTGAGACACCATGTTTGGATAATCTTGTTCCTAATTTAATAAGATGTGTGCGTAATCCAATACTTTTTTATGTGTATGTTAAAATAATTAGCACACTTGTAATTACATTTAAATTTAGATTTTTTTTATAAAAAACTATTTTCTACCACTTATAATAATATAAAGAACAAAATTAAACAGTCAAAAAAATTTCCATTTTTGGTCAATTTTTCTGAAATAAATGTCACTGTTAAGGGGTTAATAATCAAAGTACCAAAACTTCTAAAAATAAACTATTTTTATTTTTTTAGTTTGGTTTATGGAGATCTAGGTGTTTTTTGGTTTATGGACTCTAGTATTATGACGGATAAAGTCTTAAACTTGAAAGACCATACTTTTTGTTAATATTTCATTTCAAAGTAGAGTCATCTGTGACGGAAAAAAATAGTATGATGAAATAAACTTTGAAAGTGCCTTGGCTATAGTAAAGAAATTTATCTTTTGCGGTTTTTTTAATAAGTTAGGTTTCTTATACAAAAGAAATATGTAGGGGAGAGCGGGGATGAATGGGACAAATTTCACATTTTTGCTAAAATTGAAAAAAATATACATTTTTCAATCCTGTAACAAGTTTAAAACCAATAATTGAACTCTTGGTTACATTATAAATGTGTGTATTCAATCAATTACCCATTATTTAAACTACAAGAAAAGTTTTTATGAACACATGTATTTTGTCCCATTCATCCCCGTGGTGGGGATGGATGGGACACCAAGTGGGGATGAATGGGACAGTTAAAAAAAGTTCAAAAATTTATAAAATAACAAAGTTATTTTAAATATTGCACAATGTTTAGCTTTTTAAAGGAACAACACACTTCTATTTTCCAAAGAAAAAAATTAAAAAGGACAAAAAACAGCCTACATTTATTCGACTTCATGAGAAGTAAAATTAAGACATAAACTGAAGCAAATCCTTTTGTTCTTTCAGCTCAGTGGTTGAAGCTGGTGTTATTTCTATTAATGCTACTCGCTTTTTATGTGTTTGTACTATTAGGAGTGCAAATACATAATTTTTTTTATGCCTGGACCTAACCCCCAAAGCCATTCCTCTTCTGCAGTAACATTTTCCCTGCCATTTTGAAGGAACTTTTCATGAAAATAGAGCATAAAAACCTAACTTGTTTGAATAATTGTTTAACAATAACATATCTGAGATGACAGTTGCAACTATTTGCTCATTAAGACTTTGCATATTCACACATGCGTTTGGAACATAAAACACAAGTTTAAACATAAATTTTTTCACCCTATTTTAGTAAACTTTATCATAAATTACTTAAATGAGTTGAATATAGCAAGCTATTGATGGAAAAATTTGGAAACAGGAAATGAAGGGATGATGGAACTGTCCCATTCATCCCCGCAACTCTTGTCCCATTCATCCCCGCAACTCTTGTCCCATTCATCCCTGTACCCACTTATTTTTAAAAAAACTAAAATTAGACTAGGAAAAAATCCATGGATTTTCTTCATTTAAATTGGAAATTATACTAATACAAGTACCCTTTCAACACACTGTAAAATTTATAGCTTTAGTTAAATTATTTTTTTAATGAATAATTATAGAAGTAAAACGATAAAAGTTACTTTTCGTATGGGAAAACACATTTAGTAGTCCTATTTATACAAAAATGGAAGCTGATGTCAATGAACACAATTTTTTGAATGGGCTAGGTACTACTATCTTATGGCTGAAATAACAAAAATTTAAAGTGAAGTTAAGGTAAAAAAATTGAGCTGTCCCGTTTATCCCCGTTCTCCCCTACTGATTTGGATTTTTCCTGATAATTTAAAGAACTTATTTATGTTCCTCCCTCCACTAGCATAATATAGAAATTATCAGATCAAGATATTTCAACTATTTTTCTTAGCTGAAAGTCGTTACATATAGCTTTATTCCAAGTATTACAATCGGAATAGTATATTAAATTTATATCTATTTCAATACATTTATAAAATGTATGTTATTTTTTAAATATTACACATTTTTTCCTCTAATTTAGTTCATTTAAAATGTAATCTTACCACAACATTTAAATCACTGTATTCTTTTTTAACATAAAATAACTGTTTAAAATTTGGAATGAAGTATTTTAAAATTTAGCTCAAGTCTCAAAATTAGTGTGGGTTTTTTCAGCTATTGATGAAAAACACAGAAATCTTCATTTTTTTAACTGGCGGAATATGCGGAGTGCTAATCTTAAGAATAACAGTTTTGCATTATTATGTGTATAATACCAAATATCCCAATCAGCACAACCAGATCTTTTATACAACTCCCTGTCAAAAAAGAAAACTTTCTACGACCATAAGAACAGTTCTTTAACTTTTATTAGAATTTGTTTGATATTTACGTATGTATTTTAAAATAGCTACATTTTTATATGAAAAATTCATTTTATATAATAATTCATTCAAGTTAAATAATCATTTTAAATGAGAAAACTTCAGTAAAATCTCTATAATTTTTGTTTTAACTTACCAAAAAATTTTCAAAAAAAGATCATATTTAATACATAAATGTTCTTATGAATTAGTTTTAATAAAAGTTGCAGTAAAAGGGGTTCAACAAATACAATCCGAGTAATTTTCAACATAAAAAATTGTTGAATCTTTAAGTCACATGATTATTTTAACTTAATCTAAATTATGTCATTACACATCACATCAAAGAAAAAAAGAATATACACAGAAATGGAAATATTTAACAAGAAATCATCAATGCAAACCAAATCTGACTCACAAAAATTATTTCACAACAGACTTACCATGAGTAGATCCGATTCAAATTAAAACAACTCCACTAAACCGGCTCTACAGAAAGTTCCGAAAACCCGGATCCCGCCACTCACCAACTTCACCGACAACCCAAAAGTTACTTTCTCCGTACAGCTTCGGAAACGGGCGGCAAAACAACTGGCCGACTTCCACCGCAACTTTGCTTCCTAACTTTGCTTCCCGGTCGCAACGCCGCCTACCGAGGGGATCAATTGGAGCTGGGGGTTCCGGCTGGCTACCTATAAATAAACTGGGGTGCTTTCGGGGCTACCCTTCAAATTGAATTAGAAAGAAGTAAAGGGAACGTAAAGCAGCCGTTAAACTAGTCTACTAAAGGATGCCTTGTCAAAATACAACATTTTCAGCCATGTTCAAACAAGGGTGGCGAGTTTATGAGTCATTAAAGAGTTTGAGGTTAAAAGTAAAGTACTCTCGTCAAAGTCAGGTAAAGGTAATTTAACTATTTCGAAAAATCGACTTATTTTCTTTTTTTTGATGCAATCTTTTTATTTTAACGTTAAGTTAAGATTATTTTTCTTTGGGTGGGGGACTACAATAAAACTCAAATGCATATTAGACCGCTCCAGTTATGTACTTATTATTACTTAAAATTAAGTATATTTACTTAACTTACGGGTAATCCTTATTATTAATATCGTTGGAAGAATTATTAGTGCAAAACAATTAAGGATATCCTTTATCAAGAACTGTCTTACTATTAATTTCTTTCAATAAAATATTCTTTGGCACCAATCCACTACAGGCTTAGATTGAAGATGCTTGATAGTCATACTTTGGGAGACCCCCAAGATTTAGAACAATTAATTGAAACACAGTAGTTCCGAACAAATCTACTTCCAATATCCCTCCCTGAATAGAAAATGACAACGCAAACTACGCGAAGAACTTGAATCTTTAGCTAAAACTCGAACATACCTCCTTGTATTATCGTCTCATTTAAATGAGAAGAAAACGTGAAATCTTATAATCATAGAAAATGAAATAAAAGAATGCGAGTTCTAAATAGTGCTGCAAAAGCATGATAAAAAGAAAGAGTTGTTCCCTTTTCCCCTCGGATTAAATATTTAAAAATGCTTTTAAGCAGGAAAAGCGTGAATGAAACTACTTAGCCCTGAGCAAAGGAGGTCAGAACTTGTTGACACCCTTTGGCTATGTCATTTTGTTTATTGATTATGTTACCAAATTCAATGTAATAAAGAAAAAACATTTAACTCCGATCGTCTTATAAATCAGAAACTTAAAATCAGGATACTTTATATTGTTGACAATTCTGAAGTAAATAAACAATTACTTATTTATTGAGTACATAGTTATTTCTATGTTTGTAAAAAAATGCTTTTTGTAATTGTACAACTCAATTTGCTTTAAACTAAGATGGTAATTATCCAGCTTTTAGTTCAACAACGCATTTTGATACGATCCAGGAAACTGTCCTCTCCCTGAATCTACCTGTGACCAGACACTAAATTTCCTATGACACAAGATAGTTGCCAGTCTGACCCCGATTTGCGACCGATGCTCTCTTAATCTGAACTCATATCGGAATTGAATAGAGTAAGTATTACTTCGAAATTATAATCATGATATTGCACTAATCAGCGTAAGTTTTAATACTAAATAATGATATGCACTGCAGACGCTTCACGCAAAAATAAACATATTATAAACGTATTTAATAACACTTTTTGGCATATTGATTTTTGATAGGTAGAATACTTTAACAACTTATAGTGTTGTGATAGTGTTTAGAATATGTTTGAAAAGTTTTAGAAATACGTTTAGAATCTGAACGTATACGTGCCTAAGATATTTATCTCCATACGTAAAAAGTCATTGTATGTATTTGTGCTTTAGTTTTTTCATGGTCCTTTTTTTCTAAAACTGTAAATACGGAATACGATGTAAATAAATAAATAGTAAATTTGTTTTAACTTTTATGGTATGTATTAAAAACTTTAAATACAGTTATTTAAAATGTGTAGATTGTGTACAATGGTATTTTGAATCAGTGTTATCTTTGTTTTAAATACGTATTTAGTATAAATTGGTTCAAAATAATCTTCAACGAACTCATAAAAAACACTTTTGCGCTATTTTATTGACACTTTTTACTTTTTTTCTTACTTTAACTAGTTTTAAATTTCCTTCTTTATCGAAACCGAGTTATCAGTACAATTATGGGTTACTATTTTCTCAGCAGAGAGAGATTTTTAACTTGTAATAAAATAAACTTTAATGAGGAAGTTTATTACCTACAGAAAGTACTGGTGAATTTTATTTAGTGTACTAAACAACTTCAAATCCTCTATTTTTCTCCAATTATTAATACTATCTATCTTAACTTAAAATTTACGGGAGAAAATTGTAATTTTCAACGAATTTAAGAACTTTTTGATATCCCCTATTTGGATTGATTTAAGATGTTGAATGCGTCAAGTTTATAACATTATCATTAATAAACTTATAACACTTTCCTCCGTATGGTGCTTTCTATTCATCTCAGGTTATAAAATACGATAAAATTCCTAGTTGGTGATACGTTAGTTAAACACTGTTTTTTGAAGGTATCATTTTATTTCATTGATAAATTAAACATTAAATACTGGTGATTCTTTTTAAAGATCCCTACACTACAACAGAAAATTCAAATTTCGGCAGCAGCATCTCTAGAAATTAAGCACCGTATTATAATTTGCCAAAATCTTGAATTTTGTTATATCTCAATAAGACACATTTTGTTTCAAAAATCTTCATTTTGAGAACCTTCCCTTAAAACTTTAACTTCTGTGAAAACTAATTACTGGAAACAGCTTATTTAAGAAGGGAAGTAATGCCAAACGTCAGAATTTTAAGAACTTTCTCAAAGGGATCTTAAAGTGAACTAGCAGAAAAGGCAAGTTTGATACCCGTTTTCTCGTACTAATCAACTACATCTGCTTTTATACTGTTTAGGTTTTTTTTGGACTCTAATAACTTTCATACTTAAGAATCACTTAGTAACTTAGTTTATTGTTTTAAGACCATCACATGTAAATCTTTAATTACTACCTCCAAATTAGATCAACTTCAAGTTTATATTCAAAGTGTAGAATTTTCTAAACGCTTAATAGTTTAAACACATTCTAATTGAAACTCAACAAAATTTCGATGGTAGGGATATAAGTAAATTAACCCTCTCGCCACCCTGGGCCTCATATGAGGCTCCTACTTATGAGCTCAATTTTTGTATGATGTAAACACGCAAATTTATTTTCTTTTTATCAGTGACTTCACTGATTCATGTAGATCCCATATGAGACTTCTACATGGTTTCTGAATTCGTTTCTAAATGGCAGCAAAATTTATACCGCAATGTGTACAGTTTAAGCTGTGATGCTTCTGAAGAGAAAATACTAGCTAGATACTAGCTTCTGTAGAACATTTTTTATAGATTGGTAGATATTTTCTTATTTCGTAACCTTCTAATACTATGACCATGTCTTTTAGCTCTAAAATAAGTTTTTATGTTAAAATGAAAAAGATATGGCCTCATATTAGGCTCATAAAAATAACTAGGAAGGAGTGCACACAAGAAAAAAAAATTTCCAGACAAATTATAGGGGCATTTTGAATGTATTGAGAAAAAGAAAAAAAGTGTTTTTCACTTTTTTGATGTTCTGGTGCCGAGAGGGTTAATAGTTGCTTTTGTTCTTAAAACAAATACACTGAAAATGCGTGAAATAATTTCGCAACGCCAAGTTAACACAATAATGAGCAGGAACACTTCGAATCAAAAGGGTTATGGTTGCATTGCGGTTGTGTTGTGTGAGAAAAAGATAGTGATGTAAAAGTGTTGCTAAAAATGACGGACAGAAAAGTGTTCTTATAGGGTTTTCAATCTAAATTTAAGAACACTTTCAGATGCAAAACATATTTTACATTACTATTTTTGAACAGATTTCTGGATAGAACAAACTGTTTTTTATAGTTATTATAATGATAACACCATTTATTTTTAAATTGAAATTGATTCGCAATAATTCAAAATCATTTTAACTTCGATCCTTTGATATTTTCCTTCATATGCCTTGTCCCTTACGCCAGCATGTTTTTATATTCCTTTTTTTACTAATCTGAAAATTTATTTATATTTATTTATTTTATATGCGAATGCCACTCTTAACAGCATACTTTATTAATATGATCCCGCGCACGCATTTGGTTTTTTTTAAGGGTATACATAAATATTTGGAAAAATCCACATACTAAAGATTAGTTACTTGTGATGTGGAAGTCTACACTTATAAACCTATTACTTTGGAGATAATCTTAAATGTACAGTTTTTATCTTTCAGATGGTCTGGATTACCGGTTAAACATTTCTACGCTTTTTACTTTCCATTTTTCCTATTTTTTGTTATCAACTCCAAATTAGCTTATTACTTTGTTTATAATTTTACCGTTTATATAGTAATTGTGGTCCCAGTTCTTAAACCTGCTGCCCTTTTTTGTTATGAGAAAATCAGCAAAATCCTTTTTAACCCCGCTAAAGTGATGTAAATATGAGTTTCAAAACTCTTTTTGCAGGTTTTTCACTTTGATACCTGTATAAATCGCTGTAGGTACAGGACGCAAAAATTTATCCAGTGTTATTAATAACTCAATTATTTTTTAATTTCTGTCATTTATTATATTGTGAAGTTCGTCGACTTAACAATCGACTCAAGTTCAACTTGTTACTCAATTTAACTTCAGTTTTTTGGCTCAAAAATAAAAATAGTATTTTTCAACATTTGGTTTAACACACATGCAAAAAAATATCTCTTTCAACCATTGACTTTCGTAATTCTAATATAGGATTCGTTCTTACATTTATTCGTTATTCTGCGTCTTTGATAACACTGTTCAACAAATTTAATCTTCAAAATTTTTTCCTTGATGAAAATAGTCATTTCTTATAGATTTTGGGTTGCTGAATACGAAAATCACCATTAAAACTTTCAATTGACTCAGGATTTTTGGGGAACAGCCCCTCCCCCTTTTTACGTTTTCGACGACTTTATAACTTTCAACTCGATTTTCAGGGTCAAAAAACATTGTTTTAGTCTTCAAATTGCCTCCCAGGGAACAAGAAATGTTCAAATTAATAAAATATGCTACATTTATAACAAATGGATAGGTTTAAGGGGTAATTACTCCCTAAAATACAAAAAATAGCTAAAATTATAGAGGTTTCTATACGCTATTTTTCCCTCTTATTTTTTACGCAATTCCCGTTTGAAGGGTCCTAACCCTTCCCAAGGACCCAAATTTGATGACAATATGCAGCAATAATTTTTACTAAAAGCGGCTGAGGTGTTAGCCTCCCAGAAGCCCCCTCGGAAGAGTTCGGAAGACTTCCAGAATCGCGAAGGCGCTCGCAAGCTCAGGAATTAATATTGATGATTTTGAAAAGATTACAAATGACATTTTTCTTATATTTTGGGTCTATCCTAAGTAGAAACTCTTCAGTTCTTTAAAAACTGACCGGTTTTAGGGAGTGAGGATTCAATGTTAATAGATGCACGGCTGTGGATAACAATTAGGGGGCATGCCCTTAAAAACTGAGGGTGTTGGAGGAAAATGGGTGTCATGTTTGAATTCAGCAGATCATTTTACACAAGAATTAGCTGAAATTCAGTTAGTGGCTTCAAATTTTTTTTGTACAGCACAGTTTAACTCTAAGTGCGACTGCGACATTGAACCCTTCCGTGGGTGCTTTGGGGGCGCTCTCACCTCAATCGCTATTAGTAAAAATTATTGCCACATATTGCGATCAAATTTGGGTCCTTGGGAAGGGTTAGGACCCTTCAAACGTGAATAGCGTAAAAAATAAAAGGAAAAAAATAGCGTATAAAAACCTCTATAATTTTTAGCTAATTTTTTGCATTTTTAGGGGGGTAATTACCCCTTAAACCTATCCATTTGTTGTAACTTTTTTATATTTTATTAATTTGAACCTTTCTTGTCCTCTGGGGGGCAATTTGAAGATTAAAGCAATGCTTTTTGACCCTGAAAATCGAGTTTAAAGTTATAAAGTCGTCGAAAAACGTAAAAACGGGGAGGGGCTGTTTTCCGAAAATCCTGAGTCAATTGAGAATTTTAATGGGGATTTTCGTATTCAGCGACCCAAAATCTATAAGAAATTACTATTTTCATCAAGGAAATTTTTTCATTGCTGAACAGTGTAATTCTTGTGAAATTCGATCTGTGTAAACCAATGCTTTTTCACTCATAATTATTTTCAATTCAATGAAATGATTTAACGGTCTTTAAACATTCCTTTCTAATCCAGGCCGTTTCAATGCCTTAACTGAATGAGAGATATAGGTTTCAAGTTGAAGACTTACAGCTAAAGCAAACAAAGGGTAAAGGAACGTGTCTGGAAAATTAACCATACAAGATGTGGAAGGAATAGGAAAAGAACTAGCAAGTGAAAACTGAATTGGTAATACTCAGAAGCCCCCCGAGGAATTCATTTGGGTTTGGTTGCTCTGTAGGTTTCCGAGGTAAGTATTGTTAAGAGTGTATAAAAAATAGGTTGTTATGCAGGCTGTTTTCTCTCAACGTGGTCTAATAACTTATTTTTTAACCGTTAAAACCAAACCGTTAAATGCAAAACCGTTAAGTGCAAAATTTAAGTTTTTCTGGTCCGATCAATCTCAATCATTTCTTAAAAGATGATCCATGAACTGAAATGTTAAGCAAAACAACTTCTGAAACTGAAAAAACTGACCAAGTATAACCCCTTTAAAATTTGCTATTTTAATTTAAAACTTCTTTGTAACACTTAATCGCTTAGTTGGGGAGCATCTATAATCTGAAATTTCGCTAATAAAACATGAGTCCAATTTTGTTTAACTTTTACAAGCCCCACTAAAACTTTTCAACCCTTATAACTCTAGAGGTTTAGAGGATTTTTTATGGAGTAATGTTAGTTAAGGAATATTTTTTACTAACCATGATTGATTAGACGAGAACCATATAAAAATTCAAATCTCGTATTTTTCTATAAAAATTTATTGGTCCCTAAACGCTTCGAACACAATTCCTTTACCTTCCTCGTTTTAATTATACTTTCATAATTAAAAGTTTTAATCTAAAACGAAAGGTTTAGAGTTTATCTATATCAGACCACCTATAGAGGGAACGCGCGTTATAGGCTTTATAAATTAAGTCCTAAACAATTTTTTTAAAGTCATGAAAAGTGATTGTTCATCTACATTTCAATATAGAACCTTGATGTATTTGTAAATTGAGTAAATTTTAATAGTTTGGAATAGACGAAAGTTATAATATAGACTACCTATAGAGGGAACGCGCTTTATAAGCTTTATAAATTCAGTCCTAAACAAAAATTGAAAAAGTTTGGAAAAATAGTTTATGCATTTTAATGATAAATTCAAATAAAAGTTGCGAAAAGTGATTGTTCTTCTGCACTACAATAGAACCTTAAAAAATGTACCTTGAGGTTGAGAAACTTTTAATAATTTGTAATACACGAATATTATGATACATGATATAAATGCTTGCCAAAACTTAAGATATTACCTACATTTTAGAAAAACAGTAGGGGGAAGGAGGCCCTAATATTGAGTGTGTCCTTATAGCGCCACCTTCAGAACATATGAATGGTTTATTCTTTATGAGTGCTAATAAAATTGATCACATAAAACCAGTAATGAGAAGTGAATTTAGGGTGCTTGAATATTACTATAGGAATCACTAAATATCTGGGCAAGAGCTTTTCCTCCCCTCTAGTTGAAAGGGTAAACTTAAAAGTTCGTTTCTGTTTTAATGATAAATCAAATTGAGAAATCATTCCCAAATTTTTTAATAAATATTAATATAAAATTTATAAATTGGTTCTTGAACACTGAAAAGTATCAGTTAAAACACCCGTCCTTTCAATGCTCTATTTCAGGTATATCGATAAAGCGGTTTGCAAAACCGGGATTATATTTCGGTTATTTCAGCTCTAAACGAATAAAACAGTGAATGATGTTGAAGTTTTGAATAAAATCTGACAAACACATCTCCTTTGAAATAGTCTTTCATGGTTCTTTTATATTTTAATATTACTTAACTTTTTATTATATGTAATGCGTGAGTAATTTTAATATAATACTGCAATGCTAAAAAAATTACTTTTTTAAGAATTATTGTTTCAATGTAAAAAATTATTTGGTATTTGTCACCCATATTTAATCAAAATATTAAAAAAGCTTTTATATCATCGTTGTAAATAAAAATAGAAGGAAATCACTTAATCTTCCACATTGATTTTTATTTATTCTTCTTTTTAAAATAAGGTTAAATATTTTAATGGCAAATATTGGGTAAGGAACCTTCACAAAAAAGTAAAGAATTTTCTGA
Organism: Tetragnatha versicolor; assembly: GCA_024610705.1. Lineage (NCBI taxonomy): Eukaryota > Metazoa > Arthropoda > Arachnida > Araneae > Tetragnathidae > Tetragnatha > Tetragnatha versicolor. The sequence goes on along the minus strand of JANDEH010000010.1, from coordinate 51,899,567 downwards.
AAATGTCTCATCCGTTTCATTCAAACAACTTAAACCAAAACGCAGCAGATCTTTATTCATTCAATATCCAAAGTTTTACAAACTATTCTTATTTTTAATTTCCCTCAGGGGACAAGTAAAAATAATGCGAGACTCATTCCCGACGTTTATTATCTATCCGGGTAAGAAATTTCCCATTTCGATAACTTATTTCCCTTTCCTATTTCTATTTCAGTTACTGATATCGCAAGTGAAAATAGCTTCCCCTAATTTAAAGGTGAATATATTTCTAAGTACAGAAAGGGAAAATCATTAGGGTTCAATGTACACATTGGTATTTGTAAGTATGTGCGTGTGGTAGCGGGATTTTTTTAACAGTTTTAAGTCCTCAGGAAGTTACTCTTGAAAAAACAGCTATTTCTTCTTTACCATCTGTTTTGGTCGTTATTCATAATATACTTAAACCAAAAGAGTTTTTAATCTTGATACCCTGTACAATAGTATCCTACTACCTTCGTAAATTATTTATAACTAAAGTTTCTGTCATTATGTCATACAACAACACCATATCCTAGTACCTACATAACTTTATTTTTTAGGTAAGTTTGTGTCATTATTTTATTTCATGCAGCCATTGAAGTAGATCTAACAATTGAGGTACAATTCAGAATTATTTCTCTTGGTAATAGCAGAATGTAAAAAATAGGGTGAAAAGATATAGTCTCTAAAACAACCTCCAATAGTATCAATAACTAAACTGCTATTTCAAATTTGAAAGTCTTATTTCTTATAAATAATGAATCTAGAACAATTTGCAAAATAGGAAAAATCGTATCTTTTTTGAAAGTAAGTGAGGATAAAAAAAAACTTTCTGTTTACCAGAATTGGAATGTGTTTACTTTCCTTTTTATACCTTAAATCACGCGTGTTGAACATCCTTAATTTGGTTACAAAGATTGAATAATAGACACAAAATTGTAAATTTGTTTACTCAATAAGTATTATATTTATCGTTAAATCTATAAAAAGAGTACTTGGTTTTCATTCATAAAACCTGTATAGAAGTGAAATATTGTATTAAGGTTAATATAGGAGGAACTAGTTACTTTAAAGATGTTAAAAATATTAAACTTTTGCGCGTGCTCGTCTGTGTGCAGATATAAATAATTCAAAAACATAATAAATCTTTCTTAAGAATTAACTAGGTATATTAAAAGCAATTCAAGAACTTTAACGAAAATTTAAAAATGGTGACAATTTATTTTCAGGGGCCTACAAATAAAAAATAGAACACTCAGTGCTTCGGGAAGCTGAAATTTGACTAATAGTTCAATGAAGAAAAAAGAAATTCGTTACTTAGATCTAAAGAAGGCTAGAAAAATATTTTTTTTAATATTTACTTATAGTAATATACTAAGTGACTGTAGATAGACTAAACGCATTAACACCTTCCCTCATCTCTCATTGCTTGCAAAGCAATGTTTCATAAGTACACAAAAAAAGAAGTGCTTTCGAAAAAACTAAAAAGGATGAATTCATTACATGCAATTTTTTATGACTTAGCTAAATTTTTATTCTGTTTTATCTAAACTGTAACACTGAGTAAACATAACATGGGGTTAATTACATAGACATACGTCAGTCTTTTTAGTATTCACATTCTATGAGATAAGAAGAGGACTTAATTTTTCTATGTAAAAGATTATTTTTTTAAGAAAATATAATCAAACATGCTCTGTTATTTCTAACGTTAGAAAATTTGTGCTTACTTTTCTCTGGACATAACAAACTAATATGACTTGTGTAAAATAATGTGCTGTACTTTTCTTTTTTTTTACAAAAAATGTCCATAGTTTGAGCAATGATCATAAAAAATATTCATTGATGAAATTTATTTATAAATAACAAGATAAAATTTTTATTTATGACACGTTCTTTTTAATTTTATGTTTTGTTACTTTAATAACTTTTAAACCTTCTCAATTAATTTAATATAATCAGAGGAAAAGTTTATTCAACAGTTCAGTTTTTAAGAGGTTGTATTTCGACATCAGTAGATTCCTTATCGACACCTAGTCTTAAGTTAAAAAGGCATTGTGAGTGTCCTACCCAGAGATTTCAAGTCAAGAGTGTCCTACCCAAGTTTTTCAATTATAAAAAACAGGGTTTTAAGGGTTTAAAACTGTTTAACTAATCTGTGGATAATTTGTAGCTAAACATTTCTTTAAAAACCCCAAATTTTTAATTGGCATCCGCCGGTGGGTCATGAGCCTCGAGTTTAAAAACAGATTTCCTAAATTAATTTTTAAAAATCTTAATATTATTTTCTTTACTTGTTTTTGCTTTTGAAGCTCGCTTAAGCTTTCTAGCCGATAGCAGATACCGAGGAAGGATGCTTCATTTAAAATCTTTTTCTTATTTCTTTGAGTGGTGACTATGGATTGTTAGAAAAAATCACCAATTACAGAAATATGTGATAATCTTCATATTGAGTTTTCTTTATTAGCAAGTTTACACCTAGAGTCACACATCTTAAGAGGGCACAGTAAAAAACTTCGGGGGAAAGCTGTCCCTGATAACTCTAAAAATATGATTAGCCAATAAGGAAAGGCATTTAAAAAATTAAGGAGCATTGTCCCCTTTAGACCGCCCATAAATCCGCCTATCCCCAGTATGGGATAACATGGACTTTTAGTTCGTCTGAAAAATCCCCCACTTTCAGGTGCAAAAGCTATACGTAATTGTATAACCTTTGGGACAACAACAACATAACCTTTGGGACTTAAGTTATGGACAAAAATATTTTTTTAGAAATTCCATTGGAGTACACAGCAAAAGTTCAGAATTTAAAGCAATGATATCTTTATGTTCAGAATATAATTCGTTAGCAACAATAACACTGTTCAATAAATTTGACCTTCAAAATTTTTTCCTTTATGAAAATAGTCGTTTCCTTTAGATTTTGGGTCGCTGAATATGAAAATCCCCATTAAAATTCTCAACTGACTCAGGATTTTTGGGGACCAAATGGATAGTTTTAAGGTGTTGTTACCCCCCTAAAAACGCAAAAAATCGTTAAAAATAGTAGGATTTGTTATACCCTATTTATTTTGCTTATTTTTTACGCAATTCCTCTTTGAAGGGTCTTAACCCTTCCCCAAGGACCCAAATTTGATGACAATATGCAGCAATAATTTTTACTAAAAGTGATTGAGGTGTTAATGTCCCAGAAGCCCCCGCGGAAGAGTTCGGAAGACTCCCAGAATCGTGAAGGCGCTCGCGAGCCCAGGAATTGATAGTGATGATTTTGAAAAGATTACAAATGACGTTTTTCTTATATTTTGGGTATATTCTAAGTAGAAACTCTTCAGTTCTTTAACAACTGACCGGTTTTAGGGAGTGAGGATTCCATGTTTCAAGATGTTAATAAATGCACGGCTGTGTGGATAACAATTAGGGAGCATCCTCTTAATTGAGGGTGATGAAGGAAAATGGGTGTCATATTTGACTTCAGCAGGTCATTTTACACAAGAATCAGCTGAAATTCAGTCGATGGCATTTTGACTTTTATTTTGCACAGCAGTTTAACTCTAAGTGCGGTATTGAATCCTTCGGTGTCCCCTACGTTTCGCCGTAAACCACTTTTCCTTCCCCCCTTACATCCTGCTGCACTTTCCCTGTGGGGAGATTTCGGCCAAACCTCCGAATCGAATACCATAGAATCGATGCCGAAATGCTGAATCGAATGCCTGTGAATCAAACCTACTGAAGAATCGATTCCTAGGAATCCTGGGAAAGTGGGGAAAGTAATTGGCAAAACGAATTGAAGCTCTCCAGGGGGCATGGTGGTTTCTTATCTAAACACAGGTGTTTATAGATGTTGAATTTGTCATGGTGCTACCCTTGTATTTTGAAGAATGCACAAGGAATGTATGACGAATTCTTTTTCAGCATGGTGAACTAAACTTCTAGAAAGTAAAGATGGGAAACTTTCTTTACTTTCATTTAAATAAAAAATGCAGTTAATATTTTTAGCTGGGTCATAAATTTTAGGCTAATATAAGAAAGTATTAGATTGGAATAAGTTTTTAGCTGAGGAATTAAGTATTTAATATTTGGGGCCAAATCTTGGTAAAATAACGTAAAAAGAAAAATTGAACATTCATTAAAATTCCTTTCTTAATAATTATTTTCTCAGGAATTTAATTAAATTTTTCGGTGAAATTATTCAAGAATTCAATAATTAAAGCCTATTCCATGGACACTATTTTAACAACAATGTTATTCCATTAAATTTTTTATTTAAAAAATAAATCCTGAAAAAAATATATTTTAAACTACACTTACCAGTTTTAAAACTTTTAATTTCTTTGAAACAGATTATAAAATATTAGTATGATTTTTAATCGATGAGGTATAACTAGTTTTTCTGTTAAAAAATTAATATTTTGTGTTATCTTTTCTTTTTAACAATGGGGTGAACCGTGAGCGGATATTTTTTGAGCAGAAATAAAGCTATTTTCAGCCCAATGATAGCAAAAAGGGGTCAAGGGATCATTTAAAATTTTCGAAACATAGCCTATGCTTTTCCTTGGGTATTTATACGTAAGAACGTAAGTTAGAAAAAAATGGATTTGTGTAAAAGACAAACACACACAATCAATGACTTATATTAGATACCTCACAATAAGGAAGTTGCATGTGTCAGATTTTCAAAAACACAAGTGTTCCGTATGGTTTTTTGTATGGTAAAATGAAATATCTAGTCAATTTTGTCAAAAAAAATGTACAGGTAATTTAATATTTTAATTTAAAAGTTGAGAAAAAAACACGTGACTGAAAACGTTTATTGTTTAAAGATATATCAACAATCACACCATCAACTCCATTGCTTTCCAACAATGTTTATCTTATGATGACGTCAACGTTCGATGATCCCAGACTTTTGGCGTTTTCGCGCGTTTTTAAAAAGTGGATCTTTGTTAGTTTTTTTGGCAATCAAAAATTCCTCGATCGGCCTCAAATTTTGGGTAGTTGCTTATTTTTGCAAGAAGAATCGATTAAAAAAATCATGCAACTTCCTCAATAAACCTTATTCAGAACAGAATGTTTTTGTCTAAACGAGTTAAAATAACTTTTGAAAATTAAAAAAAAATCTGAGATTGAAGATTCTTTTACAGTATTTTTTTAAAATACACAGATTTAGTAAAACCTTATAGGTACCGGAATTTTCTATAGCAAAGTGTAATTTAAGATTTAAAACTGCGATAAAAGAAAGCAATGTTTTTTTTAATTTTAATAATGTTTAAGCACTCCACATGTACTCTCAGTACTCGAAAGTATCCATTTAATTAATTAGCTCTAGTGGATAGAATTTTCTAAAGATTATTATTTTATTTGTTCTCATTCCTTAATTTTCAATCGAATAATATTCATGACTAAAAAAATAATCGTACGTATACAGAGTACGTTTCTACAGAGATTATAACCCTTACCTATATATAAGTAGGATTTATCGATCGTTTTCATTCTTATACAATTGAATACTTTCTTAATGATAACTTTGCTATCACCGTTAAGTAAAAATGCAATAATCGGGGAGCAGATTCAAATATAAATTTAGTATTGGATCTCGTACCTAGTGAGTGATGATTACCTTGATGTACTTGTATTGTACAGTAATGGCATCGCGAATTTCAATAATATTCGAATTGGAGAAATTGACACTTCTTTAACTTATATCGATCATTTTTAAGTAAAATATAATACTCAAATAAAAATTTCTAGATATTTACGTTCCATAACTGGTCATTATACCTTTATCATTAAAGACTAAGAATTTTTAGACAATATCAAATTTTTTACAACCCAGCATTTTGGTTTTCCTGTAAAAATTATCGTTTAGTGTGAAAAAAAAATCGCTTAATTATCCCTTTCCCAAACAAATAACCTTAATAAGAACAGGCTGATGCAATATCCTTGAATATTAGTAAATCTTATGACAGCTTAAATCAGGAGATTGTTTTCTGTATAAATGAAATGTAGATGGTATTCTGGGAAACTGTTTAAATTCGTTCCAATCTTTAATACTCGAAAGCACCGCGTTAAGCTAAATATTTTATACGTACAGTCAATTTATCTTTGTAAAAAATGTAATACTAGGTAAATTCGTTTGCATACAAATTAATATCTCTCCTTAAATTTTAGCATTTAAAATAATGAAAATGATTTTGCATGGGGTAATGGGGTATATACTATTAGATCCCTCTGCGGTGAAATCACGGATTTAATGCGAAATTTTAGTTTGTGGTTGCAGTAAAGTGGGAGATTAACATTAACATTAAGCCATTAATTAACTTACCAGTATTACTCTTTGCGATTTTTGTTCCCGAATACAATTATTTGAATTTTTTAAACAGCAATATATGTTGAAATTTTTCATATTATTACACAAATATACCACGGAAGAAGTAATATTAAATAATGTGCCACACATTTCCATTCAATATATTTGCAAACTGGTATGATTTGATATAATTTGGTTGGATATAATTTGTTCCTCAGATTCTGTAGCCACCCTGTTTAAGTCTCAAAACAACTTAACAGTGCTAGTTTTAAGGATATTATTGTAAAACATTTATCTCCCACTCCCAGGGAGGCCTTACTGTAAACTACACTGCTGTGCAAAAATTAAGGACGGAACTGATTTTTCAACTTAACAAATAGTAGAATTATTGTTTATCCATGAAAATCATACCAAAAGATGTTTATTGGGTGAGAATACAGGGCCCGAGAAAAAAATTTTTCCTATCAATATTTTAAGGGGGTAAATGGGCACTCCATTGATAATGGAGTTCCATTACACATTTAGAGCAGTGACAGAAACTTCTATGTAAGAGGTATTTAACCAAAAAATTTTAAGTTTTTTTTCAATGAATATGATTATTCCTGAACTCAATGCAAATTTTTAAACGTTTGTGCTCCTTTTAAATGGTATTTTTTAGGTATATTGAGAGATATCGGTCTAATCATCATTTTTGGCAAGTTTTAGCTTCTGGGTCATTTTTGTAAGTGGTATCTTACCATTAACCATGTTTTTAGTAGGTCTCGCATATGCCTGACTGCGTTTAGGTCTGGGGACCCGGAAAGTAACTTTATTCTTTCAATATTGTTTCTCATGAAAAACTTTGAGTTAGTCAAATTGTGATTTTCTGCCTATTTTTCACGAATAAAGAGAAATCCTTGACCCGATTCGATCTCTTTAAACTTCATTTTAAAGATAATTGAGATATTTTTACAGATATATCTTTCTTTTCAGCCACGTATAAGTCCATAAACACTAAAAATGCTTCTTTTTTTGAACGTTAATAACATATTTCCTTTCTGTGAAACTATGCAATTCTTTGTGCCGTTTCAGCACCCCTTAAACACAGAAATTTTCACTGATATCTGCAATTGCGTGCCTGTGCTCTCATGTCCCTTATACATCTTTTAGAGGACCTCTCGGGTCAAATATTTCTCTTTATTAGTTAAAAAGCTGCAGAAAATCCCAATTTCACTACTTCAAAGTTGTTCATAAGTAACGATATTGAAAGAATAAAGTTACTTTTCAGGTTCCCAGACCCAAACGCAATTAGGCATGTGTGAGACCTACTAAAACATGGTTAACGCTAAGATACCACTCACCAAAAATGACCCAGAAGTTAAAACTTGCCAAAAATGATAATTAGACCGATATCTCTCAATAAAACCTAAAAAATACCATTTAAAGGGAGCACAAACGTTTAAAAATTTGCATTGAGTTCAGAAATAATCATATTCATTGCAAAAAACTTAAATTTTTTTTGGTTAAATACCTCTTACATAGAAGTTTCTGTCACTGCTCTAAATGTATAATGGAACTCCATTATCAATGGAGGGCCCATTTACCCCCTTAAAATATTGATAGGGAAAAATTTTTTCTCGGACCCTGTATTCTCACCCAATAACTTATTTTATACCCAACACTTATTTTATATTTTATACAGGGTGATTCAAAATTCAACATCAATATTTGGTGATGAGGTAGAGGGGACCTAGACAAGCATATTTAGAATAGGAATGAGGGGGCGCAGCTATAGAGCTATAGGACCTAATGTAGTGCGAGAGCGTTACAAAAGGCTGTTTTGATAAAGCCCGTGTAACGAAACAAAACATAATGGAATGAAAAAAATTATTGCATGAGGTAAAGCAGTATCCGTTCTACTTACTCCTTAAATTTGATAGAACTTGAACCACTGGCTAAACCGTGGGGTGAGTTTTAAAAGTGCAATATTAATCTTTTAGCCAAAGATTTGAGTTTCTTTAGAATGTAATAAGGTAAATGTGGGTATAGTGGACACTGTACCAATAGTGGCCACATAGCTGATTAATTTTAAATAAAACGAGTTAGAGGCATCAAACAGCGTCAAAATTCATAGGCATAGTAGATTGTACAATCAGGTAAGCTGATAAATTACCACCGATACCACAGATCAGCATGGGAAGGATATTTAAATATTTGAAAATAACAACATCGGCCGAGTGACTGAAATTTGATTTCGCTTATTGAATCGCGTAAGGAAACGGGTATTTCGGAACTGATTTTTTTGTATTTATTACCGTTTGATTGACTTTTAAATTTATATTTAGATAAAGAAGAGTATATAAAATGATACTGAATAAAATTAATTTGAAAATTTTGACTTTACGGGGATTTATGGGGGTGGCCACTTTACCAACACATAATCTTAGATTTTCCAATAGTGGCCACTGAAATGGCTTCTAAAAGAAACATAAATAATATTAATTTGAATCAGTTTTTCTTCATAAACTGTTGATTGCGCTTTAAAATGAGTGTTGTATTAATTTGGTTTCATTCTAGCTTTGGGAACCAAGGTTTCTAAAACATTGAATTACATCCTAAATGCCTCTCAAATCAGCTACAGCGTAGGCTTTGGGCCGGAAACTCTCAAGTATTTTTTTAAATAAAGCTAATTTGATTTGATCTAAAATACATTTCGTTGGGAAGGGAGATTTAATTAGAACTAAACGACTATACCAAAAAAAACCCTCAATTTCATGCATAAACCCCTCATATAGGCCGAAAAAGAGAGGTGTCCACTATTGATGCAAGAGGTGTCCACCATAGATACAACAGCTACATCAAGGTGGCCACTATAGATGCAATTTGGAGTACTTTTTAAAAATTAATTAAAAATACTTTACCCAATCAAATTAAAAATTTTAATGGTAAAATCGAAAGAAGAAGATCCAATTAACCTAAAAATAGGATGATAACCGTTTCCAAGCAAATAGGTTGGTATTTATTAAGAATTTAAGCAAAAATTTTCCTTAAAGTGTCCACTATACCCACATTTACCTTAGTATTTAGAAAAATGATGATAGGGGATCGGGGAAGGAATTTCAATGATAATACATTTCTTTGAACAAATAAGGGATCTTGCATGATCATTAAAAATTCCTTCCCCGATCATTTAATTTTTAAAAATACCATTACACTAAGGAAACTCCTTTGTGTTGTAAAGGCTAATCCTCCCCTACATTTTAGTGCTTAGTTTCTTTAATTCCAACTCTCCGTTACAAATTGACACACAAAAAAAACATGTATCCTAAAAAACCCATGTTTGTAAATACTCAAAATAAAAGAAAAAATATTATTAAAAGGGTTATTTTGATTGAATAGAATATACTTAAGATAATTAAAAATAATTAAAACCAAGTTTATTACAAATTATTTCTAAAATTAAAACATGATAAGTCAAGGTTTTCAAGATTTCGAATTAAAAAAACAACGACAATAGCGTTTTTACTGTTGTATTTTGTCGAAAACAACCTACTAAATAAAAATTCTCTATATAATTTTTATAAAAAAAAAATGTAAATCAAAATTTAACTGGCACTGATATTTAATTCTATTTGCATAATTAGTTGTATATCATAAAATTAAATACTATTAAATATTTTGCGTTAATTTTTATTTATTTTGTCATCTAACCCAAAATTAAAATTATTTTTTAGACACCCTATGGGTTTTTTTTCACCCCTCAACTCTACGTTTTCTAAGAAACCAACTAATTGGCTCAGTACACTATCTATCCAATACAAAAGACAGGATATCAAAGGGCGTCAGACATTGATAGGAAGAGTTACAAGTCATAAAACTGTCACAGGGTCGGTGCACCACAGGGTTTCCATTGGGAAAATGCATTCGATTCTACTCCAGAATCGATTTCTTTGCCCGATCCCGAAATGTGAGGGAAATATCGGTGATTAGGGGGGAGGGTAGAGGGGACAGTAGGGATTTTTTCAACAAGGGGGGGAAGGAAAAACGGTTTTCGGCGAAACCGGGGTATCACCAATCCTTCCGTGGGTGCTTTGAGGGCGTTAACAGCTCAACCGCTTTCAGTAAAAATTATTGCTGCATATTTCCATCAAATTTGGGTCCTTGGTGAAGGGTTAGGACCCTTTAAACGTGAATTGGGTAAAAAATAAGCGAAATAAATAGGGTATAACAAATCCTACTATTTTTAACGATTTTTTTGCATTTTTAGGGGGGTAATTACCCCTTAAACCTATCTATTCGTTATAAATTTATCCTATTTTATTAATTGAAACCTTTCTTATCCCCTGGGGGAAATTTGAAGACTAAAGCAATGTTTTTTTACCCTGAAAATCGAGTTAAAAGTTATAAAGTCTTCGAAAAAAAGGGGGAGGGGCTGTTCCCCGAAAATCCTGAGTCAATAATTGAGAATTTTAATGGTGATTTTCGAATTCAGCGACCCAAAATCTATAAGAATTTACTAGTTTCATCATCATTTTCATTGTTGAACAGTGTAATCTTTATCCATCCTTACCAGACGCGAACTATAAACCGTTGGGGAGAAATGCAGTATTCTTAAATTTATGAAAACGAACTTACTGAAAAAAATTAATTTCTTTAGTGGTAGCGTGTTTCATTCAGTAAATTATGATAATTTTAAAATTAAGGCCTATCAGTTGGGAAAAATCAGCAAGATGTAGTTTCGAAGGAGAGTATAAAATAGCTTTTTTGTACAGGGTGTAAACGTCTCCCTGTCGCCACCACGTATATCAGATTAAAAAGGGTGTCGCAACATGGAAAATTTTGCCAAACCCTGCATTATACTTTTATATGTATTTGTTCACAACAAAATTATACTACTATAAAAGTTTTAAACCTACTTATTCTTTTAAGTTTGTTAATACGGGATGCAATAGATCAATGAAAAAAATTGGTCAGTCCAATTAAGTACTACTTGACTTTGATACTAACTTGTAAAATCTTGTAATAAGTTTTGTTACCTCTAATGAATGAGACGTAGTAGGTTAAAAATACGTTCACAATTTTTAAGTACGTTTTTTTTTTCATTTAATAAATATTGCATACAAAATGTAGATTTCAAACACCAAATTCAAATGAAAAATTCCTTACAATGTAGGTAGTTCATTGTTTGACTTTTTGTCAAGCGTATTTTGAAACTTTTTAGGGATTTTTAGGACTTTTTTTATCAATTTTATAGCTTTTATCAATTTGAGTGTAAACTTATATAGCTGACACTTAAAACTATTAAATTTGTCTCTAGCAATAAATACAAAAAAGAAAGCTCTTATATTATTCAATAAGATTCGCGCATGAAAGAGTTATAAACATTTGCGGAATTACTTTTATAGGAGTTCAGAGGTAAAGGAGAGAAAAATTGCTTTCTTGGTCATCTTCCTGGGATGCTTTTAAAAAATTTATGGAACAAAACACCTTTCTGACCGACAATAACAGCTTGGTTTCTCATTTCTTTAACTCTCGAGACCCAGTATAGGATATTTTTAATATTTTGATTCATTAGAGAAATCTGTTTGCAATCATGAGACCAACACATCTTTTCAGAGTTATCAAATTCTATTCAAAAAGTATAAAATGAGATTTTTACTGTAGGGGTCATTTAAAAAAATTCTATAACATTTTTATTCTTTCGAAATCTTCAAATGATTGAATTTCCGATTTACCTGCTTAAGTAGTTTCAATCAATTAACTAGTTTCAATAGGTTTATATCTACCCTCTGAAATGAAATTGCAAAAGAAATCATTCTACCCTCTACTAGCGAACTAAACTAGCAAACAATCTACATTTCACATTAAAATTACATGAAATAGTATGCTTTAATTCCTAATCCATTCCTAGTATGTTATTAATCACCAGTATAAAAATAACGATGACTTTAATGGTAAAACTAAGGTATTTTGGTGAAGTAATTCCATTTTGAAAATAACATTCAATTAAAACTTTAATTTAATTTAAAGATCTAATTAATTACTATTCACCAGTGGTTTTATTTATTCGTATTTAGTAGCCAAATCTATTCAGTTAATTATTTTGTTTCTAAACTTTATTTTATAGCTAAACATAATCTTAAGAACACATTAATGCATGAAAATCGAAACTTGAATAATATTACAACCTGTTATTAGAACACGCAGGATTTTCCTCGTAACAATTGAAAATCATTTAAAGCCTCAGGAGTGTAGCCCCATTTTCTAAATTGCAATCGAACTGCCAACATATCCTGAAAAAATGCAGTATACTAGGAATTGAGGATCACCCGGTATTCCTTTTAATCTCTGTTATGATTTACTAATGTAGGGAATCTTGCTTCTGACTAAGCTACGGGAATATACTTGATTTCTGACTATTTCATCTTCTTGTACAATCAATAATTATGTGTTCCATAATAGGATAACAAACCACTATAGCTTTTAATTTCTTTAGTGATCAACCAACTCAATAATCTTTAAATAGATCTAAATGTATATCATTTTTAATTAGCACTTTAAAATTTAAAAATAAATTAAAATAAAATTAATTAAATTAAAATAATTAGCAAATTTTTAACATAAAATAGTACTCAAGTTTTTCTCGTGCTTATAAGTGACGAAAGTAAAAGTTTTTCTCCATAAAAAAATTGATAAGGGCACGTTTATAAATTACGTGAGGTGTTTTTCATAATTTTGGACCCTTCCTTCCCCTTTGGGGAGATTTAGTAAGGTTGTGATGGAACCCCCCTCAAATTCTCATATTATATTTTTTCTATAACGTTTTAGTTAATAAATTTCTTTTGTATTTTTTAGCCGCATCTGTTTAGTCTTATCAACATCATATTTAACACACACATTACAGAAGTTTTGATACAAATCCATTGTTGCGCCCACTCACTAGTGTCTACTGTATCTAGTAGTGACTTTTTTTGTGGAGAATGGCAACGATGTAGTTGCGCGAGATTGTTAATATTATTGATAGTTTAAAAATTGAAAAGAAAAATAGCAGTTCCTCTTTGTACATAGCATTTTTAACCGTAATTAAATTTGATGTGAATATCTCCTCTCGTCTTGAATGTTTCCTCATCGCATACATCTGTTCAGGACAGCAGTCCATACACTTTTAAGAAAGAAATGAAACATCCATGTTGATATCCAAAACATGATCTCAACTTGTAGCTATCACGACTAACTGGCTAAGGATTCACTGTTTTGACTAAACTGTGCATTTTTCCAAAACTTGCGCGAAAAACATAAGAGAAAATACGTATATACATCAAGTTGACATGAGATTTTAATTGACTCCCCCCCCTCTGATAAGATTTGTTAAGATTTTTGCTGGACCCCCCCCTGTTTTCAACCTCTCGTAATTTATGGATGTCCCCTAATAAAGACTGCTTCGAAAAAACAACCTTAAACTGGTTAACAACGATATTTATTGATCGAATGTGACCATTTTCATTGAAAATCCATTACGATTGCTTGACCCCAAGGAATCCCCCACAGCTGTTGCGGATCTCAGAAAACAAGGTGGTCCTACTTAAGGTGTTTTTAATCAATACAGAACAAGTTTTGGAAGAAAAATATTTTTACTCCTATAAAATATGAAAAAGATAAAAAGCTATGATACATCGGTATGTTTCTTGCAAAGTTAACTACTAACACTCTGAAAGTAAGTTTTTTCTATAAATAATGTAATTCATTTAAAGCAAAAGTATGCAAGAGTGCCTATATTATACAATTTTACAAAATTTTAAAAAATGCTGGTTTTGATTTCTGTAATATATTCATATTCTATGTCAGTTTCTTAATTATAATACAAACATTTTTTGTATTTAAAACATGTAATTCTTTAAAAAATATATATATTTATGCCGTATGAAGTAATTTAACATGAGATAAACTATTAAGAAATAGTCCAGTAAATCTACTGAAAAAAAGGGTCAAACCGGGAACAAATTGATACATTTAGTTTTTCAACGGTTTTCACTTGGAAATGACCTAAATAATAACATACTAAAAATCGGACAAAATCGGCTCGCGGGAAGTTTAATTTTTTTTAATTTTTAAAAAATGGCCGAAAAAAATTTCAAAAAATCAAGTTATAGTAATCGAGACTTATTATACATGTTTATAGGCTATTTTTCAGTGCTGAATACGGATATACCATTTAAATTTTAAAAAATTCAAAATTTCAATTTTTAAAAATTAATTCAAAATTTGGAAAGTCGAAAAAATTAAAACATCGTTCAAACCAACAAATAATTGCAAAAGAAGTAATTTAAACGGTTTTCGATTAGAAATTACTTAAATAATGACATACTAAAAATGGAAGAAATCGGACAGTAAAAAGTTTTCAATTTTCAATTTTTTTGGCCTCAAAAATCGACCTTTTAAAAATTATTGTTAAAAACGTTTGAGGCATTTTCCAAGGTCATTTTTCCATTGATGTTGTAGGTATATACCTCTATAACCTAAAAAAACACAATTGGTGATTAAATCATATGTTAATTAATTAATTTACAAAAATTAATGTTGAAAATACAGGTAAAATCTTTCAATCAAGTAATACAGAAAATATTTAGACACTATTTGATGATAAATCATTTTAAAAATAATAAATTGAAAAAAGACAAAATATCTTTCAAAAAATTTAAGTTTTAAATTAATTTAAAAATTTTAAATTTTTTTAATTTTTTAAATTTTGTAGTATATGCATACATGTCTCTAGGCTATATTTTAGTGCTGTTTACGAATATCACGCCAACTTTTCAATAAAATTTAGAACACAGATAACAGAGCTTACAGAGGTCTCATAAGGCACTTTTCGTCAATCCGCGGACACTAATTTAATTCTCACTAGCAGCCAATCAGAAGAAGCGAAATCAATTTGAAGACAGCTTCCTCGGTGGAGGAACGCGGCGCGGACAAATGGGACGCGGCGGTAGGAGGCGGAGCTATGTCCGCAAATTGTTTGATTGGTTTAAAAAGTTACCATTAGCGTCTATGGCGATGAAACCTCTGTAAGCTCTGTTCTCTGTGATTTAGAATAAGTGTGGAAAAATTGAAGCACTTTTCTCTATAATTTTGTTTTTTATGCTTCAATTTTTCCACAGTTAATTTAAATTTTATTGAAAAGTTGGCTTGATATTCATAAACAGCACTAAAATATAGCCTAGAGACATGTATCACATGCATATACTACAAAATTTTAAAAATTTAAAATTTTTAAATTAATTTAAAATTTAAATTTTTTGAAAGATATTTTGTCTTTTTCAATTTAATTATTTTTAAAATGATTTATTATCAAATAGTGTCTAAATATTTTCTGTATTACTTGATTGAAAGATTTTACCTGTATTATTTTCAACATAAATTTTTATAAAGTAATTAATTAACTAATGATTTAATCACCAATTGTGTTTTTTTTAGGTTATAGAGGTATATACCTACAACATCCATGGAAAAATGCCCTTGGAAAATGCCTCAAACGTTTTTAACAAGAATTTTTAAAAAGGTCGATTTTTGAGGCCAAAAAAATTGAAAATTTGAAAAAAAAATAAACTTTTTACTGTCCGATTTTCTTCCATTTTTAGTATGTTATTATTTAAGTCATTTCTAATCGAAAACCGTTTAAATTACTTCTTTTGCAATTATTTTGTGGTTTTGAGCGATGTTTTAATTTTTTCGACTTTCCAAATTTTGAATTAATTTTTAAAAATTGAAATTTTGAATTTTTTTAAATTTAAATGGTATATCCGTATTCAGCACTGAAAAATAGCCTATAAACATGTATAATAAGTCTCGATTACTATAATTTGATTTTTTGAAATTTTTTTTCTGCCATTTTTTAAAAATTTAAAAAAAATTAAACTTCCCGCGAGCCGATTTTGTCCGATTTTTAGGATGTTATTATTTAGGTCATTCCCAAGTGAAAACCGTTGAGAAACTAAATGTATCAATTTGTTCCCGGTTAAGTTACAGATTTCCTGGACTAAAAGTACATTTTAAAGTTGAAATCTAAAAATTAATGCATATAAACACAATAAGTAACTTTTAATTATTGATTGTCTATCAACTTCCTAAATTATGTGTATTATACATGAAAAGTATCCTTTTTAAAAGAGAATTTCAAGACATTTATGTGAAAATCAAAACTGGGTTTTAGTTCGGTACAGGGTTTTTGTATTTTAAAATAAATGTTACACAAATTTAGTTTATACTTGAGGTAAAGAAGTAAAACCTTTTAAAGAGGTTTCTTGCGCTTCATTACTCACCTTTCAACAACGAAATTTTGTATAAATGACATCAGGGGATTTTAGTTACTTTAAACACAATTCAAAACTAAGATATCCTTAAAAACGTCCTAAAAACTCTCAAAACTGTTAAAATTTCATTTTGGAAAAAAAACTAATTAAAAGATTAAAAAGAAGTAATAGATACCCCACTAGGTTTGGTTTACGTTGCACAACCCTTTCGCTTTTCCCTGAAAAAGAAAATATTCGTCCCATTCCAAAACCTTTCGTCAACAGCAAAAATAAACTGCGAACGATTATACAGAATTCAAAGCATTTCCCCCATATTTCTTGATTTTTCCTGGGACGAGTTTCAAGGAATCTGTTCCCTGAGTTGGGTAAAAAAAAGTATATAACCATAAGGGAAATAAATTCGTACCATTTTCCTTTCAAACAATGACAAATGATTTATTCTTTTATATACGTCGATTTTACTTCCCTTTACTGGAGACATTTTGCGGTGTTATTCCGAAGAGACGAAAGAAAAATACCAATTCCCTGTATGCAATAGATGATAAAATTTTCTGCCCTTCTTCGATTTTGCAGAATTTCTATCTGAAAGCAACCACAATTTGAACGGATTTGATTTTTCCTGGGATTAGTCTCAAGAAATTTTTTGCTTGGATAAAAATATTTTATATATTTACTTAGGATGCCACGTTTGGACTTTTCAATATTAAATGCAGTTCAATAAATAAATGGATAGAATAATTATTAAATGCTATTCACTATAGAACCTTTTGCATAATTTTCTATGTAATTTTTTGTAAAAGTATTAGCGTATATGTAACAAAGACTGTTATCACCGCAGCCATTCATATATGCGGTTTTCTCAAGTAATTTAACTATCCCAGTGACATCAATAAGTTTTACTCTAAATATTTTGTAAAATTTGCGATTCTATTAGGTATTTGGGTTTTTTATTACATGTCTTTTATACATGGTGCGTAATTTATTTTAACAAAACAAACAAACAAATTTTTATTTACAAAAGAAATACAAGTAATACAGGGTGATTCAGAAATAATCATCAATAATTGGGGGGAGGTAGAGGGGCCCTAGACAAGCATTTTTCGAATAGGGATGGTGGGGCGCAGCCTTACCGTTAAAGAGCTAGGACCTAATGTAGTGCGAGCGCGTTTCAAAAGGCCCTTTTTAGAAGGCCCGTGTGACGAAACAAAACATAATAAAATGAAAAACGATATTGCATGAGGTACAGGAGTATCCGTACTACTTAAATCCTCAATGTGATAGAAATTGGACCACTTGCTAAACCTTGGGGTGAGTTTTAAAACGTGCAATATTAATCTCTTAGTCAAACAATGGAGCTCCCTTAATGGTATTTGGAAAACTGATGATCGGGGAAGGAATTTTCAATGATCAAGCAGTTTCAATGATCACTGTTACGATCATTGAAAATTCTTTCCCCGATCATCATTTTTCTAAATACCATTAAGGGAACTCCCTTCTTTGACTAAAAGATTAATATTGCAATTTTGAAACTCCCTCCACGGTTTAGAAAGTGGTTCAAAGTCTATCGAATTCATGGTGTAGTTAGTATGGATACTTCCTTACCTCATGCAATAGATATTTTCATTTTATTATGTTTTGTTTCGTTATACGGGCTTTCTAAAAACGGCCTTTTGAAACGCGCTCGCACTACATTAAGTCCTAGCTCTTTAACGGTAAAGCTGCGCCCCACCATCCCTATTCGAAATATGCTTGTCTAGGGCCCCTCTACCTCCCCCCCAATTATTGATGATTATTTCTGAATCACCCTGTAGAAAAAAACATGTGATATGCCAAGGGGAAATACTCTTCCCGTACAGGCATAAGAGAAATATATTCATAACAGAAATAAAGAAAAAAAATAATAGATTATATATAAACACTTAAAAAATGGCAAAAAAGCTGGATAACATTATAAAGTAAAATGCTTCAAAGTGAAAAATATATATCAACGTCGTCAATGTTTAATAAAAATTCAAATAATATTCTTTTAAATGTTGAATATTTACTAATACTAATTAAGTGTATGGGTAAACTATTGAACAGTTTAGGGGCAAGGTAATAAAAATGTTTACAAAATATGTCCTTGGAGAAACTTGGAATTTCAAAAGTGTCTGTGGATCGAGTATTATATTGTATGCTTTTCATTTTAAATTGGGATTTAATCCGGTAAATATAAAGTAAAATACGAAAGTAAGCATTATGTCGAAATGGTAGCAACTTTAGGGATTTAAATCTTAGGGGGCTAGATTGGGGCCTAAAAATTTTGTATAGATATAGAAATTTTGATATGAGTTTTCCATTTCAAGTTTGAATCTATATATAGTATATAGTCCTAAATATTTGATGCTTTGTACAGGCTGAAGAGTATAACACGAAGTTACTTGTATTTCCATTACAAGGCAAAGAATGAAATTTGATATTTAAGTTTAAATTTGAAGGTCTTAGGCTGAAGTGGATGTATTTTGTTTAATTTAAATTTAAGGTTAAATCATTAGCTTCTAACCAAGTTCCTATTTCAATTAAATCAACTTCTATTTGGTTAATTAAGTCATTTTTGCTAGTGGAAGAATACAATAAAACTGTAATTTTAATTATGATATTGGGGAAAAAACTATAAAGGGGGAAATAAAGGCTGAGCATTTCAAGCATAGTATACGCTCAATAACCAAACAAACATGGCCTTGCTTCAGGACTACCAAATCTCTAAGTGCATTAGAGGACGGAATCATAAGGACAACAAGAATGGAATGTGGAAATACTGTCTAAACGGCCGGCTACGTTCTAACCTTATATAAGCTAGTTCGGTTCATTTTATCTATACTTTTTTGTTCTCGAAAAATACATTTCGTTCCGCCAAGGAGATAAAAAAGATCATCTGAATCGGACTAAGCGTATGTAAATGAGGTAGAAAGCATACTGCTTTAGCAAAGAGTTTCAGGGATGGCTCAAAATGAGAAGGAAGATAAAAATGTCTCACTGTAGAAATACAAAAAAATAAGCAGCATATGTTTAGAGTTTGAACTTGAAGCTGCATTTACCAACCTTTTAGATCCAATAGTCTGATAGAGAATGGAATCCTCCAATTTGAAGTAAATGGACAGTGCTTTAGTTCGTTCTTAAAATATTATTTGAAACTATTTTACCAGAGAAGTATTTAAATTTTTGTTTTAGTTACCTATATTTTCTTGCTTGAGTCTTTTAGAGAAAACACTTTTATCAAAATGTTGAGGCTAATCTAGGAAGGATATTCTAAAATGGATGAAAGTAATGCTGACCACAGTGTTTAGGAATAATAAATTTTTATCAAAGGTTAGTCTACTGTAAGTAACGTATAAATACTATGTCCATGAAAACTTATTTTTTATTATTTTATAATATACAGTGTGTTTTGACAAGTCCGCTCAAACACTGCACATCCAGATTCTTTTCTTGGAATAAAGATAATAATTTTATTCCTAAGAACTAAACCTCTACGATCCACAGTGTTTGAGACAGAACTAGATATGACGTCACATCCGGTTTGCGCTAAAAAGGGTTTATGGGAAAACGTAAAAATGATTATCATACTATGTGATACTCATATAGTGATATAAGTATCACTATACTAATCATACACTATAGTGATAATGTCTATCACTATATTTTTGCACACTAAGATTTTAAAATATTTATTGCACGTGCATGCGCCCACCGTGGAATGGAATAATTAAGATTTCATCAGATATGACGTCGTATTTCTCGAAAAATAAAAGTTGAAGAGGTAATACTTCTTAGAGCAAATTTTGTATACTCCATTCAAGGAGTCTTTAAGAGTTTGGTACAATTGTTGAATCCCCTTGTATTTTGTGTATTATACAGGGTGTATCTGAAATGGTGCAACAAACTTTCAGGGATGAAAGTACTCATCAAGATGAACAAGAATCGGTATAGAAAGGGGGGTCCCAGACCAAATCCCAGGGAGTTAAAAATGGAGCGACACTCCAAAAAAATCATTGAAAAATTCAATTTGTAGAAGAACTACTATTGGTAAAAACTTAATTATGGTCTCAAAAATTGTGGTTTAATGTGATCTTTAAAATTACCTCAAAAGTCTTTGCTTTAAAATTTGTTTTATTATGAAAAAAGTTAAAAAACACAAAAAAATGTGAAAAATCTGCCAAAACCTTATTTTATACTTCGAGATCCTTTCTTTTGATTTGATAATCTGAAAGATCATAGTTGAAAACCCTTAAGTCCAAAGTTTCACGTAAATACAATCAATATTAAACGCTTGAGATCCTGTTAAAGTTCGTTTTTTGAGTGCGCTAACAGCTGT
This sequence comes from Tetragnatha versicolor, assembly GCA_024610705.1. Taxonomy (NCBI): domain Eukaryota; kingdom Metazoa; phylum Arthropoda; class Arachnida; order Araneae; family Tetragnathidae; genus Tetragnatha; species Tetragnatha versicolor. The sequence continues at coordinate 51,878,599 of JANDEH010000010.1, read as the reverse complement.
TTTGGAAACAGCTCTAGATAACAGCTTGCGCACCCAAAAAACAAACTTTAACAGAATCTCAATCGTTTAATATTGATTGTATTTACGTGAAACTTGGGACTTAAGGGTTTTCAACTATGATCTTTCAGATTATCAAATCAAAAGAAAGGATCTCGAAATACAAAATAAGGTTTTGGCAGAGTTTTCACAGTTTTTGTGTTTTTTAACTTTTTCATAATGAGAAAAATTTTAAAGTGAAGACTTTTGAAGTAATTTTAAAGATCATATTAAACTACAATTTTTGAGACCATAATTAAGTTTTTACCAATAGTAGTTCTTCTACAAATTGAATTTTTCAATGATTTTTTGGGGTGTCGCTCCATTTTTAACTCCCTGGGATTTGGTCTGGGACCCCCTTTCTATACCGATTCTTGTTCGTCTTGATGAGTACTATCATCCCTGAAAGTTTGTTGCACCATTTCAGATACACCCTGTATAATTTTTATACACTAATCACCAATGCATTTTATTTACATCTTTTTAGATTTCCGTCTCAAAATTTCATACATAGGAAAGATCTTTCACATTTTTGTAACGTTCGCATACTAATACATTCTCCAAAGGTGTTTGGGGCAGAAAACCCCTAAGGTGAATATTCACGTCACAGGCATTTAAGGGGTTACACGCCGAAAGAGTTCGACTAAGAAACTCTAGAGAAAAGCGAAATGTTTTCTCTTCCCTGTATTTTCGGAAGAAACAAATATTTACTCAAAGCTATGTCACGTCTTCAGATCGACTTCAAGACGCGGTGCTTGATTTTTCTGCGGAACAGATTGTTTATATTGAATAGCTACAGATGTCTCCCCACCAGGGACGGCTCAATGCCAACAATGGTTTTGTTCAGGACTACTTTCTTGCTTACTTCAGATAAAAAAAAGAAGACGGATTTTGGTTCGACAAATTTGCACTTTAAATCATTTACAGTAATGAAAAGGTTCTATGGGTGGTAAAGCACTTTTCTTTTACATTTCAGATGTCTGCGTAGTACTGAAAAGGTGCTATTGTTACCCTCATTCACAGAAAGAAAAAAATTTTTTACATTTTTTATGAGCATTGTGTGTTGTAAATCTTACGTTTTCCGCATTACTCATCATTCAAAATAGAAAAGGTGTTTTTCTACTTACTCTATCGTATTTATAAGTGTACCTTCGGAGATAATCTTTTAGATTATTTTCAAACAATTGAAGGAAATGATGAACAAGCAATTCAAATTAAGCTTACATTAGAATATGCACTACACGTTAACAAAAATGGTTCAAAAAATAATAGTTTTCTCACTGTATTTAAGTAAGACTTATCATAAAAATTTTTTAGCTTAAAAAAACTTCGAATTTTAAAATTGTATTAGAGATAAAAATCTAAGAAAAAGGGTTCTTTTGAAAATGGAAATTAAATATACTTAGAATTTTTTACGTGTTATGGAATTCACCAATTGCTCATTTCAGAAAGATTACTGGACACAATAAATCTAAATTAGAATCAAATAAATACATATTTAAAATTAAAACTTTAGGTACTTCAAATTCTATAAAAACCTCAATTTGAAAGGTAGTGAAGTTTTAAAATCCTTACAGATTTAAGAAATTTGAGGTAGGAAAGTTAATGTGATTATTTTTTGTAAAATACTATATTTTTAATTTATGGTCTTTCGCATTCTTTTTTCAAGGAAATTTCATAGCAGCTTCAACTGCGATAACTCATTTTTAAGTAGGTTGATGGCTAAAATAAATTTCTTAAAAGGAATTCAGCTTCAAAAGTTAATGGAAGCTTAGATCACGCTAAAAAAAACAGCCACATCCTATTTTATACATGAATTTAATATTGTGTAAATCTAATATTGAATAAAAGGATATTTGTTTCCATCAGTCACCACTCTATAACATATTTTCTTTATGTATAGAATTGTATAGAAAATACCTGCGTCAAACATGTTTTGAGCATGAAAAGTAATTTAATTCCCACCATACGCATAATGGAAGTGGAAAGAAATGTTCCTTTCCAACTCTAAAACTATATTTCGTTTTCCTCCCGATGCATCGTTTGCATGCATTATTGTTTTTAAAAGAAATTATCTTTAAAAGAAGTCTTGGTTGAATTGGTATAGTCTTTTTTAGGAATAACAATACTCTTTAGAAAAACCTAAAATTTCCCATTAAATACCTCTCACATAGAAGTTTCTGTCACTTCTCCAAATGTGTAATGGAACTCCATTATCAATGGAGGGCCCATTTACCCCCTTAAGTTATTGGTAGGGAAAATTTGTTCTCGGGCCTTGTATTCCCACTAGTTGAACATCTTGTGGTATGATTTTCATGTATGAAAAATAATTCTACTAAGTGTTAGGTTGAAAAAACAATTCCGTGCTTAACTTTTGGAAGTGAGTGTAGTTATGATTAAGAAAGAATAATATTATTTTTAGAGCTGATTTTTGAATTTTTTTTTGCTGAAAAAAAATGTTTATCTTTTTATTTAGCCGTTCGTATAACAAAACTGAGCAAATTTCCTACACTTGCATTTTGCATAAGACTCATTTGAAATATGGTCTTTTAATTATAACTACACCCTCTAAATTACTACTGATACTACTTTTACTCGTAACCTACATTTTTCTTACAATTAGCAACAAAATTAGCTCATCTTTGTTATTAAAAATAATTACAGAAGTTTTCCCTCGGCATTGATTAGATATCATAGTATTTTCAAATTATTAAAGGTATACAAAATGTGAGTGAAACCGTTTGAATTGGTCATAAGTCGAGGATTGTGAGAAATGAATGAAAAAGAAATTTAATTAACCACTCAAATATGCGTATAGTCTGCAATTAAAGTTAGTGCTTTTCCCAATAGTTTTTAAAATAATAACTACAAAGATAAGGCAGAAGAAACAAACAGATTAAAGAGATTGAATGGGTATGAATAACTACTACTTTCCTAATGTAGTTTTATACAGTTTAATATTTTTAGGTTTTATGTATGTATGAATGTTTAGTTTGATGTTTTCAGTTGTTAGTTTTAACCTTTTACCTGCCGATGTTCCCAAATGGGAACATCATTTTAAGGAATTTTTTTACCATTTAATTTTTCATGCGGGAATTTGATACTTGGTAGAAAGCAACTCAAAGATATGAAGTTATTTTACATGCAAAGATTTTTCACGTGCAATTTAATCCTTTTTGTAGAATTTAATTCAAAATTAGAGATTTTTGGCTCTTCGAAAAGTTGCACAAGTTTCAACTTGTAAAAAATTTAAATAAATTTAGTTTTAAATAATTTTGCTGTGTTTAGGTAGTTTAAGTACACATCTTCCAATTTGGCTTTACAGAATAGATTCATATTCTAATTTGGGAGAGTAATTACCGATACAACGTATATGTTCCCAAATGGGAACATCGGCGTTTGGGGTATAGTATTTGAGGGGATTTTTATAACATGCAAAAATTCAAGTTATTTCCTATTTTCTTTAATTTTTTGAACTATTTATGTCTCAAAGGATCTAAACAGGTTAAGAATGATGTTTTAAAATAAAAAGTATTTAATTTTTATTTTTTTACCTGATTTATGGAGAAATAAATTCCAAATCTTTATAGCAGATTCTTACACTTGTATATTTTTTTAACTCCCTGATCGATTAATTTTCAGTAAATATCAATAGGGGTTATGCAAAGAGCATATTTGGAGTGATTCTGAGGGTTTGCGTACATATTTTTGTTCAAGTACTTTTTTTACATAAATTTTAGGAATAAAATAGAAGAATTTTGAAAGTAAGGAAAAGTGCGTGCATATCTAAAAACACTCTTCTAAAGTAAGTTGGATGTAAGATATATGTGGTTCAATTCGGAATCTTCCATGAGACACACAACTTTAATGAATCAACGGAGATAATTATGGATTATCAATTTTGAAAGCTAATTATATTTGAATGCAATTAGTGGATTTTATGCTAGATATCCGTATAGAACCGTAATTAAAACTAATTTTTCTCACAGAAACGTAACTGTTTAGCTTTGAAGAGCATGCGAACACTCTTATGTATATTTTACACCAAAATATTACCAATAGTGCAAGATAAATTTACGGAAAAGCTTCGTATACGTAATAAACATGTAAATTTTTTCTTATGAAAATCTATAAAATGTTACTCAATCGTCCAAGTATGAATAATAAAAAGGAAAAAAACGTCCTCAATCATAAAAATGTTCATAATTATTGGGTAGAAACTGATTTCAATCATTTTATTTGAATTTATTGTAAAATATGTACCTTTTGGAAATCCCCCTAAAAACTTCACCCCAAACGCCGATGTTCCCAAATGGGAACATCCTCAAAATCATACTTAGGATTTTTTTTTCGTCAAAAAATGACTAGAATGGTTTTAGTAATGATGAATCAAGCCATTTAAGCCAAAAATCAGAACCTTTAATTCGAAATTTGAATTGCGGCGTTTAAAAGGTTAAGTTTATAATGTACAGATAAGATATGTTTATAATTTAGAAAAAAATACTCTTTATGGTATTAATTAGTATATGAAGCGTTTTGATAAGTGATATCAAAAAGAATGATACATAATCGGAAACTGAAATAAAAATTGAAACTAATATGTTTTTTTCATGAAACATTTTGAGATTTTAGTTACATATTACTTTTAAAACTTAATATCTATATTTTTAAACAATCATTTAATAATTATTTTTATATGCCTCTTATGATAGGCTAAAATTCACCTACTTACTCGTATATTCTTTGAAATTACATTGAATTCAATTTTAATTTGTTATAGTTTCAGAAAACTCATCTCGGTATAAATCCGTTTATAGTAATTGAATTACACTTGAATAGTGAATAAATGAAAGAACGGGACTGTGTCAACTGTTTGCTTTTTGATTATTTGGGGTAAAAATCTTTTACAAGATTTTCTATTTGAAAAATAAGGAATAGAAACTGGTTAAGAAAAGTGACAGAGAACAAAATAAACTTTTCCTAACACATTCAAAGCACTCACTCTTGTCGTAATAGACAAAGAATTCCAACACTTTGGGTATGTCTCAATATTTATTTACTAAAAATATTCTCTTTTATCAGAAAAATTGGACATTTCTCCATCTGCGTTTTTCTTTTAGAGCTTTTCATGAGTTTAATAATAATTTTCTAATTTGTCTAAATAATTTTCTTATTTGTTTCTAAGCAGTGACATTACCAGAAAAATTCAGATAGTTTATTCTGAAAATTTTACGAGAGGGAGTATTTTTAGTCCGTTTTTTCAAGCTCAAAAATGAAAATTTCAAACCCTCTGGGCTCCTATCCTCCCTTTGACTATACCTATGTTTTTAATTTATATGTGCGTACAGTGGCGGCTCGTGAGTTTATTAACAGGGTGTTCACACCCTTTGTATGAATTAAAATTTACACAAGAGCAAGAAAGAGAAGGGATTTTGAACGAATACATATAACTTATTTTAGCATAAAGAAAACGTGTTTTAGAAAAAATTTATTTATTTCAGGGGTTATTTTAAGTTTCCTAAATTTTTCACTGCATGCATTTTTATTTTTTTAAATATTCGTTTAATGGAAATAAGCAAAACTTATGATAAAGAAGGCCTTTATTTTTTATAATATCCCTTGCCTATAACATAATACCTCAAAAACAACTTTTATGCATGATGTCCACTCGTCTAGCCTTTTTTGAAGCAAACAAATTTTTGACACTTTCATTAAAATCATACATAATACCTAATCACAATTTTTTTAATTAGGAGCATGACAAGAACACTGGGTCTGTCTACTCATAGTGCTTCTTATATATGCTTAATAGAACAATTGATTGTTAAAAATACAGGTGATGTGTTATTTTCAAGATCTGTAATTTTACTCCAACGTCACTTCAAAAAAATAACCAATAACAAAAGAATTAATTATTACAAATTAGCTGACGTGAAAACTTTAATGATACTTTCAAAAGGTTCTTATCTCGTTTTCCAATACGGGAAAAAAATCCAGACCACAAAAAAGCAAGCTTAACCTCAAAACCGTAGGCCTCGGCACACAAAATCTGTGCGCACGGGGATCTCCAATGTGTTGCCGTAAGCCCAAATGTTCTCCGGCGGGAAGTCGAGGTTTCTTCCGACTCATTCAGTTTCTTCGCTCACACGTGCGTATAAGAAAAGAAAAATAAGAGTAGTATTCTCTTTAGTTGATAAACACAAAACTTTCGCGTTTCCGGCAATAATTTTTTTGCTGACAGGTGAAGGGGGGTAGAAACTTGATTCTGAGTATGAAACAGAAATTGAGAATGATTTATGTATTGTTTTCTTTTGATATTTTTGTATCTTTATATTTGGGTTTATTTCTACTTTTTCACTGGGTGTTCACGTGCTCCTGTGCTCCTATGGACGAGCCGCCACTGTGTGCGTAGCACTAAAAGAGAAAATAATATACAGGGTGTTTCAAAAGTCCGTTTCACGGCTTCTTTTTGGAACCAACGTGTCCTAGGGTCATGGAGGTAAATGACCCTTGAGAATCGATTGAGGTTTCGTACAGCGCCCCTAGCGGCAAAATTAAAAAGTTAGAAAAATTAATTTAAAAACTAAAGGAGATAGAGCAAAAACTTCAGTAAGTGTATTGTTGGCAACGTGATGAAAAACTCACTGAAAAAAATTTCATGAAAATACCGTGAATATTCGCGGAGGTGAAAATAGCACTTTTTCAGGCTAACAAATCTTCTATAAATTGAATTTTTCTATAATTGTTTTGGGGTGTCACTCCATTTTTAGCTCCTTGGTATTTGGTCTGGGTCCCCCAAATCCTATGTGATTCTGACTTGTCTAGGTGTCTACTATCCCCCCTAGAAGTGTGACCCAACATTTATGGGACACCCTGTATAGAGAATGATTTTTTTAATCTGGAAAAGAGTGTTTAACTTTAGGAGGCTTCAGCCTTCAGCCCCATATACCTTTCCATCGGATTTACCATTTACCCCTGCTTCGTGTATTTCCTGATTTAGATATACTAGATGTAACACTAGGGTGGTTTTTTAAACGAAAGTTCGAATTTTTTTCGGGGAACCCCCTCAAAAGGTGCCATTTGATATAAAACTAATATTCTGAGAGTTACAGCTAAAAAAAATAATATTTAGACCCCGTCCCCGAGCGTCTAAGTTTCAAAAAAACTCTAAATTTTGCACGTTTTTAGCTATAAAATCCAAAATAATGGTTGTAAAAATACAAAGTGGGTCTCATTTTGTAGATAATTTATTTAGCTTTAACTTTTATAATTGAAACTTATTTAAGAAGCTTACAGATCATAAGATACGAGGGGTTTCATTAACTCCCCACGCAATATCTATTTTTTAAGAAGTGCCAGGAAATTTCTTTAAATTCATCAGCTACCGTAAAATGATTCAATAACATATAAATAATAGTTTTAGACAACATAGGTACAAAATTTAATATATTAAAGAGCAAAAAAATTTTTTCGTACATACCTGTTATTTTTTTCACAATTGTAAAATAATTCAAATAAAATGTATAAAATATTTTTCAACTACTTATTAAATGAATAAAATGTGTAAAAGTTGATAAACAAGCAAAAAATACAAATTAATATTATTTTTAATTTTTTCTAAAAAATAGAAATTTTATTTTCATCGCTTTGACAGTATTTTTCATAAGATCTCCCTATTTTAGAAGTAGTTTTGAGAGCAGTATTCGACACGACCCTTATCTGAAATTCTTAAATTTAAATTGAACTGATGTATATAAAATAGTACAAAGTTCGAGTTGATGATAAAGAAGTCAATTCAAAACTAATTATCATTAAAAATATTGGAAGTTTCATTTCTATGCAGTAGGAGAATTCAGAATATCTTCTAAGAAAGGAATCTTGCAAGTGCTTGGTATTTTTAAGGCTTGATACATCAAACATCCCTAGGTACCATTGTATCATGCTAGATGTAATGCAAAACTCCAATATTGCGTGAAAAATTTTCCTTTTTAAATACAATTTAGTCTAAAATTGAGATTAAAAAAGGTAGCTGTAATCAGAAGTATCTGTGGTATTCTACTGATATATCAAGGGGGTTGGTAGGGGACCCGCCAACCCCCTTCCCCCCAAAAAATTAGACTAGGTGTCCAAAACAATCATGTTACATGCAAGATGTAATACAAAAGCCCTCTGTTGTATGAAAATTCCAGTCAGTATTTCAAATAGCTTTATCAGACCTTTAAAAGTAGAATAGAAATGTTAAATATTTTGAAAAAGTTAATTGTAAATGAAAATGAAGGGATGAAACTGTCGATTTCGTTGCTGAAAAGATAATTAGACACTTAAATTAACTCTCACTATTATTATTCTCCCCCGTGTGGGGTCCGGGGTAGAATAGTCCCACTGTAGCCCATGCATGGCGTAAGAGGCGACCTAAAATGGGTACCCAGCGTCCGGGGGTATAGCCGGACACACTGGCCCTCCAGGTTGGGGGTTGGGCGTGAGGCCAACTACCTCACCCCATAAAAAACATTTGGTTAAGAAATCTCAGAAAGAAAAAACCGGACGGATCTCATGTCGACGATTTGGAACGAAAAAGGAACTGAAAATTGGAACATGGAATGTTCGCACACTCTACAAGAGTGGAGCACTAAAAAATCTATTAGATGAAGTTGATAGATATTCAATTGATTTATTGGCTGTGCAAGAGGTGAGATGGTTGGGAAAAGGAAAACTCGACAAGAAAAATCACAGTTTTTTCTATAGTTGCCAAGATAAACACCATCACTTTGGAACAGGGTTCATAGTTAATAGGAGAATTAGAGATAAGGTGATAGATTTTGAACCTGTTGATGAAAGAATCTGTAGAATAAGAATTAAAACCAAACCTCAAAACATAAGTGTCATTTGTGTGCACGCCCCAACAGAAGACAAGGAGGAAACAGAGAAAGAAATGTTTTATGATAAACTAGAGGAAACATATGGCAAATGCCCACATAATGACATTAGAGTGGTGATCGGAGATCTTAATGCAAAAATAGGTAGAGATCCTAATGTAACTGTTTTTTCTGGAAGACATAGCCTACATAATGAGTTTAATGATAATGGAAATAAGCTGTTGGATTTTACTATTGGAACAGAAATGTTCATTGGTAGCACAGGTTTCGCTCATAAAAACATACATAAGGCTACATGGCGCTCCCCAGATGGTAAAACATTCAATCAAATTGATCATGTATTGATAGATATGCGACATAGAAGCAGTCTACTTGATGTTAGGAGCTACAGAGGAGCAAATATGGATTCTGACCATTATTTGGTCATCTCGAAGATGAAAGGAAAAATTTCTAAATGTTATTACCAAAGAAAAGATCCAAAGAAAGATATCTTAGATACTGATGCCTTGAGATGCCCAAAGATGATGTCTAATTATAGGAATAAAATCAAAGAAAAATTTTCGATAAGTGAAGCTGAGAACGATGGAGACCACAGTTGGGAAAAACTTAAGCACATCGTAACAGAGGCTGCAAATTAAATACTTCCAGTGCTTAAAAATAAGAAGTCTAAGGGCTGGTATGACAGTGAATGTGAAATAATGAGCGAAAGGAAAAACCGAGCATATAGACTTATGGTACAAAAGCATTATACAAGAAAGTCGGAGGAGGATTATAAAGATATCAGGAGGCAAGAAAAAAGACTATTCAAACAGAAGAAGAGAATATACTGGGAGGAGATTTATAAAGAAATAGAAAATCTCAAAAAACAGAAAGAATCAAGAAAATTTTACAAGACTGTTAACAACACCAGAAAAGAGTTTTGCGCTAGAGTGCACACGTGCCGTAACAAAACAGGGGAACTCATTAATGATAAGACTGAAGTACTAAAGATGTGGAGAGAACATTTCAAGACTGCTCTTAATGGAAAAGATGTTCTGGAAGAATCTGAGATAGATCCTGGTGTCACATTCCAGAGCGTACAAGATGGAAACATAGAACCACCAACGGTGGATGAGGTAGAGAGAGCAATGAATAAGCTAAATAATAACAGTTCGGCTGGACCGGATGGCATAAAAGCCAAGCTCTTGAATATAAAGGAGCCTAAACTTATCAAAGAGATGCATGCTGTAATCTCCAATATTTGGTCTGTGGAAAAAATGCCCATTGAATGGGAGGATGGATCCATATGTCCAATATTCAAAAAGGGAGACAAGTTTGAATGCAAAAACTACAGAGGAATTACCTTGCTAAATACATCATATAAGGTATTCTCAAACATCTTAGCTGAAAGACTTAAAGAGTATTCCAATGAATTAATAGGGGAATATCAATGTGGATTTCAAAAAGGTAGATCAACAACTGATCAAATACACAGCATAAGACAGATACTTGAAAAGACGAGAGAGTATGGTATAGATACATATCATTTGTTCATCGATTTCAAAACAGCATATGATAGCATTGATAGGGAAATGCTGTTCCAAGCAATGTTGGAGATGGGAATACCCAGAAAACTAGTGGATCTGATTAAGATGACCCTAAATAGAGTTAAATGTAGAGTAAAGCTGGGAACAGATCTATCAGATGTTTTTTATACTGAAAAGGGACTAAAACAAGGAGATTCTCTTTCATGCCAACTATTTAATTTTGCACTTGAGAAAGCGATAAGAGAATCTGGCATACAGACACAGAAAACCATCTTCACAAAATCAGTACAACTGTTAGCGTATGCCGATGATATTGACATAGTAGGAAGAACACGATCAGCAATTGTGGAGGCTTTTTGTGCACTTGAAACGGCTGCAAAAAAGATGGGATTGAAGGTAAATGAAGAGAAAACAAAGTTTATGGTGGTGTCGGACAGGAACTTGAACCCCGGACCACTGACAATAAATAATTATGTCTTTGAAAGTGTCCAGCAATTTAAATATTTGGGTATCATTGTAAACGCCACCAATGACTTAACAATTGAAATTAAGAGTAGAATTAATATGGCTAATAGAAGTTACTATGGACTGAAAAACCAATTTAAATCTAGATTCATAAGCAAGGAAACAAAAGTACAATTATACAAAACACTGATCAGACCTATAGTTTTATATGGTAGTGAGTGCTGGACAATGAGAAAACTGGATGAAGATAATTTGTTGAGATTTGAGAGAAAAATATTGAGAAGAATTTTCGGTGCGGTAAGGGAAAATGGAGTCTGGAGAACCCTTTATAATTCGGAGCTACAGGCAAAGTACAGAGAACCAAATTTAATTAAAGTAATAAAAGTTTCACAACTAAGATGGCTTGGCCATGTATTCAGATATGATGACAATAGTCCAGTAAAGAAGATAACTTTTCTAAAACCAGAGGGTACGAGAAGAAGAGGCAGACCCCGCACGCGATGGCTGGACAACGTTGAAAAATGGATGAAGAATATTGGTGTTAACAGATGGAGAGTGATGGCAAGAGACAGAGTCAGATGGTTCAGACTGACTGAGACAGCCTTGGCCGGAAACCGGCTGTAGCGCGGAATTGGAATTGGAATTATTATTCTACTTTCACATAGTCTACAGCTAGTTTTATAGTTCCTCCTCATAACACAAAAGCATGTTACCTTTAATTTATTTTTAAAGCTTTCTGAGAATTCAAAAGTCTCGGGGTTTAAGTACCACAAACAATTAAAAAAATATTAATGCTTTTTTTTGATATTTCTGCATCTTTTCGTAACTAACTACAGATTTTACAAATTTAAGTTCTTGATATGCAACTACTGTTGCATCTAGCTCAGAAAACCAAACTGTAATGAAGGTGTGTAGTAGAATACCACAGATACTTCTGATTACAGCTACCTTTTTTAAGGGCTAGATAAAAGTGTATTTAAAAAGGAGAATTTTCACACAATATTGGACTTTTGCATTACATCTAGCATGATACAATGGTACCTAGGGGTGGTTTGATAATCAAGCCTTATAAATATCAAGCACTTGTAAGATTCCTTTCTTTGAAGATATATTGAATTTTTCCTAATGCATAGAAATGAAACTTCCAATATTTTTAATGATAATTAGTTTTGAATTGACTTCTTTATCATTAACTCGAACTTTATACTATTTTATTTACATCAGTTCAATTTAAATTTAAAAACTTCGGATAAGGGTCGTGTCGAATACTGCTCTCAAAACTACTTCTAAAATAGGGAGATCTTATGAAAAATACTGTCAAAGCGATGAAAATAAAATTTCTATATTTTAGAAAAAAAGTAAAAATAATATTAATTTGTATTTTTTTGCTTGTTTATGAACTTTTACACATTATTCATTTAATAAGTAGTTGCAAAAATAGTTATATATTTTATTTGAATTGTTTTAGGATTGTGAAAAAAATTACAGGTATGTACGAAAAAAAAATTTTTTTTATCTTTAATATATTAAATTTTGTACCTATGTTGTCTAAAACTATTATTTATATGTTATTGGACCATTTTACGGTAGCTGATGAATTTAAAGAAATTTCCTGGCACTTCTTAAAAAATAGATATTACGTGGGGAGTTTATGAAACCCCTCGTATCTTATGATCTGTAAGCTTAAAAAATAAGTTTCAATTATAAAAGTTGAAGCTAAATAAATTATCTACAAAATGAGACCCACTTTGTATTTTTACAACCATTAGTTTGGATTTTATAGCTAAAAACGTGCAAAATTTAGAGTTTTTTTGAAAATTTGACGCTTTTGGGGCGGGGTCTAAATATTATTTTTTTGACCTGTAACTCTCAGAATATTAGTTTTATATCAAATGGCACCTTTTGAGGGGGTGCCCCGAAAAAAATTCGAACTTTCGTATAAAAAACCACCCTAATGTAACACGCGTAGTCAAGCATTCCTGCAGTAAATAAAATTATTAATATGACGCTTATTAAACATTATATATCAGTATTAGTTCATTTTCTTAGTGATGTATAAGCTCTAATTTACCATAAGCCCGCGACTTAAAAAATTTTAGTTTTATGTACAAAATTTTACAACAAACTTACTTACAAACAACAAATTTGAGCTTACAAATTTTTTGGAGAAGATAAGAGATCCCTCGGACCCACCCGTTTGCTTTAAACACAGATTTGCTGTATTTTTTAAATTTAATCAGCAAGATTCTAAAAATCTTCAATCTTGCATTTTACTATTAATTGAAAGTATTGTTAACTAACTTTTCAAAAGGAACTAGAAAAAGGGTATCCAAAAGATGCACAAAGCGAGAAAAGTTTTCTGTAGCGCCATCTAAGTTTCATCACAGAAACTGAGGAGTTTTGGATTAAAATTAATAAATATTTAATGTTAAACAATTTTTGTTCATGAAAATAAGTACATAAATTTAAATGAAATCATTAGTAGCAAAAAGGTTAATAGGATATTGGGATATATTAGGAAAACTATATTAGAAATTAGAAAAATAATCTCTTCCACTTGATGATGAAAAATCTCCTGGTTTTGATGGTATAACTTCCAAAATTCTGAAATTATTGGCTATTGATCATGTTTCTATTATGACTAAAATTGTAAACCTATCTCTTTCTAAAGGTGTTTTTCCTTCTTCTTTGAAAACAGCTCTTGTAGTTCCTATTTATAAGACCGGCAATGCGGATGATTTTGTAAATTATCGCCCAATTTCTTTGTTACCAATTGTTTCCAAAGTTCTGGAAAAAGTTGTTCACTCCAGACTCTATAAAAACTTTAAATATCTAAATTCAATTTGGCTTTTTGCCAGGTCTTATAGCACTACTGATGCAATACTTGAATATACTAAATTTACCTATAGTAGTATAGCGTAAATCATGGCATATTGCTTGATAAACTTCTCAATTGGAATCCGTGGCATAGCCCTTGATTGGTTCAATTCATACTTAAATAATCGCAAGCAATTTGTTAGCCTAAATAATTTTAATAGTAAATTTCTTAACATAAAGTCTGGAGTGCCCCAGGGATCCATTCTTGGACCCTTATTGTTTATTACCTATATTAATGATTTTTGTAATCTAAAACTAAAGTGAAAAATTATTACTTATGCCGAGGATACCGTTTTAGTGTATTCATGTTCAAACAATAATATTTTAACAAAATCTCTAAATGATGATCTCCTGAACCTTAAAAAGTGGTTTGATGCTAACAAATTATCAATTAATATAAAGAAAACCATGTATATAAATTTCTGTATTGACGGCCCTTCAATTCCTCTTTCTCTTTACCTGCACTCTAACAACTGTGATGTTTCTAATTGTAATTGGCCTCCCCCTTCAACAAACTCTTACCATAAAATATCTTGGCATAAATCTTGATTACAACCTAAAATGGAAGTCTCAAGTTCATTACCTAACAAAAAAAACTACGTTTTATCCTATATAAATTCTATCACCTAAAAAGTATCATTAGCATTAGGTTTTTATTACAATTATATGACTCCTGGATAAATTTATTAATTAGCTATGGCCTTATAATATGGGGCGGAGACTACTTAAGTAACTTAAATCCTGTAATAAAAATCCAAAATAAAATTGTTAAATTTCTAAGCAGTAATCACATGTCTAATTTAATTTCCTATCAACATCTTAATATTTTTCCCATCAGATATCTGATTTTCTTCAAAATTATAGTATATTTTTTCTCTCATAACACTGCCGAAATTAGAAATTTAAATTATAGTTTATACGTTCTAATAGCCCTTATTTAATTCCTATAAAGCTAGAAAATAAATCTTTAGAAAACACTTCACCTATTTATCCCCAAAACTATTCAATAGCTTGCCTAATCACATTAAATCAGAAAAATCTCCTCTAAAATTTAAAAAGCTTTTAAAATTATTTGTTTACTCAATAGTTGACATTGAACAATATTTTAGACCTTATCTAATGAAGACCTTATCTTATTCTAATTAGAGAGCCTATAATTATTAAAAGATTTATTACTATAAGAATTATTAAAAATTAGTTTATTTATCCGTTAAAGTTTACAAAACAAAATAAAATGCTGATTATTAGTTGACAAGAGTCAATCAGTCATGAAATTATGTTAAAATGACAAGGAACTATTTTACATTAAATTGTTTTCTAGTTCTGCAAAAGTTACAGTCACGAATTTCAGTTCTTTATCTTCAACATTCAGGTTTTGATTTTCCTTTTCCTTGGTGCTTTGGTTAGCACAGTTTTTGGAGTTGTAGACCTTTCTTGCTTTACGAGTCACTTTAGCCTTGCGGTCTTTTTTTGGAATTTGAAGTTTTCTTTTCACGTGTTCATGTTTCTTGTGATTCTGGAGTCTTAAACTCGACTCAAAGGACTTCTCGACTCCACACTCTTTGCAATTGAAGAACATTTCATCTAAAAAATGAGAGAAAACCTAATAAAGGGATGTTGATAATAATATGATTAAAAATCATGTAAAAAAGTCATTATATTGCCGGTAAAGAAGTGATACCTCGTATGCGAAAACCTTAGCGAGATTTACTTTTGAAGAAGATTTTCCATCAAGGTATTATTCGTCAATATGGCACATAAATAGCCATAATGAGTTACTTGAGCTTGGAGTTTTAATAGAAGATACATTTCAAAATTGAGACAAATCGGAATATTCATAGAGAAATTTTAATCTCTAAAGTGCGTTTCTCTTTCATCCAGTCAGGGGGTTTTCTATCTATTTTAGATGATTTGATAGTTTTATGTAAAAAGCAAGATAATGAAAGATTTAAAAAAATTAAGAAATACTTTTGTCAAAGCTTTGAATTTTTTCTTTATTAAAATAGACAAAATGTGTTGAGATCAAGGGATCTAGAGAATCTAGACGATCTGAATTTTGGGGAACCTTTGATCAAAGATGGGATCAAATGAATCTACCTAATCTAACCTAATTAAATCTGCATTTGATCCGATGCTCGCTCATTATAGAGAATTTACGATAGATTAAATGTAATATGTAAAATAAATTTAGATCTGTTGATTAATACCTAGCCTTTATCAATAAATCAGCATCCACAGTAGTCTCCTGGTAAATGAAAAAAGAAGATTTTTGGGGTGGGGGCAAGGTAAATTTTTGTTTGAACCTTCAATATGTTTTAACTATGGAGATTTATTTTATCAGTCACACAGGTATACGTCCCAAACGAAATAAATCAATAAAAGATATCCAGTATCATTATGAATGGGACAAATTAGATAGGGTACAGTTGGGGGGGAACGACTTGGTTGTGATTTCTGGCGAACCACTTGGGTCAGGATGACAAAGGAGGCGTCATTTTTCATTAATTAAAGTCGTCACCTTAGAATCAAAAACTACTATCTCCGTTCGGCAACCTTCGGGAATCCCGATCCTTGGCGATCAGATCGGTGGAGAAGCTCGTTTTTTGGTTTGTAAGAGCTGACATGATCGAGTAGAAAAGATCAAAACCAATCAAATTATTTTCTACAACGATCTAAACGCCAAGAATCGGGATTCCCGAAGTTTGCCGAATGGAGATACAGTCGAATCCGCTTAATGTGATCACGGTTAATGTTATCAATCGGATAATGTTATCGAAATCAACAGGTCCCAATCATTCCTATTTAGTTTAATGTAAAATACATCGTTTAATGTGATCAACTATGAATCATCCCTCCGCTTAATATTATCAAAATTAGTCCATATCCCTTTTAAAACGATCGCTTTTGAGTTCGAGTTTCATTTTGAAGGTAAATTTTTACAAGTATACATCTGCCCCATGAGAGCATCTGGTGTTTCTTATTTCTGAAACTCAGTATGAGTAAGAGATAAAGAAAACATTCTGCATATATTGAAAGAAAACGGTTATGGGGGGGGGTCCGAATCCATTTTTGTGATTGGTTAAAGAAACCACCAAGATCGACGCTTTGCAGATGTCTGATAGGAGATTTGAATTTTACCTTGTGTTTAATGAATAAGTGGTTTATTGAGTGGAAGAATTAAAATGGAGCAGGAAAAAAGAGACTTTTTTATACAAATAAAAATACAAAGTAAGCGATTATTTTACTTTTATAAACTGAACTACTCTTATATTTCCCCTTAAAATTTTACCTAGTTTATAAATAGTGTTTTGAATACATTTATTACGATTACATGATTTTGATTTTAATTCAAACAATCTAGTTACACTGTATGCTGTTTTTTTAAATGAGATCGCTTATTGTTATCGATCGGATAATGTTATCAGTTTAGTCTCGGACAATTGCGATCACATTAAGCGGACTCGACTGTAGTAGTTTTTGATTCTAAGGTGACTACTACGTGCTGCAATATCATTATTTAGACTATTTATCCACAACATCAAGGCGAATTTTAAACCTACGCATAAAGTAAAAGATCTAGGGTGGGTTGGGTTGGGGTAAAAGGGGTCAATTTTAGGTACTTTCATATTCTAAGTTTTATTTCATCAAAACAATTACTTTTTAATTATTTCTTTTAATTGGATCTTGACATTACAATCCTTCTGAACATTTTCATCTAATTTTATCAAATATTTTTTCGTTATAAGTTGGTTAAACTTAGCATCAAAATAATGACCCATTTTACCCCTCGTTGGCTACAAAAAACTTAAAATTTCCATCGAAGAAGATTTGCGAAAGTTATTACCACCAAATGCACAACTAAATGTCAAGAGAATTTTTTTTGGATCAGTGATGTGATCAGATCAATCAGCATGATTAATGAAACTATTACCTAAAAATTTCGATCTGAAAATCCCATGTGATTTATGTGTTTTTGGTATAAATCAAGACATCAATCAACTTCGTTTTAATGATCATTTACGATCTACAACTATATACATTACTTTAAAAAATTTATTTCCAACTTTATTTTTAAAAATTTTTTTCCAATTTTATTGAAAATTTATTTTTATTTCAAACCCCGAAAAATTAAAATTCAGTAATATTTTTAACAAAATTTAAATTTACCATGAATATCCAAAAACCACGTTTTGTTAAACGCACTTCCAACAATATCCAGAAAAAATTTAAAGAGATTTGGTCCAATAGATAAAAAGCGGTACTTACGTATTATCCCGTCCACCGTTCAGTTGCCGTCTAATTCAGCGGTACATCAATAGAAAAGTCAATGGGATTTGATTACGTTTTTGAATAAGCGGCACGGTCGACGGTATAATACGTAAAAACCCCTTTATACTTTCATACATAAAATTAACTACATTTGCTAATCATACATAAAATTACTATATTTGTTTTGAAAATGTGTAGGATGATATACAAATGCGAATACATTAGTTTGGACTAAAAATTTTTTTCGTGTCGAAACAGAGGTACCGCGTCCCCTTAATCGAAATTAAAGAAAATCTTTATAAAAAGTATCCTTTCGATTCTTGATTAAAATAAATGACTTTTTAATTTTTTAGAACATCTTAAAAGTGTTTTTTTTAATCTTTTGTTTCATTTATTTTAAAAAGAAAACATTTAATTTACTCACCCTCAAAAGAATCATATTCTTGATGCTCCATCCTATTCATGAAATCGCAAAACAGGCAAAAACACTTTAGACACAGGCAACACAGGCAACACACAGGCAATTAGAGCAGAATCAACTTGGTCAGGAAAACTCAACGAAAAAGATCAGTCGAGCCTGTCTGTTCCTTTGGTTTTATTGAAGTTATGGTAAGGGGTTGAGAAAGTTAGAGTTAAGTTGAAGAGTTTGTGAAATATTTTTAGTTACTAAAATTGAAGAAACTTAGGTAATAAAAACCAGCAGAATCGTTCGTTCGATTCCGGCATTAATTTTGATCATACCAAAGCGAATTTTTACTTTTTATTGAAGTTTCGGCTATTCTACTGGATTCTTGTAATAAATGCCGAAATTGGGTGATTTTGGTAGTTTTAAATCCAATATTAAGATCTAAATGGGAATTTCTGCTCAAGATTATTCAGCCTCCGATGCCCTTCAGGCTCGGACTGGCCATGCGGGAATTTGGGCAAATGCCCGGTGGGCCGCTACTCATCGAGGGCCGTTTGTGGGCCGCCTACAACCAAACCAAATACAACCAAAATATTTTACAGTGGTATGAATGAAAAATATCCTGTAAAAATGAATCCGCACCCTCCGCAGGAATTTCCAACTAGCGGCCCACGAACTCTTTTTGTGCGGCCACCAAACCATTAATTTACCAGCAATTAAATTCATTAATGATGGCATAAATTATTGAATTCAAAAACATATTATATTATTTAAAATATTTTTATGAACGAATTTTCCTGGTTTCATCTTCAAAAATTCTACGGCATAAAAGGAGCGAACCTTTTCGGATGTCACCCAAAAGGGTCCCAAATGAGTTAAAACAGTACTTTTAAGAGTAAAATTTCCAAAATTTTTATGGGGGAGGACCCCCAGCCCCCCTCTCTATTTTGAACTACATTATTCACAATTTCTTTCAATATTAAGTTGGTCAACATGGAAATTCTTTCTACCCACTGAATTTACCAACAAAGAATTAAAAGTCTATATTAAGATTATTACGTATCCAATTAGGGACTTCAAGGTGGATTTTAGACTATTTCTTAGGGGTCAATTTTCAAAAGAATTTCTTGGGGAGGTACCACGATCCCCCCCCGAAATTTTTAATTCTATGAAGTTATATTTTCCATGAAAATTATGCGGTGTGCCGATTCAGACTTAAAATGCCGAAATTTCTTCCCAGTCCAGCCCTGATGCCCTTTAAAAGCAAGTTGTTAGTATTGCATTTCCGACCCCCATCGTGCATGATGTTCTGAGTGGATTGGATTGGATTGTGGATACTACATATACAGGGTGATTCAGATAAGTGTTTCATAACTTCTAGGGGAGGTAGGGTACATCAAGACGAACAAGAATTGGTACGGAAAGGGGGGTCGCAAGTGATTTTTAAGGGGAGAAACCCCGGGATGAAAATCACACAAAAAACTTGCATATTTGTGCAGGAAGAGACACAATTGTTCGATTCCGTCCTCTATCCGTCCTCTAAATTTTAACAACTAAAACTTCTACTATTCCAATCAGTAAGCCCTTTGCATTCGGTAGGAAAAAAAGTCGCCAATCCGTGATCTCCAATTTTTTTTTTTTTTTGGTTGGTTGGTTTGCTGTTTAGTTGGTGTTTTATGGCGTATGGCGAAATACTTTTTTATTATTCTTAAGGCAACTCAAATTTCTATGTAAATATTTATTTTAGGTATTATTAATGTTTTAAAGAGAATCGTAGTGGCCACGTAGTGGCCAAACTGAAAAATAAGATAACATCGTGCAATCTTGACGCAAAGCTTTAAACATTTTTGTGATTCAAAAATTTAAGATACTTCAAATTTCAGGGTACAGAACACTGACACAGAAGAGAGAAAGTACACCCAGGGCAAGGGCCGGAATCGAACCGCCGATAACCCTGTATAAAATGCATTTATTAACACGTTCACTGCCAGCACCCAAAACAAAAATTGGTGGCAGTACCAGCGCAGGGTTCACAGACGGTTTGCAGCGTCTGTGTGCATCATGCATTTCTTCCTACTCTTCTATTACACAGTACTAACAAATACTACCGCCAATTTGGCGTGTTTTTACGATGTGCCCCGTATGAGATTTCCTGTCATAGCCATCACTGATTACTTCATTTCTTTTCAGGTACAATCTAGTTATATTTTCCGGAATTTTATTTCTGAGATCGAAATGTCTATATCCACGAAAGTTGACCCATGCTAAAGTATTAGTGAAATTCGTTAGAGTTGCGTTATTACTTTCGTGGATCTAGACAGTGCATCTTGGATGCACCCAGGCAGCACATACGTTCAAGATTCGTCCAATTTTTGTCATGTTGGGCGGGATTGCGTTGGGATTGGTTGGGATTGCGTCCAACGATTCCCAAATTTGGGGTATATTTATAAGCCATCAGGAGCGTAGCCAATTTGCGGAAAATTACAAAAACCATGACTACCAATTTATTGTTGGTGTAAAATGAAATACCCTCAAAATAAAATATTGTGTGTATTAGATGCTTCCCTAGTAGCACAGCTCATACCAAATATGTCGAGCTTATGTAACTTCAACTAGAAGTAAACGAAATTTGACCATACATGACAAAATTTGGACGAATCTTGAAAGTTTGTGCTGCTTGGGTTAAATCAATATTAAGAATTTGAAGAAAAAAACACAATTGCGCAAATTAGATACAGAATCCAAATATTTTATTTTAGTTTGAAGAAACTTTCTAGGTCTATGTGTGACAACAAGAAAAACACGAAATCTAATCGCAGAAATATGAGGAAAGCGGTTTTATGATTCTTCGCCAAAAGACCCCAAATTGGCTGTAGATCGAAGTGTAACGCAAAAGTATGGATAAATGCGTTTTATACAAATGCTCCCAAAAAGTGATAACATTTTAAAGTAGACATCAGCGCTCGTTTCTCCAGGACGCGCCAGCGCGTCCTTGGCAGTGAACGTGTTAATAATAAATATGAAATATTATTACGTATAGCCTCTCATAACAACATTGTACCGAGCAAATTTACTGAACAAAATGATACAACATCTCTACGAATTATTTTTTTAAACATGTCAAAATTTGGGCTTTGAGATAAAAAGCGATTTAAAACACATCGTAATTTATGATTTTAACTTTCCTCACGTGCTCACCCCTGAAAAAAATTGCAGTAAAGAAGAACACTACAATTTAGAAAAATCCATAAAAATATCTAAATAAACATCCTTTAATTTTGTCAGATTTTTTTAACTCGTGCCATGAAACCCCAACCCACATCCTTTTATAGTCCTCTTTCCGTGTATTGCCCAAAAATTATAGGCAGGACAGAACCCACTATCTTACGATAGCGAGTTAAAACATTCCGGCTCGTTACTCTACTAACTGAGCTACCGTTTTAAAGATAAAATGCGCATCGAAAAAAACCACCCCAAATCAATAATAAATTGCCAAATTTGGTTAACCGTACATCAATATCGAGAACTGTTCGAAACGTATCTTTTCCTGTGAAAAGATAACTTCCTGAAAAAGTTACAGTTAAATTACTTTTTAGAGGACGAGTTTTATTATTTTGATGTAAAAAAATTACGGAATCGAACCATTGTGTCTCTTCCTGCACAAATATGCAAGTTTTTTGCCTGATTTTCACCCCGGGGTTTCTCCCCTTAAAAATCATTTGCGACCCCCCTTTCCGCGTACCAATTCTTGTTCGTCTTAATGTACCCTACCTCCCCTAGAAGTTATGAAACACTTATCTGAATCACCCTGTATTTTCCTGTTTGTGTGCTTGATCTCAATGATCCGCTTATCTAGAATGTTTTAAATCTATAAGAAAAAGTATAAAAGAAGACATCCGTAATGCCCGAAGAAACTATATTGATTTTATTGAAAAATCCTTAAGAATGAATCCTAAATCTTTCTGGTCTTTTTATCATAGAACTAAACAGTCAAAAGATCATGTCCAAATGTTTTCTAATGATACGGAACTCAATAGTGATGATGAAATAGCTGAAGCTTTTAAAAATTACTTTTCAAGTGTTTACACAAATAATGTTAACGAGTTTGCTCATACTGTCAATTCTACTGTTTCTGCAAATTCTACTGATCTGATAAAAGTTGGTTATGTTTCTTACAATGACATAATATTTTGTGTAAATAAACTGAAAGGATCTGGCTCACCAGGTCTCGACTTAATTCCTCCTTTTCTTGTAAAAGCAAATATTGATAGTTTTATTTATCCTTTATTGATATTGTTTAACCTCTCTTTGCTTACGTGTGTTTTTCCAGATACTTGGAAAATGTCAAAAATTGTACCAATCTTTAAGAAAGGTAATAAATCTGACATCAGGAACTATAGACCTATCTCCATCATCTCCAGCTTCGCCAAAGTATTTGAAAGTGTTATTCACAACAAATTATCTCTCCAAACTCATAATGTAATTTCACCAAATCAGCATGGTTTTACTAAAAATCGTTCAACTACAACAAATCTTTTATGTCTTAATACTAATATATCAAATGCACTAAATGCTAACGAACAACTTGATGTTATTTATACTGACTTTATGAAAGCTTTTGATACTGTTGATTATGAGGTCTTGCTTTTAAAATTGTTTAATATTGGTTTTAATCAAAATTTGCTTTATTGGTTACGTTCATATCTCATAAACAGGCCTCTTTATGTGAAATTTAACTCATCCTTTTCTGACGCTTATTATAGTACCTCAGGTGTCCCACAAGGGTCTATTCTTGGTCCACTACTTTTTAATTTGTTTGTTAATGATGTAACTTCAAATTTTCAGTCATCTTTACTTTTTGCTGATGATTTAAAAATCTTTAAACAAATATCTTCATCATATGACCTGAACAATTTACAATCTGAACTTAATAACTTAAGTACTTGGTGTCAGGAAAACAAGCTTACACTTAATATTGACAAATGTTTTGTTGTTACTTTTTCTCGGAAATTAAATCCTTATTTACATAGTTATACAATAAACAATGTTCCCCTTTCTAGAAAGTCTAATATTAAGGATCTTGGTATTATTTATGAATCTAGTTTCAATTTTAAGTTACACATTCAAGCAACCTCACTGAAGGCAAATAAATGTTTAGGAATTTTAAAGAGAACAACCAGCAATTTTTGCAATGAATCTGTTGTTTTAAATCTTTTTAATCTGTTGGTTCGTCCAGTCTTGGAGTATGGCGCTGTGGTCTGGAACCCTACAAACACATCCCTTATTAATTTAATCGAAAAAATTCAAAAGAATTTCCTCCGTTACTTCCTCTTTAAGTTCAATAGATCTAATTTTGAAATCCCTGTCTCACTTGAACATCGTAGATCTATAATAATACTTAAGTTTTTTTATAATGTTCTCCACAATAATGTTGATTGTCCTACTATACTAAATCTATTTAAATTACATGTTCCTATTTATAAAACTAGAAATAAAACAACCTTAATTGAACCTTTTTATTCAAAAGAATATCTAAAAAGGCAAACTATTATTCAATTTATAAAAATCGTAAATAGTCTACCGGATCACAGTGACATCTTCTTTGACAATTTTAGAAAGTTAAAGTGTGATTTTATGAGTAATCTATAAATTTCAGTGTCTGTGTTTGTATTGTTTTTTTTATTGTTTTTGTAGATTTGGTGTTTGTGTTTTGTACTTCTGTGTGTTTCCTTTCCTTCCATGTAAATGGACTCAGTCTGTATGGTGGAAATAAGTAAATAAATATTTTTTTTTTATAAACCTTCGTCAAGTAAGACAGACACAAAAAGAATTTTTACTGACACAGAAGAGAGAAAGTACACCTAGGGCGAGGCCGAAATTGAACCGACGACGGTACAGCGTGCAGGCTGCTAGCGTGGTGGGTAGCGAGCAGGGCCGTATCCAAGGGGGGGTTCAAACCCCCCCCCCGAAATTTTGACATCAATTTTTTACTTACTGTTTTTCCTTAAAAATTCGCTTTGAATGCATAAAACCCCTACTTTTAAGGTTCAAAATTCTTAATTTTTCTTGGAGAGAACCCCCAAACCCCCTTGAAATTTTGAAATCTTTTATAACAGTCGTTTCTTGAAATGTTTGGGGCTTTCAAGGAGTGTTCCTCTTCGGGTTAGTCTAAAAGTGAGTGATATCATAAAGGGGAGGTATCCAAGATCCCCGGCTAGGTGGAGAGAACAATGGGCAAAACCGGTTTTCTCTGCCTTCCGCAATGCTATCTCCTCCGCCAAGCGAGGACAGACCGTAGAGGGACAGACAAGCATACTCACACTAGCGGATCCAGTGGGCTAGGGAACTTTAGCCCCCTTCCCAAAAGGAATAAGGGCCGTATTCAGAAACTTTAACACGAGATGGAAACGAGACGGGAACGTTGCAGAATTTTCGGTCACTTGGGAACGAGGACTTTCGAGATCTCGAGTGATCATGCTGCCATCTGTCGAAAACGTCACAAGTAATTATACACTGATAATACAGATTTTTACAGGCACTAGATGTCCATTACTTTCGTAATATTTTTATGTCTGAGGACTTATTTTGGTAATAAATAGCTGTTTTAGATTTTTTGGAACTATTAAACGGGCCACAAAAAGTGTAAAAAAATCTGAATGCGCTTCGAAACTCAGAACAATATGGCGGACGACAGCTGTGGAGTAGAAATATCTCGTTTAAAATATCTCGTTCTCGTTTCCATCTCGTTCCCGTCTCGGTTCCATCTCGTTCCCATCTCATGTAAAAGATTCTGAATATGGCCAACAGTGAGAAAGACTGAAAGAGGGGAAGTGGGAACTTGTGCCGACCTCGCCATGGTGTTCGATTCCTGGCTTTCGCAAAGAACTGGGGCCCTAGCATCATATCTTATATTAGGTCATCCCGAAAGCTTCGTCGCTCTTGGGAGCATCTGTATACAATGTATTTTTTGGTACTTTTCCGTTACGGTAAACCAGTAAAACACTTCTACATCTATCTAAAGTCAATTTGCCGAATTTTGGCTCTTTTTTTGTTGGCTCACTTTTCCAGCTTTCCTAGTTTCTACGATTAATAAGATTTTGTTTACTTCAAGTTGCCATTAATTGAAAACTTTCAAAATTAATATTCAAAGGAATTTAACTTTAATTTTAAGTCATATTAAGATTATACGGAAGATCTTATTTATTTCATAAATTAGAACTCATTTTATTCTACTTTTGTAGAGCGGCGGTAGAATAAGGAACTTGCATGATTTTTATTTTTTTAATCTATTCTTCACGCAAAAATTAGCCACTACACAAAATTTGAGGCCGATTGAGAAATTTTTTGATTGCAAAAAAAATTATCAAAAATCGTCTTTTCCGAAGCACCTGAAAACGCTTAATTGCATGCACAGTGACGTCACAATATATTGATATTGCCTAAAATGTTTGCTTTGGATTTCTGACCGTCACCAGAAGTGTCTAGAAGGTAAATATTTATTAAAACATTCATAACGGACACTTCAGAAAAAAGAAATCATCAACTAAAACATAGAAATTCAATTTTGATTGCAATTTTGCCCGATGGATGTCTACGTCACTATGCATGCAAACACACTTCGCGTTTTCAGTCACGTGTTTTTTTCTCGACTTTTAAATTAAAATATTTAATTACTTGTACACTTTTTTGAAAAATTGACAAAATATTTCATTTTATTTTCCAAAAAAACTATACGGAACACTTGAAAGTTTATGAAAATCTGACACATGCAAGTTCCTTATTTCCAGCGATCTCGATGACTGCTGATGATCATCCGGATCTTACCTAATAGAGGTTTAGGAGTAGCAATCCAGCAATTTAATATGGATGATTGTGATCAAACTCTCTGGATGCCTCAGAAAAAATTTAAATCTAAGTTAAATTTTCCACACTTGTTAAAAATACTTAAACCTTTAATTGTTTTAGGGAAGTAGCCAGTTAATTTTAATTAAAAAAATCTTAACTTCAGGAAAAATGCAAAATTTTGAGCAGAAACCCCTGAATCCGCGCCTGATATAAACCACTGGAACACAGGATTACTCTTGACCATTTTCTTAACATGCGCGTAGCTAGGGTTCCTCTTGGGGGGCAAGCAGGGTCGAATTTTTTTGTTTGTGGAGACCAATTTTAAAGCCCCGGGAGAGAGGGCCGTAGCCTCAGTATTGTTTCGAGAGGGGTTTTTGACCCTTTAATGAAATTAATGTAAAAGTTTGGTGGGTAGCGTGGAAACTAAGATAGTTTTTGTTTATGAGGTAAAGTTTTTGTAATTTGAGCCTAAAAAGTAGTTTTGTGACTCCTCTTTTTAGACATTGGGGACCATTTAGGTTGCACTCGAGATGGATCACTCCTTGTATAATCTTTAGAATTTTCTAGTGTGACGGTGCTACGTCACAGTTATTATTATTCTAAATTAAAATCAAAATTTATATAATAAAACTAAATTTAAACAACTCTACGTGCATGACAATCAATAGCCTTTCACCCCTTTGATAACACTGGGGAACAATTTTTAACAAAATTTCTGTTGACTTCGATTTTTTGGCTGTTTTAGAGTTCAATGGGCACACTGATTAGAAAACTGTTGTTAGTTTTCTTCTATCACGTCAACTTTTTTGGCAAACAGCCCCGCCCCCTTTTTACGTTTTTCAATGACTTAATGACTTTGAATTCGATTTTCAAGGTCAAAAATCATTACTTTAGTCTTTAAATTACACCCGAGAGGACAGGAATGGTTAAAGTTTCTAAAATATGAAAATTTTTAGCGAATGGATAGGTTTAAGGGGTTATTACCCCCCTATAAACGCAAAAAAATCGTTAAAAATGATGGAGTTTATTTTACGCTATTTTTATTATTATTAAACGCTTTTATTCTACTTGCTTTTGGCGGCGTTTTACGGGTGGAATTTTAAAACTCGATTTTCGGGCACTTCCCGATATGTTAGGGCCCCGAAACTTTACACATCGGTGTAACCCTCATGACAATCCAATATCCAACCATTATCTAGTCAAACAACTAAAGGATTAAGTTAATTAACGAGTATTTTTAATTAACAGAAAAACCAGATTTTGAGACCTTTCCCAAGGGGCTATTCTCCCTAAACCGTGCACAATGGTGTATAAGGCATAACTTCATCATATTCAAAAGTCAAAACGAGAATTGCCCAGTAATTACGATAATTATAGACGATTAATCACTTTTTTCTTTCGATATTCTTGTACATAAAATTTCAGGCACTTCCAAACGATATAAAGTTCTGAAACTTTGCACCATAGTGTAAACTCGATGACAATGCAATATTCAATAATCAACTAGTCAAAACCTCCGTAATTAAGGTAATTAACAAGTGTTTTTAGTTATCCTTTTAATTCAAATTTGAGACACTTCCATGAAGCCAATGGCTCCCGAAACCTGTAAGATAATATATTAGGTATATCACTACAATATTTAATCTTCAAAACGTGATTTCTTACCTTCCAATCAATTAACAATTAAGATAATTAGCGATTTAAGATAATAACCGCGGGAAAGAAATCGCCAGAAGAGCGAGAAATCGCCGAAAATTGGTGTCCAATCCCGAGGAATCACGAGAGAAGAAAAATATGCTACTTTTATAATTTATGGACTACTGAAAAGACTGAATGGTACTGTTTGCTCCTTGATGCACTAATTCGGAGTTTTATTTTTGTCTGGGCTTACCATACGATTGGTTATTTTTATTTTATTGGATGCTTTTTCTTTTTCTTGTGAATCTTTTTGATACGGATGGATTTTATCGCAGAGTGAGCGGATGCGTGTCATATTGTAGAAAACTAAAATTCCATCCTAACATCAGATTAAATATGGTTGAAATAAATATATTTTTCTTGTGAGATATTGTTAAAAAATACCATGACTAAAAAGTAGAAAATAAAAAAAAGTAAAAAAATATTTGTTAATAAATGCTTTTATTGAAGTGTTCTAAAAGGTCAAAAATAATTAATTTGGTTTGACAAATAATTTATTGGGAAGTAGAAAATAACTTTTTGGTAAGTAAATAATAACTGATTTTCTAATCACTAAAAATAAAAGCGTGGGCGCTAGTAATTCTTTATTCACTATTTATTCTTACTTGTTTATTATATGTTCTATGTCAAATTATACATAAATGCCGACGTAATGGCCTAGTGGTTAGAGCATCTGACTGCAAAGCCGTACGTCTAGGGTTCGAACCCTCGTTCGGCATAGATGTTAGTGTTACTGAACGTGAATTTACATATACGGGTCCATACCTTCAGGTGAATTTGTACAAATTTTAAAAAATAAATAAAAATATTTTAAATTTAAAAAAATATATAAATTACTAGCGCCCACGCTTTTATTTTTAGTGATTAGAAAATCAGTTATTATTTACTTACCAAAAAGTTATTTTCTACTTCCCAATAAATTATTTGTCAAACCGAATTAATTATTTTTGACCTTTTAGAACACTTCAATACAATCGTTTTTTTTAAATATATTTTTTACCCTTTTTTCACACTAATTTTTTACGCAATTCATTTTCAAAAGGTTCTAACCCAGTGTTTCCCAACCTTTTTCGGTTCATGCCCCACCAAAGCCTTTCTAAATTTCCCATGCCCCCCCCCGGTCTCAGTGGCATATATTTTGAGAGGGAGCCAAAATTATTTCTTAGCCCCTCCCTCCTACATATGTGTACTTAATAAGTGTAATGAAGCTTTTCAGAACATTTTTAGGTAGAATTTGCATGCTAAAGAACTAAATCAAGTTATGAGTAATTAAGTTCTAAGTAGCAAGGGGGGTCTGGGGGTCCCCCCAGCAAATTTTTGGAAATTTGACTCTAGGAAGCAGGTTTTTAACTAGTTTGGTACCCCTAGTTGGGAAATTTTTTTTCCAATTTGTGATTTTGTATCTTACATGTATGTAGTTTTTGTAGTTTTTTGCAGCGGGTTTCGACCTGAGCCAAAATAAAATTTCTTCTTCTTCTTCTTCTTCTAGTTGGGAAATTTTGGATATAAATTTTTAGGTAAGATTTGCATTTTGATGAACCTAATGTAAAAAAGTCTCAAATATAAGCGTTCTAAAAACTAAGAGATCTTGGGTCATCCCCCAGAAAAGGTTTGGAAATTACTCTAAAAACAGGGTTTCAACTTGTTTTTGATACATACTGGTCCAGATTTCAGACATACATTCTCAGATAGGATAATAGGATCAGATTTTGATAAACTTCTTTTTAGGATGTTTTTTTTTATTTTCCCCCTGGATTGGCCCCTTCTGGGGGGGACAATTTGGTTGAAAAATTTTCAAATTGCCCCCCTAGAAAATGATATTGCCCCCCGGTGGGGCGTGCGCCCCACGTTGGGAAACACTGTTCTAACCCATCCCCAAAGACCCAAATTTAATGAAAATAAGCAGCAATGATTTTTACAAAAAGCGGTTGAGGCATTAGCGCCCCCGAAGCACCTGCGGAAGGGTTCGGAAGACTCTCTTTCGCATCGGGGACGATAACACCTCAACCGCTTTTAGTACAAATCATTGCTGCCTATTTTCATTAAATTTGGGTCCTTGGGGAAAGGTTAAGACCTTTTAAAGAGGAATTGCATAAAAAATAAGAGTAAGAAAAGCTTAAAATAACCTCTATCCTTTATAACGTTCCTTTTTTGCATTTCATTGTTTTACTCTTTATTCTTTTACGCAATTCCTCTTTAAAAGATCTTAACCCTTCCCCAAGGACCCAAATTTAATGAAAATAGGCAGCAATGATTTTTACTAAAAGCGGTTGAGGTGTTCGCGTCCTCTAAGCGAAAGAGAGTATTCCGAACATTCCGAACCCTTCCGCGGGTGCTTCGGGGCGCTAATGCCTCAACCGCTTTTTGTAAAAATCATTGCGGCCAATTTTCATTAAATTTGGGTCCTTGGTGATGGGTAAGGACCTTTTGAAAAGGAATTGCGTAAAAAAATAAGTGTAAAAAATAGCGTAAAATAAACAATATCATTTTTAACGATTTTTTTTTTGCGTTTTTAGGGGGTAATAACCCCTTAAACCTATCCATTGGCCACAAATTTGCATATTTTAGAAACTTTAACCATTCTTGTCCTCTCGGGTGTAATTTAAAGACTAAAGTAATGATTTTTCACCCTGAAAAATCGAATTCAAAGTCATTATAAGTCATTGTAAGGAAACCACGAAGATTGGAAGGTCGTTCGAGTCCCAAGAAATTTAACTTATTCTGTTTACTTGTTTTTGATTTGTCATTCAAGAAGAAGACGCCCGTATGCTGATTTTATGATTTCCTGTGTGTATAAATAAACCTGCATTCAAGTTTGGAGTGTAGTGGACTTCAGAGCAATTTGGTCTCCTGTTTTATTTATTTATTTATTTATTTATTCACCCAAACAGACACAAAATCCAATTACATGGGGAAACAATGACAAAACACAGACTACAATTAGGCTAAAAAAATACCGATAAAATATAATAAGTTAATCTAAGATACAAATACCGTATAAAATAGAAGGAGCAATATTAAATTAGAAAAAATCAATACAACAAAACTGAATTTAAGTACATCAAATAGAGGAAAAATTTCTTGGAACAAAAGAGGCATGGTCACTTTTTATCCAGGTCACTTTTTATCTTTGAAAAACTATCAAAAAAAATATCAGAGTTGGGAAGACTATTGACAAGTTTTATAAATTGTATTAAAGGTTGTTGTTTTAAGTAATTTTTTGAAAGAAGAGGAACGAGGAAAGTTATTTTATTTCTAGTATGGTATTGTGGAACAATTAAACTGAATTCATGTAGAATTAAAGAACAGTCGATATTGTTGTGAAATATATTGTAAAAAAATTTAAATAAGGATATATGCCTTCTATTCTCTAAAGGGAAACTATGTATAGGAGTACTAACTGTCTTTAAGTTAATAAAAC
Source organism: Tetragnatha versicolor (assembly GCA_024610705.1). Classification (NCBI taxonomy): domain Eukaryota; kingdom Metazoa; phylum Arthropoda; class Arachnida; order Araneae; family Tetragnathidae; genus Tetragnatha; species Tetragnatha versicolor. The sequence goes on along the minus strand of JANDEH010000010.1, from coordinate 51,847,180 downwards.
GAAGAAATTTTTTATGCACTTTTTCAATTGAAATGATCAGAGATTTCGTTACAGGATTCCAAATGACACAGTTGTATTCCAAAATAGGGCGAACAATCGTATTAAATAAACTTTCAAGAACAAAACAGTCACTAAAATCGAAAGTAGTTCTCTTGAGTAATCCAAGGTTTTTAACAGCTTTTACAATAATGTTTTGAATATGTAAATTGAAGGTAAAAGAAGATTCGTAAGTTACTCCAAGATCTTAAATATTGTCCTTTCTAGCTAAATCACAATTGTTAATCTTGTAGTGGTATATTAGAGGAAGAGTTTTCCGGGTAAAAGTAACAATGAAACATTTATCAATATTGAGATAAAATTGATTTTGTTGACACCATTGGCTTAAATTATTTAGTTCAGTTTGTAATGAGATTTGGTCCAAATGAGTTGTTATCGTATTAAAAATCTTTAAATCATCAGCAAATAGAAGAGATGATTGAAAAATACAAGATATATCATTTATAAAAAGGTTAAAAAGCAGAGGTCCAAAAATTGATCCCTGAGGTACCCCAGAAGTACTGTGGAAACCATTATTAGGTCATCCCGAAAGTTTTGTCGCTCTTGGGAGCATCTGTATACAGTGTATTTTTTGGTACTTTTCCATTACGGTAAATCAGTAAAATACTTCTACTTCTATCTAAAGCCAATTTGGCGAATTTTGGCTCTTTTATTGTTGGCTCACTTTTCCAGCTTTCCTAGTTTCTACGATTAATAAGATTTTGTTGATTTCAAGTTGCCATTAATTGAAAACTTTCAAAATTAAAATTCAAAGTAATTTAAATTTAATTTTAAGTCATATTAAGATTGTAATAAATTGAAACTCATTTTATGCTACTTTTGTAGAGCGGCGGTAGAATTTCTAGCGATCTAGATTCCTGTAAATGATCATTCGGATCTTTCCTAATAGAGGGTTAGGAGTAGCAATCCAGCAATTTAATATGGATGATTGTGATCAAACTCTCCGGATGCCTCGGAAAAAATTTAAATCTAAGTTAAATTTTCCACAGTAGCCAGTTAATTTTAATTTAAAAATCTTAACTTTAGGAAAAATGCAAAATTTTGAGCCGAAAAGAAATGAAGTAACATGTTATCATAGATTTAAGGAAAGCCCAGTTGTCGATCAGTTCCCAAAATCAAGCCAAGATGCCAAGTTGACGGTAGATAAGGTTACAGTTTATATTGGTATCACATAATGGAAAAGTGTCAAAAATATCTTATATACAGATGCTCCCAAGAGCGACAAAACTTTCGGGATGACCTAATAGAATAAGTAGATTTGTATTTAATGTATAAAAGTCGTTCAGAGAGATACGAACTGATCCAAGAGAGAAGTCTGGGACAAAAACCCAATTTAGCTAGCTTTGATAGTAATATTTTAAAATTCACTGTATCGAAGGCTTTCGCAAAATCAGTGTAGATCACATCTAGTTGTTTATTACTTTTTAGGGCTTTTGTTATATTAATGTTAAGACAAAGCAAATTAGTAGCTGTAGAACGTTTCTTAATAAAACCATGCTGGTTAAGAGAAATTATATGATTGGTCTGCAATGCTAATTTTGTGTGGATGATTCTTTCAAAAATTTTGGCAAAACTGGAAAGTATTGTAATAGGTCTATAGTTTTTGATGTCTGATCTATTGCCTTTTTTAAACACAGGTATAATTTTTGATTTTTTCCAAAGTTCAGGGAAAACACTAGTATTAAGAGACAGATTGAATAAGATTAACAAGGGATAAATCAGACTTGCAATATTGGCTTTAATTATAAAGGGTGGAATAAGATCTATACCAGGAGAACTTGAACCCTTTAGCTTTCTTACACTATCCTCAATATCCGACAAGGATATACTATGAATTCTGACAATATCAGTAGAATTAGGGCAAGGATCAAAATCACTCGAGTTGCCTAAATCTTCATTATTTGTGTAGACACTGGAAAAATATTTTCTGAAGGCTTCTGCAATTTCTTCGTTAGTCTTTAGTTCAGAATTATTATAAGTCATATGACAAGCACTATGAGGTTTATGTTTTAGGCGATAGTATGACCAAAATTTTTTGGGATTTAACTTTAAGGATTTCTCAAGTGAATAAATGTGGTTTTTGCGAGCTTGTCTAATGTCCAATTTGATATCTTTACGTAGAGATTTAAGAATTTCTAAATCAGAAATGCAATTGTATTTTTTATATTTTTTTAAAAAGAGATTTTTTTAATTTAACGTTATCCATGATTGATTTGGTAAACCAAATAGGAAATTTTCTTTTGAAAACAACTGTTTTAGGCACACATATATCTAAGACATTGTATAAAACAGAGTAGAATTGGTCAACAGCTTTGTTTATGCAAGTATGTTGATTCAAAAAATTCCAGTCAGTAATAGATAAAAGATAGTGCAATAAATTAAAGTTGGCTTTCTTAAAATTATATGATTTGATTTCAAGATCTTTTGACTCAGGCTTACAATATATGACCTTTTTAGTTTTATTTAAATTAATTATTATAGATGGATGAAAGACATCTTCAGGCGTTATTGAGAAAACTGGTCGAGCTACAGAGATAGAAAAATGTTCAGCTCTAGACAAAACAAGATCCAATATTCGACCCATATGGTTTTCAATCATGTTATATTGATTTAATTTGTGTAAAGTAAGAAAACCAATAAAATCCTGAGTAAAAACAGTAGAATCCACATGGTTGGGAGTTTTCCAATTAATAAAAGGCATGTTAAAATCACCGACCAAAATGATGTTTGAAACATTAAAAAAGTGGGTGTCAATTACATCATAAAATTCATGAAACACATCAGGGCAATTCCACCGTAACTCACGCTACATTTTTTTCAAAATTGCAATTTCAAATAATTTTTAAATATAGAAATAACTATTATTTTCTTTCTAAAAAATCATACATATCGAAATTTATGCTAATAATTTAAAATTAGTATTGCGAATCTTTTAAAAATTTTAGTTTTTTAAATATTAATTAAAATAGAGTCGTAACTCACGCTACAAGAAAAAGACATGGATTTATGAGTATAAAATTCAAATTTGTTTTTCTGCTTAAATAGTGTTTCAATAATTCTATATGCTTGTCAGGTGTTTAAATATACTTCCCTTATTCTAAAATAGCAAACAGTTTTACTGGGAATGCTTAAGAAAATCAAAAATAAAATAAAATATAGAGAGCTGTTCGTAACTCACGCTACAGTACTTCGTAACTCACGCTACATGTGTATAAGCGTTCAGTTATTCATGAATATAAATATAATGGACCATATCCGTCTGACGTCACATTTCCCCCATCATGTGACCTACTGAGCTTGCAATTGGTTACCACAGAGATGGCTTGTAGTGAGATATGATGATAGTGAGATATGATTTGATAGTGAGTTTGTTTTCCCCTTTCACGTGATTAAATGGGCGTGACACGAATATCGTCCATTAAATTGATTTAAACACTTTATTTCATTTTTACTATAAAGTTTATGAGTATATTTAACAAAAAAGTTGTAAAAACTAATTAATTTATTTTTAATTTTCTAAATAAAACATACATTTTTCATTAACAAATTAACCTTTAAAACAAATATTTCTAAATATTGACTTTAAATGCTGACATTCCGATAAAAATAATTTTACACAAAATTTAAGCAATGCAAAACACAATTAGATCAATACTGCATAATTATTCCCTAAAATAATTAGAAAATTTTATTATTTAATTTTTTCCTTTTTCTTGATCATGTCCCTGTTCATATGGAATAGCCCATCAGGGTTTGTGGAGGGTGGAAAGTAAGCACAGCAAACATGAATGCCAATATAATTATTGAATAAAAGTTTAACCCAAATAGATTCACCACTAATTTCAATACTGTTGCCAGATTCATGTAAGCCTGCTCTGCTGCCAGATCCTCAGAGATGAGATTTTATGTATTACGAGGGTCTGTCAGCAGGGCGCGCCACACTATGATTATTGACAACGCTATTGGATTTATTTAGGTATTGTTAAAATATTTTCAATGTCTTGTGCTTTTATGAATTTGATGATATCTGTTTTAAAATCTGCGTAATTATTTGTAAGTTTGGTAGTTTCATTTAATTTATTGAATAAATATGGATCTAAAAATACATGCGATTTATGTAATATTTCCTTATAAGATTTAGGAGTTAAGTAATTACCTTTTGTTCCTCTTGTTACATAGTTTACTGGTTTGAGTTCGTAAAAGTTTTTGTTCTTAAAAATAAAAATTAATAATCGATAAACAAAAAGCTGGCGCACAGTTAGAAATGTTATGGGTTGCTGAAAATTATTGAAATGAGAAAATAATTTATTTTGTAAATGTAACAGAGATTTAATATTACTTATATAATCAGATGCGTAGCAAGTTATACCATAATTAAGAACAGATTGCACCCAAGAATAATACAAGGTTGTTAAAAAATTTTGGTCAACTATTTTTTTTTTAATTTAAAAAAAGTAATATTATAAAACCTCAATTTGTTAAGTAAGTTATTAACATGTGATTTCCATTTAAAATTACTGTCTATTTGTAAACCTAAATATTTGATTGTATCAACTCTGTAACACATTAACATGTGAATTCCAAATTGCAATTAACATTCAACTAAAATATTAAATTAAAATAAAGTCTTCATCTTATAACACCAAATACTTTGATAAATAATACGTAATTGATTATAAGCTTTCAAAACGTGACTAAATTGTCATTTCTCAAATCTGAGTTTCTACTATACAGGGTGTCCCACGAGAAGTTGCCCAACCCCCTTAACTTTTGAACCCCTACAGATATAGTCATGAAAGTGGGGTCTAGGTATAGTAAAGTGACCATGCCCTATCCAATGAGACAACTTCTAACGCCCTCTAGCGGAAAATTTAGGAGTTATAATTTTTATTTTAAAAACTATTTGAGGTATGTGAAAAAAGTCAATGACTAAGTTGTAGAACAGCTTCGATTCAGTAGGAAAAGACACCTTAATGAGAAAAATTTCTTGAATAAAACCCCTAAAACCCACGCTCAATTAGGTTGAATTTACGTAGTTTTTACCTCTTAAACTCTCCTAACAAGGCGAAAATGAGAAATTTCATTTTTATACTTAAGTAAATGACTAAAAGTGTTCTTAGTTCATTAAATTGAAAAATTCTCATTTTCGCCTCGTGAGGGACGTTTTAAGACGTAAAATCTACGTAAATTCAACCCGATTGAGCGTGCGTTTTAGGGGTTTTATTCAAGATATTTTTCTCATTAAGGTGTCTTTTCCTACTGAATCGATATTGCTCTACAACTTAGTCATTGACTTTTTTCACATACCTTAAATAGTTTTTAAAATAAAAATTATAACTCCTAAATTTTCCGCTAGAGGGCGTTAGAAGTTGTCTCATTGGATAGGGCATGGCCACTTTACTATACCTAGACCCCACTTTCATGACTATATCTGTAGTAGGGGTCAAAAGTTAAAGGGGTTGGGCCACTTCTCGTGGGACACCCTGTATGTTACAAATTATAATCATGTTTGAAATAATTGAGAAATAAAACGAAGTTTACATCATATATACACTTCCATCTACCATCTTCGATGATCATGTCGTTTGCTTGTCCGACATTGCCAGATCAAAACCATTTTTTGGCAACGTTTTTGCGCGACAACGCTCAAAAGTTCAACACACGCGATCCTGCCCGATTCATGAGCTACGCGACGCGATCCTCCGCCGCCTTCAATCTTTCCTATCAAGTGCTAACCGTCTCTTCTCCCATTGGTCAGAGTGTAGTCAGGAGGCGGGAGCGACGTCGCTCGCTCGCACGGCACGGGTCCCTAGAGGGGTTGTTATCTGAAAGCTGAAAGCGCCCAATTGTGAAGGGAAAGGAAGGGGTTCGGTTAGTGGGTGGTTGAACTACATTCGTGTGAGAAATCTCCTTCTCGGTGAAAGCGTTCGGCTTGCTGGTGACCACGTGGAACTGTTTTTGTTATTAATTAGTCATGGTCTCGTTGTTTATTACTCCTAGAACCCTTCCCGCATATCGACACAGCTACCTCGTCAACGAGAAAACATGGATTACGACCCGAACTCCGCTTTATTATCTGGACTTGGCTGGAACAAACGAAATTATGTTCGACATGCAGTTCAAGAAACTTTTCCCGAATAACAGAGTTGAAACCGGCAATTTAGGCACGTTAAAAGTTAGCAAAAAACAGCGATTTCATCATGACGACATAAGTGTCGGGTGTGACGGTAGAAGAGATTGTATATATACCTATGCTATAGCCAATAATAGAAAAGTGGACAAGATTGGAATAGGAGTTTTTTTGGACTTTTTGAGATCTTTAAACGAGGGCGCGCCGTCACTGACATCTGGGAAAAAGGCTGCACAGTTCTTAAATTTGGCCAAGCTCATCGGTTACCCTCAATGGAGGGAAAGAATCCTATTGCCTCATAGAAATGTGCGTCACAGCCAGCTATTCGTCGATCACATCTTTTATATGATATATCCGTCAATATTAAAAGGAGTATACGAGCAAAAGTCCGAGTACCCTCTGCTGGTAAAGAAACTTTGGGACTTGTTTTGTATAACAGACCAAACCCAACTCCTATTCTTCATGGATGTTCCGGACGCTGAACATCTGAAATTTATTCTTGAAGAGGCAAACAAGATAAAGTTTGAGTTTTGGGGGATGAGATTCAGTGGAAAGGGATTGACTGAACAAGTATTGAAATATTATGTCAAAGAAAAACGCTTTGACCTTATAGCATTATTGCTAGATTACGGATTCACCTTTGGAGAGTGTGCTCCCGAAAACATGGATGAGACATGGTTCAGGTAAGTTATTATCTAACTTATACCTTTCATTTGTATCCTATGTAATAAATATGGGGATTCTGTGGTTCTCCCTCAATTTTTTTTTATATTTTGCCCATATTTTTTACATTAGGGGCCATTCATTAATTACGTAAGATCCCGAGGGGGAGGGGGGTTGGAAAAATCTCTACATACCCTTACTTGGGGGGTGAGGAGGGTTCAACCCATTCTTACGTAAGACTTTCCAAGTTAATGTAAAAAAAAATTCCAATTATTCTAATCAAATTACTATTGAATAACCCCAGAAAAACTATAAGGGGGTCTGGGACACAAAAATCGTGAGATTTTCAAAAAAGTTTTTTGCTTTCAAAAAGGAACCCTGTTTTTTCTGCTTAAAATGATGCTTGAATTATGTTTCTATCATAAATAGAACTGGAGTTACAATCACTTGTTGCCGGCTGCTTTGGTATATCAAGCATTATATTTTCAACATTCAAATCCGGTTTTCTCTATGATGTGTTTTTTCACTGTTTATCATCTTTAAATTGATATAAGTCAAGAACCGTTCAAGGTAAAGAGTTGAAATTTGAGATACATACGAATACATATGAATTTTTTAAAAAAAGTTGCATAAAAATTTCAAGAATTTTTTACTTAATTGTTCATATTTTTTCAAAAAATTAATATTTCTTAAAATGCATTGACCAAATACAGATAATATGTTTCTGTTTGATTAAGCGAAAAAAATTTGAAAATTTATCAATAATATTTTAAGTTATATCAATTTTAAATGACCCCACTTTTTTAATGAAATTTCAATTTTTAATTTTTTTAAAAACTTTTTGAATACTTTTCTGATGTGATTTTGCTTAGTTGTTAGATGGTTGATCAGTAAAAAAATTTCAAAATTCTAAGTTAATTAGTAAAGTTTTTAGAAAATTGTGTCCCGGACCCCCTTAAAGATGCTGATGATCTCGGTATATTATCGAAGCTTTTATTTTTTTCTTAAATGAAGGTATATCAGATGTATATTTTTTATAGGAGTAGCATTAAGTTAAGATAAAAAAGTAAAAAGAGTGAGAAATCTTTATTAGTTTTGGTTTCAACTTTTTTTGTTAATCATTTCGTGCGCTGAGGTTTTCTAACATTTTATTATTTTGAAAAACGAAATGGAATCTTACGTAAGAATAGGGGGAGGGGTTTGAAAAATCTTACGTACCCTTACATGGGGGTAAGGGGGGTCAAAAATTGCCAAAATCATCCTTACGTAATTAACCCGTTAACAGTGACATTTATTTCAGAAAAATTGACCAAAAATGGAAAATTTTTTTGACTGTTTAATTTTGTTCTTTGTATTAATATAAGTGTTAGAAAAAAGTTTTTTCATAAAAAATCAAAATTTAAATGTAATTACAAGTGTACTAATTATGCTAACATACACATAAAAAAGTATCGGATTACGCACACATCTTATTAAATTAGGAACAAGATTATTCAAACATGATGTCTCACAATCTTCTCTAAACGACGAAAAATCACTATCATCATCGAAACGAACTCAGTTTGGGCCTCACAAAGGGAAACGTCAATTTTTCTCCTGCCCGAGCTCAGCTCGGGCATCACAAATTCTGCACGTAGTGGTTGCCCGAGCTGAGTTCGGGCGACACTGTTAAGGCGGAAACAAATTGGAGCTGAGCGGCGTAAGCGAACAGCCACGAACACGCTCTCCGCTCTTAGCGCCTCCGAGTTGCGCGTGCGCAGAGCGTGTTTGTGCCTGTTCGCTTACGCCGCTCGGCTCCAATTTGTTTCCGCCTTTAAGGGGTTAATGAATGGCCCCTTATGACATTTGCCAGTTTGAAATAGGGAATAGGTCCAAAACTTTTAATAACCAGAAATCCCATACAAAATACAGATTTTTATAGCGTAGTTGGCAGCACGTAATCCAACTAAGCCATCCCGTCCCCTCTTCCATATGTATGATGTGTGTATTGATAGATTGCAATTTTGCTGAACTGACTAATGTAAACATAAGGGTCAACGTATCCTTTCTTCGTCCCTCCGACACGGAAGTGGGTAGGATGGAGAGAGAAGAGACAGCAGAACAGTTGTTTTTGTTTGTTTGCTTTGATACCCACGTGGCACGTGGAAATTAAGAATATTAGTGTTCTCGTATAGAATATTAGTGAATTCGTGTTGAATATTGATGAGAAAATTAGTGAACTCATGTTGGATATTGAGGATAGACGTAAATTCAATTGAAATGAAATTATTTTTTCATGGCACCTTTTGCAGAACATGCTTACTCAGGGTTGTTACGTTTAAAACAAAGCAAAAAAAAACCTTGTTTAAAACACATATATTTTTTAGAAAGTTGCTCCCTTTATTTAGGCAACAAACTCGCCATTTTCAAGTGTGGATCACTGAGCTTAAAAAGATTGTGTCCAGTATAAGGCTTGGGTACATACAAACCACCAAATCGCCATCACATAAAGCAGTTGACATTGCTTGATAAAGAGCACGATGCTGTGAAGAAAACTTACAAATATCATTTAAATGAGCGAACTGTTTGGCGTGTATTTAAAAGTACAGTAGAACTCCAATTATCCGAATCAATTGGGACCGGATCCCATTCGGATAATTGGATTTTACCCGAAAAAAGAGTGTAAAGGGTTCTTACCCAGCTGTTCGTTACTTACTTTCTTTAAAGTATGGACAATTGGCTTTTACACAAAGAATCGAACCCAAAATAGGGTTTCCCATAGAACTTTGGTACAAGACACTTCGAAACGAACTCTTTTAAATCTTTGTTTTTTGCTGCCATCAATAATTTTCTATAAGAACTTGAACTTCTATCTTCACTTTTCAAGCACTGACACAAAGTTTAAAAACATAGGTTTGAATTCTGAAGGCGGTTCGGATAATCGGCGATTCGAGTAGTTGGAGTTTGGATAATTGGAGTTCAACTGTATAACTTCTAATTTTCTATTTGAATTATTTCTTCTAATCTAATTTTTAATTTGAAAAATCAAAGTTAAAATTTAAAAACCATGGGTCTTCTTGCCATTTCTTTGTCGAGGGTAAAAAAAAACAAATAAAACATGTTTAAAACAAAAAAAACTATTTTTGTTTTTTATTTTAAAAAAAAACATGGTTTTTTCCAACCCTGCATTAGGGTGTCCCTTAAAATCGAAGGTCGGGGAAACTTTTGTTCCACCCCCCAATTTTTTTCCTTTTGGTACCCTAAGACTGTGTGCAAAATTTTAAATCGATCAGATAATATTAACACGTGCCCCAAACGGCCTAAAGTTAGAAAAATTTGACTTTTTTCTAATTTTTTTGAAAATTTTTAAAAATATGTTTAAAAAATCCGTTTCCGAATAATAGGGCTCTAACACATTTAAACAATAGTATTTGACCGTTTTTCATTGCTAGTTAGGCCAAAATGCCCAGTTAGTAACCTAGCCATCAATCAGAAAATCATCAAATTTGTCCATTTCATACCGAGGGTAGAAGAATCAAAAGGCTGTGGTAAACGACTCAAAACCGCAAAATTCCATGGCTAAACATCATTTGTAGAGCATATTGATGTGGAGATAAATTTTCTGGAGCTCAAATTAATTATTGGTTGCTTAATTACAACGCCACATTGGATTGCATTAAAACTAAAAAAAATTCTTAAAAAAAAGGTATGGGCATTTTTGATATCGGGTAATGGGTGTTTGAGGTTTCTATACTCAATTAAGACTAATAAAATTATCTTCGACAACTTTTTAAAGCTCTTTACGCAATTATAAGGCCCAGCAGATCTAATACAAGTGCAAACAATGGTTTCAGAACTATAGATATGGTAATAAATTCTAAATATATAAAACTGTCAAGAGAAATTCTGGAAACTAGTTAAAAATCAGACTCCATGTGTTCACAAGTATTTTATTCCGTAAGTTAATTGAAAGGCTGAAGTTAATACAAGATTAAACCGCTCTTCATATTAATTGAGTTATACTATCAGAAGGTAAGCAATTAACCCATGTTTATAGAGACTGTTCTTCTATTTCATCATAATTTTATTCGTTAACATAAAAAAATACCTGCAATTCAACAAAATAGAGTCATTAAAATCTAAGACACTTATATTGGATATTTAAATATCATAAATATTATCAACAGTTTCTTAAAATCATTCCTTCTTTAAAGTCTTTTTGTAAGTCAGCTATTCTTCGCTCTAAGTTTCCTACCTCTATATTCTCAAAGAAAGAAGGCTCTGTCACTTTAAAATAATTTAATTCCATAAACAATTTTCACGAAAAATTTACTCGAAACCTTAGTACTTCTTCAAGGACGTTTACTGATGAAAGGTTGACCAATGCGAAGAAAAACTAAGGGTAAAGTAGAGTAAAAAAACTGTAGCTAATATTTATCATTCTTTCAGCCACGGCCAAATAACAGTGTTTAATTGTTTTAATGACACACTGATATGATGAACTGCTGGTATTTTTATGTTAATGTATAAAATTATAATAAAATATTAAGAACAGTCTCTATAAACATGGTTAATTGCTTACCTTCTGATAGTATAACTCAATTATTCTGAAGAGTGGGTTAATTTTGTATCAACTTCAGCTTTTCAATTAACTTATGGAATAAAATACTCGTGGACACACTGAAGTCTGTTTTTTAACTTGTTTCCAGAATTTCTCTTGCCAGTTTTATGTGTTTAGAATTTATTACCATATCTATAGTTCTGAAAACACGGTTTGCACTTGTATTAGGAGATATGCTGACCCTTACAATTGCGTCAAGAGCTTTAAAAAGTTGTCCAAGATAAATTTATTAGTCTTAATTGAGTTTAGAAACCTCAAAAACCCATTACCCGATATCAAACATGCCCATACCTTTTTTTCCAGAATTTTTTTTTAGTTTTAATGCAATCCAATATGGCGTCTGTAATTAAGCAACCCATAAATAATTTGAGCTTCAGAAAATTTATATTCACATCAATATAGTCTACAAATGGTGTTTAGCCATGGAATTTTGCTGTTTTAAGTCGTTTACCACTGCCTTTTGATTCTTCTATTCTCAGTATAAAATGGACAAATTTGATGATTTTCTAATTGATGACTAGTAGAGATGTAAAATTCCCACATTTTTTGGGAGGCGGGAAAAAACCCGGGATTTTTGGGAATAAACCGGGATTTTTAGGGGAATATTGGGAATTTTGACCGTAAACAAACACAACGATATTTCACCATCAGTTTTCATTTTCTAGGACTTTTGAGGAGTTTAAGACAATTTTAAACATGATAAAACACTAGTAATTGATAGTTCTTTCTATAAACTATTTAGATTATTTCAGGAGGTTTATAATATTATATCGCTAACTTCTATTTTTAGCTTAAACCGAAATCCAAGTCTCAGAATTAAAATTAACCTTAAAACTATACAAATTATAGTATTATTATGACAATGAAAAATACTTGAAATCATTTACCTTTTACAAAAAGCTAAAGAATCAAAATTCCCAAAATTTCACCCTAAAATCTCAAAACGAGAATATTCAAAATATTTCTAATAGACCTCGTGACAGAGCAGTCGCAGAATTTAGACTTGCAGTGGGACATGACTGCCTTGCAAACCACCTGCACCGCATTGGCGTTTATGAGAGTCCTAATTGCCCACTCTGCAAAATGGATGAAATTATGGACAGGTCCCACATCCAAAGATGTCCAGCTCTGTGTGGGGGCTCCGAGGTGAGACGATATTGGAGTGCAAGAGCCTTGCTGATGAGATATTGACTTTTCTGTATCTTACTTTTGTATTCTTAATTGTTTTGTGAGATATTGTAGTCTTTTTCTCTGCCATTGGAAAAAAAAAATATTCAAAATTCCCATCCCAAAAAACCGGGTTTATTCCCGGGAATAAACCCGGTTTTTTCCAGCCTTTACATCTCTAATGACTAGGTTACAAACTGGGCATTTTGGCCTAACTAGCAATGAAAAACGGTTAAATATTATTGTTTAAATGTGTTAGAGCCCTATTATTCGGAAACGGATTTTTAAACATATTTTTTAAAAATTTTCAAAAAAATTAGAAAAAAGTCAAATTTTTCTAACTTTAAGCCGTTTGGGGCACGTGTTAATATTATCTGATCGATTTAAGATTTTGCACACAGTCTTAGGGTACCAAATGGAAAAAAATTGGGGGGTGGAGCAAAAGTTTCCCTGACTTTTTGAAAAAACGCCCAAATAAGGGACACCCTACCCTGCATGCTTATATTAGATACGTTTTCTAAAGGCGGTACTAGTAAACTTATTTGTCGTGTTTCAATTCTTTACTTAACTACGTATAGGGTAAACGACCAGTCACCAGTTTCCGTCCAAAGCGTCAATCAGAATAAGAAAATAAAAAGATGTAAAAACTTTCTGTCAACGCTAAAAATTCGTAAAAATTATGGGTAATAAAATAGCTATTTCGAAAATCGCCTAAAATTTTTATAAAAAGCTACAAAAAATAAAAATATAAACACATTTCAAAATTTGCTCACTTTTTAGTGTCTCGCAACTACGTTGACATGGTCGTACGTTTTCAAAAAACTTAAAATAATTTCTTTGAAAACGATGTTTCCGATATTCTTGTTTCATGGGCGCATAGTTTATTGTCTAAGCTTAACATGTAGACAAAAATTTTTAAAAAAATAATTTTTTAAATAACAATTTTAGTGTGGTCGGCTATTGGTACGTTGTTTTACCTATCTGTACCAATATCCGACCAGAGTGGTCGGAAAATGGAGCAGTGTATTTTTTGCCTCGTACCAATATCCGACCACTGCATAAAAAATGAAAACAATTAATAATTAACAGAAATAAACACTCACAAATTAATAGAAATAGGTTAAAAAAAGATTCAATTTTAATGAAAGATTATCTCAAACGATATCTATAATTCAATTTCATTAGTTTTATTTGATATTTAGCAAGTTTAGTTCAAAAGTCTAAATCACTTGTTTTATTATTTACCTAGCCCCTATAGGTATAACCTTAATTAGGTTTTTAATTAAATTTCGTACTTACTTAGTTTATAAGTAAGAATTTTAATTAGTTTTTACTAAACAACAGTTTAATTATAAATTATACAATTCCTTATCTGAAAATCGTTTGAGTTCCGCATTAGAAGTAAATTAAATTTATGAGCAATAGCCTGAAATCTAGCACATTTAGCGAATTGATTTAGTCCTTTAAGATTCACATGCATAGAAAAAGCTTGAACTTTTCATATGCATTCTGATATGCCTTATTCGAAAAACGATCTCAGGGGCGCTTTGGATGACATCTGGAACAACCAACAGAGTATTCGAGCAGTGTCTCGTAAATACGGAATACCACATTCAACTATTATAGACAAAATGAAGTGTAAAAATACTTTGGATGCTAAAAAAGCACCAGTATTATCTGCATTTAGAGGAGGAGACTTTCCTCGTGCTACTTCTTTTATTTCTAAAGAAAAGCCAACATCTTTAGTGGCATCTTCAGAATCGACTGCAAAATCAGCACGAAACATCAGCCCTGCCTTCGCAACATCAATATTTTGGCCTGGCCAATCACCTGAAAAAAAAGAACTTAATTCAAAAGAGAATGAAATTCCCATCAGCTGTTGGAGCGGGGTTGTGGAGAGACTACTGGAAGCAAAAAGAAACAGAAAGTAAAGAAAAAGAAACAAGGAAGAAAGAAAATAAAAAAAGAAAGAAAATATCAGTGTAGTATATGGATATGGTCGATTAAACTATCTGACAACACTGAAAACAAAATTATCTTAAAGAAAAAACCCTCATATATTAAAAAATAAGTAATTATAATCAATAAAAGTATGCAGTAATAATTTTTTCTTGTTTATGTTTATTCCTTCTGTTCCTTATTTTAATATTTAAGGAGGTTAAACAAGCTGGTCGGATATTGGAGCATGAGTGGTCGGATATTGGTGTAAGGTGGACGGCTACTGGTGCAATGGGAACAAATTTACACATTGTAAAAATTAACGGGTTAATTTTTTTTTAAAATATACATATTATAAAAGATAATTTTAGGTACATAATGGCGTAAGTAGCTAGAAAATTGATAGATTTTCCTAGGAGTTATTGAATTTTGAATGTTGAATTTTCCTTAACTGGTCGCGTACTGGTGCGTTTACCCTATTACATAGTTTGCAATTATATTCCCCATAAAATGTTTCAGTATTTATTTGGCGGAGAAATAATTTAGAACGGAAGTATTATGCAATGATTTAGATTAAAATAAGACAGATTAAATTTTATTATTTTGACGCAATATTCTCCATTCGGCGATTAATGTATTCCCTGAAATAGTGTAGTATTTTAAGTTAATCCATTTTTTTTTCGTCAAACATATTCTGTATATTTTGAGAGCAATCTACATAAAAGAAATACTTATTTTTTGAAGTTAAAAACCCTAAATGGTATCATTTTTAGACATTGTCTTAATTTTAAAATGTGTTAGTCTTTTTTGCATGATTTTTGACCAAATATTTACTTTAAATATTTACATACATCCCATTTTAAAACATTGACGGCTTAGTGCAATTATTTTGCATTATATATTTAGAAAAAATGTTATATAAATTTGTGGTTCTGCCAATGTTATTGGTAGTTTTTCCACTCAAGTCCCCTGGTAGGAATCAGAAAAGCTGCAATCTGTCCAGAATACCAGAGTTAAGTAAATATTTATACAGAATGTCTCGAGAGAGAGATAAGTGTCCCCCCTCTTTAACCTTTTTTCTCAAATATTTGGCAAACCGATGTTATATTTAAAACCGTCCATCTCAGTATATACTAATTCTAAACTTTTTTTATGTTTTAGCGGTCACAATCCTCTGACTGATGTATTTCCGGACCACACCGATAAAGAAATCCTGCACAACAGAATCATGGTGCAGTTCCTCGTAAAGTGCTACGAAAGCTGTAGCAATCTAATCGAACTCCCGGGATTCATCGAAGTGTTCCGGAAGGTGTCCCGTACGCTCCCTCTTCCGTCTCAGTCACCCAGCTTTGTCCGAAAAATTCTCCTTGACCACTCCTCTCATGCGGCGGTAGAAGAGATGACCGCCATCTACAAGACGTCACAAGTTCACCCCTCTGACATCAGCGGGGTAGCGCCGCAAACGTTGAGCCACCTGAGTCGATGCGTCATCAGGAATCGGTTGGCAGCGAACTACCAACTACCGTCAGCAATAGCAGATTCTCATCTGCCAATCCTCATCAAAAGCTTCTTAAGACTAGATTTCTGAACTGAACAGAGCCATTCATGATTGGGATCTAAAAATAATCTGCTGATTCAACAGTGAAATATGTCAGCTATGCTACCAGGAAAGAGTTAAGAACCTGTCAAAAAGATTGAAGAACCTGTAAGAATGGAGTTGCAATAATAAATGGAAACTAATATCCAGCATGAGGTGTCTGTTAAAAAAGAAAACAGGAGCAGATCCCCTCCTGGTTAAGAAAAAAAACTTGAATATCAAAATATTTTATTGAAATAGTCTTACAAAAATAAATTCACATCATTCAAAATTCTCATTTAACTCTCTCTTTTATAAAAAGATTGTACAAAAATGGAATTGTCTACAGTTTTTAACAACAATTTTGTCAAACATTACACAATCTACACAACTACAAACCCATTATTTATTCTCCACATTTCTTAAGTTGCTTAAATGAAAAGAAAACATACTACTAATTTCTAACCAGGAGTTTAAAAATAGAGCAGATTTCATACTAATAAAGAAAATATCTATCACAGTATTTAATCAGTCTACATAAGTAGGTTTCAGTTTTTCAATCTTTTTTGGAAAATCCTTACATGCTTCACATAATCATGATAAATAATTCCATTTCCAGTAACATGAATAATTTAAGTAAAAAAAGATAAAGTAGGAAAAACTAAGTACTAAACAAACTCTTCAATGTTGAACAGGCTTAACCCTTTCACTCCCAATGATGCCAATTGGAATCATGGTATTTGGGATTTTTTTTCGTCTTTCCTAGAGATACCAAAGATTCCAATTGGATACTATTAGAATCTTCATCCAACTCTCTTTTTAAAAATATTTTTGTTTTTACCTTACCTTTAAATTTTCATTTCCCAATAAACGATCAAAATTTAGCTTTTTGAAAAAAATTTTTTTTGGTAAAACATGTGTATAACAACTTTAATTTTGAAGCAATTTAAATTAATCAAAATAAAATAATACTGTTTTATTTTGTAAATAAATGATTGTAAAGACTATTTTGACCCTTTAAAATAATATTCATCAAAATGTTTTGGTTTTAGAATTTATTGAAAAGTCATGTGATTCCAAATGGCATCATTGGGAGTTCAGGTGCACTTGCTTACCAGTACATAACATGTTAGAAAATGCTATAAATCAAATATAAAGCTATATTTCTGACAAATTACTTTAAATATTTATTAAATGTAACCATTGAAATAAAAAAACAAGGCAGCTACAATTTACTCTCGATATCTCGAAATTCGTTATCTCGAAAATTTCGTTATTTCGAAAAATATTTTACCCTATCGACAAATTATATAAATGTTATGCATATAAATGACTGTTTTTATCTTAAAAATAGAACATATCTATTTACAGTATAACCTCGATATTTCGAAATTCGTTATCTCGAAAACTTCGTTATTTCGAAAAATTATTTTCATTATTTTTGGATTATTTAAAGAAAAAATAAATAAAAATGTTAAAAAATAATCTTATAACAATAGTTTATTCCAATATATACCTTTATTATCATTTATGAACTCTCTAGGGTTAAATGTGACATTAAAATCAGTACCACTTTTTTACCCCTTAACTCCCAATGATGCCATTTGGACTCATTCAAAATTTCAATTAAAAAATTAAGATTAATTTTTTTTCTTTTTACCCTGTTATTAGGAAGGCAAAATGAGCATAGTTTACTGATTTAAGAATTTTTTGGTTGAAAAATGAAAAGTTGGGAGTGAAAGGGTTAAGATTGTCTTAGATTGAAAGAGTTGAAGAACATTGGGGTCAACAAGGGTTTGTTATCAAGACACCTGAATGCAGTTAAAAATCTTTTAAGCTGATTAAAGAATCTACCACAGATATCTTCATTAATACAATGGTAATCCACTGCAATTCTCAAACTGTGGGTTGGCATTTCTTTTTTTGATGGTTGCAAAACAAACTACCATGACAATGTACCATTTAAATATTTATGAAAATAAATATATGCAAGACAAAACCCTTCTTTTAAAAATATACTTGATACACATTTTGGTAAGCAGATTTGTAAGAGGAGGCACAAATCTCAACTTAAAGGTAATAATAGTTATAAAATAGTCTTAATTATGATTTTATAAATCATGAAGTACAAGTTCTGTTCTGGTGTTTAAGAACATAAATTATTATAGTGCATGTAGAAGCACTCTCTAGTTTTTAAATGGTATATTTAAAAAAATAAAAATACTGTATATTTTGGAGTATAAGCCAAGAACTTTTAAGTGGGAGTGGACTTATATTCGGATCTGCCAATCTAGGCAAGTAGCAGATGAAATGGGATTAAAATCCTAAAAATATTAACACGAATGAAGTTTAAACATATCCTTTGTAGTAAAATACTAAAATAATACTGTTACTGATGCAAAAGTTTTTAAAAAACTATTATAATTTAACATCAGCTTATTAACAGGTGTTGAATTAAAGTTAAATGTTTGGAAGGGAAAACTTTTCAGCTTATATTCAAATATACAGTACCAGTGATTATATTTTACTGGACGAATTCAGAAACTTGAGCATAATGACTAACAGATGGATGGCGTATTCACAAAAACTGAAGTTATGTTAGTCATATTTAATAAATATCAAGATGTAAATATTATCATTTCCTTTTAAAACAGACTAAAGAATAATTTAATTGAGGATACTTTTTCCGCACATACTATTTTTAAGTGGATAATTTTTAATATATTGGCTTATTCTAACCAGAATAGTATATTCAAATGTCTATATATCACATAATATCTAAAGAGAGCATGATTTGATCTTAGAAAACTGGAATAGACTTTCCTTGATGAAATATTATGGAAGCTCTTATAGCCATTTCAATCCCTTCTACAATTTTGGTCTTTATAAGAACCAACTCCAAGTGTAAAACTTGTAGAAGAATATCACACATTTAAAAAGTAATAAACTTGTTAAACAAAACTATATTTTCTGATACTTTAGGGAATTTGCACATAATTCCTTCAAAGAAATATTTTAGAAGACTAGCGAAATAAAAAAAAAGTAACAGAATCAAAACAAATTTAGAATTAAAGCTAGAAAAATCAATAGAAATACAACTGAATACAAAGTTCAATATCTTAAATTAGCTATAACAGTGTTGGGCAGCTAGAGTTCTATTGGAGTAGTTAGCTTTCCTAACCATGAGAAAAAGATGCAATGTATTAAAATATGTAATGATATTGGTGTTTTGGCTAATTTATGCATGCATCTAGCTCAATATAGAATATAAATTTTAGATTTATCACATTGCCCGTAACATTTGCATATAATACAATTACAGAGAAAATATGTGGTAGTCTGATTCAGTTCGAAAATCCGTCCCTACAGGAGCAGTTTTCCTGCATTTTTTCAGATTGCTATTAGAGAGCATCACTATAAAAGCTTCCACTGTACTACAATTTAAAGAGAAAAGTTTGGAATACAGTACCAACAAGATCAAAAACTAACAAATAAACTATATTCTAAAACATAGGTACACATATTTGCACAGATAATCTTTCTTTTGCCATCACACATTCTGACTACCATACATTTCCTAGAATAAGCTGAGAATTTTTGGTGAGAATTCGGATGCCAAAATGGGGGTCAGTTGATATGTGGATCTAAAGATAAATAGGTTTCCTTTTTTCTGTGAAACTTGAGCATTGCATATTTGTCATGGCATTTCAATACAGCAATTACATTTTAAAGGAGTAACAACGGCATATAGTCTGACCACCACGAAAAATTTTTTTTGATTTTGTAAAATATTGTGGAGATGTAATGGAAATGGGTTATTTCCCTCAATTTTAGGGGTGATGGTAATTCATCAACAGTGAAGAAACATTTTGCGCAAAATCTGTACAACTCTCATTATATTATAACTTCTTTTCTAAGTTTTGTTTCTCTCTCAAAGTTTTTCTCGTAGTGGTTGCACAATACCCAAAAAAGCACTTCAGCATGCCAACAGTAAGCAAGGTTTGTGGGCGAATCTTTTTTTTATTTTCAGGTCACAATGCAAGTGACTCCTGCAAGTGATGATGATTTCCACTCAGGTTTTGAATTTTAAGTAAATTTTTCACAGAAATGCCACACTCTCAACTTATAAGTAAAAATATATGATATTTGAAACCAAATATCCAAACCAAATGATATTGAAACCAAATATCCAAGGTAAACTCATAAAAAAACTACTGATAACATTACATAATAAACCCTTTTATCCACTTAATATGCCGAAGCACTACACTTATCAATGTTTTAACTTTAAAATCAAAATACTTTTGAAACAAACTTTTTTAAATACATAAATAAGCATTCAAAACATATAAGCAATGAATTTTCAACTGAATAATCATGGAAATTATATCCCTAAAAATATGCTCTATTCCAGTATTTAGCTAATAGAAAGACTTATAATTGCTTCACAGGAATGTATTTTTTTCTGACTAATTTCTAATACTGATAAAAGTAGTAAAATCCAAAATTATTTACCAAAACTAAAATATTACTTCAGGATCATTTAGGTGATTATTTTACAGAGGAATTTCAATTTCATATTACTAACTACGGGTAAGGTTAAAATCAGAAATAAAGAGAAAAAGGGGTTTATAAAAATAAACTTTGACTGTACTAAAATCTCCCAACATACTTCTCAGATTTTAATAATGCTTGAATGGAAGGAACTTTTGAAATAAATAGTGAGCTTTATTTAAAGCAAAAAATAAATATATTACAAATTTTATAATCTTTTAAGCAAACTTTTGAATTTTACAAGGATGATCGTTAATAACAAAAATAAAATAGTTTCCTTTCATTATGTATATAGCAGGTAAAACTCTAACAAGACCTACTACAAGAAATTAAGACTATTCTATTTAATGGTTTCATTACCTTTACTATCAAGAAGAAAACGGAAAAATACTGTCACATACTTAAATATCCCCTTTATCTTAAATTTTTCCATACTAAATGTTGAGACATATTTGGTGGTTCTGGGTTACTAGACTAATTTATATAATTTAACTTGAGATTTCATAATAAGTTTTTTAATGTAATACAATAAATCTTTAATTACAAAAATAATAAAAATTTTCTGTAAGGACATCAGAAGATTTTGTTTTTAAGAACATTTTACTAAAAATTTCACTATGCGACTAACTATCTTTTATATTGAAGGTAAATATTTAGTTTGATTACTATTTCTAAACTTAATTAAACACCACAGCCTAAAGTAGTAGCAAAGGAAATAAATATCAAAGTACAAAGTTTCATGACTTTAAAATTAGTTAAACCAAGAACTGATATCAAGATTAATGAGATAGTATCAAATTCTAAAGTAACCTGAAAGAAAATTCGGTGTTTGCAAAAGAAAATAAATAAATATTGCAGATAAATACTTATATACATTAACATAAACATATTTTCTATTAGATCACAAGTTATCACAAAAATCAGTAACAAAGAAAACCAATGAAAATGGCATTTAAAAACTTTAACTTAGAAATTCCAACTCTTAAATCCTTCGGTATGATGTCAGTCTTGTGATACAAATTATAGGAGATTTTCACTTTGAATACAATGTATTAAATGAAATTAATAAGCACACTTAATCAACAAAACATACTTAAAAGATTAGACAGACAAAATGACAAAGAACAACCTAAACTAATGAAGCAGTAGGTGGGAAAAAATCAACAGCATTATACAGAAAACTACAAAGGTAGGTTGACTTAATTCGAAATATATGAAGCAGTTTAATTTACCCAGACGTTTTAAGGTTTCTGGTATGGAAAAGGACGCAAAAACATATCCATTTAATGCACATTCTTGAAACTTTATATTGAGAAGTTATGTACAGAAATCTTTAAAATACTTATACATATTTATCTTAAAACTTTATAAAAGGCACTTACTTTTTAGGAGGTTATTGGTACATATTCATAAAAGTCATTAAACTATTAAAAAGTTAATTTGTTGGATGTGTTAAAAGTGCAAAGAAAACTGTTAACATAATATACAAGTAATTGTCATGTATCCAGCAATGTTATTGTTAGGATATAGTTAAATGATTATCAAAAAATAAAGTACATACAGTAGACCTTTTAACTGGCTTTTGTTTAACCAGATTTTTACTTTGATTGGCAGCCAAAACTATGCAGCAAATTGTTGAATTTAGAACCTTTAACAGAAAAATATTGAATGAATAAAAAACTCAACTTGATATAAACAAACCTAACGTTATTAGAAAAACTTAACAAAAGTATGCAATACTGATAAGTGTTTTTTTAATAAATTGGTTCATTTAATACTTTTTATCAATACCGAAGGTTTTTTTCCTCAATCCTTTTCTTCTGCCACTCTAATTGGAATTACAAATGACATGTTTTTACCTGTTTCCATAACGCCAGTTAAAATAAAGTCTACAGTACTTCTTGATGCATAGTGCAAAAATAGTGACAAAATCTTTAAGCACGCATCTAACATTAGTAATAGTTCCATCAACCTCTACTTTTATTTGTTGAATTGATCAACGTTAAGTATAAGTTGACCATTTGTTCTAAAATACTTTAACGGAATGACTAACTAAAAACTATTAATTTTAAAAAAAGTAGAAACTCTAAGCATATGTGTAACAAAATTAATAAAAAATTCAAAGCTTAATTTAGTATCACATAACTTATCATAATTTAACAAAAATATTTTGGTCAAAAAATAAGCTTCAGTAAAAATATATGGGAAAATAATAATTTTCAAGTTTATATCAACAAATAATGTTTTTTAAGTCTATTTAAGATCACAGTGAAAGTTAATTAACTTTCAAAACTTCATACAGGATAATACATAATTGAAAGAAAAAAGAGGGCAATAACAAATACCTAACCTTTATATCTTTTTCAAATTGCATTTAAATGGAATTGTGAATTTCATTCACTTTTTAGTACTGTAAAACAAATATTAGTGTTTCCGTAAAAAGGTATTTTTAAAAAACTTAACCACCAGTGTAATTGGAATGTAACAATACACACATAAATTGTTCAGCTATGCACAAAACTTGAAATTTTTAAAAACATCCCTCACTCCAAGAGTCTTCATTACGTTTTTTACCAAGCATAGATGGCATGGGAATACCAGATCTGAAAAGCATATAATACAGAATATATTTGCATATATTGACTAGTTCTTTATAATTTTAGTTCTAAAAACATATTTAAGCGGGTATAAAATATTTCTGTAAATTAATTGGTTATCAATTCAATACCCAACACTACAAGTTTCACAACACTAATTAACCATCAATCACTGAATCCTAACAGGTGGCATGCACATGCTGCTATGAGATTAGAATTTCCTCCATCTGATACTAGACCACAAGGGTTTAAAAGTTGCAAATTTTGAAATAATTATCATAGTGGAATCATTAGAAAATTTTTAGCCCAGATTCATTAAAAATTCACAGGGTTTTTCTTGTTTTTCCCTAGTAAAAAGTAGGTTTTTCATCTTCCTTTAACCCTTTCACCCTAGAGACTTACGGTGTCTCAGGCTGGAAAGATTTTGAAATTACGGCTGAGGCATTATGTCCCAGTTACTGAAAAACAACTAGGAACAGGATTAACGCCAAGTTGTTTCGCCAAACCTATCATATCTCATCTTTGTTGTCCCCCAGGTGATCAAACAAGCGCCAATATTGTACAGAACTGATTTGCTTGCGTATTGAAAGGGTAGAGTAGTCTCACTCTTGGTCAGCTGTGTTTTATTACTGCGATCATGACCCCTATCGCGTTCATGCTTGTTTAAGTTCGACACCATACTTCCTGATGGGTGGCAAATTCAAAGCAAATTTCTAGCAAACTATTCTACTAAATGAGCAGAAAACTGTTCTACAAATGATTTGGTAAATGAACGAAAGAACTGCACTTATTCTGTATTTTTTGCTCAGAGACATGGCTAACAAGATCTTTTTTGTTTATATTGATTGATGTGAGTCATTATGTAATTCATCTTATCTCATAGTTAAGTATGTAGGACGACGAAAGTAGTCAGTAAAATATTTAATTTTTTATAGTATTAAAACCCCCATTTTATAGAGTTACATATTTTGAGAAAAGTGCTTTCTTTAAAGTATAGCTTTCTATTAAATTATTAGAAAAAAACAAAAGATTTTTATCCATAAGCAAAGTAGTCTCAATATTTCAAGCTTCTTGTAAATCTGAGCTAGAGAAAAGAAGAAGTTGTAACTCCCAAATTATTACACATGTGAACACATTAAATTGTTGAAGACATGTCATATAACCATAATCCCCAGAGTCAATTAACCAAAGAAGAAATCCCACTCTATACAATCAGTATCAGCAGTGAGGCAATACATTGCATAATATATAAGTACATTTCTCTACACTATACTTCATACATACACTGAAATTTAAAATTAATTAATTAATTTTATTATTCCCATAATTAGATGTAAGCTTGGTTCCATCTACTTAAATTTAAGAAGACTACTGTACTTCTGAGACAAGTATAATAGTTATAAATGTGGTTAACCAAAAGGGGATCCGTTCAAAATCCCGACAATCAGTTGCCCGACAGGTACGTTTGCCCGACAATTCTCCCTCCTTCCTTCATTGGTATCGCATTGAATATGATGATGATGATGTCGGGCAAACGTACCTGTCGGGCAATTCATTGTCGGGATTTCGAACCAGACCCAACCAAAAGAGAGTACATCTATAGGGGCTTAAAAAGTCAGTTTGTGGGGATCAAAATAAAATGTTTCTAAAGTTAAATTGACATTACAATGGTGGGGAAGTATATCAGTATTTGATACTATAAAATTAGAAAGCACAGTATTTCAATATTTAGTTTATTCTTTCCATTTTTTAAACCACTTTAGCTTTTAATTTTGTAATAAAGTAATTATAGATTAACAACAAAAGAAAAAAGCTTATTAATTAGAATTAATTGAAAATTTCAACATGCACCAGTTTCAAAAGAGAGAATTGACCAGTAAAACATCTTGGGAAAAACTAAAATTATTAATAATGTATGAGCATTACTTGCATTAACTACTTGGAAAGAAAATTAATTAAAAAAACAATGAATAAAAAATGTTTGCAAAAATTAAAAAACACATCCAAAATAAAACTAAAAAATACGAACCAGGAACGCAGTTTGCAGATATCTATTCAGTTTTAACTTTAAATTTAAATTTCGATTTGATTACTCCAAAATAAAACATAATATTATTAAACAGTTTTTCTTATTTGTGTGATAATACATGAAAAGCAAAAATTTACCGAGGAATTGATCTTGTGGCAGAACTTGCTCTTGATGGCTTTGGTAATCCAGATCCAACTCTCTGTCTAGAGTCATTCGACTCTGAACTTTTAGTCACTTCAGATATATCTTTTTCAGGTGATAGGAAAACAGGTTGAGGTAACGACAAATTAGACTGTTTTGATATAGAAGGAGATTTGGCACCTCTTTTTACCACCATCTTGAAGGAAAATTTTTTTTCAATTAGTCTTAAATACATTAAGACATAACAAGAAAATAAATCACAGTAGAACACAGTTTGGGAATTATCAGAAAAAACAGTATAAGGGTCATCCATGTGAAATCAACACGGCACTCAACCTGACCCTCTCAGATTTTAATGAAACTTTCAGGAATTGTTCCCTTCTATGATATAAATGAGAAAATGCTTTTATTATTCAACTTTATCAGTAGTTATTTTTATTAAAATTTTTTGAAAAAAGGAAGAAAATGCAATTTTTCGCACTTTAATGTATTATAACTCCAGTTATATTTATCCGAGGAAAATCTATCACCCCTCGTTTTAAAGATAATTTTGCAAGCTTTAATTTTATATAAAGTTTAACTATGTCCGTGAAAAGCATTTACTTTCATGATTTTTTAAATAAAAAAGCTTTTAAAAAACAATGTGGTATCCTCCAATTTTTTTTAAAAAATCATACATATATTTAGCAACATTATAAATTATGATATCTGAAATTTACAGAGTGGGAACGCCACGGGATCAAGAGTTATAGCAAAAAGAGTTGTTTTGAAGTACTATTTCAGAGGTTAGAGTGACCAAACATGGCGCAGAACCCAGTTTTTGGCCACTTTAACTTAAAAAGTGGTGAGTAAAAGTGATAAAAAAACCAACTCTTTTTGCTATAACTCCTGATCCCATGGCGGTCCCATTCTGTAAATTTCAAATACAGTAACGGACCCTTTATCCGGCAAGCTTGGGGCCGACATCATCCCGGACTTCGGGATTTTCCGGATTTTGGGTCCGTTTTGGAAAAAACGCCATTACAGACGCAGCTGGTTTAGTAAAACCAAAATACCCGCTGAAACGGCATAGTCGGTTCCAATCGTAACGGATCCAGCAAAAAATAACTTCCGGCAAAGCACATGGGTCGTCGCGGCAAGAACCGATAGCGAGGCAGCAGCCGATTTTGGAACGGCCGTTTAAGCGCGGGGACGATACGGTTCGGCCGCGTCGGCTCGCGCCGAATCGTCCCATTCCGAATCGAGACGATGTCACAAAAGGAGCGGCTCATCCAATCATAACGGATCCAGCAAAAAAACTTCCAGCAAAGCACGTGGGTCGTCGCGGCAAGAACCGATTGCGAGGCAGCAGCCGATTTTGGAACGGCCAGTTAAGCGCGGGGACGATACGATTCGGCCGCTTCGGCCCGCGCCGAATCGTCCCATTCCGCACCGAGACGATGTCGCAAAAGGCGCGCGCAACCATTGCGCGTCGTAACAGCATTTACTCACTGAAAATTCTTAAAAATATAAAAAAACAAATTCAAAACGCAAGCCAGATTTCGGGTCCTTCCGGATTTTGGGTTCCCGGATAAAGGGTCCGTTACTGTATCATAATTCATAAAGTGGCTGAATATATGTATAACACTGTTCAACAATGAAAAAATTTCCTTGATGAAAATAGTCATTTCTTATAGATTTTGGGTCGCTGATTACGAAAATCACCATTAAAATTCTCAATTGACTCAGGATTTTCGGGGAACAGCCCCTCCCCCTTTATACGTTTTTCGACCACTTAATAACTTTATACTCGATTTTCAGGGTCAAAAAGCATCGCTTTAGTCTTCAAATTGCCCCCCAGGGGACAATAAAAGTTCAAATTAATAAAATATGATAAATTTATAACCAATGGATAGGTTTAAGGGGTAATTACCCCCCTAAAAATGCAAAAAATAGCTAAAAATTATAGAGGTTTTTATACGCTATTTTTCCCCCTTAATTTTTACGCAATTCACGTTTGAAGGGTCCTAACCCTTCCCCATGGACCCAAATTTGATGGCAATATGCAGCAATGATTTTTACTAAAAGCGGTTGAGGTGAGAGCGCCCCCAAAGCACCCACAGAAGGGTTCAATGCGGCACTTAGAGTTAAACAGTGCTGTACAATAAAAATTTGAAGCCACCAACTGAATTTTAGCTGATTCTTGTGTAAAATGATCTGCTGAATTCAAATATGACACCCATTTTCCTCCATCACCCTCAGTTTTTAAGTGGACACCCCTAATTGTTATCCACAGCCGTACATCTATTAACATCTTGAAACATGGAATCCTCACTCCCTAAAACCGGTTAGTTTTTAAAGAACTGAAGAGTTTCTACTTAGGATAGACCCAAAATATAAGAAAAACGTTATTTGTAATATTTTCAAAATCATCAATATTAATTCCTGAGCTCGGGAGCGCCTTTTCGATTCTGGAAGTCTTCCGAACTCTTCCGCGGGGGCTTCTGGGAGGCTAACACCTCAGCTGCTTTTAGTAAAAATTATTGCTGCATATTGTCATCAAATTTGGCTCCTTGGGGAAGGGTTAGAACCCTTCAAACGGGAATTGCGTAAAAAATAAGAGGAAAAAATAGCGTATATAAACCTCTATAATTTTTTAGCTATTTTTTGTATTTTTAGGGGGGTAATTACCCCTTAAACCTATTCATTTGTTATAAATTTATCATATTTTAATAATTTGAACATTTCTTGTAACCTGGGGGGCAATTTGAAGACTAAAATAATGCTTTTCGACCCTGAAAATCTAGTTTAAAGTTAGAAAGTCGTCGACAAACGTAAAAAGGGGCAGGGGCTGATCCCCGAAAATCCTAAGTCAATTGAAAATTTAAATGGTGATTTTTGTATTCAGCTACTCAAGGAAAAAATTTTGAAGGTCAAATTTGTTGAACCATTAATTTTCAAAGAAATTGAACGATACCAACATTATTTTTTAAAAAACCATGACAGTAAATTTATTTCGTGGACATAGTCAAACTTTATATCAAATTAAAGCTTGCAAAATTATCTTTAAAACGAGGGGTAACAGATTTTTCTCGGACAAATATAACCAGAGTTATAATATGTTAAAGAGCGAAAAATTGCATTTTTTTTCAAAGATTTTTAATAAAAAAATTACTGATAAAATGAATAATAAAAACATTTTCTCATTTATATCATAGAAGAGAACAATTCCTGAAATTTTTGTTAAAATCCGAGGGGGTCAGGTTGAGTTTTGCCATTTTTTGGTTGATTTTACATGGAATGACCCATAAGTAATGGAATTTTTGTTTAAAAACCACCAAATTTTTACTGGAAATTCAGGACCCTATTTCGAATACAGAATAATCATCAAAAATAATATAAGTTTATTCTATAAAATGTTACAGTTGCAAAACACGATGGACGTTTTCCCTTTTTCAACCTAATAATATTTCAGCTGACAAAATCTTAAAACCCACTTTATTTGACAATTAAACTATATATCTGCTTAGTTCACAGCATAAAAGTGAAAAATAGAACGACAGAGACAAATAAAATTAAAAATTATTGAAACTGGGTTATTAAGGCACTAACAATGGAGTAAGTAAATACCAATGCAGTCAAATATTCACTGGATAAAAAAGGTGAAAACCAGTTTAAATTATAAGTAAATTTTATTTTAGCTTAGTTTACAGCGCAAAGGATAATGAAAGAAAGACATAATTTAAATATAAATTTGATAAAAAAAATGGAATTATGAATGGACATAGATTTTGCCAAATTCAAGGGGCTTTATCTACCAATGGGGGTAGGTTTTTTTCCCCCTCTCTTTACACTCATGAGTACAATGAAGCTTGGGGATTTTTTTTGTGGAAAAAAAGTCATTTGTTTAATTCCAAAGCAAAGTATTAACTAGTACTTACTTTTGGAACAAACATGCCAATGATGTTAAGTCTTTTTCCTACTGTTCTACCTTTAGAATAGGTAGCAGTTGAGAAACTTGTATTTTCACTATGTATTTTTGTTTGTCTTGCAGATGAAGGATCTTTGTTCAAATTAGGAAGACTACGTCTGTAGCCACCCAGTTTAACTAAAAAGAAAATAATAAACTTCTAATAATATTGTTACTCACAATCTGACATAGTAAAGTATATTTTAAGTTAGTTGTAGTAAATGTATATTTTTAGTTTACTATTTAAGTTTTGTTTTAATTGGCTAAAATATGAAAAATCCTTCATAAAGTTTTTGCACTTTTGGTTATTTTATCAGCTTCTGAGCGTATCTTTATCAACATTGTTTAAAATAAGAGATGACTAATTTTATCTTCAAAAGGCATACCTTTCTCTTTTCCAACATTATGCAATGAAGCATTGGAGCCATAAGGACTTTCCGAAGGAGAAGATTCATCTGAATAGTGACAAGCTTCCAAGTGATGAGAACTTTCCATGGAATCATTGGTCGAGGCTAACAGAAAAAATAACTTCACTCACTTTTACCAAAGGTGCAGAAAATGATCCAAGGCCCAATTTTCCCCAGAACACAATTTATTTATTTTTAAAATACCAATTACAGTCAAACCTGTTTATAACAAGCAGGGTGATGCCTCATCTTTGGCTTACTAAATCTGAGTTCGCATTAAGGGCAAGTTTTAAAATTTTTACTGTATTTGAAAAATTTAATAGAAATTTACAACAGGAAAATGTGTCTGGAAATTATTCTTAGTTATATTAAGGTTTTGCTTATAAAAATTAGTATATATATTATAAAAATATAATTGAACTACTAAGCATTAATCATACAAATTACTTACAAACATTTTCAACTTGTAAACCAAACACTGAACTTTCAGATGTGTCTTGATCAGAAGTAGACCCCTTAGATGAAGTTGAAACTTTACGAAAGTACAAACCATTTCCTAAAAAATAATTAAATGAGAGGATTAATACCATTTCCTCTTTTATTTTTTAAACTAAAACGTTATGTGAAATAAAGATAAGTTAACCTGAAAATCACTCTCACATTTCACTCTAAACTTCACTTATAACAAGTTACATGAAGTAGATAACAATATGCATGCATGCTAAAACCAATGCATACATACCAACTTATGAAAACTTACATCAATAAAACTGTAATCATTACATAACAATACTACAATTTGAATACCTTCAAACAAAAAAGGTAAAGGAAAATTGTGAAATTTCCTTGTTTAAATTTAGAAATATGTTTAGAGTAGGCTAAGAAGATAGCTCTTGCCCCTTCTCATAGGAAAGGAATATCAAAAGACCAAAAAAGTACTTTGACTGCTGGCAAAAAACAAGCTACAATATACACTCATTGCCATAAAAAATAGCGCACCAAGAAGAAAAAGAGGTATCAAAACCAAATTTATTTCCATGATTACCCATAGTATGAAGGTTAGTTGATAAAAAATTCAGACTTCCTTGAAGTTCGGGGGCCGAGAAAATCAGTAAAAGTGTTGACTCCATAGGTGTCCATAACCGCTGCCACACGCCTTGGTATTGAGTGAAAGGGGCTCTAAATGGGCTGTTGGGAATTGCGGGACCATGGTGAAACAGAAAGGTCCATTTTTAGCCTCTAGTTTAATAGACAAAGATGTAAGAAGCTATGCGGACCAAATGGACAATCCGCAGTACTGCAAAAGACATCCATCCCACTGCCACATGTGCTCAGTATGATCTATTGGTACATTGACCAACCAGAGCTGCATCATTGAGGTTTTGCAGCCGGTTGTCGGTCTTAACCTACAGACCTGTCCTGCAGACAAGTTTCAAGATAAAAATGCACAACCACATGTTGTATGCAATGTTCAATCGTTCTTCTTACCCCCTAGGTTGCATTTTTACCCCGTCCTTTCCGTTCTCTAGAACCAACGCCCACAAAAAAAGTCCGGTCAATGAAGAGAAAGCCTCTAGCCCGGTATACAACGTCCGTTGGTGGACCAGATGAAATTTGACTAAGTGGGGACACACCATGTTCCCCCAATTCCCAACAGTCCACTTAGAGCCCCTTTCACTCAATACTAAGGCGTGTGGCGGCAGTTACAGACACCTATGGAATCACCTCTTTTGATTTTCTTGGCCCCGTACTTCAAGGAAGTCTGAATTTTTTATCAACTAACCTTCATACTATGGGTAATCATGGAAATAAATTTGGCTTTGATATCTCTTTTTCTTCTTGGTGCGCTATTTTTTATGGCAATGATAAAAAAAGGTTTTTATCCCTCTTAGTAAATTTCTAAAAATAAATTTAACTAGGCTTTGTGTTAAACCCCTAAAATAAGGAAAAGTATTAATTTTACCATAAAAGGATAATTAAAAGGCAAAATGGTTATGACTATACATACAGTTAATCATAAAAAATAGAATAAAAGCTACATTAGCACAAATATAATAAGATCAATATAAATGGTATTTAAAATGCAAATAATACTAATTTATTTTGAAACAATTACCAGAATTTCGTTTAGGTGTTCCTAATGGAGAGTTCATTCTCAAACCTGAAAAAATATAATGACTTGTTTATCTACACTTACATTACCAATAAATGAATGATCTTAATTTCAGAAGATTTAACAGAATAAGATCCTACTTTCTTCCTGCATACGTGCTACTTCTTGAACATCATTTGCATCTTCAAGAACATGGCAGCTAGACAAAGAGTCAGAGCTTACATCACTTCCTCTTCTACGTAAATAGTATCCTTCCATTTCTCTAAGCTTATCCCTCTTACGTGCAAATTCTTCAACATCATTTGGATCTTCAAGAACAAGGCTGCTAGACCAAGATTCAGAGCTTACATCAATTCCTTTATTACGCACATAAAACTCTTCAATTCTTCTCATTCTTTCTTCTAATGCATTTCTATCATTTAATCTTTTCTCTAACTTTTGAAGAAATTCCATAGTTTCTAATTTTTTGTGTCGAGTGAAAGTTGGAGGATGCATTTGAAATCCAAATGTTTCACCATGGAGTGGAGCTGTTTTAAAAAAATAATAACCATTATATATAACAAGTCGACATTGACTAAAATATTAATAAAATGAAATCAAACAATGAAGCCTCTTAAGTTCAACATACAAGCTATAGGCCTTTTGTTGGTAAGTTGAGATCCCCCTAAATTGGTAGTAGTAGGGTTTCCAGGCTGAGGAACTATTCTGTTAGGTGTTGATACTGTGAATTAAAAGAAACAAATCAGTGAGTGACATCAAATATACTACCATATATTATCACGTATAAGCCAAAAGTACACTTTTTTTTAATTGACCAAAAATTTGAAACCAATCTGTAAGTCGAGTGAAGACATTTTGCCTGACATTAAAGTCCAATCATTCAAAAAATGCTGCCTTGGAATAATGTGGATGGCACTAAGAACCATCTAATGCAGCGTTTTCACCCCAGGGTTCCACAAGCAATGTGAACAGGTTCCAGGTAGTAGTTAACTATAATGTGACGGTTCCAGGTAGGGGAGGCAGAAAGTACCAAACTCTTTTTTGGCATGCTATGATTCAAAATTTTTCTGGGGAGGACCCTGCCCCCCATTTTCCTAGTGCTTATGACATGGGATAGTTGAAATTGTCTTTTTAAAAGTTTAAAAAGAACTTTCTTAAATCAGGGGTAGAGTAAAACACTATTTTTCAATTAAAACCCCCAAATATTTTCTAGGGGAGTATCCCCAAGTAAAAAACCTAAGCATTTTCTCCCAAAATTGTAAAACCCTAAGAAAGTCCTTAACTATGACCAATAGTTTTAAATTCATTCAGTTTGGATATTTTCTTTTGAGAATTTGTTTTATTTTTAGGATGAGTTACATTTTGTAGGTAGTAATTTATAACAGTTAAGTTAATTAACTTCAGATATAAAAAGTATATTTTATTCTAAAACATTGATATTGCTCTTAAAAGAATTTAATGAGATTATTAGGGGTTCGTTAAACTTTAACATTGTCACAAGGGTTCCGTGCGGACCTGGAAAAAGTGCCCAAACCTACGAACCTGGTTCTGGGGAAGCCCCTGCCAGCTCCATAGGAGCAATACATAAGGTTTGAGAAAATTTTATTAGGTTCGGGGGAAGGTTACAACTTTTTCCAGGTCTGGTTCCGTGAGAGTAAAAAGGTTGAGAAACGCTGATCTAATGTATAAAGATGAAAATTCTAGTGTGGAAATCATTGAAAATTATGATGACGAGCAACATCGTGACATCTCAATGACATGCGGCATCCTGATATCTCATGACTGATGACGATTTCCATGAACTGCAATTCAGACTGAACTTGATCAAATAATTTTTAATGATAAAATTTTCTATTTTATGAATTGGTAGCTGATGTGGTTTTTTAATATGATCGCGAGGGGCTTCCGTGAAACTTAATTTTGAAAATATTTTCAAACACTTTAAGTCTGGTTATAAGCTGACACCCCCACTTTAGAGTCGGAAATTTTTCTGAAAAGTCTTAGGGGGTATGTTTACAGTAGTTATATAAGAACCATAGATTTTAGTAAGTTATTTAGGAGACCTAAAATCCTGCAACAGTTAAGTCTACCAAGCTTTTATAACAGGCAACATAAATAATACAAATTAACAAATACAAGTCGTGGACCTCAGAAAATATTCAGAACTTACATATTAGCCTGCCACTATTACAGCAAATCTGAAAATGTTGCAGTCAAAAGGTGGTTGTATACCAATAACAAGTTCGGGATGTCAAAACTCAATGTGGAGCAAAAGTCAACCATGTTTGTTTATGCATATAACTTCTTACAGCAACCATGAAAAGAAGGAAAAATAAACAATTGCCAAAGTTGAATAAAACTTGTGTTTTCTAAATGAAAGAACCCTACAGTCAATGTTCTTCCCAGAAAATCCCCTCACAGTCAATCGTAGATAGTATAACTGTGTTGATCCAAATAGTAACGGTGTTCTCTTAGGCGACATTTTTGGATTCAGTGATCAGTCAACAGACTCATAAACAGTACTAAAAAATCTAGTTATGGAAAGTTGTTGGGTAAAAATATCATTAAAGATAAATTAAACTTAAAAATAGAAACTTACGAATTTCAAGCTCATTCAATTTTGTAAGCAAAGCATTTTTTGAAAACTGTAGCTGTTCATTCTTTACTTCACCAGTACCATTTTGTAAGCGATTAAAAGGACTTTCATTATTTTCCTGATTTCCACTTTTTGGAGATGTATACAACCTGGAAGTATTTTACACATAAAAATCATAACAAATTAAAAATTCTGCCTGTGTGTGTTCTTTACAGTGGATTATTTTTTTCTTATACATACAGTAAACTCCCGTTAGTACGCCGTTCAAGGGGATTTGTAAAAACGTCGTAATATGCGGTACGCCAAATTCCATAAAACACTGTTTCAGCGATATAGCTAAAACCCGTAATACCTAATCTTACCTAGAAACCTTTTTAAGCGAGATTTTATCTCTAAAATAGAAACTAAAGAACAATGTCTAAAAACAGAACAAACATTCTTACCCTTTACATCTTTTACTGGTATATATCTACAATGAATGCCGAGAAAGAATGGATACTGAATACAGTATCTGACTTTACACAACAGTGGACTGAAAACTGACTGAGCTATGGAATGAAGAAGTCGAATTGGAGGAGAGGGGGAATTTCCAAGAAATTCAGGGAGTGTTCTGATTTGGAGAACTTACGTGCCCTGCAAGACACTGGTCATCCTTGTTTTTGAGGGCGCAACGGGGGGCCACTCAGGGAAAAAGGGGAGCAGTTGGGAAAAACCAGTTCTACCACATTGTTCTACTCGGGTTTTCAACGGTTCTGTAGCTCTTACATTATATGAAAGCAACTCGACGACGCAATAAACGGGATTTTTCTTCGGGGGACTGGAGAAACGCGTCGAAATATGCGGAAGTCGTAATAAGCGGGGGCGCTATAAGCGGATAGTTTTTAATGATAAAAGGCCTATATTGGTACCAGGGACGGGAGAAAAACGTCGTAATATGGAGGACGTCGCACTAAACGGGGGGCGTACTAACGAGAGTTTACTGTATGTAGTATGTATGTAAAACAGAAATTAAAATTAGTACAAATATCACAAGAATTAACCCTTATGCTATTTTTAATTTTTTTTCTTAATTATTAAAAACTAATATAATTTTTTATGAATATGTATCCAAAATTCAGACTTGGTGTACCAAAACACGTAAAGAAACAGTTTTTTTTAGAGTCAAATTTTCAAAACTTTTCTGGGGGACCCCCCTTCGGTCCTTGGAACTAAATTTTTCTAAACTTCTTTATATTAGGTTCTTTTAGATGTAATTTCTAACAAAAAATGTATAAAAAGCTACATTGAACATAATAAATTTCCTTGGGAGGGGGTGATAAATAATTTTGGGCCCCTTCCAAAATAAACTTCTATAAACGCCACTGAACGGGACACAAGTAGAAATAAAGGGGCAATAAAGTGAGTTATGAAAATAACTATTCACTTACCTTTTTCAAATGAAATAATTTATTTTGAAGCAGAAATAAATAATGATAAAGTAACAGGCATAATTAAGAACATATACAAACTGGACTTCTTTAATATTGGGGTTTCACTGCAGCCAAGGGCTGTAACCCAAGGTTTTAGTTTTTCACAGAACAGTTGGGTGGTAAATCCAAAGAATCTGGGCCTGGGTAGGCTTCCCATACCTCCAGGGTTACCCCCGACAGTCCGGGGAAATTCTGGGGTTTCCTACATTTTAAGATTTGCCGGACATTTTCAGGAACTTTTTTTCAGTAAATTTTGCGATATTAAGTCAATCAAACGATTTTAAAAAAGTAATGACAAATGAATAAATAAATTTGATATTTCTGTTTTAAGCCCATAGTTTGAATGTTTGTATCCTAGTTTTTAATCTTTGGTGATTTGGTTTGGTACTTATTAAGAAATTTCAAAAATTTGTCCTGGGTTGGATCCGAGAAAATATGGTAAGCCTAGGCCTGGGCAATATTTTTATTGAAATTTGGTTTTGCCAATGCCATTTACTTCCAGTAACCACTTTAACTTCATAGAACTGGGTTGCCAGAACCCATTATTTATTGCCAATTTTGGCGCCAGGGCTGGATTTTTTGGATGACCCTAGCTGGGTAATGCAGCCTGATAAGTAGGGGAGAGCGGGGATGAATGGGACAGGGGATGTACCGGACAGCTCAATTTTTTATACCTTAACTTCACTTTAAATCAATCCTGTAACAAGTTTAAAACCAATAATTGAACTCTTGGTTACATTATAAATGCGTGTATTCAATCAATTACCCTAGGGGTACCCAACCTTTTTTGGAGGAGGGCCACTCAAGGTATTTAATGAGGTGTGGAGGGCCAGAAATGAAATTACAGTAGAAAAGCAAAAGTGCTAACTGATGCTTAATAACAACAATACATTTTATAACTTTTCGTTTACAGTATTTTTGCAACTTGGCATTTTTAACAAATTTTTTTCAGCAAAAAACCCCCCGGAAAACAAAGTAATCACAAGCGGATCCAGGGGGGAGGCTAGGGGGCTGAAGCCCCCCCAAATGAAAAGTTTTACTCTATATAATGATATTTTATGCACTAAAATGAGTTAAAACCTTGTTATTTTAAGTTCAAATTTTTTAAAAAATTATGGGGGAGGACCCCCAGGCCCCCTTGGCACTTGTAACTCTGTTATTACAACTATTTTTTACTAAGTTTGTCAAAACGCAAAAAAACTATGTACGAAATTCGGATGAGGCGTACCAAAACGAGTTGAAAAAGTGGGGTTTTTGACTTAAATTTCCAAAAATTTTATGAAGGAGATCCCCCAGACCCCCCTTTTGGTAGTTGGAGCAGGATAATTCACTACCTTTTTCGTAATAACATTAACAAGAAGATTCAATTGGGTTATGAAAATTCTTAGGCTCCTGGATCCGCCACTGAAAGTAATAAAAGGTGTTCTAATTTCGTTCGCGGGCCGGATTCAGAGGGCTCGGGGGCCGGATCTGGCCCGCGGGCCGGAGGTTGGGCAGCCCTAAATTACCCATTATTTAAACTCCAAGAAAAGTTTTTATGAACGCATGTATTTTGTCCCATTCATCCCCGTGGTGGGGAAGGATGGGACACCAAGTGGGGATGAATGGGACAGTTAAAAAAAGTTCAAAAATTTACAAAATAACAAAGTTATTTTAAATATTGCACAATGTTTAGCTTTTTAAAGGAACAACACACTTCTATTTTCCAAAGAAAAAAATTAAAAAGGCATTTAAAGGGCAAAAACTGCCTACATTTATTCCACTTTATGACGAGTAAAATTAACACATAAACTGAAGCAAATCCTTTTGTTCTTTCAGCTCAGTGGTTGAAGCTGGTGTTATTTCTATTAATGCTACTCGCTTTTTATGGGTTTGTACTTTTAGGAGTGCAAATAGATAATTTTTGATGCCTGGATCTAACCCCCAAAGCCATTCCTCTCCTGCAGTAACATTTTCCCTGCCATTTTTAAGGAACTTTTCATAAAAATGGAGCATAAAAACCTAACTTGTTTGAATAACTGTTTAACCATAACATATTTGAGATGACAGTTGCAACTATTTGCTCATTAAGACTTTGCATATTCACACATGAGTTTGGAACATAAAACACAAGTTTAAACATAAATTTTTGCACCCTATTTATTTTAGTAAACTTTATAACAAATTACTTAAATGAGTTGAATATAGCAAGCTATTGATGGAAAGTTTTGGAAATAGGAAATGAAGAGATGATGGAACTGTCCCATTCATCCCCGCAACTCGTCCCATTCATCCCCGTACCCACTTATTTTTGAAAAACTAAAATTAGACTAGGAAAAAATCTATGGATTTTCTTCATTTAAATTGGAAACTATACTAATATAAGTACTCTTTCAACACACTGTAAAATTTATAGCTTTAGTTAAATTATTTTTTTAGTAAATAATTATAGAAGTAAAACGATAAAAGTTACTTTTGGTATGGGAAAACACATTTAGTAGTCCTATTTATACAAAAATAGAAGCTGATGCAATTTTTTAAATGGGCTAGGTACTACTATCTTATAACTGAAATAACAAAAATTTAAAGTGAAGTTCAGGTATAAAAAATTGAGCTGTCCTGTTCATCCCCTGTCCCATTCATCCCCGTTCTCCCCTACTATTTGAAATTCACGGTACTTAGATATTTTGCAATTGACTGTTAAGTGGCCCTCAAGTTCAGAGGCACAGCTGTATAAATGGGTTTTGATAATATTTTCAGATTCAATGGCACGGTCGGGATAATATGTAAGAACCAAATTAACTTCACAAATAAAGATAAAAAATTAAAGATAGTGTTTTTGAACTATCTAATGATATAAGAATCAACCATCAAAAAACTATTTGATTCTAAAATGGTTGAGCGACCATTTCTGTTTTTTCAGGATCACTGGATATGGATTCGCCCAGAAGGAAAACTGAATTTTTGAATATTCATGGAAAAAGTGTCCCATCCCTCCCCGGTCTCCCCTATATCATGTATCTTTTTTATTGGAGTAGCATTAACTTAAGATAAAAAATAAAACTGTTGAATCCCTCTTCCAGTAGTCAAAATTCGAAACAAAACAAAAGCAAAAAGAGAGAAATCTTTATTAGTTTTGGTTTCAACTTTTTTTGGTTAATGAAGCGAATCCGGGCTGCAGATTTTCATCGTCAAATTTGGCGATATCGATTCAATGCTTGGATACCACCAGTTTTCCATTTGGCAACATAAAAAATCGCCAAATTCAGTTGCAGCCCGGATTCGCTTCATTTACCCTTTTTTTGGAAATCATTTTGTGTGCTGATGGTTGCCTTGGCACCATATAGGTTTTCCACGCTTTTCCTTTTCTGACATTTTGTTATTTTGAAAAACGAAATGGAATCTTACGTAAGAATAGGGGGGAGGGGTTTGAAAAATCTTCAGTACCCTTACATGGGGGTAGGGGGGGTCAAAAATTGCCAAAATCATCCTTACCTAATTAATGAATGGCCCCTAAGCACTGTACACTAGGGAGTATCAATTATCGCCTAACTTTCGCCAACCCTTGGCGATTGGCCTTGGCCCGAATCGCTAAATTTAATCCACATAAGATTCAAAATAGTGGCAAAATATAATCCAATATATTTCTTACCATGATTCATCGTCAGACAATTCACTGTCACTAACTTTAATAATCTCTAGGTCATCAAAATATTCATCTTTACTAAAACTCATTTCCGAAGCGGTACCATTATCTACAATAGTTTCGATTGGAGAATTCTTCCTAACAGGACGAGCACTTTTAGTGGACGGTTTAACTTCTTTTACAGGAGACCCGGATCGTTTTCTTTGGAGATTCTGCTTATTTCTTAGTTGCAAATTTTGCATCTCTAGTTTACGGACTAATTCTTGAAGTTTCTTGATTTCTTCCATAGTGTTGACAGAAGGTTTAAAGTCATCCATCGTTACACTCAAAATGTGAAAAATAAACTTTAAATATACTACAGTTTCCTTTCTTAAAAAGTTGCAAATTTGAACAATTTTATGTATAAAAAAACACAGCTGTCAATTGTTAACACAATGCCAAACATAGACAAAAACTTTATTTACACTTTTAGACAATTTATCGGTACAGTTGTGAGTTGGCAGCTAAAAACGATAAAACGGAAGTGTCTGAAACTCTGCGGTCAGAAATCAAATACATTACAGAGGGTCTGAAACTCTATGTCTGAAACGCATCAGTAGCGCCACTGCCGAGAGGACATGGTACAATTTAAAATTCAATCGCGATTGATAAATTCCTATTGAAAAGATTAAATAAACTCACAAGCACAAGACAATTGATTTAATTGCAGTATGCACTTAAAAAACGATTAGATTAAATATTTAGGACTTCTGGAAATTAGTTTAAAAACACTCGGAGGGAGGTAGTAGGTCGTATAACTAGGGCTCGTCCGGAACCATGGGCGTGGGCAGCAGCAGGTCCGTAGCCAGGAATTTCCCTTTGGTGGGGCACCCACTTTTTCAGGGGGGCAAGGGGGTTTTCAGGAGGTATTATAGGCATAAGTTCAACTGTTTGACTAGGGGACAAAACCATAGAGTAGTCATGCGTATGTATAAAGATTTTTTTAGATTCCGCGACCTTTTCTTCTTCCTCAATAGATGGCACTACAACAGTGGCGGCTCGTCCATAGGAGCACAGGAGCACGTGAACACCCACTGAAAAAGTGGAACAAAATTCGAATGTAAAGATAAATAAGTATCAAAGGAAATATATTCTCAATTTCTTTTTTTATGCTCAGAATTATTTTTCTCCCCCCCCCCCTTCTCTACTCAATAAGAAAAATTTACTACCGGAAACGCGAAAGAAATCGAAAAAAGACTGAACTCTTATTTTTCTTTCCCTTTTAACAAGTGTGAGCGAAAAAAATATGAGAATCCGAAGAAACCCCGACTGGTTGCCGGAGATCATTTGAGCTTACGGCAACGCGCAGGAGATCTCCGTTAGCACAGATTTAGTGTGCCGAGGCTTTCATTTTTGAGGCACAGCTTTCTTTTTTGACGTCTGATAGAAGTGATTTTATCGGCTAATTGGAAAGTACGAGTAAGAGCACTCTTTAATTACAATTTAAATCTTTTCATCAAAATATTTTAATTATTTTGTTAATTAGGGTGTTTTTTAAATGATAGCTTTAAGTAAAATTTCCGTGTTTGAGTTAAAGCATCTGTATTTTTCTCAATTGCCGAGGGAAAAAAGTTGAAATAAATAACTTGAGACCAACACCTCATCTGACCATTGTCCAAGTTACAGAAAGAAAAGATAGGGACTTTAAAAAGAGAATTTAAAGAGTACATTTATGACGTAAATGGATTAAATTAATGGAAATTTTATTTTTTTATATAATTGGTGTGAACACCCTATTAATTAACTCACGAGTTGCCACTGCACTACAATATGATATAAAATTTCCCGCTCGCGTCGTAAGCGCATGACTAGTCCCCTTACCTCTTAGTTGTGGGTTATAAACCCCCCTTTGATACTTCCATCCCCCCATTATTACAAAAATAACCTTTTCTTATTTTAATATAAGAACAGATCATGCTAAATAAACTTCTATATACCCTAGCACTGATGAAAAGGGAGGTTATTAGGTTGACACCCTTTATAAAATTATGTCTATTTAAAGATTAACAAGGAGTGATCAAACTCGATTTTCGAGTTTTCCTTTTCAATTCTGGGGCTCTCGCTTACATGGGGCAGTTCCTTCTATACTTTAACCCAAAGGATCTAAAAATGGACTAAAACTACTTTGGGGCCATCCATAAATGATGTCACACTTTTTTTGGCCATTTTTGACCCCCTCCCCCCCCCTTTGTCACAAACTGTCACACTTCCCCATACCCCCTCCCCCCCCTCTGTCACATGTCACGCTCTTAAACCTATAATATATCTAATACACTAATTTGAAAGTGCCTGGAACCAAGGGTTTTTTTCGTTGATTTTCAGCTGTAGGATGGGATGTCACAACTTCCAAAACCCCCTCCCTCCCCCTTGTCACAAACTGTCACAAATTGATTAACCCCCTACCCCCCTCTGAGCGTGACGTCATTTATGGACGGCCCCTTTAAGCTTCAAATTTCCAAAATTTTAAAAAGGAAACAGAAAAGGTAAAACTAGAAAAATTTAGGACCCAACTCCTCACGAAACAAAAGTCTTGTAACAGCTCCTTAGCCCTGAAGGTCTTATGGGTTTTGTCGTCGTAATTTGAAGAAATTTAGTCCTTTTTAAGGAAGCGTTTAAGGAAATTGAATTTTTAAGGAAATTCTGAAGAATTTTTGAGTTTTTTCCACAGAGAAAAGATTAATCAGAGAGTCCATTTCCATAGACACTAATGGCAACTTTTTTAGGTGCGGATGATTGGCGAATTTTGGCTATTTGACGCCATATTTAGAAGCCAAATGACCCTTTTAACATTAGTTAGGGTTACCATATTAGTCATGTTTACTGCTAAAAACTTGGCGCATCCGCACCTCTGAACTTGCGCCACTTTTTTAACATGGGTTTTCCCATAGACGGTGGCGTTTCTATGTGATAACGGTGGAACTAACCAGAGAATATGACTTAACGTTGTTGACTCTCTACAATCGAGCTACAGCCGCATACATTCTCTCAATTAACCCCGCCCACTTTCAAATCGCTAAAGAGGGAAAATATTTTATATATTTTCCCGGTTATTAAAACAGTTGCGTGTATTTTTCTTTCGAGCATGCGCTGGGGATAATTTCTTAGACATCACAAGTTTCTCCGATGTCATGCTCTCCCAGGGACTCACCTAATGTTCTGG
This sequence comes from Tetragnatha versicolor, assembly GCA_024610705.1. NCBI lineage: Eukaryota > Metazoa > Arthropoda > Arachnida > Araneae > Tetragnathidae > Tetragnatha > Tetragnatha versicolor. Next base: position 51,804,370 of record JANDEH010000010.1, on the reverse strand, counting down.
CCAGCGCAGATTTCTCGCTGGCTTATATATTCTTGATCTGCCCGTGACGTCACTATCTCGCGTTCTCGCATCTTCTTTAAAGTGACGATGGGTCGTGAGCTCCTCTGGAATCGAACTCACAACTCCAAGTCCACATTTAATACAATTTAAACATATAACTACACATTTAATGATCCTTTCTGCGACTACAATCACTGATAAGAGATATGAAACGCCAGAACAAACTATATCAATGTTTATAATAGGGAAAGTTTAGTTACTGTCAGGGAAAGTATGCAACCATAGGGGAAAAGTTTCATTGATCAGGGGAAAAATAGAAGTGATTGAGAAATTCAAATGCAGCCTCCATACAAAGTTGTAAGTCCAATGAGAATCACTCGTTTCCTTTAGTCCCCGCCCACACCAATGATTGACAGCTGGAGGGTCGAAACGCCACTATGCGATAACTGTAGAACTATTTTAGTAAAATCGCGTTTTGGACTCTCTGAATAATCTTTACTCTGTGGTTTTTTCACTTCCAAGACTGTTTGATTAGTTTTGGTTTCGGTCACTTCATTTGGCGCAAGTTCAGACTTGCGTATGCGCCAAGTTTTTAGCGTTAAAGATGACTTTAATATGGTAACCCTAACTCATGTTAAAAGAATCATTTGGCTTCTAAATGTGCCGCTAAACAGCCAAAATTCGCCAAGCATACGCAACTCTGAACTTGCGCCCTTCATTTCATTCCACTGAGCTATAAAACAAATTGGAGTGACTAGTTAGCGTGCCGAAACCGCATCACACCGCGGAAAGGATTTCCATCTTCTTTTAATTTTCCCCATCTGTTAGCACAGTTGTAATAATAAATGAATAAATAACATAATGGTCGTTTCACATAATGAAACGACCATTCTAAATTTTGCTCATAACATTTTAAAAAACAGGCATGGGCGGATTAAAAGGGGGAAATGCTCTTACAACTTTGCTTCCAGCTTGCCCCGATTGCTTGAGCAATCGTGGCAATTTAACCTTCCGCGCTGGCACGATCGGTCGCTTGTTATAGTATCGGAGGTTGTCACTCCAGTTTGTTTTATAGCTCAGTGTTTCATTCATGAGGTTTAAATTGGGTTTGTTGTTTGTTTAGAAAAAATTTTTTCTTAAAATTGTTTTTTTTTTCGGTTGATTTTCAGCTCCAGGGTGTGATGCCACAACTATCAAGACCACTTCTCCCTTGTCACAAATTGATTAATTCCCTCTCCCCTATAATTGTGACGTCATGTACAATTAGATCAAGTTCGATTGCATATGAATTGTTAAATGTCAAAATTTTAACCTTTAGTAATGCTAAAGAAAGAAAATTTTTAAAAAATTATAAGTATATTTTGATTGTAATTCCAAAAAGTATTTTTAAGGAAATCTAAGGAAATTTTTTTTATGAGGAAATTCCATAAAACCGTAGTGAGAGCCCAGAATATACTCTTATTATATAGATAACAAATTAGATTGACTTCTACAGAAATGACCAAAAACAAAAACTACTGACCATGACCAAACATTATCAAACTTGACAGAAGAAGTTTTGATAAGGTACTTTAGTTGTTCCTATAAAATAAAAGGTCTACATCCAGTAGCAGGGGCGTCATTATTTGGGGGGGGGGAGAGCAACCGCCCCCCCAAAGTTTCCACTGTAATATGAAAAATAGCTGCAAGTCCCTTGAAAATTCTGTAACTTTCACAAGGAGCTTTGGGTGCAACTCAAAATGTCTCAAAAGGAGTTAAAACATTACTTTTGAGGGTTCAATTTCAAAAAATTTCTGGGGGAGGACCCCCAGCCCCCTTCTAAAATTTCCACGTCTCTTATTTAGTGTTTTCCTCCTTGAAAACAAAAACTATTCCTCTTACAAGAAGCTTTTCTCTTTAGAAGCTCCCCAAAGAGTTGGAAAAAGAGATAAAACACTAGTATAAAGGGTAATTAAAATTCCTGGGGGAGGACCCCTAGCCCCCTTAAAACTTTGACGTTTGTTTACAACTCTTTTCCACTTGAAAATTATGTGGTTTACAAGAAACTGTTCTCTTTGGATGCAGCCTAAAGGGTCTCAAAACGAGCTAAAACACTGCTTAACTTTAAGAGCCGAATTTTCAAAATTTTCCTGGGGCCAAATTTTCCCCAGACCCTCCATTTTTCCTTGGAGTTCACGTCAAATTTTGACATGATATTACCTTAAAAATGAAGTTGAGGCAACCCCCGCCAAAAAAAAACCTAGTTACAGCAAGGTCCAGACCCATTTAAAAAAAATTCCTTGCCCCCCCAACGAAAAACTAGAGATGTAAAGGCTGGAAAAAACCGGGTTTCGGTTTATTCCCGGGAAAAAACCCGGTTTTAGGGGATGGGAATTTTGAATATTCCCGTTTCGAGATTTTAGAGTGAAATTTTGGGAATTTTGATTCTTTAGCTTTTTGTAAAAGGTAAGTGATTTCAAGTATTTTTCAAGTGTCACAAAACTCTTATATGTATAACTTTAAGGTTAATTTTAATTCTAAGACTTGGATTTCGGTTTAAGCTAAAAACAGAGGTAAGCTAAATAATATTATAAACCTCCTGAAATAATCTAAATAGTTTATAACAAGAACTATCAATTACTGGTGTTTGATCATGTTTAAAATTGTCCTAAACTCCTCAAAAGTCCTAGAAAATGAAAACTGATGGTGAAATATCGTTGTGTTTGTTTTCGGTCAAAATTCTCAATATTCCCAAAAATCCCGGGTTTTTTCCCGCCTTCCAATGGGAATTTTACATCTCTACGAAAAACTGAAATGACGCCCCTGTCCAGTAGTTTTTTCTTTATTGGCACTTAAGGTGGTTTTTAATCAGAACCACTTTCTAATTTTCAACGACCCTTTAAACCCCAAAGCCCATTGATTTTTTTCACTGTTTGAAAGCAAATTTCCTCTTCTTTCTATTAATGCATAGTTTATAAGAAAATATTCATAGATTTGTGCTACATGCGTTTTTGTAAGACACTATGAAAAACACTTTTTTCGTGTTTGGACGACTTTTTAACCATGATAAAGTGTTCCAATTTTAAATTTTACTCCGCCATTCTACTTCGTAGACTATTGTCTGTAAATAAATGAAATTTGAAGCTTTTACCTAAATAAATAAAAATTTGGTAAAATAAAACGCAATTGAACACCAACCCGAGTCGTCGGCTCAAAGCCAAAGATGGGTAAAACTTTAAGTCATAACTCCAAAACTAATTAATAGAATTGGATAAAATTTTGTTTTTCTTCTTATCTTTATGCATACATTGAACATACAAAATTTCGAACCTAGGGTGTAAAATTATGTTCTCGCTGGATGATTTGGCATGGAATGACCCTAGTACATTATTTGCAGTAATATTTCACCCAACACTCAATGAAAGAGATAACAGACAAGGTTTAATAGATAGTTTAATGCAACTCAAAACAGATTTCCACACAACACTGTATAAATAAACATTTACACAAAACTTCTAGGTATCCCTAAGCATAACAGATGGCAGAGATTGTAAAACAATCATTTAGCATGGCAGTGCTTTTACTGATGTTTATTTCCATAATACAACACATTCTCACTTGTGGAGTTTTTTGGCTGAGATTTAAATAATACAGTGAAACTTGGGTAATTTAAGGCAGAAAACGGACAACACCTAAACCAAATAAGTTTAGTTGAGTAAACAATTGGAAACCTAAAAAGTAACATTGAATTAAAAGGAGGCTACAGGAACAAGAGACGTCTTCAAACAATCGCCAATTTTAAATTAGTTGCTTGAATACTCCGAGTTGTACTCCTTTTAAAATACTATACACCAAATGCTCAATGTACATGCTTAAAATAGATACAACAGTGTGTTGGCATTATATAATTGAATCATGCCCTGTCACTTCCAATTTATTTTGGAATAAAAAAATATTTTTAACTTAAGTTTTAAAAACAAAAGTGGTACTGCATACTTATAAAAATTACCGACTCTTGCACTTCATATTGACTTTTAATAAATCAAATTTTTACAAAAATGAGTTTAGCTAGGTGTAAATGAACACTAATTAGAAGAGTAGGAATCTGATTTACTGAATCAGGCCCCATTTTGAATACAATCGGTAGATTCAATTCCATTAATTACGTGTCGTACTATACAGGAATTAAATATTTTAATATCACACAAGTTACCAGCCGATATAGAAAGTTTATAAATAAATATATTAAAAACAATTTTTACACTAAACTATTACTCATAGCTTAATATGTACAAGTAAAGACCGGCTTGAAATATCACTATATTTACAGCTTTAAACAGTTTAGTAACAACTACAGCATTTCAAGACTAATAACCATGAAAGCAATTGTAAGAAGCAATATATACATTGGTAATACACCAAAATATGCTTAAGACCTAAGAATGAGTGAATTAAACATTACGGGCAGTGTTTGAAATGATCATTGCTCTTAAATACCTGAAGTGACTATTGGTTACATACAACTCTTTTATGAGCAACATTCAAAGTACAAGGTAATGATCAGGCAATAAATATTCAATAAGATGGCAGTTATGTTAGTACTCAAGTGAAATTAGATTAGGCCTGTATGCAGATTTTCAAATGCTTTTTCACTTATACAAAAAGTTAATGGTATATGGATTTTTTTCAAAGGTTACAACACAAATTCAAGCAAAATTGATACATCACAGACAAAACTAAGCAGACTCTTCTTTTTGAAACATAATACAAATAAAAGGTTGCAAATCCTAATTTATAACATTCTACACATATGTTCAGACCAGAAAATGCTATTTTAAATGCCTTATTAATAAACATTCTTGTCCAGAACTCTTTTCAGGAATTTGAACATTATATTATGCTGCAATTAAAGCAAATATATATATGCCACACACTACAGGGTGTCCCAAAAAAGACTGACACATTTTAAAAATCAATAACTAATAACTTGAAAACTAAAAAAGATAAAAATACTTGGTTTATTACATCCCACTCCTGGGAGTCTTAGGTGTAGGGAGCAACAAACTGAATAATTTTAACTATTTTAGGTTTTAAATTTTAAAATGTGTCAGTCTATTTTGGGACACCCTGTGCATGGTAAAAGGCATGCATTTCAAAAACCCATGAATTTAATCGAAAATTTGGATAACGAACACAATACTATTATTTGGAATCAAACAAAATGTTTTAAAAACTATTTTAGTAGGGTATTTCCTAAAAGACAAAATTTTTAAAGAATAGAGAAAAAATCTGATGTATAGAAATCAACTAAATGCAATACATATCAGAAAATTATCAAATAATTTTGATTAGATTTAGAAAAAAATAAATTATAAATTGTGTGAACTAAAATTTTAGTCTGGAAATTGCAATACAACTATACCCTACATATTGGTTATAAAAGAAAATGAATTTATATGCCTGACAGGTCACCACAGCAATTTCTTTTTCTTTAAATTACTATTGTTAATCAAATGATTAAATTCACAATGGTTTTAACTTTCGAAATAAAATTAAAACAAAAAAATATTACAGAAAGAAGAATGGGTAAATTATGTAGTTCCTTCCATTTGTATTTTGATATTTTCATTCTTAAGTGTCATTAACACAATGATTACTATACTTTTTAATTGTTTTTAGGTTTTTAACTGTTGATGGATAATTTTTAATCGGTTTATTACAAGAATTATATAAATACAAAATTGTTATAATTTAAGTTTCAATTTTAAAAGGCTGCAAAAAAAGACACTGGTCACAACACTTCACCCGAGTACTCCTAAACCAGAGAAAAAATTTTGGCATATGAAAAAATATACTACCAAAATTGACTTATAGTGGCGCTGTACTCATCACAGCCCCTTGAGACCTACTTAAAAACAAACGAAATCAACCAATTGAATTGTCCTGCCTATTTTAAATTAAGTCTAAAATGGTTTCAACAAGTATGGCATCCCGTTGGTCAATTTTGGAACTATTTTTTCAGACACTAAAAGATATTAATTTCTATTACACTAAAAGAAAGAGCATTAGGAGTACTCAGGTGAAATATCAAGTTCTTCTGACCACTTCTTTTTCTTACCTTTTAAAATTCAAACTTTATTGATAAACACCCTGTGCTATATATAACACAAGGTGATTATATAAATTAAGTTCCCATTTAAAAAAACTAAAAAAGAACAGCTGATTAGAATGACCCGATATTTCACCCGAGTATTCTAAAGCAATGGGCATTTTAAAAGCTGAAAGAAAAAATAGTTCCCAAATTGACCGATAGGATACTTGTTTAATAGGTAAAAGTGCTCAGTTAAACCATCTAGCATGTTTTTTTAATATGACTGTACTTGTAATACATTGCTTTTTGCAGGACTATGTAAGAGATGTAACTGTCGGGTTGTGGTTGTGCCTGATGGATAGTCAAGAAACTTGTTTTAATAATTCTTAATTATCTAAATAAAATTATAATATGTTTTTTCTTTATCTCTTTTTATTTGATAACTTATTGAGTGATTGGGAATAAATTTACTTTAAAAAACTATCCTAATTGATACTACACAACTCTCAATTTCAGGCCAGTTACCTTATCCAGATTATAGATGTTATTGCAGCATATATAAATATATTTCACTCATCAGAACAATTAAAGATAAAGATATTTATATTCTTTAGCACAAATATAAATTATGGACTATGAGAAATTCCCTCAAGTTTTTTTTTGAACGAGAACATTCCATCCTCTATATGAAAAGGATTTATAATTTACTTGTTGTTGCAAAACCTTATTTATAATTCAATTGTTCTGGCAGGCCTTTAGTTAGTGAATGAAATACAAAAGTTTTTTAGGTTGTCAGATAATTCTGGCATCCTCATGATTTAACTAGATTTATTACTTACTATGCATATAAATACATGCAATTACATTCTTTAATTTAAGAACTAGATGAGAGAGAAATGGTATGAAAAGTATTTGGATATTTAACAGAGGACAACTTTCTGTTTTATTTTATATGTTAAGGTATAGTGATAAAATCTAAGTAAATGGAATGTACTACAAAGAAAAAGAATAAACAAAGCAACTTACTGAGCTTATAATTGAACTAATTTGCAACAAAATTTCCCAAATACTTATACAGTAAATACGAGGGTAGTTTGAAAAGTTCTCGGCCTGACCATGAAAATATTAACTTATGGTTTCAAAAACTGTTTACTTTTCAACATTGACTCCTTTTAGGCTGCCTCACTTCTTGAAACGACAGTCCTGTCTTATTTTATACTCTTATGGGGGTGTTCTAGAAATTCTTCATAAAAACCTACTTATCTCACAGTTACTTCTTAATTCGAAGTAAAACGGTGACCAGAGGGGGAAATTTTCACTTTGGGGGATAGAAAAAAGTTTGGAGATACCAAATCTGGGTAATAGGATGGGTAATTTTCAAATTTTTAATCGATATCCCTCAATTTTTCCAACGCCAAAACACATTTGTTAACATGAGCACTATTCTGATCAGAAATGGCAATTTAATCAGCTTAATTAATTTTTTTTCTCGGATATTCTCATCAACAGTTTAAATTAATATTCTCAAATTATATTCATACCCTTTTCCCGATAATTAATTGATAAAATTTCCTTCAAATCCCCAGAATTCTTACACCATGAATTTACCAGCCGATAGAACCTTTTGGTGCTGAAAAATTGACTTTTATCCCTTGCATTGATTATTATTTCACTTACAGGTTCTAAGGTATGTCAATTTGTGCCAAATGACGTAAAAAATCGCTTTTATTTTGTGTAAATCACGTCAAAATTCGCATTGAAATCGTCATGTTAATGCATTTTTGGGCCGCAGTTTGCTTTCGCGGCACACATCTTGCGCAAAGTGTTTTCACGTGCAATTGATTGTGCAAAAAATAATTTACGCATTCCTTTGATATCCCTAGACTGTTAGAAATGTCCCCCACCATTCTTTGTCAATCTTCAAAACCATAGGGGGCACTTTTCTATGATTTCCGGTATGGTGGCTCTTTTTTAATGTTTTTCACATGGTTCTTTAGGAACGCTCTCACAGCCAACTTTAAGTTTCAACGCTAATTTTTTCACGGCGAAAACAAAGGTAAAGAGTCCCTTTACACATTTATGAACTTAGAATTAATTTCATTTGGTTATATCCCTTCTTTTTAAAAGAATTTTATCACAGCTCGATACTTGTTTTTCCCATTGTTGAAAATATGCTCACCTTAACCCATTCAAAAAATTGCCAAAAGTAGAATTCTGATCAGAACAACCTCAAAAATTAATTTGACTTATTTGAAGAGTTGTTCTCAAAGGAGAAAAAAATTCGCGCGAATTCGAGCGCGTGTTCTGGGTGAGGCCGAGAACTTTTCAAACTACCCTCGTACATAGTTTTTGAAGATGGAATAAATTTTATTTAGTATTATCACTCGGGATTCAAAACATCATATAAATAAATTTGGAAGAAAAAATCAAAATATATATCAAGTTCAACAGCATTGCTAGTGAACAATCATAACATGTAAATATAAAAATACAACTTATAATTTAGACTAGTTTAATCACAAATAACTTAACAGTCTCTTTTCCTCTAGAGATAAAATTAATATAATTTTGAAAAATTTTAACAATAAACTCGATGATAACATTAGCTAAAGAAAAGAGTGTCAGAAATGAACACATATTTCATATTTATGACCAATCACTAATGCAGTGGGTGGTAACAAATACTTAATTTCAGTGCATGTTAGATAAATGCAAATTTTTTAACTGGTTACAGAACTCCCCAAATATAAAAAAAAATTAAACCAACAAAAGGAAATAAAGAAAATTGCAACTCTTGTTTAAGAGTACCTTAATTTATATTAAATGAAATTTCATTAAACATAAAAACATATTATAATTGAGTCAATGCAATGTTGCTTTAACTAGATATTTTCCAGAGAAGGAGAAATACTTGTAGTATATCAAAAGCGATATCCTCAAAATCTACATGGGTAATTTATTGTTTAACACACACATGATGATTGATATCGCTTAAGAGTTAACTTAAAGACTAATGTGAGTGTGAAAGCTAACAGCTAAGTTCTGATGAGTGAAAAACAATAGACAAAAACATTTTAGGCTAAGTAATAAAACAAAAAAGCAAAATAATTTAAAATAAATAAAACAAAAAGCATTGGGATAAATTACCTAAATTTACAATAAATGTCACATCAATGTATATATCACTTGAAATAAATAGTTGGAAGTAGTTGAAATTTTAAATGAGTATAACTGGTAAAAATTCGGATATTTACAAATGAATTGCATAGAAATGACTTAGTTTCAAGTTGTTACCTATTATCACATTTAAAAAAATGTATTTGCATACTTATTTCACTAATAAGTGCATTGAATAGATATCTGTTTAAGTGAAAACCCTTTATGTACACATACCACGCCACAACAAAGATAACTAGATACAAATATTCTACATTACAATATACAACAATAAATTAACAAGTTTTTAAATATACAAACAACATTATGATAAATTATGCAATCAATAACTAATAGATAATACAAGCTGATAAAAAGTTGTATACTTTAAAAAAATTATAAAGAAAAAAGTTCTAAGAACTATACAATTCACAAAGGATACAAGCTTAAAAATTTAAATTAACAACAGCTTTTTCAAAAAGCATTTACTTATAAATAAGAACATAAAACTTGGCTTAAAAGGCAGTTTTACATAACAAATAAAAACACCTGAATTCCCAAAATTTGATAGCTAATGAGATGAATAATTTAAAAACTAAATGGAGTTGAATAAACAGGCAAATATTTCTGGGTTTGATGGCATCCATAGGAACTTGGTAAAATTTTTCTAGAGGGTTGATGAATTTTTCTTATGATTTTTAGGGATTTCTTTTAATTGTAAGGATTTACTATAAATTATCATTTGAGTGCAATGGATAGTTGAAGCTGTGTTTTACAATCTTACTTTTTGTGTATAACCTTTAAATAAACCTTATTTAGATGTATGTTGGATGAATTGTTTCACATGGGGAAAATCACGAGTGCTATTTTTCTCATACATCTGAGTATAAAAATGAATTTTTTATACCAAGACAGTTCATTAATATTATGAGTAATATTATATCAACAACACTTTTATGATCACATCACATGGAAAATTGTTTAACATTGCTACCATTAACCAGCATAAAAGAATTTGTACTTTAGAGGTTACAGCAATAGCAAAGTTTCACATGGCAGTGTTTAGTCTGTTGGCTTAAACCCCAATCTTTCCTTTCAGAAGTTGAATATGAAACAGATCCATTTTCAACTGAGGTAGTTTGCTGCATTAAGCCATGAAGTGCGCTTGAGCTAAAAAGTAAATATCTTCTATCAGAAACTGTCATTCAGATTTTGTTTAATTAATAAAACTAATAGTAAAAACTTAAAATAGATTTCACACACCACATTAATTTGGGAGCAGGGTTATCCAACCTGACTACCTTTTTTAATGCACAAATGCTTTATCACCTATCTTTTCAGAGTACCTACCAGTTCCGTATTTAGGTATGTGCAACATGTGCCATTGCACAGGGTGGCAATATTTTTGAGAGCGGCAATGTCACAGCAAGTAGAAGCATATATAATAGCCATATTGCATGTTTAAAAAATATAATTTGTGTTAATTACTTAAATTTTCTGTCACATACCAATGTAAGGGGAAAACAACCGTTTCCTCTTTACGAGGACAAGCAAGTGCATCTTTTCTTGGTCCAAGTACATATTTATATACATTTACTGATAAAGTTTTTCATACAAATTTGGAATCCACAGAAAGATTTAGCTTGGATTACAACTAATTTTTCCCACAAGTATGACTTTTATGCCCTAAAATCAATGCATTCAAGAATGTTGATTTTTAAGGTTAGAGGCATTTTTTATATATGGCACAGCACAACACACACTATGACCAAGGACATTACTCCAGACAAGCCAATAGCAGTACTTACTTTACATTACCCATTGGGCATTTGTGGACAGAAGCCACGGAGGTGAAGTACTGAAAGCTATTTAAAAGAAACTTTGAAATAAAGGGGCTAGAAAGAAAATTATTGCACAGCGAGGCAAATGCCCTAAATACGGGTCTGGTACCTAAAATTCATTAATCTGCCATGACACAACAGTTTTTTAAAAACCTAGCTACCCTTTCAATTTTGTCCAGTATCCTGACAATCTTTACCCCATCAGTTTTGAATATGTCTTTTAACCTCTTTTCAGCCTAATACGTATTTATATACACATGCTGTTGGTGTAAACAACCTATAGAGAAAAAGGATTAGTTGAGATAGGGGAAGGATGCCTACATTTATGGATTACACCTAACATGGATGATAAGCCTGATCTTTCAGTCCTAATGTTGGACAACCCCGCTTTAGAGTAGAGTGCAAAAAAATTGCTAAGGTGAGTTAAAAAGCAATTTTGTACACATATAACAAAAGCAAATACTAGCATTTACCTGGGTAGAAACTGCTACTTCCTGAAGTAGGCAGTGCACAATGCTGGGGTACTCTATAATCAAGTTGATGGGTAGTTCCATTCGTTAATGGCTTCTGATTAGATCTATAAAGCTGATTTTGTACAATAGTATTAAATGATGAGGCTGGTGAAACAGTTGGTGGAAGAGGAGGGTGGGACTGACTGTTCTGCCTATATACGTGGTTGTTGGGAACAGCTGGTTCAAGCTGAGGGGGCAAGGTGGATGATGGCAAAAACGAAGTAACAGAGACCATGTTAGGTGGAGGCACTGTTACATCAGGCAATTGAATTGGTGGTACTTGTGGCTGAGTAGATAGCATAGGAGGCAAGCTGACAGAGCCAGGAGAAGGGTGAGGAGGTGGCATACTGAAGTTAGGAGGTGGTATAGTGAAATTGAGAATAGGATTAGTAGAGAGAGAGGGAGCACAAGCATTAGAGTAGTTTGAAGATTTAGAAGCTATATTTTGCGTCGGAATAGGAGGTTGATTGCAAACACCAGCAGTCGGTACATAAATTGCATGCAATGGAGAAGGAGTCATGACAACTGAATATCCGTTAGGGGCATGAGCAAGAACATCTTTAGTCTGCTGATTCATAAAATCCAGTTGCCGCATCATTTCTCTAGTTTTTGAAACTGGGTGGGTAGGTTTTTCTAAGTTCAATGACTCATTCTTGTTTTTATTGTGTAATTGAGGGGCTTTAGGCCGTGAATCCTGATCTTTATTCCATGAACGTTGGCTAAAGTCAGACCTGTTAGTTTTTGACTGCCATCTATGCTTTAAGTTAGATTTCTTTTCATGAATATCATCTAGCGACTCATTTTTGGAATTTCGAGACGAATACTTATCAGTTTGCCTTTCTGAACTGGAAGCTCTACTACTGTAAGGACTAGTTGATCGAGAGCGATCTTTACTGCTTCCTCTAGCTGGGCTAATGTATGGTGGGCTTAAAGAGCTGCGGTTACTACTCACACTTTCTACACTACTAATGGGACTATGGGATTGAAAAAAAGGTGAATCTAAGCCTCTTCTCTCAGGGGAAACAGAAGGTGTTCTGGGAGGGGTATCAGGGGGGGTTCGAGGACCTTTTCTAGATCTATTAACACTATTTTTTGAATCAGTTTGCTTATGTACATCAGATGATGGATTGGATATCCTTGAATGATCAGTAAATGGGCTTTTCTGGACTATGCAAGATTCTTTGTTAGACTTACATTGGTCTGATAAAGTAAAACCATTTGATTTTGAGTAAAATTGGCTGGACTTAGAAAGGTCATCCTTCTTTATACTCTTCTCTTGATTAGATTTGTATTCCCTGTTAGCATGACTCAGTTGAGTTGCTGCTAAAGCCAGCAATTTGTCAAAACCGCTGCTGACTTTTGCCTGCCACTTTTGATTATGAGACTGGCTACTAATGTTGCTTCTCTCTTTGGATGAACTTGAACCTTAAAAAAAGTTTAAAGCACATTATGTATAAGCAAGATACTTTGGCTAAATGGAAACAAACGAAACATAACAAACAACAGAAACATAAGCAGAGCAAAGCAGATGCATTTAACAGCTTGATAGTAGTGTACAACTGATTTCTGTCCCCAAAATAGAAGACTTAAGAGCATAACTGATATATGATTTGCACTGATATAGGCAGGGATGAATCCAGGTGGTGGGGCTGAAGCTCTCCTTATATTAATCTATTTTAACGTGAATTTCATTACAAACTTTAATTTAATGTCCTTGCTTTCATAAAAAATGGTACTAATCTAATGCAGTGCAATTTGAATATCTTTTACTTCAGAGTCGTGAATAACTAGTTTTCTCTTGATTTCCTTAATCATTCATTCTATTACAAAAAAAATTATAACAATGGTAAATTGTGAACAATTCAAAGCTTTTCATAAAGTTTTAAAAATCCAGACCTGCCAACCTGTAAACTTAAAAAAGGAGGAGACAACTGAAATTTTAATGGCCTTTTGTCTTAATATGAAAAAAAAAACACCACATCTGAGGAATATATTTGGTCAAAGGCCTTAATCCCCTTTTTTTGACATGAAGAAGAGATACTTCCTAATCACCTAGGAAGTTATCAGTACATCATGAAGTTTTGCTAATGTGAATAATTTATAATATAATTCAGTACATCATGAAGCTTTTTAACTCTAATTAGTGGATAATTCAAAGTTTGTAAGTGGTTTATTTAGCTACTAATACCTGAAGTTGCATTGTATATAAGTAATTTATTATGTTAATTAAAGAAAACAACTTGGTTCAAAAGTCATGGCAATTTTATGGGATCTTAATCTTAAATTTGCCATTGGATACAGGTAAAATTGCCTTGGTGAAATAAAAATATTAAAATTAACGTTACATAAAACACCAAGTAATTTAAGTTTTACTTGCTCAATAGGATAGATACAAAACAGTGGCGGATCCAGGGGGGTGGCACTCTGGAAAGTGCCCCCCCCTGGAGACCCCAAAAGGTTCTCAAAATGAGTAAAAACCCAATTTATACAGGTCTAATTTCAAAGTTTTTTCTGGGGGAGGACCCCCATACCTTCCATTAGTATCAAAATGGGTTATTCAGTGTTTATTTTTAGGAAATCCCCAAATTTGACATTTTTGGTCTAAAAGTAAAGGTAATAGTGTTAAAAAGGGCCCCCCTTAGACTCAAAACGTTTCTAAAACTGAGTTAAAACCCTACTTTTACACGTCAAATTTCAATTTTTTTCTGGGTGAGGATCCCCATACCCCCAATGGTACCACAAGGGGATCTTGTCTGGAAAAGTGCCCCCCCCATGGAGCCGTGCTGGATCCGCGCCTGATACAAAATAATAATAAAATGTAGCTTATGATAGAAATCTATGTATAAAACAACCATAAATAAGGGGAATTGTGTATTTAAAAAACCTCGTACCATATTAAACCGTCAACCGTTCAGCAGCCATTAAATTCAGCGGTACAGCTATAGAATATTCAATAGGATTTGATAACTTTTCAGATACAACAGCACGGTCGACGGCATAATACGCAAGAACCAAAAACCCTTGATTATTTCATATTTTTTTAAAACAAATACTTTTTAGTACTTAATCAGTAAACAATTCAGTTTATACTAGGTCAAACAAAATGAGAATTCTTTTCTTAAGACAATTGAGCTGGTTAGAATGAAAGTGGCATTAGTCTCTCTGAATGTAGTTTTGAATAATTGAAAATTTTCCCTAATGGCTCCCATGTTGTTCCTATGGAGAAGGCACTTATAAACAGCTCTTACAGGCCCATTGGGCTTTTGACTTAGGCAACTTGCATACTAGCATACTTGCCAACTTTAAAAACTTACATCAGTACAACTTTTCGCCTAACATTACAAAACTAAAACTTGAATTACTTCAAGCAAAATAAAGATATATTGATGCATTATATTACCTAATTATACCTATTAAAATTTTTTCACATGATTGTAGAAAATTGTGAAATTTCCTTGAAAATGAAAGTTTAAAGTATGTTAATTTATTTTTGTTACAAGCTTATTTTACTTGAGCTTACTTTAATTGCATAGTACAGTAACAAACCTCTTATCTAACTTCCGAAAAAACGCAATACTCAAAAATCCGGCATGTTTTTCGATATTAAAATTTTTTTAAAAGTTCTGAATCTGCGCTTGGAAGGGATTCAGCGTGTTCTAATGTACTCCGAGTATCCTTGGTCCGGTCCCACTACTGTCTCGCCAAAATCGCGACCCCTTTACAAGTATCTTTAATGCGCACGCTCCGGGACTTTCTATCCAAGAGATGAGTTTGAGAGGACGAAGTTATTTTTCTAAGCATGTGTATTAAAGCTATACTATATAAAGTGTCCAGTTCCGGCAAGCTTTTACTGTTTGTTCCCCTCCCCCGTGCATTTTTTCTGCGGGTTGTAATAGTTCTAGGAATATTTCAATTGAAAGAGGGAAAGCCGGTGCCGAATGTATCGTAACGTATGTAACTACCACTGGTAACTACGAGGAAGCAGATGATCGGGAGGGTTGTTTATTTCTCCTCGGCTTTTGAGAACGGGAAGAGGGGATGCTGGGGCCGCGCGAGATTAACAGATTGTTTTTCTTCATTTCATTCTCGTGCGGCTCCCAAGATGCGCATATTTTCGTTTTAATACATACACAGTTGTGTTAATGCGGTCTTTTGGGGCGTTTTTTCAGGAAAAATTCGGAAATCCGGGATGATGCTGGTCCCGAGCTTGCTGATAAGAGGTATGTAACTGTACTTATCTAATAAAAAACTATTATCCTTCAGGATCATGGGCATCATTAAAGGGGAGGGCAACCCCCCAAAGATTTTCACTGTTATGTTAAAAATAGCTGCAAGTCATTTGAAAATTCTGTGACTTTCACAGAGCTTCAGGTGTACCCCAAAAAGTCTCAAAATTAGCTATAAAACACCACTTTTTGAGGCAAATTTTAAAAAAATTCCTGGAAGAGAACCCCCAAACCCCTCTTTTTTAACGCCTGTTATAGAGTGTTTTTCCTTTGAAAAATTCTACTTCTTTCCAGGGGTGCAGAAAATGTTTCAGGGCCCAAAATTTCCCCAGAACACAATTTGTTTTATACAAAATTTCCCCCAAAATGAGATTTCATTAAAAGAAGTAGAGTTTTTTTACATTATTAAACAAACTTCTTTCAGATTAAATAATTTTATCTAGGTAAAGGATTTTTAAAGCAATCCAAATCCATGCTTTTCTCAAGGTTTGTATTTATAGACTTATGCCACTTTCATAACTGGTTTTTCATCAACTAGTTTAGAAATAAACAAAAAGTAAAATTTCAGTTTGAATCAGATCCATCATTAACAACTAAACTCTATGCATGAAAACTGAGATAATGATAAGAAACAAACTTACCTTTAACAGAGGATGAGTGGGAATGTTTTGAGGAACCATGCTTAGAATCTAACTTGCGTGACTGGTTTTTATCAGGCTTGCTGTATGGAGCTGTATCTTTCTTGCTCACTTTTCCTTCATGACTCGTCTTAATGGGACCTATTCTATCTTGTTTTCTCCTTTCTCTGGATCCCAAATGAAACTGATGCTTCGATTTTAATTTAAACTCATATTTATCTTCCCGGTGCTGAGATGAATAAGAACTTGAGTATGGTCTTGAGCTTGTTGGATACCCATTTTTTGATTTAGATTCTTCACTAGATTTTTTCGATTTATTCTGATCAATGTGGGAGAAGGGCAAATTTTTAGATTTTGAGTGCTCCTTAGAATGGGAATCAACAGAGTCATTATTAGTTGGAACTATAACTGAGCATTCTTGAATATTTCCTAAAGAATCTGAGTTTTTATTTCTTCTGTACTCCTGAGTGCATGAATGTTTGTTAATTGATGATCCATGATTGTCCGAATAGCAATCAGTAGTCTTTGAATGGGTGTCATGAGTATGGAACAAAGGACTACTTAATGATGGTGGTGTTCGACTGGGACTTATGGGTGAGTATGCAGCATTAGTCAGGCTACTTGAAACTTCAGGATCAGACAGTTCAACAACTTTCAAACTGTGCTTATTTCCTTTGAAATCTTTTTCAATCATAGGAGTATTGCTAATTTTTCCACTCTTTCCTGGCATACTAATAGGCTGCTGCTTCATACCTGAGGACAGGGATTTTTCAAATGAAAATTCACGTTCAACGGAGTAATATTTGGAAGTTCCGTTATGTTCAGATGATGTAACAGATGACTTAGAAGGTATTTTCTCATAATTTTCATGTGATCCAGAAGATTTAGATGCTGATGAATCTTTAAGGGCTGATGCAATTATAGTTTTAATTCTGTCTTGAAAGTTGGGTATAGTCATACTATCTTGAATACGTTGAGCTTTTGGTGAGGTAAGCTCCACTGGATTAGGTTTAGAATCTTTAACTGAATTTTGCGATATATCCCTAAATGCCATCTTTCCAGCATTCTTTTCAACAGGCAGGTCAGTCTTCTTCTGAGATACATGAAAACTTCGCCTGTAGTTCAATATCTCTTTATGAATCTGATTTCTTAACTCCTTCTCTTCAAGCTACAACATAAGGATAAAAAGAATTAATCTCAAATATAAAAAAAAATCTAATGACATGCTTTGGGAGAAACATTTTATTCTATAAAATAAATTACCTTCTCAAAGTTAGGTCCTTTCAGCTTTTTATATTCAAGTTCTAAATCAGAAATTTCAGTTGATAGTTCATTGACTTCAGTCTTGAATTTCATGTACTGCCTTATACTTTCTTTCACCTATATGTACAAAATGAAATGAACAAAACAAATAATATCAAGAAGGTTTGACAAACAAAACTCCTTTCACCAGAAGGGGGATTAAAAAATTTGTACTGAACATAATTATAAGCTTATTACAGCACTTCAGTTTAGAAATAAGTGTTTCTAATGGTTTTAATTTGCCTAAAAGGCCACCCAACTACTGTACTAGATATTTATTTTTGTAATATTTCAGAAGGTTCACTTTTTAAAAAAATTATCCATGACCATTAGGAAGAAAAGTCATAAGCAACTTGGTTATACAAAATGAGGGCTAAGTTGAAATGCAAACCTACAAAATAGGGATAATTTGCCAACATGAGGAAATGCTCATCCATAATCACCCTTGTGTTAAAACAAATACTATCAATGATTTTAAAAACATAAGAAAAAGCATTTATGGGGAGGCACTTATGAAAAAACCCCACATGATCACACCCAAGAGTTAATCTACAAGTAAATCTTAAACTCAGATTAATAAAGAAAATCACATGCTGAATTCAGAAAATTACTTTTTTACAAGACAGACATGTTTAACAATCATATCTAAAACCAATATCTGCAAAATTTAAATTTTTGACTTTAATGGTCATTTTACTCTAACCCCAGCTCAAATGCAGATTCGAGTCTATAAAAAATGTTAGTTTTATATGATAATTTTGTAGTAAAAAATCTAGAACTTTGGCTTAAAAGGGAGCTGAGGTACAAAATTAGTTTTCCATCATTGTTTACATCCACATTAGGTTAAAAGGAACATGGTTGTTTTTCTAAATAGATATTCTTTACTGTCATATTTTTTTGTTACTGTGGGGTTTTTTCATAAAAGAAAGAAGAAAAGGTACACGTTACGGCCGTGTTCACCACTAACTTAACCTAAGGTTAACCTGGAATTAAACTTCTGATTGGTAGTTGAAAAAGGGAAACAAGTTTTAAGCCAATCAGAGTCGTCGAAAAAGTGTGGTTCTAGGTTAACCTTAGGTCAAGTTAGTGGTGAATACAGCCGTTAGTGCATTGATTTTTAAAATAGGTAGAGTTTTGGTTTAGCTCTGAGGGGTACTACAGTTTCTAACTCAAGATTTGCATCTAAGCTAAAGAGATACTTTTACCTTCAGTATCTGTCTGATACATCACTCAATAGTGGATATATTAACAGTTAATTAAAATGTATTCTCTTTTCCTAATAATCAGGTAATTTGAATTCCATAATAAAAAACAAAATTTTAATTTAGACAGTGTTATATTGATATCTCTTCATTAAATTGTGAAAAAATAGAATTAATTTTTTAAAAAATCCTGTCATTTGTGTTTGTATCAATCTTAGGATGGTATGAGTTTTCATGAAACTGTTCTAAAGATTTTGTAAAAAAAACTCATGCACAATGCAAAATTACCTTCAGCAAAAGATCACTCGAGTGATTAATTGAATAACCTAAGACTGATACACGATCCTTCAATAAAGAAACTCCTTCTTCTCTTAGACCACTGATAACTTTTTGAAGATGAACAGCATAATTTTTAAGCTTCTGAGATTTTTCCTATGGTAAAAATGCATAAATTAGAAACAAATACCAATCAAATCTTTTTAAAGGATGGACGAAGAAAGCAAAATGGGCAGTGAAATAATAGTTTGTTTTTTGAGTTTGTTACTAATTTAGAAGTATCTAATGTTATTAATTCACTTCCAAATAAGAAATCAACTGGAACCGACAAAATCAACAAAGATATGATTGTTATATTATTTAATTGTTATCCTGATTTTATAACTAATTTGATTAATATTTCTTTTGAACAAGGTATCTTCTTTTCCGACTTAAAAACATCCTTGGTGGTTCCTGTATATAAACAGGGAAATAAAAATTATCTAAATAATTATCGTCCAATTTCCCTTCTAAGTATTTTCTCTAAAATTATTGAAAAATTAATGCATACACGCCTTACAAAATTTTTAGAAAAGCATCAAATAATTGCTAATAACCAATACGGTTTTAGAAAAGGCAGAAGCACTGAATTAGCTTTAATGAATTTTACTAAAATTATCTACTCAAATGAGAACAATAACATTAAGTCTGCTGCTGTTTTTCTAGATATTAGTAAAGCCTTTGATACAGTGAATCATAGACTACTTTTATACAAACTATACTGTATTGGCATAAGAGGAACTATGTATTCATGGTTTGAATCTTATTTGAGCGGAAGAACTCAGATAGTTAAAGTAGAAGATATTTGTAGTAATGAGTTACCTATCAATGGTGGTGTTCCTCAGGGATCAATTTTGGGTCCTTTATTATTTTTAATATTTATCAATGATTTTTGTCTGTTAAATTTAAATTGCGAAATTATAACTTTTGCTGATGATACTGTTCTAGTATTTTCGGCAGACAACTATTTGGATTTATTTAAAAAAATTGAAATCGCACTTCAGCAAGTGAATATTTGGTTTAGCCAAAACTTCTTAAAGTTAAATGTTTTAAAAACAAAATTTATTATCTTTAACTTAACAGCTAGTGAATCCATCATTGATAGTTTAAAAATTCATAAACATACTTGTAATCGGCTGTGCGATGAAGTATCATCTTGTGATGAAATAAAGCGGGTCGACTCTATTAAATAGTTAGGATTACATTTTGACAGTAATTTAAAATGGAAGTCTCATGTAAGTTACTTATTAAATAAATTACGGTTCATTAATTTTAAATTCTTTAAACTTAAACGTATTGTTGACCATAAGTTTTTGACAACCTTATACTTTTCCTGGGTTCAATCTATAATTAGCTATGGAATAACTTGTTATGCCTCAGATTACCATAATAATATTAGACCTCTTATCCACTTGCAAACTAAAGTCCTATCTCACATTAATAATAATAATTCTTTAACTAAGCCCATAATTAATGTTAGAGAACTTTTTATTTTCCGCTTGCTTCTTTTCATCTTCAACAACAAATCTTTTTATCAAATTAAAGCCAGTAACTTTGCACTCAGAAATATTCAAGGAAATTATTTTATTCCCAAGTCAAAAAAAGAAATATTTCACAAATCTCATGTTTTTTAGGACCTTATCTCTTTAATAAATTAAATCAAAATCTTAAATCTACTAACAATAAATTTGAATTTAAATTTGGAATACATGAATTTATAAATGGAATATATGATACTGAAGCTATGTTTAAAATAATGCAGTAGTCGGCCCAGCTTTGTTGCCATATTCAGAATTTTTTTATTTTTGGTACCATGGACGAGCTTTGCTCTTTTGGTACCACACAACTATTTTTCTGTTTTTTTTTGTAAGTTTTCCCTAAGTGTGTTCTATGTGTTCTTGTTGTTGTGTCTTTGTTCTATGTGTGTTCTTGTTGTATATGTGTGTTGTGTGTTAATAAAGATTTGATTGATTGATTGAAAGGAAATATGATTACCCTGTGCATTTGTTATAACTACCCATAAAGCAACTGTTAAAAAAAGGTTATAGAAAACTAATGCAAGTAGAACCAAGAGCAGGGGGCTTACAGAAATAAAAAGAATTTCCAAAGAAAATATTTAGATTTGGGTAATTGCTTACAAGAATCTGGATTGACATTTTCTTTGAATAAATCAAAGGCACAAAAGTTTTCCTTCTCTATAAGGTTTTTTTCTGCAGGGATTTTGTTACATATTAAGAGAAAGCATTTCTACTAACAAATAATGCCATCTTAGAATACCTCATAGGTTGTTTCATATTTTTCATTCAAACTACAACCAAATCCGATTAAGTTTTGATCATCAAATGAATACATCATTGAAGTTCTTTTAAAATAAAGCACATAAGTTATTGTTTTTACCTTGTTTACAAAGAATCATAAGAGAAAATGCATTACACTATGAAAGAGTACATATTAAATTCCGAGACTATTTTCCCACTAAAAGAAAGTTAATAGCTACTGATCGATCATACATCATTATTTAAAATTATTTGTTGATCAAATTTAATACCTTTTCTTTCATGATCTCCTGTTCTAGTTCACTTTTGTAGTTACTGGATTTCATTAATGATATAAAATCCAAAACCAAACGTTTCTGGGAGAGTAAAAAGTTTTCAACTGCTTCCGAGTTTCCATCAGCTAAAGCTTGGGTTATTTTAGGGGAATCATTCAGCTTTTGATCAATGCAACCAGGTGCAGGAGTAGAGTTACCTAATAAAAAGTACGGAACTTTGTCAATAGGTTATAAGATATAAATAAGGTAATTTCAATGATTAGGTATTAAATTACTTACAGGAATTTGAAGTACTCAAAATTGTTTGAGCATGTAGCAAATCTAAGCCACTGAATTTTAAGGGCTTTGTACGTTTAGCTTTAGAAGCATTCTTTTTAGGTCTTCCAGGGCCTCTCTTCCTCTCTGAACGTCTGAGCTTACGTTGAGTTTTAATTATTCCATCACTAGAATTGCAATTCCTTTTCATGGGCTCTGCACAAAAAGAAGACATTTAAATACTCCGAGAAAAAAACTACATTTAAAAACCAGCTTATTTTAGAATTTAATATCTTAACTTACCATTTTCTTCATTGCTATCTTGACCACTATTATTTCCAGTGATGGTTTTGATTTTGTTACTACACCAGTCAGACCAAGCTTTGCGGGTGGTAGGACCTGATAATGAACTTTCTTCTTTGGAATCATTAGAAGAAGAATCCAAGATGCATGGATTATGGATACCATTTTTTATTCGTTTTCCTCGCATCATTGGTGTGTCTTCCTCCTATGATTAAGAGAAAAAAGTTTTATGCTTTTAGTAAAACGTTTATTTTAGAACAGTTTCTGAAACCTGTTCTTTTGTGCTCTCATATAATCAATGTTTTCAAGTACATTGAATTTCAAGGACAAATTTTAGCGTATTTGGTTAGCTGTGCTTTTATAATTGCTACCCCAATCATGCCTCCTATGTCAAAACTTACGATTCCAGTACCTTGAAGACTCAATAGTGTTTTAGTATGCCAAGATATCAGCTGAGTAGGCTACCATACCATAATAACCAATAGAAGTTTTCTGTTTTCCTGAACTTTACTCCCACCCAAAAGATCACCCATTTAATAACTTATGCTTAACATCCAGAGACTCCAACCTCCAATGAAAATTTTCCGTAGTACCGTTATTGGACCCTTTTTAAGGAAATCTCCAATCTAAAATCTTGCTCCCCCCTTAGCCCGTAGGTTTTCTTATTTTTTTAGGCAGCATAATTTTTGTCTTGAAAGTATTTTTCTCACAGGTTTTATATCATGCATGATGAGTCAGCGCAGCTGGGAGTTATGATTGTAATGAATACATGAAAAGAGGCTCTTGCCTCTAACTCAACATACTTGTTTGAAGGGCAAGTCAACTAGTAGACCACACTAGTCTAATGCTCAAAGTGGTTGGTTAGTTGGGTAGGTTTGTTTAGAGCAGGGGTTCTCAACCTTTTTGACTCCGCGACCCCCTTTTTAGGGAAAATATTTTGTCGACCCCCTCAGACCTAAAATGTTAAGACTTTAATAATTATCTACCATTTAGTCGTCATTTCACTCGCATTACGCTGCCGATGCATCCTATATTTACTCTTCAAAATAGTTAATGCATGAAACGAACTATTCTCACTAATAATCTATTAGTTTTGAAAATTGCTGTGTCTGTGTAAAAAATAACTCTGTAAATATGACTGCATTTAATTTTTGTTTTGCGACCCCCAGGGGGTCGCGACCCACCGGTTGAGAACCCCTGGTTTAGAGTATTAACTTGCTCGATTGAAAGTTAATGTTCACTAGTGACTTTTAAGTTTTCTCATTACAGTTAGAGACCTGAACTGAAGTGGTGGATGTGACAACACAACTGCATGATTGGTTCAAGGTTTACCCTTCACGCTCTACTCACTCCTCACCTCAATCGGAGCAAATGACAATGTGTTGTCAGAGAACTCCGAATGTATTCATAGTAGCACTTCCCTCTCTTAATATTGCAAAACCCCTTTGGCCTCCTTTCCTCTCAGGTTTGAATTACCTACTGTCAGATGTCTTGTTCAAGTTATGATGCCTTAAAATAGGAGTTTTGTAATTGTTAAGTAACCTCTTGTTGTAATGTTATTGTTAATTATTATACTGTTAAGATTAATAATTTATTCTTTAATATTTCTTTATCCTTCCATGCATATGGTAGATATTAGTTTTGTTATTTTAGATTTCATTTAAGATGCATACCATAACTAAATTTGATTTTACTGATCACCATGCATACAATCTGAATAGGAATTGTTTATGCACAAGATTTTTGAGAATGGGAGGTGATTATCAGGAGAGATCTTTTAATTTTTCAGGATCATAATCAGACCCGGTCATTAGACACAATGTGCTTGTACATTATGCAGTGCTATGATACGTTGGCATTTTTTTAAAAATGGACATTGCCGCACTGACTTTCAGAGGATTTCTGTAGTATAGTTTTTCCTAAATATAAGTGGTATTGTGCTATAAAACCCAAAGCCAATATATCCTTCGTATGTAAACAAAAACTGTAGAAACTATAGAGAATCTGTAGCACTTGGAGTCTTTGAATATTTATAGCTTTGAGCCAGACCCTTTACTTGTACCAACAAATAACTAAAAAGTGTATAATCACTCTCACCTTATTTCTGGGGTTTTTAATTCTTTGGAAATAATGCTCCAGCTTTGTTCGATCGATTGTATGAAGGTAATAGGCAACAGGTCTTCCAGTCCATGACACAGATCCCTTTAATGGAGTAATTTCACGGACGTTCATTATTGTACCAATATCTATGATTGAAAATAGAAAATTACAACTCAAACTTTCAAACTAATATCTAGTCAAATAAATATAATTCCACTCAAAAATAACATTTTTCATATTTAAAAAGCTTATAGAACTTTTTCGCAGCCTTATAGCCTAAATGAGAATAATGCATTGCATCCAATACAGCTTCTATTGAGAGACTAAGAATAACTTACCACTAAGGTTTCGATCAGTAATGCGAAAATTCAATGGGCAAAAGGCTTTTGATGAAACCACTCTTGCCTCGTCTTTAATATCAGCGAAACGCATTTTAAGCTGCAAAGTAAAACAACACAACTATTGAAACAAGCAAGTTACGAATTCATACACAGAAATTTATCTTTAAACTAAACTGTCACTATAATGATGTTGAGCAAAATTGACACCTATAAATAAATGGTATTAATGTAGTAATGGGCTCGATTAAACAGTAAGATGAAACAAGAAATGAATTTTGTTAATCAGCACACATTAAAAATAATTTGAAGCAGTTACTATTTATACAATTTTTTATACATACAATACTTAATATTGATGTATTTTACATGGAAAGTGCTTCAGCATTACCACTGAAAAAGTACATCCATGCTGAGAAAAAGAAATCTGTTAGTAGTAGCCACAGATGAAGAAAATTGGAAGGGAGAAAGAAAACCTGTAAAATGTCCGAAAAGTGTAATTTTAAGAAGTCATTACATCACTTCAACCAGGAATAAAGGAAAAGACACTAAACTTTTTCATAAAGAACTTGAGTAACAGACACTGGTCAACGTAATAAGGAAATATTGTAAATAAAGTGTAAATAAAAATATCTATTGTAGCAAAAAACAAGAGAAACCTTTTATGCAACAAAGCACTTTACAAATGAATTACAGAAAAACATATAGATAGAAACATAATAAAACTAACAGCAGTGATTGAAACTATTCAAATTAATTTTGATGGCACTGTTCACAATTGTATTTTGTACAAAATTTAATAACAATATTACATGCTTTATAAATATGTTTGTTAAAAATTAGACAATAATTGATTTTGCATGATCTTGCTAAAAGTCATGAAAAAGCAATACAGTTGAAAAGTAGATTTTGTAAAAATGTATTTTTTTATGTTAGCAATGCTACAACTTTTAGAAAATCACGATTTTTTGTCAATTACAGTTCTTATAAGATGAATAAAATGAAGTGAATATAAATTAAAACTAGTTTCACTGGAAGTATGCATGTAATGTATCATTGTGGCTTAATTTTAAAAGCAAACTTTATCTTCAATCAAATAATTCAATAGATTGGAGGAAATTGTTTTTCCTGCATTTTTAAGGAGTTCTGGACTCTTTATTTTAGGAAAGTAATTTTTACATAAAACTCATTAACCAATAAGTATTAGAGATGCTGCATATTCTTTTCTGAATCCATTAGCATGTTTTGCAGGCTAACCTAAGCTAACACAAGGATGATTCATATAATTTTTATTATATAAAATTAATATATTGTTACTTTTTTTACTAAAAGTTAAATAAGGTATATATTAAAGTTCTAGTTATATAAGCAGGTTTAAAACTAACTGTGTGTGTGGAACTGTGTGTCTTGTATGCCAACTAAAGCTGTTGTACATATCGACTAATAAACACTAAAAAATAAAGGTTAAATTTAAGGGCTAATATTTCTTTTATAATTGGATTAAAAGTAAAACTTATTTGTCTATCAAAATAGTAATATGTCTTAATACTTAAGTTTAAGGTTTTCAAACAAAAAGAAAACATGTTATAAAATTAACAAAACTGTATTAAGATAATGTGTTTTAATATTAGTTCAAATATATGAAACTGCACAAACATTTTTTTAAATACTTAAGAATAAAGAAATGTATTGGCTCACCATATGGTCTAATGTTGGACCGAAAGCAAAGTTGTTCACAAAAAGCAGCCTAAAAAAATAAAGATCCGTTAAGATCATGATAATACTAGGGGGCAGAGGTGCAGAATATGTCAGAGGCCATTGTTCAGGGGAAATTCAGGCAGTTGTGGATAATTTTTTTCTTAAATTTATACAGAAAAACTCTAAAAATCCAATTGATATCAGTGATGAAGAAAAATTTCGGGAAGTGACTAAATCATACCCATCAAATTCAACAGAAATGGGATGAAAAATGATGTAGAGTAGGAAACTACAAATCTACAGCGAAAGAAACCCCCAAAGTTTCCAAGATAAATACCTAAGAGTTAGCTTTTCCTTGTGATGAATATGAAGGAAAAGTTAAGTATTTAAGAAAGACAGGATCGGTAATTATCACCAATAATAGTGTTCTAGTTTAATCAAGTCGTTGCTCTTGACTTATAAAGTTTAGTTTGGAAAGTTTATCTGGTAGCTCAAATTTGAGAAAAATAGCATTTAAGAACTCTTATTGTAAGAGAAGAGTATAAAGATAGTCAATTAAAATTTATGAAATAACTAGGGAATAAGTAAATCTTAAAAGTTCTGTAACTGAAAATATATTTTGTAATAAAAACTCATATCTTCTAAAAACATTTTTGTAAGTAGTAAGTTTTGATAAGTAGGTGGAGTAACTCCAGAGATTGTGAGGGTGAGCTTTTGATCAGTCAGGTGTAAAAATATTTTCTGAATTTTTTTAAAAAGAGTTATCACTTAGCTTGCTTTTTTCTGTAAAATCTCTGCTACTGCTTTTCCAACAATCATTATCTTCAGTTTTACTGCAAAGCTTTGAAAATGTATTCCCTACTTTTCCTAAATGCTTGAAAAGGTATTTTGTATTTTTTGAAATTTTACTTAAAATTTTTTTCATCAATTTCAATTAATGGTTTACTTTTGATATTTGTAATCAATTAATGAGAAAAAAATATACCCTATTTTAAACATGTAAGGATATTAGTCTTGAAGATAGCTCTTAAGTATCAACCTAGTACTCTAATAAATACTTAACCTGGAATGAAAATATGAGGAAATTTTGGTCAAACGGTCTGTAATTTAGGGAAATATTGGGCCCCTAAAATTTTCTGCACCTCTGTAGGGGGCTACCCTCTTGTTAACTGCTTATGCAGTGGTGTAGCTTCGCGATCGGAACTCGCTTCACTCGCACATCAGAATACTAATGTGATATCGGATAACATGACACAAACACAGTACAAGTAAAAATAATAGGGTATCAGTTTGAAAGGCAGACAAAATAAATGAATATTTTAATGATAGGATTCAGGGTCTATCTCTGCTGATTTTGTTTTCACAAGTTTCCAAAAAAGACTATTTTTAAAATGAAAACAGTTTCAGAGATTGCAATGAGTTGAGATGCATTCCTCCTATTTCCAAAATGTTTCTGCATTTTTAATGGCAGCATTTAATTTTTAGGTACAGTTAGATAACTGAACACCTTTATATGGTTTATAAAACTCATATTCCATACATCAAATGAAACAAATATAGCTATATAGTTAATCAACTTTTCTTCCTCCACACTATTTTCCATCCTAAACTATATATTACCCCAAAATATGTCTCATTTGGGTAAAGATAATAAAAACGTATCTGCCATCAAAAAAAAATTTTTTTTTGAAGAATTATTAAATTTCTAGGGAATGTGCATAGAATGAAACATAATTTATGTATTAGTAACTTCTACACCAAACCACAATGTAAAACGTATAAATACTAAAACAGATAAATAAACTGCAAATTTATATCTAATAATGAAATTATTTAAATTAGATTGCAACGTTTCTTGACAAGAAAGTCATGGGTTGTAACCTGTGACGTCATTGTCTAGAAACGTTGCAATCCAGTATAGAAGACTTACGTGGCATTCAGCATAGTTTCTCTGTGTTCTTCAGATAAAAAGTCTCCTTTAATTAGTGAATACTCTCCTGATGTTTTCCCATACCATTTCATCCAAAATCTAAAGCTTCTGTCCATTTCCTAAAATGCAAATTTATATCTAATAAGTATTTATTAACAAGTTAAGGAGGATAATTCATAAGACTTAAAACTGTTGTGTGTGAAAGCATTTACACAAATTTATAACCATCATAGATAATTAAGTCTAGAATGATTTTACAAAAAATGATCATGGTTGATTTTAGTGAAACAACTGGCCACAAAAAATTGAGCAAAACTGAGCATCTTTTGATCAGTTACTATTTAACCCTCTGACTGCTACATTTCTGCACCGAAATTAATACAAAAATGTTTTTAAAATTGATACAAAAATGTTTTTAAAATTGATACAAAAATTTATAACCATCATAGATAATCAAGTCTAGAATCATTTTACAAAAAATTATCTTGTTTGATTTTAGTGAAACAACTGGCCACAAAAAATTGTGCAAAACTGAGCATCATTTGATCATTTACTATTTAACCCTCTGACTGCTACATTTCTGCACCAAAATCGATACAAAAATGTTTTTATTGCCCAGTGAATGAACACTTAGCATTTGGATTTGCGATTTTCATACTTAAAAAAAAATTCAGGGATTTTTATCGATGAATTCTAAAAAATAAGGCATGTTTACATACAGGCTTTTTCTCAGCAATATGATTGAAGTATTTCCAGATCTCAGAAGTTAAAAGTTTTGAAGGAAAAACGGGACACGCTTCTCAATAAAGGAAGAGAAACACATGCACGCAGAAATCGAGGGATGATCAGTCAGAGGGTTAATTTGAGATAGGAAGTAGTACATGTACATTCTTGCAGCTTAGACAATATGAAGGTCAAAAGACCTATGCCAAACTGAAAATCTGAAATAAAAAATTTAAGAACATTTCCCCCACAGATTTTAAACACTGTATACACTACTCTTTACACAAGATACGCAATCTATACTCAATCAAAAGAGCAGGGAGAAAATAATGATTAATACAGTACAAACCTCAGCATATTTAGCAGGAACATCAGCTTTCTCAATTCCTATACACTTTTTGCATTTAGTTGTTGCCGCCATTTGTAAAACAACTTGCCCAACACCTGTAAAAAGAAAAAGCTTTGTTGAAATTTAGAACATGAATAAAATTTTCAGTAAATTTAATTAATTTATTATATTTTATGGGGGTATTTAAGTCTTTTGACAACCATTTTTTTCATTACTGAGTATGTGGAGACACAAAAATAGGTTACTTCTGTATTATTCTCTCAACCAAGCTGATTACAATGAAAATGCACAGCCTTATGTGGGATTTACAGCACTACTGCAAAAGCGACATTTTCGGTTTGCTGCAACAGCGACGAAATTTTTTTTCAAAAGAACCAATAGAAAGCCTCAAAAAGCGATTGCTGGGAAAAAATCGCTGTGACATCAGCGACATAACTGCGATTACTGAGCGTCCATTTCCTTGAGGCGGTACGGAATGATTAAGTTTCGGGATGTCTGAATTTCTCAAGTAGAAATGTAAAAATTATCTTTTAATATCAATTTCGTGTTTCCTTGAAATTCCAGGGCTGTTGCATAACCAGAGTGTTCCGATTAATTGAGTTAACTAAGTAATGAAATCGATGCCCGCCTTTTGACTCAGTATGAAAATTTATAATATGCGGAAATATCAACTCAATCATCATATATGTAGATTATACACCAAAGCGTCTTATGCATGATTTTTTTATTCAAAAGTACAAGTCTAATAAACGAATCATGGAAGTTCGGCGTAATAATTCTAAACAATTAATACACAAAGCTCAAATTGTAATAAAGTAAAAGCCAAAAGGTAAAGCAAATAAAAACATTGAATCTGAATCAAAACTTAAATGCTACAAAATGTGAAATGCATATTTTTTCACTTTATAAATACCAACTTAACACTATGATAAGCTATTTTGTTATTGAAACAATACTCTATTTGTAACACAATTTATAATATCAGAAAACTCATACCACTCCCTAAATCTATAAAGATGTCTTCCTCAGTGATATCAAGTTCTTCTATCATTTGTGTGATAAATTCAAATGACGTTTCACCATAAACCTAAAAGAAATAATTAACATGTCTATTCTCCCTTCAAATGTGATTAATTAAAAAAAATGTAGAGGCAAAATTAACTAAGCTCACTTCAGGGGAAAAGGGTTCGTATTGATTGAGCTTCTCAGGATCTGTGACGGCACGATTGTAAACTTGTTGTAAAATATGTCTTAGCAATCCATTGCTCGGCCTAGTTTGAAGCTGTGCTGGTCTAGAAGTTCCCTTCCACTGTCAACAAATATTAAATTAGTATGATATAATAAATTAACAAACAATAAAAAAAACTTGCACCAAACTTACCAATTGTAGAATACTATCAATGGCCCTGTTATACTTGTCACATAACTTTTTCATGCTCTCATAACTGAAGAAAAAGAAAACCTTATTAAGAAAGGAACAAATGAATGTAAATATTGTATGGTGTTTTTGTTGAAATAACAAGAGTATGTTAGAATCTAATTTCAAAATAATTAAATCTGCTGAATTATTAAATTTTAAAATATTTACATTTAAAACTCTTGACTGGAAAAAACTTAAGGAAAATTTTAATTAAAAACTATAATAGTACCTTTTCGTATCATAATCATGGAGTACATAATTTTCCATAGCCAATTTAAGCTCTGGGAAATCTTCACAGACCCATCTATAAAGAATACATATTTTTTTAAGTGTACTACCAAACATATTACATACATCAAATTACATAAATAATAAAAGTAAAAATTGAAATCTTAATATGTACTCATTTAAAATTATCCTAATGGTAATCAAGTAATTAACATATTTAATTGAACATTTTTAAAATAAAAAATATACTAGGGGGCTGCCGGCCCCTGCTCGCTATCGCTCACCAACCCCCGCGCGAACTGCTTCGCAGTTCGCTTTAGATCCCCTAGTATAAAACTAGGATGTTTTTTCATTACTTTTTGACCAAATAAAGCCTAATGTAATGCTAACATGTGATTATATTACTAAATACATTTAATAACGTAAACTTTTATATTTTTACTTGTATTAATACAATCCAAATTTACCAACTCCTTTCACGTGGTTGTGATAACACATAGGTACCGCGTAATGTGGGGGCCCCTTCCTGGATGTTGGGCCTAGTGTTACAAATTTTCTAAATCGGGCCCTGCTAGTATTGCTCCGTAGTACTTATAAACCCCAGCACGATGAACCTTAAATTGCAGAATGAAAACCCCAGCACGAAGCACAGCTTTTTTTAGCTGTGACACCCCAAAGCAGCTTCATTTTTGTGTATATAAATTTGGTTCAATTCCGTTGAAGTTCCTGCTAATTATCGACAATCTCTTTTGGACACCGAAAAGTATAAATATTGCTTAAGTGTTCAAAAGAAATTGGTGATATTAAGCAGGGAACTCTAATGGAAACCATAAATTTTGAAAATCGTAGCTTTTCTATGTTTGCTGGTATTGCACTTGTAGTGGCCATAGCATTCATATTACTGCAAAGAGGGTACTTACGAATTAACGCCACCACAGTCCGCAATCAACCGAAATCTGATTGACTACTTTGTTCTTAAATAAAGTGTTTTGATTTTAAATAAATCAAAATGACCCAATATACAGCATAGCTGCCAACTGAGTTTGTTCAAAAACCAGAAGATTTTGGATAAAAACCGGAAGATTTTAATATACATATAGGTACAGGGTGTATCTGAAATGGTGCAACAAACTTTCAGGGATGATAGTAGACACCTAGACCAGTCAGAATCACCTAGGATTTGGGGGTCCCAGACCAAATCCCAGGGAGTTAAAAATGGAGCGACACCCCAAAAAAATCATTGAAAAATTCAATTTGTAGAAAAACTACTATTGGTAAAAACTTAATGATGGTCTCAAAAACTGTGGTTTAATATGATCTTTAAAATTATCTCAAAAGTCTTCACCTAAAAATTTGTTTATTATGAAAAAAGTTAAAAAACACAAAAAAATGTGAAAACTCTGCCAAAACCTTATTTTGTATTTGGAAATCCTTTCTTTTGATTTGATAATCTGAAAGATCATAGTTGAAAACCCTTAAATCCAAAGTTTCACGAAAATACAATCAATATTAAACGCTTGAAATCCTGTTAAAGTTTGTTTTTTCGTGCGCTAACAGTTTTCTAGAGCTGTTTCCAGAACAGCTGTTTGCGCTCGAAAAAAAAACAAACTTTAACAGGATCTCAAGCGTTTAATATTGATTGTATTTTCGTGAAACTTTGGACTTAAGGGTTTACAACTATGATCTTTCAGATTATCAAATCAAAAGAAAGGATTTCCAAATGCAAAATTTTTTGGCAGAGTTTTCACATTTTTTGTGTTTTTTTTAACTTTTTTCACAATAAAACAAATTTTTAGGTGAAGACTTTTGAGATAATTTTAAAGATCATATTAAACCACAGTTTTTGAGACCATAATTAAGTTTTTATAGTAGTTTTTCTACAAATTGAATTTTTCAATGATTTTTTTGGGGTGTCAATCCATTTTTAACTCCCTGGGAATTGGTCTGGGACCACCAAATCCTAGGTGGTTCTGACTCATCTAGGTGTCTACTATCATCCCTGAAAGTTTGTTGCACCATTTCAGATACACCCTGTATACACATTGCAATATTACTTAAAAAATTTGTCTTCTATGAACTGAAATGAGGAACATTTTTAATGTTTAAAAAAATACACATATTCATTATTTCAACTTTTTGTTGTTTCCTTGATTTTAAACACTGTTCTGCCATAATCGATTACCTACTTTGAATCAGTATCTGAAAATGCAGACTGTATTGAGGCTCAAATGAGCAAAATCTAGAGCAAGGGTCGGCAACTGGCGGACCGCATCCGGACCGCGGGAAGTTATTTCCTGGACCGCCATACCATTTTGAAAATAATTTATTTGTACTTTTACGGAACAAATATTAGCTTTGACTTGCTTTTTAAGGGTCTAATTTGAAAAAAATTCCTGGGGGAAGCCCCCAGACCCCCATTTTAATGCTAAAACTTCTAATCATATTAAATTTAACAATTTTATTTAGCAGGTAGCATACTCAAATATCATCTTTGTAAAAATTTATGTGCAACTAAAGATAACAATTTAAACTAGTAATAGTAGCCTATTTTTTCTCCGGACCCCGATGAAAAATTTTCATAATTATTTGGACCCCAAGTAAAATTACTTGCCGACCCCTGATCTAGAGAAAACTCACAAAAATATAGAAATTTCCTAAAAATTGTGAAAAACTGGGAGAAATTAGTTTCCAGCCGTAAAATCGGAAAATGATTGAAAAACCGGGAAACTCCCGGGTAAACCGGGAGAATTGGCAGCTATGATACAGTAAGTATTATCGACCTAGTAAAATTATATACCGAATAAAACCTAAATAAATGTACGTGAATTTTACTTAAACACATGCAAACTTAGATAAATTTTTTAAATATTATACATGGCAAAAAAATCAGAAATATATTTTTTCTGACTACAAATAGCTTGGTACTTAACTTACATATTGCCCCATTCACTATTGGAAAAAGTTGTAACTTTCCCCTGAACGTAATAAAATTTCCCCCAACCTTATGTATTGAACCTATGGAGCAGGCAGGGGCTTCCCCCGAACCAGGTTCGGGCACTTTTTCCAGGTCCGATTGCCGGCTCCACACATTCGCACGAACTCGAATCAGAATAACAACAAAGCATGTGTAAGTGGTTTTTGGGCACGAGTCCAAGAGAAATCCAATTAAACATTCGGCAAATGTGTGGACACGGAGTATGACACTAAATCTTGAAACCATTACCAAATCCTTCTCAGTGTACCATTGAATCTGATGGTTGCTGAGTGGTCAATGGGCAAATACACTGGTACTAATGTTTTAAGAAATATAAACATATTG
This sequence comes from Tetragnatha versicolor, assembly GCA_024610705.1. Classification (NCBI taxonomy): domain Eukaryota; kingdom Metazoa; phylum Arthropoda; class Arachnida; order Araneae; family Tetragnathidae; genus Tetragnatha; species Tetragnatha versicolor. Next base: position 51,769,894 of record JANDEH010000010.1, on the reverse strand, counting down.
CAAATAAAATTTTCTTTTAAGGTGTAAGAGAAAGTGAATATAGACGCTATATTACTGAAGTACTGATAGGGAAAATAATTAAGTTTTAAACTGAATCCCAATGTAAGAAAAAGCACTAAAATATGGTGATAGGCTTGCATACCATTAGCATAAAGCAATAATTAAAATCACCCACTATAAATTACATGTAAAAATATTTTTTAAAAATTTCAGTGTAAAATAAAGACTAATATTACAGTTAAAATTACAAATATAAATAATTTTAAATATACTAACTAAAACTAAACAGATACTTATTTTGATTGTGAACAAAAGAAACTATAATATAAATAAAAAAAACTAAGTTTTATAGATAACTTCTTCTCTCAATTCAATATATTCATTTTTATTTTACCATCTACTCAAAACACATGAAAACACTAAATGAAAAAGAAAACAATTTAATCAAACAAATAATAAGCATGCAACTTAGCATGCTTATTATTATTATTAGCATGCATGAGAAGTTGAACTTCGCTTATCAAAGCAATTATTCATAAAGTAACTATATGATGGAAAAAATCCAGTTTAAACCATTCACCATAGAAACCAAAACTAAAAATTATTTAATAGGTACAAAGCATGCATGCTATTAGGTACCAATTGTAGTAAATTTTACAAGTATTGAAATATAAATAAATATAACTAATTAGTCTATTTATATAGTATTATTAACTCCATAAACATTTCTCCCATTGCATTACATCATAACATAAGAGGATTTAATGTTGAAACTCGAAATGTGAAAAAACGAAACGAAAATTTGAGTAATGGCAAAACATAAACACGATTCTTTTTTTTTCTTTCTTATTGAGCATCGATGTTTTTGCTTCTCGGTTTGATACTTTCCCTTTTTGTGGATTCGCGATTTTGGCGGGGATAACGTAATTCATGTAAGGAATATTTTTACAGCTTCTTTGATATTTAGAAGTTGTAGAAGAGAGAGAAAAGGGGTAAAGAAACAAAAGATTCTAAGAACTGCTTTTTCCGGGCTATAAAATACTAGGGAAGTACACAAAATTCATGTGAAATTTATCCTTTAGTGGAAATACATATATATTTCTAATATTTCGTAGATCACAAAGATGCAAAGCTTTGTGTTGACTTGGTATGAGTTTCTGATTTTTTAAAAAGTGGAGATTTCCAAACTTTACCAAAACTTTTTAAAGGATTTTTTATACACAATTTTTGATAAACGGATGCTATTATGAGTTATTACTGTTTATATATGAGCTTTAATACCTTTCGATTCAGGAAAATTAATTGAAACTAGCATGATGTAATGCATGAGCATGAACTTCTCTGAATAATCACTATGCATTTAATATTTCTCATTAAAAACTCAGAACAAAGAATTTCATTTTTAAATCAATACAAATTAAAGGGAGTTAATTCTAAACACAAATTGCTACCGAAACTAATAAAAATTTATTGTAAAAATATCATTCCCAATAAAAAAAAATTGTTTTGAGTTATATATTTTTTAATTTAAGATATACTTATTGAACTAATTACCTAATGGTATCCACAATTTCAGTAGCCCTGTCATATTTATCCTAAAATGAATAAGAAAAAGGATGAGTAAAATTCCGAGCTTCCTTACAAAGGCCAATGTAAATAAATGTGTGAACACAACATAAACACTCATTATTTTTACCGATGCTGTTAATGGCCATTGATAAACAGCTGGTTCTCCACCACATGGACTATGAAGCCTCAGCTCCATAGCCATTTCCTCACGATCTTACTTATAGCGCACCGTGATTGAAAATTCCTGATGCTTCTCAAACCCTGAATCTTTCGCCCATCCCAACACTTATCATCCGCTCATCCCTCTTTCCTAGGCCATTCATTACACATCCTGCCGAAGCGTCTATCACGTGACGTCCTATACTACGAATATGATTGGTCAAAGACCACTACAGGCGCTAAAAACATATGGTTAATTTTAGTTTCTGTTTAAAAATGATTAAGTTTTAAGCAATAAAAAGTTTTGTAAAACAATTAAGTAAATTGCTAAACATGAAGAAGCAACATCATAGTCAAAGTTTTTCTTCTGTATCCTTGGTATTTGAACCCGAACCTTCAGACTTTTTATTGCACTTAAGACTAATAAATTAATATAAAAAGCCTTTAGAAATAAAATTATTCGACGTATTATAAGGTAAAAAACACAGGGGTAAAATAACAATAAAAATACTTTACAACTCTTCTGTTTGTATAAGTAACCAGAAAATGTATAAAAATAAAGAGAAACGCTAAAAAATAATTTCACCTATCCAAAAAATGATAATTAGGAGGATTACACGGGGAATGAAGAAAACATCCTGTAATATATAATAAATAATTATGATCAGTAGTTTTTCAATCCTTTAAACTCATCAATTTGAACATGAGCAGAAAAAAATCGGGAGTTTTTTTGGCCGAAGTGTATATTTGGACGGCCAAAACGGCCAGTGGAGCATGCGCTGTAGTTCTCGTGATTACGTAGCAGTCTCGGCGCTTAGTGATGGAACCAATGGAACGCCGAGCCGTGGAAATTAGAGTAGAGTTTAGTTGAAAAAAAGCCGTCCAAATATACAGTGCCTTTTTTGGCGCAAGTTCAGAGTTGCGTATGCTTGGCGAATTTTGGCTGTTTAGAGGCACATTTAGAAGCCAAATGATTCTTTTAACATGAGTTAGGGTTACCATATTAGTCATCTTTAACGCTAAAAACTTGGCGCATACGCAAGTCTGAACTTGCGCCGTTTTTTTTCATATAATATCAGAATAGAAAATAAAAACCTTTGCACTTCAATGAAAATTCGTATTAATGGAGAAAATGAAGAGCTAAAGGCGCAAGTTCAGAGTTGCACCTGCTTGGCGATTTTTGGCTGTTTAACGGCACATTTAGAAGCCAAATGACTCTTTTAACATGAGTTAGGGTTACCATATTAGTCATCTTTAACGCTAAAAACTTGGCGCAGGTGCAACTCTGAACTTGCGCCGAGCTAAAATACTTTCATTGTAATTTTACATTAATTTAAATTATATAAAACCACAAAAAATGTATTATTTCTATGGATTATTCTAATATTACATATTTTCTGATAGAGGGCGCTAAAGTTTTGCGCGCGCAAACCAGATTCAAGAGGTAAAGGGAAAAAATGAAAGACGGCGGGTGTTCGCCTCAGCAGCCGTTCAATGTCCTCTTCTCGACCCTCGATAATATGACGCGCGAAATTCACAAAGGCATGCTTGTTAACGAGATATCAAGGTAGAAGGAGAAACTCGAACCGAAAGAGAAAAGGGAACAATTTCTCCATTATCTTAATGAAGTTGAACAGCTTTTTTAGTTTCCTTTTCAATGTTCCCTTAAAAAAATTTATAACAGTTAAATTGTGAGCTAACTAAAATTTGTGGATGCGGTATTTTTATTTAAATAGAGAAGATATTTATTTAAAAAACACATTAACTTTTTTTATTAAAATGAGAGAAAAGAACTTGTTCACACTAAACTCAATATAAGAATATTTAAAAAAAAGATTTAGTTATTGTGTGTGTTTGAATCAATCCACAGAAAATCAGAGAGGATATCTTGCAGATACAAATGAGGATCTAAAATATAGAATTAATTTCTTTTGAAAAGTGTAAAATGATGTACCCTAAAACTAATGAATTAATTCCTTTTTAAAGCAAGAGAAAATCTATTTGCAATTGCAGTCATTTTAACGATACTAAGCTTGTTGTATACTAGTCCTGAATACTTTACGAAAATCAAATAAACTTTCTGCGAATAATTCAATCATGTTTGCGAACTAAACCAATCTCTCCAAATATGTCTGTTTTCAATATTAGTATGATGTAGATAAATTTCAAAATCTTTAAAGTTGTAATTTCTTTAGTTACTTACTTTAGTTGTTTAGTTTCTGTTTTCTCTATAAATTAGTATGAGCTACAAGAAGGGTCACGGCCCGCGGGCCGGATGTGTCTCGCGAGGTCCTCTCATCTGGCCCGCGGATACCTTTCTATCTACGAAAAAAATGGATATGTGGTGCGATGTAATCAATTAAACAAAAGTTTTTCAAGATCCCCTCCCCCGAAATTCAAACTAGGGGTACTAAAATGAGTTAAAACCCTATTAATAGGGTCAAATTTTCAAAAAAAAATTGTGGAGGACCCCCAGACCCCCCTTTTTGTAGGTACTTTTAGTTTACTTAATCAAATTCATTTTCCTATTAGGTTCAGCAAAATGAGAACACTATTTAAAAACAGTGGCGGATCCAGCCTGGACCTACGGGGGGGCAACCACATTTATGGGTTGGGATTTTCCACCAGAAAATTTTTAAAGGTAAAACCCTAAAAACCCATTTTAGGTTAACTACAGGGATGAAACCCCCCAAACAGACTTTTGTTTTCAGAAATGGGTTTGACTCGTAATTTTTTTTCTTAGGTTCCTTCCCACAAGTATTTTATGGATCCAATGTGAACCTTCGCTGAAAAAATGTGCAAGTTTTACGGTCGATGCTTAACCTAAGGAACGGAGGGGGGTTTGGGGGTCCTCCCCCAGAAATTTTTTAAAAAGTAGACTAAAAAAGTAGTATCTCGATTCATTTTTGAACATTTAAGACGGGATCTGGATTGTAGAAGGAGATCTTAATTAGGGTCTTCTTAGGGGTTTCTTAACGTCTTTCATGGGACTAAGAAAATTTGCGGGAAAACTTTGAATCCAGGTAGAACATATTAACTTAGAATTCTGAATAAGATTACAAGTAACAGTATAATCAAAGGGGAATCTGGGAATTATTATACAGCAACATACTTGTTTATTTATTAGCACTATAGTTCCAGGATTATTTTATGGCCCGTAAAATTCCTTTAGGATACACAAATAAAGAGTAGTCAAATTATTTATGATATTACATATACCTTTTAACTTCTTTGCATATTTATTCCCATCACACGATTTTTGAAATTGCTTTTTTTAAAACTGCAATTTTTGCACCCTCTTACTTTTGAAAACCCCCATTTTTCACAAAAATTATCTGACTCTTTTTTCCGAGGCTGACGAAATCAAACGCAAAGGTTCTGAAACGATTCTTGTTCTTGATGGTATGAACAACCGAAAATATCCGAAAGCTTTTAAATTCTACAAGAACGTGCACAAAAAGAGAAAAAAATACAGTGTTCTTAGTTAAAAGTAGGGTCGGGGGGATCTCCCCCAGAAAATTTTGGAAATTTGACAAAAGAACAGTTTTTACTCGTTTAATAATAATGATAATGATAATGATAGTAATAGTAATAGTAATAATAATAACAATAGTAATAGTAATAATAATAGTAATAGTAATAGTAATAATAACAATAGTAATAATAATAATAGTAGTAATAATAATAATAGTAATAATAATAGTAATAATAATAGTAATAGTAATAGTAATAGTAATAGTAATAGTAATAGTAATAGTAATAATAATAATAATAATAATAATAATAATAATAATAATAATAATGATAATGATGATAATAATAATAATAGTAATAGTAATAGTAATAGTATTAATAATAATAATAATGATAATGATGATAATAATAATAATAATAGTAATAGTAATAGTAATAGTAATAGTAATAGTATTAATAATAATAATAATAAATTTATTTCAAATTATAAATTTATATAGACCACAAAGGGACACGCGCAGGTGCCCTTCCAAGTGATACACAGATCATGTAAATGGACATTTAATTATTACAACACAAAAGAACAAATAATCAAGACAGGTACAGAACAAAAAAATACATACAGTGATTGCATAAAAAGAAAATACCCCTAAAATTAGGAAAACCAAAATTAAAGAAAAATAAAAATATTTAATTCCCCCCTTCCCTGGCAACTAGCGGAATGATCCGCCCTAGGCAAGAAAAAACCCCAAAAGCTCCGAAAAACTAGTCATAATTTACAGGGTGTCCCACAAAGAGCTCCCTGGTTTTAAAATTAAATATCTTTTGAACAAAAATAGATAAAAATATAAAACCTACGGTATCCTTCTAGTTATGGCTTGGAATTTCCTGTGCCAAAAGTTAAAAAATTTAGTTACTATTATTGTTAACAGATGGCAGCACAATAAAAATGTCTGGAAGCTAGTATTAAAAACGCAGTGCAACAAATCGATTCTTCTCAAAATCGATTCATTGATTTCAGATTAAATTTTTAGAACGAAATATTCGAAGATTGGTCCAAGTCTCGTTGTTATGGGAAGGGGTTATGTGTTTTATATTTTATTCGAAAAGTTGTGTCTTTAGGTTGATGTTTAAGTTGTTAGAGATTAGTTCCAACCCCAAAAACAAATTGAGAAAATTCTGATAATTCTGATCCGTGTGCATATAACCAGATTGATGATCATCCAACTCATCGGATCACAATGAAACTTTCTGAAATAGAAAATTTTAACTTTATTGGTTAAAAAACAAAAGGCTAATGAAAATTTTTAAATATTTGTATTTTTATTTGAAAATACTGTTCTAAAGAATTTTAATTACAGATGATCGAGATGCACATTTTTACTATGAATCGAGATTAATTGGATCGCAAATTCCTCACGTTGTTGCAGGCTTGATGATCCTGAATTTTGTAGGGTGTCATCTTCAATTTTAATTTTGTTTAGTATTCTTTGCGCACTGGACCGCTTAATTCCTGATTGAGCTGACACCTTGCGAACTGAATTTCTGGGATTTTCTTCTATTAGTTTGGACAACGTAGAAGTGTTATCGGCAGTGACAACAGTCCCCAACGAGGTCCCACATTTCCAACTAGTTCATCGGCAATACCACCTGTCCTTTCAAATTTCTCGAAATAGTTTCTGATTGTTTTATTTTCAGGACCTTTTCTACTTTTATAATTTTTTTTTGAAAACTTCGTCTTGTGGCTGTTACGCTAAAATTAAGTTTGTAATATTCAAGTACGATAAAAACACGTTGATCAGTAGAATACATGACTAGTTATGACTGGTTTCAAAATATTCAGGGTATATCAATTCTCTCAAAATTTGTTCCCCTCATCGATTTTCGAAAAAAAAGAATCTTAAAATTAATTTATATTGATATCGACAAACGCAAAAAATCTAACAAGCAATTTAGGAGTTAAAGACCATACTCCCTAAAAAAATAAAACAATTAACCCCTTTCCATAACAATTGAACGAACCGTCGAAAATTTCCTTTTGAAAATTTAATCCCCAGTTGCACAGCTCATACCAAATACATCAATTTTACGTAATTCCTACTAGAAGACGAAATTTGGCCGTAAATGGCAAAAATATGACAAATATTGAACGTACGAACTACTTGGGATCTTAAATCAATGAATCGATCTTGAGAAGAATCGATTTGCTATGCTCAGTTATGAAATACGAAGCTTCCAGACATTTTTATTGTGCTGCCATCTGTTAACAATAACAGTAACTAAATTTTTTAACTTTTGGCACAAGAAATTCCAAGCCATAATTAGAAGGATACCGTTGGTTTTATATTTTTGTTCAAAAGATATTTAATTTTAAAACCAGGGAGCTCTTTGTGGGACACCCTGTATAATTATTAATTTCATAAAATTTTTTTTGTTGGCGTGGATATATTGAAGAATATAGCATCGTTAACCATAAGTCATTAATGACCCCTAATTAACGATTACAATTTATTGTAATTTTAAAACTGACTATTAGATGCAAACCCATCATGAAAAACATACATACATGTGAAACATATTACTATTTGTAATCGCTATTTGTTCACAAAGTTTACAAATTTTTCGATATCTGGTATTTCAAATAGGTATTTTTTTAATAGTTTTTTAAAGGCAAATAAATTTACACTTTCCCTGATTTCACTTGGAATTTTATTGAAAATTAATGGACCAAGATATACAAAACTATTTCTAATAAGAGATTTATTAGGTTTAGGTAAAAGCAAATTGGATTTAGTTCTAAAATTATATTTTAAATTCCGTGTTTCATAGTCAGATTTATTTGAGAATATAAATAGCATGAGACGATATATAAAGAGTTTTTTGAATGTAAGAAGTTTACCCGACATGCCTGTATTCAACATTTTGAAAAATCTATTTTGAATATTAATTATTATAGGTAATAAATTTGATGAATAATCACCTCCCCATGAAATGATGCCATATTGTAAAATGCTTTGAATCCAGGAAAAGTATAAATTGATTAAAAATTGTTTATTCACAATAGGCTTTAAGCAGCGTTAGAAATTGGGAAAAAAAATCCACTGGTCCTGCGGACCAGTGCTTCACCAATCTTACTAGTCCGCAACAAAAATTACTGGTCCGACAAATTAAAAAGGACCAGTTTAAATATTACTATTATTAAGTAACTATTGCACTGAATGTGGGTACCAAAATAGTAATGTTAAAAATTAATACATATGCATGCAATAATAAGTTACCAGCTGTTAATATGAGATTTATATAAAATAAGTAATAAAATAAATTTATGAGAAATAAGCAATAGCTCCAAATAATCGATTATTTAAAAATATCTTGTTAATTAAATAACTTTTTTGATTAAATAATATTTCCACTGACATACAAATACCATATAAAATTTCTCTAATTGACATACAAATTGGATACAATTGCACTAATTGACAAAAAATAAGAACTTTTCTTGAATAAATGATATTGCACACAAATTAATACATAACTTCGAATTAGTTTTACATTGTTAGTTGACAAACTTGGTTGTAATCTGGTTTATATTTAATGAAATTTATATTTTTTTGCCTTTCTCCCGATTCCAAGCAAAGATAAATTGCAGGCTTAAACTGGAGGGTGGGATATTTTTTCACCACTGGTCCAGCGGACCAGTGATTTTCTGATTCCACTGGTCCGAGCCGTTTTTTGGTTGTCCCGGACCAGCAATCCAGTACAATTTCGAACGCTGGCTTTAAGTGATAAAATATGTATAATTTAAATCTTAATTTTTGCATTAAATTATTTACGTGATTTTTCCATTTTAAATTTTGATCAATTAACAGACCTAAATATTTTATTGTGTCTACCTTTTCTATTACTGAGCAGGAGCAATCCATGTTATTCAATTTGCAGGAATGATATCTAATATTGAGATCAACATCACCAACTTTAGTTAAACTAAAAACTACGTATTTTGTCTTATTACTATTTATTTTTAAATCATTTGTATCAAACTAATCTTTGATCTTTAATAAATCTTCTTGAACTTTATTTTTCAGAGTGTTATAATCATTTGCAGCGTAGATTATGACTGTATCGTCAGCATAGGTCAGAATTTTTCCATTAATTTGAAGTCTACAAAAATCATTCATAAAAATAATGAACAGGATCGGCCCTAATATAGAGCCCTGAGGCACTCCTTTCTTAAAAACTGATTTATTGCTACTTATATACTATTATTTATTTTTACATATTGTGTTCTATGATTCAAGTAAGATTTAAACCAGGCTTGTCTAAAGTGCGGCCCACGGGCCGCATGAGGCCCAAAAGCCTTTAAAATGCGGCCCAAACACAAATTATGAAAATAATTATTTGCTTTAATTCAAGAATTTAAAAGTAGATTTCAAGATTTTCGAAAAAATGAAGAGCATTTTAACATGTTTTCTACCCTATTTTCTCTAGATATAAATAAACTACCATCAAATCTTCAAATGGAATGCATTGAACAGCAAAGTGCATTCAATTCAATGAAAAATTTGGGAATGTTTCTTTACTATTACAAGGATTACCTACATCGCGATAAATATCCTAATTTTCACAATCATGCCATATTAATGTCTTCATATTTTGGCAGTACCTATATTTGTGAACAATTATTTTCAAGGAGGAAGCATACAAAAAACAAAAATAGGACAAAATCACTGACAAACATCTTGAAAATGCTTTAAGAATTGCAACCTCGTCTATTAAATCTGATATCGATTTCCTTGTTCAACAAAAACAAATTCATCCATCTCATTAATTTGTAATTTTTCCATCTTTATGAAATCTAAATTAAGTGAAACGAAACTTTTACAAATTTAAAATAAATATGTGTACCTATGCGTATCTCATTCCCAATAAAAAATTATAATAAGAAAGAGTTAATTTATTTTAATAAAACTAATGGTTAATTTTTATTTTAATATGTTGAAAAAATATTGTGTGTGAGGCCCAGAAATTTCTTTTTTTTGCAATGTGGCCCTCAAATGGTCATAGTTTAGACACCCATGATTTAAACCAATCCAACTGCTTACCCCTAATTCCAGCATTATTAAGCTTTGTTAATAAAATTTTGTGGTTTACAGAATCAAAAGCCTTAGAAATGTCTATAAACAGTGCCATAGTTTTAAGATTTTTATCTATGTTTGAATATATAGTCTTGGTAAATTCAGTTAATGCGTGTTCAGTACTATATCCACCCCTAAATCCATATTGGTAATTAGAGAAAAAATTTGTGTAGTTCAGATATGACATTAATTTATTTTTCATTATATTTTCAATAATTTTAGAAAAAATTGGCAAAACCGATATCAGTCTGTAATTTCCCAAGTTGTTTATTTCACCAGATTTATAAATAGGAGTTACCACTGCAGTTTTTAATTGTTCAGGAAAAATTCCCTGTTCAAATGACTTATTTATTATATTTATTATTGTCTGTGAGGATGATGTTTATAAATTATTTTATAAACCATAATCGGAATTTCATCCCAACCCATAGCTTTTTTCTCGTTAATTGAATTTATTGCAGACTTAACTTCACTATAATTAGTTTCAAAAAGACAAAATGAATTTAAAGAGTGGTAGATTGGTAAATGATAATTCTCAGACATGCAAAACAGAATTCGTACAATTTATGAAAAACGTGTTGAAATCATTTACTAAAATTGAGGTTTCAGAATTTATTGGAAGAACTACTTTTTTTTTATTTTTACCAATTATATCATTTACAAACTGCCATTGCTTACTCTGATTATTTTCGAGCTTTTCAAACTCACTCATAAAATAAAAATTTTTAGCCTTTTTAACTGTAGTTTTAAGATTTCTTACTGCATCTTTATATAACTTTTTTACCTTTAAATCGTATGGAAATTTTTTATGCTTTTTGTATAATTTTTCTTTTTTATTTATCAAACAGACAGGGAAACATAGTCCGAGCCCACGGGAGGCAATTGACCAGTTGCCCTCCCTGTATCTGCGCTTGTTTAAAAATGTACCTAAAAGGTACATTAAACCTATTAAATACGCTTAAGAGGGGTTTAGGAATAATTTTAGGACTTCTCCCCGGCGATGGGCGAGGGCGTTACAAAGGGCGGTTTTCCTAAGGCCCGTTTTACGAAACAAAACATAATAGAATGAAACAATTTATTGCATGAGGTACAGCAGTACCCATACTACTTGCACCATACCGTGGGGTGAGTTATAAAACTCGCAATATTAATATTTCAGCCAAAGAATGGAATAATGAATAATGGTATTTTTTAAACCAACTTCCATAAAAAATACCATTACACTAAGGGAACTCCATTCTTAGGCTAAGATATTAATATTGCGAGTTTATAACTCCCCCCATAATATAACAAGTAGTCCAATTTTGTTCAAATTTATGGTGGAAGTAGTATGGATACTGCTGTACCTCATGCACTAAATTGTTTCATTCTAATATGTTTTGTTTCGTAAAACGGGCCTTAAGAAAACCGCCTGTTGTAACGCCCTAGCACTGCATTTGGGGTTCTAGCTCTTTAACGGTGCATCTGCGTGCCCCCCAATTCCTATTCGAAATATGCTTGTCTAGGTCCCCTCTACCCCCCTCAAAGTTTGTCCAGTTTGTCCACGATGTTTCCGATCACCCTGTAGAAAACACTTTTTGAGTTCAAGTGAGTTTAGATAAGAATTTCATAACACAAACTAGTCTTTTTAAAGCTGTGTAATTTTTTAAAAAGTATACTTAAGCTAACGGGCTTAAAATTATTTTTACTGACGTCTTTTATCTTTGAAATATGCTCTTTTAAAAAAGTAAAATAGCTGTTGGAGTTTCATTTGTTAATTTCATATTTTGATAAAGTGCCATATGAAAATATAGCATAATATTTTTCTTGTGTTTTAGTTCAATTTGCTATTTGAATCATCGAAGCAACTGAACTTATAATGCACTTCTGAATGCTTAGTTAAATATTCTTACTTTGAAGATGCGGGCTGAAAAGAGTTTAGAAAAAACAGTGAAGTGAAACGAGAATTAACAGTGTGAAAGAGGGGAGGTCGAAACTCAGGGGAGGGGCTTATATAAGCGATATAAGGGGAAGTCGACAAATGGTACGAAACAAGTTAAAATTAAAACCCCGTTTTTTAGGGTCAAATTTTCAAAAAAAATTTTGGAGGAGCTTGGCACTTTATTATATAGTACTTCTTTTATAATAAGTTGGTGAAAATGCCAAACTCCTACCAAATAGTAAAATCCTGAAAATATATGTCCGAAATTCGGATTACTTGTACCAAAACGAGTTGAAAACCTGCTATTTAGACTTAAATTTCCAAAAATTTTCGGGAGGAGGTCCCCCAACCCCCCTTTAGGTAATTCGAACACGACTATTTTCAACCTTTTTAATATTATGTTTGTTGAGAAGATTCAATTTAATTTTTAAATTCGCCTCCGAAAACCGAATCCTGGATCCGCCTTTGCCTCAAAAATTTTGACGTCAGTTTTCCTACTGTTTTTCTTCCTTAAAAATTATCTGTCTTCCAAGGAGAGCGGTGCTCCTATGGTTATTACCTCAAAACAGGGTTGGCAAAAACCCGTTTTTTTTTAAATGTAAGTGGGTTGGGTTTTTTCAAAAAAAACCTGAAAAACCCCATATAAAACTCTGTATTTTCGGAAAAAGTGTTTTTTTTTCATAATTAAGTTGTTTTCTCCTATATAGTAAGTGGATTTTTCAAATTTTAGTGAGTTCTTTCTATGTTAAATGTGTTCTATCAAAATAATTGAATAAGTTTAAATGTTTAAGTTTAATAATTAAGTTTAATAATAAGTTAAGTTTAAGTTAATAAATAATGGAATAAATTGAATAAGTTTTTCCATAGTAAAGTGTGTTTTTTCAAAGTTGAAACTTTTTATACTTTGAAAAAAAAACCCACTGAAATTGTAAAAACAACTCTTAATTATTGAAACCTGGTATAAATTTTGAAAAAAAACCCCACCAAGATTTAAAAAATATCCCAAACTTTTAAAAACCCATTCAATATTGAAAGAAATCCATTTTACTTTGAAAAAACCCCCAGAAATTAAAAAAAAACTTTGTTAATTTTTAAATCTAGTTTGAACTTTAAGCGTCCTAAATTTTAAAAAACAAAACAATTTAATAAGGAAAAAAACCCACTGAATTATGAAATAACCTATTTAACTTTGAAAAAAAAACTCATTGAAATTGAAAAAACACCATTTAATTTTTGAAACCCAGTATATATTTGAAAAAAACACATTAAATTTTAAAAATATCCTAAGCCTAATAAAAAACCCATTCAATATTGATAGAAATCTATTTAACTTTGAAAAAAAATCCACTGAAATTTTAATAAAATCATTCTTAGTTTTTACAAAAAGTTTAAACTTTGAACTCTAAACGTCCTAAATTTTGAAAAAAACCCATTCAATAATGAAAAACCCTTAACTATTGAAACCTGGTTAAAATTTTGAAAAAACCCACTCAACAGCAGTTTTTGATGTGTTATTTCGTTAAATTTTTTTCTTTAATATTAAAACTGCCAAAATCTTGATTTTTCTTGAAAAAACCAAAAAATGGGCCCAAAATGAGGGTTTTTTCAATTTTTTTATAAATTTTAAAAAACCCAATGGACCCAATCCAGCTAACCCTGCCTCAAAATGAACTAAAAAACTCCTTTTAAGTATCAAACTTCCAAACAATTTTTCGGAGAGGACCCCCAAACCCCTCTTTTCAATATGAAGGTACTGATAACTCACTAAAAACTCTGAACTTGCTTTTTGATTGCCTCTGTACACTGTAAAATATCCGGGTAAAAATGTAAAACCAATATTTGGTGCAAAGTTTTTAATTTCCCGTAACTTTGGTGCAATGAAAATTTATTTTACACCATTAAAAATATGGGTAAATGTAAAACCAATATTTGGTGCAAAGTTTTTAATTTCCTGAAACTTTGGTGCAATGAAAATGCTAGATTGTACCAAAAATTGGTAGTATGGTTGAAAAATACTTTTATGATGCAATCGGTTGCACCAAAGTTTGGTAAAAATGCTCTTAACTACCACCGTTGTTTAGTTGTGTTTGTGTTCGCACGCTCCGCAGTTTTGTTTGCGTCACAAAGGAAAATGGTATTATAATAAGTTTTAAATTTACTGAATCCCGCTGGAGTAGTAGTGGTAGCGTGCTTTCATAGCATGCTGCAGTTCGTGTGTTCTATCCCCAGTGATTATTATTTTATTAAATTTTCCAAAAAAACAGCAAAAAGTACACCTTATTATGGTGCAACCTCTTTTTGATTTTTGGTGCTAGTGATAGCAACTTAATATGGTAAAATCATGAGCCGTTTTTTGTAGCCAGCAAAATAATACCAGATTTTGGTACAACACGGTCCAAAATTTTTTACAGTGTACGTAATAAAAAAATTATGTGATGAGAACTTTGAACCAAAATATGTAATACTTATTACTTAACCTTAATTATTACACTAATTATTAATAAATTATTAACTATTAATTAACATAGAGAAGAAATTAAAAATAATGTGAAAACAATAAATTTTTTTCACTAATTGTGGAAACTCTTTTACAAATACAAATACAAATATTGTCGACCCGCTACAGGCTCGAAGCCCAACAAGGCTGGTCCATTTTTTATTAATTCACCAATTCCCACTGACTGTCTTGTTTTAGCTTAAACTCTAACACCCCCTTCGAATTTACTATATTTTCTGGAATTGCGTTCCATACATCTATAACCCTATTGAAGTAGTAGTATTTTCTTAAATCCCGATTGAAATGAGTCTTATTCAATTTGTACCCATGGCCCCTTGTTCTGTTATCCCTAGTAAAGCCTTCTGTATCCCCTTGCTTTACGAAGAGCTGAATCAAATCCCCCCTCCTCCTTCTTCTCTCCAGTGTATACATGTGTGTATACATACCTACTCAAACGCTCATTGTAATCTAGGTGTGCTATTCCCTTAATTATTTTTGTAGCTCTGTGCTGAACCCTTTCAATTACTTCTATATCCTTTCTTATATATGGAGCCCAGAATTGAACTGCATATTCTAGATGAGGTCTTACCAAGCCCTTATATAATGGCAAAATTATATTCTTATCCCTTGAAATTACAGTCTTTTTGATATACCCCAATAACCTATTTGCCTTTTTACCCGCAGCAGAACATTGGTGACCCATTTTAAAGTCCCTGTGTATTATCACCCCAAGATCCTTGACCATATCTCCCTCCTTAACCCTTACTCCTTGCAGCCAGTAACCAATGGTAAATTTTTCCCACTGAACCCCCCCAAAGGAAAAACCTACGCTACTGCGAGCAGTCATTGGTTAAGGGGGGTGGGGGTACAATCCCCGGGGCCCGGGTCCGAAGGAAGCCTGAGACCAGGAGATTTTCATATTGAGTACTTAAGGGATATAATTTTGAATATTTTTAAATTTAATTTGTTCACCTGAAAGGCCAAAAATTAGTAAATTATATTTTCAAAAATTTTCTGGGGGATACCCCCAGACCCACAAAAGAAATCCTCACGAGAAGGAGAAAAAAATAATTCACTAAAATATCAGATTCATCAATAAATCATCATTTATAAGGTAAGGGCTTAACTTCATTTCAGAAAAAGACCATCCCTGGGTGGCACTAAATTGTAAACAATATCCAAAAAATGAGTTGAAAACTTTTTTTATGGGTTACATTTCCGAAAATTTTCTGAGGATTCCCCCAGACCCCCTTTAGTGCTTGTTATTCTTTGTATTATCAAGAAAACGAAATTTTTTAGTTCATCAAAATTCAAATCTCGCCTAGAAATATTCTAAAAAACTACATATCAGCCTCGCTTTAGTATGCGATAAAACAGGTTTTCTGAAAATATCGTTAGCCCAGTCAACGGACGCGAGATGAATCTGTACATGTGCTTCCCAGCGAGGTAACTTTAACATGGGGAAAGCAAAGTTAAAAATTGACTTTCGAGTCATGCTGGGAAAACAAAGATATTCATTAATAGGGATGAAATTTCCATGTTTTCAGAAACCTCTGATATTGCACGGGTTTTTGCAAATACTGTATACTAGGGGTTTCCAACTGGCGGCCCAGAAGAGTTGCATGATTTTTTATATTTTTTTAATCGATTCCTCTTGCAAAAATAAGCAACTACCCAAAATTTGAGGCCGATCGAGAAATTTTTTGATTGCCAAAAAAATTAACAAAAATCCCCTTTTTAAAAGCGCGCGAAAACGCCAAGAGTTTGGATGTGACGTCATCTTATACTAAACATTGTTGTAAAGCAATGGAGTTGATGGTATTATTGTTGACGTCATCTTATATTTTAAACAATAAACGTTTTCAGTCACGTGTTTTTTTCTCGACTTTTAAATTAAAATATTTAATTACCTGTACATTTTTTTGAAAAACTGACTAGATATTTCATTTTACCATACAAAAAACCATACGGAACACTTGTTTGTTTTTGAAAATCTGACGCATGCAACTTCCTTATTTTGGAAAATACAGTGTAGTGCATACATTAAAAATATGTAAACAACCTTCGTCCATCTTTTGCTGGAAAAATTTCATATTGAAGACTCTCACCCCAAAAAAAATTATCATCGTTAAAAAGAAGCCAGATTACTTTGCGGCCTGCCACTTCACTTGTGATTTCTATTGCGGCCCGCGAGTACTTAGAAGTTGGAAACCCCTGCTGTAATACTTTAAGCGGGGTTGTCAAAAACCAAGTGATGGGTTGGGTTTTTTGGGGTTTTTTATTTTATGTTAAATGTGTTCTGTCAAAATAATGTCAGTTTTTTCCATAGTCAGGTGGGTTATTAATTAAAATGTTTTAAATGTATAAATTTAATGTTTATTTTTATTTCAAAGTGTTCATTTATCAATGCTATGAGATATAATGTAAAAAAAAGCTTTGGAGTAAATTGTTTTCGAATTTTTCTTATGATGTAACATTTTTCCAACATTTTATAATACATATTTAACTTAGAAAAAAAACTCTGCAGTTGAAAAAACACCATTTAGTACTTAAAACGTTAAAACCTAGTTTAAATTTTGAAAAAACCTATTAAAATTAAAAAATATCCAAAACTTTGAAAAAACCAATTCAATTTTGAAAGAAATCTATTTAACTTTAAAAAAAATACTGAAATTTTTTAAAAAACATCCTCCCTAATTTTTTATAGCTAGTTTAAACTTTAAACGTCCTAAATTTTGAGATAAAAAAACCATATTCAATATTGAAAGAAAACCCCTCCTGTAACCTGGGCTAAAATTTTGAAAAAAACCCACTCAACTGCAATTCTTGGTATTTTATTTTGTTAAATGTTTTTCTTCAATACTAAACTGATAAAATCTTGATTTTTCTTGAAAAAACCAGAAATGGGTCCAAAATGAGGTTTTTTAACATGTTTTTTAAAAAATTCATTGGGTTCAATCAAGCCAACCCCGGTTATGATTAATTTGCTTTGTTTATCACATTAACCGAAAAAAATGTGGTTGTTATTATTTATAACCATTACATTTAACACTTTATTTGACCTATATGAGAATTATGACTGTAAACAAACTTTATATTTTCCTTGTTTGATGTGAATTTCAGCAGGAAAGAAAAAAAACAGTAAAATGAAAAAAAATGAGATTACACAAAAAAACTTATTTTCATAATTATTGTCTTGTTTAATGCAAAACATCGGGCCACAAAAAGAGGCCAATATTGAGTCGTATGTTGTTCAGGCTTGATGTGTAATAGATAGCATAATATGGTATTACATATTTACATGTATAGGGGAGAGTGCTGTACCTAAGGACGGTTGTACCTTCAGCCACCGCATTTTAAAATTAGGGAAAAAATGGAAATTTTAATTTGTGGTTGAATTTGAATGTAAACAGATGCTATCTAGTTGCAAACATGAAATCAGCTCTTTAAAATAATATTTATATTTAATACAATAAATTTACTGTTTTTAGGTGCTCAAAGTTTTTTTTAGTGCATCACTACATTAATATTTTTCTTCCCCTTAAATTATAATACGATAAAATGTGATATAAGGCGCGAATTCCCGAGATTTTGACTTTTATTTTTGATATTAGAAATTGTCAGATCTCAATTTTATTTTTTATAGAACTTTAAATGCAAAAACACCTGGTGTTGTACCTTCGGACACCATACATGTTGTACCTAAGGACAAGTTCTTGTGGGTGTCTATAGATAATCGGTGTTTTTGAATCAGGTTTCATTAAAGTGAATGCATTTTAATGTATATTAAATTAATTCTAAATGGTTATCTATTTGTCGGCAATTATTCAAGTAATTTTTAGATGAAAAATCAAATATTTTGTGATCTAAACTACTTTTTAAAATTTTTGATTTTACTTTCCATTTAATGTAAAATATGGTATAAAATCTTAAGCACCCTATCGCATTTAAGTATGATGATTACAAAAAACTTTCCATCAGCGAAGAAGATTTGCGAAAGTTATTACCACCTAATGCTTGCACAAATAAGTGTCGATCGAATTGTTTTTATGGATCAGTGAAGTGATCAGATCTATCAGCATCATGGATGAAACTATTACCTTAAACTTTTTTCTTATTTATTTATTTATTTGAACATAAATACAAATATAATTAACATAGTCGCCTGGGACCTCTTGGTCCATGTAGGTGACCATATAAATGGGTGGAAAAAATACAATAGTGGCAAACAGGGTGTCATTAAAATAAAATACATTTTCAGTCGTACATCAAATTTATACAAGACATAATAAAAAAACTAAAAGTGCAGAAGGACAGAAGTAAATCACTACATTAAAAAATTTTCTACATTTTCTATTGAAAACAAAAAATCCTTTAGTTTCTTTTTGAATAGGTATTTTGATGGACTATTTTGGATTTCTAATGGTAGCATATTATAAAGTTTGGGGGCTATATAGGAAAAATTTTTACAAAATATTGGTTTTTTGGGCTTAGGAATGTTATATATTACATTAGGTCTTCGAGGATTTATATTATTACGTTTTGTACATTCTAGTGGATTTAAAAAAAGGTACAGGCATATTTTGTAAAAGAAAAGATGACGAAGGGGAAGAATATTCAGTAATTTGAAGTGATTTATAGTAATAGAATCTGTGATATTAAAGCAATAACTTTACGAACCTTTCCTGTAGTTTACTGATTCTTTTTAAATTTACAAAATAATCCCCTCCCCATATAGTTAAGCCGTAAATTAATTGGGAATGTACCCACGAATAATACAAATTAATTAGAAGTTTATTACTTATTTTTTGTTTTAGGTGGTAAAAATTAAACATAACAAATCTTAATTTGTCAGAGATATATTGAGTATGTGATTTCCATTTTAAGTTCGAATCAATGTGGAGTCCAAGATATTTAATACTTGACACTTTATCGGTATAATTACAATTACAATTTCCATAGTTGATACAATTATTTTCATGGTATTTAAGAGAGAGTTGATAGGAATGGTTTTGGGTCAGGTTAAATGTCATATATTTTGTTTTGTTTACGCTTAACTTTAAGTTGTTTTGAAAAAGCCAATCACGTATTTTTACAAGGTCATCATTTATCATAAAGTTCAGATCGTTGATTGAATCAACCGAATAAAGTAATACTGTATCGTCAGCGAAACTTATTAATTTGGCGAATAGTTTAAGATTACACAAGTCATTAATGAAGATAAGAAATAATAAAGGTCCTAGGGTTGAACCCTGGAAAACGCCGCAGTTTATTGGAAGGCACTACTGAGAGTATTATTAACTTTAACGATCTGAACACGATTTGACAAATATGACTCTATAAAATTGTAAAAGTGTCCTCTGATGCCGATAGTGAACAGTTTGTGTAGCAAGATACAGTGTCTTACTGAGTCAAAGGCTTTGGAAATGTCTAAGTAGACAGCAGCAGTTTTTTTATCATCGTTCACACTATTTATTATAAATAAAACCAGCAAACTCATTCAAAGCTTTCTCAGTATTTGAGTTCGGCAAAAAGCCATGCTGGTTTATTGAGAAAAAACTTATGTGATTTAAGTATGAGAATAAGCGATTCTTAATTATTTGCTCAAATACTCTAGAAAGTAATGGTAGAACCGAGATGGGTCTATAGTTAGAGTAATCATTTTTACTAACCTTTCTTAAAAATAGGAGTAACAATTGAGAGTTTTAATGATTTAGGAAATACTCCTTCTTTTACGAGATTATTAAAAAGCTTAGCCAGGGTACATAAATGTGAATCTGACAAACTTTTCAAAATTTTTGCGTCGATTCCATCAAACCCGGGGCATTTTTTGGAGTTAAGACCACTGATATCATCACTGAACATCTTTTGGTAGGATTTTCATGGATGAACAATAATTCTACTAGGTGTTGTGTTGAAAAAACAGTTCCGTCCTTAATTTTTGCACAGCAGTGTATTTTGTTTAGGTAGGATCGGTTTGTTCGAGCAAATATGTGGTCAATACAAGTACCAGAGGAAATGCGAGTTATGTTATTTATTAAAGATGAAAAACCATATATATTTAAGAGATCTAAGTAAGAGTTACTATAGCTGTTTAAATTAAGTATATCAATATTTATATCACCTATGAATATGAGATAAAAACTACGAACTCTGCAGTGATGAACTGCGAAACTGCAGTGATCTAATCAGTATTTAAATTTTTTAAAACTTAAATTCATCGATTTGATTACGTCTATGAATATGACATTTTTACAAGATATATCAGCTAATATAGATTCTAAATCTATTAGAAAAGTATCAACAGTAAAAGAGTGGGATCTATATAATGATATAATACAAAGATTGAGGGATTTGCTTGTAATAACGACTATTTCGGAAGAACGCATATCATAATTCAATTCTTGAAAATCATAATTACTTTTAGAATATATCAACACACCTCCAGATCTATTGTAACTTCTACAGCATTGAAATGTATTAAAACCATTAATATTATAAAATTCAATTTCTTCATCAGATAACCAAGTCTCAGACAAGACCAAAATATCTATAAAACATAGATTATTAGAAAGCAAACCAATCAATTCATCGAATTTTTTACGGGCACTTTGAATGTTGAAATGTAGTATATTAAAACAAGCATTGTTGGAAGTTGAAAAGAGAAGGAACTGCTTGAAATCTTCAAGAGTGTTCAATGTAGCATTGCAATCGAATAAAGATCTGATTTGCATTTATTAAAAGGATTAATTATTATTATTATTAACTTCGATCCGAAAATCCCATGTGATATATATGTATTTTTGGTAAAAAATCAAGACTTTTATCATTCAACTTCGTTTTAATGATCATTTACGATCTAAAACTACATTACTTTAAAAAATCTATTCTCAATTTTAAAAATGCTTGAAATAGTTTATTAAAAGGTAATACACCAATTAAAATGTTCATTTTATTTTAGTTCATTCATCAACTAAAAATTTCCTTTTTAAGGGTGTCCACAGGTACAACTGGGTCTGTCCATAGGGAGAGCACGTTGTTGTACCTATGGACACAAATTTTGTCAAGTTATTAAAATGAATTAAAAATCCAATTTTGAAGATTTTAGCTAATAAAAAATATTACCCTCTTTGCTAAGGTTAGAACTATAGGTTGGGCACTTTAAATGTTAAAAATGTGATTTTACCTGTCTTAGAAAAATCCAAACGTGATTTTTGTCCAGAGGTACAACACTCTCCCCTATAATAGACATAATTTCCACTGAAAGTAATGCAACTATAAGAAAATATTACTAACAAAACATCATTATTCATTATAATGATTGAAATTGCAAAAAGAAATACTATTTAATTAATGTAAATTCAAAATTGGTTTTATGAAACGAAAAACAAAGAATTTAATTTAAGGATAATATGGTATTACTCTATATCATTACAAAATGCTTTGGTAGATAAGTCGAAAAGAAAGAAATCTGATCAATATTAAAAGTGAAACTGTTTTTTTGATAACATAAATAAGGTTAGATAAAGTTTAAAATAAGGGTGTATAAATAGAATGTATAACAGAAAAATATACAATAAATAAAGTGGTAAAAATATGGAATTCTTTTACTTTCTTTAGATATGTCGTAGCCAGATCGTGAAATTAGACATTTCGTGAACTGTCTAGACATTTCATGAACTGCAGCCAGATCGCGTAATGCAGGGCCGGACTGGGAAGAAATTTCGGCCCGGACATTTTAAGTCTGAATCGGCCCACCGCATAATTTTTATGGAAAATATAACTTCATAGAATTGAAAATTTCGGGGGGGGGAATCGTGGTACCTCCACCAAGAAATTCTTTTGAAAATTGACCCCTAAGAAATTGTCTAAAATCAACCTTGAAGTCCTTAATTGGATACGTAATAAACTCAATATAGACTTGTAATTCTTTGTTGGTAAATTCAGTGGTTAAAAAGAATTTCCAACTTGACGAAGTTAATATTAAAAGAATTTGTGAATGATGTAGTTGAAAATAGAAAGGGGGGTCTGGGGGTCCTCCCCCAGAAAAACTTTGTAAATTTTACTCTTAAAAGTACTGTTTTTACTCATTTGGGACACTTTTCGGTGACATCCGAAAAGGTTTGCTCCTTTTATGCTGTAGAATATTTGAAGATGAAACCAGGAAAATTCTTTCATAAAAATATTTTAAATAATATAATATGTTTTTGAATTCAGTAATTTATGCCATCATTAATGAATTTAATTGCTGGTAAATTAATGGTTTGGTGGCCGCACAAAAAGAATTTGTGGGCAGCTAGTTGGAAAATCCTGCGGAGTGCGGATTCATTTTTAAAGGATCTTTTTCATTCATACCACTGTAAAATATTTTGGTTGTAGGAGGCCCACAAACGGCCCTCGATGAGTAGCGGCCCACGGGGCATTTGCCCAAATGCCCGCATGGCCAGTCCAAGCCTGGCGTAATGGTCAATCAGTTACACGAAGTGGCTAAATTTTTTAGACAGTTCATGAAATGCAATTGAGCCTTAGACAGATCGTGTAATGTTCCAGAATCACATGAAATGTCTAAATTTTTTAGACAGTTCATGAAATGTCTAATAGCTGTTTTGCCGACCGTGTAATACACAGAGAAAAATCCTAACAGAAGGTCCAAAACGATATTTTCACATTCTGGATGGGTTTCAGGGTGCCACGAGGAACTATAAATGATTGACAGACAGGGGCGTGCCAACAGGGGGGCAGGGGGGGGGGTTTCGCCCCCGCAGTTTTGAGAGTGAGGGGGCGAACACTATATTTCGCCCCCCAGATTTTCATGAATTTTTTTTTCAGTCATCTAATCCGAAAAAACTTTTGAAACATTTTTAAATTCAACCCAGATTGTCTTATTATTCAAGAATCTCCCCACTTGATGGCCCAACAACGGGTGTTTATTCAACCTGTCGCTCAATCTGCTATTTTCGAAGGAGAAGGAAAAAAGTTTTCCTCGCCCAATCAGGCATTTTTTCTCCACCTCTTGGGACGTAGATGCTTTTTCCAGCTGGCTCTCAGTTCTTTACACGTGATGACCTAGACTTGGAAAAACTTCTTTCTCTGAGAGAAGCAGTGAACATTTGCAGTGGATGGCAAGGATTTTTTCAATGCTCGTGCAGAGCTTCTGACGTGTAATGCACTACAAAAAGATGCGCAAAAAGAAAGCTAACGTTTTGTGTAATAGTTGATGTCACTCAGGTTTACCATGTGTAAATAAATAAAAAAGACGAAATATTTTATATTTGAAGTTTTGTAAATAAGTGAAAAATGAAATTTTATTCATAAATAAATAAAATTGGTTGCTTTAACTAATATCTTATCTTTTTTTAGTTTATTCCTTTTGAATAATCAACTACTCCTAGATATTACACGATCGGCAAATCAGCTATTAGACATTTCATGAACTGTCTAAAAAATTTGGACATTTCATGTAATTCTGGAACATTACACGATCTGTCTAAGGCCCAATTGCATTTCATGAACTGTCTAAAAATTTTAGCCACTTCGTGTAACTGATCGACCATTACACGATCTGGCTGCAGTTCATGAAATGTCTAATTTCACGATCTGTCTACGACAGATATATTGCATACAAAAAAGTAATCTGTCTGAACTGAATCAAGTTGATCGGAGTTAAAAAAATTTTGGTTCAGAGAAATATTATTCAATTCTTTCGGAGTCGACTTGAACCTTGAAATTTATTCGGACACAAGCCATTATATACATGCATGAAAATACAACAGTAGAAATGGCAACATTACTGCAAAGACTCTATTTTGTATTTATTTTTAACATTTTCTCAATATCATTTTGCATTACGATGAAATAATATAATCAGGTTTTGAATTAAGTAACATCGTTAATCAATTTAAGTGTTTCATTTAAATTATTTTAAAGAATATGGTATTTATAAGATATTTCTTTTTAGTCTTTGATATCAAATAGTTTCCTTATTTTTAAGCGTGAAATAACAAGATTTAAATTGATAAAATGATTTATTATAGTTAAGAATAACAAGCAGTTTTCCCTTGTTGTTTTGGTGAATTGTACATTTTAATATAATACTATTCTACTCAAAATTTCATTTTTATTAAGAAATGAAGTTGAGTGGATAATGATGACAGCTCTTCATTCAAAATTTATACATAGGGGAGAGTGTTGTACCTCTGGACAAAAATCACGTTTGGATTTTTCTAAGACAGGTAAAATGACATTTTGACCATTTAAAGTGCCCAACCTATAGTCCTAACCTTTGTGAGTACAGAGATATTTTTTACTAGCCAAAATCTTGAAAATTGGAATTTTAATCATTTATAATAACATGGAAAAATTTGTGTCCAGAGGTACAACAACCTGTTGTACCTATGGACAGACCCAGTTGTACCTGTGGACACCCTTAAAAAGGGAAATTTTAGTTGAAAAAAGCTAGGAATTAACATTTTTATTGATGCATTACCTTTTAATAACCTATTTCAAGCCTTTTTAAAATTGAAAATAGATTTTTTAAAGTAATGTAGTTTTAGATCGTAAAATGATCATTAAAACGAAGTTGAATGATAAAAGTCTTGATTTTTTACCAAAAACACAAATAAAACATGGTATTTTCAGATCAGAATTTAAGATAATAGTTTCATAAATCATGCGGATTGATCTGAAAACTTCACTGATCCCAAAAAAAACAATTCGATCAACACTTAGTTGTGCAAGCATTTGGTGGTAATAACAATAATTATTTGGTGGTAAATTAAATTTTCTTCAGTGGAAATTTCAAGTTTTTTTAATCATCATACTTAAATGCGATAGGGTGCTTAGGATTTTACACCATATTTTACATTAAATTCCAAGTAGAATCATAAATTTAAAAAAGGTAGTTTAGATAACAAAATATTTGATTTTTCATCTAAAATTCACTTGAAAATAATCGCTGACAAATAGATTACCATTTAGAATAAGTGAACATTTATTAAAATGTATTCAGTTGAATGAAACCTGATTCTAAAACGCCGATTAGCTACACACACCCACAAGAACGTGTCCGTATAGGTACAGCACTTATGGTGTCCGAAGGTACAACATCAGGTGTTTTTGCATTCAAAGTTCTATAAAAGATAAAAGAATTTAGATCTGACGATTTTTAATATCAAAACTAAAAAGTCAAAATCTTGGGGATTCCCCCCATGTATTCCATATTATCATATCATAATCATAGGGGAAGAAAAGAGTTAATGTAGTGATGCACTAAAAAAAACTTTGAGCACCTCAAAACAGTATTTTTATTATATAAAATTTAAATAATATTTTAAAGAGCTTATTTCACGTTAGCAACTAGATAGCATCTGTTTACATTCAAAACCGACCACAAATTCAAATTTACATTTTTTCCCGAATTTTAAAATGAGGTGGCTGAAGGTACAACCGTCCGTAGGTACAACACTCTCCCCTATAATTTCACACTGTAGTTTTCACCCACAATTTAATTTCACACTGTATGATTTGTATAATTATAGGTGAGAGAGTGAGAGTGTTGTTCCTACGGACGGTTGTACCTTCAGCCACCTCATTTTAAAATTCGGTAAAAATTGTAAATTTGAATTTGGGGTTGATTTTGAATATAAACACATGCTATCTAGTTGCTAACGTGAAATCAGCTCTTTAAAATATTATTTAAATTTTATATAATAAATTTACTGTTTATAGATGCTCAAATTTTTTTAGTGCATCACTGCATTAATTCTTTCCTTCCCCGTATAATTATGATATGATAAAATGGGATAGGGTGGGTTGGGGTAAAGTGGGTCTTGGGGTAAAATGGGTCAGTTTTAATTAACTCGATATAAATCAAATTTAAACTGAATAATTTTCGCTCATTTTTTTGTATTATAATCTTTTATCTGTTGGCAATATTTTTCGACTGTCAAAAATTAATATTTATGATTTTGAGGACTGAAAAAATATTTAATTTGAACCGTAAATGATGTCATCGAAAAAACAGGGTTTACTAACTTCCAAAATATCTATATATTGTAATAAATTACAGCAGACTTTTGTAATATTTTTCCATAAAAGAAAGTCTGAGAGACATTTCAAGCCAATCAGCTTAGAAAAATATAAAATATTTTATCTTTTATAACAATATTTTGTACTTGGGGTAAAATGGGTCATAGTTCGGAGGCCTTCTGTATTAATTCAAACAATGTTTTTAGCTTATTTCCTTCAAATATACATTGAACTGTCATACAAGTTTATTTTTTTATCCAAACGAAGTATTTTAATTGCTAAATTTGAACAATGTTCATTTACTTCGAACTTTTACAATTTCATTAAAGTGCAACTTAAAACAAATTTTTTCAGATAAAAACGGCTTAGCCGATTGCCTTTTTTCTTACTTTCATGTATATTTAGTAATAAATATATTTTTGACATCTTTTTGCAATGAGACCCATTTTACCCCACATTGGGGTAAAATAGGTCATTACTTTTGATGCTAAGTTTAAGCAACTTATAACTAAAAAAACATTTGATAAAATTAGATGAAAATGTTCTCAAGGATTGTAGTGTCAAGATCCAATGAAAGAAATCATTAAAAAGTAATAGTTTTGATGAAATAAAACTTTGAATGTGAAGGTACCTTAAAATTGACCCATTTTACCCCAACCCACCCTATAGGGTGAATCCCCGAGATTTTGACTTTTTAGTTTTGATATTAGAAATTGTCAGATCTCAATTCTTTTATTTTTTATATAATTTTGAATCCAAAAACACCTGATGTTGTACCTTCGGACACCATAAGTGTTGTACCTACGGACACGTTCTTGTGGGTGTCTAGTTAATCGACGTTTTAGAATCAGGTTTCATTTAAGTGAATACATTTTAATGGGTGTTAAATTAATTCTAAATGGTTATCTATTTGTCGGCGATTATTTTCAAGTGTTTTTTAGGTGAAAAATAAAATATTTGGTGATCTAAACTACTTTTTTAAATTTTTGATTCTACTTGGCATTTAATGTAAAATATGGTGTAAAATCTTAAGCATCCTTTCGCATTTAAGTATGATGATTACAAAAAACTTAAAATTTCTTCTGAAGAAGATTTGCGGAAGTTATTACCACCAAATGCTTGCACAACTAAGTGTCGATCGAATTGTTTTTTTTATCAGTGAGGTGATCAGATCAATCAGCATGAATGATGAAACTGTTACCTTAAATTTTGATCTGAAAATCCCATGTCATTTATGTGTATTTGGTAAAAAATCAAGACTTTTATCATTCAACTTCGTTTTAATGATCATTTACGATATAAAACAATATTATTTAAAAAAATCTATTTCCAATTTTAAAAAGAGGTTTTGGAGTTGGCAACGGTTCGTCGGTTGTTGCACGACGTGTTTTTGCTGCCTCTTCAAAAAGGCTGTCTCTTGTAAGTGGGTTTTGCGATCTGCGTTCCGTCCTGCGTTCTAATTTCGTGATTTTGCTCTGATTTTTCCTAAGTCTTTAAGTTTTTTTTGAGAAAGTGGCGAGCTGCTACGCATTACTATCGTTTATTTCTATTGATTTAAGATAAGAACCTAGAAGGAAATAGGACTTATATATTTCTTTTCTCATCCTGCTATACTTTTTCATATTGGGAGACCTGACCGGTTCCTTCCCACTGAGAATAGGCTCATTGCCCCACTATAATGGGCAGCCATGGAAGCTACAGAAATGGATCTTTCGGCTGATTTGGTGGACTCCCCGCAGATGTTTTCAAGGAAACTACACTTAACATCTGAACTACAAGTCCAATACGATGATGATCTTAAACAACAACTAAAACTTGCTGCGATATTCAACGCCAAAACATTCACATCAATCTACGAGTCAAAGGACAACGCTCATCTTCCAAAAGATCCTTATAAGCTAAAAGTGCAACTAACCCAACAAATCCCTCACCACGACCAAATTATAAAAGTCATAAACACCAGGCAAGGAAAATTGCTCATCCAAACATCAGGGATCGAGGCTGCCCTTGAGCTTAGTGAAGTAAATGAAATTTTAGGATCAGTGGTCAACGCAAAAACTCCCCTGGAAAACATCTCCTCAAAGTTTCTACTAAGAGACATACGATCTGACCTGGATCTAAAGTGTCTGGTTGAAGAGATCGAGGCCCAAGGAATCGCAGTCAACAACGTACAAAGGTTTACGAAAAAAGGCTCCAGAGAACCTTCGGAATCGGTCCTGATAACCGCATACGGAAATCAGATTCCTAAGGAAATTGCGATTTTCTGGACCATATATAAGCTAGAAAAATTCGTTGATTTCCCTCGACAGTGTCAAAAGTGCTTCAGATACAATCACTCTACCAAAAAATGCAAATTAACTGAAGCTCTCTGCCCTAAATGCGGAAATACACACCAGGACGCATGTACCACCGACTCACCCTCTTGCATAAACTGCAAAGCCCCTCACCTGGCAACGGACAACGATTGCCCGACAAGGAAAATTGAAAGCAAACTACTAAAATTCAAAAGTGACAACTGCCTCACGTTCACTGAAGCAAGGAGACTATTCCACAAAAAAGACAAGAACAGTTATGCAACGGTCACCGCCCAAGGGACCACACAAAATGCGGATCTAAATTCATTTCAAAACTTAATAACAAATTCAATCAAGGAATTGGCTCAATCCCTTACTACGTCTTTCAACGCCAACCTAGAAACGCTGAGTAAATCTTTTGACGCTAAGTTGGAAGCATTGAACAAAACATTTGACTCCAAACTCGAAACTCTGATGAAAGTTGTGGATAACAGAATATCCCAAGTACTGAATATAACTACCCAAATAATAGAACTGACAAAATCGACGGCTTCTGAAAAATCCCCGAAAAGGAAACCTAACAAACAGTCAGTATACATACCTGATCATATCAGAAAACCTCTAGGAGCAGGGGGAGGAACGACCTCCGACTCAAAGGATACTTAGCCTCTACAAGTCATCCATTACCTCCTCATGGCGAAAATCATTCACTGGAACTGTTTCAGCATAAAATCCAAAAGATCCTGGCTTAAAAACCAATTTTTTACGAACTCCTCAATCATACTTTTACAAGAAACTTTCCTAAAACCTACAGACAACCTCACCATTAAAGGAAAAATCATCTATCGTAAGGACAGAACCCACGGAAGAGGTGGCGGCCTTCTAACAGCCATTGATAGAAACCTCCCCTCCCATCCGATAAACTTAAAGTTCAGAAACTCAGTTCCTATTGAGTGCCAAGCTCACAAAGTCATACACAAAAACCACTCACTTACCATAGTAAACATCTACATCCCCCCAAACACCCCTCCAGTGGATTTTCTCTCCAGTCTATTAACCCAAATTGACCCTCCCTTCCTCATCGCGGGCGACTTTAACATCCATCACCCTGCCCTGGGAAGTAAGTCTACTAGCATCCAGGCAAATGAATTCATTGATTGGGTTCTAAATAACAATCTGGGCCTCCTTAATACCTCCACTCCTACCCACTATGGTACACTTGGCTCCCCTGCCCTTCTGGATTTAAACCTGATATCCTCAGATATGATGGCTTACTCCTCCGTTTTCGTCCACCCCGATCCCTTTGAGAGTGATCACTCTCCAACGTGCATTACCATCCAAATCCCGGGTTGGACCACGCTTCACACGACTATGCGATCCCAGATCAACTGGACGAAGACTGCCCATCTCGTAAATTCCAAGATCGAGACGGCAAATATTTTGACCCCAAAGCAGTTCATTGAAACATGCCAAGCTTCCATCTTGACAAACAAAACAACCATCAAAGCCATCAACAGAACAAACCCCCCCTGGTGGTCCCATCGCTGTTCCAGGCTCCTTGGACAAAAGAGAAAGATATGGAGAGAGGCCAAAAGATCATCTGATATCAGCCTATGGATACTGTATAAAAAGATCTCCTCCAAACTTAGAAAGGAATCAAAAACCTTTCTCTCTCATATTGGGACAACGTCTGCAAAAATAAAGGCGGCTCCGCGGACATCTTCAAAATTCTTCGGGCCCTCCGCAACAAGCCTACCACTGACCAGCACCTCTTATTAAAATCTAATGGAGACCTTATTTTGGACCCTCTAACACAAGCCAATAAATTTGCTCAATTCTACACCAAACCTCCAGTAAAAAAATTCATTCCCATTGATTGCAGCTCAACAAAGAACCTCCCTTTCAACCTTCCATTTTCGGTCACAGAATTAAA
This sequence comes from Tetragnatha versicolor, assembly GCA_024610705.1. NCBI lineage: Eukaryota > Metazoa > Arthropoda > Arachnida > Araneae > Tetragnathidae > Tetragnatha > Tetragnatha versicolor. Next base: position 51,738,885 of record JANDEH010000010.1, on the reverse strand, counting down.
CCAAGCCATCAGGAAAACAAAGACCTCCACTCCTGGCCCAGACCAAGTCTCTGCCAGGCTGTTTAAAGGGCTCTCCCATAATTCAGTTGAAATCCTTCTCAACACAATAAACCAATACTGGCAGAATTCCTTAATCCCTAAAGAGTGGATCCTATCGACAATAGTTCCAATCCTTAAACCAGGCAAAGACTCATCCCTAACTGACTCATACCGCCCAATCTCCCTAACCCAAGTAATCTGTAAAATTACAGAAAGGATGCTGGTAAAACGCTTAATTGAATATACTACGAAAACAAATTATTTTCATCCCCTCCATTTTGGTTTTCTGCCAAATCGAGGCGTCGATAGGGCTTTATCAACTATACACCACAAAATCGTCCGGGATAGGAAAAATGGAAACTTTATCGCATGTATCGCCCTCGATATCAAAGCTGCCTACGACTCAGTGTGGCCCGACGGGCTTCTCCTCAAACTTGCCCAGGCACAAATCCTAGGATCAGCTAACCTATGGATCGCTAATCTGACAAGAGAGCGAAATTTTCGAGTGAGATGGAGGGGTACCCTATCAGTCCTCTCCACCCTTCATAGGGGTGTACCACAAGGCTCTGTCCTTGCCCCCTTCCTTTTTATGGTGTATGTTTCCGATCTTTTTGAGGTTCTGCCAACGGGAGTTGAGTGTCTCATATACGCTGATGACATATGGATCATCTGTGAGGCATCCTCCATGGAGAGGATCCATCACCTCCTTCAGCTTGCCCTCACTAAAACCAAGGAATGGTGCAATGAATGGGAACTTCAGTTAGACCCTGTCAAATGCAAAGCCATAAACTTTTCCGCAAAAAGAGAGCAACCCCGTTTCGATCTCTCTTTCGATAACCAGCCAATCCCATGGGTCACCCACTTGAAGATTCTGGGTTTATACTTCTCCAAAAATTTGACGTTCTCCCACCACTTTGCCCAAAAAAAGACATCGACCCTCAAGAGAATAAACGCACTAAAAGCTATAGCTGGGAAAAGGTGGGGAGTTCGCTCGCACCATCTTGTCCAAATAGTCGAATCCTACATCCGCCCAACGATTGACTATGGATGCCAGATTTTTATTACTGCCAGCAAATCACAGAGAAAGGTCCTCGAAGTCCTATACAGGGTGATTCAGAAATAATCATCAATAATTGGGGGGGAGGTAGAGGGGCCCTAGACAAGCATACTTCGAATAGGGATGGTGGGGTGCAGCCTTACCGTTAAAGATCTAGGACCTAATGTAGTGCGAGCGCGTTTCAAAAGGCCGTTTTTAGAAGGCCCGTGTGACGAAACAAAACATAATAAAATAAAAACCATTATTGCGTGAGGTACAGGAGTATCCGTACTACTTAAATTCTCAATGTGATAGAAATTGGACCACTTGCTAAACCGTGGGTTGAGTTTTAAAACGTGCAATATGAATATCTTAGTCAAACAATGGAGTTCCCTTAATGGTATTTAGAAAAATAATGATCGGGGAAGGAATTTTCAATGATCAAACAGTTTCAATGATCAATGTTACTATAATTGAAAATTCCTTCCCCGATCATCATTTTTCTAATTACCATTAAGGGAACTCCATTCTTTGACTAAAGGATTAATATTGCACTTTTAAAACTCACTCCATGGTTTAGAAAGTGGTTCAAATTCTATCGAATTCATGGCGTAAGTAGTAGGGATACTTCCTTACATCATACAATAGATTTTTTTCATTTTATTATGTTTTGTTTCGTCACACGGGCGTTCTAAAAACGCTCTTTTGAAACTCGCTCGCATTACATTAGGTCCTAGCTCTTTAACGGTAAGGCTGCGCCCCACCATCCCTGTTCGAAATATGCTTGTGTAGGGTCCCTCTACCTTCCCCCCAATTATTGATGATTATTTCTGAATCACCCTGTATAACACTGCTCTACGTATCGCCACAGGCCTTCCTGACTGGACCCCTCTTCCTCTCGTTTATAAAGAAGCAAACTCCCAGCGTGCGGCTGATAGACACCTCATGTTGGCCCTCCGGTTTTTCATAAAAAGTATAAGCCGTCCCATTTCCCCAACCTCGACAGTCTGGATGTCATACCTTCCGGAAAATCGCTGCCAACCCCCTACTCTAACTACCATCGGAATCAATTGGCTCAAGGAAAAAGGAATCAACCTTCAACATATACTGAAGTCCCCGTCTCCTCCTCCCACACTGGCAAGCAATGTCTTCCTCCACTCCGCCGACCTCCCCTTCCAGGACAAAAGCCTGCCGGAGAACATCATACGTTCTCTTTTTGAGGCTTTCTGCAACAGTCTTGAACCCACTCCTTCCTTTATATACACAGACGCCTCGAAACAAGAAGATAATGTAGGTATCGGCATAATCAACTCCTCAAAAGGAATCACAATCTCTGGCAGTGGAAATTCCTTAAACTCCATCTTCACAGCTGAGGGAGCAGCAATCTACTTGACAGTTAAACACCTGTGTACCCTCAAACAGAGGTACTTCCTGTTCACAGACTCGTTATCCTGTGTCAGAGCCTTGGAGAAAGTGAACAATCGATCTTCCACTATCATCCTCAACATCGTCTCAATCATCCATCAAAATTCTCCCAAGTTCATGTCTTTAGACATTGTTTGGATTCCCGCTCACATTGGTATCCCAGAAAACGAAAGGGTTGACGCACTAGCTAAAGCCTCCATCCTTTCGACCCCTGTCTGGAAAAAATTTTCACCAGAGGATCTTTGTACCTGGATTTCCCACGTGTTCGACCAAAAGGCGCTTTTAGATTGGGAAACTTCCAAGTACTCTGAAAACTTTAAACATATGCACTCCCTCTCCAAACAGAATCAATCTCGACATGTCCGGACCCCCAGCACTTCCCGAGAAGACGACGTTATTTTGGCCCGAATACGCACCCGAAGCGCTCCAACAAAATCAAAACTTTACCGCTTTCACCTTACTCCCTCCCCAAACTGTTCGTGTGGGGACGAGGAAACAATAGACCACCTGATTCTAAGCTGTCCCACCTATGAGCATCAGAGACAAGCTCTCCGAAAAGCTTATGGAATAGGACCTTTGTCTTTCTCGTGTCTCCTAGATACCACAGAAGATGCCGAAAGGAAAAACAAGGCTAAAGCCTTCCTTCAATTCGTAAAAGCAACAGGCCGTTTTTAAAGCCCCTCTAGCGCTCCCCCTGAGAAAAATAAAAGAAAATAAGAAAAAAAAAGTACAAATTTGAATCGTAACTTGGTGTAACACCGACTTTTCCCTTCCATGTGAGACTTATTTCTCTTCTCCCCAAAAACGTACAAAAATTTCTTTCTTCCATGCGTGCTATATGCCAACCTTGTCGTTGTAGCAAAGAGCACCAAAAACTCAACTCAACTCAACTCAACAACAACTCTTCAAAAAGATTAAAAAATCTTATTTATTTACGATAATTTAGGACTACTTTGATTAACATTTGGTGTTAATTCGTGCATTTATTTCTTGGTGTCAAATCTGGTAATACATTATTACCCAACACATCGAAAATGTCAACATGTTCAGCTTGTCAAGAATCTATCGCTAGTGATGATCAGGTACAGTGTACTGGAAAATGTGAGCGTTTTATGCATTATCATTGTGCTGGATTCAGTGATAAAGGCTTTAGAGCAATTAAATCTGGGAGCAAGAAATTTGTGTGTCTAAAGTGTTCCGACTCGAAATCTCAGGGAAAGCCTAAACAAGACGTAAAGACGAGTATGCCGACTGTTCAGTTGGATCCTGTTTCAAGTAATACTGATGTTCTACTTAAGCTATGCCAAGATATTCAAAGGCAAAATCAAGATCATAGGTTATACATCAAGTCACAATTTGATGAATACTCAAAAAACCTTGAGTTCCATACTGCGATCGTGAAGGAGCTTACTGCATCTATAAACAACATGAAAACAGAAATAGCCGATCTCAAAGCAAAGCAATTGGAGTCTGATCAAGAAAAGGCTTTAATGAAGAGTGAAATTGACTACCTGAGAGATGAATTGATACAACTACAACAATACTCTAGAAGGAAAAATATTGAAATAGCTGGTCTTCCCGAACTTGAAAATGAGGATGTCAACAAAACTATATGTGATGTTTTCAAGGTTTTTGATCAGGAGTTTGACCCAGAAAGTGTTGCTATTGCTCACCGTATACCTTCAGTGAAAAAAGATATACCGAAAGCTATTATTGTCCAATTTAAATCTAAGCAGCATAGAGATAAATGTCTTCGGCTCGCTAAGGAAAAACGATTGCTCTCATCGAATATAAGTTCACGTTTTGCGGCTTCTCCCTTGTATTTTAGTGAGCATCTAGCTCCAGCGATGAAGAAATTATTTTACAATTGTAGAGTGTTCAAGAGAGAAAACAATTTTAAGTACTGTTGGGTCAAGGAAGGCAAAATATACCTTAGAAGGACTGATAACACAAGAGTCTTCAGGGTTACTAACTTTCGAGATTTAGAAAATATTGATGTTGGATCATGAGAATTTTGATGATTTATTAATTGTGACACCTAACATTATTTCCCTGAAAGACAATAGTGCTTTTCTTGACTTCCTAAAATTACCTATAAATCCTCCGTCTCGATTCAATGATCTAGCTGTGTTTCATGTTAACATTCAGAGTATTCGTTCTAATTTTGATTTACTTTGTGCTTATCTTAAACCGTTTTTTAATTATTTGGACTTTATTATTCTTTCTGAAATTTGGATCTCCGAAGCTGAAATAGATTTTTATCATATTGATGGTTTTAAAAAATTTTTTGACTGTAGATCCTACAATAAATCGGGTGGTATAATATTTTTTTCAAAAAATCAGTTCAAAATTGAAAGGATTGGGATCAATATGACTTCAGCAGAAATTATAGTTTTATATGTCAAAAATCTAGATATCTGTATTGCTGGATTATATAGATCGCACTCCTTTACTATTTATTACTTTAATAATGAGTTAGAAAATGTGTTATCCTCTATAAAATATAAAAATGTACTAATTATAGGAGACTTAAATATAAATATTTTAGATACGCAAAACAGATGTGTTAATGATTATTTAGATCTTCTGTTTCAATATGGGTTTAATTCTTTATTTTCTGATATTAGTCGAAGAGCATCTGGCACTTGTGTGGACCACATTTTCTTTCGTGATTTTGATCTAAATGCAAAAGTTTTAAGTTCCTGTCTTGAATTAGATATAACAGATCATTATCCTATAGTTTGTAAAATTAATCTTAATCGTAAATACCCGGACATTGCCCATATAACGCACTCTAGATTTTCATATAGAAAAGACTATGTAAAAATAATGGAGTATTTGAGAGAGTATCGATTCAGTGTTACTAATGATGATATTTCGCATGTATTTAATAACTTTTACAACAGAATTCTTTCAATTACTAATAACTTCACTTTTAAGTCTTTATCTAAAACTAAATTTAAACCCCACAATCCTTGGATTAATGATGAAATACTAAATATTATCAAATCTAAATACAAACTTTTTAGCAAGATACGAAGATATTCGGGTGATAATTTTTACAAAATAGCATATAAAACAACGGTGTCACTCCTAAAATCAAAAATTAAACTTGCTAAAAAAGAATACTTTTTTCAACGTTTTATTGACTGTCAAACTCCACGAGAACAATGGAAGCTTATAAATGAAATAACTAATAAACCTTTTGAAACTACTCTTCCTAATTCCTACAACTCAGATATTCAACTTGCAAATGACTTTAATAATCATTTTTCAATAAATTCTTTGGTTAGAATCCTGGATAACAGTTACATGAAATATGTCACTAGTTATCTAAATTCTTATGCTTATTTTGATATTCAGGAGTCTGAAATTATAAATTATATTAACGGTTTGAGTAATAGGAAATGCAGTGGAATAGACAATATCGATGTCAAAATTTTAAAAATACTTTCTACATACCACTCTGATTACCTAACGTTACAAATTAACAATGTAATAAAAGCAGGTGTATTTCCGGACTTCCTAAAAATTGCAATTGTAACACCTGTTTACAAAAAAGGTGACATTAATGATTGTTCTAACTATAGACCCATCTCAGTCCTTACCATATTTTCCCAAATTATTGAGCACTGTGTAAAAATACGACTGCTAAACTATTTTGAGAATCTTAATTTTTTTTCACCAAATCAATTTGGTTTCTTACCCCATCGTAATACTGAACTTGCTCTCATCAAATTCACTAAATTTATTTACAGTAGTATTGATAAAAATAACTATACATTAGCAATTTTCTTAGATATTTCAAAAGCTTTTGATTCTGTTAATCATAATATTTTATTAGACAAATTATTTTCGTATGGAATTCGAGGTTCATGTCACAATTTTTTTAAATCCTATTTAAATAACCGTAAACAAATTGTTAAAATTAAAAATTGCCTTAGTCAACCATTGTCACTTACAAAAGGAGTCCCCCAGGGTTCTGTTTCAGGCCCACTTTTATTTTTAATCTACATAAATGATCTGCTTACCCTAAAATTAAATGGTGAAATTATATGCTTTGCAGATGATACAACCCTTCTTTACTCTGGCCAAGACAAAGATGATTTAAATAATAAAATTCAAGATGACCTTAATAAAATAAGAACATGGTTTTATGCAAATGATTTAAGAATTAATGTTGAAAAAACAAAGTATATTTATTTCAGTCTAACAGCAAGAGAAAATCCTTTTTATCTAAAATATCATGACGTAGACTGTTCCAATTTATTTTTATGCAACTGTGTACAATTGGAATGTGTTAAAACGATAAAGTACTTAGGTCTTCAAATAGACTCTAACCTCAAATGGAAATCACACGTAAGTTTATTGTCTAATACGTTGAGATATTTGTTATATAAATTTTATCATCTTAAAGATTATGTTGATCCGAAATTTCTAAAAAAAACTTTATTATGCTTGGGTTCATCCCAGGATATACAGGGTGGGCCAAAAGTCAGTACACTTTTGAAAATTCCATAAAAACCGGGGAAAAAATCGGAAAAATAAACGGTCTTCACTCTCAGCATCCTGAGGTCACGGGGTTTTTTTAAGCCAATAAAAAAATCCTAGTTCGAAAAAATGCTAATAGATGTCTCCACTAGAAGCAATTTGGTAGTTAAGTGTTCGAATCCCTCCGGATTCGAACACTTTACTACTAGCAAGAAAGACATGATAGTCAAGTTAAGGTAGTAAAGTATAAAACTTTTGGGAAAATGTACAACCATGATCATGCGCATATAAGCGACATTAGTGGAAATAAGCAAATGGGAGGTTAATAAGAACACGTATTCCTAATCCACAGTGAAATCATTGTTGTAAATAGTTAAAATTGGATTCCTAAAAGTATTACACTTCATTACATTAACTTGACCATCATGTCTTTATTGCTAGTAGTTAAATGTTCGAATCCGAAAGGTTCTAAATACCAAATAGCTTCTAGTGGTGACATCTATAAGCTTTTTTTCAAACTAATTTTTTTATTTACTTAAAAAAAATCCCGTGACCTCAAGATGCTGAGAGTGAAGACCGTTTATTTTTCCGATTTTTTTTTCCGGTTTGTATGGAATTTTCAAAAGTGTACTGACTTTTGGCCCACCCTGTATTATGGTTTTATCAATTTGGGGGGGGTGATTATGTAACTACTATACAAATAATTGAAAACCTTCAGAAAAAATTTGTTAAAATAATTTTACATTCCACTAATCATAGCATCACATTTTTTTCCTATAAAAATTTAGATATTCTTCCCCTTAAACATTTAATCTTTTACAAAAATTGTTACAATTTGTTTCAAAATCCGACTTTATGCTCAATGAAAACTTTTGTTAACCCCAGACGACCTTGTATTATTTATAATATTCCCAAATCCAATAAACAAATTTTTCATAAATGTTTTTTTTACCTAGCACCTAAATATTTTAATAGTTTACCCTCAGATATTCAAACAGCACCCAGGGTTACTATTTTTAAAAAAATTTTAAAGCAATTTTTATTTACTTCTGAAAATGTACCTGCTTTTTAATATTTCCTTGTGCTGTCTTGTACAAATATTCTTTTTTTTTATATTGTAGATGTTCTTATGACTTTCCAGGTATTTCTTTTTAGTTATTTTGGGTGTTTAATTATGTACAACTGACACCTTTGCCAATCTATAATTCTTATTTTATTTCTTGTATTATACTAAATTTTGTTTTTCCTTTCCATATATATATACAAATATTTTTTTTTCACTTTAATGGGATTTTTAAATCTCCAAAGTGTAAATAGCTTCATTTGTAAATAGTGTATGTGATCAAATAAAATTGAATTGAATTGAAAAAAAAAAGGCTTGACATAGGTTATAAAAAGGTAATGCATCAATGAAAATGTTCATTTTTAGCTTTTTTCATCTAAAACTTTCCTTTTAAGGGTGTCCACAGGTACAACTGGGTCTGTCCATAGGTACAACAAATTTTTTCAAGTTATTAAAAATCCAATTTTCAAGATTCTATAGCTAATAAAAAATATCCCTCTACTCACAAAGGTTAGGACTATAGGTTGGGCACTTTAAATTGTCAAAATGTGATTTTACCTGTCTTGGAAAAATCCAAACGTAAATTTTGTCCAAAGGTACAACACTCTCCCCTATATATATATAATTTGAATGTCAAATTGTGTATCCTTTGATTATTTTTCTCAAACAATCAATCGATCTCCTAATGAACAGAATAAAATTTAAAAAATACATGTTGAAAAAAGAGAAAATAAAACACATAATCCATAGTAATTTTAGTCTCATAATGTTATAAAACCAATAAACCTCTATAATAAAAAATATTTAAAAATTAATATTTATTGCAGAGGAGCTACTTCTTGTCTAAGGGTTGCAATGTTGCAATCAATTGCGATTAAGTTTTAAAATTTACATAATTTTGATTAAGATTGAATTTAACACGTTTGTCGATTGTAAGGTTATTTTTTTCAAACTATGGATGAGGCAAACATGATATCTCTGACATAATCATAGAGGTATAAGAATAATAGAGACGGCATGGACGGCAACCCTGTGTTCCAAAGATCAATGCTAGGCAAAAAGAATTCTTTAACATTGGAGCTCCCATAGACGCGTCGATTTCGAAGGTGAAAAATCGTAATAACTCATAGAAAAATGATCGGAAAAATAAAAAAAACACCTGTTCATGATGTAGAAGGAAAAGACTAATTATTCTGATTTTAAAAATTTATAATATCTTCGAAACATTTTTATGAATGGGATTTTAAAAAACTTCGCGCCGAGTTCGTTCGACTTTCACGAGCTATATTCGATTAAATTTGACAGAATTTCAGTTAAATTACTTCTAGTATTATAAAATGAAGATTTGTGATTAGATTGGATGTGTTTTTGAGTCATTCAAATCAATATTTCTGGTTGAAAATTGTTTTTTACGAAGTTAAGTCATGAAATGAGCTTTGGCGGCCGTTGGCGATCGAGCTTGGCGCATGTTTTGTGTTGGTGCGGGTTTAATTTTAGCGCGTTATTATTTTTTATTTTGCCTCTTTCTCAAGAATTTAAGAAAATAATTTCCAATAATTATTAAGGAATAATAGAAATGCATATTCCTATTATTGAGATGCAGTTTCTAAATAATTGTGATTTTTTAAAGTTTCTGTGGATTTTTTTACCATATTGTAAAGACTATTTTTAGATTGCTGCTACATTAATGCTAAATGTATCAAAATAAGTTACCAATATTTACATTTATGTAATTTTTGTAACAATATTGTTAATAATACGAGGGTTGTTTTTAAATTAACTTCCGTTTTTCTCCTGAAAAAAAAGTAGTAAGAATTTCGAAACAATTTTGGTGCTGGTAGTTAGATACATCCTTCAGGTTCAATTTGCCACCTTACAGAATAAAATCGGACATTTTTTCTATTTTTTATCGATTTCACAAGCGCGCTCCTCGAACTATTTTACCACCAACCCATAGATAATTCGGCTTTTTTTTCTCCCTTCGCTCCGTCCGCGAGCAGGCATTAACATTAAACAATGGGTGGGCAGGTGATCGCGGACGGAGCGAAAGGAGAAAAAAAAGTCGAATTCTCTATGGGTTGGCGGGAAAATAGTTCGAGGAGCGCGCTTGTAAAATCGATAAAAAATAGAAAAAATGTCCGATTTTATTCAGTAAGGTGGCAAATTGAGCCTGAAGGATGTAACTGACTACCAGCACCAAAATTGTTTCGAAATTCCTACTACTTTTTTTTCAGGAGAAAAACGGAAGTTAATTAAAAAACAACCCTCGTATTATTATGGATATTTGTACAAGATTTGGGTACTTCTTTTAGAATTTTAATACCTCAATAAAATAATGTAATAATAATTAATGTCTCCATCACTGGGGCTGTTTAAAAAAATTTCGCTTTGATATCCTTGAAATTTCATAACACAAAACCTAATCAGTAGAATGTAATCTTATTAATTTAATTTACTAGTTCAAAGGCCATCAAATGTTTAATTCGAAAATATTTTTTCAGTTGCGAGTTTGCCATTAAAAAAACTGTAATCAGCAGATTGGTTGGTTGGGGTTTTATGGCACAAGACCCATAGAGGATAAGACCCCCCTATTTTCAGAAAAATATTATTTTGAAGCCACACACTCTTATGAATGAAGATTACCGCCACTCTTTTTCCTATTAGTTTTTGGGTATTTAAATTTTGAAGTTTCAAGCTTTTCGGTTTTTGCAACATTGTTTGCTAAGATCGCGAAGTGATAAGTAGAGGGGGTAAACGAGCTTTAATGAGAAAGGGGATGAGTCTCCAAGTTAAATAAGGTAAAAAGTAGACCATCAAATTTCAAAGTGATAATTCACTTCACATATCCATAAACTTCTTCCCTGTATGTTTTCGGATGTAATTCGCTATTCAAATTACACAATTTATGCACTTTTATATAAAAGCAAAATTAATTAACTATTTTTTAAATCTTTCTAACCACTTAAAGTAACAGTTTACTTTAATTTTTGTATTCATCAATTAAAAATTGCTTTCCTTTAAATATTGCGTGTGCTTTATCGTTGTGAATTAGAATAGGATATAGAGTAGTGTTAATTTCATTTATGTTTCAGATAACAGATACTGGAATTAAAATTACTTAAATAAAATGTAACCTTTAAAAACAGAAGCTATCACTAATTTATATTTTAACTGTAAAAAATACGATAGCATTGGTACAAAAATACGAAACTTATAAGGCAACAAAAAAATATATATTCTGAGCACCGCGCCGTGCCAAACAGCGCGATAACCTCGCCAAATAGCGTGAAATCTCGTAACTCATAACTTTGACATGCTAGGCAGTCATGGGATCGCTCGCTTCCGTTGAAATCGGACCCGATTCCTCCTCTATTCTTCTTTCCTAACTCTATGGACATAATACACGTTTTATGTAAGTAAACAGATGTCAGCAATTAAATTAAACGCACCCTTGTTCGTGTCCAGCTGCTATATCGACGTAAAGCAAAAAGCAGGTGGCATTTGGAAATAAGAAATGAGGTTGAATGGACGATGTTGAACTATCCTTTCATCTTTCATCTAAAGAACTCAGTTCAGCAGTCTTTCCTTTGAAATAACTTTTACTTTGAAGTCTGACCTCAAGGAAGAATTATTTGATAGCAATACTATCTTTAAGGTTAACTGAACAGACAAAGGAGTGGAAGAAACTATTTGCTAAGTAGAAAATCACAATAAGACGGGAAAAAAAGACTGCAACCTATTTTTAAATAAACTTATAAAACTCTTACATTTTACAGTTAACAACTTCTTTTCAGACGCAAACACTTAAGAGTGAACAAATTAAAAAAACGTAATAAATAAAATAACAGAAATAGTCGAATGAACCATATGAAAATAACTAAAAGTCTCAAAAATATTTGTATGATGTTGTAATTTAATGAAACTTAGAGGGGTCACTAAAGTATTACACAAGCAAAATTTTAACTTCTTCTTCTCACCTCCTTTTGTCAACAAAAATAAGAAAATCATTCTAACACCTTCCCCAACGTTTCTTCAACAAAACTTTCAATAGATAATCATAAAATGTATGCAATTTTTTAATTAGTTTTTCAATTGAACATTTTCAATCAAATTAGTTTTGCAAGTAAGAAGGGATGTTTTGAAAGTAGTGTTTTTAATATTTTCATCATGCATACCCCCTTGTCAGCAAAAATAAGAAAAGAGCAAATGCCCTTCTCTCTTGTTTCATATGAACAGAAGAATATTGTAAAGGAAATCAAATCTATTTTCCGTGTTCTTGATAAGAAATCCAAAGTTTCCAGAAAACCTTTACTTTAAATTATTCAGTTTCTTTCCACTGATGCATTTGCATATTTAATTTTTAAAATTTCGTTTTTTTATATTATTATTTAAATGTGTCTATTTATTAGCAAACAAACCAGTTTAATTTAACACGTTATGTTCTCGATACCTAAAATTTCAACGTCTCAAAAATGGTAATTCGACAAATGCATATTTATTTGAATGCGGAAAAACTCGTCATCTCGAATATATATTTTCGTTCCTACGACTCTGGGGTGTTGAGAGCTTACAATTGGTAGTTTAATTTTAAAAATTTAAGAAGTCCTGATTTAAAATCGTGACATTCGTTTATTGTTTTAATTAGCTAGGTGTCAAGAGACGGTAAAACGAAGAACGTCCGGTATTCTACGTAAGTCCAACTCAAGAAAAAGACTACCCGCTAAACACTTAAATAACTTAGTGAACAAAAATGGACGAAGAAGACTCTAGAATTGGTGGCCAGTGGAAGCTCTATTGTTGCGTACGTGAGCCCCTCGAACTTTTCACCTCTGTACTCGTTTTTGCAAAGGGAAGCAGGTTTTTCGAAGAGGGGCCAAGTAAGGGGGTCGCTTTCTGAGATCCCCCACAGATTCTGCTGAGCGGCTGCGTTCTCACGAGCTCATTTGAAAAAGTACTTCCTGTCTCGTGCCAACTGTGTTGGGAATCGCAAGCAGATGATTACAGGACTAAAGAGACCCCAAAAGCTCTTATTAAGTACCTATGCTGCCATCTGTATAGTAAATTTTGTATACCCGACCTTATTTATATAATTTTATAAAAGAGATTAAAACGCTAATACAAGAGAACAGGGCCGTATCCTACCCCTCCACAAAATTGTAATTAGCGATTATACTAAATTGGTAGTTATGAATATTATGCTTAGTGTTTAATCATTCAATTAAGATTACATATTATTTATTTGTTAATACTATTTCCTAATTTTTGAAAAATTCATGACATTTAGAACACGGTTTATGAAGTTTTCTTTTAGTTTGATCAAATGGAAGGTGTCCGGGAATCCAAGGGCCATCCATCCCCAATCCTAGGGCTACTTCATTGAGTTATTCGCAAAAGAGATGCCTGCCCTAACCCTAACTATACAGAGGATTTTATCACAAAAATAACGCCGGGTATTCTTAAAACGTGGCTGAATATTTTTTTCTGTAGAAAAAGACAATTTTTATTCAAATTAACAAGTAGTCTGAATAAAAATTACTTTTGCTCTAAAAAGTAGAAAGACGTTTTTTTTGTTAACCAAAGTTAATGCTGGCTTTCTTAATATACACCATCAGTTTCCTCTTTTTGCTTAAGTATTTTTATCTCGAATTATCACTTTTTAAGTTTCAAATTAATGTGATTTGTGATTTAAGGGCTGTATAAAACTTAAATAATTCAAGGTTTTAGTTAGCTTCTAATATATTGCTACGCTTTTATGAAGATTTCTACGAAACAATATAAAAAGGTAAGCATAAAACTATTATTTGCTTCCCTAAATTATTTTTTTAAAGTCGGAATTTATCTGATCCTTTGGGGGGTTTTAAAGCAAAATTCTCCATTCGAAAGTATGGGAATCCCTTAGATATCTATATCCACGCATCTACAATAACATAGTGAGATTCTCGAAACTTAATACCAACTCACTCCTCACTACCCCAAGAGATGAGATGGAACTCCCCGAATTCCAATACATTTTCGGAAATACCTTTACTCTCGATATCGTTAGTTCATTGCCTTAAAACAACGTAAACCTGTCGAGGGCTGTTTTCGTTCAAGGCCAAACGAAAACGGTCGCTCATCTGCCTTTAATAACGCTTTCGTCCTCCTCATACATAAAATATCACCATTTTGGGAAGGCTACAGTAGCAATCTGGGATTTTGGTCACGGTGGATAAAGGATTTCACTTTGTTTGTGTCCCAATAGATGTTGAAATTTAAAAAGGGATAATAAAGTTGTTTCCTTCATTTATTTAAATCTGTCAAGATATTTATTAATAGAGTACTATCTAGTCTAGATCCAGAAACAAAATACTATTATATATAGCCTTGTAAAATTTTAATAACCAAATTTTGAACATAACTGGAGATGGGATGGGGAATGTTGAACACAAAATTCGAAGTGGATATTAGCATTTGGTGGGATATAAGGTAGTTTAAGTTTTTTCTTGTTAAAATGTTAAAAAGGAAAATTTCCGAGTTTCAGTGGGAGAGTCCGGCTTCTCAGCATGTTCCTATTTCCTAAGCCCGAGGTATTACTGCAAAAAAATTGTGTGGCTTACAAAAATGTAATACAGTAATTTGCAATACCAAATTAAAAAGGTGCCTTTAAAATTATATTATATTATAAGTTAAGGTTATAATATAAGTTATATTATATTATAAGTTATATTATAAGGCAAGGAAGTTTATGCTATTTTTTTATCCGATCAATAATAAAAAACGGAGTTGATATGGATGACTATTATATAAAATATACTCTTCAATATTAGATTCTAAAAGTATTTTTGGAATTTTATTTAACTGAACCCCTTTGAAGTGAATCGTATAGGTTCTCCTTGTCATTTCGAATACTACACATGTACGTACTGCATCCCAAAACTTTTAAAACCATAAATAACATAGAGGGGTCTGGGGTTTTCGAGGAAAAAAAAACCCTTGAAAAACAGTCCTAAATAATTCAAAAATTATTTTTAAAAATTTTTTACTTTTTTAAATTTAAAAAAGTACTACGAAATTTATAATCTACCACTTCTATTTTTTAATTCTTTAAAATATGGGGGGGGCTATACACTGTTAAAAGAGCTAGAATCCCTCCAAACTCTTCTCAATTTTTGAATTTATTTTCTAAATGTATTAAAATTTAATTGGCCCTAACGAAAGTTTTCGTAGTTTTCTTTTTCAATTTTCTATACGAGTGCACATTACTCTTAAAATAAGAACTGTGCATTGTGCAACTTAATTTTAAATATTGTACATCAAAGTTTCAGGTTTCATATGATTTCATTTCAGGGGGAAGTCTTAAACCCCTTCATTTGTTAACTTTAGTTAAAAAATTTAAGCCTTTCTCGTAACATAAAATGTAATTTTCTTAAAATATACTCATTTTCTGAATACATTTAGGCATTGATGGAAGAGTACCATAGCATTACAACACAAATAAGTATGTAAAAAAATAATAATTTTTAATTAAAAAAACATAATTACTTTTCTTTTATGTGCTCTCGTTTCATAACAATACGATAAAAAGCCAAACCTTATTACTCATTTTACTGCACGTCATTTATTTTTAACACCTTCCCAAATATGACCATATTTTTAGGTTTCTAAAAAAACTTACAGAAGTTGTGCGTTCCATTAATATCACAATTTTTTTTATTAATTTCTGAAATATGGACGCAATACAATTTTAAAATAGTTGAATACTGGTAAATTAAAATTACTGCTCTTTATTCATACATATCTTTGTTCCTAGTACGTAATTAATTTTAACTTAATCTTACTTAATAATCAACTAAATTTTTAACTTAATCGAGGAACGTAAAAAGTAAAAATATGAAATATTTCTTTTTGCTTTTTGTGATAATTTAGTTCTGGTCTTTATTACGAAATTAATGAAACAGATCATGTTTAGAAATGGGAAAAAGCATTCAATTGATTATTCACAAGGGATGAAAAACTAATACCAAGTCTTTTTACAATGTTAAGAATTACATTTGAATATAAGAAGTCAAACGAGAACATGGGATGTTTTAAATTTTTCTTTAATTATGCGTCTAGCAGAAGCATAGTCAAGGGGGAGGGTGATTGGGGGATATATCCTCTCGAAAGTCGTGAATATTTATCCTTTTAAACCATAGAAAAATACTAAAACTACTTCATAGTTAAAATTTCCTGAAACAAAATATACAGCTTTACAAAGATTCTCAATTTATTGTACAAAAAAACTTTTAGGGCAACGTTACCAACAGAAAAAATGTCCTTTGTTATATTTCTTTTAACAGTTAATAATGATTAATTACAGACATTATTGGTAAATACGAATGAAATGAATCAAAATTAAAATAACAAGAAGAGATTGGTTATTGGCGTTTATAAGATGACACCATTTGAATGTTATGGAATTAAATTTTATTCAAACATCTTTAAATTTTAAATGAGGAAAATTCATGTTAAATGAGAAGATTAAATAGAAAATAACATTATTCGGAAACTTTTATCTGGGGTTCATGAAATACAGTTAGTGTTTACATTAGAAAATACGTAAACGAGAACCGCTTTAATTCTGAAACCGAAACCAACCGAAACCAGAGCAACGTGCATTCTTTTTCATTGGTGCTGCTATCTAGAGTTCAAGTAAGGTACTAAATCCATGAAAATTTGTTGAGAACAAATAAAAGAGCAATGGAATGAAGTAAAACATAGGCCATGCCAAGTGCACCGACTTCTTGTAAAAATTATCAACTGGAAAATTTTGTGACTAAAGTTTGAAATTTAACCATAAAGAATAGAAAATTCTTATCATATGTTTTGTAATCCATATCCTTTGAAATATTTTGAGGTGCCCTATTATTTCGTGACTATAATTAATTACAAATATTTCACGACAAATTTAAACTACTAAATTTATACTACTTTAAATCATGTGGGTGTTGGGATTTTTTAATTAAGTTTTTCCAGGTGCATTCCAGCGTTTTTGAAAAAGGGTGGGGATGAGAGAAGATTCCGCTACCACGATAAAAAATACACTCAGTTAATGAAAACAATTTTTGTATTTTTTCGATAATCTTAAGAGTAGATCTAAATTTATTCCAAACAAAAAGATTTTTACAAGTTTTCTCAAAAGTGTTTTAAGGAAATTTTAAGCTAATAAATATATTTGAAATATTCTATGATTGGATAATTCTGAAACCCTGGTGTATGCTTTTCAAAAATAAGAATAACTAATATATCTCCTATCAATTGAGTGGTTTTATCTATAAATGCCATCTAACTCTATTAAATTTTTAAAACAAAACTCTAAAACTCTTTAGTTTTGTTTTGCCGAGTAGCCGTATCACCTTCAGCATATTTTAAAATTCAAAAGATACGGGGTGGATGTTTCCGTTCGAAAATTACATACAGCTTTTGATTAAGGTTTTTCAAATACTATTGGACAGGAAAAATACTATTGGATTGGGGAAAAATGAATTAAAATATTCGTTACTTCACTTCGTTAATCTTTAAAAAAAGAAAAAGAAACACCAGTGAAGTTGATTACATAGGTTCGCCCAATCTCAATTCAAACCAGCATTTCCCTAAACTTTTAAGTCGGTACAGAAGAGAGTTCACCCCCCTCTGAGACATCATTTGCTTTTTTAGATGATTCGGAGTAGAATTAACTATAGAGGGTTTTTTTATCACATTATCTTTCAATGCCCATATTATTTTATTATCTGGTAATCATTGGATAAATAATCAGGCCAAATAAATTCTAAAGCCTTTCATTATGAGTACATAATTTTCACACCAAACAAAATTTGTTAGTAACTTGCGAATATTATAATAGATTCAATTACAGTTGAGATTCCAAGGTAATAAAATTATAAAAATATTTACTGGAATCTCTAGAGTTACAATTTTGAATATCTCTAGAATAGAGCTAAAAGTATAAAGCAGACTAACTTTGTAGTTTGAAACAATATTAAGTATATAGTTTGTTAATAAATCCTTTCCACCTTATGAAACGAATTTTCTTTTTCACAAATATTTCTTGAGTTAGTTAAGAAAAAATTATTTACCTAAATCCATTTAATCTTTAAACCAAACAGGTAAATTTTAATTAACTTTAATTCATTTTTCTTAACCGTTCAAAAGCAGCGAAAGCTCACCACTAGTCATGGACGTATATAAGGGGGGGTTTAGGGGGTCCAAACCCCCCCTTGGCCTGAACATCAATTTTTTTTTCAGTCGAATACCTATATTTTCAAATCTTGCGCACAGTCAAGCACAGGCGCCAAAGCTTTTCATAGTGATTAAAGACTCATGATTTTCACTTCATTAATGATTCATAGAGATAAATATCTCTTTTCATAGACATAGAGTAAATTCTTTCGTGGGTGGATTTAAGAGCTAGCGAAAGACTTCTACCACATGGCCACTCTTTCATCTTATGTGTCTTTTCGTATTGCGCAGTCTTGTTCTCTAACTGCTTATTTGTGTACACGTGTGAGTAGTTACTGAATAAAAATAAACGCAGTCTTTAAAAACACTATGAAACGTACTACTCAACAATTTCTGTTGGTTTTTTTTCTAAAAACGAAAGAGAATTACCTCGTGAACTTCCACAAAATAGAAATAGCCGAAGCCGAAGCGGGTCCATCCACAAAAAAATGACAATGAAGCGAAAAAGGTAAGTCCTATCTAATAAAAAATTATATTTGAACCAGAAATGAGAAAAAATGGTTATTTATATTTTGTTACTTTTCCTTTCCATAATTTCCATTGTACATCCGCTTACACCACAGATTCACAGAAATTCAATTTTAAGTAAAGTAAATACAGCCTGGTAGTCCATGCCCTACCTGGGGGGGGAATTTTATTTGAAACTTTCAAATTGCCCACCTAGAAAATCATATTGCCCCCCGGTGGGGCGTGCGCCCCACGTTGGGAAACACTGCTTTAGATGTTATTTTCTCTGAACTTTTGTTCGGTTAAAGTTTCCACACCATTAAATCATCGACTTATCTCTAATTCTAATGAAAATGGTTCTTGAAAATTACAGCGCATGTTAAAAATTGTATATAAGTACTGAAATGAGCAAAAATGTTCGTTTTTAGTGAAGTTATTTTTATTTTACAAGTGTTTTTAGCAAAATTAAATTGCAAATTACTGGGAAGATTTCACACAGATGAATATTTTTACTCCTATCAATATACTGGCACTTATTAGACAAGTTGCGTTTCAAATAAATGGATAGTGATTATATTGAATTAAAATTTAATATAATCACTGGAAATCGGTTGCCGAAAAACCTGCCACTGCTCTAGAAGCTGTTGATCAGTGCGTTGAATTGTGTTTCCCTTTCACCAAAAAGATTCTTATAATATTAGCTACACTCCCTGTGTCTACTGCAACCCCTGAACGAAGTAACTTACTTAGTGGACTTGCTCTGATGAGTGTTCATCGGGACTTGGCGGTGCAATTGGATTCAGAAGAAATTATTAATAAGTTAGCATCTAGGCGTAAAAGGCTAAATTTAGTACTTTAAAGTAATTATTTTATTTACTAGGGAGCTACCGCCCCCTGCTCGCTATCGCTCGCCAACCCCCTTTAGCTGCTGACGCTGATACTTTAGGATCGCTTTGCCATCCTCACAAAACCCAGCTCACAGCACTTACTCATTTTATAAAACATTCTTAAAACAGGGGACTACTTCTCTGGGGTATTCTTTCAAAAAAGGGGAATATTCATTCAGCGGCGAAATTTTAACAGTTCCTTTATGGCAATATGAATTGGCGGATCGCCATTTAATTCCAAGAAAATTAGTAACAAAGCAGTGTAAACTTTCTTTTACCATTTTCCCAAGGTAACGTTTTTCTCACACAGATCCATTCAGAAGCACTGAAACATCTCCGGAATAAAATTTACTTTCTTAAAATTTGTAATGATTTTCATCGATTGTCTGTGAAAAATGTAGTAATTATCGTAAACATCACGAAAATTTAGAATTTTGCTTCATGAGAACAAATAAACATCGAAATTGTGTCAGTTTCATAGCAATGACACGAATGTTCTGACTTTCGATTTGTATCTTTATTTCTAAAACATTCCCCCGCCATATCTAGTTATGCGTTTTGGCATTATAAAAAAAAGTTACATTTTACTACCTTAAATAACATAACTTGCAAAAGGATATAAAAATAATAATTATTGTAATAAATAAATGCAAAAGTTAAAAATTTCTGAAAGCGAGTTTATATTTTATTGTAAATATAGTAATGATTAGGTTGCCAGAACGACAAAGATAAATATAAAAATATGAATTAATTATTTAAGAATAAAAGATAAATTAATTATACCGTAAAACGGGGTGAATCGGATCAGCGGGGTGAATCGGATCACTTTTGAAAAAAGTTTTTTAAATCATCATCGCTCCGGTTGTGTTAGAGTTATAAAATCAGGATAAGTTCTGACTTATTCTCCACATTGTTCAGAAGTGGTTTCAGTCATCAAAAATTATTTTGCGATAATATCTTAGGTCTACCACGGCTTTGAAGTTGAATACGAAAAAGGTCACAAAAACGTGGCTGTCAAAACTTTGCTTATTGCACCAAAAAAATTACTTTCTTTTCTCAATTTTCAGTATCCCCCGTGTGGCCCCAACTCTTCCAAAGATTTCTTTGCAATCAAATTTTAAATAAATGGTAATTCCGATTTTTGCTGAATTTTTTAGTAAAACAAGTCCATTCCGACTACTGATGCGGGGTGAATCGGATCAGTAGTAAAAATGTGTGTTTGAAATTTTTTTCTGAAAAACTGTGGTAACAGGTGGAGATTTCAAACAAAAGGGATTTTGTTTTATGTATATTTAAGAATATAATGTATGGCTTTGGTAGTTCTGGTGGTATTATTTCTTCTCAAAAAAGCGATTAGAAAATAAGACCGCAAGTGACGATTTTAGTTAAATTTTTTCGGCCGCGTCAAAAACTGGAAAGAATGCATGATTCATGGCTAATAAAAGTTTTGCTGTATGTTTACATTAATGTGTCAAAGTTTTAAGGTTAACCGATAAGTTTTAGATGGGAAATTTTGATCTCAAACATAACATCTATTGCGGAAAAACCTCTCTTAGTGTTTGTTGGTCAATCGAAAGAAATTTTTACTAAAACGACATCAAAATCAACAAGAAAACTTACATATAGACCCATCTGTTTAGTAATATGCCGTATATTAAATTATCTTTGAATATAGTAGGTGCAGAAATCAGTGCAATATTTAGGAGCGCATTATTTTAGCTTCTGATAATTGCACTCACTAAATTTATGATAAAGCGAACGAAGCTATTCTTTTCTTCATATGAAAACACTAAAAAAAGTAACACTTATTTTTTGAAACTGGAAACAGATAAAACAATAATGCTATGGAAAGACTCAATGCTTTAACAATTAATTTATTTCAGAAAAACATCTGCAAAACATCTGTCTTGATTTTATTTCATACACCAGATCCCAGCTGCTCAACGAAGCGAGAGAAGTGCTAAAGAACTATGGAAAATTACCAGTTATATGCAGTTTTAAAGCTAAATTTACTATCTTAAACTTATCAAATCATCTCAAAACTTTGAAATCTTAATGTAAACATTGCAAATACACAGCAAAACTTTTATTAGCCATGAATAATGCATTCTTCACAGTTTTTAAAGCGGCCGAAAAAAAATTTACTAAAATTGTCGTTTGCGGTCTTCTTTTCTAACCGCCATTTTGAAAAGAAATAATACAACCAGAACTTCCAAAACCATACATTATATTCTTTAATATACATAAACCAAAATACCCTTTATTTGAAATCTCCACCTATTATCAGTTTTTCAAAAAAAATTTCAAACATGAACCTTTGGTAAAAAGTATCAGAACTTTTCGGAAAACCCTATATTTTAATTAAAAATTTTTCATTATTTTAGTAAAATTTATTCATTTTACCTTATTAGACTATTTTATGGCTAATTTCAGGATCTTGTATCACTTTAAGACGTAAAAATTGCGTTTTTCTCACAAAAACTGGCTGTGATCCGATTCACCCCGCATTGAGGGTGAATCGGATCACGGCTCTTAAAAATTTGTATAAAATAAACCATTCAAGATAATTTAATTTTTTCAGCGGGTTCTTAAAGAATTAATTGGGACTCGAAATATTATTTTCAAAGCATTCCAAAATCTTTATTATTAAAAATTTGGCAGCAGTTCAAAGTTCAAAAATGATCCGATTCACCCCGTTTTACGGTACATTAGTTTTAAGTATAATTAAAATCGTTTGAACAGCAAAAATATAAATATTGTTAAAAAGAATCCAATATATATTTTTTAAATTAGTGTGATAAATAGAAGATGATTATTTAATCTATTTGAATAATAAAAAACTAGTGAAATATGTTTTCAATTGTTTTAAAATTCATAGTTTCTTGCTTTGTAACTGCGACCTTATCCGAAATCTAAAAAAATGGAAATATTTTAAAATTGAGAATTTTTTTGAAAAATCGAAGGGCTTACTCGGAAATCCGGAAAGAATTCGGACATTTTGATACCATATATGTGTCATTTGGTTCAGTAATTAAAAAGCCTTTCTCTGGAAACCGTTCACCAAAAACTTTTTTTTAGAATAGAGAGATACTGTTTTAGCTTTGTTTTCTTTATCATACATAAATATTTTACAAACCTTTATTATGTTTTATTGAAAGTTAGCAGCTTTGCTTGAGTGTCAAATGTGGATTTTAACATAAGTTTATGTAACGTGTTTGCTTTTTTTTGCAAAATAAATTCTGGACCCCCTCCTTGTAAAAGCTATAGCTACGTCCGTGCCACTAGTGATTAATTTGCTGGTTTGGTCATATCCATTCGCCATCTTAGGTTTACGGAAACTGGTCCAACTTCACAGGCTTTTAATATCTCTAAACTTATCAGTAAAACCAAAACTCAGAAAACCGTAATCCATAGCCTAATCAGAGTAGGAATGCAGGCTTGTCGCAGACACAAAAGGTATATGCGAGACAGTTTAAGCAACTCTGATTGAGCTGATCGTTGTGTAATACGGAGTAGACGGCGAAAGACTTCGTACGAAGCAAATTTGATATCAGGATTTTCGCCGTAAACACACCAATAATACTTGATCCAAAATTTTAAATATGTTAGAAGCAGCATGTGAGAAGAGAGTAATATTTTACTTAAACAACTTGTAGTAATAAATGTATGAGAAAATGTGGGCTACATGAACCTGAGAAGAGCGGGTCATCTAGATCTAAGCAACTATGCTTAAAATCTAGAGAAATAGTTACTTCGGATAAACACTAATATACTTACAGTTTTTTATAGCAAAAAATTGAATAGTTTAGCAATTAAAAACAAATTTAAATCCCAACTAAAACAATTTAATTGCAAGCTCTTAGTTACAATTTATTATACAGGGTGATTCAGAAATAATCATCAATAATTGGGGGGGGGGTAGAGGGGCCCTAGACAAGCATATTTCGAATAGGGATGGTGGGGCGCAGCCTTACCGTTAAAGAGCTAGGACCTAATGTAGTGCGAGCGCGTTTAAAAGGCCGTTTTTAGAAGGCCCGTGTGACGAAACAAAACATAATAAAATGAAAATATCTATTGCATGAGGTAAGGAAGTATCCCTACTACCTACACCATGAATTCGATAGACTTTGAACTACTTTCTAAACCATGGAGTGAGTTTTAAAAGTGCAGTATTAATCTTTTAGTCAAAGAATGGAGTTCCCTTAATGGTATTTAGAAAAATGATGATCGGGGAAGGAATTTTCAATGATCGTAACAGTGATCATTGAAACTGTTTCATCATTGAAAATTCCTTCCCCGATCATCATTTTTCCAAATACCATTAAGGGAACTCCATTGTTTGACTAAGAGATTAATATTGCACATTTTAAAACTCACCCCACGGTTTAGCAAGTGGTCCAATTTCTATCACATTGAGGATTTAAGTAGTACGGATACTCAGGGGCGGATCCAGGATTTTCTTTTGGGGGGGGGGCACCACTGAAATTTTGGTGTCACGGACGTTTCGCCAATTGGAAATTTTTGTCCTACCTGAGACACGGCAGTAACAAGACTTTTGATTCGGGGGGGTTGACTCAACGTTAATTCTAAGGTACCCCAAACGAGTACACTTTAAATTTTTTTAATCACTTAAAAGTAACACTGGTTCTGGGGATCACCCCAGAAAAACTTTGAAAATTTGTCTCTAAAAGTAGTGTTTCGGCTCACTATTTTGAGAACCTTTGGGTTACATCGAAAGAGAACAGCTCCTTTTAATCCACAAAATTTTGAAAGAACTAAATTATAAATAGACATCTAAATTGCTAGGAGGGTAGGGGCTTCCCCGGGAAATTTTTTAAATTTTTTTATATTAATTAGAAATTCTTTGAAAAGAATCCGAAGGGGACCGCTTCTAGAAAGCGTCAGAATTTTCAAAGAAAAACAATGTTAACAGACGTCAAGTTTTTGGAGGTGGGTTGGAAGTTCTCTCCCGAGAAAATTTTTGAAATTTGACTTTAAAAAGTGCTGTCCAAACTCATTTTGAGACTCTTCAGGTTGCACCCGAAAAGGACTTCTCCTTGTAAGTTGTAGAATTCTTAAGAGATAAAACAATATAAATACTGATGTCCAAATTACGGACTTCGGGATTTGAAATTTTTTTTTCAACGTACGTGTCGATTTTTGAATTTAAAACCATTTTTTTCTAAGAATTTTTTTCCGTTTTAAAATAATGAGGTAATTGGCCATATACTGGCAGACCTTTGGTGCAAGAGCTAGAGAAAGTGTTGT
This sequence comes from Tetragnatha versicolor, assembly GCA_024610705.1. Taxonomy (NCBI): domain Eukaryota; kingdom Metazoa; phylum Arthropoda; class Arachnida; order Araneae; family Tetragnathidae; genus Tetragnatha; species Tetragnatha versicolor. Next base: position 51,713,972 of record JANDEH010000010.1, on the reverse strand, counting down.
GCTACGTGTAGAGAAAACATACCTTAAAAACTTAAAAGAATCGTATTAAGGTATGATAAACTATGACTAATTTAGTATATTCCTAACAACTAATGAAAACAACTAATGATTAAAAATAAATAGCCTTTCAAGTGCTTATAACTTTCAGCAAACGTATCTTGAATAGGTGTCTTTTAGTACTCGGCGGCCTTCATTTTCAGAGTAAGTTTAACTGTGAGCATTAAATTTTAAATGATAATTTAAGACAGAAGAAACTCTAAACCAGTGGTTCTCAACCTTTTTAAAGCAAACGCCCCCTTATTGTGCGTAAAACTTTTCAACGCCCCTTCCAATCTAAAAATTCTTAGGGTATAGGGTAGGGCGATTAGTTAAAAGTAAAAGTAATTTTAAGTATAGTAAACCCGATATTAGTAAACTTAGACACCAAATTTGTTAAACTCGACACTTAGCAACCTCCCTAATATTCTTCCAAATAAAAATATTTATTCCTACTCATTATTATGCCTATAGAACATGTTTCTTTTCTCTTGTTTTTGTTCTCATTCTATACGAAAAAAACTGATAATGAGCTTCTTAAAAGTAGCTGAAGTTAGTGAAAATGTATTGGTGACCATGTATGAAAATGTATTGGTGACCATGTCCCTCAACTTCTTTTCAATAGACTTATGCAGCCCACTTTCGGAGCTCTAAGGGATCATCTGCGGTTTTAATATGACTATCAGTTGAGCACACTAAAGAAAGGGGGTTCTGGGGATCACCCCCAGAAAATTTTTGATTTTAAGCACGAAAAAAAGTGCCAATTACCTTCAAATATGCCTTTTTATGTAGTGTATTTTTTAGTCCTCTGGGGGGGGCACGGGGTACTTGCCCCCCCCTGGATCCTTCCCTGCGGATACTCCTGTAGGGGAGAGTGGGGCTATTTCGCACATGGGGCACATTCAGACAGACGGCATTTCCCCTAGTAATTATTAATTTAAAAATCTGAAAAAAATACCCCCCAGACCCCCATTTTGAACTCTATTATTTACAACTTTATAAAAAAAAGTTCGTAAAAATGCAACAATCCAACCAAAATGGAAATTAAATTCTTGAAAATGTATGTCCGAAATCCAGATTAAGTGTACCAAAACGAAGTTGAAAATCTGCTTTTAGACTTAAATTTAAAAAAAATTTCTGGGGGAGTCCCCCAAACCCCCCCTTACATTAGAAGACGATTTTGATATTGAAAATTCTTAGCCCCCCTAAAAACCGAATCCTGGATCCGCCGCTGTCTGCTTACCTTGGTCACCAACAAAATCGAACTTAAGTTTTTTCAAGGAAATTTTTTGCTGAACCCCCCCCGCCGGAAAAAAATCCAGTTACGGCCCTGCCTTTTAGCATAGTTAAGGGGGATTACATTGCATTCTGTGAGCTTTGATTTCGGCACGTTTACTTTTGTACACTGTGTTAAATTTCGGGAGTGGCCAACATATTCACTAACTTAAAATTTTTATTTCAATTAAAAAATAATGCATTTCTTTAAAATTAATACTTAACACAACTACATTCGATTTTTTATAGTTTTTTCTAAATATTTTAAAACTATTACTCTAAAAATAGAGTATCTTTTTTTAAAAGGGCCGAACTTAAATTATGAACTATTAAACACTACTGGATTAGTTTTATTTTAAAGAACCATTTTCAACTTACTAAAAAAGACAAGCCCAAAAACTTGGAGACATTTTGATTCGCTGTATTTGAAGAATCAGCAGAAAGTGTGTTTCTAAAAATCAATCATATTTTTCTAAAGAGAACTTTTCACAACACTAGCAATACAACGAGCGCAAGCAACGAGTGGTATGAGTGAGTAAACCAGAAGTCGACAGATGACATGTGCTTACTGATTACCAAATATTTTGAAAGAAAGTTAGAATTGCTATCTTCAGATGGCAGCACAAGCAACAGTGACGTAAAATAAAGTTGAAATCAATAAAATACTATCCCTGACACAAAAAAAATATTTTAATAAGATTTAAGATATCTATTTATCTTTCTCATGCTTATTTAGTTAAAAAAATATAAAATTGAATGGAATATCCAGCAATGAAGAGCTAGTTTGTAGTTTGAGTTATTTTTTCAAGCGAAAGGGAGTTGGCAACGCAAACTTTGTTATTATTTACCTTTAAAACCAAAAACTGCAACAAAAAACTGTATCCTTTGGAAAATTTATTAAAAGGAAATTTCAATTTCACTGATAGATGCAAGTAGCTTAATATCAGTCAACCAACCAACAATCCAATCTTTGAATAGTCAACAATCCAAAGTTGCAAATATATTAAATTATATATTGAAAAAATAGCCCGTATCGAAACGTTTAAAGAGAGTAAGAAATATGACTTCTGGCTTGAAATTCGGTCCTTTATTGAGGGAAATTCGAATTCATCTCTGTCAAAAATCCAAAGAAAGTTCAGGAATCAGGTATAAATTCATCTTTTCTAACCTATCTATCTACGAGTCTCCGTAGGTTTGAGTGTTAATTGTTTGCTGAATAGCTGATTCCCAATTGATACCCTTTTTTCAACGACAAGAAAATTTAGGAATATTTTAAAAAACGACTAAGATATTTGTTTGCCCTATTGAATTGTGGACAAATTTTTCTTTGCATAATTAACGAAATCATTAAAAATGTGGACAAATTAATTATAACAAATGCTAAATAAGCCTGACATTTTAAGGAAAAATGTGAATTAAATCTTGAATAATGAAATAAATTATGAATGAAAAAAATTCAAACTAATTAACTTAGGCGTAGTAAAACACTTCATAAAATACCATCATTATGACAAGATATTTAGAGACCTCTTTGATATAAGAAAGTAATAATTTTCTATAATTTTTTATTTTAAAAATGCCATTTTTATTAAAGTATATTTCCAAATTTTTACTCTTTTCCTTTGTACTGAGACTCTCAGGTTAACTATAATTTAATTTCTGATTGAACAGGATTTTACAAACAGGTTCTTCCATGTATATTACCTATTCATTTTTTGAAGTAGCTCTTGATCACACAGGTCTGCAACGAAAAAGCTGTTTGAATAATTTTAGCAATTACCTATGTATTTTGGTCTGTTGATAAAATCCTATACGTCAGGACTTGACACAAATAGCAAAATTATTTTCAAATTTGCCCATTTTTCTTAGTTTTTGTACATTCCCAACTCCTTTACTTTTAAATATTAAGAGCTGTGAATAATGCACATAGTAAACTACCTCATTAGGACATTATAGAGATGGAAATAAAATATCAGGGAAGATTTAATAGTACTAAAATGCTGAACTATTGTTGAATGCCCTGTTAAGCTACTCACTACCTTGCTGCTACTCACAAGGGTAAATGTACAGTTGGGGAAAAAACGACTCAGTTGCGATTTCTGGCGAACCACTTGGGTTAGGAAGACGAATGAGGTGTCATTTTTCATTGTTTAAAGTATTCTTTAACTGAAAAAATTTTCGAGTCCTTAGGGGGTCGTCTTCATATTAAAAGAAACACTAACTTTTTCCAATGGGGACCCCCAATTATTATTAGTTTTTCTGAAAGGCCATCCCCCCAAACCCTTAAATACCAAGTTTCATCCAGATTGATTAAAAAAAATTATTTTTCAAAAATAAACTTTGAAAAAAAATTTTTAAATCGTGAAATTTTTTTATGGTAATCGATTCTTTTAGTAATTTTATGTAGGGAACCAAAATTTCAATTGATTTTATCCAATAGTCTTTGATAAAAACGAACTAATATCTTAAGGGGCCGTATACCGGTGCCGAATGCATACTGTAAATGCTCTTTCTATAGTTCGTTTTATCAAAAACTATTGGATAAAATCGATTGAAATTGTGGTTTCCCACATAAAATTACTAAAAGAATCGATTACCATAAAAAAATTTCACGATTAAAAATTTTTTTTTAAAGTTTATTTTTGAAAAATAATTTTTTTAATCAATCGGGATGAAACTTGGTATTTAAGGGTTTGGGGGGATGGCCTTTCAGAAAAACGGCTAATAATAATTGGGGGTCCCCATTGGAAAAAAAGTTAGTGTTTCGTTTAATATGAAGACGACCCCCTAAGGACTCGAAAATTTTTTTTTTGGTTAAAGAATACTTCAAACAATGAAAAATGACAACTCATTCGTCTTCCTAACCCAAGTGGTTCACCAGAAATCGCAACTGAGTCGCAATTGGTTTCAGAGTGTTTAAATTACCTAATTTAATTTTATAATTATTTTAATAAAGAATGTATAATAAAAAATTTATATATAAATCTATTTTCATTAAAATTAAAGTAGACTTATTTTACAAAGTTACCTCAATTGTCAGCAAACATGACATTCTAGGGCATAGGTCCCCAAACTTTTTGGGACCACCACCCCCTTTTAAAGAAGAAATTTTCCACTGCTCCCTTAAAAATTTTTGCACCTAATTTGCTTATTTTTCATAGAATTTTATACCAACGTTTTGTAATTAAAAGATTTAAAACCAAAGAAAATAAAATTTTGTAAAGCTAGTTTATGCACAGCACTTAAACGTTAAGTTTCTTATGCACCTTAAAACTTTATTTAAAAAATAATTTAAATAATAATTCAACTCTTCTTTTTTTTAAAATTTGATTAAAAATAATTAACTTAGTCCTGAATATTTTGAAACCCTTTGCGTGTTACCCAGGGCATATATACCTCTTTGCTACGTCCAAAGAAAGTTTGGTCTCCTCTTTCTAAAAATTTCCTGTTTCATTTTAAAATTACTTGAATTATTGATACCTCAATCCATAGGTAAAGGGGGGATTTGGGGGGTCTCCACTGTGAAATTTTTATAATTGTTTTATTGACACCACCAACTAGGATAATATACTTTCTGGAAGTCTGGCTGTTATATTCTTGATTTTACCTAAAGCAAGTGGCAAATCTATGAAGTGACAAAAAGAAATACTAACAATACATCATAGGACATTTTTTAAAAACATTTAAACCATAAAATTTTCACCAACTTTTCTGCAAAGTTAAGAACTGTGTTCTTTCCATTTCATTTACCCTGTGCTAACTAACTCTTGTAGTTTTTATTTGAAATATGTGTTAGGAAAGTTAAAATCAGTTTTGCTTTCACATGGCTGTAGTTTGACTGTTGATCAATAAGCATTCAGTTTAGGTTAGAAATGAAAATCAAATGTTAACACTTAACAGGGGCTAAAACAGGTTTTCCTCTGGAAGGTCCTATTTAAAAAAACCATTTTATTTGTATCAATAAGTTAACTGCTACGAAAACAAATTTGTTTTAATCAATTTTTTTTCAGAAGGAAAGCAGTACATAAAAAGTCAGCTTTTTAACTTTTCTCACATATAAAATGTGATAGCTTTAACTCTCTCTAAACATGTATTTTAAAATTAATTATGAAATTCCTATTTTTAATTTATGTAGGCACTTAATAGCAGAATTAGCTTAATAGCAGAATTTTTTATTTAGTGTATAAGGATATAATTTTATCTTTTTGACTTCTATTTTACTTTTTCAGAGAATTTATTCAAAAGCATTATGTGGCTGTGAAAAAGCAGAATCCAAATTTTCCAATTTTGATTCGAGAATGTCAAGGTGTTGAACCAAAACTTTTTGCCCGCTATGGTAAGAGTTTAATATGTTTATTCACAAAGCTTTCTAATTTAAAAATTTTCTGCCATTAAAAATTTTTTACTAATTTTTAAAAATTCATGGGTCTTTTCAGAGGATTCCTTAATTCTTTTCACAAAAATGCCTTTGTGGCCCCATATTTTAATATTTAAAGAAAGAAATTCAATTTATTAAAAAAGCATTAATTTTTTATACAATTTTTTTTAATGATTCCCAGTATTTTTTGCTAGTGATATTATATCATGTGTCCTGCTAAACATAAAACAATCAAAAAACTCTTTTTGAATAAAAAATTTTCATTAACATTTTCAGAACAGGTTGGTTTATTTCAGCGGTTCCCAAAGTGGTCCATATGGACCCCCAGTGGTCCACAGCGACTTCCAGGGGGTCCATGGGCATGAAAATGAAAATTGGGGGTCCACAGCAACTTCTAGGGGGTCCACAGCGACTTTCAGAGGTTCACGGGAAAAATTTCATTAAAACGGAAAAATTTGATAAGTTTCAAAAATTTTATCTTTCTCTTATCGCGGTGGAGAGCCCCCGTCCAGCCTAGCATTATTCAATTTGATAAAAATAATATTATTATAAAAATAGTTAATTCAATAAATTAAAACTTAATTTCTGTAATGTATGATTTTACTTCTTTTCCTAGTTGAACTTTAATGATTTGGTGAATGAATAATTCACTCATAAGCTATTAACTTTGACTAGCTTGCCAACAAAACTTATTAAAATTATAAGCTTTTGTGTCTTGAAATGTAGAGATATTATAAGGTTATAAATTTGTTTTATTTCAAACTTTTTGAATGATTGATTGTTATAATTTCCTTAAGAATATCGTGTAACCATATGAAGGCAAAAAATAAAAAAAGATTTTTAAAAAAATATGTAAAAGTGTGAAATCAAATGCTTATCCATGCAAGAAAAAAAACACTTGAAAATAATTACAAAATTTATGCGTGGTTTAGAAATTTATATCAAAAACATAAGATTTTTAGCTACTTTTTAAACGGTCCCTAAGACGGGGTCCACGGGGTACGAAAAATATCGTCAGGGGGTCCACGGGCCAAAAAGTTTGGGAACCCCTGGTTTATTTCATACAGAAATAAAATTTATCACGATTTTACTTTGTGTCATTTCATAATACTTTTCCTTTTTCAGAATTTGGTAGAGAAACCAGCATGTCTTTAACTAATCAAAAAAGTCAGCAGGTATTGGATGTTTTCAGGAAGTTGGTTTCTGCGCCATGATTTTGGAGATTTAATTTAACCGCTAATTAGTATTTAGACAATTTTGTGAAATGATGTTTAGAAATATTTTTGATCAACTCCTTGATCAAACATGTACTTTATTTCTATGAAATATACAAAAATGCATTATCTGGTTGTTCAAATTTGTACTTTATCCATACACAAAAGCCGTACTTTTTGGTGATAAAAATGTATAGTTTCTATGATTTTCTAACACTTTTCTGGGATATTTTAAAGAAATAATTAATTCTTTTGTTTACTTTAAATTTTACACAAACAGATTTTAGAAAAACAAAAGTTGAAAACAAAGTTGTTTTTTATGAAGAAGAATTTTTAAATGGGACCATAAATAAAATAAATTAAAGCAAAAATTTGTGTAGCTGTATTTATTTAGAGCTTGGGGGTAATGATCAAATATAACTTAAAAGAATGGAGAGAATATATTGGAAAATTAGGAACTGAATAATTTCTAATCATTTACCAAAAGCCCCATGTTTTTTTAGTTGGGTTTAGTTAGGCTTACCATATTTTCTTGGGTCCAACCCAGGGCATTTTTGAAATAACTTAATAAGTACCATATCAATTCATCAAAGATTAAAAGCTGAGAAAAAAACATCAAAAATATTTCTTAATTTTTATTTTTTCATTTGACATTACTTTAAAAAAATGTTTAATTTTTGCTTAATTTTATAATAAAATGCAATGAAAGTAAGTTCTCTGAATTAAAATAGACGTAAGAAAAGGTAAAGCAACGCCATTTCATACAGCTTTGTCAGAATTTTTTCCTTAAAATGGTCTCAAAAATCTTAACGCAATAGAAATGCAATGTGAAAGGACTTGTAGTGAGCCGCGAATTCAAATTACACAGACTATAGCTATGTTAGCACATGTATAATATATTTCCATTGTGATTTTTTCAGAAATTTTCTGAAAAGTTCTTTTTAATATTTTCACAAATTGATGTCCTAGTCATGTACTACTCCCACACAAAAAATGAACCAAATCGATGAAATAAGTAGGGGAGAACGGGGCACATTCGCACAAAAAGTGCATTTCGGAATATTTCTCTGGATCTAGATGAGATATTGAAACAAACTCGGATTCAAATGAAAGTTAAGACCTTTCCCGATATTTTAGAACGATAATTGGTCGAATTCATCTAGAATTTCTAACCCATATCATCAATCTAAAAAACGAGAAATTTCGTGCGAATGTGCCCCATGGGTGGGGCAGTTTTGCACACGTGTGGGGCACATTCGTACACATTCAAAAAATTATACAATAATTATTTTTACGAGCTAAAAAGTTTATGGCACTTTAAAGTAAGGATAATTAAACGAAATATTTGGCACTTTTACATATTTTTCCTCTAAATTGAAGATTTTTTTTACAAAAAGAAAACAGCTTCAGAAAATATCGAACATCTAAGTTTTTGATCAGGAAAACAATTGTAGTAATGAAGAGTATATTGCATATTGACATACTTAACATAATGTAATTAGTTAGAAAAAGTTTAACCAATATTTTAACTGTCAGGTTTTATTCGAAAAGAAAAATGAACCAACAGCTTGCTTATTAACACCTGAAACTGACGGTTGGGGAACTTGTAATACGATATTATCTTTTTGTATGAATGTTTAATCATTTCTTACTGGGAAAATAAAAGTTTCGTCATTAATTTTAAAGTTTTTCATCATTAATTTAAAATAAGCACCATTCAACTCCAAATTTTCTATTTGACCAACATAACGAAATTTTCTTTTTAGTAGCAAATTCTACTGGAATAAAATGACCTAAGTCCAAGTCAATTGGTATTAAACAATTATCAGGGACATTATTTCTTCAATGTTTAAATCTGGGTTTAAATTCCTCAAAACTGAAGCTTTCTTTAAGATGTTATTTTCTATTATCACCAAATTTTGAAACAATTACAATAAAAAAACAATTAAACTTAAAGTTATTAAATATACTGCACTTATTAACATATAAATCACTTTCATAATCAAAAATGGGAAAGATGAGGCACATTCTCACTGTCCGAATCTGCCCCATATTTTGGTGTACGAATGTGCCCCATCTACCAGTTCAAGCTTACAACGTCCCAACAAGATATTTATAAATAAAGCAGGAAATAAAACCTTTCTAGAAACTTACTTTAGTAGTGCCTCAACTGAATAAAATGCTGAATGTCAACTTGAGAGAAATTTTTGATTGATATTTTACGCCAACAAAATGACAAGAAAATTTACTTTGCTGCTTCTAACGCTAGAAAATTTCTAGTACGTACGTATACAACAAAATGGCTTAGGGCTTTGAAAATTCATGCAGGAGGGTGCTAGTCATGCATCCATTTACTGGTATTTTTTTCAGATTTTTAAATTAATAGTTACTAGGGGAAATGCCGTCTGTCCGAATGTGCCCCATGTGCGAAATAGCCCCACTCTCCCCTACTGGTCTTCTCCTTGTTAGTTATTGGATAGATGTTTTGAAGCTAATAAGTTTAATTTATCATTCATCTAGTTTTTGTTGGGAGAAACAGATTACCCAGAAAGAGGTGTTTTCAGAAAGTGGTGGATCAGTGAAGTGTAGATGGATCTAAAAGAAATTTTGAAAAATATAGCCCTTGATCAGGAGATTTTTGTGGAGAGTGGGATGGAAAAAAAGAGCAGAAGGCCTTAAATTGCAATTTTCCTTACAGCAAGAAAGTTTTCCAAGGTCCTTAAAAATAAAGCAATCAACTGAGAGAAAAGATTCATTTCAATATAATCCCTTATTGGGAATTGAAACTGTCATACAGATGAGTTTTAGTAGTCCAGTGTCAAAAAAATTACTGCCAAAGACTGAAGTCAGGATGTAACGTAACAGTTGCCAGAAAAGAAAGAATAATTAAGGAGAAATTTCAATTAATCATCCCTTTTCTCCTGCTTCAACAGATGAGATTTTGACTTTAAGTGTGGATGTTTAAAAAAGTCTGCTGTATAGTATATCATCTACATTAGCTAGGATTCGTTTGACTTTCCAACTTTTGCCCCAATCTTGTTACCAATGCAATAATATCCCCCTGCTCTTGCCTCAGATATTTTTGTTCTGTTTCATCATTCTTTCCTGTATACCTGAAGACAACTGCAACATGCTGGCTGCACTCTTAGGTGACGCTTTATTTTGACATTGGACTACAAAAACTAATTTTTATTCTGGTGGTTAAATGTTGTAATTAGCAAAGTAGCTGACTTAACCTATTCCTGTATCTTATGCAAAAAATTTCTTTTCTTTTTTTATTTTACCAGGCCTTGCAAAACTTACATTCTTCTGGCTCTTGCACTTAAAAATATACCATTTTCAATTAACGTAAGGTTGTAATTAAATTTTTCACCCATACTTCCCCTCTGCCTTAAAATGCTTATCGAACCTTTTTAAAAAACATCATTTACGTTTGGTTATCCCTGAATTAAAATCAGCCGAGCTGGGTTCATTTCATCGCCCCTAACATGAATCATTGTCGTTTCCTGTCTCCGGTGATTTGCCCATTATCCTCCTTTTTATATCAGGCTACAATTCTTTATTAAATTTAAGGGACACTTTTGCTATTGTCTAGGAGGAAATATTTTTTTGTCTTTAGGTGGTGTATAAAGTAATTCCAAATTTATAGCTCAGATTTCTAGGTGGTGTAGACCAGTGGTCTCCAACCCCAGGTCCGCGGACCGATGCCGGTCCATGGATCAAATGGTACCGGGCCGTGGGCCAACCATTTCATTGAAATTCCTAGGTTTATACTCCAAATTAGTGAATGAAATGAATTATAAATCACTTTATATTTATTTTTGGTGTAACTGTATTTTATTTTGAAAGCATGTTTAAATGCAATTAAATTAAAATTAATAAATCAAAATAATCTAGAATGTAATCAATCAACGCCCCTCTCAGCGGGCCGCTGCAAAATTATCAAACGTTGACCAGTCCGTGGTGGTAAAAAGGTTGGGGACCACTGGTGTAGACAACCCAAAGAAAAAGAAGAGGTTTCTAAAAGAAGTGCCAGGGGGCCTCACTCCCAAATAAAGAAAGTATTTGTGCAGTGGAACTCCAATATTGTAACCTTAATGAGCAGTAGCGTTGGAGCTTTTCTTTTCTAGATGATTTTAGTTGTATCTTTTTAGATTTCTAGATGTATCTTTTCTAGAAGATCTTTTCTAGATGTATCCGCCTAAAAATTGAAATTTTCTTATTTTAATCATAGGTAAGACTAGAACCCCCCCCCAAAAAAGAAAAACTAATTTTCTGGTTTGTCACTTTTCACGGGACCTATAAATATATCTTGGGCCCAATACAGCAGAGTTTGACTATCTTCTAGTTTTTAGTATTTTCCATCTTTTAAGTACAATATTATACTACCTAGTAATGGTTTCTTTCCTCTATTCTCTATTCCAGCGGTTCTCAAACTGTGGTCCGCGGACCCCTGGGGGTCCGCGAGTTACCTTGGGAAGTTACCTCAAGTTACTTTTATAATTCCCCAAAGAGTTTCAAAAGGAAATGAAACACTAGTTTTAAGAGGCAAATTTCAAAAATTTTCTAGGAGAGAAATCCCAGCCCCCTCGAAATTTTGACTTCAATGAATAATTTTTTCCCTTGAAATTAAAAGGTTTACAAGGAACTGTTCTCTTTACGTGTAACCAAAAACATGCCTCAAAATGAACTTAGTAACGCATCTTTTTGAGGCCAATTTTCAAAATTTTTTCTGGGAGAGACCCCAAACCCTCACAGAGTAAATCAGGGGCGTATATAAGGGTGGGTGAAGGGGCCCTCCCCTCCCTGAACTATGGACTTGGTGTATCAAAACAAGTTTAAACCCTGTTTTTTTGGATCAAATGTCCGAAAATTTTCTGGGGTAGGACCCCCAAGCCCCATCTAGTACTTGGTACTTTATTATTAAAAACCTTTTTAAAATAAGTTCATCAAAATCGAAATCCTACCTAAGAATATAGTCTGAAATTTGGAAGTGTATCAGCACAAAGTTTAAATCATGTGTGTTTTTAGGGTCAAATTTCTAAAACTTTTATGGGGATCCCCTATACCTTTTTGTTCTTAAAACTCTATTGTTATAAAATTTTTTTACATTAATTTTATCAAAATGCAAATCTTACAAAAAAACTTATAATCAAAAATATCTAACTAGGGGTATCAAAACTAATTTAAAATCCTGTTTTTTCTAGTCGAATTTCCACAAATTTTCTGGGGGAGGACCCCCCAGAACCCCCTTTTGTAGCTAAAAATTAATTACTCATAACTTTTTTATATTAAGTTCCCTAAGACGCAAATTCTACTTAAAAATGTACTAAAAAGCTACTTGGACCAATGAAATACACATAGGGGGCTGAGGAATAATTTTTGTCCCCTCCCGAAATAAACATCTATATACGCCTCTTGAGTAATAATTGTAAAATTTTATAATGATTTATATAAACTAATTTTAATTAATCTTAAACCCAAAACAAAAGTCTGGTTACGGCCTTTGGTGTTTAAAATGTTGGGGGTCCGCGACGTCTGACTGCTACATAAAGGGGTCCGTGACGATAGAAAGTTTGAGAACCGCTGCTCTATTCTATATCCTTTCATAAATGTTAGACCTCCTATCAAGTAGATTTCATATTCCCCTAAATAAATTCTTCTATACTCTCCTACAATTAGAAACCATGTAGAAAAGTAGACCAAACCTTATAGTGTGTACTATCCGGATATAAGAAGACGGCCCTGGGGGGATATTTGGACCTGGGTTTAATGAATTTGGAATTACGAAGGCTATTCAAATATTTCACGACCCCTTTTCTATGCGGGCCCCTAATATTTTATGCAAGCACAAATGTTTCTATATTTTTTATGAGTCTTCAGAAAAATCTCTTAACTTTTGTTAAAACACTTTGCAAAATTTTTAAAATGACAATCAATATTTCTTCTCTAACTGTAAAATACAACTAAGTAAAGTAAACCCTTGAGGGGGATGAAGTTGTTTCCGTAACGAAAAAAAGATGAATAATTAAAGTTTAAAAAAGAAAAGCATATTTATTTTTCTTGTATTATTTTCAGTGTAACTCCAGAATCCTGAGTTCAGGCCTCTCCCCAAAAAATTAAGAAGAAACATCGGAATCATGCTAAACTCTTTGGCGAAAAAAAATGATTTTTCATAAAAATATTTCATACGAAAATACCTCAAACTCTCTGAGAAAATACTTGAGAAAGCCCCTTGTTGAAAATACCAGTTTTAAAAGTTTATATCTAAGTTTACCATAGAGCCTAAATACGGTTTTCCGCATCGGAAACGACTGCTAAAAATGCCTCAAAATCATTTTCCATCATCAATTGTACCACAAAATTTAATAAAAAACTACTGTGAGATATAAAAATGATTCAAAATTAAGATTTTTATTCTTAAAATGTATGACTCACCCCTACCACTTCTTATCTTCGTAGAGACTTATTTCTGAATGGGAAATAAACTTAATTAATCTGAGTAAAATGTAAATTCTGTCACTTGACCGTTTCATTTATTCGAAGCTTTTTTCATTTTTCCCAGATCATAAAATGCAAAGACTTGTTTCTTCAACTCTGAGTAACCATCCAAAGGATGTGAAATGTAACATACCTCATCCAAGTTTCAATTAGTTTAATGAGAAGACCCGCATTGGTTTGGTGGCTGAATTGCCTTTAGGGTGATTCAAAGGGTCCGCAGCAGTCCAAAGGTGGCTATTCAATGCACTTTTTCCCTCTTGCCTAAGTTCGCGCTCCACTTTTTTATTTTATTCTTTGAGGAAATCCAATAACCAATGCCCGGCTAGCCGGCGTTTTAATCCTGATCTCATAACACACTAATTTGAATTTTCATCGAGGAAGGAAGGCTCAAAGGGGATTTCTGGTATCGAGTTCAGAACTTATCAGAAATCCCTTAATGGTCTGCAATAAATGTCTATAATTAGGCGGCCGTCTGCGAACCAGATCAGAAAGGCCAGCCTCTTACCCTCCGGAGATGCTCTCTGCATTTCAACTCTGCTCTCTTCTAGACTTTAGATCGATCAAAGAATGACATTCATAAGCGGAACACAGGTGAAGACGATCAGGATTTCCAAATCAATTTAGAGAGAAAAAAATCAACTTGTGTGTGCATAATCCATACCTTTAGGACACTCCACCTCTAGGTTTATGTTTTGAACAATCCTTTCACCTTAGGCTATTCATGGTGGTCAATCACCCTTTTTTGACCTTTAAACACCCTCTTTTTGATGACCAGATGAATATAGGCAGTCCATATCAAAACTACTTAGCACAAATAACTATTGCCGTTTTAATAGAACTTTACTCTAATGTTGATGCAAGCTTTAATAGCAGTAGTTGCTAACTCGCGCCCATCGATGAGATTTTAATGGATCACGGCTTATAAATGTTTATCTGAATTCAAGTTAGGAAAAGATTAAAATGAATATTTAATAAACTGTGTTAATAGAAACTCTTATTTCTCGCTATCCACCCAATTTTTCTTTTGCTTAAATTATTTTAAAAAGTCCTCCTGCTACTTTTGATTTATCCTTAAGTATCATCATTCACCATGTATCTTTTTAGCATTTCTTTGCTCCTCAGCATTCTTTGCTCTACATGAGCCTCTCACTGCTCTTAAGTACCTTCATAGCATCTTTTTACTTCTCATTCGTTTGCTCTTCAGAATCCCTTTCCTCTCCCTCCTTTTTATACTTTTCTTCATCTCTTTACAGTTAATTTGCTCTTGAGGATATCTCTCTCTCTCTTTTCTTCAACACCACTTTTCTATTCAAGATCGTGGCGTAGACAGAGGGGAAGATTTGGGGATATATCTCCGCCAAAAAGTCAGAAATTTTCATTTTTTAACCATAGAAAAGGACTAAATTTACCCCATATCTCCCCCTAAATTCCAATATTCCCCTCCGAATTTTTTTCTGGGCTGCGCCATTTTAGAATCTCCGTGTGCTGTGTGGTACTGTCCTTGAAAAAAACTCAAGGGGGTAATAACTTGTAAGTTTAAAAGGTCAAACGAAAATCAATTGCACATAATAAAAGGTTTATTAAAAGCCATACAGCGTTTCGGGGATACTATGGATCCACTTCGTCAGTGGGGCCATAGCCACGGACGATTTACGACTGACGAAGGGGATCCATAGTATCCCCGAAACGTTGTATGGCTTTTAATAAACCTTTTATCATGTGCAATTGATTTTCGTTTGACCATTTTAACCTACAAGTATCTGCACAGTCTATGGTTTATTCTTCATAATAACTTCAACGGGGTAATAACTTCTTTGAGATATCCCAGATACCCTGGCGAATTAATATAACTTTAAAACTATGCTATCAAATCTCTAAAAACAGTGTTTGTATGCAAGAGTTCATTTTACTATATGAGCGTCCTTTTTGGGATAAAAACTTTGCGTGGTAACCCCGGGTAAATTTTTTTTAACGGAACATCTGGGTGGGGCAGTCCGATACACTTTTCAAATATTTTTGTTGAAGAAATTAAAGGGTTTCAAGCTGTTATTATAGACAAGTGTGGTTCAACCCTCGGCCCTCGAAGAAATTTTCAAGGCACTCGGTGACAAAATGTAATGCGTAATCGGACTAAATAAAAGGTAAATAGCTTTTCAGTTTTTATTTCAGAAATGTGTTAAAACCCCATTTTTATCGGTCAAATTTTCAAAAAAAATACAAGGGAACCCCTGAAACTACATTGAACTGTGTGAAAATTCAAAAGGGTAATTAAAAAGGCATCAATTGAAGATACAGTTGGGGCAATATACAGGGTGTTTCAAAAGTCCGTTTCGCGGCTTTTATTTGGAACCAACGTGTCCTAGGGTCACAGAACTAAGGTCTACCCTGGAGAATCTATTGAGGTGACATACAGCGCCCCTAGCGGATAAATAAAAAAGTTAAAAAAATTAATTTAAAAACTATAGGACATAGAGCAAAAACTTCAGTGAGAGTATTGTTGCCAACCTTATGAAGAACCAGAAAAAGTTTCATGGAAATAACTCGAATATTCGCGGAGATATTAGCAGATGAAAATAGCACTTTTTCAGACCTCAACTAAAAAAACACAAAACTACACAAAAAAAACTGAAAAAAATAAGGATACTAACAGTGATAATTTTAACGCCTTTAAGAGCGTATTTCACGCATTGAAAATCGGAAATACGCTTTAAAAAACTTGCCAGGAGTATTTTCACGCTTTGAATTTTCAACAAAGGTTTAGCTTAAAAAATGCATGGAGCCCTCCGAAAACAACTATAATATTTTTTGTCTACTCAAAACACAAACTTTTATATTTTCTACTAATTGTTTGTTTGGATTGTTTTGTTTTTTATCTGTTTCAATTTTTTCCAATTTGTTTAACATTTTCTACAAATACTTAACATATTCTATAATTGTTAAAAACTAAATCTAGCATACTCATTTTTTTCTATTTCATTTTTTGACCATTAAAAAAGTAAGTATTTTATACAAAATTTGTATCTGTATTTGTAGTTTATGTTATTTCCGTATTTCACTCCTCCTAAAAAAGACGAGGAGTATTTTTACTCCTCCCAAAAAATCCTAGGAATAACACTGGATACTAAGGATTAAGACATTCTAAGTATTTCTAATTGAATCGTTTATTTCAGAAACAAGTTAAACGCTGTGTTAATCCAATGGGGTTTAACTTGTTTCTGAAATAAACGATTCAATTAAGGATACACTGAAAAAATTAAGGTACCAATTGATCGGTTCATTTTTCATTATCTTTTATATCTATAGAAATTAATTAAGCTGAACAAATTAGTACTTGTGCATTTTATATAAATTTAAGAGTATTTACATTTTGAAAACTTTCGATTATTATTTATAACATATTAAATAGGGTATTTTATAGAAATGATATTCCTTTCAATCTTTTTCTGCTAGGTTCAAACCATATCGATAAAATTCAACCGATCGCTTTTCAAAAAAGTTTAAATTCGTGAATAAATTAAATAAAATTCTTTTAAATGTTATTTGAAAAAATGTTATTGCTATACAATAGGTTAGGGATGCACAACCTTTTTGGGAGGAGGGCCACTCACGTTGTTTGAGACATGGAGGGCCGCAAACAAAGTAACAGTTAAAATAAATAAAGTTGTCAGGTGCAGCTTTTTTTAAATTTTAGGTAGAAACTTGCATCTATAATACATAAGATGTGAGTAATAAAGTTTGAAGTATTAAGGGGGGTCTAGGGTTACCCCCAGAAAGCTTTTAGAAATTAGACTAAAAAATGGGGCATTAACTAGTTTTGGTACGCTTAATCCAATTACCTTAGTCCTTTTTTTAATAATTTGATAAACTCAATATAAAAAACTCGTGAATTATAGAGTTCCAAGTAGAAAATGGGGTTTGGGGGTCCTCCCCCAGAAAAATTTTGGAAATTTAACCCTAAAAAACAGGGATTTAACTTGTTTTGAACACCTAGTCCATTTTGGGGGGGCTGGTCCCCCGCAATCCCCTTGATATCATATCTGAAACAGGTTGTAATCTAACACGATAAAGAAACAACATTATTATCTTATCTTGCTTCAAAGCGATCTTTCAGTAAAAATCCTTAAGAAAAATTAATAGAAAATACTGACTAAAATCGATAAAAACGCGATCTAAGAGGTATCACTAGGCTTTATTAGGCTCCGTTGACCACGCTAAAGTTTTTCTGCATCGCAATTACGATGCAAAAAGAAGCCAACTTCAACTATAGGCACCGGAAAAACAGAACTTTTTGCGAAAACTCGCTATTTTTGGGCTTTTCCACAGAATGTGATCCAAAACACCGGATTTGATTAGACTTGATGGCTTTTAACCCCATTCAAGTTGCCGCGGCCTTCCAAGAAAGAAGTCGCAGGAGGAACGGAACAATCCGCAAGCAAAACGAAACTTACGCGAAAAATCGCGATTTTCCCGACTTTTTTCGGCTGCAAATCGTCTTTTTCTTGTAAATAATATGGAAAGTAAAAAGTGGGGATTATCAAGGAAAAATCTCCAAATCAATTCGCAGGCCGCAGGTTGTGCATCACTACAATATACTACAATAGGTTATATGTACTTATGTTCGAATGTGGCCCTCTTTCCCCTATTCACTGGTGAACACTCATTTTGATGGCGGGAATATTAAAGCTGTTTTTGTATATATTTGACCTCCTGATTCCGAATATGACATCCGTTTTTGCTCATCAGCTCTAGTTTTTAAGATATTCGAAAATTAAGTTTTTTCACTTTTGACCTACCTTTTATACAATATGGTTCTATAAAAATGACTTAAAAATAAAAACCTAACCACCCAAGGCATTTCCTATTCCTTAGGCTCCCTATAGATAGTGTATAAAGTTTCAGCCCCCCCCCCAACTTAATTTTAAGGGGTACCTATAGGGCCCTAAAGTTGAAAAAAAGTCGAAAAATTGGTCTTTTTTTCAGAATTTAAAAAAAAATATTTTTGAGTTTTCTAATTTGATAAAACTGGCTAATATATGTTTTTTAGAACTTATTCAGACCGCTAAAATATTTTTACTTTAAAACTGCACCTCTTTAGAGCGATTTTTTAGTTTTAAGGCGAGAATAAGGGTAATTTCGCTCAAAAACGCTTGGTACCAATAATGGTGGTTGAAACGAATAAATTTCGAATTTTTCAGAAGTAAGTCATCAAAAAATATGTCCTTTGACATAAAACTGAACTTTCATATGATACAGATCAGTGAAAAAAAGCATTATTTCCAATTTTTTCAAATTTTAGGGCTTGAAAGCTCGAGAGGAGCTTCTACTGTTTTACTGATCTTTATCATGTGAAATTCAGTTTTACATCAAAGGACATCTTTTTTGATGACTTACTTCTGAAAAATTCGAAATTTATTCGTTTCAACCACCATTATTGGTACCAAGCGTTTTTGAGGGAAATGACCCTAATTCTCGCATTAAAACTAAAAAATCGCTCTAAAGAGGTGCAGTTTTAAAGTAAAAATATTTTTAGCGGTCTAAATAAGTTCTAAAAAACATATATTAGCCAGTTTTATCAAATTAAAAAACTCAAAAATATTTTTTTTAAAAATTCTGAAAAAAAGACAAATTTTTCGACTTTTTTTTAACTTTAGGGCCCTATAACTTTAGGTACCCCTTAAAATTAACTTGGGGGGCGGAAACTTTATACACTATCTATTGAGACCCTAAGGAATAGGAAAAGCCTTGGGTGGTTAGGTTTTTTATTTTTAAGTCATTTTTATAGCATCATATTGTATAAAAGGTAGGTGAAAAGTGAAAAAAACTTAATTTTCGAATATCTTAAAAACTAGAGCTGATGAGCAAAAACGGATGCCATATTCGGAATCAGGAGGTCAAATATATACAAAAACAGCTTTATTATTCCAGCCATCAGAAAAAAAGTTTTTTTTTGTAGACCAGTGTTATCAATAATATTCCAAACTTAATCCATCCCATTTCCACCACAGACAACACATAAAAATTAATTATACATAACCACTCAGGAACATAATAGATGACGCTCATAACGCTTCCTTAAAAAGTTATTGCTCAAATCAGGGGAGTCATTGCAGTGTTTGATTGCGGGGCAAGATTTTGAGGATGCAGTTTTAACATTACCTGTTACTTAAATTTCTTGTTTCATGCTGAGTTTATTTCATTAAAAGTTTAATTGGTTTTGGAAATTATGTATTAGTTTTGAGTTTCATTGATTGGTTATGTAATAAGTAAGCACACCATTTCCAAATAAAACGTTTTGATTGTTTTTTTATGTTGGTTGGTTGGTGTCATGTCCATGAGAGATAAGTGGCTACAAATAGCCGTGCGCAGATATGACACATTTGGTTATCCCAATGATGTTTTCTGAGTATAGCTGTCCACTGAATGGAAACTCAAGGAATTTGCATGTGTCAGATTTTCATGAACATTCAAGTGTTCCGTATAGTTTTTTGTATAGTAAAATGAAATATTTTGTCAATTTTTCAAAAAAGTGTACAAGTAATTAAATATTTTAATTTAAAAGTCGAGAAAAACCACGTGACTAAAAACGCGAAGTGTGTTTGCGTGCACAGTGACGTAGAATTCCATCGGGCCAAATTGCAATCAAAATTGAATTTCTATGTTTTAGTTGATGATTTCTTTTTTCTGAAGTGTCCGATATGAGTGTTTTAATAATTATTTACCTTATAGACACTTCTGGTGATGGTCAGAAATCCAAGGCAAACATTTTAGGCAAAGTTCATTCATTGTGACGTCACTGTGCATTAGGGTTATGATTCTGAGACTTTTTTTTAAATATTTAAAAGCCTGATGTTGCATTCGATGAACTTTTGCCCATATGTTAATTTCATGGTATTATTTTCTTTGTATTGAGAAACAACCTTGCGCGCCTAACATCATTTCACTTTCTAATATAGCAATCACTAGGGTGTCTCGGAAAAAAACTTTTTTTTTCAAAAAACCTCGCTCCCCAGGGCTTTTCCCATTCCTTTTGGTCCTAAAAGATAGTGTGTGAAGTTTCAGCCCCATAAGTTAACTCTAGGGTTTGCCTATAGAGCCCCAAATTTGAAAAAAGTGGAAAAAACTACCTATTTTCAGAATTTAAAAAAGAAAATATTTTTATATTTATATTGTTATAAAACTGGTTCAAATGTGTTCTTTAGAACATATTTAAATGGATTATATATATTTATGTGTTTTAACTGTACCCTACAGCCCCTATAATTTAAGATTAAAAAGTGCTACTTAAGGACGTTGCACTCACCAAAGCTTATTATAATGCACTACCGGTGGACGAAATGAATAACATCCGAATTTCTTCGAAGGAACTCCCTCATATGATGCCATTTGTTGTTAAATTGATGTTTTAAATCAACGATGGGCAACCTACGGCCCGCGGGCCGGATCCGGCCCGCCTCGTCATTTGGTCCGGCCCGTGGAACATTTTAAAAATTGTACTAAAAAATCATTCTGGTTTTCGTCAACAAGAGCGAAAGAGGGTATACAGAACTTTCTCCCGAAAACAACTTAATTTTAGCGGTTAAAACGGGCTGCACAACTATATTTCGTTCTTGGGAAGCGTCTATAAACGTGGGAGAGTTGTTACTTCACGACGGACGATCGGCGACGGTTGATATTCCCCTCCCGACGGACTATATTCATTCTCTGCCTTTCCCAATGCCGCTTAAGTTAATTTGTCCTCCTGAATATTAATTCCTCCTCCATTAATTCTCCTGTATCATGATAATAAGGAAGCTGCATGTGTCAGATTTTCAAAAACAAACAAGTGTTCCCTATGGTTTTTGTATGGTAAAATGAAATATCTAGTTAATTTTTCAAAAAAATGTACAGGTAATTAAATATTTTAATTTAAAACTCTAGAAAAAAATCACGTGACTGAAAACGTTTATTGTTTAAAGATGTCAACAATCATACCATCAACTCCATTGCTTTCCAACAATGTTTATCGTATGATGACGTCAACATAACGATGATCCCAAACTCTTGGCGTTTTCGTGCGCTTTTAAAAAGTGGATTTTTGTTAATTTTTTTAAAATAAAATTTTTTTTCGATCAGCCTCAAATTTTGGGTAGTTGCTTATTTCTACAAGAAGAATCGATTAAAAAAAATAAAAAATCATGCAACTTCCTCATTGTCAAAAGTCTGTCCTGAAATATTTTTCATTACTATGAGCTCTGAATCTTATTTTAACTCATATTAATGTAACTTCAACATAATAATTATTGTATGTAATCAAGATATTATTTTAGTCCAGATTAATGTAACTCATTATAATTATTGTATGTAATATGTAATCAATAATTTGTATAAGTCCAGATTAAATTTTAATTTTAGTATTAACCCTCTGACCGATAGCGTCGTCTAAACACGACGAAGAGAAGCCGACTGCTTTCGATAGAACCGTGTATACACGAGACACAAAAAACAGTCCCTTTCCCCCCATTTGGCTACTACAACGGCGTCGTTGGCGGGCACAGGCCTCCTCTCCCTGACACCTGACCCTCAGCAAGACCGGCGGGAAGCAGGGGGTCAGGGGGTTTTATCAGTCCATGAAAAGAATGCTCAGCGCGGATACATTTCCGGTGATAACAGAGAAGTGGCTGTTTCTTGCCCGAGCAAGTTTTGAACGTGGTGAAGATGGGACAAAATTCGTTTGTGTATTTCTACTTGAACTTGAAGTAGTACGAAGTGTATGACTGTAAATCGATTTTAACAATTTATATAATTTTAAAAAGGGTGAAACTATTGTTTTATTTTATCAAGAAAACAATCTAGAAAATCTGAGGTTGTTACACTGTAGATGTTTGGGTAATTTCCCCTGAACTAAATGATTTTAGGTGCGCTGAATCCGAAAATTATCTCCATTTTTTCTTGGAAATATATTTTTTGTTTTGTTGGGAAATGCATAAAAATTTCGAAAATGGACTCATTGTAGTAAAATTTTTAATTCAAATTTTTCTATAAAATCATTTAATATATTTTTTATGCTGAATCTAAAACTAAAATCCGTTTTATCATAGGACTTCACCTCTTGACAATTAAAATAAATAAGGCAAATTTTCAAGAAAAAAAGCAAATTTAAATAATTATTTTTATCTCAAAATTTTATCAGAGAATCCGAAAATGACCCCTTTTGGTTTTTAAGGCCTCGTATTTTGTAACAAATTGAGAAAGTAAAGCACATTTTCACAAAAAATATGCGTAGACATAAAAAGTATATTTTTCTATTCCAATTTATGGTTAAGGTAATCAATAAGGATCTCCGTTTTGCCATTGAATGTTGTTTCCTGACAGTTTACGTAAATTTGTAAAATAATTAATTGCTTCAATTTTAATGAAAATAGGTTCATAAAATACTTTTTACCATATATTCTTGATTGAGTGATCATTTATCAGCACATTACTAAAATTATTAAAACAGCTTTTGCATTGCAGTCCTATGGTTTAGACAAAATTTAACTCCGCGAAAAGACTTATTTAAAAATCGAATTATTGAGATTAAAACTTATGATGCAAGTATAAAGCTGTATTACCGGGCTAAATACGAATGCTAACTAAAAATATCCCAATTTAGTGTTTAAATATATGAATTTATAAATTAGATAGTCGAAAAAATCATCCCAAAACCACAAAAAAAACCATGCAAAGGCCAACAGTTTTCGTTTAGAAAGGGGCTACACAAACATACAAAAATTTTTTATAAAGAAATCGGAGAGTAAATATTTTTAATTTTCAACGGGAGGTACCTTGAAAATCTACTTTTGAAAAAAATTCCCATTGTAATTGTTTGAGGCATTTATCTTTCATTATAGTTGCAAAATATTCTACTGGTTATTGGTCTATGTAAAGTTGTGTAGCATAAAAAAATCAAAATTGATTGATTAAATAGTTATTTAAATATTTATAAAAATGAGCATTGATAAATCACATAAACCGTTTTAACTTGATTGTTAGATTTTATCTTTCAGAAATGAATTGCCTAATTTATACTTATTAAATTTAATAAAATACAAAAGTATAAAAAATACTTTTTTTTAACAAATTACAACTTTTACATTTTTTAAGGTAGGCCTGTGATACTTCTCTAGACTATATTTTAGTGTTGTTCATGAATACCAGGCCAATTTTTTAAATAAAATATGCGCTTCGAAAATTCGAAGCGCTTATAATATAAAAGACACGAAATATAAGTACTATGATAAATGTTTCAATTTTTCTTCGAAAAATTGTCCTGATTCGTAAAAAGTACTAAAATGTGTTCCTTAGACGGGTATCATATGCCTACATACCACAAATAAAATTGATAAAAATACGTGCTTAGTAAGAAAAATTTCTGATTCTTACAGGTACAAGATTTTCATTGCTAGGAAAAACTTTAGAAAACGCTTACTTCCTTATTCAAATAGATTATATCAAAAAGACAGCTGATCAGAAAAAAAATCAGTGGTTTTCATTGCCTGAAAAACTTACCTACCTTTTAAAATTAATTAGGCAAAGAGCTGTGTCTTTTGAGTTAGAGATAAAAAGACTGCTCTCTAAAAACTTATTTTATTATTATTCCATCCCAAATATAATTTTTTATTGCCTCGAATTTGTTAACTACTATACACAGAGCTGGCGATCTATTTTCAACATGACTTGGTGAAAGAAATATTCCCAAAATGCCTCCCTTAGCCTTTTGCTTTTTTGCATATAGTTTGTTCTATATAATGCCATTGTCTTTCCAACAGATGAGTGGAGGACTAATCAATAGTCACCACTTTTTCAGTTATAGTCGGCTAGACTAGTACTTCCCCTCCACTCTCTTGCGTTACCATCCTATACCGTGCTGATGAGTCCTAACAAGGACGAAACCGGTCCACGGTTGGTGGTGACGCTTGAGAGTTGTGAGTTTACACTTATTGTCCGCTTAACCAGCAATAATTGGTGAAATTCTCCTTACATATACTAACGGGCAGAAGTTTCCGAATGAGTAAAAAATTTGTGAGGTGATATTTCGTGCACCAAGTCATGTTGAAAATATTTAACAGATCCTTACAAGGTGTGGTGATACTACTATAGTTTTAAAAATATTATTTTATATTTATTTTTGGCCCTACTTCTTTTTATAGTAAATTTTACATAAAAGGGGCTTCCTCCAGACCAGTCGAAAATTGCGGCCTTTCTCGTTCAAGTTTGAGCCAACCATCAACATGACAAAGATATTTCTTTTATTCAGGTTTTGTCGGGTAGAATACATCATATAGAGTCCATAACTCGAGTGAAGACATTTGTCGTGTGATTAGAGTAGGAATGAGGGGCGAAAAACCAATTTTAGGCCTTTTTGGCTTGCGCGCTCCATAGGATAACATAGGGCAGAGGTTCTCAAACTGTGTGCCGCGGCACCCTGGGGTGCCAACCCCCTATATTTTCTTAACTGTTTATGGGGGTGGGATGAAAACAGTAAATATTATCCAACTTTTTCACTCTTTTTTCCTTTTATTCTTGCATTCGTAGAAAGCCAAATATTTTTTTATATCTTAAGCAAAATAAACTATCAAAAACACTGCTTTTCACAGAAAAAGGGACAAATACATACCTATTTTCTTTTTCATTTGGTGAAACTGCAGTTGTACAGAAGTAACAAAAATATTTGATGGAAATGAAAAAGAGTACGGAAAGGCGTATAGGGGGGCCGAGAGTGCTCTGTCCCACCGAAACTCGGACTTGGTTAATATTGGGTTTTTCTGTATTATAGTGTATCCAAGGTTGTAACTGTAACTGTGTCTCATCTACTTCATGTTTATCATTCATCTTTTGTTTACTAACTGCGCGCAATGTGATTGTCCTAGTTCTGTAGCTGTCTTGTAATAAATATGATTGTCTGGAACTTTGGCCACCTGTACTTTATCTAGAAAGGTCACAACAGATTTGGCGACGATGAAAAAAAAAGGAATGAAAGTTCGCTTATGAGTCATCCGGCTAAAACAGAACTAACGGACTGCGCTTTTTCGATTTCGTTTTCTACCGGCTTCTAAAGTACTCTGACTCACTTTCTATCTTCAAAATGAATGCCGATCAGTTTAAGCAGTTTATGACAGCATTTACAGAACAGCAACAGCTAATGATGTCGACTATGGAAAAATTCTTTTCTAAGGAACCTTCAAATACTTCTACTAGTTTAACGAACATTTCACCGTTCGAAAGCTACGATCCAAAGAAAGAAAAGTTTTCCTGTTACTTAGAGCGCTTCGATAATTATTGCAGTATGAAAGGTGTTTTAGATTCTGCAAAAAATTGCTCAACTCCTGTGTGTTTCAATTGGCTCAACTCACTACAACAACCTGGCTGCATTCTTGGGTCCAGAAAAACCTGTCAAGACTCTTTCTCATGATGATCTTGTGAAATACTTCAAACAAATGCTGATTCCAAAAAAGAATGTGGTTGTGTCTCAACATTATTTTCTAAACATCTATCAAGGTGAGCGCCAATCCATTTCTGATTTTGTAGCTGCCCTCCAGCGTGACTTAGTGGAATGTGAATTTTCTATCAAGTGCGAATGTGAAAAAACTATCCAAATTGCTGATGTTTTCCTGAGAGCGCAATTCATTCGAGGTTTGCGAGATGATTGGGTGCGTGAACAAATTCTACAATCTGACACCACATCATTTGATGACATCCTGTCTAAAGCAATCGCACTGGAAGCGTCAAAAATCGAAAGCAAAGAGCTGACTCAAAAGCCACAGAACCGGTTACCAAGATACGACACATTTGACACTAACAAAGTAGCACATTCCAGGAGTAAACCCAGACCTCAACCCAACTACAAAGCTTTAGGTATCGAAAATCTGTGCATCAGATGCGGCAAGGACAACCACAGAGTCAAAGACTGTCGCGCTAACAAAAATAACCTCAAGTGTGACTTGTGTAAAAAAGTTGGTCATGTTTCCCGAGTATGCATAATAACTCTCATGAAGGCCAAACCAAGTAAACCAAAAGTACATGCTATCAAATCTTCAGAATTTCAAGAAAACTTCAACTTTAGTGTCAACAAAATAACGTATGGTCAACAGCAAGTTATAGACTTGTTCGATTTCCAGGACTCGGATAAATACATAGCAACTGTATATCTCAATGGTAAATCTCAAAAATTCGAGATCGATACAGGTACCAAATTTTCATTACTGTCAGAGAATGATTTTAACTGTTTGGATTTAAATATACCTTTAAAAAAGTCAATGCTTGCTTTCCGCACATACTCTGGAAATGTTATTCACCCCAAGGGTAAAGTTGATGTTACTGTAACATTCAATAATAAAGAAATCTCAGGAGAACTACACATAGTTCCAAAAGGGTGCGCTGCTCTACTAGGTAGACAGTGGATTCGTGCTTTGGGTATTGAACTTCAACAACTTGATTCTAGTATCTCGTGCATCTCAGCTCAATCACCAGTGCAACAGTTAAGTGATTTCAAGTCTATTTTGGATGAATTCGCACCACTTTTTGAAGAAAGAGTTGGGTGCGTCCCTGGTTTTAAAGTATCTCTCCAGCTACGAGAAGGTGCACGACCAGTCTACACAAGAGAACGTGACGTTCCATACGCCTTAAAAGATCGAGTGGACCAAGAACTGGATGCCCTGGAAGCAGATGGAGTAATCAGTCTAGTCCCAACAAGTGACTGGGGGTCTCCATTGGTGGTCATACCCAAGCCAAATGGGGGTGTTAGACTGTGTGTGGATTATAAATGTGGTGTCAATGAACGTCTCATCCAAGCCAACCATCCAATTCGAAAAATTGAAGACGTCCTGCACAGTTTAAGAAATTCAAAGTTCTTTTGCAAACTAGATTTGTACAAAGCTTACCTACACCTTCAAGTTGATGAAGAAAGCAGCCACATTCAAACCATCTCAACACATCGTGGTACATATAGAATGCATAGACTTAGTTTTGGGATTAAGACAGCCCCAGCTGAATTCAACCGAATTCTAACTCAAATTCTTCAAGGTTTGCCCAAAACAGAAGCGTATTTCGATGACATCGTTATTCATGGTGAAACATTAGAAGAGTGTACTAAAAATCTAACTACTTGTCTTCAAAGACTTTCTGAATATGATTTACACCTCAACAAGCAAAAATGCTCTTTTTTCAAAAATAAGATAGAATATCTCGGACACATTGTTGAACACAACAAAATAAGCAAATCTCCAGAGAAGATCCGAGCAGTTCAAGAGATGCCACGTCCCTCAAATGCAGAAGATATTAAAAGATTCCTGGGACTGGTGACGTACTACTCTCGCTTTATTCCAGATTTTTCAACAACATCTTACCCTCTCAGACGATTGCTGAGAAAAAATGAAGCTTGGTCTTGGACTTCTAGATGCGAATCAGCTTTCCTGAAATTAAAGAGTGAGCTTACCAGCGATCGTGTTCTGGTACCATTCAACCCAAGCTTACCTCTTCTCCTGACAACAGATGCAAGCCCAACGGGAGTAGGAGCCATATTGAGTCATCTAGTAGAAGACGTCGAAAGA
The DNA here is from genome assembly GCA_024610705.1 of Tetragnatha versicolor. Classification (NCBI taxonomy): domain Eukaryota; kingdom Metazoa; phylum Arthropoda; class Arachnida; order Araneae; family Tetragnathidae; genus Tetragnatha; species Tetragnatha versicolor. Next base: position 51,686,001 of record JANDEH010000010.1, on the reverse strand, counting down.
CCAATTGCATACGCATCCCGTGCACTCAATACCTCTGAAACAAACTACAGCCAGCTGGATCGAGAGGCATTAGCGATTATTTTTGGAGTTACACACTTCTTCAACTATCTTTTTGGAAAGAACTTTACCTTAATTACTGACAATGAGCCGTTAACAAGAATTTTCCATCCTAACAAGGCCCTACCCAAAATGACATCTGCACGTCTACTACGATATGCTTCTTACCTTTCAAGCTTCGATTATACAGTTAAATTCAAAAAAGGAGTTCAAAACGAAAATGCAGATTGTCTCTCAAGATCTTTCAAAGTTCCAGATGTAACTCAAAATCCCAGATCAATTGATGAATACATAGGAGAAGAAGCTAATCAAGTTTGTGCTGAAAACATTTTTCAAATTTCAAATGAAGACATTACTGCCAAGACAATCCAAACAGAAACAAACAAGGATGAAGAACTACATAAAATTGTCCAGAACTTGAAAAACAACTCCGAGGACTCTGAGTTTACACTACTTGATGGCATACTATTTCGAGGGAGCAGAGTTGTTGTGCCCAAAACTTTACAATCAAGATTACTAGAAGAGCTTCATGAAACTCACCTGGGGATCACAAAAATGAAGCAACTCGCCCGGAAATACATTTACTGGCCTGGTATTGATCGAGAGATTGAAAAATTAGTCAAGGGATGTGAAGGTTGTGCGCTGACACAGTCAAATCCACCAAAAGTTCCAGTTCATCCCTGGGAGGTTCCTGCTAACAATTGGGACCGGATCCACATAGATTATGCCGGACCATTCGAAGATTGTTTTTTTCTAGTGTGTGTAGATGCTAAATCAAAGTGGGCTGAAATCGAAGTAATAAAAGATGCCCCATCCAGTTCTAAAACCATCAAGCTGCTAGAAAAAATTTTTACGTCCCATGGATATCCTAAAGTCATGGTTTCTGACAATGCCTCAATTTTTAAAAGTGAAGAGTTCCATGCATATTGTTCAAGTAGAGGAATAATTCAAAAATTCATAGCTCCAGGACACCCTGCTACTAACGGTCTTGCTGAAAGAAATGTTCAAACCTTAAAACATAAATTAAAAGCTTCAATATTCGAATCAACATCTATTCAAGCCAAAGTTCAAAATATTCTTTTTCGATACAGAGCAACTCCTCTTGCATGTGGAAAATCCCCTGCCGAACTCTACCTTCAAAGAGACTTTAGAATCCGTTTGGACGCAATTTTCCCCTATCATCCAGAATCATCAAAAAGTTCAAGTAACCCCGTAAGAGCATTTCAAGTGGGGGAGAGAGTCCAAGTTCGCCTCTACATCAACAACAAAAACATCTGGCAGTTCGGTAAAGTGGAAAAGAAGATGGGTACTCGCCACTACCTCATCAGTCTAGACTCTGGGAGAAAAATCAAGAGACACATAAACCAATTAAAGTCAAGCTTAGTTCCCCAGAAAACTGTTTCTTTTGGACCAGTGAAATCCTTCCATGTGCCTAGAATCCGTCCGAGTTTCCCTCAACCACCACCTGAATCCAGTCCTGTGATTGTGCAACCCAATTCCAGCTATGCACAACCTAGACCGAGACGACAAGGACATTTACCTTCTCGATTTAAGGACTTTGTGATGTATAAATAATACAATTAGTTCCATGTCATGTCTTAATTAAGTGGGGGAGACTATTGGGTTTTTCTGTATTATAGTGTATCCAAGGTTGTAACTGTAACTGTGTCTCATCTACTTCATGTTTATCATTCATCTTTTGTTTACTAACTGCGCGCAATGTGATTGTCCTAGTTCTGTAGCTGTCTTGTAATAAATATGATTGTCTGGAACTTTGGCCACCTGTACTTTATCTAGAAAGGTCACAACAGTTAAAACCCTGATATTTTTTTAGCACCTATATCTGTTTTTACATTATATTAAGTTAATAAAAATGCAAATCCTGCTAAAAATGTAAATCTAAATTTTGGAATAGGTGTGTTAAAACTACTTAAAAACCTGTCTTTTACAGTCTACTTTCCAAAAAATTTCTGGGGGAGGACCACCAGACCCCCTTTGATACTTCGAGCTTTATTATAACCTTTCTCATACAAATTCTTTCATAACAGAAATTCTACCTAAAAAAAAGAAACTACGTTGGACCTAATATTTATTATTTTTATACATTGGACCTATTTAATATACTACATGAAAGGGTTGAGGGCTAATTTTGTCCCCCTCCTGAAAATAATTTCATAATACACTGCTGGAGACTTCTTATGAGGACACCTTTCCTCCCTGAAATTTTAATCTTTTTTTGGGGGGTGCCCCGAATTTTTTTTAGCTTGCTTGGGGTGCCACGGCTGAAAAAGTTTGAGAACCCCTGACATAGGGAACCTTTAGAGCCAATGTGGCACTTCAAGTTATTGATATTATCCCAAAATTCTGAAGAAAAAAAATCACTGGTACTCTCTGCCACCATAAGCAACTTTACCGCACTAATGCATCATAAAAATAAAAAGAAGTTTTTTCGATTCACTCTAATGGTTACTAGTTACTAGACTTATACATTCACTAGATTTATATTATTGACAACAATCCTTTTTGAATTTTCAAGGTAGTTTCAAATAAAAAAACAGGATTTCAATAGTTTTTTACTGGATTTTATCGAGATTTTTTTAAAACTTATTTTACTTTGAAATTGAATTTTCGCGGAATTTTGGGAAGGACAGCGGGAAAAATTCACGAAAACATTGGATTTTCAAATGACTGAGATTATTTCGATTGGATTGTTTTTAACACTAAGAAAGAATAAATGTTTTATTTACAAAAAATTTCAGGATGGAATGAGACATCACTGTTGGAACTGGGATGAAAAAAATGGCACCGCTAATACCGGGATGAAAAGGATGTGCATGAAGTTGGCCGTGGCATGGTAGCCGTGCCAAATGAAAATGGTGCAGATCGTTACTGCATCGTTACTGCCCGTTACTGCCAGCAAAATTAACGTTACTGCCCTAAGCCTAATGGTCGAAATTTTCAAAAACGTTTCCACGGCCAGCTTCACGTTGCCGTGGCAACTTGCTGAAAAAACCCTCTAAACCGTCCCAAATTGAGGCATTATATCAGTCATCGTTACTGCCATAGATATTGACGTTACTGCCATCAATATCGACGTTACAACCCCGCCTATTCGCTTCCAAAAGTAAAAAATGGTTCCCGCGTACTTTACACTGCCGTGACCGGATAAACGGGACACATGCTTATCTGCATAGCATATATCGTTACTGCATCGTTACTGCCCGTTACTGCCAGCAAAATTAACGTTACTGCCCTAAGCCTAATGGTCGAAATTTTCAAAAACGTTTCCACGGCCAGCTTCACGTTGCCGTGGCAACTTGCTGAAAAAACCCTCTAAACCGTCCCAAATTGAGGCATTATATCAGTCATCGTTACTGCCATAGATATTGACGTTACTGCCATCAATATCGACGTTACAACCCCGCCTATTCGCTTCCAAAAGTAAAAAATGGTTCCCGCGTACTTTACACTGCCGTGACCGGATAAACGGGACACATGCTTATCTGCATAGCATATATCGTTACTGCATCGTTACTGCCCGTTACTGCCAGCAAAATTAACGTTACTGCCCTAAGCCTAATGGTCGAAATTTTCAAAAACGTTTCCACGGCCAGCTTCACGTTGCCGTGGCAACTTGCTGAAAAAACCCTCTAAACCGTCCCAAATTGAGGCATTATATCAGTCATCGTTACTGCCAAAGATATTGACGTTACTGCCATCAATATCGACGTTACAACCCCGCCTATTCGCTTCCAAAAGTAAAAAATGGTTCCCGCGTACTTTACACTGCCGTGACCGGATAAACGGGACACATGCTAATCTGCATAGCATATATCGTTACTGCATCGTTACTGCCCGTTACTGCCAGCAAAATTAACGTTACTGCCCTAAGCCTAATGGTCGAAATTTTCAAAAACGTTTCCACGGCCGGCTTCACGTTGCCGTGGCAACTTGCTGAAAAAACCCTCTAAACCGTCCCAAATTGAGGCATTATATCATTCATCGTTACTTCCATAGTTATTGACGTTACTGCCATCAATAACGACGTTACAACTCCACCTATTCGCTTCCAAGCGTAAAAAAACGTTTCCACGGCCAGCTTCACGTTGCCGTGCCAACTTGCTGAAAAAACCCTCTAAACGGTCCCAAATTGAGGCATTATATCAGTCATCGTTACTGCCATAGATATTGACGTTACTGCCATCAATAACGACGTTACAACCCCGCCTATTCGCTTCCAAACGTAAAAAAACGTTTCCACGGCCAGACTCACGTTGCCGTGGCAACTTGCTGAAAAAACCCTCAAAACCGTCCCAAATTGAGGCATTATATCAGTCATCGTTACTGCCATAGTTATTGACGTTACTGCCATCAATAACGACGTTACAACCCCGCCTATTCGCTTCCAAAAGTAAAAAAACGTTTCCGCGGCCAGCTTCACGTTGTCGTGGCAATTTGCTGAAAAAACCCTCAAAACCGTCCCAAATTGAGGCATTATATCAGTCATCCTTACTGCCATAGATATTGACGTTACTGCCATCAATATCGACGTTACAACCCCGCCTATTCGCTTCTAAAAGTAAAAAAATGGTTCCCGCGTACTTTACACTGCCGTGACCGGATAAACGGGACACATGCTAATCCGCATAGCATATATCGTTACTGCATCGTTACTGCCCGTTACTGCCAGCAAAATTAACGCTACTTCCCTAAGCCAAAATTGCCTTTCATTGGAATTGTTAGTTCAGGATTGGTACTACATTGCAGAACATTATAATTCTAGACTACCAAAGCAGCCGGCAACAAAGGATTGTATCTCCGGTTCTATATATGATAGAAACATAATAAAAGCATCATTTTAAGCAGGAAAAAACTAGTTTACATTTTAAAAGCAAAAAGTTTTTTTTTGAAAATCTGACGATTTTTGTGTCCCAGACCCCCTTAAATATATATTATTCTTATTAATTTATATCAGTTACTATCATTTACGCCCAGTCTTACTCGGGTAAAAAACATAAATTTATTTACACTGGTCAAAACAATTAAAGGATATTGGGGAATTAGAAAAATTTCTAATTGCCGTGGACTACATAAAATCCTAACTTTTAGACTCTTGAAAGGAACAGTTGGGTCAAAGCCAGTTTTTGTTTCTCTGCAGCAAATGACACAAGACTATCCAACTCAACTCAAATATTTGTGAATTTAATACATATTGGCAAGCATATAGAAAATTTGCAGTGGTTGAAGCATTTTTCATAAACGCAGGGTCATTTAAAAGCTAAATCCATGCACTTATTAATAGGAAAAAATTTTTACATTTTTTTTATAGAAATTGGAAAATGCTAATGCATTAGAATGTGATTTTTCAGTTTCCATAAAAAAATTTCTTTGAATAACTACATGGATTTAGCTTTAAAATGATCCTGAGTTCATGAAAAAATTTTCAACCACTGCAATCTTTTTATCTGCTTGGTAGAATGCATCAAATTCACCAATATCCTTAAATTGTTTTGACCAGTCCATTTTATGTCTAGGTACATCTTTTCTATGGAAAACTCGTAAGTTATTTTCTACATCTTTTAACATTTAAATTTTACACACTGACTTTACTAATAGCTCGAAATACAAAAATCGCGGAAGAAAAATAGTACCAATCCTGAACTAACAATTCCAATGAAAGGCAATTTTGGCTTAGGGAAGTAGCGTTAATTTTGCTGGCAGTAACGGGCAGTAACGATATAATATGCTATGCAGATTAGCATGTGTCCCGTTTATCCGGTCACGACAGTGTAAAGTACGCGGGAACCATTTTTTACTTTTTGAAGCGAATAGGCGGGGTTGTAACGTCGTTATTGATAGCAGTAACGTCAATATCTATGGCAGTAACGATGACTGATATAATGCCTCAATTTGGGATGGTTTAGAGCAGTGTTTCCCAACCTTTTTCGGTTCATGCCCCACCAAAGCATTTCTAAATTTTCCATGCCCCCCCGGTCTCAGTGGCATATAAAGAAATATATACCGAATAGAGCCAAAACTATTTCTTAGCCCCTCCCTCCTCTATGTATATTTAATAAGTCTAATGAAACTTTTCGAAACATTTTTAGGTAGAATTTGCGTGCTAAAGTACTAAATGAAGTTATGAGTAATTAAGTTCTAAGTACCAAGGGGGGTCTGGGAGTCCTCCCCCAGCAAATTTTCGGAAATTTGACTCTAGGAAGCAGGTTTGTAACTATTTTGGTACCCCTAGTTGGGAAATTTTGGATATAAATTTTTAGGTAAGACTTGCATTTTGATGAACCTAATGTAAAAAAGTATCAAATATAAGCGTTGTAAAAACAAAGATATCTTGGGTCATCCCCCAGAAAAAAAAAGGTTTGAAAGTTATACTCTAAAAACAAGGTTTCAACTTGGTTTTGATACATATACTGGTCCAGATTTCAGACTCCATTCTCAGATAGGATAATAGGATCAAATTTTGATAAACTTCTTTTTAAAAGTTTTTTTTCTCCTGGATTGCCCCCACCTGGGGGACAATTTGGTTGAAAATTTTCAAATTGCCCCCCTAGAAAATGATAATGCCCCCCGGTGGGGCGTGCGCCCCACGTTGGGAAACACTGGTTTAGAGGGTTTTTTCAGCAAAATGGCACGGCAACGTGAAGTTGGCCGTGGAAACGTTTTTTTTACGCTTGGAAGCGAATAGGCGGGGTTGTAACGTCGTTATTGATGGCAGTAACGTCAATAACTATGGCAGTAACGATGACTGATATAATGCCTCAATTTGGGACGATTTTGAGGGTTTTTTCAGCAAGTTGCCACGGCAACGTGAGTCTGGCCGTGGAAACGTTTTTTTACGTTTGGAAGCGAATAGGCGGGGTTGTAAAGTCGTTATTGATGGCAGTAACGTCAATATCTATGGCAGTAACAATGACTGATATAATGCCTCAATTTGGGACGGTTTAGAGGTTTTTTTCAGCAAGTTGCCACGGCAACGTGAAGCTGGCCGTGGAAAGGTTTTTGAAAATTTCGACCATTAGGCTTAGGGCAGTAACGTTAATTTTGCTGGCAGTAACGGGCAGTAACGATGCAGTAACGATATATGCTATGCAGATAAGCATGTGTCCCGTTTATCCGGTCACGGCAGTGTAAAGTACGCGGGAACCATTTTTTACTTTTGGAAGCGAATAGGCGGGGTTGTAACGTCGTTATTGATGGCAGTAACGTCAATATCTATGGCGGTAACGATGACTGATATAATGCCTCAATTTGGGACGGTTTAAAGGGTTTTTTCAGCAAGTTGCCACGGCAACGTGAAGCTAGCCGTGGAAACGTTTTTGAAAATTTCGACCATTAGGCTTAGGGCAGTAACGTTAATTTTGCTGGCAGTAACGGGCAGTAACGATGCAGTAACGATATATGCTATGCAGATAAGCATGTGTCCCGTTTATCCGGTCACGGCAGTGTAAAGTACGCGGGAACCATTTTTTACTTTTGGAAGCGAATAGGCGGGGTTGTAACGTCGTTATTGATGGCAGTAACGTCAATATCTATGGCAGTAACGATGACTGATATAATGCCTCAATTTGGGACGGTTTAGAGGGTTTTTTCAGCAAGTTGCCACGGCAACGTGAAGCTGGCCGTGGAAACGTTTTTGAAAATTTTGACCATTAGGCTTAGGGCAGTAACGTTAATTTTGCTGGCAGTAACGGGCAGTAACGATGCAGTAACGATCTGCACCATTTTCATTTGGCACGGCTACCATGCCACGGCCAACTTCATGCACATATGAAAAGGTACCTGGAACATCGGGAAAAGAAAATTATCTGGAACATATGGATATGAAAACACACCGCGGGAACAGCAAGACAGGAAAATTATTGGGAAAACTGAGATACAGAAGAGTACCGGGACACCAGGGTTATGGGTGAGGCGAAAAATCGGACATATAACTCGAGATAACAAAAAAAGGAATTAATACAATCCACCCGTTCAAGGCCAGGAAATTCAGCTAGTTATTAGTATAAAAATCCGCAATCACGGAATGACTTACATCGGGTAGTAACACTGATTGATAAAAAAATTCTCAGAAAGAATTTTAACATTCAACGAGGTTTATTGTGTTAAACTAATCGACTACCACAAATAATTTTTATTTGGTTTAACTTAAAAATGCATTCCGAATGTCATTGATTTTCAACTAAATATTGAATTTTGGAATTCAGATTTATTAGTATCTTTATTTATTATTATTATTATTATTATTTACTTGTCCTTTACCTCATTCAATTACTAAACGTTGGAATAGAGAAAAAAATTTGAAAAAATTCTTATCGGTACAAAACTTAATGATATCGAGTAGCAACAATTTCCAACAAATTAAAGCTACTTTAATTTTGTGGATAGTAGATACATTTTAGAGCTTGAATTTCCTGCCAGGAAAACTGAAGAAAATTTGGATCTGAGTGCAATAATTTCTTGAAAATCTAACTGCTAATAAAAAATACGAAATGCTGAAAACTAATAGCGCAGACAAATTATTCTCATGGAGTTTCTTTCAAGGATGTGAGCGAAACGAAGCCCAGATTCCCTTCCACTGTCCGCCGGCCTAAACCATTCACAACCTTATCGGCAAAATCCCCAACCCCAACATGTGTCCAGACAGTGGACGATAAGGAACAAAAGGGGCAGGCGCCTGGAGATAGGGGAGAAATAGTATTGACTCAATTTTCACGTTTTCTTCCTTGGCGATCACCATGGTTGGCACTAAAGGGAGAGATCTGACAATCCCAGGGGGGAAAGAAGAGGTTACAACAGAAGTTAGGAGCAATTTCGGTAACACTGCACTCTCAGAGCTTATCCGTCAGTGGTTCGTAACTATACAGGGTGTCCCATAAATAGTGGGCCACACTTCTAGAGGGGATAGTAGACACCTAGACGAGTCAGAATCACATAGGAATCGGGGGTCCCAGACCAAATCCCAAGGAGTTAAAAATGGAGCGACATCCTAAAACAATTATTGAAAAATTCAATTTGTAGAAGAACTACTATTGGTAAAAATTTAATCATGGTCTCAAATTTTGTGGTTTAATATGATTTTTAAAATTATGCTGAAAGTTTTCACTTTAAAATTTTTTTCTACGAAAAGAAGTCAAAAACCACAAAAAAATGTGAAAAATATGCCAAAACTTTATTTTGTATTTGGAAATCCTTTCATTTAATTTGATTATCTGAAAGATCATATTTTAAAACCCTTAAGTCCAAAGTTTCACGTAAATACCATCAATATTAAACGCTTGAGATCCTGTTAAAGTTTGTTTTTTGAGTGCGAAAACAGCTCCAGAAAACGAACGTTCAGGGAGAATCTACGAGTTACGGATAGATAATCGCTAACTTTCTTTTCTCTCCCCCAGTTTGGCGAAACATACCAAGCTCCTACAGATCGCCAAGACAGCTTGGGCGATTTGTTGTTGGCGAATGTTGGCGAGGAATCTCGTATCGCAAATAATGGCGAGAAATTTAGCGAGCATCAATCCGTAATTCGTAGATTTTCCCTCAACGTTTCTTTTCTGGATCTGTTTTCGCAAGCAAAAATCAAACTGTAATTAGATCTCAAGCGTTTAATATTGATGGTATTTACGTGAAACTTTGGACTTAAGGGTTTTCAACTATGATCTTTCAGATTATCAAATCAAAAGAAAAGATTTCTAAATACAAAATAAAGTTTTGGCAGATTTTTCACATATTTTTGTGGTTTTTGACTTTATTTCGTAGTAAAAAAATTTTTAAAATGAAAACTTTTACAATTATTTTAAAGATCATGTTAAACCACAAAATTTGAGACCATGATTAAGTTTTTACCAATAGTAGTTCTTCTACAGATTGAATTTTTCAATAATTGTTTTGTGGTGTCGCTCCATTTTTAACTCCCTGGGATTTGGTCTGGGACCCCCAATTTCTATGTGATTCTGACTCGTCTAGGTGTCTACTATCCCCTCTAGAAGTGTGGCCCACTATTTATGGGACACCCTGTATAATAAAACTACTCATTTTTACTTTAAAAAATATTACCTATTATCTACTTCTGTTCTATGGCCCTCCACGTCATTATAATCATTGAATCCGGCCCGCGGATTCGAAAAGGTTGCACATACCTGTTTTAAATAATAAAGGCTAGTGAAATAACAGTAATTAGGCCTCGCACTGAACTTTTCATGTAAAAAGTACTTTTGTGCGAAAACGCTTGTTTCTAGCTGATCAAATCCAAAATTTACCCTAAAAAAGAGGGCTATTGTACTTTTTAAGATCAAAAACCTTGAAATACCATTTTAAACCTTAATAGATTTCGTTTTTATGAGTAGAACTTAACTTTAAACCGTACAGATTGGAAATGACATGAATTTCTCCTATACCAGAAATAAAAATAAATTTTATCTTATGAAATTATGAAAATTACCTCTCTTCAACGTATTAATAGGGAAAAAGTTTAATTGAAATCTTCTTTCATCAAAATATGAACAAAAATTTACAAATATCAAACAATTTTCTTAACTTTCTCTTCTGGTAGAGAAATAACCCAAGTCAGTTTCGATCTGTTTGATTTAAAATTAAGTTCTACGTAAAAATGAAACTTATAATGGTATTTGAAAGTTTTTGAACTAAAAAAGTACAATAACCTTCTTTTTTAGAGTAAATTTTGAATTTGATCAGCTAGAAACAAGCATACCTTGGTAGAAAACAGAGAGTGCAGGTAAAAGGAAGCTATTCACAGTGGACAGAGGTACTCAGTGGGGTTCCACAGGGATCAGTTTTGGGACCAATTTTATTTATAATATTGATAGATGATATAGGTCAGGGGATTAAGAATAGAATCAGTATATTTGCAGATGATTTAAAAATATGGGGGACAGTGGATACCAAGACACAAATTGAAAATTTACAAGGTGATCTTGATAGGATTTCTGAATGGGCTGTAAAATGGGGTATGTCATTCAATTTGGGGAAATTTCAAGTACTGCATATGGGTTATAAGAATAATGGAGCCGAGTACTGGTTGCAAGGAGTAAGGGTTAAGGAGGGAGATACGGTCAAGGATCTTGGGGTGATAATACACAGTGACTTTAAAATGGGTCACCAATGTTCTGCTGCGGGTAAAAAGGCAAATAGGTTATTGGGGTATATCAAAAAGACTGTAACTTCAAGGGATAAGAATATAATATTGCCATTATATAAGGGCTTGGTAAGACCTCACCTAGAATATGCTTTACAATTCTGGGCTCCATATATGAAGACCTCTGGGGAAGAATGGTTTTTGTCCATTTGAGCTCAGCTTTAGTATAGGTTGTCTGTCGCCATGTTTGACCACAGCTTAAACTTTTAGCCCGACGCCAAACTTGCTAACTCGTGTCGCGGAAGCCAATGAAATAATCGGAACACTTTTTTCGTTATATAAGAAAAACTAATCATGGTAGAAGTACAATATTTTACACACATATACCATTATTTTTTACAAAAAGATTGTCGTTTCGTTTTTTTTTTAAATTCGAATTAGTTTTAGAATTATTAAGATTCCAAGTTTCAATTTTTTCCCCTTTAGGCCAGTGTCCCGGGTCTGAAGTTAAAGCTGTGGTCAAACATGGCTACCGTCAACCTATACTTAAGATGTGTTGAAATGGACAAAAACCATTCTTGCCCATAGGTCTTCATATGAGAAAGGATATAGAAGTAATTGAAAGGGTTCAGCATAGAACTACAAAAATAGTTAAGGGAATGGCACACCTAGATTACCATGAGCGTTTGAGTAGGCTCAACATGTATACACTGGAGAGAAGAAGAAGGAGGGGGGATTTGATTCAGCTCTTCAAGTTCGTAAAGCAAGGGGATACTGAAGGTTTAGACTTTAATAGGGATAACAGAACAAGGGGCCATGGGTACAAATTGAATAAGACTCATTTCAATCGGGATTTAAGAAAATACTACTTCTTCAATAGGGTAATAGATATATGGAACGCATTGCCAGAACATATAGTAAATTCGAAGGGTGTATATGAGTTTAAGCTAAAACTAGACAGTCAGTGGGAATGGGTGAATTAATAAAAAATGGACCAGCCTTGTTGGGCTTCGAGCCGGTAGCTGGTCGACAAAATTTGTATTTGTATTTTCGTAGAAAAGCATTTTTTACATTAAAAGTTCAGTAGAAGGCCTAATCATTGTTATTTTACTGGCCTTTATAATTTAAAACAACATTAGGCAACATAGGGCAACATTTGAGAGAGTTCTTTTGAAGAAAATTGGAATTTAATTACTTTTTACCATTGTAGTGCATTATAAGCTTTGATGAGCGCAACGACCCTTATACTCTGTTCATTTAGAATTGGCGCCTGAGACGTAATGTATTAGAAGCAGTTACGACTGTAATTATCATCGAAAAATTTTTCTTGTGCAATAACAAGGCAGACGATACAGAAGTAGTCAAAATACAGTAAACAAATTGGTCCCTGAAGCTGTGTGATGAGCGTTATTAGGCGTTTTTGAGCGTTTTGATCCTGTTTCAGGCGCCATCGCCAGTTCTAAATGAACCGACTATATTACTCTTAAATTATAGGCACTATAGGTACAGTTAATAACCTTAAATAAATATAAACCATCTAAAATGTCCTAAATAACAGATTCGAACCAGTTTTATAACAATATAAATCTCAAAATATACTTTTTTTTTAATTCTGAAAATTGGTCATTTTTTCACTTTTTTCTAACTTTGGGGCTATATAGGCCAACCCTAGAGTCAACTTAGGCGGCTGAAACTTTATACACTATCTTTTGGGACCAAAAGGAATAGGAAAAGCCCCTTTTCAAATTTAAACAATTTTTATGATTTATTCAGCTTCAAAAAATATTTTATTAACTGCCTTTTAGTGCTTCAGCCTTATGCAAAATCGTATTAGGCGCGCAAGCTTTTTTCACAGTTTTCAAAAATAAAAGTTATTTTCGAGAGTTATGGACGAATACTCATCATTTGCCACCACAGGCTTTTACATCTGGAAAAAATCATAACCCTACTGTGCATGCAATTGAAAAAGACGATTTTTGATAATTTTTTTGCAATCGAAAAATTTCTCAATAGGCCTCAAATTTTGTGTAGTGGCTTATTTTTGCGTGAAGAATCTCTCTATTCTAAAAAAAAGTTTTTGGTGAACGGTTTCCAGAGAAAGGCTTTTTAATTACTGAACCGAATGACACGTATAAGGTATCAAAATGTCCGGATTCTTTCCGGATTTCCGAGTAGGCCCTTCGATTTTTCAAAAAAATTCTCAATTTTAAAATATTTCCATTTTTTTAGATTTCGGATAAGGTCGCAGTTACAAAGCCAGACACTATGAATTTTAAAACAATTGAAAACATATTTCACTGGTTTTTTATTATTCAAATAGATTAAATAATCATCTTCTATTTATAACACGAATTTAAAAAATATATTTTGGGTTATTTTTAACAATATTTATATTTTTGTTGTTGTTCAAACGGTTATAATTATATTTAAAAATAATGTATTATTAATTTATATCTTATTTTTAAATAAAAAATCGATATTTTTATATTTATATTTGTAGTATTGGCAACGTGACATTCTAATCATTACTATATTTACAATAAAATATTTACTCGCTTTCAGAAATTTTGAACTTTTGCATTTATTTTTTACAATAATTATTATTTTTTATATCTTTTTGCCGGTATGTTTTTAAGGTAGTAAAATGTAACTTTTTATTTCATAGTACCAAAACGCAAAAAAACTAGATAACACGGGTGAATATCTCTCTATTCTAAAAAAAAGTTTTTGGTGAACGGTTTCCAGAGAAAGGCTTTTTAATTACTGAACCGAATGACACCAAGACCCTCTATATAAAGGCCTCCCAACTCGGCCGTGCAACGTCATAACTTTCACTCATCTTTGACGTCACTCCATAGACTTAACATGACAATTTTCACCCACGTCTGACGTCATCACCCGGAGTTGGATGACCATGTATATTAGGGTGGTCCTTATTTTTTAAGTTTGGAAATCTTAACGCGACGCCCCCCCAAATTGTTCCATCATACAAATAAATAGTTTTTGCAAAATATCAGCTCATTCGAATAATAAACACCCGTGCGCAGTTGCCTTGAGGTTTCAAAAAAATACTGATTTTTTCACAAAACATCCCAAAAACCATAGATTAAACCCTCCCAACTTCTTCTTGATTTTTTAATGAGAATCTATATAGTTATAGTTATAATGTTCCAGATTCCATTCTTCTATCACCCCTCTTTCGGTAGTAAAAATGTTTTAAAGTTAAAATAACTCTTGTAAAGTTGTTTTTTCTGCATTTTAAAAAAGCTAATAACTCCAGAACCATACAACTTAAAAACCTGAAATTTGTGCCATTTTGTTTGTAATTTTATTACCTTTCATTTGATGTGCAACATAACTGTCTTTTTAAAAAAAATTTTCTTCAAGATAAAAAAATGGAGAAAAAATTAAATAAAAAAAATTTTTGAAAAAAAATTTTATTAAATAAATTTTAAGTTTTTCCACTCCCAAAATGAACATTTCTGCTAAATTTCAAGTTGAAATTAAAATTTGATCATGTAGAAAAAAATAAAAGTTTGCGAAATTTTGGCAAGTCCCTAAACATTCCATGTAATTTAACAAAAAAAGGTGTTTTACTCATGGGGATTCCAAAAACTCCCTTGAGGGTGTTCATACGATTTGTACCATGCAAAAAAATTTACTTAAATATCAGAAAATACAGCTATTAGCCGATTCGGTACAAAATCCTACAGAGCTAGTTTCCAACCTAACTCAATGTGCCTATATTTTACCTGAATTTCCCTTAGAATTAAATTTTTACGTAATTTTTTCACTTCCAACATGTCAAATCAAATGAAATTAAAAGTGTTTAAAGATAAAAGAATAAAATAAAATCATACCCCGATGACTACGCACAACGCAGTCTACCATTTGGTACCCGACAGGGCTGTGTAAGATTTTGTACCGAATCGGCTAGTAGTTGTATTTTCTGATATTTAAGTGAATTTTTTTGCATGGTAAAAATCGTATGAACACCCTCAAGGGAGTTTTTGGAATCCCCATGAGTGAAACACCTTTTTTTGTTAAATTACATGAAACGTTTAGGGACCTGCCAAAATTTCGGAAATTTTTATTTTTTTCTACATGATCAAATTTTAATTTCAACTTGAAATTTGACAGATATGTTCATTTTGGGAGTGGAAAAACTTAAAATTTATTTAATAAAATTTTTTTTCAAAAATTTTTTTTATTTAATTTTTTCTCCATTTTTTTATTTTGAAGAAAATTTTTTAAATAAAGGCAGTTATGTTGCACATCAAATGAAAGGTAATAAAATTACAAACAAAATGGCACAAATTTCAGGTTCTTAAGTTGTATGGTTCTGGAGTTATTAGCTTTTTTAAAATGCAGGAAAAACAACTTTACAGGAGTTATTTTAACTTTAAAAAATTTTTACTACCGAAATAGGGGTGATAGAAGAATGGAATCTGGAACATTATAACAATAATTGTATTATATTCTCATTAAAAAATCAAGAAGAAGATGGGAGGGTTTAATCTATGGTTTTTGGGATGTTTTGTGAAAAAATCAATATTTTTTTGAAACTTCAAGGCAACTGCGCACGGGTGTTTATTATTCGAATGAGCTGATATTTTGCATACATTATTATTTTATATAGTGACACAAAACTAGGGGGCGTCACCACCGGAATTCCCAAAAAAAATTTTTACCATACAAATAAGGACCACCCTAATGTATATAGAGGGTCTTGATGACACGCATAAGGTATCAAAATGTCCGGATTTCCGAGTAGGCCCTTCGATTTTTCAAAAAAATTCTCAATTTTAAAATATTTCCATTTTTTTAGATTTCGGATAAGGTTGCAGTTACAAAGCAAGAAACTATGAATTTTAAAACAATTGAAAACATATTTCACTGTTTTTTTTATTATTCAAATAGATTAAATAATCATCTTTCTATTTATAACACGAATTTAAAAAATATATTTTGGGTTATTTTTAACAATATTTATATTTTTGTTGTTCAAACGGTTTTAAATTATACTTAAAAATAATGTATAATTAATTTATATTTTATTTTTAAATAATAAATCGATATTTTTATATTTATATTTGTCGTAGTGGCAACGTGACAACCTAATCATTACTATACTTACAATCGGAAATTTTGAACTTTTGCATTTATTTTTTACAATAATTATTATTTTTTATATCTTTTGCAGGTATGTTTTTTAAGGTAGTAAAATGTAACTTTTTATTTCATAATGTTAAAACGCAAAAAAACTAGATAACACGGGTGAATATTTTAGAAATAAAGATAAAAATCGAAAATGTTAAAAGTCAAGACATTCGAGTCATTGCTATGAAACTGATGCAACTTCAACGTTTGTTTGTTCTAATGAAGGTAAAATTCTAAATTTTCGCGATGTTTACGATAATTACTACATTTTTCACATCCAATCGATAAAAATCATTACAAATTTTAAGAAAGTTAAATTTATTCCTGAGATGTTAATTTTATTGGAATTATAGGGCGATCCGCCAATTCATGTTACCATGGAGGAACTGTTAAATTTCCGCCACTGAATAAATATCCGTCATTTTTTAAAGAATACCCCGGAGAAGTACTAACAATAGAAGAAGCTTTAAGAATAGAAGCTTTAATAGAAG
Organism: Tetragnatha versicolor; assembly: GCA_024610705.1. NCBI lineage: Eukaryota > Metazoa > Arthropoda > Arachnida > Araneae > Tetragnathidae > Tetragnatha > Tetragnatha versicolor. Next base: position 51,669,186 of record JANDEH010000010.1, on the reverse strand, counting down.
CTTTAAGAATGTTTTATAAAGTGAGTAAGTGCAGTGAGCTGGGTTTTGTGAGGATTGCGAAAATTTCTGCTCAAGCAGTTAACGGGGGTTGGCGAGCGAAGCGAGCAGGGGGCGGTAGCCCCCTAGTAGATTAAAAAAATAAAAAAAGATCATGCAAGTTCCTTATGAACACGTTCAGTGCCAAGGACGCGCTGGCGCGTCCTGGAGAAAAGAGCGGTGATGTCAACTTTAAAATTTTATCACTTTTTGGGACCATCTGTATTTAATGTATTAATCCGTACTCTTCCATTTCACGCAGGCAACATGTACTACAACTTCTATCTACTGCCAAGCTCTTGTCTTTTGGCGATATTTTACTTAAGACTTATCCTAATTTCTACGATTTGTAAAATCCCGTTTCACACGATGCCATCTATTAATTTATGCTTTAAGATCGGACTAAAAACCAGAAAAATCGTTCGATTCCGGCATTTTTTACAAAAAAATCTTTATTTCTTATAATAAATATAAAATAGGTATAACATTTATTCAATTACTATTCTTATGTTTTTTTTGAAATTAGAGCTTATTTTACTCATACTGAAATTAACAGCTAGAATTATGTGTTTTCATCAAAAAAAGGCCTGTATAAAATTCTGATCTGCATGATGGGCATAATATTGTTTTTATTTCCACGGTGGGGTAATAACTATCAGCGCATAATTGGGTAAGTGTTTGCAAGGTCCTGGGGGTAACGTTTCTAAAATCAAAGCACCGCTCGTACATATAGCTTAAGAACTTTTCCTAAACGAAAACGTTTATTCATTTTAAAGTGCTCATTAAAAGCCTAGCCCATCCTAAATTTCTTGTGTGCCCTTCGGGGTATCTTACTTAATTTTACCAGTGGTACGGATGGCACAGAATGATGCAGATAATATTTTTCTAGAATCAAACCTTTACCTCGATTATGAGCTTGGTACTCTAAATACCATTTACTTTTGCTAGTGGCGTCCCTATAGTACCCCAAGCAGTGTCGGCGAAACTGGTTTGCGAGGCCCTAATACCAGATTTAATGAATTATTGTAAAATAATTGACATTTTTTTGTAATTAATAGTATTATTAATAGCTTAATTAATTAATAACTTAATTAACTTTCATTTAGATTAATGTCCAGGTGTAAAACTCTTGTGATTTAGACCTTTATTAATCAAGCTGTCTGGCAGCTTCACAGTAAAATTCAATCAAATTTTACTAAGATAATAATTTATTTATTAGATAATAATTTATTATCAAAGTCATAAAAATTTAGGGAAAGAAGTAATGGTACTTGAAAAGAAATGAAATAATTACTGATGACAATTTTAGGAAAGGTTAAATAGTTATAGCTTCGTTATAGGCACAGAAGTGTATATTTGGACGGCCAAAACGGCCAGTGGCGCATGCGCTGTAGGTCTCGTGATTACGTAGCAGTCTCGGCGCTTAATGATGGAACCAATGGAACACCGAGCCGTGGAAATTAGAGTAGAGTTTAGTTGAAAAATGGCCGTCCAAATATACAGTGCCTATAGGCATAAGGTCATCCCGAAAGTTTTGTCGCTCTTGGGAGCATCTGTATATAACATATTTTTGACACTTTTCCATTATGTGATACCAATATAAACTGTAACTTTATCTACCGTCAACTTGGCATCTTGGCTTGATTTTGGTACAGTGGCTAGAAGGGGATAGTGTGTCGTTCGAAGATGAAAACTGAAAAAAAAATTACTCCTCCGCTTGGTGTCGCTGCTGTTAGACGTGCATATAGGCGCCTGCGCTTTGCGACTCTCATTCTCAGCGGCTATGTTATTGTTTACGCCGTGTAAACGATAATGTTTACGTCTTTGGCCGGCTTGGTGCTGAAAGTCGCAATGCGCAGGCGCCTATATGCACGTCTAACAGCAGCGACACCAAGCGGAGGAGTGAAACGAGGAGAAAAATTTTAGCATTGCTGGTATTGGCGAACGACACACTATCCCCTTCTAGCCACTGTAATTTTGGGGACTGATTGACAACTGGGTTTAATATGTTACTTCATTTCTTTTCTGCTCAAAATTTTGCATTTTTCCTAAAGTTAAGAATTTTTAATTAAAATTAATTCGCTACTTCCCTAAAACAATTAAAGTTTTAAGTATTTTTAACAAGTGTGGAAATTTAACTTAGATTTGAATTTTTTCTGAGGCATCCGGAGAGTTTGATCACAATCATCCATATTAAATTGCTGTATTGCTACCCCTAACCCTCTATTAGGAAAGATCCGGATGATAATTTGCAGGCACCTAGATCGCAAGAAATTCTACCACCGCTCTACAAAAGTAGTATAAAATGAGTTTCATTTTATGAAAAAATTAGATCTTCCGTACAATCTTAATATGACTTAAAATTAAAGTTAAATTCCTTTGAATTTTAATTTTGAAAGTTTTCAATTAATGGCAACATGAAGTAAACAAAATCTTATTAATCGTAGAAACTACAGTGGCTAGAAGGGGATAGTGTGTCGTTCGCCAATACCAGCAATGCTAAAATTTTTCTCCTCGTTTCACTCCTCCGCTTGGTGTCGCTGCTGTTAGACGTGCATATAGGCGCCTGCGCATTGCGACTTTCAGCACCAAGCCGGCCAAAGCCATGGTATGTCGTTGTTTACGTTTTGCGAAATCACTGTACACGGCGTAAACAATAACATAGCCGCTGAGAATGAGAGTCGCAATGCGCAGGCGCCTATATGCACGTCTAACAGCAGCGACACCAAGCGGAGGAGTAATTTTTTTTTCAGTTTTCATCTTCGAACGACACACTATCCCCTTCTAGCCACTGTAGTAGAAACTAGGAAAGCTGGAAAAGTGAGCCAAAATTCACCAAATTGGCTTTAGATTGAAGTAGAAGTACTTTACTGCTTTACCGTAATGGAAAAGCACAGAGTACTAGAACAGAGAGTCCGTCTCCATAGGCGCTATTGGAAATCGAAAAGTTGGATGAGTTTGGGGCTATTTTGGCACTGCGATCGCATCAACGTCACGAGAGGCGGGACGGAAAAGCCTGATTGGTTGAGAAAAACTTTTTCCTTCTCCTTCGAAAATAGGAGATTGAGTGACAGCCAATCACAGGTTTGATCTCTCTGTCAATCATTTAGTTCATCGTGGCGCCCTCCAAACCATCCAACTTTTGAATATATCGTTTTGGACCCTCTGTTAGGATTTTTCTCTGTGATGGAAAAGTACCAAAAAATACATTGTATGCAGATGCTCCCAAGAGCGACAAAACTTTTGGGATGACCTAATAGCAGTATATTGGTAGTGATTTTTATCTGGGCACTGTATATTTGCACGGCTTTTTTTCAACTAAACTCTACTCTAACTTCCACGGCTAGGCGTTCCATTGGTTCCATCACTAAGCTCCGAGACTGCTACGTCATCACGAGACCTACAGCGCATGCGCCACTGGCCGTTTTGGCCGTTCAAATATACACTTCGTTTTATCTGGGGCGTGAGCAAAGCGGTAGCGAGAAGCGACGTCATTCCCATAGTAACAGCGCTCGCCTTTTTAAGGCGGGCGACCGCAGCGCCGTTCTCTCCAGCGGTGTGCGGCCAACTAAAATCTGAGACACCGCCGCGCATGCGTGTTTAAGCCACTCTTGCTCCTTTCCTTTACGCGCTTTCGACTCCTAGTTGTTTGTTTACAATTAGTTGTGGTGCTTTGGAAGTTATTTTGATCGGAACATTCGGAAAGCTATCAGATCTCAGAAAATAGATTAATTCTCCTTTAATCAAACATCCACAATCTAAAAGAAAGGATTTCTAAGTAAAACGACAATACCGATTTAAAATTTAAACTTATGCCGGCTGAATCAACCGCCGGAGCCGATCTTTGAGTTTTCGTTTCGGATTGTCACGTGATCCGCCAGGTGCATTGGAGCGCATGCGTCAGCTCGCTAACTGGAATAAAAAAACAGCTATAACTTATAGTAGGGATCACAAATTAGAGATGGCGCTGCGCTCAGTGGCGAGCGCTCTCCCCATTGGAGTGTCTTCGCTTTACCGAAGTGTATATTTGGACGGCCAAAACGGCCAGTGGCGCATGCGCTGTAGGTCTCGTGATTACGTAGCAGTCTCGGCGCTTAGTGATGGAACCAATGGAACGCCGAGCCGTGGAAATTAGAGTAGAGTTTAGTTGAAAAATAGCCGTCCAAATATACAGCGCCTCGCTTTACATATACCGCTTTGGGCGTGAGGGACACAGAATATAAATGTAAATAAAGATCCAGTAGTCACGGAAATAGCATAAATACATCTGGAGGTAGATCAGGAACTCTGAAAGAATATAAAGTGCGAAAAATCATCTAAAGTCAAGTTTCTTTTCATCATCGTCTCATCATCGTATCATTTAAAAAAAAACAAAAAAAAACTTTTCGCAAGAAGGCGCAAGCGGCTCTTAGGAGCAAGCACATGCCTTGATAAACCAACTTAAAAAGTTGGTTACAACAAAACAGGAGCATAAATACTGGCGATGGGGTATTTTTACTGAATTTTAAGTTTCTTATTTATACTGGTAATTACTATTTCTAGTTAGGTTTTGTGCTGAGCTTACGCATTTAAATATTGGGATTAAGTGGATGTGAACAAATGGCACTGAAAAGAAGCCATACATACAATACAGTTTCAAACTGTAAAAAGTTGAAAATGTGTAAAGATCTTGAGCCAGATTTTATGAATTATACAGGGTGTCCCATAAATAATGGGCCACACTTCTAGGGTGGATAGTAGACACCTAGACGAGTCAGAATCACATAGGATTAGGGGGTCCCAGACCAAATCCCAAGGAGTTAAAAATGGAGCGGCACCCCAAAACAATTATTGAAAAATTCAATTTGTAGAAGAACTACTATTGGTAAAAATTTAATCATGGTCTCAAAATTTGTGGTTTAATATGATTTTTAAAATTATTCTGAAAGTTTTCACTCTAAAATTTTTTTTTACTACGAAAAAAGTCAAAACCCACAAAAATATGTGAAAAATCTGCCAAAACTTTATTTTGTATTTCGAAATCCTTTCTTTTGATTTGATAATCTAAAAGATTATAGTTGAAAACCCTTAAGTCCAAAGTTTCACGTAAATACCATCAATATTAAACGCTTGAGATCTAATTAAAGTTTGATTTTTGCTTGCGAAAACAGATCCAGGAAAGAAACGTTGAGGGAAAATCTACGAATTACGGATTGATGCCGCTAAATTTCACGCTGTTATTTGCGATACGAGATTCCTCGCCAACTTTCGCCAACCACAGATAGCCCAAGCTGTCTTGGCGATCTGTAGGAGCTTGGTATGTTTCGCCAAACTGGGAGAGAAAAGAAAGTTAGCGATTATCTATCCGTAACTCGTAGATTCTCCCTGAACGTTCGTTTTCTGGAGCTGTTTTCGCACTCAAAAAACAAACTTTAACAGAATCTCAAGCGTTTAATATTGATGGTATTTACGTGAAACTTTGGACTTAAGGGTTTTAAAATATGATCTTTCAGATTATCAAATCAAAAGAAAGGATTTCCAAATACAAAATAAAGTTTTGGCAGATTTTTCACATTTTTTTGTGGTTTTTTTGCCTTTTTTTCGTAGAAAAAAATTTTAAAGTGAAAACTTTCAGAATAATTTTAAAAATCATATTAAACCACAAATTTTGAGACCATGATTAAATTTTTACCAATAGTAGTTCTTCTACAAATTGAATTTTTCAATAATTGTTTTGGGGTGTCGCTCCATTTTTAACTCCTTGGGATTTGGTCTGGGACCCCCTAATCCTATGTGATTCTGACTCGTCTAGGTGTCTACTATCCACCCTAGAAGTGTGGCCCATTATTTATGGGACACCCTGTATATCAGTGCCATCGTTGGAAAGTATGTCCACAGTGAGTATAGCCACAGTTTTATGTAAGCAATCTGCTATTAGAGATGCTATTCGGGAACATTCGATAGAATATGATCCTGTGGAGGGTGGTAAATATCGTAAAATTCGTGGAACTGATCATGATAGAAGTTTTCTTGAAATAGAGAAAAAAATACTGAATAATCTAGCTCTTTTGCCTTTACCCAATGTATTAAAAATTAAAGTATCTAATACGGTAAGACCTATACAATTGCATTTATTAGATTGGATACGTCATGGCCGAAAAGACATTGAATATATCGATTCTGTTTGTTGGAGCAATGAAGGAAGAATTGATAAAATCAAAACACTGAAGCATCTCATAGTGTGTGATGACATGGGCCAACATGTTAAAAGTAATTATAAGTTAGCTTGCAATTATTGCTCAGAGGAAAATGTTCTTAGTTTATGGAATAAGCTTCCAGAGGAAACTAAAAAACGTTTGTGTACTGAAATTATTTATAAGAAGTATGGCAATCACTTGGTAGCTTATTGGACTCATAATATTAGTAGCAGTGATTCGTCTGAATTACTTGAGAAGATCAGACCATATATGACAAGAAACGTGTGTATAATTTTAATAGCAGTATCAATAAGAATATGTTCAAATTAGCTATATTAAGAAGAAAAATCTTGGCTGTTAAGTATTTCTGGAATAAACTTACATATGTTGAAATAAGTATTAATTTCGCATATTGGATTCAACTTACGGTAAATAGAATGAAAAGTTTTAAGGAGTATTATCAAGAAGTGTGTAAAATTTCAGATATACTTTATTTTTTACTATCTAAAATGAATACTAAAACTGAACAAAATAAAATATTACAGATAAATTCTAAAGTGATTTCGAAATCACTATTCTTCGATTGGCCATGGCAAAGGTTTTTATTGCCAACCATAAATTTATTATGGGAACATATAGATGCAGAATATTATGCCGATCTTATAAACGACATTGGTGAGAATATAGATGAAAAAAAGACTACAGAACACCTTTTGATTAAATTATGGTCTGATAGCCCAGTGAACTTGAAAACGAGTTTCACACAAAATGAACTCAATTATAATTCATGTGTATTTTTCAACTTACTAGTTGTAGGAAAAGTTGGAATTATCAAAGCAATATTGGAATATGCTGATCATAAAGATCAAAAGCAAATAATATTTTTACTAGCAGAAAGATATATGGTATTAAAGGTTGTTCAATTAGGTAATTATTACTTATTTGATGATTTATGTATTGATGTATTATCACAATCCGATATAAAATGCTTAAAGGAAATAATTGTGCGTAAGCATTTTAATGGTGCATGTGTGAAATGGATAGACAGCAATGAATGGGATAAAGTAAATGCTTTTTTAAATTGGGCATTTAAAACTCAAGAAGTTGAGCATTTTAAAAATGAAATAATGGAAAAAGTTAAAATAACTCATTATTTATTGCGCACAGGTAATTTTGAGTTTGTGAATAAATTCTTGAAATGGTGTTTTGGTTCTGAAGAGAAAATTCACGAATTTAAGTTATATTTTGCAAAATCTAAGCCCGAAATAGTTGAAATTGGAGATAAGGATTGGCACTTATTTGAAAAATTTTTAAATTGGTGCTTTAATTCTGATGAAGAAATTCAGAATTTTAAGTCAGATTTTTCACAATCTCATCGAATATGGAGAATTGTACTTCTCGCCATTTCCTTTGATTATAATTTTGATTTTGTTGAAAATGTTATAAAATGGTGTTTCAACTCACAAGAAATATTTGAATTCAAAAACATTCTTGCACTTTCGGAGCCATGGATGGATTTACTTCGAAAATTTGTAAATTTCAAATGCCACGACAGTGACTTGAATAATTGGGAGCTAATAAAGAAATTATTGGAATTAGTTTCTCCACTTGATAAAGACGTAATCGTTAAGTTGAAAGAAAAAATTGCATTGGAAATAGTTTTTTACGATTTCCGATGCCGATGGAAATATAAGGGACGCTCCTTTAGGGTAGAAAAGAGAGATTTATTTCGTTTGTTAGATGACAATAGCTATGATATAACGGATGATTATTATAGCAATGATAGTGCGGACAGTGCAGATGAGCATAATGTTTCAAATTTCGATGATGAAAGTCTATTAATTCTAACTGAGATACTGGATAATGTTGAGAGTAGTTTAAAAGTAGACAAAAAATAACTTAAAACATAAAATGTTTTTCTAGTTATTGTGATTACTCTGGTGTATCCATATGATTATTGGTCCGAACCATACAGTTACAAAATATCTGAATCATTACATTTGCAATACAAATATAACAATTTCTGTTCAAAATGATAGATTTAATGATAATTACATATTTAACATTTTAAATGTGGTGTTATTAAAATAACCGCTAACTATTTTAATTGCGAATAATTAACATATAGGTTCGTCAATAATGAGTTTTCCGATCTGGAATCTATATTAAAATAGTGACTAGGTATATTCATCACACTATAAACCAGTGTGATCCTTATTGTTGTGGATAATTAATACAAATTTTTTTCAAGAAAACAATTATAGTAATATAATTTCTCACTCAATTGCAGAGTAAAATAATTTTTCCTGGTAATTTTTAATGAAAATATAGTCCATTGGTATCCTTTGTTGCTCCTCTTATGGAAATTGTTTCAACTTATTCAAAACTACCTAAATTCCAACTGTCTTGATTGTATAGCCGCCATCTCTCATGATTCGTTGGTCTCATTATTCACTAACTAGAGGAGTTCCTTTTAAATTTTTGGGAAAAACAACTTTTTTACATTCTTAATTCTTCTGCTGTGGATGAAATCTTAATATGAAAGCAATTAGCAACACTCTGAAACTTTCCTTTGCCAAGCAAACTGAACTCAGCCAGAGAAAGAAGGGGAAGTGAATTGAACAGTTGGTAAACATACGGAAAATTTTTCAATCTCTCAATTTATGTCCAATAAATAAAAAAATGAGTGTCAATTTTAGCTGGTGTCAGAACTGATCACGTTGGAATTCAGTAGAATTATCTTCTAATCCAGCCAGGATCCCTATTGAATATCATCTTGTCCAAAAAATTGCTTTCATCGTCATTTTCCATGAAACCTTTCAATTTATTTCATTCATACTTCTTAAAATTTCTTCAACAATATCCATGGAAATCCATTTCTTATCCTTTTAAAAATTGATTTAGTGTCAATGCTACCCACCAATTTTGGAATCTGGAAGGCATAATGTGGGAAGAGAACCCCGTCGTTCATCCCAACCCCTTAACAGTGTCACCCGAGCTCAGCTGGGGCAACTACTACGTGCAGAATTTGTGATGCCCGAGCTCAGCTCGGTCAAAGAAAAATTAACGTTTCCGTTTTTTGAAGCCCAAACTGAGTTCGTTTCGATGATGATAGTGATTTTTCGTCGTTTTGAGATTGTGAGACATTATGTTTGAATAATCTTGTTCCTAATTTAATAAGATTGTTGAAATAATTAATACACTTGTAATTGCATTTAAATTTTTATTTTTGTCATAAAAAATTATTTTCTTACACTAATAATAATATAAAGAACAAAATTAAAGAAAAAAAAATTCCCATTTTTGGTCAATTTTTCTAATATAAATATCACTGTTAAGGGGTTAAACTTAAAAGCCAAGTTTATAAATAAACCTTGCTATGCTTTGGATTTCAATCTTGACTTGATTTAAAAATCTTTACTAGTTTGCCCTTTTCTCAAGGAGTCTATTTTACTAAAACTTTCAAGTCAGTTGAACTGTAGCCATTTTATGTCTACAATAGCATTTGGATCAAATCACACTTTTTATTAGGATCTATGTTTTACCTATGATATTTACTTCTTTGACTTTGGTATAAGTTTCTGACATTATCTAGAAACTTGAGAACTAACCAATGTATGAAAATTCACAATTTTGTTTATTGAAAAATTATCATTGTTTATAAAATTTTTGATCAGTGTATCCAACCTGGCATGGTGCTTATAAAAATATTTAATTGATTAATTTTCCTGCCTTCTATTTGTGTGTGTAAGCAGTGAATTTCGTAAACTTATTATATCAATGTACTTTTGTCAAAAATTGTAATTTTAACCGAAGTTTTTGTAGAAAATTAATATTTTTTTTATTTACAACAAATATTCATTTGTGCAAAGGATGTCAATGTGAAAATAGTTATGATTTGTAGCATGTCAAACCTATTTGTAACAATTTATAACTGTTAAAATTTGGTTTTAGCTGCATGTTTTCAATTTTTGCAGATGATATTGCATTACTCGAAGTATTTATTATTTGTATGAATAAATTACTACATTTAAAACTTGAATAGTATTTTTAATTAATACCAAGTTCATTTTTGAGACACTGCAACATCACATTTTAAAGTATATTTTAGTTTAAATTGTACTGCATAAATGTACTTAAATTCCAAGTTGTATACTCAATGTTAATTTCTGAACGTTTTTTACCTGTTATAAGGTAAATGTGGGTATAGTGGACACTTTAAGGAAAATTTTTGCTTAAATTCTCAATAAATACCAACCTATTTGCTTGGAAACCGTTATCATCTAATTTTTAGATTAATTGGATCTTCTGCTTTCGATTTTACCATTAAAAATTTTAATTAAATTAGGTAAAGTATTTTTAATTAATTTTTAAAAAGTACTCCAAATTGCATCTATAGTGGCCACATAGATGAAGCTGTTGCTCCTATGGTGGACACCTCTTGCATCAATAGTGGACACCTGTCTTTTTCTGCCTATATGAGGGGTTTATGCATGAAATTGAGGGGGTTTTCTTAGTATAGTCATCTAGTTCTAATTAAATCTTCCTTCCCAACGAAATGATTATTTTATCAAATCAAATTAGCTTTATTTAAAAAAATACTTGATAGTTTCTGGCCCAAAGCCTACGCTGTAGCTGATTTGAGAGGAGTTAAGCATGTAATTCAATTTTTTGGAAACCATAGTTCCCGAACCAGAATGAAACAAAATTCATACTACACTCATTTTAAAGCACAATCAACAGTTTATGAAGAAAAACTGATCCAAATTCAATGTTGTTTAAGTTTCTATTAGAAGCCATTGCAGTGGCCACTATTGGAAAATCTAAGATTTTGTGTTGGTATAGTGGCTACCCCCATAAATCCTTGTAAAGTCAAAATTTTCAAATAAATTTTATTTATTATCATTTTATACACTCTTCTTTATCTTAATATAAATTTAAAAGTCAACCAAAAGGTAATAAATACAAAAAAATCAGTTCCGATATACCCGTTTCCTTACGCGATTCAATAAGCAAAATCAATTTTCAGTCACTCGGCCGATGTTATTTTCAAATATTTAAATATCCTTCCCATGCTGATCTGTGGTATCAGTAATAATTTACCAGCTTACCTGATTGTACAATCTACTATGCCTATGAATTTTGACGCTGTTTGATGCCTCTATCTCATTTTATTTAAAATTAATCAGCTATGTGGCCACTATTGGTACAGTGTCCACTATACCCACATTTACCTTAGTTATTTTGCATTAAGTTTTCTTTTCAAGGTTTTCGAAATAAAAGTTGAGGATGGCGTTTATGTGCATCCTAATATTTTTTTATGAATTAAACTTCACTGATCTGTATAGGAATACTGTATTATGTCTTAAATAAAAATAACCTAAACTTATCAAGAGTGTACTTAGAGAAAACACACTTTTATCTTAAAATTAATTTTAATATTAAATAAATAAATATTTAATATTAATGAACATTTAATATTAATCACATTAACGTATAAATAAATTAACCATGCAGTTTTTATCACATATATTTGTTAAGAAAATTTCAAAATTGTATTTCAAATATAAAAACGTCATTTCCTGAAATGTGTCGCACAGAAATTTATCCTTTTAATTACGGTTATTCTTTTGAGATTGAAAAAAAATAAAATGAGAATGGCAATTTTAGAACATTCTCATGTCTTTTAGTATGATGTAATTATACTATTAGGAGAGACTGGGCATTCTGTCTATTTTTTTCCACAAAGAAGCCAGAGCACTGGAATTACAATGATAAATCGAGAGAGAAAAATACAATAACCACTAAAATTCCAGTCTGCTTCAAAGTTTTACGAAGGAAAGATACCTGATAATGTAATTGTTTTTCTCTGCGTAACTTTTCAACTATAGGTGTTTTTTTATCTCGTGAACTATATACAGGGTTTTTCAGATAAGTGTTTCATTACTTCTAGGAGGGGTATGACACCTAGACGACTCAGAATCACCTCGTAACGTTTTAAGGTCGAATAAGGAAGGATTTTTTAAAATTTTTTAATTGATTCTTCATGCAAAAATAAGCAACTACACAAGATTTGAGGCCGATTGAGAAATTTTTCGATTGCAAAAAAAATATCAAAAATCGTCTGTTTCGAAGCGCGCGAAAACGCAAAGAATTGCATGTTCAGTGACGTCACACCACATGAACTTCGTTCGTCTTAAATGTTTGCTTTTGATTTCGGACCGTCACCAGAAGTCTAGAAGGTAAATGTTTATTAAAATTCTCATACCAGACACTTCAGAAAAAAGAAAGTATAACTATCCCTTTTGCTCAACAAAATTGCGTACTTTCTTAGGGATAGTTATAATTTTTTTCTTAAGGGTCTGATTTGATCGTTTGAATAAACATTTATTAGGTCATCCCGAAAGTTTTGTTGCTTTTGGGAGCATCTGTATAAAATGTATTTTTTTGGTACATTTACATTACTGTAAACCAGTAAAGTTCTTCTACTTCTATCTAAAGCCAATTAGGAGAATTTTGGCTCTTTTTTTGTTGGCTCACTTTTCCAGCTTTCCTAATTTCTACGGTTTATAAGATTTTGTTTACTTCAAGTTGCCATTAATTGAAAACTTTCAAAATTAAAATTCAAAGGGATTTAACTTTAATTTTAACCCTACAGTGCATACTGTAGCCATTTGGCAAAATGACATTTTCCCCCATTTCCAACTCGAACTTTCATTTCCAAACGGCAACACCATGCAATAAGTACAATAGATATAACATTTCATTGTATTAGCACTTTAGACTGCCAGTAGATCACAGCAGGGGTACTATTTTGAGACATTTGTTAGTAGCTAGTGAGACGAAAGTCAAGACACAGAAAACGCCAAAATAAAAGGACCATATAAATTAAAGATGTGATCCGGGCAGAGAGGTACTTCACCATTATAGCAGGGACGATAAGATCTAGTACCATTCCCCTATTAATTTTCATTCCTTTTTTTGTAAATATAACAAATGAAGTGTTTAATAACCTTTTCCTTAATTGACTGATTTCGATTATATAGTAATAATGAAAAATAGAGGAAAGGTTCGGGGACTCTTTCCGAAATTTTTTTGAAAGATCTGTGTTCTTAGTGAATTTTTAATGAATTTTTTGAGTCTTACAAGATGATACCAAATAGATACTTGCCCAATAGATAATAAAAATACCAAGATTTTCATTACTTCAAGATTTTCAAGATACTTCATTTCTTCCCGAAATTGAGGGAATGAAGCATCCATTTCAAAAACTAACGGGGCGAGAAGCTTTTCACCTATTGCCCAGTTTCTAGGGAAAGAAAAATGACATGCAATTGTAGCAATAAGTCAAAGTAGCATATTGTAACATTAAAATTAAAAAACCTGAAAACAGGGGGTTTTGGGGGTCTTCCCCTGAAAATTTTATGACAATTCACTTATGACAACAAGTTTTTAACCCATTTTTAATACCTAAATAGCTTCAAAGCTACCATGGTAGCACAAAAACTCAAAAACACCACCCAATATGGTTCTGTCAAAAGTAAAAAATGTCATAATTATTTTTATCTAAATAGTGATATTTAGAATTTTTTGAGAGAGAACCTCCTTTTTACAATTAAAAATCCCACGAAATGCGCGTCATTTATCGATATTGGCCAATATATTGTCACAACACTGATAAAACCTGGATACGCAGCTGTAATTTGTGAATAGAAAGGAAAGTGCAATGAAGAAAGGGAAGATTACTAGGTTGAAAGGGTTTGTTAAATAAAGTCAATAGGTGTTGCTTGATAACTGTTTTCAAATTCAATGAACTCAACTGTCTATTGAATTTCCCATCTAAAAACTAGACTTTAAGGTCAAAGTAAACCTGAAAGATCAATATGCTCTTTAAAATAAATTACACAGCTCAGTTTTAGAATTCAAGGCCGTTCTCCCTTCAAGGTCACTGGGGAACATGCCCCCAGACTCCTCCCCATTGGTGGTGGTCAGTTCAATCCAAAAAGGAGAGATCATATTTTAACCTTAATCGACGGGCCCGGGGAGGTCCGAAAGTGCCTCGGAATTCGGGTCCGAATCGGCTGCAAATTATGCAAGGTCAGGATGGCCCGAAAAGATGTCAAGAAAAAAGAGCTGGCTGGGCTCTTCGAAATGTGTCATCGGCTTCGTGTTATTTATGCGCGCGCTCGGCGGATGGGTTTTAATCGGGGATCGGCTCTGCGGATCGGAGTGTCGCGCTGACCTTAGGAGAGCAGAGCGCCTTGTTTGTGTTCCCCAAGCATCCGGCTCAAGTCGGTCACGGCCCAAAGCAGCAGCACAGGTGCAGAAACTCTGCACACCGCGAGCATCTCTCGGATACGGCGGAGCGATGAAAAGGTAGCATCTTTCTCCTTCCTCTTCCTTCTCTATATCTCCGACAACTTTAAATAGCTTAACCCTTTCAATACGGCAAAAAATCAGTTGAGTAACGGTTATATCTTCTCCAAATGATTATTACGATGAAATAAATTAGCTTTCTGAAGGTCTAAGAGATCTCATAACGACTTTTCAACAACAACAATGATGTTAAATGCTAATGTTTAGATTTATTGATGGGACAACATACGTCCCGCTGTATTGAAGGGTTAAAGTGCTTAACAAATTTGTGTAATTTGCTGTGCTGATGAAGTTTGTGTACCTTACTGCTCCTTTTGGTTTAAGGAGATTATAAAGTTTACCTTATTGCTCCCCATAGTTTGAGAGGCTTCTTGCCGCTCTTAATTTAAGGTGCTTTTAATGTTTGTTTACCTTATTGCTCCCCTTAGTTTGAGATGCTTCTTACTCCTTTTAATTTAAGGTGCTTCTAAAGTTTGTGTACCTTACTGCTCTCTCCTCCTTTTAGTTTAAGATAGTTCTTGCTTCTCATAATTTAAGGTGCTTCACAAATTTGTGTAACTTGCTGTGCTTATAAAGTTTGTGTAGCCATACCGCCTGGATAAAACTTAGATATAAAAACCAAAATATGAAAAAAGTACAAAGCCAAATGATAACCATGCAGATTTTGCACAAAACGTTTGTTCATGGTTTATAAATTACCGTCATCACCCCTGAAATTGAAGAGAAAACTTCGTTCCCATAACAATCGCAACAATATTGCAAGATGTCAAAAAAGTTTTTCTCCTCGCGGTAGGACCTAACTGCACCTTTTAGTTTAAGGTGCTAATAAAATTTGTTAACCTATTTCTCCCCTTAGTTTGAGATGCTTCTTGCTCCTCTTAATTTAGGGTGCTTCTAAAGTTTGTTTACATTAGGAGGGAGGAGGGTTTCAAACTTTTCTTTGTATTATTGACCCCCAAACGCTTCTTAAACTACCTATTAAAAAAATAATCAAATATAATCAGCGTCACAAACTTTTCTCTTATCAATATACTCATATTATTATTTTGAATATCAAAAGTATCTTATCAATAGAATCTTTTTATATTTTAACGTCGAAAAGAGCCATTTCACTGCAAAAAACACAACTTTATAATTTTCATCCTCTTCTTTTATCTTTAAAAAATGCATACAATACAAAAATATGTGGTTTTTCGATCACACACAGGCATTTATAAGAAAGTTAATGAAATTCATTAGGCCTTATTTTGCATAGAAATATGGTAAAAGCCTTTATCAACACTTTTATGCTTTAGCACTCCCTTTGAAGGCCCCATCAAACTCTAGTGGTCCTTACTGCCTTAATCACTTAGATAATCTCTGTGCTAAAGATTGTGTACTTTATTGCTTCTCTTAGTTTAGGTGCTTCTAAATTTTGTGTACATTATTGATCAAATTAGTTTTAAAGTGCTTCAAAAGTTTTCGTGTGTTTTTTTAAGTTTTGTGTTTGTGTGATTAATTTTTAAGTGCCTTGTAATCTCCTTAACTTGATCATTCGATAGAACAAAGAGCACCAAGAATGAATCGAATTTATGTATATGTTGTTCTTATAAGGTGCCGCTAAATTTTATGAACTTGTTTCTCTGCTCTGTTACTTATTACCCTAAATTCAGCGTTCTCTGTAACCAGTGATGCCTCAAAAATATAAATGGGTTTTGACCAAAAAACAAAGTTGGGCCGCAAAATATATTTTTTATATCCATTGGTTGAAGTAATAGTGAAAATATAGACACTTTTTTTTAATTGTTCACATCATTAAATAATATCAAAAGTAGCTATAAAGTAATTGCTTAATGTGTGTTAATATTTAATGGATCTCATAAAGCAACAATTAAAAAAACCTCACTATAATTCAGTTTCTAATTAAATACATGTAAATTTCGTTTTAGAGCTTAAAACTAGGATGAAAATATAACAATAGTAACAAAATTAATATTTCCGTCTTCTTGATATTTTGACTTAATATTAATATTTTTAACGAATATAAATTATGATTATTTCATTTACTTATATAGTACAGATTTTATTCAAGTTATGCGACTATTCATCTGTTCACTTATTAATAATTTGAATAAGTTCTTACATCCAAAAGGTAAAATTAATATTATTTCATTAAAAAACTCTTATTACATATTAAAAATTAAAATGGATTGTTGGACCTGTTAAACCTCTTTTTATTTGATCTGTTTAGAGATTAATAAAATTTGTCACATTATAATGAACAGATTGGAAAAATCTTTTGGCATTTAATAAATTTTTCTTAACCATATTTTGCTAGTAAACTATTTCAGAAAGTTATAAATATTTATTGGGAATTATTAATAATGCCCATTGTGGAGCAAAGTGATAAATTTCATTGATAAATTCCATTGAATTTATTACATTGCCCTCCTCCACTTCGGGCGTTATTGATAATGCCCGATTCATCACATTGCCCGTAACATATATATATATATATATATATATATATATATATATATATATATATATATATATATATATATATATATATATATATATATATATATATATATATATATATATATATATATATATATATATATATATATATATATATATATATATATATATATATATATATATATATATAATTTTATTAATAGTTTGAAAACCAAATTTTTGATAACCCAATATTTTAGTTCTTAAAATAAATATAAGGCTTAAAATAATTATATTGTTATGAAAAACTACGCCATGGGATAGCTATTAAAAAGTTGTTCTTCTAAAATAATGTTTCAATAATTTGTGTTATGCCATATTATAATCATAGGAATTTATCAGAAAACGTAAAAATTTTATATAAACATTTTTTTATGAACAGTGAATATATATTTTACATGGAGCTAACTAACAAACTAAAAACAATTTATATATCTCTATTATATTACATAAAAACCGTCGTTTTCTTCATAACTCATCACTGCTTCCTATTAAAGGTTTTCAGCACTCGTTGGAGGCCTAGGACTGCAATATATCTCATGATATGTTATATATTTTAGATAATAAAAATAAATAAAATAGGTTTCAAAATTCATCTTTTGGATTTAGAACGGTAAAAAGTATCCACATTTTGTTTTATAATTGATAATAGTTTGTAAAAATATTTGATTGATTTCATTAAAAAAATCAAAGCTGAAACTATATAAGATAAGTATTAGTCTGTAATGAAAACAACATGCATTGTTTTTTTTCCGGATGTCACGAATATAGTACATTTTGCTTCTTCCTTTTCATTTCCAAAGCATGAGTTTGAAATTAGTGGGTCACTATTTGGTATGCTTTTAATGTTCCAAATGCATATCAGAACCGGATTAAAACAAAATGCACTGGTGTTTTTACTTTCTTCCGTATGATTGTGAATAAAAAAAAATTTAGTAGCAAATATTTTTCAAATATGGAAAGGTTTACTCTGGATTCCATCTTTAGAATACAATTTAACTAATAAAATTGAATTGATATTTTAAAAACATCTTCCCAAGTACATAAAAATCTAAGAAATATGCAGCTATAAAGCTAAGGCTATAAAAGCAGTGGCGGATCCAGCCTGGACTTACAGGGGGATGGGAGGAAACCACATTTTGGGGTTGGGATTCTCCAGCAGAGAAATTTATCAACTGCAGGGCTGCACAACCACAACAAGACTTACGTTTTCAAGAAGGGTTTTGACTCGCAATTTAACCCCTTACGGAAACTTACATAAAAATATTTTAAAAGATAAGTTAAAAATCACAAGCGATACCGAAAAATACTTAAACTTACTTAATCCTTAAGTACTTAATAATTACTCAAAGCAAAAATATTAAACATCTTTTTTTGCTATTAAGAATAAATAACCTCAACTTAACGAGAAGGAAACTTGAGATTTATAAACAGCGAATGAAGAGAAACACTCTATGAAATAAAAATCCATCTCGGGATGAAACCTAACGGCATTTATGGTATTTTTATTTGTTTTGGATTATCCCTTTCAAATCGCTGACCTTCCCTCTGTTCTTTGTTTTGGCTTGGACGCGATACCCCGAGGGCTGTTCATCTGATCCTTTCTCCAGGTAAACTTACTTTTGTGATGCGGTCCACCGATTCCTGTAGTGCTCTTTCAACCGACAAATCTTTCAATCCATCTAACAAGATTACTTACTAAACAAAAGCTAGATGTCAAATGCGATGACTTGCATAATCGGAAAGTCAAGTATATCATTCAAACTTTCTGCTTCCTGTTGAGTCTGTCTCGGTCAGAACGGATTTTCAGCCACTTGAGTTTAATTTTTTATATGCAAAAACCGCGAAGAAAACGTTAGCCTTAGACTTCCCCGTGTTTGAGAGCAGGGAGTCAAAATTGATGTGTTAAACTTACATCAAAGTTCGCTATTCATGTAGTTCCGTTTTTCATTCTACATTTATACTTCTAATAATACATATCTATAGCAGTTTTGTTAATCTACTGCAAAACGAAATAGGCGTTCTAATGTTGTTTATTTAAAATGCACAAAAATTTAATTGAAGAATAGCTTTTTCATAAAACATCGTGCACATAAATAAGAATGATCCTAAAAAAAGCGGTGTTGTAAAGAATTGAGAATTCCAAATACTAATAAAGAAAGAGAGTGAAATTATTTACACTTTTGTTGTAAACCTTGTACTATAAGAACATGGCCATGTATCAAAATACAATGTAAATGTTTTCCAGCTCCTTTCCTTTTCATACATACATAAAATATAATATTAATTTCCTCGGTTATATTATCACTTATTTTAATTTTTAAAATAAAGTTATATGACTTAATTCAAGATGTCATTTTTTAGTTTCTTATGGTATAAACGTTATAAAAGCTTTTTGATAACTCTCATCACCCAGCTTTCTTTCATCTTAAGATGTTATTAAGGATTCAACATTTAATAGACCTTTCACTTATAGCAGTTACAAATACAATGGCCTTTCTTAAACTGGTTCTCTTATGATGACTTGTAAGTATCACTGTTAATCCGATGACATTGACCTTGGTGACCCACAACCCTCCCTTTTCTGCAGCACATTATCCGTCTGTGAACTGTAGGTCTCTAGTTTTATACTCGAACAATTTGCATGGAATTCTAGTAAATGTTAAGGGAAATTTTCGACTCTACTTATTAATTTTTTTTGTTATAAAACTGAGTTGTATTGCATACAATTTTTACTCTTTTTATCAGGGTAAAGTTTCAATTCATATAGAGAAAAGATGATATTCTTTTGAATCACTCTAGGTTTTTGAAGTATTGAAATTGTTTAAATTGTTAGAAGTACAGTACAAACAACTTTTAAGCCTTTGAGAAATACATTTCAATTTTTAACTATACTTATCGTTTTAGTTTGCAAATTGTATAACTGCATTGAGATACAAAGAGGCGAACAATACCTTCTTGACGCAGTATGAATAAACACTGATTCAAAATTTTTCTATTACAGCATTTTTATCGATGGGTTAGACTTAAAAACTAAAAGCATAATCCAAACAGCTTAGAAGACATAGTAATAAGAAAAATATTTGATTCGAAGGGAGTTAAAAGCATTTCTACGTTTTAAATGTAACTTCATCGTAAAAGAGGTATTTAGTTCTCCGTTAATATCTACGAAATAGTTACTATTTTTTCACAATACTATCAACCGGAAGTCAGAATTTACCAAAAGTAAAATGCTTTTCGAAGAGAGCATTCTCATTCTAAAAGTTCACAGCTCTCAAAAATATGTAGTTTTCAGGAATGGAATTCCTAATGAGGGGGTGATAAGCCGTGCAAAAGGGAAATGAGGAAGAAGGAAGGTTTAACAAACGACCAAATCGCAATTAGAGGCATAAAAGGGGCCCCTCTGCGGCAAAGCTGCAGGTTGCAACTTCTCAAAAGGTCACGAGGAAACGATTGCCACCTTTGCCGTCTTCTCCATAGAAGCAGGCGGTTCTGAACGGTAGTATCATTTTGAGACCTTTGGGGCGCTGAAACACGTGAGAAGAAAGTTGTGGAAGCTTCAGGCGGGTCCTTGACCTTGCTCTTTTTTAAATGTTGACGAGGGTCATAAACATCCAAGTCACCTCAAGTCTTGAAATGAAAATAGGGCAGTGCCCAGGATCCGCTACTTTTCGAATGACTCCTACGTTTTTAGGATATGGGGCAGTGATAGGCGACCTCTGGCACGTGAAAGGCCTTTGGGTAGCATACTAGGGGAAATGAGAAATTCCCGATGCTTCTTAACGATTTTACAAAATGTTTGGGAATCTTATTTTTTGTTGATTAGTTTAATAGTTAAGGTAATTTTCAATTTTCTGATAAAACGTTCATTTATTGTGATACTAATTTCATCTTAAATAATCAAGACATTGTGGATACGAATAAGGATTGTGTTGTTGGTGAAATTGTTAGAATTCTCCTTGTTCTCCAAGTACACTGATAGTGATACCAATCTATTGAGGATGGTCTTAAAGGGAAACTTTTTAAACGCGTTTTTCCGAAAACCCCTTTTTGTTAAGTTCATCCTGCGGAACTGCAACTATAGATGGTCTTATGCAAATATTTTAGGATATTAAATTTTTTCTATGGGAAAACCGTCTAGGTCATTAATCTCCCCTTTGTTTCCATCCTATGCGTCTGCAACACCTTAATTTCACACCTTTGCTTAAAAAAATGTAACCTATGACTTCCCTTCTAGCATTCTGATAAAATCAGTTTCATTTTTGTTTCTTAATGAATCACACAAATATTCTTTAATTATTATCTCTGTAACTTATAAAGTGGAATATTAAGGGGCATAATTTCATGAACAGGAATATTCAAGCTTCTTGCTATCACATAACTAAAATTGGCAATAATTTCTTATAAAAATGGGTATGTTGATTCTTGTGAAACATCATATAGAAATACTAATTTAAGCAAACGATAGAGGTGATTTAAAATCAAAGGTGGGGTATATCCGTATACCGGTCACCCCATCCCACACATACCCACTCTTATTAGGTATTTTACGGTGAAATACCTAAATTCCAGTGAAATACCTAACTCGGTGTACACCTAAGCAAATTCTATATACTACAAGATCCCTTAAGTGAATAAAAAATAAAGCTAATTGGTTTTCCTTGAATCTCTCTCGGTTTGTGACCATTAAACTCAAACCCTTAGAACATTGTCCCTCTAATCTTATAAATATTAGAATTAAAGTTTAAATTAAGTATTCAAATATATTTATCCTATTTTTAATAATTCATATGATTAAGAAATTAATGAATAAATAATGTTTATTATTTTTTATTCATTCTTAATTTTTTTCTTAACACAAAAGTTCATTGATTATCAAGATCACTGTTTACAGGTATATTCAAATTTTTTAAAAATTGGTATAATACCTCATGAAACTGATGAAGGTTGTATTGAGAACTTCATTCGATTATATTATACTATACTCATCGAGATGGAAATTTTAGAAATAAAAAATTAATTTCCTTTTCATATGATTCGTTTTTTATTGCATTTTTGAAAAATACGATGAAATTTTATTAAAATACATATTATTATCAAAAAAACAACTTATGTGTAAAAATAATCTAATTTAAATATCAGGAATAATTTTAAGTATAAATTTCACAACATTCGATGGCTCGTTTGACACAACATCCTGAACAGAGGGAGGGAGGGAGACTTTTTTTCTCTACAATGAGAGAGAATAATTTCTAAGAGTGTGTTCAAACGAATTTGAGTATTTTTGATTCAATTTCATTATTTAATATTCGTATTTTCTGATTATATGGATTCTGGATTATACTGATTAACCGTATAACTGATAACGAAAATAGATAACGCAGTAAAATGCAATAGAGTGTACCAATGCGCTATAAACATGAAACTTTTATGCTAAAATTTTTTATAAAAGTGAAAAACAATCCACACACAAGAAATTTTATAGGTTATTATAAGAATAGTAGCATTAAAATTACTCTGCAAAACGATTTATTGAAATCAGCTTAATTTGTTTTAATATTATGAATACATTGATTCTTTTTTAAATCGGATTTAACGCCTAAAGTATCATTAAAAACAATTCCATCCTAAAGTTTTCTTTTACAATTTCATCTTCCTTTATTCCAACTCATTTCTGTGAGATACTTTTTTTATACTGTTTTGTTCTACCAGGCCAAAAATAATAATATATTTGATTTCACATGAGATTAAATTGTTACTGAAACTGAAATCGCATTCAAAATTTTATACTGATTGTTTTCGTTAATACGTTTTTTAATAGTTCATGGTTTTTTAAACAAGCCAAACCATAAGTAGCGAAGTTATCCGATGAGGGAAGGAAATATATGATTAAAAAAATTGGAAATGCTTTTCTAAACAGTTTTGCTCTTTTTACCCAAGTGCATGTATAGTTTTCAATAATTTATAAATTCCAATATTATGTGCATAAGGGTCGTGCTTATCTGTCAAGTTAAGTCAAAATGGTACTATGAAGCGCGACCTAATTTGGTTCCCTCAGTCAAATAAATTATTTTTTATTTTAGCAAATCCGTTAATATTGACCCATGGCCTTGGAGTGTTCTGAGCGCCCGAACGCCCAAGTACTTTCTGTTTTCGATGAATTTCAACTATTAGTATTCAACTATTAGATCTCCTAAGTAATATGCTTCTAGTCACCTTATTTGGTATAGGGGAGACTGTTGTACCTAAGTACCAGTTGCATCTTCGGCCACAGTGTTTTAAAATTCGGGGGGAAAATGGAAACTTGAATTTGAGGTCGACTTTGTATGTAAACAGATGCTATCTAGTTGCTAAGGTGAAATCAGCTCTTTAAAATAGTATTACTTAAAGTAAATATAATAAATTTACTGTTTTTAGATGCTCAAAGTTTTTTTAATGCATTACTACATTAATATTTTTCTTTCCCTTTAATTATGATATGATTAAATGGGATGTAAGTGGTAAATCCCTGAGATTTTGACTTTTTAGTTTTGATATTAGGAATGGCCAAACCTCAATTCTTTTATTTTCTATAGAATTTTGAATGCAAAAACACCTCATATTGTACCTTCGGAAACCATAAGTGTTGTACCTACGGTAACATTATTGATGGTGTCTGCTGTAAGTAATCGAGGTTTTTGAATCCGGTTTCATTAAAGTGAATACATTTTAATGCATCTTAAATTACTTCTAAAGAGTTACCTATTTGTGGCGATTATTTTCAAGAAAATTTTAGATGAAAAATCAAACATTTTGCGATCTAAACTACTTTCTTTAATTTTGATTCTACTTTGCATTTAATGTAAAATGATATAAAATCTTCAGCACCCTATCGCATTCTGGTATGGTGATTACAAGAAACTTGGAATTTCTACCGAAGATTTCCGAAAGTTTTAACAACCAAATGCTGGCACAACTAAGTGTAGATAGATTTTTTTTGATCAGTAAAATGATTAGATCAATCAGCATAATCGATGGAATTATTAACCTTAAATTTCGATTTGAAAATTACAGGTGATACATGTATTTTTGGTGGAAAATCAAGATTTGTGTCAATCAAGTTCCTTTAAATAATCATTTGTGATATAAAAGTATTTTACTTTAAAAATAGATTTACAATACATAACTTTCTTCACATATTCGTTAAAAAGCAATGTATCAATAAAAATTGTTAATCATTAGCTTTTTTCAACAAAACAACTGGGTCTGTCCATAGGTAGAGCAGGTTACTGTGGACACAAATTTCTTCAAGTTATTAAAATCGATTATAAATCCAATTTTGAATATTTGAGCTAGTAAAAAATAATATTCTTCTTATTAAGGTTATGACTATAGGTTGGGCACTTTAAATGGTCGAAATGTGAGTTTGTCTTAGAAAAATTAAAATGTTATTTTTTGTCCGAAGGTACAACAATCTCCCCTACACATAATTTAGTAAGATTTATTCTTATTAAAAAAAGATTTAAATTAAAGACGTTTAATTTGCTATACTCATACGTATAAATACTATTACCATACTACATAGTTCCGGCGATATGCTTGCATAATGGAATATTTTCATCTTAGTTATATTTTTTGCCTATGGTAAAATGGGGCAACTTGATACAATTTAGCACATTGATACATTTTCAATATCTCAAAAACTATCAAGGTTATTTAGGTCATATCTTTGCGAAAAGTTGCCTTTATATGCCTAAGCATTACATATGAAACGTTAAGCTCTATAATAGGTCTATAAATTTTATTGAAGGAAACTACATTTTTTCGTCAAAATTTTCCAAATGTAAATTTTTAAGTAAAATGCAAAATCTTCCTGAAGCTATATTCTACTTGGAATACAGAGATATGTAAATTCAAAAAGCATGTTTATCCTTGTTACCAATAGGGGGTATACTTAAATTTTAAATAACCTTTGAAAATTTTTTCAAACAAAGGTTTTTGTTTCAACACAACAAATGGGGCAAATTGATATGCTTTAAGGGGTGGTACTTTGATACACTCGTGAGGCACTTTGATACATATAAAACATCCATTATTTTTCGTTGAAAGATAAATATCTCTCTGCAATTTAAAAAAAATCAGTTAAGGGTAAGTTTGATCTCCATTGAAAAATATTTATGTAAATTTTTAGTGTTTGGGTATTCTTGAGTGTTTGAGATTGGAAACTGCTTGCATTCTACTATGTCAATCAATCAATCAATCAATCTTTATTTGACAACAAAAAGAAAATATAAAATGAATACAATAAATATACGTGATACGCCAAGGGGAAATAAAAGAACTTTCCCGTCCAGGCGTAATAATAAAATAAAGCTTATTATTTTCCAAATTTTTTTATTAATTACTATTTTTGAGAAAATTAATCACTGTATAAAAATTCCCCCAAGCAATGAATCCAACTGTCCCTTTTATTAATTTTTCTATTTCTATTACATTTTTTATTACTTATATTTTTTTATTCAAAAATGGATTTGAATTTTGCTGTATCAAACTGCTTACTCTCCCCTAAATAATTTTACCTTGTCTAGTTTATAACCAAAAGAGCACAGAGTCATACATAAATAGATAAATAGTAACGGGAGTTAGTTTTGTGGTTTACATTTCTAAAAAAAGATGCTTAATTTTGGGCTAAGAAAGATAAGGGTGATTCTGGAACAGATTTTTGGAAGGGAACTATTTTGAGAATATTTCATACTGACTAGAGCTGTAATAAGCAAGCCATTGTCAATCATTTCAACGATTCAATGAGTCAACGATTTTCTGTAAATCTGTTAAGTATTTTTTGGAAGCCATTTTTTTCTACCGCTATGTTTAGAAGCCTTAAGAACTAGTTAAATAACAAAAAACTAAAACTAATGATCAGAAGAAGATACATAGTTTTTTTATAGGGATGGTTAATATGGGGGTAGTTTTGGTTAAAAACGGAAAATTCATTCGTTTCAAGGATAGGGCATTCCAGAATTCTTAAAGCTTCTAATGACAATAATGATCTTATTTTTTTCGCAAAATGTATGTTAGTATTAAATTAAAAATTTGAAAACCAAGTAATAAATGAAGAATAACTTTTCATTTCCTTTATAATATTTGGATAATAAAGTTTTACTGTTTAATTTCAATTAGTATTCCAGGTTAACAAGAGGTATTCTTAATTTATACATTTGATAAAGTTCAGGCTTAAGAAAGATTGCTTGATTGAGTGTGTAAATGACATCGAAGAAAAACAAACTGTAAATGTTTAGAATTATTATTTCAGGCGTTTAAAATTATTCTCTCACTTCTAATTATCTCAAGTATAAAGATACTACGTTTCATTGATGTAAAATAAAATCAAACATTAGTAACAATAACAACGATTTGTATTTCCTGTTACTTAGAGATACGACTTTCTCCTATCAGCTGTAAAAGCTTTGTTCTGTTTGAGGAAAGAAACTGAAAAAAGAGGACATTTGTGAGCATAACGCCTTGGGAAAGACAATTAAGAGGCCATTTTGTATGACATAAACTATACAGTATTGTTCTTAACTACACTAGTATATGACGGGGTCGTATCGATATAAATTATAATTAAGAGGCCCTATTCATTTTAAAAACTTTACTAATCTGATATATAATCTCATCTCCGCCTCACAAATGAATGAATCTTCAGTGTTTTTATCATGGAATATTTTTAGCTTAATTTTTTATGTTAAGTTTTTTTTGTATGAACCATTTTCCCCAAAGAGGTGGTTGTTTTCTTTCGGCTTTTCCCGGCTTGTAATCAATAGAGAGGTAACCCAGTAATGGTTGTCTCAACCCACAGAGTATGAAGAAACCCCATTCCCTATCATTACACCAAATGACTTACTCAGAAGCAATAAATTTTTTGATCTGATCACTTTTTTTTCTGATCGTTGTTCACGCTCTTCTGATTGTAATTCTTGTTAGGCCTGGGAAATTGATGCCCCAATGGGTTTGGCTGTGTTATTCAAAATATCGGTAATACCTTAATGACCTTTTTGGATATCTTCATAATCCTGCAAATCGGGTTTCTGCAATAAGTTAGCCATAAAAGTTCAAAAGGGGAATACAAATTATAAGAAGCTCCTATATGTCCGATTAGTTATTTTAAGACACGCTGATTTTATGTTTTCATAGTGTGATAATCGTAATTTTATTGGGAAAAAATTTTAAAATAAAACTTGAAAATGTTGAAAACATGAAACAGATTTATAGGAAAATAATGGGCAATGACTTAATGAATATCAATTTCTGTTCGAATAGTAGTTATGTTTTCGTATAAGATTAATTTTAGGATATATAGATATAACCATAGAGTTCATATAACCGGAGATTATATTTTATACCTGCACCTTCAGTTGAACGGACTTAAAAGAATGGATTTTACATGTGCTTTATGTTTACTATAAGAAGACATAACTAGATTCCCCGATTCATATTTTTCTTTTATATAAACTTACGATATATTTAGAAATAAAATTTCTATCGTAAATTAATCGTTTAAAGGTGGTTCCTTTTTTATATGCATCATATTAATGGGCTATTAAGCAATGAATCAGCTAGTTTATATCTGTAAGTATTATTGAATTATTCTTTTTGAAAAAGGTAATTTTTTTCGAGAAAATACGGATGAGACTTGCATTTCTTAATTTTTGTTCAAAGGAATTTACTGTAAACTACCTCGCAAAGGTACGTTGAGTTTCAGTAAGTAACGTGATATTTAAATATTGAAGTAATTGAATAATTGAATTGTGACATCTAAAATTTATCTGCGTATAGGTAATTCTTTATCCAAAATAGCCTAGTTATTAAATGTATAAAATCTATTATTATTTATTAAAAATGAGAACTACTGTCCCTTTTTTTCTCAAATCAAAAACTATGAAATCAGTTAACTTTTTCAAAATCACTACCTTGGGTACCAAATTTACAATATAACAATAACTCCAAATTTTATTAATTATACCTATATAAATTAATTAAAAGTTTGAAAGCGCACGCTTTTACAGGTTCACTGAAAGACAATCAACATAAAACAAGAACAATTTCTTTTTAATAACAGATAGACTTGCTTCTGCAAAGCTTAACAACCCATTAATTAGATGCATAAAAAATAATCAACTCTAAACAATGTCCTTGAATGGGGTTCGCTCTTAACGTTTCTGCAGATCCTGATACAGTTCCTGCTTAAAATAAGACCTGAGATTGAAGGGTTTATTAATCTAATTAAGTGTTTATCTTCATGCATCTTCTACTACAAAGCGATCTATGAGAGCGAGTTTATATTTACAATTAACCGGTTGATATTTTGTTTTTTGACCGAGGATCTACTGAGACACTTGAGTGTACTTACTTATTAATTTCTCAAATTGATTTGAGGAATACCGAATGAGGAAGACAGCTAGACTCATGATACAGTATGAACTTATGGTCGCTCCGAAAAGAGTTGCCCAAGGGGTATCATGATTAAATGTATCGTGCTCTAGTTAGCCCAAATGGATTCACCTGAAAACTGTCACTTGAAATTATTATCTAATCCTACTGCCAATGAATTTCTTGTTCTTTTTCTCGTTCTTTGGATGAGTTTTTACTAATCGAACTTAAGGTTTAGAAAAAGGAAACAAATGGAAGTAGGACCTGAATCTATGTGGATTGTGGAATATACCTCTTGTTTCTTGAAATATTTATTGAAAATAAATACGTTGACTGGGCTTATTTATTTGATAATGTTTTTTTTCCTGTAAAAAATTATTTCAGGAAAAGAGGCATGTAGGTTTCGTTTAAAAATGCCATGCATTAAATTCTGTTATTATTAGGGTTTTTTGTGTGTATGCAAATTAGATTTTTAAAACTTAAACATTTAATCTTAGACATTAATTTAGTTTCTATATTTTTTTACAAAATGTCGCTAAAATATAGATACTTCTTTATTATTAAAGCGACGAAAAATGAGCTCATTATTTTGGTATTATGAAATATTCAAGATACTCTCTCAATTAATTTGCATGGGTTCTGATATTAAGAAAATAAACTGTGTACATACAATTGGCAAATCTTAGTGAACCATATATTGATTCTACTTACGTAAATAACTGATAGTTGTGCAATATGCAGAGCTGTATGTTTTAAAAAACTATTTTTACTATGGTCAAAATACAGGGTCCCCATATCCCATTCCTATCTCGACACTGTAGTTCTGTAAAAAAATCACGAGTTTTAATTACATGAATTTAGACTAACCAGCTGCTATAACGGGGGGAATTCATTTTTGATAAATAAAAATTGCAGTATTCCTTCAACAGAAGTTTAGTTAAATCTTTGTTAAAATGACTTTCTTTCAAACCGAACATAGGGGCTTATTTCAAGGAAGTGCTACTTTTCGTCAGTATGTGGTACTAAAGCAAGTCCCGATTACCCTGAGAATCTTTGTAGTTCTGCCCTTATTCACTAACTAGCTAAACAAAAAAAATCTATGGTAAAACGGTGCAATTTGATACAAGGGGCACATTGATACGCTTTCAATATTTCAAAAACTATCAAGATTATTAAGGTCTCGTCTAACGAAAAGTAGCCTTTATGTGACTAAGCATAACATATGAAACCATTAAGCTCTGTTATAAGTCTATAAATTTTAGTGAAAGAAACTAAATTTTTTCCTCAAAAATTTTCAAAAGTAAATTTCTAAGTAAACTGTAAAATCTTCCTTAAGCTATTCTACTGGGAATACAGACATCTGTAAATTAAAAAAACAAGTTTATCCTTGTTACCTATAGGGGGTATATTTAAATTTTAAATAACCTTAGCTAAATTTTTTTAACAATGATTTTTGTTCATAAACAACAAATGGGGCAAATTGATAAATTTTAATGTGGGGTACTTTGATACCCTTGTGGGGCACATTGATACTTATAAAAGTTATCATATTTTGCGTTGGGAGATAAATATCTTTCGGTAATTTTAAAAAAATCAGTTATGAGTTAGTTAAATCTACAGTCAGGATATTTATGTCAATTTTTGATAATTTTTTGAGACTCAATTTTTGAGTCTTAGGGTTTTATTAAGTGTTTGAGATTGGAAACTGCTTGTATTGGAGATACAAGTATTTATGCAGTTATAATATGAAGTTATATGCAGTTATATTATGTTATATTAGTTATATGCAGTTATATTATGAAGTTATTATTATGCAGTTGATAAATACATGACCAAACGATGGAATCAAGTACTCTGAAACATCTGAGAAGTTCTAAGCACTTTTATAGTTAACAAAGAACTGTATTTAAAAAAAAGTGACAAAGTAGGCCAAAACTTATCAGTTAATTAGTGTTTTGTTTTTTCACTTTTGTATGATTTTCGACTAAGATACCTTTGAATTTTTATTCAACTAATTCAGCAGCAACTGTACCTATGAAAATCTGAGAATTAGGTATTTCCATATTTAGATATTTGTTAAAAATGACCGTTGTTATCATTAATCTCTCTTAATAAATAACCTCTCTTAATAAATCTCTCAAAATCAGGATCAAATCAGTCATAAAACCAAAGTCAGGAAAAAATCAGGGATCTCTTAATAAATAGCGCTTATTATTTTCCAAAATTAGTTACTATTTTGACCAAATTAATCACTGTATCAAAATACCCTATAAGCAATGTATCCAACTGCCCCACCAGTGGGGCACTTAGATAAAAAATTGATTTTTTTTACAAAAGTCGTTATGTTTTAATTTTCATTGATAATTGATTCCATAAAGTTGAGTAATTCTTAGATAATTTTAGAAAAAAAGTATCTGAAGTCATTTTTTCTACTCAAAAAATGCATTTGAGTTTTGCTGTATCAAATCGCCTCACTTTCTTCCACACATTTTTACGACAAAAATTAGCTGAAATACCTAACCTCGATTATAACCATTTTTACATTTTGTAAACTTCGAATATTCAAACTCATGCACAAAGAAATATATTTTAAGGAGTACAACGTGCCTGATTGTTCCCATTGAAATCCTCTTAAATTTAAATCGTCCCTGGAAGACAGAAACCTCGTATTTTCCCATTTGTTTCATACCCTAAAAGACCATCATCAAACCGAAATCCTCCAACGGGTGAATAAGCTGTGAAATCAGCACTTATTTCTTTCGCAAAATGTGATCTCGTGTCTGAAACCATTGATCATTTGGGCTATAAGATAGAGATCAGGGCAATAGATGACACGCAAAGTCAAAGTTAAAAATAATCACACTTGGCCTGTTAATGTACGGAAATAAGATGTCCACTCTTACGGATGTTTCGTTCTGTTAACCTCTTAACACGCAATGAAGTGTTA
Organism: Tetragnatha versicolor; assembly: GCA_024610705.1. Lineage (NCBI taxonomy): Eukaryota > Metazoa > Arthropoda > Arachnida > Araneae > Tetragnathidae > Tetragnatha > Tetragnatha versicolor. The sequence continues at coordinate 51,637,743 of JANDEH010000010.1, read as the reverse complement.
AACAACTGTTTATGTTCAAGAATAATCTGGACTTCATAAATATTAAACTTTCGATGAATAAATCTTAAAGAAAATGTATTTCCCATTTAATCTTTTTATATTGGATCTTTTCAATACCTTATTAATTATGAAAAAACTCATGGTGTAAAATTTTAAGAACTTTATTCATTGCCACTTTTAAAAAATAATAAGTTCTAATAAAACCCAATTGTTATCTCTACCAAATCCATTTAAATCCTTTTTCCCTGAGGATATTAGAAGTTCTTTTTGTCTTATGAGAACACGGGGGAAAATAGTTCTTTTTCTTATGACTTTATATTTTTAAAATAGTAATTAATAATAATGAAGAAATCTCAAACGCACATATTTTCATATCTATGTAACTTACTTTTGTGCCTTACTTTGATAAAAAAAATACTGCTCTTGAACTAGTGTAAGTTTTAAGTAAGTAAAATAAAAAACCACAGAAAAAAATAAGGGAAGTTTTTTATATTGTAACTTTTAATTTATTTAAACGAAATATATAAAAACTCATTATTTTATGGTTCTAAAAATATTTTAGATACTTTTTAAACTTCTGGGAGTAACAAGCTAGTATGTTACTTTTAACTAACGAGTTTTTAAATAAAAATTTTATAGATACAAAAAAATGTACATTTTTAAATTTTCCAATTTTATATTTTAGCTACGGTTAAGTTATTTCAAGTTAATTTCAGTATTAAAATAACTTCATTTCTTAAAACAATTAAAAGGGATTCAGTGAAGAAAATCTTTTTAAAAGCAAATAGAAGTTTTTCATTAAAAAAATTCAAATTAATACACTTTGTGAAATCTAAAAGTTGAATCTAAAAGTCAAATCTTTGTGTATCTAAAAGAAGTCTTATATTCAATCGGTTATTAAAACGCGATTTCTAAAGCGGTATATCAATATAAACTATGTAATAGTAATAGTAAAAAATATAATTTTAAGTGGTTGTGATAACCTTGTTTTCATAATAATGAAAATTAATCATTACTCACAAAATTTATAACTGTATATTTTGTATTGATAAAAATGTAATAAATATGTAACAAATAGAATCTTATTCAATTTTTTATCTTCAAAGAAATAAATGGAAAAACGTTTTGACTCTGTAAGGTCGTGTAGGATTCAAAAATGTTTGAAGAGATTGTTTCTTAATATTATTTCATTTGATGTGTTCTCTACTCTAAAGAGAATTCCAAATTTTCAGAATGAATTGAGAGTTAATAGAATGATAATTCTATTATTATAGAATTTTCTTTCCTTTTTTTTCAATTTTTTCTTCGACATTTGAAGTTTGATACTTTTTTCTATTTCACACTGACGATTACACTTTAACGGGATCCGGTTAAAGCAGTCAAATATCCCGAAAATTGTATGATAATGAAAAAAAAAAGAGGTAATTTTTAAAATAAAAAATGGGTAATTGTATCGAATAGAATAAAGGGGTTCTGCATTGGTTAAAAACACATTTGTTGGCAGTTTCTAAATGAATAAAATTTAGTACTATACTTAGTTATGTAAAAATTATGTACTACTATGTAACTTGTGATTAAATAATGAATTATATTCGTTACTGTTAAGACAAAAGTTAAACTGATGAACCGAATTTGCTGTTAGGTAATGCATTTTCTCTATTGATTTAATGAGATAGTGGGCAATACCAGCATTTTTTGAAAACAGAAAAAAATGCATTTTTCTAGTTAAGGAAATAGATCTAAGTCCAAAAATCGACTATAAAAGTTTCAAAAAAATTTAGTTAATTAAATAATTAAAAATAAAATTTGAGACAAGCCCTGAGTCTTAGTTTAGGATTGAAGTACGTCACAACTAATTCGGCCTTACTTTAAAGTAAAACCCAACAATAACTTTGAATTGTTTAAATAATTAACTAATTGTTTAAAATAAATGTATAGGATTGAAGTACAGTTGGGGAAATAAAAAACGACTTAGTTGCGATTTCTGGCGAACCACTTGGGTTAGGAAGACAAATGAGGTGTCATTTTTCATTGTTTAAAGTATTCTTTAATCAAAAAAAAATTTCGAGACCTTAGGGGGTCGTCTTCATATTAAACGAAACACTAACTTATTTTTTTCAATGAGGACCCCCAATTATTATGATATTTTCTGAAAGGCCATCCCTCAAAACCCTTAAATACCAAGTTTCATCCAGATTGATTCACAATTAAAAAATTTTTGAAAAATAAAAAAAAAATTAATTTTTATAATCGTGAAATATTTTGATAGTAATCGATTCAGGTAGTAATTTTATGTATAAAACCAAAATTTCAATCGATTTCACCGAATAGTTTTTGATAAAAACGAACTTTAATCTTAAGGGGCGGTATACCGTTGCCGAATGCATACCGCGAATATTCTTTCTTGTTCGTTTTCATCAAAAACTATTCAGTGAAATCGGATGAAATTTTGGCTTTACACATAAAATTACTACCTGAATCGATTACCATCAAAATATTTCATGATTTTAAAAATTAATTTTTTTTTAATTTTTCAAAAATTTTTTAATTGTTAATCAATCTGGATGAAACTGGGTATTTAAGGGTTTTGAGGGATGGCCTTTCAGAAAATATCATAATAATTGGGGGTCCCTATTGAAAAAAAAAAGTTAGTGTTTCGTTTAATATGAAGACGACCCCCTAAGGACTCGAAAATTTTTTTGATTAAAGAATATTTTAAACAATGAAAAATGACACCTCATTTGTCTTCCTAACCCAAGTGGTTCGCCAGAAATCGCAACTGAGTCGTTTTTTATTTCCCCAACTGTACATCACATTTTGAAATTTGACGTTTTCGCGCCAAAAAGTCAAACTTTGAAATTAAATTAAAAAATAGTCATCTTAATTAAAAAAATTTTGCACGTATATTCCACTTGAGGGTGTTATGTTCAGTGTTATGTTTAATATTTTATTCCTCGGCACGTGCGATCATGCTTCGATGTGTGCTATGGAAATTTTTAACATCTTAGTAGTATAAAGATATTTACATTACTACCCTTACTTACGTCCTTATTTTCCACATACCTTTTTTGTGTACAGCAGATATGGCATCCTAAATTTTTCCAACACAACTGTCTCGAAAAATATGAGTTGTAGAGGTATACAGTTTTCGGGACATTTTTTATGTACTAAATAAACATAAGGAATCTGGCTGGTTTGTTTTGAAATAGTTTATTTAGTTTGTAACTTTTTTGAAGCATTCTAAATAATGTATATAAACAAACTTTCTTCTCTTATTTAATCTATTATACTTTTGCAGATTACGGTTCAAGATCTTCGTAAGCAGCGTGCTACTGATCAGCGTCTTCTTAAAAAATGTTGAGCCATCATCCCTCTTCAGACTCGAGAAAGCGGCAAAGTCCACGTCCAAACCCCAACTATCTTCCTCCATGACAACCGTCACAGTGAGCTTACCCAGTACAACAACATCTAAACCAAATACCCCTCGCACCACCCTTCGTCCGAAACCCGTCTCCAGAAGAACAACCACAGCCCCCACCAGTACAACCAGAACTACCCTGGCGGCAGTACTGAAACAACAAGCATCCACATCCAGTACTAAGAAAAAGCAGACTGAAAAGCCTTATTCGACCACTACCCTCTCCCCCATAGAAATTATGAATCGGCTGTACCAGATGCACGGCATGGCATCGCATGGGGTGTCAAGCTATTCGTCTCATTACTCTTCGTCTAGTGCGTCTTCATCTAACAAAAAGAAGGATGAACATAAAAAGCCTTCCTCTTCATCTAATGAATCTTCCATGGATGATATCTACAAACTTCATGCGATGGCGTTGGCTCATGGTTCTACCGGAACTAGGAATCCTCCCTCTTCTTCAAGTTTTCCAACAGCGAAACCATCAAATGACGATTCGAAACAAAGTTCCCATTCCAAGAAAAACACGATGGAGCACATCTTCCAGCAACATTCATCCATGCCTTCGTCTATGCATCACATAATGTCGCAGCACTCCCAACCAAGCAGTTCCAAAAGAAAACCAGAAAAGACGAGTTCCCACGAATCCTCAAGCTCTTCCATATCAACCTTCATGCAGCCTTTACTGAAACAACTCACTCCAGTGGGAGCAGGTTTAAGTGTTGTGCTGGCTCCTTTGTTACTCTTCAGCGGATTCTTGCAATTTTTCAGCAGCATGAGTTCATTTTTGAATGGTTTTGCTCAAACAATCCTGCCAAATAGGCGCCCGACTATTGGGCAGAATATCCAAAACCAAAACAGCTATTTCCAGAACCTAGGGCCAGACCACTTACAAAGGCAACCGAGAGAATGGATGATGCATCCAAGTAACATGGAAAAAATTCAAGAACTTACAGAGCTTTTTATGAAAGCTATGAAAGAGGCTGAAATGCACTGATGCTCTTTTTAAAACTGTACTGTCCAATTTCTTTGGAAACGGGCAGTGGTGCCATTTTGGTAATTCACGCTACTAAGAAAACACGATTTTACGTCATTGATAAAATAATGTCTTGGGTAATGCGTGAAATATCATACATTTATTTATTGCATATATTATATATGATGTTTATATATTTTATAATTTATTACAATTTTTGTTTTTAAATAAAACTAAAGATGGAATCCAGTTTTCTTTTTAATTCTCATTTAAAAGTGATTAATGTTTTTCAAAACTGTTAAATCTTCTTTTAGAGCTTATTACCCCATTAATCGGTTATTTTAAGTTTTAAATAATAATGGTTAAAATGTGATCACTACAGAAGCACAAATATAAGTTGAGAATAAATTTGTACTAATACTAAATAATAGTTTTTATCAGACACTTTATGCTAGGGTATTGTAAACACGTGTGACTATTTAGACTTAAAAACAAATAAATATTTTACATTATACAGGGTGTTTCAGATAAGTGTTTCAAAACTTGTAGTAGGGGTAGGGCACACTTATATAACCATATTCACAGCCATCGGCGTCGGTGTTAACCAGCAGCTAAGGAGAAAAAAATAAGCTTTTTACCGACTCTGATTGATGAAATCCTACTTTGACCAAAGATTTAACACCAACTCTGACGACTGTGAATATGGCCATTGCAGTCATATTCACAGCCATCAGCGTCAGTGTTAAATACTAGGTCAAAGAAGGATTCCACCAATCAGAGCCAGCGAAGAGCTAGTTTTTTTTTCTTTAGCTGCAGGTTAACACCGACGCTGATGGCTGTGAATATGGCTGTTAGACGACTCAAAATCACTTAGGAATGGCGGAGGGGGGTCGAAAATGCACCCGTAACGAGGTAGGGGTTTTTATAAGCAGGCATAGGAAGTTGAATATCCCCAGTGGAAATTGACACGTAATCTTTTAAGATCGAAATAAAACCATCGATTCCGGCAATTATTCCATAAAACCAATAAAAGAGCTGAAATTTCAGCTCCTAAATTGGTTTTTATGTAAAAAATACAAGAATCGAACGATTTTGCTGGTATCCAATTTTAAAAGGTTACGTGCTAATTTCTAGTGGGGATTTTACTACTTCCCATGCTCACTTATAAACACCCCTAGTTCGTCAGGGGTGCATTTACAACCCCCCCTTCTTAGGTGATTCTGAGTCCTCTAGGTGTGCCCTGCCTCCTAGAAATTATGAAACACTTATCTGAAACACCATGCATATGCGCAAACTTAATGAACATTGCTGATAAAACTTTTTTGAACAGTAATGTTTCCATTTTATATTTCACTAAAAAGTTTTTATCGTTCTTTTGAAAATTAAGGCTATAGTGCATTTAAAATATCTTTTGCATATCACATCATTATCTTAGGTTAAGGGGAAAATCTCTTTCAATATCCAAAATTAGTTCAATTCAAAAGTTAATTAAGAAATAAAAAAACCTCGCTCGGAATCCTACGAGAACGGGCGAGATCGCTACAAGCGAAGTAGAGTTTGCCCGAGTGCCCCGAACATACGGGGCGGAACGGGATATCCAAACTACTATATACATTGTTTCGTTCAAACTCAGGTTAATTTTCCCATAAAACTAAGTTAACCATTTTTTAAAATTATTTATAAAAATATTGTAGGGGTATGACAGTTAATCTATTTATTTGAAAAAGGAGTGATTTGTTTTCTTCTGACAAAAGTAGAGGGTTAAAAATCACCTAAAACACGCTTATGTAATATTTAAATTGCGCCTAAAATGAAACATGCATACTTATTTATTGATGATCGCAAAGAGACAACGAAAAAGACAACTCTAAAATATTATTTTCATTTCTGAGAATTTTTAATAACAATATGAATTAATTCTTTTATGAAGAAAAATGGCCACATATGAGATTAGTTTTCTAAAAAATGTATTTATCCTTCTCCAATAAAATATTTAAAAATATCAAACATAAATCCTGCTGTAAATTAAACAGAAATATTATTGAATTCGCATCTCTGTACTTCAATTTCAAGCTCATATTTTTTTTCTCTAAACTACTGAAGTTTTATTTTGAAATTTTTGCTAAAATAATGTGCTCATTTGAAGAAAATAACATTTTAACACGTGGCAAGAGTTTAAAAAGAAAATAATTTGTAAATTTATACTATTCTTATTAAAAGTACGGAATTTACAAAAATAATAGGTGTGAAAAGGTAAGTAGTACAATTAGTCTACTTAAAAGACCAAATGGAGTTATTTAAATTCATTACGAAAAGTTACTTGATAATTCGAACTTAAGATAAATTCATAAAACTTTTAACTTATGTATAAAATTTTTTGGGTAGGAAAGTACCAAGGTGTCCTAGTTAAATGAATAATAAGAATAGATAAATTAATCAATATTAAGCTAAAACATCAAGTAACTTCAAAAGTAGGTGATGTCAGAAAATGTGTACATTGACATGTCACATTCTGCTTTAAAGGTAAAACTATGACGTTCCTATAGCACTAACTTATAAACACAGTATCACACCATGAAATTTTCCCCTAAGTGTTCTTTTTATAAAAGCGCGAGCGTCACTAATTATAACAAATTTCATACCTTTAGATGAAGCAAGATGAAATGAAACAAGCTTGTTTCCATTGAGACTCAAACTCTTTTTGTTGTTCTAGCACTTTCCCCAAAAGACAGAAGTAACAAAGAAGTGATACCTGTTTTCCCACAGTATTCTGGGTCATTTTGGGCCCAGATGACCGATCCTCCTTGAAAAATGCGATCAGTGGTTTAAGTTCCTTTTTTTTTTCGTTGAGCAATCTGGGCCCGCAGGGCATTAGGAAAAAAAAGGACTAGATTCTTGTAGAAACACTGAAACAAAATGTAATAAAACTATTTCATTATTAAATTATTTAAAAAGAGGATGTTATATTCTCGTACCCTAGTCTTTTATAACTTATAGAATATTTAAAAGTATAATTACTTAGGATATAGCTTTAATGTCTGAAATATAACGTAGTTTATCCTCAATAGTTTCGATTTGAATCTTATTAATGAGGTAGCTATACAGGGTGTCCCACGAGAAGTGGCCCAACCCTTTAACTTTTGAACCCCTACAGATATAGTCATGAAAGTGGGGTCTAGGTATAGTAAAGTGACCATGCCCTATCCGATGAGATAACTTTCAACGCCCTCTAGCGGAAAAATTAGGAGTTATAATTTTTATTTTAAAAACTGTGTGAGGTATGTGAAAAAAGTCAATGACTAAGTTGTAGAGCATCATCGATTTAGTAGGAAAAGACACCTTAAGCAGAAAAATATCTTGAATAAAATCCCTAAAACGCACGCTCAAATAGGTTGAATTTACGTAGATTTTACATCTTAAAACGCTCCTCATGAGGCGAAAATGAGAAATTTTCAATTTAATGAACTAAGAATGCTTTTAGTCATTTACTTAAATCATAAAAATAAAAATTTCTCATTTTCACCTCGTGAGGGGCGTCTTAAGACGTAAAAACTACGTGAATTCAACCTAATTGAGCTTGCGTTTTAGGGGTTTTATTCAGGATATTTTTCTGCTTAAGGTGTCTTTTCCTACTAAATAGATGATGCTCTACAACTTAGTCATTGACTTTTTTCACATACCTCACACAGTTTTTAAAATAAAAATTATAACTCCTAAATTTTCCGCTAGAGGGCATTGAAAATTATCTCATCGGATAGAGCATGGTCACTTTACTATACCTAGACCCCACTTTCATGACTATATCTGTAGGGGTTCAAAAGTTAAAGGGTTGGGCCACTTCTCGTGGGACACCCTGTATATCTTACGGCTTTAAAAAATATTATTTCTTAGTATTTCTTTTCACGAAAGACAACCTAGTATGTATATACATTATGTAAAACCTGAAGTTTATCACCAGGTTAATTAAATATTTATTTATACAATTAATTTTAGATCTAGGTGACGTCATATTTTTCCTCATTGGTGAAATTAATTTTCTCAAAAAATAGAGTCTTATTGAAAACACATAAAATACGTATATGTTAAGTGCAAAGTGATTAATTGGGCATTATTAATAATGCCCAATTAAGTGAAGGCGGGCAAAGTGATAAATTTCATTGATAAATGACATTGAATTTATCACATTGCCCTCTTCCACTTCAGGCATTATTAATAATGCCTGATTTATCACATTGCCCGTAACATATACAGGGTGTTTCCAAAGTCCGTTTCGCGGCTTTTATTTGGAACCAACGTGTCTTTGGGTCACGGAAGTAAGGTCTACCCCTAGTTATGTGACCCTGGAGAATCCATTGAGATGGCTTACAGCGCCCCTTGTGGCGAAATAAAAAAGTAAAAAAATTAATTTAAAAACTACAGAAGAAAGACGAAAAACTTCAGTGAGAGTGTTGATGCCAACGTTCTGAAGAACTCATAGAAAAAAAAATTCATGAAAATAACTTGAATATTTGCGGAGATGCTAGAACGTAAAAATAGCACTTTTTCAGACCGTAAAAAAATAATAAATTTGCAAATTTGCAATTTTTTTCAGTTGTAGTGTGTAGTTTTGTGTTTTTTTAGTTGAATAAAGGCAAAATTTAATCAAAAAATTGAATAAAATTTTTCTTTTTTGAGGTCTAAAAAAGTGCTATTTTCGCACGCTAATAACCGCGAATATTCAAGTTATTTTCATAAAACTTTTTTTCAGTGAGTTTTTCATAACGTTGGCAAAAATACTTTAACACTGAGCTATAAAACAAACTGGAGTGACTAGTTAGCATGCCGAAACCGCATCACACCACGGAAAGGATTTCCATCTTCTTTTAATTTTCCCCATCTGTTAAACCAGTTGCATACACAGAATGAAACGACCATTCTAAATTTTGCTCATAATATTTTAAAAAACAGGCATGGGCGGATTAAAAGATGGTCATGCGGGGATTGCCCCGATTGCCTCTAGCCCCAAATGCCCCGATTGCTGCGAGCAATCGTGGCAATTTAACCTTCCGCGTCGGCACAATCGGTCGCTTTTTATAGTATCGGAAGTTGTCACTCCAGTTTGTTTTATAGCTCAGTGTACTCTAATTGAGGTTTTTGCTCTATCTCCTTTAGTTTTTAAATTATTTTTTTAACTTTTTTATTTCGCCGCTAGGGGCGCTATAAGTCATCTCAATAGTTTCTCCAGGATCTTCACTAGGGGTAGACCTTGACCCTAGGACACGTTGGTTCCAAATACAAGCCGCGAAACGGTCTTTTGAAACACCCTGTATATTATGCATAAGACACAAAATGTATTTTAAGTCCTGAAAACTTATAATTTAATTATCAAACAACATTAAAATATTTGTTCAATATTTTTAAAGGGTATTTATACAATTTATATGTGTGTAATACTGTACATAATAAAAATTATTTACAAAAATTGAAAATTTACTCTTTTTATATGCTTTTACATCTAACAATTAAAAGTTAAAGTCGTTAAAAATTAATTTTTCATGAATATTTCTTTGAATATTTTTAAGGCCATTAAGAAATTATTAGCCTTTAAAATGCATTCGACAAAAACACGTTCGTAATTTCAAACGAAGGCGACGGTATAATGTTAAAATTTTAAATGTTTTTCGAAAATTAGCAATTTTTTATTCAAAATTTATCAATAGCATTTGAATATAAAGTTCACAACTATTCACTTCTAATATATGTGCGCCTAGCAAAAACAATAGCTGAAAATATATATTACCTTTAAAAAGTGTAAAATTTCGGTATTAAGTAACATATTTCTAAGTTTCTATAACATTTTTATGGCGCAATATGATCGAACTTGATTCTTGCACCATAAAACACCAACCAAACCAAACCCCAAACCTATAAAATTTTTTTAGTCTTGGAAATATATTTAATTCGGAAAGTTTTTGAAGGTTTATATTTTTGAAAGTGAAATTAATTGGCTTCGATGTAAAATATGGAGGGTATTATTAGCCGTTTTTTGAGGATTTAAAAAAAAAGATTCCAAATGAGCTTCCTCGGAATTCTCAAAAAAAATTTTTAGAATAGAGATATTAAAAAACATATTTTCAAATGAATTAAAAAGTTTATTTGGGTATTAAATTTAGTGAAAAATATCCCTTCGTATTAAATAAGGTTTCTTGAAAAAATTATTATTTAATATTAGTTAGTAGTTATATTTTAAGTGTTGGAATTACCAAGTGCGTATTGTTTCATTGTAAATTGTACATTTTAATGATTTGGTTAAGATGAATAGTCATATACGAGGGTTGTTTCTTTATTATTTTTCGTTTTGCTCCTAAAAAAAAGTAGTAGGAATTTCCAAATAATTTTGCTTCATCCTTGAGGATAAATATCCCTCTTTAGTGGAAAACATCGGACATTTTTTTTATTATTTATCGAGTTTACACCTCCTCGAACTTATTTTCAGCCGGCCCAATCCATAAAGAATTTATCTTCCTTTAAAATCTGTTCGCATTAACAATAGACAATCGGCAGGCAGGTGATTTTTGCAGCATGCTATTGTGCATGTTTAAAACCATATGTTTGGCACATAGAGTTGTTTTACATCTGCCAAGTTCCAGGCATTTAGTATTCTTGAGCTTCTTGAGTTACAGCCTTAATAAACAAGGCATCGGCTGTCCGAATGTGTCCGATGCGGAGCTCAACGAAAAATCTAAGTTTTCATGAAGAGGGATCGAAACACTTGTGAAAAAGTACGATAAATAAAATAAACATTTAGATAAGTATATCCATTTACATGGTGAAGTGAATACAAAATTGAAAAGACATGACACTACATACAGAAACACAAATAAAGTACAAATATCTAGCAATGCATGGAAACACTGACTTAAAATTACGCATAAAATTCAGCCAGATCACTTTTTATTTTTAGGAAGTTATCAAACAATATATCGGTGTTGGGAAGATTATTGACCAATTTTATGAATTGTATTAAAGGTTGATTGATTAAGTAATATATAAGTACACTGTAAAAAAAGAACGTCTTTTAACGTATTATTTTCCGTGAATTTTTCATGGATTAATTCCGTAAACTACAAAACGGAATTTTCATCGTGAAGTTTCCTTTTTTGTAATTTTCCTCTCCTCACGCATGCGTATTGTACTATTTCTCCACTAGTTTTGGTGAGACTCAAATATAGTTGTAAATAAGTAATGGAAGTTTGTGCAAGCGTCTTCAGGCGAAACGAACCTTCAGCAAATTTATTATGGGTAAGTTAAATATATTGTTTTTATTTTTTGTATTATTGGCCGTAATCGGGATCGGGTTAAAGGCGTGGGTTTAAATGATTTAGGATGGAACCTAGCGCGTCTCGAATGGGGTAGTGGTAGAGCGTCAGTCTGGAGTGCACATGGTCGTAGGTTCGAACCCCAGTAATTATTTTTCAGTAAATTTAATTTTAAATTTTTATTATTCCATTAAAAATTGCAAGAATTAATTTCTCTTGTTTAACAGTCATTCCTTATTTAATTAAATTCATTGAGTTTTTTTAAATGTTTTACTTTATATAATTTTTTTTAAAAATGTTTTTAATTATTAATTAATTGAAAATAAAATTATTTCGCTAAAATATTTTATAGAAACAGCAAGAATCAAGTCCACAAGGATGCGCATTGCTAATAAAGTATAAAAATCTTGCAGGGATTGTGAAATACAGTACAAAACAGTACATCGGCAGCCTAGCAACGGCCGTAGTAAACGTTACCATGCGTTAAAATACAGGGTGTCCCAAAACTAACTGAACGATTTCAAAAATTAATAAAAAATAAACTAAGAGAGATAAAAATATGCGGTCAGCTGCAACTTACTTCATTCGCCAAAGAATTTTTTCACACCAAATTTGAAAAATTCGAAGTTCACGAACGTTTTAACAGATGGCGCCAATAAAATTTCGAAAATAGGGAAGAACAATAGCCCAAATCCCTCTTTCAAAAACGTCATAGGGATATTGAAATCTGGGATAAAATCGATTCTAGAATCGAATAAGAATTATTGAATACTTGATTTAAATCTTCATTCCAGTCAGAAAGGCGAGTTTTAAAACAATTTGACTGATTTGATTGTTTAAAATTGAAATTCAGATGGATCGCATACGTTTCCAATGCACATTTTTCTTAACACTGAATCCAGCATGTTTAATTTTTTTAAACTTTACATTTTGCATTCATTTAGTTTGTATCATAAGGAATACCGTGTTTAAACATTCAATAAAAATTTCTTAGAGGGTCTTAAACTTTTTAAGTGTCTAAATTTCCTCATACTGTTCTAGATTTTAAAGACTACATAAATTTTTGATTGCAAAAGAAAACTAATTCAATTAGACTGCAAGTTTGTATTTCGAGAATCCTTTATTTCTACAAACCTGTTGTAGGAATACGGGATCGTTAGCTTAACAGATTGTGATTGAGAATGATCGTAAGGATAGATTCATATGTATCATTTTCGCACGATAAGTACGACGGTCGATCCCCAGTTGATTCCTCCCCATCGACATGGTTTGACACTCTCGTGTAACGGCAAGGCCTAATGAGATAGTCGGGACGCGTCAATCCAACACCAAGAACGCTGCATTATTTAAGAAAAGTTGATATATTTTTTCGCGCGTTTCGTGCGATTTGATTCATCAAGAGTGTTCTGGGGGGTTTGATGCAAAGCGATTGGCGCGTTCCAGCCCTGTCATTGATTCTTGCAATTTAATACGCGAGGAACCAATGGTCAGACACGTCATGTTTAAGTCAATGCCTGTGGGAGTTTTTTTTAACCTACGCGGACGCGCGTCGCGATCGCTCTAGAGTTGAACAGCCATGGCGATGACGTGCATCGTGGTGATCCCAGGGGTTTTATTTATTTTTTTTGTTCTGGTGCCAGTAACTATACCTTCAAGATAATAGAAAATAAATCCGTAAGGGTGACGCGAGACGCAAATCACCGTTGCATATCCAACAGAAAAATGCACCCTTAGAGATTGGTAGAAGTGATTGACTAAGGGAGGTTTTTAAACGATTCGACCTCACATCAATGCCATGCCAACGCGCCTTGACCCTCAATGTTAAAAAAATCAGGTCCTACGATTGCTCAATCACCATGTTTTACATTCTCTGTTAATCCTGAATGATTCACACTAGTGAATCACTAGTTTCCACAGAAAAGTGACGGAGTAAAGAGTGAAACGCCAATTCACACAAATAGTGATGTCTGAATGAGCCTTAACTCCCCCTCCATCCAAACAAAAAAAGATAAAACCAGTAGAGGGGCTTGAATGAAGGGTTAACTTTGAAATTCAAACAATCTGAATACGGAAAAGTGTGTCTTGGCATAGCGATCCATCTAAATTTCAATTTTAAACAATCAATCAAAGATCATTTTCGATGGGTCAAGAGAATTAATTTTTCAAAAAGTATCAGTTTCTAAAAGTTTTTTCAAAAATCTAATAAAAGTTTAATCGGTCAAATTGTTTTAAAACTCGCCCTTCTCTCTGACTGGAATGAAGATTTAAATCAAGTGTTCAATAATTCTTATTCGATTCTAGAATCGATTTTATCACAGATTTCAATATCCCTATGACACTTAAGGAAGAGGGATTCGGGCTATTGTTTTTCCTTATTTTCGAAATTTTATTGGCGCCATCTGTTAAAACGTTCGTGAACTACGAATTTTTCAAATTTGGTGTGAACAAATTCTTTGGCGAATTAAGTAGATTACAGCAGACCGCATATTTTTGTCTCTCTTAGTTTATTTTTTATTAATTTTTGAAATCGTTCAGTTGGTTTTGGGACACCCTGTAGAAATACTGTGATATACTATTTTTAAACAGATATTTAAACATCGTACGATCGCTTTCTTCACCACGTAGCTGAAGTCTTAAAATATTGCATACCTAACTAGTCTTATTAGGTCGCAAAAATGTGATCTAAATAGTTGTGATAACTTGTAACTTTTGATTAGACTTGTATTACTGTGATCGGTAGTGTAAATTATTTAAAGAATCGTCTATTTGGATTTTACGGATTGTTTGTCATTTTTTTCAAAATTATAATCAGGAATATACTGAATCACAATAATATTAGTAAAAATACGAACAATCCCTAAAATAACGGAAAGTTCCACTCCAATGACGAAAAGATATTAAACGAACGTTCTCTAAAATAACGGAAGGTTTCCCTCCTTTCACAGAAAAATACAAAACGGACATTCCCTCAAATGACGGAAAAAGAAAATACGGATACCTTCTCAAATGATGAAAATAATCCGGCAGCTGTGCTGCCGGGATATTTACGTTTATTGAAGAAAGATTTTTTTACAGTGTAAGTAATTAAGGGTAAGTATTAAGTAATAAGTAATAAATGGTCTATTTCAAGGTGATTACGTTGAAAAGTAACTAAAGATGTTTATTAACCTTCCGTAATAACCTTATTTTTAATATTCATTTTACTTTTTATTTTTAAACCATCAAAAAGGGGGAAAATGTTGAATAAGAGGATTTCTCTAAAACCACGTTCACACATGAAAAGTTAATCTAATTTAACTTAAGAGAGAAGTTAATATAGCTTAACTTAATCTGTCTTATTTTTAAGTGTTCACACTACAACTATCTCAAACCATATGGTGCTACGAGTAAAAAAGGGCGGCCGTCCAAGAACTCGTCTCTAAGTCTAAAACACTCCACTCTAAACTTTTTTACTTTGGGCTTATAATTGCTTTACTTTGCTTATACTTTGGGCTTATTATATTACTTGCAGAATACCAATTTTTCTTCTGGTGTTATCCAGTTTGTTTATCGAAAAATATATTTATTTTGGAAATATATTTAATTTAATAACAATTGTGGCCAATGTAATATCAAATATCAAATAAAAAAAGGATGGCAGTTTGTAGTCAACAGAATCCAGACATTTTAATACCAAAAATGTTGCATTCGTAACGTCTCAGTAATTAGAAAGTTTTTCTCTGGAAACCCGAAAACCGTTCACCCAAACAATTTTTTAGAAAAAACCTGCCTTATTTTGAAATTTTTGTGAAAATCTCAAAGACATTCTTAATATCCAGGGCAGGCGCGGATCCACGGGGGGGGGCGATTGGGGCGATCGCCCCCCCCCCCCAACGAAGTCACCTCACTCATAAAGCTCTCTCCCACCCTCATTCAAAATTCACTTTCCCAGTGTAAAATCGGGAGAAATTTTGGAAGCGGGTATTTTTGCGAGTCACAACTCGTTAACTGATTGCTGGCATACTGAAAATTAGAGCCTAGCGGAGTAAGCGAACAGCCGCGAACGCTCTCTTCAGCGTGCTCGGCTGAGTTCGCGAGCATTCGAGGCGATAGCGTCCAAGTTAAATTTCAGGAGGGGGCAGGGCCTCTTCACCCACCACTTCATACGCCCCTGAATTACTCCAAGTCTCTAAGGTGAGGGTCTGGAAATTTCAAGGAAAAAGTTATGCATTGATGTCAAAATTTCGAGGGGGCTGGGGGCTCTCCATAGAAAAATTTTTGAAATTGGCCTCTTAAAAAACTAGCGTTTCATCGAATTTTGAAACTCTTTGGGGATTTCTAAAAGTAACTTGAAGAATTCCTCAAGGTAACTCGCGGACCCCCCAGGGGTCCACGGACTACAGTTTTAGAACCGCTGAATTAGAGGATAAAAGCAAATTTTCAATTTTACTGCAACTTTTCCGTTTCCCCCTTACCTTCCGATGTGTCATCAAATTTTCCGAATATTTATACTAAAATACTAAACATTAAAGAAAAAGAACGAATACAGTAGGGTGTATCGAAAAAACTTTTTTCGTTAGTGAGGAAAAGTTGTCTAAGGTGGCAGAGAGTACCTGTGATTTTTTCAGAAATTTCGGATAATATTTTGAAGTGTCACATTGAGGTTCCCCACGTTAATCCTATGGAGCGCGCAAGCCAAAAAGGTCGAAAATTGGTTTTTCGCCCCTCATTTGTACCCTAATCACCCGACGAATGTCTTCCCTCGAGTTATGGACTCTATATGATGCATGAATGCCACCCGACAAAACTTGAATAATAGCCTAAATCTCTATATTACGATTTTTTGTATGCTCAAATTTCGTCGAAAATCACGTATTTCCTCGTTCAAATTAGAGCCCACAATCAACATAATATAGAGATTTAGGCAATTACTCAAGTTTTGTCGGAAAGCATACTTCATATAGGGTCGATTACTCGAGGGAAGACATTCATCGTGTGATTAAGGTAGAAATGAGGGCGAAAAACCAATTTTCGGCCTTTTTAGCTTGCGCGCTCCATAGGATTAACTTGGGGAACCTTCAGGGTCAATGTGGCACTTCAAGATATTATCCGAAATTTCAGAAAAAAATCACAGGAACTCTCTGCCAACATAGACAACTTTTACGCACTAACGCTTCATCAATATATCGAAAAAGTTTTTTCGATGCACCCTAGAATACAGCATATCTTCTACAATACCATGTGCTTTTAAAGGAGCTAGTTTTTTTTCTTGCTTACTAAACTTTTAATTTTTTTCATCAATTTTTAAATAGTTTTTTCCTTAAAAATTCTACGACTTGCAAAAACCGGCCCTCATTGTATGTAACCAAAAGGCTCCAACATGAGATTAAACACTTCTTTTGAAAGGCAATTTTCAAAAAATTTCTGGGGGAAGACCCCCAGACCCCCATTTTTACTTTAGGACTTACTTTGTGTAAAAAATTTGACAGAAATTGTACAGGGATTTAAGTTCTACATGCTCATGAAATAGGATCGCCCCCCCCAAACCGAGTCTCTGGATCCGCCACTGATCCAGGGGCATAGACAAAAGAGGATACGGGAATATATATCACTCGAAACTTAATAATTTTCTTTTTTTAACTATGAAAATCACTAAAATTACTCCAGATTCTCTATGAATGCAATTTAATTCCGATCGGGAAATTCTGAAGTCCTTTCGGAAAACTATCAAATCTTACATTCGACAAGCTCGCAAATAGAGAAGTCCTTTAAATCGAACCCAAAAAACCTTTTGGTCATACTATCGCCAAAAGCATCAATCTCAAAATGCAAATCAAATGACTTATAGGGAATACTAAATTAAAAACCAACAATGATATTGCAGAAGCTTAGAGATTATTTCTCCAGTGTCTTCTGAAATAATGATGAATTATGTGAAATGAGTGCTCTAGATCCTTGTCCAAAATCTATAGATGTTACTGGAATTCACAATAGGAGAGAGTGTTGTATCTAAGGATGGTTGTACTACCTTCAGCCACCTCATTTTAAAATTCGGGGGAAAATGTAAATTTGAATTTGGGGTCGATTTTGAATGTAAAGAGATGTTATCTAGTTGCTAACGTGAAATCAGCTCTTTAAAATATTATTTAAATTTATAAAATAAATTTACTGTTTTTAGAGGTTAAAGCATGGTTTAAGTCCGTTTTTTGCGTCCGCAAACTGCCGTTTTGGAAACGGCTGCAGGAAACCAGTTTGCGCACGCAAAAAACGAACTTTAACAGGATCTCAAGCGTTTAATATTGATGGTTCTTACGTGAAACTTTGGACTTAAGGGTTTACAACTATGATCTTTCAGATTATAAAACCAAAAGAAAGGATTTCTAAATACAAAATGAGCTTTTGGCAGAGTTTTCAAATTTTTTTGTGGTTTTTTAACTTTTTCATAATAAAACAAATTTTAAAGTGAAGATTTTTGAGATAATTTTAAATATCATATTAAACCGCAATTTTTGGACCATAATTAAATTTTTACCAATAGTAGTTCTTCTACAAATCGAATTTTTCAATAATTTTCTTAGGTGTCGCTACCTTTTTAACTCCCTGGGATTTGGTCTGGGACCCCCAAATCCTATGTGATTCTGACTCGTTTAGGTGTCTACTGTCCCCCTTAGAAGTGTGACTCATTATTTATTGGACACCCTGTATACACTCAAATTGAATTATGTAAAGAAAATAAAGGCACAGCAAGGCTTTAAATTTTTATGCTTCTGGATATAGACGGAAAAAACATCCAAATTATCAGTGTTACAAATAAAATTTAATAATGATCGCTTGAAAATATTAGCAGATGGAAAACTCTGAAATTCTATAGGCAAAAAATTTTATAATTTAGGAGCAAGATAAAAAAATGTTTTTTGAAAATTTCTTTATGAAAACGGGGAATATTAAATATTATAGTGGTTCTTCTATTTGAGGTATGAATTTTTAAGTCGCAAATATTTTTATGGTGATATAAAAAAGTAACATTCGATAAAATGGAAAATGGCGAATAAGTAAAATTTTTGAATTAAATTTACAAATCTATATATTCTAATGGTTTTTTCAGTACCTCTGGTGTACCTCAGGGTTCAATATAGGACCACTATTCTTTATAAATGACATTTCAAATCTCTTTCAATCTTGTCTTTTGTTTGCTGATGACTTGAAGATTTTCAAACCAATATCAACTTATATGCATCATGTCCTCCTACAATCAGAACTCAATAAATTAAATTTATGATGTCAACAAAATAAACTTTATCTCAATATCGAAAAATGTTTTGTCTTAACGTTTACCCATAAAACTCGTCCTCTTCTAAATAATTATACGATTAATAACGTAATAACTAGAAAATATTTGATCAAAGACCTTGGAGTAACTTATGAAACTTCGTTCACCTTTAATTACATATATACATGATATCATTGTAAGAGCTATGAAAAACCTCGGTGTACTCAAGCGAACTACCTATAATTTCAAGTGACATCTTTATTCTTGAAATTCTCTTTAATACTGTTGTCCGACCTACACTAGAATATAATTGCGCTATTTGGAATCCTGCTACGAAATTCCAGATTCTATCAATAGAGAAAATGCATAAAACATTTCTTAGATACATCAGTCTAAAGACAAATACAATAACGCACAGCCCCTCTTTAGAAAATAAAAGAATTACTGCCTTATTTAAATTTTATTACAATATTTTAAGTAACAACATTGATTGTTCTTTAGTTCTTCATTTAGTTTAACTGTTCCACAATTCTACACTAGAAATGAAACTACTTTCCTTGATCCCCTTTTACCTAAAAATTACTTAATCAATAATACAATTCATTAAATTAGACACTAATCTTCCCAACACCGATGTATTTTTTGATAACTTCCTAAAAATAAAAAGTGATCTGGCTGAATTTTATGCGTAATTTTAAGTCAGTGCTTCTATGCATTGCAAGATATTTGTATTTTATTTGTGTTTCTGTATGTAGTGTCATGTCTTTTCAATTTTGTATTCACTTCACCATGTTAATGGATATACTTATCTGTATGGTTGAATAAATGTTTATTTATTTAACCCTCAAACGAAATTTTTTTCCGGCTACGCCACTGTTTATATTCGCGCCTTCGTTTTGATGAAATTTCTTCGGAGTGGAGGAAAATTTTTACTGCCGAGAAAAGGGAGCTGAAGTTCAAAGTTTGAGAACCACCTGTTCTAGAGAGATGTCATATAATTTTTTCAAGTCTAATTTTCTGAGTAAAATTTTACCGCCATCTATCGGAATCTCAAGAATCTAATATAAAATGGGAAAATAATTAATTTATTATGAAAGTTTTTTTTCTCTGTGAACATATTGATATTGTAAAGAAGGATACACGTTTGAAAATTTTAAAACACGTTTACATTTAGTAAATTATAAGTCAGTTTCATTCCAGAAAAATTCAAAATTAAAATTTATTTATTTCATTGCGGTAATTTTTCAAATTCAGTAACAATCGAAAAAATAGTATCTTTATTTATCAAGGTTAAGTATAAAATACGTGTAAAAAATAAAAATGGCTTCTTAAACTTGTTTCTTTTTATTGTTTTAACAACTTCTAGGTGAAATAATCAACAGAAATTCTACAGTGAAGAATAAAATATTACTCCAAAAGTAGGTTTGAACTGCTAGTTAAACTGCTCAAACACACAAACATATAAATAAAACATATAGAAAAAAAACAACCCAAAATCACTAATAATTTCAAATAACTCTATGAACTAAATAATTAATTAAATACAAAAATAATAACGTTTGTTCCAGAGGAGCTACTGGTAGTCCATGGGTTAATGGATTTCCATTTAACTCCATAAAGTATGAAAAAAATAATGGATGAAAAAAAATAAGAGCAATAAAGGATGATGGCAAGACCGTATATTTAAGTAAAACATTTAAAATTTTGTGATACAAAAAGTTAAAGTTTAATAAATAGAGATTTTGACCTATAATTTTTTTAAATCTTGATGCATGTTTTGAAAGGACCTCAAAAATATCCATGATTTTAAATAGAGACGTTTGAGATATCTATTGCGCTATACCATGGACGTATAAAAGGGGGGTTAGGGGGTCCGGACCCCCCCCCCTTAGCCTTAAGCAGCAATCCTTTTAGGCTGAAAACCCATATTTTCAAATCTCGAGCACAGTCAAGCACAGGCGCCTGTGCACTCTAAAAGAGGTTAAAATCTACATTAGAAATAAATGGGAGATGACAGACTTCCCGGACATCATTAATGCGGGCGGGGAGGGCAACCCCCCCTCCCCGCAAGGCTTTAACCTCCACAAGGAACTGCGGGTGTAACCCAAAAAGTATAAAATGAGTAAAAAATCTTATATTCATTACTTTTGAGGATCAATTTGAAAATTTTTCTGGGAGAGACCATCTTTTAAAAGTTTGATGCCTGTTAAATAGTGTTTTCCCTTGAAAATTCTACCGCTTACCAGAAGCAAATTTTATTTTGAATTCGGCACGGCAATTTTTTTTTATTACATTTTTCAAATTCAGAGAATAGGGGAAAGTGCCCTAATGTGGGATAGGTGAGGTCCCCTATATCTGCTCTATGCGGAATAGACACTTTTTGTGAGTGGCTTGGGCTAATAAATTGGGTTCAATTATGACCTCGAACATTATTATATCAACAAATGTAACTCAACTTTAGCCTTAGGGGCACCACAAAACTTTAACAGAAAAGAGAGGCAAAACACAAGAGAAAGTTTTGAAAGCCTTTTTTAAACAACCATTGTAGAAAACAAAATTAATGGTTTCTTAATTTTTTTAAAATTGATACCTACAAAAAATCTTAATTTTACTGTACAGATATCAAAATTAATTTATTTAACATCTTTATTTATTTATTTGCGCTTGTTTCTAAAATAGGTAAATTCCTAATATGAGATATTTTGAAAATTCCTATTATGGGATAACCCATATTGAGACCTTCGCCTTCTTTTGTAAATTATGTCTACTGATAGACTCTTATTGGTTTGAATCACCACCATTACCAATTAACTATTTTTATTGGTATTTAAAGGGCTTTTTTCTGTACATTTGGATCTAATATATATAAAAAAAACTTGCCCCGTAAAATGATTGTTATGAAGTACTTACAGGGTTTAAAAAACATGGTGCCTCCATAATGCTACTGGTTAGTTTTATACACTTAAAGTAATGAAATTGAATTAAAACTTTAACACATAATTTGATGAATGCTAGGAGGTCTTAGGATATTAATATAAACTTTTTATCTTGCTATCAGATATGAAATTCACACCCATATTGTAAGGAAAGCAAGACATCTAAAGAAAAGAAACTTTGAGGGTATTTATTTCTTAAATAAACTTTTAGACGGATTTATTTTTCTACGCTGTAGACTTTTACGCTTTATCAGTTTTCTCTTTGTTTATATCGACCGAGTTAGTTCATAATAGATTTATTTTAATATTAACCACATAAAACTCACATGGATGCATGAAATTCTTCTTCACGTTTAAAGTTAAACTCTAGTATTTTTCTTTTTACTTGTAATAATCTTTATTGAAAAATAATGGGAAGAAACACATAAAATAAATACAAGTAAAAACATATGATACGCCCAGGGGAAACATAAGATCCCATTCTGGCGTAATAGAAACAAATACAACAATGGAAAATAACAAAAAAGAGAAGAAAAGAGAAAAGCAATACAAAAACACACAAACAAAAAGAATTCTAGAACAAATTGAAATAAATACATCATGATTCAAATATATCAATTAAAAAATACATTGCTATTCAATTAAAAAACATATATGAAAATATATTTTGAAACGCATGGTTTTTTTTAACAAGAAGTGTCTTATATTAGGAGACCGTAATTGCATATTAGGCACATTTTGAATTTTAATTAAAATGCATTTTTAGGGTAAATGCAATTTGTTTTCATATGAAAACAACACGTTTTTTGAATCAGGCATGTACACAATATGCAAAACCACTTTTAGTTTTCTAAAATCATTTTTCAGGTAAGCGTAAATTGTAATAATGAAATTGTACTATCCCACATTGGAGTATTTCCCCCTATATTTAAAATTATTTGAATTTTGCGCTAAACAGGAATGCATTACTTTATTGTATGTTTCTCTCAACCTATAAACTAAGCTAATCCTAACTCTATCCTATTGCTAATATATCTTTATATTCATATCTGCTAATTTGATAATCCATTGATGTTTTTGCATATTTATAAAATATTTAAACTATCTTTTGGGAAATTGTTATTATTTATGCCTCTTAATGCAGTGGTTTTCATCGTGTCCTTTGAAAAGACTCACCCATTAAACAAATAATATTTTATCCTTATGCTAAGCTATGTTAAGAAAGATGCTTATAAGTTATAACTCGGTATATATCGTTTGTGGTCATCTCTAGCTATGCAATATCGTCCATTATGAACTTTTTTAGAGTAGTCATCACTATGGAATATCATAAATCATCAACCTTTTTGGTTAGGAAGTGTTACCATTTCAAAGTTCAACAATAATCCTGGTGGGTAAACCAACAATTATCTGGTCGGATTTGAACCACAGTATAAAGATCGCAAAAAGTTCCCGTTCTTCAACCAACAACTGCCGAGAATATTTATATCAAGACCCGTTATTACTCTCAATTACTATTTCTATGTAGTAATCTTGGAGATGAGTGGTCTGAAGCGTCATTTAAATACTAGAGATTCATACCCTTAGGAAGCGTATTGTGTCAATTATATATTCTTCTAGGCTTTGACACTGCATACAAAGCACTTGCAGATTAGTTTATGCCAATGGCCTTTGGATAATAGATTTATTTGGCCTTAAGCTAGGGAGTAGTTATGTAATGAAAAACATCAACAAAGCATCAACTGGAAAAACTGAGATGATATTGAGAACTGTTTATCTTCTTCTCAGCGGGTCTTTGAGGGCATTTGAATTTAGGTTATAGTTATTCGACACGATGACGTTTATTTAAGGAAATAGACTTGCTATAGCACGAAATAAAAGCTGCTTATCGAAGTTATTTAGTTCTTGAAAAATAAAATATTGTTTATTGAGTGCTACATTTGGTCATTTTTGGTCTTTGTTTAATGAAGAAAATAACAAACAATAACTACATTATTAACAACAGAAATATTATGATAAAACAAGCAAAAAATTAAATAATTAAAAAAAAGTAACAATGGCAAAAAAGAAGAGCTTTATTTTAATATAGGTATATTTAAAGAAGTATTTCAAAGTATAGAATACTGTTCGTATTAATAGCCAATACGTTTTATTTTACATTAATTCCTAATTTTAATTGATTACGGAAAAGTGATGCATGCAGATTTATGAAGTAGATAGAACAGGGAGATATGGTTATGGGTTGGAGAAATGGTTTTTGTGTTCAAAGATTTGCAGAAATTATTGATATGAAAACGCAAACTTGATTTTGTCTTTTTGGTTTCTTGCATGGTCTAGTATCATATTTATCTATTCTTTCGTTTTTTGCCTTCACTTGCACTGTAGTTAACCTGATTAACAATTGATAGAAAACATTTACGAAAGTTTTATTTGACGTTAAACATTTTCTGAATGAACAGAAGAATGAATGCCGCAATTTATACACTAAATACTACTACTGGAATATTTTTTATTTCTAATATTAAAACAAATCTCAGTAACAACAAATTATATCACACAATTTTTAAGAGTTACCCTTCCTTTCCACTCTTAGTTTCCACATTTCAATGACCCCTTCATCATTGTAATATTACCCTTTTTAAACTGAAATTAAATCCAAATTTGAGAATTATTAACTCTTTTTTTCTACTCTCAAATCACAATTAGCAATGGGGGAAATGTATCTTTAGCATTGTAGCAACAGTGAAATAAAATGCGAAAATTAATTTTCCTCAAGTAGAATATTTTTATTTGAAAAAATTTTTTACTTACGTTAATTACTTTTATTATTATTTCTATGTATCGCTTTCGTGTGCGAGCGTAAAATTGTTCTGAGTTTAAATCACTCTTTTTGCATTTTAACAGAAAATTAATAATCTGGTTGATATTGAATCAAAGTTTTGTGGAGTACTGAAAGAGTTTTTATTTTATGTTGCGTTGAGAGTCAAGATGAATTTACTTTCTCGTTTTTTAATATTTATTTTGAAAAGTAAGAATGTTTAGAAATATGCATTATAACTCTCACAATTAGGAATTAAATGTTTAGGTTCAATTCCGTTAGAGTCCCAGCTAAATATTGGGCGCAAGTTCAGAGGTGCGGATGATTGGCGAATTTTGGCTATTTGGCGCCATATTTAGAAGCCAAATGAATCTTTTAACATTAGTTAGGGTTACCATATTAGTCATGTTTACTGCTAAAAACTTGGCGCATCCGCACCTCTGAACTTGCGCCAAATATTGTCCCCTGTTTTTTTGAATGCTATTATATTCAAATATCGACATATTTTTCCAATTTTTATTGATAAACTGAACATTTATTGGGCTAATGACACTTTTTGTACTACGACATTGAAATTAATTAGCAATATTTCTACTTTTTGGCTTTCAAAAAACGTGGCGATATTTAGCGGGGACTCTAACGGAATTGAACCAATGCTTATATTTTTAATATGGGGTTATTGTAATATTAACCTTGTAATTAAAACGTCATCTTCAATAAAAATAAAATAAAGTTTTTTTTGGAGCAATTTTTCTTAAAGTATGAAGAAATTGTTGTTGTTGTTTTTAGCAGTATATCATTACTTGTAGTAAGCATATTAATTTACACCTGGTATCTTCTACTTAAAAATCTAACGGGATATATTTTCGAATACTTTTTTAAATTAAAAATTAGATTTAAATTACAGGAAGTAATTAGATTTTTTTAATTGCTAAAATGTTTATGAATGAGTATATCTGCATTTACTTTGTTTTCCAATATAGCAACGGAACTGATTCTCTCAATATTAGAACCTTTAATGTGTTAATGTTTATTATTTCAAAGGTTATATATAACACTATTTACAGGTATTTACATAAACCAAGTTCAAATGAGGTTATTTAAATTCTTCCGGGTTCACTAACACCCTAAAAGCATTTGGTTTCAAATTGCAAATGGATGATCAATAAAACAAATCGTGCTCATCAAAAAAAACAGCGAAACAGTTTACCACCAAACAGCCCGCTTAATTATTTTCTTCCCGAAACGAAAAACCCGTCAACACCACTTTCCCCTTCTTCATGAAATCGAGATAACCACCCGATTCTCAATTGGCTGGCTTAGCTCCTCAAACATTTTAATTAACCCGTAGAAACTGCAGCAGCACACTAACCCAATTATCCGGTATTGCGTTCCCTGTCGAGTCTCGGGAAGACCTCAAAGTCCATTACTCCACTTGAAATCGAAAGACCCCCAGGTTATGTGAGAAAAAATTCATTGAGAACGAATGTATCCTTGAAAGGTCAGCAATTCTGGTTACCTCATTTTGCCTGGACCGGCCTGACCTTGATAAAAATGAACACCGTCTAGTTTCTTGCCTAGCAGTTCTTCGCCATCGTAACGTCCAAGAGTGGCGTAGAATAGAGAGGGTAAGTTCGAAAGTTCTTCTGTTTCGGGGGGGATAGAATCTGCCTGAGAGAGTCTTTCTTCTTGACTCGACTGCTTGGAAACTTTGAACTTTTCCCATCTTTAACCTTGAACTATCTTTTCAAACTTTGAGTTGTTACAGATTATTTTGGTTTGCCGGAAATTTGTTTATTGATTTCGTTTACCGGTAAAATATTGGATCTGACATTTAACCTTGAACTTTCTTCTAGTATGTTGAGTGATTTTCAGTACTACTATTATAGTATAAATTAGATTACTACAAATACATGCTGAATTTATAAAAATAGATAACATTTCGTTTTTTAAATAGAAATTAGCATAGAGTAGTACCTAGTACTACCTACTAACATTACATTCTTTATGACAAGCCACAAAAATATAACTATGACAAATATGAATTACCTATAAATATTTATCTGAGTCAACGCTTATGTATTAAGGTAATAAAGTTCATACACACAGATTTTTCTCTTGAATGGAATAAAAATGACTTGCCTTAGTAAGTTTGACCTTTTCCTTAAAATGTAGTTTTGAACATTGTGAATAATTTAACAAAATATCTGCACATATTATTTTCATTCGTATGATGTCATTTAAAATGAATTTGAAAATATAAATTTAATATTTTGATTATTTGTTAGAAATATTCCAATTAAATTCTGATAAATAAACTGCTTTTCAATTAATATTCTGGCATCATAAATTTAATACTTTTATTTTACAATATCTATTATTATAATACAATATTATTAATTACAATATCTATTGTTATTATGCTTTTTACAAAAAAAGTTCTAAAAAGTTCAAAAAGATACGATTTATCTCAGATAGTTGTATTTATAGTAAATAAAAGGTTTTATTTGTTTTCATAACTATTTTAGAACTGTTTATGATAGTTATAAATACATTCACATTTCAAAAATATGTGTTACATTTTAAAAATTCGTGTAATTATAATTTACATACAGATCTTGACCTTGATCATTTTAATATTTAATTATTTATTTTTATATGTATGGTGGGTAAGTCCTTTATGAGCAATGGGCAACCTTTGGAAAGTTGTGGCCCAAACTTTAAAAAAATTATGTTAAATTAAGTTTCCAAAATATTAAATATTACCTTGTAATTACCAGACCTTTAGATTGTATAATCCATGTGTATAGTTGTAAAAATTAATCGGACATATTTTTAGAATGAGGCATTACACTTTAGGAATCGGAAATTTATGGGGGTGGGCGTACCGGTGAGTGCAAAATTATTTTTAAGAATAAGTTTCGTGGTCATAATAGACTAAATGTAGTTTTATAGAACATTAAAAAAGGACGTCTTTCAATATTTTGTAAGTATTATCAAGTTTTACACAAAAACGGGGTTCTGTATTCCCCCACGTGATTGGAAATTTCACATAATTTTTTTATTTATTTGAGACCCTTCAGGTGACACCCGCGTGGAATTTTTTCTTACTCCCAAGGTCCAAGGGGAATTTCCAAGTAAAGCTGCCCCCTCCAAAAAAATGTAAAATTTCCTTTTTTATCATAGAAAACCACTATAATATCTGTACAGCATCAGCACTACAAAAACCTGCATCTATACCTTGTAATTACTTTCCAAATTGATTTAATTATGGGTTGTCCCATAAGTTCTGTTACTTTTTACCAAGTTTCATGTTTGAAAATTTTTTATGAAAAACTGGCAATAGGTGGAGATTTCAAACAAAAAGGATTTTGGTATATGTATATTTATGAACATAATCTGTGATTTTGGTAGTTCTCGTGATATTATTTCTTTTCAAAATGGTGGTTTGAAAAAAAGACCGCAAACGACGATTTTCGCGTATTTTTTTTCTTTTGTTTAAAAAGCTAGGAAGAACGCATTATTCATGGCTAAAAAAAGTTGTACTCTATGTTTGAAATGTTTAGTTTAAGATGTCATAGTTTCAAGATAATTCGATAAGTTTAACTTAGGAAATTTCGGTCTCAAACATAACATCTTTGCAAGAAACTTACCTCAGTAATGTTAGTCATTTCGAAGAAATTTTGACGATAAAAAGCATCAAAATAAATCAAAAAGATTACGAAATACCCAAGTATTCAAAATATGCAATATATATTAAATTATATCTGAAATTAAGTTCAGAAAGTAGTGCGCAATATTCAAGCGCGCAACGTTTAGCTTATCAGAATTACACTCGCTGAACTTAAGCGAACAGAGCAATTATTTGCTTCATACGAAAACACTACAATAAAAACAACTCGTTCGAATTTAGAAATAAATAAATTCAACGACATTATGAAAAGAGGCTTTAAACCGTTGAAACAAGCATTATGGTTCAAAAAACATCTGCCTTTAACTTGCTTCATACCAGCTGCTTAGAAAAACAATAGGTGTGCTTTAAAAACCACGTGAAATTACCAATATATGAAGTTTTAAAGTCAAAATTTCCTACTTCAAACTTTTCGAATCATCTTGAAACTATGACATCTTAATCTTAACATTTCAACTATGCAGTAAAACTTTTTTTAGCCATGAATTATGCGTTCTTCCTAGTTTTTTTAACAAAAGAAAAAAATCACGCGAAAATCGTCGTTTTTGGTGTTTTTTTCAAACCGCCATTTTGAAAAGGAATAATATCACGACAACTACCAAAATCACACATTATGTTCATAAATATACATATAACAAAATCCTCTGTGTCTGTGTTTGAAATCTCCACCTATTACCAGTTTTTCATAAAAAACTTTCAAAGACAAAACTTCGTAAAAAGTAACAGAACTTATGGGACAACCCAATATAATTTTTACGTTTCATACTGTCACAATAAAACATGAGAAAAAATAGCGTAAGTATCTTACCATATGAAATTTCCTAATAATTTTTGGGCGCATAATATCCTGATGTGGATCATGCGCCATAAAACACCAACCAACCAACCTAATAATTTTTGCTAATTTCCATTATATATATAATGTTTTCTAGTGTCATTTATATCGGTTTATCCTCTTTAAATTTTATTATGAGAGAGGGTGCTGGAGTCCCACGTTTAACGCTTTAATAGGAGTTAGAAAATTATTATAATTCTTCTAGCTTTTAAATGTTTTTTCATTTCATTCATTTTTTAATTATTATATATTCATATTTTTTTTTCATTTCAGCTCACCATGAAGCTACAGAAGTATTTGCTGTGCATCCTGATCTCAGCTCTTCTTGCATTCGGTAACTGCGTTCCCCATGCAATCCGTCTGCGGGATTCACCTGACTTCTCCTCCAAAGTGACTTCCGCCATCGCAAAAGCCGAGCCACGACAGATGGGCATCTTGGGATTCACGGCCTTAGGAGCTCTGATGTTCCCCATTCTTGTGTCGCTAGGAATGGCGAGTTTTGTGTCTCATCTTCCAACAGTGTTCAAAGAGTTTGCTTCTGAGTTCGGTATTCCTTCAACTCCTCCTCGAAATTTCTTTCTACTGAACCGACATTTGTTCACTCTTCGAAGATCTCAACAGCCGGACTTTCAAAGCATGTTGGAAAGTCTTCAGACACAATACAGTCAAGCTTCATCGTTGGAAAACAATTTTTCTGACTTCTTGTATAAACAAAGTGAACACTAAAATCAGAAGGACTTTTTGTGACATTTTGAGGACCTAGATGTTGTGACGAAATAAGAGCTTCCTTTTCAATTTATTATTTTGCATGAAAACTGATGCAAACGAACTTTGGCAGGACCAGTTGTAAAAGCTTTATTAGTATCATGTTTGTCTTCAGTTGTGTGCACATTTTGGGTTATAAGGTGTTTATAAAAGGGTAGAATAATTTAAGAGGGTTCACATTCAAACACATAGAACTACAATGTAGTTGTTTGACAGCATGGTTTTCAACCTATGTAAGAAGGAAATTTCTCTAAATACTGGAAAAGGGGAATATTTATCGGATAGGTGGATATATTCTACTGTAGGAAAACTTTAGAGAACATACTAATTTCCTAAGATAGGTACCGGAGCCGTTCAGGGGCGTTACGACTCTAACTAACCCTTTTTGGTATGTATCATGGGCTAAAAAAGGTTCGATCTTCAACAAAACAATTTTTCTAGGGAATAATTTTAATTGTAATTTTTTTATATGAATAGTTTCTTCTATTTAGGTTAATTTTTTTAAACACCCAATAAATGTTGGATAAATTTAGAAAATAGAGAAATTAAGCTCAGAGAGAGACATGTTGCATTAATATACATATTTTCACCAAAAAGAATTCATAGTCTGAACCGTTTTATTCTGACAAGTGATACATGGATGTATTATATTATCAAAATGTATTATTTTACTGTTGTTTAATTATGATCAGTATTATTTAAAATGCACGTGAAACCATTCTGCTCAGTTAAAAGTAGTTAGTAGCTTTAAACTTGCCTTTATAAGCTGGTTTTAAATAGGCTTGTTTGAGATTTATTTTGCAGACTAGTATTTGAATACGTTAAAGTGCTTTTTAATTTTTATTTATGAATGCCGATGAAAGTTATCATCTATAACTATAGGGGAGAGTGTTGTACCTATGGACAAAAATCACGTTTGGATTTTTCTAAGACAGGTAAAATCACATTTTGACCATTTAAAGTGCCCAACCTATAGTCCTAACCTTTGTGAGTAGAGATATATTTTTTATTAGTCAAAATCTTGAAAATTGGATTTTTAATACTTTATAATAACTTTGAAAAATTTGTGTCCAAAGGTACAACAACCTGTTGTACCTATGGACAGACCCAGTTGTACCTGTGGACACCCTTAAAAAGGGAAGTTTTAGTTGATAAAAGCTAAGAATGAACATTTTTATTGATGAATTACCTTTTAATAACCTATTTCAAGCCTTTTTAAAATTGAAAATAGATTTTTTAAAGTAATGTAGTTTTAGATCGTAAATGATCATTAAAACGAAGTTGAATGATAAAAGTCTTGATTTTTTACCAAAAACACAAAAATCACATGGTATTTTCAGATCAGAATTTAAGGTAATAGTTTCATCAATCATGCTGATTGATCTGACAACTTCACTGATCCAAAAAAAACCAATTCGATCGACACTTAGTTATGCAACCATTTGGTGGTAATAACAATAATATTGGGTTGTCCCATAAGTTCTGTTACTTTTTACGAAGTTTTGTCTTTGAAAATTTTTTATGAAAAACTGGTAATAGGTGGAGATTTCAAATAAAAGGGATTTTGATATATGTATATTTATGAACATAATGTGTGATTTTGGTAGTTCTCGGGATATTATTTGTTTTCAAAATGGCGGTTTGAAAAAAAGACCAAAAACGACGATTTTCGCGTAATTTTTTTCTTTTGTTTAAAAAACTAGGAAGAACGCATAATTCATGGCTAAAAAAAGTTTTACTGTATATTTGAAATGTTTAGATTACGATGTCATAGTTTCAAGATGATTCGATAAGTTTATGGTTGGAAATTTTGGCTTTAAAACTTCATATATTGGCAATTTCACTTGTTTTTTAAAGCACGCCTATTGTTTTTCTAAGCAGCTGGTATGAAGTAATTAAAGGCAGGTGTTTTTTGACCATAATGCTTGTTAATGCATTGAATTGATGCCATTAATGCATTGAAAGTACCTTTTCATAATATCATTCAATTGATTTATTTCTAATTGCCAAGGAGTTGTTTTTATTGTAATGTTTTCGTATGAAGCGAAGAAAATTGTTTTGTTCGCTGAACGTAAGTTCAGCGAGTGTAATTGTGATAAGCTAAAACGTTACGCGCTTGCATTGTGCGCACTATTTTCTGAGCTTAAGTTCAGATATAATTTAATATACTGCATATTTTGAATACTTGGGTCTTTCCTAAGCTTTTTTATTGATTTTGATGCTTTTTTTCGTAAAAATTTCTTTGAAATGACTAACATTATTGAGGTAAGTTTTTGCAATATATGTTATGTTTGGGACCAAAATTTCCTTAGTTAAACTTATCGAATTATCTTGAAACTATGACATCTTAAACTAAACATTTCAAATATATAGTAAAACTTTTTTTAGCTATGAATTATGCGTTCTTCCTAGTTTTTTAAACAAAAGAAAAAAATTACGCAAAAATCGTCGTCTGTGGTCTTTTTTTCAAACCACCATTTTGAAAAGAAATAATATCACGAGAACTACCAAAATCACACATTATGTTCATAAATATACATATATCAAAATCCCTTTTGTTTGAAACCTCTACCTATTACCAGTTTTTCATAAAAAATTTTCAAACACGAAACTTTGTAAAAAGTAACAGAACTTATGGGACAACCCAATAATTTGGTGGTAAATCTTCTTCAGTGGAAATTTTAAGTTTTTTTAATCATCATACTTAAATGCGATAGGGTGCTTAGGGATTTACACCATATTTTACATTAAATTCCAAGTAGAATCATAAATTTAAAAAAGTAGTTTATATCACAAAATATTTGATTTTTCATCTAAAATTCACTTGAAAATAATCGCTGACAAATATATTACCATTTAGAATTAATTTAACATTTATTAAAATGTATTCAGTTAAATGAAACCTGATTCTAAAACGCCGATTAGCTACAGACACCCACAAGAACGTGTCCGTAGGTACAACACTTATGGTGTCCGAAGGTACAGCATCAGGTGCTTTTGCATTCAAAGTTCCATAAAAGATAAAAGAATTGAGATCTGACGATTTCTAATATGAAAACTAAAAAGTCAAAATCTCGGGGATTCCCCCCATATATCCCATTTTATCATACCATAATCATAGAGGAAGAAAATAATTAATGTAGTGATGCACTAAAAAAAACTTTGAGCACCTAAAAACAGTATTTTTATTATAGAAAATTTAAATAATATTTTAAACAGCTGATTTCACGTTAGCAACTAGATAGCATCTGTCTACATTCAAAATCAACCACAAATTCAAATTTACATTTTTTCCCGAATTTTAAAATGAGGTGGCTGAAGGTACAACCGTCCGTAGGTACAACACTCTCCCCTATTATTATGCCATTTGACCAATAACGAAATAATGTTAAAAATAGTAAAATGATTTCAAATTAGAAGGATATATCTATCTTTAAATTCTTGTGTGTGTTTTTACATTAAAATAAATACAGATTGTTTAAATTATTGCCTACATGCGATTTAAAATTTTTCTCATTAGAATTTATCCAAAGACGTTTTTATTTCACTTTGATCGAAACTAATTTTTTTAAAACAATCAGTATTAAACGTAGTATATATTTTTTTTGTTGATCCATATGTTTTAAATCTTGTTGTTTTTCATATAGTATTGTTTTTTAACACCAATAAAAAGTAAATAAATTACTGAATTTTTAATTTTGTGTCTTTTAATTATTCAAAATTTTCTATTTATTTTTCTACTTGAAAAATATTTACTTTCAGTGTGGTGTGCTTTAAATTATTTTTCCTTACTTCTTAGAACCGTTACTTTATTATTAAATTAATACTTTATCAGTCCAACATTTTTCGTATATATTTTATGTTCAACCAAACAAGATAAAGCAGGTCAGAAAACAAGATAAAGCAAGACAAGAAACCATGAGTAGTCAACAGATGACATTTAATAAAAAAAATAGTTTAAAAGTTTTAAAAAGTAGTTTGGTATGGAAATATTCAATAACAGAAGGATTTAAAAAATTAGTAAAATACAAAAAAAAATATTAATTTTTGTATACTTTCAACTAAATTAATAAACAGAATGTGTTTTTGGTTTCATTATTAGATAACTTAGAGCAGCCGAGTCATTATGCACACAAAAATTTAAAAAAAACTGTCATAGTTTATTAAGAAAGTGTAATAATTGAATTCTAGATATTACTATCGATAACAATCATATTTATTAAGCCACATAAGATTTTACTAATTCCATTACTGATTAGATTTTATTAATTTTTACAAAATATTATCATTACACCCATGGCAATCGCTTCCTTTCCCTGTAACGATCTTTTACAAAAAGTGATCACCACCTTTTAAATTAACAGCCGTATTCTGTGCTACTTTATCAGCGGTTAACCTTAACCACCAATCAAAGGAATCGTCGTCTCTGATTGGTGGAATCCTTCTTTGATTGCTGTTTAACCGCTGGCCCGAAAGCACAGAATAAGGCCTATAAGTCAAGTAACAATTTAAAAAATGAATTTAACGAATGCTGGATGCATTGTTTAATCTGACAGTAAAATAAGTTCTTCGAAAGTTATTGGAAAATGTATTCTGATAAAACAGAACTTCCTCAAATGCATACCACCAACCTTTTTTGTGATGGTATTCCGACAAGACTTAAAAGAAGTAAAAAATTGGGTGGTATAGAGGAAATTTAAAAGCTTTATTTTTAATTCACATTATATTCTATTCAAGATGGATTGTGATTGGAAAAAATTTTTGAGAAAATTTTTTCATGAAAAGCATGTACAGTCCAAAATATAGATATTTAATTGAAATTATTAATCACAAATCTTTAGTATGTTTAAAAAAACAATATATATAATCCTTCTCTATTATTTACTTATGTAGTCAATGTCATCGTCATGAGCAAATAGTAGTCAGGTTTGAATTGTTTTTCCACCTATATCGTCCTAAACCGATTATTTGGACTACGGGAAAGAAATTTGTGGTAATTAGGCTACCATCCCATAAAACTAAAGAAGTTAAATATTTCATTATTTAAATTAAACCTTCCAATTTTATGAATATTTAGTTGATGATCTTATGATTTCTTGTTTCTACCATATGTTTTTATTTTTAAATAAACTCTCTCTCTCTCTCTAGTACACTAAAAAAATTTGTTCATTTAAAAGGAGATAAAACTGTTAGGTACTTTATATCTTTAAGATTTTGCTTACTTGATGTAAAATTTAAGATTTATAAAATTCTGACATTTTCCGAGATGAGGTGAATTGATTCTTTCTTTTCTATTTCTAATTTGATTGGTTTTTCAGATGACGTAGTTCGGGTTAAATGAATATTACTCTGTAGCGTGATCTAGTTCCATTGGTGTTCTGCTTCAATTTTCTCTTTCAATGCTCTCCTCTTGTAAGACAAATTGCATTGCATTTTATATTGTCATGAGAAATTATTTTTCAAGTGCTAATGAATAAACCAATAAAAGATATTCCTTTCATAACAACTTTACACACGGCATCCATCATCATAACACATTTATGAAAAACAGGGGTCTGTGACAGAAATTTTTTCTTATCCCTTTGAAACATTGAAAGGACTCCAGTGTAAGTCGGATGTTGCCTAGCATGGATGCTAAAATCATTGATATGGAGAAGCACAACAAACTATTCAAACTCCCGAAGAATTCCAACAGTCTTCTTCAACCGAGGAGAATATCGTATCGGTGCATATTCTTTTTGCTTTCAACTTTTGGAGTGGACATCCGAACCGATGCGGGGAAGTCCAGGAAATTCCGTGTCCACAGGGCCATTGCCTTTCATATCATTTGGCTGGCCACTGTGTCTAATGCCGTCGCATGTTTTGACAGCGCTGATATGACGTACCACTGCTTCACAATGATCAAGTACATCTGCTCCATGATGTCCTGGTGGATCTTAGAAAGGAAGAAAGCTCAGCTGAATGACCTGAAGGATGACTTGGATAAGCTACGTCAACTTTTGCGAAGTACAGACAACACATGGTACAATAGATGCATCCGAGTGGCCAATTTCATGTTCCTGTTCATCGTTTTTGGTCCAGGAGTTATCTGCTGCGTCAAGTTACTGATAGTCAACCAGAATCCCAAGTTCTTTTGCCCTTACATCCAATACATAATGGCTAACTACGGTAAAAACGAAGCAAGGGCTCTTCACTTTTTCGTTCTTACCGCCTTTAACTACAGCAGTCTAGGTTTACCCTATGCATTGGCACTGTGTTATTGCTTCTACTGCATCGAACTGACACGTCTGGCCAAAAAGTTAATCAGCCTCAGAAGCCAAGCAACCGTTGAAAATTTGTCCCTCAACAACATGTTTAACCTTTCCCTACTGAAAGAGATTCATTTCATTGGAATGAAAGTCACTCGGAAGTTTGAAGCCACCTTTACAAGTCTGGTGTTCCTGCTAATCGTTAATTCGTTCTTGGAGATTTTCAGAATCGAAACGGTGATTCTGATGTACCTCAAAGGTCGCTGGCAACTTGACGTTTTCGTGCATGCTTTGTACTATTCTACAATCGCCATGTTTTCCCTTCTGTCGATAATAATTAGTGCAGATCGGCTTCAGAATAATCTAAACTTCGATAAAGATCGTGGGGAGTTATTAAAGTCGTCCTCAGTTCCTATTCTGATTCAGGAGCTCTTGGATGAGATTCGGAGCTGGAGGGAAATCAAGCAAGTGCGTCTCACAGCGTTTGGAATGTTTAAAATCAAACGAGATCTCTTTTTGAGCATGACTGCTTTGTATATTTCTTATGGCGTAATCATAGCACAGTTCACTGCATGAAAAACTAGATTTTCACTTATTCCTTTGTTTATGGAAAAGAAATGTTAAAACCAGCATACATAAAAAAATCCAATAACTTGACTTAAAGAATTATTTTTATTCAGCTAATCCCCCTAGTGAGAAGTTAAACCAATAGGATATTTAACAACACCGAGAAGTTTAGCTAAAACATTAAAAAAGTTACTTTTTATATGGTTGTCGTGAGCTTATGGGAATATAGAGAGAAGAACAATAAAATAAAAACGATCTTGAGTTGAGTCTTTTTAATGTGTAATACTTAATAAAAACTTTAAAACTTAAGACAATTTTCTATTATAATATTTGTTAGATTTATAAAAAGCTGTACTTTTCAATTTTCTTTATTTCTTAATTACTGAAATTCCGTTAGGAGATTTTATACTTAAAAATAAATTATTTCATATTCTTTATAACAATTTTTTTATATTCTCAGAGCTACACAGAGGTTTCTTGTCGAAATACATAATTGTCGCTTTTAAGCAAGTCAATATCAGCATAACGTTAACATTTCACTAATTATAATTTTCTCCCAAATTGTTATAAAAAGGGCAGAATAAATTTTGCATTTTTGCTGGGAATATTTTTATACTGTGTATTTGCAGTACTATCACAATGTTATATTCTTTTTTAT
Organism: Tetragnatha versicolor; assembly: GCA_024610705.1. Classification (NCBI taxonomy): domain Eukaryota; kingdom Metazoa; phylum Arthropoda; class Arachnida; order Araneae; family Tetragnathidae; genus Tetragnatha; species Tetragnatha versicolor. The sequence goes on along the minus strand of JANDEH010000010.1, from coordinate 51,600,287 downwards.
TATACCTTTTAAACTCATAAATCAAAGTACAAAATTATCTTATTCTTTCCTAGGAACATTTTTATAAGGAGGGGAAACACTAATTTAAAGTAAATTTTATTTCATTTAAGTACGAATGAAATCCTTGCCCTTTGTCGGATAATATAATTAATTTCTTTGTCCCATTAATATTTGTTCAAACATCTTGTTATCTCAACTGAGGGTTGTGAAGAAGGTAGCTTAAAGGCATATTTTAAAGTGCGGATAAAATGCTTAATAAGTGTGAAATAAAAATGGAGTGCAAAAAAAATATCTTTAAATCTCAAATTCACACGGCTTAAAATATTTTTGGATTAGTATTTCATGTTTTTCTTTCGTAAATGTAGCACAACTTAATATTTACTCCTATCTACGTTCTGTGAGAATTGTGGTTGAATTTTGAAATGTGTTTACAATTAAAGAAAACACTAAGTAGTTTAAATGTGTCTAGCTTAAAACTTTTCCTATACTGTATATTTGGTGCATTTGGTTTTTGCATGGATAAAAATAACCAGACTATTAATTGATGTAAATGGATATAACAGTATAAACTTAATAATAATTAATGTTTTTTGTCAACTCTGAATTCAGTTATTGATGTATAAATTGTATAATAGTTAAATTTTGCCATAAATTTAAAACCTGCAAACTTATTTATAAAACAATCTTGTTAGTAAGCAATTTTTAACATACAATGTTTTGTAACAAGTTGTGCTAGCATTTCTACTTTCATAAAATTTTGCTTGATTATAAAATAAGTAAATGAAATATGTAAACTTGTGAAAAACAATAATTATTAAAGTGTTTCAAATATCAGGAGATTGCATCCTTTTTTTGTAATAAAGGTACACAAATTTACTAATTTATAGAAAAGCATGAAAAGTGTAGATTGTAATTTTAAATAGGATATATCCAACTGAACCATTAATAGTCATAAATGTCTTGTTAATTATTGAGAACTTCAATGATTAAGGCGATTTACTTTAAAATTAGAGTACACTCAAATTCAAGTAGGTATTTATACGTAGTTTTCTTATTTGAAAATAAATTAATAAAAGTTGTAAAAATAAATAATCTATTCACGCCTTCCCTAATTTCTAAATTTATTAAATAGCCTATGAGCAAGTTTACAATCATTTATGTATAACCTTATGTATGAGAATGATAGTTATGTTCAAATTAGTTAATATATGCTATTTAAATAATAAAAATAATAGATATTTCAAATTTATTTATCTTGAAACAAAGTTAAATTTCAAAAGAAATAACAATTACTATTATATCAATTGATCTAAATCGCAATCTATTAAAGAAAACGAAAGGATTAAAAATATCATCTTATACAGTTCACCGATTTCAAACTTTAAATTAAAATTATCTACTAGTTAAATCATTTAGTTTTTTTTAAACTTAAGATATTATATCTTTTGCGATACTTTTTTAAAGTTTTTTTTATTAACGGGGACCTAATTTTTAACAACTTATAAATACTATATTTAAAGACAAGTCTTGGTAGTTTAAGACAGAAGTTATGACATTAGGAGACAGGAGGAGACATTAACTCTATATTAATATTTCAAAATTAAGTTTTTCATGGTAAGAAAAAAATTACTGAAGCTGTAATTTAAATGTAAAGCTATGTATGAAATTTTATAAAATCTTCTTTATTTTTTATATCTAGTTTGAACTTAAAACGTCCTAAATTTTGAAATAAAAATCTAGAACTTAAACTTCTTAAGCCAATTAAAGGCATCACCATCATTTTATTTGTAACAACATGAACTTATAAATAAACAAAATGGAATAACAAATAACTTTTTTAAAAGTGTGACTACCGAACACCATCATAAAAGCTCACGATACATAATCTTATAATGAAACAATTGAATTACAAGTCATTGCACTACTTACACGTTGTGCTCTAGTTTGGAAACCATCCCATTGAATTTGCCACCAAGTAAGGTAGACTATCATGCATCTTATTGACGAATGCGGTTTGAGAGAGCCAGGGGCAAACGTTACAAGCTCAACGGTAAGAAAATATTTTTATACTATCTTTACAGATTACTAGAAAAGCACGCAATTGATAATCCACAGACTATAGTCTGTGTAAATAAAATAGGCGTCTCGCTACTTTAGTCACATTTCCCATTGCATTTCTATTGCGTTGTCATGGTGACCAGCCGCCAACTTTATTTACAAGACTATAACGTAGTGCAATAGCAAAAAGAAAATTGGAATCAGATGTTTTTGTTATACTAATATAGTATATCTTTATAAGTAATGCTTTATTGTTTTGTAACTTGGATAGATGAAAGCTAAACACTTTAAAAAATTGTAAAGCGATTCATATCTGAAACCGACAAATTCCGTCACAATAAAGAAGTTCATGGACAATTGAAGTATAATTACTTTTTAAAAAATTTATATTCAAACAATATAAATACGTTTTTCATGTTTTAAAGGTATGTAATTAAAAATTAAAAAACAGATAACTAATTTGCCTTACAATTTAGTAAGTAGAAACAATATGTCTTATTATAGTAGGTAAACGCATGATAATAAAATCAAAAGGTAGTAAAATAATTTTACGAATACTTTAAGAGAAAATAGAATATTTTGGATATTAAATTTCCTTATTCAAATATAGACAAATTATGAAAAGGAGCTTATCTATTTCAGGATTTTTACTCATTATTAAATGCATTAATTTATTGCATAATGTTAAATAAGTAGCCCCTTTTTTATAGATTCAAGTCCATCATTTATCATCCACCATCATCCATCTTGCATCCTCGCTTTTGAAACAAACTTAATGCGATGAAGATATGTTATAGTTTTTGTTTTTATTGAAAATATGGACGGAATGAGATAATTTGACGTACCTATTATCTCAGTACGTTTTAGAATTTCTTAGTCAACATGAGTGCATTATATAGGGATAATGGCACCTTTAAGTTGAAAAACAAGTTATTAAGGTTATATTTAATGTGCTGTATTCACTTTTACTGACAGTTCGAAAAGATATATCGATCATTATTTGAAAACCCCACTGTATAATTTTAAAATCATGCTTTAAATTTAACTAAAAGAACTTACTTCAAATAGATCCATTTAGCTTTTTATGATTTTGTCACAGCATAAAATAACTGAACAGTTTCTATAAAAGCCTGAAAAATTAAAAATTGAGCTTTCTTCATTGAAACTTCATTTTCTTTTATTTCAGTAAGTTAAAAGGATATAAGAACACTTCAGTTACTTCTGTTTTTATTACATATTTTATACGGTAGAATTTCAAACTAAACAGCATATTTTGGGTATCGAAAGTATGGTATACTGATGTACCCCATGAGACAAATTGTCACATTTCTAAGCTTCGTACATGATAATATAAGTACTTTAAGGTGCATTGAAAGTGAGAGTAATTTATCGTTATTAGTTTAATAGAAAAGTTGTGTTTTAAATTAATTTAAGTTATCAATAAGTTAACTCAACTTCTCATTGTTAAGTTTTAGCAGATTTTTTAAACATTTTGTCCTAAATTTAGTAGGGCTCGACCGATGGCACCTTTTTGGCCGATGGGCCGATGCCGATTGTTCGAAAATTTCCATCGGCAAGCCGATGGGTCTTTATTAGGCCGATTGCCGATGTCGATGGCCGATGCTAAAGGCCGATGGTAAAAATTGCATTAAACTAATTTAGTCCAGTAAATCTAACGAAAAAAAAAAGGAAAAAGGGGTAAAACCAGTAAAAATTTCAACATTTAGTTTTTAACGGTTTTCACTTGAGAATGATGTTTATAGACTATTTTTCACTGCTGCTGATACGAATATTCTATTTAATTTTTTTAAGATTGAAATATCATTTTTTTGGCCGATTTTTTCAAATTTTAGCATCGGCCGCCGATGTCAATGCCGATGGCTATTTTTTCAAACAATCGGCGCCGATACATCGGCCAAGCCGAAGCATCGGTCGGGCCCTAAAATTTAGTATAACCCACATGATTGCGTGGTGAAGTATACGCAATTATTCACATACTAAACCATACACTTTCACCTATTAAACTATTGTTATTTATCTCCTTATTACACAATTATAAGTAAATTGCTCGGGAACAGTAACTAGAATATCGGTTGAATATCAAACAATATAGGGGAATATTGTTAAGGACTATATGAGGTTCACAATTTCTTACAAGCAGGTTTTTCAATAGCGTTTTGTGAGTTTTAGCACTTTTTTATTTATACAAGCGATTGCAGTTTTTTTAAAAAGTATCTTATTACCATGAAGAAAGACATACTGTGGACATTACAAAAATTTTATTTTCCTATGAAGAACTATTTGAGTTAATTTCATTTAATTATTTTTACCCATTTATTAAGAATCAACGTTCTACAAAGAGATAATCAAAACCTATCTTTCCCAAAAGATGTTTTTCTAAACTAACTCTAAGACTTCCCAAAACCAACTATTACTCTACAAGTGAATAACCCCTGAATGATCTTCCAATTAGTTATTGTTTCAAAGGCAGTGGTTCTCAAATAGTGAAGCAACCCAAGCGTGCTTCTTCTTCACGTTCTTGGAAGTGACCACAACTGCATGCCAAGCGAAAACCAAAACGAACAGTGCCACTGAACTTGGGGTAAAGACGTCCCTGTCTTCCGGCAATTCGGATGACACCATTTCCCCCAAAAAAAGTAACATCCTGTTCCTTCTTAGTCTAGTCACAGACAGAAAAGAATTTACTCTTAATAAGGCTTCGAGCAAGTTCCCTTCGGTTGCTGACTGCCTCCGAACAGGTAAATTTGATATTCTCTTTCGGCTGTCGCTCATCAATCACCCTTCACGTGTTCTTGACCATGAACCTGAAGGAAGGTTTAGACAGGTGGGACGGTTTCTGGGAGGTGAAAGTTATTGGACAATACCTTTAGTTTTGGTTTAATTAAGTAGGGAACCTAAGACATCGTCGAAAATGGTGGGTGGCGCTAGGTATATTAATCGCGTTTTTATTCAGTCGGATTTGCATACGCTTTGTTGCTCTAGAAAGTTTTATGAGTTCTGCAAGGACGTGTTACCCTGCAGCCTAACTAAGTTACAAGGTCACGATAGGCAGGCTGTGAACTCTCGATTATCCGCGGAATTAAGTGGCACTGGTACAGTGAATTGAATGAATACTTTTTTGTATTATCTGAATAGTGTATAGTCATATCGCCAGGAGAAAAACTTTTGGCGTCTAACAATATTGTTGTGATTAGTGATGGGCAGGTATCGATACCAAATACTTAAGTATTCGATACCTAAAATTATAGATACTTTATTGACGAATTTTTTTTAAATGTTCAATGAAATTATCTTAAAATATCTGACGTTCATTTAACCCAGCCTGTTTTCATTTTGCAGCTCAAAAACTCTTTTTCCGCATTGAGTCGCGTATTCTATATGAGTACTTTTGGTATAGAAAAAAAACCTTCCACCTTCTGCTTTTGCTGCGGGGTCTCAGACGGCGGTTGGTGGTTAATTTTTTTTAATTATTAGCCTTGGGTTTTTTGTATTCTTAAATTCCCTTCTTCATTAATTTTTAGTTTTTTTATAGATTGCCTCAAGCACAAGGGTGGTTCATGTGTATCCTTTGAGAATTGTTGGTACTTTCAGTTCGCAAGTAAAATTATTAAATTTTTTGGTTCTTACGTATTAAGCCGTCGACCGTGCCGCTGAATCAGAAAACGTTATAAAATCCTATTGACTCTTCAGCTGTACTGCTGAATGCTCGACGATATAATACAAGTACCATTTTTAAACCATATTTGTACTTAATTTCAAAAGAGTGCTAATAAGTATACGATACCTGAAAATACTCTTTACCTAAAAGTATGGATACCTAGGTATTCGATACCTAAAAGTATCGATTTTGCCCAACACTAGTTGCGATTGTTATGGGAATGGATTTTTCCACTCAATTTCAGGGGTGAAAGTAATTTATAAGTGATGATCAACAAACGTTTTGTACAAAATCTATGTGGCTATTATTTGGCTTTGTATTTCCTTTCAGAATTTTAGTTTTTTGTCAAATTTTTTCTCCTGGCGGTATACCTATTTGTATTTTTAGTCTCACTTGGAAGGGTCGGGTTCCTTTGGTTCGCAATATTGTATTTTTTGTAATAAACTCTCCTAAATAGTTGTGAACCTCTTGGATAATCCGCCAAAAGAGGAAGTGTAAGGTGCAAATAATCTAAAAGTTGTTATGGTTTTAAAACTTCATTATAGTGTACAAACATTCACCTGAAAAAAACCCGATGCATTGGACTTTTGTAAGCGAATGGATGAAGAATTTAAGCAGATGATATAATTTCATGTTTTAGTGTATTTTGTAAATCTAGTAAAACATTTTTTTTTCTTCAAAATACCGTCTCGATAAGTAACGTAATGCAATATGCTTATTTTTCTTGACTCCTCAAACTCCTAAATTTTCAAGGTAAAGAAGTTAAGAATGTACCAAAGCTGCGAAAAATTGAAAAATAATAAAATTATTTTGCAGTTTGTAAAAATTCGTAATGTCTAGGAATCTTTTCCATGTTTTTTTCGTTATCAGTCCATCAAAATATACGTATATGGGAATACAATAAAAACTTTTAAACAGCTTTTTCGTTGCAAACCTGTGGGGTTTTTGGCATATTTTGAAAGAGCTGGATAAAAATTTTCTTTTTCTATGACATCATATAAAAATATTTTAAATAATAGAAATTCACAGTAAAAAATGAAAACAAAAATAAGATTTGAAGAGAAAGTAAAAAAAATATTGGTGGATATTTTTTTAAATAAATAATTTTTTTACTACCTTTTTTAAATTTTAATTTCTACGGCTTAAAAATTTTTATATAATATCCTGAGAAAACAATCCGTTCCTAGAGAATTTTCTGTCAACTTGAACATTTCTGCATACGGGAATATTCTAGCAACATTTTCTGCGAAAGTATTTATAAACGTAACTCACTAAATTTTCCAAAATTGGAAGAAAAAAAATGAAACGCCAGTCTTTAGGGATACAGTATGTAAGTAAATAAATAGAATATTTCCGTAGTTGCGAAAAGATCGTATCCTGTAAAAGGGTTGTTTTTTTACTATTATTTTTACAATGTACGTTGCACAACTCATGAAGAGAAAAATGGTTTATGTATTATTACTTTAGTTTTCGAAAATATATTTAAGACACTTTCCTATATTTTTAGTGAAAATTAAAATGAAATTATTATTGATTTTGGTTTGTGTAATCATCAATAATACGTCCATTTACACATCATGATTTCAGGCTTAATTTAATTTTCACTGTATTTTTAAATTCTCCAAATTAAAAGAGATACAGTTGGGGAATTATTTTTTGTTTTATAGTTTTAAAATTTACTAATATTAAGCTTTTATAATTGATGAAGTAGATAACTGCAAGTTTTCAATTTTTCGTTAAGAAATAAGTTAAAGGCCCAGCTTTGTACGAACTCAAAAACTCAAAAATATAAAAGAAGCAATAATATCTTACTATTCACCAAAAATATATCCAAAATTTAAAATTTTGTTTTCCAAACTTGAAAGGTAGGTATTTTAAAGACTTCGCGAGGGCTCTATGTACAATTTGTGAGCTACTGATTTTAAAAAAAATTTTGTGCCTTCTGAAAATGAGTTTTTCTAGGAGTAAATGCGAAATATTATTCCTCTTCGACACAAAAATTTATAAATATAATTCAAGAAATATACATTTTAATAAAACTGTGATTGACCCCGTGGGCCGCAAAAATTATTCAGGCGAGCCACTATAGTCACTGAAAGGTTCTCTTCAACACCAGAGATAACTTGGAGAAGCTTGATCTGATACTTATTGGTAATATCCTCAGTCACGTTGAATGTCTGAGGCTTAATATAAATTAAACTACCATGGGTCCATGAACAAGTACTTCACTGATATCCAGGCACCTTTTTAAAAAAAATGTTAACCCATTTACTGGTGACTATAGTTTTATAGACTTTCAGAGAAAAAAAATACAAATACAAATTTTGTCGACCAGCTACAGGCTCGAAGCCCGACAAGGCTGGTCCATGTTTTATTAATTCACCCATTCCCACTGACTGTCTAGTTTTAGCTTAAACTCATATACACCCTTCGAATTTACTATATGTTCTGGCAATGCGTTCCATATATCTATTACCCTATTGAAGAAGTAGTATTTTCTTAAATCCCGATTGAAATGAGTCTTATTCAATTTGTACCCATGGCCCCTTGTTCTGTTATCCCTATTAAAGTCTAAACCTTCTGTATCCCCTTGCTTTACGAACTTGAAGATCTGAATCAAATCCCCCCTCCTTCTTCTTCTCTCCAGTGTATACATGTTGAGCCTACTCAAACGCTCATTGTAATCTAGGTGTGCCATTCCCTTAATTATTTTTGTAGCTCTATGCTGAACCCTTTCAATTACTTCTATATCCTTTCTCATATATGGAGCCCAGAATTGTACAGCATATTCTAGGTGAGGTCTTACCAAGCCCTTATATAATGGCAATATTATATTCTTATCCCTTGAAGTTACAGTCTTTTTGATATACCCCAATAACCTATTTGCCTTTTTACCCGCAGCAGAACATTGGTGACCCATTTTAAAGTCACTGTGTATTATCACCCCAAGATCCTTGACAGTATCTCCCTCTTTAACCCTTACTCCTTGCAGCCAGTACTCGGCTCCATTATTCTTATAACCCATATGCAGTACTTGACATTTCCCCAAATTGAATGACATACCCCATTTTACAGCCCATTCAGAAATCCTATCAAGATCACCTTGTAAATTTTCAATTTGTGTCTTGGTATCCACTGTCCCCCATATTTTTAAATCATCTGTAAATATACTGATTCTATTCTTAATCCCCTGACCTATATCATCTATGAATATTATAAATAAAATTGGTCCCAAAACTGATCCCTGTGGAACCCCACTGAGTACCTCTGTCCACTGTGAATAGCTTCCTTTTACCTGCACTCTCTGTTTTCTACCCAATAACCAATTCTTAATCCAAACCAATGTTTTCCCCTGAAACTCTAGCTTCGTATCAGTAGTTTAAGAGAGGGCTAGGAAACTTAAACATTAGAAAATAATTATGTCGGAGATGGCATCTACTATGGAAGTATGAAGGAGGGAAATTACATAAAACCCGTTTTTGGACGCCCAAGGACTTATTTATACAGGATACTAAAGTTCGTTTCACGGCTTTTATTTGGAACCAACGTCTCATGGAATAGAGGTGAGGTGTATCACGCCGTGAGTGACCACGTTATATCCATTGAAACAGCTTACAGAGTCCCTAGCGATGAAAAAATAACTTTCAAAAAAGTTATTAAAAATCAAAGAAGATAGATCAAAACCTTCAAAAAGAAAATAGTTTTTAATATCATGACAAACGCACAGAAACAAGTTTCATGGAAATAACTTAAATATTTAAGGAGATTATATGTATAAACATGTAAATATACGGTAATATAAATGTTTTCAGGCCTAAAAAAAGAAAAAGTACAAAAATTTTAAAGTTTCTATAATTAAATTTTAATTAAAATTTGTCTTTATTTAACTGAAAAATTCAAAACTGCATAACAGTGTAAAAAATAATTAAATAATTTTGTAATAGAAAAAATGATGAATAGGAAGTATCAAAATATTTATATTATACAGAAAATATACTACTAAAATATATTGAAAATCAGAATTATAAAAATTGATAATTCATATACTAAGTTTACACACTTTAAATTTATAAGTGTAAATTTCTATAATTACATAATCTAATCAGTGTAATTTAATTAATTACATTTAATAATGACAGTCTAAATATTATTATTAAATGTAATTTAATTGTGCATTTTAAAACATTTTTTAAAATTTTGCTTCCTTGGAAATACAAAAACAAAGATAAAACTATATAAAATATTTTTTTCTTCGCTACAAATGTGTCATTACTGTGAAAAACATTTAGAAAATTACTCAGTTTAATATTTGAAGCATTTTAACAGTAAATGTGTTATAATAACACAGGTTTTGTAGTTTAGTTTTATATATTTTTTTGGCAATTACATTATTGTAAAAAAGCGAAAGTAGCCTAGGTTTCATCTTTTCAATTTAAAATGTACCACATTGAGTTTCATGGAAGTAAAACCCAATAAAAGCAATGATTATGATTTAGATTTGAAAAGTTTTGAAAACTATGAAGCCTTTAAAAAAAGCGTTCAAAATTTCTCAAGCATTAACCCCCTTTATTTTTGGGTCCCTTCGATTTCGAGACATCAACGTTACACAGTATTTAAAACTTATTATGCAACAAAAAAGAAGTCTGGCGGGGTACACTCTTAAAACGATATTCTCATAAATGAGTAAAAATTACTCAAATCTGAGTATGTCACGCACTCAAACAGGCTCCGATCCAAATTTACTAAAATTTGAATACATGCATGTACTCATTTTTGAAAATGTGCAGATACTCAAAAATAAATCATGTATTCATTTCTTAATTCGTCCATGACATTCTTATAAAGTGGGTGCATTATGTTCCTGTTATTATGACGTGGGAAGTCACAATGTTGTGTATCACGTCTTCACATCAACTTAACGTTGTTTTCGATTTATATCAAATATCTAATTAAATTTTTGAAATATAAACTAAAAATGAGCATAATTTGAGTGGTGACTATAAATTTGTTTGAAACTGAGTATGTCTGGTTAGGCATACCCTTATAAATACCTTAGGTCCCTTATAAGTCAGAAAACTTTTTTCTTGCGACTTTCAAAACAGATATCATCAACTTTCTTTATAAATGCCTTGACCTATACAAATATAAAATTTTATCGATCTACGATGATATTAACCTGTACAAAATCTTAATTAAAGATGGTTAATGTGTCTCATTTTGTCTCTTTTACGACATAATTTTTTTCTCTTTGCGAAATTGAAAAGAGATACCCTCTACTTTTTTTATAAATGCCTTGACCTATTCAGATATAAAATTTCATACCTATACGATAATTTTAACCCATGCCGAATCTTAATTGAATATGATCAAACAAGCTAAATTACCGGCACGCGCCCGCTAATACTCACCTTTTTTTTCCTTTCTTCCATCTTTTTTCAGGCTTTTTTTCATATTATTTATATATTTATATTTTTGGCCATTTAAATGTAATATTAATCGGTCTGAATTGTCGTCTACCGCTAAAGTTTAATTTCATGAAAGAAAAAACAGTACCGCAAAAATTTATCGATTACTTGGTAACTTAGATCCAATAATCTGGTGACTAGAATCGCCAACTAAGTAAATTGGTTTACCTTCACTTTGCTGACCTCTTTTAAAAGCGGTAGACGACATTTTAGACCGATTATATTAAATTTCTTTGGCCAAACATATAATAAAATATAAAAAGTCTGAAAAAAGTAGGAAAAAAGAAAAAAAAGGGTTTAGTATTAGCGGGTGCGTGCCGGTAATTTAGCTTGTTTGACCATCTTCAATTGAGATTCGGCACGGGTTAATATTGGGTTGTCCCATAAGTTCTGTTACTTTTTACTAAATTTCGTGTTTGAAAATTTTTTATGAAAAACTGGTAATAGATGGAGATTTCAAACAAAGGGGATTTTGATCTATGTATATTTATGAACATAATGTGTGATTTTGGTAGTTCTTGTGATATTATTTCTTTTCAAAATGGCGGTTTGAAAAAAAGACCACAAGCGACGATTTTCGCGTAATTTTTTTCTTTTGTTTAAAAAACTTGGAAGAACGCATAATTCATGGCTAAAAAAAGTTGTACTGTATGTTTGAAATGTTTAAATTAAGATGTCAAAGTTTCAAAATAATTCGATAAGTTTATCTTAGGAAATTTCGGTCTCAAACATATCATCTTTGCAAGAAACTTACCTCAGTAATGTTAGTCATTTCGAAGAAATTTTCATGAAAAAAAGCATCAAAATAAATCAAAAAGCTTACGAAATACCCAAGTATTCAAAATATGCAATATATATTAAATTATATCTGAAATTAAGTTCAGAAAGTAGAGCGCAATATTCAAGCTCGCAACGTTTTAGCTTATCAGAATTACACTCGCTGAACTTATGCTAAGCGAACAAAGCAATTATTGGCTTCATAGGAAAACACTACAATAAAAACCACTCAATGGAATTTAGAAATAAATCAATTCAACGACATTATGAGAAGAAGCTTTCAATGTTTAAACCGTTGAAACAAGCCTTATGGTTCAAAAAACATCTGCCTTTAATTTGCTTCATAACAGCTGCATGGAAAAACAATAGGTGTGCTTTAAAAAACACGTGAAATTACCAATATATGAAGTTTTAAAGTCAAAATTTCCTACCTTAAACTTATCGAATCATCTTGAAATTATGACATCTTAATCTTAACATTTCAAATATGCAGTAAAACTTTTTTTAGCCATGAATTATGAGTTCTTCCTAGTTTTTTAAACAAAAGAAAAAAATTACGCGAAAATCGTCGTTTTTGGTCTTTTTTTCAAACCGCCATTTCGAAAAGAAATAATAACACGAGAACTACCAAAATTACACATTATGTTCATAAATATACATATATCAAAATCCCCTTTGTTTGAAATCTCCACCTATTACCAGTTTTTCATAAAAAATTTTCAAAGACAAAACTTCGTGAAAAGTAACAGAACTTATGGGACAACCCAATATTATAGTAGAGGGAGGAAATTTTATATCTGAATAGCTCAAGGCATTCATAAAAAAGTAGAGGGTGTCTCTTTTCAATTTCGCAAAGAGAAAAAAATTATGTCGTGAAAGAGACAATAAGAGACACATTGACCATCTTTATTTAAGATTTTGCACAGGTTAATATTATCGTGGAGGGATAAAATTCTATATCTGAATAGCTCAAGGCATTCATAAAAAAGTAGAGGGTGTCTCTTTTCAATTTCGCAAAGAGAAAAAAATTCTGTCGTGAAAGAGACAATAAGAGACACATTGACCATCTTTATTTAAGATTTTGCACAGGTTAATATTATCGTGGAGGGATAAAATTCTATATCTGAATAGCTCAAGGCATTTATGAAAAGAGTAGAGGGTAACCGTTTTCAAATTCACAAGAAAAAAAAATTTCAGTCATATAAAGGAGACCCTAATGTCTGATGTTTCAAAATTGAAAGCATTGGGTGGTCATATTTGAGACAAAAAGTTTCATACCAAAATGAGAACATCGATTTACTCAAATTTGAAACTGTCATTACTCTCAGTGTACATGTTATCAAGACTCTCTAAACTCACTCTTATCCTTTTCAGAATCCAGTATGCGTTATTTGGTTCTCGGAGCCACCATCTTCACCTGGATTTTCCTAACAGTCCTCAGCTCCCCGCCCCCAACTGAGTCCAGGAAAGGCGATTCTGAAATTGAAGCTCGTCAGCTGGGCCCCCTTGGCCTCACTATCCTAGGGGCCCTCACTTTGCCCATCCTCATACCGGTGGGAGTGGCCCGGTTGGTCGGCAGATTGACCAACTTGGGCAACAGCACCACTTCGACTGTCGGTGTTACCGTCCGACCCGTCATCTTGCCAGGAAGACCGCTGAGGCTCCCGTATTTTGGGAACCCGTACCAAACGCAGTTTCGTCGCCGAAAGAGGAATTGATGGTTGTTGGCGCTGAAGTGAAACCGAATTATTATTTATGATTCATGTTTGTAGTGTTGTATTTATTTTGAATAAAATTATGGGAAGTCGAACTCATGTGAGTAGTATTTCATTGATACTTTATATTAGTAGCACGATATTAAATAAATACAGCCTAGCACCATGATATTTTAAATCAATTTATAATATTGAGAAAACTCCAGCTCTCAAGCGTCGCCTCCAACCGTGGACCGGTTTCGCCCTTGTTAGGGCTCATCAGCACGGTATAGGAAGGTAACGCAAGAGAGCGGAGGGAGAGCTTTTAGTCTAGCCGACTATTATTCCTCTAACCAGAGGTAGTGGTAAAGTACTCCCTCCTCAATTTATAATATTGATTAAAATAAGATCAATATAAGTTAATTACGTGATTTAGTAGGAATGGTGTTAAATGGGTCGTGCTTAACCAAGTTTTCCCTTAAAGAGAGTAGGTACTTGTCCCTATATTCTATATTAGTATCATTCAAAATAAAAGACAGAGCTCTAAAAGATTTTGATTAATCACTTCTTTAAAAATAATTTTATAACTTATCAAAACTTTCTATTTCTCATATAAAATAGTTTCTAATTACCTAATTAAAAAAATAAGGTGGACTATTATAAAATTAAAATTGAAGGACAAAATCTTTTCATAGGTTTAAACAGATGTTACAGAATTTTACTTTCTATTCTTTACGATTTTATCAATTTTTACAGCTTTGAGATATTTAGTGATACTTTATTTGTACTCAAAAATTTATTACTTAAGGCAATAATTCTTTTTAATGAACTAACTTAAAACATTTTCAAATATGCAACTTATTTTGAAAATATTTAAGACATTGTTCTAGGATCAAATCAAATCCTTAGAATTATAAGTTGTGAAATAAATAAGAAAAACTTATTTTTAGTTATTGCAGTGACAAAGTTAATGAAACTTATAAAATAATTTTTTAAACTCTTTTTTTGGTAATAGATAAAGATTATACTCCCAAACTAAAATCATATACCATTGCTACATTTCCCTAAATACCTTAAGTGTTCTCATATCTTCGTAACAACAAAACATCCCTACAGAAGAAGTAACATTAAAAATCTACGGTTTGATAAATTATCAATCATAACCTTTCTCCAATTCGTCGCTTTGGTGGAAAACTGTTGTAACTAAAAAAATCAATATTTTCAGGAGAGCGATTCTTAACTTTTCACAAACTTCCGCCGCAGATATACTCGAAGCTATGTAGACTATTGCAAAACAGTTTGCATAAAACAAATGCTATTTTTTTGCATTTTTCCAAGACCCAGGTCTGATTCTTGTATAATTTCAAAATTTTTGGATAATCCGAAATTAGTGAAGGTACTTTGAATTGCAACACTTTTCTCTAAAAATTTTTATTAAAAAATTTTAGAAATTTTGAGAAAGACTGCTTCAACTAAAAATATAGCGATGTATGGATAATATGCGCACTCTACTATTGTTGGTATTTTTAAGGAAAACTGCTTTAACTTGAAATACAACTATGCTTCCCCAAGATTACGCTAATGTGATTGTGAAACAAGTATTTTTAAGGTAAACTGTCGCATTTCAAAATACAACGATGTTTTTTAAAATATTCTTCAAAAAGTAAATTATTTTATTTCAAGTTTTGAAATACAACCGTGAGACTGGCAAGATGCTTCACTTTTCTGCAAAACTACAGGGGCGTTTCACGCCAATGCGATAACGATGTATCTGCTTTCTAGCGGAATTTAATGAAACTATAAAAATAACACATTGTTCTCTAAAAGAATGGGCATTTTTTACACAAAATGACATAATATCTCATTTTTGCGATTTTTTTGAGTTATACAACAGTTTTCCACCAAAGCGACGAATTGTCGGTCCAAGACTAAAATGCTGGTCCTATAAAACATAATAATTTTTAAGACGTTTTCGTTTCCAAACGTATTTCTAAATTTGGATGAGTGTTTGAAAAAAAATATAGGTATTGCAGATCTAAAACTAAGAAAATATAACTCCATAACAATGTCACCTTCATAATAATGTAGTTAATTATAAACCTTCATGAAAATGTAATTATGTATCTAAACAGTTTTATCGTTATTCTCAAAACAACAAGTTTAGTTTGGTGTTTGAAAGGTTCAAACTTACATAAAATGTTCTCCGTGGTTAAAAAGAAACAGTTTTGTTGGAGGATGTGTAGACTTGAACTCTTGCTGATACTGTATGTAACTAATATAATCGTAAGCAGTTTTCTTAAATCTTAAAGCAAGTGTTTTAAGCTTAAGTACTGATATCTCATCAGAAGCTTCAAACGTAATTTATTACACTTGGTTATCAGTCAGCACCATGATAGTACTGAGTTTTCACTATATTTTTTCTACGGTAGTGTTTTCTCTTGAGGTGAAAAAAAATTACCCACTTCGGTATCGTTAACATCGGGTAATGGAATCCGTGTCAGTGACTTCAAGTTGAATAAGGTCGCCAACTGAATATTCCGTGTTATTTACGCTGATGTTGGTAGGCAAAACTGTGGGGAGAGCCTACAGTCAACCAAATCTGGAGGACCCCTGGGGCATTGGAGTCTGAAACGGGTTGCTCTTGAATTGTCGGCTTCTTTTCGACCATTCTCCCTTATGTCAAGCAAAAGTGCACTTCTGTTGGAAAGAGTTGACGCCGACTTTCCACTGACTGAGAGTAAGTACATTCCAATTATACCAATTATGAGAGACTGAGGAGGGGATTACACTTGTCACGGGATGTTAAAAGGTCTCAAAATTCTCGGTTTCGCTGATATCTGTCACACCTGTGTTCCGGTTTAAGACACTTGAAAGATTTTAAAGTCGGTCACTGGGCTCTTGAGTTCAAGATGATTTAAAAAGAAGTTAAATGATTGAGCTTGAGCGCTTTAAAAAATTGGAAGCTCTTGAGTTTCATCAAAACTTGTTTTATATTTTTTTGATTTCTTAACAGTACTTAAGACTCAAATTTAAGGTAGAAAATAAAAAGATAGCTTGAAGTGAGGCTATGAAATTTCGAACGTCCTTACAAAACAGTTATTTTAATTAATAATAATAATAATAATAATAATAATAATAATAATAATAATAATAATAATAATAATAATAGTAAAATAAAAATAATATAATAATAATAAACTGTTACTTTTTATTTATCATAAACTTATAATCTGTTATTTTTAAGGCTTTAAAGTCCGATCATTAATATTAAGAAGCTTTACTTTAATTCAATCATTAGTGTTTTTTTTTTCAAAAGATCTATGCAATTGATCCCGCCTTCAAAGATTCTAAACAATTATATTTTTATGGACAAATTAAGCATAGGTACGTACATAAATTTTCATAGGATTTATAACAATTCCGTTTAAAAAAACATTGAAGTACGCAAGCTTAATCTTCGACAGTAAAAGTAAACGAAAATTTCCATCTCCTTTCCAAAATGTTTGTTTAACATCAGAGTTAAAAAAGAAGGTAGTACAAACACACACCTTCAACTACAGATTAATAATTTTTTTATTATAATTTAATTTTTTTAATTCTATTTTATACTATAGTTATTTTATCAAATTATTTTCTAGCGCATTTATTATCTGTATTATCATAGCTTTGGTACAATCAATATTCCAGGAATGTTTCTGTTTAAAACCTTTAGTTTTTTTAATTGAAAATTAATTTTAATAATTGAATTCCATATAATTTAAAAACTAAGGAAGAGGAAATCATGTATTTTTAAATAATCACGTTTATTGAATATGGTGATGAGTAAAATTTGTGTTGCAATCAATGTATTATTACTTATTTTCGGAATAAAAAATTTCCATTTTCATCATAAAAGTAAACTTATTAAATGGTAAATTGTTGTTTTGACAGACATGACATGGGACGACGTTTTTACTTCAAATAAGTAGTACTTAATTTATCTTAATTTAGTGCTCTGGCGCATACAAATATAATATTTCTAAGTATCGAAATATAATTATTATGAGTGAAAACACTTTTAGCTCATAAAAAAATACGCCGTGACAGACATGACATGAAATAGACACGAGTTTGAGGAAGCCCTAACTATTACTCAGTCGCTCTGATTTTGCATGCATTTCATGTCTATGGAATTTTATGCAGCATTACATAAAGTTGATTATCTGTAAAAAAACTGAAATAGCAAAATTTAATGGAGGTTTTTTTCTCTAAAAATTTTTAAAACTTTGACAGACAAAACGCGTGCGAAACCTTTAACTTCGCTTTGCTTATTTTATTTCAATAATTAGGATTTTTAAATTATTTTATGACCTATTTAAAAGTAATCGAGTTTACAATATTTTTATACAGTCATTTTTTAAATAAAAAAACATAAGAACTTATGGTAACTTACGTTGTCGATATTCGAAATACTATATCAGCTTGAAAAATGTCATTTCGAATCATGTCATTGTGTTTATGAACGCAACTTAGCAAATAAAAATAAACAAATTCCGTTTGGTTGGAAAATTAACAAACGATTATTGTTTAATTCCCTAATTCAGAAAATAAATGCACACGAGGATAACTTAGATTAGAAGATTGATCCAATATCCAATAAATTAAATAAAAAAACATAAAATGGCAGATACTATTACAACGATAGACATGGAAACTTTAAACTTTTTTATGTATTAATCAATTTTCCAAACATAAATTTTAATTTGTTATCCTGAACGGCTTCTTATAATACAAAGAAAAAGAGAATCGAAGTTGGGCTAGTTTGAACTGATATTTCGTTTCCAACGTTTCGTTTTATTTTTATAAAATTTGGTCTTTATATTGTATTAAGTTGAATTTTTAAAAAATACTCATGTCAACTTCACGAAGAAAATAATTATTTAATTAATAATAGTCTACTCCAGCGGTTCTCAAACTTTCTATCGTCACGGACCCCTTTATGTTAGAAGCCAGGCATCGCGGACCCCCAACACCAAAAGCCGTAACCAGACTTTTGTTCTGTGTTTAATATTAATTAAAAATAGTACACAAATTATAATAAATTTGACAATCACTCCACTCCAGAGAAATATTATTTAGGGAGGGACCAAAATTATCCCTCCGCCCCCATGTATATTTCATAGGTCAAAGTAGCTTTTTAGTACATTTTTAAGTAGAATTTGCGTCTTATGGAAATTAACATGAAAAGGTTATGAGTAATTAAGTTCCACCCACAAAGGGGGGTCTGGGGGCCCTCCCCCAGAAAAATTTTGGAAATTGAACTAGAAAAACAGATTTTAAATTAGTTTTAATACCCCTAGTTAAAATTTTTTGAATATAAATTTTTATGTAATATTTACATTTTGATGAACTTAATGTTAGAAATAGTTTATAATAGAGTTTTAAGAACAGAAAGGTATCTGGGGGTCATCCTCAGAGAAGTTTTAGATAAATTTGTCCCTAAAAACACACAGGATTTTAACTATATTTCTTAGTTACGAATTTCAGACTATATATTCTTAGGTAGGATTTCAATTTTGATTAACTTTTAAAAAAAATTTTAAATAATAAATTACCAAGTACTAAAGGGGGTTCAGGGGTCCTCCCCCATTTCAAAGATTTGATCCCAAAAACAGGGTTTTAACTTGTTTTGATACACCAAATCCCAATTTCAGGGCCCCTTCACACACCCTTATTACTCCCCTGAATTACTCCAAGTCTCTGAGGTGAGGGTCTGGAAATTTCAAGGTAAATATTATGCATTGAAGTCGAGGGGGCTGGGGGTTCTCCCCCAGAAATTTTTTGAAATTTACCTCTTAAAACTAGTGTTTCATCTAATTTTGAAACTCTTTGGGGAATTCTAAAAGTAGCTTGAGAAATTCTTCAAGGTAACTCGCGGACCCCCTAGGAAGGCTCCGCGGACCCCCAGGGGTCCGCGGACCACAGTTTGAGAACCGCTGGTCTACTCTACTGAAATAGTTCATAAAATTTATCACCTCTCTGGACAACAAAGGAATCTCATGAATCAAGGGTTACTTGTTAAAGTAAAATAAATTTGCTACCTAGGAGGATCAAAACGATTTATTTTATGAGCTAACTTGTGTAGGTTTACGGATCTGTGTTCTGTGTTGCTTTTAATTATTACCTTTAAATTTATAAGGTGGTGGGTTTAAAAATTAAATTTGAATTTCGAAAAGACAACCATCAATATGGAAAGATTCTACAAACTTTTTATACAGGGTGTTTCAAAATTGCGTTGCACGGCTTTTATTCGGAACCAGCGCCTCCTAGGGTCATGGAAGTAAGGTCTACTCCTAGGTAAGTGAGCCTGGAGAATCCATTGAGATGACTTACAGCGCCCCTAGCGGCGAAATTAAAAAGTTAAAAAAATTAATTTAAAAACTAAAGGGGATAGAGCAAAAACCCCAATGAGAGTATTGTTGCCAACGTCAAGAAGAACTCATTGAAAGAAATTTGATCAAAATATCTTGAATATTCGCGGAGATATTAGCATGTGAAAATAGCAGTTTTTCAAGGGTCAAAAAGTAAAAAGTTCGCATATTTGCAAATTTTTCAGTGTTATTGTGTAGTTTTGGGTTTTTTTGATTGAAAGAACACAAAATTTAATCAAAAATTCAAAAAAATTTGCAAATATGCGAACTTTTTACTTTTTGACCCGTGAAAAAGTGCTATTTTCGCATGCTAATACAGGGTGTCCCAAAAAAGACTGACACATTTTAAAAATCAATAACTCAAAAACTAAAAAAGATAAAAATGTGCGGTTTCTTGCCCCATTCTTCTCAGACCAAAGAATTTTCATCCCAGAATTTTTGATTTTAGTTCTAAATTTTTCACTAGATGGCAGCACGAGAATTTTTGAGGGACTAAAGGGAAAAAGTATTGGAATAATCCCTGTTAGTTAACTTGTGATAGGAAAACCTAAGTTAGGGTAAAAGATCGATTCATTGAATCGAATATTGTTCGATTCTGAAAGAATCTTTTTCGATTCTGGGAAGATTTAAGAATTGATCGAAGGAAAGCAGCAAGATTTGGATTACGCTTTGAATTAGTTTGACAACTAAACCTAACTGGAAATCTTCCCGTAAGACAGGTCTCGCATTTCAGCGAATGTTTTACAAATTACTGAATTTGATTTTGTTTTATCCTGATGGTGGATCATGCGCCATGAAACGCCAAACAACTAATTAATTTTGTTTAATATACGCATTAAGTTCTTCTAATAAGTGGAAATCCAAATCTATCCTTTAAACGTTTTTATTGCGGGAATAAAAAGTTTAGATGATGTGCTTTGGAAATCAATTTAGATTATGTGCATTTGAGGATCTCCATTCTGAATCCGTTGTGTATCACTTGTAATTTATCGGATTTTACCAATATCGAGGGTTTTACTCTCAGTCACGGCGATCACTCCTTGTACTTTTATTTAAGGAGTGCTCAAGTGTTTTTAGGACCTGAAGATAAGGGGGTGTCGGGGCTGTAAGGAAGATGGTGAGTCGCCGGCTACTGAAAATGGGGGGAGCTCAAGGATTTTTGATTCCTCAACAGAGGGATTTTACAAAATCATGATTATCTACCCTTAAAAAATCTTTTATTTTGCTTAAAGATTTAATAATGCCCAGTGATTTTAAGGTGGTTTTGTGAATCAATTAATAAACTTTCACTTCAAGTTTTTGGGAATTGCTTTTAACTTTCAACTAAAAAGGGAGGTCTGGGGGGTCCTGTCCCCGAAAATTTTTTGAAATTTGACCTCTTAAAACAGGGTCAAACTCATTTTAGTGCTTTATGATTAGACAATTTCAAAATCAAATTACTATGCTTCAATCAGTGATGTAGCTGGATTTTTTTCTGGGATAAGGGCTCGCCGTATTATTACGCACTTTTTTTTTATTCAATTTTTTTATTGAAATAATGTCCCCCAAACTCAGCACTGGCCACTGGCTTTAACCAATTCTAAAAAAACAGTGTTTTAAATCATGGGCAGTCCGTCTCCCTTTTTATGCGGCCCTCTTATGTTAGGTGCCATGGTAAACTGGCACCATCCTTTATGATTGAATGTTGGAAAAGCATATTCATAAAACTTTGTCTTTCCTCAAAAGTTAAAAATAAAGTTTTTATAAACAATGTTCCTAATTATTGAGGTGGGGGATGCGTCCGCCCCCGGGAACGACGACCGGGGGGACGTTACGTTTGTTGAAAGAGATTGTGTTTTGTTCAGGGTTTTACTTATAAAAAATATGTGTCTTAATTTCCAAATAAAGTTTGTTTTTTATTGCTTAAAATACTTTTTGAACGTTTAGGTATTTCAAAAACTGAGAAATAATTTTATAGGTCGAGGCTGTAAGCTAAAATAAAAGCTAAAGAAATGTCTGAAAATGGATAAACATATTTTAAATTGATTAGGGTTTAGGCATTGTTTCATGAACCCTTTGAACCCGCATTTGAATTCAAAAGTTAGCGTAACGCAAAGTTAACCATTTCTCATTGGCTCAGTGCTTAAGAATTTCCACACTTTCACCCAAATTCTTGCTTAATTCATATATTTCTTAAATACCTTACATAAATGCAGTTTCAATATACTGTAACTTAGTCTTTAATCTAATTGGATCAATACTCAAACACAAAGTCGAAATTGAATATTCCCTCTATTGCATGTTATCTGAAAGATTCTAAAATTTCGATTTTTCCTTAAAAACTTAAAAATATTTTTTTTACATCCTCTGACAAAAAAGCAGAAAAACCCCGTTTCACAAAGAAATTTTCAATAAAAAGTTTCCGTTGACTTAAAATGTGTAAAATCCCCTAGTTTAATTAAACCATTAGTGGCGCAGCCTTGGCCAGAAATCATGTGTACGATATAATCATTTTCATGACATTCCTTAAAAATAATTTCCATTTGGCAATAGAAGTTCGATTTCCCGATCATCTGATTATTTAGTAATAATTCCGAACAATATCTCCTCTGTGCCATAAAAAATCAATCAAACAACCAACCAGCTAAAGCATTTCAATCTAATTCGATTCTGAAATCGATTCTATCTCTCAACTTCGATTTTCCTATCACGAGACAATAGGGATTCCGCTGATAGTTTATACCTAAATTTCAGAAAAAGTTCTCGTGCTGCCATCTACTAACGCATTTATGAACTAAAATTTTGAAATTTTGGGAGCAAAAATTCTTTGCCCCCTTAAGAAGGATGCAAAAGACCGCATATTTTTATCTTTTTTAGTTTTCGAGTTATTGATTTTTAAAATGTGTCAGTCTTTTTTGGGACACCCTGTATCTCCGCGAATATTCAAGATATTTTGATAAAATTTTTTTCAATGAGTTCTTCTTGACGTTGGCAACAATACTCTCACTGAGGTTTTTGCCCTATCTCCTTTAGTTTTTAAATTAATTTTTTTAGATTTTTAATTTCGCCCCTAGGGGCGCTGTAAGTCATTTCAATGGATTCTCCAGGCTCACTTACCTAGGGGTAGACCTTACTACCATGACCCTAGGAGGCGCTGGTTCCGAATAAAAGCCGTGCAACGCAATTTTGAAACACCCCCTGTATAAATATGTTTAATACTTTTAAATCTAAAAACTACTAAAAACCATGGAAAGTTTATCGTTGTGATTTCATTGTATAGTTGGGGCTTTTTGTGAAATTTCCATTTACAAATCATCTTAAATGTAAGCTTGTTAACTCCGAAATTTTTTATTTTCCTTTCAATAGAACTGCTTACCGACAGACAGCTACTACATGTTCGCTTCTTGGAAAAAATATCGTCTAATATGTTTTTAATTCGCGAGGTTAACGCTTTCGATGGGTGATCTGGGCGTTTTACGACCGGTCTCAGTTGTTTTTATGAGCTTCGTTTTTTATGGTTACTTATTAAAGTGCGCATGGTTGTTTTAAGCATATTTTTAGCTGTCTCTCTGAGGTGACTTCAACATCGTATAATTTCCCCAACATAATTCTTTAAACTCATTGCAACAACGGCTGATTATGAATATTCGCAAAACAAAATGTAGAAAAATATCAGATTTTTTAAAAATGGTAGAGCAAACAAGCGTTTTTTGGACACTTGGACCCTTTAGACCCCCTCTCAACTATCAACTGACCGTATGAAGTGGTTCATCTTAGGGCTTCGCTAGTTTTCCAAATCCGATCTTATTAAAAATCCAATTTTTAATATTTGAGCTAATAAAAAATATGCCTCAATTGGTTGGGCACATTAAAAGGTCAAAATGGGATTTTATCTGTCTTAGAAAAATTAAAATGTGATTTTTCTCCGAAGGTACAACAGTCTCCCTTACTCTATTCATTTGAATAGGCAGCTGAAAATATTTCCTTCCCCTACCACCTAATTAGTAACCATGGCAACTATCAACTTCACAGCGACGAAGAAGGCTGCGCGAAACGCGTAACTATGGTTACACTTCTAGCGAGGGGGAAAGCACTATTTTTCAGCCGCCTATTCTAAATGAATAGAGTATAACTACAGTGATAATATTATTTCAAAATTATTTCTCCATTTTTTTTCAGGAGCAAAACGGATGTTAAAAAAAACAACCATCAGGGAATTCTATAAATATAAAATTATCACATCAAGAGAATGAATCACAACTTTTCTCATCTAAAATAAATTCCAAAAATTTAAGCTTCTCTTATAAACTTCCAATTCGAAAAATTGTAGTTAAGTTTACAATTAAATTATAAAAAATTTGATTATTTTTTAAAAATTTTCAAGTTCAAGTTTTGTTGAAATCTCTAAAAATTAAGTTTTTTAAAATCACAGTAAATTGTGGAATTTATTTCAAAATTGTTTCTATCGCAAAATTCGACGTCCATAAATTGGGCTCGTTGGGAAAGGGCACACTCGGTGAATTTAAATGAAGTGTTTAGTTGTAAGACAATTTTCTGGCTAAACTAAGTTTCCAGCTGTAAATATCAACTCCCCCATTTACTCTAGACCTAGAGTAATGGTGCAGTGGTTTGCTGTAAGTGAGCATTGAAGCGTCCTGGGAGTTATGGTAAATTATTGGAAAATTGGGGGGAGAGCATTTGTGGAGTATAAGAGAGCATTGATTACTTTTTAATCAATGATAAATTGCACTGTTGATTTTTTTTTGGAAAGAGAAACTATCTAAATGGAACTTCTTCCTTTTTACTGATTTTGCTTAAATTATTTCCAAGTGAAATATTTGCATCTATTCAAAAATTTTACTTGTAAAACACGGATTTCTTCCATCCTATTTAAAAAAACACATTTTGTAAAACAATGGAAAACTATGTACTGGCTCTGTATGAGTCATTTTGGGAAAATGTTGTTTACCTATATTCTTTTGCCAAAACTTTTAATATTTAGTCCATATTTTTATTTTATGGAATATAATTTGCCTTAAAAATTACGTAAAATGAAATTTTAATCAAGTTGGTATAAGAACAATAAAAATGTACTATTATTAAGAAAAGGCAACTTGGGTGCAAAAATATGTAAAGGGGAAAATTGAAAAGTTTTTACTTAAAAAGAAGTTGGCAGTCTTAAAATGTTTGGTAACATTTAATCAAGCACTTCATGGCCAAGAATAGCAAATTTTGCTATTCATGTCTTTATCTCTTATTACTTCAACATGTTAACAATATTCTCATAAACCTGTGAGATGAGATGAGTAATTTTTTTCTTATGCATATTAAGATCATTTATTGAAACAGCACTTCCCAGGTAGTACACGAATACCGGCCAACATCATTACGGCGATATAGCACACACCTTTATCAAACCCCAGGAATTTTGAATTACATGGCATCTAAATAAGGTAAATGTGGGTATAGTGGACACTGTGCCAATAGTGGCCACATAGCTGATTAATTTTAAATAAAACGAGTTAGAGGCATCAAACCAAACAGCGTCAAAATTCATAGGCATAATAGATTGTACAATCAGGTAAGCTGGTAAATTACTACCGATACCACAGATCAGCATGGGAAGGATATTTAAATATTTGAAAATAACAACATCGGCCGAGTGACTAAAATTTGATTTTGCTTATTGAATCGCGTAAGGAAACGGGTATTTCCGAGCTGATTTTTTTGTATTTATTACCGTTTGATTGACTTTTAAATTTATATTGAGATAAAGAAGAGTGGTATAAAAGGATACTGAATAAAATTTAATTGAAAATTTTGACTTTACGAGGATTTATGGGGGTGGCCACTTTACCAACACAAAATCTTAGATTTTTCAATAGTGGTCACCGCAATGGCTTCTAATAGAAATTTAAATAACATTGAATTTGGATCAGTTTTTCTTCATAAACTGTTGATTGTGCTTTGAAATGAGTGTTGTATGAATTTGGTTTCATTCTGGCTTCGGGAACCAAGGTTTCCAATACATTGAATTACATGCTTAACTCCTCTCAAATCAGCTACAGCGTAGGCTTTGGGCTGGAAACTATCAAATATTTTTTTAAATAAAGGTAATTTGATTTGATATAAAGAACATTTCATTGGGAAGGAAGATTTAATTAGAAATAAACGACTATACCAAAAAAAACCCATCAATTTCATGCATAAACCCCTCATATAGGCAGAAAAAGAGAGGTGTCCACTATAAATGCATGAGGTGTCCACCATAGATACAACAGTTACATCTATGTGGCCACTATAGATGCAATTTGGAGTACTTTTTAAAAATTAATTAAAAATACTTAACCTAATTTAATTAAAATTTTTAATAGTAAAATCGAAAGAAGAAGATCCAATTAATCTAAAAATAGGATGATAACAGTTTCCAAGCAAGTAGGTTGGTATTTATTGAGAATTTAAGCAAAAATTTTCCTTAAAGTGTCCACTATACCCACATTTACCTTATGTGCTACTGCTTTCATTTAAACCACATAATGGGCAACCTCCGGCCCGCCAAGACATTTGTTCCGGCCCGCGGAACATTTTAGTACCAGAGCAAGTGTGGGAATTTTTTTTGTGAATTTAAACACTGTTACCCCCTATATTTTTTTAAATGCCTTGAACTATTCAGATATAAAATTACCCTCTACGCTACACGATATTAACCCATGCCGAATCTCAATTGAAGATGGTCAAGCAAGCTAAATTACCGCTAAGCAAAATTTTTTCTCTTTTCCTACTTTTGCAGGCTTTTATTTATATTTTGGCCATAGAAATTGCCATTATTCGGTCTGAAATGTCGTCTACCGGTTTTAAAAGAAGTTAGCGAAGTTAAGGTAAACCAATTTACTTTTTTGGCGATTCTAGTCACCAGATTACTAGATAAAAGTTTCCAAGTAATCGACAAATTTTTGCAGTGCTGTTTCTCATCATTCGTGAAGTTAAAATTAAACGGTAGACGACAATTCAGACTGAGTAATATTACATTTTATTAGGCCAAAAATATAAAAAGTAGGAAAAAGAAAAAAAAAGTGGTGAGTATTGATTCGGCACGGGTTAATATTCTCGTAGGGGGATGAAATTTTATATCTATTAGGTAAAGGCATTTAAAAAAAGTAGAGGGTATCTCCTTTCGATTTCGCAGAGAGAAAAAAAATTCTGTGGTAAAAGAGACACATTGACCATCTTTAATTAAGATTTTGCACAGGTTAATGTCATCGTAGAGGAATAAAATTTTATACTTATCTGAATAGGTCAAGGCATTTATAAAAAATTAGAGGGTAACCGTTTATAAGTTCGCAAAAAAAATTTTTTTTCTGTCATAATTGAGCGAGCGTTTTAGGGATTCTATTCACATTCAAAGTATTTCCCTGCGGATGGTTATTTTCGTACTAAAGCAATGCAGTAATGACAATTCATTGGTTCTAGTGTTATTGGTAAACTGGTGTGCAGGATGTTTCAAAAGTCCGTTTTGCGGCTTTTATTTCGAACCAACGTGTCCTAGGGTCATGGAAGTAAGGTCTACCCCTAGGTATGTGACCCTGGAGAAATCATTGAGATGACTTACAGCGCTCCTAGCGGCGAAAAAAAAGTTTAAAAGATTACTTTAAGAACTAAAGGAAATAGAGCAAAAACCTCAGTGAGAGTATTCCAAAAAAAATAGCTTGCGAAACAGAATTTTGAAACACCCTGTAAAGTACCAATTTTACTAAGTTTTTTAAATTAAAATTATAACACCTAACATTATCACTAGGGGGCATTGAAAGGTGTAGCATTGGATAGTCCATAGTCACTTTACTTTACCCAAACACCACTTTCATCATTATACCTACAGGTGTTCAAAAAAGTTAGAGGTGGACACTTATCTTGGGAAACCATGTATATTTTAAGACAGAAGCAGAATTTATAATATTTCATTTTTAATTTCTAGGATTTGCTATTCTGCTGAGCTTAAGAAATGAATCTTCCTTCATGGATCATCTGTGCATTACTTGTCATTTACATAATGAGAGATGCATCTGGAAACCCCACTCTAGACATTTCAACTACATCTTTGATACAAGAAACAGACTCTAACATCCAAACAAGGCAATTCATTGGTTCTAGTGTTATTGGTGGACTGATGTTACCAATTTTACTTATGTTAGTAACCACAGGTACCATGCGTCGGATACCTCCAATTTTTCGACGCATAATTACAGCTATAAGAGGTATAGGAGGTTCAGGAAGCTATAGATCAAATATTCCCGATCATCGTTTGGATAAAATTTTCAGACTTTTATTGAAATCTATAGATGAAGTTGAGAATACACCTAAATACAGATGAACTGAAAAATCATGAAAATGTTTCATGAGTAAGCTTAAATGTGGAATACCAAAGGACTAAACTAAGTTAATTTAAAAATGACAATGGACAAATTTCATAGCCAGCTCTTTTTGTTCATAAAATCAATTAATACTATTCTGTGATACTATTGTAATAAACAAAAGGAAGCTGATATTTTGAAAGAGTAAATAAAAAGTAATCATGTTAATTATCTTACTTCTTTAAAGTGATACTTGTTAAGTAACATTACATAAATAAGGTAATGAGTTGTATACAGTATGAAAATAAATCGGTCAGGAGAACTAGCTCAAGGGGTGAAAATAAAAGTTCTAGATCTAGATAAAGTATTATACAATAAGCTACATACATTAAAAGAAGTTGAAATTTGTTGCATGCATGTTGAAAATTAAAACTTGCTACTAATTACTACAAGTCTATTAATATTTATTTGACCCTAAAAAAGTGACCCCTACTTATAATACCCTATCACCTTCTATCTTTAATTAAGTGGAAAAACCTTATATCTACTAGCTAAGAATGCAGTTTTTCTTTTTGAGTGGATACTTAAAAATAAGCAATAGATTTTTAAATTGAATATCACAATTTTGAGTATGACTACCCAACTAATGTCTCAACCACCAAGAAGAAATAAAGAGCCTCTAATGGAAGGATAAAACATTTAATAAAAGAAAACAAATTACCATACAAAAAAGTAATAAAATGACAAAACGAACAAAATTAAGGTTTTCATAAATAATACTTAAAACAAAAGTTTAACACAAAACGAACATCAATTGGAACTTATACATGAAATAATAATATATCAATTTCGAATCATAAATGCATAAACTAATAAATAAAGTCCAAATGCAAATTATGAACATAATGCTACTTAAAAATTAATTTTATAAAAACATTATTCCATTTATTGGTAGACATAAATCTTTATCACAGTAGAAACGGAAACAAATGTCATTGAGCTTAATTCACCCTATAATGTCATGTAAACTTGAAGGGCGATTTAGTTTTCATACTCAAAATATGAAATTCATATTATCGGCCATGCAACTTTCCCTTTTCTAGATTCGACTAGTAGTAAAATCTATTATCTTTTTTATGGTTCAACCTAAAAAAGGAAAAAATTTAGGGTAATTGTAGGGAATGTTTTGTGAAATGCTACTATAAATCAAGGAGTTTGTGCAAACCAAAACTTAAAATTTTTGATTAAATATAAATTTTTAATAGGCATGTGTACAAACATAAAATAATTATATCAAAATATGTGCAAACTAGAAAAAAAACTAAACTAATAACTTAAAGTTTAAAAAATAGCATAATCAGATTTTGAGAACTAAACATAAGCACCTTAAATAACAATTAATAAAATCAATAGGAACTGTAAGTAATAAATAATGAAGGAGAATGATTCTTAAGTATCATCAAAAATAAGCAGGCGTTCAACTTAGGTAAATAAAAAGTACTACTAAGAAAGGAACTGGAAAATATAAAAGGTTTTCTACCATAACATAAGAAATTACAACAACTATTTATTTTATTTTAATTGAAAACTGATTGGAAGAAGACTTGTGTGCCGCTTTGTAGTTTCAAAGTTTAAAATACTTGAAAGAACGAAATTAACACTATTCAAATTATGTCACCATTTTTTTATAATGCTCTTAAATCCAAAAAGTTAAGTATGGATGGAATCTTCTTTATAGTAAAAGGGTTATTAGCTATACAATACATTTAAAATTTAGAACAAATCTAATAAATAATTCAATTCAATTGAAATATGTTGTAGTTTTTTATTTCAAATAGCATGATTTATAAATAGAGACTAGACTAGAAGGACAGTAATTTTATTAACAACTAAAAAATTTTAAAACAAATTACACAGGTCATTAAGTAAGTTGAAAACCAATATTTATAAATTTAATTTGTTAAAATACTTTCAACAAGCACATTATTTATAAATAAAAATGGTTTTAATATTTACAAAAGTAGCAAACTGCTCACATAAAAGTATCATTGAGCAATATAGTACAAATAGTTTGCACAAACACACCTTAATAGCTACATGTAAAACTTGAAGCACTTAAAAGTTTATAATTTACTACCAATTGTTCATGCCTGGCTTGCTAAGAGTCATAAAATATATTTGACAAGCAGAACCGCCTTTAGCAGATGAAAAAAATACCTAAAAATAAATAAAATATTTAACACATAAAAGACAGTTCACATGAATAGACACTATCATTATGAAAATCCTTCTAGTATATTTCAGAGTATAAGCTGAGGATTTTTGAGGATCTATCTATAAGTATAAGCTGAAGATGTGGGGGATTGGCATATATTTAAATTTGTGCCAATTTCGCAAAAGTAGCAAGATGTATTCAATTGAACCAGAATTAAATATTGCAATTAATCATTAAGGAATTTTGTTTGTAATGGAAAAGACAAATAAATCTTTAAACACAGAAAAGGGTCTAAGGACTTCACAATTCTAGAAATTGTAAACATGAAATTGGGAAACGCACGCGTGCACACAAAAAAGATCATGCTAAAATGAAACGCATAATTTAATATTTATTTACGTAATAATACGTACATAATGAACAAACTTTAGTAAATTATGAGATGATACAAGTCACCAATTAAAGAACTTTAATGAATAAGTATGCCCAGGGGAAAATAAGCAAATTTTTAGGAACATTTTTAATAATATGATCCATCACTCTCACATCAACATAATAATCCACCTACTTTTTTATATACTTCTAAAAATCTACAAATATTATATCCTTTGATTATAAGCTGTGGCAATTTATTTAACAAATCACGAGAAAAATAAAACACAAAGCTTACTTTCTCATTTCTCTCACAGAGAAACTTTAGTCTTTGAGCTTTCTTGTGCATAAACACTCCATCCAAGTGTCCAGTTTCAACATTGCGAATTTCGATAGCTTTATTACCCCACCCCATCACTTGACCAGTTCCAATAAAAGCTGAAAGTTAATGAAGCCAATTTTAAAGAGAGAAAATAATAACATTAAAGAGAGTTGCGAGATGCCAAAAAGCTTGAACCTTACCAACTGAAGTAGGCATTTCACCCCATTGGAGTACAATGTTTTTGCTCACTTTTCCAAAAGTATTCACATATATGCCCTCATCTGAAAAAAAAGCAGTTCTTAGTACATGACCGTAAGTTTCAGCAAGATTGGTTTTAAGCAAGTGGTTAGTTTAAGGGAGCAAATAAGAATCAAATGATAAATGCAACACATTTAACTCACAGTTTACATAATACATAGTAATACCATATGGGTCATTCATTTTTTTAAGCCAAAATTTAGTTTAAAATTTTCTCTAAGTAATGGTTTAACTGTAAGGAACATTTTCAATGATATAAGGCATGAAGATACTTAAGTTTAAATCATGTTTTAAGCATTCCTTACAGTACCTCAGTAAAATATTAAATTAAATCCTTAAAATAAATATTTCCAGAATGTCTATATCTCGTGTTAATCTTTTGGTACTTGCTATAAGCAAATTTTACAGTGTTTTATCTTTTAACAGATAAAAAATGAGAAAAAAACTATTATATATTTCATTGTTTAATGGAAGGCAATAAAAGTTGCTATAAAAAAGCAACTCAAAAGTTTTACAGTTAATTAAGAATGATAATGATCAGAGCAATCAAAATGCAAGAAGCAGATTGAACACAGTACATTTAATTTGTTTAGAGGAGAAAGGCACTAAGTCACTTTTGGAGAATATTTTGTGAATGGTGCCAATGAACAAGTATATTTCCAAAATCTTGCTAAGCTGAAAAGCAATCAGCTGGTTGGGAAAACTACATGGTGCTACAGAAGTAATCAAATATCCCCAAATTTGGTGCAACTTGGTAGAGTAGTTGAGCTAGAAGTGACTTAGTGCCTTTCTACAGTAAGCCAACTATATTTTTTGTATAATAACACAAAAACTTACTATCATAACATAATAACAACTGCATTCCTTTGGAGTTTGGCAGAGTTACAATAGCATGGGGAGTGATATTTCCTTGAGACTATTAATAAAAAATTCGGAAATTTAATTAGAAGGTTGTAAAAGATATCTTGAAATTTACATTATAACTGTTATTTACTAATTAATTATGTTAGTAAAAGAATAAATAAAGCAACATATCACTCACATGAGTAGGAAGATAAATGTCATACACAGCTCCAGAATCTAAATCTACAGCATGGAAACCATCAGCAGAACCAAATATAACTTTAAGGCGAATGTTTTCTTCTACTGTCAAATCCACTAATAAAGGCTTATGTAACAGATCAGAAAATGACTTAAATGCCATAAACTTGTGGTACGGCTTTGGGGCCCAAGCATAAATTTCAACACTCTCCTTTAATGCAATGACCAGGAACTTTATCCTTTCATACTTGACTAAAAACAGAACATATTATTAATCACATTTCCAACAATAAGTATTTACACAAAAAATGGTAATGTAGTGATTTCCTCTGAAATTTCACTCATAAATCATCACAAATAGTTTCACTTAACATTGTCATAGATATTGAAAATGTGAGAGCACTCCAAGAGCAAATATGTGTTTTGGATAAGCCTTGAGTCTGGCCAGAGCTCAAGCTTTGCCGTAACACATGCAAACCAAATATAAATATCAAACACTACTCAAAAATTTAAGGATATTGTATTTTCTGTTAAATAAGGCTTAAAAGTTTTGGTACAAAAGTTTGTGAGTCAACAAGGAATTATGGTGAGACAATAATGAAAATGCTAATTAGCTGCAAGCATGATTTATTTGTAAAAGTTAAAACTGCAAAGAAAGAAGTAATCAATTAAAAGCCTGAGTACTTATAAGTGGTGAGAAACCTAGTCAAACATAGGCTTGCAGTCATAGAAAATATTTTTTCAAGCATAATAGTTACAATACATGCAGACAGATTTGAGAGCAGTTGCTATTTTTTTTTACTTAAAACCTTTTTATTCTTACCCAATAGCTGGTTTTACAAATAATTCTTAGAAACTATCTGTCTTTGGTTATGACTGTTTGGGGAATGAATTACTCTAAGGACAACACTAAAAAGGCAAATACTCAACTTGATTTAAAAAGCAGGTATCACCAAAACATATGGACATCGTACTCATTGGACAAAAACCATAAAAATTAATATTGAAGATGATTTGCAGAGCCTATCATATCACAAATGTTTGCAAAACTTTAAGAAATCTTCAAAAGAATTGAAATCAAAAATATTATCTCTCTTAATTACCAATATGCCTAATGGCAGTACCAAGACACCTCACCTAAAATTAATGTTTTAACTGTCTATAATAGTTATTAAATTTTTCTAATGCATGTATATTCTTAATGCTTCAAACTACTAAAATTATTTTTCAAACTCTACAGAAAAGCTTCAATATCCTAAAAATATTTTGAGAAATAAATTCACTGGCAATATATATGACAATATCTTTTTCATCTATATCTAATACATAAATTACAGAATTTCAACCATAATAATCAATAAGACTACAGATTTTCAATATGATTTCATTTTTAGAACTATTTTGATCTTCCAATAGAGTATTAAAATTATCAGAACATGAATACTAGATTAAAATGTATCAAAAAATGGATTCAAAGTATGAATTTGAATGAATAGAAGTTTTAAAGTTTGAAAATTTGACTAAGTACACACAAGGTCATTTCCAAGAGACAAAAAGTTATAAAAATAGTCTGCCAAATACGTGATACCAGTTATGAGATCAGATTTAATATATTATTAAGATCAAGAAAAAGTAATGACGGCCTTCCTAAAACTTTATGTAGCAAAATGTCCCTTTTCCAAACCACCTACTTTCAGAACATACACACCAATGAGACAAATTGAAAACTTCTGATGCTATTCATAAAAATACTTAATAGTTCAGATAAGGAAATTAATATATTAATGAAAGTGGGAGAAATAAGAAAATAAAAACAGGGAAGTAAGATTAAAAATATAGATTCAAACAAAACAAACCCATGATCCTAGACTACAACCAATCAAGCAAACAAATCTTCTACCAAGTCTTTTCAATTAAAAAAAATAAATTTTATGAGGAATTCGTAAACTAAAGACTAAATTCACTGAACATAGTATATCAGAGGACAGAAATTTTTTACCATTGCCACTCCATATTCGAAATGTATTTTCCCAGTCTTTAAAGCCATGTTGAGGAATAGACCACACCACTTGGAAAGCAAAAAAAGGGAGAATAAAATTTGTAGAGGATCTTAGATTTTTTCTAAAGCATAATTATTTTAAGAAAGCATTTTTATTATGGCCCATATTCCCAGTTAGCTCGCGGCGAATTTAATTATACCAAGCCTTCTATAAATTTATTAGCTTTTTTAATGAGTGTGAAGAATGCTAAAAATTAACGCATGATTATTAAAACATTTAAAGAACTGCGTTATTTATGTCAATAGTTTACAATTTCCAAAACAAATAATATTTTTTATATTTTAAGAAAACGTTTTTGTCACACAAGCTCCACAACTACCAAAAGTTTCATCAGTGGACACTCTCAACAAATGTTTTAATCTAGGAATATACCATGAAAAGAAAAATCACTAGCTTGCAATATCTCCCCCCTATATTTACAGAAGAAATCCAGAAAGTAAATCAAAATAGATCAAACAGAAATTAAAATGAACTGTAATACTCTATCTCTTACTTAAACTTATTTTTCAGAAAAAAAATTAACATTGTTAAATGGTATGACATTTCAGTACCAAAGAGAAACAAACCTTTGCCCTTTAAAAAATAGTTCATGACTATCAAGTAAAGGATAATTGTTTTTAAAATTTAAAAAATTAATAATTATCTAATTGGCATAAACAGTTGATATCCATGTCAGGAGAGCTAAGAGTTTATTTTAACTAAAAATGCACAACGTTTTAGGTTGCTAAACAATTTACTAGTAGGTTCCAAAACGGATAGTGCCCTCACATTAAAAGTAAAAGTTCATCACACTTCGTAATAAACTGGATTACATAAAGGACATTTTAGCTATTTTTATTGATCAATTTCATAAGGAAAAATGATTAATAGTGTCTTAAATAAAAGATGAAGATGAAAAATCCTTACTCTTTGGATTTTGTAATGATAGTGGTTAAGAGTTTAGAATAGGTCGAACGCAGTTTGTTAGCAAAGCCGATACAAATAAAGATTACGATGAACTTTATGGGTGAATGGCTGGAGACAATGATTAGCCTAGTTTTCAAGCATACACTTAACCATGTGATAAATGAAATCTACATCTTCCTAACCATAACTGTTTACCCACTATGTCCAACAAAATATTTTTTGTTTGTGCGACAGGTGTAACAAAGTATCCATAACACTGTATGGATAGCTCTAGAGTGTTTAGGGTTTTCACTACAAGAATCAAAGCAAATTAGTTATAAAATTGATCTTCAAACAAGATCTCAATGTGTTTTTCATAGGACTAATTGATTCAGAAGGGAAAGTGGTAATTCAATGACATAAAAGAACGGGTGGTCAATCTAAATATAAAACATTTTTTTTATTTCTAATGGGCGGGTACTAGGACATTATCCTTTTTACCACTGAAAATGCCCTAAGAAAATATAAAACATAAGTACCAAAAACAAATTATAAGAAGGCTTGTCCTTAAATAATGATTTCATTATCATTTTAGCAATAAATAAAATCCTTCAAATAATATAAACTTCAGTCCATCAGACAATCGATTTACTTCCTTAATAGGATCTTTTCTGAACAAACACGTTTGAAAAGCAGTAAGTCCATAAAGTGTCTCAAATCAATATATCCTTAAAATTAAAACAAGAAAAATATGCCAAATAAATGAAAAGTCACTTTTTTAAAGAGAAATATTACATCATATTCAGAATCGTAAGGCAATGAACAATAATCTCATAAAAATCAAATATAATATTTCCCCCCATAAATATAGCACTAATTATATACTACATACAGGGTGTAAAGGAAAGTCCCTTTACCCTGAAATAAATTGCTAACGAAGCAAACTAAAGCTATGCAGTTAAGGTAACGGTATAGTAAAATGACCATGCCCTATCCAATGCAACAACTTTCAACGCCCTCTAGCGGAAATTTTAGGAATTAAAAATTTTATTTCAAAAACTATCAGAGATATGCTAAAATAGTCAATTACAAAGTTGTAGAGCAGCATCGATTTAGAAGGAAAAGACACCTTAAGCAAAAAAATATCTTGAATAGAACCCCTAAAACGCACGCTCAATTACGTTGAATTTACGTAGATTTTACGTCTTAAAACGCTCCTCACGAGGCAAAAATAAAAAAATTTTAATATAATGACTTAAGTAAATGACTAAAATTATTCTTAGCTCATTAAATTGACAATTTTTTATTTTCGCCTCGTGAGGAGCGTTTTAAGACGTAAAATCTACGTAAATTCAACGTAATTGAGCGTGCGTTTTAGGGGTTCTATTCAAGATATCAATGCTGCTCTACAACTTTGGAATTGACCATTTTAGCATATCACTGATAGTTTTTAAAATAAATTTTTAATTCCTAAAATTTCCGCTAGAGGGCGTTGAAAGTTGTTGCATCAGATAGGGCATGGTCATTTTACTATACCATTACCTTAACTGCACAGCTTTAGC
Source organism: Tetragnatha versicolor (assembly GCA_024610705.1). Classification (NCBI taxonomy): domain Eukaryota; kingdom Metazoa; phylum Arthropoda; class Arachnida; order Araneae; family Tetragnathidae; genus Tetragnatha; species Tetragnatha versicolor. The sequence goes on along the minus strand of JANDEH010000010.1, from coordinate 51,563,162 downwards.
TTGCTCCGTTAGTAATTTATTTCAGGGTAAAGAAACTTTCCTTTACACCCTGTATATATCTCCTTTTAAATATAAAGTACCTATGTTATTGTTCTCAAATCTAATAGCATTAAGAGTGCATTTCTAAGAGTACTGAGTACTATGAAACTAAGTAATATCTTGCTTTCTTTATTGTTTAAAAGGCAGGTATTACTGGCAGGGAGAGAGTCAATTCTACATTAAGCACTCATAGTGAGTAGTGGTAAATTTTAAACAGTTTTCACTCTCAATCATTCTAGATAACAATTTCTCAAAGCTTACATCCCATTTTTGTGAAAATGCATCCTTATAAAGAGTTGGGTTTTACTTCTCATGGGTACAACTTAAAAAAAAGAAATTCAAACTAAGATAAATTTAAATCAAACAGTAAAGCAGTCATTATATCAATACAGATATCACCAATCACAATCTAACTGCGAATGCGATATAGGCATAGTTTATACCCAAAATTGTCGCAAACATAATTAAAATAAAACTGCATTTTATAAAGAATGTGCCTGATGGCATTTTGACTATGACACAAAAGCACAATTATTCTAAAACACAATCTTTGTGATTTTTTTTTAATTTATAAAGTAAAAATAAAATCTAAAGTAAATAATATAAAAATAAAGATCCAATAGCACAAAATTGATACAGTAAACGCTAATCAAGAATTGACAAGCAAACGTAATGCTCAGCACATTAAACCGCTGTTTGTAGATTATAATACAACTGAAATTCTGAATTTTTACCTATTTTGAAATGCACTGCTCCCTGTAAATCACCAACATTAATCCACCCATTTTGTCTTTCAATTTGCTAGAAAAAAAGGTTTTCCATGATTGACTAAAAAATTTTAGTTATGAGTCACATCTCATACATATTTTTTATTAATAATAAATTCACTGTAAAATAAATATACAGGGTGTCCCACGAGAAGTGGCCCAACCCCTTTAACTTTTGAACCCCTACAGATATAGTCATGAAAGTGGGGTCTAGGGGTAGTAAAGTGACCATGCCCTATCCGATGAGACAACTTTCAACGCCCTCTAGCGGAAACTTTAGGAGTTATAATATTTATTTTCAAAACTATTTGAGGTATGTGAAAAAAGTCAATTACTAAGTTGTAGAGCAGCATCGATTTAGTAGGAAAAGACACCTTAAGTAGAAAAATATCTTGAATAAAACCCCTAAAACGCACGCTCAATTAGGTTGAAGTTACGTAGTTTTTACGTCTTAAAACGCTCCTCATGAGGCGAAAATGAGAAATTTTCAATTTAATGAGCTAAGAATACTTTTAGTCATTTTCTTATGTCATAAAATGAAAATTTCTCATTTTCGCCTAGTGAGGAGCGTTTTAAGACGTAAAAACTACGAAAATTCAACCTAATTGAGCGTGCGTTTTAGGGGTTTTATTCAAGATATTTTTCTACTTAAGGTGTCTTTTCCTACTAAATCGATGCTGCTCTACAACTTAGTAATTGACTTTTTTCACATACCTCAAATAGTTTTGAAAATGAAAATTATAACTCCTAAAGTTTCGGCTAGAGGGCGTTGAAAGTTGTCTCATCAGATAGGGCATGGTCACTTTACTATACCTAGACCCCACTTTCATGACTATATCTGGAGGGGTTCAAAAGTTAAAGGGGTTGGGCCACTTCTCGTGGGACACCCTGTATATTTGTTTAGAAATAAACAGTTATTAAGACATTTTTTTAAATATATTTAAAATTTTTTAGTGATTCCTTATAAAATTAAAATTAATAACAGACTGCAACATGTAATAGGAGCAAGATCTGATGAATTAAGGAGTTAACAGCTTTGATAAGACAGAAGCTGTTTTCCTCCAGATAAGAAAGGTATTAATATAAATATAAAATTTCATACCCCATCAGATCGAAGAATTTTGCTTTTCAACCAAGATAAGTAGTAAACTCGAACACGAGATTTCTTTCCAGATATTGAAACAAGTATATTTTGTCCTTCTAAAACTTCCATTTGTTGAAATCGTCGTCTTGAAATCAGTTGATAAACTTTACCCTGTCCACTTCTATCAAGTAACATCAGTCCAGTTTCTGTGCCAATAAGCAAATTGACACCTACAATAAAAGTAATCAGTTAGAAGAGCATTTTCTAAACTCACATTCAAAAGTATACTTAAATTGACTGAAACATTATGTTATCCATTTCTTTTTTAAGTTTAAAGATGGGATTTTGTTATTTACCCCATAAAGCAGCACAGAGAATCTCAGAGTTGAATCTCTTCTTGTATTTTCTAATTTCAGGCGTATCAGGAGTTACTTCATGAGCTGTTGGAGTAACATTAACATTGATTTGTGAAAGTTTTTGAGGAGAAGGAGATGATCCACTGCCTGCTCCAAATCCAAATGTCAAAAAAGACCTTTGCTTGTGCTGATACTGTAACATAATTTAGTTAATCTTATTAAATGTTTCTATAACCTCAACTCTAAAAAACTAATTACAAATAAATATTTCACAACATAAATAAAAAAATGGAATGAATATGAAGCATACCTCATCGCATCTTTCCATTTTGGAACCTAATACTTGTTGCGAGGAATGTTGCGGAAACATATCGGCATTCTGACGAGAACCTGCCATTCCAATATTTGCTGGTGTGCTTTGAGAAGATTCCAATCTCTGGCCATGCAGTCTACTTATATCTTGTACCATGGGGGAATTATGCTGATCCCTATTTTCTTTGGAAATATCACTCTGAAAATAAAAATATATCAGTTTGGGCAGAGGTTTATAGTTAACTTATTATATGCAAAGGTTCTATCTAATCTAATAAGAAAAAAGAAAAACAACTGTTTGAAGTTCATAAAAGAAAATAAAAACCTTTTGAATCAAAGCTTTTGAATCTTCATCATCAGGAGTTGGGGGAAGAGGACGATTTGGAGCTTGACTAGACACTATAGTGGTAGAAATATATAATTACCAAGCAATTTTGACACATTTGACAATTTATTGTATACAATTTTTTAAACCGACCATGAGCAGATAAAAATAGAGAAAAGATATAAATTTAAAACTGGAATTGATGGGTGGAAGCCCATCTGTCCGATGGCTTTGGAAACATGATTTCTCTTTATAAAAATGGAATTTTCTCAAAATGTTGGGGAGGGGGCCATTGCCCCCTTAAATCCACCCTGCTGGAATTATTCTCACAATGGTTTGCATGTATACAATACATAGGCTTACCAAATTTTCTCAGGGACAACCCAGTACACATTTTTGAAATTTCTTTATAAGCTCTATATCAAATTACGAAAGATAAAAAACTATTCAAACTAATAAACATTAAACAAAAATTTCAAATTTTATTTTTTCATTTAACATTACTTTTTCAAAAATTGTTTGATTGACTTAATTTTTATCCCAAAATTCCCTGAAAGTAAGTTTTCTGAAGTAATACAGACGTTAGAAAACGCAATTTGAAGTAGTTTGGCCAGAATTTTTCCTAAAAATGTCTGGCAAATCTTAAATGTATGAAACCCCGGACATTTTAGGGTCCCAGGACAGCTCTTAAAACCCCGGACTGTCCGGGGTTATCCCGGACGTGTAAGCCTAACAATACAGTACAACCAATACATGTTTTCACATGTATTGGTTGTTTGTCACTAAAATAAATTGAACCCTTTTATGTATAAGCCGTCCAAGAATACTATTGAATCCAATGAAAAATTTGGAGGGGTTAGGTCTGAAAGTGTTAAACCCACTTGATAAACATAGAAGATATCTTATAGTTTGTGCAAATAGAATAGATGTTTTAAGGTCATGTTCTTTTTGTCCCTATCTAGGCAATACAATGGGAAGATGGGAAATGGTACAACCTTAAGCTGCCTATTTCACTTATAGACTATAACAAACTAAGCTATGCCATAGAAAAAAATATAAACAAGCTTAATGGGTTTTATTTAAGGTGAAATAAAAGGAAAGTGAGAGAAAAAATTATCTAATCAGATGTGTAAAGCAAAGCATACCTTTTTGAACCAAAGCTCTCAAAGTGTCAGTATTGTAACAGTCAGGAGGTCTGTAATAACAAAGCTCATTTACAAAACTGTCTCTTAATGCATCATATAACAGTAAAACTTTGATGACTGTATTACAATCACATAGTAGCAAAAAAGCTATAACTACATACAAAGGTCTAGGAGGATCTGATGCTAAAAGAGTTCCGTCGTTTTGCACTTGCCCATCATCTTCATCATCGTCGTCGTCATCATCTGAATCTGATACAATGGGGGGTGGCGGAGGAGGAAATTCTGGGGAACTACCATTCAATGTTGAATACTCGTCATATGGAATAGCAGGTGGTAAGTTGCTATTAAGGGGACTAGAGGCATTATTGTCCACAACAGATACATCAGCTAGATGAGAAGCCACCACATCTAAATCCTAGATTAAAGTCAGCCATCAACACATGAAGACTAAAACTTAGGTATTGAATAAAATGTTGATTAGTTATACTACATACTTTGACAGTATTTTGAATAAGGAAATTGCTTCAATATACCACATCATTCTCCATTCTTTCAAAAAGCATTTATGTTTCATTAAAGCAAGCGGTTGTGAAGCATGTTTACGTTTACCTCATAACCTTAAGTAATTAAATTACACACCTAAACAGGAAGAAATTATTTACTCTACCAAATTACAATGCTTCATGTCATGGGTTGACATAAGAACATGCCCCATCTTCTAGCCTAATTGGCAAAACAGACAGTGAGCTAGACTCTCTATTTAAGAAGCTAGAAGGTGTGGCATGATATTGCATCAATCGCTGACAAGAAAGCTTGTAATCCAGTGTAGAAATTATCACAAACAGCAAACCTCTGGTTTTCTGGGAGTGGGTTTCAAAATAGCAGCGCTTCGACTAGGAGGCAGTGCCGGTGGTTGCAACTGCTGGTTTCTAGGAGGCGTAGCTGGTTTCTTTTCTTCACCAGGAATGGGAGGCAATGGTTTACTTGGGGGTGGAGGATCTGGTACAACTAGTGAAAAAAGGCAAAAGAAAAACTTTCAACAAATACCAATTAGGGGTATTAATTCTTGATAATAGAAAAATATTTTTAAAAGCTAATATAAAAACATATCAAGAGCGTAATTCCAGGGTATTTGCCAAAGTAGAATTTTAATAATTGTATTTTAGTCAGGAATTTAAAATCCATGACTTTCCTTCTCTTTTCCTAGAAAATCCATCTTTACGTGACAACTCCAATTCGTGACTTTTCAGGGGCACAGAAACCGTGTTACTAACCAATTAGTCTTTGAGGCGGCACAGGTGGACGAGGAGGAGGCATTGGAGTATCAGTTGGTCTGTAGTTTCCACCAGATGGGGTGAGTGTCGCACTATCATCTGTATAATTTCTTCTCAAGGTCGAATCATTATCAAGAATATTCCTCGAGCTACAAATGATAAAACAGAATCATGAAAAACAGGTATATGGGCAATTCAATCGATTTGATGCAGAAATATAACTGCGATAAGGGGCCATTCATTAATTTCGTATGAGTCCAGGGGGGGTGGAAAAATCTCTACATACCCTTATTTGGGGGTGGGGGGTCAAACTCATTCTTACGTAAGATTTTCCAAGTTAATGTAAACAAATTCCAATTATCCTAATCAAATTACTATTGAATAACCCCAGAAGAACTTAAAAATGCTGACGATCTCGGTATTATATTATCAAAGCTTTAATATTTTTTTAAAATGAAGGTATATCAGATGTATCTTTCTTATTGGAGTAGCATTAAGATAAAAAATTAAACTGTTACAAGAATATTACTTATCTGTTGAAAAATAAAAATCTTTGATTTATGTCAAACTGAGAGTTTTAGTAACATTTTACTATTTTGAAAAACAAAATGGAATCTTACGTAAGAATAGGCAGGAGGGGTTTGAAAAATGGGGTTAGGGGGGTCAAAAATTGCCAAAATCCTCCTTATGTAATTAATGAAGGGCCCCTAAGGATAATAATGAAGTTTAAGAGCATATTACTATTGGCTAACTGAACATCAAGTCTAACACCATCAATATAAGTTGTTTAAACCCTTATTAATGTATGCTGCAAAAATATATTAAAACTATGCCCGATAACCCAAACTTGTACATTGACAACTGAACCATTTATTTAAAAACACGTCAAAAACCAATATTTTTCAAATATTTTTTATTTGAGCCAAATTTACTAACTAAATTTAAAAATAAGGTTTTCAAAAATAGTTTTTTTTACCTTGAACTGTGATTAGGTCAACATATTCATCAACAAACTTCTAAACTAAATAATTAAACAAGTTTTCTTTATTCTGAATAAAATTTACCTCATGTGAGCCAAAATGGGATCATCATCTTCCCCATCACTACCACTATATCTATATTCTTCATGGTCTCTTTCTTCTCCTACAGTAAAAATAAAAATATGCATCACTAATAAATTTTTTAATTATTTTAAAAAGTATTTTTTAAGCAAAGTAAACATATCAATTTTATATACCCAAAGATAAGCAAGCTTAGAAGAAATGTGATCATTACACTAACAATTTTCATTTTTAATTGCTTCAGAATAGTAAAAAAACAGGTAAGCTAGCAGTTAAATTTAATAATAACAAATATAGTTGGAACATAGCCTTTTGCTTACTAAATTCTAATTCTCATTAGGGACATCTATAAATTACGTGAGGTCGAAAAGGGGGAGGGGTTTGGAAAAATCTCACCAAGGGAGGAGGGGGGTCGGTTAAAATCTCACGTCAACTTTATAAGTTAGAAATAATACCATTTCCTTTTTTTAAGTATGAGAAAGGAATACACACATATAAGATACTGTGGTGATTTTTAGGGTTAATTCCCTCTTTCTCAGTTTGAGCGAATGGCTTTTTCCATCTCTTTTACATGTCAAATTTGCTCAAACAAAATTATGCAGTTTTGCGTGGTCTGTTCATTTTTTGACGCATCCATGCTCGTGCCCTTTCTGGTACTATTTTATTCCTCCTCTCTGTCGCTTGACTAGTCATAATTTTTCCATCCAACGTAATCTTTTAATCGACAATATTTTAAATTAATTCTGGAGATAAGAATACCTTATTGTAACCCAATTAAAATTCAGTAGATCATTTCTTTACTTCATTGGCATAAATGAATGTCTATGGAATGAGTAAATATGTATCATTTTAAGCTAGATATTGTAAAATTGTAAATAGTTTTGTGTGATTTTTATAATAAAGAAAACTTGATGACAACATAATGTCCTTCCCCCCACATCATTAATAATGTAAAACTTTTAGGAACTATGAAGCACAAAATGCAAACGAATAGGATAGAAAATTATTTTTAAAGGATTGTAGGTAAATCTCAAGTGGGGGGCAGGGGGGGTTCAGCAAAATATCACCAATGGGGGTCAAGATTTCGGAAAAAACACCTCACATAATTTATGGATGTCCCCTTATGATGAGATTTTGAACACTATTCAACAAAGGTTTAGGAACAAATAATTTAATTTTATTTAATAACTAAAACTAATATTTCTCACATAAACCCCAGCTCAATATAAGTTTCAGAAAGGTTATTTTTTATAATTATCCTTTTAAATGTTTTATGACCTAAAACTGTCTTTATGGTCATAAGATGATAAAGCATATACCAATGAGAGCATAAAAATAAAATTTATAGAATAAGTGTATAACTATTTGATCAGCCATTCTTACCCTTCTTAGTTTTGCGACATCTGTCTAAGTGATCTTTCAACTGAATCCTGACTTGTCGTTCAGTAGGCTGGTCTCGAATGAATGGATGTTTCAGAAGTTGATCAGTGTAAGGACGCTGCTGATAATCTTTCACTAAAACGGTATCAATAAAGCTCTGAAACTTTTTAGCCCACTTCTTGGACTTTAAACGTGGAGGCGGATTTCGAGGAATGAGAAACAATGCTCTCATAGGGTGCATATCACAAAGAGCTAAAATGTATAAATTATAATTCTTGAAAACCAGAATTCAAAACTTAAATATGAGATGAACACAATATCCAATATATAAAAAACTTACGAGGTTGGGACTCTGCCATTTCCAAGGCAGTTATACCGAGAGACCAGAGATCACTCTGAAAAATCATATATATTATGTATTTTGGAAAGAATAATGTAACTATTTACCCATAGAAAAAGTATTAATGAATTTAGAACAATAGAAACTTTGTAGGTAGTATCTCAGTTGAGTTGTATTCATTTTATTTATTATTAGAAAGAAATGCAATTTCCACCCATTTTAGCTGTGTAATATTTTAAATAAATTAAGGTAAATTTAACTTACCCGATTATCATAAGTTGCATCAGGATTTTCATCACAGGCAATAACCTCTGGTGCCATCCTAAAAAATTCAAATAAAAATTAATATCTCAAAATAATATTTCAGTTAAGTTCTTTTAACCCAGTCTTTTTACTTATTTTCAATCCTGAAGAGTAAGCTAATATTACCAAAAGAAACTAATATTAGCAGGCTAGACATTATTAAATTCCTCCCCATTGAAAAGCAAGAAATACACCGAGGGTGAAAAGCCTTCAGTTTAAAATTTGACTAATGTTTTATGCTATAAAGTCTGTTTTTCAACAGATATAATTTTGATTTTACTTCTTAAAATTTAAATTACTGTCAAAATGTAGAGCTGTCTTAATTTATGGGCTAAGTATTTCAAATGCACAAGTATTTGAATGTTAAAAACTTATCCTCAACAGAAACTTTTCAAACAAATAATATTTGTGTGAAATTTCATTATTTTAAGTACATAGTTGGCCAATGAATCTGATTACTGGTCACTACTATAAAAGACAGCAAATAAAAAAAAGAATTTGACATGCGTGTCAATGTTTTAGTAAAATTAATGTAGAATATACACTGTACAGCATGTTATAAAAGAAATTACCAATAAGGAGTTCCAATGAAAGTATTTCTTCGTCCAATAGTGCGATCTAACTGAGCACTCACTCCAAAATCAACTATAAATAGAAATGAAATAATTGAAAAAAATATCAAGGGGATTATGCATCAATGTTTCCAAGCTTAACTTTTGGAACTTAATAATATTGTTCATAAAATCTCTGACTTGGATTATATACCTAATTTGACTTCAGCATTGTCCGTAAGCAAAACGTTTTGTCCTTTGATATCTCTGTGAATTATTTTGTTGGCATGTAAATGGCTCAAACCCTAGAAATGCACAACATTTATAAGCATTAGTACAACAAAAAACCCAGCAATACTCAAATCAGGTTTTCTACAAATAATAAATAACTATGTATTGGAAGTAGTTCCCTGATTATATGAAGAAAGGTATTAAGTTATCTACAAGATAAACAAAATTTACTATAGTAAGTTAAGCTTACTCTTAAAATCTCTCTGCATATGTAAGCAATCCATTCTTCTTTAATTGGTTGACCTTTCGTAGCTATAAAAACAAAACTTGATTAATGTATAAAATGAACCCCACATTTTCAAATATTGATATTTAACAATCTACTTTGATTTATTAATAATTTATTTAATATATATGTTACGGTGAATGTCCGAAATTGGAGAATGTCGACATTCACCGGTGATTGTCGACATTCACAGATAAGCGAACATGTGATTGTCGACATTTACTGGTGAATGTCAATCACCAAAAACGTCCGGTTAATATGTCATAACATAGAAAAAATAGTAAATAGTAATTTACTTGGGAAGAGATTTACTTGAGATTTTAGAACGATTTGGTAAAAAAATGAATCACAATTTTTTAACTTTTTATTTCAGGGTGTCAATAAATGTTTTTAATTTACTTGATCAATAAAACAACTCTTTGCCTTAGAATTAAAACTATTAAACATCAAGTTTTTTAACTTACATTTGACTAAATCAGTAACTGATCCAGCTCCACAGTATTCCATAACAAGCTAAACAAGAAAAAAAAGCATTGTTATAGCATATTTTAAAATGCATGTAGTCAAGTTTTAGATTTTTAAAAATGCACATTATTTTTCTTCAAAGTATTTCATTTTCTTATTTAACTTTATAATTGCTATGCAAGTTTTATAGTGTACCTTCTATATTTGTAAAAACTAAATTTGTAAACGCCTTAACAGAGTTATTGATGCACATTAAAAGTTGAGGGGACTAAGCCAATATTTTCCGTGTTTCATTCACCATTAAAATTAGTGCAATAAAAGCTGATCTAGCTTTGACTTCAAGAGAGCAAAATATGTCTACTCCCCCCAAAGAGGATTTACTTTGTTTCAATCAGTTAAAATATTAATAAGGAATGGTTATTTAAGAGTCTTTTTAAAATTTATTTATTTATTTTAACTGATTTAAAAAGTTTTCAAACAGATCTTTGAACTTTGATACTTCAAAACATTAAATGAAAATATTTTTCTAATCTTGGAAGGTCCAATGTTAAAATTAATAGCAAAGAATTCCTAAAATAATGATGGAAAAAACTTATTTTGAGTCAAATCTATAACTGAAACAGAAATAAAATATACTTGCCCATAATTTGTCATCTTTTCCAGGAGGACTTTTTTGTATAAATGCTCCATAATAGGTTGCTATATTTCGATGATGGGAATACTGAAAGTTGGAATTCAATTTAATGATTTAAGTGTAAAAATGAGAGAAAAACTTTCTTCATACATAAACTTAAAAGTGTTGTCAAGAGTACAAATGCATTTAGGCTTTTGAAAAACTTATTTTGCTAAGGGACCATAAGTAAGGTTTGTGATTATAATAAAATTTCTTACAAAATCAGGGGAGAAATATTCTTAAAATTTAAACTTTCAGAAACCAAAATGTTAATTACTATTTAAAAAAACTACAAAATAATTAAACAACTTCAGTCACTATAATTTTTATATTTAATTACACCTTTATACAAAAATTGAATATACATTAAATAAAATTAACTTTAATGATAATATAAATTTAACATATGTTAAGGAATTTATAAGATTATGATTTAAATTCATACAAGCAGAGTTAGTATTGATCCTTTTTAAGTAGGGTACCAAATTCAACCTATTAATCAAATAAATGCAACACAAAACACATACCTTTTTCAAAACATTTATTTCCAATTTTATTTCTTCTTCTTCATCCTGGTATCAAAACAATACATGAAATTCATATAAAAATTTGAATCCTTACAAATGTAACAAATGAGCACCTTTCACAAATGAAATAATTTTGTTCTAAAAAATTAGAACACATCGGAACTCATACACAAATGGAGATAAAACTTGAATGAAATAACAACCGAAAATTACTTAATTTTACAATTGTGCAGCACAAAATCTTACTCCTTCATTAAACATTGCTAACTATTCAAATTAACAATAAACATAATTATACATTCATTTTGGATGCGAAAGATTCAAATAAAAATTATTTAACTGAAGATAAACCAATTAAGATTTCAGATATATGATTCCATTTATTAAAAATAATAAGAGAAATATTTATATCTTTTTTAGTTGATTGCAATATTGGAAGTTTATTCAATTTAAAAACCACAGTAAATACTTACTTAGCACTAAGTAAGCCTCTTTACTACACCAACTACTTACATTACAACACTTAACCCCTCTATAACAACCACTACTTCTAACTATCAGCTTACAAAGACACTGATTTTCCTCCTGATGCTAAAATACCCTAATTAGCAATCAATGAAACTTTTGAATTTTTATGATATTTGAACCATTGGCATCTTACTTGGGGATGTTTGTTTTAAGGTGTATGAACAACAGTTACAAATAACATAACTAAAAAATATATAATTTATTACATACTTCTGTAACATCCATTATTTTTATAGCAGCTAGTTGTCCAGTTTTAGTATGACGACCCTGGATAAATAAAGTAGCTTCAGAAAGTATAAATACTAAATTAACCAATCAAATATTAAAAAAAAAATTAAATATTAATAATAGGGTGGATAAAAATCGTTTATAAATTCTAAAAATATATATAAAACCTCCAAGAAAAAATATGTAGAGAGAGAGAGAGAGAGAGAGAGAGAGAGAGAGAGAGAGAGAGAGAGAGAGAGAGAGAGAGAGAGAGAGAGAGAGAGAGAGAGAGTTACAGGGAAGGCTAAGGAGTTTCATGTCAAATTTATTACTTATATGATATAGCCTGTCCTGACTTTTATTTTAAAATTCAGGTCACATTAGTTATGCTATGCCTTCAAAAATTACTATTTTTTGATGAAGAGAGTACCTTTTGAAATCTTCATAATTGCAAAAAAAATCAATCATAATTGCAAAAAGTTTTTAATTTTTCAAAATTTTACCTTGTATACTTGACCATAAGTTCCATTTCCAACTACTTCAATCAGTTCAAATATACCAGCTGGGTCCTGTAAAGTAAAACATAACTAATGAGAAAAGCATGTCATAAAATGAATAGAATAAAGGATTCATTTTCAGTCAAATTCATAGACTATTTCATCAACACCATCTTGCAAGCTCTAAAATTCTAATAAGGCCAAACATGGTATTATTCACGGTTGGTATCATAAGGTCAGATAAGGGAAATTGAGTAAAAAGTTGAGGGTTTCTTCTTTCATTTACACGCACAAAAACTGGACTACCAAAGTAAGAGTCCAGATAACCCAAATATCTTTAAATTGAAGTCAAGAATAGTTCAAGGACTTTCCGGACTCTTACTTCTATTTTTTCAATACCTCTGTATACCCCACATGTCCCTTCAACTAGTGTTGTTTTGATAACTTTTCATTTTCATATGTAAGTTTTAGATACTTTGAACTTTTTTATAGATCTGTTTACTATTTTATTCTGAATGTTACTTTCATTAATACAAACACAAAAAACAATAAAATTAAGCAAAAGGTATAACTACATAACTGGATTCATAATACTTTGAAAAACCCTAATCAATATTTTTGCGTTCTAATTTTAAAATAACAGAATAAAATTAGTATATGTGGCATTAATACCTGCATGAATCCTTATAATCATATTAAATGGCCCATTGTCCTATCCTATTTTATTTAATCCCTTTTATATTTGGTTACAGAAAGGCAGGTGGAAAACTTAGTTTATTTAGATAAAAGATCCCATCGAGCATCAGTTTCTAACATAGCTGCTGTCCCAGCATCTCTTGTCATCACAACCATATCCAAAGAGAGTTAAAGGGTTTAACTCCTCCATCCCAAAATTCTCATGACCTATTATCATTGTTTTCCCCATGGAAATGCTGTCACCACAAGGGTCCTAAACAGCCAAAAATTAGTCAAAATGCTGTTTATATTCATATTTCAAAAATTTTTAACCCCAAGACCCTCTTTATGCGAGGGACTAAGTATTTGCAAACTTTGACATCAAGTGCACTAAGATTCAAATTTAACCTATAATATACTAGTGATAGCGGAACAGCTTTAGAAAGAGTCCTCCGTGCCATGATAACTGAAATGATAACTAACAACCATCTTGATCTAATTATTAATATCATGGTTATTAAATCCTAAAGTAATAATCTACTAATTATTATTATTTTAGGATTTAATAAAAATAATATTAATACTTTGATCTCTATGGTTGTCAGTCATCATTTGAGCTGTGTTAAAAATGGCGGCTGGAGGACTCTTTCTAAAGCTGTACCGTGATAGCAAGCCTCAATAAAATATTTAGGTTCAAACCTCTCCTGAAACAAAGTCAAAGTTATTCAACAACAACACGACAGTACACAACAGGAAAGAAAATGATAAAGGGAAAAAATACTGAAAGATTTTTTTTAATATCCCAAAGGTGCCAGTCTCATTACGGGCCTGCTTGCCGTTCAAACAGCGGGTTAAAATTGGGCAACAAAACATCCTTAGGGGTGACCGGGCAGGGAAGGGACACCTTCAATAAATCTTATAATTAAAATAAAATTAGTTTTTGAGTGTTCCACTAGGTAAAGCCACCATGGCTTCATACTTTTTGCTATTTACTATTTTAGTTGCAAGCTCTTACAAGTTTCTGAATGAAAAAGATGGCTTCACTATAGCAAAAGTAACTAAATATAACACTTTTCGAAGTGAATTTTCAATCCAATTCTTGTTTGCTTTTTTAATGGATTATATTGTTTTCTAAACGGAATAATGTATTCTTAATGAATAAATAGTTGAGTTATGCCTAAAAGCCACAGTTCTTTTGTAAGAACTTATTTTTTAAAACTGTTGCTACCAGGGTGGGATGGGACACCATGCCAAATTCCTTTCAATACCTAAATACAAGCTATTGCATACAATTATTTAGATACCTTTGTTTTGGAACTGTTAAGTATTGCAGTTAACAACATATTTTTTTAGATTAAAGAAGAATTTTAACTATTTTGTACTTTTCACTTAAGTTAGATTTTTCGAAGTAAATATAGGGTAAAATAACTAATGTTTTTGTAATAAATCTTTAAAATGTGTAGAATACTTCCATCTTAGTGGTTTTTAATCATAAATTTATATTTAAAAAATGTCCCGTCCCACCCTGGCACCAGGGTAGGATGGGACTGTTATAGACTTAGTTTAATTTGTTTATAAATCTTACGTTTTATTTGCTATCACATTGGTTATATTTTTTAAACATGTTAAAATGTTTCAAGATGCTATTTTGAAAGTTTCAAATTTATACAAGGAAAACTGAATTTTTAAAATATATTCTTGTAAAAAATGTCCCATCCCTCCCCGGTCTTCCCTATTGGCATTGCGATATTTTTATACCAACCATGTCATTATAACAGTGCTAATGCACCTAAGGATCCAGAAACTGTTATCTATGGAGCCAAACCATAAGAAAAAGATCAGCATAAAATCTGGAATTTTACAGACATAGACAGAAACTAAAACTCAACTACAAGATTTGATAATAAAATTAATTTCAATTTTGTATCCTTAAACTTCCCCTGAAAATTGAATTTCACATCATACAAAAAATCCTTATAAATCAACTTTGGAATTAATCATTTCTTAGAGTAACTCATATTTTTGGGAAATTATTATGTATTTATGTTTGAAGCAAGATTTTACTCTTATATAATAAAAAACTACTAGAAAGGGTTATACAATCTATTAATCCAAGCAAATATATTGATTATAAAAACCATAACTAATCAATTTTCTAAACCATATTGGTTCTATTTCAGAAAATTAAACAATAAATAACATTAAAACAAGAATGACAAACACATCAGAATTCGCAACGCAGTGTTATGTATTGAATTTATGTACTTTAATCATAAATTAGTTTGACAAATAAATTGTTAATGGCAAGCATGTTTTACACAGTATACTGTTAAAAAGCAAGTCAAGCCCGATCATCAATAACATAACGTAGAATTTTATGTAAAAACAATTTATGTAATGTCGATTATGTCTTACCTTTAGGCTATTTAAATCTATATCGTCTAAACTGCAGTTTACACTTTGTGTGACAGCCATCACTACAGCTTTAGCCTTTCACCGGACGTACTAAAGAAGAAGTCACATAAGAGAAGATATTTCAGTACAGTGACAATTGTTTGTAGAACCAGCTTCACACGCTTTTAACTGAGAGATTTTTCATTATTGCACTGACATCTTTCGGAATAAATTGTTTATAGCGTCAGATGATCTCTCTAAAACAGAAAACAACTCTTCTGTCAAAAGTATGCGGTTACGGCTATGATGGTAAACAGGTAGCTGCTGTCTGTAAAAAGCAGAAAATAGCAGCAGTTTCGGTTTCATTTCATGTTGCTAAGGGGTTCTTGTCCTTTTCCATTTAGTGTTAAAAGACAGTGCCGAAGCTTGATAAAAAATCGGAGGGGGATATAGGAATTTTTGGGAGATATGGGGACGTTTTACTCGTATTTTAATGTTAAAAAACGAATATTTAAAAGTTCTGTGAAGGATATGTATCCGTCATTGGCAACGCCCGAGTTAAAAGAGATAGTCTGTTATGATTTGATAGCTATTTAATCATTAGATGGAGGAAAAAAATCAAAATTAAATATAGTTTTAAGGCTAAATATCATAAGATCACATTTTTTATATGACAAAGAAAAATAGGCACAGCGCTTCGATAAGAGTCTACCAGCAGCCATGTTTACCCACAGCTCAAATTATGACCCAACACACAACCCCCCATATAGATCTACTATTAATACTATCATTATTATTGGATACGGATACTAAGATAGTAATATTTACTAGATTATTATTTTAAGATCGAATAATGATGATATTATACTCTGTTCATTTTGAACTGGCGCTTTAAATATTTCTTCCCCCACCACCGATGGGTAACCATAGCAACTATCCACGTCAAAGTGACGAAGAAGGCTTACTATTGGCTGCACGAAGAGCGTAACTAAGGCTACACTTCTAGCGAGGGGGAAAGCACTATTTCTCAAGCGCCAATTCTAAATGAATAGAGTATAGTTAAATCTCTATAGTTGTCAGTCATCATTTGAGCTGTAGATAAACATGGCGGCTGGTAGACTCGAAGCTGTGCCGAAAAATATAGTCCCAAACACTGCTGATAGATGGCACACATAGAAATATGGTTTCTTATTTCTTAATAGGTGGAATTCGGATAGGACCGGATACGATAGATGAAATTATTTATTATAATTATAGATCAAAGGTTAAGTCCATACATTACATAGTGGAGGTGTTTCCCCCCTAAAATTTTGGTACCGACGGACGCGACGTCCCCAAACTTACTTATCACTTGTAGTGTTGTAGTAGGGCCAAACAGTGGTTTTTCCAAAGAAATTTTTCTTTTGAATACAACCCCCTCCCGAAACAGTGTCCTAGGGTGTCCCACAAAGAGCTTCCTAATTTTAAAATTAAATATCTTTTGAACAAAATCTATAAAATATAAAACCATATGTATCATTCTACTTTAGGCTTGGAATTTTTTTGTGTCAAAGTTTGAAAAATATAGTAACTATATTTGTTCACAGGTGGCAGCACGATGAAAATGTCTCGAAGTGATTATAAAACTTAAAACAGTTGTTTCTTTATTTCGAAAATTTTCCGGTTTTATGGGAACTTTAGAAGACTATCCAGTTTCTGACACCCTAGACCACAGAGTACGAGAACAGAGTCCGTGGCCATATGCGCTAATGGAAATCGAAAAGTTGGATGGATATGGGGCTATTTTGGTGCTGCGAGAGGCGGGGGGAAAAGCCTGATTGGTTGAGAAAAACGTTTTCCTTCTCCTTCGAAAATAGAAGATTGAGTGACAGCCAATCACAGGGTTTGGTCACCAAATTGTATTGCCGATCTCTCTGTCAATCATTTATAGTTCCTTGTGGCGCACTCATATCCATCCAACTTTTGAATATTATATATCGTTTTGGACCCTCTGTTAGGAGTTAGGATTTTTCTCAGTGCCTTAGACCAGGGTTTCCCAAACTTTTTCATGCATCGACCCCTTGGTAGTATTTTACCTTGGCCATCGAGCCCCTTTCAAAAATCCGACTAAATTTTTAAGAAAAATTATTTATGAATGAAAATCTAACTAAAATTTTTCAACTGGTTCCACTCCAACGGCGGATCGAAGATTTGGGGGGGGGCGGCTAAGAATTTTCAATATCAAAATAGTCTTCTTATATCCTTTTGGACATCCATTTTCAAGAATTACATTTTTGTAGGATTTTTGCATTTTGACGAACTTTTTACAAAACGTTGTAAATAATAGAGTTCCAAGTTCTAAAGGGGGTCTGGGGGTCCTCCCCCAGAAAATTTCTGGAAGTTTAATCCTATAAAAACAGGATTTTAACTCGTTTTGGAGTCGCTTTTCCCTTTTTTAACATCCCCTATTTCCACTTCCTCTATTTCTCACTGTTAGTTCTTATTCCTTTTGGGGGGGGCTAAACCCCCCTAGTCCCCCTGGTTGAAGCATTAATCTTTCAAAACTTTGATATTAAAAATTAGTATCTAAAGAAAGTTCAAGGGACCAGGAAAATTCTTTGAATCATCTACAGTAATAAGAAGCCGTTTTCATCAGTTTTCAGCCGTTTTCATTTCCCACCCCTTTAGAATAGCTGATGGGAAACCTCTTATTGTGTTATTTTATAACTATTTAAGTTTGATCTATATTTTTTATCAAACAATAAAATTCAATTCAAATTTTATTTCGACAGAATATAACTAAAAAAACCTGGAGTTCTGAAGTCAATGTCAAATATGGACATCCGTTGCTCAAATTTAAAAATATTTAGTTAATTGGTACTTACGTATTATATCGTCTACCATTCAGCAGCCGTTAAATTCAGCGTTACATACAACAATCAATAATACAGGGTGTCCCACGAGAAATGGCCCAACACCTTTAACTTTTGAACCCCTACAGATATGGTCATAAAAGTGGGGTTTAGGTATAGTAAAGTGACCATGCTCTATCCGATGAGACAACTTTCAACGCCCTCTAGCGGAAACTTTAGGAGTTATGATTTTTATTTTAAAAACTATTTGAGGTATGTGAAAAAAGTCAATGACTAAGTTGTAGAGCAGCATCGATTCAATAGGAAAAGACACCTTAAGCAGAAAAATATCTTGAATAAAACCCCTAAAACGCAAGCTCAATTAGGTTGAATTCACGTAGTTTTTACGTCTTAAGATGATGCCCCTCACGAGGTGAAAATGAGAAATTTTTATTTTTATGATTTAAGTAAATGACTAAAAGCATTCTTAGTTCATTAAATTGAAAATTTATCATTTTCGCCTCGTGAGGAGCGTTTTAAGACGTAAAATCTACGTAAATTCAACCTATTTGAGCGTGCGTTTTAGGGATTTTATTCAAGATATTTTTCTGCTTAAAGTGTCTTTACCTACTAAATCGATGATGCTCTACAACTTATTCATTGACTTTTTTCACATACCTCACACAGTTTTTAAAATAAAAATTATAACTCCTAAAGTTTCCGCTAGAGGGCGTTGAAAGTTGTCTCATCGGATAGGGCATGGTCACTAGGGTGTCTCAAAAAGTGCGTTTTTTTGGAAAAGTTTGAAAAGTGATCGGGCCGTTAGCTAAAAAGTTTCCT
This sequence comes from Tetragnatha versicolor, assembly GCA_024610705.1. Lineage (NCBI taxonomy): Eukaryota > Metazoa > Arthropoda > Arachnida > Araneae > Tetragnathidae > Tetragnatha > Tetragnatha versicolor. The sequence goes on along the minus strand of JANDEH010000010.1, from coordinate 51,544,071 downwards.
TTTGGTGTTAGAAGGTCAGTTGCAAAATTAAAACTAATTCTGTTCACTCCAACTATTGCCTCAACGAGAGCGAAATCTCTAATGAGAGGCAAGCAACCTCTACCACTAAAACACTTACGCATCGCAATGACCTTGAAAAACTGTCACTGTTGACCGAATTTTCAACTTAAAACATCAAACTTAGCAAATAAAAAAGATTTGGATTTCATGGGAATACCCCAAAACCGGAGGTTAACATTCCAATAATGGCATTAAGATCCAAACGAAACGTTGAAAAAGTAATAAAAACAACTTCTGAAAGAAAACACTTAATTAGACATCTACTGCATGATATATAAAATTATTTTTTCTACGGTATCATATTTTAATCGTATCTTGAATGTAAACATTCCATAACACCAGGGGAAAGTAGGATTGGGTTGCTTCTCTGCGAGAGTGAGACATTAGGTAGTTTCAAAGTCTATGGGGAATTCTTTTTGTCAAATTTCCCAGATGCCCCCCCTCAAGTTGTTACTAATACTAAAACATTATTACCTGCAAATTTTCAGGTCTCTAGGACAATTTTTGACCCCCGCGCCCTTTAAAAGTAGGTTTCCCATGTTAAAGTATAGGGAAAATATCGTCATTTTTGGTTCTTTTCAATTTTATGAGCCTGATCGCAGTCAATATCGAATTAAATCCCATACATCATCTCTGGGACATCATTGTCTCAAGATCCTATTGGAAAAACATTCAATAGAACCTACTGGGGGACGTTCCATGGGGTTAAAAGCGCGCTTTGACCGAAAAAAGAGAATACTCGCCGGTGCTTGCGGCGGGAGCTGGATGAAAGCCTCACATAGGGTGTTACTTCCCAAAACTGAGATACAAGACTATCAGATGATGCCAGCTTAAGTAAAATAGGAAAAATATTCAATAAAACCCCCATGTGAGGCCTTCATCCAGCTCCCGTCGCAAGCGCCGGCGAGCATTCTCCTTTTTCGGTCAAAGCGCGCTTTTAACCCCCCATGGAACAACTTAACTTTGAACTTATTTCAAAGATTTGGATTGGATTACCTATAAGTTTTATTTTAAAGTCTCCTACTGAATGGAAAAGTTTAGACGAATTCAAGTGGTGCCGAGATTTTTTAAACAACTTGGCGGTCACCAATGATGTCGCAGAGCTAGGAGCAGGCCCGTGCTGGCCAGGGGGGACAGGGGGACGTGTCCCCCTGCGCCCTTTGCTCAGGCGCCCTTTTAAAGAAACTTTTCTACAGTAATTTACTCGTAAACTTCTCAATGTTTTTATGGGTTCCTTTTTTTACCAAACTTAACCAATAGTGGTTTTACAATTCATTCTTGGTTCATCAAGTCTGAAGCACGAAGACATCTAAAAGTTTTTTAAGCCTCCCCATTTTTACCTTACCATCAAATTTCGTTATGAATTTTTATTTTTAGGGCGCTTTTGTTTGAAGATTAACTCTGAATTAACAAGGTAAAGTTGATTGTATTCAAGGCACCGAATCCGTTAGTTAAACACGTTGAAATTGCTAGGGCGCTGGGCGCTTTCATTTAAACTGTCAAATGGAGACCCTCTTACTTCAAAAAGAATTAGTTTTCCATTAGGGCACCCTAATTGAAAAAATTAGGGGAAGACAGGGGGTGTTTGCAAGGCGCCCTTTTTTATGCAAGCAAGCTATTTTAAAAGCTTCGCCCAAATTTTGACGACTGCCCACGCACCTAGGGCTTCTTGACCAAGGGCTGCCCTTAGTCAAAATAATAATTACCTTTGAAAATGTAAATTCCGGGAGATTTTTTTAGAAATCCATGAAATTCTGACATATTTTTAAGCTGTATTTTCTTTCCATTTTTTTTCCTTCGGATGTAACTCAAAGGGTCTCAAAATGAGTCTAAACACTACTTTTAAGAGTAAAAATTCAAAAATTTTTCTGGGGGAGGACCCCCAGACCCCCCTTTTAAATTTCTTATTTATTTATGTTATGTACTGTTTCTCTTGAGTATTTTGACTTTAAAGGAGTGGTACAAGAGTTTTTGGTGAAATCATCCACATGGGAGGGGCTCAAAATGAGCTAAAATACTCTTTTTTAAACAAAAATCAAATGTTGAAATAACAACAATAAAAAACAAAAGTAGCAGTATCGCTTTGTAATTTTTAAAATGCCGTTATTATTTAAAAAAAACTTTTTACGTTAAATAATCATTTATGTGGTTGCGCCCTTACACCCTTTGTCCACCGCCCTCTGAAGGTACCCAGCACGGGCCTGGCTAGGAGTGGCCCTAACCCAAGAGTATACCTCCCTAGATTGAAAACTGAAGCACAAAGGCAAAATCTCCAACAAACTATCAATAAATATCGCGCTAAGTTTTCTAAGACAGATAAGACTACTTTAGTTCAAGAATTTTAAAATTATCATGGAGCATAAACATAGAAAGTGTATATTTTAGTGCAATAAAAAACTGTGACATATTAAAGGCATGTATTATATGAATTATTATTACATTATCTCAATCCAAACAGTCTAAAAATGGCATAAAAAAGGTAAGCAAAAGCAAGTAGTTGCGTAATAGGTCTCGTTATGAAGTAAAACTAGCGCTGCAGCCTAGACCAGGATTTTCTCGTAACTTCAACCGCTTTGAGGCAATAGTTAGGGTTGTACCACAACTTTAAAAATTTCAGGGAAGTTTATTGGTGCCAAAAGGAAACTTTTTGGGACACGGCCCAATAAGATTTCCAAAGTTCGAAAAAATGAGACACCCTAATAGGGTGTCTCAAAAAGTGCGTTTTTTTGGAAAAGTTTGAAAAGTGATCGGGCCGTTAGCTAAAAAGTTTCCTTTTGGTGTTAGAAGGTCAGTTGCAAAATTAAAACTAATTCTGTTCACTCCAACTATTGCCTCAACGAGAGCGAAATCTCTAATGAGAGGCAAGCAACCTCTACCACTAAAACACTTACGCATCGCAATGACCTTGAAAAACTGTCACTGTTGACCGAATTTTCAACTTAAAACATCAAACTTAGCAAATAAAAAAGATTTGGATTTCATGGGAATACCCCAAAACCGGAGGTTAACATTCCAATAATGGCATTAAGATCCAAACGAAACGTTGAAAAAGTAATAAAAACAACTTCTGAAAGAAAACACTTAATTAGACATCTACTGCATGATATATAAAATTATTTTTTCTACGGTATCATATTTTAATCGTATCTTGAATGTAAACATTCCATAACACCAGGGGAAAGTAGGATTGGGTTGCTTCTCTGCGAGAGTGAGACATTAGGTAGTTTCAAAGTCTATGGGGAATTCTTTTTGTCAAATTTCCCAGATGCCCCCCCTCAAGTTGTTACTAATACTAAAACATTATTACCTGCAAATTTTCAGGTCTCTAGGACAATTTTTGATCCCCGCGCCCTTTAAAAGTAGGTTTCCCATGTTAAAGTATAGGGAAAATATCGTCATTTTTGGTTCTTTTCAATTTTATGAGCCTGATCGCAGTCAATATCGAATTAAATCCCATACATCATCTCTGGGACATCATTGTCTCAAGATCCTATTGGAAAAACATTCAATAGAACCTACTGGGGGACGTTCCATGGGGTTAAAAGCGCGCTTTGACCGAAAAAAGAGAATACTCGCCGGTGCTTGCGGCGGGAGCTGGATGAAAGCCTCACATAGGGTGTTACTTCCCAAAACTGAGATACAAGACTATCAGATGATGCCAGCTTAAGTAAAATAGGAAAAATATTCAATAAAACCCCCATGTGAGGCCTTCATCCAGCTCCCGTCGCAAGCGCCGGCGAGCATTCTCCTTTTTCGGTCAAAGCGCGCTTTTAACCCCCCATGGAACAACTTAACTTTGAACTTATTTCAAAGATTTGGATTGGATTACCTATAAGTTTTATTTTAAAGTCTCCTACTGAATGGAAAAGTTTAGACGAATTCAAGTGGTGCCGAGATTTTTTAAACAACTTGGCGGTCACCAATGATGTCGCAGAGCTAGGCTAGGAGTGGCCCTAACCCAAGAGTATACCTCCCTAGATTGAAAACTGAAGCACAAAGGCAAAATCTCCAACAAACTATCAATAAATATCGCGCTAAGTTTTCTAAGACAGATAAGACTACTTTAGTTCAAGAATTTTAAAATTATCATGGAGCATAAACATAGAAAGTGTATATTTTAGTGCAATAAAAAACTGTGACATATTAAAGGCATGTATTATATGAATTATTATTACATTATCTCAATCCAAACAGTCTAAAAATGGCATAAAAAAGGTAAGCAAAAGCAAGTAGTTGCGTAATAGGTCTCGTTATGAAGTAAAACTAGCGCTGCAGCCTAGACCAGGATTTTCTCGTAACTTCAACCGCTTTGAGGCAATAGTTAGGGTTGTACCACAACTTTAAAAATTTCAGGGAAGTTTATTGGTGCCAAAAGGAAACTTTTTGGGACACGGCCCAATAAGATTTCCAAAGTTCGAAAAAATGAGACACCCTAATGGTCACTTTACTATACCTAGACCCCACTTTCATGACTATATCTGTAGGGGTTCAAAGTTAAAGGGGTTGGGCCACTTCTCGTGGGACACCCTGTAGACTTCGACAACGTTTTTGAATGCAGTTCAGTGGACACGGTCGACGGGATAAACACCTAAATTTTAATCTATTTGTTTATTATTCGAACTCCCATGGATTTTTTTAGCACAAAAATGGTTTTAGGTACTACTCGGGAATAGGGAATAACTGCAATCGAAGTGGAGTAAGTATTCCCATTGAATCCAGCAATTGGCAATTTCAAAACTATTACAGGAATGCGCTAAAGCTTGGCAACAAAACACGAAGTCAAGAATACACGCATTAGCAACACTGCACGACATTAAAGTTCGGAAGTGAAAACTATTTCCAGTAAGACCACCCTCACGTGACGGCGGTCATCTCAATCTCTGCGAGCTTTTCGGATATTATCTTATGGCATTATTCCCTGCCACTTAACCAGCTGTTAACCATCGGTTAAAGAAGGATTCCACCAATCAGAGTAAGCGAAAAGCTCACACTCTCTTTAGCTTCTGGTTAACCGCTGCCACCACTCTCTCCTCTGTAGGTTATGGGATTTTTTAAAGCAAAAAACGTTAAAAGACACAGCCGGTAGGTAGAACACACAATTAAAAGAAAAATTGTGCATATTCCTAACAGAGTGCATTCTTTATTTGCCTATTTCAGCTAGAGATGTAAAGGCTGGAAAAAAACGGGTTTATTCCCGGGAATTAACCCGGTTTTTTGGAATGGGAATTTTGAATATCCCCGTTTCGAGATTTTAGAGTGAAATTTTGGGAATTTTGAATCTAGCTTTTTGTAAAAGGTAAATGATTTTAAGTATTTTTCATATGTCATAATTCTATAATTTGTATAATTTTAAGGTTAATTTTAATTCTAAGACTTGGATTTCGGTTTAAGCTAAAAACAGAAGTAAGCGATATAATATTATAAACCTCCTGAAATAATCTAAGTAGTTTATAGAAAGAACTATCAATTACTAGTGTTTGATCATATTTAAAATTGTCTTAAACTCCTCAAAAGTCCTAGAAAATGAAAACTGATTGTGAAATATCGTTGTGTTTGTTTACGGTCAAAATTCCCAATATCCCCCTAAAATTCCCGGTTTATTCCCAAATATCCGGGGTTTTTTCCCGCCTCCCAAAATATGTGATAATTTTACATCTCTAATTTCAGCCCCAGAGAGAAGAATGCGATTCGACCACAGTAATAGAAAATAACCGTCATCAGGGATGACGACTCTCCTTCAATGTGTTACAAGAGGAAAAGTTCGCCAAAAGTTCATTGTGAAAGGAATAGGAAGATGATAAAGACTAAAGGTGGGTCAAATTACTAAAATTTTACAACTTCAATTAACTCTAAAGTAATCGGTAAGCAAGTGAAAGTAAGCATAGGTAAAATTATAATTGATAAAATCTAGAATTGACCATACCAAGAACAAAATGCATTCATATTAAAATATTGCTTTTAGGTCCAAAATCTAACATTGCCTGGTTGGTAATACAGGGTATAATTTCAAAATTTCCATTATATTGGTTTACTGTAAGTTATTCTTTTTTAGGGTAAGTTTCGCACAATAAGGTTATTAAATTTTTAAGGAATCAGAATTTTGGAGTTACTGCATGTTTTATTCAAAGCATCTACTTAACTTCATACTGTTAAAACTAGTTAGAAATTGAATAACATTTGAAAGATATAAGATTATAGAAATAATGCTTAGTAAAATACAGGGTGTTTCAAAATTGCGTTGCACGACTTTTATTTGGAACCAACGCCTCCTAGGGTCACGGAAGTAAGGTCTACCCCTAGGTAAGAAAGCCTGGAGAATCCATTGAGAGGACTTAACGGCGAAATTAAAAAGCTCAAAAAATTAATTTAAAAACTAAAAGAGACAGAGCAAAAACCTCAATGATAGTATTGTTGCCAACTTCATGAAGAAGTCACTGAAAAAAATTTGACCAAAATATCTTGAATATTCGCGGAGATATTAGCATGCGAAAATAGCACTTTTTCAGGGGTCAAAAAAGATAAAATTCGCATATTCGCAAATTTTTCAGTGTTATTTTGTAGTTTTGTGTTTTTTTAGTTTAAAGAATACAAAATTTAATAAAAAAAATTTGCAAATATGCGATCTTTTTTTTTTTGACCCCTGAAAAAGTGTTATCTTCACATACTAATATCTCGGCGAATATTCAATATATTTTCATGAATTTTTTTTTCCTCTGAGTTTTTCATGATGTATGCAACAATACTCTCATTGAGATTTTTGCTCCATCTCTTTTAGTTTCTAAATTATTTTTTTAACTTTTTAATTTCGCCTCTAGGGGCGCTGTAAGTCATTTCAGTGCATTCTCCAGACTCACTTACCTAGGGGTAGACCTTACTTCCATGACCCTAGGAGGCGTTGGTTCCGAATTAAAGCCTTGCAACGCAATTTTGAAACACCCTGTATACCCATAATACCCAATAATATACCCATAATACGTAAGAACCAAATAAGTTAAAAATTTTTACGACTAGATTCTTTAGTTTAATAATAATAGCTTAATTGACATATAAGTAGTCTATAGTTTATAACACTGAACCAATCAAATATTAAAAAAGTTTGCTAAAAATTAAGTTTTTATCCACAACGAATTGCATAATAAATGTATAAAATAAATTTTCAGCGAATAAAACTTTGTCACCGAAAACATTATCCGATCTTTGAATTTATTGCCATATAGTTCTAGGACTATTAATTTAAGGATGACTGAAGATAACCATGAAAAAAAACAGATTTAAAAGTTTAGTGAATCTAATTTTCCAACGAGAAAATTCTTTGTTTTTGTTTAAGTAGATCAATTAAGGCATCAAGGTTTTGATACTGCATTGCCTCTCGTAAAACTTCTAGAGAAAATTTAAGTTTGTGCCCATGATTCCAATTAAAAAGCAACCATTCTTTGGAATGAAACACCTCTACAGCTTTTAAAACCAAGAACTTGCGAGTAGTTCCCAAAAGCAAAGATTTTTCTAACACATATGCCGTTGTCCAGACATCAATCACATTATCAACGGATGGATTATGAATTAGAAAGTCTGTACACTGCTCAATCAATCCTGCAAGTTGGTACATATGACCCGCAGAAAGTAAGGAGCAGGCTATCTTGGTCGTTTTTGGTTGAAAGTGACCGGTATAGAGGAAGTTCACAAATGCTTTTGCTGCAGTTTTGTCCAACTGTAGATTGATTTTGCGGTGTATTTTTTCTTGCATGTCTGAAGTCAGCATTTTATCAAACACTGTTGATCTTTCTCGAAGAATATACCCATGTACTGGTATAGTATGTCCATCCGAAGCTACCAGATACGAGTGTCCTGACTGTTTTTGAGATTCAATATGCTTTCGAGATCTCTCTACAGGGTGTCCCATAAATAATGGGTCACACTTCTAGGGGAGATAGTAGACACCTAGACGAGTCAGAATCACATAGAGTTTGGGGGTCCCAGACCAAATCCTAGGGAGTTAAAAATGGAGCGACACCCCAAAAAAATCATTGAAAAATTCAATTTGTAGAAGAACTACTATTGGTAAAAATTTAATTATGGCCTCAAAAATTGTGGTTTAATATTATCTTTAAAATTATCTCAAGAGTCTTCACTTTAAAATTTGTTTTGTTATGAAAAAAGTTAAAAAACCACAAAAAATTTGAAAATTCTGCCAAAACCTCATTTTGTATTTCGAAATCTTTTCTTTTGATTTTATAATCTGAAAGATCATAGTTGTATAAACCCTTAAGTCCAAAGTTTCACGTAAAAACCATCAATATTAAACGCTTGAAATCCTGTTAAAGTTCGTTTTTTGGGTGCGCAAACTGATTTCCTATAGCCGTTTCCAAAACGGCAGCTTGCGGACGCAAAAAACGGACTTAAACCATACTTTAACAGGCTCTCAAGCATTTAATAATGATGGTTTTTACGTGACACTTTGGACTTAATGGTTTTCAACTATGATCTTTCAGATTATTAAATCAAAAGAAAGGATTTCGAAATACAAAATGAGGTTTTGGCAGAGTTTTCACTTTTTTTGTGGTTTTTAAACTTTTTTTGTAATAAAAAAAATTTAAACTGAAAAATTTTAAGATGGTTTTAAAGATCATATTAAACCACAATTTTTGAGACCATAATTAAATTTTTACCAATAGTAGTTCTTCTACAAATTGAATTTTTCAATAATTTTTTTGGGGTGTCGCTCCATTTTTAACTCCCTGGGATTTGGTCTGGGACCCCCAAACCCTATGTGATTCTTACTCGTCTAGGTGTCTACTATCCCCCCTAGAAGTGTGACCCAACATTTATGGGACACCCTGTATAAAGAGTTGGTAGAGGTGTCAATGGGGCGCAAGTTCAGAGGTGCGGATGATTGGCGATTTTTGGCTATTTGGCGCCATATTTAGAAGCCAAATGACTCTTTTAACATTAGTTAGGGTTACCATATTAGTCATGTTTACTGCTAAAAACTTGGCGCATCCGCACCTCTGAACTTGCGCCGTCAATGGTACATTTAGTGTCTTGTCCGAAGTACTGATAACACCCTTCTTGAGAGATAAGCATTTCTAAATAAATTTTCAAGCATCCTGGCTTCTTCTCAAGAGCTTTATTAATTTTACCCTTTTTCGTAGACTTCGTGGTAGAAGAGAAAATATCAACAATAAACTCCCATGTGTAGTCTTGATCATTAACAAAGCAGTGCTGGAAGGAATTTCGATAAAATTGACCTTCCAATCTATCAATTAGATGGGAGAGAGTTTGAATAAAAGTCCATTTTGAGTAGTCCATTACAACTCTACGTATTCTGACCAGCATTTTATCTACTCTGGGTTTCCTGAGTACGCTTATTTGTAAAGACACCCAGTCTTGTAAGGAAGATTCGAGATAAAAGGATTTTTCTTGATTAACTTCACTGATAGGAGGGACATCAAATATCAGTGTACTCTTGATGACATGAATACGAGTTACTGCATGACCTACTAAAGGCTGGGCTACCACTAGTGGCTTTCCGATTGATTCAACTGTGTATTCTTCTTTAGAAGCACAACAATTCAACAATGGGGTATTCCTTTCACTCATCTCGTGTGCAAAGAGGGTGCACCTCACTTGCAGGTCCTTGGATCTTAAATTGTTTTTCAACATTTCCACTGGAATTCTTTGGATAAGGATATCATTGGCTGAAGTTTCATGTGGTTTGACATTTTTCAAGTTGATCGTCTGTATAGATACCAATTCTGTTGATATCCCTATAGTGATTGATTTTGCATTATTGGCTTCAGGTGATCGGCTTAAGCAGACGTGTAGCATTTCGCAAGAAGTGTGTAAACGAAGGAACCACTTTATTTTGTGAGCGTGAAAGACAGGACTGTCCAGATCGATTGGCGTATTAGTTAGAACCCTAAAATTTTCGATTTGCCAGTTAAAGGTAAAACAATCCTTGTAGGTGGACATAATGAGTATGTTATCTTTCTTACCTAAAAACAGAAGTTTGTGCTTCTGAGCGCATTCACGGGGCTAGTGTTACTGGGATGCTTATAAGCAGTTTGTTGCCACAGTAATATGAGAAAAATTTTCAAAACAATTAGTTTTGATTTATGAAACCCGAAACCTACCCTTTGACTTCAGGACGATACTATTCAGATATTTTTAATTATAAATGTTCTTTAGCAGCACATTATAAGTTAATTTTATAACATCATTTTTAGGTAGGGGAGAGAGGGGCACATTCGCACAAAAAGTGCATTTCGGCATATTTCTCTGGATCTAGATGAGATATTGAAACAAACTCGGATTCAAATGAAAGTTAAGACCTTTCCCGATATTTTAGAACGCTAACTGATCGCATTCATCTAGAATTTCTAACCTATATCATCAATCTAAAAAACGAGAAATTTCGTGCGAATGTGCCCCATGGGTGGGGCAGTTTCGCACACGTGTGGGGCACATTCGTACACATGCAAAAAATTATACAATAATTATTTTTACAAACTAAAAAGTTTATTGTACTCTAAAGTAAGGATAATTAAACGAAATATTTGGCACTTTTACATATTTTTCCTCTAAATTGAAGATTTTTTTACAAAAAGAAAACAGCTTCAGAAAATATTGAACATCTAAGTTTTTTAAGAGGAAAAAAATTGTAGTAATGAAAGAGTATATTGCACATTGACATACTTCACATAATATAATTAGTTAGAAAAATTTCAACCAATATTTTAACTTTCAGGTTTTATTCGAAAAGAAAAGTGAACCAACAGCTCGCTTATGAACACCTGAAACTGACGGTTGGGGAACTTTTAATGCTATATTATCTTTTTGTATAAATGTAGAATCATTACTTACTGGGAAAATAAAAGTTTCGTCAGTAATTTTAAAGTTTTTTAAGTTTTTCATCATTAATTTTAAATAAGCACCATTCAATTCCAAATTTTCTATTTGACCAACATAACAAAATTTTCTTTTCAGTAGCAAATTCTACTAGAATAAAATCACTTAAGTCCCAGTCAATTGGTGGTAAACAATTATCAGGGACATTTATTTCTTCAATTTTTTAATCTGGGTCTAAATTCCTTAAAACTGAAGCTTTCTTTAAGATGTTATTTTCTATTAACACCAAATTTTGAAACAATTATAATAAAAACAATTAAACTTCAAGTTATTAAATATACTGCACTTATAAACATATGAATCACTTTCATAATCAAAAATAGGAAAGATGAAGCACATTTGCACTGTCCGAATCTGCCCCATCTTTAGGTGTACGAATGTGCCCCATCTACCAGTTCAAGCTTACCACATCCCAACAAGATATTTATAATTAAAGCAGGGAAATAAAACCTTTCTAGAAACTTAATTTAGTAGTGCCTCTATTGAATAAAATGCTGAATGTCCACTTCAGAGTTATTTTTGATTAATATTTTACGCCAACAAAATGACAAGAAAATTTACTTTGCTGCTTCGAACGCTAGCAAATTTCTAGTACGTATACAAAGAAAGGGCTCAGAGCTTTGAAAATTCATGCAAGAGGTGGTAGTCATGCTTCCATCTACTGGTATTTTTTTCAGATTTTTAAATTAATAATTACTAGGGGAAATGCCGTCTGTCCGAATATGCCCCATGTGCGAAATGGCCCCACTCTCCCCTATGTGAATGAAATTTAAGAATTGAATCTAAATAAACATGCCTATAAATAGTAAAATGATTATGAGTAACGACACTGTATCACAGCGGTTCTTAAACTGTGGTCCGTGGCGCCTCCTTCCTAGGGGGTCCGCGAGTTACCTTGAGAAATTCCTCAAGTTACCCAAAATTCCCAAAGAGTTTCAAAATTAGATGAAACACTAGTTTTAAGAGGCAAATTTCAAAAAATTTCTGGGGGAGAACCCCCAGCCCCCCCTTGAAATTTTGACTTCAATGCATAATTTTTTTCTTTGAAATTTCCAGACCCTCACCTCAGGGACTTAGAGTAATTCAGGGGCGTATATAAAGGTGGGTGAGGGGGCCCTGCCCCTCCTGAAATTTGGACTTGGTATATCAAAACAAGTTAAATAAACCCTGTTTTTTGGATCAAATCTCCGAAAATTTTCCGGGGGAGGACCTCCGAACCCCTTTTAGTACTTGGTACTCTATTATTAAATACTTTTTATAAAAAAGTTCATCAAAACTGAAATCCTACATCTAAGAATATAGTCTAAAATTCGGACGAAGAGTATCAAAACCAAGTTAAAATCCAGTGTGTTTTTAGGGACAAATTTCTCTAAGACTTTTCTGAGGATGACCCCCCCGGGGGAGGACCCCCAGACCCCCCCCTTTGGTAGCTAGAACTTAATTACTCATAACCTTTTTTTTATAAAGTTCCCTAAGACGCAATTTCTACTTAAAAATGTACTAAAAAGCTACTTGGACCTATGAAATATATACTAATTTTTGTGCCCTCCCGAAATAAATTTCTATTTACGCCTCTGGAGTAATAGTAAAATTTATTATAATTTTTATACCAATTTTAATTAATCTAAAACTCAATAAAATGTTGGGGGTCCGCGATGTCTGGCTGCTAACATAAAGGGGTCCGTGACGATAGAAAGTTTAAGAACCGCTGCTGTATCATTTTTGCCATGTTTCAAAAAGAACTTGAACTCTTATCCCTTCGCTGCCTTGCCTATAGTTAAAGCGTTATAATTTTTAAAAATTTTCTTTAACCCCTATTGAAAGTTATTGCTTAACTACTTTGAGAAGATCTGGTCAGAGCACCCCAATGTTGTTGTTGTTTATTTGGTTACATATATTTTCCGGTTTGTGTGCTTGATCTCAAGGATCCGCTCATAAACCTTCTTCAAGTAAGTGGCAAAACACACTGAGCGGCTTATAGTCTCTACTGCAATCAATCTCCATAAAAAAAAGTATGGGGAAAGCCTAGTCCCCTATCTTGACAAGATAGGGGGAGTCTCAGGCTGAACTCCATGCTTTTCCTCCTCTTTGATTGATCGTCTTATGGCTGCTAGGTGTGACTTGGCTCTAAGACAGACACAACAAAATTTTTACTGACACAAAGAAGGAAAATACACCCAGGGGCGAGGTCAGAATCGAAATGACGACGGAAACAACCTACTGTTGGCGTGAAAGGCAGTGAGCAGACCCAACCGGTCATCCGTCCCCCCAACCAAATGTTACTGATAGCGTCCCGACGACATGTAAGTCCCACTTCCCAATGTTCCAAATTCGTCATGTAAGGCCAAATTTAGTTTACTTATAGTTGCAGTTACGTAAACTTGACATATTTTGGATGAGGAAAATAATTTGGGGCATGAAGGGTTAAAAGCATGCTTTAAGCCAGTGTTTTCCAACGTGGGGCGTACGCCCCACCGGGGGGCAATATCATTTTCTAGGGGGGCAATTTGAAAATTTTCAACCGAATTGCCCCCAGGTGGGGCCAATCCAGGGGGGGGAAATTAAAAAAACTTTTAAAAAGAAGTTTATCAAAATCTGATCCTATTATTCTATCTGAGAATGTTTGTCTGAAATCTGGACCAGTATGTATCAGAACTAAGTTGAAACCCTGTTTTTAGAGTCTAATTTCCAAACCTTTTCTAGGGGATGACCCAAGATATCTTTGTTTTTAGAACGCTTATATTTGAAACTTTTTTACATTAGTGCAAATCTTACCTAAAAATTTATAACCAAAATTTCCCAACTAGGGGAACCCAAACTAGTTAAAAATCTGCTTCCTTAGAGTCAAATTTCCGAAAATTTGCTGGGGGAGGCCCACAGGCCCCCTTGGTACTTAGCGCTTAATTACTCATAGCTTGATTCAGTTCTTTAGCATGCAAATTCTACCTAAAAATGTTCTGAAAAGTTTCATTAGACTTAATAAATATATAAAGGAGGGAGGGGCTAAGAAATAATTTTGGCTCCCTCTCAAAATACATTTATATATATATGCCACTGAGACCGGGGTGGCATGGAAAATTTAGAAAGGCTTTGGTGGGGCATGGACCGAAAAAGGTTGGGAAACACTGCTCTAAACTAAAGGCTCCTTCAGACTAATCACTTTTAATATTCATTTTCTAGGAATCATCCAAAGTGAAAAGTGTGAATCGGCGTTTCACTCTGTACTCCTTCATTTTTCTATAGAAATTATCGATTCACAGGAGTGAACCACTCAGAATGAACTGTGAAAGTGAAACAGTCTGAATGAACCTTAACCTCTTCATTTCTCTGGCGTCGTACTCTGTCCATTTTAACTCAAGTGCCCTAGTAGCACAGCTAATACCAAATTTGTCAAGTTTACGTAACTGCAACTAGAAGTAAACAAAATTTGGCCACAGATGACTAAAATTCAACGTATCTTGTACGTGTGTGCTGCTTGGGTGGTCAATTTTATGCAAAACAATTATCTGTATATTTCCAAATAAGTATAAATTTCATTCATAACAATTCACAAAACCCTAATTACAGATGATTTAGCAAAGTCACAAGATATAAAAGGTCAGAATACTACCATCTAGTTACATTAAAATTACAAGTCTTATAAAGTATATTTTATCTTATAGATATTAAATTAAACCTTTTTGAAATTCCTAATGTCATTGCTACCTGACCAGAAGTCAATAATAGGTCAAAAAAGGATTCTACCTATCAGAAATCGGTGAAAAACTCATTTTCTTTCTTTAGCTGCTTGTTAAGGGACAGCAGGTAAGGCTGTAAAATGTTTAACATGCTTGCAGTGTTTTTCAATGGGTTTTTGGCCCCGTTTTCTAACCTTGGAAAACTGAAAAAAGTTATAGGAAAACATTGAGAAATGCTGAAAAGTTTCTAAATTTTATTGAATACAAATTTTATAAAAACGGTGTAAAATACATGAACACAACAGTTACATAAAACTTTAAATAATGACAAATTTTTAAAAATTTTATCGAAAACCTTTGGAAACCAGTCCATCTTTAACCTTTATGCACCTGTTTTCCACACCAATGAATAAGATTTGAAAGGCATATCATACGTTCAATCTAAGGGTGAAAGTAAAGAAATAAGATTTACGACAAAATAAAGAGAACAATGTTCTTTTAAGATAAAGACATTTTTTGTTTTTTTTATTGAAACGTTATATTTTAACACCAACGTATTTGTATACGAAGGATGTCTTAGCATTAGAAGAAAAAAATAATAATAAGTGTTTAATGAATTGAAGCTCAAATTAATTTCAATAAAGCTTTGCATACGTTAAATTTTAAAAACGATTTAAGATTAGGATGCAATTTGTACACCATTTTCAAAAAAGATCTTATAAATTATAGTTATAAATGATTATGATCAGGAAGGATATCAAATCAATGCCATTAAGTTTTTTAAAATGTCTTCGTAAAATCACACGAGCAGTTATAATATTAAAAATCCTTTCTCATTCATAAAATAAACATAACTTTGATATAGACTTTTTAAGAACATACTTTGTGTGGTTTCACAAAAATTAATTCCTTACAAATATAGTTTTTATTTCACTAATATATATATGAATATTATTAAATGTAAAGATAATTTATTAGTAGATTAATAAAAACCCTTCGAATCTTATTCATAAGCAATTCTTGCCATGACATTCATCGAATTGGCCCCAATGCTGCCTTCTAATTTGGTATTACCTTGTATCATCCTTTGGTTTTTAAATAATATAAAACAGTTTTGTAAGAAAAATGTTCTTGAGCTTATTTTAAATACCATCCTTCTTTGTAAATATTTTAAAAACTCTTTAAAGCTTGTAGACATTATACTATGTTTAAAATTTTGAAGTTTGTATATTTAGACCAGAAATAAGAGCAAGAACTTATTGACATTGCTAATAATATGCACATGAAAGCTCTTCGCCAATTTACTGATATGAAGAATATGTAGATATGGTCTACAACCAAAGAAAAACTGAAAAAGTACAAATTAGATCTTTTAATTGAAGGTTAATAATAAGATACCTTATAAAATTAAATCGTACTAAAATCTGTGCAAAAAGTCTTAGCTCATTAAGGCCTTTATTTACTAAGTCAGATGAGCAAATAAGAAATCGCGTTTGAGGCCAACTTGACTACTCATGTGTATGAAGAAAGTCACCTACAAAGTCATATGTAAAGATATAGTAACAACTCCAATTTCAGTTAGATCCTCACACACATGTCAAATGAGCAAATGCAAAATCTTCTTAGAGGACATTGTCTTTACTCTATAGATATAAAATATAACGCCTCAAAAATTTCAAGTTTACAACTTTCATTAATTCGACTATATGATAATTGCAACCACAATAAGTAGCTTTACTCAACTGCCCTTATAGTATTGATACATGATACATTTCTTTAAAAAATTCAGTTCCCATTCAAGTAGCTTCTATAAGCAAGCATTCTGCAAGTTCAAGGTTTCACCAACATTTTGGTGCTGGACGGATGTTACAGAAACAAAATGTTGCTGAAACTTTGGTAATAGATAAGATATTGTACTCAACACATAGTAGATATATATTAGAGAAAAATATATTTCTAAATAAATATTAAGTATCATAGTAAAGTGGAATAAAATTTCTAGATTACTTAACAATAATTATGTAATTAATTTACAATATATTTAGGAAAACTGCCCATTTTTACCTTATTACTATTGTGGCTAACCATGAGGTTTGTCATATAATTTGTTGAAAATCAAAATTCAAACAATCAAATACGACTGCAACACTGGCACAGACGAATAAAAACACCAAACCTTTATTTCCTTGTCTTAAGGTATCCGCCTACCTTTGAGACCATTTTTTTGAAATACTTGATTTACAAAAATTATTTTTTAATTTTTAGTTTAAATGTACATCAAAACATTGATCAATGCTAAAAAAACAAAATTAATTATATTATTTTCTAAAATATGGGGTAATAAGTGTAAAATTTAAGTGAATTTTTATAAAACCCCTCTCACTCTTGCCCAAAAACTATTACCCCTATATAAATTTCCTTTGGACACAAGTATCGTATAACACTTATCTTCAGATTGGACCATTTTCTAAGACATATTTTGAAAAGTCATTGTTTCACAGCATAAAATGTAAAGGTAAGTGAAAAATTTCAAAATTTCTACAACCCTTTAACAAAAAAACATCAATAAAAACATACTTATACTTAATAAAACTTGCATAATAAACTTACATAAAAATCTGTAGTCTATCTGGTTAATAACAGTATGATTAATATACTGTTAAAATTTGGAGTGAATATCTTGGATAGTTTTTGAGTAATCATGTAAATAGTGGAGGGTTTTTATGCAAAACTTAGTTCTGAGAAAATCAGCTTTAAAGTTTATATTTGTATACGATCGCACACGACTATCTGTTTTAAATAATGCTGTAATTTCTTTTCTAATTCACCTACAAGTAAAATGAAAACAGTTTTGGAAATATAAAAGTCTAAACTACTTGAAAATGTAAGAACCAAATTTTCGACGAAAAAGTCGAAACTCGTCTTTTTAGGGGTAGGCGGATACCTTAAGCCAAACTAAAATTTTAAACAATCGCTACAGGTGATTGTATTTACCAACGGTTACCAGGTCGGCCTGTGCCAGTGTTGCAGTCGTATTTGATTTTTTGAATTTTGATTTTCGACAAATTATATGACGTGACGAACCTCATGGTTCGCCACACTATTGTTGAAATTCTGGTACATATTATCAAGTGAATTTCTGGCATTTGTTAGTCCCATTTTGTACTCGACGTTTGGGCTTTATATTTTTGAGGGAAATTGTCGAAATATTTTAATGAAATTTTACAATTTAATTCTGTAATAAAGTTAATTATGGGCAAACAAAATCACTTTTACATAAAAAAAGAAATTACTTCACAATTTTTTATTTACCTCGATTTTATTGCATTGATGTAACATTTTTCTGAAGTCAACAAAAATGTCCAGTCTTTTAGTTTTTAGCACACACACAATAGTACTTAAAACTAAAAGACTGGGCATTTTTATACATTACCTAACAGAAAGAGGAAATAATATTTTGATTAAACATGGAAAATTCTTCATAGTGAGATCACTTTTTCCCATTTGTAATTAATTTTTTTATCACATTAATTACTTTGTGAGTACTTATGCAAAAATGTCAGATTTGAGTAATACTTATTTAAGAAAATAAAGAACGAAACTCTAAACAAATGAAAATCCGAGAGATCACTATTAACCTCTTTCTATCTTTCATGGTTAATAGAAACCTACCAAACTAGTTAACATTCAACTGTTTCTAAAGGGAACAAAATGAATAATGCACATTTACTAGTGGTCAGTGATACAGACATACATAATAAATAATCCTAAGAAAATAACTAGAAGAAATTTGAAATGCTTCAATTAGTAATGGCAATTTAAACTTGAATGGAATTCATTTGAATTTAGTTTGTCTGCGGTAAAGATTCAGTACTGCGGTTTGTGGTTTTGATGTGTCTCTGAGAGACCGAAATAAGCTCCCATTATCTGATTTTTTTCTGTTTCTTTAATTTCATTGATATCTTTTTGTTTTCTCTATCCCTCACTCCAAATTTAGATGCCAAAAGATTTAGTAAGGAAACAAAGAAGGTAAATTTAATTGTAACGCTAGGAATTAATTGGAATACTTAATACTTTAACCAAAAAGAAAAATTTAACAATTTGTTCTAAAAATTCAGAAAAATAAACAAAACTTTTTAATTTATTGACGCAAACTCAATACATTATTTACAAAACCTTAATATCTCTTTGAAAAGCATTCCGACTAGTCCAACTCGATGGAATAAGGAAATACTTTTGAAGAAGTTTTTTTAATTGTTATTTATTGTACAGCAGCAGAATAAGATCCAGTTAAAATACGCATATCTAACTTTGATGCAATTATAATTTCGGTATTACCAAGGTAATTAAAGCGACCTGGCTAATGAAATTTGGCCTCGTAAGTTTGGTAACATGGGAACCTAAGGGTAGTTACATTCTATATCCGACTTCAGAAGTCAGATTCCCCTCCTCTTTTTATGACTCAAACCACAAAACACGGTGGTATAAAGCGGGCTCCCCAGTTATCTCCAACCACAAAAGTTCTATTTCACACTAGGATAAAGATCCATTTTGCACTATATCCGAATCCCACCCCACCATTCCCAAATAGGAAGGGAATGGAAGCTAATTTGATAGTCGACGACATCAGGCAAGGAGGGGTCGTTTCCTAAGCAGCCAGTAGTTCGTATACCCTCAAGGCCCGTCATAACATTGATTGGTTTTATCGCTAGGGGAGATCCCTGACTTCCAAATCCACCTCATAGGTAGCTCCAGATTACGTTTGATTTAAACTGTGTGTGACCCCTCAAGTTCACTATTAGACTTCTGAAGTCGGACAGGTCTCCTAGTAATGAAATCAATCAATATCAATGGTAATGCGAAATAGTGGCTACAAGAAGTGGAGTTTTTAGAAACGCCTGTTTGCAATTTTTAGAATCTACTATTTTGGGAGCAACCCCTCCTCACCTGAGGTCGTAAGTCGCATTGATTTTCACTGCTCAAAGTATCCACATTTCTTCCGATTTGGAGAATGGCGGGATTCAGAAGTAGTCTGGTTGTAGAACTGAAGGATGCTGTTCATTTATGCCTTGTCATTTTGGTCAGATAATGATAGCTTACTACCTACCTTAAAGCGGTGAATTTCAGTGCATGGACCGGGGGGGTTAATTAAAGGGTCGTGAGAGCAACGCCTTTAACTTTTCTAGAACATCCTTTTTTAATGGTATTGATGTTTCCAGAGTAATTTATCATGGTTGGACCGTAACCTCCTTGGGAATATGGCCTGAGCACTCAAACGACAATGTTGACGTCTGTAGGCCAATTTTCATTTTGAGATCACTTTAATCCATTGGGAAAAAATTTCAAACACGCTCTAATACTTTTAAAGCGATCCAGAGCTGTAGACTACAGTTAAGTCAATTCAGTGACACGGTACTCTGGTCATCTAGATGTAGGTGGTCGGACTTATACACAAAGAGTGACGGATAGAAATTGCCTCCATACATTGAGAGATGTTACACCACGACCTCCCACCTAGACTCGGAGGGGGATCCCACTCATGGGACCTCCGGTGGGAGATTCCTCTGTATCGCGGTGTGGATGTAACATTTCTTAATGTATGAAAGCAATTTCTATTCATCTCTTTTTGAGTAAGTGTCGTTTTTTTCCCTGTGAGCCTCATTCCTTTTCATCAATCGGCGAGTACCACACAAAACTTTCCCGCAGACAACCTATGGAGCGGTCCTCAGAAGAGGTAAAAGCACCAGTAGATGGCGTTGAAAATCAGGTAGGAGACGGGGAAGATGACCCTCGAGTACTTGTCGATCTTGTTGACATCCTTGATGCGGGGCACGGAGGCCTTGAGGGCGTTGGCTCGTTTCTTGAGGGCTTGGATCACCTTGGGCTTGCGGGTGCAGTCCCTGCGCCGAGGGCTGAAGGGGGCCCTCAGCGACATGCGCAGTGAGGGCGGGAAGATGGTTTCGCTGCTCAGCGACCGCCGTTTGCGCAGGCACGGGATGGGCGACATTCGCACGTCCTGCAGCTCAATCATTTCTTCGCTCTGGGAATAATAGCAAATTTAGGGACAGAATGACAAAACTAGACATGGGCAAAACTGATACTTTTAGGTATGGAATACTTTTTAACAATCTTTTGTAGTTAAGTACAAATACGGTTCAATAATTTTACTTGCAAACTGAAAGTACCTACAGTTCACAAAGGATGCACATGAACCCCACTTTAGCTAAAGGCAGTCTATAAAAAAACTAAAAACTAAAGAACGGGAATGTCCACGGCCGTCAAATCTTGCTCCAAAAGAAGATTTACGGCTAGGGTTTTCAAGGTGCAAAACACAGGCTGCGTTAAATCCACCGCAGGTATTTTTAAGATAATTTGATTGAAAAAAATTGTGTCTATAAAGTATCGATACTTTTATTAAGGTATCGAATACATCTGATACTTTTAGGTATCATGGTATCAAGTACTTAACCCTTTCAATCCAAAGACGCCCGAGATTACCATTGAATCTAATACTAGTAAATTTGAGGCTGTTAAATCTGAAAGGGTTAAGTCTTTGGTATCGATGACTGCCCATCACTGGACGTGTAGAAGAAAAGAGAATGTTACGAAATTAGAGATTTCCCACGGTAACTCAGGAGCTCTCGTTCCAATATCGTTCCAAGATTCGAATCTATAGCGAAGTTGAGTTTTTGTCAATCGCGTACATCGCAGTTTGATGGCCCCGGTAAAACTGGACTGACTTTGGCTAATTGTATACGAACCAACCCATTACAATTACAATTTACCCGTCTTTGTCTACTTTAATATTTCTATGTAGTTTGTATTAAATTTAATATTCTTATTAAATATACTAACTACCATTATTATAATTCTCATAAAGCTTAAATGCAATCAAGGGTCATAAAAATACAAACAAGCATTTTCATCATAAACATCATTTTTGTCATACATGTCAAACGTCATAAACAACATTACAATTAAGCAATTAAATGTAATTGTTTACAAAAATTAAAATTTAGTTATATTATTTTGATTGCATTAAATGCAATTGATTTTAATTACAATTGAATTTTTAATTGTTGGATAAATTATTAAAAAATTAATTGATTAAATGCCCAACATTGTTAGTCTTAACCACGTTACTCTTAAATGCATAGTTCAAAATGACATTCTCTACCCTCCCCAATCTATCTTTTTTTACTGGAAAAAGTAAACATATTTGGCCCGCATAAGGTTATAATCGCAATTAAAATAATTTTCTCCAACCTTAGAGCACGCACCAAAAAATTTAAAAGGGCGTTTAGCGTTACTCTTTGTACATAAGACTTTTAAAAAAATAATATTCAGGTACCAACCATCTCACTTGCTTTGCTCTCTTTCTTTGATTTCTTCTTCGCTCTCGCTCCCCAGTATGTGTAGTTCACTGCGGCATATTCTAAAAGAGCTGCAAATACGAATACAAAGCACATAACCAAGTATATATCGATGGCTTTCACATACGAAATTCGTGGAAGAGACGATCTTACTCCAGTGCTTATGGTAGTCATAGTCAATACAGTGGTTATACCTGAAAGAGATTCAATTACCTTTATATCACGAATCACGTTATTCTTCCTTCTTAAGAAGTTTCAAATTTAATCTCCAAAATTTATGACAATTTTGAAATTGTTGAGTGAAACGCCCATAGTTATAATTTTACGCGTAATTAAAACTACTAATTTTAACTACCTAAAAAAAGTTTACAAAAATAACTTAAATTTTTGTTTGTTTTGAAATATCTTTAAGTTACTCGTGCATTTTAATTTTAGTAGGTGTTTAATAAAATTAAGAAGAATAAATGCTATTATAAAATCTGTATTTAATTTGGTTGGATTATTTTGACTTAAAGAATTGAATTAATATAATTTTATTTTCACAGTTTAAATTATGAAGAGCGCTTAAAGAAGTTAAATATGTTCACTCTAGAGAAAAGAAGGGCTAGGGAGGGGGATTTGATTCAACTTTTTAAAATGATAAAGCAAGGGGATACAGATGGTCTAGTCTAGACTTAAGTACAGACGAGGGGTCACAGATTCAAATTAAACAAGGCACATGTTAACAGGGAAAGCAGGAAGCATTATTTTTTCAACAGGGTTGTGGATAAATAGAATGGGCTGCCAGAATCGATAGTAAGTTCCAATGGAGTAAGGGAATATAAGGAAAAATTGACAAATACTGGGAATCCGGCAGTTTGAGTTGAATGGAACAACCTAGTTCGGCTTCACGCCTGTTGTTGGTCGTCAATATTTGTATTTGTAAAAATATTTAAATATTTCATTTTGGGAATAAAAGAACCAAAACTTATATACTGCATACAATTTATTTTTTGTGGAAATAATTTTATAATTTTTAAGTTACTTTGGTAATTTAAATATACGATATAAAAATATCTAATCGGTAGGTATCGACTTATTCATACATTCAAATTGAAAGAGCTCTAAAATTATTATTCAACAAGTTTATCATAAATAACCAATGTGTTTATTACTAGTAACAAGTTAAAGATGGGCAAATAACGTTTAGGAGTTTTTATTAAATAATTATTTCATACTAATTTTTAAAATTAACCGTACCTATGGTAACGTATATAAAAGTTGCGCATCTTACCTAAAGCAACACGAGCAGAAGTGGCTTCGTGGTTAATCCAAAAGGAGACCCATGACAACATGACTATGAGTATGGACGGCAGATAGGTTTGAAAGATAAAATATCCAATATTTCTTTTTAGTTCAAAGCTTAGAGATAATCTTTGATATGTCCCTAAAAATAATTTAGAATAACTCTTTATCAATTATAAAATGCATCATCAAGATTTATTCATCGAGATTTATCAAAATTTTTAGTTAATGGAAACAGTATAAGATGTTTTAAATTCATATGAACCTAAATTCCATTTAAAAAAATCAAAATAAATTTGGAGTCAGGTAAATATTTCAATTCTTATATTCTATTTCAAATCGTCTTTATATGGTTTGTAATTCTTAGATAAAGGTTTTACAAATAAGTTAATGCTGTTTATGAAAGCAGACGATTAAAGGTTAAGTACAAAAGTAAGAAAATAAAAAGTAAAAATTGAAATAAAAAAAGTAAAAGTATAAAGTTTTTTTAACCTGTTGCAAGTTTCTCCACCCGATTCGTTGTCTCGTATTTAATAATAGAAAATTGGGGAAGCTCTGCATCATCTACACCTACAACTGGAGTTTCGGTCCAGTTCATGATTACATCAGCAACTGTGTAACCATCTGCAAAACAACTTTACCGTAATTTTAAAGCTCAATAGAAAAAAGTCTTGGTTGATAATTATTTTCCATTTTACTTACAGCTTTCAATTTCAACGGTACAATTTTGGGTATCTAGAGGATAGTAATGAAGATCCATCATACACGCTAGCGTAGTTGTAAATCTATAAGCATATGTTAAATCTTAAGTATAAAATATGCAATCCAATCCAGAATGAACTGTGAAAAAATAACTTAATCGAGCTAGAATTTTCATTTTGTAATATTTTTTTTATTTTGAAACTTCTTTAATATAAGATATGCAAAAAAAGTCATAATATGAGAAACATTTCTTAACTTTCCCATATATTTATAAGCTGAATTAGGAGTTTTATAGAAAGCCCATTCCCCTTAATTCCAATGTTTTATTTATGTATTCATTTGCTCGTGGGCAAATGAATTGATGGTATCATTATTTCTAGGCGTGGCAATAAATGTTTCCCTTAAGTGTAGTTCTGGTACGCATTAACACGCTTGTTGTCCAATGAAGTTGAATAATTTTTACTTAGCATAAAAAAAAATTTATACTATAAATATGAACTAAGAAAGTAAAAAATTAATTAAAGAGCTAGAAGTAAAAATAAATAATTTAAATTGTAAAAAATCCTTAAAAGTTGATTATTTTAATATTTCTTTAGAGTTTTTATCTCAATTTATATAAATCAGGTAAAGAATTTAAGCTACAACTGTTTACTTTTTTTAAGTTATGAAATTATCTAATTTTAATACCTGAATTTTTCATCTCCACAAAAAAGTTAAAGGATTTTTATTACTGTGGTATGTTTCCTTACCTCATGCCGTAAGCAATATCCCCCGAAGAACTTAATCGGACCATTTTGTTCTTCTCTGTCACTTCGTGCAAAAAAGAGTTCTTATCGTTGGCAAAAAAAGTGTCCGGAACCCAGATCTTCTCGGCAAAGTCTCCGGAAAGCGTTAAATCGTAACTGTCTCTACTAAAACTGAGCCTTTCGTCCTTCCAGAACTGGTTGAGATAGAGCGTTAATGTGTAATCCTGAAGCGAGAAGGGGGATTAAAAAACAAATCAAAGTGATAAAATCACAATTCCTTCTTAGTATTTTGCTGTTGAATGAAAATCAAAGGGTCCGTATATTACTTAAGCATGTTTTTTGGTCATTTTCGGACTTCCCATATCCTTGTCATCGAAGATAAAAGAAACCTGAACCCCCTCCTCATAATAACGTAAGCCCTACCCCTCCTTCCGGAAAGGCTTGAAATTTTTTCCCCCAGTTAAATTGTTTTTGCAAAATATATTTTTGATTACATTTTGAAATTATTTATGCAAGAAACAAGATATTTTTGAAAATGCGGCGTCTAACATCTTGCTCCAATCATACCCTATAATATCTCCCCTTGTCAGGAAAAATAAGCAAATAGTAAACCCTCCCAACTAAGGTGTTTACACTGTAAAAAAATCACGTAAAATTTACGGTTTTATACTGAAAGCTTGGGTTGGTTGTGCAAAACCGTAAAAATTACAAAGGAAATCCGTAACCACAACGGTATTTTACCATTTTCATCCACTTTTTGTACAAAAACAACCCAGTGTAGTTACGGATTTACTTTAAACTTTTTACGGTTTTGCACAACCAACCCAGCTGCCAGTTTAAAACCGTAAATATCACGGAATATTTTTAACAATGTATGTAACATTTGAACAGCCTCAAAGATTTTTTCAATTGCGAGCTTCAGGAAGAAAATAAATGGAAATAAAAATATTATCTCCCTGCCGGGAGCTGTGATGGATTCCAACACAAAATTTACACTTTCCTAACAATATAACATATAGTAGAACTTCACCTGTGCAATCTTCATTTTCTTCAAGTAATATCTCTAAGAAATCCAAAATTTAACTTAAAAGCTTATTTTTTCCTTATAGCTTTCTCTATAAAGGAAAAACCCATTCTACAGGAATAAAATGTTCGGCAGGAAAAAACTAGGTGAATATCAGCTAAATTGGTAACTTTGGCCAAATATCTTTAGAATCTACACAATATTTAGTTATATAAAGTTAAAAAGTGTTGACTGTTTATTAAACATTTGTGCAGCCGGCATATTCTCGTAAAAATTAAAAATTTGATGATATATTAAAAAAATAATTGAAAAATCGTTTAGAAGTAACATACAAATAAGTAACAAATTTACACTTAAAAGATATTTTAAATAAATCATAAAAACATCTTATAAGGTAGGTAACAAAGAAATATAGGAAAATTGCATTAGAAAGATTTTTTTAAATAAATCATTCAAAAATCGTATACAGTAACGAACTAATATGTAACAAATTAGCATTTGAAACATTTTTTAATTATTGAAAACTGTAGAAGGTAGACTTTGATTCGTTCATCTTTATAACTTTTAATTATTTATTAATTTTTTATGAAAGGAGAAAGCACGCAGAAACGGAGTCGAAACTATAGAATTTTCTTGCAAAAGGAAGAAAAAAGGATATAAATAATGTGTTTTATAATACTTTAAGTTTTTGCAAGTGAAAAAAAGGAGTTCAGTTAAGTATGAATGCCTTTTTTTTCAGTAATATTCTCTATGGTTGAAAATAGTTTCACAGTTTCATATGGATTTACTCGAGCAAAGTGTGGGGGTAAGTTTAGTTTTTTTTATAAATTAATGAGAGAATTTATACCCCACTTGTCTTTTTTTAAATTAATTTTCAGTAATGATACATATTTGTTATTATAAGCCTAGTTTTTTTTAATTATTTTAAAAACAATTTTAGCTTTTACTGGCAACTCTTTACAAAAATAAATAATTTTTTATTCGTATACCACATAGAGAATATACCCATTTCGCGCCCCCTGAGTTAATCTGAAATTAACACAGGTAAACAAAATTTACGTGGAAAATTAAATCAGTCAGGTTAATATCAACCTGACTGATAATCATAATAATACCCCTAGGTAAGTGACCCTGGAGACTCCATTGAGATGACTTACAGCACCCCTAGCGGCTAAATAAGAAAGTTAAAAAAATTAATTTAAAAACTAAAGGAGATAGAGCAAAAACCTCAATAAGAGTATTGTTGCCAACGTCAAGAAGAACTCTATTAAAAAAATTTGATCGAAATATCTTGAATATTCGCGGAGATATTAGTATATTAGTAGATATATATTAGTATGTGAAAATAGCACTTTTTCAGGGGTCAAAAAGTAAAAAAAGTTCACATATTCGCAAATTTTTTTGATTTTTTGATTAAATTTTGTGATCTTTCAACTAAAAAAAACCACAAAATTACACAATAACACTGAAAAATTTGCAAATATGCGAACTTTTTACTTTTTGACCCCTGAAAAAGTGCTATTTTCACATGCTAATATCTCCGCGAATATTCAAGATATTTTGATCAAATTTTTATCAGTGAGATCTTCTTGACGTTGGGAACAATACTCTTATTGAAGTTTTTGCTCTATCTCCTTTAGTTTTTAATTTAATTTTTTTAACTTTTTCGTTTTGCCGTTAGGGGCGCTGTAGGTCATCTCAATGGATTCTCCAGGCTCACTTACCTAGGGGTAGACTTTACTTCCATGACCCTAGCAGGCGCTGGTTCCGAATAAAAGCTTTGCAACCCAATTTTGAAACACCCTGTATACTTTTACTAAATAAACTCCTTACCCAGCCAAGTCCCCCTTTTCTTTTCTTTTTTTAACAACTCACAAAAATTGGAAATCTGTGAACTCATGGACGAGCTGTGGCTCCTTTGGGATGTATTTGCAATTGTCTTTTTTTTCTTTTCTGTGTAAACTTTTGTGAATCTATGCTTTTAAATTTTGTAAATTTTTGTTTTTGTTTATAAATTGATTAAAAAATTGATTGATTTACTGAAATGGCCCAAAGTTGAGGATCTTACTATTATTGATCTCTTCTACTTCTTTTTCTTGTTATTATTATTTTATAATTATTGAGTTACATACTTCATAATAGCCATTTTAGTCCTTCCATGAAAAGTTCAACCCCACAAAAAATATATAATTTTTTTTCTAATATTTATAAAATGAAACGTTTTCTCACAAATCAATAAATAATTATTTAATGAATAAATAAATTATTTTAAATTGATTGAATTAATTTCAGAGTCGTAATCTTTAAAAAAAGATTTCATTCCATTAAACTTACCATATTTACTTCTGATATGCTATCAAAGCTCGCTATAACCATGTCCATACCGATGTGTAAAGGCTTGCCTGAAAATGTTTTTGTATTAGTTAAAAAATAAAGACCGACACAATTAAAAAAACACAAAGTAAAACTTGTTTAAAGATAAATTGGAATAAGCTGGATATCTTCTATATAATAGACAAATTCTGTACCATGAAATGTTACGTAGTTCTAAGACTGAAAGTTGATTATAAAATATTTTTAAATGTTTACGAAAGCATAAGTAACAATATCGAAATTAATAAATTACGCGTAAGATTTGTTAAAAAAAATTTAATTTATAACAAATGCCACTAAATAATTTCCTTTCTAAGTAATGACTGTATTATTCAAACTAACGATTGATTTATAAAAAAACTAAAAACCCTTAATTTTCGATTACAAAGTTTTATTTATATTTATGTTATTTTATTTTACTTATTTAAATGTTAAATGTCTTCATATGTGTAATTATACTAGTATCTACAGATTATGAGTGTAAGAGTCCGTAAAATCAATTATTTAAAATCATCTGTATAATTATAAAGGAATGAACAATAAGAAAAAATATCCCAATGAAATCATTCTCATTGTTTTTTATATAAATATATCTTAAAAGAAGAACCCTTTTTCCTTTTTGCCAGTTACACAATTAAAGTAAAATGAATGCACCATGAAGAAATCCCCTTCCGTAGTATAATTATGAAGGAAAAGTGCAAAAACAGAATTATGTTTTATTAATCACAAACTCTTGACTCTGCAAAAAGAGAACGAATTCCGGCGCAATTGTATTGATTTCTTGATTTCGCCGCTCTTTTTCTCGGGACCTTTCTGAGACTTTTTATAAGTTTTAAGACACACATTTTAATGAGATTTTATGAAAAAAAATACTTGTTTTTGTACATAACCCTGCTAAAGAACTTTATGGATTGATTGCTGAAGCAAATTTTATACTTTTTAAAAACAAAATAACAACGAAAAATTCTAATTCAAATTATCATGAAATGTTTTAAAAATAATGTTTCAATAGAAACTGTTTTTCGAAAGAGTTATTCTGTCATTATTTCTTCGCAAATAACAAAAGATATATAGTTGTTTTGCATATTAAATCTTTAAATATTAAAAAAACCCTGAAATTTAAAATCAGTTTTTAACATAACACAATCCGGGACTATTTGATAAAGAAGCTATTCATATTATTACATTAAAGTAGAAAAACATTATATTGAAGTATGTTAAGTATAATAAGAACATTTAAAATTCTAAAAAATGATTCAATAAATATTCTAGATTCACACAATACTAGAAAGTTCTAAAACAAAAAAAAAGTCGTGTAAGAGATCAATGCATTTTAATAATAGAAAATACAGAAATGAAACAGAAAAATATAATGTTAATTCTTTTCATTTTTACATGAATGTATGCATATTATGTAAAAAAAATATTTAATAAATTTATGTTGTATAAAACTTACTAAAAACAACTAACAGTAGTAACTAACACTTCATGCTTTTTTTTTCAAACCGGTTTTACGAATGGAATCTATTGTCAAATTTCTATTTCTCTTGTTTTTCGTTACTTCATTTTTAAAATTCGCGCGAAATTTGGATTTTGCTTGGTTTTTCCAACACATTCCAAAAGAAACTAAAATACTATTCGCCTTTAATATTCCATTCACCCACACAATTAACGACATTCAACCAATTAATTCGCATGAATTCCCGCTCAGAGCAAAATCAAACGAAAAAAGTTTCTCACCTCCAAAGTTGGGCCGAAGTCTAATATCATAGCCCTCCAAGATAGTTTTAAGTATATCCGTAACATTGTCCAACTGGGCCGGAGCTTCCTCTCGCTGACACCAACTGTCAAAACAACAGAAAAGAGCTGTCAAACCAAGAACCCTAGGCACCGGTTGAATGCAGGAGAGAGACCCTTACCCGGAGCCAAGAAAAAGCAGTGCAGCCAGTGCGAAGTGCGGGGCCATCACAGAGCTCACGTGCTCACTTACAAGCCAGCCTTCTGTGGCCAGTGCGCTTAGAGGAGGACTTTTCTGCAGTGCACATGCGCACCCGAGACGATCGGGACTTTGCTCTTCAGCTTCCTCTTCCGACAATCCCTTGGGAAAGGGGAGTGGAAGATGCTGGGAGAGGTCACCCCTGCATCCCTGAGGGGGTCTACTAGTCTGGGGAACCCAGTACAAGGAAAGGGTTATGTCCGTCAAAGGGTTGTGTGTATGAATTT
The DNA here is from genome assembly GCA_024610705.1 of Tetragnatha versicolor. Classification (NCBI taxonomy): domain Eukaryota; kingdom Metazoa; phylum Arthropoda; class Arachnida; order Araneae; family Tetragnathidae; genus Tetragnatha; species Tetragnatha versicolor. Next base: position 51,513,704 of record JANDEH010000010.1, on the reverse strand, counting down.
TTTCAGTGGAAAAAGATCTTCGTTTTAGCAAGATGTGTTCAAATTTTAATGTGTGCTTTAAAACTATTGCTTTGTTTTTAGTTTTGTTTGGAAAAGTATTAGTAACAGCAAAACATTCAAACACACACACACACACACATTCTAACAACTAAATGAACTTCAAAGCACAAATTAGGGCCCAGAACAGAACTTAAAGAGTTATTTAACTCTTAGTTTCTCTTATAAAAAAGTTTGTGGCATACCTGCCAATTGAAAAAGCAAGATACCTTCTTCTTATTTAATGCTTTAATTTTCAGATGTTTTCAAGCCAATTATAAAACGGGATACTTTTTTGTGTGGTACTAAAAAATACTTTTAAAACTTTATTTTAATCCTAATATTAACTTTTGCCTTAAATATCACATGGCAAATAATACAATTTTTATGGTTTGGCCATCATGCAAATTGCCAGTTACTCTACAAAATATTTAAAAGGAACAGGAAATCCCATGCAAACATCAGAAGTTATTTTTTCATTAATAATAACCTGTGAAATTTTTTCAATTAGTTAATAAAATTCCAGTAAAAATTTTTAATTCAAATTTTAAATTTATGTTAAAAATATTTACTTATTATTTTTGGCCCAATTTTACGGAAATGGTGCGATTTCTTTCCCTTCCTAGTACTTTATTTCACTAAAAAGTAAATAAAGTAAGGTATAAAAGTAAAGAATCAAAGAATTTTTAAGAAATTATATGAAGGGTTACATGGCGATTCAAAACTCATGGGCAAAATTGCTAGTGGTTGTAGAGTACTTTCAGAAAGTATCTTGCAATGGGGGATTCCGAAGAAATCCCTAGGTGCTGAAGTGCGGACAAAACTTGCCTAAAGCACTGAAAGATTATTATTGTGGGCAAACGGATTCGGGTAGTAATAAATAATAAAAACTGAGTAAAGTTTTTGTCTTGAACAGGGTATCTTTGAAATCGGACAAAAAATGCGACTGTAAAAATTTTATTATTGTCGCATTTTAAAAACGTGTCGTATGATCAAAAACTACACCCATGCTTTATAAATAGTCAAAACATTATAATTGGCACAGGAATTTTTATTCTACCTCCATCCGTTTTACCACGGACACCATCTTTCATTGCTTTTGGAAACTTTATTCCGTGTTTCAGCCCCTCAGGATTTCTTCAAAACCTACCTTTTATAGGGTCTCTTCTGAATTGTCTTACGGACTTTCAGTACCGTAAAATGAGGTAACTTTGGCCCAAGCATCAAAAAGTGTTTCTAAATGTCCTGTATGAATAAAATTAAATCATCACCTCACTAATGCTAGACCCAACAGGTGGTATTGCTGTCATCATATCCTCCAAGCGGTGTCTTGAAACTTCTAAATACGATCACTTGGGGGCTTCCAAGTTAGGTAGTATCAAAATGTATAATTTTGTTCACCTTACAACTTTTCTTTGAAAAGGCGATAAAAAAAACCTGATTCAAAACAGCTAGCTCATAATTTTACGTCACTTTCAAAGTCTTCTAACAGTTTTTCATGCCATTATTTTGTTTCACTTCGTTGTTTGACAATTAGCGAACTTTTATTACGTTGGGGTAACTTTGGTCTAATGGTATCTGGTGAAATAAGTGAAATACTCATTGATTTTAAAGAAGCAGGGGTCTAATATGGATGAGAAATTAATTCTAAACACTGAATACATTCAAATTACAAGATAACAAGCCTTAAATATCATCATTATTGTGAAATCAATGGCGTTTGAAGAAATATCAGTTTTTTGTTCCAAAAGTGAATTTTTCTCTACAATTTAGTCATCTAGGGAGGTATAGAAATAAAATGAGATAAAAAAGTACTACTTCCGAGTTTTCTACCATCTACTAGATATTGTTATGGTAAATTCCTGGATTTTATGTAAAAAAGCTAAAGCAAATGATCCCTCATCAAAAATTCCGTTATCTAAATTCAGGGAAGAGGTTGCAATTTGCCTTTGTAAAATTGGAAGCGAAGCCCGAACTCCCAAACGAGAACTCCCCGAACTCCCAAACTCCATGTACATCTGAAGTAGAAACAGGAATTTTTGCTAAGAAACGTAAAGGTCTGACAGCAGAGATGCCAGTTAAAGATGTTAGATTAGATGGGTTATACCATTGGCAGGAACATATAGAAAACAGACAGATGCAAACTTCCTAACTGCATGAGTAAAGTTCCATTCAATGTTCAAAGTGTGGAGTAGCTTTACGTATAAATAAAGAGAGAAATCGTTTCGTATGAATTTCATCAAAGATGAACATAAGGAACTTTGTTTTGCCATTTAATAAACTTTTTGTAATATAAAATGAATTTCTAATTATTTTCTTTCACATCATTTAAGAATTTATATTTTAAAATTTGTAAATTAAATTTTATACACATATTTGTAAATCCCACATTCTACTCATATGCTAGTATTGTGGGAAATGTGTCAAAAATAGCACAAACAGATAATTACCCAAAATGCGCTTTGTGCCATATTTGGCACATACCATAAAAAACCATATATCTTAATGAAAAATGGAGTCTGGAATTTTTTAAATATTTTTCCTGTATTCGTGGCTGTTAGAAGATATTAAATTATTTTTTTCAAAAGAAACAAAAAAATTGTGCAGTGAAGGGTTAAAAGATTATTATTATTGATAGGTGACTTAGAAACACATCTAAATAGTTTAGATAGTTTAGCATTGGCAAAAGTAACTCAACGCCTTAACTTTTGGGTTTTTAAGGTCTGGGCTAAATTTACCTCAATTCAGAAAAACTTTGGCCCAAAATTAAAAAAAAATCTAAAATGAATATTTAAAACTTAAATCCACGTTTTGAAAGCTGTTTTTATTACAGTTGAACATGTTAAAAATAATATAAACCGCTGACTTTGTCAAATTTGTTTTCATTAACTAATTTTATTTGCTTTTAATGTGAAAAAAACACTCCTTTTGGGCCAAAGTTACCCCATTTTACGGTACTCTACAACCTTTAATATTTTTGCCCATAAGTTTTGAATCACCCAATGAAAAAGGGTAGGTGGGGGCAGAGCCCCGCAATTTTCAGCATTTTAAAAATTGTGGTTGAAAGGGGGTAGATAATCCCAAAATATCAATTGGAAGTGTTAGATTGAGATCATACCTACGAAACTTATCCAAGTTTAAACTCTTATCGATGATATTTTAAGAGAAATTTACACTTTGGTAGGAAAAAAATCGCGGGGCTTTGCCTCGCAAAATGGGGCAAAGACCCGCACTTGCAAAACTTTTTGTCCAAGTGAAATAAACATGGATGGTTTCCTAAACAATTTAGAATTTATTTTTTATTTATTTTCTTAATAACTTTAAAAAATTGAGAGTTGGCCCGGATTCAATTACCAAAAAATTTACAAGCTATTAAGCCGAAAATTATGAGAATGATATTAAATCGGATTACCTAATGAATAAAATTTCATTTACGCTTAAAAACTACGTAAGTAGTTTATGCTATGCATCTATACCAGACAGCAACTTAAGTTGAACCTACTTCGTCACTACTAAACAAAGTAGTTCCCATCGCGGTGTCTAAATTTGTGAAACGAAGAACGTCAATTTTAAAATATGATTATTTCGTTAAACTCATGTATTGGGTTGTCCCATAAGTTCTGTTACTTTTTACGAAGTTTCGTCTTTGAAAATTTTTTATGAAAAACTGGTAATAGGTGGAGATTTCAAACAAAGATGATTTTGATATATGTATATTTATGAACATAATGTGTGATTTTGGTAGTTCTCGTGATATTATTTCTTTTCAAAATGGCGGTTTGAAAAAAAGACCAAAAACGACGATTTTCGCGTAATTTTTTTCTTTTGTTTAAAAAACTAGGAAGAACGCATAATTCATGGCTAAAAAAATTTTACTGTATATTTGAAATGTTAAGATTAAGATGTCATAGTTTCAAGATGATTCGATAAGTTTAAGGTAGGAAATTTCGACTTTAAAACTTCATATATTGGCAATTTCACGTGTTTTTTAAAGCACACCTATTGTTTTTTTAAGCAGCTGGTATGAAGCAAATTAAAGGCAGATGTTTTTTGAACCATAATGCTTTTTCAATGGTTTAAACATTGAAAGCCTCTTTTCATAATATCGTTGAATTGATTTATTTTTAAATTCCAACGAGTTGTTTTTATTGTAGTGTTTTCGTATATAAATCAAATAATTGCTTTGTTCGCTTTGCATAAGTTCAGCGATTGTAATTCTGATAAGCTAAAACGTTGCGCGCTTGAATTGTGCGCACTACTTTCTGAACTTAAGTTCAGATAAAATTTAATATACTGCATATTTTGATTACTTGGGTATTTCGAAAGCTTATTTTATTGATTTTGATGCTTTTTTCGTGAAAATTTCTTTGAAATGACTAACATTACTGAGGTACGTTTTTTGCAATAGATGTTATGTGTGAGACCAAAATTTCCTAAGTAAACTAAACATTTCAAACATGCAGTAAAACTTTTTTTGCCATGAATTATGCATTCTTCCTAGTTTTTTAAACAAAAGAAAAAATTACTTGAAAATCGTCGTTTGCGGTCTTTTTTTCAAACCGCCATTTTAAAAAGAAATAATATCACGAGAACTACCAAAATCACACATTATGTTCATAAATATGCATATATCAAAATCCTTTTTGTTTGAAATCTCCACCTATTACCAGTTTTTCATAAAAAATTTTCAAACACAAAACTTTGAAAAAAGTAACAGAACTTATGGGACAACCCAATATAAATAGTGTCTTTTATCACGATTCGAGTATCTAAATTCCTCCTATCAACCCAACAGGCTTTATGCTTACTCACTTTCTCCTTCCGCGTAGCATTGTACTGGGTTCAGAAAACGTTGCTGTGAAGTTATCTATAGCATAATAATGTAATAGTTATGCGTTTATGGTCTCCAAATATTCACTAAAGAAAAATGAAGAAAAAACAACGAGTGATTAATTTATCAATTATTTAATTATGAACGACACGTTTTGAGTTACAGGAACTATTAATGGTTTTTGAAACAACGTCTCTTATGGCCGTATTCAGTGTTTTCTGATCAGCGGCTAAACAGCAATCAAAATAGGATTCCACCAATCAGAGTCTGCGATTCCTTCTTTGATTGGTGATTAACCGCTGATCAAGTAGCACTGAATACGGCCGTTAGAGTCACGAAAGTAAGGTGTTCCCGTCGTAAAGTGACTGCTGAATACATTGAGTCGGTGGCTTATATAGCTCTCCTAGAGGCCACATAAGCTAATTAAAACATAATTAAAAACTTTAGGAGACAAAATAAAAACTTTTTTGGTAATCAAAAAAGGGACAGTCAAAAATTTGTGAAACATATCCGATTTTTTTATAAGAATTTTTTGATATTTGAATGCAAAAATACGTTGTCAACCGTCGCGTCGTCACAGCATAGGACCCGGGACCCCCCATGGCTAAGTGTTGGTTGTTTTCTTCTCAATACAGAATGTGCCTGTAGAAGTTGTTTCTTTCCAAGAAGAGTTAGTCTGTAAGAAAGCCAACATGCAGGCGCAGTTAGTAACGGTAACAACCAGACATTGGTAGCAATTTTGTCAGCTATTAATTATATTCTTAGTATTTACAAAATATTTAATGGTATTAATTTTTAAAACTTAAACTTTTAAAATAATTTTTAAGAAATTTTAGTTCTTCTAATTGTGTATATTTATAAAGAATACTTTCACCTTCTTGAATGCAAATTGAATTAAACACAAATATTCTAATAAGGCCAATAATTATTTTACTCATCAACGAAGAAAAATTAATGAATTTCGATTAAATAATTAGAATAAAACATAATTCAATGCTAATTAATTTAGGCTAACTTAATAGGATCTTGTTTTAATATTTTTTAACATGCTAACTAAGAAAAGAATACGAGATATAAAATTTTAAAAAAAGAGAAACAAATTATTCTTTTAGCATATCTTTGAAGTGTTTAAGTTTCTGCTTAAATTTAGTATTAAAGTTAAAAAAGTCCTTGAATTCTAATGAAATAGTATTGGCACATAAGTTTAAACATTTTCCAAGCTGCCCTGAACTTGTAAAACATATTGAAAAATTAATAATCTATTGAATATAGGTGTTATAAGCAGAATTTTCATTTAGCTTAATTAATAGTAACAATTTGTGAAAATGTCCGTAGCATTATACCTAGTTTAATTATATCATATAAATTCTAAATGGTTTCTCTACTAAAAATAAGTATCTCATAAAAAAGAGCTCAATGAAAATCCTCGAGAAATAAAATAGATTCACATAACAGAAGACGAGTTTTAGTTTAGAACAGTGTTTCCCAACGTGGGGCGCACGCCCCACCTGGGGGCAATATGATTTTCAAAGGGGCAATTTGAAAATTTTCAACCAAATTGCCCCCAGGTGGGGCATGGACCTCCAGGCTTTATTTAATTTCCAAGAATGATTTTCGAAAAAAAAATAGACATGGGGGCATGGAAAATTTAGAAAAGCTTCGGTGGGGCATGGGCCGAAAAAGGTTGGGAAACACTAGTTTAGAATCTTATTCTTGAACTTTTTATTTCCACAAAATAGAAAGTAAATTTTCCATGTTTAAATTCTTTATAATATTTTATAAGTGATAAAAACTACTGCATTTAAATAATAACTAAACAAATATTATAATTTATTTTTGAGAATTATATTTTGGAATAAAGTTAATAACTTTAAATAAACGTAATTTAAGAAAAATCTTAAGTCTACTTATTCCAGATATGGGGAAACTAGGCAAACAATTTGAGAGCCCTTGTTCATCAATAAGCAGGTAAGAAAAATTGTATGAAACTTCGAGAAACAATAGGCTAAATTCCCTAAAATTCATTCTATAAAATCAATCGAATTATTTTATTAGATGGTACTTAGTTTCAGTTTTTGCTTATTGATTGTATTTTTTTTTCTTCACCGTGCGTGGAATATCTGAATTTTTAATGACATTCTTATTTTTAATGAAAAATAATATTTTACTAACAAGGGGACGGCAAGACCTCGGAAACGGACTTCGGGTTCAAACTTGGTAGGTTTGTAGTACACCCCAAGGGAATCTTATCCTGAAAATATTACGACGCACTATCCAATAGTTTCCGAGAAAACACCCCAAAGTTTTACCCATTAGTTTAAATATTTAAATACTCTTCCCTTTGCAAGAGCCGAAGAGCCCACTCGGTAGCGTCCACGTAACTGAAGGACGTAGGTTCGAATCCACCTGTTCGCGTTTTTTATTCTCTTTTCACTTCTTAAAAATTATTTAAAATCCATTTTTACCACAGAGTAAAGATACTTTAGAGAGTCCATTTCCATAGACGCTAATGGCAACTTTTTTAACATGGGTTTTCCCATAGACGGTGGCGTTTCTATGTGATAACTGTGGAACTAACCAGATAATTTGACGTAACGTTGTTGACTCTCTACAATCGAGCTACCGCCGCATACACTCTCTCAATTAACCCCGCCCACTTTCAAATCGCTAAAGAGGGAAAAAAGTTTATATATTTTCCCGGTTATTAAAACAGTTGCGTGTATCTTTCTTTCGAGCATGCGCTGGGGATAATTTCTTAGACATTACAAGTCTCTCTGATGTCACGCTCTCCAGGGACTCACCCAATGTTCTGCCCAGGCTCAGATCTCTCGCCGGCTTTTATACTGATCTGCCCGTGACGTCACTATCTCGCATCTTCTTTAAAGTGACGATGGACCGTGAGTTCCTCTGGAATCGAACTCACAACTCCAACTCCACATTTAATTCAATTTAAACATATAACTACACATTTAATGATCATTTCTGCGACCACAATCACTAATAAGAGATATTAAACGCCAGAACAAACGACATCAATGTTTATAATAGGGAAGTTTAGTAATTGTCAGGGAAAGTTTTCAACGATAAGGGAAAAGTTTCATTGATCAGGGGAAAAATAGCAGAGATTGAGAAATTCAAATGCAGCCTCCATAAAAAGTTCTAAGTCCAATGAGAATCACTCGTTTCCTTTAGTCCCCGCCCACACTAATGATTGACAGCTGGAGGGTCGGAACGCCACTATGTGATAACTGTAGAACTATTTTAGTAAAATCGCGTTTTGGACTCTCTGAATTATCTTTACTCTGTGATTTTTACCATTACAGAAAACAATTTTTTACATCGATTTGAATAAATACTTTTTATTTTTAAATAATATGATAGTTAAATTAAATATTGAAAAAGAAACAGATTTTATTGATTTGAAACGGCACCAAAATACAGAAATACATCATTAAAATCAATACAAGTACATAGATTATTATTATTCTTAAAATATTTCAATGTTGTTTTTAAAAGCATAAATATAAATATTAATAAGAAGGAAATGACATTTAATTAACAACCGAGAAAGAGGCAAGCGTTTTTTTAAATATGTTATTTCCGTATGAAAGCGTTGAAGGAATCAAGTAATTTTTATAATACAGAGCTCAAATTAAATTTTAAATATTAATTTGTGGTTTAATTTTAATATTTCTCGACTGGAATTTCATACGGAAACATAATTTTAAAATGCAACTTCAATTTAAAAAAATAACACTGTTTTCTGTAATGAATTTTAAATAATTTTTAAGAAGTGAAAAGAGAAGAAAAAAAACGCGAACAGTTGGACTCGAACCTACGTCCTTCAGTTACGGGGCGTGTACTCTACCGAGTGGGCTCTTCGGCTCCTGCCAAGGAAAGAGTATTTAAATATTTAAACTAATGTGTAAAACTTTGGGAGCGTTTTCTCGGAAACTGCTGGATAGTGCGTCGAAATATTTTCAGGATAGGATACCCTCTTGGGGTGTACTACAAACCTACCAAGTTTGAACCCAAAGTCCGTTTCCGAGGTCTTGCTGTCCCCTTGTAAGAAAGATTTTCATTACCCTTTTTAGGAAATATTCCTATTGAATACTAACACAGGGTGTCCCAAGATAACTGTCCACCCCGTATACGTTTTGAACCCCTAGAGATGTAGTCATAAAAGTGGTGTTTAGGTATAGTTAAGTGATCATGCCCTATCCGATGCGACAACTTTCAACGTCCCCTATCGCCAACTGGGCTTTCCAACTAGGATTAATCCAGTTATAATTTTTATTTTGAAAATTTATTTTTTGCTAATTTATTCAATTATAAAGGGCATGGTCACTTTACTAAACCTATACCCCATTTTCATGACTTCATCTGTAGGGGTTCAAATGTTATAGGGAATGGACAATGTTAGGACACCCTGTATACAAGTAAACCAGCCAGCTAATGAAACGGATTATGGCACGTCCTTATTTACCAGAGTTCCCAGTCTACTTCTAGAGTCTCAGGTCGACTGGGAATTTGGCTATTTACAGCAATGTTTATTTACTTCTTAAGTTCTTAACGCTTGAGTTTTATTTATTTTAATCTTACCAGTTCCCCCTTTTTCCAGGGGACGAGAGAAATCATAGTTCTCCATAACGTATCTTTATTTGATGCAGGAATAAAAAAATCAACGACAGCTTCTATCCGAGTGTTATTTTAGCTAAAACTAATATTTTAAGAGAACAAATTAAACTATGAATTTTTTCATGATTCATCCACCTAAAACAACGAAAATATCACAGTGTAGTAGTTTTTGGTATCTAATTATGTATCAAGTTCTATCCTGTGTCTGATAATTAGTAAACAGGAGTTTCAGAGATTCGGTTGTTAATTTGGCTATAACTATTTTTCAATATTTCATAGAATAATTTTCTTAATTAAAATATGTATAACTATTTATACACTTATTTTGTAAAATGAGAGCATGTTCCGTAGAACATTTTATAAAACTCTAGTACCTACTTCCGTGTAATCCTGCCGACCGTACCGCTGAAAATTAATAGTATTAACTGGGCCTCTGAAACTGACGGTTGACAAAAAATATTACGTTAGAACTAAATTTTTTACCACCTACAACATTCATTAGTAATTATCATTTTTTTAAACGATAAAAAGTATAGTTCATTCCTTACTCTCGAAATACATGATGGAATGGTATTTTTCATTTTGAGTTAAAAATGGTTGCATTTTATCATCTGTGAAGATTAAGGGGTCTCAGAAATCTTAACTATGCAAAGGGTCGTACTAGTATTACACAAAAACTAATTTCTGTAGAAACTTTATAAATTTTTACCACATAATAACTATATATCAATTCATACATACCCAAAATATTAAAAAGTTTTGATGGTTTTTATAGGAGTAATCAAAAAAGGAAAAAATTTCACTGCGCGCAAGATTTTTTAAAAACTATTCAAGTTATAAACATGAAATTGGGTACAAATACTAATCTTCGGATACTTAATAAGTTATACCTTACTATTTAAAAAGAAGATACTGCTAAAAGTATTTTTAATCACAGTTTTTAAAAAGATAAAAATTTTAATTGCAAATTATTAATTAAATATTCGTCTTAAGGTACTTAATAAGTTATACCTCACATTTAAATCTACTATGGAAGATAATTTTTTTCATATTAGTTAAAAAACGTTTTTCTCTGAAAATTTTTATTTTTTAAAAAACTGTGATTAAAAATAATTTTAACAGTATCTTTTTTTAAAATAGTAGGTAACCTAAGTATTTGTACCTAATTTCGTGTTTATAACTTGAATTGTTTTTGAAAAATCTTGCCCGCAGTGAATTTTTTCCTCTTTTGATTACTCCTATAAAAAATTTAAACTTTTTGAAATTTTGGGTGTTTATGTATTGATATATAGTTATTTATGCGGTAAAAATTTTAAGTTTTTACAGAAATTAGTAGATTTTTGTGTAATACTAGTTCGACCCTTTGCATAGTTACGATCCCTAAGACCCCTTAAGTTTACTTAAGAATTCACAGTACTTCTTGGCATTGAATTGACTGAATTACAAGTAACTTAAATGTTAAAAAGATTCATTCAGAAAGAAAATGTTTCTGAAAAAAAATATTATAATCTGCAAGTAGTGTTCATAGAATTATTTTTAAATTTTAAATAAGTACATATTAAGAAAAAAATTATGGGATTATGGATGAATAAGTACAGGGAAATTAAAAATGCACAATCATAATACATGAAAAAAACTTTGTTTATATTTGTACCGAATGTTTTCAAGGATTAACAGAAAGAAAACTTTGTTGAACGTGCCGCCATCTATAAAATAAAAATTCAATCGTTTAGGTTTAATAAGTTAATAATTTTAGTAAAATATTTATTTTTAATATTTTCTTCTCCTTGATTCATCCTCCGTACTTTGATCTTGATATCATCGAACCCCGAAAATAGCTCTCCCGCTGTTGCAAGTACTACGGATTCCCCCTTTCTGAAACACCTCTTCAACTTCTTAGAACTATGGTATAACATTGATTTAATTAACGGTACAGTTGGACAAGGGTTTCTTAAGAGAAGGATCTGAAAAGAGTAAGGGCATGATAAAGGGGTGCTCAGGGAAAATTAAAATAAATATCTTTAAAATATATTTAGTTTCAAATGAAAGGTCTACCAAATGTTTTGTAATCTTCTTAACTTTATATCTAGACAAAGCGGGATTTTTAGATGTCGTGGCTATTTATTATAAGTAGAGTTCATATATAATGTTGAAAAAATAATTAACATATCTTAACCTTTTTCTTATTCCATGATTAGAACTGATATACCATTAAAAAGGTTCTGAGGATTTACCGAATATTATGAGAATGGATTTTTTCATTATTTCGTGAATAGGAAAAAATCACCCTTCTCCTTTCATCTTTATTATTGCCTTCATCCTAATTTCCTCTGAATTTCCTTTACTTTTAACATTGAATATATTTACATCTCTCACCTTCTTGATCCTCTCATTCCATTTAACTCTTTCATCCCTCGTCTTCATCCTTTCATGCTCCTGATCCTTCTATCTTCTTCATATTTTTCATCTTTCTACCTCTAAAAAGTTCTGTACACAATATTTTTAACTATTATTTCTTTTATTTTTGTAATTAATTTTTTTATCCAGTTATTATTTGAATAAATAAATAGGTAGTATACTCTAATAGTAGTTAAACATTTATATTGCATCTTAATGGGTATTATGGGTATCATCTTTAGGGTATTATGTTAAAGTACATAATACCCTTAGCGGATGTCTCCCAATAAAATGTGGTGTCTTCCAGGGATCTACTTTAGGTCCCCTTTTGTTTTTAATCTTCATTAACGATCTGTGCAACCTTAAACTATATGGTAAATTGATAAGTTTCGCCGACGACACAGTTTTACTTTACTCAGAAAATTCAGTGGAAGACCTTAATTTTGTGATAAATGATGACCTTATAAAAATTCGCGACTGGTTTTTTCATAATGATTTAAATTTAAATGTTGATAAAACTAAGTATATGGTATTTTCCCTTACGCAAAACCAAGCAAATTATCTCTCTATAAAATATCATGAAAAATACTGCAATACTCATAGCAATTGCGCCTGTAAACCCTTAGATAACGTATCCTCAATAAAATACCTCGGACTGCACATAGACTCAAATTTGAAATGGAAATCCCATACAAAATATATATCAGACAAACTAAGGTATGTACTGTGTAACTTTTATTACCTAAAACAAAAGTTAAATAATAAATTACTAATCAATTTATATTATTCTTGGGTTCATTCACAACTTAATTACGGTTTAGTTGTGTGGGGGGAGATTACATGATCAACTTAAAAAGAATTGAGAGGCTGCAAAAGAGATTCCTGAGGTTTTTAAATAATGAAGCGCACTTACACACAAATAATATAAACTACTTCAATTCCTTAAATATACTTCCAATTCGCCATCTTTTTTATTTTAAAATTTGCCTCCATGTCTATCTAAACCCCAACATTTGTCAAAAACGCAATGTCGTAAACCTACGAAGACCAAACATATTATACTTTGTTCCTAAACCTAATAAATCCATATTCTGTAAAAATTTTTGTTACATAGCCCCTAAGTGTTTTAATAAGTTACCTATACATATTCAAAATAGCCCTTCAAAACATTTATTCAAAAAGCAATTAAAGGAATATCTGTTTACTATTGAGGATATTGATGATTTCTTTTGTTCTGTTTAATGTATGATTTATAATTATTTTAAGCACTTTAACTCATCATTATGGCAAAAATATAAATTATTGGCGCCCTGTTTGCCACCATATCCATCTCATGTATGTGTTTCCTGTGTTTTTTTTCTCCTAGTTTGTATTTTAAATTTTTGTTATTCATAATTACAGTCACCTACATGGACCATGAGATCCCAGGTGACTATGTGAAATTGTAAATTTTCTTCTTTTTTTATTTCTAGTTCAATAAATAAATAAAAAAAAAATTGAAACTTAAATTTATCTAATGCATAAGGTTAAGGAAATATAGTGACTAATAAAATTTTTATACTGTTGTGTTCTTATAAACCATAAAAATATCTAAAATGATTTTTATGCGTTAAACAGTTTATGGGTAACATTGTTGTCCCATAATCGGATTGTTATATTAATGGTTTAATTATTTGTTCAATTCGCACATATTTTTAGACAGAAAGGATTGACGGACTTTGAGGGAGAACGATGAATGAATCGTCAGTTTAAAAAAAATTGACTTCAAGGCAAATTCAAAAAGATTGCAAACTGACTTATCGTGCTCAAAATAATCTCCAAGCTTCCCATGAATGGAAAAAATAACTACCCCTTATAGCCAGCCCTTTGAATTTGAAGAAATCGAGGTCCGTTCATTGTATTCTTTTTAATTAATTTGAAAGTTAATTACCTTATTCTTTGTACTGAAACCAAATATAAGGTGTACTTTAAGTAAAAAGTGTTTCTACCTTTTTTATCCAGTGAATGTTAACAAATAACTCACAATAATTTACTTTCCTTAAAAAAGTGTTTTGTGGGAAATTTGAAAAAGGAAGAAAAACACTAGAATTACTTTCTTGAAGTTTTTAACATTTGTTAAAGGTATTTTTTAAATTTATGAATTACCTACTACACGAAACTTTGACATCTGGATAAATAATGTATTTTTCTCACTTCCACAATACTAATAATTATTTATAGTATATTTTGATTTTTAGAACTCATAAAAATAAATAAATTTACCAAATTAGTAATGCTGAATGAAACTGAAAATGAATATTCTTTTCCCATTTTTTAAAGAAATGTCAAACTAGTGAAATAAAAATCGATTTATTAAAAACGATTACTTACTGAGCAATAAGATTCACTCGATGAGTGAAAATATCAATTTCAATTCACTAAAAGAAAGAAAATCTCCCAAATCAGACCGATTCAAAGTATCAGCTGGAACGAAAATCGAATAAGTTCTTTTCATAGGACTCAGCACTTTCTCTCGGCTCCCCTTTTAATCCACCATGGACATGTTCAAAAAATCACCAAATTCCACATATCATGTCCCTTTAGCATTACGCTGATTTTAGTTCTTAACTTTAAGGCAGTGTGGTCGAACCTTTAGCTAACCGAGTGCCGATTAAACTTTATATAAGGAGACGATTCCATAGAGAGTAAAAATTGCATTTTACTATTTTAAAACAGCAAACCAAGCTTCACGTTTTCTAGTGCCATGGGAATTACTTAAAATACAAAAATTTGCATTATCTGAATAATAATATAATTATCTGTGTAATTATATGAATAAGGCTAAGGCATCTAAAAATGTCAATTGATATAATAGTATTTTGAACAGAGAAATAATGTACAAAAATAACAATTCAGGAAAACCTAAGTGTTGTATCTGTTTATGACTTACACTTTTCAAAAGTCGTTTTAAGTATTTCCTTTTTATTATTTTCTGTATATGCCATAAAGCTTTATCAAGGTGGATAGTAATATTGAGTTGTAGATGTCCAACTCAATTGAGTTAATTTTATTTGTACTATCCTTTTGGATATTTCTTCTGAATTTAACATATTTTTACTTTTATAGTTGAAATCATTCATATAAAGTAGAAGTTACATTTTTCGATCTTTATGACCCATTTATTTCGATAAAATCGCCACAGGGAAAAGGTATTACGTCACATCCGGCTTACGCTAAAATGGTTAATGAAATCGTGAAAATGGTTGCTTGTATATGCTTTTGCACACTAAGATATTGAAAATATACATTTCTCGTGCATCGTGGAATAAAATAATCAAACGTATATTTTTCAAAAAAAATTAAGAAAATAAGTAGTAAAAAAGTAACCTTTAGTAGAGGCATACTTCTCTGGGCAAATTGATGTACTACAGCAGGCAAGAAAACTTTCAGAGTTTAAGGACCAGTTGAACTGTGTGGACTAGAAAAAGCGAGACCTACCTATAGTCAGACCGTCAAAAGGAAAACTTTTTTCGCTGTACAAAATTGTAGTAATTGTTACAGAAACGGATTATTCCCCTCAATTTTGGGGGTGATGATAATTCATAAGTGCGGAAGTAACGTTTCGTGCCAAATCTGTGTGGCTATCATTTAGATTTGTACTTCTTTTCAAAGTTTTTCGGTCGGACTATGGATACTTAATTTTTGTTTTGAATCGACATATTATCATTATTATAGTTTTACCTTTAGAGTTTTCTACTATTAGAGCTGTGATCATTGTTCATCTTAACTTAATCAGCATACATAAAGACTAGCTATTTAGACTAGACATAAAGCTAGATTTTTCTATTAGCCTTCGAATTATTTTCTTATGAAATATAAACTGCATAAAACAAAGCTAATAAGATGCAGAAAATTTTAATGGTAAACGATGTTACTTTAATACTTCGAAAGTGATGAAACTTAACATAAGTATTGTAACATCCAGTCAAAGATGCATGACCCTTCCCCTAACATTTTACAGACTTTTAAATAAAAAGTAAAACCTACTTAAAAGTCGATATAATAGAGATAAAGTTTTTATTCTTTTCTTAGGAATAACGAAAAAGAGAAAAATGATAATTTGTCACCCAAATTACCCCATTGATAAAATACTCTCATTTTTCTTTTTGCTAATTAAAGGAAAGATGCTTGAAGATCTTTTCAGATAGTAATCACTTTGGAATTCCTATACTTAATGGAGGAAATTTCTTAAACAAAGTTAGTTAAATTATTTTAAAAGTTTAATTGCTTAACAAACAGCATTTTGATCAAATCGTCCTTTGTGTTTGCTTTATTAAATTAATCGAAACTTATATTAAAATATTGTCTAACAAAACTCTATAAACTTTTTCATATCCTTGTAGGTAAAATATACTGGGTTTTATCCACATCAAATCAACCAGGCACTTAACCCAACCCACTCGGATTTCAATGAAGCTTTCAGAAACTATTTTTTCCTATGATATAAATAAGAAAATGGTTATAGAATTCAGTTTTATCTGTAATATTTCATAAACAAATTTTTGGACGTTCAAGAAAAATCTAACTTTTGGATCTTGAATCTTAACTACCTTAACTATGGTTCTATTTGGCATAGAAGAATGTACCACCGCTCGTTTTAACGGGAGTTTTACAATCAAATTGTTACAAACAATTAAATTTAATATTTGATATTCAAGTTGACTAGGTATACGAAAAAAATTTTTTTTCATCATTTTTTTATAAAAATGTTGTCCTTGAATTTTTTTACAGATCATTTAAAGATAATTATTATTAAAATCACGCATTTTTAGGTAAATTTTTATTATTTAACTGATACATTAATACCCTAATTAAATGCAGTAACACAAAACTTCAATTTTTTTTCTTTGTATTGACTTTTTTCTAATGGTGTATAACTGTGAGCATATTTAGTTAATATTAAATTCTTATTCTGATGTAAAGGTAGTATCATAAAAGGAAAAAAGTGTTTTACTAGAGCGGTAGTCTTACAATGTATCTCTAAGGACATATCAACAGGATGAATGAGGTCTAGAACATTTAAAGAATTGTTACGAGTAGGTCCAGTCTTGCTTAAATAAATATCTGTATGAAAAGGATACCAACGAATCTGATAAAAAGAAAAAGTTACAAGGCTTATTGTATGGTCTTTAAGGTTTGTTTTGTAATATAATTTCTCTAGATGGTTTTACTTGAAGTAAAACAGGTAAATATTCATTTATGTTGTGCAATTATAAGATGGAATGGAAATAAGAAAGACGTCAGCAGACATTCAGTCATTTCATATTTAGTATCAAGGTGTATCAAAAGTTGATTTAGTGCCAGGTGGAAATCATATGATGCATATTATAGTAGTTGTCTACTCTATGCCTCAGTAATTGGGTGAACTAGTGATTTTTTAAAAATAACGTTAATTATAAATGTTATATATTGAATAATAAATTTTGGAATAAGTAGCATTGTTATTCCACAAATATTTTATTAGAGTAGTATATGTAGAGAACATGTAGATCTCGAAATCTGCAAATATGAAAATTAACTTAACGAAACCATCGAAACTGCAAAAAATATTAGGACTGTTTTATACATAATAAACTCCCAAACATTTTTAAAATAAAAAATAGTTTTTACGTTATTTTAAAAAATCCATTTAAAACTAAAATCACACACACGCACGCACGCACACACACACACACACACACACACACACACACACACACACACACACACACACACACACACACACACACACACACACACACACACACACACACACACACACACACACACACACACACACACACACAAATGTATTTTTAGCATTGCTTTTGTCTGTCAAGGATTTTTTTACTTTAAAAGAACAATTCTTTAACCACTAAATGCTTTTTATACTTTCAGTTTTTTTTTAACACTTTGACTCTTTAAAAATCATTAGTCAGATCATCTACTCGCTCGCTACTTATGAATGAAAAAAAATTAGATCGATGCCGAGACATCAATGAAAAAAATTAACTGAAATAAATTATATGACATCATAACAACGTAGGTAAATAGATGAATATTTTGATAATGAGAATATACGTTTTAATGATTTTACCTACTTTCTTTATTAGCTACCTCCGAGTTAAAACATTTTATTTTCCCAATGCATAATAATTAAAGTGGCAAATAATGACATCTTAATGTAAGCTTAAGCAATAATTTTATTAAAAAAATATAATAAAAGTATAATAGCCATGCATAAAAAATCTGGTTTGCAAAATTAAACTGATTAAATAATGTAGTAATTAATAATAATTTTCTTACTTGCTTACTAAATTTCAATCTACTATTTTAATACATGTTTTTTTGTAACAAAGCGCTTTTTTTACAATTCGCATATGTTAATTACTATATTACTATGGAACGTTTGATAAGTATTGAAACTTCAGTTAATAATTTTGAATTGTTAAGTATACAGTGTTCTCTCACGATTTCGACTTGGGATGGAGACTTTTAAAAAGAATCAAGTGAACCAAATATTTATTAAACCTTAATTCGCTTTCAAAACGATAAAAGAATGGTTTTATAGTTTTGAGTGTTACGCAAAAATAAGCAACTCCAAGAATATTAGAATATTTCGTAGTATTGAAAGATGTTTAAGTTATGTAAAGAATAATTATTAAATAAAATACATCTAATGCATCTGCAAATTCTAATTATTAAAATTTGTATTTTTTTCCTTTACAAGAAAATAAAACCAACCATACTTAAAATTGTCGGTAATGATATTCGTAGGGGGGTTGAAATTTATCAAATCCTTTTCTTTTCTAATTAACTGATGGTCCTGTACTTGATGCAATCGAGTCTTGTTTCAAAAAATGAATTTAAGCATTGAACGGTTCAATTCAAAAAGGTATTTATTGCAAATCAAGGATTTTTTTAAAGTTGTTATGGTAAGAGTTAATCCTTTTACGAAGTTTGAGATACTTTTAATTAATGCATGATTTATAGATTGACTTCTATCAAAATGTATATTCTTAATCCTTATCTTAAACATAAAAATTTTATTACATTGCAGTTAAGAAATTTTCATAAAGCTCTCCTTTTCGCATTTTATTCATTTCCTCTTTTCATTTCATTTCCAATTTCTTTTAATTATAAAATTCAATTATATTTTATTGTTCCATTAATGGAGTTTTTAACTATTCCATCCCATCTATTAGTTTTTGTGTGGCTTTATAATAAATTAAGCTATTAAAAATTCTAGTGTAGTTAAATTAATTAAAATATAATATTATGAATTTAAAATTTCAAATGGATAAAAAAATTACAATTTTTAACTCGAACTAAAATTATTATTCATAAACTTTTGTACCCTTTGAAATTACATCAAGCATCGTTGGTAAATAACATTATTCGAAGAAAAAATGAGGATGGGAAAATATCAAAATATTATTAGTGCTTCTTTAAATGAAGTATTTGTTTAGAATTAAAAGTTTTTTTTACAAATTCAGTTCGGAAATCAGAACGGCCCCTCTCGGGAACTCAGTTTTTTAAGGTTATCCGTTCCCTAAGGGAACCGCATCTCGGTTCAAAAATCAAATCTCATTTCTCATTATGATATCTGATAAAACTTCCTCCGAAAACGCAAACTGGACTTAATGTTCAGCCAAGTCTGCAGAAATTTAAAATCACTCCAAGGGTTTCGCCGTGCAGTTTTATTAAGCTTTTTTTTCTATCAGCGATGATGGTATTTATTGGGTTATCAGAAGTGTCTGATGATGCGGAACATTTCTCCTGTAGAAAATAAACATCGGCAAGCGTTTATAGTGATACTTTTCCAATTACAGCATACATTTCTCATTTCCCAGTAATTAGGAGAATGCTTCGTTGAACTTTAAAATGCATTTAGCGCATACTGCTCGTCCTGCTTTCCCGTCTTGAAGAAATAAAATTATTTCGTTTTTTTAATGCATTTAAAGCATTTTTTTAAAATTTACAGTATTAAAGCAGGGTTGGCTGGATTGGACTCAATGGGTTTTTAAAAAAAACATGTGAAAAAACCATTTTGGACCCAGTTTTGGATTTTTCAAGAAAAATCAAGATTTTGGGAGTTTTAATAATGAAGTAAAACATATAACGAAATAATAATTAAATAGATTTCTTTCAATATTGAATGGGTTTTTTCAAAATTTAGGATATTTTTTAAATTTTAGTGGGTGTTTTCAAAAATTTAAAATAGGTTTCAATAAATAGGGGGTGTTTTTACAATTATAAAACAAGTATAAAAACCCACTTAACTATGGAAAAACTATCATTATTTTGATAGAACACATTTAACATAGAAAGAACTCACTAAAATTTGAAAAAACCCACTTTCCTGCATAGGAGAAAACCACTTAATTTTGAAAAAACCCACACTTTTTCCGAAAAAACCTAGTTTTATATGGGTTTTTTCAGGGTGTTATTGAAAAAACCCGAAAAACCCAACCCACTTGGGTTTTTTTTAAAAGAAACCAGGGTTTTTGCCTACCCTGATTTAAAGTTTGAGAAATATTATAGAAAATATTTAAAATTTTGAGGAAAAAGCTTTTAAACACTGTTTCATAAAACCAAAATTCTAATAAAGATTTCAGATTAATATGAAAGTTGAAGAGATCTCTAAATGTTCTTCAATAACATGTTTTCTAAGAATTAAAAAAGGTTGAAAGAAAAGAAGGTTTAAAAAAGATTGTAAATCCTTATTATTTGTTTTGGGGGGAATGTTCTTGTAAACATTTTGTGATCCCTCCTTTTCAGTACGTAGTTTTTGAGCTCTACTCTATTTACTTTTTTCGTACTGAAAATGTTGTTGGAGATATAAGTTATTAATGTATTTATTTACTTATTTTTAAATGGTTGTTTTTGTAACTATGAGTACTT
The DNA here is from genome assembly GCA_024610705.1 of Tetragnatha versicolor. NCBI lineage: Eukaryota > Metazoa > Arthropoda > Arachnida > Araneae > Tetragnathidae > Tetragnatha > Tetragnatha versicolor. The sequence continues at coordinate 51,492,880 of JANDEH010000010.1, read as the reverse complement.
TAACACCACTTATAAATTACTTTTAGTAGCTGAAAGCTATTTTGTACAGTATTTTATCATATAAAAGCTATTATACGTTTAACATAATTTTCTGGGAATAATAAATTCACAGGACGAAGTATAATGACAATGACTCGCGAAATCATAAATGACTGCACTGTAAAAAAAAACTGTAGAAAAACAGAAATTTCAATAACAGTGACTTTATGTTTACAGAGATATTCTGTCATGTAACATTCCCACCGCACTTCTATTTATTTTATGTAAAATAACAGCTTTTACCTAGCTTTTTAGCTTAAACAGAAACTTACTGCATTGAAAACCAATACAGCTATTGGCAACGTTATACTGAATCTTCTTTGGTTCAGTGGTAGCGTGCGTGCTTAGCATACGGTAGGTCGCGGGTTCTATCCCCGGAAATCAATTAATTAAAATTAAAAAAACTCTACTAAAATAAGTGCATGCGCACAAGCAGAAAATTAGTGAGAGGCAACAGAAAAATCTGTAGCCCACTTGACAGAAAGTTCCTTTTTTTACAGCATTTACATGTAGGTTACAGCTTTTTTCTGTTTACAGGATTTTTCAACCTACAGATTTTTTCTGGCAACTTTTGCTGCCCGAAATTTTCTGTTTTTTTGCAGGATTATTTTTTACAGTGTGGAACTCCCTTCAATTTAGCTGCACGTAAATAAGAAACAAAACAATCTACGAAAACAGGGATAGTTACGGAGACACACGATACTGAAACACAAGAGATTCACACATATTAAATTGCTTACGTTTTAATTGTTTTTATGTTTAAACTATTAATATTCGTTCTTATTTAACATGAGACAAAATCTATTCTATGCTTCTCCGTTGTTTTTATTGTAAAGAGAAACTCATGTATTAAAAAAATAATGTAAAAGTTTTCTATGAATTCTCAGGTTTATACATTATTAAGCAAAACATTTTTAAAATGCTCTAAAAATATATTTCTTTTCGTATTTTATGCTACTTAGTGTTTAGAAATTTGCCTTTTTATGGTTTAATAAAAGTTTTCAATGTTTCGAATTATTTCAATCAGCATAAAAATTTCCTATCAACCTTTTCCTTTGCTCAAACGGTTTAAAAAGCTTATCTTTTTTGCATATTTTCCCTTCTATTAAAAATTGCAGAACAATACCAGTTTTGTTTTAGACCGCCATGAATATATGTTTGCAGAGAATTTTCTCGAATAGTGGAGGGAAAAAAAATGGTGGTGTAAACATGTCTTATAAACATCATAACATCATAAGTTATAAACATCAAAAAGTGTTTTTAAGTGTTATATCTGTATGAAACAAATTAAATTATCACCAAATTAATGCTAGACCAAACAGCTGGAATTGTTATCATAACATCCTCAAAGCGATGTCTTGAAACTTCTAAAATACGATCACTTGGGGGCTTCCAAGTTAGGTAGTATCAAAAAGTATAATTTTGTTCACCTTACAACTTTTCTTTGAAAAGGCGATAAAAAAACATAATTCGAAACAGCTAGGTCATATTTTTAAGTCAGCTTTTAAGTCCTCTAACAGTTTTTAATGCCATTATTTTGTTTCACTTCGTTTCTTGACAATTATTGTACTTTTATTACGTTGAAGTAACTTTGACCCACGTTTTAGGGTAACTTTGGTCCAATGGTATCTGGGGAAATAAGTGAAATAATCATTGATTTTAAAAAGCATTGGTCTAATATGGATGAGAAATTGATTCTAAACACGAAATACATTCAAATTATAAAATAGCAAACTTTAAATATAGTATGGTAAAGATGGCATCATTATTGTGAAATCGATTATGTTCGAAGAATTATCAATTTTTTTCCAAAAGTGGAATTTACTCCACAATTTAGGCAACCAAATCATCAAAATATGTTACCTAGGATGTTAAAATACTGTTTACACATATCTCTCTGTTCTATAAAAAGTTTTTGGTGAACGGTTTCCAGAGAAAAACCTTTTAATTACTGATCCGTATAACACATTTTAGGTATCAAAACGTTCGGAATATTTCCGGATTTCCGAGTAAGCTATTGGATTTATATGGATGAGATAGTAATATGATGTGATAAAAATTCTCAATTATAATATAATTCCATTTTATTAAATTGCGGATAAGGTTGCAGTTTCATAGCAAGCAACTGTAAAAACTTATTATCTACTCATTCTTAACAATCAATTGAAGCCATATTTTATGATGAAACCAATTCATTTAACGTTTTAAAAATGTACTTCGAAGTACTTTCCAAATTACATATCTTTCAAAAACATATAAAAGTATTATAAAAATTTACATACATGCTCTTTCCTATTAGAATTTCTCACATTTTGTCAGAAATTAAATAATTTTTGTTCTGATAACCGAAATTGTTTGTAAACATAGTGTCATGTAGGTTTTTTCTTTTATTATTTCCAAAGGTTTAAAATGTATTGTTTAACAAGTCTGGATTGAAACAAAAATAAGTATTATTGAACATTAGGAGTCACTAGGTACAAAATTGAATTTAGAAGATTAATTAGAGAAAGTTTTTTTCTTCAGAATATAGATTAAAAATAGAATAAAATTTATTTTAATTTTATTACATTATTATTTAGGCTTTCTAAGAAAAACATTTTGATTAAATTATGGATAAAAGTTAGAGTTAATAAATATTCTAAAAGTTAAGAGAGGGTTAGTCATGAAGATGACCTATGACGTATGTTTGAAAATTGGTTGATATTCCTTCTACTAATTGTTTTTACCAACGTTTTATAAAATGAGTTAAGGTCAGTGAGCTTGTTTTTTTAATAATTGCGAAGCAATCTAAAAGGTCCGGCGTCAGCAGTTTACGGGGGTTGGTGAGTGATAGCGAGCAGGGGGCGGTAGCTCCCTAGTACTATAAACAATAGAAAAAGATATTAAAGTGATTTCGATTACTCAGGGGTCTATTTAATTCCACACATTTGGTATATTATTTTTAATTTCCCATCACTACTCAGTAAAAAATGTGGGAATATTCAACAAATAGAAACAATATGCAAGCGTTTCATATTTTACAATATTGTATGGAACAGAGTACCTTACTTGGAAAAGTTAAGATGTCCCTTGAAATTTTAAAAATGACCCTCCATCATTTATGATGTTAAAGCCGTTCTATGACATTCAGATTTCCACATTATTTTAGAATAATAGAGAGTTAGTTTACTTCCGACCCCCCAGTAAATAAAATAATGGTTTGATGGATAAGTTTTAGTAAAAACTTGGCCTACGATAATTTCTTTGGTGACTTCAGGGTCTTACCAAATTTTGTAATGAGCAATGGAGAAGACTTTGAAAATATGCTTTTTACATCCTACTAGCGCTAAAGCGCTAGACCCGGCTTTGCCCGGGCGCAGTAGCGCCCGGGTTTCAGTTTGTTTATAAATATTGGCTGGTGCGTTACAGATGGGCTTCGCCAGTCCATTTAAAAAAAAAATTCTGGTGTGTTACAGATGGGTTTCGCCAGTCCAAATGTGGAAATAGTTAAATAGAGGATCCATTTTTATGTTTATGCTACAACAATGGATTTTAAACGGCAACAATCGAGAATATGCCTACAACAATTAATGTTACATCTTCTCCTGTTATATTTACAACAATGTGGTTTTTCTCTGAAGTTGGGCACGAAATATGGGTTTTTAAGCATAAAATTGACCAAAAAAGTTGTTGGAACGCTTCGATTTTAAATTATTTTTATTCAGAAACCTTCCCTGGAGCGAGTAGATCAACGTAGTATAGTTTAATAGTTAATGTAGGTTCGAAAAGTTTAAAACTATAAAGGACATACATACATACAGACAGACAGACATTGATTTTTATATATATAGATTGAGAAAAAGAAAAAAATTAGAGTGATAGATACAAAAGCCATTTCAAAAAAATCTCGAATTTTTAACTTTAAAAAGTTTATCAAATTACGAATTCTCCTATTTTATTATGCAGTTTAGAATTCTTATTGCTAGGCCCGGGTGCGTAATTTCTCTTCTTTTGACACGAGATATTTAACTTTTTGAAGGAGTTTTCCTTGAACAAAAAACAAAATTTTCTATTACTAATTTGCTGCACGAAAGAGTTTTTTTTGTAACCTGCAAGTTGAAATAACATTTGAATGTGACTTTTAAGCATAACATGAAGTTTTAAAGTAGGTTTTGAAATTGTAGACTGAAAGTGTATTGTCAGAATAATCGTGTATATAAAACTACTTCGTGTTTTTTCGCCAAAATTACTTACACTACCACACACCACCACACACACATCTAGATTAAAAAGAGAAGGAAATTCACAATATATAGCTCATTGTGTCCTATCATATTTATCCACAAAAATCGAGAAAGCACTTACATACCTCTGAGTAAATTATGGGTAAGATATTCATAGTTAAATTCCTCACATTGCTATGCAAAAATACTTTATTATCTGTATTTTATCTACCATAAAAGCTTTACTCATTCCGAGGCAAACTTTCATGCTAGATTTAGGATATGTTAGATATTTTTCAAAGTATAAATTTTTTTGATAAAAAAATTAAACATAATTATTTACTATAAAATACTTTCGTATCTTTAAGCATTTGCATCACTTATTAGAAATTATAGCTATCAGTAAACGTACGGACACACCGTCTATCATATTTTTCTTAACCCTCTCTAACAGGCTTATAATTTTCGGGGGGCAGGGGGTGTCCCTAGTGGCACAGCTCGTACCAAATATGTCTAGTTCACGTAACTGCAACTAAAAGTAAACGAAATTCGGCCATACATGACGAAAATTTTATGAATCTTAAACTTTTTATTGTATAAGTATTGTTAAATTAAACTTCCGATCACTGGAGGCAACAAATTAACCAAACTGGAGTATTTTCATCATTTCATTTCTGGATGATGTTCTTTGAGATTCATCCAAAAATAAAGCACAGTAAAAAACTAATTATTAAAGCATTGAAATCATGATTTAAAATTTTTAAATAATATTTAATCTTATAATATAAAAAATATTGAAATAACTATTTAAAATATATATAAAATGCCTCGATGTTCAATTAAAAGATGCCACATAAGGAGAAATTATTTCATTATTCATTTACTAAATGAACCTATGAATAACTGAAGTGAAAACAAAATAGTATTATAAAATTACTGGCTGGGGCATATTTCTCACCAAAAAAGTTAAATTGATTTTTTATTACTATTTCCGAGTTCTAATATACCACAAAGATTGTCACTAAAGAAAATGATCTCAATGCGAAAAAAACAATAACATTAAGTTTATATCAAACTAATTTGACTTCTTTGAAAGAGAAGCAAATTGGATGCAAAATGGAACTAATAAAACAAAGCAAATAAAGAGATCATAGTTGAGTGGATCACAAACTATATGGCTTTTTTTGTGTTCCATACTTAAGAGTTACAAGATTCAAAAGTGTGAAAATATTAATTTTAACAAAATAAAATGATGACTAATTCTGTATATATACACAATTTATTTTATAATATCATCTAACAAATACAAAATGTTTATTTTAATTTTGACACTTTTTTGTAAATTAGTGCAAACGTGAAAACAAGATTTTTTATTCCCTCAAGCAAGTTATTGTTAATATTTTTACTTCACATTTTTTACACCTTTTTCTAATGCCTCATTTTTTTTTCTAAATTTTTTTCTTTAATTTTTTTGAAATTAACACTATCAAATGCCTTGCTAATGTCTAAAGAAATCGCCGCTGTTTTTAGGTTATTATTAAGATTATTAGTAATGGAAGCTGAAAATTCAATAAGGGCATTAGTAGTACTTAATTTGTCACGAAAGCCAAATTGATTGTTATAGCGAAGAAATTATTTGTGTTTAGGAATTACACACATACTGGAAAATTTTCCGAAAAATTTCCGACCCACATCACTACTCAAAATAGTGTTACTGGTCATTTTAAGACTCTTTAGTCCACATCAAAGAGGACCACTCTTTGTAAGTAAAAAAATTGAAGAAATCACTGAACATAATAAATTTCAAAATTTTGAGGGGGTATGGGAATCCTGCCCCAGAAAAATTTTAGAATGATTACCCTTAAAAAAAGGCTTCTGACTCTTTTCGAGACCCTTTTGTTACACCTGATAAGGGGCGCTCATTCTAACTCACATAACTTTTAAGAAAAAACACAGTATAAAAATTAACCCATATCATGCCAAGCATTGAAGAAATTATTATTTTCTCATAAAAACTTAAATATGGACTAGTTTAGGGCCCATGTACAAACATAAAATTGAAAAATCCTCAAACTTTGATTTAGTTTCATCGGTACAGGGTGTCCTAAAATAGGACGATGGCAGGATCCACTGCTATCGGTTCCCTATTAGGCCTAATGGGCAAAAGCCTCTTAGAAGAGGAAAAAAGCAACATTTTTGGAAATAGTTAACAGTCTTCAGGACTCCTGTTTGACAGTTTTTTGAAAACATTTCAACTTTTTTTAGCAATAACTTTGATTTTAATTTTTTTGAACTATGTGAATCAATAGAAACGTTCTGCTTTCTGTGCATCTTTTGTATAAATCGACCAATTACTCTACTGTTATCTTTAAAATTAAGTTCTTTTAGGTCCTAATTATTGAAATAAGTATTAATTTAATTTTTAAAAAATTAAAATTCTGGTACCTTTTCCTTTTATATGCGAAAAAACTAAGCTACTTCGCAATATAAAAAGTGGCTAGCCTCATTTTAATAAAATGTGTTTAATGCATACTTTTGTTTTTAAATTAGTTTTTCTTCCTCACTTTTCGATAGAAGGGTTTTTTATAGAACTTGCAAAAACCTGAGAGAAAGTTTGTTTTACAGTTATTTTATTCGAATTATCGGGGTTTTCGAGTTATTAAGAGTATTATTTATTACCACATATTACAGGTTTCCATTTGATGTACAAATAATTTGAAAAAACTTAGGTTGGATATTTTGCCCAAGATTTTACCCTGTTCAATACTAAATGATAGAGATTATGTAGTAGTGCATATTGCCATCGTCCTATTTTTAGGACAGCTTGAAGTATGGTGAAATTTGCCCCCCCCCTAAGTAATTTTTTTCACCAAATTTGTTTTTATAGTTTTAAAGTAGAGTATGTAGCCATAAATGTGGATACAATTTTGTCTAAAAGCTATTAATTCTTTACTAATATTTTTGTTGAAAATTCAAGAAAAAAATCTCAAAAAATCGTCATTTTGGAAATTTTTTTAAAAATATTAAATATTAATTTAGACTTGCAATAAAAACAAATTTATAATGATACAAGTATATAATATCAATATGCATTAAAGTTTTACCAAAATATTCAAAGTAGTTTTGGTAAAAGAGACATTTTTATGCTGTCCTATTTTTAGGACGATGGCAGATGACAAAATATCGGGAGGGGTTTGAACCCCTACCCTAACCTCCCTTGGATATGACCCTTTTTTCTACACGAAAGAGTTATAAAAAAACATAAGTTAATCTTCAATTTTTCGAGGGTGAACCCTCCTCGGATGCCCTCAGTTTTCCAGGCTTGGGATCTCCCCCATAATTCGGCAAAATCTTGTCACCCACTCTATATCTACAACATAAAAATATAGTATTTGAATTTTAACCTTTTTAACTCTTTAAATTTCGCGTTAACATTTGGTTTTATGTCACAAACTGAAGGAGTTCTCTAGAAAAACTTTTGAAATTTCACTCTTTTAAGTAGTGTTTTAACTCATTTTCAGACGTATAGTAATCTTGAGTGGCACCAGAGGCCCAACCATCCATACTACACCAAAGATTAAAAAATTCACAAATTATCTTCAATTTTTTGAAGGCGGATTTGCTGAAACCCTCCTTCAGTGCCTCCAGAGGCATAACTACATTTCCCACACCAAAGAGTTATAAAAGAAAAGATAAATTATCTTCAATTTTTCAAGGGTGTCGATGTCCCAAGTTTTCCAGGCGTGAAATCTCCCCCCATAATTTGTCGGAATCTTGTCATTATTAAAAAGCAAAACTTATTTTAATTGGTTAATTTGTTACACGAACAGATTTTATCCGTCAGTTCCTGACATTAATCTGTTAAAAAACAGTTAACTTTCTTAAACTTTTATAGAAACACGCTATTAAAGTCGGAAAATCAGTATCATAGAAGATATCTGTGAAATAAAAGAAAACAAACTGGCGTCCACAGGCTGACAGGTTTTTCTGTTTTAACATAGCAGAGAGTGGGGCTATTTCGCACATGGGGCACATTCGGACAGACGGCATTTCCCCTAGTAATTATAAATTTAAAAATATGAAAAAAAATACCAGTAGATGGAAGCATGACTACCACCTCCTGCGTGAATTTTCAAAGCCCTGAGCCATTTTGTTGTATACGTACTAGAAATTTGCTAGCGTTAGAAGCAGCAAAGTAAATTTTCTTGTCATTTGTTGGCGTAAAATATCAATCAAAAATAACTCTCAAGTGGACATTCAGCATTTTATTCAGTAGAGGCACTACTAAAGTAAGTTTCTAGAAAGGTTTTATTTCCCTGCATTAGTTATAAATATCTTGTTGGGACGTGGTAAACTTGAACTGGTAGATGGGGCACATTCTACCTAAAGATGGGGCAGATTCGGACAATGTGAATGTGCCTCATCTTTCCCATTTTTGATTACGAAAGTGATTTATATGTTTATAAGTGCAGTATATTTAATAACTTGAAGTTTAATTGTTTTTTATTGTAATTGTTTCAAAATTTGGAGGTAATAGAAAATAACATCTTAAAGAAAGCTTCAGTTTTAAGGAATTTAGACCCAGATTTAAACATTGAGGAAATAATGTACCTGATAATTGTTTAATACCAATTGACTTGGGCGTAAGTGATTTTATTCTAGTAGAATTTGCTACTAAAAAGAAAATTTTGTTATGTTGGTCAAATAGAATATTTGGAATTGAATGGTGCTAATTTAAAATTAATGATGAAAAACTTTAAAAACTGATTTTTAATGACAAAACTTTATTTTCCCTGTAAGTAATGATTCAACACTCATACAAAAAATAATATCGTATTAAAAGTTCCCCAACCGTCAGTTTCAGGTGTTAATAAGCGAGCTGTTGGTTCACTTTCCTTTGGAATAAAACCTGACAGTTAAAATATTGGTTGAACTTTTTCTAACTAATTATATTATGTGAAGTATGTCAATATGCAATATATTCTTCATTACTACAATTGTTTTCCTCATCAAAAACTTAAATGTTCAATATTTTCTGAAGCTGTTTTCTTTTTGTAAAAAAATCTTCAATTTAGAAGAAAAATATGTAAAAGTTCCAAATATTTCGTTTAATTATCCTTACTTCAAAGTGCCATAAACTTTTTGGTTTGTAAAAATAATTATTGTATAATTTTTTGCATGTGTACGAATGTGCCCCACACGTTTGCGAAACTGCCCCACCCATGGGGCACATTCGCACGAAATTTCTCGTTTTTTAGATTGATTATATAGGTTAGAAATTCTAGATGAAGGCGACCAATTAGCGTTCTAAAATATCGGGAAAGGTCTTAACTTTCATTTGAATCCGAGTTTGTTTCAATATCTCATCTAGATTTGGAGAAATATGCCGAAATGCACTTTTTGTGCGAATGTGCCCCACTCTCCCCTACACTATTTTTACAGTGTACAACATAAAAAATACAGGATTAAGATCTTATCCTACTAAGCTTTTTAAATTTCACGGTAACATTGGGTTTTATGTCGCTAACTGAATGGGTTCCCAAGAAAAACTTTTGAAATTTGACTTTTTAAGTGTAGTGTTTTAACTTATATTTTGAACGGGTGTCCCAAAAAAGACTGACACATTTTAAAAATCAATAACTAATAACTCGAAAACTAAAACAGATATAATTACGCGGTTTGTTGCATCCTACACCTAAGACTCCCAGGAATAGGATGCAACAAACGGCGTATTATTTTTACCCTTTTTAGTTTCCGAGTTATTAGTTATTGATTTTTAAAATGTGTCAGTCTTTTTTGGGACACCCTGTATAACTCTTGAGTGCCAACAGAGGCACAACTTCATTTCCAACACCAAATAATTATAAAAAAACATACATTATAACATACATTATCTTCAATTTTTCGAGGGTGTTGATATCCCCAGTTTTCCAGGCTTGTGATCTCCCCCCGTAATTCGGCGAAATCTTGTCACCCACTCTTGGGTCGTTTTTCCCGTGAGCGACCAATGCTCACAGTTGGTTGAGTCTTCCGACCCTCCAGCGAGTGCGCAGAGGCTCTGGGCGCTGGGGGGAGAACTTTGAGCACTACTTCGAAGGATGCTGCTCGCGATCGGAGTGTGGATCCTCATTTGCCAAAGGGGGAGGTGAGTAAATCCATGGATTAACTTCTTTTTCTCCACCAACAAATGGGACCGGGAGGGAAGAAAAAAATTACCGTTTGCGCGAGGTTTCTGTTTCAGCCGAAAAAGTTTGCCCGTTCTTTGAAAGTTCCCGCTTTTCAAGTTTTCATAAACCACTTGTACAATGGGTTGTGTTATAAGCGTTTATGGGCTAATAATATAATTTAAATTGCCTTCCTCTTGAGTTTACGTTATTAAGTTTGTGGAATGAAACGTTTTTGACGTTTGGTGGAAGTTTTTGTTTCAGCTGTAAAAAGTTTTTAAAAGTTCGCAAATTTCTATATATTTTATCAGCTTCAATTTTAAGTAATTAATATTAGTTTGTATGGTTAGCAATGTGTATAAAAATATTTTAAAATATTTTATTTAATTATTATAATATTTTATTAAATATTATATTTATAAAAATGTTTTAAAATATTTTTTGACCGAATCTAGTTTAAATTTTTTTGATAATTATGATACTAGTCATCAAAAGGTATTGCAACTTTTAATAGCTTTTAAAATTATTTATAAAATTTAGAAACTGAAGTTATAAGTTACCTTTGCCTTATAATGCGCCATTTAAGTTTTTTAAGTTTCATAAATTCCTCTTAAAACTTACGAGAAACAAATGGAAGAGTTTTTTTAAAGTAATGTTGTTGTTTAACATATTCTGGAAACTTAACCTGGCTTGTATATTCAAAATCCCATTTCTAATTACGAATTATCTAATCCCGTTGTTTTCATTTGGACATTTCATTTCCTTGGACATTTTCTGACGTCCAACTTCTTCAAATTGTTTTTTAATTATAAAAACAAAACAAAATATTAAGGAACTTACTTGATTTAAAATTCTGTTTTATTCATAAAAGATAACAAAAATTCGCCAATTTCTTTTTATCAAATAGGACGCCTGTGTTTAGTTGTCTCAAAATACTTGCGTTGTAACTTATTTTAGTTCGCCATAGTGGTTCAAACATAAAATATTTTTTATACTTGTAATCTTTTTTACCGCTTAAAAACTCCTATCCCTTCTTTTTTTATAAAATACACCCTTACTTCAATTTAAACTATATTACATATTATAAAGTTTTCGGTAATATCTAAAAAAGAATCAAACTAGAAATCCATTATTCTATAATTGAATCGTCACGTCAGTTGGAAGAAGGGAATAAGTTCAAAAACCAAGTTTTGAGAAAATCGGAAAAAACTGTATAAGTAATGGAATTTTCATTGTATAACCACCAAATTTTTACTGGAAGTTCAGAACTCTATTTAGAAAACAGAGCAATCATCAAAACAAATATAAGTATATTCAAAAATATTTTACAGGCAAAATAAGTTGATGGACTTATTCCCTTCTTCCACCTTATGAAATTTTTCTGATGAAAAAATCTTTAAAAAACCCTTAAATTCACATTTAAATTATATATCTCCTTAGTTTTCACCACAAAAGGGTGAAATAAAAAGAATAAGACAGATAAAATTCAAAATTATAGTGAAACTGAGTTATTAAAGCAGTATCAATGGAGTGAGTGAATATGAATGGAGTCAAACATTCCCTGCATAAAAAAGAGTTTGAAAAAAAATTGAAAATAAGAGAAACTTTAATTTTAACTTAGTTTTCAGCACAAAGAATGTGAAAAGAAAAACAAATTAACTTTAATGAGGTATTTGCATGAGTGAGGGATTTGTTTGATTTTATACTTTTTCGATACATTTATGGTCTAAAATTCTCTTTTAAGTTCAAAAATGTATTTTAAATAATTTTAAATTCAATTTTATTTTTGCGAAAGTGTCAGAAAAGTCACGTTATCAGAAAACGGGCTTCTATTGGATGTGACGTCACAGCGCTTGAAAACCATTGTGTTTTCTGTTTTCACGTGATCAGAAAACGGGCTTCTATTGGATGTGACCTCACAGCGCATGATTTGTGATTCGAAAGTGTTTTCGCGCCCAAACAAAAAACGAAATTTCAAAAATTTATATCTCAGAAACTAGGCTACGAAAATACTTGATGTAAGCGTCATTCTTCATTAAGTAACTCAAAAACATTTTTTTAACTTAAAAAATTAATTTCAAAGAAATTTATGGCCAAAGAAATGTCTACATTGTTCCTTTTATTAAACGATTTTAATCTCCTTAAAACTCCTAAATTTTATATCAATTAATTATACTGTAATATACAAAACTTTTCTGATAGCTATACTAAAATAGTACTTGGTTGTATTAACAATCTTAACAAATTGATTTAAAACTTTTGATTGAACTCGGAAGGTTTTAAATTAAAATTATATAATAGAAATTTAATTAAAATTATTTTTCTATCATTTGAGAAATACTTTAAGACTTCAACTCTGCATTTGAGGAATTTAAAATCCTATTAAATAACGAGCTCTGTTAAAAATGTTTAGCCTACTTTTTAGGAGTTCAGGAAATGGGTTTTACGGATAGAAACATGTAGAGTAGAGACATTCAGCATTAAGAGTTGCCTGAGAAGACGGAGTTTTTTAATGATACCCCAGGGTTTTACTTTTTAACTAGCTGATTTACTTGCCGTTGCATTTCGATAAAAATCAGAACGATCTTTTAGCATGCTCACTCTTTTTACCGACTTCATTTAAATGTTTCCTTGACGTTTGATTTTATATTGGTTGTTTCAAATTACTTTTCTCACGTTCCGATTGGTCATTTTCACTCACTTTTTCAATATTGAAATCTGCTTTTTCTGCTTCTAAATCGTTGTTTTTTAATGATTCGTTGCATTTTACTTTTTTTTATTAAGTCATACCACATTTTAAAGTTTTCAATATTTTATAATTTTGATGTATGGAGTAAAGATAATTTAATAAATTTCAGTAGAATAAAATGAATAGTAATATTAGTCATACCTAATACTAAGCAGTAATAGTATATATAGTACAATATCAATAGTAATAATAAATAAATAGTAATTTATAAATGCGTGTATGTAGGGGAGAGTGGGGCACATTCGCACAAAAAGTGCACTTCGGCATATTTCTCTGGATCTAGATGAGATATTGAAACAAACTCGGATTCAAATGAAAGTTAAGACCTTTCCCGATATTTTAGAACGATAATTGGTCGCATTCATCTAGAATTTCTAACCTATATAATCAATCTAAAAAACTAGAAATTTCTTGCGAATGTGCCCCATGGGTGGGGCAGTTTCGCACACGTGTGGGGTACAATCGTACACATGCAAAAAATTATACAATAATTATTTTTACAATCTAAAAACTTTATTGAACTTTAATGTAAGGATAATTAAACGAAATATTTGGCACATATTTGGCACATATTTTTCCTCTAAATTGAAGATTTTTTTACAAAAAGAAAACAACTTCAGAAAATATTGAACATATTGAAGTTTTTGATAAGGAAAACAATTGTAGTAATGAAGAGTATGTTGCACACTGACATACTTCACATAATATAATTAGTTAGAAAAAGTTCAACCAATATTTAACATTCAGGTTTTATGCGAAAAGAAAAGTGAACCAATAGCTCGTTTATTAATACCTGAAACTGACGGTTGGGGAACTTTTAATACGATATTATCTTTTTGTATGAATGTTGAATCATTACATACTGGGAAAATAAAAGTTTCGTCATTAATTTCAAAGTTTTTCATAATTAATTTTAAATAAGCACCATTCAATTCCAAATTTTCTATTTGACCAACATTACAAAATTTTCTTTTTAGTAGCCAATTCTACTAGAATAAAATCACTTAAGTCCAAGTCAGTTGGTATTAAACAATTATCAGGGACATTTATTTCTTCAATGTTTAAATCCGGGTCTAAATTTCTTAAAACTGAAGCTTTCTTTAAGATGTTATTTTCTATTATCACCAAATTCTGAAACAATTACAATAAAAAACAATTAAACTTCAAGTTATTAAATATGCTGCACTTATAAACATATAAATCACTTTCATAATCAAAAATGGGAAAGATGAGGCACATTCGCACTGTCCGAATCTGCCCCACTTTTTGGTGTACGAATGTGCCCCATCTACCAGTTCAAGCTTTCCACGTCCCAACAAGATATTTATAATTAAAGCAGGGAAATAAAACCTTTCTAGAAACTTACTTTAGTAGTGCCTCTACTGAATAAAATGCTGAATGCCCACTTGAGTGTTATTTTTGATTGATATTTTACGCCAACAAAATGACAAGAAAATTTACTTTGCTGCTTCTAACGCTAGCAAATTTCTAGTACGTATACAAAAAAATGGCTCAGGGCTTTGAAAATTCATGCAGGAGGTGGTAGTCATGCTTCCTTCTACTGGTATTTTTTCAGATTTTTAAATTTATAATTACTAGGGGAAATGCCGTCTGTCCGAATATGCCCCATGTGCGAAATAGCCCCACTCTCCCCTACCATAATTTTAAAGTGAGTATATTCTCTTTCTTTGTTAAGTATTTTTATACGTGTTTTTGTATTATTTAAAAATAAAAATTTACTATAACTTTTTGTTAACAGTTTTAGCTCATCAAATGATGAAGAATATGAAGTTTTTAAAAATGTGACTTTTTTTGTAATTCTTGAAACTGCGGTTCCCAACTAGTCATTGGCGTCGGCGGCTCCTAAAAATTGGGGGGGACGCCTCAAGGATTCGGGATTCCTCCCAAAATGTTTTTTTTTAAACTATTGGATAATTACCCCAAAAATAATCGTTTTTCTATTTCGCTCTCGTTTAACAATTTTAAGGTGGTTTGGAATCAACTAATCAACCTATGTACCAATTTTTAAAAAACAGTTTGTAACTTTTCACTAAAAGGGGGGGTCTGGGGTTCCTCCCCCAGAAAATTTTTTTGAAATTCGACCCTTTAAATACAGGTTTAAACTCATTTTAAAGTGTTATAAGATTACAGTTTCAAAATAAAATTTTTATGCTTTAACCAGTGCCGAAGAACTGTTACTCTACAATGACTTTTATAGTTATATCCGATGTAAACTTAATTAATTCATAACACAGTGGGCACATGCTTGCGCAATGGATATTTTTCCCACCTTAGTGTGCAAACATATCCAAATAACCATGATCACGTTTTCATAATTTTTTTTTAGCTGAAAGCGAAAGTTACTTCATACTTCTGTCGCGATTTTCTCGAAAACTAAGTGTCGTGGTGGTATAGATCTTTATGCAATTTTTTCATGCAAGGAATCTGGTTGAGTAGAGCTTGGCAGGGTGCTTCGAAGTCCGTTTTAGCTCATTTATTTGAAATCAAAGTCTCCTAGGGTCATATAAGGATGGAAGTAAGGTCTATACCCAATGGTGAACCCATTCAGATGACTTACAGCGCCCCTAGCGATGAAATAAAAGAGTTAAAAAATTAGTTAAAATTCAAAAGGAGATAGAACAAAAACCTCAATAAGAGTATTGTTGCCACTGTTATGAATTACTCACTGAATAAAATTGCCTGAAAATATCGCGAATATTCTAGCATGTGAAAATAGCACTTTTTCAAGCATCAAAAAAGAAAAAATCGTAAATGTGCAAGCTTTTTTAAATTTTTTGATTAAATTTTGTATTTACTTAACTAGAAAACATAAAACTACATAATGCAACTGAAAAATTTGCAAATTCGCAAACTTTTTCTTTTTTAATGCCTGAAAAAGTGCTTTTTTCACATGCTAATATCTCCGCGAATATTCGCGATATTTCATGAAATTTTTTTCAATGAGATATTCATAACGGTGGCAATAACTCTCACTCAGGTTTTTGCTCTATCTCCATTAGTTTTTAATTATTTTTTTTACTTTTTTATTTCGCCGCTAGGGGAGCTGTAAGTCATCTGAATCACTTACCTAGGGGTAGACCTTACTTCCATGACCCTAGGAGACTCTGGTTTCAAATAAAAGCCGCGAAACGGACTTTTGAAACACCCTGTATATTACTTTCCATAACCGGTCCAAATACAATTTTAAACTGAAATGAACTGCAAAATTTTTATAGATAAAGAAAAGATAATTTAACATTAAATTAAGCAATAACTAACGATTTATTAACTTAAACTCTCCATACCTTATTGTTGATCTTTTTCATACCTCCTCGTTCTTAATAATCTATTCCATCCTCACTGTAAAAAATAATCCAGTAAAAAAACAGAAAATTTCTGGCAGCAAAAATTGCCAGAAAATTTTTGTAGGCAGAAAAATCCTGTAAACAGAAAAATGCTGTAATCTACAGGTAAATGCTGTAAAAAGAAGCTTTCTGTCAAGTGAGCTACATATTTTTTCTGTTGCCTCACAGTAATTTTCTGCTTGTGCGCATGCGTGTCGACTTATTTTAGCTGTTTTTTTTGAAATTTTAATAAATCAATAACCGGGGATAGAACCCACGACCTACCGCATGCTAAGCAACCACGCTACCACTGCTCCAACGAGGATTCAGTAAAAGTAGAAATTATCCGAAGATCTTCTTTCTTTCTCCACGAACTGAAACTTTCTGTTTAGGTACAGATAACCTAAAAAACTAGAAAAAAGCTGTTTTTTTACATAAAATAAATAGAAGTGCGGTGGGAATGTTACATGACAGAATATCCCTGTAAACAGGAAGTCATTTTTATTGAAACTTTCTGTTTTTCTACAGTTTTTTTACAGTGCTCTTCATAACTTTGCTTCCCTTTTAGTGCTTCATCCAGTGTCTTATTTCTGTCATTTATGCTTCAAATGAAATTTTTAATTTGGTAAGAATAAAAAGTTCTCTGAAGGATAGGAGGGGTTACGTAAATGATTAATTTAAAGGATAAATGGTTTTCTTACCTTTTTTGAGTAGGGGACTACTATTCAAAGATATTAAATGTATTATTCGTAAATGATTTAATTTTAGGCTTGCAGACTTTTTAATGTAAGGAAACACTTTTCTAAGGTATGAAAGGTAGGGGTGTTCTACAAATGATTCGATTTAAGCGTAGGTGGCTTTCTTGCATTTTCGAGTTCGGAATCAGTGTTTTAAAGTGGTGTTTACATACCATCATCACCTAATGGCTATTGCAACTGATGAGTGACTGTCTGATCGTGGAAACAGTTATTATTAAGCTCAATTCTGTTAGAATTTATATTTTTATTTATCTATAGTAAAATTCAATATAATAAGTAGTTATTGTTTTACTGAGTTTATCTGACCATAACTGTTATCTATCAGTTATGATCACATTTATGAGATTACTGAAAAATGAATAGGTATTAGCTATAAAGTAAATTATACTATTGAGGAAATTCATATCGACTATGTTATTATATTTACTTCATAATATAATAAACGCATAAAATTTTTAATTTATGCTACATTTTTTTATTTCGGGTACAATCTTCTCAAATACTTTTATGCAAAGTTCGCATAATATAAAATTTTAAATGTTACTTTTAGTTTGTTTATTATAGGCCAGATTATGCAAAACCTGGCTTTCTTTTATTTTTTGCTACAGATAATAACAAAATGTCACTTTAAAAATGACATACACATCTGGGTTGCTTATCTACCCTTCGAAAATGCGGAAATTTTTACATTTTCTTTGCATTGTTTGGTTACTCATTTGTTGTACTACTTCAAATCAGACTTTTTATTCTACGAAAGTTAATTTTAAGAAAACATTTTAAATAAATCTATAATTTAAGTCCTTTTTTAATTATAGTTTTTTAAAACATATAATTTTTATCATATCCGATTTTTAAAAGTCCCAAAATCTCTCCACCAAACAAATACACAAATTACGAACAGGTAGGAATGTTGACAAAAAAATAATGAAGTTCACGTTCTGAAAAAAAATCATCAAAACTCTGACGCTTTAAAAATAAGTTAAAAGAAAGTAAAAATAATATTATCTTTATTATATTTAAATAATTTTGTTTCATCCATTAGGCGTTTTAGGGCAAAAAAACACCATTTACTTTTGAAAATTAACTCTAAAGCTATAGTCCATTTCCTCATATTAATAATGACAAGTTTTGTAATCAACCAAATTAGAGTTGCCCCACCCAGTTGTTTGTCAAAGCAATTTGCGTGTAAATGGTTGCATGTCCATAACACTTCCTTAGTTATCAAATTTATATCAACTGTATTCCCTATCAGTTGTGTAGTTGTAATGCTTCAATCAAGAATCGAGGAAACTATAGGAATGAAGCTGAAATTTATAAGGAAGTCGTACGTCTAGAGGGTTATCTTCCTAGTATAGGTTATCTGGTCGCTTCCCTTTTATGAGCTTTTAATAACCTATATATTCCCATATGCATATATAACTTTATTCATAAATTGAATCACCAGTTTGAAAAAGGAAATAAGTCCAAAAAATGACAAATTGACTCTATTCTCTATAGTGAGATATAGCCCCTAAAGTTGCTAAATCGATGTCAATTCATTGTATTTTTTTTGTTAATTTAGTATTAAATTTGATTTATCTTTCTGTTCTTATTCTTTGCGGTGTAAAAAAGGCCGAAATAAAATTTGCTTTTAATTTAAAAGTTTTTAAACTTGTTTTTATTCAGGGAAAGTTTGAATCCATTCATGTTCACTTACTCCATTGATACTGCTAAAATGACCCAGTTTCATAATAATTTTTAAATTTTACTTGTCTTGATCTTTCTATTTCTCACTATTGTGTTGTGAACTAAGCAAAAATATAATTTCAACATCAATTTAAGTGGGTTTTTAAGATTTTTCTTCACTTGAAATTTCATAAGGTTGAAAAAGGGAATATGTCCGTCAAATTTTTTCAACTGTAAAATACTTTTGAGGGCTCTTATATTTGTTTTGATGATTGCCCTTGTTTCTAAAAAGGGTCCTGAATTTCCAGTAAAAATTTGGTGGTTATACATCTAAAACTGTATTATTTGTAGGGGGAGTCGGACAAAACCGGGTAGTTTGACAAAACATGATTTCGACTTTATTCATTTATTTGGAGTGATATCTAGCGAAAAATGCTAGAGCTATTTCCAGGCATGTGCACCATGAAAACTTCTAGTGAGCAGAAGTTATATAAACCAACCCCTTTTGCAGAAGAAATAATTTTTAAGTTTCACGAGAAAATCCCATCATTTTAGCGTCTACAATGGTGATCCTCCAATCTTAAATACTCTCGATTTTTTACTCTCGATAAGTACAGCGTATGCTACCTAATTATTTATTTGTTATTTTAAACGTTTATATTGGTGCCTAAGAGTTGTTCTATTAAAGCTAGAGTAAAAGGCCTTGAAAAAGCCAAAATACCGGGATGTGGGTAAAGTCGGACGAAGCTTGTATCTTAAGCTTATATGAACATTCTAAATCTAAGGAGATTTAGATGCAGTGCTTTCACAGCAAAGGGTGGCCACATAAAATGATAAATAAGACCAAACTTTCATTTTAAATTTTGTTCCTTAAAAGTTTAACCCTTAGATTAAATTGTTATTTGATGAATATTATATATAAATTAAAATTCTAGAAGTTAATTATGTAATACCATGCGAGTTTTCTTATAAACAATGTTTTTTAAGTTTCTATGTTATATTGGTTATTCTATCCAGTTCCAACCAGTGTCCGACCTGGTCGGTCAAACCGGGATTTTCAATCATCTAAAATATGTGCTTTTTTATGACCTATATTGTTATTATTTATGATTAATTTATTATTATTTTTTCTTTATAAGGGACCAGTTTATCGTTTTAGCCCGAATTTTGACTGTTTTGATCACACATAAAGTGATTATTCAAAAAATAAAGTTTGGGTCCCGGTTTTGTCCGACTTTCCCCTACAGCTTTTTATTATTATTTTATCAAAACTAGGTTATTGGATTTTATCCCTTTTTCAAAGTGACTATTCAATATATATAAAGTTAAGAAACAATGTAAATCCATGTAGTCACCTCGAAAACGTTGACACTACTCTAAAAATTGGGATTTAGTATCTTTTAAATCATTATAGAATGCTTTTTATATACATTTGGGTGCCTATATTTAAATTTGAAGATTAAGATTAAGAGTAATGTTTAATCGCTACATTTTCACAATTATGCTTAATAATTATTTGAGAAAGTATTAAAATTTAGTATATAAGTAAAAAACTGTAAAAAGCGCTTAAACTTTCAACATTAAACTTTTAGATTACTTTCTAAGTTAACATTCATAAGAGGAAAAACCAAGGAGTAATAGGGATGATGTGTAATAAGAGGTAAGTGTGAGGATTTAATGCAACCAATTTTTGGTTTTTATATGCTATGCCCTAATTAATAAACTATCTTTAAAATCCAAGGAAAGTTTAAACTTTTTATTAAATAAAAGCGAATTTGTTAACTAACTTCATTAACTAAATTTATCCCGCATTGCCACTTGCCACTTGAACCCATTGGCTTCTAACCCTCTGTCAAACAAATAACACGTGCTAACTTTTATTGTAATGAACTTTGAAATAAGTCCTTAACCACCTACCTGTTTTCCGGAATTCTTTGCTCTATATTATAGAGTATTTTATTACTCATAGTTTTTTTAATGAATTTCTCTCCAGTTATACTCGCGTATTCTTTATTTTTCTTATATTGATGAACAATCCATGAAAAGTTTTGAAACTATCTAACCGACATTTATCAGTTTAGGCTCCTGAAATGCCCATCTACATCTTGGTTATGAAAGCTTCGGAAACGTACGAAATGTTCGTTCCTCCTGTTTTTCTGCTGACTCGGGAGGTAGGGAACAAAGAAATGTCCCTTTTCAGCTTTTCCCAAAGCTGATTAGGTGAAAATTCCGTTTTGATTGTTGTCGACTTCAGAGCTTTTTTCCCGAACCTGTACGACTGCTCTTATTATGCATTATTTTCTCATTGGTTTTGGATCCCATCAAACATGGAATTTTAAAAAAAATGGGTGCTTTTAAATGTTACTTTAAAAAATTTTACTTAATAAATATAGGGTTCCAAATGAAGACACTCAACTCTCTCAAACAGTTTAAAGTGACTCGATAAAATGTACTTCTCAAAAATAGGAAATTGGTTGCTTTGAAAAAGCATTCACGGGGAAAAAACTATTAACATTCTTTCGAGTGTTTTCTTTCAAATACTTTTTAACCAAAATTTATCTTTGAATTTTAGAAATAGAGTTTCTTAAATTTTTATTTTATATTTAAGATGCCTTTCCATTGACCGTCTATGAATTGATTTTTAAAAGTGTCAAACAATTTCCAGTCAAATGAAGGATGTAAAAAAGACATCGGGTGTAATGAGGCCCTTACAGCTGTTTTTTTTCTTCCTTGATAAAAAGTGCATTGTTACTAACTCTCGAGAACAATAAAAAAATCTGGTCTTTGTAAACCAATAAAGTCGCTTGTACTTCAATTACTACACTTTTTTTTGGTATTTGGTATTAAGTTTTATAAAGGAGTTAAAAATACGACGCTGGTTAGTAAAAACTAGCTAGTGTTCTTCACGCATTTTTTTATATTTTATAATTATCTATTAATTTTTTAAAGTTTTTTTAAAGAACTGTTGTAATCAAACAAGTTTAAAAAGCTCGATTTACCCAATTTTTGAAAAAAAAATTGCATTTTTTAAATTTTATGTTGTTTAAGTATTTTGGTAATATGGAACAGGGTGTAAATCCACCCAAACTCTGCACAGAACGATTCCTTGCATGGAGGATAGATTATATGAGCTAAACTTTTACAACGACCTCTATTTTTAAAAATGGGGCGTCATATAAAAAAAATTAATTATTTCATTCCACGGTGCGTGCATTCATGTACTTGTTCAATGGATATTTTTAAAATCTGATTGGTAGGCATATCCAAATAACGATAAACCTTTTTAAGTGTAAAAGGATCTTTACCTTTAAGGTACTTTTTAAGTGTAAAAGGTACATCATACCTTTTTCTGTCGGAAATTTCCTAAAAAACTATGGGCTGTAGTGTAGAGGTATACGGGAGTGATTAGGCTGCCGACGGGTAACCGTTGTGCGCATGCTCGGGTTAAAGGCGTGGCTTTAAAGTATTTAGGATGAAACCTAGCGTAGCCCGAATGGGGTAGTGGCAGGGTTGGCTGGATTGGACCCAATTGGGTTGGACCCATTCGGTTTTTTCAAAAAAACCCATGTGAAAAAACCCACTTTTTGGACCCATTTTTGGGTTTTTTCAAGAAAATCAAGATTTTGGCAGTTTTGGCAAGATATTGAAGAAAAACATTTTACGAAATAACATACCAAAACTGCAGTTGAGTGGGTTTTTTCAAAATTTTAAACGGGTTTCAATAAGAAAGGGGTTTTTTCATTATTGAATGGGTTTTTTCAAAATTTAGGAAGTTTAAAGTTCAAAGTTTAAACTATATAAAAAATTAAAGAGGATTTTTAAATTTCAGTGTTTTTTCAAAGTTAAATAGATTCTTTCAATACAATGAATTGGTTTTTTCAAAGCTTAGGATATTTTTAAATTTGGGTTTTTTATTATTGAATGGTTTTTTTCAAAATTTAAGAGTTTTTAAGTTCAAACTAGTTATAAATAAATAAAGGAGGATTTTTTTACAAAATTTTATTAGGATATTTTTTATATTTTAATGGGTTTTCAAAACTTAAACTAGGTTTCAAAAATTAAATGGTGGTTTTTTTTCAATTTCAGGAAGATTCTTTAAAGTAAAATAGGTTCTTTCATTAATTAGTGGGGTTTTTCATTATTAAATGTTTTTTTTTTAAATGTACGATGTTTAAAGTTCAAACTAGATATAAAAAATTAAGAAGGGGTTTTTTAAATTTCAGTGGGCTTTTCCTAAGTTAAATAAATTTCTTTAATTATTGAATAGGTCTTTTTTCAATGTTTGGGATATTTTTTAAATTTAGTGGGTTTTTTCAAAATTTAAACCAGGTTTCAATAAAAATAAGGGGTGTTTTTACAATTTCAGTGGGGTTTTTCAATGTATAAAAAGTTTAACTTTGAAAAAAATAACACTTAACTATAGAATAACTGACATTATTTTGATAGAACACATTTAACATAGAAAGAACTCACTAAAATTAGAAAAAACCCACTTACTATATAGGAGAAAACCACTTAATTTTGAAAAAAACCCACACTTTTTCCGAAAAAACCCAGTTTTATATGGGTTTTTTCAGGGTTTTATTTAAAAAAACCGAAAAAAACCCAACCCACTTGGGTTTTTTCAAAAAAACCCGGGTTTTTGCCAACCCTGGGTAGTGGTAACGCGTTAGTCTGGCGTGCAGATGGTCGTAGGTTCGAACCCCAATTGTTATTTTTCAGTAAATTTAATTTTAAATTTTTATTATTCCATTAAAAATTGCAAGAATTAATTTCTCTTGTTTAACAGTCATTCCTTATTCAATTAAATTCATTGTGTTTTTTTAAATGTTTTACTTTATCTAATTTTTTAAAAAAATGTTTTTAATTATTAATTAATTGAAAATAAAATTATTTCGATAAAATATTTTATAGAAACAGCAAGAATCAAGTCCACAAGGCTGCGCATTGCTAATAAAGTATAAAAATCTTGCAGGGATTGTGAAATACTGTACAAAACAGTACGTCGGCAGCCGTGGCCGTGGCGCTTGACGTCCGACGTACGTCGGCAGCGTAACAACAGCCGAGGTATACCTCTTTGGGCATTTTTACTTCATGCATTCTGTCTGTGCAGAGTTTGGGCGGACATGTTGAAACACCCTTTTTTTTAACTATTTTTTATTGCCTCTTGATGAGATGTTTGTGTTAATTTGGATGTTTTTTTACTGTTGCCATTAAATCTAATTCATGAACTGCCAAATACTTGACCACTAAGGAGACGGAAGTTTTCTAAACTAAACTTTGATTAAATTATATAATTGCCCTTAAACAAGAGTTCATTTTGTATAAACTCCGTTAGATTGGAATAAAGTAAGGCCCATAAAACCTTAAGAAAGTATCGTTAAATAATTAAAAGATAACTCTCATTCATTTTAACTTATAAGATAGACGAAATAATGTTGTGTGATGTTATGTGTTTTGGTACAGCCTTTTCAGGTTTGAGTTAATTACTTAAAAATTCATTACATGATATTAATATTCTGTTCCTTGAGAGTTCTTCAAATGTATTATGTGTAACCATTTCTTAATGCATTTAAGTTAAATTCGTAGCTTGTTTTGTGCATATCATTCAAATTCTCACACTTAAGCTAAAATCATACGCATGATTTTCGCAAAACGTTTATATGAAAATACTTATTATTTTTCCAATTCTTTCATTTGGTATTGTAAAATAGATGTTTAATCTTACAATATCGGAAAAACTAGTAAATGCTAAATGAATGTTTTTATCTCCAATTAAACAAAATATTTGTATGAAAGGATTTTAAGTATACTCCAATTTAATAAATCACTATCATTTCATTAATATTAATAAACT
Source organism: Tetragnatha versicolor (assembly GCA_024610705.1). NCBI lineage: Eukaryota > Metazoa > Arthropoda > Arachnida > Araneae > Tetragnathidae > Tetragnatha > Tetragnatha versicolor. The sequence goes on along the minus strand of JANDEH010000010.1, from coordinate 51,468,102 downwards.
TATTTGCACAATCAAAGTACCTAAAAGTCAAAATTAGAAGTAAATATGAGATAAAATATCTCCGAGCAGGATGTGCGCAATGCAGCAACTTACAAACAAGTGAGAAAAGTACAAAGATATAAACAAATAAGATTAAAATTTAAATATCAAAATTTGGAGTTTTTAAACGTTTAATGGTCAACCCGACTGAGGAGAGGACTTCTTCAGGGGTTACCCCCAGCCGAGCTGACCGAGGCCTTTTCTGTTGCAACAATCAAAATTTTGAAATTTTAATTTTATTTATTTACATCTTTTCCAATTTAATTAACGTTTGACACGTGGAATTTCAACTCTTTTACCTCATGCCTATCTTCTTAAGTTCCAAGCGTCAGTAGAAACCTATGAAACGCAGAAATTGGTTATTTTATTATCTAGGGAAGTTATTACATAGGAAATGAGCAGATCCGTAAAAGTGACTCTTTTCCATTTCGCATAATACCTGCGTAATCTGTATATTACCTTGTAATCACTCATTAAGGCACTGTATATTTGGACGGCTTTTTTCAACTAAACTCTACTCTAATTTCCACGGCTAGGCTACAGCTCGGCGTTTCATTGGTTCAATCACTAAGCGCCGAGACTGCTACGTAATCAAGAGACCTACAGCGCATGCGCCACTGGCCGATTTGGCAGTCCAAATATACACTTCGACTCATTAAAGTAAATAACATGGTTGTTGCAAGAAGAGACACGGGAGGGAGGCACATGAGGACGGGGGTGTAGCAAGGGCCTTGACCCGAGCACCCTCTTTTCTTGTCTGGGCCCCTTTTTCGGGCCTCCTCAAGTGGCATATCTCACGAGCCCCTGGGTGTGGCTGTCTCCACAGCTCTTTGTATTGAGATTTTGATTAGTAAAGACGTGTTTTAAAAGCTCCGGATCTGCATCTTTTGTTCTTGCCCTCTGCCATGAGGAACTATCTTAAGTGATTCAACAATGGTGTTATTTTATAATTTTTATCTTAAGAATCAAGTTAACTCAATCTATTAAAACAAACCACAAATAAGTTGATAGAATCAATCTTTAATCAATTAAAACACTGTAATACAAAGAGTTTAAAGTATTATTACAATTGAGTAAGTAATAAAGTTATAAAAGAAGTTAAGTACTATTACAATAATAGAGAAAGGGTCGGCAACTGGCGAACCGCGGTCCTCATTCGGACCGCAAGAGGTTATTTCCTAGACCACTAAAGAATTTTCAATCTGAAAAATTTATTTATATTTTAGTACTTTATACATTGTTTAACAACTTCAATTTAAAAAGTTTAAAAAGATTAACTTTTCCTCTTAAAATGCAGGTTTTTAAATTTGTTGAGAATCTAAAATCCAATGAATGTTATATGCCTCTCCAATAGGGTGTCCCAAAAAACTTTTTTTTCAGGTAGAGTTCTGGGCACCCTCTACTTTTTTTCGAACAGCTAATAGAAGCTCACAGCCAAAATTTCAACTCTGTATTCGAATTAGAAGTCGATGACCAAGAGGAGTGAAAAAATCGAAATTTGAATATTTTTAACTAAACAACTAAAAAACCAAAGATCAAACCCTCTCATTTTGTTCATGATTTTTTTACAAAAAACTACTAACGTTATAGATATGAATCGTCTAGTTTCAAAACCAGGTAGATCCATTTTGATTCAGATTTGATAAAAGAGGCGACCATCTGGCGACCGCGAAGCGGTCGCCAAATGGTAGACTACTTTGACTTGGCGCTATATCACGGTCGGTCGCCCGTTCCGGCCACCATATTTTACCACGACTCAAATGAAGATTAACCCAATAAAATGGATGTTATATCAAGTTATTACGATTTAATCTATCTCGCTGGCTCTGCGGTATGGTGCACGCTCTGCATGAGGGAGATACATATTTCGATCTCCTGTAATTATTTAATTTAAAAATAAGAACCAAACTATATTTTGGAAGTAAAGATTTGAAGCATGCGCATTTCCGAGGGTTTGCTGGATCTGATATCCAAAATAAAGGAAGAACAAAATAATAAATAATATAATTATTAATCACACAATTTAATTAATTTAATAATAAAATAAAATTAATCAAACTAGTTTAGTCATTTTATTTTAATAATCCCGGAATAGTGACGGTGGACGAAGTTCTGCCTCAGTCACGTTGTTAAAAGATCGTGTTTATTGTGAAAATGGAGAATCTCCCAGTACAGTGCTCTAATTTTGCTAGGAAGAAACTGAAAAACCCTGAATCGTGGAAAAGAGCAAGAGGGAAGAAAGAGAGGTGGGCCTTAAACACGATTACATAATTTTGATTTTAAAGAAAACAATCTAGTTACACTGTTTGCTACTTTTTTATATGAAATCGCTTATTGTTATCAATTGGATAATCTTATCGGTTTAATCTCGAACAATTGCGATCACATTAGAACTCGACTGTATCAAAATAATCTTTGAAGCATGGTTAAACTAAAAATAATTTTTTTTGCTGTTTTTGGGTGGACCGTTCTCTAGGCAACTACAACCTAAGGTTATTTTTGGTTTTTACAGATATGGTCCCACTTTTCCACCAAAGAAAATTAGCTGCAGCCACGGGAAGAAGGGCAAGACATATCGTTGTCAAGAACTATCTTTTGCAGATCAAAATTATTTCCACGGCCAATTTTATAATAGCTTTAAAAAATCGAACAAGCTGAAAACCTACCAAGATTCGTTCATTCTAAAGTATTCTGAATCGTTTGACCCAAAAAGATGCAGAATTAAGAGCAATGCGAGAGGTAAAAACAAAATGACGGTCAATTATTTTGTTTATAAAAAATCTTCAAAAGAAAGAGTACGTGTATGCAAAAAGGCATTTTTGGACACATTGAGAATAAAACAAAATCGTGTAAATTGGGTTATAACCAGAAACTTCAACAGCGGAGATATGCCACATGAAACTAGAGGGGGGAACAGGAAAAGAAATTTGTTTTCAGCTAAAAGGCAGTCCGTTTTTGCTTTTATTAAAAAGTTCAATGTGTTGGAAAGCCACTATTGTAGGTCCAAAACCATAAATCGCCAGTACCTGTGCTCTGATCTCAACATAAAAAAAATGTGGCGCATGTATCAAGCTGAGACACAAGATGAGAACAAAGTCAAAGAATCCTATTTTCGATATCTTTTCAACACCAACTTTAATCTGGGATTTGGGAGCTTGAGAACTGATGAATGTTCTACTTGTATCTCATTAAATGAAAGGATCAAAAATTGTGTTGACACACAAACTAAGTTGAAATTGATGGCTGAGAAACGAGTGCATAAGCTGAAATCAAAAGCTTTTTATCAGCTTCTCAAAGAAAAAAGGGATGATTTGCTAACATTATCCTTTGATTGCCAAAAAAATCAAGTCCTACCGAAAGTTCCGGATCAGAGTGCATACTACTCCAGGCAATTGTATATCTACAATTTGACAATTGTAGTAGGAGATTCTAAGTGCAATCAAACTAAAGACAATGTATTTATATACCAATGGACAGAAAACCAACATCCAAAAAGTGCTAATGAAATAGCATCAGCTGTTTTTGATTGCTTAAGCAACCTCAATATTCCTGAGAATGTGAGAGTAATCCGTCTGGCTTCTGATGGATGCGGTGGCCAAAATAAAAATTATTACATGATGAGCATGGTAGCCTTTTGGTTGTTGAAAAAGGCCCCTAAAACTGTCAAGAAGGTTGAGTATATTTTCCCTATGGTAGGCCATTCTTTTTTACCATCTGACCGAGTTTTTGGTCGAATTGAAAAAGAGGTAAAAAGGCAAACTGTGATTGTTGAACCAGCCGAGTATGTTGAGATTTTTTCTCACTATGGGACTGTAATTCCAATTCATGGAATCAACCGGGATTGGAAGAAAAACTTTAAAACCGTACGTCCTCCTGCGCAATGGCATTTCCAATTCAATCCTACAAAGAGGTTCCACTTCAAAAGAAGCTCAAATGGCCATGACGTTCTAATAAAAGGAGAGGTCAACTACAAGACTGATTCTTGTCGCTACAAGGGATTTTGTAAAAGAGAAAGGGAGTTCAAAAACATCAATGATCCAGAGCTAATTCCTACTAGTACAGGCAACGTTTCAGTACTAAAAGCAAGAGATGTAAGCAATTTGCTTGAAAAACACTTTGGACAGGACTGGAAATCGGTGAATACCCTTCAATTTTATAAGAACATTATTGAGGGTGAAACAACAACTTCTGGAGAAAATACAGAAGATATCTGTGAACACCTTGAAGCCGAAGAGAGTGGCCTGGTGGTGTAATAAGAAACCAGTTTATTTGCGGTTTAATTCAACTGTCTTTTATACTTAATTTTTACTATATTTTCCAAAAATAAAAGCTGTGGAAAAATTATGTATATTTTTAATTTTTCCTTTATGGTAATTTGAAATATAGATGAGTAAGTGGTATACTAAAAAACGTTAAAATACACTCTACAAGCATATAGCGTAAAAACTTCTTTTAATTGCAACGTAATTAAGTTTAAAAACCACTAAGCCATAAATATGCTGGTTTCAAAACCAGGTGAATCAAAAATCTTGGTTACAGAACAAGATAAATCACATACTTTGGTTTCAAAACCAGAGAGAGATCCAAATTTTAATATTTTTTTTCTCAAAATCTAAAATTTGTTCGAATATGATTTAAATTTTGCGAAAGTCTTGTTTCAAAGTTTATTATACATCTTCTCATTTAAATCGGAGCCATTGTAACGTAAAGTGTTATCATTTGAGTTGTGGTAAAACATGGCGGCCGGAACGGGCGACCGAGGAGGCTTTGGCGACCAGCCGTGATCTACCGCCAACTAGTCTTCCATTTGGCGACCGCGGCGACTCTTACTGAAGCCGTTTCAAAATGGATCTACCTGGTTTTGAAACTAGACGACTCAATATAATGTTCCAGGTTTTGTTTTTTTATCACCTTTATTTTTGTTCTAGTAATTTTCTAATGTCCAAAGAACTTTTGTAAAGTTGCTTTTCCTGCATTTTTAAACAGCTAATAACTCTAGAACTATACAACTTAAAAACATGAAATTAGTCCCATTTTGTTTGTTAGTTTTTTGTCTTTGATTTAATGAGAATCATGACCAAAAAGTTCAATCATGATCAAAATTTTTTTTTCAAAATTTAAAAAAAAATGAAAAAAATTAAATCAAATTTGTTTTTGATTTGACATTTTTTGCATGTTTTAAGTCATATGGACACCCTCAAGCGGTTTTATGAATTTTCCACGAGTGAATCGCTCTTGCTGTATAATTTTAGGGATAGTTTAGGGACTTTCCTAAATTTCAAGTATTTTTATTTTTTATACATGATTAAATTTTATTTTCAACTTGAAATTTGGTAGCAATGTTCATTTTAACAGTTAAAATGCTTTTTACCTTTTTTCAAAAAAAATTTTCAAAGAATTTTTTTCATTAAATTTTTTTCACTTTTTTAAATTTTGAAAAAAACTTTTTGAAAATGATGGTCATGATGCATTTTAAATGAAACACAAAAAATTACAAACAAAATTAAACTAATTTCAGGTTTTAAGTTGTATAGTTCTAGAGTTATTAGCTGTTTAAAAATGCAGGAAAAACAACTTTACAGAAGTTCTTTGGACATTAGACAATTACTACTACAACCAAAATAAAAGTGATAAAAAAACAAAACCTGGAACATTATACCTATAACGTTAGTAGTTTCCCATAAAAAATCATGAACAAAATGAGAGGGTTTTATCTTTGGTTTTTTAGTTGTTTTGCATAAAAATCTTCGATTTTGGACTTTTTCACTCCTCTTGGTCATCGCTTTCTAATTGAGGTAAAGAGCCCAAACTTTGCCTGAAGAGTTTTCTCTGTAGGTCTAAAAAATTGAGGGGGTACCGTGGCAATTTCATAACACTTTGTTTTTTCCCATAGAAAAGTGGGCCACCCTACTCTCCAATCTTCTAATAGTAGTAATAGGGGTCATTCCCATTATATTCGCCCCTTGATTTCGAGCTTTACTTAGAATCTCCATTCGAATAAGATTTGGAAGGTACCCTCCCTCAAACTTTTACAAAATTTAGAAAGTTAGGAACTTAAATTACATGAAGCATGTGTATCTGAAAGATAAGAATTTGAAAGCAATAAGTATTTTTCGCTGGACCTAGTTAAACAATTTCAAAATGATTTGGACCCCGAGTAAAAATACTTGCCTACCCTTGGAGTAGAGAAAGGAAATTATAGAAGACAAGAGTTAAAATACAAAAGATACGGAAACAGTTAATGTGTGCATGACCTACTTAAAATGCGGGAAATACCTTATTCCGCCCTTTAGCGGAGCAAATTAGTTAATCTGTAGATGCACAGGTAATAAGCACATTAACAATATTCGAGCTTTAACGGATACAAATACATAACGAAACACAATCTTCCGCACAAAAAGATCCTAAGCGTCTTTTAATGAGTATACCTCTCAAATATTTAAGAATCGGCTCTATATCCATCAACGAACATGTCTTCCCATTCGAGGCGATAGAGAGAGCTGAATCACCGATCCAAACTGTATAATTGTAGTTCCTATAGTAACGGAGATAGTGCCGAAGGGACAGTGAGGGGTCGGCAAGGATCGGCACGGCCAAAATCTACTTTTCATCCACTCGACTTCCTCAAAATCCGAGGAATCCCATTTCGGAATCAGCGCTTTCAGATCAAATATTTGATCGCGAAAGAGCCGCCGCTGTGGTCAGCAAATGATGGGATCATGGAATTCAATCGGGGGTAGGGTCAATTTTTTGGATTTTAGTGGGCACCCGCAAACACCTCCTTTGGCTATCGACATTCAAGAGATTTTGCTCATATAAGGTCGTATTCTTTGGGGGTTTTACTTACCTGAAGAGTTAAAATGAATTATGAGGATATTAGTTTTATTTAAGATAGTTATCATGATGTACTCTACAGGGCGGTTATAAAGTAACATACCTATTTTAAAATTCTCTACAGACAAATCTACTGGTCCAGAAAATCTGAAATTTTGGAGGGAGCATATTGAAGGAATGATAATGTTTTGAAACAAACAAATTAGTACATTAATTAAATAAATTTGATTTTAGCTTTGGATTTCGAACCGTCAACAGAAGTCTAAAAGGTAAATATTTATAATAAATACCATATCAGACACTTTAGAAGAAAAAAAATTTAACTATCCCTAAAAAATCACGCAATTTTGTTGAGCTTCTTTCTTCTTAAGTGTCTGATATAATAGTTTTAATAAACATAAACTTTTCAGACTCCTTCGCGATCCAAGGCTAATATTAAATTTAATTAATTAATTTACTAATTTTTTTCAAAACAATTTCCATCCCTTCAATATGCTCCCTTTAAAATTTCAGATAGATTTATTTTTTTACCAGTAGTTTTGTCTATAGAGAATTTTAAAGTAGGTATGTTATTTTATAACCACCCTGTTATTTATAACGGCTCCATTAAGAATTGAAGAGTAAAAATAATTCATTTATATTAAAGTATACCCTCGTTATCTCGAACTTTAATAACTTGAAAACTTTTATATATCTCGAAAAATATTTACCCTTGTAATAAAGTACTAATTAATTTTATATTTAGACCTTATTTAGAAAACTCGATTACCCGAATTTATTTTCGGATCCCTTCTATTTCGATATATCGAGGTTATAGGGGAGAGTGGGGCTATTTCGCACACACACATGGGGCACATTCGGACAGACGGCATTTCCCCTAGTAATTATTAATTCAAAAATCTGAAAAAAATACCAGTAGTTGGAAGCATGACTACCAACTCCTGCATGAATTTTCAAAGCCCTGAGCCATTTTGTTGTATACGTACTAGAAATTTGCTAGCGTTAGAAGCAGCAAAGTAAATTTTCTTGTCATTTTGTTGGCGTAAAATATCAATCAAAAATAACTCTCAAGTGGACATTCAGAATTTTATTCAGTAGAGGCTCTACTAAAGTAAGTTTCTAGAAAGGTTTTATTTCCCTGCTTTAATTATAAATATCTTGTTAGGAAGTGGTAAGCTTGAAATGGTAGATGGGGCACATTCGTACACCAAAAGATGGGGCAGATTCGGACAGTGCGAATGTTCCTCATCCTTCCCATTTTTGATTATGAAAGTGATTTATATGTTTATAAGTGCAGTATATTTAATAACTTGAAGCTTAATTGTGTTTTATTGTAATTGTTTCAAAACTAGGTGATAATAGAAAATAACACCTTAAAGAAAGCTTTAGTTTTAAGGAATTTAGACCCAGATTGAAATATTGAAGAAATGCATGTCCCTGATAATTATTTAATACCAATTGACTTAGACTTGAGTGATTTTATTCTAGTAGAATTTGCTACTAAAAAGAAAATTTTGTTATGTTAGTCAAGCAAAAAATTTTTGAACTAAATTATGCTTTTTAAAGTTAATGATGAAAAACTTTAAAAACTTTAAAATTAATGACAAATCTTTTATTTTCCCAGTAAGTAATGCGATTCAACATTCATACAAAAAGATAATATCGTATTAAAAGTTCCGCAACCGTCAGTTTCAAGTGCTAATATGCGAGCTGTTGGTTCACTTTTCGTTTCGAATAAAACCTGACAGTTAAAATATTGGTTTGACTTTTTCTAACTAATTATATTGTTATTACATTGTGCAACATACTCTTCATTACTACAATTTTTTTTCCTCATCAAAAAATTAGATGTTCAATATTTTCTGAAGCTGTTTTCTTTTTGTAAAAAAATCTTCAATTTAGTGGGAAAATATGTAAAAGTGCCAAATATTTCGTTTAATTATCTTACTTTAAAGTTCCATAAACTTTTTAGTTTGTAAAAATAATTATTGTATAATTTTTTTGCATGTGTACGAATGTGCCCCACACGTGTGCAAAACTGCCCCACCCATGGAGCACATTCGCACGAAATTTCTCGTTTTTTAGATTGATGATATAGGTTAGAAATTCTAGATGAATGCGACCAATTCTGGTTCTAAAATATCGGGAACGGTCTTAACTTTCATTTGAATCCGAGTTTGTTTCAATATCTCATCTAGATCCAGAGAAATATGCCGAAATGCACTTTTTGTGCGAATGTGCCCCGTTCTCCCCTACTATGTGAAGGATAAAACTCATATCACCTGAATCGATAAAAACGTTGCGGGGTTTTACTGATGAAAATTATCCAAAATGTTTATACTAACTATTCCAACTAAAAATTCAGACAGAAAATTAACATAGTTAAATCAAATACTATGTGTTAAACTCTCTCCACCTGATTATGTTAAGAAAGGGATGTTTTCTATGCGTTTTCTTATTTAAGTAATAAAAAATGATAGTCTTGATTGCCAATGATTACAACTGTTAATTGAAGCAAAAAAAGGTATTTTCATCAAAAGCGATTTGTACAAATTGCGATTGTATTTTTTTATTGCTCGTATACTATAGGCTATACTATTATGTAAAATATTTAATACAGTATAACCTCGATATCTTGAAATTGAAAGGACTCAAAAATAAATTCAGGATATCGAGTTTTCAAGATATCCGTGTTTCTCCTAATATAAAATTAATTAGTGCTTCACTACCAGAGGGAAAATATTTGTTCAAGATATCGAAGTTCTAGTTCACAAAAAATACTTTACTTAAAGAATAACTGCTTTTAAAGTTTTAAAAAATTAATATGGGATTGTGTATATGGTCTTAATCAGTAAAACTGCTTAAATAGTCTACCTCGAAATAATATATCGTTTCCTTAAAAAATCAAATTGATCATCTTTCCCCAACTCATTATATCGTGCAAATGCTTTTCCCTATGGCGGGGTTTTAAAATTTGTCTCATGTCAACCTGTAATCGTACACCCCTACCCATCTTTTTCTCCCTGTAACCTAACACACTGGAAAATTACATGGTCTAGACGCTGAAATATAGTAGTAGTGTAGAGATATTTAGCGAGTCAAAAAATATACAAGTAAATAAACTATGTATTTTTTAAAACTCCGAAACTTGAGTGTAGTACAAACTTATATATTTTTCATATTACAAGTGCAATATTTTATGAAACTTATGGTTATAATGTAATAATAAATAATAATTAATAGTATAACATGCCGTGGTTACAAGAGCCCCGGGGTTTACAATTACCCACTTCTCTCCCTTATAAATAACCTATAAACCTAATTATATTGCCCTTAAATAGAGAAAAGTTATAGATAACTAAATAATAAATAAATTTAACCGATATTAAAAAAGTTTTAAAAAATTATAAAAGAAACATCTCTCGAGTTTCTTTATTTAAAAACAACTTTCTTTTCTCAATAAATAATTATAAAAAAATTACACTTAACTTTTCAACAAAAAATGTGGAATTTTTTATTACATCTGTATCCTTTTTGTAGGAGCTACTGAGAATACTATTAATAAAATTAATATTGGAAATGACGCTAAACGAAGCGACGCGACGTTAAACTCTAGACAAAGTATATAATTTTCCCTCTTTTTTCAATAAATCTTTCTCTCTGAAGTCTTCCTCAGTATCATTCATAAACTTTTTTGCACTTTTTTAATTCACCCAGCACTTGTACCTCTAAATACACATTGTTCATTAGAAATATCTAAATGTGTTGGAAGGTAACTTTAATTACAAATCAGATCAAATGATACTAAAGTATTATGTTTTTAGGTAAATTAAATAAAACTATGATAAATTTTAGAAGCAAAACACATTTTATTTGAATGATTTTAAATGAATCATTATACCTTTATAAATTTTAAACCATTTTAAGATGAGTTGAAATTAAATTTTGTAAATTTTCATTACTTCTTATATTTTACAACTAATTCCCTTTTATCAACTTACAAAAATACTTTAAATGACCACTGTAATTTAAATTACGTCCGTATTCTCATCTTTTAACTATAGTACAACTTAATCCATAAGTGTGTGTGTGATAGAGCCTTGTCCTTACAATTTAATGTCGATACCAATTAATGTCCATGTCGGTTCATTTGTTCACGGTTGCTTCATTAAATTTGCAATAATTAATGGCTCCGTCTGAGGGATCGGAATGGTGAAGAGATAGAAACTTACTGGGGGACCTAGAAACACATTTATGATTTCTCTTCAACATTAAAACATTCACCATACTTACAAAGAAATAAAGGGTAAGCTTTTTGAAAAGAGAAATTCCTTTAACAAGGAACTTAGAAACCTACAGGAACTTATATATATATATATATAAATTTGGCTACCTGTAAAATAGGGTTGTAATTTATAACCATTTTATTTCATATTAAATTCCCTGATGTTGCAATTGATGAATTTTGGTCCGTATGTCAATAGTATTTGGATGTTATTTTCTTTTGATCATGTAAAAATCTCCTTCACCTAACATCATTTCGTTTCTTCCTTATTACAAAAAGACGCAAGTTTTAAGTGTCTTTTATGATAATGACTTTTTACAAGTATAAATTCCAGTGGTGGCAAATGATCAGTGTTAGTACAAAATTATAAAAAATAACTTTCATCCTGCAAAATTAAAAAGCTCCTGCGCTTTCATCTCTTCAGATTTTTTAGAGATTTTTTAACAATTTTGCTAAATGAAAGTTATTTTTAGGAGTTCCGAACCAATATTTTTCATTTTTCACGGCATGTTTTTAATCTGATAAAAAAATAACCCCTGTTGTAGAAATATTAGAGTATTATTATGAGAATAATAGGGGGATGCTTTAGCTTAAATTTATCTAAAACACTGTATCTCTTAAAAGAATTAGGACGTTTTATAAACTAACAGTACTTTTTCTAGTCCTAATAGTTCTTACAAAGTTTTTAAAATTAAACATTTTGTTCTTGTACCTTTATTGAGATGAAAGAATGGATTCAAACTTTATTAAATATATCTAGGGATTTTAGTATGACACCCTTGGAATTTGTAATTTATTAAATGGATGTTAAAACGTGCGCGTTCAATGCATTTTCATGCTATGAATGACAAAATGCATATGCAATGCTAATGTATAAAAATAAAAAAGGTGATAAATTATTACATAGATAGCAGATCTCTCAAACGTTACTTGAAAAGCTCTATTTTATTTACCCATATAATCATTTTGAAGGAACTGAACATATTTTAAATTTCCTTGGAAATACTCTTCAATAAAAGCTTTTGACATACTTTGACGTGCAAAATTTTTTGACCCAACAAAAGCTTTGTATGCTTCCGTAAACGAATTACGTTGAAGAGAGGGACACTCCGGAAATGGATTGCTATGCCATTTCAAATGCTCAAACGGTATTTTCTTAGAGTAAAAGTCAAAACCTTTGAACATTTCACTTCTGTAAAATTTTGTTTTAAAATAAAGTTAAGTAACATATTTTAAAAATAAATATTGTTAAAATATAGGGTCCAGTTTTTGAGGCTTAAAACGAGTTTTTTGTAAACAGTATTAAATATTTTAGTTAACACCGTCGCGAGAGTCTCTGAATATATTAATCCTTACCTAAAAGTTACAATTATACATTCAACACTTCTGCTAATTTTGGAGGGGGAAATATTGGAAAGAATACCTTGAAATACCCTATATCATAAAAAGAGACTACCAATTTAACGAATTATGTTTCAGCTATCCTCTGTTTCGTAAAATGTAAAGATGTAGACTCACCCTCTCTAAAAAGTTTATACAAAGGCATTAGCCCGAAAATCAATTGTGTGTTTGTGTGTTATATTTAAAGTTTTTATTTTTTGTGTCCTTCCTGAATGGTTTCTGAAACCTCCGAACATTCGTAAGTCAGTTCAGACTGAGTTGAGGGGAGCATTTCTTCCTTAAAAAAATACACTCAAGTTTTTTGGGAGGGAATATACCATTGTCCGTTTCTAATAGTTTCAATAAAATTCTTTCAACTATTCTCTTTGATAAAGATAGTTTTCTTGTTTATTAAAATGTAAGGATCTAAATTAACATATTTACTTAGAAGTAACGAGTAACAAGTAAGAGTAACGAAAGTTTATAGAAACCGTAACAAACGCAAAAATCAGCATTTTTCGATAGCTGCCATAAAAATTCAAATAAAGATAAAAAATTAAAGATAGTGTTTTTGGACTATCTAATGATATAGGAATCAACCATCAAAAAATTATTTGATTCTAAAATGGTCGAGTGACCATTTCTGTTTTTTCTGTATCACTTGATTTGGATTGACCCTTGTGTATATATGTTACGGGCAATGTTAAAAAGTTGTCATACTAGTCCACAGCTGATGACTAGTGTTTGTCTCAGTGAGCATATCATCACGTATCATTAAATACCTCGCGCATAAAAATCGTATGTTATTATATTTAAGATCTGTATTCTAGCTGTTTGTAAATTTGGTTTAGGTCATGTATATATTTTATAACGAAATAATGTTAAAGTTCCCCTGCGCAGTTATACTCTGCTTTCAGGCAAAGTATCAACCAAACCAAGTTTAAAGTTTCAACCGAGCCTTATTAATAATGCCCGGAGTGAGGCGGGCAATGTGATAAATGCAATGTCATTCATAAATGAGTATTTATCACTTTTCCCAAAATACGCGGTCATTATTAATAATGCCCGGATTTATCCATGGAGCTAGGAGTAAGTGGAGTGAACATGGTCTGACTGAAACCACTGAAGACAAAAAAACAAAGTTAACTGTTGTAATGACTGGTGGCAATCTTGAGTAATGCATTGGAGATTCATCAAACTTACCAACTTTTCTCAAAAACTATTACTGGTGACTAACTCCGTGTTCCATAAAACTTTTGCATGTTTATTTCGCCCTCTTCAGAAGACCTCTCACCCCTGAAGAAAGCACGAATATGTAAGATGGATTGTACGACAATAATTTAAAGGGATGCATATATTTTATTTGGAAACTTAGTTAAGTAATTTCATATTTTAATCTAAAATAAATAGTTTTAAGCAACCTACTAAAACTCCCCGATATTAGTTACAAAATGCTTTACGGAAAATACTTCACGGTTGGTTCAACTTGAACATTGAATTCCCATTGACGATGCTCCTCCACTTACTTCTAACTCCATGGATTTATCACATTACCGTAACCTATGTTGCTTAAAATAATTTGGCGATCAACCCCAAATCACCACTCAGAACACAAGAAATCTATTATACGTTAGGCATCCTTTCCTCTACTTTAACGGTACCTATTTTGCAGCTGTTATTGTAACCCAAACATTTCAGCATGTAGTGTCTGTTGTACAAACTCTTTATTTGAAGAAACTCTGGAGTTCTTTTAGATAGAATTAGACTCTAGAGTCACATAACCCGGCAGTTATCAATATAATTGTAACCACTTTTTTGACCGGCAACCATATTACACATCTAGCTGATGGAAAATTAGCTTCGCTACACTTGTTTGAACTGAACGATTACGAGCAGTTTGGACTTGCACATACTTGTGTTTAAAATTTATTCCTTTAGTGGTGATTTTACTAATTTCTTTTGTGAAAGAATTCACGGAAAAAGGCACGTTTTCTAGGGATACGGAAAATTTTCAGTAAAATGTAATAGAAAACTTTGTATGAAAAGAGGAATTTTTGTTCTCAGTGCATGATTTTAAAACTAGTGTTGATGTAACAAGTTTCACGGTATAAATGCACCTTAAGGCCAATATTTCCTTCCACCAGCTGCCACCCAAAGATGCCAGTCGTATCTCCCATGATCGACTCGGACTCAGAGGATGACACTCCGTTAGAGCTGAGCAGGAACATCAGCACAGTTCTCGAGCAACTTTTGCAGAACTACGATAATAGACAACGACCGGACCATGGAGGTCCTCTAAGTATACTTGCAATGCCACACATTTGATTCTTTCAACCTTTTTCCCCCATTCACCTCTTTTTTTAATAAAAAGTCGATTTAGGCTTGATAGATTGAACTCTCTCTTAAGTGAATTTTCCACGTTCCTTTAGGTTCCCCGACCATCGTGACCACTAACTTTCTGATACGCAGTATGGGTCCTATTTCTGAGCTTGATATGGTAAGATTCATAAAGCTTTTTTTCCTTCTTTACAAGTTCTGTTTACTACTAGTGCATTAATTAACTTTAAATGCTCTATTAGGGGACGTCTCTTACGTAAGTTTAAAATAGGTGGGAGGGGTTATAAAAACATTTTGCCAAATATTAAAAAGAGAGAGAGTCAATAAAAGTCCATTTTTGACTCTTAATTAAGAGAATATACGTTTTTCTATTTAAATAAAAGGAGATAATAGACAAACCTGTCGTATTTATTTGGAATATGTAATTTTTTTATTATTAATCATAATCAATTGTTACAAAACTACTAATATCAATAGTAATACATTATCATCATTGGTAATTAGTGGAATGAAGCAAAATATAATAAAAAATTTAACACATTAAAGAAGTTACTTAAAGTTAAGCGTGAAGGGGAGGGGTGTCATACCAAATACCACCAAGAGAAAGGCTCAAAATTTTTAAAACGACTAATCAAAAGTAATTTTTTAATTCATGATGTTTTTAAGTTTAATAAGCTGATTTATTTCAAATCATATTTTTATATTTCGCCTTAAATTGGGAGCTGAAATTATTACAGAACTTATAGTAAATAAAAAACATTAAATAATAAAAAATATTTCAAAACGTTAAAGTTGGTAAGTAAAATTTAGGAGAAGGTGCTAAGCCTTTTATCGACTAAGATACTTAAGATAAAATGAAGATACTTATCATTGGTGACAGACACTTAACTGTATTATTATTGTAACAAAACTATGTTCATTATTTGTAAATAAAAGTTGTCATATTGTCCTTTTTATCCATCTAATACCGCCGCATAAAAACCGATTGATTTATTGGACCTTGTTAACACCAGCCTCGCATACAATACTAATAACAAGTGACAAAATATTTCTCTATCGGAGTCGAATCGGAAAACCTCCGAAACGCGTGCTCTTCCTCTATGAAGCCAATTGCGTTCTATCTGATTCCATTCTTTTTGGACAGTTCCTTTTTTTGAATTGACAAAATTGGAAAAACCAGAATCGGCCCCGCAAACACTTCGAGTTTTATATTAGTCGATAGCTAGTGAGGCATTTGGAGGCCTCTCCTAACTTTTTATGCGGTCATTTCGATGGAGGAGTTAATCAAAATCAGCGCAGCTTTAATCGTTATCTTTAACTATGTAAAAATTAAGAAAGTATAGTTTAAAGTTACAGTATCTAGATATGCAATTTATATTTTACAGTCGATTCCGCTTATTGTGATCATGGTTAATGGTATCAATCGGAAAATGTTATCGAAATTGACCGGTTCCGATTACTCCTATTTAACTTAACGAAAAAGATATCGTTTTATACAATCAATATATCTCTTAATGTTATCAAAATAACCTCTTTTTGCCGTCTCAAGGCTAATTTTAATACTTAATCGTACAAAAAGAGTCATTAATTTATTAGTGTTATATGTTCCACTCTCATATTTTTCTTTAAGAATGTAAAAGTTGCAAAATACTATATATATATATATATATATATATATATATATATATATAATATTACATTCTAAATTATTTTTAAATAATTAGAAAATGAACACAACATGCTGGCACCCGGGGTTCCTGATGAAGTGGGTGCCGGCTAATTCTTTGTTTTTTTTAATTTTTGTTGTCTGGGTCTGCTTCTCAGGGTAATTATGCCAATTTTGATTAGTAATCGATGAATTTTTTACTTATATAATATATATATATATATATATATATATATATATATATATATATATATATATATATATATATATATATATATATATATATATATATATATATATATATATATATATAAGTGCAAAAATGAGAGAGCAAAAAAGATATTTCAAAATTTTAGTTAATAATTGGAATAAATAATTAATAAACCGTTGTGGCTGAGTTTGGGATCAGCTTGCCGTTCGTTAAAACGGGAGTGTTGGTAAAAACGAGCGTCTATTGTATAATTATTCTTTTCACATTATTAACAAATCGTTATCTTTAAACGGAATTGAATTTGCTTTCCCAGGAATATTCCATGGATTGCTACTTCCGGCAAAAGTGGACGGACCGCCGTTTGATGTTCGAAGCTCCTATCCCAAGTCTAAGTCTAAACATCAAAATGTTGGAAGGCATTTGGAAACCAGACACTTATTTCCATAACGGTAAAGGTTCGTACCTGCATACAATCACACTTCCAAATAAGTTGCTTCGGATATTCCAAGACGGACAAGTTCTTTACTCAATGAGGTATGATTGAACTTAAATCTGATAAAATTTTGTTTATCGACCGATTCACATTGGTTTGGAATTTTTATTACAGGTTAACAATCAAAGCTACGTGCCCTATGCTGCTGCAAAACTTTCCAATGGATAAACAATCCTGTCCTCTCGTATTCGGAAGCTGTAAGTTACTAATGCACGATTAAATATTCTAGGATATTAACTTTCGTTTTAAAACCAAATTTGTAATATAGACAAAGATATCGAAATATACTCTATATAGACCGGGAGCCCACGACAAAATCAATGTGTTATTTTATTCACGCGCATATTAATAGGGTTAGTAGTTTTGTTAAAGTAAGACCGCTGCCTGATATTAGCTAGGTTGTCCGGCGGGACATGCGTACTCCACACTATGTCAAACGTGTCGAATTTTAGGAGGTGGGTGAAGAATTATTTTATTCAACCTAAAATTTTTATGAGAGGTAGTTTAAAGTGTAAATAATCAGAAAAAAGCCAGTCTTACACCTGGTCGAACATTAGTCCAGTAACCTGGTAGTTATTTTAGGAAAAAACACAGAAGTTTTTTCTCAACGGTGTTATATGTTTTGGAGGGTGCTGAATCCGAATCTGAGCTTTACATACAAAATTTTGAATGGCATTTTGGTGAAAATTTGAAAAGACGCTAAATTTTCACCCCTTTGCTTGTACGGAAAGTAGGATTTTCTCATGAAAATGTTAAATACGAAAAATAAAGGAAATAAGACAAGCGAAAAAATTGTCAATTAGCTCCCCAGGTGGTAGACTGACTTTTTCTGATTATTTATACTTTAAACTACCTCTCATAATAATTTCAGGTTCAATAAAATTCTTCAGCCCCTCCTGAAGTTTGACATAGTGTGGAGCATGTTTGACATAGTCCCGCCAGCCAGGTGTAAGACTTGACTTTTCCGCATTAGAATGATGTAATCTATGGAATCTGGAAGTCTCGAACAGAATAAAATTATGCGTGAATTTTTGTCGCGGGCTCCCGGTCTAATAGAGATGAACGATGTATACTATGTATAATTTTCTTTAAACTACAACTTTAAATTAGTTTGTTATAGTATGAATTTCAACAACCAATAACATCGGTAATTAAAGTCCCATCCTTTTGGGAAAGGTATCAACTTTATATTCTACCGGGGAAAATGTCTCATAATAAACTAATTTATCATATTATCGTCCTAACGGACAAATTTACCATTTCAACAAGTTGAACCTGTTTATTGTTTATTTTAGATGGATATACTGTGGACCATCTGAAGTACCAATGGGACCCAAATGGAGCTGTTAGTCTTAATGATGGTCTGGTTTTATCTCAGTATGACTTGATAGATTTTCCGTGGAAAAATGCTACAATCTCGGCTAAAACAGGTGACGGCACAATTTTTATTACCCTTGTTATTTTTTACTATAATATTTATTTTTCCTATTTCTATTACGAATGATGCTTTACAATTTTTTGAAGTGTCTACACCGTCCAGACTTCGTCTAACCTCTCTCCTTACTATTTCTATCTCCATCCAGGAATGTTTTCAGTTCTCAAAGTTAACTTCAATCTGAGAAGACATATGGGCTATTTTCTAATTCAAGTTTATGTTCCTTGTATTCTCATCGTTGTTTTATCATGGGTGTCTTTTTGGATAAATCGAGAAGCTACAGCCGACAGAGTTGGCCTTGGTAAGTTCAAAATAATATCCATAAAATAACAATTTTATAAAACCATTAACAGTTTTTACGTTTTGGTTGAGATTTAAAAATAACGATATCTTATTGGTTTAAAAAATATATTAGTAAAACTCTGTGTATACTGATCCGTCTAAATCTACGAGTAAACCCATACAATTTTTAAAAACTATTTTCTGAAGTCAACGTAATATTATAACAATTTCAATTTAGTCTCAAGTCCATGTAATTTTACAAAGATTTTAAAGATTAACTCGTCAAATGCAACAAAAGCTCCTCCATTGCCTCCTGCGCTTAAACAATTTAGTTACGAAATTTCTATTTTAATACAAAAACTAAAGATATTCTAAAGGATACCTTATGCACATCGCTTATACTACTTTATGTTTGGGACCTTTGAATTGTCTCTTTTTTAGGAATCACCACTGTCCTAACTCTATCTACGTTCGGGTTGGATACGAAGACTGATCTTCCAAAAGTATCCTACCCAACGGCGTTAGATTGGTTCGTGATTATGTGCTTTACCTTTGTGATTGCAACTTTGCTGGAGTTTGCAGGGGTCCACTACTTCACTAAGATAGGCAGCGGGGAGATCCCGTGCATTGAATCAGACGACGGTCTCAGCACAATCAGCGGCAGAGACGGGGTAAGTCCTCTTTTCCACTTTTCATTCAGTAAATCTACTGAAAAAAGGGTCAAACCGGTAAAAAATTGCTGCAACATTTGGTTTTTCAGCGGTTTTCACTTGGAAATGACCTCAACAATAACATACTAAAAATCGGACGAAATCAGTCCGCGGGAAGATTCATTTTTTTAATGGCCGAAAATTTAAAAAAATAATAATAAATTAAGAGTTATCTAGACTTGTGATGCATATTTATGGGCTATTTTAAGTGCTGAATACGAATATTTCATTTAAATTTTTAAAAAATTTAAAATATAAATTTTTAAAAATTTATTAAAAAATCGGATACTTGAAAAAACTAAAACATCGTTCAAAAGCACAAAACAATAGCAAAAGAAGTAATTCAAACGGTTTCCCTAAGAAATGACATAATAATGACATTTTAAAATTGGAAGATAATCGGACAGACAATAAAAAGTTTAATTTTTTCAAATTATAAATATTTTTGGCCTCAGAAATTGACCTTTTAAAAAATTCTCGTTTAAAACGTTTGAGGCATTTGCCAAGGTCATTTTTCCATGAATGTTGTTGTTATACTATATCCATATAACATAAAAAAGCACAATTGTTTATTAAATCAGTGGTTAATTAATTAATTAAAATAAGTATTGAAAATATAGGTAAAATATTTCAATCAAGTGACACAGAAAATATTTTGACAATATTTGGTAACACAATATTTTGAAATTAATTAAATTCACAAAAAGGACAAAATATCTTTCAAAAAAATTAAATTTTAAACAAATTTTTAATTTTTAATTTGCTTCGGCCATTTTTTACAAATTAACAAAAATTAAACTCTCCTAGACCGATTTTGTCCAATTTTTTGTATGTTATTGAGGTCATTCCCGAGTGAAATTTGTTGAAATGTTGCAATTCTGTACCGTTTAAGTTACATTACCTAGACTCTTTGTTTTGTATTATTTAGAATTGGGCATAAAAAAGTTTGCAAACTTGTCAAAGCTTTTTTTTAACGAAACTTCATTCAACTCTTGGTATACGAATTATTTCCAAGGGGATTTAAAAGGGGGAATTCTCACCAATCTACAGGGTGTTCCAGATAAGTGTTTCATAATTTCTAGGAGGGGTAGGACTCACCTAGACTACTCAGAATCAAGTAGGAATGGGGGGTTGGAAATGCACCTCTAACGAACTAGGGGTTTTTCTAAGCGGGCATGGGAAGTTTTAAATTTCCCTGTGGAAATTGACACGTAACCTTTTAATATCGAATTAAAACCATCGATTCGACATAAAAACCACTTAACGAGCTGAAATTCATCTTCTTAATTGGTTTTTATGTAACAAATGCCGGAACCGATGGTTTTAATTCGATATTAAAAGGTTACGTGTCAATTTCTACTGTGTATTATACAACCTCCCAATGCCGGATAGCTCGTAATACTACGTTCACACAAGAAAAGTTAAACTAGTTTAAGTGCCAATCTACTAGTTTAAGTAAAGTATGTGTGAACGAACTGTAGTAGATTTAAACTAGTTTAGCGAAGATAAACTGACTTATCTTTAAGATAGTTCCCCAAACTCTTAAAGAGTTTGAATCCCTCGTGGCTCTATTTACTAAAAGGAATAAAATACAAAAAAAACTACCAAACTTCTTTTCTTGATGTCGCATTGGTGCATCCGTTTGTAAATTAAATATATTTTTGAAATTTAATACATTTTGATAGGGAAATTGGACAACACAAGCAGAAAAATTCGTATTCTGCAAATATAAACTTCTCCCTTAAGTGAAACTATCTTAACTTTTCCTATGTGAACGTAGTATTAGGGGTGCATTTCCAACCCCCTTCCTGTGTGATACTGATTCGTCTAGGTGTGTCCTACCCCTCCTAAAAGTTATGAAACACTTATCTGAAACACCCTGTATAATCACAAGTGATAGTTTTCCTGCGATCATAACCAAGCAACGGTTCCGTAGTGTGACAGCGATTGCAATCATTGTGCAGTTACAATTGTAGCGACATTAGCTAACGATGATCGATTGTTGATTGACGTTACAATTATTACTTCACTATGATTGCTATCGCTTTTACACGGAGCAGTTGCTGGAAGATAATGGCATGATCGTTTGGTGAGCTCTCCCGTTCTTTCTGAGTAAAAGACTAGACTGCTGGAACAACCAGAGGAGAAAAATGGGTAACGTTTACGTAAGTCAACTAGAAGTAAACGAAATTGGGTCTTACATAATGAAAATTGGACGAATATTGAACATTTGTGCTGCTTGAGAAAAGATGTGCAGGTTACATTAAAACTGTCTATGATGATAAAAAAGCACTGTTACAGGGTTAAGCAGGTCAGCAGCATATCAAACCCCGATTTTCTTCTCTGTCTAAGCCTAGTCCACAGAGTACCAGAACAGAGGGTCCACGATCACGGCCATAGGTGATAATAGAAATCGAAAACACTTTGGGTATGCCTAGTGATTAGGGCCCTGGTGGCGTATTGAATCTACTATTCATGAAACTTACGCCTACGATGTCACTTCTTAAGAGGCAGAGAAAAACAATCTCAATCCTCGTATCTTCTAATACCCCTCCAAATGTGACAGATTGAATTGACACGTCCCATTCAATCACCAGCTGTGACCACCAAAGAATACTACCTACGCTTTTGTCAATCACGGACATTTGCAGTGTTATCCTCTATCATGCGATGGCATTTGAAAATAGCGTTTCGGACCTTCTTTTAGGATTTTCCCTCTGTGGTTTCATAGTGGTAGGGCAATATAACCGAATATGGTCAGACTTTTAATCACTTATTCAGTAGGCACTCACTTCATCATTCCCACCAACTTAGTTCCGAAAGGTCCAATCCAATAAAAAGTTAAAACTAAAGTGGTAACTTTATTTATGGCATTTGAAGGACCCTCTGTTCGACTTTTCTGTGTGGCAGTATTCTGATTGTTGCAGACTAAACAAATTTTTGATGGCTTTGGTATCTCCAGGTCTTGTCCCACCCAAGCCCATTAGCCAAGCGCAAGCGGTCTTCCGGTCACCTACCCAGCTGCCGAGACCTGCGCATCTGCTGCATCCAGTTCTGGAACTGTTTCCTGGCCAGCGAAGAGTACAAAGCGGCCATGCGGCGAAGAGTGACCGGTCGCCCCGATGCGGTCAACAGCGTCAGCAAAATCGACGAGATATCGCGTATCCTCTTCCCGTGCTGTTTTGTGGCTCTCAACCTCTTCTACTGGTTCCTCTACGGGAGCAAGCACCAGTCCTCGACTTGGGAACTCACCTAGTAGGAGTTTCATTGGAGTTATTATGGAAATATTACTTGGAATTTACCTTGCTGGAGTTCAGTTGTTGTGGAGTAATACTATTGAACACATCACCTTCTGGAAACTCGTATCCAGTATATTTATTTGAAATGGTGATTCAGCAAGCAGGATGAATACGGCTCACCAAATGCATTTGTGCTGTCTTCGAGTTTTCCATTAATCTGCATTATTTTGCATGAAATGTTTGTGATATTTCCAATTTATATGTTTCTTTTTTAAGCTTCCATAGTTTAAAATTCTTCGTCAATTTAATCAAGAATGCTACAAAATATTTTGCTTAAAATGCATTAACTTTTATACTCTTAGATATCTTAGATTTAAAGTATTCTGAATTCTCGCCGGGTTTTTTTTCATCTACAGGACAGGGGTGTAAACAAGAAGGAGATTTCGGGAAATACCCCCATCCTGAAACTCCTTATTTTTCGTTTGACCACATAATACCAAAACCGAAATATCGCTATTCCACTACAAAATTTCTTTCTGGATAAGCCACTGCTACAGGATGATATTTAAAAAAAATTCATGCAACAAACTTTAAGAAGTGGTATGAGGTACAATAATATCTTGAAGTAACTAATTGATACAGTAAGATTTGGAAAAACTGCTTAGTTAAAATCCATAAAGGAAGAGGAAGTTAGTGTTACAAATCTTATGGGGTATCATTTCGTTAGTTTGTAAGATGGTATATACTATATTTGTCTCCCTTAAAGAAGTTTTTCTTGCGTTTCATTTTCTCTCCATCTTAAGGTTAAGTTTTTTATGGGAAAAATGTACTCAGAGAAAATCATAACAAATATATCGCCTATTAATAAACTATAACAAGAACAGTATAGGTTTTAAAAAAAATATTTTGTTCAGTTTTTAAGGTAAGTGTGCTAACTAGCAGCTCAACGCCCACCTCCCGAAATTGATGGTTTGGATATCCTTAGTTGGATAACATGGTTAGATGGAGGATATTCCGTAAAGGATTTTCTTTTCAGCTTAGTTTTAACCATATTTTTAAATCCTAACCCGAGGAAAGGAACTTTCAAGAACTCAAAGAACTCTCAAGACACCAGAATATTATAACTACCGAACATATTCTTTTCATCATCTGTACTTTTATTCGGATATAAATAAGATGGTGACAACAAGACATTTTCGCCTTGCTCTAAAAATTATTACATGCCCTCTTTCGAAACTTTATTTTTAACTGGTGTAATTCTAATTTAAGTCCAATAAATGTTCTTCGGACTGATAGGTATTAATTTTACAATTAATATAACTTACTGAACAATAAACACTAATTAGTACTTGAAAATATATTTTTTTCTGTAAGACTTTTATAAAAAAGGGAAAGACCATACATCGCTTTCCTGAAGGCTTAGTTGGATTTTAAGACGTTTAAATCCTTTGGTTATACGGACCGACTACAAATGAAAATTAAAGAACTACAACTGGGCTCCTTGGTTGATATCAATATTAAGATTATTACTTGGTACTTGTGCAGTGAAATCTGTTATTTTTTCGAATAATTCATAGTCACCACTCTGAGAAATAGCAAAAGGATTTTAAGTGAAGTACCTGCAGGCCCGTATTAAGGGTTTTTGCCGCCCTGTGCATATCGATTTATTGCCGCCTCCCTATTTCATTTTGTATTTCAAGAAAATGCCCCTTCCCCATGGGCGGATTTAAGGGGGTGCAACGCACCCCCAACTTTTTTAGAAAATTCCATTTTTATAAGGGAAAATCATGTTTTCAAAGTCATCAGGGATAACTTGCACCTCCAAGTTCTCCAGTATGCACCCCCAGGGTTCACCATCTAAATCCGCCCATGCCCTTCCCATTTGACTCTTTTAACTTCCTTTGACTCTCACCATTTAACTCACCTTTCTCAGAAATAGTGGAATTTTCCTGTTTCACTCTCATAATGAATTCCTTTGGGGGATCTGGGGGTACCTCCCAGAAAATTTTTGAAAATATGCCCCTAGAAAACTGGGAATTTACTCACATTTTCCTTATGTGAAAACAGTGTGGTACATTTTTTTTCAAAACTGTATAGTGTGTAGAATTTTGAATTGGTGTAATCTGCCGCCCCCTAAAATTTTGCCGCCCTGTGCTACAGGACATGTTGCACATGCCTAAATACGGCCCTGAGTACCTGTCACCCTCTTTCTCTGCACTGTCAATTATTTTGTGGCTGAAATTATTCTGTTCGTTAGTCACCTTAGTATCAAAAACTACTATCTCCATTCGGCAAACTTCCGGAATCCCGATTCTTGGTGTTTAGATCGTTGGAGAAAATAATTTGATGGGTTTTGATCTTTTCTGCTCGATCAAGTCAGCGCTTGCGAACCAAAAAATAAGCTTCTCGAACGATCTGATCGCCAAGAATCGGGATTCCCGAAGTTTGCCGAATGGAGATAGTAGTTTTGATACTAAGGTGACGATATCTATGTAAGGATTGTCACTCACTTGAGCCGGTAGAATGACCAAACTTACTGAAACCACCTAATAAATAACAGTTAATCTATAATAAAGCCTTCCGAAGGGACAGAATAGCAAGAAAAACCAGGGTAATAGCATGAGTTTCGGTAGGAATGCTCCAAGCTTCATTACTAGACGTTGGAGAGACCTAGATGCTCATTTATTCCTCGGTATTTTCGTCATGCGCAATAGGGAACAATCATTTATAAGCCCTAGCAAGTTTAAAAGTTTTTTTAAGTTTTTCGGATTCAGGAAGAGTTGTCTTGGTGGGTTCCATAGCCAGTAGTGTTTACTATGGGAAAGATGTAAAAAATTAAATATCTGAAGAAGTGGTGGTAAGGCCTCGAAGTAAATGGGGATGGATTAAGTTTCTTTATAATCGATAACAACATCAAAATTCAAAGTATTCAGTAGTTCTTAAAATTCACTTCAGCGTACGCCCGGATGGCCTAGTGAGCTAGAGCGAATTGTTTCGAGTCGAAAGGATCTTGGATCGAACCCCGGTCACTGGGATTCAGTGGATGTTCCGTTCTGAAATGCCCTAACTAAAAGACACTTCCATTTATTTATTTTTTAAATAGTGAATTATCAACTTCAAATTAATAATAAGAATTTACTGGCTCCAGGAACGGATGGCTTGGTGTGCTGGCGCACGTCCTTGGTGTGCTGGCGTCCCACTTACCCCAAATGATGGGGTAAGTGGGACAACCCCTTTTCATTTATATGGGAAGTGAGCAAAGCTTAAAAGGAAGTAAGTGGGTCTTATTTGATCAAGTACAGAAATTTTCACCACAAAATATTTTATTGTAACTGTAACCATGAGTAAGAAATTAACTCACATTAAAATCAATATGACAAGGTAAGAATAGAATGAAAAGCAAAATAAATATTTTAAAGAACGTTTTGAAAGGCAAAAAGGATATGTTTTACTGTAACATATAAAATAGTGTTGAAAAAATATAATAAGGTTTATTAAGATTTATTTTGGCACTTTAGTAAACATTGTAAGATAAAAAAGAATTCGAACACACTAAATGAGAATGAACACTATTGATGAGATATTTCACTTAACTCACCATAACTTAAATTAAAACCCAAAATGCCGATCAAATTATTTATAAATTTTAATTAATTTTGAAGTGGTGAGTAAAAGGTCTCGCTATACTAAAAAGCAAAATTTTCTGAAAATATTGGGGGAATTGTCCCTATAACCCTCCTTAAATCCGCCCATGTCTTCAGTAATAGTTCCTATACCATTTGGGACCCTCTAGAACCACTTACATCATAATAAGAGGTCTCACTAGATAAAGAGGGGGCCCACTTACCCCATACTCAGGGGTCAGTGGGACCCCCTCTTAAACACTTCAAAATTAAAAATTTTGAAAAATTTCAAATTGCAGTATGCATTTTAGGTCAAACTCTGCACAGCAGTTCAATAAACTTTAAAATGTAATGAAAACTTACCTGGAAATACTTCTTTGAAAAATGCATCTTGAACTCTCCAAAAAATCCATTCTGGGAATCTTTTTTAAATTAGTTCTATAATCTTAAAAATTAATGAAACAAATATATCAAATATATGCAAAACTCATCGGTGCGACAAGCTGTAAGATAATCAATGCGAGTAAGTGCTAAATTTCCTGTACTTATAGTTTTAGGGGGTGTCCCACTTACCCCAAGTAACCCTAAATAGAAGCTCACTACATTTTTATGAAGATGTTTAGTAATTTTTTTTCTTAAACTAGATCTTATTTGGATATTTTACAGACAAAAAGAATTTTTGTTTGTGTTTTTATTCTTTTCATAAAAAATTATTGAAATATTTGCATTTGAAAGGTTTCTGCAATAAACAGAGTATTCAAGCCTATTTTCATAGCTTAAGTCTAATTTATTTAAGGATTTGGTAATAAAAGTGGGAATATTAGTTGAAAATAACATTTCCTTATTAAATACTAACCCATAAAATTAATATGGAATTCTTATTTTTTTCTCTTTTGGTTAGTTTATGTATAAATACCTTTTTTATAAATGATTTCAACTCCAGACTCAAAAATAGTGGTCAGCCGACTCAAAATATTAATATAGACATCTTCGAAGTCAATTAGATATTTGTTTAGATGTAACTTTGTGAACAGTAAAACGATTTTCAAGCCTACAAAATCTGTTAATTAGTACAATATTATGATCTAGGGTATAGATTTGATGTCCCCATTAATTCATAAATTAAAACTCAATTTATGTAATGTATAATTTAATTTCTTTTCATAGTTAAACATAATTGAATATTGTTTGTTAACTTGCCATATTTTAGCTGTAATTATTTCTGAAATTTTATGATTTGGTGAATGATTAACTCACTCATAAGCCAGTAACTTTGACAAGTTTGTGACCAAAACTTATTGTTAAAATTAAAACGTTTTTGTCTTGAAATGTAGGGATATTAAAAGTTTAGATTTGTTTTTATTTCAAACTTTTTAAATGCTTGATTGTTATAATTTCCTTAAAAATACCGTGTAACCAGGGCCTGATCATTGCCTAGGCCTACAAGGCCCGGGCCTTGGGCCCATGATTTTAAAGGGCCCCAAATTGTCTGAAAAGCATAAATTTTGTTTCATAACAGCTACGTCAATATTTTTGTAGTAATTGTATAAATTGTTTATACACAAGAAACCCATTTGGAATTTATCATAGGGCAGTAGTTTGATTGTAGTAGTCACCAGAGACCCAGTAGTTCACCCAAAGTGATTTTATTGAAGTAAACCAAATAATTTATCATTATCAAACCGCAATCAATTATACGCGCAGTCCATTTCAAAATGAGTGATGTCCTTCCAAAGTTAAAATAACTCTTTTTTACAATTTACTACTATTTTTTTCTTAATATTTTGCCATGAAAGGGCCCCCTAAAGTATCTGGGCCTTGGGTCCCAACTTGCCATGATCGGGCCCTGCGTGTAACCATATGAACGGAAAAATTATTTTTTAAATATGTAAAAGTGTTAAATCAAATCCTTATCAATGCACGAAAAAGCACTTGAAAAATAATTACAAAATTTATTGGTTGGTTTAGAAATATATCTTAAACATAAGATTTTTAGCTACTTTTTGAACAATCCCTAAGACAGGGGGTCCACGGGGTACAAAAAAATGTCGTCAGGGGGTCAACGGTTTAAAAAAGTTTGGGAACCCCTGATATACAGGAGGTGCCAAGATAACTAACTGTCCATCCCTTTAAATTTTTAACCCCTAGAGATATAATCATAAAAATGGTGTCTAGATATTGTAAAGTGACCATTCCCTATCCGATGCGATAACTTTTAAAGCCCCTTAGCGTCAATTTTAGGAGTTATAATTTTTATTTTAAAAAATTTTAGAGATTTGCTAATTTATGCAATCACAAAGTTGTAGAGAAGCATCGAATTGTAGGAAAATATACCTAGTGCAGAAAATACCTTAAATTTACATAGTACTTTACGTCTTAAAACGCTTCTCATAAGGCCAAAATGAGAAAGTTTGGTTTTTATGATCTAAGAATTTTTTTAGTCATTTACCTAAGTCGCAAAAATAAAAATTTCTAATTTTCGCCTAATTATCATGATTAAAATTCAATTTGATGACTTAGGTAAATTACTAAAAATATTTTTAGATCATAAAAATGAAAATTTCTCCTTTTCGTCTCATGAGGAGCGTTTTAGGACGTAAAAACCACGTGAATTCTATTTAGTTGAGCGTGTATTTTAGGGGTTTTATTCAGGTCATCTCTGCACAAGGTGTCTTTTCGTACTAAATCGATGATACTCTACAACTCAGTAATTGACTAATTTATCAAATATCTATTAGTTTTTTAAAATAAAAATTATAACTCCTAAAATTTCCGCGAGAGGGCGTTGAAATTTGTGTCATCGGATAGGGCATAGTCACTTTACTATACCTAGACCCCACTTTTATGACTATATCTGTAAGGGTTCAAAAGGTAAAGAGTGTGGACAGTTGAATCGTCAGTTTGAAAAAGAGAATAAGTCCAAAAAATGACGAATTTACTTTTTGTGCCTAAAAACATCTCCAAGCTTTTCTCTACACATGAGTGAAAAGAGGGAGGAAATATCTACCGCCTATCAGCAGATATAGCCCCATGAATTTGCGAAATCGATGTCCATTCATTGTATTTTTAAATTTAATTTGGAATTAAAGTTAATTTGTCTTTCTTTTCTTATTACTTATACTGCAAACTAAGCCAAAATAAAATTTGCTCTTAATTTAAAAGTATTTTCAAACTTTTTTTTATGCAGGGAATGTTTGACTATTCATATTTACTTACTCCATTGATATTGCTTTGTTGAAACGCCTGTTGTTGGTCGTCATGATTTGTATTTGTATTAATGACTCAGTTTCATTATAATTTAGAATTTTATTTGTCTTAATCTTTCTATTTCTCCCTTTTTTGGTGTGAATGAAGCAGAAATATGATTTAATTGTCAATTTAACGATTTTTTAAGATTTTTCTTCAGATAAAATGTCATAAGGTTGAAGAAGGGAATAAGTTCAACAACTTTTTAAACCGTAAAATATTTTTTAATGTACTTACATTTTTTTGGTGATTTCTCTATTTTCTAAATAGGGTTCTGAATTTCCATTAAAAATTTGGTGGTTATACAATGAAACTTCCATTACTTATACAGGTTTTTTTACGATTTTCTCAAAACTTGGTTATTGGACTTTTATTCCCTTCTTCAAACTGACGATTCAGTTATCTTGGGACACCATGTATCACTACTATATTAAACTACAATATCCATGAAACAATTGATTTGGCAAATGTCTTAAAAGATTATAATTCTAATTTGAAAAAGTTGAATTTTTCGGGTAAAAACGTTTACCTACTGTCCGATTTTTGACTACCTTTATTGTACCATTATTTGGTAATTTATAAGGAAAAATTGTTGAGATTGCTTTTTTTAGTTTGTTTGAGGTTTATAGCTATGTTTGAATTTTTTCAACGACATACTCTGATGTTAGTTGCTTTATACTATATGTTATTATTTAGATTTAATCATTTCCAAAGTAAAACTTCAGGTTTTCAGCAGTTTGCTTCAGATCTAGTCACAGATAGCTTGGGCAACTTACATGAAAACTTGTGAATTTATTTCTACCCTCCTCTGATTTTCCAACATCTTTGATAGTGACCTCACTAGTGCCTAGAAGAGGTCTCCTCTAGCCATTATACTACCGGGATTCTGAATCCTCTTTATACTGTCAACAACTACTCGAAGATTATACAATGAGCATTAAATCCCCTGATGTACAACTACTAATGTTGAACTTTAGGTATGCAAGTAAATATTCAGCAATTTTTGGTATAAATTTTAGACATTCTCTAACTTGAGGATAAAAATAGCCCCTCTAAGGGAAAAATATGATCTAAGGAGGAAATCAATCTTAAGTTGTAGAATTTATAAATAAGTTTTTTATCTTTGTTAAAAAAAATTTGAGAATTCATATAATGGTTTGTCTTGGCAAAGAATTTTTTCAATAAAAATGTTTTAGTAATAAAAAAATATATAAATCAAATGTTTAAAATATTAAATACCGATATTTTGAATTACAAAACATTTTTAGTATTATTGTCGATACTGTTATGGTTACTTTTGGAAAGATATATAGAGCAAATATGCATTTAAAATAAACTTTTCTAATTTAAAGGAATATTGAAATACGCTTAGTATTGTAAGCTTTTCCTATTTATGAATTTAATGCTCACTGTCTTTGAAACTCCGATACTTTTTCTTACAAAAAGTAGATAAAGTGGTGTGTGCTACAATTTATTTATGCTACTTTAAACGCGCTTATGACTTTTTAAAAGCAACCTTTTTAAAAAATTTACTAGACTATATTCAAATGAAATTCATATTTATGTGCATTGCTCCTGTGAGCTAAAATGACTAGTAAAAATTTATATGGCTGCGTAGTTATAATAAATTTTAAGCATATAATTGTATTTTTCTGATTAATGATTTATGTACTTTAATAATAATTTCCATTTTGTCTTTTTTGAAGTAATTTGTATGATTAAAAAAATACACCAAAGGCATTAAAATTTCAAATAAGAGAGTGAGTCAATAGCATATTTCTATAAATATTGCCCCTAAAATTACAAGTATTTTCAATTCCAGGGATATATAGAAATATAACTTTACCGTTTTCAATCTCCGCGAGTCTATTCAAGAAAGTATACTTTCCTATGATCCCCCAAAAAAGGAAAAAATGGATATGGATGATTTACTTTAATTTCTGAATTTATCCTACACACAGGAACCATGCATTGTATACAGTACATAAATTCAGTTATTGTTTTTCTCGAATAGACCCCATGTGATTACTACAACTTACATCATTCAACTCGTAAACCCCTTTTTTATAAGGTGACGTTTAGGGAAAAGGACTTTTAAACACATTTTTAGGAATCATTGTTCAACCTTTATTTTGATGTAATTAGAGTTTTTCTCAATTCGTTTTGCAGAGAATCAAATTTTATGAAAATAAGATGAAAGTTCTCCACTGACTCATTGTAAACAAAAACGCGAGTTTTATAGCACATATTTTATTAAGCTCTTAAAATATCCCCAGATCCTAGGGGTTTAAAATTTTGTATATTTTTTAAAGGTTCAATTCTTCCAGAATGATTATTACCTTTTTACCAGGAAGCAGGACTTTTTTTACTGTGTTAAGATAGAGATAGGTATTTTTAAAACTATAAAACATCAGAAAAATCATTAAAAAATAATTTAGAGATAATATTGTGTGCTTATTAAAAATGAACAATGGTTAAGTTCATACCTTTGGCATCAGACATACGTTTATCTCAGTAAATTGGAATAGTCAAAATTAATCAGTTTGCTAATTATGTCTCGACATATTTATCAATTGGATGAAGATTATTTAAATTTCTAACGAAAACACAGTATATTTGTCATGACATAGAATTTTGAAATAACTTCTGATTGTTTTATTTTCGTAGGATTAATTTTTACAGGATTTGTTTCAACAATGAACAAAATGCTTTTATAAGAGTAACTCTTTAAATGGAAAGCTCTCTTAGAAGAAAAATAAAATGATAATCAAATAAAGTTATTTATTTCTAATTAATGTTACCTTTTCAAATGTTTACTTTAAGATTCAATCAAGACTTCTTCGAAGCTGTGTTATTCGAAGACGAAGTAAGAAAACATTACATTAGAAAATATCTCTATAACAACGTTATTCGATCTTTTAATTTTCATTGATTTTTAAAGATCTGAATATTTATGATGATTTATATATTATATTAAGCTATTAAAATTAAAATCTTCAATTATAAAATGAGGAAGTTTCTATTCTAGTTTGATTAATTATAAATTAATCAAACTAAAGAGATGATTCATAAAAAAAATATCGTGCCGTTGTTTTTCCAAACTATGTATTGTCGGTCTAGAAGTCATATCTCTTAAGCTGGGTAAAACAAAACTTATAAGAGATCCAAAAATATCCTATTCAAGTCAACATCATTTCATGCTTTTTAACTATTATTTGCATTTAGTAGACTCTGCTTAATGGGATTACATTTAATGTTATCATTCGGATAATATTATCGAAATTGACTGGTCCGATCACACCTATTTAAATTAACCTAAAATATATCGTTTTACGTGATCAGTATATCATTTAATGTTATCAAAATTTGGGGATATCCCATAAAAACCTACTTTTCTTGTTGGGAATCCAATTCAAAACATAAGCATTCAAAATGAGTCATATACAGTCGGGATTTTAATGTTAACACACGATTTACACTGTTTGCCATTTTTCACTATAAAACCGCTTATTATAATCAATGGGATTATTGTTATCATTCTGATCTTGAACAAATGTGATCACATTAAGCGCAGTCAATGGTATCTGATCAGGTACACACTATTTGGTTGTGCCCCTTTTTTTAAGTTACGATGCATTACAAAGAGCTATTCTTTAATAAAAGGAAAATGATACTTAAAAAAAAAGATATTCATTGCTTCAAAAATTGGATACTAAAATTTTAAAAGTCTGAACATATTTAATTTTTTCATCGAAATTAAGTCTTAAATACGCATCTGAAATATAAATAAAAAATTTAGTACGTAAAAGAACTGTAATTTCTTACCTTTGATTTCAAGGTTTCTCCAGGAAAGTTAACGAATCGAGCTAGTATATGTAATTGGGAATAACTCTGACTTTTTATTTAAAGTGTGCCCGTTTCTATACACTGTTTTTATTTCAAGCTGTGGCTATTAACTTTGAATTTTGTTACCATCTCCATTGTTAAACCAGGAACCTTCAAAATCAATGCCATTGATCTTCACACTTAGAGGGTGTTTGATCAGAACTTAAATATTGAGATAAATCACGCTTGAAGAAAATCGATGGAGATTGTCGAGTGTGATGGCAGAAAGGTGAGAAAAACTATTATGTTTACTTGGTTTCAGGATTATCAAGGGATGTAAAGAATAGGGTTTTCTTTAAAATACTCTTTCGGTATTACCTTGAACTAACATAAAAACGCAATAGTTTTTTTTGCTTCAGAAAATACTACAAATATCTACAGGGTGTTTCAAAAGTCCGTTTCACGGTTTTTATTTGAAATCAAGGTATCCTAGGGTCATGGAAGTGAGGTCTACTCCAAATGACTTACAGTGCCATTACGAGCGAAACAAAAAAAATCTACGAGAGTATTATTGCTACCGTTATAAAAAACTAACAGAAAAAATGTCAGGAAAGTAACGTGAATATTCACGGAGATATTAGTATGTGATAATAGCACTTTTTATGCCTCAAAAAAGAAAAAATCCAGAAATTTGCAAGATTTTTGTGTTGTTATTTAGTTTTGTGTTTTTTAGTTACTCGTAGATAAAGACAAAATTTAATCAAAAAATTTAAAAGACTTGCAAACTTGTACTTTTTTCTTTTTTGAGGCTTGAAAAAGGGCTGTAATCACATGCTAATATTTCCGCGAATATTCACGATTCATGGAATTTTTTTCAGTGAGATTTTCATAGCATTGTCAACAACACGTAATTGATGTTTTTTCTCTATCTCCTTAAGTTTTTTAACTTTTTATTTTGCCACTAGGGGCGCTATTAGTCATCTAAATCAGGCATGGCCATCCCAGCCCGTTTGAAATAATTTTGCAGCCTGCGAGAATTTTTTTAGACAAAAGTTAAAGTTTAAAAGGTAAGTTAAGGCCCCCCGAAATTCGGACAAAGTGTACCAAAACGCGTTAAAACCTGTTAATTAGAGTCGAATATCAAAATAATTTTCTGGGGGAGAACCTCCAGACCCCCCTTTAATACTAGAACTCTATTGTTCACAGCTTTTTTAGGATATTAAATTCAGCCAGGTGCAAATCCTACCTAAAATATTTTTTAATTTATGCATTGAACCTATTAAATATGCATTGGAGCTTCGGAGGAAGATTTGGGTGTACTCCTTCCCTTATAAATATCTAGCTGCAATTTTTAGAGAAAATTTGGGTCTTCCCGAAATGATTGTTACCATTAATACCAACAAATGTAAAATTTCGAATTAACCTTTTAAATAGTTTGGAATAAAAAAATCCCTGTTTATTAGAGTTAAGAACTAGTTTTGTTGGTTTTGTTTCGAACTAAGAATCTAAAGTTATTTAAGAAAAAAACAAAGATCGGGGAAAGGAGTTGGTAAAAACTGTTTTTATTAGAAGATTGAAACGTTAAATGTGTGAAGATTCTTCTCCTTTTCAGTTTCGAAAGAATTTTATTTATTGAATGTGTTAAAATATTTATTATTTAGTTTTTTTCTGCTGAAGGCTTGAAATTTGACAACTTGCTGCATAATTTTACTATTATTCTTTACTTTAACTAAACCTAAAGTTAATTAAGAATGCTATGGATAAAAAGGTGAATTATTTCAAGGTATATTACTTTTGTTTAAGTTCTCTAAATATGTTGAGAAATGAATTATCTCTTTCACGTTTGTTTTGTTTTCCAACAACCTGAACGAATATCCTGAAGTTAGTAAATTCCTCTTGACAGAAATTTAAGAGAGCATAGAAGATTTCGTCACCCTTCAGAAGATCACCCTCGTGTATATACGCACCTAACAGGCCATAATAATCCGTGAGCTATAAAAGTAGCGTTCCCTTTTCAACAAAAAGTCAAAAATTGCAGCTGCTGCGAGTGTTTCTTTTCATTTAGTACTGATAAAAGGTAAGTTCTTTGGAAAATCCTTTACCTACTTTGATGGATTCTTTTTTAAATAACAAGTTATTAACTGAATTGTTGAATTTGCGTTGCTCAATGGGAAAAAATGCATGTGTCTCATGCCATTTGAATATGGGTAAATTAAAATAAAAACTTAAATAGTGTTACTGTTCGAAGAACATAATAATAATACGGCATTTGATATAAAAAAGGAGTTGTGAGAAAATATTTAAAAAATACAGTGTTCGTAATATTCTTTTATATTTTTCTTCCCTGCAAAAAATATTTTATTTATATTTTATTCTGTATAAGACCTACCCTTAAAGTTTATAAGTTTCACCCTTTATCATGTTTTGTTGTATCGATAATACGATGTAATTATTGAAATTTGAATTTTTTTCCATTAAATTTTATTCCAGCTATGATAAATTGACAGAATCCTATTAAAAGGACCGATTATTATGAATAGGATTATTATTATTATGAAGATAGGACGGAATTTTTTTTGACTTATAGTAACTTTCAAAGCTTGGAATGTTTACATTAACTTGCAAAATTAACTAAACCCTCACCTATACCCTACCCAGGCCAAAATGAAGTGAAAAATGTAAGAGTTTTTTTAAATTAAAAACACACTTAATTTGATCTCCTTGCAATATTCATCTAAATCTGCTACCACTTTTGAAATTCTTAAATGGTTTTCTCTAGAAATATTGATGCCTTGATTTTTATAATAATTTATTCCACACATATTCTTAATTTTCTCCAAAAACCATACAGTAGATAGCTCCACAGTGTTGTTGTAAGTAATAATTTGTAATTTCTTAAAATTTATTTTAACAAAAATATAACACAAAATTTCATACAAAAACTACATACAACAAACCCAATCTTAGTATTATTTTCAGTATAGAAAAAACATTTTGTAATGTAATCTAACTAGAAAGACTAAAAAAATTTTGGAATTCAAAATCATATTTTGAATTATATGTTATTTTGTTATAGTAATTTTTTTATACCTTAGACTAGATTCAAAAATCATTTATGCTTTTTTAGACTAAACTATTTCTGCATTTCCGATTTGGACAATCATCTCTTATTCTTTTATGGCAAAATATTTGATTAATTAGTTCTTTCAGTTTATTTATAGCCCTTTTCTTGGTCACGGGGAAAAGTTTAAAACGCGGTGAACTCTTGTCCTACGGCGTGATATCTAAAGGGCGCAAAAAATTTGTCTTGGGAAAAATCGCAATTTCTCAGTTCTCTCGATTTCAGTGTCTATTGGAAAAAAATTAGCCAAGTATCCAATTATAAATGACGGACAAAATATTATATATTCCCGTCTTTGAGAAATTTAGAAAAACCGCAACCTGTTCTTACCCTTACCTACCCTACCCGGGCCAAAATGAAGCGGAAAATTGAACTTTTTTTTAAAAAAGCACAATTATTTTTTATCCCTTTGCAATATTTTCGTATTTTTAGGATAACCAAAGGATCAAGTGTTTGAAAAAATATAGTTCTCCCAATTAACCTATCCGTATACATTATACCCTGTTCATTTTGAACTGGCGTGGCGCTTGAAAATATTTCCTTTCCTTCCCCCACCACCGATCGGTAACCATAGCAACTATCCTCGGCAAAGTGACAAAGAAGGCTTACTATTGGCTGCTCGAAGAGCATAACTATGGTTACGCTTCTAGCGTGGGGGAAAGCACTTTTTCTTAAGCGCCAATTCTAAATGAATAGAGTATAACATATATACTGTGTTCTTCACTAAATTCCACGTCCATTAATATTAATTCCTTTAAGAGCTTTTTATTTAAAGCACGCTTTTTTTAAAAAATTTGGTATCTTTTAGGTGCAATGATAAATAAAAATATCTTATAAGTTTGGTTTCCTCTAACTAATAGTATTTAAATATTTGCTTATGATGTAAATCGATGCAAGTTAAAAACGATTTAGTCCTTTTAGAAGATCAGCAATTTAGATTATTTGATTATTGATAGATTATTTGATAGTTGAGATTAAATTGATTGATTTGATAAAATGCTGCATCTCTTGCAAGTTCTTAATAGTTTTTTTCACTCTATCTCGATAAGTATAAGTTGTTCACAGCGCCTGTTGGATTGAATTTAATTAGTGGTTTATTAGTTAGTTTCTGTCATGATATTAACATAAAAGCTTTGCAATTTTTAAAACAAATCAACAGTTTACTTTAAGGGCTCCAGTTTCAATCATTTTACATGGTAAGTGACTTTTCCATGTGTACTACTTTGACATCCATTTTTTCACACTTTAAATCATTAAGTTTGAAAAAAATTTAGAAAACTTTAACTACATATTAAACGCTATTAAACATATAAGCAAATATATGAGCCTAAAGATAAAGGGTTCAAATGTCCTAATATAAATATAATTTTTCCTTTAAAAAATGAAAATTTTTAACTTCACATGTTTTAAGCATAAAAAATCAATACAAATGCTTTACTTTCAGTTCTTTTCCCAAACCGAATGATTAAAATGAGAGATAGGCATGAAAATGTTGCTCAGTTTAAGTAGTCAGAGTTAGAGCATAGAAGTTTTTTTAACATGTCAGTACACAAAACAAATATTTTTTTGTTTACTCATTTTAACATCAATTCCTTTATGGTTTGAAATGGTTACCAATGGTTTAAAAATTATAAAAACGTTAGAAGTGGACCTAGCCACATTGTATAAGTAATAAATTATCAGCAATGGTCCGTTGTAAAGCATTTATCTTATTATTTCATTCAATAATTTTTAGCTTTTAAAGTTAGTTTATTTCTATGTAGTTTGATATCGTTAATCGTTCATCTATTTTAGTGACTCTATAGTCTATATTCTTTAAAAATCACAATTAAGAAAAGTTTAATATTGTTATATTTGTTCTTTAGGATAAAAATCCTGTTAAACTGTTCAAGAAGATCTTCAAAATTTGTCCCATGTTTCCAGCGCAGCTATGTCCATTTTTGAGAAAATAGCTGCGAAACTAAAATTAGCAAAACACGAACTTAAAATAGTTTCTAATGGATCATCGTTCTTTGAAAAAAATGACTCACTTCATCCAGAAGTGTTGATTCAAACTTGGCTGGATAAAAGGAATATCACTTGTGAAGATAATCCAACATTTGAGAAAAGTATGTTAGTAACCTTGTACGTACTTATAATTTTAGTGTCACTGTTTGGCAACAGTATTGTCTGTAAAGTTGTCTTTGGTCGTTTGGCAGCAAAATCAACAACGAATTTACTTATAGGAAATCTCTCCATATCAGATCTTATGATGACAGTGATTAACATACCTTTGATGCTAACGAGCTTACTTTTACAAAATTGGCCTTTCGGAATCTTTTTCTGTAAATGCATGCCTTTCTTTCAAGCATTATCAGTAAATGTATCTACTCTAACAATGACTTTGATCGCATATGACAGATACCAAGTCATTGCGTATCCTTTAAAATGTCGGCACCGTTTCAACTGCACGCTCTTTAAAATGTTGGTTATATGGTTAACAGCTGCAATTTTATCTTCTCCATATCCAATTATGAGTAAATTGGTACGAGGCATTTCTTGTGCTCGATATGTACGTTGTCAGCTTGTATACCCCAATCCACGACTTCAATATCGTAAATTCTTTTCAATACTAGCTTTAATTTATCAGTATATACTGCCTTTAACGTTTTGCGCAGTCACTTACTCTAAGTTATGCCACATAATTTGGAGGAGGCGGTCCATAGGATTTGTTACCCAAGATCAACGAGAACACCTCCAAAAAGATAAATGGAAAACTATTCGAATGTTGATTTTGGTGCTACTGGTTTTCTTTTTGTGTTGGCTTCCATTAAACGTGTATCATACTTATCAAGATATCCGGGGAGAAGTTGGGTTTCACAAGCACAAGTCAATCATCTGGCTAGTTTGCCACTGGATAGCCATGAGTAGTGTCTGCTATAACCCCTTTATCTACTGCTGGTTAAATGACACCTTTCGAAAAGTAGTTCTGGCTAATTTCAGTTGGCTGTGGAAATTGTGGAGAATCCAACGTGCGAATGATTCTTTTGAAGAGAGTATTCCTCAATTTAAAAACACCAGTATTTTATCCAAAGTGTAAACCTAACTGGATGACATTTTATCTTATTTTAGTTAGAAATTTAAAATCTGAATACACATTTAATGAGTTATTTTTTCTTCAAAAGAAAAATTTTCTCCTTTAAACAGCAATTCACTGCTTTGAGATTATCTGTAAATGATTTGCACAAATATCCTTTCATATTTACACCGTAGCAAAATTTTGGAAATCAATTAATATTTTCAGCTAGAGAAACAAACTTAAAATTTTTCAAAAATTCTTAAACTTGGTCAGTTTTTCACATTGTTAAAATGGTGCTTTGGAGTGCAAATATTAGCATTTTATAAATGAAATTGTTTTCCTAGTCAAAAAAAGATTCGGTACATCTCCTTGATCAAAATATTTAATAAAACTTGAAATTTTCAACTCCTTTAAAAATGATTTTTTAATATTTTTCAACTTAACTAAGTGCATAGAAATTTTTCTACCCTAAAGCTAATCCATTTTTATCTCATTTATAGTTTTACATTTATTCTGTGATTTTTTTTGTTACGTTTGTACATACTTAAATAGTGTAAATACTTATATTTGTGTTGATTGTACTATTATTCTGTAGATAGATATTTTTATTTTAGTATTGTCATTTTTATTATTTTAAAGAGAGAAATATTTTCCAGCCACCTTAACGGGTCAAATGGGGCCCCTGGTGAAAAATAAGTGTTTCTTTAAAATGTTGTAATTTTTTTGCTGTCAATAATAAACATTGATTTAAAGGTCGTGACATCCGGTCTATGATCATTGTTATGATGCAAGATTAAAAAGAGAAGTTGAACTTTTAATTACTCTCGATTCTCTTTTACTTGTAGAAGCCGCCGAAGAAAAAGTATCGAAATAAAGTGCGATTCCATTTATCTGCTCCATTTAAGAGTGTCAAGCTGTTTAAGCACCGAAGACTACAAATATCGCCAAAAATTTCAAATTAACCGATTGGTTTTATGTTTATACACTTATATTATTTGAATGTTTGGTGTTTAAAGTATTTTGTTTGTTTTCAATGAGACAGAGGACGTAATTGAACCAAAAATAAGAATGCTTTAACCCTTTATCTACTGACGGTATTTAAAAGTCCCTCCAACTTTAAAATTACATTAGAATAACCATAACCATCCTTACGAATAAACTGCAGGAAAACTTTTAGTTTTATCCTTCCGGGATAAACGGCAACATGGGTTCTATGATGATTGAGCGGGAAATGCGAATAGATTTAAAACTGAAGTTGTGCTTTCAGCTGCCATTTTGGTGGGATTCCCATGATTGTCATTTTTGTTCCCTCAAAAGTAGTTAAAGTCAAAAGGAAAGTGTATTATTTTTTAAGACTTAAAACTGTGATAAGAAGCCACATGTTTTATTTTTGTATTATAAGAATATTTTAGCCCTCAGTGCACTGACGCTACACAAAAGTATTAATTTAATTAATTATCTCAAAAATTATATTAAATTTCCCA
Source organism: Tetragnatha versicolor (assembly GCA_024610705.1). NCBI lineage: Eukaryota > Metazoa > Arthropoda > Arachnida > Araneae > Tetragnathidae > Tetragnatha > Tetragnatha versicolor. The sequence continues at coordinate 51,426,834 of JANDEH010000010.1, read as the reverse complement.
AAGAATATTATTATATTTATGGATATCCCTTAAGTTTCAATTTAGTGACTCAAAAAAAGGTATTTGCACGAAAAAAAATTCAGAAAATCATAATGGAGAGTAGATAAAGGAGTAATGTGGTAATTGACATACAGGGTGTCCCACGAGAAGTGGCCCAACCCCTTTAACTTTTGAACCCCTACAGATATAGTCATGAAAGTGGGGTCTAGGTATAGTAAAGTGACCATTATATATTCGATGAGATAACTTTCAACGCCCTCTAGCGGAAAATTTAGGAGTTATAATTTTTATTTTAAAAACTATGTGAGATATGTGAAAAAAGTCAATGACTAAGTTGTGGAGCAGCATCGATTTAGTAGGAAAAGACACCTTAACCAGAAAAATATCTTGAATAAAACCCCTTAAACGCACGCTCAATTAGGTTGAAATTACGTAATTTTATTTCTTAAAACGCTCCTCACAAGGCGAAAATACGAAATTTTTATTTTTATAACTTAAGTAAATGACAAAAAGTATTATTAGTTCATTAAAATGAAAATTTCTCATTTTTGCCTCGTGAGGAGCGTTTTAAAACGTAAAATCTACGTAAATTCAATCTAATTGAGCGTGCGTTTTAGGGGTTTTATTCAAGATATTTTTCTGCTTAAGGTGTCTTTTCCTACTGAATCGATGCTGCTCTACAACTTAGTCATTGACTTTTTTCACATACCTCACATAGTTTTCAAAATAAAAATTATAACTCCTAAAGTTTCCGCTAGAGGGCGTTGAAACTTATCTCATTGGATAGAGCATGGTCACTTTACTATACCTAGACCCCACTTTCATAACTATATCTGTAGGGGTTCAAAAGTTAAAGGGGTTGGGCCACTTCTCGTGGGACACCCTGTATGAGTTGCTTAGAAAAAGGTAAAGAAGAGCTATAAAAGTATCAGACTAAGCCTTCTGTGGGATCCTTAGAAAATGAGGGAGAGCAACAGATCAGATGTCCCAAACTGGAGATGGAAAGCTTCCTACACAATCCATACAGATGGGGCCAAAGAAAGAGAAACTAATAAGGGTGTTGGGATATTAATATACAAAACCTATATTACATTACTTTCTATCAGAAAAAGAACAAAATCCTTTTAGAGCATGAAATAAAAATTCGTGTTAGCTCAAAAAATTGAAAGAGCATTCAATAGCATTAATATACAAAGGGACTTGCATAAGTAGAGTACACAAATAACAATTCCAATTTCTGATAGAATCAATACTGAAAACTCAAAGCAATGGTAAAATAAATGCTTGAACTTTGAACTCTTTAGCAGTATATTCACTCATCAGTATTACTCTTATTTTGTTTAAAATAAACACGTTCTTTCAATATATTTAAGAGGTGAAATATAATTTTTTTTAAATCATTCTATATACAATCAAATTCTTTGGTAGATCTGCAATTAAGTGAGTCAAGGGGCAATCATGAAAAAAAGGATAATACTCGTTCACACAAAAACTATCACTACAACTGTCCATTTGTCCAGTTTGGTTTTCAAGGGTAAGATATGAATAATTCCTGTTATTGAAAAATCAAGAAGAAACCTGTTAACAATTAGATAACTTTAAAGAAATATTCTGAATAATATAAGTAAATCTTATAAATCTTCATTTGATTTTAATCTTACATCCTGACAGAATCCAAACATCTTGAGTACATGCATTATTATGCCAATTATGTCCACAGTTAAATATCAAGCTAAGGTATTCAACAATAACTTTAATCAGTGGCGGCTCGAAGGTAAAATTATAAGGGGTGCTGCTCCGGCGGTACGAAGTTGGTAACGTATTTTAAGCGATATAATGCCAAATAATATTTCTATTAAACAAACACATGGAAAAAAATCAATTAGAAAAGATGGGAACAATATAAAATTTCTATTTCACACTTAATAAGCATTCAAAAACTGTCACTTACCTATATTTAGCTAATTATTACGAAGATGAAGATTATCAAGAGAAGATGAACTAAAATCTACATTTTGAATTCAATTTGTTCATTATAAAAAGAAATAAAAACTTGGCTACAAAAAAGTAAACATAAATCTTTATTGACTTGCCGAAACATCCGAAAAGATTTTTTTCTCTCTGTTGAAAAGAAAAAAAGAAGCTATAAATAAAAAATTAAAACAGTGTTGGAGTGAGAAAAGCTAAAAAGCCAATGTGATTTATTAGTAGTAGAAATCGTATATTTTTCTTCTTCCCTCAGTTTGTTTTTCACAGCTCTCTCAAGAGAAAAGCTATCATTCTTTTGGTCTTTTCTCCTAACAGATTCGTATGCTAAATTCTTGATATTTTGATTTGATAGGATAGAGCTAGTGTTTTATACCACGTTTGGTATATTTGCGGGTGCTGATCGATCCGGAAAGAAATCTGTTGGCGAGACGGCATAGCAGAGAATAATAAATTGAAAAATGATTATAAATGACAAAGAATAAAGGGTGAAAATATATTTTTTTAAATATTGTAAAGCAAATAAAAATTGGAATTTCGGAAAATTTTGGTTGGGGGTGCTGCAGCCCCGCAGCCCCTTTGAACGAGCCGCCACTGATTTTAATTCAAAAGAGTCAGGTTTGATGTCAATGTGGTTGCAAAGGCTCCTCTTTTAACTTCCATGGCATTTATGTAGTCTACTCTTATAATCTAACCCCATTAAGCCAAAAAAATAATACTCCAATTTTAATAAATCTAGGGAAAGTAATTAAAACCAACTAATACTGTTTAAATGCTTTTATTAGTGTAAACAATAATTGTTAGTGAATTGCACAATGCACATAGCATTTAAATCCCTTTAAATAATTATATAAAGTTATATTAATATTGCTTGATAATACTGGTAAGGATTTTCAAAGTACAATTCTTTGAAAATTATTAGTTACACGTTTACCCAACTTTTTAATTAAAGAACTTCAACTACTTAAGGTATCTGCCTACGTTCGGATCCCCCTTTTTTTTAAAAAGCATAATTAGTACCACCAATTACCACCAAACATTTAGTGTTTTCAATGAAGTTCAATGAAGAACTTAAAACCAATATATTAATAAAATTGGTACAATATTTGAAATAAATGGCAAATTTGTGTGAATTTTAACCTAAATTTTGTACTTCCGTCAACATGTGCTGACTCAATTCAACTGAAAGTATTCCCATTTCCATGCTACAGAATGTCATTTAAACACATAGCTACTAAATAAGCTAAAAATATTGGAGATATTTTGAAAACTGATCACTTTAAGGCAATTTTTGTAAAATAATGCAATTTTTTTTATTGAAATGACCATTAATTAGATCAAAAAGCTTCATAAATTTTTAAATTGTGATCCTACAGCTATAGTTAATAGTTCATTTAGTAGATAATAAGAAGTACAATGTTTTAAATAAATGTCATCCAAATACACCAAAACCTTAAGAAGTAGCAAGTGTTAACGTTCATATAAATAACTAAAAAACAAGCTTGGAAGAAAATTCTTTTAAAAATTTAATTTTGAAAATTTCAAAACATAAAATGTTGGAAAACCCTCAAAATTGACCAGATTTACAGGTTCTTTCTTCTTTAAGTTTAAATTTTGAAAGTTCAGTCATTAGTGGAAGTTAAAGTGTTAAGTTGATAGTTTCTGAAAAGAGTCATTTCAACGTAGGCAGGTACCTTAAAAAAGGATAAATGGGATTTCAAAAACTAGATAAGTCATTTAACATACTATTGACAATCAAGTTCTTAACAGGTTGACAAAAAGAAATAGTATATTGTTCATTCTTACAGTAACATTACGAGAGAAATATGTCATGGATATAATGGTGAAAGGAAATAAGAGCATTTTCTTTTCAAAACAATTTTCACACACATATTTTGAGAATCACATAAGATTATTACATTAAATGAAACATTGACCATTCATCTTATTAAAAGTTTATATTTTACTACATACTTACTTTCACTTTTCAAAAGGAATTAAATAGTAAAATATTTTCAGGCTTTTGGATTATGCAGATATGGATATATCCTTATATTTGATATTCATTCACAGAAAACTCTGTTAATTTTAAATGTATATCCACAGGGAAATAAAAGATCATGTCAGTTCTAAATCATATGAATAATTAAGCATTGCTAATATAAGCCCTTTAATTAAAGAATCAATGAACTCAAACATTAAAAGATAATATAATTACCTTACTAATATTTATAAGACTTCATACGGAACTTGTAAAAAATTTAAACTAGTTAATAGAATTTATGATTACTGTATAAATGTGTAAGACTGAAATTACTTAAAATATTTTTTACAGCTTAGTTTATTAAATGGGACACTTGTAAGTTTAAGAGATGAATTTTTAAGAGAAAAGCTCAAGCCCATCTTGAAAGATACTATACCTTACCTTAGAAGGCATAAACTTTCAAACTACAAAATCCAGTTTGAGAACTTAAAATAAATAGCTGAAAATATTAAAATAAACTGTTTATATTAATTTATTTTAAATAAGAACAAAAGTACAAAAAAACATTAAGGTATTAAATATGTGTGGTATGATATGAACAAATGAACATATGCATAAAAAATAAGGATGCTATAAGGCAGGGGTCCCCAACCTTTTTGTACCGAAGAGCACATACCAGAATATCGGTCGAATGGCGGGCACCATTTTTTTAAAGATAAATTTGGTGGGCATAGTTAACATGTAACACACTACATGTAATGCACAAAAAATTTAATTTTAAAAACTAATTTAACATATGAATATAATTAGCATTAATATTCTTTTGTAAAATGAATTATTACTAAATTGCTGATTAATTGCTTAATTATTAAAAATTTGCTTACCATTTAATGGGATAATGGAAACCTGAAATATTTTATTATTGCACACAAGCAGCGGGCGCACCTTGACCAATCTACGGGCTCCATGGTGCCCGCGGGCATAGGGTTGGGGACCCCTGCTATAAGGAATACTTAAATAGAAAATAGCAACGACCAAAATATGAATCTGTCATTGAACAGCTGTTTTCTTAACACAGATAAAAAACATTTTAGTTAAGACTAATTGATGATACACATAAAATACAGTTATCACAATCAAGTAGTTTCCTTTTTAACATAATATTAAGCTTATCTAATTATCTAGCTGAGGAAAATAGGGCTTGGAAGGTGAACTGACAATGATATCAGAGCTTTGTGCACACGGTAGTGAAACATCCAGTCCATGAGAATGATCTTTATAAGCAGGATTTTCAGAAATAAGCTGAGCTGTTAATGATGATGTTGAAATAACAGATGTATGATGAAATGCAGAACAAACATTAATAGCTGATGTAGCATTAATGATACGATGAACATTTTGAGGAGAAGATTTTGGAGTAACTTCAAGTAATCTTTGAGCTGCCACTTTATTTAAAGCTGTAGTGTTTTCGTTAATACGAGTATCATGAACGTGCATATGTGATGCACTTAAATTAGGAAGCAAAGGATTAGATACACCAGTGGAAAATTCTACAACAGGTATCTCACATGGCAAAGGGCATGAATCAATAGCTTCTCTCCTGACTAACTGATGGCTTTTATCTCTGCTATACTGACTGAAAGTTTCTTACATGCAAGGAGGAATAAAATTTGCTTGTTTACCCAAGTCAATGCTTTCGTCAATTGCAACACCAGATGTTTGGTTCTGATTGACACTGAAACCACACTCACTAGCACATTGATCAGTTGAAGAATGAAATGCACTAGCATTTCCTGAAGCTTCACTTCCAGTTTGACTACTTGCAACAGCACTTTGAGTATTTTTGTTATGGAAGCAGCATTTCCTACCATAATGAGTTCGCATATAATGCATTCGTATGACTGAAGCTCTTGTTGGTGCCGTTTAAATAATTCTTGACGTTCTTGCTCTTGCCTGCAATTTAAAATACAAAGGTTAAAAATAAGTTAAAACTAAAGAAATCAACTAGATAATAAATCTTAAAGGCATGCATAAAAAGGGAAACTTTTCAAACCCTAAATCATAATGGAAAACAAACTTTACATACATTAAAGGAAAAGGTAAATGAAACAAGTTGACAATTCAGTTAAACTAAATGAATTAAGAAAAATAGCAACAAACTAGCAAGCTTAATACTTATTCATGAAAACTCAAACCAGTTTGGGCATTGAAACTTTGTTAACTAATAGCTATGGGCTAAAAATTCAGGAGATGCTATACAAATAAAATTATATCTTAACAGTTAATCAAAAATTATAATTACTTCAAGATAATCAAAATTGCCTTTCCTAAGCCAGTCCTGAATCCTTACCCAAGATTTAAATTCTCAAATGGTTTTCCTCAATAATGGCTATTAACATAAAGCTAAAATGTAAACACAAACTTCAATCCACACATACCTTTCTAAAATTACTTTAAGATACTCGTCATTGCATTCCCATATTTCAATGTTTTGATTTCCCTCTTCAGATTGAGATAGCTGAAAAAAGAATAGAAGGGCATTTTTGTAAAGCTACTAAAAAAAATCTGCAATTTAGACCAGTGGCCGCATTTACCGCTAACCTTACCGATGGTTAACTATAGTCTGTTCACTTAGAATTGGCGCCTGAAACAGGATCAAAAACCCTCAATAACGCCTAATAACGCTTATCACACAAATTCTGTTACCGATTTTTTTTACAGTATTTTAACTACTTCTGTTTCGGCTGCCTCGTCATTGCACAAGAAAATCGATGATAATTACAGTAGTAACTGCTTCTAATACGTCTCAGGCGCCTATTCTAAATGAACAGAGTATAGCATTAAAACTACCGATTAGCAGTTAAAGATTTGAAACCAGTGTTCTGCCAATCAAAAGATTGACTCCTGGTTAACTGTTCGCCGGGTTAGCTTTGCAAATACGGACCATAAGTCTCAATCCTGCTGCTTTCTCTCTAGCAGCACATAATATTTATTGGCTAGATTGGTTCAATTTCAACAGATAATAAACTATTAATTTCATATCATAAAATATCAAACAGCAATCAATACAGTGTTTTACTTAGTACATTTAATATACAGGGTGCTTCAAAATTGCGTTGCACGGCTTTTTTTCGGAACCAACGTCTCCTAGGGACATGGAAGTAAGATCTACCCCTAGGTAAGTGAGCCTGGAGAATGCACTGAAATGACTTACAGCGCCCCTAGTGGTGAAATTAAAAAGTTTAAAAAATATAATTTAAGAACTAAAGGAGATAGAGCAAAAACCTCAATGAGAGTATTGTTGTCAACGTCATGAAGAACTCACTGAAAAAAATTCATGAAAATATCTTGAATATTCGCCGAGATATTAGCATGTGAAAATAGCACTTTTTCAGGGGTCAAAAAAATAAAATTTCAAGTATTTGCAAATTTTTTGTTTTTTTGATAGAATTTTGTGTTCTTTAAACTAAAAAAACACAAAACTACAAAATAACACTGAAAAATTTGCAAAAATGCGAACTTTTTCTTTTTTGATCTCTGAAAAAGTGCTATTTTCACATGCTAATATCTTCGCGAATATTCAAGATATTTTGATCAAATTTTTTTCAGTGAGTTCTTCATGACGTTGACAACAATACTCTCACTGGGGTTTTTGCTCTATCTCCTTTAGTTTTAAAATTAATTTTTTAACTTTTTAATATCACCGCTAGGGGCGCTGTAAGTCATTTCAGTGCATTCTCCAGGCCCATTACCTAAGGGTAGACCTTACTTCCATGACCCTAGGAAGCGTTGGTTCCGAATAAAAGCCGTGCAACGCAATTTTGAAACATCCTGTATACAGGGTGTTTCAAAAGTCCGTTTTAACAAATTTGCAAGTTTTTTCAATTTTTTTATTAAATTTTGCCTTTATTCAATTAAAAATGCACAAAACTACACAATACAACTGAAAAAATTTCAAAATTCTGAACTTTTTCTTTTTTGATACCTTAAAAAGGGCTATTTTCACATGCTAATATCTCCTTGAATATTCAAGTTTTTTCATGTATAATAAAAGAGTATGATTACTTTATCATATCTAATTTTGCACATTCTCGTTAAGCTTGAAAGTTTCAATAAAACCCGGAATTCATGCTAGTATAAAACAGATTTCCAGGGCTACCCCAGAGAAGTAGCACCACTGTTGCAATGACCACATGTAATTGTGGCCTCAGAAAGGGTTCCCTTACAGAGGTTCTACAATAAAACAAGTATATCCCCTATATACATACCTCAAAGTTTTTCTTTTCTTCAGAATCTAGAGAAGAATGCAGTGGGTTGGCGTTAGCGTCTTTCAAAATAGGTTGTTGCATGTGCATGGTTTTACTAGCTGTGAAAGAATGCGCTGTTTCAAAAGGTGTTTTCAAGGCTTGAGGAAGAGGAAGAACTGAATTCATTAGAGAAGGTCCTTGACTGAAGTTTGATGCAGGAATGGAAGCAGGAGGAAGAAACTGATTAACAATTGGAAGAAATTGTGAGGAATGAGGCACATTGATACCAATACTGTTGGTCAGACTAGTGTTCAGAGTTGCACTACAACAAGAGTATTGCTTTTCAATGTCACTTTTTCCAAGCAGAACGGATTGATTTTCAGATTCATTTATAGGGACAGAGGGTTTTTCAGACTTATCACACAAATCAAAATCTGATTTTGCAGAGTGTTTAGCGGTTACAGTAACATCAGAAATACTTCGATATAGATTAGTAACAGCTTGTGAATAAGGAACAGCTGCATGAGAAGTTGTTGACATCAATTTCGGATTGCTAGATGAATGTTGCAATGCATAACATTGGGTTTGTCCACAAGTACTGGCTACATTAGTGTGTAAGTGGCAGTGGCGGATCCAGAGACTTGATTTTGGGGAAGCGATTTTGCCGCTGCCAATAATTGGAATATATAATGTTACGGGCAATGTGATAAATCGGGCATTATTAATAATGCCCGAAGTGGAGGAGGGCAATGTGATAAATTCAATGGCATTTATCAATGAAATTTATCTATTTGCCCGCCTCCACTCTGGGCATTATTAATAATGCCCAATTAATCACTTTGCCCGGAACATATATATAATATTTAAATTTTTCATCATTAAAAAATTATAACAACTACTGAATATGTTAAAGAAAAAAAATTTAACGAGTTTTGCATAAAATGTAACCAATTTATCATAGTAATAACAGACACTGTACTAGTATCAAAAGTAAATTAGAAATCTCAGAATCAAATCGTCTAACTTACCCACAAAAAAGGTAATCCTTTCTGAAGAAAATCTCTCCACAATCTTAAGCAAAAATTAAACAGAACACGGACAAGAAAGACAAGGAATTCTCAGTGACAAGTACGCGTCGCGTTAATGAAGTGAATGACCCCTGAAAATCCCAGACGGTGGAATGGGGGTGTACTTGTGTGGGGTAGGGAGGATCTCTGTCGTGACGTCAATAAATCAGAAATTATTTATGTTTTGACCCCCTCTCTGTCTTTTCGCGCGCGGCCGTTTCTCCCCCTTTTCTCTCTGCACCTACTCCGTGCAAGTGATCCTTGACCTGGAGGATTAGTTTTCGTGGGTGGCGAAGGAAGCGGGGACGAGACGAAGTTACAAGAAGTGAAAGCAAAATCGAAATTGAGCTGATTCAAATGTGAACGATGCATGAGAGAAAAAAAATGTAAAACATTGAACTATTAAATTCAGATTTTTTCTTATTTTTCCGTATGTCTTGGCGGGCCACCGAATATCCCTTCGCGGGCAGCATGCGGCCCAGCCCTGCTCTAGGTGGTAAAGTTTAAATTTCAACAAAAAAATCAGGTGATTTTATATAATGATGAAATAATTTTTGCATCTTGAGCAAAAAGGCCCAAAAATATATAAAGAGAAGCAATAGTAAATTCTCTAAAATTTCATTTAATCTACTATTTTCCTCTTCGCTTTTAAATTTCAATATTTTCCTGTGAACTGGGTTTATATATTTATTATATCCATTTTCAACATTTGCATTGTTTGGTGCAAAATAGCCTAGATAGGGCGCGTGTGCCCGTAAAACCCCTACTAAACCAACCAACATTTCTCAGTTTTATTAGTAATATTAAACTTCATATAAACCCATCAGTTATTTCTGGGAAAATTCGCGAAATGGGTTTGAAGTGGGTGAAGTAATATTTTCTCTAAATATGAACAGCAACAGGTAACAAACATATCGAAATAGTTTTACTACACTATAAAGTTATTCCTTAACACAGTGGTGCCCAACCTTTTTTTTCACGAGGGCCAATTTGCTTATGAAAATTTATCTCGCGGGCCACATAAAAAACTATTTTCAGGATTTTTCTAAACATAAGGAAAAGTTACCCGTTTTCAATAAGTTTGCATCTGTTTGGAGGATACTAGTTCTTGTAAATTCGACTCCAAATTTTTATTTTTAACACTTAACCTTAAAACTGAATTAAGATGATTATCTGCAAGTCGAGATCGAGCACTAGTTTTTGTTCTTTTCAGAACAGATAATGTTTGTTCTCAAACACACAGTTTGTTCACAGTCTCCTTACATATAACACACAACGGTTTATTTTCTTGCTGAATGAAGAAATATGAATTTGTCCACTTTTCTTGAAAGTTTCGGCATTCCGAGTGAATCTTCAACTTTTTACTATCGGACATCTTTTCGAAGTTTGGTTCTAAAAAGATCCTTATAAACTGAATTCAAATGGCTAACTGAAAAACAAAAATTAATGAAGGATTGATCGATGTATTTTTGTCAAATTTTCAAAAATATTTTCAGCGTCGTTTATTGTGAAAAAAAAATTTAAATTTTTTGGTTTTCTTCGGAGCGGCTCCGAGGCCGTCGGTGGTTCCGCCACTGCATAACTGCCCCTCCCGTGGGTTGGGTATGTCAACGATCGCCCCCCCGTGGATCCGCGCATGTCTTTAACGCTAAAAACTTGGCGCATACGCAAGTCTGAACTTGCGCCAAAATTCAAAAATTATCCTTTCTTACCCTACCATAAAAGGGACTAAAACTAACATATATCCCCTTAATTACCCTCGCACTAGAAATTGGCATGCCATTAAGTCTCCCTCAGTGTTAATTTTGGGTCTAGTATATTGCTAGTATCCAGTTAGAGACGTTAGAGTGAACGCTAACTATTTACTTGTAATAAACAAAAGTGTAACATTCTAGGCGCAAGTTTAGACTAGCTGATGGTTGGCGAGTTTTTGCTATTTGGCGCCATATTTAGAAGCCACCTTATTCACTTAACATTAGTTGGGGTAACTATATAGTGATTTTTATCGCTTAAAACTTGGCGCATCAGCAGTTCTAAACTTGCGCCACATTCTACAACACTCTGTGACATTCATACCACAGAGTAAAGAGCTAACAGAGGGTCCAAAACGCGATTTTACTCTTTAGTTCTTATGTTATCACATAGTGGCGCTGCGGTACCAGAGTAGGCGGGATCAACAGGGTAGGCGGGAACTAAAGGAAACGAGTGATTCTCATTGGATATGGAACTTTGTATGGAAGCTGCATTTTAATAGACGAGATTAGTGATGACGTTTTTTGTTTTGTTTGGAAACGTTGATTCGATCCGTGATTGGTTACATACGGATCCGTACTGTCCGTACAGTTCACGGAACCAATCACAGACTGAATTTACGTTTCCAAACAAAACAAAAAACGTCACACTAATCTCGTCTATTTAGCAATCACTGTTGTTTTTCTCGTTTTTCCCCATGGGAAGGAAATTTTCCCTACAGGTTGCGAGCTTTCCCTCTGTCAGAAGCAAAGTTTTCCCTTTTTAAATTTTATTTTTAAACTTTAATGGCGGCGTTCTCTTCGTTGAAACCACAGAGTAAAGATAATTCAGAGAGTCCAAAACGCGATTTTACTAAAATAGTTCTACAGTTATCGCATAGTGGCGTTCCGACCCTCCAGCTGCTGTCAATCATTAGTGTGGGCGGGGACTAATGGAAACGAGTGATTCTCATTGGACTAAAACTTTTTATGGAGGCTGCATTTGAATTTCTCAATCTCTGCTATTTTTCCCCTGATCAATGAAACTTTTCCCTTATCGTTGAAAACTTTCCCTGACAATTACTAAACTTTCCCTATTATAAACATTGATGTCGTTTGTTCTGGCGTTTAATATCTCTTATTAGTGATTGTGGTCGCAGAAATGATCATTAAATGTGTAGTTATATGTTTAAATTGAATTAAATGTGGAGTTGGAGTTGTGAGTTCGATTCCAGAGGAACTCACGGTCCATCGTCACTTTAAAGAAGATGCGAGATAGTGACGTCACGGGCAGATCAGTATAAAAGCCGGCGAGAGATCTGAGCCTGGGCAGAACATTGGGTGAGTCCCTGGAGAGCGTGACATCAGAGAGACTTGTAATGTCTAAGAAATTATCCCCAGCGCATGCTCGAAAGAAAGATACACGCAACTGTTTTAATAACCGGGAAAATATATAAATTTTTTTCCCTCTTCAGCGATTTGAAAGTGGGCGGGGTTAATTGAGAGAGTGTATGCGGCGGTAGCTCGATTGTAGAGAGTCAACAACGTTACGTCATATTATCTGGTTAGTTCCACCGTTATCACATAGAAACGCCACCGTCTATGGGAAAACCCATGTTAAAAAAGTTGCCATTAGCGTCTATGGAAATGGACTCTCTGAAGTATCTTTACTCTGTGGTTGAAACGTTGAAACTTCGCTATCTCGTCATTAATTGCGGTCGTCGAAATGATTTGCATCATTGTCGAAGTAAGTCGCATTTAGCATTGTTTTGTTCATTTACTTAAATCCTATCATTCATCCATTCATTATAAAAATGCCTTTTTTTAAATGTCTTTCCTTTTGCTTTTAGATCACTGTTGTTGAATAAAAAACAATGGCGTCCAGTCAGTTGTGATTTCAGGAATACATCCGATGACTATTAATTTATTGAGGCTTCTGGGTATGAAGATTTTCCTTTAAAAGGATAAAAAAGTAAGTAGGAAATAATTGTTTAATGAACTGTTTTGAAAAACTAGATAAATTATAATATTTGTTCATCAAATGAAAAAAAGCAAACGATTAAAGACACACTACTATTAATTAAAATTTGCCGATTTTCAAATGGAAAAAAGTAAGCAAAAACGGGTATATTTTCTTTAAAATGGTCTGAAAGTAATCTTAAACAGTAAATAAAATGTTTATTATTTTTTATTAAACATCGTTTGGTTTAACTATGTTATTGAATGTTATTAATGGCTGAGTACTACTTTGTTTCTTAAATTTACTCCTTGAATTTTTATTAGTATTCAATTTATTATTTTTATAAAGCAACTTTCTTATAGCCAATAAGTTGCAAGTAGGTGTCAATGCTATTCTTGCCTTTTAATGATTTACTTTATTACTGAGTTTTAATGAGATACTTTATTGTAAAAACAATTAATGTTCTATTCGTTTTTAAGTTATGTTTTTATGAATAATTTAGATCTACAAATATCTTGTAATTACTGTTGACTTGTAAATCAAGTCTTTGTTCCTTTCCTTTATTGTATACCCTTCAGTTTATTGATTAATATTTTAAATGAAGCCATGATAAACTTTTTTGGAGTTTTAATTATTTAAGTAGGTTCAAATTACTTTCACTTTATAATACTTATTTTGAAAATAAAATCTGATGAATTCATCAACTTTCAGGGGCTTTTGAATCTGCATTGGTTGAATTCAAAGCTTTCGAAGCTTTCAAGAAGATTGCATTATATTACCCCTGCATGGTCAAAATTGTACCTTTTTGAGTTATTCAAAGTTATGTCAGTTTATGTAAAGTTTTAAGTAAAGTTGAGTATTAGTGTGTTTGAAAGCAAAAGCCTTATATCACTCAGATACTAAAATAAACAATAATCTGATAAATTATTTTATAAATAAAGAAAATATGTACTATCCTAAATTCTATTGTGGAATATGTTGGCAAAATCCCTGAAGGAAGTCAAAGCTTTTTAATTTGTTTAACTAAATTATTAAAATTTGCTGTTAATTTTTTAAAAGGAAAAATTCTTTATTTCTAAATGACTTGGAAATCACGAAAAATTATTAATGTGACTATATAATAAAATCTATATATAAAAAAAATCTATATATCTAAAATCTATATATATAAATATCTATTCAATAAAAATTTTTTTTGTTGCTACTTGCATTCACTGTGTTGAAATTCATATAAAGTAAGAATATTTTCCTATGTTTCTTTTAATCTTTTCACCTTAGAAAATTTATATTTATAAATATTTTTGAACAAATAATTAGATGATATAGATGTTTAGTAGGTAAATGGTATTTTATTTATTTTTGTAGAAAAACATCTTCATTTTGATAATACTATTGTTTTATTAATGCTTATTAGAATTGTTTATATTATAAATCACTCTTATCCATTTTATCTCACCCTACTATATGGAATTAAGTTAAGTTTTTGAATATATAACACAATCTAATGCATTTATTGTCAAAAAAAATTGCATTTGTTTATTTTTGGTAGAGTTTCCCTTTTAAAATTTTAAAAAGTAGAGAGACTATGCTAAATATAAAGATTTTTGTTCTGCAAAATGCTAAAAAATGCAAACTTTGATCATAATCACTCAATTAATCACCTCATTGTTTTAGTTGTATAAAAAAATAAGAATCATCTAAGAAATTATTCAGATCCATTGCAGTAAAAGGCTATTTCCAATTCAGAAGCAGAAGTTGGAGAAATTTCCTCTTTCCCCAGCGCGGCGCATGCTCAAAAGATACACGAAGCTGTTTGAAAACTGGGGAAATGAATAAAAACTTGGCACTGTATATTTGGACGGCTTTTTTTCAACTAAACTCTACTCTAACTTCCACGGCTAGGCGTACCATTGGTTCCATCACTAAGCGCCGAGACTGCTACGTCATCACGAGACCTACAGCGCATGCGCCACTGGCCGTTTTGGCCGTACAAATATACACTTCGTAAAAAAAACTTTTTCCCTCTCTAGCGGGCGGGGTTAATTGAAAAAGGGCAGGTTGCGGAGAGAGAGATTGTATGCGGCTGTAGCTCGATTGTAGAGAGTCAATAACGTTTCGTCCTATTATCTGGTTTAGTTCCTACGTTATCACATAAGGGCGCCACAGTATATGCGAAATCCCATGTTATCTTGTGGCGCAAGTTCAGACTTGCGTATGCGCCAAGTTTTTAGCGTTAAAGATGACTAATATGGTAACCCTAACTCATGTTAAAAGAGTTATTTGGCTTCTAAATGTGCCGCTAAACATAGGCTTACCATATTTTCTCGGGGCCAACCCAGGACATATTTTTGAAATTTCTTTATAAGTGCCATATCAAATTACCAAAGAATAAAAACTATTCAAACTAATAAACATTAAACAAAAATATCAAATTTTATTTTTTCATTTAACACTACTTTTTCAAAAATTGTTTGATTGACTTAATTTTTATCACAAAATTCACTGAAAGTAAGTTTTCTGAAAGTAAAAAAACGTTAGAAAACGTAAAAAAAGCAATTTTAAATAGTTTGGTCATGATTTTTTCATAAAAAAAAGTATGGCAAATCGTAAATGTATGAAAACCCGGACATTTAACGACCCAGGACATTTCCCCGGACAGCTCTAAAAACCCCGGACTGTCCGGGGTAATCCCGGACGTATGGTAAGCCTAGCTAAACAGCCAAAATTTGCCAAGCATACGCAACTCTGAACTTGCGGCAAAAAATGTTTCCATTAGCGTCTATGGAGATGGACCCTCTGTTAGCTCTTTACTCTGTGATTCATACATAACAACTCAACTAAGATTAACAACTCAACTAAACTCGCCTAAAAATGTAAACATTAAACCAACTTCCAAGCCAGAGCTGCGGCTGCGTGCTTACATTTGAATTTTCGTGAACCCGCGAAAATTCAGAACTTGTGAATTTATTTCATGCTGAAAAATATAATAATATAATTATTTGCGGTTTATATATTTGCTAATTTCAAATTGAAATTGTCTGCAAAATGCCGTTTGTGCAAACTAACGCTAGTGGTGATTTTCGAACCAAATTGGAAACACATTTGAAACAAACGAAGGCATGCATATCGGTAAGTAGTACTTGATAAAAAAGTTTATAGATAGGTACTGTTAAAAAAGTTATAAAAACCTAAGAATTTTGCATAAATTTAAATCTTCTGAGTAAGGTTGTAAAACTATTATTTATACTACTTTTTTTCTCCAACTTACTCTCAAGATATAAATTTAAGTCTAATTTAGCCAAATTTTAAGCTATCAATTGATATCAATCTAAAGAAACCGGGCCTTGACAACATTGTCAATGCTGTTAAATGGCAAGTAAGCAAAAGCAATTCAATCTCTAAAGCTTTTCCCTGACAACCCAGTTCTATATAAAGTCTTCATTAGCCATGTTTAACCACAGCTTCCACAGCAACATGATTACATGTAGCTAGCATTGAGATCCAATTATAATTTGCTAGTTATTACTAATTTAGGAACTTTTATTAAAACTGTTCCCTAATTATTAATATGAGTCGACCAGTTGCCTTGCTTACCCACAGTTCAAATGATGACACACAACCATATAGATCTAATTTGAGCTGTGGGTACACTTGCCGGCTGGTTGACTCTTATCGAAGCTGTGCCATAATTAGATCTCTATGTTTGTCAGTCATCATTTAAGCTATAGGTAAAAATGAAGGCTGGAGGACTGAACTGGTTGCCAGAATCCACTATTTTATAGTCAGGTCCGGTTCTGGTCTTACATATTGTCATTTGGAAGTTTTTCCTGGTGGGATGGGAAAAACAAGTTTGGTACAAGAAAAGGCCAACCCTGGGTTAGTTTTAACACACCGGGCCAATCACCAGGGGTTGGAAAGTTAGGGAATAAATGATTTTACCTAGTGTATAATGCTTAGTATAGCAACCCTAGATTCTATTACGATGTTCTCCATCTTTTTGTAGTGCGAAGTGCTTTCTCACTTGACAAGAAAGCATTTTGCCAAGAAGTCGCAGTTACCTACCTAACCCTGCAGCCTGCCTCCTATTGTTAAACAACCTTATATTGTTGGTCTCAGAAGGGGTTTTACTGTACTTACTATTTATTTACTATTACCCACATTTGGATATGGCCCTAAGTATAGACCTATCCTTATCACCGGTGATTGTGTTCCACGGTTACCCCCAGTGGTGGCTCGTAGCTAAAATAAAATTATAAGGGCTGCTGCTCCTGTGGCACCAAGTTGGTAACAAATTTTAAGGGTATGGTATTTCATATGCCATATTAATCTCTAAAAAACGTGGATAGGGTTGTAAGTAGAGATGGAAAATTTCCGGAAATTTTGGGCAGGTGGAAAAAAACAGGAAAAAACCGGTTTTTTTCCGGAAAAATTGGAAAAGTCGGAAAAATTGACCTTTTTTGCATAGAAAAGAGTGGTTTTTGAATACATATTTTTTTAAAAGCTAAATAATCATTCGTTGTATAAAAATCATTAGTCATTATATATTATAAGTTATTAAATCATTAAAAATTAATTAAAAATAATTCTTCCAAAATAAAAATATGCAGCGTTTTACGAGTAATTTTAAAACAAAAAAACTAGTTTTTATTATAAAATAATATATGTAATATAAATATATAAAGCATGTGATTGTAATAAATAACATTAATTTAATATTTATTTATTAAACATAAAGTACTTTTGATGAATTAATTTTGTATACAACGTGATCCAATAACAAATAACAGATGTTTGCTATAATATTTAACATCAATCTACATAATTGATCCTAACCTTTTTCACATAATCATTGCAATCATGTTTTCTTAGAAAGGTTGAGAAGT
Organism: Tetragnatha versicolor; assembly: GCA_024610705.1. Taxonomy (NCBI): domain Eukaryota; kingdom Metazoa; phylum Arthropoda; class Arachnida; order Araneae; family Tetragnathidae; genus Tetragnatha; species Tetragnatha versicolor. The sequence goes on along the minus strand of JANDEH010000010.1, from coordinate 51,408,977 downwards.
TTTAATTAAATTCTGCCAATTTAAAAAAAATGTTGAAGTCATTATAAAAAAATTAAAGAATCGTTCATTGTTTTGTTTAAATATTTTTGGAACTTATTTTTTTATTATTTAATTTTCATGACATTAATGTGTTCATTGCTCAATAAATACTCATACACCATAAATATTTTTTAAGCAACCCCGTAAAAAGCCTCCAATAATCCCAAACTTTGAAATCTGATCTAAATTTTTTTTTTAATTCAGATAAAGCAGAGAAATTTGAAGAAGTAGTAAGTCCTTCATATGCTTATGATTGTTAGACAATCTGATTTAATGGTTAAAATATTTTTTAAGTGCTGCATTTTATAATTAATATATAAGAATACCAAATTTATATAAATAATATTCTTCTAATCCTAATTGGTTGATATTAATTTGCATTGCATAATTATTTTTGTTTTTTAAAAAAAGTAAGAGTAAAATAAAAAACACTTGGATGTTAAAATAATTAACTTGCAGCTTACTTATTCCAAATTTTTTTTTCATGTGAAATATATTGAGTATAAAAAATATCAAATGAGAAAACATTAGAACGTGAATGTAGAAAATTTTTTAATGCTTACAAACTTAAAAGTTTTTAACTTTTCCCAAGTGGAATCCAACTTTTTTGGGGAAAAATGTTTAATATATGGTTAAAACTTCATTTTTAAGTAATTTATGGTATAAGAATATCATCTAAATAATATTTTAATTGATATTGGTTAATACATAAATTCTAAATTTAGTATTTTAAATTAACATTTTCAATTTTTCCGGAAAGAAATAAACCCTTTGGAAAAAAACTGGAAAAAAAACGGTTTTTTTCCCAAAGTTTCCGGGTTTTTTTCCAGCCATTCCCATCTCTAGTTGTAAGATACCTTACCTATATGTAATCAAATTTTATAATCGCAAAAGTACAAGGGCTGTCGGTAAAATAAGGTTCCCAAGGAGTTGCAGATGCAAGGAACACTGTTACAGCGCTGGCCACACCAGCGTGTACCTTGGCTCCTTTTCTACAAATTCCCACCCAGCTGTCTGGGATGATTATTAAAGGTTTAGCAGCTGTTAGAGATAGAGCTTTTGCTTGTTTCTTCTGCCAGCTCCGTTAGCCATCCCCCTTAGACGTCTGTTTTTGAATTATCTGTACCATTTGCGCACATTTTGTACGCTCCTACACTTTTCTCCGTGGACTCTAGACCACATATGGGTGACCTCCGGCCCACCACGCCATTTGTCCCGGCCCGCTGAACATTTTAGTACCAGAACAAGTTAAACCCTGTTTTTAAGATATAATTTCCAAAAAACTTCTGGGGGGATCCTCCAGGCCCCCTTAGAACTTGGAATTTAATGATTTAAAACTCTTTTACACTAAGTTAATCCAAATCCTACCCAAAAATGCAAATCTAAAACATTTGAACTAGGGGAACCAAATCTAGTTAAAAACCTGTTTTTTGGAATCAAATCTCCAAATATTTTCGGGGAAGGACCCTCAGACCCCCTTTTGTAGTTGGAACTTTATTACTAAATTCTTTAAGACGTAAATTCTACCCAAAAATTTACTGTAGTGCTACATTAGACCTATTAAATATAGATGGGAGGGGCTGAGGAATAACATGGGGCCCCTCACGAAATTAATTTTTATTTACACCACAGAGATTAATGTAACTCAAGCATTTTACTTATAATAAATTCAAGATGGCTTAATTTTAGTCCAGATTAATGTAATTAATGTTACAAAACGCCTTTTTTTCAAAATTATCTATCGCCCTCCAAGTAATTTTAATCTTTGAGTCCGGCCCGCAGATTCGAAAAGGTTGCCCATACCTGCACTAGACTAGTGATGTGGGTCGGAAAATTTTCCACTATGTTTTTCCGGAACATTTTCCGCTATTATTTTTGCTTTATTAGTTTCAATTTGTTTCTCTTTCAAAGAAGTAAAATTAGTTTGATACAGGGTTGGCAAAAAACCTGGTTTTTTTAAAAACCCAAAAAAAACAGGTTTTTTTGGTTTAAACCAAGTTTTTTTATAATTTATTTTTCAGAATAAGTTATTTTAGCAGTGATGTTTGAAATTGAGTTGTAAATGAGACATTTATTTCAGGGGTTGTTTCTAATTGATATTATGATTTGTAAATTTCAATTAATTTAATTAGTTAATTAAAATTAAATTAATTTGTTTTGAAAATAATTTTTGTTTTTAAAATATTCCAATTTGAAAATCTAATATTATTGTAGTGAATAAAAATCGGTGTTAATTTATCTTGGATAAATGGTAGAAATAATCAAATTATTTACCTTTATTATATATGGATTAATTTATGAACTTGAGAAATTTCTTTAGAAAGAGAAAATTTTATTTTTTAAATGAGTAGTAAAAGTAAAATGTAAACAACTAATGTTAATTGAAATTGGATACTTGATTGAGATAATTAATTTGATTAATTATTAAATGGTAAAATAATCAAATTAATTATCTTAATTAATGGATTAATTTATAAACTTAAAAAATTTCTTTAGAAAGAGAAAATAACATTTTTTAAATAAATAAAAGTGAAAAGTAAGCAACTAATGTTAATTGAAATTGGATAAATAATTGAGATAATTAATCCGATTAAGGAAATCAATGGTTTTTTATTAATTTAGCAAAAAAAACCAACTGGATTTTATCTGTTTATAAACAAACCAACTGGTTTTTAGTTTTTGTCATTAAAGAAATCGACGTTTTTTTAATTAAGTAAAAAAACAACTGGTTTTTATGACTGACAAATAAGACAAATTGGTTTTATCAATTAATTAAAATCCAAGCCATCTTTTATCAGTGAAAAACAGATAACTTTTGTGTATCTTTAGTTACTCTTTGAAATAATGTTTCATTTTAAAGGAAATTAATAAATAAACTATCTCTTGCATTATATAATAAGTTTAACTTAAGCATTTAAGATTAAGTTTAGATAGAGAGAATTCAATAATTAAAACCATTAAATTAAAAGATTTCTGATTTTTAATCACCTTAAAATGTCAACTTTTTGATAAATCTGACCTTTTAATTTTGTGCAAAAGATTATACTTAATAACACTTTCTTTAAAAAATCCTGAAAATATTTTATAATTTCTAAAAAAACCAAAAAAACAAAGTATTTTTTTTGGTAAAAAAAAACATTTGGTTTAAACCATGTTTTAAACCAAATTGGTTTAAACCGGCCAACCCTGGTTTGATATAAATTTAATGTTATTTTTTTGCATTGAGATCATTGTCTTTAGTGACTTTCTTTGTGGTATATTGGAACTCGGAAATAGTAGTAATAAAAAAATCAATTTAATTTTTTTTGTGAGAAATATGCCCCTGCCAGTAATTTTAAAATGCTATTTTGTTTTCATTTCAGTTATTCATAGGTTAATTAATGAATAATGAAATAATTTCTCCTGATGTGGCATCTTTTAATTGAATATCGAGGCATTTTATATACATTATATATAGTTATTTCAATATTTATTATGTTATAACATTAAATATATATGATTTAAAAATTTTAAATCATGATTTTAATGCTTTATTAATTAGATTTTGATGGTATTTTATTTTTGGATGAATCTCAAAGGAACATCATCCAGAATTGATGAAAATACTCCAGTTTAATTTTTTGCCTCCAGTGATTGGAAGTTTAATTTAACAATAGTACTTTATTACAATTTAGTGGTTGTGGTCTTTAATTTAACAGTGGTTTATGGGTACAATGAATCATTTATTATGAAAAGGATGCATATTCTTGTTCCTTATGTTAAATGCAAACATATCGTACTACTTTTAAAAAAGGATCAGAATGCAGTTGGGGTTTCAGAACTGGGAAGAAAACTATTGAAATGAGACCAGACAAACTAAACTCAGATTTCTTTACACAATCGGCCCCCGCTTGCGAAGTAAAAAGCAAAAGGGAATCGATGTGGGATCTCCCAGCTTCCAGGGTTAACGGATAGTCTAGGGGCAACATGCAGCACCTGGAGCACAATGCATTAGAAGAGGATTTTTAACTGCTCTCACTTGGAAATGACTTCAAGGAAGGATGAATTTAAAAATCGGTCCGTGGGAAATTTTTTAAGTGGGTGACAAACAAATTTCCAAAAATCAAACAATTGGGATTGAGACCTAAGATACATAACATATTTCTAGGCTATTTTTCAGTGCTCAATACAAATACGTGTATTTAATTTGGAGGAAATTAAAATGTAAAAAAATTAAATTTACAAAAATTAGATGATTAAAAAATTAAAACACGCTCAAAACCACAAAATATTTGCAAAAGAAGTAATTCCAACGGTTTTCTCTTAGAAATTACCTAAATCATAACACTGATTTTCTAAACTTAGATGAAAATCGGAGAGTAAAAAGTAAAGTTTATAACATTTTGTATTTAAAATGGACTTTTTAAAAATTCTCTCGTTGAAAAAGTTTGAGACGCCAATTGAAGCGTCAACTAACAAATTATTATAATAAACTAAAAATTAAAACTCTAAGGAAAATCTTTTAAAGAAGTTGAAACAATCGAAGTGACAAACTTCAGTAAAAAATCATCTAGATTAATTTAAAAAAGACAAAAAATCTTAACTCTTTTACGCCTGAACTACAAACATCGACTGATGACTTTTCCAGCATGATTTTTAATTATTTATTGCACTAAAATATGTATTTGCCCCTAAAGAATCACATTACACCAATAACTCATTTTGTTTTTTAAATATGGCGTTGACTGGTTTTTGAAATAATACGATTTCATTAATGGTGTTATTATTTCCTTAACAGGTGTCATCAAAAATGGAACTGTTGTATACACTTAGTAAACTGACTCCTGATGATTATAAATTACGAGAAGAGCTTCGTAACTTCGTTGAAAGAACTCTTAAGCATTTCTATCCTGATTGCGAAGTGCATATCTATGGATCTTCAAACAATGGATTTGGATCTAAAGACTGTGATGTTGATCTCTTATTTTTACCACATCCTGAATATAGTCAATTGGTGAGTCGTTTTAGTTTTTCGTAGCTTCCATGTATGTAACAATCTTTAATGATAATGTCTTGGGGGGAATGGTGGATGTGAACTTGGATGTCAACTTGCTAATTTAATTAATGAGAATAAAAGCAGTACAGTTAGGCAATTTTGAAAAAAACAACCTTTTTTAGCTTGTAACCCGTACGTTTCCCAGAAATTCCTGAAATTTAGTTATGGCCATCTGTGGCACTGCGGCAACTTGTCCCCAGACGTCTCTACAATAAGGTGGTCTTGTTGTCAGATTCCAAACCTGCCATTCAGGCTATTTGATCAATCGAGGTGCCTGCCTCAAAGGATATCTTAGAATGACAGCTGCTCCTTGAGGGAGTAAAGGCAGAAGGACGGCACATCGTTATCCAGTGGATCCCTGGGCACTGACATTTTCTGTAACGAGCAGGCAGATATGTTGGCCAAGAAGGGCACACGGATAGTCGAACAGCCAACCACAAGCTACTCATTCCACTCCATAAAACTCTACATCAAAAATCATCACTTCTCGTATTTCCTCGAAGATCTGGGGAAATTTATTTGACCAAAAAATTTCAATTAAACCTCGTGATAGAGCGGTCGCAGAATTTAGACTTGCGTAGGGGCATGACTGCCTTGCAAACCACCTATACCGCATTGGCGTTTATGGCAGTCCTAATTGCTCACTCTGCAAAAAGGATTAAATTATGGACAGGTCCCATAATCCAAGGATGTCCAGCTCTGTGTGGGGACTCCGAGGTGAGATGCTATTGGAGTGCTAGAGCCTTGCTGATGAGACATTGACTTTTTTCTTACTGTTTTGTATTCTTGTGATCGTTTTGTAGATATTGTTCCTCGTCTTGCCATTAGACATATAAAAAATATGATTTTTCTAAAAGCACTTATAACTCCTGAAAATTATGTTTTGCCCCTTGAATTCTCCCTGACTCCTGAAAAACATCTAAGAGCAAAACGAAGTTTATTATCAATTGGGGGAAAATAATAGTTTTTTAATCGATAAAATTCCGTTGAAATGCAGCAAAATTCTAACCACTTTTGCAATTGAATTCCTTGTTCCATCCTTCATTTGGAACTCAATCTAATGGTAACATTCAAAGTTATTTAAGGTTAATAGACATAGACATAGACATAGAAAAAAGTTTATTGTTTTGGGCGTTTGCCCGTTATTTAAGGTTAATAATTATTCACATTACCGCCTGAATTTTTAGTAATTAACTCCTTAAAGACGCCTTAATTTTACTATGTTAAAGCATGAACCCTCTACGTAGTCTTAACTGTCCTTGTCCACCACCCCCATCTCGTAAACGGACTTGCTGGGAGGCTCCAGCTATGTTTGCTTTCACTTCAAACCATCTAAAGTTATAATAAAATGATTAGAAATTCAGCAAAACGAAAACTTTTCATTGTAAAACATGGCAAACGATACGGTTTCTTCGACTTCAAGGATTTATGCCTTTCTAGAGTAAGTCGAGACTAGTGTATTTTAATGATTTAATTCAATAGTCATGAGCTTGTAAAGAACACAAGTTCCAATAAAGTTGGGCTTCACAAAACTCCCTATAAAAAAAGCATCGTTAAAACCACCCAAAAACGCCCATCTTCTTTTACTGTTCATTATCACTCTAGTGCATTTTTGGAGTACCTGAGTGGTTTTTCTAAAATATGTACTAAAAAAAGTTTTTTAAAATACTATTCTAATAGAGAAAAAGGAGATCGGCATTTGTGGCGTGGTGGTAACGATATGACGATACTATCGACGAAAATAAACGCATCGCGGCCTCGTTTTGATCCGCATGTGTTCTGCGGTTAGACTCCCATCACTGTATAATATGTTTACCTCTTTAAGTTTTAGATATTTGATAAAATTTAATTAAATAAAAGCTGATAGTTGATTTATTACCAGTGGTTTAAATATCACAGTAACTATTTAAACTCGTCGGCGAAATCTTAATGCTGTTTTTAAAAATAAAAATAAAACTTTCTTTTCAAATTATGCTTTAAATTTATTTTCCAATACTAGTAACAAGGACCTAACTAACAAAGACCTCCAAAGATAAAACACTTAACTCCTCCCACCCAGGGGTTAATATCGTTTTAGGGTCCGGCGGACCGGTTGGTTGATGAAGTCAAAAGTTCAGTGAGGAATATCAAACTCTATAGGCTCATTCAGACTCATCACTTTGATATTCATTTTGAAAAAATCGTCCAAAGTGAAAAGCGTGAATTGGCGTTTCACTCGTTACTCCTTAACTTTACTTCAGCAAACTAGAAATTCACAGGAGTGAAACCATCAAGATAAAAAATGAAAGTGAAACAGTGTGAATGAGACTGACTAATTTCAAAATTGAGTTTGTCTGGCCCGCGGGACACATATAGAACAGTAAATGTTGCCCTTGAGCTGAAAACTTGGGAGATCCTTGAATCATAGGGTTCACAAAGCGACTGGCTATCCAATATTTGGAATGACATCCTTTCTATTGGAGGATTTACGGAGCTCGTTGCGCGGATTCTCTTGGAGGCAATGCCCTCAACTTTTTCAGAACATCCATTTTTCCCACGGGAAAGGGTGTTTACAATGCAATCTGTCCCAACATGCCTCCCTACACAGATGCCATATCATTACCTCATCGAAACGTGCAATGTTATTCAAGAAGAAAATAACCCCGAAATAAAATTATAAAATTTAATTTTCTTAAAAAGCATCAAAAAGGCCTACTTACCATGATAGCATGGCAGCCTGCTGGAATATCCTCAAAATTTAAATACACACATCAACCGTTCTCAAAATAAAATCCGCTTTTAACTTTCCTAACAACATCTTGGGCAAGAAGACATCGGTAAATCTCTCGGCTGGGTGCGTTGTTTTGACCTCGAACGCAAAAATAAGTTTACGTGAATGCTGATCTAAAGGTACAGAATTTTGAAGAAAACTATGCACTGTTAGAAGTCTAGCGGATTCTTGCGTGTTAGATTTAAATGAAATGGCGAGGCAGAAAAGCCAAACCTCTCATCCGTATGAGTATGAGTAATCAAACTAGAAACTAACTTTATTGGTCGAAGCTGGTTGATTTAATGTCTTTGGGATGGCTCAATTATGTTGAAACCTAGCAAAGCTCAGACGCTCATTAATATTCAATATGAATTAGAAAGCGAGCGAAAGCTAATAAAATACGATAGACCTTTGGAAAAAAATGTGGTTTTAGTGGAAAATTAAAATGTGTTCCAGATTTGGCAATTAATCTCCATTTTTATTTTCCGAATTACCATCAAATCTTTCGTTATGGATTTGCTTAAGTCTGTTTATGGGGGCGGGCGATGGGGTTGACGTGGGGCCTAAGAGCGCTTTTTCACTACACGATAAGACAGCGATAATTCCGTTCCGATTATATCGGGGAACGCAAAATGCATTCAGAAAGCCGGAGCGCTTTTCACTTACCGATACGATAGCGATTATGTCGTTTCTACGGAACCGATATCGGTTATCGGAACGATTTACCGTTGGGTATCTGGCAATCCCAATGTATCGTGACGACATTTCATGTTTGTTTTGATCGTTTGTTGGTTTTCTTGTTCAGTGTTCACGTTTTTAATTTGATTTTATTGTTTTAACATGGTTTTTAAGTTTGATGTGATCAATTTGTGCGAACTGGTAGAAAATAGGCCATGTCTGTGGGACAAAAGGCATGACGATTATCGTAATAATATTGTAAAAGAAAAGGCCTGGAAGGAAATCTATAGTTTCTTGGACGATGGGTTTGAAAACAAAACAAGTGCTGAAAAGACCGAAATAGGTAAATATATTATTTATAAATTCAAATTGTACATTATTTCTGAATTTATTGATCAGTTTAGTTCACATAATGTTTTGTTTTCAATTGTTTTTCAAACTTGATTAAAGCGACAGGTACCTACACTGTAAATTCAATATTTGATCTTGTTGACAAAATAATGAAAAGTTTCCATTCAAATCACGAATGTGATTGTCATTAAGTACTTAAATTGATTTTAATTTCATTTTAGGTAAGCAAATCACCCAGAAATGGACCAATATGAGAGACGCATTCATCAGAAGTCTTAAAACAAAAAGTGGGCAGAAAGCGAAGAAACCGTACCTATACCAAGATAGCATGCTCTTTCTCTTGTCCATACAAGAGCCTAGCTCAACAGAGTCGAGTGTTCTACTAACAGCTGAGGATGTAAGTGACTCACAAGCAGTGGAGGCTCAGGTGGACGAGGTTGTAGAAACTTCTGAGCCAGTTGCTGCCAGTACCCCTTCGCCTAGCTTTAGTGCTCGGGCCGGGCATAGTAGAAAAGTGAAAAGGTCTGATAGAGATCTTAGTGAACTTGAACGAGAAATTATGGGTGAACTTAAAAAATCAAAATGCGAAAGTGAACCGTCCTTTTTTGGTTCATTTGAACAATATGTCAGTGACATGACTGAAAATGAAAAATTAGAATTGCACTCAGCTGTGCTACAGTCAATTATGGATATAAAGCGAAAACGTCTCAATACTGTGTACATTGTAAATAATGATAATTACCAAAATGAGTTTTGATATACTAATATTGTTATTAAAAAATAATTTCAACTTATAGAATTTTCTCAGTCAGTTTCTTTCTTTTTACAGTGAAACCTCTGTATGACAGTCCATACTGATACTTTTTCAAGGTCCCTATAGTGAAAAAAATATTTAAGATCCGTAAGATATATTAATCCGTATTAATATCGGACAGATAGAACAGCACTGTCTATAATAACCTGACCATATCAATACTTTCTTTAGGTCCATAGAGTATCATAGAGAGGGTTCACTGTAATCTGCCTTTTTACAGATTATTTTATTATAAAAAAATAATAAAATACTTAAGATTTTTATTTCTGCTCTTGACATAAAAAAGATGGGTCTCATTGTTTTGAAGCTGCAGTTATTGAATTTTGGTTTTGTCTTTCATTTTACACAATATAGAATGTGAGGAAGAAGTACACCAACTTTTCACTGTCATTGTAAATATATTTTTGTGAATTAATTTTAAACATGAAGAATTTAAAAAATATTCATTCGTGTTAGACAGCTGCCAATGAGTTAACCAGCTTTTTTCATGTCATGAATTTTGTTTTTAATACAAACAAGAATTTTAAAAAAACTTAATGATTTTAAATAATAAGTAATTAAACTCTACTGCTGACATTTTTAAAAAAAAGTAAATAGAAGTTTTATGAATGTAGAGACCAAAATTGGAGTTTCCTTTTGTGTTAATAATCATGAATGTGTTATCAAAGACTTTTTTAAAATACAGATTTACTATTTTCTTTGGCCTCAAAAGCACCCTTTAAATAAAAGTTATTACCTAGGATAGGTGTGGATAAAATGAATTTAAATACAGCTATTTTCAAGTTAAGCTCAGGCAATAAGCTCAGATTTTTGTTTTAACACATCTTAAATATAAGTATTCCTCTGAATACAAGTCGGACAGATGATCTATTTAAGCTTTAAACAATGTATAAATCTTTATCTGTAATATTAGTTTGTATGTAAAATTACCAGCGTAAAACACAGTAGCATGTAAAAAAAGTACTCTTTAAATAAAAACAAACTTTATTTCTAATTCTAAATTATGCAAAAAATTGGTATAGATTGAAAGGAATATATAAAAAAATGATAATATAATTATTTGTTTTATGTAAAGAAAGAAGTAGCAGCAACATCAGAATCATTAAAGAAAAATACAGAGTAGACAAAAGAAACACAATGAAATACTTTTAAAACTTGTGTTATACAAAATCATGAATATTATACTGCAGAATGATAAAAATTATTATAAAATTGCTGTGTAAACACAATATTGTACGTGAGGGAGGATGTTGATAGTCAGTCTACAGGGGTCCCACCCCCTAGACTCAATGAGGCAAGCCCTTGCAAAAAAGTGTAATGACCTCCCCCCACACTTTTTGTTCCACCCATTTAAAAACTTAAATTGTTATATGTCCCCCTCTGTGGGCACCCCTGCATTATAGACATACATTAAATTTGTTATTGAATGCTAATAATTTTAAATATTTTATTCATTAAATTTTAGACAGCTGCCACGGCAATGCACCCTCATTACTTACAAAATAATTAGCAAAAGAAGTACGAATACCCCTCCCAGTTTTTTTTGTAGTTAATGTGTCGTTTGTCATGGATTGTAGAGTACAAGGTACTAAGTCCTCTGGACGGTATCCGTCTCTCTCACGTACAATATTGTGTAACATTACACATGCCTTAACAACATCAATTGCAGTTTCACGAGACAAATTTAGTGCCTTATGCAAAATTCTCCATTTATTCGTCAAAATACCAAAAGCACATTCTACATATCTTCTGGCTCTACAGAGCCTGTAGTTAAATACTTTTTGCTTCTCTGTCAAATTGTGGCCCCCATATCCACGCATAATATTTTGATGCATGGGAAAGGCATCATCTGCCACGAACACATATGGTACTTTAGTGTTTTCTGGCGGCAAAGGAGTTGGACTTGGAATGTTCAGTTTATTAGAACACAGTAATTTCCAAAACTCAGTTTGTTGTAAAATGTTGGAGTCACAGTCTTTGCCATAACCCCCAATGTTCACATAAGTAAACTTATAATCAGCATCTGCGACTGCTAACAATACAAACGAATGAAACTTCTTGTAATTGTAGTTCATAGAACCTTCATTAGGAAAATTTTCTATCCGCACATGCTTGCCATCAATTGCACCGAGACAAAGTGGAAAGTTTGCAAATTTCTCAAAATTCTTTGAAATGGCAATCCAATTATTTTGAGTGGCTTCTGGGAAATGTTGCTGATGGAAAACTTCCCATATTTTGCTACATGTGGTTTTTACTACCTTGGAAGCAGTCGTAATTCCTACTCGGTAGCTGTAATAGATATCGGTGAAGGAGCATCCAGAAGCTAGATATCTGTAAGAAAAAAGGCATTATATAATATAGTTATACACAAAAAATTCCTATTAGGGATTGTCAAATAATGCATATTAATTATTGTGTACTAGACCCCCATACACCTATTATTATTTTTCAAAGACTGAGCTACCAACTAATTTTCAATGTTGTTAACATATTTTAACCCATTACAGTTATTATTTTAGTTTAGTAAAATCAAACTATAAAGATGCACAATTTTTTTAAATTGCTTTCTTGGAACTGTACCTAGAAAAATTTACAATTTTTAATAATCTCAGTTGTCTCACTTCAATATAGCAGTTCTACACCACTGATATTTTCTCAATTGACACTATATGATGCAATGTAAAGAATCTTTTTACAAATTAAAAAACTAATATTTTAAGAAATTACAAATTTTAACTAATATTCACATGTATCCTTTTAAAGTAAACTGATGTAGAAACAGCGAAAACACTACATAGATATTTCTACTTCTGACTTAATTTTTAGTGTCAAGACTATTGATTAAAATTTTTTAATTTATCTAATGATGATAATAAAGATTGGAGTGTAATATATAAGAAAATAGATAACTTACCTTAAAGTTATTGCCAGCATTTCCTTTGGTGGAATACACATTCTCAAATGTGTATTCTGTTTTTGTATTTTTTCCTTTATATGGAGCAGAATATAGTTAAACGTTTCCTCACTCATCCGGAAATAATTAAAAAACTTGTTTGGATCTTTTTGCAGTTTTTCAAATAGCGTATAAAATGCGCCTTCCGTTGGTCTCGATTTAACGATATCATGTATCCAAAATCTTTTAACTACACCCCTCTTCTTTCTTCGCAAATATAATAAATATAACAATCTAAGTTTGTTATAATGGCGGTGATTGCAGTGGGCCATTTCAGAAGATGTTTACTGATTGAACTTCTAAATCGAAATGAGAGTGGAAAAAACGTTTTTCAGCGAACGATATCGGTGCAATGAAAAAACGTCTCGCGAACGACACGATAACACTTGTGTCGTCCTTCAAAAATCGTGTACGATTTTATCGCTCAGTGAAAAAGCGCCCTAACTCCAAGAGCTAATATTGAAATCCTTCATTCCAGAGAATTCCCATCCCGTACATACCTTTTTTACAAGCTGTTTCACTCGAAGGCTGTTTATCAGGAATACAACAGAGCTTAGTCAGATGGTGTTCTGTCTACCGGGGTAAGAGGGAGACGCGTCCCCCAATATTTAAGACAGGGGTGCTACCTTTCTGGGGTAGCCCTGGAAATCCGTTTTTAACAGCATAAATTCCGGGTCTTATCGAAAACTTCGAGCTCAACAAGAAAGCGCAGTATCTTATCTGTGGGTATTATTCCTTTCTCATATTTAAAAAAAATCGTATAATTTCTAACTTAAAAAGTTGACGTGAGATTTTAATCGACCCCCCTCCCCCCTTGGTGAGATTTTTCCAAACCCCTCCCCCCTTTTTGACCTCACGTAATTTATGGATGTCCCCTAACGAAAGGATGATTTCCCCTAAAAATGCAAAATATTATTGAACTTGATAAAAGTTATTTGGCGCTTATTTTTTGCATTAAATTTTCTCATAATTCATCATTAAAGGGTCTTTCTTATCTCTTCCTCAAGCATCCCGAAAGGATGAAATATATTGGAATGACTTTTACTAAAAATGGGCAAGGTTTCGGCGCTCTCGAAAAAAGAACATCAAATAAAAAATACTATATGGTTTTCATTTTAAAATGACCTAAGGTAAATGTGGGTATAGTGGACACTGTGCCAATAGTGGCCTCATAGCTGATTAATTTAAAATAGAACGAGTTAGAGGCATCAAACAGCGTCAAAATTCATAAGCATAGTAGATTATACAATGAGGTATTCTCACGTTTTGAGATTAAATTTTATTAAAATAGTAGGTAAAAAACCATGAAAAATGACGTTTACATCAAGTATTTTCGTAGCCTAGTTTCTGAGATATAAATTTTTGAAATTTCGTTTTTTGTTTGGGCGCGAAAACACTCGAATCACAAATCATGCGCTGTGAGGTCACATCCAATAGAAGCCCGTTTTCTGATCACGTGATAACAGTAAACACAATGATTTTCATGCGCTGTGATGTCACATCCAATAAGAGCCTGTTTCTGATAACGTGACTTTTCTGACGTTTTGGCAAAAATAAAATTGAATTTTAAATTATTTAAAACACATTTTTGAACTTAAAACTCAAAAATTTAGGAGTTTTAAACCATAATGTATCCAAAAAGTATAAAATCAAGCAAATCCCTCACTCATGCAAATACCTCATTAGGTAAGCTAGTAAATTACCACCGATACCACAGATCAGCATGAGAAGGATATTTAAATATTTGAACATAACAACATCGGTCAAGTGACTGAAATTTGATTTTGCTTATTGAATCGCGTAAGGAAACTGATTTTTTTGTATTTATTACCGTTTGATTGACTTTTAATTTTATATTAAGATAAAGAAGAGTGTATAAAATGATACTGAATAAATTTATTTGAAACTTTTGACTTAACGAGGATTTATGGGGATGTCCACTTTACCAACACATAATCTTAGATTTTCCAATAGTGGCCACCGCAATGGCTTCTAATAGAAACCTAAACAATATTTAATTTGAATTAATTTTTCTTCACAAACTGTTGATTGTGCTTTAAAATAAGTGTTGTATGAATTTGGTTTCATTTCTGGCTTCGGGAACCAAGGTTTCTAAAACATTGAATTACATGCTAAATTCCTCTCAAATCAGCTACAGCGTAGGCTTTGGGCCGGAAACTATCAAGTCTGTTATTCTGAATTAAATACAGCTAATTTGATCTAAAATATATTTCGTTAAGAAGGAAGATTTAATTAGAACTAAACGACTATACGAACTCAATTTCATACATAAACCCCCTCATATAGGCAGAAAAAGAGAGGTGTCCACTATAGATGCAAGAGGTGTCCACCATAGATACAACAGCTACATCTATGTGGCCACTATAGATGCAATTTGGAGTAATTTTAAAATATTAATTATAAAAATACTTTACCCAATCTGATTAAAATTTTTAATGGTAAAATCGAAAGAAGAAGATCCAATTAACCCAAATATAGGTTGATAACAGTTTCCAAGCAAATAGATTGGTATTAATTGAGAATTTAAGCAGAAATTTTCCTTAAAGTGTCCACTATACCCACATTTACCTTAAATGATACATTAAAATGTAAAAAAAATTACAAGTTTTGAAGAAATTCAATATTTTATTTAAAAATTGATGAATTTTAATTTTATGATATAAGTTTAATACATGTTAATAGGTTAATTTTCAATTCCTTTGAAGAAAAATTATTATTTTTGTAGCAAAAGTTAAAAAGGTTAAAAAATTTTAAGTTGTAAAAATTCTTAATTTTGTGAAACTAGGCCCTACACCTGGAAAAAATTGCAATAAAAGCTTTTTTAACGGTTTTCACTTGGAAATTACCTAACAACATACTAAAATATTAGCCTAAGCCTATGGTAATGCAGAAAATTTTTAATATTTTGGCTGTAAAAATTGAAATAAAGTTTTAAAAAATTAAGGAAAAAAAGTATGCAAAACTAGTCTACACCTGGAAATAATGGCAATAAAAAGCTTTTTCAACAGTTTTCACATCGAAATGGCTAGAATGAATGCACAGCCTCGCACTTTTCAGTATTTTTAACATTGTGGTCTAAAGGGGGTAGATAATCCCGAAATTTAAATTCGAGGGGAAATTTCAATTCGGGGCTTCGTCCCACTAAATGGGGCCAAAACCCGCACTTGCGAGTCTGTGCCGTGCCCACGTGAAATAAAGATGGATAAACATAATATTTCATTATGAAAACAATAAATATAATCCGTTTTAATGAAAATTGACCAAAATGAATCAGTGACCAATATCTTTCAAAAGGGGAAAGGATGGTTTCAGGTAGAGGGTTGACCAGGGCTCACACGCCTGCGCCATTTGCGCCAAAACCAAATTTTGATTCATACTGATACAAATTGCCTATTTTACCAGCTCCTGCGCCAAAACTGCGCCATTTTCAGAGAATACTACTGGGTGAGCTGCTGTAAGAGTTAGATAACGAGGAATAGAAGAAGCAAGGAGTGATGAGAATGTAGCTTTATTCAGCACCGAGGGCAAACAGCAACTGGCGCAAAGCGCGGGCAGACAACAAGGCGGGGCAGGTGGCGGTTATCAGTTAAGATCTTTAGGATATCAATGGTGGTTAACAGTTATACATTGAACATAGACTCCTGCCCCAATTTTAAATAAAAATTGTAAAATAATAAGAATCAAAAATATAAAACAGTACTTGACAGATGAACACAAACATAAAGTCGGACGACAAGCATAAAGTACAAAGAAGTAGCAGGGCTGCAGAAGGTGAAAACACGCAGAGGAACCACGAAGGACTAGACAGGAAAATGCAGAAAGTGCTTGCAGGTGAAGCGGAAGGAAGGAGCAGACAGGGCGAAGAGGTGGCTCATGGCGAGTCGAGTCTAGAAGAGGTAACTCGAAGAGTCGAGGCTAGGAGAGGCGGCTCGACGAGTCGGGGCTAGAAGAGGCGGCTAGACGAGTCGGGGCTAGAAGAGGCGGCTCGACGAGTCGGGGCTAGAAGAGGCGGCTCGACGAGTCGGGGCAGAAGAGGCGGCTCGACGAGCGGGGCTCGAGCTGCCGTGGGGGAGAGGCTGAGTGCAGGCGACGGCATGGGCTATGGCTCCACGATGGTAGGGAGAAGCGGACATCTGAGGAAGCTGAGGGGAGCGGGGAGATGCAGCAAGCAAAGATTCTGGAACTGGTGGGAGCTGGACCGGTAGCAAAGCAGCAGAAGCGGACAGGAAACCAACATCGACGGCGTCGGGAGGTTGCTCTGGGAGGGCTGTGGTGTCGGAGCTTGACGGTATCTTGACAATCTTCGCTATGGTCCGGCTGAAGATTCCTTTGGCTGTACGGATTTCAACCACTCTGACCAATCCATCAGAGCCTGGGTGGACTTTTGTGACCTTACCTAGTGGCCACGTAGCAGGGGGCAGATTGGGTTCTTTTAGGAGAACCAAGTCTCCGACTTGTAGATTGGGCTG
The DNA here is from genome assembly GCA_024610705.1 of Tetragnatha versicolor. Classification (NCBI taxonomy): domain Eukaryota; kingdom Metazoa; phylum Arthropoda; class Arachnida; order Araneae; family Tetragnathidae; genus Tetragnatha; species Tetragnatha versicolor. The sequence goes on along the minus strand of JANDEH010000010.1, from coordinate 51,391,868 downwards.
TGCTTGCTTCCATTTCCTTCTTTCTTGAAGGGAGTGGAGATACTCAGTGCTCCATCGTCTCCAGAAACCTTGTAGCATGGAGGACAATAGCTCCCATCGAGTATGCAGATTGGTCCCTTCCTGGAATGGTAAAGATCTAGCAGGAGAACCTATCAAAAAATGAGAAGGCGTGAGAGTATCGATAGAATCCAAGTCATCATTATTTCGCGCCACTAATGGTCGAGAGTTCAGCACAAATTCTATTTGACATAGCAGGGTTGTTAATTCTTCAAATGTCAATAGTGACTTCCCAATCACTCTTTTGAGATGATATTTCATGCATTTGATGTTAGCTTCCCAAATACCACCCATATGAGGTGAACCGGCGGGAATGAAGTGCCAATTGACAGTTTCTTGATTAAGGAAATAGGAGATATCGGGGTTATTGTTTACTTCAGTAAGGAATTTCGTTAACTCTTTAAATTTATTTCGTGCACCGACGAAATTAGTCCCATTATCGCAATAGATGTTAAGAGGGGCTCCTCTTCTAGAGCTAAAGCGCTTTAAAGCGGCTAAGAAAGCTTGCGTTGTCATATCACTTACTAACTCTAGATGTACAGCTTTAATCGCCATGCAAATAAAGAGTGCTACATACCCTTTAGTAGAGTGACCGCCGCGACCTTTCTTGAGTTTTACCTGTATAGGCCCGGCAAAGTCCACGCCGCAGTTAGTGAACGGGCGACTATACTGAACTCTGGCACGAGGCAAGTGTCCCATCAGTTGAGAAGAAGCAGCTGCATTGAACCTACAACAAACTAAACAGTTACGAATTACTTGGCGAATCAGTTTTTTAGCACCAAGGATCCAATAATTTTGCTTTAGAAGGCTGGCTAAGAGAGTTGGTCCTGCATGCAAATTACTTTGATGTGCTTCTTTAATGATCATAACACTGATCAGATGTTTTTGTGGCAACAGGATAGGATGCTTCGAGTTGAAAGGCAACTCAGAATGTTGCAACCTACCTCCTGCCCGTAACAGACCGTCATCATCCGCAAAGGGATTGAGGGAGAGGATTTTACTTGACCGTTTTACAGGTTTTCCTTCACTGATACATTTTAATTCACCCTCAAAATGGCACCTCTGGACATACTTAATTAACCGGATCTTAGCATTTTGATATTCAGATGAGCTGATGGTAGTTAAGTTAGGGCTACCTTTGGATCTAAATCTCAGACAATAGCAAACAATTCTGATAATTTTCGAAAGAGAAGAATGTTTCGTGAATAAGGACTCTAAGGTGTCATTTACCAGGACAGGATGCGAAAATAAAGGATCTCCTCTATCTTCTGGAACATCCTTTTCGACATCAGGTTCTGGGGCCCAACTAGATGGATCTTTGGAAAGAAAGTCCGGCCCGCGCCACCATAGCTTAGAGGGAGATAGAAGCTGGGGCTCAATTCCCCGGGAAGCCATGTCGGCAGGGTTTTCTTCAGATTTGACATAGTTCCAATTACTTCTGGGTACCTGCTCGAGAATTTCGGATGTTCGGTTAGCGACAAAGCACTTCCACCTGCGAGGAACAGAGGAAAGCCAAGCCAGAACAACCTTTGAATCGGTGAAAGCATAAACAGGAACTTCCTTGAGCTTAAGTGTTTCCATTACACTTTTTAATAGCCTGGCGAGCAACAGCGCTCCACATAACTCTAATTTAGGTATAGAGATCTGCTTTAGTGGCGCAACCTTAGTTTTGGAAACCAATAAGGTGGTGGAAACACCCTTCGCACTCAGCTGTCTTACGTAAACAACAGCGGCATAAGCTTGAGTGGAGACGTCACTAAAACCGACGAGAAACCATTCTCCATCAAATGGAGCAATACATCTTGGAACTTTGACGTCTATTGCATTAAACTGATTTTGAAAGTTTTGCCAGTCATTACTTAGATTAGGGGGTAAGGGATCGTCCCAATCATTCTTCATTAGCCAAAGTTTTTGGTAGAAAATTTTGATCCAAACTATGATAGGTGACAATAGTCCTAAAGGATCAAACACTTGGGCGGATTGGGACAAAACCTTTCTTTTGGTCAATGACCCTTCGATCTTCAGATTAGGTTTGAAAAGAAAGGTATCCGACTTGGGATTCCACAATAAACCCAAAACTTTACAATTCTCGGTACACTCTATTTCTAAACAATGACCAGTAGCTTTGACATTTAATTTACTAAGTAATTCAGGAGAATTGCATTGCCACTTTCTTAACTCTAATCCTCTGGCCTTAAGTAAGGAATCAATCTCGGAACATACCTCAAATGCTTCTTCCGCGGTATCGGCTCCCGAGAGTAGGTCGTCCATGTAGAAGTCGTCACGAATTTTCTCAGCTACCCTAGGGGAATCCAGGCATTCCTCCGAGATGGCTTTCAGACACCTAGTTGCTAAGAAGGATGAACAAGAGAGACCGTATGTTACTGTTTTTAATTTAAATTCTTCAATAGGTTTCCCTGGGCTAGGTCGCCATAATATTCTTTGGAAAGTTTGATCCTCATGGTCCAAAAGTATCTGGCGATACATTTTTTGTATGTCTGCTGAAAATGCTATTTTATGAGTCCTGAAACTGATTAGGATTTCAGCCAAGTCTCTTTGAACTTTAGGGCCAACGCCCAAAATGTCATTTAGTGATACAGTACTTTTGGAAGCACAAGATCCGTCAAAAACGACGCGCAGTTTTGTAGTGCTACTACTCTCCTTGATCACAGCATGATGAGGCAGGTAGAATTTATTGCTATCTGCAATAGATCCTGAACAATCATCAGCTGGACCCAAATGGTTGAGCTCTTCATATTCAAGCATGAATTTTTTATAATCTGCCTGTAACTTAGAAGAATGGAGAAACTTCCTTTCCATGGATAATAACCTATTCCTAGCTGCATCATAAGAATTTCCTAAGATTAAATTGGGCTTGTAAATAGGTAGTTTAACAACAAATCTACCATCTGAGTTAATTTTAAGATTATCCCTGAAATGTTCCTCACAAAATTTTTCTTCATCTGTCAAATCATTAACAATTGATTGAGAAACCGATTCTACTTCCCAGAATCTTTTTAACTGCTGGCTAATGTCAATAAAGTTTAGCGACAGTTCAGTGGGGGAGGTTAAATCAGCTTTACCCAACACAATCCATCCCAACTTGGAATTTTGAGCAATAGGAATGCCCTCGTTATTAAGCACCTGTCCAGGTAGTATAAGATTAAAAAAATAATCTACACCTATAATCATATCAATTTCCCCTGACTTGGAGAATGTAACATCAGCTAAATTAAGACCAGATAAGAGATTCCTATCCCTAATTGAAATATCCTGACAAGGCTGTGGAGCCGTTAAATTTTTCATAACATGAGCCTCTAAATTGAAAGTTTGAGTTACATCAAATTTAGAAGTTATAGACATCTCAATTGTTCCAATGGTACTTAAAGAAAGGGAATTAGCTATTCCACTTACTTGAGTTCTTTTCCGCATGTTGATGTCGAGTTTCAGCTTCTGCACAGTAGCTACAGCGATAAATGTCGCTTGAGATCCCGTATCGAGGAGGACTCTAAGTTCATTGTTTACTCCCTGCGAATCTTTAAACACAACTATCGCGGTCGGCAGAATATTTTTGCTGGCGGAAATGAAATTATTAGAAAGGCTGTCACTTAAATCAGTTTGCGCGCACGGCGAAACATCTTTAGGGGGGCTGTCTACAAATGTAGTAACATTACTCCTTAGTTGTTCATGGAGCATCGAATGATGACTGCCTTTACAGTGGCGGCACGTAAAGTGCGACTTGCACTGTCTGCTTGAATGCTTGTCTGAGAGGCAGTTGTAACAGAGGTTTTTCTTTTTTACCAGTTCCTTTCGAGCCGAGACGTCCAAATTTTGAAACGCGAAACATTTTGATATAGTCTAAGCGGTACAAGTTGAAACACTGCACTTTTTGATGATGGTAAGCCACTTGGTACACTGATTCCATGGACCATAAGAATGAGTTTTCGATCAGGAGTCCGCCGAAATTTCCCTTAGAATTTAAAATATTTAACTTTTTGTGAAATTTTTAAATTCGCGTTTTACACCTTAACTATCAAACTTTTCAACATGTAAGGTGACTTTTCAATACAATTTGAGGTCGTAGATTACAAATATGAAGTCAAAAATTTCAAAAAGATGCTATTTGATATGTTTTTTTGAAAAAAACTAAATTTTAAAATTTAAAATCTTCAAAAACACAATGTTAAACATAAGTTGGTATCATGAAATTTTTACCAGTTATTAAGCTATTTGTAACTTTAAAAAATCCAAAATTTCAAAGCTTTACCTTTATTATTCACCGAGATATGAGACTTTAAATTTGGAAAATTTTCAAAATGGCGGCCATGATTGATGGGACTACTCATCGAAAACTTCCCATAACTCGGTAAATTATTGTTCAAAATGAACAGTTAAAACCTTTTTGGAAAGAAAAGCAATACCACTACACTATTAAGACATTAAAAGAACAATTAAACCACTTTAAGTTGGTTTTAAATAAACTCTAAGACAGATTAATACTTTACTATGACAAGCATGTTAAAAGCTTTAAAAAAATGCTTTCTTGGTGAAAAATTGTTCTAAATTTTTTATTAAATGTTCACTCTGATATAAATAGGCGACATTAAACCATTTAAAGGAAAATTTTGCCTTACAAGGGCCTGGGCGCAAACGCGAAAATACCTAATAAACGCGCGCTTCAAATAAACTTTTTCTGTCAAAGAATCACAAAATAGTGCTTTCTATTATGATTTTCTAACATTATTTTAACCAAATCATGCTTTCTATTATGATTTTCTAACAACATTTTTACCACTTCAAGTTTAAAAAACAAGCATCCCTTATCTTTTGTATTAGAAAATTAATGCTTAAAATACAATTTTTCCGGTTGGAAATTACCTTTAAAATGATTATTTTCTATAAAAATCTTTACTTACTGCGTTAAAACATGAAATATCAAAGAGATTCATAATGTATTAAAATATGTTATATACATTTAAACTTACCGAACACTTTTACAATTAGTAATCGTTGTGTATTTGAAAATCGAGTAAGGGTAATACATCTAATCATTTCCTATATGGTAATGCATAACACCATTTAAACTTAAAGCAATTATTTTTTAATCGGTATACAAAATTAATTGACTCTGTATGCGTCCTGCTAGTTTGCTACAAGACTACTTAAATTTAAAGTCCTGGATACTCTACCTTAGGTAGAGTATCCAGGGCTTTACTTAAATTATACCAGCCTTATAATGAATAATAGTATTTTCAACTTAGTAAAAACTTATAGTATTTTCAAGTGCTTGTTTACTTACCTACAACTTTACTATTAGTTTCAATGTCTTTACATTTATTAGAAATTAAGAATATCGGGAAAGTCAAATGCCCAAATCTTTCATTAATAATCATCGTACAAATATTTGGATTTGATAGTAAATAAGTAAGGCTTTTTTCTTAAATGAGAGTCGTAGAGACAATATATTTTTCCTGTAAAAAAACATATTAAATGTGTACCATGATAGATCAAGATTTTTTCTTTTAAGAAACGTATGCCTCTCTTGAGAATTGGTATACTTTCTATATTAGCTAGATTTAAAAAATAAAGCATGTACTTTGCCTATACTCCTTTCAGTAGGTAATTACAACACTAAGATAAGAATTTCATTAATTATATAAAGAGTTAAAGGTATTAAATAGCCTTTTAAGGATTTCAAATTATTTTATTTATTCTTTTGGCACAAATTCAAAAGTATTGATTTAATTTTTGAATTTAACGTAAAAGGTTAAGTTATAGGTCTTCCTCTGATTTTTGGCATTCACCTCTACAATTCATGCACATTAGTGTACATGGTATGCCTGAAGATTTGCAGGGACACCTTGCAAAATCTATGCTTTCTAATTTTTTAAAAATAATTCATAAAAACAGCAAATACACAACGATTACTAATTGTTAAAAAGTGTTCGGTAAGTTTAAATGTATAACATATTTTAATACATTATGAATCTCATTGATATTTCATGTTTTAACGCAGTAAGTAAAGGTTTTTCTAGAAAATACTCATTTTAAAGGTAATTTCCAACCGGAAAAATTGTATTTTAAGCATTAATTTTCTGATACAAAAGATAAGGGATGCTTGTTTTTTAAACTTGAAGTGGTAAAAATGTTGTTAGAAAATCATAATAGAAAGCATGATTTGGTTAAAATAATGTTAGAAAATCATAATAGAAAGCACGATTTTGTGATTCTTTGACAGAAAAAGTTTTTTTGAAGCGCGCGTTTATTAGGTATTTTCGCGTTTGCGCCCAGGCCCTTGAAAGGCAAAATTTTCCTTTAAATGGTTTAATGTCGCCTATTTATATCAGGGTGAACATTTAATAAAAAATTTAGAACAATTTTTCACCAAGAAAGCATTTTTTTAAAGCTTTTAACATGCTTGTCATAGTAAAGTATTAATCTGTCTTAGAGTTTATTTAAAACCAACTTAAAGTGGTTTAATTGTTCTTTTAATGTCTTAATAGTGTAGTGGTATTGCTTTTCTTTCCAAAAAGGTTTTAACTGTTCATTTTGAACAATAATTTACCGAGTTATGGGAAGTTTTCGATGAGTAGTCGCATCAATCATGGCCGCCATTTTGAAAATTTTCCAAATTTAAAGTCTCATAACTCGGTGAATAATAAAGGTAAAGCTTTGAAATTTTGGATTTTTTAAAGTTACAAATAGGTTAATAACTGGTAAAAATTTCATGATACCAACTTATGTTTAACATTGTGTTTTTGAAGATTTTAAATTTTAAAATTTAGTTTTTTTCAAAAAAACATATCAAATAGCATCTTTTTGAAATTTTTGACTTCATATTTGTAATCTACGACCTCAAATTGTATAGGAAAGTCACCTTACATGTTGAAAAGTTTGATAGTTAAGGTGTAAAACGCGAATTTAAAAATTTCACAAAAATTTAAATATTTTTAATTCTAAGGGAAATTTCGGCGGACTCCTGATCGAAAACTCATTCTTATGGTCCATGGAATCAGTGTACCAAGTGGCTTACCATCATCAAAAAGTGCAGTATTTCGCCCTTTTTCGTCGTGTACCGCTTAGACTAATAAGAAATGCTGTCCCCCGCACTTTGGGCATCTGGAATTCACGATTTGATTATTGAATGCTTTTCCCTCTCCGCGATTCGCCTGTTTCATGTTATTTTCGTTGTACGTTTCAAGGCCGCAACAACGCTCGTTAAGAAATGCGATAAATGAACCGAAAGTAGGGAAATCTTCCTCGCTCTTTTTCTCGGCCCAGCTGCGCCGAGTTTCGTTATCTACCTTTTCTAGCATTAAATGAATGAGCCAAACATCGTTAACATGTTCTTCTGGGACAATTGTTTTTAGGCTACTGATAATTTGCTCAGTTGTATCAACATAACTCCGTAAGTTAGATTCGCTCAAATGCGAGATTTTGGGCTGATTCAAAAATGTAGAAATTAGTGAGTTAACAATGGGTTTTTTCTGGTCAAACCGAGCTAGAAGTCGTGACCATGCATCTTTATAAGTTGATTCAGACACCGGAATGTGCCGAATTACCGCAGTGGGGACTGCTCCCAACAATCCTCGTAAATACTGAAATTTTTGAATATCTTTGAGAGTAGTATTGGAGTGTACTAAACTTAAGTACAAGTCCTTAAAAGATAGCCATTCCATGAGGTCTCCATTAAAAGTCGGGATATTTAATGGGGGCATCCTAAAATCAGAATTTGAAGCACTGGTTGCTTGGGGCCTTTGTTCAGGCGCAGTGGCGCTAACAATGGATGAAGCAGGACTTGAAAAGGCGGGAATAGACCTCTGAATTATGAATTCTTTTAGAAGAGCTTTCGTTTTGAAATATTTGTTTTCGAAATCCTCTATTTCCGAGAGTTCTGGTTTTAGCTTTTGATCTGCGGAACAAAGGTCCTTAAAGACTACTTCTAACCTTTCTAATCTGGTTTGAGCATCCATAACGCTGGCATTTTCATCGCTAATTGCCTCAGCGAAATTCATGATTCGCGTCAATGCAGCTTTGTCATATCCGCGGCTTTTGATAATTTCTGCTTCGGACATTTTGAACAGAGCGAATAGAAAGAACCGTACAACTTGAAAACAGTTTTCTTTTTCTTAACAAAACATACCTGACAACGAATCGAAAATGTAGGTAAGTCCTGGTGCGGACGCCAAAATGGGTGAGCTGCTGTAGGAGTTAGAAATCGTGGAATAGAAGAAGCAAGGAGTGATGAGAATGTAGCTTTATTCAGCACCGAGGGCAAACAGCAACTGGCGCAAAGCGCGGGCAGACAACAAGGCGGGGCAGGTGGCGGTTATCAGTTAAGATCTTTAGGATATCAATGGTGGTTAACAGTTATACATTGAACAACTACTACGTATTCTCCGTAGTTTCTACGGATGCCGTCGTTAAACTACGGACTACGGATAACATCGAAAAAGCTACGGAAAATCGGAAATCTATCATAAAAAGCACTTAGAAGCGCAAGATTTTTCCCAATTATGCTCTATTTTTAGGATATTTTTTCTTGGACGGCTGGCGGGCGCCAAGTTGAAGTTGGCTTCTTGCGTTGTTAGTGCTATGTGGAAAAAACAACTTTCTAGTGGTTAGAAGCCGTCGTTCGGTGTTAAGGATCGCATTCTGCGGAAAAGTCGAAAAATAGCGATTTTTCGCGCAAGTACCGTTTTTCCAGCACGTAGTTGAAGATGGCTTCTTTTCACATAGCTGCCAAGTTTTACGGATTGTCCGTAAAATTTACGGATTTGCACCAAAATTTACGGTTTTACGGATCGACCCGAAATTTTTACGGAATTTACGTTTTTTGCATTTTTCCTCCGTGAAAACGTAAACAAATCTTGTTGCGCCAAATTAAAGTCTTGCCTGCTTTTTCTAGGCGTTTGAAAACGGGTAAATCGCGGAAAAAGCCGCGATTTTTCGCGAAAGTTTCGTTTTGTGCGCCGGGTGTTCCGTAACTATTTTCGCGACTACCTTCCGCGACTATTTTCGACGGCCGCGGACGCCAAGTTGAAGTCGGCTTCATCTCGTGTCAGTATTAGAATGCAGGAAAAACTAATTTAACATGGTCAAAGCCAACATGTCCGATGGTTAGAATCACGATCTTGAAAAGCCGAAAAATAGCGATTTTTCGTAAAAGTTCCGTTTTATCCGCGATTGCTTCCAACCGGCGCGGCGCCTAATTGAAGTTGGCTTCCTTTCACTATTGTATTTACATTGTAGAAAAAACAACTTTACTATATGGTCAGAACTAATTACTTAGGAGGTGAATTATCACTAGACCTAATAACCTCAAGTAAATAAAAATTGATAAGGTGTAAAAATTGGATAAGAGCTGATAAATTGATAGAGGTTTAAGTTAAGTATTTATGAATTAAATCTATACGCACATTATTTGTCGTAATCAAAATTATGGTTTTCATGTCGTACGAAAAGTTTTACTGATGCAAGTTTAAAATATAATGAAGGGGAAGCTTTTGTAATTTTAAATTACAAAAGCTTCCCTGCAATCAAATTGCTACAAAAGACATTTTTTTATGCTACAAAACTTGGTTTTACCTGATACAAAAGACATTTTTTGTGATACAAAACTTGGTTTTACCTGATACAAAAGACATTTTTTGTGATACAAAACTTGGTTTTACCTGATACAAAAATTGATACAAATATTTTAAAGTGAGTGTGAGCCCTGGGGTTGACATCTCAGAAACCTTTATTCAACTTTTTAGGGATCCTGTCGGTTTTAATTTCCTTTTAGGGCGAATTCCCAAAGTTTTAAGCTGCGGGTTAGGGTGCTCACAAGAAATCAAGAATTTCTTCGGTGGCAAGCCCCTAAAATGTGACAATGATCTAGAAAATAAGATTGGCAAAGTTTAAGCTCAATTGGATAATATTAAGACCCGCCTCATTGAGGTCAAAGTTCAGGAAAAAAACGAAACAACGTAGTTTTTCGCCCATAAAATCGGAACTATTCGTCCTAAAAATATGGTTCGTGTCTCATTTCATAGTAAATTGTATTGGCTTGAAGTTGGATTCCCTTAAATTTGTTCACTAAAATTTCTAGAGCAAAATATCAACATTTTTGTCGGTAAGGTTGAAGAACTCCCTGTAAGTTAACTTTCAAGCAAAAACGTAAAATCTTTTAATTCAATTAAATCGGTTTTTCAGATTTTTATCTTTGTAATTTACATTTTAATTAAAAAGGCTTCAGTTAGAGGTATTTTCAAAAGAATATGCTACAAAGTATTAATTTAAAATAGTAAAAATAGGAGGAAAAAGAGGAAACAAAAAGGAGAAAATTACAACACATCATGTTCAAAATAATTTAAAAAGAGAAACATTTATTTGAAGAAATAATTTGATTAGTAGATGACATAAAATAAGTAAAAGTAAAATTTGTTACGAAAATAAAAAAAAGATAAGAAATAATATTATATATATTTCTAGAAGAGGGAAAAGGGTATAAACACACACGAACAAACTCAAAAATACGAAAAAATGAAAACAATTAGAACAAATAATACAACATTTAAGTGACTGTGCTGCAGGATAAACTTCAGTATAAATTAAAATTTTAAATATTCTTCGATGTTTAATACAGAATAATTAAATATTTTCAGCAATTCTTAAAATTGTACTTATCATATACACTGCTGGCCATCCAAAATTTTTTTGGAACACCAAGAAGGAACAGAGATATCAAGCCAAAGCTCGATTTTCAGGGTGGGCGACCTTTATGTGGCTGATTGCTCCACAGTAGGGTGTCCCTTATTTGGGCGTTTTTTCTAAAAGTCAGGGAAACTTTTGCTCCACCCCCCCCCCCAATTTTTTTCCATTTGTTACCCTAAAGACTGTGCAAAATCTTAAATCTATCAGATAGTATTAACACGTGCCACAAACGACCTAAAGTTGGAAAAATTTGACTTTTTTCTAATTTTTTTGAAATTTTTTAAAAATGTTTCAAAAATCCGTTTCCGAATAATATGGCTCTAACACATTTAAACAATCATGTTTGACCATTTTTCATTACTAGTTAGGCCAAAATGCTCAGTTTGTAACCTAATCATATATCAGAAAATCATCAAACTTGTCCATTTTATACTGAGAATAGAAGCAGAAGCGGATTTCTAAATAGGCTAGCTAGGCTATAGCCTACGGCGGCAAATTTTTGACGGCAGATTTTTTTTCTAAATAAAAAAGAAGAGAAAGGAAACACTAAACGTAAGCTCTGGAAAGACGGAGAACGTCCTTTCAGAAAAGCAATTCTGTGGTTTACAAGGAATGGTTCTCTGTTACCCACAGGGTCTCTAAAATGAGCTAAAACACTACTTTAAGGGGCAATTTTCAAAAAAGTTCTGGGGGAGAACCCCCAATCCCCCCTCTCAAATTTTGGTATCTGTTATGCAGTGTTTTTTCCTTGAAAATTAGGCCTCCTACAATACAAGAAGCTTTTCCCTTTCGGTGCTTTCTCCATAGAGTTTGAAAAGTAGATAAACACAAGTTTGGGGGGAATTTCCAAAAACATTTTCTGGGGGAGGACCTCCGGCCCCCGTTTGACGTTTTTATAAATTTTTTCCCTGGAAAATTCTGTGGTTTTCAAGGAACTGTAAGGGTCTCAAAATGAGCTGAAACACTACTTTCAGAGGTAAGTTTTCAAATTTTTTTGGGGGTGACCCCCAGACCCCCCCATTTTTACTTCGAGCTTACATTGTAAAATTGTAAAATATTACTTTTAAGTGGTCAAACACTTCAGGTATAAATACACTCGCGACCTTGAGAAGACGTTCGGTCAGACCGTCCCTCACTAGCGGATAAAAGGGGGGGGTTAGGGGGCTTAAGCCCCCTCCCAAATGAAAAGTCTTACACTATGTATGGCATTTTATGCACCAAAATGAGTTAAAACCCTGTTATTTTAAGGTCAAATTTTCAAACATATTCCGGGGGAGGACTCCCAGACCCCCTTGGTACCTATAACTCTATTATTACAACTTTATTTCATAATAAGTTCGTCAAACCGCAAAAATTCTACCATAAAATCTATATCCGAAATTCGAATGAGGCGTTCCAAAACAAGTTAAAAAAGTAGGGATTTTTTACTTTCCAAAAATTTTCTGGGGGAGGACCCCCTTTTAGTAGTCTTTTCCATATTAAGATCATCAAGAAGATTAAATTGGATTATGAAAATTCATAGCCCCCAATAAACAAATCCTGGATCCCCCCCTTGAGCCCCCCCCCCAAAAAAAAAATAAGGAACCAAAAGTCAAATCACAGCGTGTACCAAACCCACTTAAAAATCTTTGCCCCCCCAACCAAAAATCGAAATGTCGCCCCTGTTTTGTAAGATATATAGCAAATTTTGTTTCAGCCTATAGGCGGCACATTTGGAAATCTGCCACTGAATAGAAGAATCAAAAGGTAGTGGTAAACGGACTTAAAACCGCAAAATTCCATGGCTAAACACCATTTGTAGACCATATTGATGTGGAGATAAATTTTCTGGAGCTCAAATTAATTATTGGTTGCTTAATTATAGACGCCATATTGGATTGCATTAAAACTTAAAAAATTTTGGAAAAAAGGTATGGGCATGTTTGATATCGGGTAATGGGTTTTTGAGGTTTCTAAACTCAATTAAGACTAATGAATTTCTCTTAGACAACTTTTTAAAGCTCTACGCCAGTGGTTCCCAAAGTGGGTTCCACGAAAAAATTTAGGGGTTCCATGGGACAAACTTTATTTCATTAAAAATATTAGAATGGTGTAAAAAAAATAAGAAAGGACAGCGCCTCTCCCCTTGGACCCAAAAATGTCCTCTAAATGTGAGTTAAAACCTTACTTTTACCAGTCGAATTTCAAAATTTTTTATGGGTTAGGGCCCCCAGACCCCCCCCCACAGTATCACAAGGGGATCTTGCGCGATACTTTTTGGAAAATCCCCGACATTTTGACATTTTTTGTCAAAAGATAAAGGTTATGGTCTGGAAAATTCCCCTCTTGGCCCCAAAAAGCTTCTTAAAATGTGTTAAAACTCTACTTTTACAAGCCAAATTTCAAAAATTTTCTGAGGGAGGACCCCCATATCCCCCACCGGTACCAGAAGGGGATCTTGCGTGATACTTTTAGATATCCAAGAAATTGACATTTTTGCCAAAAGGTAAAGGTGATTGTCTGGAAAAGTGCCCCCTGGATCCGCGCTGGTTTCATTTAATATCATATATTAAATTTTGAACAGTGGTTGATTAAAAAATATTCAGGGTTCCGCGATCATTGGTAACAAATTCAGGGGTTCCACGCCCAAACTAGTTTGGGAACCACTGCTCTACGCAATTGTAAGGGCCAGCATATCTCCTAATATGAGTGCAAACCATGTTTTCAGAACTATAGATATGGTAATAAATTCTAAACTGGCAAGAGAAATTCTGGAAACAAGTTTGAAAACAGACTCCAGTGTGCCCACGAGTATTTTATTCCATGAGTTAATTGAAAAGCTGAAGTTGATACAAAATTAACCCACTCTTCATAATAATTGAGTTATACTCTCAGAAGGTAAGCAATTAACCATGATTATAGAGACTGTTCTTCCTATTTTATCATAATTTTATACATTAAAATTAAAAATACCAGCAGTTCAACAAATTAGTCTCATTAAAACAATTAAACAGTTATTTTGTCCGTGGCTGTAAGAATTTTAAATATTAACTACAGTTTTTATAACTCTTCTACTTTACCCTTAGTTTTTCTTCGCACTGTCAACCTTTCATCAATAACGTCCTTGAAAAAGTACTAAGATTTTGAGTAAATTTTTCGTGAAAATTGTTTATGGAATTAAATTATTTTAAAGTGTCAGATCCTTCTTTGAGTATGTAGAGGTAGGAGAAACTCAGAGTGAAAAATAGCTGACTTACAAAAAGACTTTAAAGAATGATTTTTAGAAACTGTTGATAATATTTATGATATTTAAATATCCAATATAAGTGTGTTAGATTTTAATGCCTCTAATTTGTTGAATTGCAAGTATTTTTTTTGTTAACGAATAAAATTTAGATAAAATAGAAGATCAGTCTCTAATAAACAAGGATTAATTGCTTACCTTCTGATAGTATAACTCAATTAATATGAAGAGCTGTTTAATCTTGTATTAACTTCAGTTTTTCAGCTAACTTACGGAATAAAATACTTGTGGACACATGGAGTCTGATTTTTAACTTGTTTCCAGAATTTCTCTTGACAGTTTTATATGTTTAGAATTTATTACCATATCTATAGTTCTGAAACCATTGTTTGCACTTGTATTAGAAGATCTGCTGGGCCTTATAATTGCATCAAGAGCTTTAAAAAGTTGTCTAAGAGAAATTTATTAGTCTTAACTGAGTTTAGAAACCTTAAAAACCCATTACCCGATATTAAACATGCCCATACCTTTTTTCCAGAATTTTTTAAGTTTTAATGCAATCCAATATGGCGTCTGTAATTAAGCAACCAATAATCAATTTAAGCTCCAGAAAATTTATCTCCACATCAATATGGTCTACAAATGGTGTTTAGCCATGGAATTTTGCGGTTTTGAGTCGTTTACCACTGCCTTTTGATTCTTCTATTCTCAGTATAAAATGGACAAATTTGACGATTTTCTGATTGATGGCTAGGTTACAAACTGGGCATTTTGGCCTAACTAGTAATTGAAAAAGGTCAAATATGATTGTTTAAATGTGTTAGATCCCTCTTATTCGGACACAGATTTTTTAAACACATTTTAAAAATTTTCAAAAAAATTAGAAAAAAGTCAAATTTTTCTTATTTAAGGACGTTTGGGGTACGTTTTAATATTATCTGATTGATTTAAGATTTTGCAGTCTTAGGGTACCAAAAGGGAAAAAATTGGGGGTGGAGCAAAAGTTTCCCCGACCTTCGATTTTAAGGGACACCCTACTCCACAGATCACCAATTTTCTACCCTCTCTTTTTTCATCACCCCAGAGACGTATATAGATTTTTATTTGAAAATAGTCTCCAAATATATCCTCTAAAAATTAGTCATTATCATGTTTACCAAAAAAACAACAATGGGCAGGGTTAACAAATGATTAACCGGTCTCGTGGACATTCCCCTTAAGTGGCGTATACTATAGAAATTTATTTCAGGAGGGCGGAGAGGCCCAAAATTATTCCTCCCATAAATATTTATAAGGTTAAATAAAACTTTGTATCACATTTTAAGTATAATTTGCGTCTTAAAGGTGTACAGAATAAGAGAAATTGTGAGTAATTTGTTAAGTTTAATGTACAAAGAGAGACTGGGGGCTAGGGCGGAGCGAAAAAACGATATTTTTGATTTTGATTATGGCCTAGTGCGGAAAAGTTGTGTACTGGTGAGTTAGTCACTTGTACAAAATTTCGGGGAAAACAAAAAATGTCTTCAGTCTTTAAAATGGCCTTGAAGTTTCAAAAAAGTGCTGATTTTTGTACAAAACAACTAAAAAATCAAAGATGAAACCCTCATATTTTGTTCAGAATTTTTTTATGAAGACTAATGTAGTTACAGATATAATGTTCCAAGTTTCATTCTTCTATCCCCCCTCCTTTGGTAGTAATAATTTTTTTATGCTCAAAGAACTTCTGTAAAGTTGTTTTTCCTGCATTTTTAAACAGCTTATTCCTCTAGAACTATACAAGTTAAGAACCTGAAATCAGTCACATTTTATTCGTAATTTTATGCTCTTTCATTTTGTGTGCATCATAACCGTAATCTTTTTCATAATAATTTCCCAAAACTTAGCTTATATGAAAAAGAAAAATTTTTCCGTCTTAAAATCACTCTTGAAGTTTTGTAGCTTTTTAGCGTATCGTTGATTTGTGCATTTTTTACGCAGCTCTTAGCTTTTTTTTCTAGAAAAAAACCCAAAACTCACCACGTGGAGGTGGCTGCATCGCGAGTTCCACCCGTGCCCACTAGGGTGGTTTTTTTTAAACGAAAGTTCGAATTTTTTTCGGGGCACCCCCTCAAAAGGTGCCATTTGATATAAAACTAATATTCTGAGAGTTACAGTTCAAAAAAATAATATTTAGACCCCGCCCCCGAGCGTCAAAGTTTCAAAAAAACTCTAAATTTTGCACGTTTTTAGCTATAAAATCCAAACTAATGGTTGTAAAAATATAAAGTGGGTCTCATTTTGTAGATAATTTATTTAGCTTCAACTTTTATAATTGAAACTTATTTGTGAAGCTTACAGATCATAAGATACGAGGGGTTTCATTAACTCCCCACGCAATATCTATTTTTTAAGAAGTGCCAGGAAATTTCTTTAAATTTATCAGCTACCGTAAAATGGTTCAATAACATATAAATAATAGTTTTAGACAACATAGGTACAAATTTTAATATATTAAAGAGCAAAAAATTTTTTTTTCGTACATACCTGTTATTTTTTTCACAATTGTAAAATAATTCAAATAAAATATATAAAATATTTTTTTCAACTACTTATTAAACGAATAAAATGTGTAAAAGTTGATAAACAAGCAAAAAAATACAAATTAATAGTATTTTTAGTTTTTTCTAAAATATAGAAATTTTATTTTCATCGCTTTGACAGTAATTTTCATAAGATCTCCCTATTTTAGAAGTAGTTTGGAGAGCAGTATTCGACACGACCCTTATCTGAAGTTCTTAAATTTAAATTGAACAGATGTAAATAAAATAGTACAAAGTTCGAGTTGATGATAAAGAAGTCAATTCAAAACTAATTATCATTAAAAATATTGGAAGTTTCATTTCTATGCATTAGGAAAAATTCAATATATCTTCAAAGAAAGGAATCTTGCCAGTGCTTGGTATTTATAAGGCTTGATACATCAAACATCCCTAGGTACCATTGTATCATGCTAGATGTAATGCAAAACTCCAATATTGCGTGAAAAGTCTCCTTTTTAAATACAATTGCATCAAGCCCTTAAAAAAGGTAGCTGTAATCAGAAGTATCTGTGGTATTCTACTGATATATCAAAGGGGTTGGTAGGGGACCCGCCACCCCCCTTCCCCCCAAAAAATCACACTAGGTGTCCAAAACAATCATGCTACGTGCTAGATGTAATACAAAAGCCCTCTGTTGTATGAAAATTCCAGTCAGTATTTCAAATAGCTTTATCAGACCTTTAAAAGTAGAATAGAAATATTAAATCTTTTGAAAAAGTTCATTGTAAATGAAAATGAAGTGATGAAACTGTCGATTTCGTTGCTAAAAAGATAATTAGACACTTAAATTAACTCTCACTATTATTATTCTACTTTCACATAGTCTTCAGCTAGTTTTATCGTTCCTCCTCATAACACCAAAGCATGTTACCTTTAATTTATTTTTAAAGCTTTCTCACAATTCAAAAGTCTCGGGGTTTAAGTACCACTAACTATTAAAAAATAAAAATGCTATTTTTGATATTTTCTGCATTTTTTCGTAACTAACTACAGTTTTTACAAATTTAAGTTCTTGATATGCAACTAATGTTGCATCTAGCTCAGAAAACCAAACTGTAATGAAGGTGTGTAGTAGAATACCACAGATACTTCTGATTACAGCTACCTTTTTTAAGGGCTAGATACAATTGTATTTAAAAAGGAAACTTTTCACGCAATATTGGAGTTTTGCATTACATCTAGCATGATACAATGGTACCTATAGGGATGTTTGATGTATCAAGCCTTATAAATACCAAGCACTGGCAAGATTCCTTTCTTTGAAGATATATTGAATTTTTCCTAATGCATAGAAATGAAACTTCCAATATTTTTAATGATAATTAGTTTTGAATTGACTTCTTTATCATCAACTCGAACTTTGTACTATTTTATTTACATCTGTTCAATTTAAATTTAAGAACTTCAGATAAGGGTCGTGTCGAATACTGCTCTCCAAACTACTTCTAAAATAGGGAGATCTTATGAAAATTACTGTCAAAGCAATGAAAATAAAATTTCTATATTTTAGAAAAAACTAAAAATATACTATTAATTTGTATTTTTTTGCTTGTTTATCAACTTTTACACATTTTATTCGTTTAATAAGTAGTTGAAAAAAATATTTTATATATTTTATTTGAATTATTTTACAATTGTGAAAAAAATAACAGGTATGTACGAAAAAAAAATTTTTTGCTCTTTAATATATGAAATTTTGTACCTATGTTGTCTAAAACTATTATTTACATGTTATTGAATCATTTTATGGTAGCTGATGAATTTAAAGAAATTTCCTGGCACTTCTTAAAAAAATAGATATTGCGTGGGGAGTTAATGAAACCCCTCGTATCTTATGATCTGTAAGCTTCACAAATAAGTTTCAATTATAAAAGTTGAAGCTAAATAAATTATCTACAAAATGAGACCCACTTTATATTTTTACATCCATAAGTTTGGATTTTATAGCTAGAAACGTGCAAAATTTAGAGTTTTTTTGAAACTTTGACGCTCGGGGGCGGGGTCTAAATATTATTTTTTTGAGCTGTAACTCTCAGAATATTAGTTTTATATCAAATGGCACCTTTTGAGGGGGTGCCCCGAAAAAAATTCGAATTTTCGTTTAAAAAAACCACCCTAGTGCCCACCCAACCATATATTATAGACACCTACTCCTTTGTTTTTATCGGGTACGGTACTCAACTTTGGTTTCAAAGGTGGGCATCGTTTTTCTGGACTGCGTGCGTGTTATAATTATACTATCACGGTTACTTATATACAGCTCTAGAGACCTCTATTACGATTTTGATGAAACGTTCCACACTGAGTATGACAAGGGAATTTCAAGATACTCAGATGTTGCAAAATAGACTCCCCACTAATAATCAAATAATTTAAATTAGCGTCTGATAAAGAAGCAGTTATTGGGGGTTCAGTACAATTCTCCCAATTAATTAGGTCTACATATTTAGCTGCCTCAAAATTCAACTTCGGAATTCTATACCGTCGAATCTCATCCTTTTTTTCTTTTCCTGCCTTTAAAGTTCCCCGGAGTCTTAGTTCTCGAATGTGTTGCTTTTCGTCAGTGATCATTGACAGGAGTTATGATCAAATGACCAATGGCTTCTGAATGACCAAAATACCCGTTTCTCTGGATAATTGGACCAATTACATCCTTTACCTCATTCTTAAGGTAGCGTGTTACATATATGGTTTCCACAAATTTTGTGAACCATTCGTGCAGTGTTAATTCGATTTAATAGTAAACCACATAGGTGTGCGTATACTTTCATAATAAATTCTGCCAGAGTTCAAAGTTCGTTTGATGGATCAAAAGAGCTAACATACAAACGTAATATACGATTTGCAGTTGTTAACCAACGTGCACGGGACATTTTTCCTGGGCTTTCATGCAGTGGCGGATCCAGGATTTGGTTTTGGGGGGGGGCTAAGAATTTTCGTAATCCAATTGAATCTTCTTGTTAATGGTAATACGTAAAAGGTAGTGAATTATCCTACTCAAACCACTAAATGGGGGTCTAGGGGTCCTCCCCCAAAAAATTTTTGGAAATTTAAGTCAAAAACCCCACTTTTGCAACTCGTTTTGGAACGCTTCATCCGAATTTCGGATATAGATTTTTTGTGTTTTGACAAACTTAGTAAAATATTAGACGTTTTGGGGGGGGCTTCAGCCCGAAAGCCCCCCCCCCCGTAGATCCGCCACTGCTTTCATGTGAAAAACTGGTTGAGCTCATATATAGACTCATAGACTACATAGACTCCGCTCATATTTAGACCTAATTAATTGGGAGAATTGTACAGAACTCCCAATAACTGCTTCTTTATTTGACGCTAATTTAAATTATTAGATTAATAGTAGGGAGTCTATTTTGCATTATCTGGGTATTTTGAAATTCCCTTGTCATACTCAGTGTGGAACATTTCATCGAAGTCGTAACAGAGGTCTCTAGAGCTGTATACGGGGAAAGTAACCGTGATGGTATGATTATAACACACACGCAGTCCAGAAAAACGATGCCCACCTTTGAAACCAAAGGTGGTAAAAACAAAGGAGAAGGTGTCCATATGGTTGGGTAGATGGGTGGGCACGGGCATGGCGGATTTAGATGGTGAACCCTGGGGGTGCGTACTGGAAAACTTGGGAATGCAAGCTGTCCCTGATGACTTTGAAAACATGATTTTCCTCTATAAAAATGGAAATTTCTTGATGCACCCCCTTAATTCCGCCCATGGGCACGGGTGGAACTCGCGATGCAGCCACCTCCACGTGGTGAGTTCTGGGTTTTTTCTAGACTTTTTTCTAGAAAAAAAGCTAAGAGCTGCGTAAAAAATGCACAAATCAACGATACGCTTAAAAGCTGCAAAACTTTAAGATTGATTTTAAGACGGAAAAAATTTTTCTTTTTCATATGTGCAAAGTTTTGGGAAATTATTATGAAAAAGATTACGGTTATGACGCACACAAAATGAAAGAGCATAAAATTACGAATAAAATGTGACTGATTTCAGGTTTTTAAGTTGTATAGTTCTAGAGTAATAAGATGTTTAAAAATGCAGGGAAACAACTTTACAGAAGTTCTTTGAACATAAAAAATTATTACTACCAAAGGAGGGGGATAGAAGAATGAAACTTGGATCATTATATCTATAACTATATTAATTCTTCATAAAAAAAATAAGAACAAAATATGAGGGTTTCATCTTTTATTTTTTAGTTGTTTTGTACAAAAATTAGCACTTTTTTGAAACTTCAAGGCCATTTTAAAGACGGAAGACATTTTTTGTTTTCCCCGAAATTTTGCACAAGTAACTAACTCACCAGTACACAACTTTTCCGCACTAGGCCATAATCAAAATCAAAAATATCGTTTTTTCGCTCCGCCCTACTGGGGGCCCTCCCCCAGAAGATTTTTTTGAAAAATTGACTCTAAAAACAGGTTTTTAACTAGTTTTGGTACCTAAAGCCCGAATTTCAGGTATACAATTTTCGTGTAGGATTTTCATTTTAATGAGCAGAATGTAAAGAATTAATGAATAATTGAGTTCCAAATACAAAAGGGGGTCTGGGGGTCCTCCCCCAAGAATTTTTCTGAAATTTGACACAATAAAACATGGTTTTAACTTGGTTTTGTATACCTTGTCCGAATATCGGATGTCCGATTTTCTTTTTTCCTTTTCTTACGGTAATTTTTAAAAAAGGTACCTGAGCCCAAGGGGGTCAAAAGGCCTGTTGCCCCACCCTGGATCCGGCACTGGATGAGACTGGCTATTCTCGCCAACTTGCAAAAAAATCCACTTGAAAAATTAAGACTGGTTATGAAAATGCCACTATGAGTTATTGACTTCTAATTGTGAAGCCCCAACCCCCCATAGACTGGAAATTAATTATTTATTGATTTTCTTTAAACTTTGGGTGCTACTGACCTCAACTCAAAATCCCGGGAAACTGTAAGAGTACAGAACCTTTTATCCAGAATCCCAAATTTCAGATTGCCCCCAAATCTGGAGCGTTTTCAGATTTTTTTAAAATTATTGTTCTCAAGATATTTTACGGTAAGCCCAATTAGATAAACGGTAGGGAATGTTTTAACTACATCCGTAAGTAAACGCAACTCGATTGTAGCTACTCTATAACGAAACATTTCTTTTACTATGTAATCACACTTAGAACCGATGGTGGGACCAAATTCTTCATGAAAGGTGTTAGTGCTGCACCTTTGCGCCTTTGCCCTTTTTTTAATTAGACCCGATTTTATGCTTTCTTGTTGAGCTCTATATTTATGGAAATTTCCATAAACCTGGAATTCATGCTGTGAAAAAAAAAGATTTCCAGGGCTACCTCGGAGAAGAAACACTTATGACTAAGAAGTGTGCTGTGTCTGGTGCCCGGTGCTGTGTCTGAATTTTGAGTGAAATTAAGATCTTCAATTTGGAAATATTACTAGTTAAATCCAAGTATTATAGCGTCTTTTTATCACAATTTGCGTACTGAAACTCCTCCTAACAACCCTGTTTACTCAGTTTTCCTGTCGCGTAAAGACCAAAGACCTCATAGGGTCAAGAAACTTTGCAGTCTAGTATAGGTGTCTAAATACTTAGTATTACATAGTTAGCATATTGGTTTAACTTCTAAAAACATTTTTAAATTTTTCAGAAATAATAAGAAATTATTGAGACTAGATGAAATTAGTGAATCTTAAAGTTTAATAACTAGATAAAATTGTATCTTAATTCTTTTACCTTATTTTTCAGGGTTTGGAAGATGAGCTTGATGATCTTCCAACTCCACAAAAAGTAAAATCTGGTGAAATCCATCCTTTATATTTGCTTAAAATGGGAGAAAAGTCTCAACTTTGGTTTATAAAGGAAGTCTTTAAAAAGAAATCAAAAAATTTTTGGAAAATCATTTTTATTCCAGCCAAGTGTCCAATTTTGAATTTTGTTTTTAACCACATAGGGTACAAGTTTTTCTGCGATTTGTCCTGTCAGAATAAGTAATGATCTTATTTAATTAGTAATCTATTATCTTACATGAATCTTAAAAACTACTATCATTTGTGTTTATAGAAAAAATTCTGATGTTCAAATTTATTTGTTAAATGATTAGATTGAATATATTGTTACCATCATGAATCTTGACTATGCCAAAATGCCAGGTCATGTAACTCTTGTGCAATGCTAGTTTTTTTTAAGTTGAAGCGTAATTTTATTTTTCATATCACTGATTACTAAAACCCTGTACTCTTTTTAAATTCCCTGAAGTTTTCTCAATAGTTGGTGCCATTTTTAGGTAGACAGGAACATTAGGGTTATGATTCTGAGACTTTTTCTGAAATATTTAAAATCCTGATGTTGCATTGGATGAACTTCTGTCCATGTGTAAATTTTATGGTTTTATTTTCTTTGTATTGAGAAAAAACCTTGCGCACCCAACATTATTTCACGTTCTCATATAGCAATCCCACACCACCTACTCAATCATACATCACCTAATTTAAGTGCCCCCAGGCCTCAAAATACCTTGGCCAATATACTGGATACAGGAATCATCTGGCCATGGATGTGCTTTGATCCAGTATGGTGGCCAAGCAGGCTGCTAAGTTGATGGAAAAGCATCAAAACAATTGTAAAAGTGTCAAATTTCTATACAGCAAGTTATAAATTATAATTTACAAATTAGAACACTTTTTATAATTTAATTTGTGTTATTTTCCGCTTAAAATGAAATTTTATTAACTGCCTTTCACTGCTTTAGCCTTATACAAAATATTATTAGGTGCGCAAGTTTTTTTTTCAGTTTTCAAAAATGAAAGTTATTTACTAGAGTTATAGACCAATACTCATCATTTGCCACCACAGGCTTTTAAATCTAGAAAAAATCATAACCCTAAGGAACATCAAGCATCCCTCTAGAAGCAAATCATTTGTACCCCATCTAAAAATGTTCCTTTACTCCTTAAAAGTTGTCCTTCCAAATTTTTTTTGTTTTCCTTAGACTTTAAATGGATCCATATCGAGCTCAAAGTTTTGAACTTTTGCTCATTTTTTAAGAAAAACGCAAAAAAATCCAAAGATAAAATCATCACACTTTGTTTTTAATTTTTTCTCAAGAACTACTTATATGTTGTATATAATGATTCAAATTTCATTAATCTGTGATTGTTCTGTTAGGAGTTTCTTATTAATTTTTTTCTTGGTAAAAGAAGTTTTATAAAAAGTTGTTTTTTTCCACAATACTCAACGTTGTAACTCTGGAACTTTTTGACTTAGAAACCCCAAATTTGATTCATTTCGTTCACAATTATAAGATTTGAGTAGACATGTGACTTGACCCATTTTATTTAAATTTTTAACTAAAAAATTTTTTACAGTCAAATCAAATTTTAAATATCATTTTTTAGATAAATTTTTTTATGTAAAAATTTAAATTTTTAAAATTTTTCTTAAAAATGATATATTTAAAAAAATTTATTATAAAAGCCTTTTAAAATTTTTAGTTAAAAATTTTGAAATAAAAGGGGGCTCATTCCACGCCAACTCGACCAATGGCATGTGCTCTTAGGTCATGGATTTTTTTCAAAATTTTTCTATAGATAGATACTCATAAGCAATACCACCACAAATTTTTTCAGAATTTTTACTCAAAAGGGGACCCGAGGAAAAATTTCTGAAAATTTGACATTTTCCGCCATTTTTTAACTTATTAGTTAAAAGTGATGTTTCTCAACTTATTTTCAAGCAAATGAGCTGATTCTGGTGCTAAATTAAAGCTTACACTCTACTCTTTCTAGTAAAATATAAAAATCTACAATTATTTAATTATATTATTATTATTTTTTGAAAAATCCGTATTTTCGAAAAAATTGAATAACTCCGAGTTATCTTAAAACATACACTTCAAAATTATACCCAAGAATCATCTTGACATATACTTTCCATGGTATAAAAATGGGGATGGTGTTTTGGGTTAATGAAAAATAAATAATTTTTTTCTAAAATTCGTTAATTAGTCAATGCAGCTTTGAAAAAGTCTACAGAATTTCCTTATAACACGAAACTTAAACTTCAGCACTCATAATAAATACATATTTAATGAACTTTATATTTTTTGTATTCTTAATTATGTACTTTTGGTACAAATTTAGTGTTTACTTTACTCCATCTTTATAGCTAAAAATATTTCCATCCAAACACATATAAATCCTCACGGCTAAGGCTAAAGGGCTAAATTCTTATTTTTAAAGTTATTAATAAAAAGGAAGTTAATTTTTTAAATGATATTATAAAGCAGAAACTTCAAATTATTTTATTTCATATAAAACTTCCCTTATTTACTGTTCAAAATAAAAACTGAATTGAGGCAACTTACTTGTGTTTAAATATATAAGTTTCACATTATAATGGTGTCCTTTAGTTACAGTCACAAAGATACATAGACAACTTATTGAATGTTGAAAGAAATTATTTTTTAACACCCAAAACACTTTTTTCATATTTTTATTGTTGAAAATACATACTGAGGTAAGTTCTTCTTGTGATAAAATTAAGTCTTGCATTTTAATGACATTGGGAAGAAAGTTACTAAGCTGCATTGACTACTTAACGAATTTTAGGAAAAAATTATTTATTTTTCATTAACCCATTACACCATCCCAATTTTTATGCTATGGAAAGTATGTGTCAAGATTATTCTTGGGTAAAATTTTGAAGTTTATGTTTTAAGATTTATCGGAGTTATTCAATTTTTTCGAAAATAGCAATTTTTCGAAAAAAAAGTAATAATATAATTAAATAATTACGGATTTTTATATTTTACTAGAAAGAGTAGAGTTTAAGCTTTCATTGGCACCAGAATCCATATATGTGTACAATGGTAAACGTAATTTGTATTTTTTTTATAAGCTATATGTAATTTGCCTTCTTTTCATTTTCTTTTCTGTTTTTCATAGCTTGTCATTTAAAAAAGCCACCTTGTAAATGGGCATATGCCCAATACAATAAAGTTTTCTTGTGTCTATAAACAAATTAGTTTTTAAATCTTGGTGCATTGATTCATATGTAGGTAATGAACTATCTAACATTTATATTTCTTTTAGGTTAGTTGTGTACAATACAGAATTGTTAAGATTTCTCGGTGCTATTGATAGTCGTGTTTACCCACTAGTTTTTACTCTTTGTTCCTGGGCTAAAAGTCTAAAACATATCCAGTCTTTGAACTTTTCAACTTATGCTTTTACTCTTATGGTCATATTTTTCCTTCAAACCCTTGATCCTCCAATTTTACCATCGGTGGATTTCCTCATGAGTGAAGCAGGTATGTTCATTGATATCACAATAAGAATACTTATTATTCCTTAAAAACTTCAGTCTAATACTGAAAATCCTTGTGGAAATACTCTATTATTTTAAAATCAAGTAATACTTAGTATATTTTAATTAAGTGTTTGTACTTTTTAGGATCTACTGCACTGGTATCAAATTGGAAAGTAGGATCTAACTATGATATGAGTAATGTACCAAAATCCAAAAATGAAAGTAATAATGGTAAGTTTTCAGCACTATAAACACAGTGATTCAAAACTAACAGGCAAAAATACTAGAGGGTTAGAGAACCCAAAGACAATTCAGAATCAATAAAAACTTTCTATTTTTACTGGCACATTTTAAAGAAAAACCCTTAAAAAGACAAAAGCTTTACCCTATTTTTATAAATAAACTAAATCATTAAAATAGGCAATAAAATTTTTATTTTGACCTCAACCGTTTGTCCACAGTAACCCATCTTTCTTTGTTTTTTGGCAACTAGTTCTTACTCCAGCACCTCAGATTTGTTCTGCAGGCACCCCTTTCCAGGATGATTCTGAACTGTCTTAAGGTGTGTACTCCCTCTAGTATTTTTTGCCCATTACTTTTAAATCCCCTGTATGTGCGACAGTTGATGCTTATTTTGAAAAACCTTGATTAAATGAACATTACATTGGCCCAGCAGAACATTACGTTGGCCCCTAGTTTTGTAGTGTTAATGCAAGAAAGAAAATTTTCTGGGGGTATCCTCAAAAATCTGAAATTTTTTAGCTGCAGAAATCTCCAAGAATTGCTGATGTTTTTCTGCATTTTTAAGTCAAACTTAAGGAAAGGCTAATTTGTACACAAGAATTTATTAATTATTGAGGGAATTGG
Source organism: Tetragnatha versicolor (assembly GCA_024610705.1). Taxonomy (NCBI): domain Eukaryota; kingdom Metazoa; phylum Arthropoda; class Arachnida; order Araneae; family Tetragnathidae; genus Tetragnatha; species Tetragnatha versicolor. Next base: position 51,365,132 of record JANDEH010000010.1, on the reverse strand, counting down.
ACAAGATCATTTTCGATTCCGTCAAAATTCTGATTGACTGATTCTCAAAAATCTATATAAGGATTTTTCTTTACTCTTAGCAGTTAATGCTACGGTGTAATATTATTGTTAAAAACCAATGACGACTGGACCAGATCCCCCTCAAAGTGTCAATCACTTCACAGTCACTAAGATATGGTCATCCCCTTAAATAATAAAAAAATTTCTTTTAAGAATTTATTTCTACTCTGTTTCTAACTGTTCTGGCATAGTGTGACCTAAAATGTTGGGGGGCACAACTGAAAGGTTTTCAAAGAACCGAATTTGCATTTGAACCTTATAAACGGCCTCACAATGTAGAAAAAACTTAAATTGTAAGTGTAACCACAGGCAAAAGAACTACTAGTTGTGCTTTATTAAATCATACTTTACTCTCGTGCAGTGGCGCAGCCAGAAATTTCTTCTAGGGGTGGAAAAACAGTGGATTTTTTGGGAGAATTTTTGAATTTCACGTTTATTTCAGAATTTTTTTTTGTTGACTGGTTGAGGGGGATACATGCCCCCAACACTACGCCTATGTTTCTAACAATTCTATAAATTTGATTTTACAGAAAGAAAAATTTGCTACTTTTTCTCATATCCAGTTTTTAACACATTTATATTTTCTAGAACAGCTATTACTACAATTTTTCAACTATTACTGGAATTTTGAGTTCAATAAAAGCATAGTATGTATTCGAAGTGGACATCCTGTGCCAATGACATGCTTGAATGAAACTAGAGATGAGTGGAAAAATTTTGAGGTATGTATGATACACAAAGGGTGGTAATAATTAAACTGGTGTTACTAATATAAATTGATTGATTGAATGGTGTTACTAATGTTCGGCACTAGTTAACTACTAGTTGAAACTACTTAGTTAACTAGTAGTTCAACTACTGTCTGTCTATCACAAGAAGAGCTCCCGCTAAATTGTTTAATTACGGCTGGTGCCATAGAAACAGAACTTGCCACATTTTTCAAGTATATATTTTAAAGTAGTCCCTCTACTTTAAAATATACTCTTGAAAAATGAGACAAGTCCATTTTTCTATGGCACCAGCCGTAATTAAACAACTTAGCGGGAGCTCTTCTTGTGGTAGACAGACAGTACTTTTGGTTTAGAGTAGTTGAACTAGTAGCAGTGGCGGCTCGTCCATAGGAGCACAGGAGCACGTGAACACCCACTGAAAAAGTAGAACAAAAATCGAATACAAAGATAAATAAATATCAAAGGAAATATATTCTCAATTTCTTTTTTTGCTCAAAATTATGTTTCTCCCCCCCCTTCTCTACTCAATAAGAAAAATTTACTACCGGAAACGCGAAAGAAATCGAAAAAAGACTGAACTCTTATTTTTCTTCCCCCTTCCGCACGTGTGAGCGAAAAAAATATGAGAATCCGAAGAAACCCCGACTGCTTGCCGGAGATCATTTGAGCTTGCGGCAACGCGCAAGAGATCTCCGCTAGCACAGATTTAGTGTGCCGAAGCTTTCACTTTTGAGGCACAGCTTTCTTTTTTGACGTCTGATAGAAGGGATTTTATCAGCTAATTGAAAAGTACGAGTAAGAGCACTCTTTAAATACAATTTAAATTTTTTCATCAAAATATTTTAATACTTTTATTATTAATTAGGATTTTTTTTAAATGATAGTTAAGTAAAATTTCCGTGTTTGAGTTAAAGCATCTGTATTTTTCTCAATTGCCACTGGCAAAAAAGTTGAAATAAAGAACTTGAGACCAACTCATCTGACCATTGTCCAAGTTACAGATGGAAAAGATAGGAACTTTAAAAGAGAATTTAAAGATGACATTTATGACATAAACGGATTAAATTAATGGAAATTTTAATTTTTATATAATTGGTGTGAACACCCTATTAATTAACTCACGAGCCGCCACTGACTAGTAGTTTAACTACTTTTTTCACCAACTACTAGTTCCAACTACTTTCAAAAAGTTCAACAACTTTAAAAAATATTGAAAGATCAAAATTTAAAAAAATATGTTACATTAGGGTGGTCCTAATTTTTCAAACTCGGAATTTCTTCGGTCGCACCCCCCAACTTTTTTACTTAAGGTATGAAATGAATGTATACCAAATATTTTAATATTAACACGTGCCGCAACGCGATTGAAGTTAGAGTACGGTAGATGCGCAGGACTCCGTAACACTGACACGAGGAATGCCGGCTCGATGCGCACTTTCCGCCGCAACAGTAGACGCTACGCACGCTTTTTCAAAAGAGCACTTTCAAAAGCGGAATCGTCATGTATTTTATGATAAACTTGAAAATATCCTACTCTATGATTATTGCACATATTTTAGGGTGAAACTCATTATTATAAGTGGATTCCAATGGAGGATTTAAGGTAAAGTGGAGGATTTTCCAATGAGGGTTGGGACATAAAACAAAACTTTAATGTAATGTTCAAAACAATGAAAATTAGATTTTAAATGTAATGGACCATATCCGACTGACGTCACATTTTCTCCATCATGTGACCTACTGAGCTTGCAATTGGTTACCACAGATACTACACAAGTAGAGTTTGTAGTGAGGTATGATGATAGTGAGATATGATTTGATAGTGAGTTTGTTTTCCCCGATCACGTGATTAATATGGGCGTAGCTGAATATGGGCCATTCATCATAGTTAAAGGTTTGATTTGAAATTTACACTGAATTTTATAAGCCAAAAGCTCATATAATACATTTTAATGTTCTTAAAATAGTGTTAAAAGCGGCGTTTGGAGCTTGCGTTACTGCATCCCATGGACCTACATTTTTATTTAAACGTTTTGAAAATCTTGGGATGTTATCTATAAATCAAAGTACCCATCAGGTATTAAAAATGAAGTTGTAAGAAACACCATTGATGGAAGAGACAAAGAAGAAATTCACAAGTTGGCTAAAACAAGCTTGAACACCAATCGAGAGATGACTACCAAAAGTTTCTATGGTTGACAATAGCACTTTTAGATTATTATGAAGCTAAAATGATTAAATTTAAACAACCTGGTGCTATCCATCATTCTAGGTGGATGTCTTAAGTAATTTATTGTTTGAAGATATTTATATTTAGAAATGTGAGGGTTATTTTGGATAATCCATTACTACAAGGTATGAGTATTATTGTTAAGCTATACATTAAGGCCTGGTTTGATGTGCAAATGGATCACAAAGCCACATTTCAAGAATTGAATTTCATGAGGGACCTGTTTTTCTACAGAGGAATTAATGAAAATATAATCTAAGGCACCATCAAAGAAAATGATTAGTCATGGATATGGTTTCTTGGAGGAGACAGTTGCCTTAGCCTTTTTTGATGAACCTGTCCCCACACAGCAATTATTTCCAAAGAGTTTATATAAAGGGAAATAATCTACCCGTGGGTAAGGGTGGTTGCAAATTAGTTTTGTAGAACGGGAAGGACTCTAAGAAAAATCAAGCCAATTTGGTGTCAAAATGAACCGCAAACTGTTTTCAAAGGTTTTTAAGTTTTCTTCAAAATTTATTTCCAGGGATCCTTTAAAACGTGTGAAGTTATCAGGAAGGGTTTAAAGTCGTCAGTAACTTATCTGTTGTAAATAATGCTACAGAAAGAGAAATCAAGCTTATTGAAGAATATAACGATATTTTAACGCATAATGAGGAGAAAATACAATACCTTTAAAAATTGTCAAAGGATATAAAGGCCAATATTCTTCATGTTTAAGCATTTTATGTTAAAAAAAGTACTGAAATATATTGAATTATATATTTGAAATAAATTTTATGATTTTTCAAAGTTTTGAGAATTTTGATGTTTTTCAGATTTTCATCCCTTTTGCGGCACGTGTTAATATTAACCGATTCGGATAAAATTTTTACCAGTTATTTACTACCCCATAAGGAAAAAAATTAGGGGGTGCGACTTCAAAAATTCCGAAAAAAAATTTTTACCATTATACTTAGGACCACCCTAATGTTACATCTACTAACAATGCCATTTTTCGTGATACATTTTCATATTTGGTAACCTTGAAATATATTTCATCCCAGCAATTGACATATAAATGCAACCCTTTTTTGAAATCCTCTCTAGAAATTAGGGAGTTCAGGGTTTTCTCTCCTGGAAATTCCAGCACTTTGAAAAGCGATTTTAGGCTAGGTTTACGAGGATTCTAGACGTTTTTCCTGCATTAAAAATTAGTAAGGCAATACTTAAAGTTAACGGCCCAATTTTGTGCTTAAAATGTTGTAGTTCAGGCTAAGGGGGTTTAGAACCCTTAACCCCCCTTATATAACACTGTACTGATTAATATAAATACAACTTAGAAAAATTTAAGACACCAAAAACCTGTATACCTATCAAAAATTGGCGAATCTTCAGCCATGATATTTTTGCTATAGGTAAGAAAAAGTAATCGAAAATTTTGGGAAAAATATCTTATGAAATTAAATAGACTAGTTAACTAGTAGTTAACTACTTTGGGAAATAATCAACTACTGGTTACAACTACTTCCAAGAAAAAGTAGTTAACTAATAGTTACAACTACTTTTGCCCAGACAAGTTGGTAGTTAACTACTTTTTGACCAGTAGTTGCCGAACACTAGGTGTTACAGAGATGGTAATAACAGGTCTCTGAATAATGTTAATTTGATCATGTGCTCAAAGTTTTTGTATTGTTTAAGTTTAAATATATTAAAACTGTATGATCTTGTATGCATGCTGAGGTAAAGAAAAAATTATTTAACCACTGCATAATTTTTTTATAGATAAACCAGAAAATTTTATACTAATTAGATTAATTTTAAAATGAGGACACTAGATTAAATCTGCTTTACTTTATTGTAAGGAATCAATGTTCTTATTCCCAGGTGTCTGCTGTATGTGTTCAGGATCCTTTCAATCTTTCCCACAATGTTACAAGAAATGTCAAGCCTTGCGGCTTGCGAAGCCTGAAATTCAGCATGTATGAAGCCTTAAAAATTTTAAGGAATCCAGAAAATACAGATACTTTTGAAGAAATATTTGATGACAGCAAATATACAATATCTAATAATTTTAGTTCACTATTTAGTAAACAGTCTGTATCATTAGTAATTGATTTAAATTACGAAATTGTGTCGGCTTTAGAAAAGTTAGAAATAGGCAAAAATAAATGGTACGATTACTTGTCCGAGGTAATATTTCAAATTCTAGATCAGGGTCTTTTGTTTGAAAGTGAAGTTATTGATAAAATTGAAAATAATTTCCAACTCAGTACCAATATGCTTGGTGAAAATGGCAATTACAATAGTAAACCATTGGATGACATTAATCTTACCTTGTCGATTCAATGTGCTGTTTATAGTCGTGTTTGGAGTGACCGTAAAAATGTTACAATAAAGCTGGAATCTATAATTCCTGAAGACTTTGAAAACGTTTTTGAAAAAGAGGAATATATTTCTAAACACATTGCATCTGATCCTCTACTTTCCAGTACTACACCGTTACTTTGGTGTCTATGCCATTGTTACAAAAGTAATGTACCACAAATTCCATGCCTTATTGTAGAATTTACTCCCTTAACAGTTTCTAAAGAGTTTAAAACTGTAGCAGCTTTTCTAACTCATTACATTCCTAAAATAATTCGTAAGTTATGCCAATAAATCTTTTTATATAAATTCTAAAACTAGCATCTACCTTTACTAATTGTAAAACCTAAACTGAAAATGGTGTGCACACAAACTATTACAGGTTGGTGATAATATTACCATGAGCCTTAAATAGCCCTAATTTTACTTACTTTTAGGGGTCCAAAAAAGACCATATTTTATGCTTAAGACAAAAAATTATTTATGGAAGGAGATTTGTAAGCGGGCCAAGTATTACAACATTTCATTTTAAAATGTTATCTATGAAATGTGGGATGGTAATATGGAAAATGTAATAAATTTTGCTAAGTGTTATTTTTACCAATACTCATGTTGACTTGCATTTTTTGTGTATAAAAAATGCCTTGTGGTAACAAATGTTAAATAAAAGGAAAAGAATACATAGATTTAATTTCTTATATTCTTTTACTCTTACACATGTACACAATTTATTACTTACACATTTTTTGCACAATTACATCCAAGTATATGCATTTTGACTATGATTTGAATATTTTGTCATCTAATTTTAACATGCATAATATACACCAACAACATTGAAGGCATAACTACATATTTACAAAAGTAAGCTACCTTACTATATAAATAGAAAACACAGAGATCAACATTGTAATAAAATGTAAAAAATTTAACAATTCTAATACATTTATTAACTATCATTACAAAATATTCTGAAATTCTTGTAACGGCACATTTGTAAAACTTTAATCCTAATAACTTAATGTGAATAGTTTAACAAGCATTTAAAAATGGGTAAAATTAAAAATAGAACAAGATTGATGGTGAAAAGAATGTTTTCCATCAAATAAAATGATTGATATGTTGCAAAAAACAAACCAACCGATTATGACACTTTTGTTTTAAATGTATGAGGACTAATGTGATCTGCAACATATTTCATCTCAAAATTATTTTAATTGAAAATTTATTATCTATACATTTATTCTCTATAACACTCTAAAACTTAACTACTACATTGGAATAAGCTATCAGCTTTGGCTCACTGAATACATCATCTTTATGCAATCTAATATGCTAACAGCTTCTAGCATATGTTAGATGCCATATTTAAAATTTCATGGTCATTAACCATGCATCATGCCCTTTTAGACCAAGTTCCAAAACAGGAAAAGAAAATCATTTCAAGTGCATAAAATATCTTTCCAATAAAAAAGTATACTTCATTAGAAGTTTTAAGAGCATCTAAAAATTATATGAATTTAGATTATTAATAATCTGATAAAACTAAACTTAACTAATTAAGATTCTTTTGCCAAAATAAGTTTTTAAATACAGAAAAACCTCTTGGGGGGATTGACTATCTTTCATTCTGTGAGAAATCTGTTAAGAGGGGGTTAGGGGTAAACCTTAACTAAATCAAATAATTTTTCAAACTTTTTTAGATAAAAGTTATTTATTTCTACGCCATAATATAATAAAAAATATAGAATAAAGAGTTGGTCAGATTTTTTTTATTAAAAAATAGAATGTTTTTTTTGCACGTGTTGCTCTACAGTTAACAAACACCCTCTTAGACATGTTGATGACTCAGTAAAGACCAAAGTACAACTAAACAACTTTTTTAAGCATCTGAAATACACACCATCACCAAGCAAAGTTTACTGTCAAATAACCGAAGACTTGTAAAAATCTCAAATACTGTCACTTTTTGCCAGTCCTGCTGTTTTGGAGGGAGCAACAAACCCACATGTGGTAAGAAAAATAGAGGGTTCAGGGCAATGAAAACTTTTCAAGTAGCCTTACAAGTAAAACTTTTCAAGTAGCCTTACAAGTCATAAAACATGCACAGACCTTATCAAACCTTAGCCATCTAATGGTGGAACTAATATTTTGAAAGTGTAGTTCAATAGGTGGGATAAATTTATTGAAAGTCTACTGAATGGGATGCTATCCCAGCCTTAAAACAGAATTTTTTTTGCGAGTTGAGAAAATTGGTTGCTCTTATTAGGGTACATTAACCAGGCATGAGTTTCTTCCTCGGAATCGCAATTTTCCGCCTTTCTCGGCTTTTTCATGAATTCGCGGCCCATGAACTAATTTCGATTTTTTCAAATAATCCCTACTTTTTATAATTTTCAGATTTTTGTGAAGAATCGCAGAAATAAAGACGAAAAATCGCGAAAGTTTCGTTTTGCTCGCTGTGTGCTTTCTTGGACGGTCCGCGGGCGTCAAGTTAAAGTCGGCTTCTTCACACGTTTAATTGCGATGTAGAAAAAAAACTTTACTGTGGTCAGAGCAGCCTAGTAAGTTTTCCTCCATTTCAGTCAGTATATTCAGCTTATGAGGTTTTTTTATTGTAAGAAGGTTAAATGTGTAAAGCAACTTAACATAATAATACAGTGTGTTTTAGATAATAAAAATGCATACGTATAAAGATAGTTACACATAAAGCTTCTTAAAATCTTTCCAAATAAGCCAGGTGAATTAAAATTTGTTCATTTTTAAAATGATTATATTCTTGTTAAAAATATACCTAATTCATCTTGCACACTTTTTCCATCTTTGGACGAACTCATGCCTGTTTAACATTAGAAGAATAGAGATCGTTCCTTCAAAAACAAGTTGTTGTATGGGGGTGGTCGCTTAGTGAGGTTTTACTGTATGTCTTTGAGGTTGCATATAGAAAATTTTTAAACTAATCTTTTTCTTTGTAAAATAATTTTTTGGTCCCATGCTAGAAAATAAGTATGTTATATTTTAATAAAATGGAATGTAGCTAACTTGAGAACAAATTATAATCCAAGTTATCACATTAACACTTAACTACTTGTGCTGGTGAACTTCATTCAACATTTGAGTTATAAAGGCCCCCTTTTTATTTCAAATTTACCCTTAAACTTTTCCTTCCATCAAACAAGTGACTCGTGCTGAATGATTTATGAAGCTGGGCGTTTGTTATCATTCACATTAAATTCAGAGTTTTGGGGATTTTCTGTATCAGCAAGTCTGGTGTTAGGAATGCAACAAGTAGGATGTTGAGTTCTGGGTCATCTGTGACATGAAAGCACATAAAATGACCATAATAGAGTGCTGTGAAAGCTTCATATTGTTTTTGTGAAGAATGTTTTATGAAATTTGTCAAGTTTTAAGATTTTTTTTCACCAAACCATGAAGAAACCAAAACTAAACGAGTACATGGAAATTTTGCAATTTAAAAAAGGAATGAAATGCTGATTTTAAGAATAATAGTAACTCATAGCTATTGTATTGTAACCAATTTAAAACATTAATCTTTGTATTAAGTGGCTTAGAATAAAAGGGGTGAATAAAGTTCACAGCGTATGGAAAATTGTATGAACTGTCACGAGTAGTTAAGGGTTAATAAGTAAAAATACCTTTAGAATATACTCAAAAATAAAAAAGTTTTAAGCAAGGAAGTATGTCAACTGTTAAGGCAATTGAATCGTACATGTGAAAATATCAAAACTAACAAAAATCATCAACCATTATCGAACAGGTATATTATGTAAATACATAAGGGAAAAAGTATAAACTATGAATTCTTTCAGAAAATAACAAAAAAATCCTTAATCATTGAAACAAATTGTTAAACTTTGTTTTCAACAGGCAAAATTTCTAAAAAATATTGCATTCCAGTTAGTATGAAGGAATATGTTTAGAAAATATACAAAAATTAAATTCAAACGAGAATTCTATATTCCTCTCTGATATTTGTTTTTTTTAAGGGAATGTTAAAACCTTTATTAAAATGTCTTGGAGCCATTTGTAAAAATAAAAATTGTAAAACATTCATATCTTAAAATTGTCTGTAAGTAAAATAGCTAAAATACATACTTTCACTAACTGAAATATGTATTTAAAAGTACATGATTGTGTGTAAATACAATAGTGAATTTTCTCATATTTATTAAAAAATTAATCAGTTTTGATGGACTTATGGCCTTATACACCAGTAACTTTGACCAACAGTCAAATTTCTGATTGGCAGTTAAAGAACCAATTGGAGGTTCGACTCCCGGTTAACAGGTATTCAAGTAAGAGGTGAATGCGGCCATTAGAATTTTAACATGGCATTATCCACATTAAAGATATGATTACTGAACTAAAGCATTTTGCAGTTGCAAATTAAAGTGCACATTGTTGAAAATCTTAATTATTAAGTTTTCATTGTGTTCTAGCTAGGCAATGTCTGAATCTAGCTTCCTTGCTTCAAATACATAAAAATCAAAATATTGCATATTGTGACATATTTAATCACTCTGTAATTCACTTGTTTTGATTTCTCAAACATATGAGTGCATTGATTCAAATATAAAGCTGCGTATTGAAGTAAAAAAACTCTAGACTTAGTGGGGAATCTAGCAGTAATTGTAGGTATGAAATTACTCCAATGTAGTTATTTCATTTACAAAATACTCAACACTAAAATTTATGATTATAGTATCAAATAATAAACTTTTATATCAAAAGGTAAATAGAATTCAAAATAAATGATAAATACTCTAAATATAAAAACTCAAAAATTTAATTAAATATAAAAAATGCAATAAAGATAAGAAAGTACACTTCTTACATTTTGTTTAATTAACTTTAAAAGTTCTGAAGTAGATTGTAAACAATATATGAATCTCTACAATACCATTAAACAATTTTACTTAGTTTTAAATTTAAAATCTAATTAATTTAGTAATTAGTTAAATAGGTATAAGTTAGGAATAATTCTGCTAATATCTCTAGGGGGAAAAACTAATTCAAAAAATTTAACTAAAAATCTATTGCCAGTAAATTCCTACTACACGTAGTAAGTGTAAGTTATTTTAAGTTTTTATAGTTAAATAAAACCTAGTTCCAATGTGTGTATATATATATAGTATAAATTAATTTATCCTAAGTATTTAAAGCTAAATTTTATTGATTACATGTAAGCTTTGATAGTAAAATTAGAGTTTAGAGATTCAAAGTGGTGTGCTTTTTTGTAATGAACAAAAATATTTTCATACAATCTAGACTAGAGATTTCATTCTACTGTATGAAGTCTCAAGAGTACAAGAAAACTTTAAGTAATACAGATTACTAAAAATATATAAGTATTGGACATTAAGGTACTTTGAAAGCACATAAATATGTTACATATTTAAAAACTCATCACGATATTTACATGCATCCAAAACAATATTCACCCCCTGCACCTTGGAAGTTCATTGGAAACCAGATAATCTTAATGATTTTTACATTAAACTGGCGCTTTATTTTAAAATTACATAGCAAAATAGACCTAAATAAAATAGCAGACATTAAATACATTTATGTCATGAATTAATGTTATTACAGTGATACCTCAATATGATTTTAGTTTGCTTTTTAAAATATTGCTTAGAATATAACAGTAAAAGTTGAATATATATTGCAGAGGTCACACTGCAAAGAACATTTTACATAGCACAAAGAAGACTAAGCAAGTTTAAGATAAACTTACAGTTGATTAAATATTATTTGTAAACAAAAATAATTACACATAGAATAGAGAGAGAGATAACAGTTTCTCTAAATTATAGTGCTCCCTGCTGTTTTAAGAAGTATTGCTTAGCAAGAAATAATCTTGATGTTTAAATGACAAATTGAAAAAGGATTGATAGAAAAATTATTTTTTGAAACTTCTTGTTTTTTAAGAGGAAGTTACAAGTGTTTTTTCTCCTAGATGCTATACAAAAAATCTATCAATTTGTTGTACTAAATTTTGTTCTTTAATGGATAATTTTTGGTAATATCCTCTTAGGCATGTGGAGAGATTTATTATTTCGCTGCTTAAGAAGCAACATAAGCTAGACGCTTTCTCCAACAGGAAAGATTCTACTTCATAAGTCGTGGCACTTGTTTGGCGATATATGTGTCATTGCCAAAAAAGTTTTTTCCAAATTAAACTTGCTTGATTTACACTAAAAATCTTAAATCAGTTACAGCATTGGGCTAGCTACTTTAATGGTCAGATTTAATTTGGTTCAATGATTTTCCCATGCTAGAGAATATGAGAATTTCGAAAAGAAATACACCAATTATTATCTTTAGATTAAAAGTTGATCAAAAATATTTAAGGGGCCATCCATAAATGATGTCACACTTTTTTGCCCATTTTTGGCCCCTCCCCCCTTTGTCACAAACTTTCACACTTTCCCATACCCCTTCCCTCCCCCTTTGTCACATGTCACGCTCTTAAACCAACAATATGTCTAATACACGAATTTGAAAGTGCCCAGAACCAATTTTTTTTTCATTTGAGCTTTACCCCTCCTGATAATTTCATTTCTATCAACCTTTAAGATGCCTTTTAAGAGAATATACGGTCTTTTTTACAAGTTAAGGTTTTTGTTGAATTTTAGCTGCAGGATGTGATGTCACAACTTTTAAACCCCCTCATGTCACAAATTAAATAACCCCCTCTGAGAGTGATGTCATTTATTGACGGCCCCTTATAATAATCAAATCATTTCGATTGGAAATCTCAAACCTGCTACGATGTTCGGATGTATTCTGCTTCCAAAACAGCTTTATTCAATTGTTAGGGTTAGGCAGTGTTAAAAATTTAGAGACTGGTGCAAATCTTGCCAATGTGATAACGCATAAGTACGGAAAACCCGCCAGAGAAGCAGGAGGATCAATCTTTTCAGTTGCAACCATAGTCTTTTTCACCTTGGCGAGATTAGCACCAGTCTCAAAATTTTAACCTAGGCAGCTCTCGCTATTCTTGACAACTCATTATTCAATAGGAATTCTCTATTATTTCAAGTAGTGTAGCACATGTTGCTTCCTAAGCAGCAATTTGCAATTTATTTATATGGTAAAATAAATAAATGCATTGGATATTTTAAATTCATTCTGCATTAATTTCATATGGGCTCTCTACTCATTCAGTATCATCAGAAGTTTGTACTGTAAGAAAAGCGCTTTCTGCAGGGGTGGCATCTGGTAAAAGTGAATCGGTGACTACAGCATCCGTTGCAAAAGGAGTAATAAAGATTGTTCTGGATGAACTTCACAATTGATTTTCAGGACCTTAATTTATTAAATCACTAACAAACAACCCAAAACAAATTTTCTAATAAACATTTGAAATCTCAAAGATCTATAAATAAATTCTCATCTTTTTTAAAACACAACAAAATGTAACATGAAGAAAATTATTGTATGCATTTTTAGCACCAAGTTTGAAAAAATAATGCCAGATCACACATCATGTATATAAATATGCTCTCTATGAAAAAAAAACAGATTCAGATATTTCAACTCAAGAAACTATTGTAGAAGGGTTTATCTGAAAGCTTTCAAATATTACAGCCCTAAAGTGTAGGCTTTCCTCCAAGTCTGCACAAAAATGACATAACTATGCAGCATATTTTTTGCTGATAATACACAAGCTTAGATACTCAAGTTGTGCAAATCAGTAAGTAAGGCTCTATCACTGAAACTGCAACCCTGTCTAGCACTTTGTTGGCATTGGAGTATTATTAATTAAAAGGGAAAATTTTTTGAAGGCTAGTCAACCTTGAGATATCTATGTAAGTTTTTCCCATTTAAAACTGAAATTGTTGAAAATTGGCCAAATGGTTGAGACAAGTGGATTGTCCAAGGTAGATTGTTTTCAAACAGACAATAGCTCTGAGTAGTAATTATATAATAAATAATAAATCCTATCAATATAAAATATACACTAAAAAAGATTTTTTAGGGATGATAAATTATTTTTCCATACAAGAAATCCGCTTGATATCAGCAAAATTTGCTCTATCTTGTGCATGGAGTAAATTTAGGGCACATACTAAGGTACACTGTTGGTAAGGAAAAAACCCAAACATAAAAAATCAAAATGAGATTCAATAGTTCATTTAAAAGTCAAGCACACAAAACTTGAGAAACGACTAGAAAAGTATCTGGACACTTTAGAAGGATTGCCTTAAAAAAACATTCCTATCTTGAAAGCACACTATCAAAAATAAAACTTTCTCTGCATTATGAGAGATATGGCACATTTTAATCTCTCATATATTGTTTTGCGATTATTTCAAAATCAGACAAAACAGTTTGTATAATAAATCTGAAGCTGCCTGAAGTCCTGTTTGAACAAACAGTATAAAAAGTACACACCTAAATAATAACAAAAGCATACTGATATAAAGCTAACAGAAGCAGCACATACGACTTAAAGTAATACATTAGACTAGATTGAACTGGCAGCAATAAAGCAATAGATGCAAAAATGCTTGAAATTCTTATGAAAATTATGTGTCATAGAGATCTAATGTTGACTGTAACTTCTCTGCAATCTGAAATAAAAGTTTGATGAAGTGATGGATAACTTACATGAACTACATTTGAAATAAAGTATTGTATATTACCGCTTAAAAGCTGACGGTACGCTTTTTATTCAAAAATTGATCTAAAATTCAAAACCCGAGTATAAAGTCCAATGAAAATTTACCAACTTTGCATTTACTAACCTGTGGTTTTTTTAACGTTCTAAATCATCCAAATATTATGCTCTATCCATATCTTAACAAAATTATCCAACCTGTTACACCACGAAATTACAGCACTAAGCTCTTTATACAACCGGGTGACATTTTTTGGTGGTTTTACACCAGAGCCTCAACACTAACAGCCCTATTTACCCTCAAGTACTCAAGCCCTGCATTGGGATTTAAAAAAAGAATTCGGTTTACAAGTAATATTTTCAAACAGTTTAGATCCACGTTTAAGCCGACACCCCTACTTGTGAATTGGAAAATTTTCCAAAAATTCTTAGCTTATATGCGGTAATAAACAGTAATTTTTTCACAATATTTGTTGCATATTTTTCCCAGTTTCTTAGTGATTTGTAAACTATGTTTAGAGAACTTACCTTTAAATAAAAACTGACTTGTGCCTTGAGAAAATCTTGAATCATGTTTTTAAATTCTTCAACTTGCTCCTGTTGAAATTGTGTTATTTCAGCTAAAACAGCATAGGATATGATGTCCGTACGGCGTGCTATTGCATTTACATTATCTTGAGAAAGTTTACCCTCTTCCATCAACTTTTGGTGTTCTTTTTTCTTTAACATAGCACCCTGTAACAAAATGTGCAATTCAAAAGAAGCATGCATTCGACATATAAGCTAAAATAAACATGTTAAATTATTTTAAAAATATTTTAGAGGTAAAAAAATAAGTGCAACAAATAGGGAAAAGGTTAAAAGCTAACAATTTTTCCTTTGTTTTCTTCTTTAATTTTGGGACTCTTGTATGTAAAAAAACTGTCCAGTTTTCTGGGATTTTTGGATTTTATAAGTACGAGGGTTGTTTTTTAATTAACTTCAGTTTTGCAACTGAAAAAAAAGTGGTAGGAATTTTGAAATAATTTTGCTACAGGTAGATAGGTACATCCTTGAAGATCAATTTCCCTCCTTCCTGGAAAAAATCGGACATTTTTGGTATTATTTATCGAATTTACAAGCGCGCTCGTCGAACTTATTTCCCGCCAACCCATAGAGAAATCCTCTTTTTCGAAATTTTCCCCTTTTTGATGGTTAAAAAATAAAAAAACAAATCAATAATTAAAAATAAGGTTATTACGGAAGTTTACAAACATCTTTAATTACTTTTCAACGTAATCACCTTTAAAAAGACCATTTACCGTACCTTTTCACAAGTTTTTTAATCCCGCTTCATGAAAAGTTTGATTTTTCGTTGAGCTTCGTATTGGTTCGGACAGCCGTTTTCCCCCTCAGTGCACACTTTTCCTGCGAATCTATCGATGTTGCCTTGTTAATTATGGCTGTAACTCCAGAATCCCCAATGCCTGGAACTTGGCAGATGCAAAACATATGGTTTTAAACATGCACAATAGCATGCTGCAAAAATCACCTGCCTACCAATTGTCTATTGTTAATGCGAACAGAGTTTAAAGGAAGATAAATTCTCTATGGGCCGGCGGGAAATAAGTTCGAGGGTTGCGCTTGTAAATTCGATAAATAATAAAAAAAATGTCCGATTTTTTCCAGTAAAGTAGGAAATTGATCCTTAAGGATGTACCTATCTACCAGTACCAAAATTATTTCGAAATTCTCACTACTTTTTTTACAGGAGCAAAACGAAGTTAATTAAAAAACAACCCTCGTACATGTATTTCTTGTTATATTAAAAGGATTTTTTTCAAGAAGGAGCTTTAAACTTATAGTTCATTAATAGAATTTTACATTTTTTACTTCAAATGATAAAAAAAGCCCTAAAGACATGCTAGAGCAATGTTCATTAATAAACTAATAATTAGATAAGTCTTTAAGTTAATATATAAGTGAAATTTAATTTTAATATCAGGGATGAAGCAATTTAAAATTGCTTACTTTTTGAATTTGAACTATTTCAGGCCATGATGCTAATATTCCTTTATATTCATGCAAAATGTCTCCAAATGGTTCCAAGTCATTTCTAGGCTATATGTAAAAGATAATAAATAGATTAGTATTGTATAAGAGTTGAGAAACCCTTTCATATTTAATGTTCTTTACCTGTAATTCTGTATCATGGATTATTTAAATGTTATACAGTAATTGACCTTTAATCCAGAATGCTTAGGAACAACATATTGTTTGACTTATTTAATTATTATTATTATAAAAATAAAATTTACTTTTTTTAATAAATAGAATAATTTTATAACTGTTAAATTTTTAGGAAAATTTTAATTCTTATAAATTGTTTTTAAAAAATATAAATTTATAGGTTTTACTCTATAAAATGTTTGTTTTAATTTTTATTTAGTAAAATAGCCAATATCAAGAAATACTATTAACACTAGAACTGCCGGAGCACTCATTTTAACTGTTTTGAGTTTTCAAATCTAGTTATTTTCAAAAGTATTTGAGTTACACAGTTCGGATTTTGTGACTTTTGCTAATTTATGGTTCTGTTTGAGGCATCCAAATTTCGTTCATTTTTAATACAAGTTCCGGAGATATCAAATGGTCTACTTAGAACTGCCATTAGCAGTTATTTTGACACGTGAACAATTGGAGTATTTCTTTTGTGTGAGATCACTTAAATTACGACATAAATGATTTCTAATGGGTTTCTCAAACATAACGATGAACAATATTTTTTTGGTTTTGACACCTTTAAATGATTAATACATCATTTTATTCTCAAAAATTCATATAAATCCTCTCGCTAAAATTTGGATATATTTCCCACGCCTTTTTTATTATTTTCCTTGAAAGATTTATTATTTCCTGTTTGAAAGAAGAAGCAAATTTATTTTGCTCATTTGTTCTTAATTTTTATGCGAGAAAAATTAATCTATCCAATAATTCAGTCAAAATACTGCTTTAGACAAGCATTCATGTCATTGGTTGATATAAACAAACTTATAGTTTTGGGTGAACTATTTAACTTAAAGGGTTGTTTGAAATGGGTTTGGTGAAAGTAAATGTTACTTTGAAAGGGATTCCGGTCAAACAGGCTAAAAGTATAACATGCAATTTCTAGTTCAAAAGAGAGTTTTTGGTGAAAAAAGTCTAACAGTCAAAATGACCTTTGGTGTTTCTAGGTATGAGGCAGTAGCCGGCGCTTCTAGTGCTTAAGTGTAAAATATTTTTACTTTATTAATAATCACTTAATTTATTTTTCAATTAAAATTAATCTTATAACTAGTTTAAATCACTTTCAATGATGAATTTATTTAAAGTTAGTTAATTTAAGTTAATTTATTTAATGAAAGTTTACTGATCTTTTTAAAGCTTAAGATACTAGTAAAAATGCAAATATATTTATATCATTATAATCATAAGGTGAAAGTCATGCTGATCATAGTAATCATGTGTTAAACTTTAAAAATGTCAGTTAAAGATTACACTTACTTGTTCACCGTACAAGTCACCTATATCTTCATAGGCATCCCCAGTAGCTCTAATGGCTTTTGTAAGATCAGTTGAATCTAAATCAATATTATCAGTTAATGTCAAGGGCAATTCATAAAGGGTTCAACTTAAAACAAAATACAGTAAACAGATGAAACAACTTACAAGGCGATGTTTCCATTTCAAATGTATCGCCCAATTCTTTAAATGAGGATGCAAGTTTGTGGAATTCTCTTTTATAAGCTGTAGGGAATATGAAACAGTCTAAAACACACTACCTTGCAAAGGGTTAAGAAAATTATTTATCAATATTTCATCTTAACACAAAAATTATACATTTAAATTGAATGGAAATAATTATTTGTGCAATACTTGACATGAATTACAATACCAATTTTGCAAAGAATTGTAGAACTCTTAACCCTACGTCGGTCGTAATACTAAACTGACGCGTTAAGTCGCAATGTGTAAAATAGCAGAATCGAAAGAATCGCAATTTCCTACCTTTTGATTTCAATGAGTCTTAAAAACAATAAGATATATTCATAGTACTTTCAGACATAAAAAAATATGATATTTGTTTTTAATAATTAAGAAAAAAATAGCATAAAATTAAACTTACATAATGAGGATAAGTAATTCAATATCTTAGTCAAAAACTATAGGGTAGTCACTCCAAAATATATTATTTTTAGCTATAAACTGTAAACCTACAGTTAGTAGCCATAGATTTGCATATTGCACAACTTTGTCTTTTGCGAGGTAAGTGTATGTTCAACCGCAATAAACCAAAAACAATTGGAAAAACTACATACATAATAAGAAAAATTTAATAATATTGATGTGTAAGCACTCATAAAATAAATAAATAAGCATCAAGGATTACAAAAACAATGAAAACCAAACTAGACTAAGCGCGCGAATTTAATGAATTGGTTGGCGCCATACATCCGGTACAAATAGGAGACGACCAGAAATTTCAGACTTCTACCTCCCATAATAATGGAAAGGCAAACGAAAACGTATGAGGTGTGGGAAAAAGTACAGTTGCGACCGACGGAGGGTTAAGTTAAACTAGACTAAAAATTAGTTGATTTTCTTTAGCTGGTTCATATTTTTATAAAATAAGAAACAAGACACTTTAAACAATGACTACTATTATTTTGGTAGAAAAAATTAAAATGTTAAAAAATAATAATAGAAATTGGTAAAATTACATTTATACTTTTTCTGTGAAGCAATAAATTAAGGATAATAGTGCAGGGAAGTGGTGATCATTCTCATTCACTAACTAATCCCAGTCATCAAGCTTAAAAGAAATACTGGTGTTATGTAACATAACTGGAGAGTGCTAAACTTACATCCAGAATATTTTTTGCATAATTCTTGGGCAGTTCCATGCAATGTTTTTACAGTGTTATCCATTTTGGCTGAAAATTTTGAAAAGCTCTCAACTTGTGATTCTCTAAAAAAAATACAAAAATTTTCAACTAATTTTCAACAATGATTTAAGATATAAACTAAATTAAAAGTCTTACACTTGATGTGGGTCTAGTGGTTCATCTGGAGCTTTAATGGCATGAAAGAAAGAGGCTCCAACAAGCTCGTCTTTTTCAGCTCTTCTCTTCCCAGTTTTCCACATCTTTTAAAAGAAAAAACGAATTTTAACTTCTAATATGTATATAATTAAGTCTTCTTGAGCCTATTTTCCCAACTTAAATGGTGCTTTATAACAAGCCAACATGAAAAAATTTAATGGTTTTCAAATGTTGCAATCAAAAGCAAAGGGTGGTAGAAAAAATATTTTTTCAAATCCACTTATGGGTAGGGCAGATATTTGGCCAAATGGCCTCAATAATTGTTGTCACATTTTATTTAAGCTATTTGATCAAAATTCCATATTAGCCACAGATAGATTTCACACAAATTATTTTTTAAAAATTTGTAAAAATAGCATTTTTTTAAACTTGGGGTGCAGAAGCAGAAGGAATGGACATATTGAGCTAAAAACTTTTTACACATTTTATTTAAGTCATTTGGCCAAAAATACCACCTACATATTTTGAAAAAAGCGTTTTTGACTTGCCTTACTCTACACCTATTTTTTAGTTGTAATTAAGTGTTAGAAATTAACATTTAAGTTTATAATAGCCACAATGGCAATCAATAAAAATTAAAATCATTTGTAATTGTGATACCCTGTACTGTTCTACTCTAAACTTAGCAGGATTGGTGAGACTGGGCCACAAACAAGTAAGTCAAGGTGTCACTGTTGAACCAAAAATTTAAAAATTAATCGCCTAAATGGCCAACACGCTGATAAAGACAATAAAACTGAAATGTTGCAGATCTTTAAAACATTTCAAATTAACGGGAAAAACACACCTTTTCATCAGTGCAAGTAATGAAGTGCTTCCATACATCGCTATGACCAAGAACAGGATGCCTAGAGATGCGATTAACCCACATTTGAAGTTGAATCATCCGGTGTTCAATAAACATATCTTCATATCTCCCTACAAAAAAACGCAAATTAAATTGGAAAAAGTTGAAACTCTATTCTAATGAGTAGTATTTAGCATAAGGATTTTGAAAAAGCACCTGAAAATTGCTTTCCAGGAAGTGGGGGTATTGGAATGAGGGCATACTTGGTTTCTAATCTTTCATGAAGCCAATCGAAGTGTTTGAAACGGCGACTTACTTCAATGCTTGAGAACTAAAGGAATTAAAGGTAGGTTAATTAAGTAGGTTTTTAATTAAAAGCAGAAGTAGGGAAATATCTTTTAAAACTTTTCAATCAAAAAAAGTGATATAAAAAACTTGACATGTGTAGTGAATAAATAAAGTACATTTAAAAAATTAAAAAAAACTTATATACCTCTAATTTAAATATAAATGTACACAACATTCATTTAATTAACATATATTTTAACATATTTGTTAATGAACTTTTACAAATTATTCAACTCTTGGATATACCCCATTTTTTAAAAAACTAATAAATTTATAACAGTGAAAGGATGAAAATTTTTGGAATAAATCAAGTTAGTTATTTTTTAAATTTCTGGCCCTAAATAATGATTGTTAAAAACAAATTGGCACCTTAAATATTTTTAAAACAATGAGAAATAGTGAGTAACATACTTGTACATGGTAATTTTCTTCAGATGAGATTGCTTATATATTTGGTTATTTCAATGAAAAATATTAAATTTAAAAGAAAAATTTGCCATTTTAAAAAACAAGAAAACAAACCCTTAAGTTTTTGTGTGTACAAAAAAAATTGTTAAACAGTCTGACTTTGCCCTACCAGTGGAAAAAAGTTTATGGTGAAAAAAACGAATTTATGTGCTAGATGTAGGGTTTTTATTTTTTTATACCCTAAAAATACTTGAGTTAAATACGGATCATTTAATTTTTTTTAATTAATGGTAACCTTGTCGAAACAAAAAGCATCTCCTTTATCTGAAACACATGCTAAAAGTTTTTAGTGGCTGTCTTCTGTAGTAAGATATTTAGTTAAGCCAATACCCATACCTCAAGATTTTAAATACATTTTCATTTTAACTTTAAAGGATTATTCCTAACAAGGAAGCAGTTGCAATAGTACTTAATTTTTACTGAAGAGAGTCAGTTACCAGAGGAAAAAGAAATGACTCTACCCCAGCAAAAAATAGCAGCTGAGTAAAATCTAACAGTGCTTTCCATATTTGATAAAGGCAGAATGTGATCCTAAACACCGCACGACGGCTTCTAACCACTATAAATTTGTTTTTTCCACATCGCACTACTATCGCAAGAAGCCGACTTCAACTTGCCGCCCGCCGTCCATCCAAGAAAGAAGTCCAGGGAAGAACGGAATACCCCGCAAGCAACTTCACGAAACCCGATTTCTCGCACCCTGTTTTATGTAGACTGAAAATATCCTAAAAATAGAGCACAATTGGGAAAAAAATTGCGCTTCTAAGTGCTTTTTATGATAGATTTCCGATTTTCCGTAGCTTTTTCGATGTTTTCCGTAGTCCGTAGTTCAACCACGGCATCCGTAGAAACTACGAAGAATCCGTAGTAGTAGTCTCTGAAAATGGCGATTGATTGATTCTGATTGACGATTAAAAAAAACGGAAATAGTCGTCCAAACTAAAAAAAAGTAGCCAAAATCTTTGAAAATCATTGAAAATAGTCGCTTTTGGCCCTTTTTTGCTTAAAAGTCGCCATAGTCGCCCAACCTTGAAAATAGTAGCAATAGTCGCCTTTTTAGTCGCCTATGGGAGCCCTGTGATGCAATGAACATGATGGTATGGCCCCACCAGGGCCAAAGAACAGAAGAGGTTTTTACAATGCCAAACCGTTATCTGATCTGAGGGATAAATAAGCAATGCCAACTAAGTCAATTTAAAAAATTTCATAGAAGAATTTTAAATGACTTAAGAGGAAGGAAAGTAGTGACAACTAAATAATTTCATTCAACATCAGAGGGGTTTGTTTGTGGCTTAACTAAATTTGGTTGAATTTATCACATCATAATTTCTTTATTATTGAGAAATGTCCAAATGTGTTACTGATTATGAATTCGACTTATGCATAATTAAATTACGATACATACTAAATGTACAATGTTTCAAAATTGAAAAAAGTGATGCAAAGTCAAGCCATTTAACTGTACATTTATCTTTACTAAGAAAGAAAGAGGTAATACAAAAAGATAAATAAAAGGCATATATTTTCTCTTTGATTTGATCAACAATAAAGGTACTTTTAACAACAGTAGTAATTTTTAGAATAAAATAAATTGATGGCTTAAAGTAATACCAAATAAGCGAAAAATCTTAATTGATTTTATACGAAATGAAAAAAACGTTTTATGCATACAATTTTGTATTCATGTTTGAAATACATTAAAAATACAACCTAAACTTTCTTTTATAAAATATAAACATAAATAATTCTTCATTTATAAGAATGAAACAATTCCATAAAAATATATTCAAAAATTACAATTTTAATGTTTTTAGATTTTACAAATTATTGCTTTTTCAGCAGAATAAATTTGTTACAAGTGCTTGCCAGCAGTAATTAATAAAAATTTAATAATCTAAGCTGTAATTTACTTACAGAAGGAGTGAGTTGATAGGCTATATAACTTTTCAATCCTCTTAATTTGCTTTCCTTTTTAGGTTTAGAAACTGTGCAATTATATTGTTCACCTCGCATCTTCCAAGCAACTACACCATCCTCTTCCTAAAAATTAAATAGATCATAAAAATTTTTCAAACTGACTTAAACCCTTTATACATTTTTGAGAGAAAGCTATATTGTTTTATTATACAAATATCTAAAAGCATCATACTATGAAAATCCTTTAAATATTTTTTCCTCTCTTGAAAGTTAATCATTTCCAGCAGTTCAATTTGGATGAAAACTTTTAGAGGATATCTACCAACAAAAGCGTAACTCTACAATCTGCTTAATAGACCCTAAAAAGTTCAAAATACAAGTCAAAATGTCGATTTCTCTCATGACATCCATCTCAAGACAATCTTAACACAAATTGTTAAAACTCTTAATTACTAAAAAGAAATATTTAATCTCTAAAATTTTTGAATATCTATCCCTTAACGTAACAAGTTAAGCAAAAAAATTATATTTATAATGAAAGTTTCATTTAGATTGTTTCTTCACTATTGAGAGGAAATTTTACAAAAAACTAGTTAATCTCATTCAGCAAAAGAGGAATGGCTTTGGAAGTACAGTAAAATCCTGTTATGACGAGCTTCATGGGACCATAAAATTTCTTCGTTGTAACAGTATTTTTATAATTCAAACAAATCCGGTTAATAATAATTTACAAGGAGGGGCAAATAATTAAAAGCCAGGCACCTCGACCAAAGGTCCATTGTGCCAACTTCCTGACTGAATACAGTCCGTCAGCAAACTCCTGAAAAGTCAACCAAGAACTAGACACAGATAACAATTTGACTCAGTGTCACTAAAATTATTTCTGACCGAAACAGTAATATACTCTCTCTACCCGGTCTTTCAAACGACCAGGTTTTATTCCCATCATTTGAGTCCCTTATTTGAGAGGAAAAACAAATTCGGTTAGGGACTTTTGTAATAACGGGATTTCATTGTACTCTCAACATTTTAAATGTGATCCATGAAAAAAAAATTTGAAACAAATTATAAGTAAAAAATTAAGCCATGTGCAACAATAAATAAATAAAATATATACTAGGGATGATGATAATAAGTAGCTAAAGCCACAATAGTACTACCATAATCATATAACCAAAAAATGTCTCCAATTTATTCAAATTTATAAAAAAGATAACTTAATACATACCATTATTTCAACAAAATCTTCTGAAGATACATTAACACTTGTTTCTCCTAAAATAAACATTTCTCCCCCAGACTTCACAAATGCAGAAAATCTATAAAATGAAAAAATATATAAGACACAAGTATACCCAGCATTGTAGTTACAATGAAATTACTCATAGGGATATTATTAACTAGAGCGTTTTCAATAGCATCATGAAAGAGTAGAGGGCCCTCTTTCTTAGGGGAGAACAGTGGATTGCCTATGTATTTTTAGAGGTGAAAGATACTGTAAATAAATACATATCCTAGGATCACTTTTGAAAAAAGTTTTTTTTAACCATCATAGCTTAAGTTGTGTTATTTTTAAAATCAGGATAAATTTTGAGTTATTCTATACATTGTTTAGAAATTGTTTCAGTCATTAAAAACTGTTTTACGATAACACAGGTCTGCAAAAAAAAACTTTTTTCGAGCTGTTTTGGATATTTCACCTGAACTTTGTTATTTTTGGTGCGCTGAATCCAAAAATGACCTCCATTTTGCCCTGGGACGTCACGTTTTTTGACAATTCAGATTTTTAGGTTTTACTGGGAAATGCCTTAAAATTTTGTAAAATTAACTTTTTATACTAAATTTTTTATTCAAATTTTTTCCACTAAATCTTTTTTTATGTTTTTTAATGTGCTGAATCTAAAACTGACCTCCGTTTTGTCATAGGATTTCACCTTTTTTCACAATTTAAGTAAAAATGTCAATTTTTTAAGAAAATAAAAGTAAATATTTAAAAAAATTATTTTTCGACTCAAACTTTATTTGAAAATAATTTTTTATGATTTTTGATGTGCTGAATCCAAAAAATACCTCTTTTGATTTTTAAGACACCACATTTTGTAACAAATTGAGAAAATATAGCAACATTTCAAATAAAATGTAAGTATACTTAAGAAGTAGATTTTTCATTCCAAATTTATTTTTAAGGTTGTTTGTTTTAAGGTTTTTTTGTGCCCCGTGTTCAAAAATAGTCTCTGTTTTGCCATAGAATGTCATGTTTCCTGACAATTTAAGTAAAATTGTAAAATAAGTCATTATTTCAATTTTCATGAAAATAGGTTCATGAAATAAAATTATTGTTACATATTCTTCATGAAAATCATTATATAACTAAAATAAACATATTTACACACTCTAAAGCCAATTTTTCCTCCTCATGAAACTCCCCTTGGTACCTTTACCCTTGCGAGTAGCAAAAAGAACGTTTCTTTGAACTATACAACAAAAATCCTTCATTATTCCCCGATTAAATCTTCCTTAATATTTTCTTTCCATCTCTATAATGTCCTGATGAGATAGTTTACTATGTGCACCATTCACAGCTCCTAATTTTTAAAACTAAAGGAGCTAGAAATGCACAAAAACTATGAAAAATGGGCAAATTTGAATATAATTTTGCAATTTGTGAAAAATCCTGACGTATAGGATTTTTTTCAATATTTTTTTCGTTATCAGCACACCAAAATACATAGGAAATCGCTAAAATTATTCAAACAGCTTTTTCATTGCAGACCTGTGTAATAGCTTGAGTCCACCACGACTTTGAAGGTGAATACGAAAAAGGTCACAAAAACTTGGCTGTCAAAATTTTGCTAATTTCACCCAAAAAATTTTTATCTTAATTTTTGGTGCCTCCCGTATGCTCCCAATTCTTGCAAAGATTTCTTTGCAATCAAATTTTGAATAAGTTGTTAAAAGGATTTTTAATAAATATTTTAGTAAAACAAGTTCATTCCGACTACTGATGCGGGTGAATCGGATCAGTCATAAAAATGCTTGGTTTTCTATCTTCAGTCTTTTTTATTTCTATTGGTTATTATCAACACCTACAGTCATGATTCAATATAATAGGGGCCCTGATTATTACCTATGTTATTTTGCTTTTGAAAAGGAGAAACGCCATTCTTATGATGCATGTATTTTATAAAACCAAACAAAAATTCATTAATTTTAGCAAAATGTATTCATTTTACCTTCTGAGACTAAATAAAGTCTAATTTTAGGATCTTATATCACTTAAGGACGTCCAAATTGCACTTTGTTGACAAAAACTGGCAGTATCCGATTCACCCCGCATTGAGGGTAAATTGGATCACAACACTTAAAAAAATATATATACAGGTATAAAATCAACCGTTCAAGGTGATTTTTTTCAATGGGTTCTTAAAGTATTAATTAGGACTCGAAATATTCTTTTTAAAGCATTCCAAAATCTTTATTAGGAAATTTTTGAAGGCGGTTCAAAGTTCAAAAGTGATCCGATTCCCCCGTTTTACGGTACTACTTTATAAATACATATGTACTAATAAAGTAATATGTATTTATTTATATCTATATCCTACACCAGTGGTTCCCAACCTGGGGACGATCGCCCCCAGGTAAGCGATTTGTGTTATCAAGGGGACAATAAAAAAGAGAGGGGCGATTGGGGGTTGATGGGTATTTAAAGAGGGGAAATAAAATAGTACTGTATGACAGACTGTATTCAGACTTAATGTACCAAAACAAGTTAAAACCCCGTTTCTTAGGGTCAATTTTCCAAAAAAAAATTTTATAATTAGTACTAGTTCATCAAAATCAAAATCCTACCTAAAATATATGTCCGAAATTCGGAAGAGGTGTACTATAACTAGTTAAAAACCTGTTTTTTGGAGTCTTATTTCCAAAAATTTTCTGGGGGAGGACCCCCGGACCTATAATTGCTTTTTTATGTACACTTTACTTCAAATTAAAATTAGACGTACAATGAGAATGAAAAGGGGGCGATAGGTGTTAGTCATCCTCTAGAAAGGGGGTGATGGCCTACAAAAGGTTGGGAACCACTGTCCTACACCTACAAAAATCATAGGCCCATTTGAATTTTTAATTACATAGAAACAGCACTAGTAATCATAAAATTATCTTCTTAAAAATTTTGTCAAACTTCAATTAAATAAACTACTATGAAAACACTTTTTTGAATTTAAAAAAATGTATCACCTGTTGAAACTTTTTTTCATGCCCAACTTAGAGCTGGCATCACCTCTAGCAATAGCACTCAAGTCACCTGTGCTGCTGCTTTTCTTTTCCATGGAAGGTAAAGATAAGAATCCAGCTTTTGCATCCTTAGTTGGATCAGAGGTTTTCTATAAAAATAAGACTGAATAAAAATGTAAGAAAATATTAAAATTAGATATAGTAAGAAATGTGTAGGACTAATACAACATTAAAATAAATATACTAAAAAACCCCAATAGTCGACCAAACAATTTGCAATGACGACAAGCATTCGGCATATGAAAACTTCCCTTTTCCCCATAAACAGCATCTGATCATTTAGAAGTTGTAATTTTGTAAAAGTTTTCTTAGACTAGATCAGAACCCTACCTAGCCTGTACTTAATGACCAAGTTTCTTTCTGTCTTAAAAAGCCAAAGTAATTATTTTAAACCAAGTTATATATTTTTTCTTATCAGACACTACCATAAAAAACCCATGTGTTGCTGTACTACATGGGTACTCTTACATTCTACAAATATTTTTATTTAGATATTAATTTCAAATAAAAATATTCCTAATTGAAATAATATATGATGCTATATTATTTCCTACTTGAATATAATATAGCATCAAATTATTAAAGAAATATTATTAATTTCAAATATTTTTTTAAAAATATATACATATTGGAATAAGAAATTTTTTTAAAAATCCAAGAAAATTTACATGATTCCCACTCCCAGTATCTTCATCCCAGCTATCTTCCCAATCTTGGGCAGCGTCATTTTCTTGTCGAGTTAATACTTGAATGTCATCAGCTGAATATTCAGGTGTGCGAAATGATGATTGTCCTGGGGTTCCAGCATTGTTGATAACCTATGAAAATTCCATAATATTATACATGTTTAAAAATTTCATTGTTAAAAAAGCATTTGTCATTATCAATGTTATTCACAGCAAGTTTCTTCAAGTTTATTAAAATGAGTTACTTCTTTATAGCAAGCTCATCACACTTTAACCCTTTCGCACCAGCTGGGACATATGCTGTCCCACAATGGAAAAATTTTGAAATTACGACTGAGACAACATTACGTCCCAGTTGCTGAAAAACTTCAAGGAACAGAATAAAATGCTCCTTTATGCCTCCAAACGCATCATGATCTAATGGATATCTCATCGCAGTTGCCCCCAGGAGCTCAAACAAGTGCAAAAATTGAACTTTTCTGATTCTCTTGCCATATTGAAAGGGTTAAAAGGCAGTTCTTATTAGACATGTTCTTTATTGTTAGCCAGTGGCATATATAGAAATTTAATTCGGGAGAAGCCCAAAATTATTTTTCACCCTAAATTATTTTTCAGACTTATAGCCCTCCAGTCAGGCAGCTAGGTCTTTCAGACCCGAGCTAAAATCCTGCATCATTTTCCAGAATGGACTCATCCAGGCTGCTTTTACCTATTGCCACTCGTGAGGACCCCAGGTGGTGGGAAAGGGTCCAAAAGATTTTTGGCCGGGGAGGGTTAGA
This sequence comes from Tetragnatha versicolor, assembly GCA_024610705.1. Taxonomy (NCBI): domain Eukaryota; kingdom Metazoa; phylum Arthropoda; class Arachnida; order Araneae; family Tetragnathidae; genus Tetragnatha; species Tetragnatha versicolor. The sequence continues at coordinate 51,336,717 of JANDEH010000010.1, read as the reverse complement.
GAGGAGGGGGATTGGAATGGAAGCGGGAGCGTATCTGGTGTCTTGGGTGAAGTGCACATTTTTTGCTGTTGGTGGCAGAAAAAAATAACGATAATTTTAAAGTCTACAGAAAATTTCAGCATAATTTCATTTGTAATTCGTAATAAAAACTCTGCTTAGTTTGGGAAATATAAGTACTTAGAATTGAAGTTTTTTTAATGTTTTCTGTTAATAAGAAAACAGTTATTGGCAAGGCACCTCAATCCTCTCCACATTATGATCTGGTCAGACTCAAGACCTCATAAAAATTATGCAGAAATTTTATTAAACTAATAACCTCACTTTAACTCATCCTGACATTTTTTTTCTGTCCCTAGCATAACATATTACCTAATTTATTGCTTCAATTAGACAGAAAACATCAAATTTAACCTATTGGGAAGAAGAGAAACTTAGATTTTTAACAAAAAATTACATTTAGCTGACTTATTTTAAGCATTTTATATGTAAAAGTTTAAAATATCAAAATGTTTTTTAAATGATTACTGAGCATCAATTCAATTAATAACATGAAGACGATATTTAATTTCTTATAAAACAAAATTTAAGATACACACCTAATAATTAAACCTTGCTGGTAACTAAATCTTCAATATTTTTAAAAGCATGTAAAAACGGAAAACCTTTCTATTGAATTTTAACTATTTTTTAAGTACTGTAATTGCAATCGCAAATGAAAATAAAATTATGAATATAAGAGTTAGTTGTGTTAGAAACGCTTAGTAAAAGAATGGAGGTTGTAGAAGTGTCAGCAGGTACAAGACTATTTTGAATGGAACGTTCTGGGAATCTTTCACTTTGTGTTGTGAAGGAAAAGCCCCATAGTAAAATGTCCTCCAAAGTCAAGACCTACTTAAACAATACAAACCTCCAGTGGAATTAACCAGTGGCATGTGGTTGTAAATCAGATACCCAGACCCCTCTCTCTTTCCTATATCTCTCACACGTAACCACTTATTCTAAAGTAGCTCTTCTTTCTCAAAATGGGATAAACCTTTTGTTAGAAAAATGCAACCCACAGTGTCAGATTGCAAAATATATTCAAAGGTCCGACGTTTTTGTTATGATATGATACTGTTTGAAAAGTATTGAAAAAACACATTGCAAAATCTAGGATCCTTATAGCTGTGGTTTTTAAAGTTTTTTTTCTGTGATAAACATGATGAATTGCATTTTCCCTAATCACGAAATAATGGATATTAAATCCTAGTTGGTGAAGGGATTTTCATTGAAATCTAAAACATTGTGAAGTGCAACATTAAGGGGAGTGCAAACACACAGTATCCCTTTTCCCCTAGACTTGTTTCTGAATCTAGCATCTAATAATTTGCATCCAAGCTTTTCTTTGACATAACATTTAGATATTTAGAAAATATTCAAATGAAGCGCTATGACACAAAGCAACTCAAAGTATTCCAACTCCTATTTAGACACACTTGAATGCACACTCCTACTGCCCATCCCTCATTAACGCCCGAGAAAGCAACCCTGCCGGTCTCAACTGGAGTGAAAAGTTTGGGGCGCCTTCAGCTCTAAAGGGTTAAACACAGTAACTAACTGCAAGACACTTTTGCAAGATGTAATAAAATTGTCTGATTTAAAATTCAAAATTATCAAGGCCAAAGAGGATGAAAAAAGTTCTTCAATTAGGAACAGTATTTTTATGAATATTTTATAAAGTAAGGTGCAGTGGTTTTGTGAGGATTTGCGAAGCGCTCCGAAAGGTCCTGCGTAAGTAGTTTATGGGGGTTGGTGAGCGATAGCGAGCAGGGGCCGTAGCTCTATATAGTGTTGAAAAAATTAATTAAAAAACTAAAAGAGATCTAAAGCAAAAATCTTAAATAATAGTATTGTTGGCAATGTTATGAAAAACTCACTGAAAACAATTACATGAAAATAACACTAATATTCTCGTGTGAAAATAGCACTTTTAAAGGCCTCAAAAAACAAACCGTTAGCAAATTCGCAAGTATTTCAGTGTTATTATGTAGTTTTGTGGGTTTATTTAGTTAAATGAAGACAAAATTAGATCAATATTTTTTAAAACTTACATATTTGCACTTTTTCTTTTTTTCAGGCTTGAAAAAGTGCTATTTTCACTCAAATATTTACGATATTTTCATGAAATTGTTTTCAGTGATTTTTAAATAACAATGGCAAAAATACTTTTATTGAGGTTTTGTTCTTTCTCTTTTAGTTAATTTTTTTATCTTTCTTATTTTGCTGCAAGGGGCATTGTAAGTCATCTCATTTTTTTCCAGGGTTACTTACCTAGGGATAGAACTTACTTCCATGACCCTAGGAGACGTTTGGTCCAAATAAAAGTCGTGAAAGGGACTTTCAAAACACCCTGTAAATGACAACTTACCTCAACGTAAGAGGATGGAAACAATCCAACTTCTCCATTATCGTTTCTTCCTTCCCACCATCCACCACCTACATCCTTTAATAAAATTATTTTATAAATAGCTAATATTAATATCAAAGGAAGAACTGAAAGCAAAAATAAAATGAAAATAAAACAGAATAGATACATTCACCCAAAATCTGTAAGAGATTTTTAAAAATGATATACCGTGAAATATTTAAATAGAACTTGGTAATTAAAATCCTTTAATAACTTAAGTCTTACCTGTTTTATTATAGTGACAGTTTCCCCAGTCCATATACTTAGTTCTCCAGAGCCAGATTGAGCTTCAAAATCATAGAGTACTTTAGCCTGAGGAAATCAAAATTGGTTAGGTTAAAAAAGTTCTAGTTCCACTAACCACTACACATATATTTACAAACTGAACCAATACAGAACTCGTCACTTTCCCCAAGATCCAAGTCTACAACAAATCACATGTAGTCAGACCGCCATGAGAAAAACTTTTGACGTCATAAATATTGTGGCAGTGGTCATGGAAAAGGATTATTTCACTGAATTTTGAGGATAATGGGTAATGCCGAAAAAACGTTTTGTCCTATATCTGAGTGGTTATCATTTACTTCTTTTCAATGTTTAGTTCTTCAGTATAAGTTTTCCTTGTGATGGTCAGACTATATAACCAATGAGACCACCCAGCAACAAAACCTCACACTGTGTGTGTTCTAGTTTGAAACAGGTAGTGCTGTAGTTAGAAAGAAAACTTCTGTGAGGAATTTTTTATAGGGTATATGGTTGACGGATGCCAAACAAAAATTACTAATTAAGGTTACTCAGAATCGCCAACTTTCAGTTACAGGTGTACGTAATCAAACGTCTCCTATAATTTTTTTTAATATTATTTCTGTATCACAAGTGGTAGCAGGGGAACACAAACTAAGCAAAAGCTTCCATGGCGAAAAAAGGAAATGAATCGGCAAGAATGAGAGACCAGCTAATCAGTTGGCGATTATAATATTATAACATTTCACAAGGAACCAAGTAATTCGATAATATTTCTTCCATAATCTAAGTTTTGGTAATTGGTGAGGCTTAAATGTAATACTGTTTAAATATTTAGGTTTAATCTGGTCATAAACTAACTGTACAAATAAAACAACCAATACATATAGAATTGCAACACAAAGTACTACTTCAACACCCAAGTATGCATGTAAACTTTGTTAGAGTTAATTAACAGAAGAAACAACATCTGAACACAATTTAGGGAATGCACATTTACTACCAATAGTAAGACCAGGGGTCTCCAAACTTTTCAGCCCGAGGGCCGCATTGACTATTAAACAGAAATTAGGGGGCCGACTATAAATTACTCGAGGTCCAAATAAAAAATGATAAAAACCAGTGGCAGCTCGTGGTCAGTTCAAATGGGTTTTTACAATTATTATGTTTTGAAAGAACATTTAAGTAACAACCTTACAATTAAATCACAATTGTTATTAGTTAAAAGAGAAAAAAACATGCATTTAAGAATTTTTTAAATTTAATAATTTTAGTTAAATTAGTTAAAATTTTAATAGTTTCATCATAATAATCAAACATGTATCATCTCAGTGGCATGTATGGAAATTTATATCGGGAGAGGGGACTTAAAATTACCCAAGCCCCTTTTATGCGCATTCAATAGATTTAAATTAAGATTTAATGCATCTTTTCGATACATTTTCAGATACGATTCTGATTTTGATAAACTTAAAACAAAAATTAATGTGATTAAATGAGTTCAATTCAAAGTATACAAAAAAAGGGGTCTGGGGTCCTCCCCCAAAAAATTTTTTGTAAGTTTGATCTAAAAACAGAGTTTTAACTCATTTTGGTAGCCATAATTTGAATTTCTTGGGGAGATCTTTGATATTTTATTTAATTGAGTATACCACACATAAATTTTTTTTGTAGATAGAAAGGAATCCGCGGGCCAGATGAGAGGGAGCTTAGTTTGGAGACCCCTGTCTTAGACCGACCCAGGATTAAAGCATTCTGAAAATAGCTGTCTGTTTGCATAATACAGTAAAGAACCTCTAAATCAGCAGCTCAACTCCAAAATGACCTAATGACCTCAAAACCAGCATGTTTTTGGATTTTTAAAAAATCGTAACTAACTCATGAAAAAATCATGCAAATTCCAAACATAGGATGATGTTGACCCCTAGCTTTCTAGATAAAGGGATCATTACAGTATTTTTTAAATTTATGCTTCATAATGTTGTTTTTTCCATTAATTTGTTCATTGGGTACTTCAGTTTCATCCCCTCGACTGTGGTGCAGATGTGCTACTGATTTCAACAAAAAATCTCAGAAAATTATTAGTGACGAATGTTTTATCTGGAATCCCGAATTCCAGAATGCTCCAAAATCCAGTTAACATATTTTTTAAAAAAAACATGTTCAGAAGGTATTTTTCTCATGAAACTTAAGGCAAGCGCTCTGAACCGATAAACAACCACAATTAGAACTGATGGTGGGACTGACTTCCTTATAAAAGATATTTTGGTTCTTACGTATTATCCCGTTGACCGAACCGCTTAATCAAAAACGTCATCAAAACCCATTTACTTTTCTATCGATGTGCCGCTGAATTAAATGGCCTCTGAACGGTCGACAGTATAATACGTAAGTACCAATATTTTTAAGGCTGCAGCCCAGCACTTATTTTCGAATTAGGCCTAATTTTGCAACTTCTTTTTAAGCTCAAGATTTTTGGAAATTTTTTGATTCAAGATTTTTTTATTTGCTCAAGATTTTGGAATTCTGGGATACATATACTGTTAAAAAACTGGATTAACAGAGCTACCCCAGAAAAGTAGCACCCCAGTGAGAAACTGAATTTGACAGTCGATGGGATAAATACGAAAGAACCATCCATTGCACAAATATTTTATTTACCTTATTAGTGTTAGTATAAAAAAGTATTCCCAAACCCATGTTAGTTTATAAGTTTTTAAATTCGTCTTACTTTCAAATAACTCCTCTATGTGACAGTTCATACTCAACTCAAAAGAAAGACTCCTAATTATAAGTCAAACAGAGAATATATATGATGGTACTAGGTGGCAAGGACCAGAAATATGGACTTCTCTAGGTGGTTAAACATCTGTTGAATCATATAAGATACATGGATTTCAAAAATTAACCATTACACATTACTTAAATACCTTCCCAGCTTTAATTGCATCAGGATTCATTCATAAAAAAGAGAAAGCTGATACAAGAATTAAAAGTCTATCTCTTACTTTGATGGCATCCTTTTACAACAATTTATATTTAGAATCCATAAAAATTATCTCAATACATCATTGAGAGAAAGCAAAAGAAACTATTTACTTTTTTTATAATTTATTGATAATTTAACTTATAAAATTCTGAAACTTTATGATGCAATATAATAGTTAAAAAAATACTTTTATAAATTATAAATCAAAGTTACCTGTATATCTTTCACCATTTTACTTAGTTACAGCTGCTTCATTAATAGTAGGATGAAGTTTATGAAGTGGAACCTGGAAGATTTTATTGTTTTATTTTAAGTATCTAAGCTTTTAAGTTTAAAGAGGCAACCTTATGCACATATTTTTTTTTGTAACTAAACTTAGCTCTTTTATTAATTTTATCACAAAATAATGAATACAATAAGATAAAACAACAGATATCTAGCAATATATTATTTGTCTGCGCTCGCTTGGCGGAGGGAAGCGGGGAAATCCAAGTTCGGGCAGGGGTGCCGGAAATCAGGGTTGCTGGCTTGGCTACTTATGCACCCCATTGTTGGCAAAGGAGAGGGAAGGGAAGTGGTGTAGTTCTTGGCGAGAAGTAACCAGTTTGGCGCTCTCTCTCCCTACCTATCCAACCCCAGGGAGAGAATGGCTTTTCCCGTTTGGGTTTACCATTCGTGCCAAGCGAGGACAGACAAATAATATATATATATATATATATATATATATATATATATATATATATATATATATATATATATATATATATATATATATATATATATATATATATAATATTACATTCTAAATTATTTCCAAAGAATTAGAAAATGAACACAACATGCCGGCGCCATGCAGCCATGCAAATCAGCTCCCTTAATAAGTAAAAAATTCATCGATTACTAATCAAAATTGGCATAATTACCCTGAGAAGCAGACCCAGACAACAAAAATTAAAAAAACAAAGAATTAGCCGGCACCCACTTCATCAGGAACCCCGGGTGCCAGCGAACCACGGTTTTCTGTGATGGCCGACAGGGCGATATACGCCAAGGAATAAATATCGGCCATCGGGGTCCGAACCGTGGGAAAAAAACAGAGGAGAAAGTAAAACTTACGATGGTTTCAAGACGAATTTATATTCGAAGTAATGAAAAACAAGGCAAGATGTTGCCAAAGAATTCAAAAAACCCGAAAAAAGATTGCTGCCAGATATACCACAAAAAAACCAGATGCTAATGCAGATGAATTGCGTCACTGTGTTGTTGTTCTTTAAGGGTGTATGTGCATAAAACAAAGTCTTCAGGGTAAGACCGCTAACAAACCCACTTTGTTGTGTATGGCGGATTTAAAAAAACATGTGTTGTACACGGAAAAACTCCAGAAAAAATACCATAAATCTTAAGAAATCGTATTTAAAATATTACGATATAGGCTGTCAATCAATTTATCAGGAAAATCATTAGATTTTAATATGTTGAAGAGTTCTTTTATCTGTCTTCTTAATAAATCACGATTTGAACAAATTTTCTTAAATCTTGCAATTTGGCTATTTATTGTGTTGTAATACACTTTTTTAGAGATGTTCGATTCCCAATATATTAGTTTTAGAACTTTAAAATTAAAAAGGTTTCTTTTATCAAAAACATCTATAGTTGCTTTATTGTTATCTACTGAAATATCTAGATCCAAAAAATCTGCTTTTAAGTTGTTTTGGTTAGTTCTATTTAAGATTAATTCTTCAGGGTATATATCATGTTGCTGATTGATGAAGTTTTCACAATTAATTACTATAATGTCGTCTATATATCGAAAAATGCCAACTTTTGGATTAAAATAGTTTTGCTCAAAGTAATGTAAAAACAGATTAGCCAAGATTGAAGAAAAAATAGAACCCTGTGGAATACCTTTAATCTGTACATAACAATTCTCTCCATTATAAATAAAGTTGTTAAAAATACAACAATTTATTAAAGTTTCCCAATCTTCAAAATTTATATTTATTATATGTTTATAGTTATGAAAGTAGTGAATTAGAGTATCTTTAATTTTTTGTAGAGGTAGACTCGTGAATAAATCTTTAAAGTCAAAAGTCATGATGGACTGTATGGTATTTTTATTAAGATATTCAATTACTTTTAAATTATTAATAATCCATGTAAAACCATCTTTCTGTATGTCTTCCAGCGATTAGTAATCGATGAATTTTTTACTTATATATATATATATATATATATATATATATATATATATATATATATATATATATATATATATATATATATATTGGGAAATTTTTAAATGATTCTGCATGTTTAAAAGAATAGAATTAACTCATTTTATTTACTTCCTTTTGTAAAAGTCAGAAAAATTCAGGAAAGTTGTTGCTTAGGTAAAGCAATTTTATCATCATGAATTTTATCATCATGTACCAGCAACACTTTATCATTATTTATTTTCCTTTAAACACATTATAATGCATTCTAGATGTTTTATAATTTTTGCACTGCTTAATATAATAATTAAATACTGTAAAGTTTTGAGTTATGCACTTTGAATGAGCTTTTTATACAATTAATTAGTCACTTCAAACAGCTATTGATTATAAATGTGTTGACCCCATATTAAAGTCTTACTATTGCTAAAATTACTAAACTACTTTTATTGAATCTAGTTGTTTATAAAACCAGAATCTAAAATAATAAAAAAACATAGCCTGTTTTAGAATTTGTTCAAAATTATTCGTACGTTTTGTATGAAGTTAAAAAGATTTAAATAAAGATCCTTATTTTTTAGAGGGAAAATAGGAATGTGTTAGGCTATCAAATTAAAACTAAATGAAATAATTTCTCACCAAAATATAAATCTCAACTAACTATCGGCGTGGGTGATCAGCTGCTTTTGGATGTCAGTACAAAACGTACGACGAATCTTGTTTTGGAATAAATGAGAAACAAATAATATGAATGACGCATAGATCGAATGTATTGCCACATTATAACTTCTAAAAAATATTAATATCCAGTGGCCATGCTAATAGCATAACAGTTAGAAGGAAATAAAATAAAAAATAACTAATTAATTTTGCTCCTGATGGCTCATTGACTATCAAATTTATAGGTAGTAAAAATCGCAGAGTCAAAATAGAAGGCACAAAGAAAATGTATTTGAACATCAGCCATCAGCAGTTGGCTCGGAGCGCTCGGAGCATAAGCAGGAAGCAGGAGACTCTGTGAAAAGGCGCGTCCCATCTGTAACTGTGTAGTCCCTGGTGTGGTCCGTGTGATTGTGGTTCATCGTCCATCACTTTCCCCTTCTGAATTTTATCTAATGAAATGATGACTCCATCCGGAAGCTTTTTTACTCTTCTGCATTTTTTTCTAGTGATTCTCAACGGGGGTGCTACCAAGACCCTCTATATACATGGCCACCCAACTCCAGACGATGACGTCAAACGTGAGTAAAAATTGCCATGTTAAGTCTATGGAGTGACGTCAAAGATGAGTGAAAGTTATGACGTTGCACGGCCGAGTTGGGAGGCCTTTATATAGAGGGTCTTGGTGCTACCGCCCCCTGCGAGGTGGTGAGAGGTTGCTTAGGGGCAGTGAACCAATTTTGGGCAGAAGGGGGACGGTGGGCCTGTTTTGGTGGTAAGGGGGTGGTGAGCATGGAGCAGTGGGGGATCCATGGAGGGCAAAACTATAGATTGTGCAGAGCATGCGCCCGGTCCTTCAAACTTGTTGCTAGGCGGTTAATTGGGCTGTTGCTAGGGCCAAATAACGTGATGTGAAAAGCTCTATTTTGATTTGAAATAAATTAAAAGTATCGGCGCAATTTCAGAGGTGCGGATGCGCCAAGTTTTTAGCGGTAAAGATGACTAATATGGTAACCCTAACTAATGTTAAGTGAATGATTTGGCTTCTAAATGTGCCGCTAAACAGCCAAAATTCGCCAATCATCCGCACCTCTGAACTTGCGCCATAGTATCTTGTATTGATAATAAAAATTTTCGAAAAGTAAAAGTTGTCGTAACGAGGTAATTTTCTTGGAAAATTTTATTCACCTGGTGGCTTTTCTTTCTCTTCTGCTGAACCCTCTTTACAAACATAGATCACAGATAAGTGTAAACTGACAACTCTCAAGCGTCGCCTCCAACCGTGGATCTGTTTCGTCCTTGCTAGGACTCATCAGCAGGGTAAGGAAAAGGTGACGCAAGAGAGCGGAGGGTAAGTACTAGTCTAGCCGACTATAACTGAAAAAGTGGTGACCATTGATTAGTCATCTGCTGGAATGACTTGGCATTCTTAGAACAGATTTAATTCTAGAAATGCAAGGTACATGAAAGGAGTATTTCACCAATATCGCTTTGCCTTTCTGAAATTAAATCTATTCTAGGAATACCAAGTCATTCCAGCAGATGAGTGGATGACTAATCAATGGTCACAACTTTTTCAATTATAGTCGGCTAGACTAGAACTTGTCCTCCGCTCTCTTGCGTTACCTTACCCGGTGCTGATGAGTCCTAACAAGGGCGAAACCGGTCCACGGTTGGAGGCGACGCTTGAGAGTTGTGAGTTTACACATATTGTCCGCTAATCAGCGATATTGGTGAAATACTCCTTTCATAGATCAAAGATAGTTGGCAACTGAGACTGACGGACCGCGGTCTAGATTCAGACCGCAAAAGTTTATTTTCTGAACCACCAAAAAAATTTCAAATTGAATAATTTATTAATAATTATATACCCGTATACGATGTTATACCACATTAACAAATATTGTTAGAAAAAGTTAACTTTTCTTGTAACCTGTAGGTTCGTAATTTTGTTTTCTTTTTTTTGGGGGGGCGGTGTCTAAAATCTATGAATATATGGTTCCAATCTTCCAATTGTTAAGGGAACTGGTCTTATACATGCCCTTAGTTTCGAGCTTTATATTTACAATAAGAATCTCCACTCGAATACGATGTGGGGTGGGGGCGCTATTCCCCTACAAGATTTGAACCGGGACCCCTGAAATATTTGCGCAGTCCCCGTTAAATGCTTAGTTCCTGGTAAAAGGCGTATTTTCCGAACTGCAGCACAAATTAAAGCATAAAAATTAAATAATGCGAATATTTTGAAAAAACATTAATTTTATTATTTTAGTACACCAAAAATTAGCTAGAACTTCTTTAATAAGGATCAAGTTTCCAAAAATTTTCCGAGGGGGAACTTTGTGACCCCCTTTTTTCAATATTAAGCTTATAATAATTCAAGCAATAAGACAAAACTTTATTCAATGATCACGAATGTTATCGTGTAAAAGGGAATGTTTAATTTAAATGTAAGAATATTTCTTTTAATAAAAAATGATGGTTTTGCAAATCCATCCGAAATTCCCAATCTCATAATAACGAAGCATATTCGTTTGAGCGATATCCTTATAGATCTTTTTTTATATTTTCAATAATTTATATTCATTTTATTATTTTCAATAGCGTAATACATGTTCATTGTTCATTGTCTTATTCGGATATTTTGTCATGTTGTGGGTGAAATCCCTAAAAATTACTTTTCCTTACGTCGTCTTAACTTTTCAAAAACAAAGTTACTTTTATCAATTAACATAATAAATTCCTTATTGTATCTATTTTTCATAAAAGTAAAGAGATTAACAGAGAGAGAATTACAAAATGTTAAGAAGTATTTAGGAAGCTAAACGCACAGGCATTCGGAGTGTAAATTTCTTCTCCATTAAATGTATAGCAATTAGTACCCATACTTCCTTGTCATAAAAATTTTTTATGTATCTCAAACAATGAGTATGATTCTTAAATTCAAATGCCATAAAAATCATTCTCGGAGATATTTTTATCGGCTGTAATTATTATCATGCTATATTTATCGTCCATTTATGCTCGGTGTTTAATATTTATCACTGTCTAAAATATTCTCAATTATTATCTAAGTAATCTAGGTAAATCAATGATGAAATAGTAAAATTTGCAATTAAAGCACTTATGGTACCAATAGATAGTAACTATTTAATAAATGCGTGAAAATTGCGGATTTATTGAACAGTGAATGTGCTGGGCCAATATTCGGTCATAAAGGTTAATATGAGAAAACTCCAGCTCTCAAGCACTCCCTTTTCATAAAGGTTAATATTTATTACACTAAATTCAAAAAATTTTCAGATCACTACATTTTTCATACCTTTTTTGGATTATTTAAATTGAATAGGAAATTTCCAGCGACGTTCCAACGTTTTTAAAAAAGAGCAAACAGAGCGTTTTAAGACAAAAAATTAATCCATGAAATATTTTTGTTTTGCCAGTGAAAAACTTAAGGTGCCTGCCTACCTAAAAATGCCGTTTCGGACCAAAAATTCGAAAATAAAATATTATCTCATTTCAAAAAACGTATCTTTAGCTTTCCAAATCAGTTTAAATTTTCTTTATCTTTCCTAGAACCAAAGTTATAGAAATTTTACTTATAACTAAAAAGGCATTTTACTATAGGGATAAAATAAAGAAATTCGTGTTTTTCTCAGAATCACATTTTTGCTATTTTCCTTCTCCGCAAAACAACATAACTCAAAATATTATAAGTAAATTTCCATAAAACTTGGGCACAATACTTTACATAATGTGATTTAGGAGTCCTAACTATTTTTTTGGCTGTGGGTGTAATATTTTTTATTTTATGAATAGTATAACTTCAAACTTTACTGAACTTGGGTGTGTTTTTTTTAATTTTTCAAGTTTAGTGCTATAAATTTTGATATTAAAATAATTTAGACATAAAAATAGCCTAAAATATGTGTTGACGAGGATAATAAAGTTTACAAAACAAAGTAATCTTCATATAAATTTGAGTTATGATGTTTTGCGGAAAGGCTGTTTGTTGTGATTTTTATGCATGAATTCTTCAATAATATGAAAATGTAAATTACTTTTTAATTATTTATATTATTCATAATTTTTAGAGGCATTTAATTATACAGGGTGGTCCTAATTTCGTGGTACAAACTGGGTAATGTAGGTAGAGTACATCAAGACGAACAAGAATTGGTATAGAAAGGGGGGTCGCAGTCAGTTACACCGTTAAAGAGCTAGGACCTGATGTAGCGCGAGAGCGTTTTGCCTAGAAATATTCTAAAAATTACATTAAGCCTAGGAATGCATGGGTGGGGGTACTTCAAAAGTTTTTCAGATTATATGTCTGTAAAATATCCATGAAAAACTGCGGGAGGTAACCCCCCTGTTATTGGTACGTTCCTGTCTCAGTGGATACTCCATGGTCTCTTACTTATAGGGGTACACGACACTTTACTTTCATGACTATAGGAGACGTTGGTTCCAATAAAAAGCCGTGAAATGGACTTTTGAAACACCTTTTAGGGGAGATCCGTGTACCTAGGACCACCCCATTTTTTTAAAAAAATAATATTTGATTTTAAGTATTCTTTCCCAGATGGATGAATGGAAACTCCAATTGGTCATGTTACGATCAGAGTGGTTTTCCCTCTGATCCTCTTGGTTTAGAGCTATTGGTGCCAAAGGTATAAATCCTTTTCTAGAGTAGTGTCAAAGGGATCAGGAAGAGAGTCAACCACAGTACTTGCCTCTTGCCTGTATTCAGTGGCGTAGCCAGGATTTTCCTAAGGGGGGGGGGGTCCAGTGCGAAAAATTTACCAATGGATATCAAAAAGTGTCCAGTCCACAGTTAGTGAAATAAAGTTATAATTTTCACATTACTTTTAATTTCTGCTCTGTGTTAATTAATATAGTTAATAATTTATTAATAAAATAATTAGTGTAATAATTAAGATTAAGTATTACTTCGATTGAAAGTTCTGATCCACGTAATTTTTTATTAAGTACAGAGACCGTCGAGAAACATAGTTTTCTGTTGCTCCATATTAAAGAGGGGGGTTTGGGGGTCCACCCCCAGAAAAATTTTGGAAATTTGATTTTAAAAAGGAGTTTTTTTACTTCATTCATGAGGTAATAACCGAGGAGCACCGCTCCTTGTAAGCCAGATAATTTTTTAGGAAAAAAGTAAAAAGTGTGACGTTTCTGAGGCAGTAGTTGATCCAGGATTCGGTTTTTTTGGGGGGGGCTAAAAATTTTGAAGATCAAATTGAATCTCCTCAACGAATATAATATTAAAAAGGTTGAAAATAATCGTGTTCGAATTACCTTAAGGGGGGTTTGGGGGACCTCCCCCAGAAAATTTTTGGAAATTCAAGTCTAAAAAGCAGGTTTTCAACTCGTTTTGGTACACCTAATCCGAATTTCGATCATTATATTTTCAGGACTTTATTATTTGCTAGGAGTTTTGTATTTTGACGAACTCATCATTAAAAAAGTAATTTAATGAAGTCCCAAGGGGGGTCTGGGGGTACTCCCCCAAAATTTGTTTGGAAATTTGACCCTAAAAACAGGGTTTGGTTTACTCGTTTAGAACCCTTTATCGCCCCCTCCCCTTATATCGTCCCTCAACTAATACGTTTTTTATAGGTAAACCGAGGGATCCCTCGGAAAATTTTAGATTTTAACAAGCAAAAAAGGTGGTTTTTAGATACTTTTAAGGGACATAGACGCCCTCTTTAGAGTAGGCACTGGAATATTTAAAGCCTAAAAAAGGGTTCAAAAATTTTAGGTCGGGCCAATGGGGGGGTCCGGACCCGGGGACCCCCCCCTTCGCTACGCCCCTGCCTGTATTGCCACAAAGGGTTACTGCCTCCTTTAATCGTGTTTATAAAGGTCTCTCGGTTCAACCTCCTTGGATGCCCAATAAAATATACCCATCCCATGCATTATGTTCGTCGCAACTTCTAATGGATGGATGCAACGATTTTTTAAAAACATGTTCCCGCCAGGCGTGGATCCAGCACGGCTCCAAGGGGGGGGCACTTTTCCAGACAAGATACCCTAGTGGTACTATTGGGGGTCCTCCCCCAGAAAAAATTTAAATTTGACGTGTAAAAGTAGGATTTTAACTCATTTTTAGAAACGTTTTGAGTCTAAGGGGGGCACTTTTCAACACTATTACTTTTATTTTTTGACCCAAAATGTCCAAATTTTGGGGATTTCTTAAAAGTAAACACCGAATACCCCAGTTTGATACTAATGGGGGGTATGGGGTCCTCCCCCAGAATCAGACCGGTAAAAGTTGGGTTTTCACTCATTTTGAGAACCTTTTTGGGTCTCCAAGGGGGGGCACTTTCCAGAGTGCCACCCCCTGGATCCGCCATTGCATCCCGCATGCAGAAAGACTCGTAGAGATAATCAACTCGATAGGGAAAGGGAATTTTCATACTTTGCACTCATATTTTTCACAAATTCTTGATAATCCCATCAGATGGAGTAAATAAGAACATAAATGGAGTAATGATGAAGAACATGGATTGGGGTAATTGTAATTGGGAACAAGACACTAGAATTCTCAAAATTTAATAGCCGTAAAAGGCATTGATAATTATAGTTATACTGAGGGCTTGGAATAATTTAATAGACCCAGGGAAAAATTTTAGCCATTCCCAATTTCCCCTTACCTTACCTTACGGGGTAATTGGGAATCTATGGGATAATTGTGAACGTGAAAAACTAGGCCTTTAAAAACTCGAAATTTTTATTCGATACGTTGCGGGAAGTTGAATGAGATCTGAAATAACACGTGTGAGCAAAGAAAATGTTTTTAAGTGCTTTTACTTGGTTGCAGTGATAGTTAGAAGTTAAAAGTAGCGATTTTTGTTCCCACAATTACCCCACCTAGCCCTATATCTGAAATCGTGTAACAAACTTTGAGGGATTGTAGGAATCATCAAGACGAATAAGTATTTTATCGAACAGGGGATTCCTAATCTCTATTTCTATTGAACGGGGTTTGATAGTAAGACAGATCCGAGTGCACAGATTTAGGTATAAGAGAGAAGGATTTAAAAAAATGATATTCTAAAAGAATTCATTAAATAGGTTAAAAACACTTTTTTCTCTTTCCATCATAAGCTTTTAAATTAAAGGCACTTAAAAATTAGGGATTTAGTTGATTTTTGCACCAGGAAGTGTACATTTGTGCAAATTAACAGAATTGCAAGCATTTCAGTCGTTTTTTTCTAATAAATTGCTTATGCAAGCAATTTGTATTTGGCATTAATTTTTCACACTTTAAAGTCGAATAATTTTTTAAATTTTGTGATTTTTTTCATAAAAAGTATTGTAAAAACCGGCTCTAGGTGCTACATTAACAAATTGTACCAAGGGCCATTTTTGAAAATTTTAAAAAGCTTTCTGCTTCAATAAATTTCCTATATAATGAGTTTTTAATAATAAAAAAGATAAGGGAACAGTGTGAGAATGCGTGCATATCAGTTTCATAACTTAAACAAATTTTGAGGCTTAATTTGGGGGCTTTGAAAATAGGTGCCCATAGGTACACGGATCTCGTAAAATTGTAAAATTGTTCTCTCAAGGTAAATTTTATTACAATTGCTTTATACCCACTAATTGAGGAATATTTCTGTGAGATCGAAAAAACAGTTCTTCCTTAACGTTTGCTCTCTTGCGTGGGTCACCGTTTCACATGATGGTGTCGAGTCATCCTGTCGAGTCATCACTTAATAGAGTATTTCAAACAGAACGGATTGACTTACAATGCATTTATGAACTAAAAAAGGTATTCGAAAAATAGATATACCAAATACAGGGTGATTCTGAATTCATCACCAATATTTTAGGGGGGTAGAGGGGACCTAGGCAAGCATATTTCGAATAGGAATGGGTGTCGCAGCCGCACTGTTAAAGAGCTAGGAGACTTAATGTAGTGCGAGAGAGTTACAAAAGGACGTTTTGCCAAGGCCCGTTTAACGAAACAAAACATATAAAATGAAAAAATTTATTTCGTGAGGAACATAAGTATCCGTACTACTTACACCATAAATTTGATAGAAATTGGACCACTTGCTGAACCGTGGGGTGAGTTTTAAAACAAGCCAGTATTAATCTTTTAGCCAAAGAATGGAGTTCCTCTTAGAGAAATAGTACACTACTGTTCATAAATTAAGGACGGAACTTTTTTTTCAACATAACACCTAGTGAAATTATTTTTCATCAATGAAAATCATACCAAGAGATGTTCAATGGGTGAGAATACAGGGCCCGAAAGCAAATTTTCTCTACCAATATTTTAAGGGGGTAAATGGACCCTCCATTGATAATGGAGTCCCATTACAATTTGGAGCTGTGGCAGAAACGTCTGTGTAAGAGGTATTTTACCGAAAACTTTATGTTTATTGTAATGAATATGATTACTCCTGAACTCAGTGCATATTTTTAAAAGCGTGTGTTACCTTTAAATGGTATTTTTTTATGTTTTATTGATAGAAATCGGTCTAATCATCATTTTTGGCAAGTTTTAGCTTCTGGGTCATTTTTGGTAATTGGTATCTTACCGTCAACCATGTTTTTAGTAGTTCTTACATGTGCTAGATTATGTTTAGGTCTGGAGACCCTGAAAGTAAATTATTTCTTTCAATATCGTGACTTTCAAGAAACTTTGAGATAGCCAAATTGTGATTTTGTGCAACTTTTTCTCTCATAAAGAGAAATTCTTGATCTGAAATTTCTTCTAAAAGAAGCGAATGGGACATGAGAACCCAGGCACGTGATCGAAGACATCAGGGAAAATTTTTTTCGTGTATAGGGAGTGTTGAAATGTCTATAACAGTAATAGAGTATCAATGGAGAAATTATATCTCTTAAAAACTCATTTCAAAGGTAATGGAGATATTTTTACAACTATATGTTTCTTTTTAGGTATGTCTACGTCCATAAACACTAAAAAATACTTTTTTTTTCAAACATTAATAACAGATGTCCTTTCTGTGAAACTATACAATTATGTTGTGCCGTTTGAGCACCTCGTATCAGGGGCGTAGCCAGAGGGGGGGATTTGGGGATATATCCCCCCCCGAAACTCATGAAATTTCCTTTTTGACCATAGAAAACCACTAAAAATACCCCATATCCCCTCCCGAAATATCAACATCCCCCCCCGAAATTTTTTTCTGGCTACGCCACTGCCTCGTATACACCGCAGATATTTTCACTGATGTTTGCTATTGCGTACCTGTGTTCTCATGTCCCATTTGATTCTCTTAGATGAAATTTCAGGTCAGGAATTTCTCTTTATGAGAGAAAAAGTTGCACAAAATCACAATTTGGCTATCTCAAAGTTTCTTGAAAGTCACGATATTCAGGGCCTGATTTACCACTAGGCCCGGGCCTAGGGGCCCCACATTTTGGGGGCCCCCTAATTTTGAAAAGTAAATTAAAATTTATAGTAGTAGAAAAACTTTTTTAACTTCCTTGAAGGTTTTTTCATCACTTGTTGACCAAATAAAGCCTAATGTAATGCAAACATGTGATTATATTAATATACATTCATTTAATGCACGTAAACTTTTATATTTTTACTTGTAATTAATTCAATCCAAATTACCCAACTCTGGCGCGTGGTTGTGATAACACATAGGTATCGCGTAACGTGGCGGCCTCTTCCTGAATGTTGGGCCTCGTGTTACAAATTTTCTAAATCGGGCCCTGACGATATTGAAAGAAATAATTTACTTTCAGGGTCTCCAGACCTAAACATAATCTAGCACATGTAAGAACTACTTAAAACATGGTTGACGGTAAGATACCAATTACCAAAAATGACCCAGAAGCTAAAACTTGCCAAAAATGATGATTAGACCGATTTCTATCAATAAAACATAAAAAATACCATTTAAAGGTAACACAGGCTTTTAAAAACATGCACTAAGTTCAGGAGTAATAATATTCATTACAATAACCATAAAGTTTTCGGTAAATAAATACCTCTTACACAGACGTTTCTGCCACAGCTCCAAATTGTAATGGGACTCCATTATCAATGGAGGGTCCATTTACCCCCTTAAAATATTGGTAGAGAAAATTTGCTTTCGGGCCCTGTATTCCCACCCATTGAACATCTCTTGGTATAATTTTCATTGATGAAAAATAATTTCACTAGGTGTTATGTTGAAAAAATAGTTCCGTCCTTAATTTATGAACAGTAGTGTATTTAGAAAAATGATGATCGGGGAAGGAAATTTCAATGATCATGCAAGATACCTTATTTGTTTAAAAACTGTATGATCATTATCATTGAAAATTCCTTCTTCGATCATCATTTTTCTAAATACCACATTACACTAAGAGGGAACTCCATTCTTTGGCTAAGAGATTAATACTCCACGTTTTAAAACTCATCCCACGGTTTAGCAAGTGGTCCAATTTCTATCAAATTTATGGTGTAAGTAGTACGGATAATTCTGCATCTCATGCAATAATTTTTTTCATTTTATTATGTTGGTTTCGTTACATGGGAACGGGCCTTGGCAAAACGTCCTTTTGTAACTCTCTCGCCCTACATTATTAGATCCTAGCTCTTTAACAGTGTGGCTGCGCCCCCCATTCCTATTCGAAATGTGCTTGTCTAGGTCCCCTCTACCTCCCCTCAAAATATTGATGATGAATTCAGAATCACCCTGTAGAATTTTATTGTTTAAAAAACCCTACTTCACGAAAGAATTCCTACTTCTTTTAGAAACTGTTTTTCTCGTGGTCAAAATGGCAATAAATTTTAGTTTTGTAATGGTAGAATGAATTATTAAATTTGAAGAAATAATTTTTGAATACGTACATTTCCACCCTGATTTCTAAAAAAAATAATTTCTTATAACTTTCTTATACCTTACTTCGATTTAGTCCTCTTTTTCAGCATAAAAACTAGGCATACTGTTTTACTTCTTTTTGAAGCAATTTATCGTTTTTTAGTATTTTAATTTTCATTAATAGAGATGTGCGCTCACTTATTTTTGAACTCTGAAATGTAAGAATTGAAACCAGATTATTTAACTTTTAGAACAGTAAAAAAACACTTGACAGTTTTTTCAATGTAGGTATATTTTAATGTTCAAGTTATACAGCTTGACCTTTTAATAACAAATTTGGTTAACATTTGAATTAATTTACAATGAATGTTCTTGGTTTCTACGAACGTTTCTATTCGGAAGATTATCCAAATTATTCCGTAGATTTCTCATTTCTACCATTATTTCAGAAAGTCCGTAGGGTCTGGAAGTAAAATTTAAAGTAAACAGAAATTTCGATGAATATGAAAATCACGTAAAGAAATTGGCCATGTGATTTCATTATTATCACCTGTGTTCTCTACGCATCTCACCATCAGGACGAAGGTTAATCGGGTTTTGCTGCAAATCTATCATTCCGATCGGTGTTTGCGGTAGTTGTGGATCTCTGTAAGAAAGAATTAAAAATTTCAATAAATGAAAAAACACGTAAAGAGAGGGATTTTGTGAATTATAGTGGTCTGTACTAGTTAACTAGAACAGTTTGTTGTATTTAGTAGTTCAACTACTTTTGGTTTATACTTGTTCAACTATTAGTTGAACTACTTTATGAATAACTACTAGTTAAAACTATTTTGCCACGATGTGAAATATTTTAATGGTGAATTACAGCTTCGTTAAAACTTAACAGAATTTGAAAAAGATGGTAATAACATACTCAAATACCATAACCCGAAAAAAAGGCTTTTTTGCACGAAGCATATAAACGATTTTTAGTGATATACAGGGTGATTCTGAATTCATCATCAATATTTTGAGAGAAGGTAGAGGGGACCTAGACAAGCATATTTTGAATTGGGATGGGGGCGCAACCGCACCGCTAAAGAGCTAGGACCTAATGTAGTGCGAAAGCGTTTCAAAAGGACGTTTTGCCAAGGCCCGTTTAACGAAACAAAACATAATAAAATGAAAAAATGTATTGCGTGAGGTACAGAAGTATCCGTACTACTTACACCATAAATTTGATAGAAATTGGTCCACTTACTTGCTAAACCGTGGGGTGAGTTTTAAAACACGCTGTATTAATCTTTTAGCCAAAGAATGGAGTTCCCTCTTAGTGTAATATGGTATTTAGAAAAATGATGATCGATGAAGGAATTTTCAATGATCATGCACGATCCCTTATATGTTTAAAAACAGTATGATCACTGAAAATTCCTCCCCGATCATCATTTTTCTAAATACCATTACACTAAGAAAGAGGGAACTCCATTCTTTGGCTAAAAGATTAATACAGCGCGTTTTAAAACTCACCCCACGGTTTAGCAAGTAAGTGATCCAATTTCTATCAAATTTATGGTGTAAGTGGTACGGATACTTCTGTACCTTACGCAATACATTTTTTCATTTATTATGTTTTGTTTCGTTAGACGGGCCTTGGCAAAACGTCCTTTTGTATAACGGTGCGGCTGCGCCCCCCCCCCGCATTCCTATTCGAAATATGCTTGTCTAAGTCCCCTCTACCTCCCCCCAAAATATTGATGATGAATTCAGAATCCCCCTGTAAATAAGGAAGCATGCATTAAAATTTAGGCAAAAAATAGTTTATGAAATTAAAGTCATTAGTTAACTACTTTAGGAAATAGTTTACTATAGTTGCAACTATCCTAGGAAAAATGTTTAACTACTAGTAGCAAATTGTCCTAGGAAAAAAAAATAGTTACTACTAGTTGCAACTGGATTTTTCCAGAGAGACTTGTTAATAGTGGGTGGTTAACTATTTTTTGACCTCTAGTTGCCGAACTCTAGTGAACTCATCAAATATGTTATCACCTAAGATTGCCACCATCAGGACGAAATTCAATCAGGTTATTACGGAAGTCTCTCAATTCGTACGGCAATTGCGGTCGTCCTCCCACTCTGGAATTAACATTTTAATGAATAACAAAAAACACGTTAAAAAGGACTTTAATGAATTCATAAAATATATCATCACCTGAGATAGTCTCTATTTTGTACCGGCTGAATTTCGACCACCAAATCTCTTAGTTCGACCTGCTCCTGAAGAGCTGCATCTGCATCTCTGGAAGTAAGAATGGAAGTTTTTAAAATTTTTTCATGAACACACTGTAAAAAAATACGACACTTTAGGCTGTTGCTAGCCGACCGTCGTACGACGGACGGCTAGTCCCACGGCCATGGCGACCGACGTATTGTTTTGTACTGTATTTCACAATCCCTGCAAGATTTTTATACTTCATTAGCAATGCCCATCCATGTGGACTTGATTCTTGCTGTTTCTATAAAATATTTTAGCGAAATAATTTTATTTTCAATAAATTAATAATTTAAAATTTTTTTAAAAAAAATTAGACTAAGTAAAACATTTTAAAAAAACACAATGAATTTAATTAAATAAGGAATGACTGTTAAACAAGAGCAATTAATTCTTGCAATTTTTAATGGAATAATAAAAATTAAAATTAAATTTACTGAAAAATAATTCCTGGGTTCGAACCTACGACCTTCCGCGTGCCAGCCAGACACACTACCACTTCCCCATCTGGGCCATACTAGATGCAATCCTAAATACATGAAAACCACGCCTTTAACCCGAGCATGCGCACAACGGTTACCCGACGGTTTACTAGCCACTCCCGACACTTTACACAAAAAGTGGTGGGTAGAAATTGCCTCCATACATGGAGAAATGTTACACCGCGATCACTTAGGCTGGGAGGGAGGTTCCATTACGGGTCTCCACACACGGGGCATTTTTAGAGCAGTTTCCATTCATTTTGGGGAGGAGCATCGGTGGGTCAGATCCAGAGTGAAAGGGTGCATCAAGAGATCTTTTCCCGTTGATTGTCAAGAGTGAAAGATTCATGAGGAGGGGAACATCTTTTCTTCGCTAATTGACCTTAGCTAACCACACAAAACGACGAGGCTCCTTCGAGCATTCGGGGGAGATTAGAAGCATTGATAATATCCCCTTCCTTTTGTGTGGTTAGCTGAGGTCAACTAGCTAACAAAATATGTTCCCCTCCTCATAAATCATTCGCTCTTGACAATCGTTGTGGGAAAATATCTAGATGAACCCTTAGGGTGTAGGGTAGCTGACCTTGACTCCGCGTTGAAATAACTATACAGATATTCGAATGGGGGAAAACTTTGCAAAGTAGCATCGTTATTTCTTATTTCTCTTTAATCATGGCATTTATACATGATATAAAAGACACAAAATTGTGTTTTATATCGAAAGGAATTGTTTCTCGAGACGGTTTTTTTATTAAGTTGAATTTGTTAAATTGTACTAATTTCAACACTGATGTAGCACAAAGACACGACAAGTTTTGACTGACAGTTGATACAACCATATAATGTACCCTAGTAAAATACCGCTACCTTAAAAAATAAAACAAAAAACAGATTATTTTGACATCTTATTGAGCTCACATTAAATTTACTTTTTTAATTAGAAAAAGGTTTCTAGCATTTTTATATCATTGATTTAGTTTGTTATACCATGATTTCCTTTGTACTAATGCATTAAGAATAGTATAATTTCAACTTTTTTGTTACTTTTTACCCTAATTTTTTTACCCAGAAAATTTTAAAGGAAAAGCTCAAAAACGTTTCTTTTATATAGAAGAAAGTAGTGTACCTCGGTAAATTCAGGCCCTGAACATTGCCTAGGCATACAGGGCCAGGGCCCAAATTGTCTGAAAACCATCATAAATTTTATTTCATAAAAGCTGTGTAAATATTTTTGTATTGTCTATATAAATTAATTTATATAGGAAATATTTGAAGTTAATCTTAAGGTAATAATTTGGTTCCCAGTAGTTCCCCCAAAGTGTGTTTATTTAAGTAAGTCAAATCAATTATCAAACTGCAATCATTTATACACACAAACATTTCAAAAATGAGTAATGTCATCCCAAAGTTACAATCAATTTACAATTATTTTTTCTTTAATCTTTTGTCGTGAAAGGGGCCCCCTAAAGTATCCTGGCCTTGGGCCCCTGTCATAATCGGGCCCTGGGTAGTTTACCTCGGATTACTGTAAAATAAAAAATTTCTTCCCTCTCGCACATCTTATGACATTTAGGGGCACATGTATGTACTATTGACTTATTAATTTAATTATTCTAATTTAGATATTTTTTGCATGTCTTCCAAATAAAAATATTACAAGCTTTTTATAGGTGTTAAAAACTTGTGTAAAACATATAATATCGTTAAAATACCAGTACAATCATTCTACTTTTCAAACAAAGTGAGATTTGATAAACATTTCGTCGCAAAAATAGAATTTCTATTGAATAATCACCATTTTAGAAGCATTTTGTGACCTAGGGGGAAATGAGTAGGCTTAGAAATTTATTTTAAAATTACTTTGCATAAATATTTAAAATTAAGGAAAATAGAACTTTTTTGTAAAATAAATATGCATTTATATTTTTTATGTTTTAAAAATATGATTTAGGCTTTTAATAGATTTTGAAAGAATGACTATGTGTAGGTAAAAATGCAAATAATGGCAAAAATTTTAATCATAAATGCATTTATATTTTATATTTTAAAAAAATTTTTAATCTACTTTAATTTCAAGCTTTTAAATAGCCTATTTATTGCAGTAATTTGAATTTTTTTCGCTTAAAATGAGATTTTATTTCTATTTGTAAACTAACATATTTACTTTATCCATCGGTTTTCCTTATTTTCCAGTTGAATTAGAAGCTGTCAAAATTAAGGGATTCATAAAATATCTCAACTTTCGAAAAATAATCTATATTTCTCACCATGAACGACATGATTTTGACGTTGAAATGTCAAATGATGTTCTCTTTATTTATTCTAAAATTATTTCGATTTATTTCGCATAAATAATTCTGTAAGTTTCTTAAATTAATTTTTCTCTATGAATGAGGTGAAAAGGTAGAGGGAAAATAAGAAATTTTAAATGGTAAAATAATGAAAAATCCAAACAAACTTCAATCCAAACAAAGTCAATTATCCATTTGCATACATGAAGGTAAAGAATTCGTAATTTTAAAAAGTATTTTAGTAAAAATAAGCCCTAAATGCAATAATAGGTCAAGTGATACACACTTCCCCCTGACTCTATCTTAGAAGAATGTACTTATACCTTTCATTTGCTTCTTCACCAGATCCAAACACACAAATTCTTAGGCAGGACGAAATGCGGGAGAAACATCTCCCCAACATTTCACGAAACCATTTCCTCCTGAAAAAAGGTACTAAATTTGTAAATTACCCATAACTTTTTTTATCAATGGATTTTTTTATTAGAGATAGTTATTCTGATAATTTCACACTTGAGTTTGAGATGCGTCGTAACCCGACTTTTTTTGGGGGGGTACCTCAACTTCATTTTTAAGGTATGCTCTAACAAGGGGCCATTCATTAATTACGTAAGGATGATTTTGGCAATTTTTGACCCCCCCTCCCCCCATGTAAGGGTATGTAAGATTTTTCAAACCCCTCCCCCACTATTCTTACGTAAGATTCCATTATGTTTTTCAAAATAATAAAATGTTAGAAAACTCTCAGTTTGACGTAAATCAAAGATTTTTATTTTTCAACAGATAAATAATGTTCTTGCTGTCAACTACATATTACTATTATATTATTATCTCTTGATTAGAATAATTGGAATTTGTTTACATTAACTAGGAAAATCTTACGTAAGAATTGGTTTGACCCCCCACCCCCCAAGTAAGGGTATGTAGAGATTTTTCCAACCCCCCTCCCCCTCGAGAACCTTACGTAATTAATGAATGGCCCCCAAGCACATTTATACGTTAAGTATTAGAACACTTAAAAGTAGTATTTGAATGATAATGCACATAATTTTAAAATTTTACAAAGCGATTACAAGAAAAATGGGGGTCTGGGGTTCACCCTCGTGAAAATTTTGGAAATTTGCCTCTTAAAATAGTGTTTCAGATCATTTTGAGACCCTTTGGGTTGCATTCAAAGAAAACAGTTCCTTGTAAACCACATAATTTTTCTGGGAAAAAAGTCACAAATAAACGTCAAAGTTTTAAGGGGGCTGGGGGTCTCCCCCAG
Source organism: Tetragnatha versicolor (assembly GCA_024610705.1). Taxonomy (NCBI): domain Eukaryota; kingdom Metazoa; phylum Arthropoda; class Arachnida; order Araneae; family Tetragnathidae; genus Tetragnatha; species Tetragnatha versicolor. Next base: position 51,311,061 of record JANDEH010000010.1, on the reverse strand, counting down.
AAATTTTTTTGAAAATTCCCTTTTAACCTAGTGTATTATCTCGTTTTCAAACTCTTTGGGGGCCCTCAAAAGGAAAAGGTTCTTGAAAGCGGCAGAATTTTCAAGGGGAAAAACACTTTAACAAAAGTCAAAACTGTAGAGGGGGGCTTGGGCTCTCCCCCAGAAAATGTTTTGAAAATTCCCTTTTCAACTAGTGTTTTATCTCTATTTCAAACTCTTTCAGAAGCTTCTAAAAGGGTAAAGCTTATTGTAAGTGGCAGCATTTTTAAGGGACACTATAATCAAAATTTTAGAGGGGGCTGGGGGTCCTCCTTCAGAAAAAATTCTGAAATTTGCTCCTCAAAAGTAGTGTTTTAACTCTTTTTGAGACTTTTTGGGTTGTACTCCAAGCCTTTTTTTCCTTGTGAAAGTTACAGAATTTTCAAGGAACTTGCAGCTACTTTTCAAATAAGTGGAATCCTCGGATGGGTGCCCCCCCTAAATGACGCCCATGGTGTACAAATTATCAAAGGCTCCATAATGAAAAGGGGGTCTGGGGGATCTTCCCCAGAAAACTTTTGAAAATTCGGCCATTGAAAAGAGTTTAAACTCATTCCAGTGCCTAGCCTGTAACCAGCCTTGTGCTTCAAGATTGGGGTTTTTGAGTTTCCAAGGTATCCGTCATAAGAAAATTTACATTACCGTATTATCGAACAAAAATGTGCGAGTAAATTTTAGATAGGGGGTCTGAGGGTCCTCCAACAGGAAAATTTTGGAAATTTGATAGATAAATAAGGTATTTTTGCTTATTTAGAGACCATTATTCAGGTTACATCCAAAGAGGATCACTCCTTGCAAAAGCCAAAGAATGTTCAAGGTAAAAAATATTACATAATGAGAGGGGTCGAAATTTTGCAGTTGGGCTTAGGGGTTTCCCTTAAAATTTTTGATAGGATTTTTACGGGGAAGAACCGTATGAAAATGTGGATCAAATTTTTCGAGGGGGTATTGAAGCCTCAAAACTCCACCCTTAATGCAGCCCTGTTTGGTGTTCCCTAAATAGATAGTAATTTTCAAAGTATTCAAACTGTTTTTGCTTCATCCAGGGCTGTAGTTTGAAAAATATTTTACGAACTCACTTTTTTTGGCCAGAAACTAAAATTTTTGGCTAGACAGTCTAAATACTGTGGGGGACCCATTAGGCCATTAGCACAGGCTTAAACCTACATTAAATTTTGAGGGGGTCAAACCTCCACGGGCAGGTATAAGCAACGTTTGATACTGTGGTGGTTCGCTGGTCCGAGACCATTGAAAAACGGTTCGGACCACTAAGGTCAGGAAATCACTGGTCCGCCGGACCAGTGGCGAAAAAATGTCCCATACTCTCTAGTTCGCCCCTTTTTCCCCTGTAATACACCTGATTAAAAATCTGAATTAAAACATCGTCCTTGTCCTTCAAACTTCGTTTACTGTTTACCTTTACATACAGATCATTGTTGATGGTCCATAGCATCTACCAACAAAATTTAAAGGAACTGCTAGGGGGTTTGTTAAATTTCAAGGGACAAGGGGAAGGAGGAGTAGAACTTACAATGGTAACAAGAGAACTTACAAAGGTAACAAGAGAACTTACAATGGTAACAAGAGAACTTACAATGGTAACAAGAGAACTTACAATGGTAACAAGAGAACTTACAATGGTAACAAGAGAACTTACAATGGTAACAAGAGAACTTACAATGGTAACAAGAGAACTTACAATGGTAACAAGAGAACTTACAGTGGTAACTCCGTGACAAATTAAGGACTTGCAAATCTCCAGACTAGTGCGCCCTTAAATTCTTTGCTTTCGATACTGAATGAAAAATTAGCTTAGAAAATGTAGGGAGGCAACTACAGCAACAAAATAACTCATAAATTCATAGGGTATGAAAATTTTAGCTCGTCGCAGGAGGTGCGACAGTTACGAAATTGGGCCACTTAGCGTTCGGCATGTGATATGCAACAGCGACCAGGAATGGGTTAAAAAATTGAAACCTGTCCTTTTTTATTTGCTGGACCAGTCATTTTGGTTGAGGACCAGTAGATTTTTTCCCAATTTCTAACGCTGGGTATAAGTAAGACGTTCACCATCGCGTGATAAGATAAGTCGATGTCTTAATTTATTGGGGATGGTGCCCCTCCCCGCGATCAACTCCTGTGCTTGTAGCTAAAGATACATGAGTACAACTTACACGCCTGCTTGCAATTTTGTTTTTCTATGTCAACCCTTTAATCACTACGTTGTAATGGGGAACCGGGGGTTCCTCCCCTGAAAATTTTGGAGCTATAACATGCCGAAAAAGCACTTTTAAGGGGTTAGAGGCCATAGACATCTGCTCATAAGAAGCCACTGGGAATCATAACACCTAAAATGGGCTCTAAAAAGTTTAAGGTCCAGCCCAATGGGGGGGTCCAAACCCGGGGACACCACCTTGGCTACGCCTCTGCTCATTTATAAATGTATATCATATATATTGTTATTAAGCTCATTTATAAATTAAAAACTACTAAAAATTGATTGGAATTACCTCATCTGCTGGTTTTTTTACGTTCAGAGAAGGTGATAATTTTTTTAGTTAATTATTGTACTTAATTTTTTAAATTGATGTTTCAATTTTTTTCTTAATATAACAATTTTAAAAAAACTCAAACCTTACTGTTTATAGGCTCTCTAAAATAGCCATAATATGAATTTTAAATAGAGGGTTTACATCTGTAACCAAATTTTGTGAAATGTTTTATAGGGTTTCAATAGGGAAAGTAGGGGCTAAAGGAACATTTTTTATAATAAATGCTAGAATAAAAGCATAAATTCAGCTATTATTATAATTTTTATAAATTAAAAAAAAAATTACATTTAAGTTTATAAAAATATTCCTGGAAAATAAAAAAATATTCATCTATGTATTATGTCAACTTTTGTAATTTAATACTATTTTGTCCCATTAGCCCCCATGCTTGAGGTCTATTGAGACACAGTGCAGAGCTCATGGAAAATGTTATAGAATTTAATAATAAAAGTCTTCATGAATTTAAATGCCTATTTAATAAACATATAATACCATATTAAATACATGCAAAAAGTTTTGTGGAGGAAATTTCAGAATTAAACATTGATGGATGAAATTAAACATTTTAATTCCACAATGTATTCTGTACTATTTAGTTTCACTAATCCTAACTATTTCTTCACTATTTGGAATTATCCTAATATGATAATTCTAGATAGGATTAGTCTACAAACATAAATTGGAACATTTTTGAAGGATATCTGAAATTACAAATTTGTTTGCCTAAAATGTTAAAATTTGTCCAACTTAAAAAATATTTTTAGTTTTAGTTTAATTTACCCTTTTTTAGTTTAACATGTTGTTAATAATTGTCTAATACTTTTTCATCCAACCTAATTAAGTATGCAAAGTCAAATAAACACTAGAATTTTTTTTAAATAAATATTCAGCCACATTCAGTCCCATTAGCCCCCACAATGTGAAAATTTACTATTCTAGAAATAGTTCCTTACATATACAATTCAATACTTTTTTAGGTAATATTTTCTTATTTTCCAGTATTTGTAGAATCAAAATTTTTAAAAATTTACAAAATAAAATCAATTACAAAACTTAATACTTGGCTTGTTGAAAACAAACATAGCTTTTTTACTGCTCAGCAAAAACCTGTCAGGACAAATATTCATGCTGAAAATGTTTGCTATACCTGTTCTCAATCAGTGATCTTTACTAAAATATTTATAATATGTAAGAAAATCAATTTGTCACATTAGTCCCCACCTTTCCCCTTCCTTATTATAGCAAAAATACAAATTGAGAAAAAAAATCAACATTTTCTTAATATCTAAGTTATTCATAATTAAGAGTTAGGTAAAAAAAAGTAACTCAAATGTCTGTTAAAATTTACTATTTAGTGAAAAGGAATACGCAGTAGAGATGTACTTCATTTAGAATATGACTGAACCCCATAGAAAAATCAACCGCTGTTTCCCCAAATCGGCCGATCAAAAAATCCCCCTAACTTAGGTAGGTCAGGATGTGTCTTATAAACAATATTACTATACAATACAAAAAGAAAAGCAGTAACAAAATTACAAACAACATTCATCTCAAACAAAGTTAAAGTATACAAAGAAACAAAACAAAAGTTGCTTATACAATACATCTAGCCCCCTCAATTGTTTTTAACGAACAACGCTTGTAAGATATAGTTCATCGTTTTCCAATTATATATGTATAAGGTATAACTAAGAAAATTAAACATAAATTTTCAATGAAAAAATGTACTTACACAGCAGAGTGAAATGGTAAGGCGAAACAAACTCCCAAAAGAATCACCAAGATCACAAAGTACTTGAGGGTTGGAAAGTTGTCTTCAGACCCCATTGATGGAGAACGTGAGGTAGAAGGTCTCATTTTTCAGTCTTGATAATTCGAGTACTGATGGCGAAGTGTGTGTACTTTAGTGTGTATGATTTCTCGGAGGGTTTGCTATTGGTATTTAAAGCCAACTATCGCCAATCACTTGACATTCGTTATTTACCGGAAGTACACTGTATCCGAAAATGATGAATTCCCTAGTGCCCACTTCGAAGATTTAACTTAACATTTTAAAATTTTAGGGACAGGGAACTCCTCAGCATGTGTAGCTCCCTTTAAATCCCCCTCCAAGGTCCAATACAAAGAAAAATATTGAAACATGAGGCAAAAAAAATGTTTAAAATTTTCAATATCGTTCGCCAAATAATCGATAAACGATCATTCAGGTATCCTGATAAAAAGAATTAATCATTTTGCAACATGCTTATTGGATTATAAAAAAGAGCACTTTATGCAAAAAACGCTCTTTTTTACAGTCCTATTGCAACAGATCCGTGTTGCTCATAGGTAAAACTGTCTGGAAAACGATCTTCCCGTGAGAAACGGTGAATTCGTGAACAAAAAATAAAAATTAAAGAATGAAATTATGAAAATTGGAATGTGACGTAAAATAACTTTCTAAATGGGACAATAAAACGGCGTGTTAATATAATATACTAGGATTAGTTAGGAATCACAGAGGGACTTTTTGGATGAACGTTGTTACACTAAAGGGAATTAATAAAAGGTTTTTTTTTCATGAGATTAGAGCGTATAACGGAAGAAATTAATATTTTAACCATAAAATTTTGAAAAGAAAAAGAGAAAATACTATGTTCGTTAGGGCCGTCCGTGCCCAAAGGGGAAGGTTTTGCGCTTCACCCCCTCCCCCGAAATTTTGGTGATTATTTTCGTGCTGGTTTTGGTTTCTCTTTAAAAAAATATATTATCCAGCAAGAGGAAAGGGTCATGTCCAATGTTCCCTCCCCAAAAAAACATTTCCAAAATAGAGTAAACAAATAAATAGTAAACCAAATATTAAAAAATGAGGGTTGACAGGATTCAAATCTCATCTCTTGACGTTCCTGAAATCTGCATTATTATATTCAATTATGCGCAAGGGAATTAGTATCGAAAATAATAGGTGTCCATGTCCAACCCCTTGGAGCTTTTTTATGGTTATCTCCCTTTCCATACGGTCCAGCCACCACCTCTATCATGCTATGCCGAAGAGAAACTTCGAGGAATACCCCACGAAGCTCAAGAATTCATTTTATTTACCATAGAAAGCGACTTACATGAACAACCCATCTCCGTTCAAAAATGTTTTTGAATTTTAAGAATTTTCAACGAGAAAGAATTTTCAACATAAATAATTATTAAAGTTTAGGGGTTTTAAACACAAACAAATCATCTCACCTTCAATGTGGCAGTGTAGGGAAAAGCGTTATTTTAGGTTTAGCTTCTGATGGGGTTAAGGTATTTTTCTGGATTACCTTTAGTTTTAAAATTTTCAAGTTATTCAAGGTCCCTTTACCTCATTTTGGGTTAATATTAATGTCTCAAATATTATTTAATAACTTATTATTATTATTCAACTTTATTAATGAATGACTAATAGTTAGTTAATGAAGTCTGGGGGCTTTCTCCTTAAAAAATACTCACTGTCAATAATGAACATTCAATGTATTTTTTTACTTTAGAGTGGTTATTTTGGACCTCCTTTATCAAATCCTCTTTCTGAACTGTGAGAGTGAATCATTTGCCCCTTTACCGTAAAAATTGAGGAAGCGAAAACCTCCCAACCTGTTAGAATGTAAGAGAAGGGTGAAAACATGGTGTAACATCATCGAAATTTAAAATCATTATTAAAATTGGCATCCCATTTTAAGTTCTTTTTTAAAAAACATGGGCCCTTGCTCTTTTTAGCCCATTTTAACAGGACCGCACACATCATTCACTACCCTAGAGGTGGGATATTCCCCTCTCCTCTCTTCTTGTTATCTCCCTCTTCTGCATACACCTTAAAAAGCGGAGTTTTTTTGGAGAGCTTAACTTGCTCATCTGCATCCTCTCTATGAACAAAGGGAGTGTTATTCCGACTTCTCCTCTTGTTCTTCTGCATTATCTTTAAAGAACCAATGGAATGGTCCTGACGGTGGATTCTCTTGCTCTTTCGATCTTCTATAGGAAGTAAAGCAAATTTTTCTTCCGGGTGCTCTCTTCATCTTCTTCTACATACACTCAAAGAAGCAAAGGGAGCGTTATACAGAGGCTTCTATAGCTAGTCCGCACAGTGGCGTAGCTAGCCTGGGTGTCACCCGGGGCGGAAGCTCTCGGTGTCACCCCCTTTTGGAATTCGGTTAATAAAAAATAAAATTCGCTACTCCAGTCTAGAACTGAGGGTCTCAGGTGGAACCCCATTTTATATTTGTGTTCTTATGGCATTTAATTTAGTATTTAAAAATTTCGAAATTGAAGGTTTTAATTTACCGCTACCTTTAATTTCCCAAGTTTGCAACAACGAGTTATGATGGAAGTTATTCTTCAGTCCAAACCGTATATAGAAATTTATTTCAGGAAGGCCCAAAATTATTCCTCAGCATCTCCCATACATATTTAATAGGTTTAATGTAGCTTCTTAATACATTTTAGGCGGAATTCTGAATATGTTCTTAAGAAGTTCTTAATATAGGAAAAGTTGTGTATAATAAATTGTAACTACCAAAGGGGGGTCTGGGGGTTCTCCTCCAGAAAATTTTTAAAAAATGAACTCAAAAATCAAATTTTTAACTAGTTTTGAGGCCTTTAGCTCGAATTTCGGATACACATTTTTAGGTGGGATTTGCATTTTAACCAAAGTTCCAAGTACAAAAGAGGGTCTGGGGTCCTCGTCCAGCAAATTTGACCCTATAAACAGAATTTTAACTTGTTTTTGTATACAACGTAGTCCGAATTTCGGGCTACCCCTTTTAAACGCCCTTGGTCAACATATTCGGTTAATTCAATCCATTAGCGTAGGAAATTTCTTTCGAGAGGGGCGGGGCTTAAAATATTATTCCTAAAGCATTTTTAATAGGCTCAATCTAGCCTTTTCATACATTAATTGTAGCTAAAATTAGCATTTTGAGGAATTTAATATAAAAAAATTGCAGTTAACAGAGTTTCAAGTAATCAAAGGAGGGGGTCTAGGGGCCTTCCCCTGGAAAAATTTTTGAAATGTGATGGTGAAATATACTGTACAAACTTATGTTTGGATATTTGTGACACTGGGTTGACACCCCTGATAAAACCCTTCGTATGTGGGATAATTTTTCAAACGATGACTAGCGAAACCAGAAGATGAAACAGTTGGGATACTCAGATTTTTCCTGAGGTAAAATGTGAATTTAAATTTACTCATTTAAGATTAAAATAAATATCTGATGGTCTTTTTTCTCTGCCAACCCTTTACTTTGGTTTTTAAAACTATTCAAACTAGAATTTTAATTTGAATGTCACCTCCCAGCTAGCTGAATGGGTGGCACCCGGGTTGAAGGGTTTATATCCCATTGTAGTTTTCAGTTGAATTTGTTTTGTTGAACTACTTGGAAAACTTTGATGTCCCCCCTAGCCAAAGGGGTGACACCCCTCTCAAAATGGGTTGATAACTCTTTTAATATTTTTTTATTTATTTAATGTTTTTTTTTCACTCAATAAAAACATTTATGTGTGATCGAGAAAATTTGTATCATCTAAATAAAACTCGATGGATGACACCCAAGTTCATACCCCTAAAAACTGTTAATCATTTAAATCAATTCTTACACTTATATTTCTTAAGTTTATATTTAAAACTACGTTCGAAATTTTTAAGCTTGGGTGGGTGTCACCCCTCTTAGGTAGCCAGCCAAATGAGTATTTTCCAGGATGATCAATTTTTTTGTTCAAGGAAGGCATATTTACCAACTAAGGGCGAAATTCGAAGACTTCGGTATCACTCTCCCAGAAAGTTTGAGGGTGACAACCGATTTGTTAAACCCTAATTTACTTCATAAGTTGAGTGAATTCAAAATTTTCTTTTCTTGAAAAAAGTGCCAAGTGCCAAGTTTACTAGGTTGGGTGTCACCCCGGGGCGGACCGCCCCCCCGTAGCTACGCAGTCCGCACCCTTTCTAATGAACAAAGGAAGTGTTATTCCGGCTACTCCTCTTGCTCTTCTGCATTCTCTCTAAAGAACCAAAAGGGAATGGTCCTGACGGCGGCTTCTCTTGCTCTTTCGATCTTCTATCTATAGGAAGGAAAGCAAATTTTTCTTCTGGGTGCCCTCTTCATTTTCTACATCAACGGTTCTTAAACTTTTGATCACCTCGGCCCCCCTTTATGTAACAGCAACAGCCAGACATCGCGGCCCCCAAGATTTTGAACACCCAGACACGCACCCAGATTTGGTTTCGGGGGAGGGAGTTGACTCCAAGTTTTTCAAAGGTACCGGCTCACTTATGAGTTGCGTTTTAGATTACTTAAAAATGGTATATAAATTATGTTCCGCATTATGTTAAATTTTACAATTACGCCAAGTAATAATGGGGGAGGGTCTAGGGGTCTGCCCCAGAACAATTTTGAAAATTTACCTTAGTGTTTTAGCTCATTGTAAGACAGTTTCTGTTGCATTCTTCTAAGAGAACAGCTTCTTGTAACCCAGGAATTTTCAAAGATAAATATTAAATTTTCGATAGGAGTCCTCCCCCAGAAAATTTTTGAAATTTGCCACTTAAACCTACTGTTTTATCTTATTTTGAAACTATTTGCGTTTTAGGTAACTTGTTTAATTAATTATCTAAGGTAACTTGCGTGTTCCCCAAGGTAACTCGCGGCCCCCTTAGGAAGGTGCTGCGGACCCCCGGGGGTCCGCGGACCACAGTTTAATAACCTCTGTTCTACATAAAAGAAGCAAAGGGACTATACAGAGGCTACACTCTACAGGGTGATTCAGAAATAATCATCAATAATTGGGGGGGGGGGAGATAGAGGGGCCCTAGACAAGCATATTTCGAATAGGGATGGTGGGGCGCAGCCTTACCGTTAAAGAGCTGGGACCTAATGTAGTGCGAGCGCGTTTCAAAAGGGCGTTTTTAGAAGGCCCGTGTGACGAAATAAAACATAATAAAATGAAAAACATTATTGCATGAGGTACAAGAGTATCCGTATTACTTAAATCCTCAATGTGATAGAAATTTGACCACTTGCTAAACCGTGGGATGAGTTTTTAAACGTGCAGTATTAATCTCTTAGTCAAATAATGGAGTTCCCTTAATGGTATTTAGAAAAATGATGATCGGGGAAGGAATTTTCAATGATCAAACAGTTTCAATGATCAATGTTACGATCATTGAAAATTCCTTCCCCGATCATAATTTTTCTAAATACCATTAAGGGAACTCCATTCTTTGACTAAAAGATTAATATTGCACTTTTAAAACTCACTCCACGGTTTAGAAAGTGGTTCAAATTTTATCGAATTCATGGTGTAAGTATTAGGGATTCTTCCTTACCTCATGCAATATATTTTTCATATTATTATGTTTTGTTTCGTCACACGGGCCTTCTAAAAACGGCCTTTTTAAACGCGCTCGCACTACATTAGGCCCTAGCTCTTTAAAGTAAGGCTGCGCCCCACCATCTCTATTCAAAAAATGCTTGTTTAGAGCCCCTCTACCTACCCTCCAATTATTGATGATTATTTCTGCATCACCCTGTAGTTCTTCTGCATCCTTTCTAAGGAGCAAAGGAAGAGCTTTTATGGGCTTTACTTTGATGTGCAGCACTTAGTATTTGAAGATAAACGAAATTTTTTACAAGCTATTAAACAAGCTATTATTTTTACAAGCCCCCTTCGATTTTTTGGAAAAAAAGTGTGAATCTGTGATTTATTAGCTAAAAGTATGCAAAATTTCAGGATGGAGAAATAATGGGTTTCATAGCTACGAATTTTGGAACAAGTGTAACGCATAAAAATTTCCAAAAATGATGCAGAAAATGAACAATTTTACTAGTGTCTTACAATTTCCTTTACTTCTTTTAGTGATTAATGCCAAACATTGATTTATTAGCTTAAGTATACACAATTTTAGGATGGAGAAATTAATATTTGAATTAAGAATTCGTTTTTTAGTGTATTCATTAACTGATTTCTTCTTAACCCCTCCCACACGTATTTAATAGGTTTAATGAAACTTTTTAATACATTTTAGGGAAAACTTGCCTCTTAATATTATAAGAAAAGTTGTGTTGTGTATAGATAGTTAAGTCTAAAGTACCAAAGGGGGGTCTGTGGGCCCTTCTCCAAAATTTGTTTAAAAAATTGACTCTAAAAACGGTTTTTTAACTAGTTTTCATACCTCTAGCCTAGCCCAGGGGTCGGCAACCTTGCTCTTTCGCTGTAAAGTTGCGGCTCCCCAGTTCCATATGAAAAAATTCATAAAAATTTAAATTATAAAGTTTTTAAAAATCATAAAATATATAGTTTTCAGGATGAGTCAGAATAAAAACTCTACTTTTAAGGATAAGAATTCCAAACAATTTTTGGGGGAGAACTCCTAACACTCCTAAAAATTTTGGAATATGCGTTGATTTTCCTTGAAAATTCTGTGACCTATGTGGAGTGGAGTAATCCTTATTTGGTCGTTATAGAAGTTTTAAAAACTAATTAAAACACTATTTTTAGGGACAAATTTCCGAAATGTTTCTGAAGTGAGATCCACACCCCCTCGAAATTTTGCTGTTTATTATACCTATACTATTTTTTCTTGAAAATTCTGCCACTTAAATAATGAAAGGTGCTCTTATAGGGTGCAATCAAAAAAGGCAAAAATGACCTAAAACGCGATTTTGAAGAGGAAATTTCCAAAAATTTTTCTGGGGGAGGACCCCCAGACCCTCCAATTTTTCCTGGTTTTCACATTGTTATACGAAATTTTGACATTAAGTTCACTAAATTTAATTTACAATGTGTACGTAATTCATCTAAAACTTGATTTAAAAAGGTACCCTACCCGAAAGGAGGTACCCCAGAAATGGGTAAAAATGCTCCCCAATCTAAAATCAAATATAGTATATTAAGCATATACTATAACATTGAAGCAAAAAAAATTAGTGGATCTTTAAAAAAGCGAGTTCACAGGACGTACTAGGCGATTTCTCAGCTTGGTCTATGATTGGCTGAATGGTATGACGTTGGGATAATAGTGATAAGTTACGCCCTGAAATTGACCAATCACGATTCGAGTTGGTAATCGCCTAGTACGTCCTGTGAACTTGCTTTAAAAAACGGGAAATTTGTAAACTGTTACTTTTGGCTCTTCCGTTTCAATAGGTTGCCGACCCCTGGCCTAGCCCGATTTATGGTATTATTTCCAAGTATACAAAAAGAGGGGGTCTTGGGGTCTTCCCTCACCCAGAAAATTTTCGGAAATTTGACCCTAAAAAAAGGACTTCAGTTTGTTTTTGTATACAGGGTGTTTCAAAACTCCGTAGCGCGGCTTTTATTTGGAACCAACGTGTCCCAGGGTCATGGAACTAAGGTCTACCGCTAGGTAAGTGACCCGGCACTGTCTATTTGGACGGCCTTTTTTCAACTAAACTCTACTCTAATTTCCACGGCCCGGCGTTCCATTGGTTCTATCACGAAGCGCCAAGACTGCTACGTAACCACGAGACCTACAGCGCATGCGCCACGGGCCGTTTGGGCCATCGACCTTAGAACACAGATAGACGGAACATGCACGCGCATCCCCATAGCGGTGAGCCAGTGCTTGTGTTGAAACATCTCCCATCCCAAAGTCACGTGTAATAGGAGCTCTGGGAACGGGATTCGTCGGTTTGATTCTGGCCAGCTGGCTTTATCACGTGATCGGCGTCACGTGATTGAAATGCTCCAATATCTATACCTACTAGGTCACGTGGAATGGGGAAAACGGCGGAACATGTTTCAACGCAGGCCAAGCCCGCTTGCTCCGTCTATCAATTCCAAGGTCTATGGTTTGGGCCGTCCAAATAGACACTTCGAAGTGACCCTGTAGAATCTATTGAAATGACTTACAGCGCCCCTAGCGGCGAAATAAAAAGTAAAACAAAAATTATTTAAAAACTAAAGGAGATAGATGCAGTGCTTTAATTCAGTAAGGGACTTTTTAAGGGACTCCTTGGGGAGACACCGCGAAACCTGAAAAGGACCTTTTTGAGTGCTGCGAAGATTTGTATAGAAGTAAATAGTTGTAAATATTACAGGAAAGGAATTTTAACCCCTTAAAACTTCCTTGATGAAAGAACAGAAGGTATAATCCGAGAATATTATCAGACGCAGATTACCATAATGTCATACGAGTTTACTTGTCTCCCTTCATAGTGCATCTCCACAATACTGATCCTCCTTGTACTTGTCAGAGACAAACGAAGTAGAGCGCATGCTCTGTATTCTATGTGTTTTGCTTTCGATGTACTAACTACCCGACTCTATTTTATGCATTGTATGGACAAATCAGAAGAATTTCTGTTGTAGGCTGACAATAAGTAAATTTAAAATTAGTTTAATATACTGTTGCAATATCAGATCTGTTGAATGTGAAACTCTCTGTATAAATGATCTCTTCCATCAAATGTGTTTATTATCATTATTTATGTCTACGGCAGTACGTAGATTTCTCTAGCTGTTATTTATTATAATGATATTTTTTATCCTAACTGTCGGTGCTTTGATTTTATGGAAAAGTAACGGAGCTGACGGTGAGTAAAATTATTTTGATTACGTTAGCTAAAAGTTTTGACTATGTACTTGTGATTTTTCCTGCTCGTATAATGAAATGCATCTTTTGCATGCATTTGTATGATACTGTTTTGGATATGAATTGCATTCTTATAAAAAAATATTTTTCAGAACTTAGATAATTTCCATGTTTCTTGCTTACAACTTATTTATGAAAAAATTATGCTGAATGTCCGTTGAAAAATTACAGCCGTTTTATCCTATAATGTAAGATTCTCTTTACATAAATAGTTAAAAATTTCACCGGGATTGGGTTTTAAACTGAAGAGCGCAAAGATATTTTTTCTTTTTAAGAAATTCAAACTCCACTGACAAATTTTTTCTCATTTAAGGCTTTTGCAGCATTTTTTTTATTTTTGTGGATAGGTTTATTTATTTTTAAGTTGGAAGAAAACTACATTGTGATTTTGTTAACTTCTTTAAACCAAAGTAATTTTTTTTCTCTCTTGTATTATCAACACTGTGAAATATAAACACTAGTATATGCACTATGCACTTGAATTTTAATTTCATAAGTGGATGGGTATACCACCTTCAGCCAACAAGACCTGAAATTTTGAATGGTGACATTGTAATTTTTTGGGGGGATAATGGGGTTAATTTATTTGATTTTCTATGATTAAAAATGGAGACTTTTTGGGAGAGGGAGATATATCCCTTATCTTACTACATCACTGATTCTATGAGTGTTTAATAGCATATATTTGTACCTTTCTTTATTTGTTTCTTACGTATTATCTCGTTGACCGTACCGCTGAATTTGAAAACGGTAAACAACCCATTGACTTTTCTATGGATGTGCCGCTGAATTCGACAGTCAGGGAAAGGTCGACGGGAAAATTTGAAAGTACCCTTTATTTTTATAGCAGTATACCACTCTTAAATTCATTTAAGGTAATTTTTGAATAATAATCTATATATTAGTGTAGTGCAGTGGTTCTTAAACTGTGGTTTGCGGACCCCTGGGTGTCTGCGAGTTACCTTGGGTAACACTCAGTTACCCAATTGACTGTTCCCCAGAGAGTTTCAAAATGAGATAAAACACTACTTTTAAGAGGCAAATTTCAAAAAAATTTCTGGGGGAGAACCCCCAGTCCCCTCGAAATTTTGACTTCAATGTGTAATTTTTCCCTTGAAATTTATGTGGATTACAAGGAACTGTTCTCTTCAAGTGTAACTAAGAACTACTTTTTAAGGTCAAATTTCAAAAAAGTTCTGGAGGACACCCAAATCCCCTTTCATGCTTAGGATTAGATATTATTTGCTGTACTTCAGGGGTGTATATACAGGGGAGAAGGGTCGCTGACCCCCTGAAATTTGAATTTGGTGTACCAATACAAGTAAAAACCTTTTTTAGTGTCAACTTTTCAAAAAAATTTCTGGGGGAACACCCCAAACACCTTTATAACTTGGAATTTTACGATTCAAAAACTTAAGTTCATCAAAATGCAAATTTTAACTAAAATTTATATCCAAAATTGTAACTAGGAGTATCAAAATTAGTTAAAAACCGGTTTTTTAGAGTCACATGTCTAAAACGTTTCTGGGGGAAGACCCCCAGACCTTTGTAGTTGGAACAAGTTATGAGTAACAAGTTTGTTGCTCATAACTTTTTATATTAAGTTCTTTAAAACGTAAATTGTACCTAAAAATATACTAATAAGTTATATTGGTGGTGGACAAATGAAATATACCTGAAAAAAATGTCTTATATACGCCTCTGGTGTAATTGTAAAATTGTTAAATAATATATATATATACTACTTTTAAGTAAACTAAAACTCAGCGTGTATATAATTGTACACATTAGGGAGTACCTTAGTACCGTTGAGTCAACCTCCCAGAAACAAAAGTCTGGTTATGGCTCTGGATGTTAAAAATCTTGGGGGGCCGCGATGGCTGGCTGCTACATAAAGGGGGCCTGCGGCGATGGAAAGTTTAAGAATCGCTGGTGTAGTGTGTAATGTTTGGTACGTATGTATTATCCCGTCGACCGTGCCCTCTAATTCTTTTCTTTTGTTTGTGTTGATTTACAACAATGATATCACAGTTATTCCTGCTACAATCACAAATTGTTAACCATGGATCCCCCATTCCTCTTTAAGCATGGGTGGATTTAAGGGAGGCCATGAGGGGCAATGCCCCTCCCCAACTTTTCGAGAAAATTTCATTTTTATTGGGAAAATCATGTTTCCGAAGCCATCAGGGACAGCTTGCCCCCAAGTTTTCCAGTGTCCCCCCCAGGGTTCACCACCTAAATCCACCCATCTCTTCAAGTGTGACATCATTTATTGACAGCCCCTAAGCTGCTATAATGACTAAAACTCTTCCATATCCCCATTAAAATACATTATCACTGGACTCCTTCCAAAAATTTTTACTGGCTACACCACTAATCTCAGGTTGTCCCTCCTATCCTGTGAAGGGTTTTCCACCTACATTGTCCATTCTCGTTTTTTCAAGAATTCAACGTTTTTACTAGCTTTGAGCTTGTCCCGAGCTTAACCCGGTTGTCGTAACAATTTCCAATTCACATTTATGAATTAAAACTATTGAAAATCTTTTGGAAGGAAATAGTGATGAATTTTGAGAATAATTGAGAATATTCTATTTTTTGACATATAAATGGAAATAAATGTCAATATGTTTGATAATATGAAATGGCCATATAGTATTAGTGTTAAAAACCTAAAAATAATAACTTTGATGAAACTTGCCCTTAAAAGTCATCTTCTCTTCTTTGAACTGTAATTTCATTATTTTGCATGATTTTTTATAAATAAGTAAATTTCATTGAGTAAAAAAAATTTTTTAAAGTCTACTAAAATCAAGTTTTAATGGGAGTAAATACTCTTATAAAAAAAGAGGAGTCTGAATTCTTTCCATATAGTTGTTGAGAAAGCAATAGTAATACCAATAGCAATAGTTGTCAAACTAAAGGACCTTTTAAACCTGATATTTAGCTAATTTTGATATAACTTCGTAAAATCAGGAGAATATTTTTAAAAGAAAGGGACATCACATTAGAATTATCTGTTGAGAAAAATATTTCCAATTTTTTAATATTTATTTTACAGGGAAAAATTAGTTTATGATGAATAAATAAAAAAATGAAATATACAGTGTTAACTTTACGTTCCTTCCTAATGGATTTTTACTTCCTTTTGATTATTATTTGATTAATTTTTTTTCAGATGAATTTTCTAAAAATAAAATCAAAATTTCAAAGGAAAATAGTTTTATTAATACTAGCAGTTCATTACATAAATTATAGAAAAACTGCAGCATTACTTAAAAAATTCAAAAGTCAAAAATTGCCGAAAATGAAAAAACAAAAAACTTTGTGTTTGAAATTGGGGCGTTTTTTACAAAATCTTATTAGAACAAAAAATTAATAATTAATCATCAAAATCTTGACCAAAACTCCAAAGAGTAAGTTCTTAAGGTGTTTGCATTACTTTAAACCTAAAAGAAAATTAAATTTTAATGAAAAGAAAAATCTAGTTCAATTTCAACCACGGTGCCATCTACTTGTGACGGCGAAAACTAAAATTATGGCGCGAAGTCAGGGAGGAGAGACCATATCTATGGGAGAGACAAAAGAAGCAGATTGCGTTGCGGGAAAACAAGAAGCATCCATCTTCCAACTAAAGTAGTTTTCCGCAATAAAACCAACCACAGACCTTGCAACCAACAGATAAGGTTAGTTGCAAGGTCTATGGTTATTAATTTTAAAAAATATGTGAAAAAAATCTACTTGCAAACTTAATAAATCAACGTTTTTTTTTCAAATAATCATTTAAGCTAATTTGAATTTTTTGAAAGGCCCGCAAAAAACAGTCCCAATTTTAAACTGGATCATCCACTGATGGTAGATGGTTTCTTTTCTCAAATTAAGCTAAAAATTAAGTTCAGAGTTGCGTATGCTTGGCGAATTTTGGCTGTTTAGCGGCATATTTAGAAGCCAAATAATTCACTTAACATGAGTTAGGGTTACCATATTAGTCATCTTTATCGCTAAAAACTTGGCGCATACGCAAGTCTGAACTTGCGCCAAAAATTTAGTTTTATTCTTCTTTGGACGTAAAATGTGCTCTTAGAGATTAAATAAAAGACCCCCTGAACCCATTGAGTCGAAAAAATCGTTTTTTTTCTTCCTTGGAATTTTAAAACTGTTTAAAATATCTAATTCTATTTATTATAGCTGCCAATCCTCCCGGTTTACCCGGAAGTTTTTCAGTCATCATCCGGTTTTACGGCCGGAAACAAGTTTTCACGATTTTTCCACATGTTTTTTTGGAAATTCTCTTTTTTTTCTCTACTTTTTACTCAATTAATCCTCATAGTCCAGGCAATCTGTAACTTAACCCGTAACAAATTCATACCTTTAATTTTTCAACGGTTTTCACTTGGGAATGACCTAAATAATAACATACTAAAAATCGGCTCGCGGGAAGTTTAATTTTTTTAAATTTTTAAAAAATGTCCGAAAAAAAATTTCAAAAAATCAAATTATAGTAACTGAGACTTATTATACATGTTTATAGGCTATTTTTCAGTGCTGAATACGGATATACCATTTAAATTTAAAAATATTCAAAATTTCAATTTTTAAAAAATAATTCAAAATTTGGAAAGTCGAAAAAATTAAAACATCGCTCAAAACCACAAAATAATTGCAAAAGAAGTAATTTAAAGGGTTTTCGATTAGAAATTACTTAAATAATAACATACTAAATATGGAAGAAAATCGGACAATAAAAAGTTTTAATTTTTTCAAATTTTCAATTTTTTTGGCCTCAAAAATCGACCTGTTTAAAAATTCTTGTTAAAAACCAGGGTTGGCCGGTTTAAACCATTTGGTTTAAACCATTGGTTTAAACCATGGTTTTTTTATGGTGGTTTTTTTACCAAAAAAACCACTTGGTTTTTTTGGTTTTTTTAGAAATTATAAAATATTTTCAGGATTTTTTAAAGAAAGTGTTATTAAGTATAATCTTTTGCATAAAATTAAAAGGTCAGATTTATCAAAAAATTGACATTTTAAGGTGATTAAAAATCAGAAATCTTTTAATTTACCTAATGGTTTTAATTATTGAATTATCTCTAATCTTAACCTTAAATGCTTAAGTTAAACTTATTATATGTTGCAAGAGATAGTTCATTTATTAATTTCCTTTAAAATGAAGCATTATTTCAAAGAGTAACTAAAGATACACAAAAGTTATCCGTTTTTCACTGATAAAATATGGCTTTGATTTTAATTAATTGATAAAACCAATTTGTCTTATTTGTCATTACTAAATTAATAAAAACTGTTGATTTCTTTAATGATAAAAGCTAAAAACCAGTTGGTTTGTTTATAAACAGATAAAAACCAGTTGGGTTTTTTACTAAATTAATAAAAAACCGTTAATTTCCCTAATCGGATTAATTATCTCAATCATTTATCCAATTTCAATTAACATTAGCTGCTTACATTTCCCTTTTATTTATTTAAAAAATTAAATTTTCTCTTTCTAAAGAAATTTCTTAAGTTCATAAATTAATCCATATATAATTAAGATAAATAATTTGATTATTTCAGTCATTTATCCAAGATAAATTAACACTGATTTTTATTCACTACAATAATATTAGATATTCAAATTGGAATATTTTAAAAACAAAAATTATTTTTTAAACAAATTAATTTAATTTTAATTAATTAATTGAAATATACAAATCATTTATCAATTATAAACAACCCCTGAAATAAATGTCTCATTTACAACTCAATTTCAAACATCACTGCTAAAATAACTTATTCTGAAAAAAAATTCTAAAAAAACTTGGTTTAAACCAAAAAAACCTGGTTTAAACCAAAAAAACCAAATAAACCCGGTTTTCTTGGTTTTTTTAAAAAAACCCGGTTTTTTGCCAACCCTGTTAAAAACGTTTGAGGCATTTATCAAGGTCATTTTTCCATGGATGTTGTAGGTTAGGGTGTCCCTTAAAAATCGAAAGTCGGGGAAACTTTTGAGACACCCCCCAATTTTTTTCCTTTTGGTATTCTAAGAAAGTGTGCAAAATCTTAAATCGATCAGAAAATATTAACACGTGCCTCAAACGGAATAAAGTTGGGAAATTTTGACAATTTTCTCATTTTTTCGAAAATTTTTAAAAATGCCTTAAAATATTATTTTGTCGAATAATAGGGCTTTAACACATCTAAATATTCATATTTGACCGTTTTTCATTCCTAGCTAGGCGAAATTACCCAGTTTTTAGCCTGGTCATCAATCGGAAAATCATCAAATTTGCCCATTTTATACTGAGAATAGAGGATACAAAAGTCAGTGGGGAATGACTTATAACCACGAAATTCCATAACAAGGTACCACTTTTAAACGATATTGATGTGTATATAAATTATCTGGAGCTAAAATTAATTACTAGCATTATAATTACAGGCGCCATATTGGATTGCTTCACCCCTAAAAAAGTTCTGGGATAAATTGTATATGGGCATTGGCACTGTATATTTGGACGGCCTTTTTTCAACTAAACTCTACTCTAATTTCCACGGCCCGGCGTTCCATTGGTTCCATCACTAACCGCCGAGACTGCTACGTAACCACGAGACCTACAGCGCATGCGCCACGGGCCGTTTGGGCCGTCCAAATATACACTTCGATGGGCATTGGGCATGTTTGGTATTGGGCAATGCGTATTTGAGTTTTCTAATCTCAGTTAATACCAATAAAATCATTTAACCACTTTGTAAAGCTCTTTACTCAATTCGAATGGCCAGCATATCTTTTATTACATAACTATAGATGATAAAATTCTAAATGCACAATAAGGGCAAGAGAAATTATAAAAAAAATATTGAAATACTATACTTCAGTATATACAGAAGTATTGTATTGTTGAAAAGTTGAAGTTGATAGAAAATTGACCCGCTCTTCATAATGATTGAGCCTACTACACCCAGATTATAAGCCATTTACTATGTTTAAAGCCTTTTTTATTCTTTATCATGATTTTATAGTACATAAGAGCATAAAATATTCCTGTAACATGAAAAACCGATTAGATACTGATATTGTGATGAGAATGTTAAATATTGACAATGGTTGCTGAAACCAGTCCTTTTTTAAAGTCAGTTTTTAAGTCAGAGCTACACTTCACTCTTAAAAATTTTAGACATTTTAGACTCTTAAAAAATACTGAGAGTTTAAAATATTTTAATTTTATAAATAAATTTATCAAAAAATCAACTTGAAACCTAATTTCTTCTTCAAGAACGTTCACCAATGAAAATTGAGGGGTTTTATGGGACAAGGGCTAGATTAGGCCATTCTATCCCAAATGAAAATTACATAGTGCGAAAAAATACTAAGAGAAGTTGAAGAGTTACAGAAACTGTAGTTAGTATTTAAAATTCTCCTAGCTAAGAACCAAATAACAGTGTGTAATCGGCTTTTCATGTTACTAATTTGCTGAATTGCAGAAAGTTTTTATGTTTATATATAAAATTATGAAATACAAGATCTATAAACATGGTTAATGACTTATAATCTGGGTGTAATAGGCTCAATCATTATGAAGAGCGGGTTAATTTTCTATCAACTTCAACTTTTCAACAATACAATACTTCTGTATATACTGAAGTATAGTATTTCAATATTTTTTTATAATTTCTCTTGCCCTTACTGTGCATTTAGAATTTTATCATCTATAGTTATGTAATAAAAGATAGCTGGCCATTCGAATTGAGTAAAGAGCTTTAAAAAAGTGGTTAAATGATTTTATTGGTATTAAATGAGATTAGAAAACTCAAATACGCATTGCCCAATACCAAACATGCCCATGTACAATTTATCCCTGAACTTTTTTAGGGGTAATGCAATCCAATATGGCGCCTGTAATTATAATGCTAGTAATTAATTTTAGCTCCAGATAATTTATATACACATCAATATCGTTTAAAAGTGGTACCTTGTTATGGAATTTCGTGGTTATAAGTCATTCCCCACTGACTTTTGTATCCTCTATTCTCAGTATAAAATGGGCAAATTTGATGATTTTCCGATTGATGACCAGGCTAAAAACTGGGTAATTTCGCCTAGCTAGGAATGAAAAACGGTCAAATATGAATATTTAGATGTGTTAAAGCCCTATTATTCGACAAAATAATATTTTAAGGCATTTTTAAAAATTTTCGAAAAAATGAGAAAAAATTTTCAAAATTTCCCAACTTTAGGCCGTTTGAGGCACGTGTTAATATTTTCTGATCGATTTAAGATTTTGCACACTTTCTTAGAATACCAAAAGGAAAATAATTGGGGGGTGTCTCAAAAGTTACCCCGACTTTCGATTTTTAAGGGACACCCTATTGTAGGTATATACCTTTATAACCTAAAAAAACACAATTGGTGATTAAATCATTAGTTAATTAATTAATTTATAAAAATTAATGTTGAAAATACAGCTAAAATCTTTCAATCAATAAGGAAAATATTTAGACCATATTTGGTAATAAATCATTTTAAAAATAATTAAAATGACAAAAGACAAAATATCTTTCAAAAAATTTAAATTTTAAATTAATTTAAAAAATTTTAAATTTTGTAGTATGCATGTGATACATGTCTCTAGGCTATATTTTACTGCTGTTTACGAATATCACGTTAACTTTTCAATAAAATTTAGAATAAGTGGAAAAATTGAAGCACTTTTCTCTATAATTTTGTTTTTTATGCTTCAATTTTTCCACAGTTAATTTAAATTTTATTGAAAAGTTGGCTTGATATTCGTAAACAGCACTAAAATATAGCCTAGAGACATGTATCACATGCATATACTACAAAATTTAAAAATTTTAAATTTTTAAATTAATTTAAAATTTAAATTTTTTGAAAGATATTATGTCTTTTTTCAATTTAATTATTTTTAAAATGATTTATTATCAAGTAGTGTCTAAATATTTTCTGTATTACTTGATTGAAAGATTTTACCTGTATTTTCAACATTAATTTTTATAAATTAATTAACTAATGATTTAATCACCAATTGTGGTTTTTTAGGTTATAGAGGTATATACCTACAACATCCATGGAAAAATGACCTTGGCAAATGCCTCAAACGTTTTTAACAAGAATTTTTAAAAAGGTCGATTTTTGAGGCCAAAAAAATTGAAAATTTGAAAAAAATTAATTTTTTATTGTCCGATTTTCTTCCATTTTTAGTATGTTATTATTTAAGTAATTTCCAATTGAAAACCGTTTAAATTACTTCTTTTGCAATAATTTTGTGGTTTTGAGCGATGTTTTAATTTTTTCGGCTTTCCAAATTTTGAATTAATTTTTAAAAATTGAAATCTTGAATTTTTTAAAATTTAAATGGTATATTCGTATTCAGCACTGAAAAATAGCCTATAAACATGTATAATAAGTCTCGAATACTATAATTTGATTTTTTGAAATTTTTTTCGGCCATTTTTTAAAAATTAAAAAAAAAATTAAACTTCCCGCTAGCCGATTTTGTCCGATTTTTAGTATGTTATTATTTAGGTCATTCCCAAGTGAAAACCGTTGAAAAACTAAAGGTATCAATTTGTTACCGGTTTGACCCTTTTTTCAGTAGAGATTTACTGGACAAATCAATAAAGTCTGCATTTTCTTCAGATACGGACTCAAGGTGTGTTGTGGTTATATAGCAGAATTGTATTGTATGAAATCAAGGAAAAGTCAAAAAGTGGAAATGATGAATGATATTGAGCATTTTATTATAAACATTAAATTTTTCTCCCTTTTAGTTCATAAAAACGTTTTTTTTAAATCAATACGTGCATGCATATTAAAAATATTTCAGTTTTTTTATCCGAAAGCTTCGGATTTTGAACAAACAGTTGGCAGCTGTTTCTTTAATTCATAATATAAATTAAAGAATACATTTAAATTCTAAGTAATAGTATTGGAAATTGATCCTTTATATTAGGTATGGGCAACCTTTTTGAATCGGCAGCAAAGATTATAATGACGTGGAGGGTCGTAGTACTAACAGGTAATTTTGAAAAAAAAAGTTAGTTTTTTATTAAAAAAAGCAGAGTTATAGTAATTAAGTTAAACATTAATCTGGACTAGAATTATATTATCTTGATATTATTATAAGGGCAGACCTGGGAAAAGTTGTAACCTTCCTCCGAACCTAATATTCTTTCCCCAAACCTTACGTACAGTTGGGGAAATAAAAAACGACTCAGTTGCGATTTCTGGCGAACCACTTGGGTTAGAAAGACAAATGAGGCGTCATTTTTCATTGTTTAAAAGTATTCTTTAACCAAGAAAATTTTCGAGTCCTTAGGGGGTCGTCTTCATATTAAACGAAACAATAACTTTTTTTTCAATGGGGACTCCCAATTATTATGAGATTTTCTGAAAGGCCATCCCTCAAAACCCTTAAATACCCAGTTTCATCCAGATTGATTCAAAATTAAAATTAAAAAAAAATAAATAAAAAAAATTTAATTTTTAAAATCGTGAAATATTTTTATGGTAATCGATTCAGGTAGTAATTTTATGAAGAAAGCCAAAATTTCAATCGATTTCACCGAATAGTTTTTGATAAAAACGAACGAGAAAGAACATTCGCGGTATGCATTCGGCAACGGTATACCGCCCCTTAAGATTAAAGTTCGTTTTTATCAAAAACTATTCGGTGAAATCGATAGAAATTTTGGCTTTCTTCATAAAATTACTACCTGAATCGATTACCGTAAAAATATTTCACGATTTTAAAAATTAATTATTATTTTTATTTTTTAAAAAATTTTTAAATTGTGAATCAATCTGGATGAAACTGGGTATTTAAGGGTTTTGAGGGATGACCTTTCAGATAATCTCATAATAATTGGGGGTCCCCATTGAAAAAAAAAGTTAGTGTTTCCTTTAATATGAAGACGACCCCCTAAGAACTCGAAAATTTTATTGGTTAAAGAATACTTTAAACAATGAAAAATGACACCTCATTTGTCTTCCTAACCCAAGTGGTTCGCCAGAAATCGCAACTGAGTCGTTTTTTATTTCCCCAACTGTACAATATGTATTGCTCCTATGGAGCTGGCTGGGGCCCCGAACCAGAACCAGGAACCCCCGAACCAGGTTCGTAGGTTCAGGGATGTTGCGGCTGCGCCAAACTGCGCCAAATCCTAATTCATATGCTAAACTGCTACAAATACCGTATTTTGAGCAAAACTGCGCCAATTAACGATTTTCCTGAAATGAAATTATCAAACTCTCCTCTCACGCGACGAATTACTTTCATCCTCAGGAAAAAAACTCAAATCGTCTATGGATGGAATCTTTTCCACATTTCTACCACTTGAAGTCAAAACCGATGACGTCAGCCATCGAAACCATATATAACATTTTTTTTTGTAAATTTATCCCCTGTATAAAATAGGTTTCAATTCGCTGCCTTTAGTCCGTTAAAAAGTCGAAAAAATCGCAATTTTTCGCGGAAGTTTCGTTTTTTTGCGGAGTGTTCCGTTTTTCCCGCGATTTTCGTGGACGGCCGCGGGTCGGGTGCTGATTCAAAATGGCTTCTTCTTGCGTCGTTATGGCGATGTAGAAAAAAAACTTGACTGTGGTCCGAAACCCACAAGTCCGATGTTCCGGATGTCGGAAAATTAGCAATTTTCCCTGGAAGTTTCGGGGTTTTTTTGCGGAGTGTTCCGTTTTTCCCGCGATTTTCGTGGACGGCCGCGGGTCGGGTGCTGATTCAAAATGGCTTCTTCTTGCGTCGTTATGGCGATATAGAAAAAAAAACTTGACTGTGGTCCGAAACCCACAATTCCGATGTTCCGGAAGTCGGAAAATTAGCAATTTTCCCTGGAAGTTTCGGGTTTTTTTTGCGGAGTGTTCCGTTTTTCCCGCGATTTTCGTGGACGGCCGCGGGTCGGGTGCTGATTCAAAATGGCTTCTTCTTGCGGCGTTATGGCGATATAGAAAAAAAACTTGACTGTGGTCTGAAACCCACAAGTCCGATGTTCCGGAAGTCGGAAAATTAGCAATTTTCGCTGGAAGTTTCGGGGTTTATTTTTTTTTGCGGAGTGTACCGTTCTTCCCGCGACTTTCGTGGATGGCCGCACGGGTGCCGATTCAAGTTGGCTTCTTGAGTCATTCTTGCGATATAAACAAAACAATATTACCGTGGTCAGAAGCCAACGTCTGGTGTTCCCGAAATGGGGAAAATAGTGATTTTCCGCGACAGTTCCGTTTTTTCCGCGACTGCTTTTCCTACGGGCTTATGTATAGTTAGCTTCAACGGTGGTCCAGAAAAAACAACTTTACTTTGGTCAGAGCAGCCTGAGAAGTCTAATAAGATGATTTTTTCTCTATTTTATTTAGTAATTTCAACTTAGTAGATTTTCTAAGCTGTAAATTTTTGCTGAAAGGTCGCTTTATAGAAACTTAATTTAAATTAGAAGATTATAGTGTTTTTTTATCTGATTTAAGATTCTAAAAATACTTATTTCTTACTTTTTTGCTCTATTTAACTAAAAATTCTTGACAATATCGTTTTTGCAATTTAATTATTTCTTAAATAATTCTGTTAACTAATTGCTTTTAATTTTTTATTTCATTTTAGTTACATTTTGACTTTTAAAGTGGTTTTAAAATCTGATTCAGGAATATAACTGGCATAGTGTGTGTTTGAAGCTGTGTAAAAATTTTTTCTTTCTTAAGTTATGTAAAAAGTTACTCCTTGAATTTTTTAAAATACTCCTTGAAAACTCCTGGAATACTCCTTTATTTTGATTTCTGAAAATTTGTATGAACCCTGCATTTGGCGTTTTTGTTATTAAAATTAAATTTTTTATTAAAAACAATAATCTTTAACAATTACTTTGTTTTAAAAACATCATAAATTAATTAAAAGTTTGTTCAGAATTACCATTTAACCTTTAATTTAAGATAAAATGGCTTATCAGAGGTTTTTAAATATATTTTGTGATGGTACTTTCCCCCCTTTTTTGAATTTGTCGAAGGTAATAATAATAATAATAATAATAATAATTTATTGGACAAACAAAAGAACAGAACAGAAAAAATACAAACGCAGTTGATCGAATACATACATTTCCCAAAGGAGCTACCGCTCGTCCATGGGGTCATGTAATATCTTTGTTAAAGGTAAGATCAAAAATAAAAAATCGATTTGGTTTATGGTGGAAGAAGTTGTTTTTTAACACTAGACACTTAAAAATTAATTGTAAATACAAGAACAAAAAAATAAAAAGGAAAACAAAAAGGCTTGGCTGGCAATTTCTATGTTTATAGAGAAAAAATGAATAAATGATGATATTTAAACCTGACAAAATTAGAATAAGGACTCAATGCTATTTAGACTCAAAATATATGCAATGCACAATTTCTTAAAGTATTTAATGTTAGTTTGAGATTGAATTTCGCTTGGAAGTTTATTAAAAAAAGTGACAGAAAGATATTGGAAGTGTTTTTTGTATATTTCTTTGTGAGGAATAGGTATATTATAGTAGTTATGATTTCGAAGGTTATAGGAAAAATTTTGGTTTATCGTGGCATAGCCAGGATATTTCTTCAGAAAAATAAGGCAATTGAGAACATATAACTGACGTGCATTTAAAAGATTATTAAGAGGAAAGTAACTTAAAAATTTCTTTTGTATAGTAAGCAAAGGCTTGATATTTGAATAAAAGTCACCACCCCAAATCAAAATTCCATATTGTATACGAGATTGAACCCAAGCAAAATATATTCTCAAAAGTAAATCAGAGTTAATATATTTTTTTAGGTGATAAAACCTGAACAAAATGTATCTTAACTTACTACCTATTGAATTTATTTGATCTTTGAATTTCCAGTTTTTATTAAACAAAATACCCAAATATTTTATTGTTGGAGTGTATTTGATAAAATGATTTTCACACTGTTTATTTTCACAATCGCAAAAGTATAATTTAAGATCTTCATGAAAAGTGGACTGTAAGGAAAATATTATGTAACTAGTTTTGTTCACATTTATTTTTAGTTCATTACTTGCGAACCAATTGTAAATTATTAATAGATCCTGATTAATTAAATTTTCTAGTTGGTCATACGATCTAGCAGAATATAAAATAATTGTGTCATCTGCGAAAGTTAAGATTTTACCCAGTAGATTTAGCTCACAAAAATCGTTGATATATATATTAAATAACAGAGGACCTAGCCGTGAACCTTGAGGGACACCTTTCTTTGAGGCAATAAACGGACTAAAAATGTTGTTAACATTAACTCTTTGTTTCCGGTTTAATATGAATGAACGAAACCAACTCAAACAGTTACCTCGGATACCAGCACTATTTAATTTATAAAGAAGAATCTCATAATTGACACTATCAAAGGCCTTGAAAGAAATAGCCGCGGCCTTTCGATAGAGATAAATAATACTGCGTAGAGATAAATAATACGCGCCTTATACGTACGTTTTAAAAGTATACTTTACCTAAAATCTTTACCTTTTACCTTTTAGGTACCTTTAAAAAGTTGCAATTTTGCTTACAGATCGCTAGCTGTTCAAACACTTGTTTTGCGTAATTCGTCATCAACTTTTAATAGTTAATTAACTTAATCATGCATAGTTTTAAGGTTAATAGTTGGGATAAATTATCAGTATATTTTAGTAACAAGAACTATTAACCCTGCTATGTATTTTAATTTTGATTGCTGCAAAAAATTGATTCGACTTGCTACAAAAATGGTTTATTCTGCTACAAATTTTAAATTTAGCTGCTACAAACTTCTACAAATTTTAAATTTAGCTGCTACAAACTGCTACAAATTTTTAATTTAGCTGCTACAAAATGCTCAATGTGGTGCAACATCCCTGTAGGTTCGGTCGGGCACTTTCTCCAGGACAGTATTTATAAGTATAATGCTTAAGTTACATTAATCTCAGGGGTTTAAATTTAAAATTTATTTCGTGAGGGAGTAATTTATTTTCCCAGATTATTCCCCAGCCCCTCCCATCTATATTTAATCGATCTAATATAACACTACAGTACATTTTTGGGTAGAATTTGCGTCGTAAAGAACTCAGTAATAAAGTTCCACTGCCAAAGGGGGATCTGAGAGTCCTTCCCCGAAATATTTGGACATTTGATTCCAAAAAACAGATTTTTAACTGGTTTTGGTACACCTATTTCGAATGTTGTAGATTTGCATTTTTGGGTAGGATTTGGATTAAGTTATAGTAAAATAGTTTTGAATTATTAAATTCTAAGTCCTGAGGGAGGCTGCGTGATCCCCTCAGAAAATTTTTGGAAATTATACTTAAAAAAACAACAGGGTTTTAACTTGTTCTGGTACTAAAATGTTCCGCGGGCTGGGACAAAAGGCGTGGCGGGCCGGAGGTTGCCCATATGACTTTAAAAATCACTGATCTTATAAAGTTTATATGATCAGTGATTTTTAAAGTCAATGCAAAACGCTTTGAGATTAACGTTAATTTTTTTGTATTGTATATTTGTATAATGATTTTCCTTTTTGTTAATAAATTTGAAAATAAAAACTCGTGACAGGTGTAGCTAAGCGTAGGTCCAAGGGGTCCCGCAAAAACTTATAAATGAAAAAGATTGATGCGAAGGTAGAACAGTTTACGGTTGAAGTTTAAACTTGTAAAGCTTATTGTAAAAAAACATTAAAGACCTGACGTTCAAGGTATTTTGAAAAACTTATGTGTACATTAAGAAATGCACTTCTATAATTATTCTCCTTCTATACAAGGATTATTTTAAAATACATGAGTGAGTGTATAAGACAAACTTAAAAAAAGGCTAGCAAATTAACTCCTCCAATCTAGGAAAATCAATAAGGAAATTCAAATAATTGCATCCGCAGGGTTCCCTTGCACTTCTTTGGGAGCGTTCTATCCTAGTTCATCCTGGGGTTTCTCTTGCCTATCTCCATCATCTCTAGGAATCGTTTCATTCGGAGCCTTTTCAATCTTGCTCTTCCGCATCCTATCTGAGGACTGTAAGCAGTTCCCCATCCGAATGGATTTTTTCTACTTATCCTGTCCTGCCTAAGGGCCGTATTCACGAACTTTAAGTCGAGAGAGACACGAAACGCAAACGATGAAATCTCAGGAGCCTTTGTGCTGCCATCTGTTAAGAAATACCACAAGTAATTACTAGTAACACAAGTAGTACAAGTAAGGCACTAGATGTCCATTACTTTCGTAATATTTTAATGTCTGAGGACTAATTTAAGTTATAAATAGCTGTTTTAGATTTTTTAAAACTATAAAAACGGGCCGGAACCAATCGGAATGCGCTTCGGAATCTCAAAAAACAAGATGGCGGCCGATACGTTTTTGAGGATACGTGAGCTCCGGGACGAACGTTTCCAAAATAATCGTTTCGAGTACGTTTGCGTTTCGAATGCGTTTCGTGTCTCTCTCGACTTAAAGTTCGTGAATACGGCCCTAAACTGCATCCACTCAAGGAATAATTTTACTCGCGCAGTATTTTCTTATCTACCGACTGTAAAGAGCGCTCCATCTGTAAGAGATTCTTTTGCATCCTAAAGGTGGAAACAAATTGGAGCCGAGCGGCGCGGCGTAGCGAACAGCCACGAACACGCTCTGCGCAAGCGCCGCTCTTAGCGCCTCCGAGTTGCGCGTGCGCAGAGCGTGTTCGTGGCTGTTCGCTACGCCGCTCGGCTCCAATTTGTTTCCACCTTAAGACGGTAGCGAAGCGAGCACCCCTTTCACAATCGTTTTCGGGCGCAAGGCATTCTTTTCTTATTACACTTTAGGGAGTTTATATGATGAATATAAAAGACTGATTCCTTGGAAAGGTACTTGGCCAATCCCACTTCAAATAATTTTCTATCAACTGACGCTTGGTCTCTTCGGTAGATTCTTTTAATTGTGATATATCGAAACGCAGATTAAATAATAAGTTTTTAATAGTTTAAGAAATTGCCCAAATCAAAATAAATGAATAATATAGGTGATAAAAATGTATGCTACTAGGATTAGGATATATTGAAGCAAATCCTTTTTTAGTACTGGTTTGAATTTAAAAACAAGTTAATCTGGTAGATTTTTTTTCGTGAAAGCTTTATGTGAAAGCAATTACAGCGTTAGAATTCGTTCAAGAGTGATTACCCTTTTTCACCCATTACACCTTTTAAACAAATGCTGTTTTCATCATTGAGATTGTAGACTTTCCTCGACATTGACCATGAACATAGGAATTGCTCATTATTATTTGAAGATTACTTAACATAATTTTGTCTAGTTTTATAAGGATGTTTCAAGTTAAATAAGTTTTTTATTTGTATGCTTCAATTACGATCCAGTTTTCCAACCCCTTTGTTTCTTTTAAAAGTCTACTGATTAATGGTGGGGTGAAATTAGCATTTAATCTTTTTTAACATGAATTAGGGTTTAAATTTTCTACAGATTACAAATCGGGGGTTTAAAACAAAATCTCCCTGTTTCTCTATCTCTTTTTCAATCATCATTTGACTCTCTTTTAACTCCCTTTTTGACTGTAGCTATTTAACTCACCTTTCTAAGAAATGGTTGAATTTTCCTGAACCTCTTCAATTGCATCGTCATTTTGCGTTTGATGGTCTGTGTCATCCGTGCTAATAAAATAAGCCTCTAGCCGCGTTATTTTTGATAAAATTTCGCTCTCCCTTCTTTTTTTTTCTCTCACCGACCTTCTTCCTATACGCCGATCCATTTTAACACACAAAAAACACAAGCTCCTTTTCCTGAGATGCAGAGTAACAAACTGGCAATATTGGGACAGAACGAAGATGACCAACCATGCCCTCTGATCTGATGTCTTTCCCATTCCGGAAAATCAATCAAAATCTGCCCGGGCCTAGTGGCCCATCAGGCGGTGCCCATCTCCGTTTCTGTAGCCTTTGGGCCTGGGGTGCTAATTACTAGCGTGTGTCCAGGGCGAGTGCTTCCGGAAAACAAGGCCGGAAAAACAAGGCCGGAAATATTTCTCGTCAAGAGTTGGATTATCTTAATGGGTTTATTGGGGGTGTTGGAAGAAAACGGTCGGATAATTGGCCCATCCAGGCTCCTGCCACACTAGTGTCTAGCTCTAGAACAGGGGTATTCCACGTCAAATCAACACACTCATAAGTTTTGAATTTTCCTCAAAAAACTGCACTTTTTGACATCTTTGATTGCCTGTAAGTTGGCAACCAATTATAATACAGTCTTGGGAGTGGTATCATTGTAAAGCCCATTCGTGGGGCTTTAAAATGATGTGCAGCAATACCGGGTCACCATTAAATTTTTTTTGAAATTTTAAAACTTAAATATCTCAAAAAATGGTATTTTTAAAAATCTGAAAAAATTACCAAAAATAGTTTGTGTTGACTACTTACAGGGTGTCCCAAAACTAACTGAACGATTTCAAAAATTAATAAAAAATAAACTAAGAGAGATAAAAATATGCGGTCAGCTGCAACTTACTTCATTCGCCAAAGAATTTTTTCACACCAAATTTGAAAAATTCGGAGTTCACGAACGTTTTAACAGATGGCGCCAATAAAATTTCGAAAATAGGGAAGAACAATAGCCCAAATCCTTCTTTCTAAAACGTCATAGGGATATTGAAATCTGTGATAAAATCGATTCTAGAATCGAATAAGAATTATTGAATACTTGATATAAATCTTCATTCCAGTCAGAAAGGCGAGTTTTAAAACAATTTGACTGATTTGATTGTTTAAAATTGAAATTCAGATGGATCGCATACGTTTCCAATGCACATTTTTCTTAACACTGAATCCAGCATGTTTAATTTTTTTAAACTTTACATTTTGCATTCTTTTAGTTTGTATCATTAGGAATACTGTGATTAATCATTCAATAAAAATTTCTTAGAGGGTCTTAAACTTTTTAAGTGTCTAAATTTCCTTATACTGTTCTAGATTTTAAAGACTACATAAATTTTTGATTGCAAAAGAAAACTGATTCAATTAGACTGCAAGTTTGTATTTCGAGAATCCTTTATTTCTACAAACCTGTTGTAGGAATAAGGGATCGTTAGCTAAACAGATTAGTGATTGAGAATGATCGTAAGGATAGATTCATATGTATCATTTTCGCACGATAAGTACGACGGTCGATCCCCAGTTGATTCCTCGCCATCGACATGGTTTGACACTCTCGCGTAACGGCAAGGCCCAATGAGATAGTCGGGACGCGTCAATCCAACACTAAGAACGCTGCATTATTTAAGAAAATTTGATATATTTTTTCGTGCGATGATGCGTTTGATCGCTGATGGGGCGTTTGATGCAAAGCGATTGGCGCGTTCCAGCCCTGTCATTGATTCTGCAATTTAATACGCGAGGAACCAATGGTCAGACACGTCTTGTTTAAGTCAATACCTGTGGGAGTTTTTTTTTTAACCTACGCGGACGCGCGTCGCGATCGCTCTAGAGTTGAACAGCCATGGCGATGACGTGCATCGTGGTGATCCTAGGGGTTTTAGTTTTTTTTTGTTCTGGTGCCAGTAACTATACCTTCAAGATAATAGAAAATAAATCCGTAGGGGTGACGCGAGACGCAAATCACCGTTGCATTTCCAACAGAAAAATGCACCCTTAGAGATTGGTTGAAAAGATTGACTGAGGGAGGTTCTTAAACGATTCGACCTCACATCAATGCCATGCCAACGCGCGTTGACCCTCAATGTTAAAAAATCAGGTCCTACGATTGCTCAATCACTCTGTTTTACATTCTCTGTTAATCCTGAGTGATTCACACTAGTGAATCACTAGTTTCCACAGAAAAGTGACGGAGTAAAGAGTGAAACGCCAATTCACACAAATAGTGATGTCTGAATGAGCCTTAACTCCCCCTCCATCCAAACGAAAAAAGATAAAACCAGTAGAGGGGCTTGAATGAAGGGTTAACTTTGAAATTCAAACAATCTGAATACGGAAAAGTGTGCCTTGGCATAGCGATCCATCTAAATTTCAATTTTAAAAAATCAATCAAAGATCATTTTCGATGGGTCAAGAGAATTAATTTTTCAAAAAATATCAGTTTCTAAAAGTTTATTCAAAAATCTAATAAATGTTTAATCGGTCAAATTGTTTTGAAACTCGCCCTTCTCTCTGACTGGAATGAAGATTTAAATCAAGTGTTCAATAATTCTTATTCGATTCTAGAATCGATTTTATCACAGATTTCAATATCCCTATGACGTTTAAGGAAGAGGGATTCGGGCTATTGTTTTTCCTTATTTTCGAAATTTTATTGGCGCCATCTGTTAAAACGTTCGTGAACTACGAATTTTTCAAATTTGGTGTGAACAAATTCTTTGGCGAATTAAGTAGGTTGCAGCAGACCGCATATTTTTGTCTCTCTTAGTTTATTTTTTATTAATTTTTGAAATCGTTCAGTTGGTTTTGGGACACCCTGTACTTATGGCAAAAGCTTGTGATGGGATCTCAATGGGATCAGGTGATAATAAGCACCCAAAAAACACATGTTTTATGAATACTGTAAAGATATGTACTAATAAAGATATTTTTATGTACTAATTTTGCTTCATTGAGTATGTAGAATATGTAAAATATTAGAAAAGTTGGGATTTCCCCTTTTAACAAAAAAAACTAAGCAAATTTAACAAATTTTAAAAATTTCAAATTTTTAAAATTTTGTAGTACAGGCATGTGATACATGTCTATATGCTTTATTTTAGTGCTGTTTACGAATATCAGGCCAACTTTTGAATAAAATTTAGAATAAGTGTGGAAAAATTGAATAATTTATCTTTAGTTACTTCTTTTGTTTAACCCTACAATGCATGATTTTTTAAATTCACTTGAAAATCATTTATGTGACTTCTATTATGGTGTAAATTAGTAAAAAAATACTAAAAAAATTTAATTTAATTTTTTTCTACTTTTTATTTGCAAAAAACTTTGTCCTTGAGAAATTAATTTGTGTCTCTTGTGAAATTGATTGAGATAATTAATCCAAATAAGAAAATCTACGGTTTTTCATTAATTTAGTAAAAAAAACAACTGGTTTTTATCTGTTTATAAACAAACCAACTGGTTTTTGGTTTTTATCATAGAAATCGACGGTTTTTATTAATTTAGTAGTTCAGTTTAGTAATTTAGTAGTTTTAGTTTCATTTTAAAGGAAATTAGTGAATAAACTATCTCTTGCAACATATAATAAGTTTAACATGAGCATTTAAGGTTAAGTTTAGATAGAGAGAGTTCAATAATTAAAACCATTAAATTAAAAGATTTCTGATTTTTAATCACCTTAAAATGTCAATTTTTTGATAAATCTGACCTTTAATTTTGTCCAAAAGATTATAGTAGTACTTAATAACACTTTCTTAAAAAAAATCCTGAAAATAATTTATAATTTCTAAAAAAACCAAGTGTTTTTTTTGGTAAAAAAAACCATTTGGTTTAAACCATGGTTTAAACCGGCCAACCCTGTATTTTATTTACCTTATTTTTTTTAATTTAAAAAAAATGGCCGAAAAAATTTCAAAAAATCAAATTATAGTAATCGAGACTTATTGTACATGTTTATAGGCTATTTTTCAGTGCTGAATACGGATACACCATTTAAATTTTAAAAAATTCAAAATTTCAATTTTTAAAAATTAATTCAAAATTTGGAAAGTCGAAAAAATAAAAGCATCGCTCAAAACCACAAAATAATTGCAAAAGAAGTAATTTAAACGGTTTTCGATTAGAAATGACTTAAATAATAACATACTAAAAATGGAAGAAAATCGGACAATAAAAAGTTTAATTTTTTCAAATTTTCAATTTTTTTGGCCTCAAAAATCGACCTTTTTAAAAATTCTTGTTAAAAACGTTTGAGGCATTTTTCAAGGGCATTTTTCCATGGATTTTGTAGGTATATACCTCTATAACCTAAAAAAACACAATTGGTGATTAAATCATTAGTTAATTAATTAATTTATAAAAATTAATGTTGAAAATACAGGTAAAATCTTTCAATCAAGTAATACAGAAAATATTTAGACACTATATGATAATAAATCATTTTAAAAATAATTAAATTGAAAAATAAATATCTTTCAAAAAATTTATATTTTAAATTAATTTAAAAATTTTAAATTTTTTAAAATTTTTAAATTTTGTAGTATATGCATGTGATACATGTCTCTAGGCTATATTTTAGTGCTGTCTACGAATATCACGCCAACTTTTCAATAAAATTTAGAATAAGTGTGGAAAAGTTGAAGCACTGTTTTTCTCTATAATTTTGTTTTTTATGCTTCAATTTTTCCACAGTAAATTTAAATTTTATTGAAAAGTTGGATATTCTGTATTATTGATTGAAAGATTTTACCTGTATTTTCAACATAATTAATTAACTAATGATTTAGGGCCATATTCAGATGTTCGCCATCAGTGAATCCGCCGCGCGTATCCGCCGAAATGGTATTAAAATTAACTTTTTCGTGACTCACTTTGTCTGAAACGCCGAAGGCGGACTCACCGGCTCTCTCGCCGGCGGATACGAAACCGCCGACGACTTTCTCTTCTCTCATTGGCTGAAACCGCGCTGAAACCTTGGAAACAGTTTGTTTACATTCTTCATTCGGTTGTACTTCGTAACAAAAATTTGGCGTCCATCTTGCGTGAAATGTGCATGCTTTGATTAGTAGGATGTTGGTATGGATTAATATATTAAAATAATTGATAACTTTAACAAAAATGAGAGAGCACAGAAGAAAATGGAACAGCTGGGATAAGAGTCGCCATGTCAAACCAACACTCCTTGCCCTGCTTCGGATCACGCCCGATAGCAAAGAAAAATGTATTGAGGTATGTAAATTGTATTTTTATTTAATTTTCTCGTTTATGGAACATTTCAGAATTGGTAAATGTTTTAGTATTCAATATTTCGGATCAATTCGGTTAGATGTTCCGTTAAATATCACCAAGTTTGTTTTGGTATCAAATATTAGAAAAATCGCTTCAAAAATTACTAATCTTAATGAAATAAAAATGTTCATTTTGTATAAAATTGAATAATTTATAATATTTTTAATGTTACATTAATCGACGTGGCAAATTTCTTTTTGAATTGTTATATTTTAAGATTAAGAATTCTGAATAGACTAGAGGAAGTCCAATTCAAGATATGAATTAAGAACATGAATGGTGTTCAATACTTTTTTTTATTCAGTGGAAGTTATAAATGAAAGCTTTAAAATAAATATATTTTAATTTTTAAGATATTATTTTTGCACAGAATATATAATTTGGTTATTACTTGTAATTCTTGATTGTTTTTATGCGCAGCTGACATAGCATTTGTTTGCGTTGGACTATCACATATTTAAAGAATTCTTATTCTCTCGCTTTCTATTAAACTAACTTCCTTCCGCAAAAAGGTTTTTTTTTAAATTTAGGATAGTATTAATTGAATTATGAAGTTTACAGTTTACACCACACACATACAACATAAAAATCATTGAATGTATATATAAACATTTCAATATATAATTGAATAGTAATCAATTATACTGTTGAATAATTTTTTCTTGTATGTAATTAATATTTTGATTTTGTTTACATGCTAGTATAATTTTTTTCAGCTCAACTAAAATGCTGTTCATTGTGAATCCAAGAAATAATTATTGAAAAGGGCAAATTATGAAAGTTTAAAAGGATGACACTTCTATTTAAACTGAGAGTTATCTTTTAAAAAAATTAACCATTTGATAAATGGTAATGGAAATTAATCAATTATTCATTTAAATTGCTTTGAGGTAGTACAGTTATTGTATTTGATATAATTTATGAAACAAACTTGCTCCTATGAACTGTGACCATCAAACAGTGACAATCCATACTTAAATAAGTCAAACGGTATCTACTAATAAATGCCATTATTTAGAAAATAGTTGTAAAAATGTTTGAACAAATTGGTGTAGTGCTTACTTTTTTTGTTGATAATAAATAATCTTTTTTGTGATTAGAAGAGTTTTTATGTTTTTAGGATTTAGTTCATACAATATACTTTGAAATTTTTATAAGTTACACTTTTGTCTAACTGGAGTACTAAAAATTTGTTTCTAAAATCTGCCTCACTCTTTCCTACATGTTGTACAAATTTCAATTCAATAAAGAGTAACTGCAATAGTTTACACATTTAACTGTTGAAACATACTTTTTGCTAATTGAGTGGAAAATTCTCCAACAAATTAAGTATGCAGTTAAAAATAGAATAAGTTGAAGAATATAGAATATTTATTTACAAAATTCCTAAACTTTATTGAATCTATTGTAAGAATAAAAAATGGAACTTCCAAATATTTTGAAGATATGAAAATAGTGTAAGTATTATTTATTTTGTTTTATATAAGCTTGCAAAGTTTCAGTTTTATAGATTTTAAAAATGCTGCTAATATTGGGAAATGGTAATTAAGGATTAGTTTACTGCACAATAAGGTGAGTAGTGAGAGTGAGAGTCTTTCAACCAGAATTAAGAAACATAGTTCCTACTTCCTAACATCTTGCATTAAATTGAATTTAATGAGTAATTCCTTTGATGAAAAGATATTTCCATGTAATCATACCTTACAAAATAACTAATTTTTTTCTATTGAATATTTTTTTTCTACCCTTTGCTATTATCTCCCTTTTTTATAACCATTTTTCCAAAATCATGTAAGAATGAATTTCCAAAACATACTTGGAATTAAATTTGGGAAATGAAGCATTATTGTTATGAGTTACAATAATTACTTGGTTATGATAAATGTGCAAAGCGTTTAGAAATAAAAAAGATAAAATATTTTCTTTTTCTTTTTTATTGTTTTTATTAACTCTTTAATAAGTTCGATTAGTTAAAAGCTTCAGCTTGGTTTCTAGTTCACTCAAACAACAAAAACAAG
Organism: Tetragnatha versicolor; assembly: GCA_024610705.1. NCBI lineage: Eukaryota > Metazoa > Arthropoda > Arachnida > Araneae > Tetragnathidae > Tetragnatha > Tetragnatha versicolor. Next base: position 51,272,904 of record JANDEH010000010.1, on the reverse strand, counting down.
TGACTTGCAGTGCAGATTGAGTTTGTTTACATTTTTGGAAGCATGTGAATGCATCAGTGACATTTTCCCGCCTTTTAATAGACAGATTTTATTGGTCGTTGAGCGTTTCAACGTCACGCCACGTCAAAAACACAACTAACCAATGAGCTGACTCTCCGAGATCTTCGCCTCTTTCGGAAGGCGATCTGAATACGGTGAATGAGATTCACGCTGGGCGGAAACGCCGCCGGCGGATTCACTGATGGCGAAGATCAGAATATGGCCCTTAATCACCAATTGTGGTTTTTTAGGTTATAGAGGTATATACCAAAACATCCATGCAAAAATGACCTTGGAAAATGCCTCAAACGTTTTTAACAAGAATTTTTAAAAAGGTCGATTTTTCAGGCCAAAAAAATTTAAAATTTGAAAAAAATTAAACTTTTAACTGTCCGATTTTCTTCCATTTTTAGTATGTTATTATTTAAGTCATTTCTAAAATAGAAAACAGGTTAAATTACTTCTTTTGCAATAATTTTGTGGTTTTGAGCGATGTTTTAATTTTTTAAATTTAAATGGTATATTCGTATTCAGCACTGAAAAATAGCCTACAAACATGTATAATAAGTCTCGATTACTATAATTTGATTTTTTGAAAAATTTTTTCGGCCATTTTTTAAAAATTAAAAAAAAATTAAACTTCCCGCGAGCCGATTTTGTCCGATTTTTAGTATGTTATTATTTAGGTCACTCCCAAGTGAAAACCGTTGAAAAACTAAATGTATCAATTTGTTCCCGGTTTGACCCTTTTTTCAGTAGATTTACTGGACTAACTACATAATTTCATAGCAAGACACAATGACATAGAAATATTATTTAAAGTAACTAAATAGAGTCAGCGCAGCTTTGTTGTCTAGGGAGAGTTTTTGGTACTGGGTACTATGGACGAGCCACGAGCTCTTTTGGTACTTCAAAACTACTATTTTCTTTTTGTATGTATGTGTTCGTCTTTTTTTTCTTGTTGTCTCTTCAATGTTGTGTGCGTATTATTCCATTGTTTTTTCTCTTTTGTGTAATTTTTAATTATATTTTGTTGAAATAAATCCTTAAATATTAAACGCTTGAGATCCTGTTAAAGTTTGTTTTTTGGGCAGCAGTTTCAGTCTCAAGCAGTTTTCTAGAGCTGTTTCCAGAACAGCTGTTTGCGCTCGCAAAACACAAACTTTAACAGGATCTCAAGCATTTAATATGGATTGTATTTACGTGAAACTTTGGACCTAAGGGTTTTCAACTATGATCTTTCAGATTATCGAATCAAAAGAAAGGATTTCGATATACAAAATATGGTTTTGGCAGAGTTTTCACATTTTTTTGTGTTTTTTAACTTTTTTCCATAATAAAACAAATTTTAAAGTGGAGACTTTTGAGGAAATTTTAAAGATCATATTAAACCACAATTTTTGAGACCATAACTAAGTTTTTACCAATAGTAGTTCTTCTACAAATTGAATTTTTCATTGATTTTTTTGGGGTGTCGGTCGCTCCATTTTTAACTCCCTGGGATTTGGTCTGGGACCTCCCTTTCTATACCGATTCTTGTTCGTCTTGATGAGTACTATCATCCCTGAAAGTTTGTTGCACCATATTTCAGATACACCCTGTATATGAATTTTTCACTCTTATACAACTCTTGTTAGGAATACTGAATATATTTAATATTCTGAATATTACTTATATGAAAAGGTCTTCCTCAAGAAAATGTTTGTAAATTTTCCTTAGAGGATTGTTTTACCTAATTTATTGATACTCCAGAGATGCCAACCATTCCGGATTTTGCGGAATCATTCCGCATTTTGGCCCCGAATTCCGCAATTACGGATAAAGCTAGAAAAACTACGGAAACCACGCTGCTTATATTATAAAGACAATGTATTAAATTTTTCTTCTAAATTCTCTGTTTTTAGCCTTCAATCCTTATAATGCATATTTTTTTTACTTAGAATTGCGAATAAAAATGATAACCCTAGTCTAGTCGCTAGTAACTGATGAGATGGGCAAAAGAAGGGGGAATCAATCGGAATTTGGAATATTCTAATCTGCACGGATGATTGATTAATGGGGAGAAAAAAGGCCTTATTTTCTCAAATATTTGCGCTTTCAGGACTTTTTTAAAACTTATAAAATGATTGTGGCAGAAGGCGTGGGTGGCATCGGTAGGCAAGCCACGCGTCACGCCGGATTTTTTTTGCGGGTGGGGGGTGATTACGGATGAGCGTTGTCTCTTATCATGAAAAGCTTATCATAAAAGCGTTCATACCCCCTTGCCCCCCCAGGGGGAATTTTAGGTTTTACAAACGACCTCTCGAAACTTCAAACTTTTAATTCTTGCACCATAGATAACAATCGAAGCTGGTCATAATGTAAGAGGTAAATGGGGGGTCGGGGGTTCTCCCCCTAAAAAATTTTGATTTTTAGTGTGCTAAAAAGTGTTTTGAAGCTATTTTTGGAGGGTTTTCAGAGAGCTTCGTGGGCCGCACAAAATGACCCGGTGAGCCGCATGCGACCGCGGGCCGCCAGTTGGAAACGCTTGGTTTTTATCAAGAAAACGAAATTTTTAAGTTCATCAAAATTCAAATCTTGCCTAGAAATATTCTAAAGACTACATTAAGCCTATGCATGGGCAGGGTTGCTTGATTTAAATCACTTGATTTTTAAAAAAAATCATTGATTTAAATCAGAGCCCTGCACGCGCTGCCTCTAGATCGGCTATTCGTACTTTTGACGCGGATTACGATTTGGAGAGCTTTTGAGCGGAAGCGGCTTTCCGCGTCAGCGTTCAACTCGGCGCTCAACATCCGACTTGGAAAAAAAGCGGCGCCGCGGCTTTTTGGCACAACAGCGGCGAGTTGGCGAGAAAGCGGCGAAGTAGCGAGAACGCGGCGAGCCGGAAAGAGATCGGCAATTCGAAATCCGAGCTGAAAATAAAAATCGGAGTGTTAAGGTGAAATCGGGCTATACCACAAGCAGGGCCGCCGAGAGCTAAGTCGGGCCCCAGGGACAAGGTTGAGAAGCGGCCCCCAGAGGTAGGGGGCAAAAATTTTCTGAAGTACCCCCGCCCATTCATTAATAGGCTTATTGTAATTTTTAGAGTATTTCTTGACAAGATCTGAATTTTACTCATCTTAATATCGTTGTCTTTTGATAATACGATGAGTAACAAGCAATAAAGGGGGTCTGGGGGTCTCCCCCAGAAAATTTTTGAAAATATGCCCCTAGAAAACTGGGAATTTACTCAGTTTTGGACCTTTATGTGAACAAATTAATTTCCAAAATATTCAAAAGGATATCCGTCTTAGTACTCAATGTGAAAATCCTTGGGTCCCAGGCCCCCTGCTGCCCGGGCCCGGGGGGATCGTACCCCCTCGCACCCCCCTTTTCGTCAGGCCTGGCCACAAGCAACTGTGTGGGCTTAATTTAAGGGATAGATAACCTAAAAAAGATAAAAACATACGGTTTATGGAACTAAACTTTCAGCCTGGGAAAGTTTTACAGTCGAATTCGCTTAATGTGATCACGGTTAATGTTATCAATCGTATAATGTTATCGAAATCAACAGGTCCCGATCATTCCTATTTAATTTAATGTAAACTACATCGTTTAATGGGATCAACTATGAATCATCACTCCGCTTAATATTATCAAAATTTGTCCATATTCCCTTTAAAACGACAGCTTTTGAGTTAGAGTTTCATTTTGAAGGTCAATTTTTACAAGTAAACATCTGCCCCGTGAGAGCATCCGGCGCTTCTTTTTCTAAAACTAAGAATGAGTAAGATAAAGAAAAATTCCGCATGTATTGAAAGAAAACGGTTATGGGGGTCCGAATCCATGCTTGTGATTGGTGAAAGAAACCACCAAGATCTACGCTTTGCAGATGTCTGATGAGATATTTGAATTTTACTTTGTGTTTAATAAATAAGTTGTTTATTGGAGTGGAAGGATATAATGAAGTGGAAAACAGAGAGACCTCTCTATACAAATAAAAATACGAAGTAAGCGATTATTTTACTTTTATTAATTGAACTAATCTTATATTTTCCCCTAAAATTTTACCTAGTTTAAAAATAATGTTTTGAGTACATTTATTACGATTACATGATTTTGATACAAACAATCTAGTTACACTGTTTGCTGCTTTTGATATGAGATCGCTTATTGTTATCGATCGGATAATGTTATCAGTTTAGTCTCGGACAATAAGGAAGTTGCATGATTTTTTTTTATTTTTTAATCGATTCCTCTTGCAAAAATAAACAACTACCCAAAATTTGAGGCCGATCAAAAAAATTTTTTGATTGCCAAAAAAATTAACAAAAATCCCCTTTTTAAAAGCGCGCGAAAACGCCAAGAGTTTGGATGTGACGTCATCTTATACTAAACATTGTTGTAAAGCAATGGAGTTGATGGTATTATTGTTGACGTCATCTTATAGTTTAAACAATAAACGTTTTCAGTCACGTGTTTTTTTCTAGACTTTTAAATTAAAATATTTAATTACCTGTACATTTTTTTTGAAAAACTGACTAGATATTTCATTTTACCATACAAAAAACCATACGGAACACTAGTTTGTTTTTGAAAATCTGACACATGCAACTTCCTTATTGCGATAATATTTAGCGGACTCGACTGTATCAGCAAAATCACAAAAGTTTTTAAAAAAATTTTAACTTAATGGAAAAAATAATAACCTAAATAATTATTTCTAAAAAACCAGAGATATATAAAGATAAATAGTTGTTCTGTCACAATTAATCGTTATTCTGTGGTTTAAATCTCAGAAATCGTTTATTTTCTTTTTAAATCTTTTATTTTAAAATGCTAAAAACATGAACCTGTGTGTAAGCTTCTCTAACAAACGCATAGCCTCAGAGAAACTGTTAGTTCCAAACAAAATACTTAGCAACGACGAGCTCGATGTTAGTGCACCCGCGTTGATTAATGAACGGCGAACTCGGGTGAGCGCATCCGATTCGGATCCAGCGCGGCGATTTGAGCTAGAGCGGTTTATTTCGTTTTAGATCGGTGCAGTAGAGTCGGAGCGGAAGTATGTTTTCCGGGAGCGGATCGCAAAAATCGGATCATCCGCGCCAGCGCGGAACATCCGCACAAGCCGCGCTCAGAAGCGTTCGTGCAGGGCTCTAATTTAAATCAAAAATGTTAAACTGCCACAATTTAAATAAAAAATTAGTTGTATGCTTAAAATGGTTTGCAAGATTATTTGCATTACAATTTTTTTAAATTCTGCTAGAATTAGATATTGTAACTGGGTTTAGGTTACTCTACATAAAATTGCCTGCAATTTCAGGAACAAATTTTACTACCAATAACAAAAATATTTATGATGAAAAGGGGTAAATAGCAGGGTTTGGAATCAATAATTGTGATAAACTAAACAAGAATTAAAATATTTTAATTTTTTTATCTGGTACATCAACTTTTTAAAATACAAGCATCTGAATGATTTTTATCGTAAGCTTGCTTTTATAGTTAGCCATGTTTTCCAAACTATTGTTTTCTTTTTCATAACTACAGCTATTCTTTATGTACATGACTGTCGTTAAGTTGCTTATTTGATTTGATTTTTATTACTAATTATTATTTTAAAGAAATAAGTATACATAATACTTTTAGTAAAATTAATTTAACTGAATTATTATAATTCAAAGATTGATTAAAATTTTAATACAAAAATGGGGCATAGATTTTTTTAGAAATCATTGTCACAATTTCTTTAAAGCTAATATTGATTTCACAATTGGGCAAATATAGTCATAGAAAGGATAGATAAAAATTTTAGTAACTGATAGTTCATTCACCATTTTAGGATGGGCTTGGGCATCTCACCATGAAATGGCAGCGAACCACTACCCTTAATTAATTCAATTAATTATTGCATAAAATAGATCAAAATTGGGATATTAAGTAATCCTAAACTATTATATCACATTGAAATTACAATATCAGTATATTATTAACCAGTTTCAGGAAGTTCAGAGCTAGTTATTCATTTAAATAAAAAAAATCTGATTTAAATAAAAAAAATCCGATTTAAATCAAATCCAATTTTTTTGATTTTTTTAAAAAAATCAAAAAAATCAGCAACTCGGTGTATGGGTGGAGGTACTTAAGAAAATTTTCGCCCCCTCTTCGTGACTGAGGGCCCGCCCGGCTTTGCTCTCGGCGGCCCGGTTGTGCGTGCCTGCCTTATATAATTTGTGTGTAAACAACTAACGATTATCTCATTTTTTCTTCAATCTTTCAAATGTTTTAGTGACTTTTTTTCCCAAAATTCTACGCTTTCCCAGACTTCTAAAATTTAATCGCTGATTTTTATGCAGATACAGTAGAACCCCGATTATCCGCGAGCGGATGATCCGCGAGTGCCAGGAAAAAAGTTTTTAATGATGAGAGCAAATTTTAGATGAGATTAGAGACATTTTAGATGTAGAGCAAAGGTTTCTGCTGTACTGCACCTATTTTAAAAGTTTTACATATCATGTTTAAGTACAATAAAACATAGTTTTTATGCTGAAATATTTTTTTCGTGTTTTCACATAATTTTTAGTCTTTTTTCGGGTTATCCGCGATTTTCGCTATCCGCGGTACCCTTGCCACCCAATTGCGCGGATAATCGGGGCTCTACTGTACATAGTTTTATGGCTAACACCTCGTTGTAAAGTTGGCTTCTTGTCGCTATCCGCTTTCTTTGAAGGGAAACCAACTAGACCAGTGATCTCATCCTGAAAGCGTTTTTAAAAAATTTCGACGCGATGTTCTCAACTATACTCTGTTCACTTTGAACTGGCGCTTGAAAATATTTCCTTCCCCCACCACCGATCGGTTACCATAGCAACATTCCTCGTCAAAGTGACGAAAAAGGCTTACCATTGGCTGCTCGAAGAGCGTAACTATGGTTACTCTTCTAGCGTGGGGGAAAGCACTATTTCTCAAGCGCCAATTCTAAATGAATAGAGTATAATGGATGATCATTTGAGGAATCATTTGTAGTTTATTCAATAGACATTTTTTGTTTATAAGTTAAATTAATCTTGTTTATTTTGAAATTTAACTACTTTGATGTTTTTACTTCCTATTTCAATCGAGAGATGGCGCTTTAAAACAAAATTTTGCTCACAGCACATATTTAAAAAGAGGATTTTGGAAAAAATGGCGTCCTATCTAAAACTTGGGAATATTAATTAATTTAAACCTAAATTAATTTATTTATGAGACTTAATTTGACTAGTTTTATTAATTAGTATCCTTTCAAGTAGAACAAAACAGTTTGTAAAGAAATCCAACAAATTTTGAGTTTTGGAGAGCAAGATATAGAGAGGTCCACCAGGGTGGAACTCGGTTCTTAACGATGGTAATTGTGTAGGAGTAAAAATTAATAAAAAACGGGTAAATAAACTATTTTGAGAATTTAAAAAACTTATTTTATAATTTAAATGATAATTATTATATTTGTCATTTAAAATTTTGAATTTCATATAGAAAAAACAAATTAAAAAATTTTTTTTTTTTAAATTTTTCAAAATGAATACTATTTTCTGCAGTATAAATGTACATTTACTTTGATTATTGCATAAAAATGTTAAAAACATGCACAAAAAGTTTTCTATGCCCCTAAAAATGAATTTTTGAATTTTTAAAAAATTAAATTTTCTAAAAAATTATTTATTTTAAAAAGGAAATTAAGTTACAACCTTCAAATAACCTACTATGACAAATAAATTATAAATACTTCAATTATTTAAATTATAATTATAGAAAGTAACAATTTTATACCATAGGAATTGTGTCATGTTTTACTACGTTTAGAACTGAGGTCCACCAGGGTGGACCTTAAATTGTAAGCCCCCTAAAAAACATTTTCTTGAATTGAAGATTTTTATGAACTTTGTGAAGCATTTTAATACTATTTTAAGAAAAAAATTTGAGTTGAAAGAATTTTTTTATACCTCGGGTCTGAAGAGGTTAAGAATATATAAAATTTAGAAAATAGAATATTTTAAAACATTATGAAAGAATTTTAGTTATATATTCGTTTTTATGTTTGATTATTATTAAAAATTTATTTTTTATTGAATTACACCTTATCTTTGTTTTGTTTTTCCAACTACAGTAGAACTCCAATTATCCGAATCAATTGGGACCGGACCCCATTCGGATAATCAAAAATTCGGATAATTGGATTTTTCCGTAAAAAAGATGTCTGTAGAGTTATTAGCCAACCGTTCCTTGCTTTACAGTATGGACATTGGACAACCAAGCATATGAGCTAAGATCTTATCTTTTACACAAAAAACCGTACCCAAAATATGGTTTTCCATACATCTTTGCTGCAAAAACTACTTAAAAACGGCATCTAAATATATGATCGTTTAACTTTAACTTCACTTAACTTTAACAACTTTAACTTTGTTTGTGTTTCTGCCTTCATTAATTTTCTTAAAGAAATTTCCATATTATATTTTCAAGCACTGATACGAAGTTTAAAAGCGTATGTTGGAATTCTGAAAACAGTTCGGATAATCGGCGATTCGGATAGTCGGAGTTCGGATAATTGGAGTTCTACTGTATTTTCAACAAGTGAGGGGTTGCTTTTCCGGAGGTTACTTTTTTAAGGGGTAACACTCAAAACAATTCAAATGTCTAAAATTGAGTTTAATCCGTATTGGTTAAGAGTCCACCTACTATTGTACGGAGTGGAAGCACTATTTTAAAGTGGGATTCTACGTAAACAGAATTTTATAATTTAATATCCCAAAGTTCAAGTCCTTTACCGGTTTTTCTACAAGAAGTATTTTATCTTTACACTCAACTGAAGGAGGATTTATGGTTAATGATGTAACTTAGTGACAATAAATAAAAATGTCGACTTACTAATTCGGGAGTTTCTTGCCACATATTTCTGATAGTAAAAAAATTCAGTTAGTTTACTCTTTTTATTTTTTAGCAGCTTTGAGTGCTCACTAAATTGTCTTACTTAAAAAGCTTTAATTATCAAGGAATTCTAAAGCAGGTATCTGCCAACCTTCCAGTACTTAGGGGGTGTTATTTATTTTTTGCACATTGGTCATTGCTGCTGTAGAAACGGTACTTCTGATGATGGAAGCATGAAGTTTTAAGTGTTTTTATTTATTTTATATAGAATTTAAATGATATTTTTTCTCCATCAGCTTTAAAATGTCATTGTGATATATGTGGAAAGGCTGCTAATCATACTTGTGAAACTGATGGACTGTGTTTTACCTCTACTTCTTTGGATGACAATGAAGTCATCACTCATTCATACAGGTACATTTTTTTAAAATTTACTTTAGTGTTTATCCCTTAGTTTTTTTCTGTTTTTAAGCCTACTTTTTCTATTAAGTCAAATCTCCAATTTTGCATTGTTGCACCATCTTGATCATAACAACTAACTAAAAAATATATAAGAATTTTTAAAAAATTTTCATGTTTCACATAGATAATATTGATCAGAGACTATTAAATTTAAATGCAATGTGTATTTCCTAGTACTGTAAGGGCATTAAATAAATAGCAACGGTTTCTAACTTTTTTACCGTCTTTTATTGACTTTAGACAACTGATGGAATGAATTACCAGAAAAAAGGTGGTATGGAGATTTTTCCCTTAAAAGAACTATGTTCTTATCTAACTATGGTTCTGAATTATAAATTTGTAATAATTTACAAAGAATGCAGCAGAATCCAGCAAGAAATAGAGGGTGAGCCACTAATTTTTAAAGTATGTAAGCAGAGAATAAGATTATCTTGACACACAGGAGCCATTCACAAATTAAATTACATTACAACTTTAGGGAAAGGAGGGGTCCTGTATGTGAATGTAACAAGTGGGAAGGGAGAGTTCAGTTTTGATTATCATACTTTAAAATCTTTTAATCATTGTTGTAATTTGTAAAGCTAAGAGAGGCATTTTTCTCAGTGCTAATTTGATAATGGTTATTTGGTTTACTATTTTGGATTTAGCATTTTTGAAAAGTCACCAATTAATAAACTTTTACCTGCCTTTAACTTTTAAAAAAATTCTCGAGTAACAAAATTTAAAATAAGGTTTAAACTGTATTAATTTTGGGTCACAGCAACAACTTATGACATGGAGGAAGGGGTTATAACTCCTCAAAATTATGTAACATAATTTATGAATGGCTCCAAATCAGAAATATTCGCTAGTTATTTGTATGAAAGTATAACACTGGAAACAAAAATTCGAAATGGACTAGGAGTAAACTCTCATTAGTATGACATTCAATGGAGATAGATGATGACAAACATTGTACAGCTCCTGCAAAAAACCCCCGCTACAGTGGGGTTTGCAGGCGAACCACTTGGGTTAGGAAGACAAAAGAGGGGGTCGTTTTTCATTAATTAAAGTATTCTTTGACCAAACAAATTTTCGAGTCCTTAGGGGGTCGTCTTCATATTAAACGAAACACTAACTTTCTTTTTTCCAATGGGGACCCCCAATTATTATTAGTTTTTCTGAAAGGCCATCCCCCCAAACCCTTAAATACCCAGTTTCATCCAGATTAATTAAAAAAAATTTTATTTTTCAAAAATAAACTTTAAAAAAAATTTTTAAATCGTGATTTTTTTATGGTAATCGATTCTGGTAGTAATTTTATGAAGGAAACCGAAATTTCAATCGATTTTATCTATTAGTTTTTGATAAAACGAATGAGAAAGAGCATTTGCGGTATGTATTCGGCAACGGTATACGGCCCCTTAAGATATTAATTCGTTTTTATCAAAAACTATTGGATAAAATCGATTGAAATTTTGGTTTCCGACATAAAATTACTACAAGAATCGATTACCATAAAAAAAACTCACGATTTAAAAAATTTTTTAAAGTTTATTTTTGAAAAATAAAATTTTTTTTAATCAATCTGGATGAAACTGGGTATTTAAGGGTTTGGGGGGATGGCCTTTTAGAAAAACTAATAATAATTGGGGGTCCCCATTGGAAAAAAGATAGTTAGTGCTTCGTTTAATATGAAGAGGACCCCCTAAGAACTCGAAAATTTTTTTGGTCAAAGAATACTTTAATTAATGAAAAACGACCCCTCTTTTGTCTTCCTAACCCAAGTGGTTCGCCTGCAAACCCCACTGTAACGTTTTTTTGCGGGAGCTGTACTAATGCGAGTTTACTTACTGTATATATTGTAAAAATGTGAAGAATTTTGTAGGCAGTAAGTTCATATTTCATTCAAGATGGGCTGCCGTTTGGCCAGCCCAGTTCAATGCTATCCTAAATATTTTATTTATCGTATTTTATATTTATTTATTTGGTTTTTAAATGAAACTTGTGTATCAAAGTGAAGAAGAGCAAGTAATAAAATATAGATATAATAGATAAATATAGAAGTCCAAGAGCAAATAATTTCTCAGCTGTAGTTTTGTTAGCTATAACAAACTAAACTAGTTTTTGATTGAAACTTTTCCGTTTTCAAATCCTCTTAATTAATAGCATTTTTGTTGAAAATTCTTTGGTAGCTAATCCACATTAAATTTAGAACACTGTTCTCTTAAAATATTTAAACATTAAAATTGTTATTTTTCAGAAAAAAAATTAAAATTTTTCTTTCTTTTTTAACTTTTAGATGTTTCCCAAAAAAAGATTTGCAGCCTCCTGAACATCCTATGTTATGTCAACATTCTGAAAATATGCAATCTAAAACCCAGTTTGTTATAAAATGTTGCCATGGCTATGACTATTGTAATCGGGATTTATCTCCTACACTCGCACCACCAACCTCTATTATAGGTAAGATAATTTCAATTGAAAGAAAAGTTTTTGTTCTTGCAAACTTTTGTACTTGTGCAATACTCATATTTATTAATACTAAGCTTGCTGGTTAATAACCTAAACTTTATCTCGGATTTCTTTTCTTGTTGTTTTTTTATGGGATTGGAATTTATCTAGAGCTATACACTGAACATATTTGAATCGTCAGTTTGAAGAAGGGAATAAGTCCAAAAAATGACAAATTGACTTTTTGTGCTCAAAACAATCTCCAAGCTTTGCCCTACACATGGGTGAAAAGAGGGGGAAAATAACTAACCCCTATAGGGAGATATTGCCCCTTGAAGTTGTGAAATCGCTAGCCATACAATGAAAATTCCATTTCTTTTTTTCGATTTTCTCAAAACTTGATTTTTGGACTTATTCCCTTCTTCAAACTGACGATTCATTTGGTCAATTGAAAAAATATTACAGTTATCTCTGCTGTCAATTTAGTTTCCTCTTGCTATATTCAATATTGTGTGCAAATTTCTCAGAAGGTGGCTGTTAAATTGACTTTAATTCCTACTAATTGGAACTCATTTAAATGTAGTTCATAGTTCTTAATGCTATTATCATCTACTATCCCAAATCTTATATTCATTCCTTTATTGATCCCTTCATTATGATTTCTTGCTGTTAAAAATACTGTTATTTCAAGACACTCCATATGAAGTTCCTTGTTAGATTTCATAAGCAGTGTTAACTAAAAATTCCCAAAGAATGGGTAGCATAAAGTGGGGTATTAGTTAAATCATTCCTATTATATTTTTTTATTCATGCCATTTTAATCTAAAAATTGGTTCTTTGCTTTTGTACAAATTATTGTAAAGTTGTATTTGTTGAAGAAAGTGGATTTGTAAATAATTTTATAAAACAAATATTTTCTCCCTACCAGGTACTGGTATGCTTGATAAGGACACAAGATTAGGTACTCTAGAATTAGCTTTTGTAGTAGCTGCACCAATATGTGCGTTTTGTATTGCTGGTGTAATTGGCTGGGGGATATGGCAGCTGAAGCAAAAACATCGGAGGTATCAAGTTGACAATGAAAACTCTTTGGAAAGTTGTGAGCCTATGCTTCCTCCTGATCATTCCATAAAAGATATGATAGATATGACTACATCTGGATCTGGTTCAGGTATGTTGCACTTGAAATATTTTTTATTTGAATCTTTTTATCCAAGTTAAAGCTGTGTCATTTAGTTATGTACAATAAATAATGACAAGAGTCATCATTTTTGCATTGCAATTAACACCCAGGGTTGCTTTTTATGCAAATATTTCTATCAGGGGCATAAGATAAATTATATTGTACTGTTTGAAAGTTATATTTCATAACTATGCTATTTTGTTCAGTATTTTTACTTCAATGACTAGGAACTATCCACAATCCTTTCTTACCAAGTAGATTTGTATGAGATTAAGAATTTATCACTAACAGAGTTGATGTTTTCAAAGTTCCTATATTCCTGAAATACATATTTTATTGTTTTAGGCCTTCCCTTACTTGTTCAACGGAGTATAGCTAGGCAAATACAGCTAGTAGAAATCATTGGAAAAGGGCGTTTTGGAGAAGTTTGGAGAGGGCGATGGAGAGGTCAACCCGTTGCAGTGAAAATATTTTCTTCTCGAGACGAACGATCATGGTTTAGAGAAGTAGAAATTTACCAAACTGTTATGCTTCGACATAGTAACATTCTGGGATTCATAGCTGCTGATAACAAAGGTATATTTTTTTCAGTGAACCTTAATTAAATTTAACATACCAGTAAAATAAAGTGATCCAATTAAAAAAGTATGCTTGTTGCAAGAAGTGTAAATTCAAATCCTCATGGCAACTCATTCATTCATGTAGAATGTAATGTAGCTGTTGAAAATCACATATTTTTGTGAATTTATGGTTTTATCTTTTTACAAATGGGTTAATTCCATTTCCTCCTTTTCAAAACTAGTATTTGTATTTACAGATAATGGAACATGGACTCAGTTATGGCTAATTACTGACTACCACGAGAATGGATCATTGTTTGATTATCTTAACAAATGTACTGTAGATACTGTTGGAATGTGTAAAATGGCTTACTCCATTGCTAATGGGTTAGCTCACTTGCACATGGAGATTCTTGGAACTCAAGGTATATTTAAAATCATTTTATCATATTTTAGAGGATATATTAATTGTAACAGGTCCAAGAGATTAAATAAAATTTATTGTGTATGTATTTACTATTTACCTTTCATTAAAAGTTTAGAAAAATCTTATTTTTCTCTACTTCATCAATGAACATTTGTAATGGGTAAATTTCGGTATAGAAACGTTTATTCTTATTTTCAGGAAAACCTGCTATTGCTCACAGAGACTTAAAAAGCAAAAACATACTTGTGAAAAATAAAGGCTCATGTGCTATAGCTGATCTTGGTTTAGCTGTGAGATTTGACTCTATATCTAATTCAGTTGACATTCCACCGAACCCAAGAGTTGGAACCAAGCGTTATTTAGCACCAGAAGTTTTGGATGAAACAATAAACACAAACCATTTTGATTCATTCAAAAGGGCTGATATTTATGCATTTGGTTTAGTTCTATGGGAGATAGGACGTAGGTGTGATATAGGAGGCAAGTATTTCCATTTTCAAACTTTTATTTAGATTCCTTAATATGTGCCCTTATTTTTAGTGGAGATTCTAATGAGAGTAAGTTGTGAACTGAATGCATATTTGATTCCTTTTCTATTAATATTAATTTTGCATGTATAAAACTTATTTAGGTATACATGAAGAATATCAGCTACCCTATTATGATATGGTACCATCTGATCCTAGCATTGATGAAATGAAGAAAGTAGTTTGCTATGATAAACAAAGACCACCAGTGCCCAATAGATGGCAGTCATGTGAGGTAAATATAACTTTTTAATTTATTTAATCCTGGATGGTATCTGCCTAAAACAGTCATGGGCCAAGTACGGCCCTTCGGGATAGTCAATCCGGCCAGCGACATGGTTTAGAATAACCCTTACCATTGGACAAAATGTATTTTCTGCGTAGCTAGAATATAGAATAACCGCTTCTAAAATAATTGAGTTTTACAAGGCCCTGTTGAAGCATCACAAAAACAGTGTTAAAAACCGATTGACTGACCACTATTTAGTTCACTACTGCGAATCAGTTCATCCCAGTTTCTACCAGATTATAAAAAACTTTTAGAAGCTCAGCTACAATTTCATCTGCCACATGCGCCTTCATATTCTACAAGAGAATAATCAATTTTGTAACTTAGAAATTTTTTTTACAATTGTAGCATATAAGTTGTTTGATGTAAAAATCAACTTTAAAAATTATCACTTACAAAAATTTGTTTGTTCAAATTTTTTTAGGCCTCATTAGATATTTTTTTATTTAATTTTATCTGGTCCTCTCCTTAAAACGTTTTCCCATGTCTTGCTTAAAATCTAATTAATTTTGGAAAACAAGTTCTAAAGAAGCGTTACATTTTTTACCTATTGGATTGTAGAAAATGGATTAGCGTAAATGAACTATGTACATCATTTAGCAATTAGTAACAATATTTAATCTACAGGGTGATTCTGAAATGGACCGCCAAACTTTGAGGGGTGATAGTACTCATCAAGACAAACAAGAATTGGTATAGAAAGGGGGGTCGCAGTTACACCGTTAAAGAGCTAGGTCCTAATGTAGTGCGAGAGCGTTACAAAAGGATGTTTTGCCAAGGCCTGTTTAACGAGAAAAAACATAATGAAATGAAAAAATTTATTGCATGAGGTACAGCAGTATCCGTATTACTTACATCATAAATTTGATAGAAATTGGACCACTTTTTAAACCGTGGGGTGAGTTTTAAAACGTGCTCTTAGTCAAACAATGGAGTTCCATTAATGGTATTTAGAAAAATGATGATCGGGGAAGGAATTTTCAATGATCAAACAGTTTCAATGATCCATGTTACGATCATTGAAAATTCCTTCCCCGATCATCATTTTTCTAAATACCATTAAGGAATGTGATTCTTTGACTAAAAAATTAATATTGCACTTTTGAAACTAACTCCGCGGTTTAGAAAGTGGTTCAATTTCTATCAAATTTATGATGTAAGTAGTACGGATACTGCTGTACCTCATGCAATAAATTTTTTCATTTCATTGTTTTTTTTCGTTAAACGGGCCTTGGCAAAACGTCCTTTTGTAACGCTCTCGCACTACATTAGGACCTAGCTCTTTAACGGTGTAACTGCGACCCCCCTTTCCGCACCAATTCTTGTTCGTCTTGATGACTACTATCACCCCTCAAAGTTTGGCGGTCCATTTCAGAGTCACCCTGTATAATTATGTTTATGGACAGGGGTCGATCCAGGTTTTAATTTTTGGGGCCTGTTTTTTTATTTTTGTGAAAATGAAATTATTTTTTGTGAAAATGAAAAATTTTTTTGTGAAAATAAAGGAATTTTTGTGAAAATAAAGTTGTTTTTGTGAAAAATATATTTTTTACGTAAAACTTAGAATTTTTGATTTGCTATTTTACCTTTACATTCTTTAAATCGATTTGATATATTACCAGAAAAAGTTTTAGTACTCTGCTCTAGAAAATCATCATATGTTAAAATACCTACTAATATCGGGATAACGCATGTGATTAGTTCCAATTACAATTAGGCGCCGGCGACCGATGGAAGCAGTCGCGGAAAAAACAGGACTTCCACGAAGAATCGCAACTTTTTAGCTTTCAAGATAGAGATTCTGAACATCGGACATGTTGGCTTTTGACAATGTTAACGTTGGGGTTTTTTATTACAATACGGACACGAGAAAAGCCGACATCTCTTGACGCCCGTGGTTGTACAAGGAATGAGTTGCGGAAAAAACAGATTATTCCGTGAAAAAAAATGGAAACTTTCGCAAAAAATCGCGATTTTTTAGATTTGTTAACGTTTCTGAGAAGGATTAATGGGAAAAAAATGTGTATTCCGAACAAATTTAGAATTGATCCGTAAAACTTGCGGAAGTCAGCAAACTTTACGAACAATCCGTAAGCACGGAGCCCACTTCCGTAATTCATTGCAAAGCATAGGGATGCCGGATTGAAAATGCAAACTGTTGTTTTCGTCGATCTTTCTCAACCGAGAATCGCGTTCGGTTCGGAGAATATTTGATGGCCTTCGTTTGAAATTTGGAAGTGGTAATTTTTTGTCACTAGAAATTCTGTGAAAGGGCCGATTTTACGAAGTTTATTTTTGTGAAGGGGCCGTTCTTCTGTAGTTTATTTTTGTGAAGGGGCTGTTCTTCCGAAGTTTATTTTTGTGAAGGGGCCGTTTTATCGAAGCTAATTTTTGTGAAGGGGCCGCAAAACGGCCCCAATTTTCGTCTGGATCGACCCCTGATAAAGAAAATATGAATTAAGTTGAGCACATCACACATTGTAGTGACCCACAACTATACTGGAAGACAGAGAAGACCTTTAACCTTCCTTACTTTCAATTATGCTTGGATTTTTTACTAGTAATAAGTGTTTGTAGATTAAATTAATAAAGATGAATAGCTGTTCTCCTATAAAGACTTCTACATCAAATTCTTATCTTTATGTTCTTAATCATGACGTATTGGCCTGCAAGTGTAACATATTTTAATTTGGTAACATTCTCTAATTTAAGTAAATAACTTTCTTGTTTTTTAGTCATTGAGAGTAATTTCAAAAGTCATGAAAGAATGTTGGTATAACAATTCTGCAGCTCGTCTAACAGCTCTAAGAATTAAGAAAACTTTGGCAAATCTTGGTGCTCAAGAAGATTTGAAAATATGAAGTTGTGACGTAAGGCTTAATTATTTCTTTAATTAGGTAATATGGTTCAGATCATGTGCCTGAAATGTTCAGCGGACTATGTGTTTGAATGATTATTTGTACTTGGAAAACATTTCCTCGTTAGTTTTCAGAAGATAAAACAAATCCTTTATTTCCAGCATTGGACTCCCATTCAGTGAACCTATAAGCATCGTCTGTTAGATTTTATTCATAAGTAATTTTTTTATATATGTATAGCAGATGGAAATATGTAATATATATAATGACATAAATTATTTTCAGGAATAAGTTTCCATTGTTTATTTCATTGGATGTTTTTACAAACCTATACAAAGAAACAATTTTCAGCTTCTCAGTTTTGTATATTATGTTAAATATATTTAGTATTTATAAAATGTTTAATTTAGCATTCATTAGTCATGTGATATAATGATATGGGTAATGCTCTTGTTTGCGAATGCCTGAATTTTTTTAAAATATGTGATGAAAATTTTCAGACATGTGGTGCTCACCTAATAATCTTGTAATAAAGCCGTCCGAAGAGGCATGCTTTGATAGCTAAACTCTTTCTGTGCTATTATAAAAAGTAAATTTTTTATTGGATTGCGAAATTTCTGTATATAACATGTATTGTTGAAATCAATATTCTAGCATGAATGCTTTGTGTTATTTAAAGCTCTCCTTTGTACACAGATGGATACTAATCCATGAACATTTTTATAAGTTAAATTTTGTTCAATAACTCATGATCTTACAAACTGAACACAATTATTACTTTTAAAAAAAATTGGAATAAGAAATTTGATCTGTAAAAGAGCATAATTTGTTGGATGAAAATAAAATGCATTTTCATCAATTCACCAAAACTGTAGAAATATGTGCATTTTGTTTTTAAACTTTATTATTTTCACAATTACCATTTGTTTCATGAATGGCATTATGACTTGTGTATACTGTTATTTTAAATATAAAAATATTTTACAACTCTAATATTGTTAAGAAATCAGAAAAGTGCATTTAAAAGAAATGAGTTTTAAATATTTAAAAATATTATGTACATAATTATCTTTCACACAACTGATCTAAAGTTTCATATATTCTGTATTGTATGAAAACTGCATGGTTAAAAAGAAACTAGTTAAAACTACCACTGTACTATATTTATTTATCGATATAAGTCACTTTCTGCCTGATATTAAATTTCATAAAGTGATTGGACTTCAAAATAACTTGTTTTCTCCTAGGTTTATATATAAAATACAAGTTTATACTTACAAAAGTTACTCTTATTCAGAATTTCTTTGAAAAAGCTATCCAATTTTATTAAAACAAAATGCAGTTTAATTTTATATCAAATATGGTTTAATATTAATATACCTGCATAATTTTTTAGGGGTTTATGCTCAAACTGGCTTTAGTACTTATATAATAAAGATATCTCAGTAACATGTATATTTTGAACAATTGTTTTCATGGTGTAAAATACAATATACTGACCTATTTTTGGAAAAATTTTTAATTCACATTGCTTCTTCCCTGGTCTACCTTATCAGGTCTCAATATAGTTAACTACCAGAATAGCACTTACTAACAGTTAAAAGTTTACTCAGTACTCATACTCAGTTGGGCGTGTTAGTCTTAAAAAATACGTACCCTGGACATGTTGGGTAGTATTTTACTTTTGGGAGTTTTTTATGCAATTCAGATTAATTTTTTAAAAAATAATTTCATTATCAAATATTTTGGGAAAGATTTCTTTCACCTCAACCGACCTTTAATAAAGTTTCCATCAGGTACAACCAGCTTATTGCAAGCTACGATTTAATAAGATCTAGAATTTAGCTAATAATAGTTAAATTACTCATTACAGTCAACACTATGAACTATAAGCTGGTCTCAAAAACTTAGCCCCAGAGAAAAATTTCATTTCATAACTAAAATTTCTAAAACCTCTTCATTACCAACTCCAACCGGCTTAACTGATGTAAAAATATGCTAAAAAGTTTTTCCTAGATAGTAAGAATTTTTGGAACAGACAACACCAGCCTGGCAAGTGGATTGAGTCTAATATCAATTTAAATCAGTGGTTCCCAACAGGTGGTCCGTGAGGCCATGGGAGGTGGTCCGCGAGAGGATTTTTAAATTATATTCAAAAATGTGTTGAAATTAAAAAATATATTTTTTTCTTATCACATATCCCATAAAGAAATAAAAAACCATAAATGAAAACCCCAAAATCATTCGTCTCATAAATAAAAATTGTTAGGTTCTCTCCTATGATTCATTTGTTCATTTCACTCACGTTACTCAACTGATATTTATTACAAAGTAGAAACAAAATGTGATTATGTTGAGAATAAAATTAATTGAAACTCACAGGTGGGGCAAATAAAGAATCGGGTGTTCAGACCTTTACATAGTTTGATACGAAGCGAATCGTGTAAATGTTGAAAAATACTACAAATTGCATACTAATTAGAAGAGGAAATTTCTGATACCAGCGAAATAGATTTGTTCGAAGATCTAAGAAAAATTTATTGTCAAAAATGCGAGTCTTTGAATGGATAAATAATTTTCTTTTTGAATTGCTCCTTTGAAATAACTATTTATTGACTTTCGACGCAGTCTCTTTTGGAAGAACATCAGTTAACCTCGCCTATATAATTTCTGCTGCTATAACTCTCAGTCAGTACATGTGCATTGTGCAGTTAACTGTTTTGAAATAAAGAATTCCTGGTCATCTTTCATTTGTCCTGTAGTTAAAATTCCGAGATAAGTACTTTGTTTCACATTTAAATCTACAACAATACTGTTGTTGGGTATGAAAAAAAAGACTATTTGATACTGATGTTATTTAAACCTGGAGTAACTTGGGTGTAGGTATGATCATGAACCTTTCCAGGGCTAATAGATCAACGAGCGGACCTGAAAAGTTATTGTCTTTTATAAAAGGTTTATTTTAGGAATTGGATTTAGAATAATATCATAATTTTTCTTTAAAGTTAAATATATTATTTGATTTACAGTTCCATTAAGATGCGTATTAAGACTCCGTTTCCTGTACTATTAAGAAAAAAATCTAACTTTACACCCTCTGTGAGGAATGAGTGCATTGAAAAAAGTTAAATTTTTTAAGATAAAGTTGGGAATAGGGATGGTCTGCCAAGGTTCAAATTTAAGTGAAGTGGTCCGTGGACATATTTGAGTTGGGAACCACTGATTTAAATGAACAAAATTTAACAGGAAAGGGTTGCTTTGGTTGAAAGATAGTTATTATTTTAATCTAATCTCAAAATGTGATTTAAAACGAAAAAAAAAATGTGTTTTATTTCATAAATTTTCATTATGGCTGTTTTAATTGGAAATAGGTTGTACTCGTGGAAAAAGTAACATCTTTACCTTAAGTTAATCTTTTTCATCATTAAATACTGGCACTCCCCAGAAGCTAGACCTGATTATCATCAGTTAAGAATCAGAAAAAAAAATCTTCAGAATGTACAAATTCTGAAACAATGCATAATTTATATTTTGTTCATTTGTCTGTTTTCAATAAACATTTTTTAGTAAAACCTGGATTGACCTTCTAAATACTTTGATTATTTATATTTATTTCAATTTTAAGCTATCCTTTAAACAGCTAATTGGTGTTCATTATAATCAACTTCCTTTAATTTTATTCTATGATTTTTTTTAAACTTCTATTTTAGTCCTGAAAATATGTGTGGAATTTTGAAATAATTTTGCTACTGGTACACTCTGTTCATTTAGAATAGGCTGCTGAAAAAAGTGCTTTCCCCCTATCTAGAAGCATAACCATAGTTATGCCATGGTTACTGATTTGGTGGTGGGGGAAAGAAATATTTTCAGTGGCCTATTCAAAAAGATTAGAGTATAGTTAGGTACATCCTTGAAAATCAATTTGTATCAATACTGAGGAAAATCAAAAATTTTTTTGAATAGTTATAAAGCCTATAAGTGAATAACTGTTTTGTCTTTTCCGACAATCCATAGAGATGATGTATAAATATATAAGAATGAGATTAAGCTTCAAATCTCGTTGAAACATTTCTTCATTGATGAACACCTTTTCCAACTCCAGAATAGCTATGAATCGAATGCAGAAATTAATGGAATATTTAAACAGACCTGCTCCATGTGATCTGCAATTGGATTCAAAACTGGATCTTGGTTTAAAACTTCATTGTAAAATAAAAATTTATGTATTTTGTGATTCAAATTAGATTTACCAAACTCAATAAAGGG
Source organism: Tetragnatha versicolor (assembly GCA_024610705.1). Lineage (NCBI taxonomy): Eukaryota > Metazoa > Arthropoda > Arachnida > Araneae > Tetragnathidae > Tetragnatha > Tetragnatha versicolor. The sequence continues at coordinate 51,250,968 of JANDEH010000010.1, read as the reverse complement.
TCTTGCAGACAGTGTTTCATCAGTGAAGAAATGTTTTAACGAGACTTTAAGCCTTGTTATTGCATATCGTCCCTATGAGTTGGAGGGAAAGAAGAAAAAGCTGCTCACTTGTAAATGTGATTACTACTCGAAAAATTTATATTTTTCCTAGAAATCATACAAATTAATTGTCAAAGATGTCCAAACTACCAGTCACAAAATTATTTTAAAATTACTATTTCTTTCAGGAGAAAAACGGAAGTTGAAAATGTTATACGAAAATGTATGAATTAATGAAGGTAGTTATGAAAGTTTTAGGAAAGTAAAAGTCTTGTTCAGGAAAGAAAATTTTAAGATTTTAAAGTATTGCTATTTAGATTTTCAGGAGATAGCAATGCAGTATTATTCGATAACTTATATCAAATTTGCAGAACTTAAGTTATAACCAGAATCTTTTAATTTTATGCCAAATAAGAAATAGGAAGTTATTTATTAACATAAAACTATTGAAATGCAAAATGAAATGTAAACTCAACAGGATGTTTAGGTTAATTTTTAAAAAATATCAAACACTAGTAAATTTGTAACTTCTTTATGATCAGCTTGATCACTTAAAATATTCAACAGTTCAAGGTAATAACAATTTTTTTACTTTTCATATCTTCTTTGTACTTTTCAATTGTCACTCGTCTTAGCGACAAGTAATCCAGTTTTCCTTAGAACTTCAACTCCTCCATGTAGGGTGCAAACATAGCTATATCCCAATCTGACTAGTTTTGTAGCAAACTAAAAATATAATAGAATAATGTTGAGGATTTATAATAGAGATAGAAGCTCAAACAATATTAAAATATATAGAATCAACATAACAATCTTTTCATGAGTGGCTTAGTAGTTTTAACTAAGTTTATGAACTATTCTTTTAAGGATTTTTTCTCTTTCAAGTACAACTAAGAAATGGATCTTAATCTCTATTTCCAGTTCCACTAACAGTATAACGGCGGTATTCTGAAGCCTCTGGCAACCACTAATCGGGATTCCTTAACACTGATTTGCTTGATTTCATATTCTGAAGCACTCTTGAACCACTGGGATTAACAAATCTACGTGTGTTAAGTAATCAGCGATTAGAGCAGGGATTTCGAAACAAACATATAATTGAAACAAGATTGGTATTTTAGAAATAAAATATTTTTGTTTCACAGTATTCTGGAGGTGTTTTGTCTAGTCCAATGTTAATTTTAAATGATTATTTCTAGTTTTTCAAATCTTATGCTCTTTTGCTTTATACTAAAATTTTCTTACGCGGCATTTTAGCTCTGGTAGTTTGGTTGTAAAATACTCGCCTGCCATATGGGGGTGGCCCAGGTTCGATTCCTGGTGGCTGATCCAATTTTTGATTAAACTTTCCTTAAGATTTCAATTCAATTTTTTACATCATGACCATTTTTTTTGAAGTCAGCTAATTATTATTACAAAAGTATGTATTATTTTACTGATTAAATTATTTAACAATTAAAGTACAAAACTGACGGACTGATTCAATATTTCAAGTTCCCAATGTTTGCTTATTTTTTTTATCTTTTTACCTAATCAAGGAATATAGAACTCCAGCATTTTTTTATTTAAAAATAAAACATTATTTCATAGTAATTTCATTAATATGCAGAAATAAAATCTAATCAGCAAACTATGGTGCTATATTTATTTGAGTTACTAAAATCTAAATTTGATTCCATGAAACAAATTTCGGAAATGCGAATATTCTGATTACATGTGTTGTCTTTATTTTGTTTCATTTGTATTACTCAAAACTTCTAGTTTAATTTCATTGAAAATAATTGATTTTTAAAGTACAGTCAAAGTGCTTTTATGTCGTAATTTTTCACCAATTCCCCCCCCCCTATATTGTTCATCAATCTAAACAATATCAACCAATCACAATTGAGCTTTTTTTTTTCGCCAGCAGTTTGGCTTGTTTGCCAGCTCTGGTGGTGCTGATTAAAATGAATAAGTTGATCCAGGTGCTCAGAATACCAAATCTAACAAATCCAGACTTGGCTTTTATTTGTGGATTAGTTGATGGCCCTTAAGTAGTCCGAAAGCACAGAATACGGCACCTAACAACAATATGCTCAACATTCTTTAGAGAGTATTACAATAATTACAGGATTACTAAAAAAATTTACAGTAGTACTCGTACAAGGAGTTTCTAAGAATATAACTACCACTTGCAAATTTTTACAATTTATAATATACATGAAACATCTTTATTAATAGAAGTTAATTTCGAAAGACATTATTGGGTATTTAAAAAGTGAATTTTGAAAAACTTAAAATAAAAATAGCTTGGTACTTCAGGATTAGCCAGATGCAAGCATCGAGTATTGTGCTGAATTTCTAAAAATAATCAAATATTGAAATAAAACACCATTTAAATGTATCATAACTACTGGTAATTTTTTCCATTTTTGTAATATTTTTGAGTGTAAATAATGAAACATTGCCAATAAAGTTAAATAATAATTAATAATAAAGTTAATAATTTTTAAAAAATTTTTTAATTGTGAATCAATCTGGATGAAACTGGGTATTTAAGGGTTTTGAGGGATGGCCTTTCAGAAAATCTCATAATAATTGGGGGTCCTCATGGAAAAAAGTTTCGTTTAATATGAAGACGACCCCCTAAGGACTCGAAAATTTTTTGGGTTAAAGGATACTTTAAACAATGAAAAATAACACCTCATTTGTCTTCCTAACCCAAGTGGTTCGCCAGAAATCGCAACTGAGTCGTTTTTTATTTCCCCAACCATACATGGAAAAACATTTGACTAAGAAAGAGGAAAAGTTAAACTTGTCAAAATGTTATAATTAAACTTAAAAAAACTACGAAAGAGGAATTCGAACAAATCATAAATTCAACAAGATTATTGTATTCATTTCACTTAACTATATGCATACCTGTGATGATAGGTTATCTTTGCAGCTACCAATGATGATGATTATTTTTCCTTTGTAACAACAAATACTGGGACTATCTAATGTGCCATCCGGTGTAAATGCAGATGTAAATGGTACATTAATGCTCTTTTCTAAAGCTCCTTTACAAAATCTTGTAAAAAATTTAAGGAATATAAAAAATATAATGAGCCAAGATGTATTTATAACCAATAAACATTACCGAGATTGGGGGGCACGGCACAGTTCCCAAAAATATTTGAACTGTCCCCTAAAATATGGGTTTCTTTGAAAAAATGGAAAAGGAAAAGTGTCCTTCAAATATTTCATTCAAACTACAACACTATCAATAAAATTGTTAAATTTATTATAACTAATTTATCAACATGCAACATAAGGGGACGTCCATAAATTACGTAAGGTAAAACAGGGGGGAGTCAGTTAAAATCTCACGTCATTTTTTAGTTTAGAAAATGTTTTTTTCTTTTATTTTTAGCACAACTTAGGGAAAATGTGCAGATTAGTCAAAACAGCAGAGTTAAAGACCATGTTTTTAATTTCAACAAGCATTTGTATCAAAACCTTTGCAAGTGTAATACCGATAAGACAAAAAAAGACCCTTTAAAGAAATTTATATGACAGGGTGGCTACAGAATCTGAGGAACAAATTTCCCTGACTTTTCCCTGATTTCCCTGACTACAATTTTAATATTTCCCTGATATACATCTAAATGGTTTTCGGCTTTTCCTAATAATTTAAACACTTTTAGCTAGTAACTTCAGACAAAGATATACTTCTATCAAATAGATATTTAAAATAAAAATAATTATGTATAACTTTTAAAAATATTAATAATGTAAAATATTATTTATATGGATAAAATATTTTTAATCAATTATGATTAAATATTAATGTTTTTTTCTTTTAAATTTTCAACTATAAAAAGTTAACTAATAAGTATATTGTGAATAGGAAATAGAATTTATTTATTTATTAATGCTTATAACATGGCCGTAATTAGACTTTGGTTTAAGGGGGGTTACCTGACATTTTTTTAGGGTACAATTGTACGTCAAGTTTTATATGACTTGTACATCGTACATTAATTTTGGTGAATTTAATTAAAAAATTTTGTAAACAATGTGAATTCCCAATAAAATAGGAGGGTCTGGGGGTCCTCCACCATAAAAATTTTGGAAATTTTCCCCTCAAAAAAGCATTTTTTAGCACATTTTAAGGAATTTTTGGACTACACCACAAGGTGCACCGCTCAATGAGGAGCGGTATAATTATCAAAGTAACCCAGCATAGTATAATAAACAACAAAATTTTGAGGGGAGTTTTGGGGATCCTGTTTCAGAAAATTTTGGAATTTCGTCCCTTCAAGTAGTGTTTCATATCATTTTTTAAACCTTTAATCTTTCACAAAATAAAGATCACTCCTCATAAGTCAGAATTTTCAAGGAAAATCAGAGCATAATATATTTATTTCCAGATTTTTAGGGGGGTCTGGGTGTCCTCCCCCAGAAAATTTTTGAAATTTTTACCCTTAGAAGTAGTGTTTTGACTCATTTTGAACCCCTTTAGATTACTTTGCCCCTTGAGAGTCAATTATTGAAAATTTCCCTGATTTTTTAAATTTTTTAAGAATTTCCCTGACTTTTCCAGATGAATGAAATTCCCTGACTTTTCCCTGATCACCCTGATCTGTAGCCACCCTGTTAAAAGTGATTGAGAAAATCTCACGTGAGAATTTGAGGGGGGTCCAGCAAAATATCACCAAGGGGGAGGGAGGGGCAAGAATTTGGGAAAACACCTCATGTAATTTATGGACATCCCCTAACTTTAACTTATTACCCAAACAAAAGGACAAATAAAAATACTTTAATATTCAAAGTTAGTCCTGTAGTCTTTCATTAGTTTTTATTTAGGTTTACCCCACCAAAAAATGAATGTCTAAGAAATTATAGTTGTTGAACTTACCTTTACTTTGAAATTTACAGAATATAGAAGGAATCAAATTTAACTAGAAGTTTATATCAGTTAGTTCCATTACCTTTTTACTTAAATAGTATTTGGAAAGAGGGTAATGCTATTGCTGAACAGTTTATAAAAAAGGATACTCCTCATATGGACGAATATCTATGACTAACAATTTTATACTTTGAGATCTTGGTTTGGTTTTAGATTCAGGTAGAAGATCTAACAAGTCTAAAAGATCTTCAGCTGATATTCTAGCACACATTTCTGATTTTAGGTCTGAGATAGAAATAGGTGTCATCATCTAAAATAGTACAAAAAATTAACAAAATTTAAAACATGATTACAGTATATATACAATTAAATAAATAAGAAATTAAGACCAAAGAACATTAGCTTAGTCTTTTTGAAAATTTCCCACTGAATTTAACCCTAAGGAGTAGTATTTCAAATTGCATTACAAATAAAAAATGAAAAAATTATTAAGTTTTACATGACTTACAAGATCTTCATTAAAGGAATCTGAATTCATAGCCTTCAAATTTTTTTCAACCGGTTTCTCATGAACTCGAAAAGTTATACTCTTTGGTGTACTGCAAAATATTTTAATAGAATCTTGAACACATCTTTGGATATCAATTTCTGAAATAAATAAATATAAAGTTAGCTTAAAACGGAAACATGTTTAAATTAAAGGCATTTTCAAATGTGAAGACTACTATCATTTAGAGTAAAGTAAAGAAAAATTCAATTAATTTTATTTATTCCAGAAATTTATGGCAAAATTATGTAGGTTAGAGAGGGCATGATGACCACTTCTTAAAAAAAAACAAAATTTGTATCTGATAAGGTCAAAGTAGAAAAATAAAAATAAAATATGGCATTTAAAACAATTAAATGATTAAGAATCCTTAAGTACATTGAAAAAATTATAAAATGAAGTAGGAAAGTTAGAAAAATCTTACCGGGCATATCAGAAAACATTAGTATGCATTCATTAAAACCATATGATAGCAGGTTGTTTCGTAACTGCCTTAGTATAGCTACACCAATGCACAAAGGAAAAGAAGAATGTCCTAATAATAATGTATCCCACAGGTAAAAGATCTTGTGAAGTGGAAACACATCTAGAAAATCATTGGTTATCAAATCTCACATAAAAATGGAGTAAACAGCATATTTTAGACTCAAGATTTTATCTTTTGTAAAATATTTTAATAGAGAAGAAAGAATAAAAGTTGATCGTAATAGTTTATTGTATGATATTTAAATGGGTCCTAAAAAGGCTATAACAATTAACTGTACCCAATTTTGACATGAGGTAATTTTAATAAAGAGCAAAAAACATTAAAAACTGTTTAATCCTACAGACTAGAACAAATTTCTGATAGTTTTGATTTTTTAGCACTTTAAAACAAAACTAGGCATTATTTATTTATCTTGCCTTTTACATGGGTATTTCACTTAAATGCATTTTGTAAAGAAATGCCAAGTTATAACTTACGGGTATACATAGTCAGAAACCAAGGTATTGCATAAAGCTGGAACAAAAGTAAAACTTGATAAAGTACTTTGAAGAACAAAAGAATTTTTTTAAAAACCTTTGAAACTGATGACCAAACATGTGGTTAATATTGAAATTACTTTATCTATCTGGTTGCATTCTATTTTGAAATTGGTAAAATTAATGTTTTAATGATATTTTTTTATATCTAAAATTGTATACTTAGTTCCATACATTTAAAAATTTAAGATAAATATTACGATATGAGTCCAAACTACACTTATGGTGTATGTCAAATTTTCTACGATATTTTTAAATTCATTGTTTATTAACCCTTTATTTACCGCATTATGATTCGCTGCAATTTTTTTCGTGCAAATAATTTTTTTGAGTCACTAAATTGAAAATTAAGGGATATACATAAATAAAATAATCATTTTTGGAAAATTGAATCCGCTAGAGCTAATTACTTAAATTGATACTTTTGGGTACTGTCAGTACACGGAGTGCTAAAATATTCTCACAATACAAGAAAAACATAGCTTTTTTTTATCGCAGTAATAAGTCTTAAAAAATAATAAACTTAACTTTTGACTTTAACTACTTTTTTGCAGGAATAAAAATGACAATCACGTGAATCCAATCGAAATGGCAGCTAAACTTACAACTTCAGTTAAATCTATTTGCATTTCCAGCTAAAATACTCATCATAGAACCTTCGCTGCTTTCTATCTTGGAAGAGGATAACTGAAAGAGTGTTCCTGCAAATTATCGTCAATATATTCGCAAGGATGGTTATTTTATGTAATTTTAAAGTTGGCAGTACTTCTAAGTACCGTCGGTAAATAAAGGGTTAAAATCGTGAAAAAATAACATGTACCAATATTCATTAAGTAACTCAACATACTTCTGGAATGAACCCTATGTTATCCAAATGATTAGTCAAATCTGGATCATGGAAAGCTATTAAGTGGGAAAACTTGGCCAGATATTCTGTAAAAAATAAATATAAGATCAGATAATTACAAGATTATGACTAGTAAATTTGAGGCATGGTTAATAACTGAGATCAAACAAGTTATAGCATTTGATTAGAATAAAACTACCTTGAATAACAGCAGAATTATCTTTCAAAAAGAAGTTATGTAGGTACTTTGGAATGAAAGCTGATAAGCAGGCATAACCTAAAGCTAAAAAGAAAATTGAAAACTAAATGGAATTATTTTTTAAGTACAGAAATATCAAAAGTATAGTAGGGCAATTCCATGGGTGTAACTGACTGACATTTTTTTAAAAGAAATAATTTTTTATAATATTTTGTAATTTTCTTCCCAAAAATAAATTATAAAAAACATTTTCCACCCAGTTTAGTGCTTTCTTTTGTTAGCTAAATCTAATGGCACAATTAAATTTTCAAAATATGTATTTATTTATTTTTGAAAAATTTTAAACAACATGGTAACCGACTGACATTTATGAAACATTTATGTCAGTCAGTTACCACGTTGTTTAAATTTCTTCAAGTATAAATAAAAACATATTTTGAAAATTTAATTGTGCCATTAGATTTAGCTAACAAAAGAAAGCACTAAACTGGGCAGAAAATGTTTCTTTATAATTTATTTTTGGGAAGAAAATTACAAACACTTCTTACCCTCTTTTTCTTAAAAAAATGTCAGTCAGTTACCCGGGGAATTGCTCAGTAGTAAATTTGGGTTTTTATTATGAACAGAAAACGTTTTGATCTTTAAAGAAAAAAACTGAAAATTAATAAGTAAATCTTTCTATTCAACAATTAGAGGTCAATAAAATAATGAAGAGTTATAATTTGATATTGTACAATTCTATCGAAAATGCCCCAAGTTAATTTATAAATAAATCAACTTTTAAGTAACAATTTTTTTAACCTTCAATTACTCGGGTCAATAATTAAGACTAAAATGTTCAAAAGAAAACTATATATTAATGATTACACTAGTCGACAGTGGTTTCCTAACAACAACCAAATTACTCTTTTTGTTACTAACTCATGTAGTTATTTAAATATCTGCAAGTAAAAAAGTTCCACTACGTCCCATTTTTGCGTAACAAAAATATTAGATTTTCTGCTTTTTTTCTTAATTTTTGCGTTTTAAGCGTCATTTTTGTCCAATAGCAACCCTGAAATCCCATCCAATTAATTTATTTCTAGTATCCCAGTATGTAGACATTCTTTTAAAAGTGTGGCGATGTTTTGTCCTGCAGTTCATTTTGAAAATTGGCGAGTTTTCAGTGTAGATTTTGCACTTTTATGCACAATTCGTTTTGCTAAATTTGGGTACGGTTTAAATTACAATTAAACGGTAATATTTAACAGAAAAAGTGGAAAAAGGTTTTTCCCCACCGATTTGTGTCCAAATCGGTGACTAAAATGAAATCTGGGCTCCTCACGTGTGTTGCAGAAGTTAGAATGTGGCTCTTTTTAAGTGCGTAAGAGTCAACAGTAGTTCTATGCAAATTACTATCCCCATAGTATGGGGAGGACATTCAAATTATCTTAGTTATTTAATATCAATGACAAATACAGAACAAACATTTCAAAAAATATTTAAAAGGACTTTTTTCGCCATTAAGTGAAGGCAAACTCAAAGTCAATATGAACCTCTGATTAAAAAAGAATTCACGACCCTGCTTATGAAGGAAATTTTAATAAAAATGCATTATCAGCTTGAAAATGTTTTTAGGAGAGTGGTAAGATGATTTTTAGAAAATAAGACCGATTAATATGTTTTAATCCCAATAGAAGGTCCTCTTTAGTCTTACCAAGCCATAGAATGTTGAGCATCACCCAAAATTCATATTTTACATCCACGTTTGAACTTATTTCCGGAAATTATCACTGTAGTCAATCATAAACAAGGATAAAGATTCCCTTAGGACATTTACACGATACATAGGTCCTTGCGAAATAGCAATTTTGGGCTACAGCTCTAGGTTCATTGAAAGAGGAGATTTAGCACCACTTAAGAGACAAAAAGTGATAAAATTGCATCGTATTTAATGAATGTTTTATGATTTTTAGTTTTATTTCGTCTGAAACATGTATATAATCTTAATTATGATAGTATTTTATGGTAAAATAATGAGATTAATTGTTAAAAAGGAGTGTTTTCAACGCTTTTGTCCGTTTCTTACAGTACTAGTGCAATATTTGTAACAAAAAAACTGTACGTGCTACAGCTTTTTCACAACTATTTCTGAATTCTACACCCTAAAATTAGTTGGAAATACCTAATCTCACTTTTGTTAGCGAAAAAAAGTTGAAATTTGTCGACTAGTGTTATTATTGAATTTAATGGGGAAATGCTAAAACGTTTTGCTTAAAATATAGTGCATTAAAGAGAGTCTATGACACACACATTTTATAATCAAGTCTTAATTATTTAAAGCTATGATGTGAATATGGATATTAAAATATCTAATACTTTTTACATTGTTACTTTAAAAATGTTTAAAAAATTTACCTTCATTATTGAAATTCAAGGAAAGAAAAGGAGCACACAAAGAGTCCAAGCCTTGCCAGTAAACATATTGTGGATGACTAACTACCCAAGCTTTTAATATTCTTTTGAATTTTAGATGTCCAACTGGAGAGGACAGTAGTTCATCATATTGATGACATCGAGGAATATCAACTTCAATCTATATTATAGAATTAACAATTAATATAATGTTTTAACAAATCTTGAATTGATTCTGACAATAGTTATACCTGTCTGTCAGTAAGAGTTGGTGTCTCTTTATCGATGCTATTGTACACAGCTTCTATATCACCCTGTAACACCATAAAATAAATATATTCAAAGCTGACAAGACAATAAGTTTTTAGAGTAGAAAAATAAAACCCTACATATATAATCATAGAACAAAGGATGTATTTTTATTTCTTTGGTATACTAAAACTCTATGATTAGTTTATTACTGTGCGTTTTGATGTGTAATGCTAATTAGTGATAAATCTTTTTGAAGTAACTCATAATTAAAACTAATTCAAGTACTTACCTCGATTTCAAGAAGAGCAGCCCAGACTAAAGATCGATATAGAGGAGGTATATCAATTTTTGCTTCTTGGAATATCTGAGCTCTTTTATAAGGATAAGCTTCAAGAAGCCTTTTAAACAAAATAATGCGATGCAACTAAAGAGGTAGTAATAAAGAATAAATAAGATGTTGAACTTTGTACAAATCTTTAGGTTAAAAATGGCTTTTAAATTAAAAGTTGTACAAAAATTTACCTGATATTCTACATCTTTTTCTTTGATTATCAAAGGTAATTTGGCAGTTTCTTTAAGAGTAGTAAGGAATGTAGAAGGAGCAATCCCATTTAAACTAAAATTAAAATTTTATGAGCATCAACTTCAATGATAGAATAAAAAGAATATAACCAACAAATAATTTCATTTAGATAAATAACTAATTAAAAGGGTAAGAAATTTTAGAAATGGCCTAAATCAAAAGATCTCAAGTTGATTCAAGTTTTTTTTTGCACAACTAGAGAAAAATAAATTTCTATAAAGTAGGCTGAAGAGGTTAATTTTCAACTTTTAAAAACAAACAAGCTGCTTTTTTAACCTAAAATCACAGTATTTTAAATGACAATAAATTTAAAAATTCAATATTTAGTCCAAAACATTTATCCCTCTTTTTATTCACCAGCTGATATCATAATAGAAAATAAATGAGCTCAAAAGAATTAAATATTAATTGAAATATACACGGGACACACTTCTAAAAATGACTAATAGCTATTAAATGACCAAATACCTAAAGGGATACTTTTGCTACATATTTAAAATAAAATGATTTAAAATATGAAATTTTGAAACCCTTATATATGCTGATTTATGTATGACATAAAAGTCTTCTAACATAATTATGAACCTCAATTCAAACCTGTTTGGAATCAAAACCATGTTACGAATTATTAGCTATTGATCATTGCTACAAGTGGACACCATGCCTATTAAAAAATGACTCAAAATTAAAACTTACGAATATTCTATCAAAGGGTAGTAAATGTCCAAGTCAACATCTCTCAAGCGCTGAAATTTTAACAGTGATGAGTAAATATTGATAATTGAACTGAAAAATTTCTAAAATAGAAGAAACATGTACTGACATGCCTTAATGGTTCTAATGGTAATACTGATACAGAGTCATCCAACAGAAAAGCAAGGTCCTTTTCATAGCCAAACTCTTCTCCTTCCCCACAAATGATTCTAAAAAATAATACCAGTACTGTCACAATGATTATTAAAACAAACTATTCTGAACATGGATATGTTTGAATACTATAAGATTTAAAAGTCATGCATGCACTGTAGATGTAAATAATTGAAGTTTTTATCAGATGATATGTTGCGTTTCATGAAATATAAAAGTCAGTGGAAAGATACATTTCTTGGGTTATATTTGATGTACTCATACAAGGGACCATTCTATGTAGAATTTGGGCAGAGAGAGAACCAAATTATAAGTTCAGTAAAATAATTACTTTGACATAGTAACTATAGGAGGTTTGGCTTTTATGAGTTCTTGTCTTCGCAGCTCAGCTTCCAAATCTCCACCAGCCAACTGCCACAAATAATATATTTCTTGTAGAGGCCTCTTAGACAGGTGATCCTCTGAAAATTCAAGCAACATTTCAAAATAGCCAACTGCACAGATTTTCAAAAACCTGCTCCCCTTATCCCAAATCAAATTTAAAAGCACAAACCTATTTTAAGGTCGTTTTTACCACTTTTCTGAGATTCTTTGCATCGTAGCTGCGTGGACAAGAATATTAAAGGGGAAAGTGAAATCTCTTCCCTCTTCACACACTTATTGTCTTCCAGAAAACTATGAAGCAGCAATTTATGTGCTTCTGGTCTGTAAATAATAAGAATAGGTACTTTATGATCATGCAAACGGTATAAAAGTGGATACACTTGATTTTCTAGCCAATAAATAATAACTAGGTTTAACCCTTTCAGTTCGTCAAAAAAAATCGGTTTAGAGCATTTCACTACTGGGATTTTTCCTCCAAGTGATTATTACGATGATACTGCTCTGGGTGTTCGAAATCTCGGGGGGCAGTGATGTCTGGCTGTTATATAAAAGGGTCCACAGAGATCGAAAATTTTAGAGCCGTTGGTCCAAGAGACTTATAAGCAATCCCATAAGGAAGTTTCAACAACAATGTTACAAGCTAATGTTTAGATTTATTGATGGGATAGCATATGTCCCGCCTAATGAAAAGGGTTAAGATCACGATTCTAGCCAATTTTACTGTGTATTAAAATTTCCTGAATGAAACCCTTTTGGCGGGAAGTTGAAAATAGTAACACACGGTCAAACTTTAATAGAACAACTTCTTCAACCAATAACATACAGTTGTAATAAAAAGCTTGAAATGACTATTCCTAAGGTAAACAATTGGTACTTTTATTGCTGGTTAATGTAACAAAAGAGTTGCTACATCAAGGGTGTTGCTCAAGTGAGTGTTTACTGTAACAATATGAAGTAAATTGCATAGTAAGAGGTTGCTACATTGGTAATAATATTTTTTGCAAATGGTGAATACACTCATGGGCAGATTTAAGGGGGTGCAACGCACCCCCTTCCATTCCCCTATAAAAATTCCATTTTATAGGGGAAAATCATGTTTTCAAAGTCATCAGGGGCAGTTTGCACCCCCAGCGTTCACCATCTAAATCTGCCAATGGATACACTCGGGATAATTCTGGTATACAAGTAAAGCCAAAAGTATTAAAGGGAATACTAGCATAAAATAATATTGAGTTTACCTTTTACTAGGTACAGGATTCAGACATGCTTCAATGAATGACTGAACAGTAGCAGGAATATTCTATGGACACAAATATAGAATTTTTCATAAGTTTCAACACTTTACATTGCAACCAAATAATTAGTGTAACTCAAGAAATATATGCTGAAAATTAAAACTGAAAAGTTTACCTCATAGCTAACTGATGACTTGAAATATTTTAAAAGAGATGAGACGACATCCCGTCCATTATCTGACAGTAAGAAAAATGCAGTTTCTTAAAATGTAAAAGTTAATATGTTACATATACTATATCTAAATAGCTATAGTTTGGACATGGTAAAAATCCCTGGATAGACCTTGAAAAACCTAGATAGACCAACCCCTTATAGCAGGGATGGCGAACCTTTCTCGATTAGTGTGCCATTTATAATACGGTTTATTATTTTCAGGTGACAAGTGTGCCACTTGTTATTTTTTTAATAAATTATCTTTAAACCCTTGGAAAAGGAAATCCGCGCCTTTGAGGGTCGATAGTTCAGACCAGAAGTTTCCAACTTACTAGTACTCAAGGGCTCCAATCGAAGGCACAAGTCTAGTGGTGGGCCGTAAATTCAGGGTGTATATAGAAATTTATTTCGGGAGGGGCTAACAATTATTCTTCAGTCCCTCTGATTCATGTTGTCAATAATGAAGTTCCGACTTAAGTCTGGGGTCCATCCCCAGACACTTTCTTGGAAATTTGTCCTTAGAAGCATGGTTTTGAACTAGTTTTTGGTGCATCTAGTCCGAATTTTGGACATACATTTTAAGTTAGGACTTTGATTTTCATGAGTATTTAAAAAAAGTTTGTGAATAATAAAGTTTCATGTAGAAAAGGGGGGTTTGAGGGCACTCCCCCAGAAAATTTTTGAAAATTTCACACCAAAAAACTGGGTTTTAACTTGTGTTGGTATACCTTGTCTGAATTTCGGAGGGGGGGCGGCCCCTTTGCCCCCCTTATATACCCGCCCTTGTGAAAAGTAATCAGGCTCCTTTTGCATCCATAATTTTGTTTTCTAACGGCCAAATGCCAGTTTCCTTTATGAGGGCAGTCGTGATTTGCTTACCTTTGCTGACAAAAGGGAAAAGGGGGTCCAAAATGACCAATAAAATAGATTTACATAATATTTGAACGGCCCAACGGCACCATTAGAGGTGAGTGGGGGGTTCGGGGGTCCTCCCCCGAAAAAATTTTGAATTTCAGCAGGCTAAAAAGTGTTCTGAAGCTAATTTTGATTAGTTTATAGGTAGAAGAAATCTCTGGTCCAGAACTAAAGGTTTCTTTTGTGTCATTTTTAAGGACTGTCGCGTGCCACCGTTATAACAGTCGCGTGCCACCCAGTGGCACGCGTGCCATAGGTTCGCCATCCCTGCCTTATAGGATCAGCAATACACGGTTGTTTTCACGTGCCCTTAAAACAAATAAGATTTTCATTGTAAGTTGAGTTGAGATTGATTTGAGACATTTGTTGACAAAAATTTGTCGCTTCGTCTTTTCTTTCCTTTCATTGTAATAAAATAATCTTTTTTTTTATTATTACTGGTCGTTGTAACATAGGGGATTGCTATATTAATTAAGTGATCATTGTAAAGTAGTGATGCACAACCTGCGGCCCGCGGGCCACATGCGGCCCGCGAACCATCAACATGCGGCCCGCGAACGAATTTGGATATTTCAGATAATTCCTAACTTTTGTTACTTTCCTTATTTTAACCGAGAAAAAGTGACGATTTATAGCGGAAAAAAGTCGGGAAAATCGCGATTTTTCGAGTTTCGTTTTGCTCGCGAAGTGTTCCGTTCCTGCCGCGATTTTTGGGCGGGCGCCAAATTGAAGTTGGCTTCTTCTTGTATTGTTTGTGCGACGGTGCGATGTGGAAAAAACAACTTAACAATGGTTTGAAGTTTTGAAGCTTGAAGTCCGGTGTTTAGGATCACGCGCCGCGGAAAAGTCGAAAAAAAGCGATTTTTCGCGAAAGTGCCGTTTTTACGGCGCCTAGTTGAAGCTGGCTTCTTTTCACATTGTAATTGCAATGCAGAAAAATTTAAGCGTGGTCAGAGGAGTCTAAACCTCTGACATAGCTTTTTTTTATCAATTTTAGTATTTTAAAAAAATTTTTCTTAAGGATTTCCGAAGTTCTAAATTTTTGCAAAAAGATCACTTTGAAACAAGATTAGATAATAATGCAGTGTATTTTTTTTAATTCTTATTAGATCATAACCTGTTTCAGATATGCTATCAAGGGGGATAGCAGAAGGCTGGGGGCCTGTCCCCCCCAAAAAAATCGAACTTGATTTCTAAAATAAGTTAAAACCCTGTTTTTTAGGGTCAAATTTCCAAAATTTTTCTGGGGTAGGACCCCCAGACCCCCCTTTACATTTGGAATTCTATAATTATCATTTTTTAAATAAATATTAAGTTAATCAAAATGCAAATCCCATCTTAAAATATATGTGCAATATTTGGGCTAAATGTGCAAAAACTAGTCAATGCTTTGTTTTTTTGGGGTTAAATTTCAAAAATTTTCTTGGGAGGACCCCTACAACCCTTTAATGGTACAAACTCAATTATTCACATCTTATATTAAGTTCCTTGAGATGCAAATTCTACCTTATTTTTACTGTTACTGTTTGCAGCCTTCCGTGTCTCAATCAACTATGTGAGTGGCCCCCCTCCCAAAAAGGTTGTGCATCCCTATTGTAAAGAGGTTTTACTACACATCAAACATGAAGTTACAATGAGCAAAATAATTTTAAAAAAAGAAATAAAACATACCAAGTTTTAGGAGTAAAATAACTTCTTTTATTGTATCACTGAGGGAGAACCCATCAAATATAATACTTTCCTGTTAAAAGATTTTAAAAATATTATCAGATACTTATATTACAAATAACAAGCATGCAAATGTTACATGGTGTTTAAAATTTTATTGAACAATTTCAAAACTAAATTAAAGAAAAATTAAAAGAAATAAAAATAATCAGTTAGTGTTGCAGCCAACTTGAAAATCAAAGTATTTTATGAGAAATATTTTAGTCCTCAAATTCTTACAGGTGGTGTAACTAAATTATGAGTAAAAGGAAAAGCAATTTTACATGTCATTCACACACAACAGAGACCTTGATTAAGGCCATTTTTACTGTGTGGAAGAGTGAAAAGATAACTTAAATTTGTCACTTTGGATTCCAAGATGAATCAAAAAAGAAAAGTTTTAATGAGCTTTTAGTCATTGAATAAAGGGAAAGAAGATTTTTCTATTCTGTGAAACATGTAACTGTTTTCTCTAAATTTAACACTGAGTTCACTATTTTGATTTTAACTTCTTGAAATCTATATTTTTGATAAAACCGACTTTCAAGAACATTAATTATGAAGAAATGAGGTGAACAAGAATGAAAGGTCTTGTATTAAAATGAACTGTAATGCCAAATTGGCAACAAACAATCTAAAATTTTTAAAAAATTCTGAACATCGAAAAATTTCTTTGCAAAGAAAAAATAGTACATACCATTACAATTTCAAGCAAAATTATTCCAATCGACCATATATCACACTTGGGGGAGGAAGAAAGGTGACAAAAGCCATGAGCAAGAATTTCAGGGGCCATATACTTAGGAACTCTGAAAGTTAGAAAAAGAAATTTAACAAATTTTGGTACTTACAAAATATACCGTCAACCGTTCAGCAGCCGTTAAATTCAGCGGTACAGCTATAGAACAGTCAATGACATTTTAAACGTTTTCGGATTTAGCGGCACGGTTGACGACATAATACGTAAGAACCTAAATTTTCTAGACATGATTCACTTTTATGGTTCTAATTATTTCTTTTTAATAGTTTCATTTTTACACATTAATGAAGGTTGTGTCATGTCTTTGTAAGTAATGAGTCAAAGGAAGACTTGATGAATTCAAATTTTCGCAACTTTTCTATCATGTTTTGCTATTATTTTTCACTAAAAATAAGAACAAAATTATTTTCCCTTATTCACAGCCAATAATGAACCAGAAGTTGGTACATTTTAGCTCCATTAAAATTCAAATGAAATTTCTTAATAACAATTTATATGTATAATGGATGAAATTAAGAGGTCATGCAATAAAGGAAAACAGAAGTAGAAGTAAATACAATTACAACTTGTAAAATAAAGATAACTGAAGTATACATAAATTCCTGCGATTACCCAATTGGAAAGGATACAATGGATCCTCCTTCTGTCATGTAATACAATCCATAATTAGATAGCTTAACATGGCCCTAGAGAAATTAGAAAAAATAATAAATTTAACAAGATATTTTTGTCATTAACAATTTATATTTCTCATTAAAGGGTATTTTAATGTTATGATATTATTTGATTTTTATAACAGCTTTTTATTTTTGAAGTCTAATATCTATCCTGCTTAATGTGGTCATGTTTAGTTTTAACATATTCTAATTAATCAAAATGCTAACAATAAACATTTGTTACTCTCACATTTTGATGATGACCTCCTAAAGACAAAAGCTTTACCTAGTTTTTATAAGTATTAACTGTTTGCCCACAATCTTTCATTGTTTTTGGAACCTATAGTACACATTCTAAAGGCTAAGAAGGGCATTTGCGTTTTATGTCCCACTTTCCTAGGTGATTCTGAATTGAAGTGGCTAGCAGCAATAACAAGCTAACTTCAACAGCTTTACATTAGAAAGAGCTTAATACTTTGACTCAGAAAAATACTCAAACATCGTAACTCATTATCATGCGGTTTACTCTGGTTTTTGGACTGTTTCATATTTTTTACTCCTCCCAAAAAACCAGATATCTTTTCGTAAATCTCTACCGGGTAAATTTAGTCGGTAAGTTGTTGTAGTACCTTATCCTTGGGCATGCGTGATAAAGACTTTCTTTGCAGAGTGACGCTCATTTTGCCATCATATCTACACGTCACGCCTCTTGAACCACCAGGTGACCATTGCAAAGAGTCAAACCGGTCACATGGTCTCAGTGGCGGATCCAGGGGGGGGGCAACAGGCCTTTTGCCCCCCCCTTGGGCTCAGGTACACTTTTTAAAAATTACGGTAAGAAAAGGAAAAAAACGCAAATCGGACATCCGAAATTAGGACAAGGTGTACAAAAACAAGTTTAAACCCTGTTTTATTGGGTCAAATTTCCGAAAATTTTTTCCCCAGACCCCCTTTTATATTTGGAACTCAATTATTCACAACTTCTTTATATTCTGCACATCAAAATGAAAACTCTACACAAAAATTAATACCTGAAATTCGGGCTTTAGATACCAAAACTAGCTAAAAACCTGTTTTTAGAGTCAATTTTTCTAAAAAATCTTCTGGGGGGGCCTCCAGTCCCCCTTTGGTACATCAAACATAATAAATTACTCCCAACTTGTCTTATTCTGTACTTCTTTAAGACGCAAATCATACTTAAATGTGTTACAAAGTTTCATTAAGCCTAATCAAGTATGGGAGGAATAATTTTGGGTCCCTCCTGAAATAAATTTCTAAAGTATACGCCACTGAAGGGGAATGTCCACGAGACCAGTTAATCACTTGTTAACCCTGCTCATTATTGTTTTTTGGTAAACATGATAATGACTTATGTTTTAGAGAATATATTTGGAGACTCTTTCTAAATAAAAATCTATTTACGCCTCCGGAGTGAGAAAAAAAGAGAGGGAAGATAATTGGTGACTTGTGGAGCAATCATCCACATAAGGTCCGAGCCCAGCCGGAAAATCGGGCTTTGGCCTTTGGGTGGTAAAACGAGTTAAAATCCTGATTTTTAGGGTCAAATTTCCAAAAAATTTCTCGGGGAAGACCCCCAGATCCCTGATATTCTAAATATACTTTTCTTTATTTTGTTTTAAATTTTTATACTAGTATAATTATACATCAAAATGCGAATCTTTCCTATAATTGCAATAAAAAAGTACATAAAACCTATGAAGGAAAACCTATGAGGAAGTTTAGGAATAATTTTAAGTCCTATCCCCTGTTGCAGAAATATAGCTTTTCTCTGATAATGACTTATTTTCTGGAGGATATTTTGGTTCCTTCAGAAATAAATTTATATTTACGCCACTGTCATCTAGAGCAGTGATGACCGCTCATCTTAAGGGTCTCTCTGGAAGGATGGGACGTCAAAATACTATCCCCGATCCCGTCTTAAATGTTCAAAAGTGAGTCAAAAGACTACTTTTTAAGGTAAAATTTCAAAAAATTTTCTGGGGGAGGACCCCCCAGACCCCCTTTTTCCCTGGAACGTCATCCAAGTGTATTCAATAATAAACTCAAATTTTCAAAAATTTTCTGGGGAAGAACCTCCAACCTTCTGAAAATGGGGTTGCCCCCCCCTTGGTTGCAGGCTGGATCCGCCACTGCATGGTCTCCAGTCACGTTAGACTCCTTGACCAATCGTGTAGTGCGATTTTCCATGAAAGTTGTTCACCAAACAGTCGCCGAGGGAAGGAGCTGGGTAAGGTAACTGCATGGAGTAGAATATGAACTTTGGTAGTACCAGGGGAAACCCAAAATCATTTGGTATGGTTTACCATATGATAAACTCAATTGAGTAGAATACAGGCCAGGGTGTGTGCTTTCTGCAGTTCTGTATACATGTTCCACTCAATTTTAAACGAGTGTGTCTCTTTAGACCGAAATCCCTCAGACTGAAGCGCCTCTTTCCCGACTGCCACCGGACCGAAAGACAACTTGCCCAAATGGGACGTTTGACCGAACGGGATGTTTGGTCCCGACATTTCATCTTGGTTTCTAATTTTTAATATGGGCATTCTATTTCAGTTTCATGTTGCTTGACCACTGGTTAAGATTGCAATTTGGCTAAAAATCGTTATAAAATAAATGTTAGAGTTGCTAATAGATATTTTGAATTCCTTGCTGTTATAGCATGTCTCTTTGGTTCAAACGTCCCATTCGGTCAAATGACCAGTTCGGTCAAGTGTCCTGTTTGGTCAAACATCCCGTTCGGGCAAGTTGTCTTTCGGTCAGGTGGCGGGAAAGAGGCGTTTCCGTCTATTGGGTGCGACCCATTTTAAACTATAATAACTATTGCTAGTTTTCCTGAATAAATACCAAAAACTACAAAGAGGCTCTAGAAATTTTGGTACTTATGTATTATACAGTCGACTGTTCAGAGGCTGTTTAATTCAGCGACACATCAATAGAAAAGTCAATGGGTTTTGATGACGTTTTTGATTAAGCGGTACGGTCAACAGCCTAATACGTAAGAACCCAAATTTTTCTTAAATTACAAAAGGTTAGCTTATGGTTTTAAAATTACATTTCTTGGATAAAATGTTATAACTTCAAAAGGAATTAGTTACCTCTGAATCAATTCTAATGCAATTAGGTGAAATACAACGATGAGTAATTCCATTTATATGTAAATAAGTCATAGCATCTAAAATTTCATACATCAAGTTTCCTATTGTCTTATAGCTGTAAAAAAGAATAAAATACATAAATATGGGTTTTACAACTTGAACATATTACGTATTACACATATGTTTTAATACTTCAGAAAACCAGTTAAAATATAAATTATGCATTTCTCGAATTTCTAAATAAAAAAGATAAAATTTATTATTATTATTATTTATTATTATTTCTAATAAAAAGGGAAAAAACATACTTTTTTAAATCAATTGAAGTATTTTGTAAGTTTTCCTGGTAATGTTCACTAACTATCATCACTCTTTCTAAAAAAGAAAATACTAGTTTTGAAAAGATTGGTTAAATTAAATAAAATTTTCCCTCAAAAACTTGTACACAATTAAAAGAGCAGTAAAATATGTACATCTACAGACAAAATGGCTCATCTCTAGAAGTGGGTTCAATCGTCAAGCGAAGAAGTAGCGCAAAAGTGCGCCTAAATATCAAAGTGAAGTTCGCAACAAAAAATTCACCAGGAGGCCAACCTGAACCCATTTCTAGAATTTTACCGAAAAAATTTATAATTTTACACATTTTTCTAAGAGCAATACTGAAAAAAATCAGGTGCTTATGTAGTATCCCGTCGACTGTGTCACTATATCCAAAGAATATTACCAAATTTTATAGACTGTGCCACTGAATCTGACCGTAGCTAAACATTCAATGGGATATTACAAAAGAATCAAAACTCATTTTTAAAAATATGACAAATTATTAAATTTCAAGTTGAAGAGCTTTATCTACTTTTTAACTTTTTCAAAGGTAAATTTGTAAGGTCCAGTACAGGGCCGCCATAACTCTACTGGGCCCCCCGACAAAATTTTTTCACGGGCCCCCTAACTTTTTAATTTTTTGAAGTATAATAATGAATTTACATTTCACAAAGTATCCCTTAAGTAAAATATACAGGGTATCTCAAAAGGTCGAGTAGAAACTTTGCATGCATGTCTGTCTCTGTCATGCCATGACCAACAAGATTTTCATAGGAACCCAAGTCCGCTAGAGGACAATGTTTGCCAGCGAAGGAGTAGCATTTACTATTACTTTATTCTACTGAAAACTTCAATTATTATCAGTGGCGGATCCAGGGGGGGGCAACAGGCCTTTTGCCCCCCCCTTGGCCCCAGGTACCTTTTTAAAAAATTACAGTAAGAAAAGAAAAAAACGGACATCCGAAATTCGATCAAGGTATACAAAAACAAGTTAAAACCCTGTTTTATTGGGTCAAATTTCCGAAAATTTTCTGGGAGGACCCCCAGACCCCTTTTGTATTTAAAACTCAAATATTCACAACTTCTTCACATTTAGCTTAGGGGACATCCATTAATTACGTGAGGTCAAAAATGGGGGGGGAGGGGTTTGGAAAAATCTCCCCAAATCTCACCAAGGGGGGAGGGGGTCAATTAAAATCTCACGTCAACTTTTTAAATTAGAAATTATACGATTTTCTATTTTTTTAGTATGAAAAAGTTGTAGATAAATCTCACGTGAGGGGGAGGGGATGGTCCAGCAAAATCTCACCAAGGGGGAGGGGGGTTCAGATTTTGGAAAAAAACACCTCACGTAATTTATGGATATCCCCTTATGAAAATCCTACACGAAAATGTAAACATGAAATTCGGGTTTTAAGTACGAAAACTAGTTAAAAACCTGTTTTTAGAGTCAATTTTTCTAAAAAAATCTTCTGGAGGAGGGCCCCCAGGCCCCCCTTTGGTACATCAAACTTAATAAATTACTCACAACTTCTCTTATTCAGTACTTTTTTAAGACGCAAATTATACTTAAAATGTGTTACAAAGTTTCATTAAACCTATTTAATATGTATGGGAGGAATAATTTTGGGCCCCTCCTGAAATAAATTTCTATAGTATAAGCCAATGAAGGGGAATGGAATGTCCACGAGAACAGTTAATCATTTGTTAACCCTGCCCATTGTTGTTTTTTGGTAAACATGATAATGACTAACTTTTTAGAGTTCAGAGGATATATTTGGAGACTCTTTCCAAATAAAAATCTATATACGCCTCTGGAGTGATAAAAAAGTATGGGAAGAATATTGGTGACCTGTGGAGCAATCAGTCTCATCGGGCCGGGCCCACCCTAAAAATCGGGCTTTGGCTTTGGGTACCAAAACGAGTTAAAACCATGATTTTTAGGGTCAAATTTCCAAAAAATTTCTCTGGGAAGACCCCCAGATCCCCTATTTGATATTCAGAATATATTTTTTTCTATTTTGTTTTACATTTTTATACCATACATAAAAATGCGAATCTGTCCTATAAATGCATTAAAAAAGTACATAAAACCTATGAGGAAGCTTAGGAATAATTTTGGTTCTCTCCCTCGTTGCAGAAATCTAGTTTTTCGCCTGATAATGGCTTTTTTGAGGATATTTTGGTTCCTTTAGAAAGAAATTTATATTTACGCCACTGCCATCTAGAGCAGTGATGACCGCTCATCTTAAGAGTCTCTCTGGAAGGATGGAGCATTAAAATGCTATGCCCCGATCCCAACTAAAATGTTCAAAAATGAGTCAAAAGACTACTTTTTAAGGTAAAATTTCTAAAAATTTCCGGGGGGAGGACCCCCAGGCCCCCTTTTTCCCTTCGACGTCATCAAAGTACTTTCAATAATAGACTCAAATTTTCAAAGTTTTTCTGGGGAAGAACCTCCAACCTTCTTAAAATGTGGTTGCCCCCCCCTTAGGTCCAGGCTGGATCCGCCACTGATTATTATTACAGATTCGGGGAATTATCCTGCTCCATCTACTAGAAGGGGGGACTGGGGGTCCTCCCCCAGAAATTTTTGGATATAAAAGTAAAATAAAACCCACTTTTTCAACTCGTTTTGATACACCTCATCCGAATTTCGGATATAGGTTTTATGGTAGAATTTGTGCGTTTTCACGAAATAAGATAAGGTTGTAATAATGGAGTTAGAAGTACCAAGGGGGTCTGGGGGTTCTCCCCCAGAAAATTTTTCAAAATTTCACCTTAAAATAACAGGGTTTTAACTCATTTTGGTGCATAAAATGCCATAGCAAGAAATATCGGTAGCTTTTTCCAGTGTGCGGGAAGTGGTCACGTAGGGAAGGGGTTGTGTTATCCACTGTTTCAGAATTTTATTGCAGATGAAACTTCTGAAAAAGAGACCGACCACTTTTGAGGAGCAGTCCGTTTCGGGAACTGAGTACGCGATTCAATTCAGCGATTTCAATTTTTTTATTTGGAAAATAAAAAAAACATCTAGCACAGACTTTGACTAAAAAAACAAGGTGGAACTTGTGGGCCCGGGCCCCTTAAAGCTCCGGGCCCTCCAACAATTGTCGGGTTTGCTAGCACATACTTTGACTAAAAAACAAGGTGGAACTTGTGGGCCCGGGCCCCTTAAAGCTCCGGGCCCTCCGACATTTGTCGGGTTTGCTGCCCCCTATGGGCGGCCCTGGTCCCGTATACTGGTTTTGAATCACTCCAAAGAGCTTAATATGGTTATGAAAAAGGAACATTACTTAATAACAGCCAGATTAACATGACAAATGGTTGAGCACCCTCTATAATTTTAGCTATGAGCAAGGGCCGATTAAAGGGGGGAAGTGCCCGAACCTGGTTGGGAGAAGCCACTCCCAGCTTCTATAGATGCAATAAATAAGGTTCGGGTAAGTTTCGGTTAGGTTCGCGGGAAGGTTACAACTTTTTCCAGGTCCGGTTTTAAGTCTCTAAAACCTTAACAGTGCTAGTTTTAAGGATATCATTTGAAAACAATTTATCTCCCAGGGAGGCTTTACTGTAAATTGAATACTTCATCTATCCGCCCCTTCCCACAAAATTGCATTAATCCGCCGCTG
Organism: Tetragnatha versicolor; assembly: GCA_024610705.1. Lineage (NCBI taxonomy): Eukaryota > Metazoa > Arthropoda > Arachnida > Araneae > Tetragnathidae > Tetragnatha > Tetragnatha versicolor. The sequence goes on along the minus strand of JANDEH010000010.1, from coordinate 51,226,404 downwards.
GCTATGAGCCACCACTGTTGTTTAATTATAAAGTTATCAAGAAGAGATGATTATTAAGAGTTTATCAAATACTTGGTACAGATGGGATAAGCGTCGACCATGCCAAATGGAAGACTACTTGGCGCTGTATCATGGCCGAGCGGCAGGTCGCCCGTTCCGGCCGCCATGTTTCCCCACGACTCACTCAAATGAAGATTAACCAAAGAAAAAGGATGTTATAAAAAGTTATTACGATTTCAGTATAACGATGCACGCTCTGTATCCAGGAGATACATATTTTCATCCCCAGTAATTATTTAATTTAAAAATAAGAACAAAATTATATTTTGGACGTGAAGATTTGACGCATGCGTATTTCCGATGGTTTGCAAGATTCGAAATTCTGTGATCCGAAATAAAGGAAGAACAATATTATAAATAATATTATTATTAATCATAAAATTTAATTGATTTAATAACTAAAAACAATTAATCAAACTAGTTTTTGTCTTTATTTGAATCATCCGGGAATAGTGACGATGACAACGTTCTGAGTAGTCACATTGTTGTTTTGATCTTGTATGGTAAAACATGGCGGTCGGAACGGGCGATCGGCACCTCGGGCGTGATAAGCGCCAACTAGTTGGCGACCGCTTCGCGATCGCCAAATGGTCGACGCTTATCCCAGCTGTACCAAATACTTTTATACTATTTAGATTTAGATACCTTAATAAACAAAACTTTGCTTACCATGCTTTCCTCTCTGCACATCTAAATAAGAACACAGATTTTTATGCATAAGCAACTTAAGCTTTTGAAATCTACCAAGGATCCGGATTGAGTTAGGAGTCAAAGGAAGTCCATTTATTCCACACACATCTATAGCATGAGCTGAAGCAAAAAAAGTCCAGGCACCTAGCACAGGTGGATTTCTTTTGTTGGTCATCTGAAAAAAATATTACACGAGTAAGTTCCTTAAAAATTTTTAAATTAATTCTATTAAAAAACAAGAAAAAAGCTGAAAAAATTCTATTACAAAAAGTAATGATACATATATTGCGCAGCAAAACGAAAAGTTTTTCAAAGAAATTAAGTGTTATCAGGGGTAGAAGTGACCAAATGAAAAAATATAGGATTTTTCAAAAAAATATATAGGACAAAAATAAATTTTTAATAGTTTGGTAACAGGGCTAATAACATATTTGTATCAGTTTTAAGTGTTTGGTATTTAGGCTTACAACTACAAATTTACTTGTACTTAGCTACAAAAATTGGCTAGAATAAGAGTCACGCTATACATTGCAACTAAATACTTTCACGAACTTTCGAAACAAAACCTAAGGTATTTAATTTAAAAATACTTTTAGTGATTTGTAGTCATTTAATCTATATAACACGACAAGCAAAAATGCATGAATGGTAAATCTAAAAAAATTCTTACATTTTTGTTTTTAAAAATTCCCAGTAATTTTAAAACAAAAAAACATTAAGAGAAAGATTGTTTTCCTGATGAAAAAAAATTTTGAACAATAAAAGCAAACTACTTTGCTTTCTTACATAATAGCAAGCAATTTAAGTGGTTGATCTTTTAATATGCCTGTTAAACCTGTCCATATTTGGGACACATGTAAACACTTCTCCAAAATTAAGTTTTGAAGTCAAGAATATCGACATCAGACAGTGGCGTAGCCGGATCGATCCCAGTTGATGGGTACGGGTTGGCGATATATGACGTAGTCAGAGATAGATGGCCAAGTCTGGCGATCGCGAGTGGAATGACGAACGCTTTGCGCGATTCGTACAAAATGACGTAAGAATGCGCTCTTGTGTTCTGCGTTGTATTGTAACATTCCGAAATGGCCAATTGAAGAGTGATGACGCAAATGACTCGGAAAACCAATCAGCTGTCATGTTGTGCTTAGGGATCTAAAAAATCGTTTCATTCGATTCCGGAATTGATTCTTGAGGCTTGATTCCAACCTAGAATCGATTCCTTAGGGCCAGTATCGAAAAAGTAGGAAGGATAATTAGTAAAATCAAGTATAATTAGTTAATACGGATATTATACTTAAAAATACGGATATTATAAGAGATAAAAATAATATATAATAATATAAATATATAATAGTAATAGTAATATAATAATCATAATAATATAACTATAAAATAGTAATATAATAATAATAATAATAATAATAATAATAATAATAATAATAAAATATAAATATAAAAAAATAATATAATAATAAAAATATATAAAATAGTAATAATAATAATATAAATATAAAATAGTAATATAATAATAAAAATATATAATAATAGAAAAATATATAATTATAATATATTATTATAATATCTAACTTAATACAGATAATTATTAGCAAATTTGTTAAGTACGATTCCTAAGATTCCATTTCTGCTGGAATCGATTCCTTCAAGGGTTCGATTCCGGAATCGATTCCTTCAGTAAATATTAAGAACTTAGTTGTGGCAATCGCGTTGAATATGCGCGGATTTCAAATATTACGATGTCTCTGCGCATTTCAAAACAGTTCTTTTGTTTTGGAAGGCAGATATGTGTAAGCTTTCAGTACGGGAATATATGGTATGTTATTTGTGTTTTTTATTACTTAAAATGCATTTATGAAGAGTTATTAAGTTGAATTAGGATATTTGTATAAGTATTTTACTATATTAAGAATATTTGCCGGAACCTTAATATTCAGCAAAGCGTATTGAAATACATGCGTAATTATGCGTATCTTATAAGGGTAATTAATCTTTGAAATTATGTCATTTCTTAATTTATCGGACGAGAAACAAGACGTCATAGTTAGATTAATATTGCATCATAGTATATTTAAGTCTTGAAAATTCGTCAATCAAGTGATAAATACTTTAAATTATGTTATAATATGTATAAATTGTTTCCTTATTACGTTTAAGTAGTTTAGACTACGTTTTTAGCTGTCTGCAGCTTGGAATTTGGCGCCTTTCGATTTTGGCGACAAAAAAAAACTTAGCGCCAAAAAACGCGCCAAGACGTACCCATGAAATAGGATTTTACCGGCGTAGCCAGAAAAAAATTTCGGAGGGGGATGTTGATATTTCGGGAGGGGATATGGGGTATTTTTAGTGGTTTTCTATGGTCTAAAAGGAAATTTTCTGAGTTTCGGGGGGATAGATCCCCAAATCCCCCCCTCTGGCTATGCCCCTGACATCAGACACGAAAATCGCAATCGTGAGATAATATAAACTTGTTTTTCTGCCCTCATTGAATCTAAAAAAGCAACTTTATAGGAAAAAACCCAAAAAATAATTGAAAACTCATTAACTTTTAGAAGAAATCCAGACTGTTATATGATTTTAGGACTACTACATGATCAACAAAAACTTCCTGTAATAATTATAAACTATAAAGCCATCTAAAATTTAAAATTTTGGGCCATTTAGTAAGTATTAAAAATATTTTCAAGGATATTCAAGATATCAAGCTTAAATTTTGAATACTTGATCTCAAAAGTAGGGTCATTTGATGGAATATAGGATTATTTTTTGAAATATAGGATATATAGGATTTATAGGACGCTTTTTTCATGTTTTTTGAGAATATAGGATTTATAGGAAATATAGGACGACTTCTACCCCTGTGTTATGGATATAATTTAAAGTTTAATAAAAAATAATTGAATATTTTCTCACAACAGATTTTGATAACATCATGCAGGTAGTGCCACACGTTTTAAAAACTATAAATTAATCATTAAAAAACTCATTATTATGATGTTATTGTTGACATTCTAATCTAACATAAACAAGAGGCGTTTGAGCTTTGAGCGGAGCAGACGACATCCATCCAAAATGAAAGAAAAACCGGAAACTGGTTCTTCATCAAGTTACAGTCACAAACATTACATAATAAGATTCATTTTTGGAGGGGGACGGATGGCCGGTTGGGTCTGCTCACTGCCTTTCACGCCAGCAGTATGTATACTGTTTCCGTCGTCAGTTCGATTCTGACCTCGCCCCTGGGTGTATTTTCCTTCTTCTTTGTGTCAGTAAAAATTCTGTTGTGTCTGTCTTACTTGACGAAGGTGTATAAGCGAATCTTTGAGATGAAGCACACATACCGGAAAATATATGTTACCCCAAAAACCAAACCAAACCAAATCATTTTTGGACAGTTGACTTGGTTGGATGTTTAAACCATTTATCAATTAAAAGATTAATAGATCTTTTTTTTAACTGAATCATGTAGAGAATTTTAAGGGACGAAATGAAGGTTAACAAGAGAGAAACTATTGAGATTATTTTATATACAGAGGGAATACCAAGGTGGAAACTCTGAAGTGGGCAACAGCAGCAAAAGTCACTTCAACTCAAGCATGCTTTCCAAAGATAACTGTGTTTATATTATTAAATATTATTATATTTTGTTTGGATCCGTAGAAAGTTTGAAATGAGTGTTGGAAAGCTTAATAAATGAAGGAATGCCGCAATTTCGATTACCGTTCAACAGTATCTTTTAACTCGTGTTTAAGTTGAAAAATTTCTGAGCTGTTTGAGACATAAAGTTTAAGATAATATGAGAAATTAAAAATTTTACCTCAACTGCTGTCAAAATAAATTTACCATGGCTGCATTAGACAGACTTATAAAAGCTTCGGAAGCTCTTAAAGCTGTCCAGCCATGTGGTAATACGGAGGAATCAGCTCAAAAGTAAGAATAGCATGGTTTATTCACACCATATTTTGTTCAAGTTTCTAATACCTAGGTAATTTTCATACTATTGCATTTAAAAAAAATATTCTTAGTTAAAATCTTTGCCGCCTTTAGTGTCATGAATTCTCGTATACCTACTTGTGCAAATTATTCCAGTAATGTAGGTGTCAGCTAAAATACAGGTGCCGTGTATTATTGGCCTTGTAAACATTGGATATAATTTTTTTCAGATAGTTTTCTGGATAGAATAGTGGGTAATCTAAAGAACTCCAGACTATAACAACAAGGGGCAGGGACAACCCAAAGAAACCGAGCCTGGTCCCAATAATGGTGATAAATATAGTGAAGTCTAGCAACCTAGTTCTATAGAAGTTGAATTGCTTATAAACAGCATTGTGATTGGTTACCCCAAATTGTGTACAGCTTTCTTCTACGGGTGCAGCAAACTTTTGAAATACTTTTTCACCCGATGGGCCATAACTTAGCAGTGTTCGCAGTGAACTGTTGTCAACCTGAGTCCCAGAGACCCACTTAGGAAAAAAATGTGGGTCAGGAAACAAAAAAATTGAGTCCCTAAAATTTTATGGGAAAGATGTTTTTTTAAACAAACAAAAACACTAATAATATTCCACAAATTATTATAAAATAAGAAAGTATTGATTTATTCTTACAAATTCAATCTCTTTTGACAAATTTTTTTGCTCGCACTATATCATTTTTAAATTTTCATCTTTTGAACCGGACCCTTGCAAAGATAAATATCATCGATCATTAAATTACTGATTAGTTCTCCAAATTATTTCTTAGGCTTGTCTTTACACGATTTTGATTTTAAAGCAAACAATCTAGTAACACTGTTTGCTGTTTTTTGATATGAGATCGCTTATTGTTATCGATTGGATAATGTTATCAGTTTAGTCTCGGACAATTGCGATCACATTAAGCGGACTTGACTGTAATTTAAATCCATAAGTAAAATCATCCATAATTTTAAGGTCTCTAAATTTTTGTCCATCCTAATGTAAGACATCTATTGTATAAATCAGGGGTTCTCAAACTTTCACAACGTCACAACTCACTTTTTATATACAAAATCTAGCTCAACCCACCTCATATTAAGTAAATTAATTCCCCCCCCCCCCCAGCAAGGTTGAGCTTCGTGCAGGTGGGGTTTGGTCCCATTTTGTTTTTGGGGTTTGCGTTTGGTCACCAATAATTAATTATATGCATTTATCGAAATTAACTTTTTAGAAAATTAAAATGTGGAATATTTGAACCTGAAACGAATTTTCCGAAATTTTACTCTTAAAAATAGGGCTTTAACTTGTTTTTAGCAATTTGGGATAAATAGCAAGTACAACATCATTTCCCAAGAAAGTTCTTAAAATTTCTATTGCTTCCCCCCAGCGTACCTGAAAAAAGTGCCCGAACATACGAACCTGGTTCGGGGGAAGCCCCTTTCAGCTCCATAGGTAAGGATGTAAGGTTTGGGCAAATTTTATTAGGTTCGGGGGAAGGTTACAACTTTTTCCAGGTCCACCCCACAGTGGGGAGAAAACGTTCAAAAACCCTAATTTAAAATATTATTTGAATAACACATCAATTTTGCATTATCAGCACATTAAAGTAACACACATATCTATTTTACTTTGATTGGTTCTTTGCGTACGACACCGAGTAGGGCATTTTTTTCTTATTCCTCTTTTTTATTTTTCTTACTACGTGTATAAAAATTTGATAAATTTCAAAAGTAAACAACACGTTTGTAAAAATTATATTTAAGGCATTCTACATTTTCAAAATCTTGTCGTGACCCAAAGTTTGAGAACCTCTAGCTCTAGTATAAATAATTTGACTGTAAATATAAAAATATGTTTTCGCAATTTATTGATTGTTGTAAGTAGTACTTTAACGTATTGTCCCCTCGACCATTCAGCAGTACAGTTGTAGAACAGTCAATGAGATTTGATGATGTTTTCAAATTCAGCGACATGGTTGACGGGATAATACATAAGAACCTTGTAATCTTTTTATTTTTTTGAAGATTTTTTATTTTGCAGAAGGAAAGAAATGAATAATAACAGCAAGGAAAGAATTATGAACTGCAGCATTGTAGTTGATGCAATATGCTCCAACCAACTAAGGTACGAATTCTCTTTTTGAATTGTGCTAGTAAAAGTTTAGCAACAGCTTAGAAAGTACCTTTTAGAACTTCCTCAACCTTTTAAACGCTATGACCCTTTTTTAAATTGAGTATTCTGCTAAACCCCTTGTAGTTATTTTTGAAGTTGAGGAATACTACCCCTTGCTTCGCTAAGGTACGAATTTCCTTTATTGAATGAGCTAGTAAAAGTTTAGGAGCTGCATGGAAAGAACCTTTGAAAACCTTCTCAACTATATTGATTCTGTCTCTTTTTAAGCTTAAGGGGTCATCCATAAATTACGTGAGGTCAAAAAGGGGGGGGAGGGGTTTGGAAAAATCTCACCAAATCTCACGAAGGGGGGAGGGGGGTCGATTAAAATCTCACGTCAACTTTTTAAGTTAGAAATTATACGATTTTCTTTTTTTAAGTATGAGAAAGGAATACACACAGATAAGATACTGCAAATTATTTTTAAAAAGTTGTAGGCAAATCTCACTTGGGGGGGAGGGGGGTCCAGAAAAATCTCACTAAATCTCACCAAGGGGGGAGGGGGGTCCAGATTTTGGAAAAAAACTCCTCACGTAATTTATGGATGACCCCTAAGCTGAGTATTTTGCTGACCTTTAATTATAATGTTGGATTTTTTTATAAAATCCATAATGATTGTAATTTTTTACTTATAACAATTATATGTATTAATTAAGTTACAGAAGAATAATTGCACAATACTTAAAGTAAATGGTTTCACTAAAATAGTCTAAGTTGTCTGAGATTGATTTATTTTTACCTTATAAAGTCGACTCTGCTTAATGTGATCACGGTTAATGATATCAAAATCACCCAAATTTATTTTTAGGGTAGTACAAATGGGGGACCTGGGCCCTCCCCCAGAATTTTTTTGAAAATTTCACCAAAAAAAACTGTTTTAACTTGCTTTGTTTTAGTCCGATTTTTGGGGGGTCAAGAACCCCCTTTATATAAACCCCAGTTACAAGATTATCAATATTGAGATGTGTATCCCACTTATACACAGGGGCAGTGTTTAGATTTTAATCGAAAAGACTGGTTCGATACTTCATTTTATTAATTTTTATTCTGGTAAAGAACTGTTCACATTTATATGTACTACCAAATGCGCAGATCGTTTGTCTTGCAAATGCTTTTGGTGGGGGATATTTTCTCCTGCTAGGTATGTGCTGTATAAATCACTGAGCTCCATGTCTTCAAAATGCAAGTCTTCCTTAAGCTCGCTGAACTTCATTTGCATGTGTATTTAGAGCTTCCTCTACGTTACTTTTCAAGGGAGTAGAAAAAAAATTGAAAAAACTACCAGCGCTTTTAAAATCAGAATATCTATTTAAAATTTTTTCCGATAGGGATTTTAGTAACATATTCAAATATTCACATATGCTACTAAGATTTGCAGCATGATGGAGCATAACTAAAGTCAATATTTTCATGACTGGATAGAGTTAAAAAATGATATCAGCTTCCAGAGCGCATTTGATTTTACCACCAGATCCCCTATAAAATTTCCTCTAAAGTGATTTTTCGAGTTCAATTTTTAAAAAGTTCTGCTGGCCAGAACAAAGGGCAAGGGGGGGCCGGAGGTTGCTCATATGTGGTCTAGCGCTTCATTATCCTTAAACTCAGACTGACTCAGTATGAGTCACAGTTGCACTGTTATTGTTCTTTGTTTGATTGTAAGAAAAAGAAAGCAATCGATTATTCGCATACATTAAAAAAAACATTTAAGGAGAACCAGAATCTATCAATCCATGCTCCTTGTGATTGGGGATAGGATATCACACCATCATCGCCTTTTAGATGTTCCTGATGAGTTTGATTTTCCCTTGTTTGCTGGAATTCATAGTAATTTCAATGGTTTATTGTATATTAAAGTGGAAGGATATATGCCTCTTCTATGTAAAATTTTGAAAAACTGCGATACGAAAAACCATACGGAACACTTGAATGTTTGTGAAAATCTGACACATGCAACTTCCTTATTGCGATCACTTTAAGCGGAGTCTACTGTATATGTTTTTTTAATCTTTTCAATCCTAAGGTGCCTTAGGTTGCTATTGCATCCTATTGAAAATTTGTGGCCTAGGACTAAAAGTGTTAATTATAATTTTTTATGATGATTTTTTATCATTTTAATATATGAATGTTTTATGCTTTAGTTCTGTTCATTTATAATAAGTTTTTCTCTAGGGGTTCTACAGATTTTCCGAAATTCTTAGGGCTTGCTATGGATACATTCTTACTCTGCTGTGATGATGAAAATTCTGATGTTCGACTAATGGCAGATGAATGTCTAAATAGAACAATAAAAGTAATGGCTTATTGCAAATGACTAGTAATAAATAACTCTTGCACCCTGTTTAAAATGTCACACTTTTTTAAAACTATCTAATACTTATGCATAGAATAGTCAACCTTTTTCATAAAATGCTCTTTTTGTAGACATGTTTAGATACCCATCTAGGAAGAATCTTAGTTGAGCTTTTTAAAGAGATTAAGAAAAATGGTGCTGCACGGAGTCTTAGAGCTGCTCTCAGCAGGTTCGGTGACATTTGCCATTTAATTCGACCCCAAAAGTTCAGGTATGGCCCGTGTTTATATTGGTTTAATAATTTTATTCTATAAGGTGTTGTTCCAATCAAAAGTATTGTAATTGCTAATAAGTGGTTTGGAAAGTGTATTCTTCAAATTCTTTGATACATTGTTTAGTTTATTAGGAAAAGTTTACTTCATTTAGATATGTTGTGAGGTAATTACAATGTGCCATCTTTTCTTTGCTTTTTCAGACCTTATACCGTTAATTTAGTCCCAGCATTAGTTAAAATATCTCAGCGTCGGGAGGAGGAATCAGTTCAAGAGACTCTTGCTATTGTCGTTACCAAGTTTATGCCTGTATTAGGCCAATTCACAGTCGACAAAGATATCAAAGTAAGTAATCAAACTGCATTGTTTCATTAACATCCTTTAGAATTTAACTCCTTGTAAGTAGAGTAGACATATCAAGAGATCAAATTTCCCCCTCCCTCTCTCTTTTTCCAATGTAATGTCACATTGTTGAGGCCTTAAGACCCTCCCCCTCAACAACCTCATTATAATGCTTTTGTCCTCAAGGTAATGTGGTAAATCCATGCTCTTCTTAATACAAAGAGTGTAAATGTTCGTTTTTTATTATGTATGGGTTTTTCTTGCACTATTCAAAAGTTTAAAAGCCTTTATCAAATATTAATCCATGTTAAACAGTTTCTGTCTCACTATCCAATGTATTTATTATTTTGCAAAACATCTAAAATTTGTTAAATATTGGCTAACAAAAATTCTTGGCCCATTTTTTTGTTGATAAAATAATTTTCTTAAAGTGCTATTCCAATCAAAAGTGTTGGGACAGAATTGGAATCATACTGAAATTGGGCAACATTTATAATGTGTATAATTTTAAATTTATATCAAATTGTTGCAAAGTTTTACTTTTATTCCTAAAATTTCAGATGCTCTTGAAAGCTTTTCTTCCGAATCTTACTGTAAGCTCTGCGAATATCCGCCGAGCTGCCGCAACATCTTTAACCTGTATATGTCAGTATTCTAGGCGACCTTCTTCTTTCTTTGGTTGGATTTTGATAGCCTTATTTGGTAATCAATGACTTTCTTTGTGTGTTTTTCCAAAGTGGATCAATAAATTATTATCATTTCCCTAATCTTGTACCTAAAATTTACTTTGTTTCAGATCTAATCCTTCCAGTTCAAGTAGAGCATCCAGTTTATACTATTCTTGGTGTATTGGTGTGTCTTCGACATATTGTGCCACATTTAAGTGAAAGTATGCTGTTAATTAGCGCTAAAAATCAAGTTAGTATTATTCAACCTGAGGATGAAATGGGAGTTACTATAGAACACCTTTTAAAGGTAATAATTGTAGGATCATGTCCAACATCATTCATTGATGTTTTTAGCATTTATCTTACTGTGATTTGCTTGATCTTTGCAGGTGTATGAGATTTCTCTGTATTTCACTCACCATCCAGATCATAATGTAATTACAGCTACATTGGAAACTTTATTTCAATTGTTAAAATGTGCTTCAAATGTATTGCAACAGGTTCTTGTATCACCTTTTGGAATTACTAAGTCTTTGATATTTGATGTTCCTAAGTTGAGTCGAACTATGAGTGAAAGTAATTACCGTTACTTAAATCATAATTTTTTAAGTGTATTAGTGTTGCTTATCAAAAAGTTTTCTGTAGACTTTTATTTACAATTTTTAGTACTTTTAATTTATGATTATGTTTAAATTTACGTAATTTACCTACAGTAAATCTTGATCTTTAATGAAAATAATTTCACAATCAATTTGAAAATAATTATATACTTTTTATAATTAAAAATGTATTATAACTATGTGATAACTTCTTCTAATCACAATTTCATAGTTATTCTTATAGCTACAGTTTTTTAACCTAAATTCTGTAAGAATTTTCAAAACATAAGTCCTTTTAGAATTTAAATTTTAGCATTGCTTTCCTTTTCTTCTCAGCCATTGTGGGCATTTTATTGGGTTGTCCCATAAGTTGTTACTTTTTACGAAGTTTTGTCTTTGAAAATTTTTTATGAAAAACTGGTAATAGGTGGAGATATCAAACAAAGGGGATTTCGATATATGTATAGTTATGAACATAATGTGTGATTTTGGTAGTTCTCGTGATATTATTTCTTTTCAAAATGGCGGTTTGAAAAAAAGACCAAAAACGACGATTTTCGCGTTATTTTTTTCTTTTGTTAAAAAAACTAGGAAGAACACATAATTCATGGCTAAAAAAAGTTTAACTGCATATTTGAAATGTTAAGATTAAGATGCCATAGTTTCAAGATGATTCGATAAGTTTAAGGTAGGAAATTTTGACTTTAAAACTTCATATATTGGTAATTTTGCGTGTTTTTTAAAGCACACCTATTGTTTTTCTAAGCAGCTGGTATGAAGCAAGTTAAAGGCAGATGTTTTTTGAACCATTATGATTGTTTCAACAGTTTAAAAATTGAAAGCCTTTTTTCATAATGTAGTTTAATTGATTTATTTCTAAATTCGAACGAGTTGTTTTTATTGTAGTGTTTTCGTATGAAGCAAATAATTGCTCTGTTCGCTTAGCATAAGTTCATCGAGTGTAATTCTGATAAGCTAAAACGTTGCGCGCTTGAATATTGCGCACTACTTTCTGTACTTAATTTCAGATATAATTTAATATATATTGCATATTTTGAATACTTGGGTATTTCGTAAGCTTTTTTATTGATTTTGATGCTTTTTTTCGTGAAAATTTCTTCGAAATGACTAACATTACTGAGTTAAATTTCTTGGAAAGATGTTATGTTTGAGACCGAAATTTCCTAAGTTAAACTTATCGAATTATCTTGAAACTATGAAATCTTTAACTCTAACATTTCAAACATACAGTACATCTTTTTTAGCCATGAATTATGCGTTCTTCCTAGTTTTTTAAACAAAAGAAAAAAATTATGCGAAAATCGTCGTTTGCGGTCTTTTTTTCAAACCACCATTTTGAAAAGAAATAATATCACGAGAACTACCAAAATCACACATTATGTTCATAAATATACATATATCAAAATCCCTTTTGTTTGAAATCTCCACCTATTGCCAGTTTTTCATAAAAAATTTTCAAACACGAAACTTTGTAAAACGTAACAGAACTTATGGGACAACCCAATATTAAGCTCAGATCTCACCTCTCTTTATAAATATAATTTTATAAAGAATATTTTAATACTAATATCAGACTGCCAGCTTTGGAAGTGTCGCTAGTTTCAGTATTTTCTTTTATTAGTTAGACTACTTTCTATTCTTTTGCTACTTACCCTTGATACATTTTCCATCAGGTCAATCTAGTATAGTCCCATCTTCAGCATCTATTGATGAATCTTGTTTGGAAGACGATCATGATATTTTCATACCCACTAAGAAAAGTTTGTTCCCTATGCATTTAACATTTCTTTATTAACTTAAACATAAGCTTTTAATACATTCTCAATTCTGACCCATGAGATTTTAAATAAATCTTAATTTCTTTTAGTTGATGATCAATTGTCTTGTTGTGAAGATGACACAAAAAGCAACTTTGATGCCAGTGTGGCTAGCACATCTTTAAGTTTAGATGGAGATTCTGAAGATATATCGGATCACTCTAATGTCCAGTTAAGACCTGATAGTGATGAAACTTATTGCTTCTTAAATAGTGAAGGTACTGCTTACTTTTGCATAAATTTCTTTAAATTAATCGTTTTCAGTTTTGCTGTTCATTTCATTGGGTTGAAAATTAATTAAGTTTTCAAATTTTTTACACAATAGGATAGAGGTTAAAAGTTGCATGGGAGTTGTCAAATATGCTCAATGAATCATGCAATTCATTTGTAAACCAACAAGTGATGTAACTATTCATGTAGTATAATAACACTGGGGAACAGCCATTTCGTTGTCTTAGAACTGTGACTGGTTTTTGAATCACTTTTGGCCCCTGAATCCAAAAGTAACTGTAGTTTTTGTCTGTCACGTCCACTTTTTTGGCAAACAGCCCCGCCCCCTTTTTACGTTTTTCAATGACTTAATGACTTTGAATTCGATTTTCAGGGTCAAAAATCATTACTTTAGTCTTTAAATTACACCCGAGAGGACAAGAATGGTTAAAGTTTCTAAAATATGAAAATTTGTGGCCAATGGATAGGTTTAAGGGGTTATTACCCCCTTAAAAACGCAAAAAAATTGTTAAAAATGATAGTTTATTTTACGCTATTTCTTACTCTTATTTTTTACGCAATTCCTTTTCAAAAGATCCTAACCCATCACCAAGGACCCAAATTTAATGAAAATTGGCCGCAATGATTTTTACAAAAAGCGGTTGAGGCATTAGCGCCCCCGAAGCACCCGCGGTATAGTTCGGAATACTCTCTTTCGCTTAGAGGACGTGAACACCTCAACCGCTTTTAGTAAAAATCATTGCTGCCTATTTTCATTAAATTTGGGTCCTTGGGGAAGGGTTAAGACCTTTTAAAGAGGAATTGCGTAAAAAAATAAAGAGAAAAAACCCTGAAATGCAAAAAAGTAAGGTTATAAAGGATTGAGGTTATTTTAAGCTTTTCTTACTCTTATTTTTTATGAAATTCCTCTTTAAAAAGGTCTTAACCTTTCCCCAAGGACCCAAATTTAATGAAAATAGGCAGCAATGATTTTTACTAAAAGCGGTTGAGGTGTTATCGTCCCCGAAGCGAAAGAGAGTCTTCCGAACCCTTCCGCAGGTGCTTCGGGGGCGCTAATGCCTCAACCCCTTTTTGTAAAAATCATTGCTGCTTATTTTTATTAAATTTGGGTCTTTGGGGATGGGTTAGAACCTTTTAAAAAGGAATTGCGTAAAAAATAGCGTAAAACAAACTCTATCATTTTTAACAATTTTTTTGCGTTTTTAGGGGGTAATAACCCCCTAAACCTATCCATTCACTAAAAATTTTCGTATTTTAGAAACTTTAACCATTCTTGTCCTCTCGGGGTAATATAAAGACTAAAGTAATGATTTTTGACCTTGAAAATCGAATTCAAAGTCATTAAGTCATTGAAAAACGTAAAAAGGGGGCGGGGCTGTTTGCCAAAAAAGTTGACGTGATAGAAGAAAACTAACAACAGTTTTCTAATCAGTGTGCCCATTGAACTCTAAAACAGCCAAAAAATCTAAGTCAACAGAAATTATGATAAAAATTGTTCCCCAGTGTAATTTTGTCTAGTAAATGGTCCCGTAGATTGTATGCAGACTTTGTTATTCTATCCTGGTATAATTTGATTTTTTCATCTTTATTTTACCCTATGATTGTCCTTCTCATAACAATAAAGCTTTTTCTCGAGTCTATAATTCTTCAATGATAAATTAAAATCATTTCAGGTAAAAAGAAAGTAAGTATATTGAAAAAAGGTGCTAGCGATGAAAATATGCTTGATACAGATGATGAATTTTGGGATCACAGTGCGTCTACTCCATCACCTGGTCCTGTTACGAAGATGGAATTCAAGGTAATTAAGACTTCAATTTATTTTTAAACATGATGGTTTCGTATAAATTAGGTTTATCAATCTTGAGTAATGAAAAGGGAGTCTTTAATCTATCCTAATTCCTACAATTAATGATAATAATTCAATCCTACAGTTAATCCTAATCTTTCAATCCTACAATTTTTATCTCTTCATTGTTTATATTGAAGTAAGTATGGTTCAGTGAAGTAAAATCATAAAATTTTAGACGTTTTGCTGAAAAGCGCTGGTTTCCTTATAAAATTTTTTAGCCATTCATTTAATGATTCATTATTACATTTGTCCCTCTATATATTTTTTTCAGATCGGAAGCATTGGTTCTTACACTGATCAGGACATTCCTCTTAAGTATTGCTCAAGACTGTTGTGCTCATCTTTTTTATTAACTGGTACTCCTGAAGGCTGTATTCCTGATAAAAATGTTAGAATAAGTGTTAAATCCCTGGCTCTTGGATGTCTCAGCAGTGTTTTTTCTTTGTACCCAAGTGGATTCTTTTTACCTCTTCACAAAGATTCCAGTTGTCGAGGAGATGGGACTTCCACAGGTTTTAATGTTTGATTTACTTAAAAAACTTAGATTTATGCCATTAGTTTTCCTAACTTGATTACATTCATAATATCTTCAGTGTTTGCTTATTTTTAAAATTCCTTAATATAAATTTTGTTATACAGGGGATCAACTAATTTGGGATGTTGTATTATATGCGTCCCATTCAGATCCTCATCTTAAAGGTCAAGCATCTGTCATGATTGGATACTTTCTAGGAAGTGCTCTAAGAGAAAGTGGGGGTTGGTGGTCAAAATGGGTTGCTGATCATACTGACTTAAGTAAGTAGAAGGGAAAACAGGCTGTGGGAAGTAAACATTAAAAAGCTTCCTTTTGTAAACTACATTGGATAACTTTATTTAAAGGGTTATTGAATTATAAATTCCAATTTTGATTTTATATTTTTAATTTGTGCATTTTGTTGAATAATATTAACTTGGTACTTAAATTTTGAAAAGGAGAAGCGTTATTTCATCAGAAGCTATTATGGAGTTTAAATACTACAATAATTTTTCTAATATACCCTTTTCATGGTGCACATTAGTCTTTTATGAAATGTTTTATATCTTTGTATTTACCTATATAATTTGCTGCAAAATGTTTAATAGTGTGTTTTATTGCAGATGCTCCAACTTTACCTAGTCTTCTTTCAAAGCTGATATCAGTTGTAAAAGATGAATCTTCAGTTGCATCCAAATTAGGATTAGTTGGGATGAAACAATGTCTTAATCTTCTTCTAAATTCTGTGAATGCTCTAGAAAGCTTTCCGATTCTAGAAATTTTGCTGAAAGTCAAAAACAATTCCTATTGGCTATCAAAAGTAAGTGACGAATACTGGGTGTCCCAAAAAAGACTGACATTTTAAAAATCAATAATAACTTGAAAACTAAAAAAGGTAAAAATATGTGGTTTGTTGCATCCTACACCTAATAATAATAATATACAAGGAGGGGCAAATAATTAAAAGCCAGGCACCTCAACCAAAGGTCCCAAACTACACCTAAGACTCCCAGGAGTTGGATGTAACAAACCGCGTGTTTTTATCTTTTTTAGTTTTCGAGTTATTGGTTTTTAAAATGTCAGTCTTTTTTGGAACACCCTGTATTTTACTCAATGTTTTAATCATAATTTTTACAAATCTCAATTTCAGAACGAGTAAACACCATTTGTAGAAAGACTGCAATGTATTCATTTGATTAATCAATAAAAAATAAAAATTTTCCTCAGACCCTTTTTTGACTGAGTTTGTAAAATTGTATTAATTTATTTTTTTAGAGTTTTTATCAACCAATTTTCTAAACATTTTTACAGGTGGAACTTGCTGAATTAGTTTCATCTATATCATTTAAAGCTGTGAGTTACCTTGAAAGCAAGTATGTGTCTAAAAACTCTTTATGTGGCAAAACTTCTTATCAAAATAAAGTCCTGAATGATATTCTTATTCCATTGCTTGGAGATGAAGATGTTCGAGTTAGACAAGCTGCAGCAGCTGGATTTGTTAGGTAAGCATTTTTTTAAGCACCGTAATATTTTGGTGTAGAAGCTGAGAAAAATATCATCTGCTAAATTAAGGGAGTTGGATCCGGAACACATTGAATCCGGAGATTCTATTCTTTGCTGTTAGGGAGAATCTTTTTAAGTGTTCTTTTGGTGGTTGTAAGCACTCGTTAGATGATTACAGGCTTGCACAGGATGGGTTTTCCTTACTCATAAAGAGGCCGTTTTTATATGGAGTATACTTTTCTATATGAAGTTCTACTAAATGAAGTGACTAGGTAGCTTATAATAAAAAGGAGAGAATATATTTTTATGTTAAAAACTTAAAATATATACTTGTGTTATATACTTAATTTTTATTAATACAATAGTGATTCTTATGGTAATAATTTGTGTTTTTCAGATCAGTCTCTAAGCTTTTCTTCCCAATTGATCATCCAAACAAAGATCCAGTTATTGCAATTGCAAAAATATCCATTGACTCATATTTAGATGTTTCTTGTAAAAGCTCATTTAGTTCAACATTACCTCTTGTTCATGCCTTAGTGAAGCCATTTTCAGTTCATAATACTATTTCCTACAACTCAGTAGTTGATGCGTCATTATCAAAAGTTATAAATCTTCTGGTGACAACTTTAAAAACATGCACTAACAAGTATCTAATTGTAAGTTTATTTTTAATGAACGTATTATTACTACATATGTTTTGAGCAATGGATAAATATGACAATAGTTTGATTAATAATAGTTAATTTAGCAAATTAATACTTTAATTAGTTTATATTCTTACTTATTCTTATTTTAACTGTCTGGAGTCAACTTAGTTCATAATTTCAACTCAAAAAATTAGAATCTGTTGTTAAGGCTATCTTTCATTTTTAATGCATTAATAAAAGTACACTTGAATTTATGCATGAAAAATTTTTTTAGTATGGTTGTTGCCATGCTCTGAATTTGTTATCAGAGAAATATTTGGTAACGGTCTTCCCTGAAACTTGGACTTCTGTCATCTCTGATTTTAAAGAAGATCATTCACCATTTGAGGCTGAATCTGTATTTAGGTTTGTAGTTACTTTTTTTACAATTTTAAGTCATTATATGTGTGTTAAACTTAATTTATATTTTCAGTTAAAGAGAAAAACAGTGTTCATATTTTTGGTCTTGCATATTTGATAGGATATTTTTAAGCTTTTTAAAAAGTACAGTAAAACTTCCATATGAATTAAATAACTGTAATCAACTATTTATATCGAAAATTAAAATGCAAACATACTTTTCTTTATAGTTGCCTGATTGATGAAACTGCAACTCAGAGCTTGTACACAGACTTGATTTCACATTTAATATCCCTTATTACTAGTACGTCTTTGTGCCTTGACCTTGTTGCTCATCAACATACTCTTCAATTAGTTGGAAATCTGTTATGTGGTAATAACTTGGATTTATTTTTTTTTCAATTTTGTAACTATTGCAATAAATCTCTGGGTAACTTAAAAAAGCTTGTCATTTAGGTTGGTTCTACAATATGTAGATAATGTATTTTGCTTTTATTTGGAACTTATTCTAGTTAAATTAGTGTTTTTAATTGTTTTCAGGAATTTGGTACAAGTATTTTGTTGATAATCAAAAGAACAATTTAAATTCACAAGAAGTTAAGCCAGAATCATACATATCTTTCACAATTATGGATGTTTTTCAACATTTAATGAGGTGTGTATTTTTAAAATAGTTTTAAGTGTACTTGGTGTTTAGTATGAAATTTTTATACTTAGAATACTAAAAACATAAAAGCTGATGATATGGTTGTTAATAAACAATTATATCTTCCACAGAGTTTTAAACATATTTACTCACGTTTTGGATGAACAATATCCCATACAAATTAATACCCGTTCCCCTTTGCCATCTTTGCCAAATGCACCATCCTTAAGTCCCATTAAAAGAAAAAAAGGAAAGGAAGATAGCCCACCTGGAGGTAGTTTTGTTAAAGGATCTCCAATTAAAGCTATAGGTAAACAAATTCTTTTTTATGTGGTTAATTAATTCTACTATTCTTTACTAGATTGTTTTTATTTACTATATTTACTCTTTTAAAATCAAATTTTTATCACAATTTTATCTATGTGGATAAAATTGTTAGACTAGATTAGTGCAATGTTTTATAGGGCTCTAATTTGTTGTTCATTTTTTAGAAAAGGGTGAAATTGAAAGAGATCGTACTAGCAGTAGACTTGGTGGAAATATTGGCGTATTTCATAATTCTCCTTTATATATGAAACTTTTTGAAATTCTCAAAGGTGCTCATACAAGTTATAAGGTAAGAATTGTTGTGTGAATGCCAAAGATTATTTAAAATATACATAGCATTTGTGTCTTGCTCTTGAAATCTGTATTCACAGGTAAAAAAAGCACTTAATTATTATGATAAGATAATCCGATAATTAGATTTTACCTTTTAGGTGGGATGAGTTTAAGGGATTAACTTGTCAAATCTTAGACATCAATCAACCTTATAAGTTTGTCTGGGGCCACTCAATGTAGTTCATTTGCATTTTAAATCTGAAAACCAATTGCCATAAGAACCCATACACTGTCTTTTTCCACTAAGAAATCATTTTGTGAGGCATATATGTCTCTAGAAGAGAAGATATCCATAACCCTCATTAGTCCATTTTCTTTTCTTGATTCCATATCTCTCAACTATGATAGATTTTTCTAGCAATCATGAAAACATAACTACTGAATGGTTGGTCAAAAAGTTATGAATGGTTATACATGGTTACTAAATGATTATACACTTTAGTATTATATCATCTATGTGGACCCAAGTTTTTGTCTAGTAGTTTTGGAGTCTGTATACTTGTCTAAAACTGAAAATTTTCTTAATTTTGAATATCATTGCTTAAGCGTAAGCTATGTATCTGATGTTTAAAATTCTTATTTTGTATCTTTTTCTCTTCATTCCTAGATATCTATGGACTTTCAAAGTAGTGAGAAATTTTGCCAGTTATTAAAATGTGTTTTGGATGTAATGTGTCAAATTCTTGAAATATCAGATTCAAATGAAATGGGTAAAAGTGCTGAAGAAATACTCTACTATTTGAAATCTGTTATGGCTATGGAAGTTAGCTCTTCTGTGCAATGTGTAAGGCAGGTGAGTCACATTTTGCTGGTGGATTTTTATTTATCATGTAGTTTAATTTAGCTTAATTTTTTTAGTATGACTTTTTTTATGTAATTTAAATTATTTTGTAGGTGTAGGTAGTAAATATCTTTGTTTATTTGAAATTTATATAGATAGTTCATTGGATTAATATAGTGTGTAGTGAAAGCATTGTAATTTTTTTCAGCTTCTGAAGTGTCTTTTCGGTACCAATTTAGTGATTTTATGTCAGGAGGCTCAGTTGGTTTTAGGAGTAAATAAAAAATGTTCCAGCTCAAGTAGAATTTCTTCCTGTGTCCCAGGGCTGTACTATACTTGTATTACCTCTCCTTATACTGAATTCACTCATTCTCTTGCTGAAAAGGCAGTGAAAGGTTTATCCCCTGATGAATCTAATGAGCTGGTTAGGTAATGTTATGTTTTTCATATTAAAGTTGTTGCCTTTAAAAACTGCAAGATGTATTTTAATATCTATAATACCCAATACCTCAGTATTGAAGATACCTTAAGAGTTAACTATTACTTCATTTACTGGATTTTAGCCCGTATTTTTTAGTTTCAATAGACAATTTTATTCTCTGCAGCTTTAGGTGCTTGAACTGGGTGAAGCGTGGTGATAAGCTTACAAATGTTTTGAAAAGTGGTTCTAAAGGAGAAAAGGCGAATCTTGCTTCTCATATAAGGTTATTTGAGGGTGTTGTTATAAGAGTGAGTATAATCCTAGATCTAATGCTTGTTTAGTTCTTTTGTTTAAGTCTTATCAATTGTTTCTAATTAAAATGTTTGTTTAGTCTCTGCAGCAATATACTGTCTCCAGTGATATAACTCTCCAGTGTCAAGTTCTAGATTTGCTTGCGCAATTAGTTCAACTTAGAGTAAACTACTGTCTTCTTGATGCTGACCAAGTTTTTATTACTTATGTGATTAAGCAGTTTGAATTGATTGAAGAGGGTCAAATTTTGTAAGTTTTATGCATTGTATTAATTAAATTGTCTCTACTAATATTGGTTTATTGCTTAACCTTAGCAGAACAAACTATGTTGTCAATTCAAAGATTTCTTAATAAAATCTTGGTTCTTATCTATTATCCTATCGACTGTGCCGCTGAATCCAAAAATGTTATCAAAGCTGATTGACTTTTCTGAAGCTGTGCCGCTCAATTTGACGGCCATTAAACAGTCGACGGGATAATACGAAAGTACCTAAATCTTAAGGACAACAAAGTTTTACTAGAAAGTTAGTCAAATATTTGGGCTTTGTAAAGGTAGTCTTACAAATGTGTTTCATTAAAATTCTGCAAGGCAGTCTAAATTTGCTTTTAGTTAAAATATAGGTGTAAAAGTTTTTGATACTTTTGTTACCTAACTTTTTCTATTATGTTTACAGGAAAGCAGATATCTTGATACCTAGAATATTTTATTTTTTGATACTTCTCTCATATGAAAGATTCCATTCAAAACCAATAATATCTGTTCCAAAGATTCTTCAACTTTGTGATGGCTTAATAGCCAGTGGACAGCCCCCAGAAAAATATGGTAGTAGTTTATTGCCAAATATCTGTACATAGGATAAAACTTCAAATGTTGTTATGAAATAATAAAATAAATAAAATATACATTTTCTAGTTATCCCAGCTTTGCAACCAGTCATTGAAGATTTATTTCTTTTGAGAAGCATGAATAAAATTGATGTTAGTAAGGAACTTGATGCTCAACGAGAAGTCCTAGTCTCTACCCTTTTCAAGCTAGTTTCCTACCCCCAGGTAATTACTGCTTTTTAATTATACTTTTTGCTCAAAAGTGCCTTTGATGGAATTTCATATGAAAAGCTTTAAAGCTACTTCTTGAAATCTCATTTTTACAGCACTTGATCATAATCATGAGTTTTCTTGTTGTTTTTTAGGTTTTAGAACTGTTTATTCTTATTGTAAATCATAGCCACCAAGAGGGAGAAGATAAATGGAAGAAAACATCAAGACAAGTTGTTGATGTTATTTTACCACTGTTATCCAGACAACAGGTTTGATAATTTCAATATTTAGTATTGATAATATGTTGTTTGTCTTATGTAGTATTTTTAAATAATGATTATCTGAATTAAAGCAGTTAAGTTGTAATTCAATTTAATATAGATGAATTCTTACAGATCCAAATTGAAAATCAAGAACATTTAAATATATTACATAGATTGTTAGAAAGGGTAGCATCTAATGTATTCCGCCCTGTTGATATACTTTTGAAGGCATTGTTTACTCCACCAAAAGATTTAGTAAGTAGTTTCATCTTTGGTGTTTTATACCCTTTTAGTAAACAATTTATTTAAAAGCAGTAAAAAGGAAGGAAATTTTTTAAAGTACTTTGGGCATATCTATTTATTCAGTGAGCTCTCTCCCTGTTGAATGTTGTTTACCTGCTTTGTTAAATTTTCTAGAAAACCAATTCTAATTTACTGCTAAATTAATTATTCTTTTATTGATTTATAAAAGTTGGAATTAACTTAATTGTAATGTGTTCTGTAGAATGTACCTCCAAATATCAACAGATGGATGAGTATGGTTCTGACTGTGCTTCGAGTTTTGATTAATCAGGCAAATGAAGAAGCAGTTTTGTCTCGTTTGGCTGATATGGGCATATCAATTAAAATTTACAAGCTGGGTCTGTCTCCTAGTCTAATATGTGAAAAAGAACAGGCTGATAATGTTTCTAAAGATTTTACCGATTCTGTTCCCGGAACAACATTTTCTAGGTTTGAATCTTTAAATTCTTATTTAATAAATTTTTTCTTCAAAAATGAGGCATTAGTTTATTCTTTCAAATGTGTTTACATTTTAATTTTACAATTTTAGGTTCCTCTTTCAAGTTCTTGGTGTAGTTGTGGAATCTTTATATAATCATGCCTTTATGCATGCTCTTAACTTTGCCGACAATACATTTTTATGTCAACAAGCTGCTCATCTACTTCTTTACTTAACATTTATGTTTCAGTCAGGTAAGTGTAAATCGGGCTGCAGGGGCGCCGACTTCGGAAAAATATTGGGGGGGCCCAGGGCCGTAGCTTGGGGGTGTATCCCCCTTGAAACTCAAAAAATCCACTTTTGACCAAAAAGGCAACCCAACATCCCTTCTGATTTTTTTTATCGGCTACGTCTCTGGGAGAGAAGCTAATAAACTACCACCAATCAGGGCCTGATTTAGAAAATTTGTAACACTAGGCCCGACATCCAGGAAAGGGCCCCCACATTACGCGGTACCTATGTGTTATCACAACCACGTGAAAGGAGTTGGTAAATTTGGATTGTATTAATACAAGTAAATATATAAAAGTTTACGTTATTAAATGTATGTAGTAATATAATCACATGTTAGCATTACAATAGGCTTTATTTGGTCAAAAAGTAATGAAAACATATTCTAGGAAGTATAAAAAGTTATTTCTATTATAAATTTTAATTTACTTTCCAAAATTAGGGGGCCCCCAAACTGTGGGGCCCCTAGGCCCGGGCCTAGTGGGCCTAATGGTAAATCAGGCCCTGCCACCAATTATAAAAAATCGATATAGAAAACTTAACCCTAATTATTTACTTTAAGAAATTTCGCTCTCCTTAAATCCCATTCTTAAATTTATATTAGATAATAATTTTTTAGTTTTAAATTCCTGAAAATAGATAGTTTTACAATTTTTTCACACACAAGTAAACATCTCACAAAAAAGTTTTTTAACGCTAATACATAGACAAGGGCATGGGCATACCTTAGATACCCCAATTTTTTTCTCAATTTAAACATAAATTTATATCTACCAGTTATTTAATTAGTTTTCTTCTTATATGCAACTTAGTTATCTATGTAAAAAGTGCACAGAATTCTTACCTGCAATCGTCAAGATTACGCGTTTACAGTCCATATCCTAGTCATTTCGTCTGCAGTATATAAACCAAAATAAAATCATTTGTTTGAACGGAATCGCTTTCGAAGTAACATTTTCTTTTACCAAACACATTTAAAACAACCCTAAAAGGTAAATAGTTCACCCAAACTTATAAATAAATTCGTTTCTATGAATCAATCCTATTAATGCTTGTCAAAAGTAGTATTTTGACTGAATTATTAGATAAATTCATTTTTTTTTCACAAAAAAAGTAAGAACAGATTAGCAAAATGAAAAAAAGGCGTGGGAAATATCCAAATTTTAGGGAGTGGATTTGTTTGAATTTCTGTGAATAAAATGAGATATTGATAATATAATTTGATTTGTTATGAATGGAAGCGGAAATTCTCTATGTCCAAATTAAAGAATAGAAAAATGCCAAATATTTTTGAAACTTTAAAATTATTGGGGGGGCCCAGTCCCTCTTCCTAAAATATTGGGGGGGCTCGGGCCCCCCCAAACCCTATGAAGTCGGCGCCTATGTCGGGCTGTTGCTAGCCGACCGTCGTACGACGGACGGCTAGTCCCACGGCCATGGCGACCGACGTATTGTTTTGTACTGTATTTCACAATCCCTGCAAGATTTTTATACTTTATTAGCAATGCCCATCCATGTGGACTTGATTCTTGCTGTTTCTATAAAATATTTTAGCGAAATAATTTTATTTTCAATAAATTAATAATTTAAAATTTTAAAAAAAAAAATTAGACTAAGTAAAACATTTAAAAAAACACAATGAATTTAATTAAATAAGGAATGACTGTTAAACAAGAGCAATTAATTCTTGCAATTTTTAATGGAATCATAAAAATTAAAATTAAATTTACTGAAAAATAATTCCTGGGTTCGAACCTACGACCTTCCGCGTGCCAGGCAGACACTCTACCACGTCCCCATCCGGGCCACGCTAGATGCAATCCTAAATACATGAAAACCACGCCTTTAACCCGAGCATGCGCACAACGGTTACCCGACGGTTTGCTAGTCACTCCCTGTAAATCGCTTTGATCTACTTTCAAAATGAAACGTTTATATTTTTTAAACATATAAAGATAGTGTGCTTTCTCAAACAGGTGTTCAATCGGTGTATTCCTTGAAAACTCCTAGTTTAAAAGATCATTATTTATTTGAGTGCACTTTTTATTGTACAAAATTGCAGTAAATATCTTATTGAACAGAAAATTGGGTGGTGCCTTAAATGTGGTTAATTTTTAGAAAATTCCATATTTTGGAACAATTTCTGATTAAGCACCCAAAAAGACCGCATTTTCCGACCTGCGGGAAGAACAAAATTACGCGCATCTGGGGGGCAGCGCTAAAAGAAAAGTCTTCTTGGAGAACCACAGAAGTCCTGTGGCGTTTGCAACGACGGAATCCTTTTTCAAACACTGCGGATTCGGAGCAAAAAAATTATTTTGAAAAAAAACACCAGATTTTGGGACATTTCAGTGTTAGGGAAGCCTGACAAGGGGTCCGTTACTGTAGTTTTAACTTACAATAAGAATGCATATTTTTAAGTTTTCTGTAGTCATGCAAGTTAACATACTAATTTTTAAAAAATAGACCACTATATATTTTTATGCATTCATAAAATTTTGTTTTCAGGTACTTTTCGAACAGTAACAACTGCAGCAATGGGAATAATAAAAGAAGAATCAGATGGTGGGGATTCAGCAGAATTCCCTGTTTACTACTCAATATTAGACATTGAAACTCTTTTCCATAAAATTGCTCCTATTTATCCTACACTAGTCATTCAATGGTGCAACATACTAACGCTTCTGAACTATGATAATCGTTCATTTTGGTTGAAAATTGTTCATCCTTGTCAAGAACTGACTGAAATTGAATCAACTCACATTTCAGTGTAAGGCAAAATATTTCACTCTATTTGTATTGCTGAATATGTTTTGCTGATGTTTCTTGATCAAGTTAACTTACTTCTTTAATTCCGTACAATATAGTTACTTATTGTTGCCTGTTGAGTCTTGTTTTTATACTTTTTGTGTGAATTAATTTCAAATTTTCTTTTTAAATTTCTTTTTCAATAGGCAACCAGCTGATAACCTTGAAGTATTCCTTCCATGCAATTTAGAAATGGTCCGAAGAGGAGGGATTATTCTTCTTTGTGATTATGTGGTAAATATTAAAACATATTCTGAGTATTTGTTTACTGCTTTTACTCTGTTCTCATTAAGAATAGGCCAGTGAGACATAAACTGAAGTGAAAACCATTATAACACTCTTCGTTGAGGAATGATTGCTGTGCGTTACTATAATTATTGCTCCAAGTTCAGAATGTCTCATCAGCCTATTCTAAATGAATAGACTATAACTGCCTGTACCACTTCTCTCTTCTAGTGTGAAAATCCAACTGATGTGGTGCAACTTACTTGGCTGATAGTTCACCATGTTAAAGATATCATAGACTTGTCATTAGAAACTACAGTCCAAGATTTCATTAGGTTTGTTTGCTGATTTTCTTGTTAAAATTTCCTTAGTCATAGAGGTAGGTTCGTTGAGAATTTTTAATTGCTTTTAAATGTTTTCTAGAAGAGTTTTCGTTTTAAATATTTTTCTTGTAAATGTAATGAGGTTCTTATAAAACCATCATGTTTCCTTGGGCAGCTTTATTCATCGAAATGCAGCTGCTAGTGGACTGTGGATACAAGCTATAATTAATGCTCATCATTGTATATCAAAGGTAAATTAATTTTCAAATTTCATTGTTTATCTTACTGAAATTCTTATCAAAACCTTTACATTAGAATTCTTAAGATTAAATTTGGATAATTATCTCAATGTATAATAGTTGAGACATTTGAAGTGACAGCAGTTGCTGATGCAAGTGTCTCAGTTACGAAAAAGTTTGATTTTAAATATTCCTTTTAAATTGAAAAACTTGTAACTTACATTTTCTCTTAAATAGGTTGCATATGTCAAAAATTACTCTATTTACTTATTTTATTTTGAATTTGCTTTAAACTCATAAATATCAATTTGTGCTATCTCTTCTATAGCTGGTTGCACATTAAATTCCTTTGCTCTTAAATTTCAGCCTCATTTTTGGAAACAAGCTCTTCATTGCTTAGAAAAAATTCATTTGTCACAGTCAGGGAAACTTTTAACTTTGATAGTCAATCATCTTTTCCCTACTCATCACCTTTTAGTAGCAGATTTTTGTGACAGATTGGCATGTAAAAGAATGGAGTATTTACTAGGGGAACCTGACACAAATCAGTTATCTGTTCAAGACCTAGATAGTTTTGTAACCTGTATTGAAGCTAATGGAATTTCAGATAGGTAATTTTAGATTGATTTTGTATTGCAAATACAGTATGCCCTTTGTACTGTATGTATTTAAAATGCATGTAAAACTTATACTATAATCTGTTCATTTAGAATAGGTGCCTGAGGCGTAATGTGTTAGAAGCAGTTACTATTGTAATTATCATCGAAAAAAATTTCTTGTGCAATGACAAGACAGCCTAAACAGAAGTTGTTTAAACACTGCAAAAGAATCGGTCACTGCAGTTGCGTGATGAGCGTAATTAGGCGTTTTTGATCCTGTTTCAGGCTCCTATTCTAAATAAACAGACTATAAAAGATGGATATGAATTTAAATAATTTAAAAATTCTGTACCAGGTCTAAGCTTAAAAAATCAGAGTTCAATCTAGTTCTCAATCAAGTTTTGTGTTTAATAAATTTAAAATTAACTTTATTAAGAAAACATATACAAATTAAAATTAAAAATTTTTTATGCGTCTTAGGTTGTTCTTAGCAAGAGAACCAAACTTTTAATCTAATTTTTTTTAAGAAGTGCCAGCTGTATTATATTACATTTTAGTAAATCATTATAAAATCTATGTATTTTATTGGTTATGCTTGATAGTTTTCATTTATGCCTACTTTTTTTTAGGCATAAAAAGTTTCTCTCATTATGTGATAAGCTAAAAGTTTCATTGTCTGCTGTAGAATCCCCGTCATCAACTCATCCATTGGTGGAACCATCTATTCAAATCCAACATATTAATTTGAATAAAGTTAGTTACATCTTTTTGTGTACTGTTAAAAGTTACAGAAAGGGGCCCTTTTGTTTGGAAACCCAAAATTTGGAACAATCCAAAATTCTGTAATTTTTAAAGTTTGGAATTATTGCTCAGAGAATAATAATTCTGAACGAAAAATATTTTTAATGTGTTCTGATGTTTAAGTTTGCTTTACAACAGGCGTGCATTGCGGCCAATGGACAATTACACTCAATTTTTTGTTAAATCTTAATTTGTTCAGAATGGCTTAAAACCTCCAGAAAACTTTTTAATATACTTTCAAAGCACTAAATTTTCAATTAAAAATAGCTTCTTTTTGGTCTTGAGCTGTAACAGCTTGTGACGCCATGCGTTCCTTGTTTACAATCATTCCGCTTTTTGTTTTGTTTTTACAGCCTAATGTTTCCATGGAAAATAGGGTTTCCCCCATTTCCTGGAAAAGACAAGCATATTTTTGGATTCAAGAGATAATTTTCAATAAGTTAAATTGAAGATTTTGAATTTTAAGAGATGTTGTAAAAATCCATTCTTGGGATTGTAGGTGGCTGTTTCATATTAACTGTAAAGGAGAGAGGATAGTAATTTGACTAGGATGGGTTTTTACTACTGGAATTAAAGCATTCTAATGCCACCAGTATGCAAATAATCAATTTTCTTTTTATGTAAAGTAAAATGAATAAAGCTGTTGCAGTAAACAGCTGTCTTATTGGGGACTTTCCTCAAAACTGACCAACGGTTTGGAAAGTTCTAAAATATGAGGTGATGGTTACTTAAAACATTCTGAATAGTGTCTAATACTGTTAATCTTTATTCAAAATTTCTGATTGGTTTATATTAAATGCTTATTAATTGTTTATATAATGAGTTTTAATGTTTAATAGATTTTCTTGTTTAAAACATTTTTCATGACAAAAATATAATTGTATGCTTCAGAAATGTTTTAAAAATTGGATTCAACAGACTTGGAGTGTGATTGGAGTTCAATAGTTACAAGGGCTGAATCTTTTAATGTATTAATCTGAGATTTGTATGAAACAACATTAGGTGTGGGATGCAATAGAAAGACCAGTATATTATAGTATAAAAAGAATGATAATTATTGAAAACATACACATTTCTTACCTTCAGTAATTTCCTTTTTTTTCTCAATTTTTTTTCAACTAATTAAAAATTTTTTTTCAACTAATTAAACTTTAATTTCCATTTTTTGTATCAGGATTTGTTTTTCTTTTTCAGGATTGGTATATTAAATTTGTAAAAAAAGAATGTTTTGAAGGGCAAACTCCAGCTAAGGAATGTGCTCATCTTTTAAGTCATCTAAAGTATGAAGACATCCTATCCATTATGGTTTCTAAGGTAAAGGCAGAATGAAATATAAAAAATATATTAAGTATAAAAAACACACCATTAGATAATATTAATTTTCATAATACTGTTTAAAGACCCACAAATACAGTGAAATCCCGTTATTACGAAAGTCCTCGACCGTTTTTATTTGAATTAGCGATAGTACGGTTACAACGAAATTTCCGTTACAACGAAGACATTTTACGGTCTCATGAAGTTTGTTATAACAGGATTTTACTGTATATATATGCAATGAACCTTTTCTGAAAAAAGAATTCAATCTTAAAAAAATAAATGGTGCTTTATTATTTTTTGTATATTTATAAGCTGTGTTGTGTTTTACAGGACTTTCAGCTCCCAATTATAGAGCAGTGCCTTTCTTTAGGAGCTAAATTAGTGTCATCAAACGAAAAGTACTTGACTACCAAATCACATGATCCATTTATTGGAGTTACTGAGAGCCCTGGAAGTGCATTATATCGTTCAGCCCAATGTACACTTCTTCAGCATCTTGCAGACTTCATGACACTAATCCCTAGAGCTTCTAAACACCAAAACCGTATGCACAAGCTGTTCTCTGAAAAGTCATTTTGGGAAATCCTCTTTTTTCTCGTCCCCAGTACATCACGCTGTTTGGAAACTCTGGATATTTTGCCAGATAAAAATATCCTTAAAGAATTTTTAGATGATATTGTTCATTTGAGCATTATATGTTGTGAGGTAAATTATTTGTGTTATACTTATCATGTTTACTTATACTCTCTTCATTGTGACCAATGACTAAATCCTAATTTTTGACAGGCTGTTGTATGGCTAATAGATTCTACAGGAAGTGTGTCGTCAGAAATGCTAAGAACATGTTTAGTGTTACTCGATAAAACTTTGAGAAACACTGAACTTTCTTTTAATATTGGCTTGCAGTCAAATGTAAATAGAATATGTTTAGCTATATCATCTGTACATTTTATTGTAAAAAGTTGTAAGTATATTTAATATTGTCATAAAATGATTCATTGAGTATTGTTTGTTCATCTTTATTAAGTGGATGTTATCTTTTTTCAGTACTACAGAATAAGGATTTACTTACTCAACCTGTTTTGTTGGAAAATACAACTATTTTAACGGGTAATTATAATAAAGTCATGTTTTTTTTAAGGAATTATAGTACATGGGAGTGTGATTGGTGTAATTTTTTTTCTAGATAAAAATAATGCACAAACTGCTTGCATCGAAATTGTACAGCTCATAGGATGGTTAGAAAAGTGCTCAGACAACTGTACGACTATCTCTAAACACTTATTTGATCCATTAAAAAGTGTCATTAGAGGTAAATATACTTTTATTTGAAACTTGCTATCATGGTGTTCATAAAGTTTATTATTTTTTGTGATGAGAAGTTTTATATTTCTTGTGTGCTTTTGACAGGTTTAGCCAGACTACCATTAGTAAATAGTTTTGCACGAACACCACCAATACTGTGGCTTATGTCTTGGAACCCAGAATTATCTGGAGATTTTAAAACATTAGTTCCACCCCCTCCTGGAGAATTTTTGCAAGATCGAGATGTTCTCAAACAATATATATTTAGAATAAATCTTTTGGGTAAGTATTTAATGTGGTATTACTCTGTTGTTAAACAAGGATTTTAATAAAATTTTCCCTATTTAATTCTTTATAATTAAGAAAGTTAAGAAACACAGGGCGATCCTTTAAGTCTGTTTTAGGCCTTTAGATTTGGGAAAAAGGTTTATTTGAGTCATGGAAGTAAAGAGATATGATTACGTTATACTGCAGATTTTTTTAAAGTTTAATGTGGTTAAACTTGAATTTTATCATCAAAGAAATCCTATAAGGGGACATCCATAAATTACGTGAGGCGTTTTTTCCAAAATCTGGACCCCCCTCCCCCTTGGTGAGATTTAGTGAGATTTTGCTGGACCCCCCCTCCCCCAAGTGAGATTTACCGACAACTTTTTAAAAATAATTTGCAGTATCTTATATGTGTGTATTCCTTTCTCATACTTAAAAAAAAGAAAATAGTATAATTTCTAACTTAAAAAGTTGACATGAGATTTTAATCGACCCCCCTCCCCCTTGGTGAGATTTTTCCAGACCCCTCCCCCCTTTTTGACCTCACGTAATTTATGGATGTCCCCTAACGGCACCAAAGAAGATTTTTAAACTAGGATTTTTTTGTTCAAAGCTTATAATAGTTCTATTTCTCAAGCCATCAATGGGTTCAGCATAGTCACTTTACTATAGGTACACAATTACATCCATGAGCTTGCAAGGCATTCTTTCAGTTCTGAAGGCTTATAACTAAAGACATCCTCCCATGTATGATGCACTTTTAAATTGTTAAATGTATCCTTTCCTCATTTTAAAGGGTGGATCTCACGACAACAATTTGAAGAAACGTGGATGGCATTGCTTGGAGTCCTTAGTGCTACTCCAGTTGATGACATTGATGGTAAAGAAGAAGATCAAGAGAGAATCAGAACCAGTTGTCTTGCAGTTAAAAGTATAACGGCTCTGTTGCTACAAACTTTGCTTCTTCCGGAACCTGGAAATCCACAAAATAGTTATTTTTTATTACAACCTCGTGATAAACCCCTGGCTTTTCAGCATACAAAGTATGTGTTTATAAATTCAAATAGAAATCATTATGATAATGTATTTAAACTAAAAAATGTCTTAATTTTTAGGTGTGGTAAGAAACTTATGTATGTTCGTCTTCCCATCCATGCAGCTCTGCAAAAACTTTTACAGTGTGAGAGGTATTCTTTTAGTTGGATTTTAATTTATTGCTTAAATGAAATGATTTAAATATTTAAGACTTAATTTTTTAACATCAAGTATTTAGTACAGTCAACACCAGTTAATGTTATCAATTAGATAATGTTATTGAAATCAATCAACCTTTAATGTGATCAACACACCACTTAATGTTATCAAAATTTTCCACATCCTCTTAAAAATTACTACTTTCGAGTTTTGTTTTGAAGGTCAGATTTAACAAGAAACATCTGTCGCTTCTTTTTCTAAAATCATGAGTCACAGTTGCACTGTCGTGGTTCTTTGCTTTGATTGTAGGAAAAATAAAGCATTTAACTCGCTCTCCGCATTTATTGAAAGAAAACTGTTAAAAGGGGGGCGAATCCATGCTTGGGATTGGTGCCTTGCAGATGTTTTCGATATAAGTGGAAGGATATAAATTTATGGAATGTAAATAGAATCGCAAAGGGGAGGGTGGTGCTCAATAAATAAAAATACAAAGTAAGCAATTAATTTTTTTTGTTTATTTATCTACTATATTCCCCTAAAAATTTTAAGTTCAGTACATAGTATAAAATTGTTTTAAATGCATTAATTGCAATCAAATAATTTTTATTTTAAAGCAAACAATCAAGTTAAACTGTTTGTTGCTTTTGATATGAAATCACTCATTGTTATCAATCTGAAAATATTATCAGTTTAATCTCGGACAATTGCAATCACATTAAGTGGAGTAGACTGCATTCATATTATATGCCTTAAAATTTTAGGGATGATATTAACTTTTCATCACACCTCAATGTAAACCTAAAATTAGTGTATTTTTGAATTAAAAAAGGCAATACTATGTATTAAAGTTGAAAAACGACGTTTGATTTGCACATAATTTATTAAAAGATATTAAAACCAGACATGTTTCGAGGGTATACTGAACCCTCTTCGTCAGTGAAATGACGATGTAAGAAAAATGGAAACATGGCTATCAGTAATATAGGCAACAACAAAAAACACAGTTACAGGTAATACAGAAACACATGTTTCAATTGAAAAGAAAACTATAAAATATACAGATACAGAAAAATTTCTGGTGAATCACGACATCCAAATTTCAGAGAAAAAAGGTGCACTTGACAGGTCATTTACAAGATCATTAGAGAACTGGTTAATGTAGTAACTTTCAAAAAAATCTAGGTCGTGTTGAATTACAGTTTTTAATAAGGGTAGCGGAAGAAAAGTTAAACGTGTGGTTATTTTTCCAAAACATGCCGGGCAATGGACGACTTGTCAAATTCTTGTTTTTTTAACATAATTGGTGTTCTTTAATTCTAAATTTTACGGCACGTCTAGTCTGACCAATATAGGATAATCCACAATCACAAATTATGTATTAGTATGCTGCATATTCATTGCTAGTCATTTTTAGTAATTGAAAATAAAAATATTTCTTTTAGATTGGATGAACAGATTTTGAATGTAAACTCAGAAAGAATTGCTACTTCTTACCCATATTCTTTGAGCCAAGTAAGATTTGCTTAAACCATTGTTTAAATTACATAACTTGTTGATAAGAAATATAGTAAACCTATTAGTATAGGGTGGCAACAATAACAGGGAAATTAAGAAAATTAATTTAACAGGAAAATGTCTGGGAAATTCAGTAATGATATCCAAAGATATCATGGAAGTTAATCAGTGAAAGCTTTTTGCAACAAGTTTATACAGTTTTCACAATTTATCAAAGCATAAAGTTGCTGAAACAGTCATAGTGTTAACACCTTTGAAATGTTTTTTGAAGGATTAGCCAACATTCCCAAATTTCATTACGATCTGCAGAGTGATAAGGCGAGGAATGTGATTAACAATAGCACTTCTGGAAAATTGAAAATGATGGGTTTAGTCTTATTATTGCATTTTCTTACTATTGAGATATTTTATTGCTTCTGGTCTCAACCCTAATTAACATATATTTTTAAAAACCTGTGTTGATAGTTTTTTTTCTTAAAATTGACACTTAATTAAAAAGCTCTCTAATTTCAACCACAGGTTTCATTAGAGTATCTCAATGCTGCAGTTGGTCTTCTTGAAGATAATGAAGATATAGATGGATCTGCTTCATCAAATTCAAGTCCTTTGTCAACAAATGCAGGTGGTGTTGCTAGTTTTCATCTGAGAGAGCAGAGTTTGAATGCTGTTGGACTAGACATTCACTCTTGTTTACATTTCTTACTTGATCTTTATAGTCAGTGGTTATCTTCACAAACTTGCCCATATACACCTTTGACTTTACTAACTGAAGTTACAAAATCGGTAAATAAATTTCTTTTTATAACATTTCTGGCAGATTATTTAAATCTTCATCAGGTGCAATACAAGCTGTGCCTACTAATCTTGTGCCTGGTGTCACCTGGTTTAAATCATGTTAATTTAGTTGTACTGAGAAAAATGTTATGCCTTAATAAAAATAAATTTTATTGGTCCAAAATATATTGAAGCTTTTATCTAAGAAAGACTAAATATTCAAATAAAATTAATTTAATTAAAAACCATTTTTCAAGGTTGTTGCTTTATCTGACATATTTATGGAGAAAACACAATTCGAATGGATGCTTGACACTTTCTTAGAAGTCCAACGAATACATCCTGCTGAAGATGAAGTTATTGCTCAATACCTCATATTTGGAATCTGCAAAGCAGCTGCTGTTTTAGGAGTTGTAAGCATGTCTATATTTTAAGTAATTTGTTTAATACGTCTCACTGGTGTAAGAATCCTTATTTTATGAGCATGTGTCAAAAAGAAAGAAGATACTATAATAAGTTTTAATGTTACTAGGATGTTGGTAGGGTGCTTGCGTAGTATACAGCAGTTCCTGGGTTCTATTCCCCAGCTATTATTTTATTGTATTTTCCAAAAACAGCAAAAATCAAGTCCAAACACATGAACATTTATCAGGGATTCTTACACTGGCAAGTGGATTGTAATTTGTTTAATTTCTATAAATTTTTATGAAACTGAAGTCTATTGAGTTTTGAAGGGGTGAGTGGAAGAAGATAAGCAACAAAAAAAAGCTTCTCTTGAGATATTTGGCCTTATATTTTTTGGTTGATACTTAATTTTTGTTAGTATGAAGTAAATAAAATACTTCTACTATTTGAAGAATTTTTTTCCTTTGAGTAAAAGAAGTACTAATATTTCTATAAAAAGTTAATTTTTATGTACATGCCACCTATTTTCCTAGTAATAGCTTATCAAAAACCTGAAACCCCTTTGCCTTAAATCCTGTACGCTTTGCGATGGAGCTTGGATATTTCAAGTGACATAAGACAACAACATCAAAAACCTAAAATCCTCAATTAGTTTTAGCAGCTGTGAAATGGAAGCAGGCTACACAATCAATGTTACATACTTCTTCCACAAGATGTATAATTATTACACTTTATTTTTATTGCAGGAACAAGATGTATTAGATAAATTGAAGAAACTGCTTGAACTTAGTTTAAAAAGTTCTTATCTACCTACAAAAATATCAACTCTTCATGGGTTATTATATTTGCTTGAACAAGGGGGTGGAGATAATTCTTTTCCTTTATTACCTACTGCAACTGAATACATTCTAAAAAATTTGGAAACGTTTGACTGGTGAGTCCTACACTTTTAGTGATGGTGTTTTATTTTTAAAATTCTTATTTTCATGCTATTGTCATTTTAATTTCAGCTTAAGACCTTGTACTGATAACGAGGACCATATTCTCATATTGTGGGCTGTAACTTTTTACATCATGGAAAATTTCCAGGATGAGATTTCAGATGAAGAATTCACCCAGAAAGTTTACCAGGTGTGTATTCTAGCTGATTATTTAGCTTACGTTATTAAAATAGTGCATGAGTGTACTCTTGGTTTATAAATTTTTATTAACATCATGTGGTGTTTTTAATTGTTTCATATTTTTCAAAAAGCAAATTATGCTTGCAATGAATTTTTTACTTTTAGGTTTGTTTGCTTGTGTGTAGTCAAACTAGTGAACATGCATCTAGATCTGTATTTTTAACTGTACTTCATGGGTTGGAAAGATTGCTTGTAGCTGAAATATTATCAGGAAAAGAAGCAAATGTTTTATTGAAATTGTCTGTAGAAAGGTAAGTTTAATCTATTTATTAGTAGACTCATCCAACATTTTAATGCTTACTTAAGCATTTAATTCAAGCCAATGGACTTCATCAAATATTTTCTTAACATTTTATAGGATACGATCAGGAACTCCTGTTTTTTCTATGGCTGCATTGGGATTCTTTTTATCATGCATGTATATAGGTAAAACTAATGTTCATTTTAAATATGTTAAATGTTATTTATAAATTTGATAATTTTTTTGTGTAAAATGGTACTGGAAAACATTGCAGAGATTTATTTTGTTCTTAAACACTTTACTTTTAGTAGTTTCAAAGCTGTTTTAATATTCCATTTTTTCTTTATAAAATTAAATATTAAGGTTGCTATTAAAATAACTACATGTTGTGATACTTTTAACATGATGATCGGCACCTGGAAAAAATGATCTTTAAGAAAATCCTCCTGTCTTTAAAAATGAAGACCAATTTTGTTTCATTTTTTAAAGTTAGCCCTAAGTTTTTTTAATGCTTTACTTAAACTTGACACTATAAAAAGTTAACAGATTATATTCTTCATTGTTTTTAGATTTTTATGCCAGTTATGGTAAGTTTCTTAAAATTACTTTGTTTACTAGATGGAATCTTCCTCAGTATTTCTTAAGAATATACTAAGTTATAATCTTTATTTACTCAACTTTTTAAAAGTTTATATATTTGTCATAGAAGAAATTCTGTACATTTTATAGGCAAGAGTACAAATATGTGGTCAAATGAGCTAGTTCCAGATGCCTCCAAAACTTTGGAGAAAAATCATCAAACTGGAAGGCAAATTGATAACGAATTTTTATTAGTTGCCATGGAAAGAGTTTCTACTTTATTTGACAGGTATTTTAATTTATGGTTTATTTTAATGTAATAAAAAATCTTATTAGTAGAATTTTGATTTGAGACATTATTTTCTAGGATTAAAAAAGCTAACCCATGTGAAGCAGAAATTCTATGTGAAATTTTGCCAGGATTTCTTATGGAATTTTTTCCTGTTCAAGAAATTTTAAATAAAATTATCACAGAATTTTTGTCTAATCAACAGCCTCACCCACAATTAATGGCAAAGGTTATTTTTGAGGTATGTTAGCCCTTGCATGTTCTAATATTTTCCTAAATAATAGTTTTTATAATGAAGGAATTAATACAATGAGGTATTTGCATGAGTGAGGGATTTGTTTGATTTTATACTTTTTCGATAGATTGTGGTCTAAAACTCCCAAATTTCTGATTTATAAGTTCAAAAATGTGTTTTAAATTATTTAAAATTCAATTTTATTTTTGCCAAAACGTCAGAAAAGTCACGTTATCAGAAAACAGGCTTATATTGGATGTGACGTCACAGCGCATGAAAACCATTGTGTTTTCTGTTTTCACGTGATCAGAAAACGGGCTTTTATTGGATGTGACCTCACAGTGCATGATTTGTGATTCAAAAGTGTTTTCGCGCCCAAATAAAAAACGAAATTTCAAAAATTTATATCTCAGAAACTAGGCTACGAAAATACTTGATGTTAACGTCATTCTTCATGGTTTTTTGTCGACTATTTTAATAAAATTTAATCTCAAAACGTGAGAATACCTCATTATGAAAGGATTAAGTCACTTTCAATATTTCTTTTAGATTTTTTAGAAGTTGATGAATTGTAATAATCTTTTTTATAGGTTTTTCAATATCTCCATAAACAATCCCAAGAAGAAGTGATACATGAATGGGTTTTACTTTCACTATCTAACTTTATGCAAAGATCTCCTCTTTCAATGGCTATATGGAGTTTAAGTTGTTTCTTCATTAGTGCTACTACAAATTACTGGTTTCAAGCCTTGTATCCTTTTTTAAAATGTTAACTGATAACCCAGCTTGATACTCTATTTGAAATATGCTTTACATAGCTATGTGATATTAAATATAATTATCATGCTTAGATCAGTTGACACAAAATAAGGGGTTTCTAACTTGCTTAAGTCTATAAACTACTTAGGCCTGAAATTAAATTATGCATGGACTCCCTTCCCATACACTTTATTAGTTAAAATGTCCCTTATTATTTGATTAAGTTATTGGCACCATTTCATTTGTTACATTTAAACAGGTTTTAAAAATTGAGAGTGAAATATTTTAATAATATTCAGATAATTTAAATTTTACAAATTTATAATAACTAATTATTTTGGGAGTGAACTGTTATTTTAAAGAGTCTATTTTGATTACTATACAAATATAGTAGTGTGATCTAAATATAGTACTATAAAAATGTCAAAATTATATATTTCAAATTGATTAAGTTTTTGGTGTTACATAAGAATTTACCCTTGATTAAGTAGATTTCCACACATACAAAACCGAATGGGGAAAATGGAAGAAATAGACAGAGTATTGTTCTGCATTGCTGGAGTTAATTTTCGAGATCAAGTAAGTTACAATTGCATGTTTGTTCTTGGGAACCCATTTCACACTCTCATAAGATTCTGTATAAGTGACAAAGGGTTTTTGTCTGTATTTTTGAGATATAAAAGGGTGCAAAAGAAGAGATACTGTTGCTAAGATAATACTATGGTGCAAAGTTTTAGCACCTAAGCACACAAGTTAGTGTTTAAAATAGATTTACAAAATTCCTGAATGACAAGTTTACATATAGGTGATACAAACATTTGAATTTGTTCTTTCTCTTCAATTACAATGTAATAAAAAATCTTCTTTTACAGCAAGTCACAATTTAGTGGAAATCAGAGCAGATACTTAAATATTAAAAATTAAAGTGGAGGTGTAAAATGTTAAGGTTGGGTTTTTACTATTAAAAGTTCGTAAACGCAGGATGTTTATAATTAAACTTCCACTTTGAGATGACTATATAAAAACAGAGTGGCTACAGAACCCGGAAATCTGGTATTTCAGAGAAAAGTCAGGGACATTTTCTGATGATAGCATTTTGTGGTACTATTTTTTCCCTCTCTGAAACATTATGAATGTTTTTTTACTTTTCTAATTTTAATGAAATATCTATTCTGCGATGCTAGAGCTCTGTTAGGACTTAAGCATTACTCATAGTTAAAATTGAATTTCATTAATATATGTATTTTTTTATTTTAAATTAAGATAATGATTTTTTTGGCATACAGTAAATCAGGAATATGCTGCACGTTGATTTATGGAAAAGTCGGGGAATTTTTTCTCTCAGTTTCTGTAGCTACCCTGAAAAAATTTTAAAATGTTTTTTTTTAAATTGAAAAAGCAATGTTATACATGGATAGGATTGATTTAAACTTTTAATAGCATAGAACCTACGGAAAATCTGTAGAACTTGGAGTATATGTAAATGTTCCTAAACTTGGTCACATGTCAGAAGTGATGATGTGACTTTATTTCCAATGAAAAAACATTTGATTCGAAAATTCACCTTAGAAAATTGGCACTGCATGACTTGTGCAACAAAAGGAGAGAAAAGTTTTGAACTTTAATCCCGCAACTGATGATCAGATCACAAAACACGAGATCTAAAATCCATGCAGGTTTTATAAATTACTAATTCGTGATTTTGAAGCCTTTGTTTGGGACTACCATATGAAGGGATCAGTTTTAAAATATTCTTTTTTAAAATGAAACAGTTTTTACAAATTTGATACATAGTTATTTTGTAGTGTTTAATTTAATATTAAAATTATTACTGATAAACTTAGTATGTTTCTCAAAATGGCAATAATGATGTTATTTTGTCAATTTAGCTACACAATGATGAACAAAAGCAAGCCTATTTTAACACAATTCAGAGTGTTGCTCTTCCTCACACACCTTATGCTGATCTCTTGAGCTGTCTGTAACTACCGTTTGATTACATCTATTGTTTAGAAAGAGAGTTTCGTTCCAAGAATGAAGGACTATCCACATTCTCTTGCACAGATTTATTCATTCCTATTTTTTTGTCTCATGATTCTTTTACTTTACATGTTAAAGTTTATGCATGTATTAAATATTATTTTTGTTACTAGAGAATCATTCCTACTTGTCTATAAAACCAAATGAACAAGTTTAAAATAATAGATATTTTATGCTATGTATTGTTGTCAATTAAGGGGTTTGTGCACTGGTTTGCTATGCTTTATAATGGCAACTGACAGAAATATTTGTACATAACTTTTAATACCAATCTCAAATTCCATTTTTAACTGTTGAATGAAAATGTCATGAAAATGATTTCTAAGAAATTTTGTTGGCAAGATTTATCTTTCTATTAATTTAAGTGTTGAGTCTATAGTCTGTTTTGAAAGTATTATCTTCCAAGAAATGCTTCCTGAGGTTCAGAAACTTATGGAAAATTGTTAAATTATATTGTATTATAGTATTTTTCTCTAGTTGACCTTTTTGTTGATTCTGTGAATAGAACTATAAGTTTTTATTTTATTCTAAGAATGTTTTATCCTATTTTTCTATTTTATATTGGATAAAGTTATTTAAATGGAATAAAAAGTTTA
Source organism: Tetragnatha versicolor (assembly GCA_024610705.1). Taxonomy (NCBI): domain Eukaryota; kingdom Metazoa; phylum Arthropoda; class Arachnida; order Araneae; family Tetragnathidae; genus Tetragnatha; species Tetragnatha versicolor. Next base: position 51,185,522 of record JANDEH010000010.1, on the reverse strand, counting down.
CCTAAAAAGTGCATACCTAATTGAAAAAACCATGCCCAATTTAATGACAACAGAAATTAAAAGAGTGGAGTATTCCATAGATTTTAGCCTCAGCCATTTTAAATTTGTTTCATATTTCTTTCAAATAGAGTCAAATATTGAGCTTTGTAAATGTTCATTTTTAGGTAAACTATTGTATGATAAAAAAATGTCTATGAATGTAAATCTATAAATACTTTGCTTTTTTTAATTTAAATTATTAACAGAAATAAATTATATTCTATTATATAAAGACATTTTTCTTGTTTATATTCACTAAATCATTATAACAGAAGTTTATGCTTGGGGATGTAGCCAAGTGGGGCAGATTTGGTGATATATTATTAATCTAAGTTCATAGAAGCCCCTTGAGATCATATTAAAATCAAATTTTAGCTGTGGTGCATTATAGCATTGTTTTAATAACATTCATTGCTCACTGTTCTAAAAATAAACAGTAAAATTTCAGTGTAAAATATAAATACATTATAAAATTTTATTAACAAAAGAAATCTGAATGTAATCTCTAGTACAAAAAGGTAAATGCTCTCCAAAAATAGTTACAATATTCAAAAATCAAAATTCAGTATGTCTTGGTTTGGACAGTCGGGGTCCCTTTTTAATGCTTTTTTTCTTCTTAGGGGAAGGAGTAGCTCTATCTTCAACTACCTAAAATATGTTATTCTGAATTCATAAATTGGTTTTATATTCTCAGAAAGTTACCAAAACATTCATATGCTATGTATCAAAGTGTTTTATTGCTTTGATTTCAAGAATGATTTGATAAAACATAAGTACCAAACCATTGTTAGATAGTAATACATAAAATAATTATGATTAAAGTTGAATTCCTAAAATCTCTCTATATAAAACAAGAATAGGTTAGTAGGACACGGGAAATCAACTAAAAAGATTTTAAAAAGAGTGGAAGAAGAAAACATTTTAATGATCACTATTCTCCGATTTAAAAAAATATTCTATTTTGATTTCTTATGTAAAACGGATACCAACTTATGATGACTTTAATTGAAATATCAAAGAATGAAAAGCGTAGCCATACTAGTTTTTTCAAGGCCTGATTGTTAGAGACCATTAAGATTTGTTATCAAATTTCATAGTAAAAAAAACTATACAAACAATTGAAACAAAGGCTCAATTTCATGAACTGAAACCAGTTTTGAAAAATTTTGAAATGATGCTTAAGTATTTTATGAAAAGATGTAAACACTAACCTTTACATCATATCTTCTATATGGATTGAAGAAGTATTCTTTTCTTTCTACAAGATTCATTTCTTGGCATAGCTGTAATTCAAAAATGAACATTAATGAAAGTTCTTAAAAAGAGAAGACTAATAAAAACTGCCAGAGGTACCAGGGTCTCGAGAGAAAAGTTTAGTTAAGTTAGTTTATATTTTGCAACTAAATAAGAGCAAAATATATTAACCTAAATGCAGAAATAATTCATATAAAAAGATACATACTAAATCAATCATTTGAATAGTCTTGGGATCAAAAATTCCAGTGGAATTAGAAAATCCAATAGCCCATTTTATCAACACAAGCCAATCAGGGTGCTTTTTCATTATTCTATCAGTAATGTCAGGGAGTTTCAGCTGAAAATTTCCAAATAATGCAGTATTATCTACAATTTGACTGATAGCTATAAAAATAAATAGAATAAATTAGAGGGGGAAAGTTCAAATAATAGTATCCAATTGTTTACATAACAAATTGGGAAAATATAAGAAAGGACTATCTAATTTTTGACAGTTTTTAAAAAGTTGCTAATTCAACTTGATAAGAAAATTTAGACAGCTTATAGGAGATCCTCTGATTCTCCAATATTATTTGGAATCCTCGTGGTTAAGCATCTAACACATGGGTGCCACTCTTCCGTACTGGGGACGGAATTCCGTCTTTATAAAAGTTCTGTGAACGGAATTTCGTCCAGGGTATATTACGAGACTGATCAGTTGACCAATTGACTGCTATTTGTACTAAATTTTAGTTCTAGCATCGCACATTTTGCCCTCGAATAAGGAGTGGCGGATCCAGAGACTCAGTTTGGTGGGGGAGATCCTATTTCGGGAGCATTCGAAATGCAGTGAAACCTGTAATTAGGGACCTAAAAATAGTGCTCTGTATTGACCAGGGTCGTAACCAGACTTTCATTTCGAGGGGGTGTTGACTCAACCTAAGGTACCTCATGAGTACATAATGTTTTAGCACTGTGTCAGAAATGCAGAGCGTTTTAAGGTACCAGACTCAAGGTATACTTTCCAGTATGACTGGTTTCGAGTGTTCTGCTCTCTTATGTGGGCGAATAAGCCTCTTACTCAGATACATCAGCTTTAACTTAAAATTTAAGGAACTATTTAACTGTTCATTTGCAGTTTTTGAAAAATTTGCTAGACTGGGGGAAAATGATAGTCTTAAGTTCCGTCTTGCAATTTTTAAAGAGTGGCACCCATGATCTAACAAGGAAGCATTCTTAGGCTAAACTCACAGAAATGGACAAAAATTTTACAGGCATAAGAACATGACTCAAAACACTTACTGTGAAAAAATTAGCTGCGGTATTTCAATAGGAGAGGAGTTAATTTTGAAAATTGGGTTCTGAGTTGCCAAACAAATTCAGTTAACACCACTTGGGGACTTTCCAATCGGATGTAATGAGAAATTTGATTTCTTTACTACAGAAATGGCTCGGCTAATATATTAAAAGTTACGAGCTCGATTCCCAGTAGTAATGTTTGGAATGAGAAATTAGACGCAACATTTGATGATCAATAAAACACATACCATAATGTGAGATAATCTCAATTTCACTTTCTTTGGCCCGATTCAAAATCCATAATGTCACCTGCTTTGAACGCATCGCGAATTCATGGACATGTCGGATTCAGTAATTTCGCAAATCAGTTACGGTCTTGGATTGAGGTCCGAAATGTCACTGTTGGCTTGCTTGTAATTTATTGTTGTAATTTTGTATTGTTTTACATGCTTTTTAATTTTTTTATTAATTTTTATTCATGCTGTACATTTAAAAAACCTTTTTTTATTGGTCAATTTAAATTGCTTTAGAGAAAACGCAGCCAGTTCATTTTTGCCATTTGGCACCTTCACTGCATTTTTCGCCTAGTAAGGTTGTACTTGGTGTTAAAAATGATAATTTTTGAGTTTTTTTACAGCTTTTCTGTAATTCTGCAGCTAATTTTTTACAGTAAGTGTTTTATGTCATCTACTAACCCCTGTAAAATTTTCATTCATATTTGTGAGTTGAGCCTGAGAACGTTTCCTTGTAGGTGGAAGGTTTGGCTAAAATAAGCCAAACTTTTCTACTTTTATAATTTTTTTATTTTAACAGATTATTCTTTTTAGTCACAGAAACCCTAAATTTTCTAACACATGGCAATCTAGGACTAAAAGGGTTAATCTCTTCACAAGACTATAAGAAAATCTTAAAAAGATATCTACATTATGTTAAATATTCCTTTTATTGATACCACTCTGAACACAATGTATCAAATTCTTATAAATTTTAAAAGAAAGCTTAACATCAAAAGTTCCAATACTGTGCATGCAGTAAATATTAAAACCACAAGTTTTAATGAAACAAATGTTTTGGGCACATAATGGTTAGTAAGAACCGTATGAAACTTCAAGAAATATGTTTTACTTGTACATGCTTTTAAACAAAACAAATCAAAGATAAATTTAAAATAAAGATATGAGAAGTAGGTGACAAGTAGAGATGTAAAGGCAGGGAAAAAACTGGGTTTATTCCCGGGATTAAACCCAGTCTTTTTCCGCCTTTAAATCTCTAGTGACAAGACACAAGGAACAAAAATGTGGCATTACCTCCGGCTATTGTATCATTCGAAGGCATTTCAGATCCTGGGATATAGTCAGAATTTTCAACAAGTACTTTTCCAGCAGTGACAACCTTGAAAATTCAATAAAATAGCTATATACATGTACCAGTAGCAGGTAAACTATCAATTTTGCATCGTATGAGTAAAGTTCTAGATAGAAAAGCGTTTTCCATTTCCTCTTATAAGCATTTAAATAAAGTTATCACATTACCCATTTTTGTGGAGGATAGATATAAAAAACCATTATGACATTAATGGAAAGTCTAAATAGATCAGGAAATTACTATTTAACAGGGTTGCTGATTTTTTTGATTTTTTAAAAAAAATCATAAAAATCGGATTTATTTGATTTAAATCGGATTTTTTTTATTTAAATCAGATTTTTTTTATTTAAATGAATAAATAGCTCTGAACTTCCTGAAACTGGTTAATACTATACTAATATTTTAATTTCAATGTGATATAATAATTCAGGATTACTTAATATCCCAATTTTGATCTATTTTATGCATTAATTAATTGAACTAATTAACCCTTTCAGTCCTAAGCTGTCTGAGATTATCATTAAATCCAATGGGATATTTGGGGTAGTTAGGTCTGAAAGGGGAGCGGTTCACTGCTATTTCATGGTGAAATGCCCATCCTAAAATGGTGAATGAACAATTATACTATCAGTTACTAAAATTTTTATCCTTTCTATAGCTATTTTTGCCCAATTGTGAAATCAATAATAGCTTAAATAGAAATTGTGATAATGATTGCTAAAAAAATCTATGCCTCATTTTTGTGTAAAAATTTTAATAAATCTTTGAATTATAATAATTAAGTTAAATTAATTTTACTAAAAGTATTATGTAGACTTATTTCTTTAAAATATAATTTGTAATAAAAATCAAATAAAATAAACAACTTATTGACAGTCATGTACATAGATAATAGAGCTCTATTCGCTGTAGTTATGTAAAAGAAAATAAAAGTTTGGAAAACATGACTAACTATAATTTAACAAGCTTACGATAAAAATCATTCACATGTTTGTATTTTAAAAAGTTGATGTACCAGATAAAAAAATTAAAATATCTTAATTCTTGTTTAGTTTATCACAATTATTGATTCCAAACCCTGCTACTTTAAACTTACCCCTTTTTGTCATAAATATTTTTGTTATTGGTAGAAAAATTTGTTCTTGAAATTGCAGGCACTTTTATGTAGAGTAACATAAACCTATCTCCCAGTTACATACCTAGCAGAATTTTAAAAAAAGTTGTAAAATGCAAATAATCTTGCAAACCATTTTAAAGCATACACAACTAATTGTTTACTTAAATTGTGGTAATTTACTTAAAAGTTTAACATTTTTGTGATTTAAATCAATTGATTTTTTTAAAAAAATCAAGTGATTTAAATCAAGTTGATTTAAATCAAGCAACCCTGCTATTTAAAACTTTGGTATTAAAATAACTTGAAAGAAAACAAGTTATTAAAATTGAAGTCAGCAATTAGTTCCAAGCTAAAACTCCAATATTCATCAGCTTTGTTTCTTAAAAAAACTATTACCTCTAAAACCATTTATTAAGTGGATTGTCACTATATCTATGCATTCTAATACCTAATTGATTTAATAAAAGATTTAAATTTAAAGTGAATTGGAGAATGGAAGTAAAAAAAAAGAAAATTGTTCTCTTGTTATCAAGTCTGAAGTATTTATGTAGTTTTGAAATGTTCATTATCATATAATTTACTCAAGTTAAAAACTTCTGTCAAAAACAGTGAAATTTTTCAAGGCCCATATTATAATTTTACCACATACAATTTTATAAACCCATATATTAATACATAAAACCCATATTTATATTTTATAACAAGAGCTTGTTTATAAAGAGCTGACGGGGTGGTTCACTCATCTTCATCATAAATGAGTTCAACTATACTTGATTGGTTATGAAATGTTCAGAACATCTCATTTTAAACATTTTTAAATAAATTAAAAACCCTCTGACTTAGTGTGATTCTGAGAATAATTTGCAGAATAACAAATTTTATCCCCTCAAAATAAAGTGATGATTAAAAAAAATTGCATTACCTCAAATATTTTCTCTAAAGCCTTGTCAGTAATTTTATACTTTTTCTCATAATCTTCAAACTTTTCTACACTTTTAAAAACATCTTTCTGATACATTTTTGTATCTAGAAAAGCAGCTTTATCTTCAGATAGATTCAGAAAAAAAACTGATTGCAAACATAAAACAGTTCTTATGAACAGTGTTTTTATTCTAAACAAATACTTCGGAAAAATACAAAGTAACATACATGCAAAAACAATCCTTAATAAACAGGGGAACAAGCATGGTTATAAAAAAGTAAAGGACTCTCTTGGATTCACAGCACGGCTCCAAGGGGGGCACTTTTACTGATCATACACAAAATGTTGGGTATTTTCTAAAAAATATCAAGCAAGATCTCCTTGTAAAAGTAGGATTTTTAGCTCATTTTGAGAACCTTTTTGGGTTCATGGAGGGCAATGTCAAGAGTGCCATACTTGGATCTGCACCTGATTCACAGTGTTTGTACACTTATACATCATTGTCAGATTTAAGTTTTGGTCTCACCCTAATGTAACATTTTCCTGCATATGTCACTTCTTTTTTAACCTTAAATTTAATATTAAATATTGGTTAAATTGTACTACAAAATTATTAATTATGATTCTATTATAAAAGCATATTATAAGAGGGCTATCTGTGTGGCTAAACTGATGAAATTTATTTTTTATATTCTTGTTTTGGGATTGGGATTATTTACCAAAAAATATGCTTATTTTAATTATATGTGAAGTATTATATAAAATCATGATGCTGCTTTCATAAGAAGACTTGTTTGAAATGCCCATCTAGTTTAAACTTTTAAAATGGGGCCAACCCAAATTAAAGTTCCTTGCAGCAAGTTCAGTAAAACCTCACCGAGCTACCACACCTTCCAACGACTAGTTTTTGAAGGTACCAATTTTCTCAATGTTAAAAGGCCAGACATTTACCAGCAAACCCCTGAAACTCCTCTCAGAGGGTGTATTTGCTGTAGTTATGAACGGGCTTATTGCATGTGGCAAAAAAACAGTGAAACAGCCAGATATTTTTCCTCCTTTTAATAAAATGTAACATTATGTGTTTGAGATTTTGTCTTTATAATGTAAAGGAATTAAATAGTCAGAAATAAAATACAGATTTTCCTCACCAGATAGTTCGTAAAATGTTTTGATTTAGTTGTAAAGCAATCCCTTTCTGATAAAAAGGTTACTCCTTCTGAGCGACTACCCCTTTTAACCCCCGATTTTTCTCGAAACAGAAGGAGTCCCTCAGGAGAGGTTTTACTGTATTTCGAACAAGATTAAAAAATTAAATGGATAACCATACGTTAACGATCGAACAGAAAAGGATACAAGCTTCTAGTTTTGTAATTTTTGATTTCGTTGTTTCATGACTAGAGTCCGTATTCTCAGAAGAAATTTCACTGACAACAATATTGCAAGCGAAAATTATTAGAAAATTCAGAACTTGCCATGTTCTTTCTAAAATCATATTTCTAGTTTAACAACCAGAACCAACCGGCGATTTCAATATTATCTTTATTTACAAACAAACTAAAAGTGGCTTCACTTCAGCTTCAAATTTCGAGTTACTAATAAACAGAGCATTCATTTGTAATGAAGGGTAGATGCGCTCTTTACAAAAGGTTTCATAACTACAAATTTGATGATAATGCTAGGGGGCATGATTAAAAATAAGATTTGTGAAAAAATACAAGATTTATAAAATTCTACTATGGCTAAGTACGCTTACACCATAACCTCCTCGTAATTTTAAGTTTAAATAAAAAAACTGCTCTCGTAGAAAAATTGTTATAATAGTATTTTAAGTTCTTTCTCAAGGCTGTGGGGAGCCTGGTGGTTAAGGCATCGGCCTTGGGATCGGAGGGTCCCGGGTTCGATTCCCGACACCACTGAAGACCCATCGAGTATATGCGGAGTACGTGCTCGTTAAATCTGTGGGTCCGAAAGTCCTGTGGTCCGTCATGGCGCAGTTTACCACGGGTCCAGGTGTCTGGAGACTATTTCCCTCCCCTTCAGACGCATGGCAAAATTGTGGAGGTGGCGATAGATAGTGGCAGCATCTATCATCTCATGAGGCAGAAGTCGGACTCCTGCCATTTATGATGGGCCTCACTTTCTCAGGAGCCGCACCCCCCTTTGCCTTGAATCCTCGTGGAGCTTGGGTATTCCAAGTGGCACACGACAACAACAACAAGTTCTTTCTCTTTATAAAATCTCGTTTTCAAAAATTGGCTTATTTAAGATTTTTTGAACTCTAGAAAATGCAAATTTGCCCTCTTTTGAAAAGCTCTGTTAAGATTTATTTACGCATTTACGAACTCGTAAGAATGTTTGTAGCGCCATCTGCCTGTGAAAGATGGAAGTATATGTGCGTAAGAAAAATATTTTGAGGTTTGATAATAAAATGGTTTACAACTGTGTTTCCTAAACTGAGCTGAGTTCCAGGGACACCCCTTGAACTGCAAATATTTACATCCTCTTCTAAATCTAAATTTTTATGAGATGTATTGTGTGGTTTTTCTAAAGTTTTGAAACAGTAAGATTTTTTAAAATTCTCGCTTTACTCTCTGAAATGATTGCATTTCCTCGGATATATTTCGCTTCAATTTTTCTTTAATATTCGAAAACGTAAAAAATGATAATAATTGGACTTAAAAAACTATGAGGGTAATTTTAGACTCAATCTATCATTATCAATAGAGTTCAGCTGATTTCAGGGGCGTCATTTCAGTTTTTGGTGGGGGAAAGGATTTTTTTAAGCCGTAACCAGATTTTTTTTGGGATGGGGTTGCCTCAACTTCATTTTTAAGGTACCTCCTAACGGGGCCATTTATATATTAAGTGTTAGAACACTTAAACGTACTATTTATAAATGATTTTACACATATACAGGGTGTTTCAAAAGTTCGTTTCGCGGCTTTTATTTGGAGGCAACGCGTGTCCTAGGGTCATGGAAGTAAGGTCTACTCCTAGGTAAGTGACCCTGGAGAATCCATTGAAATTACTTACAGCGCCCCTAGCGGAAAAATTAAAAAGTTTGAAAAATTATTTTAAAAACTAAAGCAGATAGAACAAAAACGCCAATGAGTGTATTGTTTCCAACATTATGAAGAACTCACTAAAAAAATTTTCATGAAAATAGCGTGAATATTCGCGGAGATGTAAAAGCATGTAAAAATAGAACTTTTTCAGGCCTCAAAAAAGAAAAAAGTCCACAAATTTTCAAGTTTTTTTTATTTTTTGATTAAATTTTGTCTTCATTCAACTAAAAACATACAAAACTACACAATAACACTGAAAAATTCGCAAATTTGTGAACTTTTTCGTTTTTGAAGCCTAAAAAAGTACTGTTTTCACATGTCAATATCTCTGCGAATATTCACGATATTTTCATGAAATTTTTTTTCAATGAGTTCTTCATAACGTTGGCAACAATACTATCATTGAGGTTTTTGCTCCTTTAGTTTTAAAAATAATTTTTTTAACTTTTTTGTTTCGCCCCTAAGGGCGCTGTAAGTCATCTCAATGGATTCTCCAGGGTCCCTTATCTAGGGGTAGACCTTACTTCCGTGACCCTAGGACACTTTGCCTCCAGATAAAAGCCGCGAAACGGACTTTTGAAACACCCTGTATAATGTTAAAATTTTACTCTGGGGGTCACCACAAGAACAATTTTGAAAATTTGCCTTAGTAGTGTGTTAGCTCATTTTGAGACCCTTTAGTAAACATACAAAGAGAACAGTTCCTTGTAAACCACAGAATTTTCTAGAGAAATAAGTTATAAATAGGGGAGACCGGGGCTAGTTTTCCAACCTAAATGCATTTTCTTTCCATACATTTTGTTTTTGCTTATTTTTGGATAAACTAGATTTCGTTATGATTCTCGGACTGTTCTCTACAAAATGTAGCATTCAAATTAATTTCATTACGATAATTAGTTTTTTTGCAAAAAAAGATTAAAGGCGACCATGTCAGGTTGGAAAACCTGCCCCGTATGCGGGGCAGGTTTTCCTACAGTAAGGGGCAAGTTTTCTTATAGTACTACTCGCTGAAGTAATACAGGAAACCTTGATTGGTTTACCGGCAGACTGTCATTCCTAATTTGGGATTGCGAAACTATCTCATTGGTTTTCACAATTTCTATTTCTGCGCTTTGAATTTGAATTTCTGCGCTTGGTCTCTTCTCTCTCTAAGCCCGAGAATACCATCTTTCGAGTTAGTTGTTTGGTTGATTGTAATACTTTGCTGAAACTTTAGTATTTTAGGTAGATATCTGAAATAAAGGCTGGAATCGAACGATCATGCTGGTTTTAATACTAGTCGTAAAGGTAATGTATTCAAAATTTGGCGACTTATCTCTAATTTGGCGAATTCAAAATAAACGAGAAAAGGAAATGGTAGGTTAGTTCGTAGAGGATCAAGCTTGCAATCGAAAGATTGCGGGATGGGTCTCAAGTCTTTTGTAGTAGCAAATATCATTATTTAATATTATATCTGGGTGTTTCTAGAGGTTTGATCTACTTAAAGTTAAGGAAATAACGGGTTTAACCTTTTCAGTGCTAGCCTCTTCAAATTTTCTGTATTATGTTTCTATTAATGGATTAATTATTAATCATGTAGCATCCTTTGTTAGCGGGCTTTGGCTTAAAAAGCAAATAAGTATTCTATTCTATTCCCTTCAAATTTTCCATATAATTCAATGGAAATCTCGGGTGGCTTCGATTGAAAGAAGATCATAGAAATTAGAATCAGACAGCGTTTTTCATCAAACGGATCATCGTATGGCGATCAGAAAAGAAAAATTCGCTTCAGCGTCGTAATCATTGGTTAGTGATCGTTATTTTGACGATTATCTGCCTGCATAATTTTTTGATTTTTATATTTTGCTCAGAAAATAAAAATCGTTTGTTGCACGAAAGATCACCAAATTACCAATTGAGATATTCTGAAATTCTCGATTAATCTGAAAATACTGAAGAGAACACATATCCTCAAAAATTAGGTTAGTGGTTTTGGCAAGGAGGGAATGAGTTGCTGTTGAGTTTATTGTTTTACCAAAATATTTTTCATTATAACTTAATGATTGTGCTCGCCCAAAATTAATAATTATTTTTAATCAAAACCAATTAAACTCAAATATGATTATGATTTTTTTGCCTAAAACCAGGCTCGATTCTTGCGATTTTACTCAATAGGGTGGGTTGGGGTAAAATGGGTCACTTTTAAGGTACTCTTTCACATTCTAAGATTTATTTAATCAAAACTATTACTTTTTAATGATTTCTTTCAATTGGATCTTGGCATTACAATCCTTTAGAACATTTTCATCTAATTTTATCAAATATTTTTTTAGTTATAAGTTGGTTAAACTTAGCATCAAAATAATTACCTATTTTACCCCACCGTGGGGTAAAATGGGTCTCATTGCAAAAAGATGTCAAAAATATATTTATTACTAAATATATACATGAAAATAAGAAAAAAGGCAATCGGCTAAGCCGTTTTTATCTGAAAAAATTTGTTTTAATGTGTACTTTAGTGAAATTGTTAAAGTCCGAAGTTAATGAACATTGTTCAAATTTAGCAATTAAAATACTTCATTTGGAGAAAAATAAACTTTTTTGACAGTTCAATGTATATTTGAAGGAAATAAGTTAAAAACATTGTTTTTACTTAATACAGAAGGCCTCCTTACTAGACCCATTTTAACCCAAGTACAAAATATTGTTTTAAAAGATTAAATATTTTAAATTTTTCTAAGCTGATTGGCTTGAAATGTCTCTCAGACTTTCTTTTATGGAAAAATATTACTGCTGTAATTTATTACAATACATAGATATTTGGAAGTTGGTAAGCCCTGTTTTTTCGACAGCACCATTAACCGTTCAAATAAAATATTTTTCAGTTCTTAAATTCATGAATCTAAATTTTTGACAGTCGGAAAATGTTGCCAACACATAAAAGATTATAATACAAAAAATGAGCGAAAATAATTCAATTTAAATTTGATTTATATCGAGTTAATTAAAACTGACCCATTTTACCCCAAGACCCACTTTACCCCAACCCACCCTACTTAATAATCTCAAACCAGGTCTTGACACTATCAATTCTGACATTTAAAATCTAACCCCGTGAAATAGGTGTTATAATCACTTGTTGAATTTCTTACTTTCAGGTTCAAACACTAGCGACTTTTAATAAAAAAATGACTTTATCAATCAAAATCGAGTTTTGAAGAATATTCTCCCAACAGCACAAGCCTCTCCAATGTGTTTAAGGGGACTCATCACTGAAGGGAAATGTGACTGGATGCAGTGGCGGCTCGTGAGTTAATTAATAGGGTGTTCACACCAATTATATAAAAAATATAATTTCCATTAATTTAATCCATTTATGTCATAAATGGCATCTTTAAATTCTCTTTTAAAGTCCCTTTCTTTTCCTTCTGTAACTTGGACAATGGTCATCAGATGAGGTTTATTTCAACTTTTTTTCCAGTGGCAATTGAAAAAAATACAGATGCTTTAATTCAAACACGGAAATTTTACTTAAAGCCATCATTTAAAAATCATCCCAATTAATAACAAGTATTAAATATTTTGATGAAAAGATTTAAATTGTATTTTAAGAGTGTTTCTTACTCGTACTTTCCAATTAGCCGATAAAATCACTTTTATCAGACGTCAAAAAAGAAAGCTGTACCTCAAAAGTGAAAGCCTCGGCACACTAAATATGTGCTAACGGAGATCTCCGGCGCGTTGCCGTAAGCTCAAATGATCTCCGGCGAGCGGTCGGGGTTTCCTCGGATTCTCATATTTTTTTCGCTCACACGTGCGTAAAGGGAAAGAAAAATAAGAGTTCAATCTTTTTTCGATTTTTTTTCGCGTTTCCGGTAGTAAATTTTTCTTTTTGAGGAGAGATTGGGGGGAGAGAAACATAATTCTAAGCATAAAAAAGAAATTGAGAATAAATTTCCATTGATATTTATTTATCTTTACATTCGATTTTTGTTCTACTTTTTCAGTGGGTGTTCACGTGCTCCTGTGCTCCTATGGACGAGCCGCCACTGACTGGATGAACACAAGGGTTGAATTAATTATACAAAAACGTTTTTAAAAGTGGTGGTCAAGTTTTATTTATATACTTGTTTATTTTGAATACTGGTCACCATTATAATATTTAATATTAATTTGATGATATCTACCGCTTTCCAGGTTTAGGTATCCGTTCTGGGGTTACCCAAAATACCTTTGAATACTCATTGCAAAGTCTGGGTTGTACAGCTCCCGACCTTGTGATATTCAAAGGTCTGAATGGTACAGGGGAATCAAATTACCGTGCGGAAATGGTTGGTAGCGTAGATATGAGGCGTTTGCTATCAAAACCAGCTCATTCCAACCCGAAATTAGATGAAAATGTGAAAACTGTGATCTCCACTGCGAAATTTCATATCATTTGAAAAAGTTAAGTGGATGTCATTTATTTAAAACTCGTAAAGACACAAATATTAACTGGTAAACTGGAAAAAAACAATTTGATCACGCAACTTAATTGAACAAAAAAACTGAAAATGAAAAATCGTGTTTTTGCATCAAAATCAGTTCATTCCAACCTAATTAGTGTAATTACGTCCAAGGTAATGCACCTGGAATGAAAATGAAAAACTAATCAAATTCTAGGCGGTTATATCTACAATTAAAAAATATTTAAGCTTGTATTTTTACAATCAAGTTTTTCATCATATGCGATCACGAAATTTTGTTGATGAATAAACCTTAATGATTTAATTTAAATTTTCTATTATAATAGCAAATTTAAAAAAATTGTTGAAAAAAAGGTATTTTTTAATTTTAAAAACTATTTAATGGCTTATATGATCGCCAAGGATCGCGATCCTGGTGATCATATGGTCGATGGATTACGTCTTCGCAAAACGTCTCCATGGTTGCCAGACCTAAAAGCTTAACTGTAACCACAGTTTTAGTGCAGGTACCGCGGGTTGAGGGCGTTCGTGTCGTAGGCCGCCCATTGACCGGTCTGTCTCTTATTGTCTGTGATGTGCCCCATCTACTTTAGGAAAACCTGCCCCAACTCAAATTTTGACCTTTGGGAGCCCCTGTACGAGTGGGGGTTCCACGTTTTTGAAAAACAAAAGCATGGTTTGATAGAGTGAGAAATCATCTTTCAGTACAAGTATTATCAAATTAGTCAGTTAAAATTTAATGGGCTTTACATTTTTAGTAAAAATCCAAAAGTTTACGCAAAGTGTTAAATATTGAAAAAATCGCATTTGTGACTAAACTAAAAAAGATATGAAACTGAAAGTATATCAGAATGTGTGTGAAGTGTTGCTTTATCATCCAGTTCATTCGTTAGGGTTATCTGATTGCTCCTTTAAAAATAAAGGGCGTTGGAAAATTTGCCCCACTGGAAAACTAGCCCCGGTCTCCCCTAAATAACAAGAGCGCCGCGAGTTGAAAAAGATTAGAAACCACTGTTTTACCGAGTATAATTATAAAATGGAATTGTTTGGTCTAATGACTCAGCTCTTAAATTTTTTTCCAAACACAGTATTAGTAATTAAGAATTATGAATCAAAATAATTCACAAAAGTTCTATAAATGAGACTTTCCTTTCCTCCATTCCGCCATAAAATGAGGAAGGAAATATCCTTGTCAGGATTTTTCATAATTGATTTAATTTCGATTGGGGAGGATCCATCCTAAAAGGTATGGAAATTTATCTAGGTAAAAGGGTTTTAAACATGACTTATAAACTCAACTAAATAATAGAAAGATGTAAATAGTAATTAAATTACCTTGAATGAAATTTCAGATAAGGATTCTTCTTTGATGTTCTGGAAAACAAAACTTTTGGGTTCGTCTATTTTTTAATTACTCTAAGCAAGGGATTTTAACATATTTTAAAACAATTTTTTTGTATCCAAGGAGTAACAAATTTTTCTTCAAGGATTTCCCGCCGTATAGCCGTATCCTAGCTATCTACTATGGATCCTAAAGGAATCTAAATCTAACCTATCATTATAGAAGAATTCTAAGGGAGTCACTCTTCCCTACACCTTTTAAAGGGCAACCTCCTGAATATTAATTCAAAATTGCAGGTTAAACAAACGAAATAAAGTGAAAAATACTTATACTTTGAAAAGTCTGTAATACAGTATTAATTCTACTCTAAGATGTCTGCATCATCTCTTCAGCTGCATACAAAATGAAATTAAAATCTCTAATTTAAGTCGTTCCTGGTGGGCCTTGTTTAATGAGGACGAATCATTAAAATAAGACTGTCCCCATTCAATTCTTAAAGAAATTATTTAAATACCCAAGAGTTGGTTTTTTATATTTTTGAAAATCCTATTTATATTATTCGGGTATAAAAAGGTTTTTGGGAATATGATAGTAGTTTCCTTGAATTTTAGTGCCGAATAGAAAAAAAGTGATAGAGAATGGGATAAGAAAAACATATAAAGGGGATGAGTGACAGACAAAAAGAGTAGTAAAAATGTAGACGACAGTAGAGAATGAAAAAAGAAAGAGATTGAATGATATTATTATAGAAATTGTCCGGGCTGTCTTGCCCTTTTGCCGTGGTCGATGGTTAAAATCAGATTGATTGATGACGTTTCTCTTCTTTTTCTTCTGTCTTCCATTTCCTTCCTTTTTTTTCACGCACATTCATTCCTACTTTCGCTTCACTTAACATTTAATTATTCCTCCGCGTTTCGACTCTCTTCCCCAAATCGCTTCTCCTAGAAGAGTATTTTCACTGTCGACACGGATACACATTTACCACCCTAAACAAAGCAATATTTATTCAACGGCCGAAACCGTCGGAATGCGGCAAAAAAGCGGGCGACGGAATTAACAAGTGTTTCCCCGGGAAACGTCCCGTCGAAGGAAAGCGCATTAATTGTGGCTGATGCGTCTCCCGGGCGACGCAGGTAACAGACAAGTGAGCGCGGAAAAGCGACCCCATTCATTAGTAGGGCGCATTCCCGTGGCAATCGGAGGCTTCATTATCGCCCCCTCATGTCCCGCTCGAAAAGATCGGAATGAGCTACAAAAAACTCTCGTCACAGGGGCAGTCCATAAAGTGAGGGGGCGGACTTGGTAGCCGAAAGGGTATTTACGTGTCAGGGCTGCGGCACTGGCGGATCCAGGGGGCTTTAGCCCACCAAAAATTGAACGAGAACTGACAGTGAGAAATAGGGGAGGTCCGAACTCAGAGGCTTATAAAAGGGGGGAAGCAAAAGCAACTAGTGTACCAAAACAAGTTAAAACCCTGTTTTTTAATAGGGGTCAAATGTCCAGAAATTACCGACAGACCTCCTTTCGGTATTACTCTAATATTTAAAACTATGTCTTTATAAAAGATTCGTCAAAATTCAAAAATCCTACCAAAAATGTATTAAGCTCTTGAAAATACATGTCCAAATTCGGATTAGGTGTACCAAAACAAGTCGAAAACCTGCTTTTTAGCCTTAAATTTCCAAAAATTTTCTGGGGGAGGACCCTCAAACCCCCCCTTTTAGGTAGTTAGAACACGCTTATTCATGACTCATTATTATGTTCCTTGAGAAGATTAAAATTGATTTTAAAAATTCTCAACCCCCCCAAAAAAAATCCTGGATCCGCCACTATATGCGGGCCACATGTGGCTCACCAATCCTTTTTTAGGACTGATAAGATTTAAGCTTATTTTGAAAATTAACATTAAGTTAGTTAATTTTAGAATAATTAGAAGAATTCGATGATAGGAAAAGGTTGAACTGTTAAGATCTCACCGGCTTTGTTTAAGAAAATTCAGCTTTGTTTAAAATTATTTACGCTTAAATTAACTACACCTTTAAATTTTTACGCTTGATTGGCAAAACATTCTTCCATTTCATTTCAAAGAATGGGGTTTATTGTGTTCTGTACCGTGTTAATTTGATTACTTTTTTTTAAATAATAGAAGTTTTTTTTCAATTTAGTTAATTGTATAATAACATACTTTTAATAGTTACAGTTAGATAACAAGCTAAGGACTGCTGAAATTTGAAAGGCATTTAAACTTACATGTATAGGGCTTAGTGAATGCATGAATTCATAATTTGAGTGTGACCTGTCAATACCTACGAATCTTGGGATCGGCCGAAAAGCTGTTATCAATAGGGCTCCACACCTTCAACGTCCACCCTACTCCCTGATAAAAAAAAGGGGGATTTTATTGCGTCCCTCAAACCCCAGTAAGGATTTAACCTTATACAATATGATGTAGGCTCCTTAACTTGTACTACCGCTCTAAACGACTTTTCATAATCTCTGCTAAAGATTAATCAAAGATTATCTACTATTTAGATGTGTTGCCTTGGAAGAGGGTGCATAGAATTTTATAGGTGTTGAACAGGAAGGAAGGAGAACCTCGATAGGATATATTGCTTTTATCTGGAACCTTTTCAATGGAAATTGTTGAACTAATGTGATCTTTCTTTTAACTATATAAATCACCTAAACTGATTTAGGTTTTTTCAATGCAACATCTTTCCATAAAATATAAAATCTGAATGCAAAGGAGGGATTTACATCAGAAGAGGCACTCATACACTCAGGCCCATACACTGCGCGTCGCGTGAAACACTTTACTTTTGCAGCACTAAGTAAACACTACTGTAATAAACACTTCTAATCAAAAGCGATTTGATGGTAATATGAAGTGTTGCGTGAGAAAAAGATATTGCTGCGAAAATGTTGCTAAAATATTACAGAAGACGGAACAAGTACAAAGAACAATTTCAGATTCTAAACATATTTTACGACACTTTATTTAGAACACTCAATTCTGGGTAGGACCCATTTTTAACAATTTTCAAACTTATTCAGAAAACACTATCACAGCACAATAAGAATAAGGTGCTAAAGTGTTCTACTTAACAACACGAATAAAGTGTTAGAGGACAAAAAAAGTGCTCTTAAATACGTTTATTTTTGCATGGAGCGTTCACAGTGGTTATCAATTGGATGTTATCAACTTTAAATTTAACATTGTGTAAAAAACTCAATAAATATAATACTAAAACTATTGATAATTATGTATATCTTTATCAAGGATATAATTTTTTCTGGAATATTTTTATCACATTGAAATTTTTATTCTTTCGTGAAGTCCTAAATTAATTTTTAACTCACTTCAGACTGGAATTAAGCTCTATTTTTGTACTCAGTGACTTAGTGATGTGTTATTTTAATATTTTATATTCACTTAAATCTAACTACTTATACACTGTTGAGTTTATGATCTGCCATTGTTAGAGCTCTTGGTTGGGACTTTCAAAACGTAAAGATCCCAGTCTCCAGTTGCCAAATTGTGGTTAAGGTTAAGACTTCCATTGATAAATTTATTATAAGTTATTCGTTTTTTGACCACTTAAGACTGGAGGGATCAACCAACCTTCTCTCATGATTTAAATAAGTTGTTTCACTTTTTTCATAACTTTTCAAAAGCGAGCGGAGTTAAAAGCTAGTTGATAAAACCTAAAGCCAACTCTTCTAAGTAAATTCAACCCTTTTGTTTCTTTCCTTTAAAAGGTTTAATATAGCTTTTTCAATACATTTTTGGGTAGAATTTGCGTCCGAGAGAACTACCTTATTATAAGAAAAGTTGTTTATAATAAAGGTCTAAGTATCAAAGGGTTCCTCCACCAGAATATTTTTGAAAATTTGTCCCTAAAAACTGGGGCTTAATTCGATTTGGTATATCTAGTCCGAATTCGGGGGAGGCTAGGGCTCCTCGCCCCTCTTATAAACGCCCCTGCTGCCTTCTAATTGCACTGATTTCCCGGCTTACACTTGTACTAACCTCTAGGGTCGTTCTCCCTGATAAAATTTGAATACCCTCAGGGCACTAATGCCGCGAAGATGTATGATCTGCAGCACCCATCGAATGCTAATGACTTAAATCGCCTCCTCTCACCTCACGAGGAACATAGAAAAACTCCCGACGTCTTCATTTTTGGGGTTCAATTTCCACCTGGATTAGCTTGTATACAAATCCATATATTACGCACTCGCCCATTTATCATCCTCTCAACAATGCCGACAACCAACCCTTTGCAATCTACCTTTTGTCCTGAAGACGCGTTTTCGTGTTGGCGATTATTATGCATATGGTGATATGCCTCTTAGCGCAACAATTGCCTTTACGAAATTGAAAGTTTTTATGCAGTCATCGGCTCATCAGACGAGATTTCTTAGGATACAATGAAGTGAATTTTACACGTTGGATTCGCTTTATTATCACTACTTTTTTCATTATGACGGCACAGCGTGCTCACTGATCCGTTTATTTTTGCCGATATTTTCCATCCATCTTCTTTAACAATGAGTAAAGGGCCTCTTTAGCTCATGTAAATTTTGGTTGAGCGCCGCATGTCCTCAGTTCCATGGATGTTCTAAATGGTGTACGCCATGTATACGATGACCCCGAGGATTTCCATATGAAATGAAAAAACACCACACCTATTCTGATCTTTAGGGATGTTAGGGTTCAAGGGATTTAACCTAAAGGGGGGTTTATATAGAAAGTGAATGAATGCAAGGCGTGTGATTGTGTGTAATTACAAAATAGTTACACTACAGGGCGATTAAATTGCATTCAACCTTAAATAAAACCACTAGCAATATGAAAAAAAATTATCCTCCCTCATTGAACATTTCATGCATCATGCATGTTAAGAAGTGGTTTTAACTTTTCTTTCACGAAAAATTTTAAGTTATTGCAGATATTGAGGTTACATACATACACACTATATTCACTGTAAAAAAATTTTTACTTGGATTTTTGACTGAGCTGAGCTGAGCTGAGTATATTGTACTTGCCAAACTTCGACTGCAGTTAACCCCCTTTTTTATGGTTTTAATGTTTTGCATCCAAAAAATTACACCCAGAATTTTTAAAATGTCAATTCGAGATATCGATGATTACTCTATTTGCTATAAACTTCGACTATCATTTGAAAGTTATTTTATGTTGGTTTCAACTTCCTCTATCTCCAATCACACTTCAAAGTTTAAAGTTTAGTGGAGGTATGAAGATATACTGTAGTACTTTTTAGTTCTTCCTATCCACTTTTACCCTTTCAGTCCTATAGCTGCCCCAAAATTTTTATAGGATTCAATGGTGATTTTGGCTACTTAGGATTGAAAGGGTTAAATAAAGCGTATCTAAACAGCACTAACGTTCAAAAGATTCGTCCAATTTTTATCATGTAAGGCTAAATTTCATTTACTTCTTACTATAGCAGTTAAGTAAACTTAACTTGGTATAAGCTGTGTAGGATAGTCCGATCGCTACTCGGTTAAACTTTTGATGTTTAGGAGGAAGTTGCTATGGGAACGGGTTATTCCACGGAGGTGATTATTTCGGAGGTGATCAGGTGATGGTAATTTATTTATACACGTCATCCTGTGCCAGTAACGAATCCAGGGGGGGTGACACGGGGGAGCGTACCCCGTAGAAGGGTAAAAGTAAAAGTTTATTGGATAAATTGACACCTGAAAAAATAATTTCTAAAAGAATTGTAATTTGGAAGCTTTTAAAAGCTTTAATGCGTAGATTTATGGCAAAAAAGTATAATATTCTTCAATATTAAAAAAAACTTGTCAGAGTCTACTGCTGGAGAGGATTTAAAACTCCTGGTGTTCCCCAGAAGTCAAACCTGGATCCGCCCCTGTTTTGTTTGTCGTTTAGCTTGGAACTTCTTCATAAAGTCTTATCTTTCTGTGTCTAAATTAATATCTTGGTGGTCAGACAATACTCTGTGCTCAATTCAAACTTACTTCCATCACTCGACAAAAATTAAGGAAAAGTGAAATACCGGGTTCCCATCCTCAGGCCCGGATTCGTTTAAGCTAAGCCCCCTCACGCACTCGGGGAGCGCCCCCTGCTTTCTCATTATGCACGTGTCAGGGCGTTCCCGGGGCGACGGCGCAATCTTTTCGGGGCGCAAATTGCTGGCGACAAGTGGGAAAAGCAAAACGCGCCAGGAATGCCGGCTGTCTGTCAGGGCGCTGACAGGGCGCCGCATTCCTTTTTTGGCCGGAGAACGGAATTAAAAGGCGTCTCAGGTAGAATGAAATTCTTCGCCGCGAGTCGCCTTATATGGGACTTTTTCCCGCCGCCGGAGCAGAAGGTGCGGAGCGGAATTTGAAAGGAGATTATTTCGTTTGAAACATTTTTGTGACTGGGGAGATTGTTTCGGAATTGAGTCTTTTGGAGAGGACTCAGGTGGTGACACCTGAGTTAAGATCAAAATTACGCTCCGGCTTCGTCGGGAGCTGACACACTGTCGCGCGTTTTCGATTGAGTTTTGGGAGGGTGCAAACATTGCCGTCTCTAAAATTTAGTTCGCTTTTGAAGTTGGAAGGGTATCACTGTAAAAAGAATATGGCCCGTTTCACAATAAAGTGGTGGAAAGAAATTACCACCATATTCCCAGAGGGACCTCCCCCCATGTCACGATGTAACGTTTCTGAATGATGTGGTGTCAATTTCTTTAAACCACTTATATGGAGTAGACAAAATTTACAAAACCTAGCTCGATAGCTGTAGTAGAAAAAAATTGATTGAAGCATAGAAACATTCGGTGAAAATGGAAGATTATTGTCAAAGCATGTTAAGATTATCATGTTTTGTTATATTTAAACATGTTATGTAATATTTAAAAATTACCTATTTATGCATTTTTAACGAAATAAAAAGAAAAATACTGCTGAAACGTGCTTTTCTCGCAGCATTAGGGGATTCGTAGTAATTGAATATATTTCAAATGTGGTCCCCTGAGTTTTCTCCAATATTTTGTCAAAAGATTTCTCTACAACTTAAAATTAATTGAACATGGAAATTCGATAGGGTGTGTGTTTAATCCGAACGTATAACTGTTTCAGCTTTGTGTTCCACCTAGAGATGTGGGTTGTCCGGAAAATTTTCCGGAAAACAGAAAATTTTCCAAGTAACTAAATTATAATAAAGTGTTGTTAAATTAAAATTTGGATCACTGGAGGCAACAAATTAACAAAACTGGAGTATTTTCATCAATTCTGGAGGATGTCCCTTTAAAATTCATCCAAAACTAAAACACAGTAAAAAACTGCTATTTAATAAAGCATTGAAATCATGATTTAAAATTTTAATACATAAAATAAAAAAAGAAATAAAGTTATTTTTCTAGATATGCTTAATACATCTTTATGAATGAGTTTCTTGAGATAAAACGCCTTCATTTGGGAATATTTTCCCTGTAATATTCATCTCAGGTTTGTGGAAATGTTTATTATTTACAAATTATTTGTTTTGAAAAATTTTATGCGAAAATACAAGGATAATGTTTTAGTTTTTTTATCAATAATGTCTAAGGGGTTCCACCGATCCATTAGTCAAAAATTAGATAATTTGGACTACAATTTTTATTCCTGCAAATTTTTTCCAAAAGTTCCACTTAGACTCAAAAAGTGCCCGTCCCCTAAGGAAAGTTCTCCCTTCTTAGGTTCCGTCCCAGTGGCGGATTTACACATTTTCAAGGTATAGGCTGTAAAATTTTTGCCGCCCTTTCCGTCTACCTATCCAGTGGCGGATCCAGGATTTGGTTTTGGAGGGGGCTAAGAATTTTACTTATCCAATGCAATCTTCTTGTTAATGTTAATACGGGAAAGGTAGTGAAATATCCTGCTCCAAATTCCAAAAGGGGGGTCTGGGGTTCCTCCCCCATAAAATTTTTGTAAATTTAAGTCAAACCCCCCACTTTTTCAACTCCTTTTGGTACGCTTCATCCGAATTTCGGATAGAGATTTTTTGCAGTTTGACACAAACTTAGTAAAATGTAGTTGTAATAACAGAGTTACAAGTGCCAAAGGGGGTCTGGGGGTCTTCCCCCAGAAAAATTTTTATAATTTGACCTTAAAATAACAGGGTTTGAACTAGTGATGGGCAGGTATCGATACCAAATACTTAAGTACTCGATACCTATAGGTATCGAGTGTATTCGATACCCACAAAAGTATCGATACTTGATTGACATATTTCGTTTTAAATTTTTCAATGAAGTAATCTTTATAATACCTACTGTAGATCAAACGCAGCCTGTTTCCGTTTTCATTTTGCAACGCTCAAACCCAAGTCGTTATCATCCGCGAGAGAAATTTGACGCGGCTAGGTTTTCCCCCGCCAAATCCTTCGCCTCTATCCACCTCCAGGCCCGTAGCTACGGGGCTTTTTGATGGATCGCTTTCAGTTTTTTGAATATTAGTATGATTATGGATAGGCCCTAAAAAAATTGTCCCTTCAGGTTCATTTCCCGACATTGAAAAAAAGTACTCGGTACCTAAAAGTACTCGATACCTATAAGTATTCGATACCAAAGTATTCGAAACCTATAAGTATTCGATACCAAAGTATTCGATACCTAAAATTATCGATTTTGCCCATCACTAGTTTGAACTCATTTTGGTGCATAAAATGTCATTATATTCTAGAGTAAAACTTTTCATTTTGGGGGGGGGCTTGAGCCCCCTAGCCCCCCTGGATCCGCTAGTGTACTTATCCCTTCCCTATGGCGGCTCCCTTTCGTACTACCTACCTTGTCATGTCCTAGATTATTTTTACAGTTCAACAATTTCGTTGAAATAGCACGTAAAATAGTTTTGGGTATATTTCTGAGATAATCAAAGCTCAATCATGTACGATTAATAAGGCGGGATAATGTATGCTATACTTACACAATGATATACATTCGGTAAACGTGAATAAACAATTTTTATTGCATAGTTTGTTTGCAAATTCATCGATATCGTCATAATTAATATTTGTCATTAATTGCGACTCTATGCACAAAAGAGCTAAAGAGTTTAACTTTTCTTGGCTTATAGGTTGCTCTGAGATAATTTTTAACTCTTTTTAAACAAGAGAAGCTTCTCTCGCCCGAACAATTCGTCGCTGGTGTGCATAATGCCATACGAAAGGCTATGAGCTATGTCCAAGTTTGGATAAATATTCTGCAAATTCTGTTTCGCAATAACGAAGATATACTCTCTAATGATCTAGATGAATCTGGTTTAATCAAAATGTTTTGTGAAGATAAATGACTATGAAAATGAATGCATTCTTTAACAAACTCAGTCTCTAAATCATTACAATACATTTTTTCTAAGGACAGGGATTTTTTCCTTAGGGTTGATGGAACATTAGTATTTTTACAGCTGGAACACACCCCTCCATTTTTCTTGTATCTGGTATACTTTATCGCCATTTTAACTCCAGTCCTCTGTTTGTTCAATGTCGACACTTTCACACGCTATAATGGGTAAAGGACGGTCGTAGGAGGCAGTAATAAAATGCTATTATAATATTTTGATCAACATTTTAACAAAAAAATTTTGCTATTCCTTAAAATTATAAAAACCCCGGACAAATTGCAACCCAGGACATTTCCCCGGACAGCATTGAAAAACCTCTCCTGACTCCTGGGGAAACCCGGACGTATGGTAAGCCTAGTAATTGCCTTCCGCCGCCATCCTTTGATGCTGGTTCCACGAAATCCAACTTCTGTCCGAACATGCAGCCAGAAAATGAAAGGGACCCCATGTGGCGAAAGAATGTTGGTTTTCATATAAGCGTTTACCCCATCAGAGATTAGGGACAATTCTCTGCATTGCTTCAAGCTACTCAGGAAATCCATAACAAAAATGTAATAAGGTTTGATCGAAATTTTTTTCGAATATTCTACGGGCAGCTTCTTATACTGCAAAAAAAATCTGCCGCCTCTATAAAATCTGCCGCCTCTCAAAAATCTGCCGCCCCTCAAAAATCTGCCGCCCTAGGCTCCAGCCTACTCAGCCTGCTGGTAAATCCGCCACTGTTCCGTCCTGTAAGAGCGACTCAGTGCTCAGTGGCCGAGGCGCCACACTGAGACAAATGACAGTTTCAAATTTGAGTAAATCGATGTTCTCATTTTTGTATGAACCTTTTTGGTTCAAATTTGACGACCCAATGCTTTCAATTTTGAAACACCAGACATACTCAGTTTCAAAGAGTTTAAAAGTAACCACTCAAATTATGCTTATTTTTAGTTTATATTTGAAAATTGAAATATTTGCAGTATAAAGTAACATTAAGTTGATGTAATAACTTCTAACGCGACGTCGCACTCAACTTACTGGTCTACTTCCCACGTTATAGTAATGTGAATGTGGCTATATGATCACCGTAACTGCACATTGTACCCTCTTTATGCGAACATTATGGACAAATTAAAAAATTAGTACATGATGCTTTATTTTTGAGTGTCTGCGCATTTTCAAAAATGAGTATATGCATGTATTCAAATTTGAGTAAATTTGGATCTGAGCCTGTTCGAGTGCGTGACATACTCAGATTTGAGTAATTTTTACTCATTTTTGAGACTGTCGTTTTAGGAGTGCACAAAGTTGCGAAACGGTTAAATTAAAAGGTACAGAAATTTCCTGATGAAAAAATATATATCAAGTTCGAATACATCTTTCAAGAAAATCCCTAAAAAATTGCTTGTTTGACATTTTTTCTGGAAAAAAATAGCGGAAAATTTTCCGGAAAACTTAAAACATAGTGGAAAATTTTCCGACCCACATCACTAGTTCCACCTGCATTGCAGGGTGTTTCATGTTTCTGTGTAGTTTGATTTCCCACCATTCTATTTGCAGATTGTTTTAATTGACCTGGTTAGAAAGAATAAGAGGGGTTGAAAATTATAAAAAGGATAAAGCTTGGATTTTTGGATTTCTTTCTAGTCCTGCTTTCTGCAGTGGTTTCCTTCACTGTTAAGAGCAGCTCGAAAATGTCAAGAGCCGTCAATAAAACTTTAACCATTTCAGTCCTAAACCACCCGAGATTTCCCTTGAATCCTAAAGAAGATTGGGGGCGGTCAGTCTGATGGGGTTTGGCTTTCATTTTAACAAATCTTATTAAAGAAATTATAAATAAGCGTCTAAATTTTCCAGGATGCACGAGAAAATTTTATCGATTAAAAATTATATTTAAAATATATTTTATCTATAAAAATTAAATTCAATCATACCTAGGCTCAGGTTCCTTTGAAAAATAATTTGAAAAGGTTTAGAAACTACAGAAGTTTATCAAATACTAATTGTGAAAAACCAACTAACTTTTAGAAACGCGTTAAATCCTCTCATAGATACTAATACATTTGAACTTGTCCATAGTTTTTTGACCATAGAAAAGGGTTAATTTACCTCAATTTCCTCCCGAAATTCGAATATCCCCCTCCGAAATCTTTTTCTGGCTAGGCCACTGAGAGTATACCCTCGTTATCACAAACTTTGATATTTTGAAAACTTTACTACATCGAAAAAAAATTTCCCCTTGAAACTAAATTTCTCGCTTTTCTTGTTGCCTCGAAAACTAGCTATCTCGAAATTTCTTTCGGGTCCCTTCGATTTTAAGCAATTGTAGTTGTTCTGTAAATTACCACTAGATAGTAATATAATGGTCGTTTGGTGATTTACTACTATAACTGAATCGTCAGTTTGAAAAATGGAATAAGTCAAAAAACAAAATTTTGAGAAAATTAAAAAAAACTATAAATTGTGAACTTTCGTTGTATAACCACCAAATTTTTACTGGAAATTTAGAACCCAATTTAGAAGGGCAATCATCGAAACAAATACTGTAAGTACGTTCAAAAGTATTTTACAGTTAAGAAAAGTTGATGGACTTAATCCCTTTTTCAACCTAATGAAATTTCAAGTGAAGAAAAGTTTAAAAACCCCTTAAATTGACGTTTAAATTAAATTTTTGCTTAGTTCACAACAAAAAAGTGAGAAATAGAAAGTTAAAAAAAGTTAAAAACACTTTTAAATTAAAAGAAAATTTTATTTTGGCCCAGATTAAATCACAAAGAATAAGAACAGAAAGACAAATTAACTGGAAAAATGCAATGAATGGACATCGATTTAGCAACTTCCAGAGGATATGCCTCCCTATAGGGGGTAGTAATTTCCCCCCTTCTTTCCATATGTGCAGAGCAAAAGCTCGGTGATTGTTTTGAGCACGAAAAGTCAATTTGTCATTTTTGGGACTTATTCCCTTTTCAAACTGGTGATTCAACTGGAACCCACTGCATTTGTTACGAACATGTTGAATTGACAATGCGGAAATTTAGGGATGCGGATGTTTGCGACATCCTACAAGCTCTCTATCATCATGCTCTCCGCTCTCGACTGATACAGTTGTACCGGTGCAATACATACTTTGGTCCATACAGGTGCTAGAAATTCCCAACAGGTGCGCTGCATCGTGGGTGGGCAAGCCCCGCCCCCTTTCCCTTATTGGCTGGCCACTGTGTCCAGCAAACTCCCCGCCTTTTCTCAAGAGTTTCCTCAAGCAAGTCATCGTACACATGCTTCATTCACAAAATCCGCTCTGCGAGGGAAAGTGCACTCGCCATTAAGCTTCAATGGCGCAGCATAAAATGATTCATAAATTTGACGCCATGAAGGATCTCCTTTCTTCTTCGACGCGCGTATTTATCTTCGCGATTTTCCACGTCGTTACCTTTCTTCGGCGCGTCCTTTCCGCTTTTGTGCAATTACTGAATGGCACGACGAGTGAAATACTCGACGCTTTGGGCTCGCGAGGAGACGTGTCTCGGCTCAATGGGATGTACTTAGGCTGGATGGTGCTTGTTCAGCTAACCTCAATCCCGCTTTTGTTGGAGAAAACAGCGTCTAGTACTAACACGCACAATAGGTGTCGCCTGGTCCACCCATAGATTTCAAGGGTCCCCAGACCATCTCCAAATCCGTATTTTCCCACCTTTATTTAACTTACTTAATGTAGAAAAGTTATTGCTTCGAAAAAATTACCGGGAGAATCTAGGTTTGGTGGTTTATCGTAGTAACCTTGGGACATTGATAGTTATTAGAATGGATGATTGCTTTCAAGGGGTTACAATTTTTTTCATCCTTTTGAACTCGAAATCTTTGAGTCTTAAAAAAGAGGGAGTTTAAGGGGTTCATAGTTCAAGGTTCTTATTTTAAAACTTTTCACCAACAAAACCATTTATCAGATATTGGTGAAATATTGAGAAAAAATGAATAAAATAAGGAAATTATTTTAGCGGAAAAATACTAATATTGATTTTCTATATTCATGTCATAACCATAAAAATTATAGTAAACACCATTTAAAAACATTTAGCCACTTTTATAATTCCTTTAAAAAAACATTTTTTCCTTTTTTGCACCTGTATCAATCGCATGTGTAAGAAATACCTTATCATTCTTTTAAAGTCTATGAAAATAAACAAATATTCAGAAGTAAGGTTTATCTATACTGTATAAAATTATTTGTTTGAATTAGAAATTATTTTAAATAGTAACCAAAAAGCATACATAATCTATTTAATTTAGTACGTCATGGGAAGTATCTTGTAAAAATATAACGTTTTATAATTTCTTTAACCTATCAAAGTTGAGGTTAGTTTCCCTCCCAATTCGTCATATTTCACAGAATACTAATTTCTATTGCAATGTCACAATTGGCTGCCCCCCTTTGTGTGCCATAATTTGTGAATATCCCCTTCTCACAGGCAGGGGCGAAGCTACTGGGGGGGCGTGGGGGGGCGTCTCGCCCCCCCCCAAAGTCTGCAATTTCTATCATAGTCGGCAAATTCTAGGTTTTTAGATTCTTAAAAACTAGGTCAGCAATTAAAAAAAAGCTTTTTTTCTTCTTTAACCATTTCCCTTCTCCACTATTTTCGGAGTAAAAGTCGTAAAATTGTTTGGGGAGTGGCCAGCAGAGATGTCAAAATAACCGGTTAAAACGGAAAATCGACTGGTTAGAAACCCGTCAGGGTCAAAATAACGTCAGATCAGGTTCCCGACGTCGAAATCACGACTGAGTCAAAATCCTGACAGGGTCATAATTCCGACCGGTCAGAATCCAACAGTCGAAATCCCGATCGGGTCAAAATCCCGACAGGTCGAAATCCCAACTGGGTCAAACTCCCGAGAGGTCGAAATCCCGATCGGGTCAAAATCCCGAGAGGTCGAAATCCCAACTGGGTCAAACTCCCAAGAGGTCGAAATCCCGATCGGGTCAAAATCCCGACAGGTCGAAATCCCAACTGGGTCAAACTCCCGAGAGGTCAAAATCCCAACAAATCAGGTTCCCAACGTGGAAATCCCGACTGGGTCAAATTGCTGACAGAGTCATAATCCTAACATGGTGACATGTAAGAATCCCGACAGAATCCCCATGTCCCGACCCATGTAAGAATCCTGAGAGGTTGAAATCTCGATTGGATCAAAATCTCGACAGGGTCAAAATCCCGACAGGTCGAAATCCCAACTGGGTCAAAATCCCAACTAAGTCAAAATCCCGACAAATCAGGTTCTCAACGTGGAAATCCCGACTGGGTCAAATTGCTGACAGAGTCATAATCCTGACATGCAATAATCCCGACAGGGTCAGAATCCTGAGAGGTTGAAATCTTGATTGGGTCGAAATCCCGATCGGGTCAACGGTCAGAATCCCGACAGGTCGAAATCCCAACTGGGTCAAAATCCCAACAAATCAGGTTCCCAACGTGAAAATCCCGACTGGGTCAAATTGCTGACAGTCATATCCTGACAGGGTCAGAATCCTGAGAGGTCTAATTCCCGAAAAATTTGATTGATATAGATTTGTTTTGACTAATAATGTGTTATTTTCCTTTATTTATGAAGGTATCTAGAATTACACGGGTCTGCAATGAAAAAGCTGTTCGATTAATTATAGTGATTTTCTATGTATTTTAGTGTGCTGATTACGAAAAAAATATTGAAAAAAATCCTATACGTCAGGATTTCATACAAATTGACAATTTATTTTCGAATTTGTGCATTTTTCATAGTTTTTGAGCATTTCTGACTCCTTTACATTTTAAAATAAGAAGCTGTGAATGATGCACATAGTAAACTATCTCATCAGGGCATAATAGAGATGGAAGGAAAATACCAGGGAAGATTTAATCGCCCCATAATGAAGAATTTTTTTTATATAGTTGAAAAAAGGATCTTGTTGCTACTACCGAGGGTAAATGTATACTAAGAGAAGCCTCATAAGGAGGAAAAATTGGCTTTAATTCAGTTGTAATGAGCTTATTTTAGTTATATAAAGATTTTCATGAAGAATTTATAAAACAAAAATATATTTTATGAACATATTTTCCTTAAAATTAAAATAAAGACTTATTTCACAAATTTATCGAAATTGTCGGGAAACGTGGCATTCCAGAACAAAAAAAATATCCTTTTTGAATTCAGAGCACAAAAACACATTAAAATCAATGTCCTATAAATAGTAAATTTTAATTAAAAAATACACTTTTTAAGTGTATTTATCCGGTTGATAGATTTAATACCAATTTAACATTAACACATCCCGACCTGTTTTGTCTAGTTGTATAAAAACCTATCTACTCTTGATTTTAGGAACTGAAACGGAATGAACTTGTTAAACCGAATAAAAACTACCAGTTTATGTAAAACCGTCGCGGTTTTATTCATCTATATCTATAGGGTTTAATACCAGTAATTGAACTTTTTTCAAATTAAATAAAAATAGACGGGGTAATGGCATTCAAGAACAAATAAACTTTTTTTAAACCAAATAAAATCATGAATTTATTCCGGTTGTACGATACTAACAATCATATTGTTGGTTTTCTCTGATAAAAGACTAATTACATTTCTTAAACTGGATAAAAAAAGACGGTTTGAATTTTATCACCACAGATGTAGGGTTTCGGATTTATGGACGACCCCATGGAACAAAAAACTCAAACGAAACACAATCAATAAATTCAGAGTTCTAAATGGAAAAAAACCGCCTTTCCAACCAATTCGATTGAATTTTTATTATGTCTTTTGTTGCTTACTTATTGTTCAAGCAAAGAGCATCTCTGGTAATATGAATTCCTGCCTTTTTAATGCTTAAGATTTATAAGTTATGGTGGTAGCTCCAAAGTAGTTATGATTGCGCCCTTATATTCTTGGGCGCGGGGTCTAAAGGACTATTTTGTCATAAAGTTATGATTTTTGTACGATTCAATTTATCACCGAGACCGCGCTTCGCGAGCAGTGTCGATGGTTTCGGTTTTCCCCTCCTTTCGCCGTTGAGAGAGAAAGCCCCCGTCCATCCCCACGACACGATTTGCAAGTGTATACGGTCCGGTCCTTCCTGGAAAAATGAGAAGATCATGGGAACATAGCATACTCTTTTGTTTAGAAGTGACCGACCGACTGACTGTCGCCCAGATCCAGATATCCTCTGAAAGGGGAGATAATGAATGCCCAAGGACACCCCCAAGTCGTGGGACAGCTTCAACCTTCGCCAACGCCCTCTGCTTTTTTAATAATTTAAAAATATATTTATAAGAAATTAAAAATTTTAATCTGCCAAGTATTGGATTAAAAAAAGTTAATTAAAATCCTAGAGATATCCAGGGCTTTAAATGTACATTTTAAGTAATTTTTGAGAGAATATTTCTTTAATACATACATCTTATTATTTTTCATGGGGGTCATGAGGTAAATGTTTAAATCATTCAGACATTTACATGCTTCACAACTAGATGAATTTTAATACATCTAACTCAATAAAGTAAGGTAAAGAATTCATTAAAAATTTTAAAGAAGAAAGCTATTAATCCACTCGTGCAAGACAGGTAATATCAGCTAGTTTTACATAAGACATAGTATACAGACACATATAGGGTAGGTGGGGGCAAAGCCACGCAATTTTCAGTATTTTTAACATTGTCGTCGAAAGGGGGTAGATAATCCCGAAATTTCAATTGGAGATGTTAGAATGAGATCCTACCTACAAAACCAATCCAAGTTTAAACTCTTATCGATGGTATTTTAGGAGAAATTTACAATTTAGTAGAAAAAAAATTCGCTGGGTTTGCCTCGCAAAACGGGGCAAAGACCGGCACTTGCAAATCTTGGAGCCCAAGTGAAATAAACATGGATAAACAGAATTTTTCATTATAAAAACACTAAAAATAATGCTCTTAATGTTGTTTTAATATTTCTAAGCCAACCAACAATATTAAGTATAAATATGATTAGTTTTAATGAAAATTTTCAATCTGTTGTAGCAATTAATTTCAGATTGACCAGATATCTTTCAAAAGGGAGAAAGGATGGTTTCAGGTAGAGGGTTGGCATCTCGGACACCTTTATTAACCTCTCTAGAGATCAAGCATCAAGTAGTCCCATTTTCCTTTTGGGACGAATTCCTGAGCTTTTTAAGAAGCTGCGTAGATTTGCCTCAAAACACCTGCGTGGATTTACCCCGTTTTACTTTATTTTGAAAAACAATCCTTATTATTTTTAGAGACATGTTGAGGCAATTCTTTCAAAATGAAACTGAAGTTGATTGCTATCTTATCATTGGGCTATTATTTGTTGTACTTCTCCTCAAGCCCTATTTTATGGAATTTTTAAGTAAAAGATCAGAAAAATTACATCAAAATGATGAAAAACAAACTTACGGCATTTTTTAAACTCATGAGTGACTTACGGCCGTATTCACCGGTAACCTGACCGGCGGTTTGGTCAGGAAACCATGGTTACAGGCTCTGATTGGTGGAAAAATAATTATCCACCAATCAATTTTAGAGGTACTAACTTTCGCAGAACAATAGGTCACAATAAGACAAACCAACCACCTGGTTTTCAACTTTTGAATCGATCATTAACAATTAAAAATCGCGGTGCGTTGTTTTGCCTCGTGCGGGTTTTTACCCCCACTAGCGGATCCAGGGGGGGCTAGGGGGCTCAAGCCCCCCCAAAATGAAAAGTTTTACTCTATATAATATGACATTTTATGTACCAAAATGAGTTAAAACCCTGTTATTTTAAAGTCAAATTTTAAAAAATTTTCTGGGGGAAGACCCCCAGACCCCCTTGGCACTTGTAACTCTTTTATTACAACTACATTTTACTAAGTTTGTGTCAAAACGCAAAAAATCTGTAACCGAAATTCGGATAAGCGTACCAAAAGGAGTTGAAAAAGTGGGGTTTTTGACCTAAACTTCCAAAAATTTTCTGAGGGAGGACCCCCAGACCCCCCTTTTGGAAGTTGGAGCAGGATATTTCACTACCTTTTCCGTATTAATATTAACAAGAAGATTCAATTGGATAAGGAAAATTCTTAGCCCCCCAAAACCAAATCCTGGATCCGCCACTGTTTACCCCCACCTACCCTACTATTTTTAAAGAAAAAAAAGTTAGTCGGCAAATTCGTCTTATACGCCCCCCCAATGAATTCTGCTTAAATACGCCCCTGCTCACAGGGGATCATAAAAATATGTCGCAAGCCCCAATGAAGCAACTACCTTATCCCCAAAATAAACTTTTCAAAAATGTCTCTGAACAATTTCTCCCAATCATCTGCCGCCGAATTCCAAGGTTCATTCCATCAAACACGCTGTCCACGGAGCTTCAGAACTGTATTATTTTTCATACAAAACTTGCTGAGTGTGTGTTGTCCAAACACCTTTTGAGTCTTTTGACTAGTGGAGTAGATCCATCATTGAGTTCTCGAAGGACTCCGGTAGTCACGTTCTGTACTCATTGTGGACTCCTAGACAAACAGGGGTGAGACGGGAAAGACCTGAAAATAAAGGACCCTGTCAGGATCAGGTAAAGGTTTTGATAGATTTTCATCTTTTCCGAATGATGCATGATTGGAATGATAGATTCTGGTTTTTATCCCAGTAAAAATATTTGCTGAGATGCTGCTTGGACTGTATTAAGGTGTGACAACTGAGTGAAAGGGATTTTTTTAAATTTGAGGTAGATACCCGAGGTTCCATGAGCTTTTCAGATCTTTTTAGACTTTTAGAGCGATTAATCCCTGACTATATCATGAATAGCGTGAAAGTGTGGGATAACAGTAAGTTTGAGGGAAAAAGTGGATTCATTTTTATTGTTATAAAGTATAGACCATCTTGTTGAAAAAAATAATCTCTAGAACCTGTGGATTGACAGGTGAACTAGTAACTTGACAGTTAAATGAATAAAAACTAAGATTTTAATGATCCTGTTTTTGTTTATTTTAATTCGATTTTTACAATTACAAAATCCAAAGTCTTTCCTATACGAAGTTGATGGAATCGTCTACACTCTATTGATTACGTGTTTTATAAATTTTTCTGTTAAAAATTTAAAAATACCTACTACATTATTAAAACAAAAAAAAATTATATAATATGATGATATATGGGGCAGATGCCTCTCTTATACACCTCCTAGGTTTGGACTTTGATATCGAACATCACTGTAACAGAAACTAAAAATTCCTTTAACTCTTTTGAATAAAGAAATCTTTAAAGCCATTATGTGGATGTGGAGAAGTTCTTGTCAATAATTTTCAAAGCAAACAATATAATTTTAAAAGGTTAATAAAAGCGTTCATACAGCATTTAAATTAGTATGTATTAATTTAAAATAAATAATCCCGCACAACCTCTTCATATTTAATAGGATGTAATGTAAAAAATGCAGTAGAACTCCAACAATTATGCGGGTTGATTGGGACCACTTAACTTCTTAACTGTTGTACTAACCACTTAGTTACAACATCGATTCTGGAGGTGTCTATTCCATAGGATTTGTGAAATGCAATCCCAAACATTGCATTCTCTCGTACATGCTCAGAAAACTAATATCTGATTGATTTAATTAAGGGCACCTGATCCATGCCATGGCCATGTCTGAGCTGCATTTCTCAAATACACTCAAAGCATTGTCAGGTGTGCCCAAAGATGTGTTTTAGTTATAATGTTAATTTTTTTTCAAATGATATTTGGTTTTTAAGTTTCTGATCATATCCCTAGATTCTTTTTCATTTAGTTCGATATATATTCTTTGGCAAACGGGGCGTAAAAAATAAAATTTAAATTATTAAAATTTGCCGCGTAAAAGGAACTCGAGAGCTTATTTTCCAAGAGATTTTATTTTTAAGAAAGGGTGTTGAAGCTAACCACTTTTTAAGTGTCATTTTAATATTAAAATTTAAGTAAAGTAAAGAATACGCATGACGTAGAATATTATTCTCCATCTTGTCAAAGCTTAAATGCGTTATTCGTGTTTTTGCTTAGTAAGTAAGAAAATACTTTAGCTCCCTTGATAAACTAAATATTTAGGTTTTGATAAATGATTATCATAAGCGCAAAAATTGAATCGGTGAGTGCAGAAACAACGTCAGTCACAAATTTCAAATTTTTCAGGAGGGAGAAAAAACGTAATAACTCCTCCAAATTTTAAAATATTTGAGAACTTTTTTTTCCTTTGTCATAACATGCTTTTATGTTGCTGTTATAAAAAAATTACCTAATTCCCACATAAATTAGGCTCTGGAGAATTAAAACTATGATTTTGACTAATGCTGTTTCTGCACTCAACTGTTTTTACAGACAGTAGGAAACTTGGAAAAAGATAACCATTCGTTAAAAAAGTTTGTATTTGTTATTAATTTTGTTACGATTTTAGTTAATAATATTAATTTTAATTAATTTCACAAAAAATTTACAAATGCATATTTTTCCATATTACATGAGAAATGAAGTTACAGTATTGCAAAGTCATAAGACAGGAATATAACAAACTGAAACGCTCTTAAAATAGATCATTCTCGACGATAGTATCATTGTCATGTCATTGGTTGGCCAGGTAAATAGTTCATCATGAAAAACTTTGAAGTTTCACACTCAACACTCGAAACAAACGGCCTGTATTTACGGAACTACTCAACAGATTAACGTAGTTTTTGCACCCAACACGCATCTTGCCTTTCTAACGCTCATTTTCATTGAAAACGAGTTTTCGGATGTTTTTGACTGAAGTGGTTTCTGCACTCACCGATTCAATTAGAGAGCGAAAAAAAGCATCAAGATCATTTACGACTTTCTACATTAATTTATATACTATTAATGCAAATTATTCAAATTGATTTTTCTTTCAGTTCTCAAATATTTATTATAAAAAATTACAGAGAAAATTAAAGTATAAAAGCACACACATTTTCTCATTTATAACATAAAAAAGAACAGATTCCTTTAAGTTTCATTGAAATCCGAGAGGGCCAGGTTGAGAATTAAGATTTTTTGGTTTATTAGACATGTAATGACCCATAAAAATGATGCTATTTCAAAATAGAATAAAAATTCTACAACATGAACAGTTTTTTTTTCGATTTTTACAAAAGTCACGTTTTTATTTATTTGCACTTTCTTTTCATTGTGTTATATATAACCTGGCAATAGTCACAGCATGCGAATTTGGCGAAATCTATGTTACTCTCATTACATTTTTTCATTTACAGTCGCCTTCGCTTAATGTGATCTCTTTTGTCCAGGAGTAGAATGATAACAATATCCGATTGAAAATAATAAGCGATTTGATACCGGAAAGTTTTAAACTGTGTAACTCGAGTATTTGCCATAACCTCAAAACTATGTAGTCCAAATTGAAGTATTTAAAACGATTACCTTGTATGCATTTTACCTAGTATGTATGCAGTAGCAACTTTTACGTTCTTAAAGAAAAATATGAGGGTGGAACATATATAACACTAAGAAATCAATTACTTATTTTGTATGAATGTGTATTCAAAATTGAATTTCAAACGGGGAAAAAGGAGTATTTTAGGAGATTTCACCAGATTTTGATAACATTAAGCTACAACAGTGATCGGGACTGGTCAGTTTTGATAACATTACCCGATTGATACCATTAAACGTGATCGCAATAAGCGGAGTCGACTGTACTTCCATATTTCTATTCATTAAACTGCCTTAATTGCTCCATGCTCAGTTACATAATACTTTTCAGTTTTTTGTCTTTCTGCTTCACTCTTTCGTGCAGTGAACTAAGCAGAAAGGTATCGTTGAATTGCCAATTTAAGTAGTGTTTAAGATTTTTTCAACTTTAAGCACCACCTTTTTATTTTTTGTGTGAATATCTTTTCGATGACTGTTCTGTATTCCTGAATCTCTAGTAAAAATTTAGTGGTTACACATTGAACACTCCATTGTTTATACAGTTTTTTTCGATTTCCTCAGAACTTAGTTTTCGGACTTATTCCCTTTTTCAAACCGACGATTCACTTCTACAATACCTTCTACTGCAAAAATTGAACGGGAAGCTTCTTACCGACTGACACTATAAAAAGTGTGAATCATACATTTCAATCTCATATTCACCCGGGGCCTGAGCATGATCTCATCGTCTACCAGTCGAAACCCGTCTTCTCGCACTCATGACGTCACATTACGAGACTTCAGCAAAATGTCACAGCACGAAGCTTTCGACTCATTCTCGAAACCCGACAACGACTTCGTTTTTTGCCAACAAGCCGAAACTTTCATTCCGATTCCTCCGGAGCACTCGGAAGCGATTTCGAACAGTGCCGAAAAAATTTACAATGCCTTTTCAGGAAACAATGACATTACTTTTCAGATTAATATTCCTTGTACATCAAGAAGTGGTCTTAAGAATTAATTTTCAACCTTTGGATGAAGCAATATCTTTTTTTTGCGAAGGAACTAAGTTTTCTATGCGTAGGTCAGGGCATGCTCAATACACTGCAAATCGGCTCTATTAGTTTGTAAATGGATGAATATTCTATTCATAAAAATATACGTCATTGGGTGCTTGTTAGGATGTGATAATTTTTCTTTCATTGTAAAAAGATATTTTTACACGATTTAGAGATTATCTTAATAGAGTAAAAACCGTCAGGGAGTTTCAATAACCAAAAGTCATTCAAACCAATTCATTTAGCCTTCCTATTACAGATGGCAGCACATTACTGCCAGAAAATTAAAAGGAGTTTTGATTTTTTAATCAGACAATATTTGTTGTTTAAAAGGGGGTTTTTTATTGCTAGAAGTCTTATTAGGTTCAGGAAATATATCGTAATTATTGAAACGGTCCATAATTGTCAGGTTATTTATTTTCGCTAAGAAGGCAATACAGGCAATATGGCGACCCAGCTACCCTGTTCGAAAGGACCACTCTTTTTTGATTGGCCAAACGCTTCTCGAAGGAAAAAGCTAGATCTCATGTCGAACTGGACTTCGTGCTTCGGCCTTTCGAAAAGCAAACGAAGATTGTGGAATGACAAGAAGGTGTTTTCGGGTACTCCTTTTCGACTTTTGTCGAGTAGG
This sequence comes from Tetragnatha versicolor, assembly GCA_024610705.1. NCBI lineage: Eukaryota > Metazoa > Arthropoda > Arachnida > Araneae > Tetragnathidae > Tetragnatha > Tetragnatha versicolor. The sequence goes on along the minus strand of JANDEH010000010.1, from coordinate 51,147,251 downwards.
ACTATAAACGATACGATGATGCTCAGGCCCCCGGTTTGAAAGCTTCCACTCCCCTTCGACATCACGTAATTTCGACAAGAAAAGAAAGCGGTTTGGTTGCTTCGAAAGGAAATCATAAATACAGATAATCCGTCGGGCAAATATCTTGCGCTTGTGGTTCAATTCAACGTAATTGAGAACACTACGATTCCTTACATACCCTCTTGGACATTCTCTGAAAGGAACCGAAGCTCATAAAACTGGGAATTGTAATGCTAATGTTGAAATCGGTCATTGTTCATAGAAGGTCCAATGCGAACCACTTTCTTATATGGTAGAGACTCAATCGGATTAGTTATATTATAACCGTTGATAATGTGCTATTTAAAAACCAAGCCATGTATTAAACATTACACCATCAGCACTACTTAAATTCTAACATTTTAGCTCATTTATTGAATTTGTTATGGGCAAAGTGATAAACCGGGTATTATAAGTAATGTCCGAGCCAACCGGGCGTTAGTAATACTGCCCGGATTTATCACATAACTTTATATAAATTTATCTGTGAATAGAAATTTTTATTCTATCAACACAACATAAGTATATTTAATGGAGCAGTTGTAAAGTTCATTTAAAAACAATCAATGTAACTAAAATACACTTCAATAAAATAAAAATTAACTCTCCTCACCTCCTAATAATATCTTTCTTCTCAATACCAACATTTGAACATCCTTTTATAAAAGGATGATGAAACTAAACTAATTGGAAACAAAAGGAGGAACTTTTTTTATTTCTAATGGGCGGGTACTAGGACATTATCCTTTTACCACTGAAAATGCCCTAAGAAGTACCTACTTAGCGTTACCCAGCGAGCACCTGTGGACCGAAGCCACGGAGGTGAGGTACTGTTGCCCGCGCCACACACACATTCACTAGCACAACCCCTTTTTACAGGGGGGCCACATTCATTCATCACACAAGGACAGAAATTAACATCCATTCCAAATGGGGATTTGAACCCCGGACGTACGGCTTCGCAGTCAGATACGCTAACCACTCGGCCAGCACGTCGGCAAGGAGGAATTTTGAGCTAAACAAAGAGTTAATCCATTCCTTTTACAAAAGGATGATGTAGTTCAAGGGATGAGATACTATATAGTACCACACATTCCTTAATACTCTTATTCTTTTTATTCTCATTCTTTTTTCATCCTTTCATCTCTTTAACCCACTCCTCTTTTTATCCATCTCATCTTCATCCACGTCGTTCCCTGTATCTCGCTGAACATTTCCATCTTTCTCATCATCTTCACCTCTCTCCTCCCCATCCCTCATCTGATCCTTTACACCCTTCCAATCACCTTCCCTTCTCTTATCTAAATACTTCTTGTTCTCTGCATCTTTCATATCCTTTTTGAACCTGTCATCTCTTTACTCATTCTTAGATTCGAATCTTCTTTTTTTTCTCATCTCTCCTATGCTCGTGATCCCTCCAATTTATCTTTATCCCGTTCTTCCTCTTCATCCTTATGCTCCGTTTCTTTGCCCCTCTGTAAAAAAATTCGAACTAATATTATTTTTTGGATCGAGCCTAGTTGATGGGTACGGGTTGGCGATAGATGACGTAGTCAGAGATAGATTGCCAAGTCTGGCAATCGCGAGTTGAATGACGAATGCTGTGCGCGATTCATCCAAATTGACGTAAGAATGCGCTCTTGTGTTCTGCGTTGTATTGTAACATTCCGAAATGGCCAATTGAGAAGTGATGACGCAAATGACTCGGAAAACCAATCAGCTGTCATGTTGTGCTTAGGGATCTAAAAAATCGTTTCATTCGATTCCGGAATTGATTCCTGAGGCTTGATTCCAACCTAGAATCGATTCCTTAGGGCCAGTATCGAAAAAGTAGGAAGGATAATCAGTAAATCAAGGATAATTAGTTAATACGGATATTATACTAAAAAATACGGATATTATAAGAGATAAAAATAACATATAATAATATAAATATATAATAGTAATATAATAATAACCATAATAATATAAATATAAATAGTAATATAATAATATAAATATAAAATAGTAATAATAATAATATAATATAATAATAATAATATAAAATAGTAATATAATAATAATATAAAATAGTAATATAATAATAATAATAATAATATAAAATAGTAATAATAATAATAATAATAATAACAATATAAATATAAAATAGTAATAATAATAATAACAATATAAATATAAAATAGTAATAATAAAAATATATAATAATAGAAAAATATATAATTATAATATATTATTATTTCTAAATTAATACAGATAATTATTAGCAAATTTGTTAAGTACGATTCCTAAGATTCAATTTCTGCTGGAATCGATTCCTTCAAGGGTTCGATTCCGGAATCCCTTCAGAAAATATTAAGAACTTAGTTGTGGCAATCGCGTTGAATATGCGCGGATTTCAAATATTACGATGTCTCTGCGCATTTCAAAACAGTTCTTTTGTTTTGAAAGGCAGAGATGTGTACGTTTTCAGTACGGGAATATGGTATGTTATTTGTGTTTTTTATTACTTAAAATGCATTAATGAAGAGTTATTAAGTTGAATTAGGATATTTGTATAAGTATTTTACTATATTAAGAATATTCGCCGGAACCTTAATATTCAGTAAAGCGTATTGAAATACATGCGTAATTATGCGTATCTTATAAGGGTAATTAATATTTGAAATTATATGTCATTTCTTAATTTATCGGACGAGAAACAAGACGTCATAGTTAGATTAATATTGCATCATAGTATATTTAAGTCTTGAAAATTCGTCAATCAAGTGATAAATACTTTAAATTATGTTATAATATGTATCAATTGTTTCCTTATTACGTTTAAGCAGTTTAGACTATGTTTTTAGCTGTCTGCAGCTTGGAATTTGGCGCCTTTCGATTTTGGCGACAAAAAAAACTTAGCGCCAAAAAACGCGCCAAGGCGTACCCATAAAATAGGATTTTACCTTATTTTTTTAACTTTTTTAGTACAGTTTAGTACTCGCATATTATTCTCTATTCATTTAGAATTGGCGCTTGAGAAATAGTGCTTTCCCCCACACTAGAAGCGTAACCATAGTTACGCTCTTCGAGCAGCCAATAGTAAGCCTTCTTCGTCACTTTGACGAGGATAGTTGCTATGGTTACCGATCGGTGGTGAGTAGGGAGAAATTGAGAGTTCTGGAACAGGTGGAGGGTGGAGGGAGTGAGGTCCAGCGAGGTCAGCGTAAAGTGATCATGCAGTGCCCTCTATTGACCCCTCCATCATGTTTATTTAGAATGAACGTTTGTTTATTTTTTTTAGTTTTATACTTTTAATGATTTTAGTATGAAAATAGTAATTTGTTTTATGTTTTTTAAGGTAGTAATGAAATTTTTTTTAAAAATAACTCTAAACCATAAATATATTTTTTTAAATAAAACTTTATATAATTTAAATACGCTAATTAATAAGAATGAATGAGATAATTAATATGTTTTAAAATTTTTTCTTTCCATGTAAAGTGCTTGAAATAATATTTTAAATAAATAATTTATATCGCTTTATATTTTATCTTTAACTTTAAATTTTTAAACTCTTTTGGAAGAAAACAACACGAATTTTTTAAATTTATTTCCTACTGCTTTTAAAATTTTTTAAATTACTTACATGTTGTTTACCTAAAATATACGCTTATTTTATGTAATTTTCAGGGATTTAGGATATTTTTTAAACTTTAGTATTATTTTTAATTAACGTTTGAATAAATTTAATTTAGATTTTTTAATTTTTGGAATAGTTTTAATTTTTTTTCGTATTCTATGATGAAGTGAATTAATTATTTAACATGTTTTAACTTATTTTGATTGAAATTTTTTATTAAAGATTTAAAATACTATTATTGCATTATGTTTATGTTAGGTTTTTAAGGACTGTTTATTGTTTCATTTAAAAATATTTTGAGGGTTTTTTCCGCTTTATTAGTAATTTAAGGTACATACATTACGCTAAAATAAATTTTATATCAACTTTAAAAATTTTTTAATAGTTTTAATATTATTTAGTGTTTCACAGCATAATGAATGTATTAATTAATTAAAAAATGTATTTAATAAATTATTGAACATGTTTTAACTGAACTTGTTTTGAAAGACATTTTAGTTTGATATTAAAAACAATTTCATCATTTTAATTTTTATTTTAATTTTCTAAAACAAATACTTTTTATATACTTCTTAACTAGATAAAAAAATTTCTGCAACTTTCCAATAATTAAATTTATTTAAAATATATTTTATTTAATTCGAGTGTGTAAAAAGTGTCTAAATTATTCTTGTAAATATGGCAAATTTTATTACGCTAAATTATAATTATTAAGAAATTCACTAGAAAAAATTAGTATGATTAAAAATTTTATTATAAAAACGCTGTCCTTTAGTAGTTGAATGAAAAATTACAATGCGACATTTTGCTCATCTATTTAGAAACGAGCTGTGAGTTCAAAGATTTGATAAGACATGTTCTGCATTCCTTTAGGTAATAGGATTACAGCTGTTAATTTTTGATATTAAGAATTGTAATTGCTACCACGAGGTGGTTTAATCCATATATAATGTTAACTGTAACTTCAATGAAAGAACCCTCGTTGTTATCTAGAATTAAAACTGTTATCAAGAAGTAAAGTATTATGAGCTAATCTGTATATAACGTTAATTTTATATTAACTGTAACTTTAACGGAAGTAACTTTTATCATTAATACGATTGCTATCACTAGGACAAACATTGTTAGCTAATCTGTGTATAACTTTAGCATTAAACTAACTGTAACTTTAAGAGGGAAAATAACTTTTGCATCTGGCAACCATACAATTTTATAAAAAACATATAAACTAACATATGAAAGAAATATTTTTCCATAAATTTTGGATATACTGGCTTCTCTTACATAACACCTCCTTGCACTTATAATCCATATCGAAAGTATTCTAATAAAAAATTAAAGGTGAAACATAACTCAAAAGGAAGCTCACATTATAAAAACCAAGAAATTCATTATAAAATCTAAAAACTCTGCTAAAAATGAAGACTACTACAGAAAAAAAAATTACGATCTTTGTTAAACTAGAGGTAAAAACTTTGTTAGTAATGAAAATGAAAAAACACAAAAGCATTACAATAAAAGGAATCTTATATACATTCTAAACTAAAGTCTTGCTAAAAATTCAGATAAACACTACAAAACTAAAATCTTTTGTAAAAATAAAAACTCATTCATTCTAAAACGAAAAATTTACATGAAATAAAAAAATTATACACTACAAAACTAAGATATTTCTTCGAAATAAAAACTAGAAAACAAAAAACTTTACAAGAAATGAAAACTTATACAATAAAAAACTAAAATATTTGTTAAATATAAAAACTTAACTGAAAATTTTGATAAAAATTAAGACAAATGCAGAAAAATAACTTAATACTATGTTAAAAATAAAAACGAACATGGAAAAACTTTACAAGAAATGAAAACTTATACACTGAAAAACTAAAATCTTTGTTAAAAATAAAAATTTTACTGAAAATTTTGTTAAAAATTAAGTCAAATTCAGAAAAAAAACTTAATACTTTGTTAAAAATAAAAACGAACACAGAAAAACTTTACAAGAAATGAAAACTTATACACTGAAAAACTAAAATCTTTGTTAATAATAAAAACGAATACTGAAAAGTTTACAAGAAATGAAACCTTATACACTGAAAAACTAAAATCTTTTTAAAAAGAAATACTACTTCATACCAAAAATAAATTAAAACTTTGAAAATATTTTTCAAGAAATAAGTAGTTACACTAAAAACTTTACTAAAAAGAAATAATTACTAAAAACTTTAACAAAAAGAAATACTTAGAAACTATAAAACTTAAAGCTTTGTTAAAAAATAAACACAAATACAGAAAAATAACTTTATACTTCACTAAATATAAAAACTTAGAAGCTATAAAACTAAAAACTTTGTTAAAAATTAAAAAAATAACAGAAAAATTTTAAAAATAAATAAAAACGTCAAAAAAAAATATTAAAAATAATAAAAAATTACACTAAAAACTAAAAAAAAACTTTAACAAAAAGAAATACTTAAAAATTATAAACTAAAAACTTTGTCAAAAATAAAATAAAAACTTTGAAAAAATATTGCAGCAAATGAAAGACACTAAAAACTTTATCAAAAAGAAATACTTCTTGTTAAAAATCAATAAAAACTTTAGGTAAAATAGCTTTTTTGGGGAGAATTCCCAGATTTTGACTCTAATTCTGGGGAGGGCCGCAGGTACCTAAGAGGGTACCCTAGGTATGTAAAGAGCATACCCGCGGCCCTCCCCAGAATTAGAGTCAAAATCTGGGAATTCTCCCCAAAAAAGCTATTTTACTTAAAGTTTTTATTTATTTTTAACTAGAAGTATTTCTTTTTGATAAAATTTTTAGTGTCTTTCATTTGCTGCAATATTTTTTCAAAGTTTTTATTTTATTTTTGACAAAGTTTTTAGTTTTATAATTTTTAAGTATTTCTTTTTGTTAAAGTTTTTTAGTTTTTAGTGTAATTTTTTATTGCTTGTAATATTTTTTTGAAGTTTTTATTTATTTTTAAAATTTTTCTGTTATTTTTTTAAATTTTTAACAAAGTTTTTAGTTTTAGAGCTTCTAAGTTTTTATATTTAGTGAAGTATAAAGTTATTTTTCTGTATTTGTGTTTATTTTTTAACAAAGCTTTAGTTTTATAGTTTCTAAGTATTTCTTTTTGTTAAAGTTTTTAGTAATTATTTCTTTTTAGTAAAGTTTTTAGTGTAACTATTTATTTCTTGTAAAATATTTTCAAAGTTTTAATTTATTTTTGGTATGAAGTATTTCTTTTTAAAAAGATTTTAGTTTTTCAGTGTATAAGTTTTCATTTCTTGTAACCTTTTTCAGTATTCGTTTTTATTATTAACAAATATTTTAGTTTTTCAGTGAATAAGTTTTCATTTCTTGTAAAGTTTTTCTGTGTTTGTTTTTATTTTTAACAAATTACTAAGTTATTTTTCTGCATTTGTCTTAATTTTTAACAAAATTTTCAGTAAAATTTTTATTTTTAACAAAGATTTTAGTTTTTCAGTGTATAAGTTTTCATTTCTTGTAAAGTTTTTCTATGTTCGTTTTTATTTTTAACAAAGTATTAAGTTATTTTTTTTGCATTTGTCTTAATTTTTAACGAAATTTTCAGTTAAGTTTTTATTTTTAACAAAGATTTTAGTTTTTCAGTGTATAAGTTTTCATTTCTTGTAAAGTTTTTCTGTGTTCGTTTTTATTTTTAACAAGGTATTCAGTTAAGTTTTTTTTTATTTTTAACAAAGTATTAAGTTAAGTTTTTTTTATTTTTAACAAAGATTTTAGTTTTTTTGTGTATAAGTTTTCATTTCTTGTAAAGTTTTTCTGTGTTCGTTTTTATTTTTAACAAAGTATTAAGTTATTTTTCTGCATTTGTCTTAATTTTTAACAAAATTTTCAGTCAAGTTTTTATATTTAACAAATATTTTAGTTTTTTATTGTATAAGTTTTCATTTCTTGGAAAGTTTTTTGTTTTCTAGTTTTTATTTTGAAGAAATATTTTAGTTTTGTAGTGTATAATTTTTTTTATTTCATGCAAATTTGTCGTTTTAGAATGAATAAGTTTTTATTTTTACAAAATATTTTAGTTTTGTAGTGTGTTTATCTGAATTTTTAGCAAAATTTTAGTTTAGAATGTATAATATTCCTTTTATTGTAATGCTTTTGTGTTTTTTTCATTTTCATTTCTAACAAAGTTTTTACCTCTAGTTTAACAAAGATCTTAATTTTTTTTTCTGTAGTGGTCTTCATTTTTAGCAGAGTTTTTAGATTTTATAATGAATTTCTTGGTTTTTATAATGTGCACTTCCTTTTGAGTTATGTTTCACCTTTAATTTTTTATTAGAATACTTTCGATATGGATTATAAGTGCAAGGAGGTGTTAGGTAAGAGAAGTCAGTATATCCAAAATTTATGGAAAAATATTTTTTTCATATGTTAGTTTATATGTTTTTTATAAAATTGTATGGTTGCCAGATGCAAAAGTTATTTTTCTCCCTTAAAGTTACAGTTAGTTTAATACTAAAGTTATATACAGATTAGCTAACAATGTTTGTCCTAGTGATAGCAATCGTATTAATGATAAAAAGTTACTTCCATTAAAGTTACAGTTAATATAAAATTAACGTTATATACAGATTAGCTCACTATACTTGACTTCTTGATAACAGTTTTAATTCTAGATAACAACGAGGTTTCTTTCATTGAAGTTACAGTTAACTGTATATGGATTAGATCACCTCGTGGTAGCAATTACAATTCTTAATATCAAAAATTAACAGCTGTAATCCTATTACCTAAAGGAATGCAGAACATGTCTTATCAAATCTTTGAACTCACAGCTGGTTTCTAAATAGATGAGTAAAATGTCGCATTGTAATTTTTATTTCAAATACTAAAGGACTGTGTTTTTATAATAAAATTTTTAATCATACTAACTTTTTCTAGTGAATTTCTTAATAATCATAATTTATCGTAATAAAATTTGCTATATTTACAAGAAAAATTAGACACTTTTTACACACTCGAATTAAATAAACTGTATTTTAAATAAATTTCCTTATTGGAAAGTTGTAGAAATTTTTTTATCTAGTTAAGAAGTATATAAAAAAGTATTTGTTTTAGAAAATTAAAATAAAAAAATAAAATGATGACATTGTTTTTAATATCAAACTAAAATGTCTTTCAAAACAAGTTCAGTTAAAACATGTTAAATAATTTATTAAATACATTTTTTAATTAATTAATACATTCATTATGCTGTAAAATACTAAATAATATTAAAACTATTAAAAAATTTTTAAAGTTGATATAAAATTTATTTTAGCGCAATGTATGTACCTTAAATTACTAATAAAGCGGAAAAAAACCCTAAAATATTTTTAAATGAAACAATAAACAGTCCTTAAAAACCTAACATAAACATAATGCAATAATATTATTTTAAATCTTTAATTAAAAATTTCAATCAAAATAAGTTAAAACATGTTAAATTAAATAATTAATTCACTTCGTCATAGAATGCGAAAAAAAATTTAAAACTATTCCAAAATTTTAAAAATCTAAATTATATTTATTCAAACGTTCATTAAAAAATAATACTAAAGTTTAAAAAATATCCTAAATCCGTGAAAAGTATATAAAATAAGCATATATTTTAGGTAAACAACATGCAAGTTCGCTATCACCCAACGCTTCGCTATCGCTATCAAGCTTACGCCATCTCCACCACCCACCACCTGGTCCAGGAGCCCCATTTTCTCCCTACTATTCTGGCATCAGCCTCAATGGCCAAGTGGTTATATTATATGTCTACTAACCAAGAGGTCCCTGGTTCAAATCCTGGGTCCCGTTTTTGTTAATTATGCTTTTATTAGCGAAATTCGTTAGAGTTTAGTTGTTACTTTCGTGGAACTAACCAGTGCCTGAGGAAAATGCTGAATACATTCACACACATTCCACCAAATAAAACATGCACAAAACTCTAAGGCGATCACACACCTCTGTCCTACAGGGTCACACACCTCTGCCCTACATTGCCACACTGTCGGATAAACCCTTATAATCTCAGAACTATTTCCAATTCGTCATTAAAATCCGACCCAACACGATCCCCCCCAACTCACCTAACTCAAAAATTCCAAGTACATCATCCTTTCCCCACAGTTCATAAGCGAGTGATTATTAAGATTAACCTCCACTTGGCCGATTATGAAGATAGGTGACAAAGGCCTCCACCTGATCTTCCTCGTGGGAAGGGAGGATCTTCCCTCTCAACTCCCACCGCTTCCATACGATGGAAACAAAAAAGTCCCGTTTTGTTTCGCCGACCTCTGCCCCCCTCTCGGTGTGGGAATCGGGGTTGGCGAAATGCGTTCATTATGGGAGCCCTTGTAGTACAAAAGCTTGCTTATCCGAAAGGTATCAATTTGGAAGATTGACGGGCTTGGTATGCGATCATTTTCATTAACTTTTACTCTTGCCTACCCGGTAGCTGTGGGAAAATTTCCCCAGGGGATTGAAATTCCCGGCTAATTAAAATGAAAGGGGAATCGAATCATGTGTTTGAAGAAGCGAATAAAAACACGAATTCACTTTTCTACACTCTTAAAACCAGTCTCAAAAAAGAGTAAAAATTACTCAAATCTGAGTATGTCACGTTGTCACGCACTCAAACAGGCTCCGATCCAAATTTACTCAAATTTGATAACATGCATGTGCTCATTTTTAAAAATGTGCAGATGCTCTAAAATAGCGAACATGAAGGAAAACGTTAAAGTAAAAGTATAACTGGCATCAAATATAAACTATAAATAAGCATAATTTGAGTGGTGACTATTAAATTGTTTGAAACTGAGTATGTCTGGTTAGGGTGTCTCAGAAAAAACTTTTTTTCGAAAAACCTTGCTCCCCAGGGCTTTTCCCATTCCTCTTTGTCCCAAAAGATAGTGTGTAAGGTTTCAGCCCCCTAAGTTAACTCTAGGGTTTGCCTGTAGAGCCCCAAAGTTTGAAAAAAGTGGAAAAATTACCAATTTTCAGAATTTTTAAAAATTATATTTTAAGATTGATACTGCGATAAAACTGGTTCAAATGTGTCATTTAGGACTTATTTAGATGGAATATATTTATTTATGTGTATTAACTGCACCCTATAGCCCTTATAATTTAAGATTAAAGCGTACTACTTAAGACGTTGCACTCACCAAAGCTTATAATGCACTACCGGTGGACGAAATGAATTAAATTTGAATTTCTTCGAAGTAACTCCCTCAAATGATGCCATTTGGTGTTAAATTGATAGTATAAATTATAAAAACCATTGAAATAACAATAATGAGGTCTTCCACTGAGCTTTTAATGTAAAAAGTGATTTTCTTCAAAATATCTCTTTTACAGCTGATCAAACCCAAAATTGATATTAAAAATGATGGTTGTACTTTTTTAGATACCAAACATTGAAAACTTTATAGGGGTTTCATTTTTAATAAGTAGAATTAAATTTTAAACTGCACAGATCAGAAATGACATGGATATTTCCTATACCAGACGTTAAAATCGATTTTCTTTTTTTAAGTTTGGAAAATTACTTCCTTTTAACGTATTAGGGGAAAATTTTAATTTAAACTTCTTTCTTTAACATTTCAACCAAGATTCACAAGCATTAAACTATTTTTCTAGCTTTGAAAAAAGAAAATCAATTTTCACATCTGGTATAGGAAATATCCATGTCATTTCCGATCTGTGCGGTTTAAAATTTAATTCTACTTATTAAAAAGGAAACCCCTATAAAGGTTTCAATGTTTAGTATCTAAAAAAGTACAACAACCATCATTTTTAATATAAATTTTGGTTTGATCAGCTGAAAAAGAGAAATTTTGAAGAAAATAACTTCTTACATTAAAAGTGTTACGTCGTCAAAAGTAAGTTATTTATTTAAACGTAACGAAAAATAAGAGATATTAAATTAGATACATTCCTAAACTGAAGTTCAATTTGTTGTACATCGCGAGACATCCATCGCAAATCACTGAATATCTCTTATCTTATCTTGAACATATCTTGAATATCTCTTCGGAGCACTAGTACAAACACTCCTAGTACTAGTATATAACAAAAAGCTCAGTGGAAGACCTCATTATTGTTATTTCAATGGTTTTTATAATTTACTAGCGCTGACGCGCTAGTTTCAGTTTCAGCTAGCGGTTTCAGTTTTTTAATAAATATCATCGGGTGCGTTACAGATGGGCTTCGCCAGTTCATTTTTAAAGAAAATTATTCTGGTGTGTTACAGATGGGCTTCGCCAGTCCAAATACGGAAATAGTTAAGCAAAGGATCCATTTTTATGTTTATGCTACAACAATTGATTTTAAACCACAACAATAGATTTTAATCTGCAACAATCGATATCATGCCTACAACAATTAATGTTACATCTTCTCTTGTTATATTTACAACAATGTGGTTTTGCCCTGAAGTTAGGTATGAAATATGGGGTTTTAAGCATAAAGTTGACCAAAAAAGTTATTGGGACGCTTCGATTTTAAATTATTTTTATTCAGAAACCTTCCCTGGAGCGAGTAGATCAACGTGGTATAGTTTAATAGTTAATGTAGGTTCGAAAAGTTTAAAACTATAAAGGACTTACATACATACATACAAAAAACAAACAGACATTGATTTTTATATATACAGATAATATCAATTTAGCACCAAATGGCATCATTTGAGGGAGTTACTTCGAAGAAATTCAAATTTAATTCATTTCGTCCACCGGTAGTGCATTATAAGCTTTGGCGAGTGCAACGTCCTTAAGAGGTATACGTTTTAATCTTAAATTATAAGGGCTATAGGGTGCAGTTAATCCACATAATTAAATATATTCCATCTAAATAAGTCCTAAATGACACATTTGAACCAGTTTTATCGCAGTATCAAATCTTAAAATATAATTTTTAAAAATTTTGAAAATTGGTAATTTTTTCTACTCTTTTCAAACTTTGGGGCTCTACAGGCAAACCCTAGAGTTAACTTAGGGGGCTGAAACTTTACACACTATCTTTTGGGACCAAAAGGAATGGGAAAATCCCTGGGGAGCGGCGTTTTTCGAAAAAAGGTTTTTTTTGAGACACCCTAGTGTCCCTTATACTATGACAGAAAATGTTTTTCTTGCGAATTTGAAAACGGTTACCCATTACTTTTTTTTATAAATGCCTTGACTTATTCAGATATAAATTTTATCCTTCTACGATGATATTAACCTCTGCAAAATCTTAATTAAAGATGATCAATGTTTCTCTTTTTGTCTCTTTACGACAGAATTTTTTTCTCTTTGCGAAATTCAAACGAGATACCCTCTACTTTTTTTATAAATGCCTTGACCTATTCAGATATAAAATTTAATCCCTCCACGATAATATTAACCTGTGCCGAATCTCAATCGAAGATGGCTAAACATAAACAAGCTAAATTACCGGCACGCACCCGCTAATAATCGCCACTTTTTTCTTTTTCCTACTTTTTACAGGCTTTTTTTATACATATTTATATTTTTGGTCATTGGAATGTAATATTAATCGGTCTGAATTGTCGTCTACTGTGAAAGTTTAATTTCACGAATGTTAAAAAACATCACCTCAAAAATTTGTCGATTACTTGGTAACTTAGATCCAGTTATCTGGGTGACTGACTAGGATCGCCAACTAAGTAAATTGGTTTACCTTCACTTTGCTTACTTCTTTTTTAAGTGGCAGACGACATTTTAGACCGACTAATATTACATTTCTATGTCCGAACTTATAATAAAATATAAAAAAGTAGGAAAAAGTAGGAAAAAAGTGGTGAGTATTAGCGGGTGCGTGCCGGTAATTTAGCTTGTTTGACCATTTTCAATTGAGATTCGGCACAGGTTAATATTATCGTTACAGGGATGAAATTTAATACCAGAATAGGTCAAGGCATTTATAAAAAAAGTAGAGGGTATCTCTTTTGAATTTCGCAAAGAGAAAAAATTCTGTCGTAAAAGAGACAAAAAGAGACACATTGACCATCTTTAATTAAGATTTTGCACAGGTTAATAATTAATATCATCGTAGAAGGATAAAATTTTATATCTGAATAGGTCAAGGCAATTATAAAAAAAAGAGGGTAACCGTTTTCAAATTCGCAAGAAATTTTTTCTGTCATATAAGGGACACCCTAATGTCTGGTGTTTCAAATCTAGAAGTATTGGGTCATCATATTTGAACCAAAAAAGTTTCATACCAAAATGAGAACATCGATTTACTCAAATTTGAATAATTTCTCTCAGTGTAATACTTAAACGTCACAAAGCTTCGCTTGACATAATGGTAAAAGAAGAAAATAACTACTATATAGATAGTACATTAGTACGTATATTACATCGTTTGAACTCAACGAAATTGAATGTAAAATTGAAGGAAGAAATAGATTTGTGACTATTTTCATCTTCAATCGTACTAGTTATTAGGTGTCTCTCTAGTTATCAGTTAGCTAGCTGTCTAATATTGAAGCTAAAATTTCACCCAAATGCTTATTGCGGGAAACTAGTTAATGCAACAACTGAGGTAAAAGACAATGAATTCAAAACTTTAAAAAATTTAGCACTCAGAATTTCTTAATTTTACTACACACAATTAGAATATTTTTTGTCTAATTTAAATCAGCGTTATAAAATCACTTTTAGAGTCAGGGACAAAATAATTTATGAAGTCAATGAGAGTCATTAGGGTGTCTCAAAAAAAGCCTTTTTTCGAAAAACCTCGGTCCCCAGGGCTTTTCCCATTCCTTTTGGTCCCAAAAGATTGTGTGTAAAGTTTCAGTCCCCTAAGTTAACTCTAAGGTTTGCCTGTAGAGCCCCAAAGTTTGAAAAAAGTGGAAAAAATGACCAATTTTCAGAATTTTTAAAAATTATATTTTAAGATTGATACTGCGATAAAACCGGTTCAAATGTGTCATTTAGGACTTATTTTGGTGGAATATATTTATTTATGTGTATTAACTGTACCCTATAGCCCCTATAATTTAAGATTAAAACATACTACTTAGGGACGTTGCACTCGCCAAAGCTTATAATGCACTACTGGTGGACGAAATGAATTAAATCCGAATTTCTTCAAAGGAACTCCCTCAAATGATGCCATTTGGAGCTATAATGATATTATAAATTTTAAAAACCAGTGAAATAACAGTTTTTAACCCTTCCACTGAGCTTTTAATGTAAAAGTGTTTTTCTTCAAAATTTCTCGTTTCCAGCTGATAAAACCCAAAATTTATACTAAAAAAGGGGGTTGTTATACTTTTTAGATACCAAACTTTGAAATCTTTATAGGGGTTTCATTTTTAATAAGTAGAATTAAATTTTATAGCGCACAGATCGGAAATGACATAGATATTTCTTATACCAGACGTGAAAATCTATTTTCTTTTTTTAAGTTTGGAAAATTACTTCCTTTTATAGAGGATTTTTGTATTAGAGGAAAGTTTTAATTAAAAACTTCTTTCTTTAACATTTCAACCAAGATTCACAAGTAATTAAACTATTTTCCTAACTTTGAAAAAAGAAAATTGATTTTCACGTCAGGTATAGGAAATATTCTTGTCATTTCGAATCTGTGTTGTTTAAAATTTAATTCTACTTGAAAAAATGAAACCCCTATAAAGGATCAAATGTTTGGTATCTAAAAAAGTTCAACAAACCTCTTTTTTAGTATAAGTTTTGGGTTTCATCAGCTGGAAACGAGAAATTTTGAAGAAAAGCCCTTTTTACATTAAAAGTTCAGTGGAAGGGCTCAAAATTGTTATTTCACTGGTTTTTATAATTTATAATATCATTTTAGCCCCAAATGGCATCATTTGAGGGAGTTCCTTCGAAGAAATTCGGATTTAATTCATTTCGTCCACCGGTAGTGCATTATAAGCTTTGGCGTGTGCAACGTCCCGAAGTAGTACGTTTTAATCTTAAATTATAGGGGCTATAGGGTACAGTTAATACCTATAAATAAATATATTCCATCTAAATAAGTCCTATAGACGCATTTGAACCAGTTTTATTAGCATTATCAATCTTAAACATAATTTTTAAAAATTCTGAAAATTGGTCATTTTTTCCACTTTTTTCAAACTTTGGGGCTCTACAGGCAAACCTTAGAGTTGACTTAGGGGGCTAAAACTTCCCACACTATCTTTTGGGACCAAAAGGAATGGGAAAAGCCCTGGGGACCGAGGTTTTTCGAAAAAAGGCTTTTTTTGAGACACCCTAGAGCAGGGGTTACCAACTGGCGGCCCGCGGGCCGCATGCGGCCCGCCGGGTCATTTTGTGCGGCCCGCGAAGCTCACTGGAAACCCTCCAAAAAGTAGCTACAAAACACTTTTTAGCACACTAAAATTCAAAATTTTTTCGGGGGAGGACCCCCGACCCCCCCCATTTACCTCTCAGATTATGGACTAGCTTCGATCGTTTTCTATGGTCCAAGAATTAAAAAGTGTCGAGAGGTCGTTTGTAAAACCTGAAATTCCCCCTGAGCGTAGCAAGGGGGTATGAAGGCTTTTATAAAATTTATCATGAGGAGGGACAAAATGGAGTATCCAAAAAATAGGTAAAACAATCCTCTAAGGAAAATTTACAAGCATTTTTTTGAGGAAGACCTTTTCATTTAAGTAATATTCAGAATATTAAATATATTCAGTATTCCTACGAGTTGTATAAGAATTAAAAAATTCATACATCGTCCCTCTTTTGTTGGAAAAGTTTCATATTGAAGACTCACCCCAAAAAAATTATCATCGTTAAAAAGGAGCCAGATTACTTTGCGGCCCGCCACTTGACTTGTGATTTCGGTTGCGGCCCGCGAGTACTTAGAAGTTGGAAACCCCTGCCCTAGAGAGTCATGAAAGGGGGGGTTCACTATTTGTTAAAATATCAATATTTTCCTTTCTGTCGATGCTAGTTGGCAACATCCTTCCTTATCCACAACGTCCACAGTTCTAATATAGTTCATCACTGATACAAAATCAAGAGCTAAAGGACATTGATTTATCAAGAACACCGCCTCAAGGAAGTATATTTTCATAGGTGATACAGAAAGGGTCTATTCCCGGGGAAATAAATTTGAAAGCGGGGACAAAAAAAGAGGGTTATACAATGGAACCAACCCTTTCAGTATGAATACCAACTCCGATTCAGGTCATGGCTTCCCGGGGTCTTATTTATGTGCGAACTTTCATTTCAGCCCCTGCACTTGAAAACGTGGGCTCCCGCTCTCTATACCCATGTATTTAATTAACGTTACATGTGAGCCACTCGTGACAGTGAGGGGTCATGACCGAGGGGCAAAGAGCTCTTCAATGGATAGTTGCTTAGTTTTATGTATTTAGTGGAGGGTAGGGGTGGTAAGGGGCTTTCTATGAGTTGCTAGTGCTATGAACTGTGTTCTACACTAAAGTGATGTTAACCTTCCTACCCTCTTGAAAAAATAGTCACATATTCCCCTCGTGGGGTCTAATAGTACCCCATGCGTAAAACGTGTCTATGACTCTAATATGTAAAAATACACTAAATGGAAAATAGTTATCCTTTTTT
This sequence comes from Tetragnatha versicolor, assembly GCA_024610705.1. Classification (NCBI taxonomy): domain Eukaryota; kingdom Metazoa; phylum Arthropoda; class Arachnida; order Araneae; family Tetragnathidae; genus Tetragnatha; species Tetragnatha versicolor. The sequence goes on along the minus strand of JANDEH010000010.1, from coordinate 51,129,994 downwards.
ACTTCTAAAAAGATGCTTCAGAATATTTTCTTTAATTCTTTTGGTAATTTTCTCATTTTTTTTGTCCTATTACGGCGTTATTTGGTTTCTTTTAATACACGTTTTTTATAACACCTGAACCTTCAAACAAGAATTAAATTACAGAAATGAACCATAATAAAGTTGTTTTACTTAAAATGTTTATAATCACACTGCTTAAAGTAGAATTGCTGATATACCCGGCCTTAAACGGGTAGAATTTATCAGTTTATTTTTAACGATTTATGAAGTTGCGAATCTTTTCTTTTCTGTATTATCAGCTACCTGTCACCTCAGAATAATTTATTTTGTATTATAAAACATGTGTAGTTTCTCTTTTTTAAAATTGAAAAAATAATACAAAAAATGATTGGTTCAGATTTAGTAAAACAGTGTCTCGCTTGTTTTATATAAGTTTTCAAAGTGAAATTGGTTATTTTTCTTAATAATTCTTCGAAATCACATTCTGAATTTCAGTAAATACTAATAAATCTTGGAAAACGTTCCTAATTTTTTTAAGGAAGCATCTAACACATAAAAACATCTCTACAAAGCCGAAAAAAATTTAGGTATTTTTTTGCAACAAACTTTCCCAACAGGAAATCGTGGTGCCAGTGGTCTGAGTTTTTTCTGCTTCCGTTATCAGTTTCAGAAGGAATTTCATTAAAAGATCACTTTTTTCTCAGAATATGAAAGAAAATTTCAGGATATAGGAAACGATTCAATACAAAGAGTCTCAATCTTATTTTTGTAAAAAAATAAAAAAAATTCTACGTAAATTTCTATCTATTAAATCTAAAAACACTTTAAACGAACATAAAAACCATGTTTTCCAAGAATGCAACAAAAAAATAAAATGTTATGCCTTATTTGTTACTGTTTAAGTGAGTTTGTGCTTGGGGTCTCTGGAGACCCCAGAGGGGGAATATGTGACTATTTGTTCCACGACACTCAAAAATTGAATAATAATCCCAAAGTTTTTACCCACTGTAGAACTTCGCGTATTTCAGGAATACTAGCATTGGAAATCGTCAAAACAAAAAAAAACATAGAAGATATCAAGCGTCAAAGTGCATTTGGGGTACTCACAGACCCCATGCGGGGTAGGAAGGTTGAAAGGATTTTTAAAAGTGTTTGAATTTCATTAGTTACCTACTTATGATAAGCAAAAACAATTATTTAAAAAAGAGCGTTCAAAAAAACTTTGAATGTATATTCAACGGTCTAGAACTTTTAAAAGTACTTTTGTGAGCTTTTATATCATAAATGAATTCATTAGTGGAGAGTATAGTGAAATCTGTGTATCAGGATACTTTATAACTAAAACGATATTTCTCCGTGTTCCTGGCGAGGTCAAAGAGTAACGATAACCTCTCTAAAAGGATATTTTTCCAATTGTCTTTAGTATCGTTTTAGACAAGTATCCCTGATGTGTGTTTACAAACAACATTTCCTTAGAGCTTTTGACACGGATACAGAAATTATAAAAACAAATCCCCAATCACACAAATATTTTTGTTTAGTGCTTTAAACGAATGAAGCAATATTAGGGTCACACATTTATGCACCTAAAATTTCACTTCCTTCTTTGGAAATTGGTTGTACCCCAAGAGTGACAACTTTGAGCGTCGTGTATAGGAGTTCGTAAAACTTCTGTCGGGGGTATGGTTTAATCAATTGAACATTGAATTTGAATTTGCGTTTTAAGAAAGAGGGAGAAAAGGGAAATTTTTTATGATAATGAGGAGAGAAATATAGAAATAATTTTTGGAACTCTTTATGATGGGTTGCATCCCAACTAAATCCCTGTTTTCTGATATTCGTTTCTTAAGGCTCATTCACACTATTTCCCTTTCACTGTTCATCCTGAGGGATTCACTCCTGTGAATCGCTTGTTTGAATGGAAAAGTGAAGGAGCAAAGAGTGAAACACCAATTCACACTTTTCACTTTAGAGGATTTCTCCAAAAGGAAGGTCAAAAAGGAAAAGTCTGAATGGGCCTTTAGCCAGAGCGGGGCGCTTCTTCAAAACATAACCCTCTACAAGGTTGCAATGGTGTGCTACCGAATTCACAAAAGAAATCGAACACATTTCATGGACATCCCCCATCTCTTCACAGGTGTCCTCTCCATTCGAATCCAGGAAAAGTGGTCTTCAGGGTCGTTCCCAAGCAAGAAAGAGAATCCCCTACACCTGACAAGAGACAGTTAGTTCATGGACAAGCATCGGTGCAGGTAGGTATAGTGGACCCAGCACTCACTTTTTTTCTGATCTCAACCCTTCCTTAGGGGGTGCCGGCCCCTCCCCTTTGTGCCTTGACCGCATAACTCTCTTTCCCTCCCTGCAAAACAAAGGGAGTTTACGACGCGGGGAGCAAAGGGTTGTAAGGGGGCGGGGAGGCGCTGAATGCTGTGATTCGTCGCGAAGTGATGGAGAGGGCAGGTCAAGGAGAGAGGACAATGGCGTAACGCAAGTGCGTAACTCAACAGCCGCCTTTGTTGCGTGCCGAGTGGTCACAGAAGGAAGGAGGTGTGCTCCGGTAGTTAAATGCCCCCGATCAAGGATTTCTGTACGCGCATTCTGTTGTGAGAGTTATGAGTGGATATAAAATGATGGTTTTGGAAATGCGTAGTGAATTGTTTTGTTGAGTTTTAGGTGTAGTATATGTGGGGTAAGAGTTCACCGATCAGTTGGTTTTAAGAACAGTATCCTCCGCTTAAGTTTCCGCACTGTTTGAAACTTTCTAGTGTAAATCGTTTATTATTATCAATCAGATATTGCTATCGTTCTACTCATGTTTAATGTTACAAAAAATATCAGGTCCCAATCACTCCTATTTAAATAAAGGCATAATGTTTCGTTTTTAAAAATAAATCACAATTTGGTGAAATCCCCTAAAAATCCCCATTTTTTCCTGTTTGAAGGTCAAATTTATACATAAACATACAAAACGATTCATAAATTTATTAATAATATCTGTTCCACTCTCATATTTTTTCTGTAAGAATGCAAAGATTGCAAAAGACATACTAGGGAATCGTTTTAAATAATTCAATCAGGACTTCATAGTCGTGACTTTAACGCAAACACTCGAGTTACTGTTTGAAACTTTCTAGTATAAAAATCACTTATTATTATCAATCGTATATTGTTATCGTTCTACTCTTGGTCACTGTTAATCACATTAAACGGAGTCAACTGTATAATATTCCAGGAAGAAATTTCAAATTGGTGACCTAGGAGACAGTTTACGATGTCTGTTATTGTATTTTGTAAGTGTCGTTTATTTAAAATACTGTTTGAAAAAGGTAGCTAATTTTTTGGTGTTCGGCTTTTGTTTCTTACACTCACATTGATGGCAGAGTCTCACTAAATGGTTTTAATTTAGTTGCTTCTAATATATCTGACAAAGTTTCACAACAGTTTATTCTGGTGCAGGGGTTAAGGTTGAGGAAATAAAGTTATTGGTGTATACTTTACTTTTGGTCTGTTTTGTATCTATCGGGTATTAAGATTATTATAATTCCACAAAATCATTATAATTTTAAAAATTAGCAAAAGAATTTCAGATACTTTGCATGATCATTTGCGCATGTTTCAAGCCAAGCTGAATAAAACCATACGAAATATTGTAATCAAAAAGGAACATTTTGAAAAAGAACAGGATACATTAATTTTTAAAGAATTTTAATTTATTTCATGCCCTTGAACGTATAAGAAAAGATTTTTTTCTCTAATATTAAATGGATATTTTTTAGGGTGATCAATAAAAATGGAAATAAATACCTTTATGCTGATTTCATGTTCCATGTTAAGGAAAAAATTTAAAAAATCATGCAAGAGTCAAATGATCATTAGAAACAGTGATTTCCAACGGTATTTATTCTTCTTGAGAAACTATTATGACGATGAACTGAAAGAAATTGGCAAACCCTTAGTGAATCGTTCCATTACATATTTTTATTTTCACATAATTAACATATTTATAATAATTTTCACATTTTTCATTTAATTAATTGTGTATGTAAATTAATTATTATTTCACTACCTATTGCATAACGTTTCATTCCGTCATTAAAATATTATTTCCGTCAATCTTTTTAATGCAACGCGTGAACCCCCAGGCCTAGGTGTTCGCTGTCCACCGGCTCAGAAACAATGATTTCAAAAGTTTCACTTTATTTATTTGTTTTGTTTGCGGCATAGCACCGTGCAAAATGCATTACTGTAAAACCCGTTTTTCCGCAAGGGCACCCTTACAGCAGGAAAGCAAAAGGGGGAAAAGCAGAGGAGTTCCGAATTCTTTCCGAATGGCGGCGCTCTTTTTTTAATAAAGGTTTTTTCGCATGGTACTTTGTAATCGATGAAAATATGTTAATAGATTAATCATGCATTATTAATCTTTGTCTAGTTGTGATTTGTAAATTAGTATAAAAAGATTTGTGAGGCTATATTTAATGAGTGGCTTTTGACAGGAAAGTAAAAAATAAGGTATGTCCATTTGTCATGTGCAGTAGGGCAGTTTGTCATGTGCAGTAGGGTTGGTAATGTGTAGTAGGGTGGCCCTTATTTTTGAACTTGAAATCTATAGCACCCATCTAACTTTGTTCCAATGGTTAATAAAAAGGACCTAGTAAATGTATGGCGAATTTCATATTTTCCAAATGTGAAAAAATCCCATTTCCGACTTGATATTTATTAAAATGTACATTTTAGAAGGTAAAGCACAATACAATTTTTTGTTTCAAACATTTATAAAAACTTATATTTTTTTTTACTTTTTTAAATTTTTTCACTTTTTCTTAAAATTTATAAATTTTTTTGTGAAAGAATTTGTTCCTAATGCGAATCACTTTAAAGAGAATAAAATTAAGAACAAAATGAGCCCAATTTCATGTGTTTAAATTCAAGGGGTTGTAGAGTATCATCTGTTTTCTATATGCAGGAAAAACAACCTTACAATATTTATAATAATAATAATAATCTTTATTTTCAATTTAAGAGAAAACAATAAGAAAAATATTAAAAATTATATTTGTTACCAAGGGGAATCAATCCCGTCCAGGTAACCGAGAAAGTAAATACATTGATTAAGACATGAAATTAAAAAAATAAATAAATAAAATAATATACAACATTTATTAAAATACAAAAAGAAAAATACAAAGTACAAAATAATCAACTACGGATATCAAATATCTTTAATCAACTACGGAATAACATGTTATGCTTCAGATTACTATAATAATATAAAACCTCTTAACCACTTGCAGAATAAAATCCTATCCCATATTAAAAATAATTCTTTACTAAATCCTATCTTGTCTGTAAGAGAACTCTACATATTTCGGTTACTGCTTTTCATTTTCAATAATAAATTTTTCTATCAATAGGGGAGAGTGTTGTACCTATGGACAAAAATCACGTTTGGATTTTTCTAAGACAGGTAAAATCACATTTTGACCATTTAAAGTGCCCAAAACCTATAGTCCTAATCTTTGGGAGTAGAGATATATTTTTTATTAGTCAAAATCTTGAAAATTGGATTTTTAATCATTTATAATAACTTTGAAAAATTTGTGTCCAAAGGTACAACAACCTGTTGTACAGCTCCCGTCAAAAAAAACGTTACAGTAGAATGTGCGGGTGAACGGGTGGGGTTAGAAAGATGCTTTTGGTGTCATTTTTCAGGATTTATTGTAAGCTTGAAATCACTAATTGACTACTTTTCTCTCAGAGGCCGTCTTCATACGAAACGCAAAATAAAGTGCAACTTTTTTCATGGTGACCCCCAATTTTTATACCCGCATATGAAAGACCATACCCTATAAACCCTAAATACCAAGTTTCATTTAATTTGGTCATTAAATAAAGCCATGGCTCAAAGTTAAAGTTTGAAAATTTAGAGGTAAAAGCCTGAAAACGGTCGCCATCATCCGACCGCCAAGGCGAAACTAGTAGCAACCCTCGCTCCTCATTCTGTCTTTTTCGACCACAACAGCAGAAAGGATTTGAATGTTTTCGAGTTGAATTAAAAAGATTTGAGGCCTTTCCGCTTTCCAAATTTTGCTGATTTTAAAAAGCAGAACACATTTCTGTTGGAATACTTAAATTTTGTTAATATTTAGTTTTTTAATTTATATCAGACATTTTCTATTTATTTTTGAATTTCGATAAAATAAACGATCGGTGAAGTTTCCTTTGAAAAATTATTGGCGTGATAACTAAATATTCCAAGCATAATTTTCTTAAGGTATTTTACCAAACACAAAGTACTTTATAAATAAGTTAAGAATCCGATATCCCCTTTTAAATCATAGGGGATTTTATGTAAAGTAGATTAGATATTAAAGGATTGAAAATAAACTTTTTGTAAAAAATTTCATTTATCCTCGTTTGGTAATATTCAGTCGCGTTATTTGGTTAAAAAATATCGTCTCTCATATTTAATGTTTCCAATTTTTAATCAGGATCTTGTAAACCATTGATCGACAAATACATATTTTTCTTTTGCAATTTTCCAAATTTTGGATTGCCACCAACTTGGCCCTAAACTTTGGGGTTTTGTTGGAAAAAAAATGTTTTCATTTCAATTCAGAAAATTATGAGAAAAAAAAACTTGTGAGTTAAAAAGTGATTTGGCAAATCGTGATCATCATGCGATGTCATATGCATCACTTGGTCTCGTTATCACATTTAACAACTTATCACATTTGTTGATCAAAAATATCGGACACATCTATCATAGTCCCAGTGACAATGTGATCACATTTATTCCAGTGACAATGCGATCACATCCGACTCCAATGTGATTGTCACAAAATGAGGACAGGTCAATCACATAGTTGTTATTGTTGTAATTTTAAAATCAATAAATTATTCTACTTAAACTTTTTAAATCAACCTAATCTGTGTTTTAGTTATTTCACCAGATTTTAAAAACATTAAGAGATATATTGATCACATAAAACGATACATTATACGTTAAGTTAAATATTAGTGATCGGGATCAGTGTTTTTCTAAACATAATCCGATTGATAATATTAACCGTGATCACTATAAGACTATTACGTAACCTTGTTTTTGGTCATTTCTGACCCCCTCCCTTCCCCTTTGCCAACTATAAGATAAAATCAATCCGTAAAACTTCCCCCAAAAAGTAATCAGATTACTTTCATTATGTAGTTAGATTGAAAATTCCAAATGTTATCAAACAACAAAAGTAATCAGATTATACTTTCAATCAGATTACAAATGCAGTTTGATTGCGCCCAACTCTTGTTCCAAATAACTGGTGAATGTAATTTAAAAGTTTCATTTCTAAAAACGGAAAAAAATGCAAGATGCGCCAAACTGTGAATTGATTGCCAAATCCAGCAACCCCACCCGTTCCATCGATGGAGCAATGTAACGTTTTTTTTGACGGGAGCTGTACCTATGGACAGACCCAGTTGTACCTGTGGACACCCTTAAAAAGGGAAGTTTTAGTTGAAAAAAGCTAAGAATGAACATTTTTATTGATGAATTACCTTTAAATAAACTATTTCAAGCCTTTTTAAAATTGAAAATAGATTTTTTAAAGTAATGTAGTTTTAGATCGTAAATGATCATTAAAACGAAGTTGAATGATAAAAGTCTTGATTTTTTACCAAAAACACAAAAATCACAAGGTATTTTTAGATCAGAATTTAAGGTAATAGTTTCATCAATCATGCTGATTGATCTGACAACTTCACTGATCCAAAAAAACCAATTCGATCGACACTTAGTTGTGCAAGCATTTGGTGGTAATAACAATAATAATTTGGTGTTAAATCTTCTTCAGTGGAAATTTTAAGTGTTTTAAATCATCATACTTAAATGCGATAGGGTGCTTAGGGTTTTACACCATATTTTACATTAAATTCCAAGTAGAATTATAAATTTAAAAAAGTAGTTTATATCACAAAATATTTAATTTTTCATCTAAAATTCACTTGAAAATAACCGCTGACAAATAGATTACCATTTAGAATTAATTTAACATTTATTAAAATGTATTCAGTTAAATGAATCCTGATTCTAAAACGCCGATTAGCTAAAGACACCCACAAGAACGTGTCCGTAGGTACAACACTCATGGTGTCCGAAGGTACAGCATCAGGTGTTTTTGCATTCAAAGTTCTATAAAAGATAAAATAATTGAGATCTGACGATTTCTAATATCAAAACTAAAAAGTCAAAATCTCGGGGATTCCCCCCATATATCTCATTTTATCATATCATAATCATAGAGGGAGAAAATAATTAATGTAGTGATGCACTAAAAAAAACTTTGAGCACCTAAAAACAGTATTTTTATTATAGAAAATTTAAATAATATTTTAAACAGCTGAGATTTCACGTTAGCAACTAAATAGCATCTGTTTACATTTAAAATCGACCACAAATTCAAATTTACATTTTTTCCCGAATTTTAAAATGAGGTGGCTGAAGGTACAACCGTCCGTAGGTACAACACTCTCCCCTATAAAACTAGTAACTTTTCTCTTAGAAATATACAAGGAAATTATTTTATACCAAAATCTAACAAAGAAATTTTTCACAAATCACACGTGTTTCTTGGTCCCTTTTTGTTTAATAAATTAAATGAAACCCTCAAAATCACTAATAATAAATCTGAATATAAATCTGGACTACATAATTTCATAGCAGGACACAATGACATAGAAATATTATTTAAGGTAACTGAATAGAGTCAGCGCAGCTTTGTTGCCTAGGGAGAGTTTTTGGTACTGGGTACCATGGACGAGCTACGAGCTCTTTTGGTACTTCAAAATTACTATTTTCTTTTTGTATGTATGTGTTCGTCTTTTTTTGTCTCTTCAATGTTGTGTGCGTATTATCCCATTGTTTTTTTTCTCTTTTGTGTAATTTTAATTATATTTTGTTGAATAAATCCTTGAAAATCCTTGTTGAATAAATCCTTGAAATCCTTGATAATGAATTTTTTAAAATGAATAATAGTTTTACAAAAACACAAACATTTTTTAACTTATAAATTAACCAATTTGGCAAACAGCTAAGGCAAAAAATTAAATTACATGGTGCTTCCATCAAAAAAAGTCCTCAACATCATTTAAGAGTATAATACAATTATGTAACGATCGTTTAAATGAGGGATATGAAGAAATATTATGTAGTTCTGCAGGTAGACTAGGTGCTAGATAAAAGAAGTGTTTGCGAAATATCTCTTTATAAAAGAGCGGAATCTGATAAATTTCATTAATTCTCCTTACGTTAACACTATTTTTTAAATTGCAAATATTTCTATTGCGAAACAAGAAAAGTGTAATTCTATAAAAAACAATATGTCGTAGGGGGAGTAAACCCAAACTTCTAAAATCAACATTATAGGAATTATTAAAACTTAAAATTTTGAAACATTTATTTTGGATAGAAATTAAAGGCAATAAGTTTGTTTTATAATCTCCACCCCAAATTATTATTCCATAGTTGATTAGAGAGAAAAACCAAGAAAAATACAGAGTTTTTTAAAAAAAGGATTGAGTTACTTTATTTTTTAGGTGGTGAAACTTTATCAATGTAAAGCGAAGTCTTTTACATAACTCACCAACATGTGTTTTCCATTTTAGATTAGTCAATAAACAAACCCAAATATTTTATACTTTTAACTTGTTCAAGTGTTTGACAGTTACAATTAAAATAGTCATAACAAGAATCAAAATGAAATCTAATATCTAGCTGAATTGATGTTTGTTTAAGATTAAAATAAATATATTTAGTTTTATTTAAATTTAGAGACAAGTCATTAATGGTAAACCATTTTCTTATTTCGATTAAGTCATTTTCAATCTGTGATTTAAGTTCTAAAACATTATCACAAGAATAGAGTAATGCCGAGTCATCTGCATAAGATATAATTTTGCCAAAAAGTTTGTTTACAAAAATCATTTATAAAAATCAAAAACAATAATGGGCCTAAAATAGATCCCTGAGGCACACCACGATTTACAATAATATAGTCACTTAAACTGTTCCCAATTTTTACACGTTGTTTTCTATTGGAAAGTACGAAATAAACCATTTTAATATATTGCCTCTGAATCCAGCATGTTCCAATTTTAAAGTTAACAAGGAGTGGTTTACATTATCAAAAGCTTTAGAGATATCTAGAAAAATTGCAACTGTTTTCTTATTTTTATCAATACTGTTAAAAACAAATTTAGTAAATTCCAAAAGTGCGGATTCAGTATTTCTGCCTTTAATAAAACCATATTGATTAGTTGCAATTAACTTCGTATGATTTAGAAAGTTATACATCCTAGTTGACAAGGTTTTTTAGATTATTTTAGAAAAGGAGGGTAAAATAGATATAGGACGATAATTTGAAAGTATATTTTTGTTACCGGATTTAAATATTGGAGTGATAGTGGCCTTTTTAAGTGAATCTGGAAACTCACAAGAAGTAATTGATTGATTTATGAAATTTGAAATAAAATTAGAGTTATTAATTGCAAACATTTTAAGGATTTTTATGCTAATACCATCAGAATCCAAAGAGTCAATATTTGTAAAAGTATTGAAAATATTGATAACTTCTCCATAATCATATAAAAAGAGAAAGACGAATTTGCATAACACTAAAATCATCACTTCTCAAAAATGAGAGGGGATAAAAAACGAAACCTGTGACATCATATCTCTAACAATAACAGTTCACCAATAAAAAAATTTATAAAAAATTGTGAGGATTTCATCTTGGGTTTTTTGTCTGGTTTTCAATAAAAGGGCCAAAAACTTAAAACTTTAAGACGTTTGCGGGTTGGGTTAATATTATCCGATTCGGCTAAAATTTTGTAATTAACATTTTTTTGCCACTGGAACGAAGTTAGGGGGTGTTAGCAGCAGATTTTTAACTTTTGAAAAAATTCCATACTATTAAGAGTTCCATACTATTACATATTATCAATAATTTCTATTCGTCTTAATATTTGGTCTTCCGATTGAACTGACTGTTCAGAGGTAACGAAGGTGAAATCAAGATGAAGTACTTTTCACAAATGGTCAATCCAAATTGTCAATTCTGTTTCGATCTCTTTGAAATGTGGCGTGCATCTTAAATAGAGTGTTAAAGTTTTCTGAAGTAGAAGAAAGAGAAATATAGATTAACGAGTGATAACTATGCTTTTTTTGCATTGAAGGTGACAGGTCCCTTCCATATTCCTATGGCCAACCCCAAAATAAATTTATGGATAACCTTTTTAGGGTCAGGGAGAATGGCTTCTTTTGGAAACATGAGAACATGTTGGAATGATTGTTGTCCTTGTCTAAGAAACTGTTTCTGCTAAACCTGTAAAGCGGGTTTGAATAAACTAGTTAATACGGACAAGTGTTAAAAAACGCCAATGACAAATCCTCGAGTCATTCAGCCCGGAAAGTCCAGCATTGTTCAGTCAGCCCTGGAGCACATTGTAAAACTGGCTTCCTTTGAAATTCAGGTTCAAATTGATATCGCTTCTACAGGGCCTTCGATCACAAAAGCTTTTACTTTAATCTCAGGAGAAAAGGCACCCATTAAAGCGCGAGAAACGGCTCGGGAAGACACTGGCTCACACAGAAAAGGTCGCGCTCGATATTTTCCGATCCGGGTTTTTTATACCGCATAGTTTTGACACTTTCTCTGCATTATCTTGAGCCGCACAAAGCCCCAAGTGAAGCATCGGCCATTAAAGATCGTAAGGCTTTGTCGGGCGCATTGTGCGTTATGACCCAAAACTCACTTAAAGCTCCCGGTCGCGTGATATATAGGGTGCTTCGATCCAACCAGTTGCACCCAGAACAAAATACTAACCAAACGAAGGCGGCTCTAAAGCCGAATCCCCGCCATATCGAATTCTACAATTCCCTCTGACGAGTCTGGCCATAAAATGTGGCTCTCCTCTCCCCGGTCCGTGTTCTTCCCAGCAGGGTCGGCCGAAATCGAACTAAATATCAACTGGGGAGAATTACGAGCCGAATCTTATTTTCATTATGGCGGTCCCCCACCTTCGGGAGAGAAAGGCGGCGCAGAATTATGGCAGTTAGCCCACAAAGGGACGCGACAACAATCGTTTTGAGTAGGAAGGCCGTTAGTGGTAGCTGCTGCAGGTATTGAGCTGCCGACCCCTTCGGTACTACCTTTGTGACCAAGCGTGGAATATTGAGGCGAGAATTAAGAAGGGTGAGGATGCGCCCCCCGACGCGTGGGGCACAAAGACACGGGTCCCGCGAACATCAGATAAGGCGTCGCTTTTCACGGGAGTCCGTAATGTACAGGAAGCAATAAAGCAAAGTTTTTGTCCCGTGCTGCGGTTTTGCGGAAAGATTGGGCAGGGGAGTTTCCAAAAAGCGCGGTTTTCTTCGCTGACAGGGGGAGGGAACGCTAATTTGCATGACTGAGATACTACGTAAATCACGAGGCGCGTTTCCGAATTTATTGGCCGTTCTTCTTCTGGAGTGGATCAATGGCTTGTGCTGGACGGCGCATATATGCATGGCCTGGGACCAGGAGAGTTATGGGCTCTCTTGAAAAGGTGACCTTCTTTTTATGGTTTTTGGTATCTTCCCAAATCGTCTTAATTGTCTTTCTCGATCTCCCGAAGGTGGCACCCGTATCATTTCTCAGGCCCCGATTGGGAAAGTAGATTCCATGGTAGATTCTGGTCCCGTGGGTATCGAAATCAGAGGATGATGGGATGAAAGAAAGGGATTTGTGGAATCATCAACCTTGAGGGGAAGGTGACCGCAAATTCCCTTTTATATGAGCAACAGAACTGCACGAAATAATAGGTTTTTTATAGGTTTTGGCCATTGAAAAAGAGATAAGGTTAAGGTACATTAATTTATTTTTTATTTATTTGACATACTGCGGCCCATCTAAGGGCCAAGCAGGGAGTTACAAAACAAGTAACAATTTAAAGAAATTCCATATGCTGGAACTAAGGTCAATATACACACTAAAACAGCAAAAATATAAATTATAAATATTGTTTAAGTTGGGAAACAAAAGAGATTCGGAAAAAACAATCTCATTTGGGAGCCTATTCCATTCTTGAAATGAAATTTAAACAAATCAGTTTTACAAAAAATATGGCTTAAACTGAAAATCGTTGGTCTGTCTTAAATATTGGGTTGTCCCATAAGTTCTGTTACTTTTTACGAAGTTTTGTCTTTGAAAATTTTTTATGAAAAACTGGTAATATGTGTAGATTTCAAACAAAGGGGATTTTGATATAGGTATATTTATGAACATAATGTGTGATTTTGGTAGTTCTCGTGATATTGTTTCTTTTCAAAATGGTGGTTTGAAAAAAAGACCGCAAACGACGATTTTCACGTAATTTTTTTCTTTTGTTAAAAAAACTAGGAAGAACGCATAATTCATGGCTAAAAAACGTTTTACTGCATATTTGAAATGCTAATATTAAGATGTCATAGTTTCAAGATGATTCGATAAGTTTAAGGTAGGAAATTTTGACTTTAAAACTTCATATATTGGTAATTTTACGTGTTTTTTAAAGCACACCTATTGTTTTTCTAAGCAGCTGGTATGAAGCAAGTTAAAGGCAGATGTTTTTTTAACCATAATGCTTGTTTCAACCGTTTAAACATTGAAAGCCTCTTTTCATAATGTCGTTGAATTGATTTATTTCTAAATTCGAACGAGTTGTTTTTATTGTAGTGTTTTCGTATGAAGCAAATAATTGCTCTGTTCGCTTAACTTAAGTTCAGCGAGTGTAATTCTGATAAGCAAAAACGTTGCGCGCTTGAATATTGCGCACTACTTTCTGAACTTAATTTCAGATATAATTTAATATATATTGCATATTTTGAATACTTAGGTATTTCGTAAGCTTTTTTAAGTTTCTTGCAAAGATGTTATGTTTGAGACCAAAATTTCCTAAGTTAAACTTATCGAATTATCTTGAAACTATGACATCTTAAACTAAACATTTCAAACATACAGTACAACTTTTTTTAGCCATGAATTAAGCGTTCTTCCTAGTTTTTTAAACAAAAGAAAAAAATTACGTGAAAATCGTCGTTTGCGGTCTTTTTTTCAAACCACCATTTTGAAAAGAAATAATATCACAAGAACTACCAAAATCACACATTATGTTCATAAATATACATATATAAAAATCCCCTTTGTTTGAAATCTCCGCCTAATGCCAGTTTTTCATAAAAATTTTTCAAACACGAAACTTTGTAAAAAGTAACAGAACTTATGGGACAACCCAATACCTTGTGTGGTTTTTAGTTTAGGAAATAATTAGGTGAAATACGATATTTACCATGGATAACTTGAAAAAAGAACTTAAGACGAATAATTTTACGAAGTACTGTAAGTGGTTGCCATTCAATCTCACGAAGGCTCCCATTAGGCTGTAACAAACGCTTAAATTAAGATATTTTGAAACTTTGTCGGTGCCTCATCTAAAATAAAGAAATCATAGATACAAAATGTGAGTTCCAATAAACAGAAACTATGAAGAGTTATTTTTTATAGAGTTTTTGTTTGCTTATGATATTTTTTCTTTATTATGTCAAGAAGCTGATCACTTTTAATAAATTTATTTTGTAACGCATAAAAAATGTTAATTTTTTCATAACATATTTAAAATTAATGTTCCCCAAAAAACTAGTACGCCTAGGTATTATCATTCAGATTTTTTTTTGAACTGGAAGAAATGTCGCCACAAATCAAAGCATGGTATCGACTGCCTTAAGTTATCCCTCAAGAACGAATAAAATACTATTTTTGTGCTAGATTTCTCAACAATAATTTTCAAACAATTGTGTTCTTGCATATCCCTGATTATGTCACACACTTTCAAACTACGACGCAGCATTTGAATGATCCCAAACAGCATCCTTTCAAAAGGTTAAGATAGCTCTTTGAAAAGAAAAAAAAACAGCTCTGGCACTTATGATCCATTCATCAAAGAGTTAGCGCGCACCATCGAAATCTGGCGAAGCATTTGTGTTTGCGGATCTTGAAGAAAGCGGCTCAGGTCTGTGATTCAAATCACTTCCCGCTGACTCAGGGTCTCTTTTTTCACCGTGCGCCATTTGCTAAATCGTTAATTTAAACGTACACACCATTAACTGCTCCAAATGTATCTGAATGTAACATAAAGGCAATAACTCTTGAGCCCTTTTGCGTAAGACCTGAACCCCGAGCCAACTGTGTCAACGGAGGGAAGTAAAATATCACTGCGCGGAAGTGGTTTAAGGTCTTTTTTTTTTGAAGCGGCCCTCTGAAACGAATGTGCATAAGGTATATGAAGTGCTCAAGAAGGGGTTACTTTCTTAAGAAATGTTTCAGTTTGTGCGTCGTTGTTGCTATTCCCTTTCTAGGTTATAAAAGCACTTCCCTTTTAGACTGACTGCCCTTGGACTGAAAAAGTTATTATTTCACCACAAAAACTACTGGTATTGGAGCAACTATTATGGATAAATACTTTCATTTTGTGCCTTTAAAAGAATTCGAGTACTGTGTCAATGTTTTCTTTTCAGAATTACATTTAAATTCAGTCATAGATATTTTTAAATATACGTATTTGCTCAAGCAAGAAACATAAGATGAGCTTTGCAAAAAAATTACACAACATATTTCTCCTTTAACTAAAATATAATACATTAATCTAATTATAGGAAATTTTAACATGTCGTCGGCTGTTTCATACTAAACTAAAATTTCATCGACATATTCCCAAGAAATTTATTTGAAAGTCAGTGATTAATTTTTATTTCTATTCTAGGGCTGAAAAGTTTTGGATTTTGATTGAGGAAAAATTTGTGTCCTTAAATTTGATGTTGTTTAGCATCTTAAATCTTCTCACATTTTATTCGATGCAGAAGTACTTAATCTGGTAAAAATATTTTAATCAAAGAATGTTACCTTGGAATCGAAATTAGCGCAAAAAATCAAGTAATTTTTTTCAAAGTAAAGAAAAACTAATTTTTAACTAAGAATAGATAAAAAGAAAATCAGAATAAAAGAAAAGATATTGCCTAATGTTTAAAAATATCAGTAGATTAGTTACAAAATTTTTTTCATTTAATAAGTTTTTTTTTAAAAACTAACGTCTGAAACACACACTAAAATGAAATTTACTATCAAAACTTTAAGTTAAACGTTCTTTATAATTCAACATGCATTGCTACATGGGGATCGGAGAATCTATTTGGAGGAAATTTCCTCATTTTATTGAACGGAAATTAAGTGTTCATCAATTTTATCTTTAATCATTATATGGGGAAAAGTACGATTTCTTTCGTGAGATGGCTCTAGCAGCGTTTTGTTTCTACTAGAGATTTCTAGTTTCTCTTATTCTTCAATACTATGCAGAGAAAACCATGATACAGTCAACTTCTCATAAACTTCTCATAACAAGTTGTCTGATTTTTCCTGTTACTCTTACTATTTTTAAACTTTTCTATTAATCCTTGATCTTATCACATGTTTCATTTTTTACATTAAAACGGAATTTCTAAACACCAATCCACCAATCCTCGCCGTAATTTTTGTGTTCTTGTAACTATATTTTAGTTAGGATATAAAAATGGTGAAACTTTTTCCCCTATTTCTTTTTGTTAGGAGAGTGTAATTCAGGTTCAGGCCATTCAAATGTTACGGAATTCACAATTAAAAAAATAATATTAAAAATTTATTATTTTGAAATTTATTATAAAGAAAAATGCAAATATGAAATAACGGGTGAAAAGCGCAAAAATAGCAAATGGCCTCGTTTATGTATTTCTACTGAATATAATAAAATAGTTATAATATAGAATAAAATACTAATTAGGTATAATTAAGTAATTATGTAATGAAATACACTACTTTTACATTTTAAATAATAATAATTGCATCTAAAAAATAAGCATAACCTAATAATATTGAAGAAATTGAAGTAATAAAGCTCTAGTGGATAAATTTTTAAGCGATAAATGACACTCAAAATAAATTACCCCCATATAGATCCTTGATAAAATGATGTCAATATAAGTATTTTATAAAGGATAAATGTGAGTGTTATGGTTAGTGGCACCTGCCCCAGTTGGCAGGAGTGATACATGCTCGACTGAAAAAGTGCTATTCCTCTCTGGTTGCCACAACTGTTTCCAATAAGTCACCCACTAAATTTCCCGTTTCAAGGCTCCTCAACAGCAAGTGCCAGTGACACACGACACAAAATATACACTTAGAAACGAACAGGCAGACCAGAGCCGTGCCGTGGTAAAACGGCGCCCGGGGCGAAAGTAGCTAATTGGCGCCCCCCCTCCATTTTTAACACACCAGGACTTTTTGAAAAACTTTAATAGATCCCCCATCTTTCTATATAAGATGATTTAACTAAGAAATGTAGGTGCCCACTTTCAGGGTTGTTTAAGATCTGATTTAATATTTCAAGTAGCAAATGCGACAGAAATACAAGAAAATTTTCATTCAATATTTTCATGGTAATATTTCAAGTATAAAATAAACGAAGGAATATATAAGAGCACAACTTTGATAAAAAAGAAACTTTTTATGAGTTACTTGCTATGTTTTCACGTGACTTTAACACTTATTGTCCACTTAACCAGCGATAAATGGTGAACTTCTCCTTTCATATGCAAGATTCATAGTTGGAAAAATGGTAAAAAAAATTCCGTTTTGGTTGTAGCTCTATCTTTATTTTAAAATAATAAAAATAAGATAAATTTGTGTAGAAAATATAAATATTTGGTTAAGTATGACTATAAAGGGAAAGAGAAAGTGTTTCAACTAGCATTTTTTAATAAAAATTTAAATCCTGAGAAATTCCTCCTATACTCTTTACTTTCATGACTAAATTTTATATTTAAAGTCCACAAATGGATCTTAGATCACCCCATACCTCAATCTACTCAAATGGTGTACGTATTTAATATGGAATTGAATGAATCGTATTAAATTAATGAATTTTTAGAATTTTTCTAACTTGATACACAGTAAAAAATTAAATTAAAATCTTTATTTTTAATTTTTAGCCTTTTAATACGACAAAATAATCTTTATTTTCAATCAAATTCGCATCAGAATCAAAAAGATATAGAATTGCTCTTTGTCCATAACTTTAAATTTTAATGCAAAAATTCTGGTTTATCGGTAAAAAAAATAAGAATTTACGAAAAGATAAGAATAAAAAAATTAACGTGGTGTTCTATTTTTGATTGAATGATGACCCGATTCTAGTTGTTTTTTCCTTTCCTAGCCTTTAAAAACAAAAACAAAATTCTTTTGAATTAAAAAACTGGTTGCTGGGAGGAGTTTTAATGGTCGTTAATTGGGGCATTTTAGCATTAGGAGAATAGAGGAAAAAATCGGTGCCTTCAAAATCCGGTCGTTAGAAGGGGTGGTCGCTATATAGGGGTGGTCGCTCAGAGAGGTTTTACTTAGCAAAATAATACATTTTTTTAACTGTAATAAAATACGATTTTTTAAACGTTCCTTTATTTAATAAAAAGGTTTTTTTAATATAGGATTCTTAAAAAGAAAAACTTATTAAATGTCATTATTCTGGGTTGCCATTTATTGATGTGTTTCTAAAGAAATACAAAAAAAAGATCCTATACTTCAATCTATTTTCCCTGTATCATCAAAACTTGACCTTGGCCTTATAAGTTGTAACAGATAAAAAGAAAAATATTATAATTTTCTATAATTGTACGGACCCTTTATTCAGAGACCCAATATATCCGGAATAACAAAAACAATTCGTTTTCGGAAATATCCAATGCGCGCGTAGTAATAAATTTTCATTGATCTGAAAAGTAATTCTGGAGCAAAAACACTTACGGCGCGGCCACAAAAATTTTTACACTTATGGGCGCATCTGATCTCAATATTCCATTTATAAGAAAGGGAAAGCACTGTTTAACTA
Source organism: Tetragnatha versicolor (assembly GCA_024610705.1). Taxonomy (NCBI): domain Eukaryota; kingdom Metazoa; phylum Arthropoda; class Arachnida; order Araneae; family Tetragnathidae; genus Tetragnatha; species Tetragnatha versicolor. The sequence goes on along the minus strand of JANDEH010000010.1, from coordinate 51,111,019 downwards.
AACAGTTGCATCATTAGGATACAATAAAATACGAAAAACAAATAAGACCTTACCAGAAAACGATGTTCCGATTTGTATTTTTGAACAAATTTAGGATAGTCACTCTCTAAAGGCTAAACTCTTCTGTCTTCTACACTGAGAATTGAGAAGCAAAACGGAGCTTATTTGGAAGCAGTCTCGTGAACACATTAAATGAAAGGAGATGAAAACCAACCCCCAAATACACAGGATTGGTTCTTCGTAAAATGAACCAATAGCTGATGAAGAGCCCATGAAGCGTTGGGAATCCTTTATCTTCGATTTAATTATGACCCCTTTAAGCTACTTTAAGCAGGTGGCAATGGAACTAATTGAACGTTCTTTTCATCCCTGAGCACTCAAGATTTTCCTGGAATTCTTTGGTCAAGAAACCTAAAATGTTTGTTATCACAACAGCACCCCCTCTGAAGTAAGCCCCAGGCAGTACAAAACCTTCCTAGTCCGTCTGGGCCATAAATCCTTCACACGTCCTACCCCATTCTCTGTCAATCGTCACCCCCACTGTGTCTTAAAACAACATTGCAACCGAAGACTGAAAAAGGACACATCTGTTTTACAACCAAAAAGCGTGCCGCTCTTCCTGCTTCATCTGGAGACCAGCAAATAGGCGACCCCCGCGGCGTCTCTCCCCCGTGGCATTGTGTTTGTGAGTGACCGTGTTCTATGGTTCTATTCGCTTCCTGCGCCTCAAGTGGAAGACAAAAAGAAATCGGGAAAAAAATTTAATAGTAACAACTCATAAAAACTTAGTTCTCAAACATGAATTTGGCGCCCCTTAGTGCATTTGGCGCCCGGGGCGGCCGCACCCTTCGCCCCCCCCTTGGCACGGCACTGAGGCAGACTAAATCCCGAGCCCATGGAAATAGAAGTCGGGGTGGTAAAAAAAGGGGCGACTAACGAAATATTCTCTCGTGGAATGGTCTCAAGGTGTGACTTTTATAGGCGGTTTTGAACCATGGAATAGCTAAGAAAACACAATTTGCTTAGGAATATTCGCATAAAAGATAGGTTTTAAGACTCTAAACATTTAATAATGGCATCTAAAAGACGATAAAACCTTACAGTCCTAGCAGCCATAAATTTTCCATTGGATTTAATAGTAATCTCGGGTGGGTATATGAATCACCAAAAGGAATCAGATGTATAGAAAGGGGTCACAGAGAGACTTTGCATAGGATGTAAGAAAAGACGACACAGTGAATTTTTATAGTGTAAAATGTTGTCGATCATGTGTGAAAGAAACATTTTCGTCCAATTTTAAACAAAAAGTTAATAAAAGTTAAAAGAATTTTAGGTCACTAATTTTTGGCCAGAAAAAGACATGAAAATGTTTCTTTTTGTAAAATGTGCATTTCTGCACATGTTCATTCCTGCAATTTCTGTTTGGTTGGATGGGTTAAATGTGTTTAAAAAAATTAATTTCATTAATTAAATCCGGTATCTTATATTTCGTCAGCTAACAATGTGAAATTAATTTGACGTTTTATTTCAATTAGTACAATATTGACATTTAATCAAGAAAAGTATTTTATAATAAGATATTTCATACTTTTTCATTATTTAGAAATATTGCTTATCGGTCATAAATTCATTGCTAATTTTATGTAATTTAACATTTAAATTTTGTAATAATATATTGAATTACTTCTACTATTACAGGGTGTCCCACAAAGAGCTCCCTAATTTTAAAATTAAATATCTTTTGAACAAAAATAGATAAATATTGATATCGACAAACGCAAAAAAATCTTAATAAGCAATTTAGGAGTTGAAGGCCATCTTTCCTAAAAAAAATAAAACAGTTAACCCCTTTCCATAACAATTGGACTTGAACCAATCGTCGAATATTTCATTTTGAAAATTTAATCTTAAATCAATGAATCGATCGTGAGAATCGATTCCCTATACTCAATTTTATAATCACTTCCAGACAGTTTAAACTGCTGCCATCTGTTAACAAATATAATAACTATATTTTTCAAGTTATGACACAAAAAATTCCAAGCCTTAACTAGAATGATACCGTTGGTTTTATATTTTTATCTATTTTTGTTCAAAATATATTTAACTTTAAAATTAGAGAGCTCTTTGTGGGACACCCTATAATTTCAAAATTAATTATCGGCAGTCACTTTTAAGTGCAATAGTTTAAAAAACTTTAAACCTGTCCTTTTTGATTAGGCGATTCAGTCATTTTGGTTGAGAACCAGTGGGTTTTTGTTTCAATATCTATCGCTGATCATGAGCCTCATGAATGTGTGGTGCATTTGTCATCAGCACGCACAAGGTGGAAAAGCACTTTCACGCTGCTCCCGTGAGAACGTCCCCCAACAGGTGCCCATCGCACCCTCTGCGGTTCAAAGGTGACCAGGTTCCGGCGGGAGGAGCAATTAGAGGCAACACTTGGCCGCTAATTGAAACGGGAGGGGCGCCTGTCACTGAGCTCTCTTTTCCACGCCAGATGGGAGAATTGGCGGTTAATTGTAAGGATTCGTTCATCAATTATTGTGGCCAGAAATACGTTGGAGCATTAAGTTCTGATGTGGACAAAAATTAACCGACCAACCAGAAGTACGACAAAAACGTCTGAAACTTAAAGCATAAATAAAACATGAGTCAAGCAAACGATATATTTCTTGCTATGACTTTAACGTTTATATTGAATGATTTCTTTGAATATTCTTTCATTTCCCTAAATGTATTAAAGAACGTGAAAATTTTGTCCTAAACAACGTTTTCTTACTGAGAAAAGAATATTCTAATTAAGATTAATTTTTCTTGTCTGTGGTGCTTTTGTCAGCGTTATTTTGCCTGCACCACTCCTCTTGCTTAATTTAAGGAATCTCTGAATGTTTTTTTTAATTATTGAGGGTTCTGTTATACTACCGATTAAATATGCAATTTTTTTGGAAAATCAATGTTATATTCTTTCATTAATTTTATGATTTTAATGAAAGATTATAATGTTAGATATTCATAAAAATCTTAAGTAATACAATATATTTTTTCCATGTATTTCCATGTGAAACTTATGGTAAAAAAGTTAACAGACTCCTTGGAATAGATAAGCTTTTAATAAATGCACTTGAAAATATTGAAAAACAGAGAACACAGAATATAGCTTGAAGGAAATGATTTCATTTAGAAAAGATTCTTCAACATAAACTTCTTCAGGAAAAGGGGAAGACCCAGATTAAGATGGCTTGATTCTGTGGAAACGGACTTCCTTACCATCCAAGAGTCAAGTGGTCAAGAATAGAAAGCTGTGGAGGAAGATTCAGAGGAAGGCACTGGCCCACCCTGGGCAGTCTAGCCAAGTATGATGATGGAAATGATTATACATAAACTTTAAATGATGACTTCGATATTTTTATTCAAAAAACTTAAAATATTAAAAACTTCGTTCAATTAAATGAGTCTTTGAACGTTATAAGGAAAATTTTGAAATTGATTTTTGAAACTTTTTCAAGAAATACTTAATACCTATTATAAGTTACACAGTATCGGGGAACTTTTGTCACTTTATCTCGCATCTCTCAATTGAAAACTAATTGTACGATGTTTAGAATTACTTTTGGACCATTAAACATAACTTAAATCATATTTTACAATATTTTTTATAATTCTAACCTCTTTGTAATGATTGTAATGCTTTGTAACTGCTTTATGCTTAACTGGCTATTTATCACCCTTTTTAAAATCCAATACAAAATTCAAATAAAATAAAGTAACTATTTTTACTACCTCTATAGACCGGAAGTAGTTGGATAAGTTATTTAACCGCGTGTGAGTCTCTCACTACTCCATAAGCGAAGTATTTTTATGCACCTTTTCGTCGTTAGCTATCCCGTCAAAATATTTTTAACACATTCCCTTTAGGCGTACGGTGCGAGATACGACTGCGATCTGTCACCCAATAACGGACTGTTGACAGTGACGGGACTTATGGAAAAGACACTACTACCGTTCCGGGTCTAAAATTGGAGTGAATCCTTTGTTTTACGAGCCTTGCTTTCGGAACTAATGTCCTGAGTCTGGCTTTGGATGGGCTCTAGAGAGATCCGCTGCTTTCGCGACTGCTCTTTTTTGCTGCGAATTCACCGTTGGGTTTATAAGTGAGTACTTAGCCGTAAGCTGTAATTTACTTGCTGCGACGCGTCGAGGTTTGAGTAGTTCGCGTTTAACTTGTGAAAACGCAATTAGTTACAAGTTTATATTTCTCGGAGGTGACTCACTCATGTCTCGATGGCAGATATGCATCGTTGTATTTAATTTGTATGCAGAGGGTTGTTTTGTTGAGAGGGGTAGAAGTTTTGAACAGTATGAATCAAATATGCAGCTATGAGGAAAACTAGAAAATAAGGAACTTGCATGTCAGGTATTCATTGAAATCAAAGTTTTCACAAAGTTTAAAAATTGCAACCGAAATATCGACCGAAAATCAAGCTAACAGTATTGCAAACAAATTTTAAATTAATTTTAAAATTAGTTACAAGCAAAACAATTAGTTAGCAAACAATTAGTAAAGCAAACGCAATTAGTTACAAGTTTATATTTCTCGGAGGTGACTCACTCATGTCTCGATGGCAGATATGCATCGTTGTATTTAATTTGTATGCAGAGGGTTGTTTTGTTGAGAGGGGTAGAAGTTTTGAACAGTATGAATCAAATATGCAGCTATGAGGAAAACTAGAAAATAAGGAATTTGCATGTCAGGTATTCATTGAAATCAAAGTTTTCACAAAGTTTAAAAATTGCAACCGAAATATCGACCGAAAATCAAGCTAACAGTATTGCAAACAAATTTTAAATTAATTTTAAAATTTAATTGAAAAAAACCCCGACGAACTCTAACGTCAGTGTTTCCGACAATAGTTTTTCCTAGTTTTTCCCCATAGTAAAAGAAAGTTACCAATGGCGAAACGGGCTCGAAAGGGCCGTTTCTCCTCATCTAGCGAGATCAAGCTTTGTTCGTACTAAGGCTAATTTATAAAAATATATCCCTATTTTTTAAATTACATAATTTAATGTCACTGTAATGCTTCGGTTATTTCTCGATTTGTGTTGAAACATTTAAAATTATTATGATTAGGGTCGTGTTTCTGTAGAACGCTCCCCATCTTTCCTAGCCTGCACTTTCCCCTCAGTCTTCTTCAATGCACTTGTTCCACCCCATCAATATAACTGCCACCTTTCAGCTTGAATGGGGTCTTGGACACTGCAAGGTGCATGAAAAATTGCATTCCTAGGCTTCAGGGAGGAGTTCCTCATTGTCCACTTTCACTACCATGCCCAGACCCCTACGATGTTAAGTACAGCGACCCAATTGACCAAATACTGGCCGCCGTTCTGGCGCCAGTAAAGGGGGAAACCCACTGGCTGAACAATATCCATCACCATCACCCTTTTCTAAGTCCCAATGTGTGCATTGAAATCCTACTTAAAATGCAGAGACTATTGAGTGTGTATGGCGGTGTGAATACAACGGGAGGGGACTTTCGCAGATCACTTTTACTTTTATAAAAGGACGGCGGGACCTCTGACTTTAGGGTCAGCTGTAGGTCTGTCTGTAGTTCAAGGAATTCCAGAATCCTTATATCCTTAACAAGGATACCTCCTTTCCAGGCCATAGTACGACCAACTAGCCAGTAGGTCCGGAGAAAAAACCCTTCACTTTCCACTTTCTTATTACTATACTCTGTTCATTTTGAACTGGCGCTTGAAAATAATTCCATCCCACACCACCGATCAGTAACCATAGCAACTATCCTCGTCAAAGTGACGAAGAAGGCTTACTATTGGCTGCGCGAAACACGTAACTATGGTTACGCTTCTAGCGTGGAGGAGAGCACTATTTCTGAAGCTCCAATTCTAAATGAATAGAGTATACTTCATTTCATTACCCTCATCAGCAGGTGAACAGCCTATACCAGGGGTGGCCAATCCAAATGATCTTGAGGGCCACTTTGAAAATACACAATTATCTCGCGGGCCACATGTGAAATTTTAGGATATAAGCTGTTCAAAATTACAGTGATGTAAGTTGAAATGCTAAAAATATGTACAGATTATGAGGTTTTTTAGATCCTTTGATAAGTGTGACAGTTTCCCAAGTGAAATATTCAACAAAATTTACCTTTAAGAGCAACTCCAAGAATGTCTTCTCCATAGTAACTAGAAGGTGCCTTAAAAAACACTGAATTAAAACTGAGGTGGAACCGCACTACTGCTAACTCAACTTTCAACTACTACTTCTCAAACTACTGCTTCTCAAACTTTTAATTCGTAATTTTTCATCGCGCCCCCTTTCATTCTGAAATAAATTATGCAAAGGAATAATATGTCACAAGCTCCAATTACGCAAAATTTTTTGAAATTTAATCTTTTAAAACAAGGTTTTCCGCGTTTTTGTCCATTTAGTCCAAAATTTGGAAAGGGTCCGGGGCTTGGCTTGCGCCCCCCCTTCTGGAGTTATCGCTTTGTATAAACCACTGTGCCCATTTGATACGCTCACAAAGCCATAATGCGATTTTTTTGTAACAAAACATTGCTCTTTAAAGAAAATTATTGCTCGAAATAAAGTTGTTTAATTTACAAAAAATTCTGGCATGCTACAAAATTATTTTAGACGGGCCGCGGTTCGGCCACTTCTGCGTACCACTCCTGGTCACAGTTAGCGTATGCGCTTTCAGACTCGGGGACCATCATTCATAGTCATTTTTTAAGTGTTCGAAATTATTTTTGTTTGAATTCCATATTAAATTAGAGTTAAATTAATATTTTACTTTAAAATTATTATGATTTTTTATGATTCCAAATTATAGGAGTTATATTTTTTCTTAATGTTTTTGTTTTATATGCTTCAATTTTTCCACTCTTATTCTAAATTTTATTGAAAAATTTACCTGATATTCGTAAACAGCACTAAAATATAGCCTATAGTCATGTATCACATGCCTGTACTTCAAAATTTAAAATTTTTTAAAAATTTAAAATTTTTTAAAAATTTAAAATTTGTTTAAAATTTAAAATAAAATTTTAATTCTTTGAAAGTTGTATTGTCTTTTTTAAAATTTATTGAATATTTGAAAATTTTTTCGGCAATTCTTCCTTATATGCGATTTCGAGGTTGACCCCTTTTTTGCCATTTGGCACCCTGACTATTCGAGACTGACGACCGTTGTAACTCCGATTTTTTCCGTTTTTTCTGGAATTTTCAATAGCGTACTGATTTTGCCTACCCATAAGTAGTTGTTTTGAATGTTTTTAAAACTCTAACACACAACCAAAATTTTTTGGTACTAAATTGGTACTAAAGGTAGAAAACAATTATATAAAAATATTAATTTTTTATCATTTCTTATTATTAATGCTTAACTAATTATTAAAGCGAATAAGGAATACCAGGAACTATTTTAGGAAGTTTCTTTTCTAATGTCAATGACAGTACCATTCAATTTATTGGAAGCAACTGCTTTAACTTATAAGTAACTTGCTGGCGTCTGTAAAAAAGAAACGAAAAGTTTATGGAGCAACAAAAACATCTTTAAAAAAGGATTCTGTGGACTGAAAATGAATGAAGTAAGTATGAATGCTGAAAAAAACTTATTAAGATAAAGTATCCATGCTTTCTTCTCTGTTCTCCCATAGGATTTATGTATTTTCCTTATTTCAATTTGTCTCACCCATAGTTTCAGTCCCTCGTTCCATTAACAGAAAATTCAATAGTTCTTTATAACTTATGACTGAGTCTTATAAGGAATATTTAAAGATGACTTACAGCCGTATTCTACTCAATTGAGTTAATCGCGTGGTAAGTGAAACCCTATAAGACTGTGTTTCAGAGTGTGTTGAAAATCGGTATTCTACTGCCAATGATGAGCTTACTCAATCTTGCCCAAACTCAATCTAGGTCGCCATTTTGTCCGTCCTAACCGAAATAACTAATCTGACTATTATAAGGTAGTTTCAATAATTAAAATATACTTCATAGACCTAAAAACTCTTCAAACAATACAAAAAACTGATTATACTACCTACAATATTGGTTAAAAATGAAAATATTATTAACTTCAATCAAGCTTGTGCTGCCATCTATGAATCAGAAAGCTAAATGAAACCACTTCAGGTTATTGTAACTCCAGCAGACTATTTTAAGTACATTAATATAACCTTTAATCTTGTAAAAACACTTTTTTTACAAAGAGAAAAAAATATTACATCATAACATGTACCCAATGACAAATATTTTAATGAATAAAATATTAATCCATAATATCGTAGTAATAGGTTTAAGATGGCGGCGAATTGCCTGTTGGCAGTACATTTTAAAGTGACTACGCGCAGAAAACATAGTTCCTTCGCAAAATAAAGATGTTGTTTCAACTAGATGTTGAATATTAATTTCTTAGAGCGCTTTTTGATGTACAAGAGGTATTAATCTGAAAATAATGAATTATTTCATGAAAAGACATTGTAAACTTTGTCGATATTCACGGTAATTCAACTTACCGGCCAAATTTACCGGATTACAATTAACCCCGAATAAACGTGGTTTTAGGAGGAGTAGAATACGAAAAAGTCCCAAAAACAGGGTAAATCGCATGAGAATGAGTTACGACGTTTGTGTAGAATACAGCCGTTAGTATTTATAAATATATGTTCATCTTTATATTCAATCAATTTTCCATTCAATTTAAAATTTATTACATAATAAAATAAAAAATTACAAAAAAGTGGTATACATTTTTTCACATGAATCACCAAGGAGGTGAGGTCACCTCATACTGGTGAAAGAACATAATAATGAAAATATGAATTCACAATATGCAACAAAAATTTACGAGAGAAAATAAAATACAAGAACAATAAAAGAAACACATACAGGGTGTCCCAAAACGACCGCATAAACTCTGCACAGCTAGATTCCTCGTTGGGAGTACATATAAAAACTGCCCAAAGAAAGCGTTCCTGTACGATCCATAGTTCACGAGAAAAATACGAAAAACAAAGTATGACGTCACTCAGGGCCGTATCCAAGGGGGGGTTTTGGGGGTTCAAACCCCCCCCCCCCGAAATTTCGACATCAATTTTTACTTACTGTTTTTCCTTAAAAATTCGCCTTAAAATGCATAAAACCCCTACTTTTAAGGTTAAAAATTCAAAATTTTTCTTGGGGAGAACCCCCAACCCCCTTGAAATTTAGAAATATATTATAACAGTTGTTCCTTGAAAATTTTTGGACTTACAAGGAGTGGTCCTCTTCGGGTTAGTGTAAAAATGAGTAAAATCATAAAGGGGAAGTATCCCAGGTGAGTTAGTTCTACTCACACTAACGGATCCTTGACACTAACGGATTCACACTAACGGAGTTCTACTCACACTAACGGATCCAAGGTGGCTAGGAGACTTAAGTCACCCTTCCCAAAAGGAATAAGAACTAACAGTGAGAAAAAGGGGTAGTGGGAACTCAGGGGTGTAAAAAAGGGAAAAGCGACTCTAAAACTAGTTAAAATCCTGTTTTAAGGATCAAATTTCCAGAAATTTTCTGGGGGTGGACCCCCACACCCCCCCTTGGAATTTGGGACCCTATTATTTACCACTTTTCTTTAAAAAGTTCGTCAAAATGCAAAAATCCTACTAAAATGTAAATTAAATTCTTGAAAATGTACTATGTCCGAAATCCGGATTAGGTGTACCAAAAACGAGTTGAAAATCTGCTTTTTGGACTTAAATTTCCAAAAATTTTCTGGGGGAGGACCCCCAGAACCCCCCATTCAGGATATTAGAAGAGAATTTTGATATTGAAGATTTTTAGTCCCTAAATACCAAATTCTGGATCCGCCGCTGTCTTCTTACCTTAGGTCACCAACAAAATCGAACTAAAGTATCAAGAAAATTTATTGCCAAAACCCCCCCCGAAAAAAAGTCTAGTTACGGCCCTGACGTCACTGCCGGTGCAGGAAAAACACTTTATTGAACATATCAACAGCATATTATCTTGACAGCAGTATTATGCACAATTTAAAGCAGATATTCAAAGTGTCCGCCGTGCATGGTGCATGTCGAGGCAGGCTTGAGCACGTCGTGGAATGGCTGTCATCACACGTTGCAGCATGCAGACGAGCAACGAAGTCCATTTGTGTTGTCACTACCAGGGAGGGGCGGACTGGGAAGAAATTTCGGCCCGGGCATTTTAAGTCTGAATCGGCCCACCGCATTATTTTCATGGAAATGTAACTTCATAGAAATAAAAATTTCAGGGGGGGAGAGGAGAATCGTGGTGCATCCCCAAAAAATTCTTTTGAAAATTGACCTCTAAGAAATAGTCTAAAATCCACCTTGAAGCCCCTAATTGAATACGTGTAATAAACTCAATATAGACTTTTAATTCTTTGTTGGTAAATTCAGTGGGTAGAAAGAATTTCCATCTTGACAAACTTAATATTAAAAGAAATTGTGAATGATGTAGCTCAAAATAGAAAGGGGGTCTGGGGGTCCTCCTCCAGAAGAATTTTGGAAATTTTACTCTTAAATGTACTGTTTTAACCAGGGTTGGTAAAAACCCAAATGGGTTGGTTTTTTTTTGGGTTTTTTCAAAAAACCCTGAAAAAACCCATATAAAACTGGGTTTTTTCGGAAAAAAATGTGGGTTTTTCAAATTTTAGTGAGTTCTTTATATGTTAAATGTGTTCTGTCAAAATAATGTCACTTTTTCCTCAGTTAAGTGGGTTTTTTTCAAAGTTTTTATACTTTGAAAAAACCCCTCTGAAATTGTAAAAACACCCCTTATTTACTGAAACCTGGTTTAAATTTTGAAAAAACCCACTAAAGTTTTAAAAAATATCCTAAACTTTGAAAAACCCTATTCATTATTGAAAGGAATCTATTCAACTTTGAAAAACCCACTGAAATTTTTAAAAAAATCTTCTTTATTTTTATATCTAGTTTGAACTTTAAACGTCCTAAATTTTGAAGAAACCCACTGAATAATGAAAGAACCTATTTAACTTTTTAAACTCTCTGAAATTGAAAAAACACCATTTAATTTTTCAAACCTAGTTTAAATTTTGAGAAACCAATTAAAATTTTAAAAATATCCAAAACTTTGAAAAAAAGCATATTAAATTTTGAAGGAACTGTCAAAATCTTGATTTTTCTTGAAAAAACCCAAAAATGGGTCCAAAATGTGGGTTTTTCACATAGTTTTTTTTTTAAAACCCATTGGGTCCAATCCGGCCAACCCTGGTTTTAACTCCTTTGGGACCCTTTTGGGTGACATCCAAAAAGGTTCCCTCCTTTTATGCCGTAGAACAAGTCGAGTAGCGGGCCCCCAGAGACACTTCTTTAACAGTCTTTAATATGATCGAAGGTCGTTTACATGGTGTCAAGATTTTGCTATTTTAAAAATTTCTGAAGATATACAGGGTGTCCCATAAATAATGGGTCACACTTCTAGGGGGGATAGTAGACACCTAGACGAATCAGAATCACATAGGATTTGGGGGTCCCAGACCAAATCCCAGGGAGTTAAAAATGGAGCGACACCCCAAAAAAATTATTGAAAAATTCAATTTGTAGAAGAACTACTAATAAGATGGTGGTTGCGAGGGATCTTCAAGAAACTTATGAATTTTAGGATGCTATAAAAGTGTTTAAAGGTACTTTTGGAGGGTTTTCAGGAGGATTGGTGGGCCGCACAAAAAGATTTAATGGGCCGCTAGTTGGAAATTCCTGCGGAGTGCGGATTCATTTTTACAGGATCTCTTTCATTCAAACCAGTCACCATAATTTGTAAAATTTGTTAGTTCTGTAAAATATTTTGGTTGTAGGCGGCCCACAAACGGCCCTCGATGGGTAGCGGCCCATCGGGCATTTGCCCAAATGCCCGCATGGCCAGTCCGAGCCTGGCACTACGTCTTAATACACCAGTTCCTTGAGATTGCCCCATACGGCGGAGCGGAAACTTTGAACATCTGCTTTAAATTGTGCATAATACTGCTGTTGATATGTTCAATTAAGTGTTTTTTCTTGCACCGGCAGTAACGTCATACTTTGTTTTCCGTATATTTCTTGTAAACTATGGATCGTACAGTATCGCTTCTTTGGGCAGTTATTATGTACTCCCAACGAGGAATCTAGCTGGGCAGAGTTTATGCGGTCGTTTTGGGACATCCTGTATAAATGAAAATAATTAATACTGAATAAATAATATGGCAAGTAAATATGATGTTGGGTAAGCTTCTAGGATGCATAAATGAGCGAGAAAAAATAAAAAAATTCCTCGATATTCTCTATAGAGTATATAAACATTTTTAATTATTTTTAAGTGTATGAGAAGATTTTTCTGTTTTAATATGACTTGGTAAGCTATTGTAAAATTTAGAGGATAAATAAGGCATAGTGTTTGTAAAGAATTTCTTTCCTTGTTTTCGTATTATGTAATTATTTTTCGAATGTAAGCTATAACTTATAATTTCTTGTTTCATTATTATTACTGTGCGTATTAAAATAAACAACTGTTTGATAAAAAATAAATGACGAATAGGAAGAATATTTATCATTTGATAAGTATTTATGTTAGGTATTTGATTATTGCTTAGAAATTTGACTATTTTGTTAAGCTTTAAAAAAATTAAAAAATAGCTTTAAAATACTAACATTTACATTGCTGATACCCAATGTGAATTTCGTAATTAGGAAGTAAAATGTCATTTTTTTATGGTTTTGAAGAAAGCGATACAAGTTTTGCTTAATCATGAATTAATATCCACTAATATTTCAATAGTATTTGATTGTCAACAACATCATACATTAAGTAAACAACCCCCCAAAAATTCTATAAAAAACAGGCAATTTTTACTCACACGTGTAAACCGCAATTTTAAAAATAAGTAATAATTTCATTAAAATATTTTCATCTGATTCTTTTTTCGTTTAACTTGATTCTTCTTTCAAAATTTAAAAAATTAAACTTACTTAGAAAGTTATAAAATAAATTGAGACACCAATTTAGCTCATAACTAAAATAGTACAGAATTTCGAGGCTTAAAGAAAATTAATTTGTTACTCCCCAATAAATTTCAAAAAGAAAAACCGTGATGCGGAAACCAGTGTGAGAACCATTCGTTTCTACTATTTTCTACCGTTCAACAGTTTTTTCTCTGCATTGCATTTGAAACGTAAAAAACCCTCCACGTTGTCTTTTACATTGACAATACGGAATGTTTTAAATCCTAAGCTTTCAGTTTGGGGTAAAGGACAGTTTCTATCTCCTTGAGAAACTATTTTTTATGTAAGGTTAATCACAAAACGACATTTCCCTTTATTGTGAAGTAAATCGATTATAAACTTTTTTTAAACAGTTAGCAAATATGTTTAAATTCAATATGAAGAATTTTACTCTAATATTATTCGAAACTCTTTTACATAAAACGCAAAAATTATCCAATTCAATGTGATTAGTATATAATTTTCTTTAATGGAAGTTTCTCTTCTGTTTTATCTTCAAATAAATCTGTTCAACTGCTTTTCTTTTTACAACATTGCAAGAACCGATCAGTTGATGTGAAAACCTCCTGTCCTTACGGTTTTTCACGAGACTCTTGAAATAAATAAAGCTTTGAAATAAAAAAAAACCCAATAATTCCAGTATTGTTCATTACCCCACGATTACTTTGATTTGAAATCTCAAATTAGTATGAATTTGAAGCAAATATGTACAACTACAATTAAGTTACAAAGTTCTTTTCCGTTTGCATAATAAAAGCAGGCATTTCTTTCTCATCAAAATCCGATCAAAACCTTATGGTTTTGTTAATCAATTTTACATTCGCCAGTCATGCTTTTGTCATGGATAGTCGTGTTTAGGCTTAGTCACCCACCTCCTAGAAGGATTTAAATAAACGAAGACGCTCAAGGCCCCATTTTTTGCAATACCTCCCACCCATAACGCGTTCATTCAAACTAAACATTCCCATTTCATGTCTGAGGGATAAGCAATCACGAATCCATTTCACCTCTCTTTATACCCTCAACTGCAAACGTAAAAACATGTAGTATAAAATTGGCATTAGCTTCACGAGGGGTCCCTAACTTTATTATGCTAACACGAAAGCGTAAGGCACAGTCCCTCATTATACGTCCCCCATTCGGGGCATTGTTGGCAGATGAAAAGGCACCACGATGGCTGACATAATAGCTGGGTGCTACAGGTTGCTTTGGAAAAAAAGTCGGCCACTTGCAGGAAAGTTGCGTTTTTTTACCTGCCCATTCTTGCCGAGTCTTTGTTGGGACATTCCGGAGATGCTTGCCGGGGAACACAAATACGGGGACAGTTTCTGCGGCGTCCGATACCCCACCCCTTGCGAGAATCAAGTGCAGTCCAGACAAAACCATACCGGTTAGGTTCTTCAAGGTATTCAATCAAAACTTGCAGGTGGAAAACCGCCCCGGTGACCGGCGTATTTGTGTGGGTGCAATCCGGGATTGTACTGGTGATGGCTGTATTCCCTCCGGATCAAGGTATAAAACGCTTTTGGGTTGAGTACCAAATTGTGCCATGTTACAATCAAAGCTTAAGTTAAATAGTGTTAGCTATCTTAATTAGACCTTTAACGAAAGAGTACTTGGAGATCATGTATTTCGAATCTTTAAGTATCCTATACTGGAGTACATGGTTTGCCCATTAGTTCTCCCGGTAAAGCGGTTTTAGTAAGAACATAGACATTTTCTCTTCGTTCTTAATTATTCATCAAGTTGTAAATTGAGACGATTAGTTCAAACAGTTCTATCAGAAAATTATTTTTAGTCTAGAACAAATTACATTTTCCATCAAATAAGAACCGGTTTCTAGCTTTTATTTTGAACTGAGGGAATAATAAATCATTTTTGTATCAAAATATTGTTACAAGCATCAATTTCCATACACAGATACTTTTATTACCACGCCGTGTCATATAATTCCTAAAATCGATTTATATTTATTAAATCACCATATAAATATAAGGATCGGTTGGAGAATAGGCGCAGAGTTAGTAGTCGTGTAAATAGGTTTCTAATTTGAAGTGTTTATTTAAAATTTTATTAGAAGTTCCCAATATTTTTTTGCCTTTAAAGGAAATTAACTAAAAAAACACATTTTTACTCAAGCAACTCCTGTTTGAAAGGTTTTTTTTACTAGTAGCCTCTCTTAAAAATCTTACCATGACTCTTATGCACGAAATATTTATCCTTTAACTCAGTATTACGTGCAAAATTTTTTTGACAGGAAATATTGTGCGAGATGACAGTAAAAGCATTTTTAGCCCTCTCAAATCCTAAGTTAATATCCATGAATCTGAATTAGCAAAGTCCACACCCCTGCTTTTAAAAAATCTTATCCTTCATTTTCCCGACCCTACCTAGGTTTGACATATTTATAAGCTGTCGTATTTCGTCTTAACCAAACTGAGGTACTTAAGTTTTCTACGAACTGTTTACTTATCTCATAGTAAAGATCGATATTTGTTCTAAAAGATGCTCCATAAAAGCCGTTAGTTATATGATTGCATAAATGATTAGCGTGTCCCCGGGTAGTTCTCATTCATTTTTGGTGCGAGTGCTGGTAGGAGGTGTGCCCTATTTTCACTCTAAATGTTCTAATAAGAGTAGGTTTTTCTATGGTATACGTTATACTTTCTTAATTATTTCGATGAAATTTAATAGGGTTCTAAAAATCGATAACTCACAAAATAATATATGGGACAAAAAAATTTTAAATTATGAAGTTATATGATTTAAGGTGTAAAAAAATAATAGCAATATGACCAAAGCTCGGCCTGGTTAGAAAAGTGATTAATTTAAAGAGATTATGAATGAGAAAGAAGATTATGATTGTAGAGAAATAGTGAAAATGAATATGTGAAGCATATAAATTGATAAAAATGAAATTGAAGTTGTAATAGAAAACGCACAAGGTAAGTAAAGTAATGAAATTGAGAGATTTGAGAGATAGAAATATGTAACAGAGTACGAGAAAAGAATAATAGAGGGAAAGAGAAAAGGATTGGGGAGGAAACGGATTTAAGAGACAGTAAAGATAGAGAGAGAATATAAGAGAAATAGAAAGGAATAAGAAAGTTAAGGGAATAAATGTTTTAATAAGAGAATAAATGCTAAATTTATGTTCCTAAATCAAATAAAGAGATCTTTCATGAATGTTTTTTTACCTAGCACCCAAGCACTACAATACTTTGCCAATTGATATTCAAATAACACCTAAAATTACATTATTCAAATACAAACTAAAACATTTCTTATTTAATACAGAAAATTTACTTGTTCTTTAATTTTAGTTCTGTAAAAGTGTAGTTACCTGTAAAATAGTTTTTTTTATTTATCTCATATTAATTTTTTGTTTTGTAATTAAAATTGAAATTGAATGTTGTAATTTAATTTCTTTAATTTTAAAGAGTTCATTTTATGTTATGTTTATTAATTACTAATTATTAAGATTGCAGAATTAATTATTAAGACTATACAAAATGCACTTTCAAGGGATTTGTAATCCCATAAGTGTATAGTTTAAAATCTATTGTTTTTTTTCTCTTTTTTAAAGGTGTATAATGCTTCTTGATGGTAATAAATTATTATTATTATTATTATTATTATTATTATTATTATTATTATTATTATTATTATTATTATTATTATTATTATTATTATTATTATTATTATTATTATTATTATTATTATTATTATTATTATTATTATTATTATTATTATTATTATTATTATTATTATTATTATTATTATAAAAAAAAATAAAAGAGAAAATGACAGAATAAATGAACAAAAGTGAAAAAATGAACGAAAAGGAGGGATACAATGTAAGCCAGTAATTAAGAGATATAACGGAGCAAAAGAGAGAAAATATTGGGGGGAATAAGAAAATTTCCAATATTTTCCTGAACACGGCCCAACTCCTAGTCGAACATACACCTAATTTACTCATAATAATGTTCAGACCTCTTTGTATATTAATGGGAGAGGTTGCTCCCATACTTTCGCCTCTGCTGGCAAGCCTACTAACCATAAGTTGCGTGGATTTCATTGAGTTTCTCAAAGCATTTGGCATGAATTGAAGGGGAAAGTTCATAACTCAGAATGCTGGCCACCAAACTATTTAATCATCGTAGCTCTGAGGGTAATTTTCACCAGGGCAAGTGAAAGGCGGAGGCATTGAACGGTCTTCATTCGAAAACGAGATGATCATAAGACAAGCTTCATCCGGAGGCAAGAGCGGTGGTTTTTTCAGCGCTCATTCTTCCACAAGAATGGGGAGCAGGGGTACTACCGGGGTCCCCATTCTGCCAAGTGTTTCCATGCGTGGAAGAGAAAAAAGGAGTATGCGAGTAGGATGATATATTTTGAAAAAAAAACCCTTCTCGCAGCCCCTCTTTTCACGATTGTTTGAATCCGCAACAATTTGAGGGCTTTCAAAAGACATCGCATTAGGGCATGGGGGAGGACTCGAGGGGTACTTGAATATGAGGGGGAGGCGGCTTTTAAGAATGCAGGTTGAAAAACCCTGTGGAACGAGATAAGGGCTTTGATAATAGACAGGGAAGTCGAAAACCGGCAGCAAGATGTCGAGTTATTACTCATATGAGTGCCGAAGCTCTTTTCAAGTTTTTCTCCTCTGGTCAAACAACTGACACAAATCTCACCTTTGAGGGGGAGTCCAAAATCAACGGAGAAACAACCGGCTATTCATTGTGGACTTTTCAGAAGATCCGCTTTGGAAGTCCCGCATTTGGACAAAAGACACGAAAAGTAACTAGAGATCTTCAGGTCTTTAGCTTTCTGCAATCTTTGCTAGTTTTTAGGGGAAAAAATCTCCCTTTGCGAAAAATATGAAGTGATAGTATATAGGTTTCTTAGACGATGCAGGATGTTCATTCCGTACTTCATTTAAGGCATTGAAGATACGCGCAGATTTTTTAAATGTTTGATTTCCAACATGTTAAGAAAGTAGCACAACATTTGAAAATTTTACTGTATTTTGTAAAAAAAAGTAGTAGCTATAAAAGTGTAAGGCGACTGTACTACGTTGTTTGTGCTTCAACCCTTTCATACCTATCCGCACCAAATTTCCCATTAGAAAGGGTAAACTTAAAATGTGTGTTCGGCCTCTCTTCTACAAGTGTCAATCATAGAGTGAAACCTGATGAAAAAAATTCCTCTTACATTTATTTTTCACTTCTATTCCGCTGGAAAAGTGTGGTACAGAAATAAACACAGATTGTATGAAATTACACTGTTCTACAAATTTGACCTTCAAAATTTTTTCCTTGATGAAAATAGTCAATTCTTATAGATTTTGGGTCGCTGAATACGAAAATCACCATTAAAATTCTCAATTGACTCAGGATTTTCGGGGAACAGCCCCTCCCCCTTTTTACGTTTTTCGACGACCTTATAACTTTAAACTCGATTTTCAGGGTCAAAAAGCATTATTTTAGTCTTCAAATTGCTCCCCAGTTAACAAGTAATGTTCAAATTAATAAAATATGATAAATTTATAACAAATGGATAGGGTTAAGGGGTAATTACCCCCTAAAAATACAAAAAAATAGCTAAAAATTAAAGAGGTTTCTATACGCTATTTTTCCTCTTATTTTTTACGCAAATCCCGTTTGAAGGGTCCTAACCCTTCCCCAAGGACCCAAATTTGATGACAATATGCAGCAATAATTTTTACTAAAAGCGGTTGAGGTGTTAGCCTCCTAGAAGTCCCCGCGGAAGAGTTCGGAAGACTTCCAGAATCGCGAAGGCGCTCGCAAGTTCAGGAATTAATATCGATGATTTTGAAAAGATTACAAATGACGTTTTTCTTATATTTTGGGTGTATCCTAAGTAGAAACTCTTCAGTTCTTTAAAAACTGGCCGGTTTTCGGGAGTGAGGATTCCATGTTTCAAGATGTTAATAGATGCACGGCTGTGGATAACAATTAGGGGCATCCCCTTAAAAACTGAGGGTGATGGAGGAAAATGGGTGTCATATTTGAATTCAGCAGATCATTTTACACAAGAATCAGCTAAAATTCAGTAAGTGGCTTCAAATTTTTTTTTGTACAGCACAGTTAAACTCTAAGTGCGGCATTGAACCCTTCCGTGGGTGCTCTGGGGGCGCTCTCACCTCAACCGCTTTTAGCAAAAATCATTGCTGCATATTGCCATCAAATTTGGGTCCTTGGGAAAGGGTTAGGACCCTTCAAACGTGAATTGCGTATAAAATAAGAGGAAAAAATAGCGTATAAAAACCTCTATAATTTTTAGCTAATTTTTTGCATTCTTAGGGGGTTAACTACCCCTTAAACCTATCCATTTGTTATAAATTTATCATATTTTATTAATTTGAACATTTCTTGTCCCCTGGGGGGCAATTTGAAGATTAAAGCAATGCTTTTTGACCCTGAAAATCGAGTTCAAAGTTATAAAGTCGTTAAAAAACGTGAAAAGGGGGAGGGGCTGTTCCCCGAAAATCCTGAGTCAATTGAGAATTTTAATGGTGATTTTCGTATTCAGCGACCCAAAATCTATAAGACATGACTATTTTCATCAAGGAAATTTTTTCAGTGTAGAACAGTGTTATTTATGGTATTTAATTACTACTTATATTTTGGAAGTGGGAGTTGTAGGTGCTTTCTTGTATGGAAAAAATATCTTCTTTCATTTTCTGTCTTCTGAATCAAGAGATCGTTTTTATTATAATAATTGATTAAATACGGGTATATGGAGGTACTACAGGACGTAGTTTGCTTTGCTCTTTTGGTTTGACAAATTTCTATCATCTATAGATGAGTCGAGGTGGAGAGCAAACCCTGTCAAATTATTACCGGAGCTCTATGCATATAACAGACCAAACCCTGAAACACTAATTGGATTTTCTTGAAGTAAATTCCCATGATCTACGCTCTCTTCAGACGAAGATCTATTTCATCTAACCCAGTGACGCTATCATACTGCAAGTGATGGTATCTTTAAAGAGCTTATTGCGATCAATAAAAGGGCAATTTCCGTAATGGGAAGACCGGCAACTTGACAGTGAACCGTGCGCTACTCAACAGGGGATCGTGACTTCCTTGGATCTCTCTGAGAACGTGCGAGAAGATTTGACCTCCCAAACCAACATCTGCCTTACTGTGGGTAGGTAAACAGAAATTAAGAAACGGGATCGATTAATCTACAGGTTGGCTCTGAGAAGATCCTGGTGTGCGTTTTGTGTCCTACAGTTCTTCTCTTTTGTTTTACATTATTTCCAGTAAAGCTGGAGAAATATAAATGACGTTTTAATCCACAGTAACAAGAGTAAAGATTTGCAGATTATTGTTTCGGGAGATCAAAGGATCCCCTTCGTCAGTGCTAAAAGATTGTAAAATTAATAACAAGGCAATTATTGTCATTAATTTACAATCTTTTAGCACTGACGAAGGGGATCCTTTGATTCCCCGAAGCAATTATCTGCAAATCTTTACTCTTATTATTGTGGATTCAAACGTTATATATCTCCTGCTTTACTCAATTCCACAAGTTACCACCTGCCTATAATCATTTCCAGTAAGAGCACCTTAAAAACAGAGTAGTACTGATAGATTTCCTTCGATTCATACCAGTTGCTGAGTGAAAAACTCTAACTGTTGTTTGAAAAACCTTTGGGGAAACAGAACAATGAAATTTTAAATAATGCAACAGGCATATATACACCAATAACTTTTTTTAACTGGCACAATTATTGACGTATTGGTCATTCCATATAAAATCTACTACTAGGCATGACCCTCTGAGATGTCAATGAAACTTTCAGGAATTGTTCTCTCCTATGATATACACCGGAAAATGTTTTTATTATTAAATATAACTAATAATTTTTCATATTTTTTATTAAAGTTTTTTGAAAAAGGAAGCTAATCCAATTTTTGGCTCTTAAATCTTTTTTAACTCCAGTTCTATTTGTCCTAGAAAAATCTATGTCCTTTAGGGTGGCCCAAAAAACTTTTTTTTCAGGTAGAGTTCTGGGAACCCTCTACTTTTTTTCGAACAACTAATTGAAGCTCACAGCCAAAATTTCAACTCTGTATTCGAATTAGAAGTCGATGACCAAGAGGAGTGAAAAATCCAAATTCGAATATTTTTATACAAAACAACTAAAAAACCAAAGATCAAACCATCTCATTTTGTTCATGATTTTTTATCAGAAACTACTAACGTTATAGATATAAAGTTCAAGGTTTTGATTTTTTATCACCTTTATTTTTGTTGTAGTAATTTTCTAATGTCCAAAGAACTTTTGTAAAGTTGCTTTTCCAGCATTTTTAAACAGCTCATAACTCTAGAACTATATACAACTTAAAAACCTGAAATTAGTCCCATTTTGTTTGTAAATTTTTTGTCTTTGATGTATGTGAATCATGACCATCATTTTCAAAAAGGTTTTTTCAAAATTAAAAAAAAATGGAAAAAAATTTAGTGAAATTTTTTTTGATTTGAAATTTTTTGCATGTTTTCAGTCATATTGACACCCTCAAGCGAGTTTATGAATTTTCCAGGAGAGATCCGCTCTTGCTGTATAGTTTTAGGGACAGTTTAGGCTTAGGGACCTTACCTAAATTTCAAAGATATTTATTTTTTTATACATGATTAAATTTTATTTTCAACTTGAAATTTGGTTAATTTTGAAAAAACTTTTTGAAAATTATGGTCATGATGAACAATAAAATAAAAGACAAAACAATTACAAACAAAATGGGACTAAAAATAGTCGTTTTCTTAATGTATCACTTTTTGGATCAAAGTGGTATTTTAAAACAACTCTTTTTACAATGACTCCTGATCTATGGCTATCAGGGGTTGATGCTGACCAAAATTGGGGCCCTTTTGCTGCCCCTTCACAAAAATTCCCCCTCCTTAAATCTGCCCCTTCAAAAAAAAAATTCATAAAAACGCCCCTTTCATGAAATTCAAATTAGCTTTAGTGATAATTTGCAAGAAAGCATTTACAAAATATTTGAATTTCTCATGACTTTCTTGGTTTGTGAGTTAATTTTACTTTTACGCACTCATCTGATAACTATCATTGATTAAATTTTTCACAAAAACAATTTTTCACTGAAAAACATTTCATAGCTCACAAAAATAGACCCCAAAATATAAAACCTGGATCTACCCCTGACTATCCCAGTTTTTGAAAATAATCCAGAGTCGTCATTGAAAACAAATGAAATTAAGGTTTCATTGAGTAATATTGGACCCTTGGAATTATTCATATTATTTAATTATTCAAATATATTTAAATGGATTATATATAATTTTAATAATATACTCCTAATTTCTTTTTTTCAGTTCACCGAATGAATATGTTAAATTTTAGCTAATATTTCCTCTTGATTTTAAAGTGTTGACAAGGCCCAAAATTAAATTTCCGAAAATGAGTTTAATGGCTCTTTTTTATTATCATTGACCTAACTAAACCAACATTTTCCAACTCTTTTTTTACAACAGTGAGACGTAGATTCAGTCCGAATTTATTTTAAACAAAATTTTAAAACCACAGCATTTTCATCGCTGCTTTTATCGTTTTCAAAATCAATGTCGATAGTATACACAGTATTGATAGGCTACAGTCAAAGGAAAACGCAGATTGCTAACATCCATTCGTCTACCTGTCGAAAAGGGCGTAAAGCCGTGATCCGCAGTCGAACCCCTCCGAGTGCACCACTAACCCCCAACCGAACTAAAGCGAACAGGTGGCAAGCTCGTCAGCACAGGGAGGTCGGAGGTCGCCTCATGATCTATGAATGAGCTTTTTTCGGGGTTTTCACCTTCCCTACCTGTTGGGAGAGGGTAGCGGAATGTTTGGTTTAGTGTGAAATACTACTTGGACAGAAGCCTGTTTACGAGTGGGGAGGCAATGTCAACTTTATGGTCTTACCTACCTGTTGTTCCTTCGCGCCTGTAGGCCAAAGCTCTTCAGGGGTGTTCCTGCTCTGGACAATACTGGTGTTCTTCTTTCCATGAGTTCGGAATTTCTGAAATTTGGGCGCAAGGGATTCACAGGATTAGGAAGAGGATAGGGTATTAAGATCAAAAGGATCTAAGGGAGAAAGGTTTGGGAGTGGCATGGACTATAGTTAGATTGCAACTGTTTTCTTTTGGAATTTTTAGATTGTATCCTGCGCAGTTTGGAAATTTCAGTAAAAAAGGCGATCCAAATGTTTTGTTTATACTAATTTATTTTGGTGAAATGATTTATATAATGAATGATATCTTGTTCCATTTTTATTATTTTACCACCGTTTTTAAGCCAGAAATTCTTTAGAGCTAAACACATTTATTTCTTATGGGTGCTTTCTCGTAATTTTTTTTAAATAACTCTATAAATATTTTTAGAACAGTTTTACTTTAGATGTACTGCACTTTAAGTCGATTTGTTCTTATTTTTACTTTATTCAAAACGATAGGTACCAGGCAAAACTAACTTCCCATCACAAAAAGTTTTTTAAAGTAAGAAATAACAAAATGGCAACAAAGTAAATTTTGATTATTTTAGTTTTACTTTTAAACATATACCTTCTTAACAAATACGTTTAATTAACTCTAGTTCTGTCATAAAAAATACTGCGGAACAAATCTTGGTGGGTCCTTTATGATTTCTAATATTTCCTCCTTTCTTTTCAGCAATTTTCTATATTTCAGTATTTTAGCTCAAGAGGAAACCCCGTATTTCTCAAATAGCAGAGGCGTGTATCATAAACGTGTATAACTGATCTTATAAAATAACATAAAAAATATAAACATATTTACAGTAAAAAAACTCAGGTTCTCTTTATAAGAAACTTCAAAGAGCAAACTAAACTGCGCTTACAAAGATTTAGTATCCGCACTTTGCTTTTGTAAATTTTTGAGGTACGGGATTGGGGCATCTTTGCCTGAAAATGTGGGGGTTTCCATTGTTATACGCCCACTAGTATTGATTTTCGCTCGGCTCCTCCTTTTTTTGTGAGTAGCAGCGAAATATTGCACCAAGACACGATTTATTGTCACATTGAAAGAGTGGGCGAGGAAACTTGAGGAATACGCATGGGCTGGGAGGAAAACAAAGGGTGATGCCTTTCCAATGAGTGGAAAATTGAAAGAAAGGTGTAATTCGATTTGGGTAAAGCAGTGTTTATTATTTCTTTTCTTTAGTGTTAAATCTGATGACTAAAAATTGCTGAGGCTTTTTCCAGACAAGGGGTATAAGTGATGCTTGCGTAAGATGTTACTGTCTTGTTTCTTTCATACCTAAATAATTTCAAAATTCATACAAAAATTATTTTAAAATTTTTACAAAATAAAGAAAAAGAGGGGGTCAAAACATCCTTACGTGATATTTGAACGACACTGAGTATTGATTGTTCATGACTTTTCCAAACAAAAAAATATAATTAAAATCATTAAATTTATTTAAATAATACTGTATTAGATTGTAAGTTGGGCGCTTTTCTAATTTACTATGAATATCTCATGACATATAAAATTTTAAAGGTAAAGCATAGTTTATTCAAAATATTGTTTAAAGAACCAATGAATCGATGGGTTTGTCTTTATTGTTGTAACGCAAGAAAAAATTCCGATTTTGTCCATTTTAAATCTAATTTGGATAGCTATCATGCCCTTTAACGGGTTCAAATCCTTCAGTTTGTAAAAGTTGTAGTATTACAGTAAAATCCCGTTATAACGAACTTCACGGGACCGTAAAATTTCTTTGTTGTAACTGAAATTTCGTTGTAACCGTACTATCGTTAATTCAAATAAAATGGTTGGGGAATTTCTGGACTTTCGTAATAACGGGATTTTTCTTTGTATCGGTATTCGTTGTAACGGGATTTCACTGTATTTTAAAATTGGAATCAGCTTCTTCTTGCAGATTTTTTTTGGATCCACATAAGTATTCAATAAAAGCCTATCAGAAAGTTTTAATTCGACTTTAAACCTTACTCTAGCCCAAAAAATCTTTCTCCAACATTGAAACGTCGTTCACAGGATTTTATTATACAAATCTCAAGGCGAAAATCTTTCATCGAGAAAACGCAAGATACCCAGATCAGACAGGCTTAACCCGAAAATCATACGACTCGTCTAGTGTTTGAGCTGGATTAGACGAAATCCTCAAGTAAGGTGGAGTTCATACAATTTGCAACATTTTATCAAAATGTTCTTGAAGTCAGACCGTCTGTCGGCCGATTACCCACGGATACGTCTTAGAATTCTGTCTAAAGAGATAAAATAAGAAGGATTTTCAAGAGCTATTGCATGGGGTGTCGAAACAACAGGGTAAGCTGGTTTATACGATATTGTCAGAAAAATCTTTTCAATAGCAGCTGTTAATAAAGTAGGACAAAGAAATAGAAGCAGTGGGTAAGTTGTGAACGAATTTCTCTTTAAAAAGATATTTTGGAAGTCAGTTCAACTAATGCATGTCAATTATTAGTTAAAAAATCACTTGGAACTTTTTTATTTTTCCCAATGGGTAGCAGAAAACAGTTCTTCATAAAAATCAACTTATATTTAAAATTACAAATAAAAATTTTTATGTTTTTTTAATAAATTCACACAATTTGTCTGATCTTTTCTCGTATATCTTAAAGGAAGTTTCTCGCCATTGTAGCTTAGTCACCAGTAAATATTTAATATGCAAAATTTCAAATACATAGGGTATTCTCTTTTCTGTAAATTCTATTCATCATACGAAATGCTCGTGGTAACCAAACGGGTTTCCTCAGGCTCCGGGTATCACGTTGCAATGTTATGATTGCTTGAAGTACCTTGACCAATGTAGTTAGTAATCACCATTATTGTTGATAACTTTGGTAATCAATTTCAATAATTTTTCAATTGGAAATTTTACGATTTCTTTAGTCCTTATTTCCAGCAATGCATTGTTGACCTTCATAATGCTAAAAGAAAGCATTGATTGAATTTAATGTTAAATCGCAAAAACCTGCTTTAATATTAAATTTTTTAAGTAATATTTTTAAAATCGGCCCATATTTTGAATGTGTTATAAAACTCAAATCCAATCTTGATTTTTATTGGTTTAGAATTCAATGAATACTCTTAAGCGATAAGGTTTTACTTAGATAATAATGATTAATTCACAATGAAAAATATTTTTATCCAAAAATAAAAATTAAATAGCACCAAAACATATAGTTCTTGGGTCAAATCCCGGCCGTTTATCCACTGCAACACACCTTCCATTGCTTATGGCAGCTTTTGTCCGCTCTTTAGCGCTTTGGGATTGCTTATAGCCCAGGGCCGTATCCAAGGGGGGGTTTGGGGGGTTAAACCCCCTCCACGAAATTTCGACGTCAATTTTTTACGTACTGTTTTTTAAAAACTCGTCTTAAAATGTACGTCACCCCTACTTTTTAGGTTCAAATTTCAAAATTTTCTTGGAGAGAACCCCCAAACCCCATTGAAATTTTGAAATCTTTTATTACAGTCGTTCTTGAAAATTTTAGGATTTACTACGAGTGGTCCTCTTCGGGTTGCTTTAACTCCCCCCCCCCCAATAGGAATAAGCACTAACAGTGAGAAAGAGGTGGAGTGGGAACTCGGGGGAGGAAAAAAAAGGGAAAAGAGACTCCAAAACGAGTTAAAATCATGTTTTTAGGGTCAAATTTCCATAAATTTTTTGAGGAAGGACCCCCAGACCCCTCTTTGGAACTCTATTACTTACAACTTTTTAAAAAAAAGTTCGTCAAGATGCAAAAATCAAACCAAATGGGAATTAGTTTCTTGAAATGTATGTCTGAAATCCGGATTAAGTGTACGAGTTGAAAATCTGCTTTT
This sequence comes from Tetragnatha versicolor, assembly GCA_024610705.1. NCBI lineage: Eukaryota > Metazoa > Arthropoda > Arachnida > Araneae > Tetragnathidae > Tetragnatha > Tetragnatha versicolor. The sequence continues at coordinate 51,084,103 of JANDEH010000010.1, read as the reverse complement.
TAGACTTAAATTTCCAAAAATTCTATAAGGAAGGACCCCCATATCCCCTCCTATAGGACATTAGAAGACGATTTTGATATTGAAAATTCTTAGCCCCCCTAAAAACCAAATCCTGGATCCTTAGCTGTCTACCTACCTTGGTCACCAGCAAAATCGAACAAAAGTTTCAAGAAAATTTTTTGACACCCCACCCGAAAAAAAGTCTAGTTAGGGCCCTTAGCCCCATTTCCAGTCCCTTAGAAATGGTTTTCAAGCACTCTAGAATCTGTAGCATTTTTTGCACATGAGGTTTAAATAACCCTGTATAATGTCGACAGAATGATTTCAACATATGTATCTAAAATAAGTAACATTTAGGCTTACATATCATAGGTTATTTTTTAAAAGATTTTCTCTAAATATAACAGTTTTAAATACAACGTAACTGCAAAATGTTTAAATTTTATATCTTATATCAAAAGTGTAGTCCAACCTTTAGCTATCCTAGTGCAAAAAAACATTTATAGGGAGGCGAGTGCCATAGACATTGTGTGAAAAATTGCAATTTATTATTTTTAAACAGGCAAATTACGTTTATATTTCATTACTGGAACATTTACTTCATCTTTAAAGATTTACTAAGGCGTATTTTACTTAAGAAGTATCTTTCTTACATTTAAAATTCAACGAAAAAAAACTAAATGGGTCTTATTAACTTACTTTTTATTTATTTTAGGGGATATACAGGGTGTATCTTAAATGGTGCAACAAACTTTCAGGGATGATAGTACTCATCAAGACGAACAAGAATCGGTATAGAAAGGGGGGTCCCAGACCAAATCCCAGGGAGTTAAAAATGGAGCGACACCCCAAAAAAATCATTGAAAAATTCAATTTGTAGAAGAACTACTATTTGGTAAAAACTTAATTATGGTCTTGAAAATTGTGGTTTAGTATGATCTTTCAAATTATCTCAAAAGTCTTCACTTTAAAATTTGTTTTATTACGAAAAAGGTTAAAAAATCCAAAAAATGTGAAAACTCAGCCAACCTTATTTTGTATTTCGAAATCCTTTCTTTTAATTTGATAATCTGAAAGATCATAGTTGAACACCCTTAAGTCAAAAGTTTCACGTAAATACAATCAATATTAAACGCTTGAGATCCTGTTAAAGTTTGTTTTTTGCGTGCGTAAGCAGTTTTCTATAGAGCTGTTTCCAGAATAGATGTTTGTAGATGTTTGCGAACGCAAAAAACAAACTTTAACAGGATCTCAAGCGATTAATATTGATTGTATTTAGGTAAAACTTTGAACTTAATGGTTTTCAACTATGATCTTTCAGATTATCAAATCAAAAGAAAGGATTTCGAAATACAAAATAAGGTTTTGCATAATAAAACAAATATAATAAAACAAATTTTTAAGTGAAGACTTTTGAGATAATTTCAAAGATCACATTAAGCCACAATTTTTGAGACCATAATTAAGTTTTTACCAATAGTAGTTCTTCTACAAATTGAATTTTTCAATGATGTTTTTGGAGTGTCGCTCCATCTTTAACTCCCTGGGATTTGGTCTGGGACCCCCCTTTCTACACCGATTCTTGTTCGTCTTGATGAGTACTATCATCCCTGAAAGTTTGTTGCACCATTTTAGATACACCCTGTATTTCTGCCACAATTTAAACACCATTTTACATAATGTTCATATTTATAAAATTAAAATTTAAAACAAATTGTTTATATTTTTTTTCAAACTGAAGATTTGTTCTTAAAAGGAAAATAAGTCTATTTTAGTAAAGGGAAAACCGTTCACAGAAAAAAGCGATTCACAAGGTTTTAAAATATGAGAACAAGAAGTGCTTTCAATTTATACACTTTTAATAACCGTTTTGAATTTTAAGCCAAATCAAAAACAGTTTTATGGGGGTTCAGGGACTCTCCCCTGAAAATGTTTTGAGAATTTGACCGATAAAAAGTTTTTTTGAACTCATTTCTGAAATAAAAACTGGATAGCGTTATATTTAGTTTAGGTATTACATTTTGTGGCCGAGTAGACCGAGGTTTAGGCCGTGCTGCCTTATATATTTGAATTAAATATCTTATACATTTGAATTTAAATCTTAATCAAAGAAATTTGAAAGTAGAATCGTTAAGTTTCTAAAAAAACATCAACAAACACAAATCGTTATCAGTATCGTATAAATGTCTGGGTTTACCTTAAAATACCAACAATTCAAACGCAACAAATAATTTAAGGTGCGCTAACTAATTTTAAACTTTCTAAAAAGTTTTAAATATAGTTTTACGCGCCGTAAGGATTAATAACTCTTAAAATTAAGCGCAAAGAGATGCAACGCATCACGCATCATTGAATCAATGATGAGATTGAACCAATGATTTTAAGATTGAAATTTAGCTCATCATTTGCAGTGCGAGTCACGCACGGAATTAGCCACCAAAGAGGAAAGAGGATAATTTTTATTTAAAAAAATCCAATAAGGATAATTTTATTTTTTAAAGGAAAGTTTGTTTTTAAATACTGAAGTTAATTTTAAAATGTTAGCAGAGATTCCTAAAGAACAGAATGAAAGCCAGCTCCAGTGAATGGATTTATCAGATTCCTGTTCATTAAATTAATATTTTCTTACATTTCAAAGATTTCATTTTCAAGTAGTTTAGACTTTTATCTTTCTAAAACTGTTTTCATTTTACTTGTAGGTGAATTAGAAAAGAAATTACAGCATTTTTTTAAAAACAGATGGTCGTGGGCGATCGTACACAAATATAAAATTTAAAGCTAATTTTCTCAGAACTAAATTTTGCATAAAAACCCTCCACTATTTACATGATTACTCAAAAACTATCCAAGATATTCACTCCAAATTTTAACAGTTTATTAATCATACTGTTATTAACCAGATGGACTACAGATTTTTATGCAAGTTTATTATTTTGGTTTTTATTGATGTTTTTTTGTTAAATGGTAGTAGAAATTTTGAAATTTTTCACTTACCTTTACATTTTATGCTGTAAAACAATTACTTTTCAAAATATGTCTTAGAAAATAGTCCATTCTGAAGATAAGTGTTATACGATACTTGTGTCCAAAGGAAATTTATAGGGGTAATAGTTTATGGGCAAGAGTGAGAGGGGTTTTATAAAAATTCACTTAAATTTTACACTAATTACCCCATATTTTAGAAAATAATATAATTAATTTTGTTTTTTTAGCATTGATCAATTTTTCGAAGTTTATTTAAACTAAAAATTAAAAAATAAAATTTGTAAATCAAGTATTTCAAAAGAATGGTCTCAAAGGTAGGCGAATACCTTAAGTGGCCTAGATCACGGAGAACTTCAGAAATGACACTAAATTTACTCTTCAGTACAGTTCAAGTACAGTTTTTTTATTACAAACCAATTTTATAACAACATTACAGTAAAAGTACTTTCAAGTAAAATAACTAGCTTTTAGACAAAAGACTATTTAAACAACAGATATAGCTTTGAGAATTCAAATGGGTTGTATTTACACTATCTACAGCATACATACTTTTATCAGGTAATTGTTTGTGTGTTAAATAATTTTATTATAATAGTGAGAATAAAATACTTATGCTAACTGCTAACAATTCATAAATACAACTCATTTTATATAACTATAACAATAGAACATTATTTTCAATTCGACCAAGTCCAATGTTCATTCTTAATATAAAATATATATTTCTAAACTAAATGATTACTTTTGCCAATCACCAATATATGAAACATTTAAAATTTCCCTAAATATATATAAACTCAACAGTTAATAAACTATATATGCAATTTAATAGTAAATTTATATAAAATTTAGGCGAGATTTTTTATCGTTTCGGATTTTAGCTGAAATTCACATGAATTGATAGAAAATTACACTATTATTAATTCAGTATCTAGTCCAGGAAGGATAATAATTGAATTTAGAAGAAAAAATTAAGTTTTAGACACAATGGACACTTGGTCTAAAAAAAAAACTTAAAAATAATGCTATTGATAGTTACTTCATTCTCAAAGAATTCAGTAGGTGAACATTTTAACCTTTAGTAAAATTGAAATTTACCATATCATACTATTTTCTAATTTAAAAACTCAAAGAAAAATCCATGCTGAGAGTTTACAAGAGAGGTTTAAATGAAGCATACAAATAGTAGAGAAGAAAAGCTAAAACCTTTTACTGTTCATAACATTATCATTCACCCACTGATCAGGTATTAAAAATGACTAAAATGTGTAATCTTATATAATGAGGATCAACTGTACTTTCAAATAAAATTGTAAAATTGGGTCATGCAAATCACATGTTTCACAGCTAAAGAAACGTTCTCTCTCTCGGCAAATCGAATGTACTGTACCTCACACACTGCAAAAAAATAATCGCCAAGAAACAGAAAAGGTTGGTTGGTGAGGTTATTTGGCCATTCCGCGCCAAACACAAAATTTTTAAAACTTAAAATTAATATCAAGTAGAAAGAGAAAAAGGTTTTCACGGTAGTAAGACAATGTTGGATATTCCACGCAACGTTGGATATTCTCGAAATAGAAGAGGAGCTTTTTCCTTTACACGGGATTTCTCTGTAGATTGTGAACTTTTTTTTGCATGCTACGATCTTTTAGCAACTTTGGGAAACATATCCATCAAATTAATTTTCTTTATTTAAATAATTATTGTCTCTTTACCGATTGGTGCCTCAACATCGGAAATTTTAGTAGGTTTTATCCCCTAAATACTTTCGCAGAAAAAATCCCTGAAGTTGAGAGTAATTAGACCGCGTAATTAGTATTAATACCTTAATTGCGAGTAATTGGTAAGAGTGGGCACAAGGCCCACAACAACTTTTGCTACAAGAATTTTTCTGTTTCTTTACGGTTATTTTTGCAGAGCATACATTCAAATGATGAGGCCAGAGGATATGATGGTAAAACTCACCTAAAAAATTAAGTTTTAAAAGCTCAGTGGGAATTGCTTCTATCTTTCATTACAGACACAACTTTAGCTCAGAGCATTTAGCTTGGCTGAACCACAATATGGCACACAAGAAGACTGGCTACAGAAGTAAGACTAGACTAGAAACTAAATAGCATCGCTTAAGAAGCTGAGAATAACACCAATTTACATTTAAATGTAGTTTTCTCACAGGAATGCTAATACAAAAGCGAAGAAACGATCACATTCAACAAGAGGACAAAACGATAGATAAATTTGTTCAGTTATGTACATGAAACTTTTTATGAAATACGATACTGACACATTTACACGATCTATACATTAAAAATAACGAATGTTAGTCTGAAACTATAGTGGTTTTACTATCACGCAGACTATGTTTGGCAGCAGTTGAAAGAAAATTAAAAATTGGAATAGAGAATTGTGAAATCAAGAAGACAAATTACAACAATTCTCTCTAATTTTTTTCCTTTTAAAATTAAAAAGAAGGTTGATAAATAAATCTGGAAGACTAAGTTGAAACCAAAACTAAAGTTTTGTAGAAAGGATTATATTATAAAGGGGAATTGCAAATTATGGGCTACTTTTGTTCAAAAAATAATAACATTATGTCAACACCTCAATCTAAGTGTGATGTCACATCAATCGAATTAATATAACTCGCTTGATGACTGTTTTTAGTATTCTATTCCGTTTTCGTGCTAGCTCTCGTGAAGTATTTCCACAATATATTTGGATTTCATTACTTCATTTGGAAGAAATTACAAATTATTATGCACAAAACAATTCTGAAATTAGTTGTTTTCAAAAATGTCTTCAAAATTAGATGCATTTACATTTACCACTACATTTACATTTTAACAAATTGAACCTACCTAGAAAAAATATTAATGGTAAATTAATCAGTTTGATTAAAAATAACTTTAATCAAAGAATTTTACCTGCAACTCCTAGTAGCATAGCTCACACCAAATACGTCAAGTTTACGTAACTGCTACTAAAAGTAAACAAAATTTGGCCATACATGGCAAAAATTCGACAAATCTAAAACGTTTATGCAGCTTGGGACTATAAGAAAATTCAAAGTGAAATTAAAAGTCAAAAGGCAGAATAGCAATGTTTTAGAAAACTGGCTAGTTTCTGTTTTTCCAAGCCAGTTCCTGTACAACCAAAAGAAAAAAAATTTACAGTACTGGAAAAAATTGAGTCAGACTTATCTCCTAAACGACCCACAATATAAAGACAAATAAGTTATCAATTTCCATTGTTTAAAGTATTCTTTAATCTGTAAAAAAATAACTTTACGAACTTTTCTTAATTTTAAGAAAATGAGGGTCTACACACTTTCAGCCTGCTCTTTCAGAATCTTTGAGGTCGTCTGTAGGAAACAAATAGGGAAACCCCCTTAAACTCTAATTTTTTAAGTTTAAATAATATTTCAAACAATGAAAAATTATACCTTATTTGGTTAGTATCGTAAGTCGTTCAGGAGTTAATAAGGTCCGAGTTGTTTTTGTTCCTGTACTGAATAAATACGTTGCTTACTTCTAAATAAGCAATTGAAGTGTTTTCGTAAATACTATTTTCCGGTCAGAATAAATATGTTGCTTACTTTTAAGTTAACAAAAAGTAACTAGACTGAATTCCAGTACAACAATAAGCTAACTCCAGCAGTTTTACATTGGAGTTAGTTCATTGTTGCTGCAAGCACCTTAATTAAGTAAATTAGCATTTCCGAAAGTAACGAGACTGAATTCCAGTAGCAACAATAAGCTAAATCCAGTAGTTTTACATTGGAGTTAGTTCATTGTTGCTGCAAGCACCTTAATTAAGTAAAATAGTATTTCCGAAAGTAATACTACATTCACACATGAAAAGTGAATCTAGTTTAAGTGCTAATCTAGCTTAAATGTAGCATTGTGACAATGCTATATTTAAGCTAGATTACTAGATTACTAGATTACTGACAATAAGCTAAATCCAGCAGTTTTACATTGGAGTTAGTTCATTGTTGCTGCAAGCACCTTAAGTAAATTAGTTGAGAAAAATGAGATAATTAATTGAATTTTTAAAAATTTTGAACACAAGAGTTTCATTTCACCCTGTCAGCGTAAAAGTACGATATTTTACGGGATTTTAGGGCGGGAGAACTAATTCCTCATTTATATCTCAATGAGAGATGAATTGGAATGAAAATGAATAAGTCCGAAAAAGAAGTTTTTAGAAAATCAAAGAAAAAAACTGGGAAAAAATAATGGGATTTTTGTCGTATAACCATATAACTTAGAGTGGAAATTTAGAACTAAAAACTTGGACATTTTCCCTTTTTATTAATACTTTTATATGAAAAAATATTTAAAAGCACTTAAATTGTCAGTTTTAAATTTAAAATTAAATAAAAAAGTAAAATAAATAGACATCGACTTCACGAAATTGAAGGGGCTATATCTGCCTATAGGGGGTAGTTATTTTTCCTTCTTTGAGTAAATAATATAAGAAAATGACAGATGAAGATGTCAAGGGAGTTGTGTAAATGCGTTTAAAATCAAATGTATTTTTAAAAGATTACAGTAAACCAAGATACTTTATAAAAGAATATCATTTGAAAGATAACCCATATTTATCTTGCAAATGGTGCTTTAAAATAATAAATACGTTGCTTACTTCTAAAACTTGTAAAATTAATTTAAGTTGTTGCAAAACATACTTTGAGGTCTACTGCAGTAAAATTCTATTCTGAAAATGAAACTATTTCGTTACAACATGTAGGCGAAAACGAAGCAATTTGTTACACCAAAATGTAAATCTTTAAGGAGAAAAATTTATCTTCACATATTTTTTTTTCTAGATAAAAATAGCCTAATTTTACTTAATGAATTAAAATACAAGTAATGAAAATGAAACAGCGAAAAAAATATTAAATAATGGTGTATCAATATGTCCCGTCTCACCACAACACATACAACTACCTAAGATACTAGCACAGGTCCGTACCGGATAGTATTACATCCTCCATCGGTGTGTTTTGAAAGCAGGGACATTCTGGAAAATGTTTTGCTGCAGGATTGGCAGTTGTACTTCTTGATGTCCGAGTGGGTCTGCAAATGCGCTCGCAGGTTCGAACGATCAGCAAATGCCCGGCTACAGTGTTGGCAAGCAAAGGGCTTCTCACCGGTGTGGGTACGGATGTGTCCCTGCAGCAGCCACGGCCTGGAGAAGGCCTTGCCACACATGGTGCACTTGCAGGGCAAGGTGTGCGTGCGGATGTGCATCTTAAGGGCCCCCAAAGACACGTACACTTTCTCACAGTACTTGCAGCTAAAAGACTTCTTGGCCTGCGTTAGACAATGGAACTGCTTGTGTCTAGCCAGTCCGCTGTACGTTGCATAGCTTTTTTTGCACTCGTTGCAATCGTACCGAGGGGGGCTGCTACTACTGACCAAGGGTTTTCCACTGGCAGACTCTAGGGAAGATTGTCTACTGTCTGGGGAGGGGGTACCCTCCCGAGGTCCCCAATGGCCAGCAGCAGATAAATAGGGTACTACCCCATCCATAGGTTGCATCCATCCATCTTTCCATCCCGTGTTATATGGAAACAGGTACGGTGGAGGGTGCATAAAAGAAGAACGGCCATAATGGCCCAAATAAGGTTGTTGGTAGATCCTCGGCACAGGCTTCTGGATGTGACTAGGTGTCGGCCGGGTCACTGAGGGTACTAGGACTGAAGGCTTAGATGGAATGGTTAGGGCATTGTAGTCGGGCGTCGGTACGATTTTAGGGGAGAACTCTATGACACCGGGGGTGCAGGGGGTGGTCTTAGACGGTCCTGGTTCATCTTCTGCTTTGGAAGCCTTATTGGTCAAGTCGAAGGGACCTCTGCTGCTTTCTGGAAGAAAAAGATGTTCGTTTTAGAAGGAGGTAATGAGTTTTCGTACACTTCAAAACATATAGGGTGTTTCAAAAGCTCCTTTCACGGCTTTTATTTGATTTGGAACCAACGTCTCCTAGGGTCGTGAAAGTAAGGTCTACCCCTAGGTAAAAGACGCTAGATATTCATTGAGAAAAGGTTCGCAAAAGTGCAAGTTTTTTTGTTATTTTTTTCATTGAATTTTTGTTTTCATTTAACTAAAATAATACAAAACTAAAACACTGAAAATCTTGCAAATTTTTCTTTTTTTAAGGCTTTAAGAAGTGCTATTTTCACATGCCAATGTCCGCGAATATCCGCGATATTTTCATGAAATTATTTCCAATGAGTTTTTCATAGCATTGGAAACAATACTATCTCCCCCGGACGTTTTTGTTCTATCCCCTTTACTTTTTTATCATTTTACTAGGGGGCTATCGCTCACCAACCCCCTCGTGAACTGCTTCGCAGTTCGCTTTGGACCACTTCGCGATCCCCTTTGTATCGCTCCACGATCCTTACAACCCCCAGCACGATGAATCTTGCAGCGTTCTTAAGAACAAATAGTGGAACAAAGGAGAGTGGTTTTCTCTGAGCTTCTAAAAATTTTTCGGGTTCAGCTTTTGAAAGAGTCCTCCAGCCGCCATGTTTACCCACAGCTCAAACGATGATTGAGAACCATAGAGATCTAAGTAGTGAAATTATTATTAGATACTAAAATAATGATAATTAGTAGATAATTATTTCAGGATCTTTTAATAATAATATTAATAATTAAATATCTATGGTTTTCAGTCATCATTTGAGCTGCGGGTAAACATGGCGACTGCAGGACTCTTTCTAAAGCTGTTCCATTTGGAGTAAAAAAATTCACAAAAAATTCTTTTCACAATGACTTAGTCAACATGACCGAACCAACATATTTTTAGCGAGTACCAAAAGAAAGATTAACTTGTCAATTTTTGACTTGGAAATGTCAAAAATTGGTTTCATGGGTACATTTAGTAAGCAAAGTTTAAATTACTTCACCAACTGAAGTAAAAAGCTACACTAACTACAAACTGAAATTTTCAAAGAACGCATCGAATTCTTAATGTTTCTAATTGGCGTTTTTGAATCGGATTCTCAAAAGTGAATTACATCTTAATGCATGTTATTACTTGTGAATAGCTATCAATTTGCAAAAGTTACTACTACCAAATGTTCGCCCAACTAAATACCAATCTATTATTTTCAGAGTTATATTTTAGTTTTGCAGAATATCAATTAGAATCAGTGAAATAATCAGATCAAGCAGCAGGATTAATAAAACTATTAGACTTAAACTTCGATCTGAGAATTCCACGGGCCATTCATATAATTTTAATAAGAAATCATTCATTTAAAAGCAATGCATCAATAAAAATGTTCGTAAAAAAATTAAGGTTGTGACTATAGGTTGGTATGGTACTTTAAATGGTCGAAATGTGATTTGATCCGTCTTGGATAAATAAAAACGTGGTTTTTGTTCGAAGGTACAACACAGCCTCTCCCGCTATTAGTATAGCTTTGTAAATAAATAAGTCATTTGTAGAAATGCATAGTCCACCCTTCGAAGAGGGATCTTATCTAAGATGAAATATTGTGTGGATAGGTGTGTGATAGGAAGCTAGCTTTATTTGACTGCAAAACCTCCTGATAAGATCTACCATGTTTAACTTCCAACCGACATGAGTTATTGTTCAATGCTTCTGTGGGAAATTTCATACTGAATCATCTATTCATTAAGTAATTAATAGCATTTAAAACAAATGCAGATCAAAAACTAAATCTTATCAGGGTCCGTCCAGTTCTTATACCCGAATCAGCTTTTCTGACAGGCTATCTTCCACAAGTGGAAAAAATGCATTGAAAAGACACAAAAACTCAAAATAAATAAAAACCTATCAATTACTTAATCCAAAAACATTAGCATGCGCAGTAATAAATAATATTAGAGAGAACGCTTCATAAAATATTTTTCTTTACCTTTTTCCATTTATCTACTGTGCAGCAAACCTCTTCAGAAAATCATTTTCAATTAACAGGCATTGGAATTGTAATAGTGCCTCTTTCCAAGCCTCCGTATCCCTTACAAATCCCGTTTAGTTGTTTTAGATTTAGCTGATTAAAAAAACAATAGAAATTTAAGAATTTGGAAATTTGTTAGGATATTCACCTTGAAATCGAACTCATCTCTTTTATCACATAAACCTACAGAACCTAGTTATCAATAGTCTTTTAAGTCTAAATAATTAGTTGGATCTTTTCTTACAGTAGTTCGTTTGATGATACAGTTAATTAATTAGACTAAAATATTAAGAGATTATCATTAAAAAATATTATCTATGTTTATTTGATTAAAGATAAGAGTTCGATTTCAAGATGAATTTTCTTACAAATTTTTACAGCACATAAACTTAAAATTTCGATTTTTCAGTTTTTAGTTTAAAACAAATGCGAAAACAATTACATATTTAATGAAACATTCTCTCTAATACAATTTATTACAGCTCAAACTAGCGTTTTTGGATTGATTAAGTATTATTTGTGGTATGTATTACTTATTCCTTTCAATGTATTTTTTCACTTGTAATGGTAGCCTCGTAATTCCACCATTTTTTAAAATTGAATACCCCTTTACATTATATCGTGAGGTACAGTCGGAGTCAAAAAAATCGTTCCAAAAGTTAAGCAACGGGATTGCAGGATTTGAAATTTCAACGAATCGCTGAATATAGGAAAAGATTGGCGAGAACAATTTTCTAATATCTAATTTAAGGAAACATATTTGGCTGGTTATCCATGATTTGGCGCATTTTATTTTCAAATGAAAGTGCTTTAAAACAGTAGTATGGTGGTTAGAGTAACGTCTTCGTAATCGGAAGTTCGCGGGTTCAATCCTCAGTGCGGATCATTCGTAATGTCATTACGATTGATGTTTAAATTCATTTACGGGTGATCCAATCTTTGTGGAGGAGTATTCTTACCTGATTTTTTATTCAAAGCACTCAATCGTATTTCTTAGCAGCTGTTAACGTTTCTTCCTAAATCTTCACGCATTTATTTAAAAAATTTACTTGAAACTCTGTATCTTCCACTATGATCATTAAAAAATAATCAGCTCCGATAAAAAGTATTTTTTTAAAGTTATTTTTAACTTCACACTAGAAAAAATATTTCATTTCAAGAAATTTTTTAAGCAGAGATATTTTTTAAGAATTTTTTTACATTTCTTAAGAATTTTTTCATTCAGGCGAATACAAGTTTAAACATAATTTTTAGTAGTATTTAAGAAAATAATTATAATTTAACTATTTTAAAGTTCTTTTTAAATTAATAATTATTATAAATTCTTTTAAATCGTAGGGTAATGGAATTTTAGATAGACTGATTAATGTGAGCTCTACGGACATAGTAAAAATTAGTACAGTCGAATCCGCTTAATGTGATCACGGTTAATGTTATCAATCGGATAATGTTATCGAAATCAACAGGTCCCGATCATTCCTATTTAATTTAATGTAAAATACATCGTTTAATGTGATCAACAATGAATCATCACTCCGCTTAATATTATCAAAATTACTCCATATTCCCTTTAAAACGACCGCTTTTGAGTTCGAGTTTCATTTTGAAGGTCAATTTTTACAAGTAAACAACCCCATGAGAGCATCAGTCGCTTCTTTTTTCTGAAACTCAGTATGAGTAAGAAAAAGGAAACATTCCGCATATATTGAAAGAAAATGGTTATGGGGGGGGTCCGAATCCATGCTTGTGATTGGTTAAAGAAACCAACAAGGTGGACGCTTTGCAGATGTCCGATAAGAAATTTGAATTTTACCTTGTGTTTAATAAATAAGTGGTTTATTGGAGTGGAAGGATATAATGGAGTGGAAAAAGAGAGACCTTTCTATACAAATAAAAATACAAATTAAGCTATTATTTTATTTTTATAAATTTAACTACTCTTATATTTTCCCCTTAAAATTTTACCTAGTTTAAAAATAGTGTATTGAATATACATTTATTACGATTATACATGATTTGGACCTTAATGCAAACAATCTAGTTACACTGTTTGCTGCTAGTCTCGGACAATTGCGATCACATTAAGCGGACTCGACTGTAGTAGTAATTTTGTTACGAAATTAAAAAAAATTATTTTCTTTGGAGACTATTGGAATTGTACTAAGCAGTCTCGGGGGGGAACAAGCTATATCTCTAATATACAGATATTTGAGTAAGTAGCATAAGTGACGTGTATCCAGGATTCCGCTCAGGGCGAAGCAAGCAGAGTCCATTTTTCTCGTGTTTGTGGTGAACAATTTTAAAACCCGAGAAGAAGGGTCAGAGTTTTGCTTCGAAATGTGCCTTGGACCTTTTGTGAAAATAATGCAAAAGTTTTTAAGATAATATACTTAGCCCCAAACAAAGGGGGTCTGGGGTCCTTTTCCGAAATTTTTTTGTAAGTTTTGTAAGAGTAGTTTTGTTAGTTGTTCTTGGACATTGGGGACTATTTAGGTGACACTCGAGATCAATTACTCGTATAATCTTCAGCATTTTCAAGGGAAAATATGCCCATAAATAGACATAAGAATTCTACAGAGGGCTCAACTCCCTAAACGCCTCCTACGGCTCTGGGGGGCCTCTTTGTTTTAATTTTGAATCCTCTTTGATTAATGTGAAAACAAGTGATCCGATTTTTCAAAATAACCTTTTGAAAATAAATTACTAAGACTTAAGTATAAGTTACACTTGCTCTCATGATTTAGGGGGATAACTACCCCTCCCTGCACGCCCTGACTACGCCCTTGATGAGTTGAGGGACAGTTCCCTACTTGTGAGAACTAGAAAGGAGGACCCCAATACCTCCAATCTATAAGGTGGTCTATCAATTGATTCTCTTTTACCTCCCCTCTTCCCCAATTCCAGTTGAAAAGTCCGGCCTCTAACATTCCTAAAAAGCATTACACAATCCAATACAGCTCAAGCTTCATTGCTTTCAGCAGTGATAAGCCATATCTCATTCGTGATACATGACCATGAATGAACAACTACGGCTTGATCAGGCCATTGACAGGGTAGGTTTATTGCTTTACCTATTAAAGAAAGTTTTATTTAAAGATTGGTGAGAGATTTAATAAAGAAAGATAAAGAGAGGCAGATTTAATAATTGTTTTAATTACTAGGTCACCACTTTATTATTAAATTTTATTTTAATGATTCCAGTCTACACCTCAGCAGGCATCCTCCTCCCGGGCTCAAGCTGCATCCAGATGCAGTAACCGTTTATACTTTGGGATAAAGAGGTGTTCAGACATCTCCATGCTGCTTCCCTAAATCTTCCATGTTGTATACGTGGGTGGAGTCACTGGAGGGAAATAAGCTCCCCTAGAAAATTCCCGATTCATTAGTGTAAACCATGTGTCCAAATCTTGACTGGCAAGGTTTCCAGGGTGTCCCCAGTGTGGGCGTCACTTAGGGGGGCAACCGCCCCCAAGGTATCCTCTGTTATGTGAAATAGTTGAGAGTAAAAAATGAAAATTATGTAACTTTCACAAAGAGCTTCGTGACTCGAAAAGTCTCAAAATGAGTTAAAACACTACTTTCGAGGGCCCCCAACCCCCCTAATAGTTTGTTGTTCTACAGTGCTTTACATTTAACAAATTCTATAGCTTTCCAGAAGTAGTTTCAGTTGGGGGCCCCGAAGAGTCTGAAAAGGAGATAAAACACTAGTTTAAAGGGACAATTTTCAAAAAATTTTCCGACCCCCTTAAAAGGACCCCCTTAAAACTTTTATGTGTATTTATAACTATTTTACGACAAGTGTAACACGACAAATTGTTTTGTGATTATAAGAAATAAAGGAGTTTTGATATTCTACTTAGTATTAAATCGTTTTTGAATCTGAATTAAAATATCTTTGCTTTATTTTATCTTTTTTTTCTTTATTATAAGGCGTTCATCAGAATCGTTTTCTCCGCAATTGTATGTGTATACAATTGTGGGGTCGGGTAGCAGTGTGGATATAAGTTTAACTATACTTACTCATTGTAAAAAAATATTCTCCTACAGGCATGTTGAATTTTCTGGGGAATTTTTTAAAATTTATTTAAAAAATAAATTTATTTTAAAAATTTTTATTATAAAATTCGTGGATCGATTTAGATGAAAAATAAAGAATATTTATAAAAACTTCTACTGAATGAATCCAAACATCACACTCTAAAAAACAACAAAGCTAAAATAAGAATGGCTTTTGCAAATACATTTTTACTAAGTTTGGAAAAAAACTACAGGAATAAATGATCCCCTAATGTCAAAAATAGAAAACATTTGTGGGAAGATTGTAAAAAAAAGTTTATCCCAATAGAAAATAAGATTAAAAAAGCTTTTAAATACCCAATTAAAAACCAAATATATAATTCATAATCACTTATTTTAATAACTTCTAACTCTTAAAAATGATAAAGTTGGCACAAAAGTAGCAGGTAACGTTTAAATTCAACTTAAACTATACAACACCAGCGCTCTAACCGTTAAGCTACAGGGATTCACATTGAGAGACGCAAATATTAACAAATAAATAAAGGTTTGGCTTAGTTTTGTTGGTTACTGTAATTTTAACAAGTGGCAAACCTTTGGCGATCGGTATTGGCGAAATTTTTTCAAACCTATTTTCCTATACCATGCACACGGGGTTAATGTCTAGATTCCTCTTAACAGTCCTTGTAACGTTTTTTTTGACTCCGACTGTACCAAGGAACCAAAATACACGTCTCCCGCCTTTGAACCAGGGTTATAACTAGACTTTTTTTTTCGGGGGGAGGGGGGGTTGGCAAAAATGTTTTCTTGAAACTTTAATTCGATTTTGTTGGTGATCAAGGTAAGTAGACAGTGCAGATCCAGGATTTGGTTTTGGGGGCAAAGAATTTTCAATATCAAAATCGTCTTATATCCTAAAGGGGGGGCCTGGGGGTTCTCCCCCAAGAAATTTTTTGAAAATTTAAGTCTAAAACGCAGATTTTCAACTCGTTTCGGTACACCTAATCCTGATTTTGGACATACATTTTCAAGAATTTAATTTCCACTTTGGTCGATTTTTGCATTTGGCGAACTTTTTACAAAAAAAGTTTTATATAATAGAGTTCCAAGTTCTTAGGGGGGTTTGGGGGTCCTTCCCCAGAAAATTTCTGGAAATTTGATCCTAAAAACATGATTTTAACTCTTTCCTTAACATGATTTAACTTTTCCCTTTTTTTCCTCCCCCGAGTTCCCATCTCCCTCTCTTTCTCACTGTTAGTGCTTATTCCTTTTGGGGGGGAGGGGGTGTTTAAGCAACCCGAAGAGGACCACTCGTAGTAAATCCCAAAATTTTCAAGGAGCGACTGTAATAATAGATTTCAAAATTTCAAGGGGGTATGGGAGTTCTCCCCAAGAAAAATTTTGAACCTTAAGAGTAGGGGCTTTATGCATTCTAAGACGAATTTTTAAGGAAAAACAATAAGTAAAAAATTGACGTCGAATTTTCTTTTTTTTGGGGGGTTGAACCCCAAAACCGCCTTGGATACGGCCCTGCTTTGAACTCTCAAAGGATCTTTCACAACTTAAAGGCGGGATCACCCTGTATATCTATCTTATCTTTACAAAAGCCCCAATTCAGTTAGGTGTCAGCCCCACTCTCCTAACATGCATTCAGTAGTATTGAGGAGACAAAGGGGTGATGTTGCATTTATGGAGGTAACCTTCTTCACGCTCAAAGGCATAGGAGGATTTAGCTCAGGAACCCTGGGGGGGCTTGGGGGGGCAAGCTGTCTGATTCCGAAAGTATGATTTTCCTATAAAAATGGGATTTTCACAAAATGTTGTGGCCATTGCCCTCTATGACCCCCCATAAATCTGTCCATGCTCAAAAGATAACTCATGTGGTGGCCAGGTGTAAACCATGACAATTTATCCATCCCAACAGTGGAAATTAATTTGATCTTTCCTAGCAACCTAACAGTCCTCCTTTATTTAATAAATCTCCTCAGCGAAGACTACATAATAGGGTGGGCCGAAAACGCACTTTATTTTTTATTTCTGGATTAATAGCGTGGAAAGGGTGCCACTTGGGTTCAATTCAATAAGGACGGTGTAAAATATTTTTTTGATTGGAAAATATCTTCAGCTCCCGCATCACACTTTAAGATTGAAAAAAATGGATGACTTGTTTACAAAACAACTAAAAAACCAAAGATTAAACTCTCAAATATTGTTCATGATTTTTTATGAAGGAACTAATATTTTATAGACATAATGTTTCAGGTTCCATTCTTCTATCACCTTGTTTCGTTGGATTAAATTTTTTAATGTACAAAGAAATTTTGTAAAGTTGTTTTTCCTGTATTTTTCAGCTAATAACTCTAGATTAATAACTCTAATTAAAGATAATTTTTTAAAATTTATATTAATGTTATAAATATTTTTATTACATTTTTATAGTTTAATTTAAATTACTTTTATAATTATTTTTATTAGATTTTTTATAGTTTAATTTAGATTAGTGTTTTATTATTTTTTCATTTTTGTTAGATTTTTATAGTTTAATTTAAATTAATGTTATAATTATTTAATTAGATTTTTTATAGTTTAATTTAGATTAGTGTTTTATTATTTTTTCATATTTGTTAGATTTTTATAGTTTAATTTAAATTAATGTTATAATAATTTTTATTAGATTTTTTATAGATTTTGAGAAAAGTTATGTAGTTCTGATTTGAATAAATAAAATTTTGATAGCTTGGTGTTCTTATTTTTAGTTATTTATTTTATAATATTACTTAATTTAATTAACGAATTTATTTTCTATTTCAATGCTTATTTTATTGAATTTTCCTGCAAAAGAGCATTGAAAGAGTGTTATTTAAATCATACGTAAAACATGAAACATACGGACACTATTATATTTAGAAATGGAAAATATATTTAGAAAACCTACGATCCAAACCAAAAATATACTGCATAATTTAAAACTTGAAACTGGGATAAGAGCTTCACCAAGTAGCGATTCCTTCGCCAAATATGTGTTGCTAAATTCCTACTTAGGGCATGCGCACAAACTTATTTAGAATCGGAAGGGTCTGACAAAACCACTTTTTAGGCTTACGTCTAGAACTATACAACTTACTCTCAAGCGTCCCCTCCAACCGTGGACCGGTTTCGTCCTTGTTAGGACTCATCAGCACAGTATAGGATGGTAACGCTAGAAACCGGAGGGCAAGTACTAGTCTAGCCGACTATAACTGAAGAAGTGGTGACCATTGATTAGTCCTCCACTCATCTGCTGGAATGACAATGGCATTCCTAGAACAGATTTAATTCCAGAATTAAAATCCAGACGTTAAGACCTTTTACCTTGCCATTTCTGGAATTAAATCTGTCTTAGGAATGCCGTTGTCATTCCAGCAGATGAGTGGAGGACTAATCAATGGTCATCTCTTTTTTTTCAGTTATAGTCGTCAAGACTAGTATTTGCCCTCCGCTCTCTCGCGTTACTATCCTATACTGTGCTGATGAGTCCTAACAAGGATGAAACCGGTCCACGGTTGGAGGTGACGCTTGGGAGTTTGCACTCATTGTCCGTTTAACCAGCGATAAATGGTGAAATTCTTCTTTCATATACAACGTAATTTTGTTAGCAAAATTTTTTGTCTTTGATTTGATGTGCATCATGACCATCATTTTTAAAAAAGTGGAAAAAATTTAATAAAAAAAATTTTTTTTTAAATGTTTTTTTTAAATATTTAAAGCCAGTTAATTCTCAAAATGAACATAACTACCAAATTTTAAAGTAAAATTTAATCATAATTTAAATATTCGAAATTTAGGCAAGTCCCTAAACTATCCTTAAAATTATTCAGCAAGAGCGATTCACTCATGAAAAATTCATAAACTCGGTTGAGGGTGTTCATTATGTCTTAAAACATGTAAAAAATGTCACATAAATTTCAGAAAATACGACAATAAACAGATTCGGTAAAAAATCTTACAGTGCTAGTTCCAAATTTTAATTTAATTCAATTTGCATGCATATTTCTCCTGAAAATTCCTTAGAAATGTGTATACATCAAATTTTTCATGTTCTAAAACTTTTTATTTACTTTTAATTGATTTGTTACAAGTATATATAAAAACAATAATTAGATATAAACATAAATTTAAGGAATTTTCAGGAGAAATGCATGCAAATTGAATTAACTTAAAGTTGGGAACTAGCACTGTAAGATTTTGCACCGAATCCGTTAAAATTGTTTATTGTTGTAAGTCATGAACACTCTCAAGCGAGTTAAGGAATTTTCCATGAGTAAATCCCTCTTGCTGAATAATTTTAAGGATAGTTTAGGGACTTGCCTAAATTTCGAATATTTAAATTTTTTTTATACAAGATTAAATTTTACTTCTAAATTTGGTAGTTATGTTCAGTTTAAGAGTTAACTGGCTTTAAATATTTAAAAAAACATTTAAAAAAAAATTTTTTATTAAATTTTTTTCCACTTTTTAAAAAATGATGGTCATGATGCACATCAAATCAAAGACAAAAAATTTTACGAACAAAATTAAGTTGTATATGAAAGGAGAATTTCACCATTTATCACTGGTTAAGCTCACAATGGGTGTAAACTCCCAACACTCAAGCGTCACCTCCAACCGTGGACCGGTTCCATCCTTGTTAGGACTCATCAGCACGGTATACGATGGTAACGCAAGAGACGCCTCCGCTCTCTCGCGTTACCATCCTATACCATACCGATGAGTCCTAACAAGGATGGAACCGGTCCACGGTTGGAGGTGACGCTTGAGAGTAAGTTTGGTAGTTCTAGAGTTATTAGCAATTTAAAAATGCAGGAAAAAAACTTTACAAAATTCTTTGAACATTAAAAAATTATATCCAACGAAACAAGGGTGATAGAAGAATGGAACTTGAAACATTATGTCTATAAAATATTAGTTCCTTCATAAAAAATCATGAACAATATTTGAGAGTTTAATCTTTGGTTTTTTAGTTGTTTTGTAAACAAGTCATCCATTTTTTAAAACTTTAAGTGTGATGCGGGAGCTGAAGATATTTTCCAATCGAAAAAATATTTTACACCGTCCTTATTGAACCCAAGTGGCACCCTTTCCGTGCTATTAATCCAGAAATAAAAAATAAAGTGTGTGTTTCCGCACTACATAACACCTGCTGGGCTTGATGTCCATTTAAGTGAACCAATAGCTAACTTCTATCTAAACCGTTCATTATAGATTATAGATGCATATACATACATCCGATGACAAAAATCTTCAAAATAAAGAAAATAATTATGTTTTTTATGGTTTTTTTAGTCAAACTTTTTGAAAATAAGGAAACTAAATTTTTTAAATGGTCTGCTGGTACTATTAGTCCAGGGGTTCTCAACCGGTGGGTCGCGAAACAAAAATTAAAAAAACACCCATATTTACAGAGTTATTTTTTATACAGACACAACAATTTTCAAAACATAGATTAAAGATTATTAGAGAGAAGAATTCGTTTCATGCATGAACTATTTTTTGAATAAGAGTAAATATAAGATGCATCGGCAGCGTATTGCGAGTGAAATGACAACTAAATGGTAGATTATTATTAAAGTCTTAACATTTTAGGTCCGAGGGGGTCCCCAAAATATATTCCCTGAAAAGCTGGTCGTGGAGTCAAAAAGGTTGAGAACCCCTGTATTAGTCAATAACAAACAGAATGAATAATAACAGTCATAGTGTGTAAAAAATATTCATTAATATTTATGACGAACAAAAAAAGTACCATACTCCAACGATGAGAATTGGCTAAACCATGAAGAATTTCATGCTAAAGTTTTCCACTCTAAACTTTTCACTTTTTTGCTTTATTGTTCAACGAAAAAAAACAATAAATATTTTTAATTAAAATTATTCATGGGTCCAGAGACTGTATAAAAATTTCGTATTTTATGAAAATATTTTTTTTCGACGGTTCATTAGTAAACTATCGGTTCAATTTATGAGAGGATACCCCTTATAATGTGAATAAAAAACACTGGCACACAAAAAAAAAAGAAGTGGAATGTACTTTGGACCGGACCTACCTACCGACTAGTATTTCGGCCCGCTGAATCTGAATTTCAAGTCCGTTTGGCCCGGTCACCCTCCAGTTTTGAGTAAAATGCAAAAAACCTCAAAAAAGGCCAAAAATTGCCAAAAACTGCAGTCACAGCAATGAAAAAATTGTTGTGGACCCGGATCACGTATGATATTTTTGTGTATTCTAAGTAACTGAATCTAAATCTAAAAGTTAATTAGCCCGGTGAGCCGTCCAAATTTGAAAGAAAAAACGAAATGAACCATGCAAAAATGAATATGAACCATGAAGTTAGTCACCAGTTGAAGTTTATGAGAAAAGTTTGCAAGTATGTTAATTAACCATACTTGTAATCTTTTCTCAAAAACTTCAACTGGTGACTAACTTCATGGTTCATTTTCATTTTTTCATGGTTCATTTCGTTTTTTCTTTCAAATTTGGACGGCTCACCGGGCTAATTAACTTTTAGATTTAGATTCAGTTATTTAGAATACACAAAAATCATACGTGATCCGGGTCCACAACAATTTTTTCATTGCTGTGACTGCAGTTTTTTTGCATTTTTTGGCCTTTTTTGAGGTTTTTTGCATTTTACTCAAAACTGGAGGGTGACCGGGCCAAACGGACTTGAAATTCAGATTCAGCGGGTCGAAATACATGTCGGTAGGTAGATCCGGTCCAAAGTACATTCCACTTCTTTTTTTTGTGTGCCGGTGAAATCAGTCTGAGTGAAAATTGCCACAAAAAAGTAACTGGTGTTCCTGCGGCGGAAAATCGTAAGTAAGAAGTGAATCTTTTCTCCCTCCTCATCTTTCAAGGTGATACGAATCTGGATGTTATCCCATCATTAGTAAAAAAAAAAACTCGCTGAGCAGCACGGGTTACACCTCTTCGATTTTCTCTACCGGGTAACCTCTGTTTAAGTAGATTGTTGGATGGGTCATTGATTCAATGCTGAGGCGTTACATTTTATAATACTGTGGTATTATTTACATATACATGGTATACATTTGTTACATTTTAATTACTGTGGTATTTTAAGGTAAACCCAGACATTTATTCGATACTGATAACGATTTGTGTTTGTGTAACGATAATGTTTTTCAGAAACTTAACGATTCTACTTTCACGAATTTCTTTGATATGTAAGATATTAAATTTAAATATATAAGGCAGTGTGGTCCAACCCACGGCCCACTCGGCCACAGAATGTAATACTTAATAAAACTAAATAGAACGTAATTCACTATTAAGTTTTTATTACAGAAATGAGTTAAAAAAACTGTTTTCATCGGTAAAATTCTCAAAAATTTTCAGGGGAGAGTCCCTGAACCCCCATAGAACTGTTTTTGATTTGGCTTAAATTCAAAAGGGTTATTAAAAGTGTATCAATTGAAAATAAAGTTGCGGCAATAGTAAAAGGTGTTTCTAATTCAGTATGAGCTATGAGTTGTAATTAACATTTAATATGCAAGTGTAATATCAGAAGCTTCACTACAGAACTGCAGTTGTGTCTATGTACTATTAAGAACTAATTTATGATAATTGAAAATGCCTTACCTCTTACGAAAAAAATATCCATTCTCTTCATTGCATATGAACTAATATTAGAAATGATATTTACCTGGGAATCACTTAGAGCACTTCTTACTCTCATATTTTAAAACCTCGTGAATCGCTTTTTTTCTATGAACGGTTTTCCCTTTACTTAAATAAACTTATTTTCCTTTTAAGAACAAATCTTCAGTTTGAAAAAAAAATAATTTGTAATAAATTTTAATTATATAAATATGAACATTATGTAAAATAGTGTTTAAATTGTGGCAGAAATAAATACCCTTAATAAATAAAAAGTAAGTTAATAAGACCCATTTAATTTATAGTTGAAGTAAATGTTCCAGTTTTGAAATATAACCGTAATTTGCCTGTTTTAAAATAATAAAATGCAATTTTTCAATGTCTCTGGCACTCTCCTCCCTAAAAAAAGTTTATTCGGCACTAGGATAGATAAAGGTTGGACCACACTGATATAAGATATAGATTTAAACATTTTGCGGTTACTTTATCTCTAAATATAACAGTTACAAATATAATCTTTTAAAAAATAACCTATGATGGAAGCCTAAATGTTACCTTTACACTTTGAGATATGCTTAAATCATTCTATCGACATTATACAGGGTGATTTAAAACTCATGTGCAAAAATGCTACAGATTGTAGAGTGCTTGAAAACCATTTCTAAGAGACTGGAAATGGGGCTAAGCAATCCCAAAGCGCTAATGAGCGGATAAAAGTTGCCATAAGCAATGAAAGGTGTGTTGTAGTGGATAAAGGGTCGGGGAAGAAATAAAATTTCAGTGTCATATTATGTTTTAACTTACTATTAAAAACTGTTAAGTTTTTGTCCTTAAATATTATTTTTAAAATCCGACAGTAAAAAATTATTAGTTTGCCTTGACTTGACCTACTGGAGGTGATAAACCTCCATTTCATAAAGTTGTTTTAGAAACAGTCACCACTAAATTGTTTACATTTCACAAAATATATGATTAATAGGCAAACCTTTGCCACCAAAGTCATTCTTGAAAACAGTCTTACAGTCTTGAAAAAATATCACTACTTTATAGTTGTGATATGAGTCACATCCAAACAGCATGTTTTTTAAAATCATTAAATAACTAATAACTACATCATTACCTCTAATAATGGGATACTAGTCGCACAAGACTTAGTTTTACACATTCTTACTTTACCGAACTTTAAAAAGTGTTCACACAAATACATTTCAGAAGATGATGAAAAAGTAACCCTTTGTCAATTTGTTTAGAACTAATCAAATAAATATCACTACCTCCTAAAGATAAGTTATAATTTAAATACCGAACTTATAAAGTTGTATATTGAAGCACACACACATTAAATAAATGTTCGTAAATATTTAAATGGGGTTAAAAAGAAAAACTAACTAAAGAAAACTGTTTGCGCACACAAAAAAAAACAAATTTTAACTGGATCTCAAGCGTTTAATTTTGATTGTATTTACGTGAAACTTCGGTCTTATAGGTTTTCATCTATGATCTTTCAGATTATCAAATCAAAAGAAAGGATTTCGAAATACAAAATAAAGTTTTGGAAGAATTTGTAAATTTTTTTTGGTTTTTTAATTTTTTTCGTAATGAAAAAATTTTAAAGTGAAAACTTTTAAGATAATTTTTAAGATCATATTAAACCACAAAATTTGAGACAATAATTAAATTTTTACCAGTAGTAGTTCTTCTACATATTGAATTTTTCAATAATTTTTTTGGGATGTCCCTCCATTTTTAACTCCCTGGGTGGTCTGGGACCCCCAAATCCTTTTTGATTCTGACTCGTCTATAGGTATCTACTATCCCCTCTAGAAGTGTGACCCAACATTTATGGGACACCCTGTATATATATATATATATATATATATATATATATATATATATATATATATATATATATATATATATATATATATATATATATATATATATATATATATATATATATATATATATATGTATGGAACCTGCTTTTATGGAATCTCAAAGGATCCCAAAAAGGTGCTATGTTCCCTTCGTCAACAAATTGATGTTCGAAAAAGAAATTGAAATATTTTAGCGGTCACCTTGACCTGTTTTTGATAATTTCTGCCGCATTTGTGATTTCCATCACAAGTTATCTTGGTAAAAATTAGAATTTGCATGTTTCAAATAACTTCTTGATCAGATTACAACTAAATTTCTCTGAAATATATGAGATTTTGAAGTCTTTTGAATTTCAAAATTAAATTTATAAATCCTAGACAAACACTCAAACAAGAAACTAATTTTCTTTCTATTCAGCCGAAATATTTATGTTTGATTGGTAGACCGACAGTCTATCTTTCATTTGAACTAAGTAATGGACTACAGAAGCCAATCGTAGCGGAAAATGCTATCTTATGCAATAGAACTCTTAAGTAGTATCACAGCGTTTATCACTTATAGACAAAGTAAGGTAGGTAACATTTGTGTGTGCTTCACATTTAGGGTATTCACATTTAGGGGTCACATTCAAATGATGTACGAAAATAGTATTCAATCTTTATTCAATGTTTGAATAAAGTATAGTGGAAAACTAGTTATTATAAAATATTTTGCCATTATTGTGAATGCATGAACTTTGAACCGGAAGGGTAAAAAAACGTACTTTTACTTAAAAACTTTCACACAAAAATAACATTGGGAAATTTACTTAGAAAAGATGTTTACGCACAAAGAAAAATTAACGAATAATTATATTCCTGTTCTGAAATTAGTTTTCTTTGGATCTATCTTTGGAGTGATAAATTCCAAAATTATTTGAATTGGCAAAAAATTAATAACTAAACATTGTTTTAAAGAAATTTTAGCTTTCACACACAATTATAAAGTAATAATCAAAAGCTTCAACCAAAACATAAATTTCTAAGCTACTAGGTATCTATCAGTTCTGTATATTCAGATCAGAAAATTATTTTAGTAATTACATTAAATTCATATAAAATTTAATTACACATTTTGTAGAAATTAAAAGTTTGAGAAATGATTTTTTATATGTAATTTCGAAAAGTATTCAAAATTCTAAAACAAAGTATACCGTAAGTGAATTATGACACAATGAGGCCAAGATGTCGATTTTATTTTTTTTTTAGAAAACTTCCTTATAAATCTTAGAAATAGATTTTCCCAAATTTTTAAATGAAAATAAAGAACTCGATTCCAACAAGCAGAAAAGCAAAAAACCCTTAAACTCTAAGAAAACTTAAAATAAAGTATTTTGAAAAAGCTAGATTAATTTTAATTCAACAATTTAAACCAAATTTTCGCTTGTTTCGACCTAACAAGAGTTGGTTGAAGCTCTGCAAACAATATAAAATACAAGAAACTTAAAAAAAATATTCAACTCTTACCTGGAGTGGCAACATCTAATGTCTCAGAATCTGCCTGAGTATCCACGTGTTCGAAGCCATCGGGATCAAATTGATCATCAAGTTTGGTCTTTGCGGTACTTTCAGGTCGTCCGGGACTGTGTTTTTTTATTAAAAAGGCTCTAGGCATTCTATGAATATCTTAACAACCGCAAACCCGATTCTATTAGGAAGTATCGATTCTATTAGGAAATTCTCCAAACGCAAAATAACAACCATGTGCTCACACCGGGTATTCAGCTCCCGCGGGACCCGTCACTTTTCGAAGGAAGCTAGCTCTGATCTGAACTCTCGCAGTTGAGGCCGGGAAAATGCACCGATCCCTGTTGTCCAATCAGAGCCGTCGCTCTCGCTTATTGGCCGGCTTTAGGGAACTTCTTCGCTGATGGGGGATCTGGGATAGGGTTAGGGCGTATGTTTTTTACTCCCATCAGATATTAATTTAAGGACCCTGATTGTTGCTGGGAACGCAAGAATGATTGGCTGTCTATTAAACCGTCCGAAAGTAGGTCGAGGGATTGGGGAGAAATATTCACCCTAAATTATCTTAGGTTGTTTCTTTATAGGTTCGCACTCTATTTTGTATGGATAGGGGACTCAGAGGAAAATGCTAGACTTAGGGAAGGACTTGTTTCGACTTGTATTGAAAAATCCTTAACCTCAGTAAAGAGAGAAGAGGGACTGGAAAATGAGAATGATGATACTTCCGTATTATCCTGTCGACCGTGCCGAAAATGCATACAATACAAATGCTCCACATAAAAATAAACTCACTTTGGAACACTTTTTTCGTCCTCAAATTAACCCATTAATGCCCAACTTTTTATTTTTCTTAAATATTTGGTAAAAACATAGTAAATAGCCCCAAAACAACTGGAAAAATAGTGAAAAAAATTCCAGGTCAAAATTTTAATTTCTACACAGAAATTAAAAAACGTCCCTAAAAAGGGACGTCAGGCACGAATGCCCCCGTGTTTTTTTGTTATAGTAAACACATGGTAGAAAACTGTTTTAAAGCCTCAAACACATCTTCTTCTTTTTAAGTGCAGCAAAAGTGATCGGAACCATACTGTAACATAATTATAAACAAAAAATATTTATTATTTATCCAATTAACTGTAAAATTAACCTTAAAAAACGTAATTTGAGCACTTTTTATGCTCTAAAACACGTTTTTTCCTCCCAAATCTATGTTAATTGCAAATTAATTTAGATATTTAATTGAAAAAGGCATTCTTTGTTCATATGTTACCTAATATTAAGTACTAATTACTTTTACACACCTCAAATCCATCAGAATATCTCAATTTGTGAAGTTAAAGTCTTTCAAATGCCCATACTTTTTTCATTTTATTTAATTTTAAAGTGCGGAACACAAATTTCTCCCCAAAAACCAAGCATTAGTGGGATGTGAATTCGCAAGCCAGATGATATAGATTGATCTGCAGTATAGAACACAATGATTAGCGACATCTAATTAGAAAAAAAGCCGAAAATTTATCACAAAAGCGACTTTTTTGACAATTTTAATGACAAAAAGTCATTATAACTAATATTTATTAAACTTTAAATTAAAATTTAACCGGAATATATTTGCAAAAGTAATAAATATAGTAAAATGATTAACTTATTCCTTTTAATTAATGCAAATTAATTAATTTCTTATAATTTAAGACTTTTTATTCCATTTATTTATCAGAAATAACAGTATTTTCCCAAAAAATTAACAAAAATAATAAATTTATTAGCTAAAATAAAAGTAATTTAATTAAAATCAGTTATTTCATTCATTTCATAAGAATCGAACCCGTTTTTATGAAATAAATGAGGAAATAGTAGCATATAACTATGGGGAAAAACACGGTGGCATTCGTGCCTGACGTCCCTTTTTAGGGACGCTTTTCGAGGGTCCGAAAAATGGTCAAGATAAAATATTTTGGAAAAATAAAAAAACACCCCAACTGATTTAATGTATAAACAGTAATATATATCGGCATTGAACATTTTTTTAAATAACAACTAGGATTTTCATGCTTTTTCTTTTAAAATTTTTAAAAATGCACTTTTCTGAAAAATTCTATCTTCCAACTTTAAAAAAAGTGAAATTTTTTTAAAATTCTGCTTTCTTCTTGTGGTCTTTATGTTCTAGGAAGATCAAAGAAACATCAGTGCAAATTTTGATTCAAAGGAACAATTTTTGTAGAAACAGGAAGATTTTTAAAAAACGTCCCTAAAAAGGGACGTCAGGCAGTAATGGGTTAAGAACGATTCGGTTTTGTTAGGTAGAACACTTTATCACCTTTTAGTGTTACGAAGTGTACTGAATATGTTTGGAAAGTGTTAAAAATGTGTTCTTTCCCAAAATGTGCTATATAAATAGTATTGTGTGCTAGTTTCAGATAAGTGTTTCATAAATTCTAGGGGAAGTAGGGTACATCAAGACGAACAAGAATCGGATAGGTTAGGGGTCGCAAATGGGATTCAAGGGGTAAAAATCACGGGAGAAAATTAGCGAAAAACCATCGCATATCTGGGCAGAAAGCGATACAATTGTTCGATTCCGGCATTTATTACATTCAACCAATTAAAATGGT
This sequence comes from Tetragnatha versicolor, assembly GCA_024610705.1. Classification (NCBI taxonomy): domain Eukaryota; kingdom Metazoa; phylum Arthropoda; class Arachnida; order Araneae; family Tetragnathidae; genus Tetragnatha; species Tetragnatha versicolor. The sequence goes on along the minus strand of JANDEH010000010.1, from coordinate 51,055,516 downwards.
TTATGTAGGTGTAAAAATCAGATACAAGTGTTTATTCTAAACAAAAACAGACCTCCCAGAAGTTATGAAACACTTATCTGAAACACCCTGTATAAAAGATTATTATCTGAAGGAGCAGGGTATGAAACTCCAAAGTTTGACAAAATAACAAAATTTAATAGTCATGAAACATGGAAAATAAGATGGAGCTACGTCTTTATAAGTTGTACTTATTAATAAGGAGGAAAGAAGGCAGTTACAGTCGCTTACAATTATTTATGAACTATGCTTGCAAATAAACATATTCTGAAAAGAAATAGCAAACATCCTTTACACTATTTAATTTAATTTTTAAAACCAGTTTCTGCCTAAGCAAAAAATTTTAAAGGATTAACAAACCTATGTCATTTATCGAGAATAGTCAACACATTCTTGATAAAAAATTGATACTTAAGATATTCTTAAATTAATGTAGAAAGTCTTGATAATCATAACCCAACTTTTTAAACATAAGCTATACTAATTCCTAAGAGAGTTTATTAAAACACAAGAGGTAATTTAAACTTAAATCAACCAAATAAACCAAACCAAAAAAGAGTAATCAACCTTATAAATAAACCTAATATCAATGAGTAAAAATGTGTAACGCTTCATACTTTCAAGCATGATGAAGTCATTAAAAAGCTGTACGTTCACTGCTAAGTCTTCGGTTTATAAATGAAAATTTATTGAAATAAAAATTATTCGCTTGATAAAAATGGATGTTTTTTGTGTGTAAGATAAAAACTTTAATATTATTTGTAGCTGCTTGAAAAGTTAAGAAAATGATCAACACGCTTTATTTGTTTAATTTCTAAATTTTTCATGGAACTGCGTATGAAAGGCCCTACGACACTTAATTTTCCATGTTTCACCGACCATTACGCATAGCAATTTCTTCAAATATTGGAGATTCATACCCTACCCAGTTCCTCCAGGAACTATCATTTATAGGCTCCTTTTACAGGAAATCTAACCCCCATCCCTGAAGTAATGAGTGAGCGCATTGTTGTAGTCATAGGTTTAAAAGCATGGCGCTAAAGATTATAAACTTAAACGTGCGACACGTGTGTCTATAAAAAAATGTATGTTTATATCGGATACATATTTTGCATATATTCTGCCACACCTTACAGAAATTTAATTGTGTTTATTCATTTGGAATAAAGTTCTTTACTTCATTGCATTCAATTCATCTCAAATTTCGATATCATATGAATTTCAAACCAACTGAGAAAAAATAATATTTCCTCTACACTCCCAAATTCTACGAGCCTAACACTCTTGACCACAGTTACCGAAATACCTTTCAAGGCCATTCCTGGGGCTTTTCGCTCGCTATACAACCTGCAATCCCATCTATCAATGCGGGTTACAATATAGATAGTCTAACCAGCCCAGCTAACCATTGAACCGTCCCCCTTTTGAAAAAGAGTTTTCTAAAGGGAGTGTCCACCCCTATTGATGGACAGAGAAATCGGATTTTCCAAATTCCTAGGTTGATACAAAGGCCTGGGACCAGGGCCGGTTGACCAGCACCAGCCCCAAGGTCAAACTACCTTCCTAACCAAGTTCCAATACAACCAAACTTCACAGAAAAGTTTCCTGAACCCAGTATGTCACTACGAGAAAGGAGAAAGTGAGTAAACACAAAGCCTGTTGGGTTGATAGGAGGAATTTCGATACGCGAATTGTGATAAAAAGCCACTATTTATACATGGGTTAAATGAAATAATCATACTTTAAAATTGACGTTCTTTGTTTCACTCGAAATTAAGACAGTGCGATGGGAACTACTTTGTTAGTGACGTAGTAGTAGGTTCAACTTAAGTTGCTGTCTAGTATAACTATCTAGCAATACACTGCAAATGCGAGAAACACTTTTACAGATTTAATATTATTTGTAGCTGCTTGAAAAGTTAAGGAAATGATCAACACGCTTTATTTGTTTAATTTCTAAATTTTTCATAGAACTGCGTACGAAAGGCCCTACGACACTTAATTTTCCATGTTTCACCGACCATTACGTATAGTAATTTCTTCAAATATTGGAGATTCATACCCTACCCAGTTCCTCCAGGAACTATCATTTATAGGCTCCTTTTACCGGAAATCGAACCCTATAATACCGGAACCCCGAAGTAAACCCTATAATACCGGAACCCCGAAGTAAACCCTATAATAAGCACTTCTTATCAAAAGTGTTTATGTTGTGCGTGCATGCGATTACGTTGTAGAAAAAGATGTTAAAGTGTTGCTAAAAATTACGGAGACAAAAAAATTTGTTCCCATATAGTGTTTCGATCAAAATTTAAGAAACCCTTCAGATTCTAAACATATTTTTTCAACACTGTTTTTAGAACGCATTCCTGGTGTTAAAGTGTTTTACCTAACAACACAACTAGTGTTGTTAATTTCAAGATAAAAAAAATTGTTCTTAAATGTGTTTATTTTTGTGAGGAGCGTTTGCAGTGTATTTATAGTTAGGTCCCAGAATACAAGACATTTTTTAATTGAAATTAGCATGAGCTATGCTTTTTTCTTTTAAAATTTGAAAAAAAAAAAAGAAAAATTGAGTTAGTTTGAACACCGAGAGGAACAAGTGATCATGTGTAATGAGTTTACTATATTCGAGGTGAATATTTTTTAAGAACTTAAAAAAGTTGAAGAGTTTTTTAGTGAGTAAAGGGGATGAATTTTATGCGTTCAAATTTATAAACTGCCTTTGAAAGCCAAGGGAAGGTGGAATTTTTCATTTAAAGCACATATTGGTATGGAAAATTTGGTGACTGTGTCTCAAATTAACATATCTAATGTAGGGCTGAAAATGGTTTTGGTCAACTTTGAATGGACTGACCTAAATTTAACAGTGTACAGATCACAACAGATGTAAAAGAAATTTTCAAAAAGTGTAACTATGCCCTAATCTATTTGTCATAGAGAGAGAAAATACAAGTTGAGTGGTTGTTAAAACCGGGTGATTTCTTAAATGTCGCAAATCGTACCCTTTTTGTACTACTATTTGTAATTGAAGTAGTAACAGTTGACAAATTTTGTAATTGAAATGAACTATTAAATTAATTATGTGTCAGTAAATAAGGAATAATATTTTGAGAATAAAATGGGGTTTGGTAATTTTCTCTTAAAAATAGACGAAAAATTAGGAAACTGATGTGTGTATTGTTTTTAGCTTTCTATTTTTAACTATTGGATATGATAGAACCTTTTCCTACTTGCGACTATTTAGCAACGTTGAAATAAAAGTTTCCTTTTATTTGTCTGAGATAAGTTGAATTAAAGCTTCTTAATTGAGGAATTGTATAGGAAGCAACTAATTCAATTTTATTTAATCCAATAGTGGAAATTAGAAGACAAGTAATTGCGAACTGTACCAAGATAAAGGAGACAAAAAAGTCACCTTCAATTTCTTCATTTTTTTCTGGATAAATACCTCATACCTTTAGCAGTTTTTGGGAAAATAATCTTTAGAGCATGAAATAATAAAAGTTTTTTTGCTTTCTCAAGTGTAACTTTTATCTAGTTGTATTCATTAAAAAATCTTCCACACTATGTTTCACATAGTTTACAATTAAAATTTTATCAAAATAAGTATATTTTCGAGTGAAATTTCCTTAATTAAATTCTTAATTATATCGTGATTAAAAAAAATTGGTAAGTAATTTAGTTTTACACGGATAAAACGATCGCACGCGGTTAATCAATATTGTACTATCTCTTTCTCCAATAACAAAGAGGTTTAAAATGAGGGTATCCAAAATGTTTTAATTAGAGTATTTCAATTAAGTTCAAATTAAACTATTCGTAAATAAAAATTGAAAATTTACTGCTTTTGAATTATGCAAATATTATAGATTCTAGGGACTTATTGGGTTCATAGACTTTTCTCGCCATATTTTATTTGTTGTTTTTGTTTGTACCTCTTTGTGGCGTAGTGGTCTTTTTGTAACCTTGGCCATTGGAAATAAAAAAAAATATTTATGCCTAAGAAAAGAAATCGGGTTTAACCATAGCTCGGACTCCTTAGGATCCCTGCTAAAAGTCAGAAAAAAGGATGCAAGGCGAGAGACTTCTAATCTTACTGAAGCTTAGAATTTCCTTAAGCTGCGGTGAATAGTATTAGTTACAATAAAAGCGATAGCGCTACCTAGAATAAAATGAATAGGAAGACTAGAGTTAACCTCCGTTTTCACCAAACAAAATATAAAAGAAAGGGAATGAGTGCTGCATAGCGAAGGAAAAGTTTTTTACGAGAAAGTAGCGATGACTCCATAAAAAAGATAATTACTCTAAAACGATAAATTTTTATGGGATATAAGTATAGCACGTCTTAAAGATATTCTGTGATTTTTTTCAGTTTTTTAAGCACACAAATATTATTTTTCAATATTCTTGTCTTGCTTTTTTGTATTTATCTGTAGAGTTATGATTTTTAGTAGTGTACTACAACGTTCAATGTGATAAATAGGGCATTATTATTAATTCCCGAAGTGGAATAGGGCAATGTGATAAATTCAAAGGATTTTATCAATGAAATTAAATAATTTGCCTGCCGCATTATAAATAATGCCCAGTTAATCACTTTGGCCGTAACATACCATACAGGGTGTTTCAAAAGTCCGTTTCGCGATTTTTATTTGGAACCAACGTGTCCTAAGGTCACGGAAGTAAGGTCTATCCCTAGGTAAGTGACCCTGGAGACCCTGGAGACCCATTGAGATCATTCACAGCACCCCTAGCGGCGAAATAAAGAAGTTAAAATAATTAATTTAAAAACCAAAGAAGATAGAGCAAAAACCTCCATGAGAGTATTGTTGCCAACGTTATGAAAAACTCTTTGAAAAAAATTTCATCAAAATATCGTGAATATTCGCGGAGATATTAGCGTGTGAAATTAGCGGAGATATTATCTTTTTCAAACCTCACAAAAGAAAAAAAAGTTTGTTAATTTGCAAATTTTTAAGTGTAATTGTGTAGTTTTTTTGTAGTTGAATGAAGAAAGAATTTAATCAATGAATTTAAAAAACTGGCAAAGTGAACTTTTTCTTTTTTGAGGCCTGAAAAAGAGCTATTTTCACACGCTTATATCTCCGCGAATGTTCACGATATTTTGATGAAATTTTTTTCAGCGAGTTCTTTATATCGTTGGCAACACTACTCTAACTGCGGTTTATGCTCTATCTCCATTTGTTTTTAAATTAATTTTTTAACTCTTTTGCTTTGCCGCTAGAGGCGCTGTAAGTCATCTCAATGGATTCTTCAGGGTCTTTTACCTAGGGGTATACCTTACTTCCGTGACCCTAGGACACGTTGGTTCCAAATAAAAGCCGCGAAACGGACTTTTGAAACACCCTGTCTATATTCTGTTTGATTCTGTAATCTACTGCATATGCATGTCGTATGGATCTTGTCACGGTGTATGCTGTATTTTAATTTTCTATTTAAAATCACACAAAGCAGCAAATAAAAGTGTTTCTTATTACCCCCCACTCTCCCCTACTTTTTAAATTAGTTAAAGACTGATGCGCCCTCTATCATGTATCCCATGCGCCTTGTTTGGCGTATGGGATGATTGGTAGAGCCATGCTTGACCAAGTACGCGCCATGTTTAGCCCAAGCTCACGTCTTGGACACCACAATAGAGAACAGGTATTGCAGGATGCTTGATCCACCTAGATCCACCTGTAGAAGGGGATACACGTCCCCCTGCGAACAATAGAATTCCGTTCAATCCCCTCGTGCTATTGTTAGGGAGAAGGGGGTCGGGTCCCGACTGATCCATTGTATTCAACCCTTCAACCTGCTGGAAGTCTAGAAAGAGCTTGGGCTGGGCCGAACGACCTTTGTAGTGTTGACATTTGTTTGCTGAAGAAAATGCCAAACTTCCAAATAAAGTATACTTGTCTGCCCCTCACCTTGGCTCCTGTCGTGCCTGATGTCTGGTCTTCTGGGAACAATTTGAATCTGGAGTCACATTAGAAGAGAAAATTTATTTCAGGGAAAATGGGGTACTATACTCAACAGCAACGTTTCCTGAACCCAGTACGTCACTACACGGAAGTAGAAAGTGGGTAAACATACACACAAAGCCTGTTGGGTTGCTATTAGGAATTTCAGTACGCAAATCGTGATAAAAAGACACTATTTATATATGGGTTTAACTCAAAAATCGTATGTTTTTTAAAATTGGCGTTCTGCGTTTCACTCGACATTCAGACACCGCTATGGGAACTACTTTGTTTGTTAGTGACGTCGTAGGGTCTACTAACGTTGCTGTCTAGTATAGAAAAGTAAGGAGTGTAATAAGAAATATTTTTATTTGGTGCTTTGTGAGTAGGCCTAAAAATCTGATAAAAATCACAGAATTTATTTAAGACATAACTTTATAACCCATAAAAATTTTGTTTTTTAGAATGATTATTTTAGTGAAACATTTTCATTTAAAGTTGATGCCCGCAACTTTCAGTATTTTTAACATTGTGGTCGAAATGGGGTAGATAATCCCAAAATTTCAATTGGAGGTGTTAGATTGAGATCTGACCTACAAAACCAACCCGAGTTTAATTTAGTAGGAAAAAAATCTCTTGCGGGACTTTGCCTCGCAAAATGGGGCAAAGACCCTCACTTGTGAATCTTCGTACCCAAGTGAAATAAACATGGATAAACAGAATTTTTCATAATAAAACACTAGAAATAATCCTCTTAATATTGTTTTAATTTTTCTAAGTCAACCAGTAATATTAAACATAAATATAATCAATTTTAATGAAAATTGTCAACTTGTTGTAGCAACTCATTTCAAATAGCCCAATATCTTTCAAAAGGGAGAAAGGGTGGTTTCAGTTAGATGGTTGACATCTCGGAAATCTTTATTCAACTTTTTAGAGATTCTGTAGGTTTTAATTTCCTTTTGGGGTGAATTCCCAAAGTTTTGAAGCTGCGGGTATTTGCTCCAAAACACCTGTGGGTATTTGCCCCGTTTAACTTTATTTTGAAAAACAAACTTATATATTTTTAGAGACATGTTCTTACGAAACGAAACTAAAGTTAAAGTGCTTTAATACATAGGGTTATTTGTTGGTATTTCTCCTCAAGCCCTATTTTATGTAGCGTTAAAGTAAAAGATCATAAAAATTACATCTAAATGATGAAAAACAAACAGCATTTTTAAACTCATGAGTGACTTAAGGGTACGAACTTTTATCGAACAATGGGTCACAATGAGACAAACCAACCACTTGGTAATCAACTTATGAATCGATTATTAACAATTAAAAATCGCGGTGCGTGGTTTTGCCTCGTGCGGGTGTTTACCCCTACCTACCCTATTATAAAGTGTGAGATGCAGGGTTGGCTGGATTGGACCCAATTGGGTTGGACCCAGTTTTTTCAAAAAACCCCATGTGAAAAAACCCACATTTTTGACCCATTTTTGGGTTTTTTCAAGAAAAATCAAGATTATGGCAGTTCCTTCAAAATTTAATGTGTTTTTTTTCAAAGTTTAGGTTATTTTTTAAATTTTAATGGGTTTTTTCAAAATTTAAACTAGGTTTTAAAAATTAAGTGGTGTTTTTTTAATTTCAGGGAGTTTTTTCAAAGTTAAATAGGTTCTTTCATTATTCAGTGGGTTTTTCATTATTGAATGGGGTTTTTTTCAAAATTTAGGACGTTTAAAGTTCAAACTAGATATAAAAATAAGGATGATTTTTTAATATCAGTGGGTTTTTTCAAAGTTGAATAGATTTCTTTCAATATTGAATGTTTTTTTTTCAAAGTTTAGGATATTTTTTAAAATTTAGTGTGTTCTTCAAAATTTAAACCTGGTGTCAGTAAATAAATGGTGTTTTTACAATTTCAGTGGGTTTTTTCAAAGTATAAAAACTTTGAAAAACCCACTTAACTGTGGAAAAACTGACATTATTTTGACAGAACACATTTAACATAGAAAGAACTCACTAAAATTTGAAAAACCCACTTAGTTTATAGGAGAAAACCACATAATTTTGAAAAAACCCACATTTTTCCGAAAAAACCCAGTTTTATATGGGTTTTTTCAGGGTTTTATTGAAAAAACCCGAAAAAACCCAACCCACTTGGGTTTTTAAAAAAAAACCCGGGTTTTTGCCAACCCTGGTGAGATGTCAATGCCTTTAGAGATTTTTTTACCTATTTAGTAAATATTTTGACTAAGTTCCAAAGCCATCCCTTTCTTACTTTGTTTACTCCTGTTACCACCTTCGCCCATGAAGTGGGGTGGCCGCTGAAGAGAAGTTTTATTATACTATAGAACCTCTGTATTCGACTGACCACACCAGATATCCATCTTATAGAAATCAGCAACACTGGTCCGAGGCCCTAGTGACAGCGGCGTTTTCTGTGAAATCCTGTTGTGTGGTCAATTGCAGACTCTCGAGGCTAACAGGCAAAACTCTTTTAACCCTTTAGTCCTAGGTCGCCCGAGATTACCCGTGAATCTTTTGGGAAACGTTGGGCGGTTAGGGCTGAAACTGAATCCTACAATCCTCCCCAAATCCTTCTTGCCCTTATCCCCTTGTCACAAGGATATAAAAGAAGGGAACAATGGGGACAGTTTCCCATTTTGATCTTTGAAAACCTACCTGTTCGTGTTCAGACCATGCCCCATGCTAGCCTTTAAAGAATGCGTTTCAACTGGTGGTTTACACGGGCGGCCTTCACGGTTCGAAAAGTGCGAAATCAAAAGTAGGGGAAAGTGGGGTAATAAGGAGTTGAGGGAAAAAGAAACATTTAATTTCCAGCTTTGTGTGGGGGAATAAAATTCTGCAAACAATCACAAAATATCTTCAAGACACAATTTATAACCCACTAAAATTTTATCGTTTTAGAATGATTATTTCAGTGAAAAATTCTCGTCTGAACTCATCAGGTCAGCAAAATCATCCACCTAAAGTCGTGCTTTTTCAACTATTTCAATTTATCTTGTTTTTGCTATTAAACTCTTGTAAAATATTAATAAAGAACTTTTAAGGAGGTTAAAAGGGCTATATAATTCACCTTTTGTTCTTCAATTTAGGGTTGTGAATACCGTTTGAATTACTTCTTATTTATTTGCAGTTATTATGTGGTTTTGAGCGATGTTTTAATTTTTTCAATTATCCAATTTTTTAAATAATTTTTATTAATTAGCGGATCATTCTTAAAAGTGCCCCGTATTATTACCCCATTTATACAAAATTATGGGGTAATAAGAAACACTAGAATTTTATCCATGAAAATTAATTTATCGAATTTTTCCCTTTATTACATTAATATTTTATTGTTCTTATTTAATTTATGAAGTTAAAATTTTAAATTCAATTAAGTTTATTTTTACTTAATTTTCCTGATAAAGGTGGGTTGAAAGATAACTTTTACTCACCACTTCAAAGTTTATTGAAAAATTTATAAATACTTCCATCGAAAAACTCCTTTTACTTAAATAGTTCATCTTTTTTCAAAGAAAGCTAATAATAATGCAAAAAATTAGCTTCATAAACTTAAAGGAGAATCTTGAGAAATTTTTAATGTTTCTTATTACCCCATTTGATTCCTATTACCCCACTCTCCCCTATTTTTGATGATTTCCGATAGAGTAAATAGCGTAGATTTCAAAAATGGCCGAAAAAATTTCAAAATTGTCATTATTTAAGTCATTAAGTTATTTACTAAGGAAAAACCGTTTGAATTACTTTTTTTTGCATTTGTTATGTGGTTTTGAGCGATGTTTTAATTTTTTCGATTATCCAATTTTTGAAATAATGTTTATTAATTAGCGGAATTTTTTTTTAAATTTAGTGGAATATTCGTATTCAGCACTGAAAAATAGACTATAAACATGTATCATAAGCCTCGATTAGTACTATAAATTATATTTTTGAAATTTTTTTTTCGGTCATTTAAAAAAATCCCGATTTTTAAAAAATGCTCAACATTTGCAGAGTGGGAACAACGGGTTTTGAAATCTACACTACTAACTTATCAGAAACCATCAAAAAACATTTGATGTTGGAATCAATTGGAATCAATTGATCACCCATTGGAATCAATAGTAATCTCGGGCGGCTTAGGATTGAAAGGGTTAAAGAGGTAAATAGGGTAGTTTTATTTGTTTTCTATAAAAACTCCACCACGACCTATTTACTGGTAAATCATGTTTTCAGAGGGTTCAACGTCCAGCTATGTCAATAGGCCTGCACCCGGCGCATAGAGATTTTCTTAGTTTTCCCCTTGGATAGTTTTCCTTAAACCTACAAAGGTTCTCAAAATGAGTTAAAACCCTACTTTAACAAGTCATATTTCAATATTTTTTTGGGGGAGGACCTCCATAACCCCCAGATGTACCTTAAGAGGAACTTTCCTGATATTTTTTTGAAAATTCCAAACAGTCGAAGGAGATGGTCTGGAAAAGTGCCCCCCCCTGGAGCCATGATGGATCCGCGTCTGCGACTGGACATAAGCTAAGTAACCAGGCCCGTAGCTACGGGGGGGCCAGGGGGGGCTGAGCCCCCCCCTGGCATCTTCATTTGCCCCCCCTAGAAAATTTTCACAAATTCTATCCACAAGCACAGCCATGGGGGCAGGGGGGGGCGGCAGCTTCCCCCTTCTTCTTTATTTCCTTCTAGCTAAGTTAAGACCCAGTTTTATAGGGTCAAATTTTCAAAATTTTTTCTGGGGGAGGGCCCCCATACCCCCCATTTGTATTTAAATCTTTATTATTCACAATTTGTTTTATAACAACTTCATCAAAATCTAAATTCTACTTTAAAATATGTCCGAACTTCGGTCTATAAGTATCAAAAGCAGTTTAAAACACTGTGTTTAGGTTCAAGTTTCCCAAAATTTTCTGGGGGAGGACCCCCAGACCCCCCTTTCACACTTGTTTCCCCCATTATTACAAAGAAAAGTGTTTTTATATTAATACAAGAACAGATCACACGAATTAATGAAGTTCTCTTAGATGAAAATTCAACCCAAAAATGTACTACAATGTACAAACTACATTAAATCTATTAAATATGCATGGGGGGATGACTAATATTTTTAGACCCCTAACCGAAATAAACTTCTATACACTGTAGAACTGACTGAAAAGGGAGGTTAGGTTGACACCCTTTATAAAATTATGTCTATTTAAAGTTTAACAAGGGGTGATCCACCTCGATTTTCGAGTTTCCTTTTCAAATATGGAATCTGGAGCTTTACATGGAGCAGTTCCTTCTACACTTTAACCCAAAGAATCCAAAAATGGGCTGAAACTACTTTAAGCTTCAAATTTCTAAAATTTAAAAAGGAAAACTTAAGAAAACAGAAAAGGTAAAACTAGAAAAAATTAGGACTCCTCCTCCCGAAACAAAAGTATTATAAAGCTCCTTAGGCCTGAGGGTATGGATTTCGTCCCCTAGTCAAACAGTTGAACCTACGCCTTATGATACCTCCTGAAAACTAAAACCCCCTTGCCCCCCCTGAAAAAGTGGGCGCCCCACCAAAGGGATATTCCTGGCTACGGGCCTGTAAGTAACTCCCGTAGCACAGCTCGTTATCGAAATACCTCAACTTTACGAAACTGCAGCTAGAAGTAATCGACATTTGACCATACATGACGAAATTTGGACAAATTTCGGATGTGCTCCGAATAACTGGAGAGTGGAGATGAATACTTAACGATCTCATTATATAATAAATGAGGGTGGAAGCTTATTCCGAACCAAGACATTTTGAAAAGGTATTCAAACTATCTACGCATAGAAAACAAAATAACTATCGGGGCAATTTTGAAAGCAAATGAAAAAGCAATATAAAAAAACGAATGGAAAAGTAAATTTCTTTTAGCGCCATCTCTCGGTTGCCTTCGTAACTGTTTTCGTCAATATCCATTAGGGTGAAATTATCCAGAAATTTTTTTTTGCGAATTTGAAAACCGTCACCCTCTACTTTTTTTATAAATGCCTTGACTTATTCAAATATATAATTATATCCCTCTATAATGATATTAACCTGTGCAAAATCTTAGTTAAAGATGGTCAATGTGTCTCTTTTTGTCTCTTTTACGACAGAATTTTTTTCTCTTTGCGAATTGGAAAACGCATACCCTCTACTTTTTTATAAATGCCTTGACCTATTCAGATATAAAATCCCATTCCTCTACGATAATATTAATCCTTGCCGAATCTCAATTGAAGATGGTCAAACAAGCTAAATTACCGGCACGCACTCACTTATATACTCACCGCTTATACCGCTCATTAATCGGTCTGAATTGTCGTCTACCGCTTTAGTTAAACTTCACGAATGTTAAAAAACAGCACCTCAAAAATTTTTCGATTACTTGATAACTTAGAACCAGTAATCTAGTGAATAGAGTCGCCAACTAGTAAATTGGTTTACCTTCACTTCGCTAATTTCGTTTAAAAGCGGTAGACGACATTTCAGACCGATTAATATTACATTTCAATGCCAAAAATATAAATATGCATAAAAAAACCTGAAAAAAAGAAAAAAAGTGCTGAGTATAAGCGGGCGCGTGCCGGTAATTTCGCTTGTTTGACCATCTTCAATTTGAGATTCGGCACGGGTTAATATTATCGTAGAGGGATGCGATTTTATATCTGGATAGGTCAAGGCATTTATAAAAAAAGTAGAGGGTATGCGTTTTCTAATTCGCAAAGAGAAAAAATTCTGTCGTAAAAGAGACATATTGACCATCTTCAACTAAGATTTTGCACAGGTTAATATCATCGTAGAGCAGGGGTCGGCAACCTGCGGCTTGCGAGCCGCATGCGGCTCTTTCGATGTAAAGTTGCGGCTCTCCAGTTCCATACGAAAAACTTAATAGTTTACTAATCAAATCTTTTAAAAAATCAGAAAATATATTTTTAAGTTCTCAAGATGAGTCAAAATCAAAACTCTACTTTTAAGGATAAGAATTCCATATAATTTCTGGGGAAGAATTCCTTAACACTCCTAAAAATTTTGGGAATATGTGCTGATTTTCCTTGAAAATTCTGTGACTTTTTCGAGTGATCCTTATTTGGTCGTTATAGAAGTTCTAAAAACTAATTAAAACACTATTTTTAGGGACAAATTTCCAAAATTTTTCTGAAGTGGAATCCACAACTCCCTCGAAATTTTGCTGTTTATTATAAATATATACTATTTTTCCTTGAAAATTATGCCTCTTAAATAATGAGAGGTGCTCTTAGGAAGGAATCGAAAAAGGCAAAAATGAGCTAAAACGCGATTTTGAAGGGGATGTTTCCAAAATTTTTTCTGGGGGAGGACCCCCCAGACCCTCTTATTTTTCCAGGAATTCACGTCGTTTCTACAAAATTTGGAAATTAAGTTCACTAAAATTAATTTACAATGTGGTACGTAAGTCATGTAAAACTTGATGTAAAAAAGTACCCTACCCGAAAGGAGGAAATAGTGATTTTAGTTGGGGAGCATTTTTACCCAACAGAAAAAATTTTGGGTAAAAATACTCCCCAACTAAAATCACCCTCCCAATCTAAAATCATATACAGGGTGTCCCACGAGAAGTGGCCCAACCCTTTAACTTTTGAACCCCTACAGATATAGTCATGAAAGTGGGGTCTAGGTATAGTAAAGTGACCATGCCCTATCCGATGAGATATTTTTCAACGCCCTCTAGCGGAAAATTTAGGAGTTATAATTTTTATTTTAAAAACTGTGTGAGGTATGTGAAAAAAGTCAATGACTAAGTTGTAGAGCATCTTCGATTTAGTAGGAAAAGACACCTTAAGCAGAAAAATATCTTGAATAAAATCCCTAAAACGCACGCTCAAATAGGTTGAATTTACGTAGATTTTACGTCTTAAAACGCTCCTCATGAGGCGAAAATGAGAAATTTTCAATTTAATGAACTAAGAATGCTTTTAGTCATTTACTTAAATCATAAAAATAAAAATTTCTCATTTTCACCTCGTGAGGGGCGTCTTAAGACGTAAAAACTACGTGAATTCAACCTAATTGAGCTTGCGTTTTAGGGGTTTTATTCAAGATATTTTTCTGCTTAAGGTGTCTTTTCCTACTAAATCGATGATGCTCTACAACTTAGTCATTGACTTTTTTCACATACCTCACACAGTTTTTAAAATAAAAATTATAACTCCTAAATTTTCCGGTAGAGGGCGTTGAAAGTTATCTCATCGGATAGGGCATGGTCACTTTACTATACCTAGACCCCACTTTCATGACTATATCTGTAGGGGTTCAAAAGTTAAAGGGTTGGGCCACTTCTCGTGGGACACCCTGTATATATTACTCATATACACTGAAATACATATACTCATATACATTGAAGCAAAAAATAAATTAGTGGCTCTTTAAAAACTGGAAAATTTCGTAAACTGTTACTTTTGGATCTTCCGTTTCAATAGGTTGCCGACCCCTGTCGTAGAGGGATTAATTTTTTATCTGAATAGGTCAAGGCATTTATAAAAAAAGTAGAGGGTGACCGTTTTCAAATTGGCAATAAAAAATTTTTCTGGGACACCCTAATATCTGTGGTATAGTTAGTAGTTTATATGCGGCCGGTTGTGGCTCATCCTGATTTTTGATCCATTCATGGAATATTTTAAATCGCGCCATAAATGAACTAGAAACTAAACTGTATATATTTTCAGTGGTGGTCCCAGGGAAAGGATTTAAGGACCATCCCCCACCCGAGAACCCCTAAAAATAAGCTTAACTTTTGGGGCATGTTAGATTCCAAAAATTTCTGGGGAGGATCCCCAAACCATGCTACTGTTTACAGAGGGTTGACGATATAGATACTTTTTTTAGTTGTTTTATAAGATAGAAAAAACTTCCGTTTTTCATTTATGGGCGTATACCCGTAAATTTTTCATGGTGATGGTGTAGTCAGGAGTTGGGGGAAATTAACTCCCGGTGACTAGAGGATAGTGCAGCCTGCTCTGTTTGGTTGGTTGACATTTTTCTTGGAAAATATAAAGCTTTTTTATTATAACATAATAACCGGGGATGGAACAGAGGAACTACCGCATGCTAAGCGAGCCTCCTAACACTGCTACAGTGGAGATTTAGTAATTTTAAAACCTATTATAAAATATCCCTTTTATTATGGGTTAATTTTCGACTCAGGTGCAGTGTTGCGGATTGCGAAAAGTTGGCACCCCCTTGGCACCCTGCCTCTTATCTCCAGTTGTAATCTATAGAAAAGGATTGGCACCCTAGCCTCTTACCTCCAGTTGTAATCTATAGAAAAGGATTGACACCCTAGCCTATTATCTCCAGTTGTAATCTATAGAAAAGGATTGGCACCCTAGCCTCTTTTCGCCAGTTGTAATCTATAGAAAAGGATTGGCACCCTAGCCTCTTATCTCCAGTTGTAATCCATAGAAAAGGATTGGCACCCTAGACCCTTATCTCCAGTTGTAATCTATAGAAAAGGATTGGCACCCTAGCCTCTCATCTCCAAATCTATAGAAAAGGAGAAAAACTATTTTCAAAGTAAAATTTCACCAGAAATTTTCTGAAGACAAATCCCGGACACACATAGAGCTGTACCTGATGCCACATTTTGATTTCGAGAATATTGGGCTCCTCTTAAATTAAAATCTCACATAGGCATCCTGCGAAAAGCGGAGGGGCCGGTGAAACGACCCCTGTCTCCAGTCTCCCATCACCTGGCCCGCTCGTGTCGGGGCCTCGGGTGAGCTTGCGCAAATCTCGCGTTTGATTTCCCTTATTAGCTCCGGATTCAGGTCATTCCCTGAATAAGGAATTCCGAGGAGTCTCGCTTAAATCATTAGCTAAGTCCATCAGCACGCAATTTCCGAAATGGTGAGCTAAACCGGAAGCCTCTCTCTGTTTGGGAGCTCAGGTGGACGGCTTTTTACCTTCGTGGAAAAATGTCAGCGAAAGAGGACAGGTGCGGTATAGAGCCTGTTTGGATGAACGTAGGTATAATCGCTGTTGCTTGTGTGGGGTTGTTTTCTGTTTGAAAAAACGTTCAGGGGCTTAATTTGAGTATAAAGTCAAATTAACATTAAAATTGTTGGATGGAGGTAATTTCATTTGTGGGGAATTTTTTTCTTTTCAAGTCTATCTATAAAGAATTCTTGGAAAATATATCTTAAAAGTATGTGGCTTTTGAGCTTATTTTGTTAATTAAATTCGTAAGACAGTTTAACTTATAGGTTTTTCTACATCAACTTGAATTCGGGCCAAAAGAAAGCGAGAACATTTCTAAATCAGCTGAATGCTTTCAACCCCCAAAAATATTTGTTACTTATATATATGTTACAGTTAATATTCATAATCTGGTAATGTTCGGAATACCTAGGTAAAGTATGAAATACTTTGTACTTTACCTTAGGTAATTCTCATTTTACCTTAGTTTTTCTGAACATTGCCGAATTTCGGACATTAACTGCAACATATGTTAAACTAATGAATTCTTCTTTACTTAACACAAATCGCATTAATAATATTTCGCAGCATAAGTTTTATTAGCTTAGACCTAACTAATTCAAACTCTTCAAAACAAAAAAAACAATCTAATCCTAACTAATTAAATAAACTCTATAGAATGTTTTAGCTAGCCCTTCAACCCTTTGACTTATCATCACCCTTTGATCAGACAAATACCTTTCACTTGTCCATACTAAGTTTTGAAATTTATTCTTTTAGATGTGATTTTATTAAATCTAAATTCTTTAAGGGGAAGAATTCACGGAAAAAATACGCTTTCAAGGCATGTGCAAAATTTTCGTCAAAATACGAAACAAAATTAGTGTAAACAGACGATTGTTTACAAAAAAAAGATTTGTTGAGAAAGTAGTAACGCTTGCAATTTGCACTTTATTGTAAACTTTACAATATACTGCAAGCGTTACACTACTTTCTCAACAAATCTTTCTTTATGAATATGCTGAACCCCACATTCGTTCATTAAATAAACACAGACACTCTATTGAGAACAACCATACGAACAACAAGTGTGCAGGACCAGTGGTGTAGCCAGAAAAAAACTTCGAAGGAGGATGTTGATTTTTCGGGAGGGGATATGGGGTATTTTTAGTGGTTTTCTATGGTCAAATAAGAAATTTTCTGAGTTTCGGGGGGGGTATATCCCCGAATCCCCCCCTCAGGGTACGCCCGTGGTACAGGTGATGTTTGCAGTGGTGTTTAAATCTAAACTTAAAGGGCCGGAACCCCTTTGGAACATTCCATTCGAACAAGTGACTCTCATTTCCGGTGGAGTGCTCCCCCCTTTTCAAGAGCCCCCAACAGGTCCCACCTGTCTCACTCTTTTGGGGGAGAAGAGTAGACGAGCGTCTAGAACCCACCCCGGGAGAAAAGTACCATCGTTACGCGCATGCGCTTTGATGTGTTATATAAGTCAAAATCTGGGGAATTCGCCCCTTATATCACATTTTATCGTATTATAATTTAAGGGGAAGAAAAATATTAATGTAGTGATGTACTAAAAAAAACTTTGAGCACCAAAAAACAGTAAATTTATTAATTAAATATTATTTTATTATTATTAAATATAATTAAGTATTAAAAATAAATATTATTTTAAAGAGCTGATTTCACGTTAGCAACTAGATAGCATCTGTTTACATTCAAATTCAACCACAAATTAAAATTTCCATTTTTCCCGAATTTTAAAATGCGGTGGCTGAAGGTACAACCATGGTACAACCGTCCTTAGGTACAGCACTCTCCCCTATAAAATTCAAATTTGTTTTTCTGCTTAAATAGTGTTTCGATAATGCTATATGCTTGTCCTGTTTTTGAATATACTTCCCTTATTCTAAATTAGTAAACAGTTTTACTGGGAATACTTAAAAAATCAGAAATGAAATAAAATATCTCACGCTACATAGAAAAATACAGGGTTGGAAAAGACCCGGTTTAAAAAAAACGAGTTTATTTGTTTTTTTTGTTTAAATCAGGTTTTTTGGTTTAAGCCAAGTTTTTTTAGAATTTTTTTTCAGAATAAGTTATTTTAGCAGTGATGTTTGAAATTGAGTTGCAAATTAGACATTTATTTCAGGGAAAGTTTATAATTGATAAATAATTTGTATATTTCTATTAATTAATTTAATTAGTTAATTAAAATTAATTTGTCTTAAAAATAATTTTTGTTTTTAAAATATTCCAATTTGAATATCTAATATTATTGTAGTGAATAAAAATCCGTGTTAAGTTATCTTGGATAAATGGTTGAAATAATCATATTATTTATCAAAAGTTAATTTATGAACTTGAGAAATTTCTTTAGAAAGAGAAAATTTTATTTTTTAAATAAGAAGTAAAAGTGAAATGTGTAAACAACTAATGTTAATTGAAATTGGATAATTGATTGAGATAATTAATTTGATTAATTATTCAATGGTAAAATAATCAAATTAATTATCTTAATTATATGGATTAATTTATGAACTTAAGAAATTTCTTTAGAAAGAGAAATTAAATTTGTTAAATAAATAAAAGTAAAATGTAAGCAACTAATGTTAATTGAAATTGGATAAATGATTGAGATAATTAATCTGATTAAGGAAATCAACAGTTTTTATTAATTTAGTAAAAAAACCCAACTGGTTTTTATCTGTTTATAAACAAACCAACTGGTTTTTAGCTTTTATCATTAAAGAAATCAACGGTTTTTATTAATTTAGGAAAAAAATCAACTGGTTTTTATGACTGACAAATACGACAACTTGGTTTTATCAATTAATTAAAATCCAAGCCATCATTTATCAGTGAAAAACAGATCTTTTGTGTATCTTTAGTTTCTCTGAAATAATGCTTTATTTTAAAGGAAATTAATAAATAAACTATATCTTGCAACATATAATAAGTTTAACTTAAGCATTTAAGGTTAAGTTTAGAGGGAATTCAATAATTAGCACCATTAAATTAAAAGATTTCTGATTTTTAGTCACCTTAAAATGCATCTGACCTTTTTATTTTGTGCAAAAGATTATACTTAATAACACTTTCTTTAAAAAAAATCCTGAAAATATTTTATAATTTCTAAAAAAACCAAGTGGTTTTTTTTGGTAAAAAAATATTTCGTCTAAACCAATTGGTTTAAACCGTGCCAATCCTGGAAAAATAGTTGATGAAAAATATAAAAAAGGACCAAAAATATTACTTGAGCACATTTATTAATCGCAGAACCAAAAATCAGTTATAAAAATAAGAAAATTATCATCAATTATGCATACATTACGGGAAACACATACTAAATCCGTGTTGTTCGCTCCTTTTTTTATGGCGTTTGATAAAATTTTAATTATTTGGCCGTGTGTTAATAGAATTACGCCCAGTTAATTGCGAAGTCCCGGGATGGGCCATGGCAAGGTGGGTCACCCTTCCATCCCACCCTCACTTCACGCACGATCACGAAGGTTGCTTTCGACTTTTCCACGACCAGGCGCATGCGCGTAACGCTGGTACTTTTCTCCCGGAGTGGGTTCTAGACGCTCGTGAAGAACACGAAGGAGGGGAGAGAAGATTCCCCATTCATAAGGGGGAGGGACTGAAATACGTGTTCAATGTGCACTGGAGAGTTGAGACCATGTGAATCGGTTCTAGAATTGACCAGAGGTCTCCAATCGACACTATGGCCCGCCTCCTCCTAAACTTTGACTGGAATGTATGCAGTAGCAGCAATACATGGCTAGTGAAACCACCGTCACGTGACCATTGCTAACCGCCGTGGTGGCAGCTAGCTGAATTTATGGGGAATTTTTCATTGAATTCTCGAAGTCAAACTCTAACATAATGAAATAAATCAGTGTTTCCCAACCTTTTTCGGTCCATGCCCCACCAAAGCCTTTCAAAATTTTCCATGCCCCCCTGGTCTCAGTGGCATATATAGAAATATATTTTGAGGGGGAGCCAAAATTATTTCTTAGCCCGTCCCCCTATGCATATATTTAATAAGTATAATGAAGCTTTTCAGAACATTTTTAGGTAGAATTTGCATGCTAAAGAACTAAATAAAGTTATGAGTAATTAAGTTCTAAGTACCAAGGGCCTCAATTTCTCAGGAACCACACCCCCTCTGCCATGAGTCCTTATGGAGCTTGGGTATATCAAAAGTGGCACACGACAACAACAACCAAGGGGGGTCTGGGGGGTCCTCCCCCAGGAAAATTTTCGGAAATTTGACTCTAGGAAACATGTTTTTAACTAGTTTGGTAACCCTAGTTGGGAAATTTAGGATATAAATTTTTAGGTAAGATTTGCATTTTGATGAACCTAATGTAAAAAAAGTTTCAAATATAAGCGTTCTAAAAACAAAGAGATCTTGGGTCATCCCCCAGAAAAGGTTTGAAATTAGATTCTAAAAACAGGGTTTCAACTTGCTTTTGATACATACTGGTCCAGATTTCAGACATAACATTCTCAGATAGGATAATAGGATCAGATTTTGATAAACTTCTTTTTAAAAAGATTTTTTTAATTTTCCCCCTGGATTGGCTCCACTGGGGGGCAATTTGGTTGAAAATTTTCAAATTTCCCCCCTAGAAAATGATATTGCCCCCCGGTGGGGCGTGCGCCCCACGTTGGGAAACACTGAAATAAATATTTATAATATACAGGGTGTATCTGAAATGGTGCAACAAACTTTCAGGGATGATAGTACTCATCAAGACGAACAAGAATCGCTATAGAAAGGGGGTCCCAGACCAAATCCCAGGGAGTTAAAAATGGAGCGACACCCCAAAAAATCATTGAAAAATTCAATTTGCAGAAGAACTACTATTGGTAAAAACTTAATTATGGTCTAAAAAATTGTGGTTTATTATGATCTTTAAAATTACTTCAAAAGTCTTCACTTTAAAATTTTTTTATTATGAAAAAAGTTAAAAAACACAAAAAATGTGAAAACTTTGCCAAAACCTTATTTTGTATTTCGAAATCCTTTCTTTTGATTTGATAATCTGAAAGATCATAGTTGAAAATCCTTAAGTCCAAAGTTTCACGTAAATACAATCAATATTAAACGCTTGAGATCCTTTTAAAGTTTGTTTTTTGGGTGCGCAAGCAGTTTTTTAGAGCTGTTTCCAGAACAGCTGTTAGCGCACGCAAAAAACAAACTTTAAAAGGATCTCAAGCGTTTAATATTGATTGTATTTACGTGAAACTTAGGACTTAAGGGTTTTCAACTATGATCTTTTAGATTATCAAATCAAAAGAAAGGATTTTGAAATACAAAATAAGGTTTTGGCAGAGTTTTCACATTTTTTGTGTTTTTTAACTTTTTTCATAATAAAACAAATTTTAAAGTGAAGACTTTTGAGGTAATTTTAAAGATCATATTTAACCACAATTTTTGAGACCATAAATAAGTTTTTACCAATAGTAGTTCTTCTACAAATTGAATTTTTCAATGATTTTTTCGGGGTGTCGCTCCATTTTTAACTCCCTGGGATTTGGTCTGGGACCCCCTTTCTATACCGATTCTTGTTCGTCTTGATGAGTACTATCATCCCTGAAAGTTTGTTGCACCATTTCAGATACACCCTGTATAAGGCGACTCGAAGCGAGGTTACATAATGTTAGAGGTTGTAGGAGTAGGAGACAACAAGGGGGATTGGAGACGCACCCGTAACAACCTGGAGGGTCTTATAAAGGGATAAGGGATATTGTAAAATTTGAGTTGAGTAAACCAGCGGAATTCGACTCTAAACCTTTAAATATTAGATTAAAACATACGAAATCGTTGCTGAAATTTCAGCAAATGGCTTAACCCCCTGTCACAACGTAATTTTTAAATCTTAAAGGCTTATTCATTATCATTATTTTTCCATTTTTAGTCAATTTTCAACTTTTTAGCATAATGAATTTCGATCAAATTTGAGATAAAAATTTGAAAATTAGCAAATTACTTATGTATGTTGTCAGAGTATATCCCCACTAAAAATAATCTGAAGATTTTCTTCAGAAAAAGCCACTTTCTACAGAAATTCTACAAAAATTGTAAGATATTTTGCAGATTTTGCTTTGTCTTTAAACTATCTTCAGAATTTTTGAAGACAACTAACAGACATTTCGCAGACATAGCATTAACTTTAAATTGTCTTCAGAATTTTTGCAGACAATTTACAGATGTTTTAAAGAAAAGATGTATCTTCAGAAATTTTTAAGACGGTTATTCAGACATTTTTCAGATTGAACAGAATCTTCAAATTGTCTTCAAAATATATTAAACTTTACAAA
Source organism: Tetragnatha versicolor (assembly GCA_024610705.1). NCBI lineage: Eukaryota > Metazoa > Arthropoda > Arachnida > Araneae > Tetragnathidae > Tetragnatha > Tetragnatha versicolor. The sequence continues at coordinate 51,033,235 of JANDEH010000010.1, read as the reverse complement.
ATTTTATCATTTTACGTACAGAATGAATAAAACTGATATCGAATGCCTTGTAATCGATTTCAAAAGAAACTAAATCTTAAAAGAATCGATTCCTAGAACTCGATCAAAGTTTTAATATTGTACGGTTAATTTAAAATTTTAATTATTTTAAGATTGTATTTGTGATGTTAATATTTCATAGCGAGAAAACTACTTTTTCATTTAAATCTGACTTCATATGAGAGAATTAGGTAATCAAATCTTCGGGAACCGAATCGACATCAGAGATCAAACGAATCGAATCTAACCTAGAGAATCGATTGCAGAATCGAATCGATAGAACAATGTTTACGTTTTGTTTTCAACACTAGTTGCGTGCCTGAATGAATGCTGATTTGAATTATGAATTTTCCTGATATAACTATGGGGCTACCTAACAATATGGTATGATTTAATTTACCAAATGTCCTTTATTTATATTGTAGTTGAAAATTTTATTTGTTCAAAGATGTAAGACTACTGCAAAGTGCAAACGCAAGCATATGTTAGAAGGTTGCATGTGGGAAGTAGGCTTAGGCCTTAGGCTTAAGATTTAGTAGTCTTAAGATTTTCTTCAGAAAAAAATCTGCAGTTATTTGGGCCCTTCTTTCTGAAGAAATTCTTTAGAAACCATAATCTAAAGATTTTCTTAAGAACGTTATCTTAAGATTTTCTTCAGAATGAAGGGGTCCTCTGCAGATTTTTTTTGAAGAAAAACTGCAGAATTTTTTTAGTGGGGATCCTTCATAGCACATTTCATCAAAATTGGAAGGGATGCGATCAGAAATTTATCATCATTATTATTATTTTGATCGATCTGACCTGGAATGTCTCAAGGACGTTAGAGCGTTCGAGATATCTCCAAGTTGTACTGTATTGAAATAGAATGAGAAAGGGAAAGAAAAGGAGTGATACCCCTTCACCCGACTAAATAGGGAACTCAATGGGGTCTAGAGGGGTTGAGCTATCTCCAATGTTGGCAGAGAAGGGGATGGATGGCCCACCCCAATACTTTTACGTTGAAAAATGGAGAATGTTGGAGAAGAGCAGACTGGAGAAAGAGCTATCCGCGTCGTCCGTGACTATACTCTGTTCATTTTGAACTGTGGCGCCCGAAAATATTTCCTTCCCCCACCACCGAATCAGTAACCTTGGCAACTATCAATTTCACAGCGACGAAGAAGGCTTACTATTGACCGCACAAAGAGCGTAGGCATGGTTACGCTTCTAGCGAGTGGGAAAGCACTATTCTTCAGGCGCCAGTTCAAAATGAATAGCGTATAGAAAGGGTCCGCTGCCCCACGGCTGTCCTAAAGGCTATGGCATTATTCTCCGATGCTTGCTCGCTTCTTCAAGGGGAGCTATCCGAACGAGGAGAAAAAGAGAGGAAATTGAGAGGGGGAATAACGCAATTAAAAAAAGAGAATAGAAAGAAGAAATAGAGGAATGAATCCAAAAAGAGAGAAACAAAAAAATCCCGAAACGCGATGTCAAGCGCATGCCCTCTCCCATGCCGAACCTTCCCGTCATCTGACCGACCGTCCCGAGCTAGGACGGTAGCAGCCAGCGCTCGGCCAATGGCCAGTGGGAGCCGCCGCACACCTGTTCGTTTTCGCCGCGTTCTTCCTTCCGCCCGCGGCGAGAGCGTGCCTCGGTCGCGTGTGCCGTCGCCGCACCTGCCGCACTATACGCGGGCAGCTGCCGGTTCGGGCCTCCGCCGTTGGGTGGCGCTTCTCCTCGGCGGAAGCGGAGTTTCAAAGTTTGCATTTTTAATTGGGCGATTCGCCGGAAAAGCTGGGATGAGTTGCTCTGGCAATTTATGAGGTGGGATGGTCTTCTGGGAACGGGTCAGTGAGGGGGTCACTGGTGTGGCCTGCGGGTTGGGTGCGGCCTTCTGAAGGCTTTTGTTCGGTCTGCGGACTTCTATTCAGCTTCAACCTTCAAAGTTGTAGAAAGTACACAAGTTCAGGTGCCTTTTGATACCGTGGGCATATTTATGATACTACCTTTGTGCCTTTTTTTTCAGATTTGTCCAATTTAGGAGTTCACGAGTGTGCACTTGAATCAGAGATGTCTAAAGTAGTCTATATCAATCCTGCGTGACGGCACTGGGGGACTGCCCCCTTTGACTGACCAAAATCTTGTTTATGGAGAAAGTTCCAAATATTTTCCCAGACAGACCCCAACGTGATGTTACACACCTTCCGGAAACATTTACCTATTTTCTACAGTTCTGTTCGTAATCATTGTTTTATGATTTTATTTTGCTTTTTTTCAGTTTGCACATTATTTTTATTTAACGGGGCAGGCAGGAACTATTTTAAAGATGCCTCAAGAAATACTGTGTAAAATTAAGCTACATTTTGTCCTTTAAAGCAGCGGTTCTTAAACTTTCTATCACCGCCACCCTCTTTTATGTATCATCCATAATCGCGGGCGCCCTCCAATAATTTAAACTCTCAAACCCGTACCCAGACTTTCGTTTCGGACGGGGAGTTGACTCAACGTTACTACAAAGGTACCCCCTCGATTAAAAGTTGAGTCTTAAATTACATAAAAGTAGTGTTTAATTATGTGAGTATGTGTTCCGAATTTCGTTAAAATTTTACAATTACTCTAAGTAATAATGTGGGGTTTTTTGAGTGCTGTCGAGGTTTGATGGCAAAGGTAAAATTTGTATAAGAACTCTAAGAAAAATAATCCTAACTCAATAACTTAACTAATGTTTTACACCCTTTATAATAACATGAGCTTATTTCAGTGACACCAACTCATATATTCAATGCAATCGACTATAACATTCATTTCTTAGCCACACTAGTAGTCTATCAACAGTAATTACAATTCAGATCAAAGATTCAATTCTGGAAACATACCCTTCTCAGCAAACCCTATTCATTTCACCAGACACCACACCTCCCGAATCGGCTCCAGTCGTTTTCCGGCCAACGCTTCTTTGTCCAAGACGCCAAAAGGCACTCCTTTGGTAAACGGAACCACTTGGAAAAATCTCTTTGGCTACTTCACACGCTTTCTCCCACAGTCCAGGCTGAATGTTTTCACTAAGATGACCTGGGCGTCGACTTTTCACCTAAGACCATCACTAGGTCGTCTTGCTATGCATGTAGGTCCTTTCTGCTTTTGGATCGTATATGTCCATTCAGTCAGGTTTTCTGAAAAGCCTGAAAGATAATTTTTGGATCTTACATATCACACTCTGAAGTACGAAACGTTTTGTAAAACCATTAAATCAGTCCGTTTTATTTAAACAAAAGGGAGAAAAAGCCCAAATCTTCTCTAATATACTCAGGAAACTTAGTTTGTTATCTGAAGAATATTCACACTTGCTTAAAACCACTTGAAGCTTTTGAATTTCTAGTTTTACTATATTTGTTAAACCATTCTTTTTGGATTAGTATCTACATTATTAAAAGTTGTAGAATTATCTTTGTAACTGTAACCACACGAACAGGAATTTTCCCTTCAGAGAATAAAAGAACCACCAAGAGTAAAGACGCATGGAATTTTCGTCCTTCTTTTTAGTTTTTAAGAGTAGCGTCTGGTTTATTTCTTTTTAAAAAGTTCAATCAGATTCACATTACGACAGTTCAAATTAAAAGTGAGGATTTTATTTATATCTTAAAATTTTCCAAATTTGCTAAACACCAGTTAATATAAATTTTTTAATCGAGTACCTATATACTGAATTATATAATAGTTTTTTTCGAATTTCTTTGAAAGTAACAAGATCATGTATAATATTCACAAAAAGAGCGCATTCTAACCTGACAAACTATTGCATATTATTTGTATTTTTTGCCTTTGAACAAACAGAACGTGCTAAAATTTATCACACACCCCAACTTACAAACTGTAAAGGGATTTAATGAATAATTTTAAGTTGGTGGCATGAGATCCCAAATCTCTTCTAAATCCTCTCAAAATCGTACTACTTTCCTTGTAGCAGCCCAATTTGCTTCAATTAAAATGGAGGTTTTCTTTGAGTAGGATCATAAATTTAAAAACCATAAATTATGTCAAATAATTTTTCTCTTAACTCTGCAATCATTTCTTAACTATTTATTATACAAGTTATATTAATTATTTATATACACATTGTTAAATAAATTATAATTGGAATTTAAAAATTAATGCTGTTTTAAAATTAAATTTTTCTTTTCTTCATAGAAACTGAAAAACTCCATTTTATCCATACCATTCGATTTTATTTTTAAAAACTTTTGAAAAGAATAAGTGTCTGAGGCTCTTTCAAAGCGTCTAGACACCAAAGTTTAGAATTTGGACGGTCAGACTTATATCCTAATCTGTAGACACCACAGAGTTTAAAATAAAAAGTAGAATATTATTTTAACTATTTCTCTCTTCTGATCCTTCCACAGACATGATCTTCATTATCTTAACAAAAACTAGAAGTCGAAGTCTACTAAACTATTAACTGGCAAGGATTTGAGTTTACTTATAGGTCGGTAGCATTGAATCTGGTTTGGAATCTGGTTCCAAACTCATTTGCCTGTACGAGGCCAGAAAAAGGATATAAAGTTATTCATGTATGTTTCGTACATGATAATAGTTCCTTAAAATTTCTCACTAAACGCCAGGTGTTAGTTAAAACCAAAACTTACCTATATTACCAGTATTTTAGGAACCTCTAAAATCAATCACCCTAGATCAGGGGTCCCCAACCTTTTTGTACCGAAGAGCACATACCAGAATATCGGTCGAATGGCGGGCACCATTTTTTTTCAAGATAAATTTATAGTTAACACACTACATGTAATGCAATTTAATTTTAAAAATTAATTTAACATATGAATATAATAAGCATTAATATTAATTTGTAAAATGAATGATTACTAAATTGCTGATTAATTGCGAAATGATTAAAAATTTGCATGCCATTTAATGGGATAGTGGAAAACTGAAATATTTTATCGTTGCGCACAAGCAGCGGGCACACCTTGACCGATCGACGGGCGCCATGGTGCCCGCGGGCATAGGGTTGGGGACCCCTGCCCTAGATAATATAGCTTTTATTTTTCAACACTCGTGCTTTCTTATATGCAGAGTCCATCCATTTTATTAGATCATATAAATAAATTATTTTTTAAAACCCTTAACTCAATTCATGAATATGAAACATAATAACGTAACATAATGATACTACTGAGTGAAAATTAAAGTTTTAAATTTTGAGGATCCTTTACTTACCCTGGCTTTAGATTCCTGAGAGTAAAAGTATTCCACCTTATTTTTAAGCTACCATTGGCCTCAAAACAAGGTACTCAATAATTTATGGGGTCATCCATAAATTACGAGAGGTGTTTTTTTCCAAAATCTGGACCCCCCTCCCCCCTTGGTGAGATTTAGTGAGATTTTGCTTGACCCCCCCTCCCCCCACGTGAGATTTACCTACAATTTTTTCATACTTAAAAAATAAGAAAATCGTATAATTTCTAATTTAAAAAGTTAACGTGAGATTTTAATCGACCCCCCCTCCCCCCTTGGTGAGATTTGGTGAGATTTTTCCAAACCCCTCCCCCCCTTTTTGACCTCACGTAATTTATGGATGTCCCCTTATTTAGTTTTAGAACCGAAAATCCAATCAATATAATTTAAATAAATTTTATAGAGCCGAATAACATTGTGTCTTTATTGGCAAACATATTACACGCCTAGCTTTAAAAATATAGATAGAAAAATACATAAGACATTTTTAGTTATACATCAATCATCAATCAAACAAACAAACACACAACAACGTGGTACAAACGGTTTTTCGAAAAAGCGACTCAAATCGCTGCAATCGTCAATTTTGTTATTTTAGCTAAACTGCAATCGTAAGGCAAAATGACATAATTGCAAGCCTATCATTAACGTCGTTAGGGCCACCGGCACGGCGAAGAAAAATCCAGTTTTCTAGGCGTAGGGAAAATTTTGTCAAAATACAATGGCAAATTTAGAGTAAAAAGACGAATTTTTGTACACTGACCACATAAGTTATGAAAAACATCGCATAAAGACCAAACATCGAATTTATCAAGATCGTGCGCAAAAGGGCTCCGAAAATAAATCCAATCCTTCCTACAAAAAATCCGAGTACGCCACACCGATATCGTTTGTTTACGAGCGCATCCAGGACTACCCCACCCCCAACATTTTGTGACGGTGGAGTGGATATTTTTGTTGGCCTTCCGCTATCAGTTGTCTTCGCGGTGAAGGTGCCAAGAGGTTGGCATCTTTATGAAGTGGCGGAATAACACAGCCTTGAGGCTGTTTGCACCTTCAAGGCATGATGAATGAATTCGCATCAGAGGGGTGAGCTAAGGGAGGACTGTTTTATTTTCAAGGGAGCTCCACAACGTGTTAATCGGTGGTTGCGTCAACATGTGAATGTGTAGCCGAATCGCCTTGTGCTCTTTTGACGACCGGATTCCGTTTTTAGGCGGAAAGCTTTTTCAAGGAGGTTTAGTAATGATGGGTGAATGGATTGGAGGTGACAGTGGGCGTAGAAAAGTTTTTTTAAGGGGATAGAAGGGGTATGAGTAGTATAGAAATGAGAGTTCTGCGACATCGCGATTCCGCGTTCCCTTCCCAATCTACTAAATTGCGGTTCCCCTCCGCATTCTACTAGATTGCGATTCCCTTCCCAATCTACTAGTTTGGGGCTCCCTGTGCATTCTACTAGATTGCGGAGTGTCTGGGCCGATACTTTGCGGCTCCCCGAGTAGAGGGGAGGCTAATTAAGAAGATTAATTAGCAATTAAGAAGATTAATTAGCAATTAAGAGAACTTGAGCAATATGTGAAGGTACTTTGGGGCTCCTGCCCATTCTACCAAATTGCGGATACCTGCGCATTCTACTAAATTGCGACTCTGCCACTAAATATCGGCTCTACCACTAAATTGGGCAAAATGTGAAGGTACTTTACAGCTCCACCACTATGACACAGCTGGAAGTTAAAGTTATTTTTCTATTAACAGTTACTATTTAAGTTACTATTAAAGTTATTTACTAATAACAAACTGTAACCGCTATTTAACTATAATATGGATAAAATTAGCAAATTGCAGCTCCACCACTATATTGGGACTTTACCACTAAGACACAACAGGAAGTTATTTTACTATTAACAGTTACTACTAACAAACTGTAACCGTTGTTTAACTGTAATATGGACAAATTGCAGCTCTTCCACTATATTGAGGCTCTAGAACACATGCAACAAAAAGAAGCTAAATTGTGACTTTCTAGATTATTTTAAGATAACATTAATTGATAGTTAAAGTTGTTAACAAAGGTTAATTAACAGTTTAAGTTATTTTACATAAAATTATAAGGTTAATTAACCAACTAACCGCTGTAATATATCACCTATTAAATGTGCATACCGGAATAAAAGACCAAGACAATCACAAACTCAAAAATGTAGACTGCACTACTCACCTGTCATTGAGACTCCCTTAACAATGCACGGGCGAACCGCCCCTCTTACCTTTCACAGAGCAATATGTGTGGCGATAACGGGGTAACCTCCATTGGGATTGATAGCGATTGCATCTTTTCCCGCAATACCAAGGGGAGAGGGTTTTCAAAAGATATATATTTTTTCATTACAATCATTTCTATTTCGTTAAATTTACAGTTCAATATTCACTTTAGTTACAGTTTGACACAAAATGCCTATCACAATCCTTAACTTTGAAAATACAGTATTTTCACCAGAAAGGATACTTTGAAAAATTGAGAATGATCGAACATTATCAGACAACCAGACATCTAATACGTTATCCTATTGGTGGAATTATTTTTATTTTACTTTGATCAGGAAAGGATACTTTGAAAAATTGAGAATGCATTTTCAATGCAAGCATTTTCAGACCACTTGACATATAATACGTTATCCTATTGGGGGAATTATTTTACAACTTCGATTAAAAATTACTAATTATGTTCATATTGGATAAGATCTTCAATATTTTAAGCATTTTTTTTTAAATAAAATATACTTTCATTACGAATTCTGTTCGAGGAGATGATTTTTTTTCATAGAATAATAGAATCATTCAAGTTAAAAATGATAAATCCATTAATTTTACTATAGTTCAATTGAAGATATTACTTATTTTATTCGCATAGTACCTTTTTCTAGATTTAAACGTGAGAATATATGATTAATCACCTAAACAAAAAATATTCCATTACTCTTTTTTCTGAAAGCATTGTATAAATGAGAGAATTTTTAAATTTTTATACAAAAATTGTAAAATATATACGATTTTCCCAACAGTTGAAAAAATTTCAATCATTAACCTTTTATTTAAAGCACGTTATTAGGCTACCACTACAGAACATACACTATATACATTCATTTTATTCATAACTTTTACTATATTTATTAAACATGTAATATTTTTTCTATACTAAAGAGAACTGCTTTGGTTATTTTTCAATTCATGGAATGGTTACGTTGATCATTTTCAACCTTTTTTTGAAAATAATTTTTTAACCCATCGGCTATACTTGCTCTACAAGAATTTTACCCTCTGCTGTACATTTTTACTAACAATTTATATTATTCACTAAAGCAAACAATATAATACATATAAACTAACTTATGAAAGAAATCCTTTATGGATATAATGTTTTCTCTTACCTAAAGCCTTCTTTCATCTATAATCCATATAGAAAATTAAACTATTCTAATAAAAATTAAAGGGGAAACAGGACTCAAAAGGAAACATACATTTGTAAAAACCAAGAAAATTATTACTGAATCTATAAGAAAACCTAAAAACTCTGCTAAAAATAAAAACTTAACTGAAAATTTTATTAAAAATTAAAACACATGTAGAGAAATAACTTAATACTAGTGATGGGCAGGTATCGATACCAAATACTCAAGTACTCGATACCTATAGGTATCGAGTGTATTCGATACCCACAAAAGTATCGATACTTTATTGACATATTTTGTTTTAAATTTTTCAATGAAGTAATCTTTATAATACCTACTGTAGATCAAACGCAGCCTGTTTCCGTTTTCATTTTGCAACGCACAAACCCAAGTCGTTATCATCCGCGAGAGAAATTTGACGCGGCTAGGTTTTTCCCCCGCCAAATCCTTCGCCTCTATCCACCTCCAGGCCTCGTAGCTACGGGGCTTTTTGATGGATCGCTTTTAGTTTTTTGAATATTAGTCTGATTATGGATAGGCCCTAAAAAAATTGTCCCTTCAGGTTCATTTCCCGACATGAAAAAAAGTACTCGATACCTAAAAGTACTCGATACCTATAAGTATTCGATACCAAAGTATTCGATACCTATAAGTATTCGATACCAAAGTATTCGATACCTAAAATTATCGATTTTGCCCATCACTACTTAATACTTTGTTAAAAATAAAAACGAACACAGAAAAACTTTCACTGAAAATCTAAAATCTTTTTTAAATGTAAAAACTTATTCACTTCGAAACTAAAAACTTAACTAAAACCTTTGTTAAAAATAAAAACTTAACTAGAAATTTTGTTAAAAATAAAAACTTAACTGAAAATTTTATTAAAAATTAAAACACATGTAGAGGAATAACTTAATACTTTGTTAAAAATAAAAACGAACACAGAAAAACTTTCACTGAAAAACTAAAATCTTTGTTAAATATAAAAACTTAATCACTTCGAAACTAAAAACTTAACTAAAACCTTTGTTAAAAATAAAAACTTAACTAGAAATTTTGTTAAAAATAAAAACTTAACTGAAAATTTTACTAAAAATTAAGACACATGTAGAAAATTAACTTAATACTTTGTTAAAAATAAAAACGAACACAGAAAAACTTTCACTGAAAAACTAAAATCTTTGTTAAATATAAAAACTTAATCACTTCGAAACTAAAAACTTAACTAAACCTTTGTTAAAAATAAAAACTTAACTAAAAATTTTGTTAAAAATTAAGACACATGCAGAAAAATAACTTAATACTTTGTTAAAAATAAAAACGAACACAGAAAAACTTTACAAGAAATGAAAACTTATACACTGAAAAACTAAAATCTTTGTTAAAAATAAAAACTTAACTGAAAATTTTGTTAAATATTAGGATACATGCAGAAAAATAACTTAATACTTTTTTAAAAATAAAAACTTAACTGAAAATTTTGTTAAAATAAAAACTTAAGTGAAAATTTTGTTAAAAATTAAGACACATGTAGAAAAATAACTTAATACTTTGTTAAAAATAAAAACCAACACAGAAAAACTTTACAAGAAATGAAAACTTATACACTGAAAAATTAAAATCTTTGTTAAATATAAAAACTTAACTGAAAATTTTGTAAAAAATAAAAACTTAACTGAAAATTTTGTTAAAAATAAAAACTTAACTGAAAATTTTGTTAAAAATTAAGACAAATGCTGAAAAATAACTCATTACTTTGCTAAAAGTAAAAATGAACACAGAAAAAACTTTACAAGAAATGAAAACTTATACACTGAAAAACTTAAGTCTTTGTTAAATATAAAAACTTATTCACTACGAAACTAAAAACTTTGTTTGAAATGAACTAGAAAACGAAAAACTTTACACAAGAAATGAAAACTTATTCACTAAAACACTAAAATCTTTGTTAAAAATAAATGCTTAACTGAAAATTTTGTTAAAAATTAAGACAAATGCAGAAAAATAACTTAATACTTTGTTAAATGTAAAAACTTAAAATCTACAAAACTAAAATATCTGTTTAAAATAAATAAAAACTCACAAGAAATTTTACAAGAAATAAAAAGTTACGCTAAAACTTTACCAAAAAGAAATTATTTCGAAAAACTTTAACAGAAAGAAAAACTTAAAAACTATAAAACTAAAAACTTTGTTAAAAAATAAAGGCAAATGCAGAAATTAACTTAATACTTTGTTAAATATTAAAACTTAGAAACTATGAAACGAAAAACTTTACTAAAAATAAAAACTTATACACAACAAAACTAAAATATTTGTTAAAAATAAAATAAAAACTTTGAAAAAATTTTACAAGAAATAAAAAGTAACACTAAAAACTTTATCAAAAAGAAATACTTCGTGTTAAAAATAAATAAAAACTTTGAAAACATTTTACAAGAAATAAAAATTTACACTAAAAACTTAACCAAAAAGAAATTATTACAAAAACCTTTAACAGAAAGAAAAACTTAAAAACTATAAAACTAAAAACTTTGTTAAATCATAAAGGCAAATGCAGAAAATAACTTAATACTTTGTTAAATATTAAAACTTAGAAACTATAAAACGAAAAACTTTACCATAAATAAAAACTTATACACTACAAAACTAAAATATTTGTTAAAAATAAAATAAAAACTTTGAAAAAATTTTACAAGAAATAAAAATTTACACTAAAAACTTTACCAAAAAGAAATTATTACCAAAAACTTTAACAAAAGAAAAACCTAAAAACTATAAAACTAAAAACTTTGTTAAAAATCAAGACAAACGCAGATAAATATCTTAATACTTTGTTCAATATAAAAACTTAGAACTTATAAAACTAAAAACTTTGCTAAAAATAAAAACTTTAGGAACACTTTGTTAAAAATAAAGAAACCAATACAGAAAATTTTAAAAATAAATAAAAACTTCGATAAAATATTACAAGAAATAAAAATAAAAAAATAACACTAAAAACTTTATCAAAAAGAGATACTTACAAATTATAAAACTAAAAACTTTGTTAAAAATAAAATAAAGTTGAAAAGTTACACTAAAAAACTAAAAACTTTATCAAAAAGAAATACTTCTTGTTAAAAAAATATATTTTGAAAAATTTGTACAAGAAATACACTAAAAACTTTACCAGTAACACCCATACTTTGTTAAAATTAGAAGACAGATAGATTCACGTCCTCCTTTCATTGGGACCCTTTTTTAATTATTATGTAAAACGTGGGCTGAAAAATTTAAAAGTACTATTTTTAAATTTCCTTCATTACGAAGGAGTTTTCAGCCCACCGAGTTTTCATAATAAAAAAAGGGTCTCAACGAAAGGAGGACGTGAATCTATCTGTCTTCTAATTTTAACAAAGTATGGGTGTTACTGGTAAAGTTTTTAGTGTATTTCTTGTACAAATTTTTCAAAATATATTTTTTTAACAAGAAGTATTTCTTTTTGATAAAGTTTTTAGTTTTTTAGTGTAACTTTTCAACTTTATTTTATTTTTAACAAAGTTTTTAGTTTTATAATTTGTAAGTATCTCTTTTTGATAAAGTTTTTAGTGTTATTTTTTTATTTTTATTTCTTGTAATATTTTATCGAAGTTTTTATTTATTTTTAAAATTTTCTGTATTGGTTTCTTTATTTTTAACAAAGTGTTCCTAAAGTTTTTATTTTTAGCAAAGTTTTTAGTTTTATAAGTTCTAAGTTTTTATATTGAACAAAGTATTAAGATATTTATCTGCGTTTGTCTTGATTTTTAACAAAGTTTTTAGTTTTATAGTTTTTAGGTTTTTCTTTTGTTAAAGTTTTTGGTAATAATTTCTTTTTGGTAAAGTTTTTAGTGTAAATTTTTATTTCTTGTAAAATTTTTTCAAAGTTTTTATTTTATTTTTAACAAATATTTTAGTTTTGTAGTGTATAAGTTTTTATTTATGGTAAAGTTTTTCGTTTTATAGTTTCTAAGTTTTAATATTTAACAAAGTATTAAGTTATTTTCTGCATTTGCCTTTATGATTTAACAAAGTTTTTAGTTTTATAGTTTTTAAGTTTTTCTTTCTGTTAAAGGTTTTTGTAATAATTTCTTTTTGGTTAAGTTTTTAGTGTAAATTTTTATTTCTTGTAAAATGTTTTCAAAGTTTTTATTTATTTTTAACACGAAGTATTTCTTTTTGATAAAGTTTTTAGTGTTACTTTTTATTTCTTGTAAAATTTTTTCAAAGTTTTTATTTTATTTTTAACAAATATTTTAGTTTTGTTGTGTATAAGTTTTTATTTTTAGTAAAGTTTTTCGTTTCATAGTTTCTAAGTTTTAATATTTAACAAAGTATTAAGTTAATTTCTGCATTTGCCTTTATTTTTTAACAAAGTTTTTAGTTTTATAGTTTTTAAGTTTTTCTTTCTGTTAAAGTTTTTCGAAATAATTTCTTTTTGGTAAAGTTTTAGCGTAACTTTTTATTTCTTGTAAAATTTCTTGTGAGTTTTTATTTATTTTAAACAGATATTTTAGTTTTGTAGATTTTAAGTTTTTACATTTAACAAAGTATTAAGTTATTTTTCTGCATTTGTCTTAATTTTTAACAAAATTTTCAGTTAAGCATTTATTTTTAACAAAGATTTTAGTGTTTTAGTGAATAAGTTTTCATTTCTTGTGTAAAGTTTTTCGTTTTCTAGTTCATTTCAAACAAAGTTTTTAGTTTCGTAGTGAATAAGTTTTTATATTTAACAAAGACTTAAGTTTTTCAGTGTATAAGTTTTCATTTCTTGTAAAGTTTTTTCTGTGTTCATTTTTACTTTTAGCAAAGTAATGAGTTATTTTTCAGCATTTGTCTTAATTTTTAACAAAATTTTCAGTTAAGTTTTTATTTTTAACAAAATTTTCAGTTAAGTTTTTATTTTTTACAAAATTTTCAGTTAAGTTTTTATATTTAACAAAGATTTTAATTTTTCAGTGTATAAGTTTTCATTTCTTGTAAAGTTTTTCTGTGTTGGTTTTTATTTTTAACAAAGTATTAAGTTATTTTTCTACATGTGTCTTAATTTTTAACAAAATTTTCACTTAAGTTTTTATTTTAACAAAATTTTCAGTTAAGTTTTTATTTTTAAAAAAGTATTAAGTTATTTTTCTGCATGTATCCTAATATTTAACAAAATTTTCAGTTAAGTTTTTATTTTTAACAAAGATTTTAGTTTTTCAGTGTATAAGTTTTCATTTCTTGTAAAGTTTTTCTGTGTTCGTTTTTATTTTTAACAAAGTATTAAGTTATTTTTCTGCATGTGTCTTAATTTTTAACAAAATTTTTAGTTAAGTTTTTATTTTTAACAAAGGTTTAGTTAAGTTTTTAGTTTCGAAGTGATTAAGTTTTTATATTTAACAAAGATTTTAGTTTTTCAGTGAAAGTTTTTCTGTGTTCGTTTTTATTTTTAACAAAGTATTAAGTTAATTTTCTACATGTGTCTTAATTTTTAGTAAAATTTTCAGTTAAGTTTTTATTTTTAACAAAATTTCTAGTTAAGTTTTTATTTTTAACAAAGGTTTTAGTTAAGTTTTTAGTTTCGAAGTGATTAAGTTTTTATATTTAACAAAGATTTTAGTTTTTCAGTGAAAGTTTTTCTGTGTTCGTTTTTATTTTTAACAAAGTATTAAGTTATTCCTCTACATGTGTTTTAATTTTTAATAAAATTTTCAGTTAAGTTTTTATTTTTAACAAAATTTCTAGTTAAGTTTTTATTTTTAACAAAGGTTTTAGTTAAGTTTTTAGTTTCGAAGTGAATAAGTTTTTACATTTAAAAAAGATTTTAGATTTTCAGTGAAAGTTTTTCTGTGTTCGTTTTTATTTTTAACAAAGTATTAAGTAGTGATGGGCAAAATCGATAATTTTAGGTATCGAATACTTTGGTATCGAATACTTATAGGTATCGAATACTTTGGTATCGAATACTTATAGGTATCGAGTACTTTTAGGTATCGAGTACTTTTTTTCATGTCGGGAAATGAACCTGAAGGGACAATTTTTTTAGGGCCTATCCATAATCAGACTAATATTCAAAAAACTAAAAGCGATCCATCAAAAAGCCCCGTAGCTACGAGGCCTGGAGGTGGATAGAGGCGAAGGATTTGGCGGGGGAAAAACCTAGCCGCGTCAAATTTCTCTCGCGGATGATAACGACTTGGGTTTGTGCGTTGCAAAATGAAAACGGAAACAGGCTGCGTTTGATCTACAGTAGGTATTATAAAGATTACTTCATTGAAAAATTTAAAACAAAATATGTCAATAAAGTATCGATACTTTTGTGGGTATCGAATACACTCGATACCTATAGGTATCGAGTACTTGAGTATTTGGTATCGATACCTGCCCATCACTAGTATTAAGTTATTTCTCTACATGTGTTTTAATTTTTAATAAAATTTTCAGTTAAGTTTTTATTTTTAGCAGAGTTTTTAGGTTTTCTTATAGATTCAGTAATAATTTTCTTGGTTTTTACAAATGTATGTTTCCTTTTGAGTCCTGTTTCCCCTTTAATTTTTATTAGAATAGTTTAATTTTCTATATGGATTATAGATGAAAGAAGGCTTTAGGTAAGAGAAAACATTATATCCATAAAGGATTTCTTTCATAAGTTAGTTTATATGTATTATATTGTTTGCTTTAGTGAATAATATAAATTGTTAGTAAAAATGTACAGCAGAGGGTAAAATTCTTGTAGAGCAAGTATAGCCGATGGGTTAAAAAATTATTTTCAAAAAAAGGTTGAAAATGATCAACGTAACCATTCCATGAATTGAAAAATAACCAAAGCAGTTCTCTTTAGTATAGAAAAAATATTACATGTTTAATAAATATAGTAAAAGTTATGAATAAAATGAATGTATATAGTGTATGTTCTGTAGTGGTAGCCTAATAACGTGCTTTAAATAAAAGGTTAATGATTGAAATTTTTTCAACTGTTGGGAAAATCGTATATATTTTACAATTTTTGTATAAAAATTTAAAAATTCTCTCATTTATACAATGCTTTCAGAAAAAAGAGTAATGGAATATTTTTTGTTTAGGTGATTAATCATATATTCTCACGTTTAAATCTAGAAAAAGGTACTATGCGAATAAAATAAGTAATATCTTCAATTGAACTATAGTAAAATTAATGGATTTATCATTTTTAACTTGAATGATTCTATTATTCTATGAAAAAAAATCATCTCCTCGAACAGAATTCGTAATGAAAGTATATTTTATTTAAAAAAAAATGCTTAAAATATTGAAGATCTTATCCAATATGAACATAATTAGTAATTTTTAATCGAAGTTGTAAAATAATTCCCCCAATAGGATAACGTATTATATGTCAAGTGGTCTGAAAATGCTTGCATTGAAAATGCATTCTCAATTTTTCAAAGTATCCTTTCCTGATCAAAGTAAAATAAAAATAATTCCACCAATAGGATAACGTATTAGATGTCTGGTTGTCTGATAATGTTCGATCATTCTCAATTTTTCAAAGTATCCTTTCTGGTGAAAATACTGTATTTTCAAAGTTAAGGATTGTGATAGGCATTTTGTGTCAAACTGTAACTAAAGTGAATATTGAACTGTAAATTTAACGAAATAGAAATGATTGTAATGAAAAAATATATATCTTTTGAAAACCCTCTCCCCTTGGTATTGCGGGAAAAGATGCAATCGCTATCAATCCCAATGGAGGTTACCCCGTTATCGCCACACATATTGCTCTGTGAAAGGTAAGAGGGGCGGTTCGCCCGTGCATTGTTAAGGGAGTCTCAATGACAGGTGAGTAGTGCAGTCTACATTTTTGAGTTTGTGATTGTCTTGGTCTTTTATTCCGGTATGCACATTTAATAGGTGATATATTACAGCGGTTAGTTGGTTAATTAACCTTATAATTTTATGTAAAATAACTTAAACTGTTAATTAACCTTTGTTAACAACTTTAACTATCAATTAATGTTATCTTAAAATAATCTAGAAAGTCACAATTTAGCTTCTTTTTGTTGCATGTGTTCTAGAGCCTCAATATAGTGGAAGAGCTGCAATTTGTCCATATTACAGTTAAACAACGGTTACAGTTTGTTAGTAGTAACTGTTAATAGTAAAATAACTTCCTGTTGTGTCTTAGTGGTAAAGTCCCAATATAGTGGTGGAGCTGCAATTTGCTAATTTTATCCATATTATAGTTAAATAGCGGTTACAGTTTGTTATTAGTAAATAACTTTAATAGTAACTTAAATAGTAACTGTTAATAGAAAAATAACTTTAACTTCCAGCTGTGTCATAGTGGTGGAGCTGTAAAGTACCTTCACATTTTGCCCAATTTAGTGGTAGAGCCGATATTTAGTGGCAGAGTCGCAATTTAGTAGAATGCGCAGGTATCCGCAATTTGGTAGAATGGGCAGGAGCCCCAAAGTACCTTCACATATTGCTCAAGTTCTCTTAATTGCTAATTAATCTTCTTAATTGCTAATTAATCTTCTTAATTAGCCTCCCCTCTACTCGGGGAGCCGCAAAGTATCGGCCCAGACACTCCGCAATCTAGTAGAATGCACAGGGAGCCCCAAACTAGTAGATTGGGAAGGGAATCGCAATCTAGTAGAATGCGGAGGGGAACCGCAATTTAGTAGATTGGGAAGGGAACGCGGAATCGCGATGTCGCAGAACTCTCATTTCTATACTACTGGTATGGAACTTCAAATCGTTTGGAGTTTGTAGAAGTATCCCTTCTTTTGTGAAGTAACCAGTGCAAATTTGTTATACTATTTCAATAAAATGGGTTGTAATTCAATTTTGATGAATCTGTTATCAATTCGCTTGCTTCCTCATTGAGCTCATTCCAACGCAAAGCTGTTGGAATTATTCGTTCGATGTGGCTGCAAGGGGCTCAATTGTATTTGTTATCTGTATAAAATTAAAATATAAATTAAATTTATATTCACCTCTTGGAATTCGATTTAATCAATGTGATAGAAAAGTTAAAAAATATTTACATTGATAAAGAATTCCTTTGTATATCAAATCAGCATTGATTCCTTCCTCAGAAACAAAGTGTTCATCTTTTATTCAAAGGTATGAAGCTGATCCCTCGGTTTTGATATTGCATTTTAATGCTTCTAAACATTTACTATAGAAAAACATGAAGTGTTTAAAGATGAGTAATGAACTAAAAGATTATTTTTCTGAATAAGGGCACTGAATTACATTGACTCAACTACATGAACTTTGATATTTTGGAAACAGAAATTTGTTTCAAAATAGGACACGGATACGAAAAGGATAAGGAATCATGAATAGAAAAATGCGACTCGATTATTTTCTTAAATCAGACGCACAAAGAAATATTCAAACTTCCTTTACAAAAACACTAAAATAGAGATACCCACTCAAAACATTGGCAACAGATTTGACAAAATGACAGCAAAAATATACCAAAAAACATCCCCACCTACATAAAAACCTTGTCTTTATGCCCTAATATAAATAAGACTCATAAAAACACTATCCATGTAGTAATATCGCTATGCTTAACGGTTGATTTATCCCTCTTTTGAGGGCGCCCACTGATGCCAACTTAGAAACTTAACGTAACTTACTTGCAGATCGGGACTGATAAATATGCGAGACGCACTCATTTTGGAGCGTTCTGTTCAATTGGAGGCCGTCCATCACACACCTTATAACGACGCCTCAACTAACACTTTTTTATTCATTTATGTTCTTGAATTTTAAAAAGAGTTTTCTATTTGTGTTACGTGAAGTAAGTTAGAATTGGCCGAGAAGCGTTCTGGAAAATATTGGGTATATATACCTCCCATATTTTTCTTGACTCTAATCTTATAAATTATCTCCTTACTTTCATTTATCCCTCATTATATCTCTTTCATTATTTTCATCCTATCCTTCTCTCTTAATTTTTAAACAATTCTTTCTCTCTCTGTCTCACTCTGACTTGTTCTTTAACATTCTATCCCTTTCCACCACTGTCCCTTATCATTGCCATCCATGTAATGGAATCCCCAATGCGTAAATTATTGCGTGGGGTCAATGATTTAAATTTTTTAATCCATGATTAGTAAGTGTCTATGGAAATGACCAAACGTTGCAAGTTTATGCAGTTGAATGACCCTCTGACAATTATTATATGTGTGATTGTCGTTGTTGATTCCGCATATTTTAGATGAACCCTTATGAATATCTTCTATCTGGACCACTGTAGATTTTTTCAGTGGATGATGCTATCTTTTTTCTTTCATAATCATGTTCTCTTTTGTTCTGAAGAAGACATGAAACACCAAACAGCATCAATTCTCAACATATTTCTTTATTTTCCTATTGAAGGAAGGATTCTCACGAAGGGTTTGCTAACTATTTAAATATAAGGGCTGGATGACAGCAGAAAAAATAGGTCTACAAGAATAATGCTTGGCCGGGCTAAATAAATGTATTTTTTAAATGCATGTCTTAATGCATGTATAGAAGTAATGAAATGTTGATATTTTTTCTTTACTTTTTTGAGATTTATTGCACTTAACTTTTTTTTCAAAACTATGAGGAAATTTTTGACTGAAGAATGATAAGTTTCTTCTTAAACGTGAAAGCAGCACATCTTCAAGATTTTTCAAACGTTAAATTACAGTCATTACTATAAACGAGAGTTTTTATACACACAGAGAGAGAAATGGTTTAAAAAATTCCAAAGGTCGATGAAAGAAATTAACATCTTATGTAGATTATTTTACGTCTATTTTTTGAAGTCGTTTAACCCTCTCGGCACCAGAACATCAAAAAAGTGAAAAAACTTTTTTTCTTCTTCTCAATACATCCAAAATGCCCTTATAATTAGCCTGGGAAAATTTTTTTTTTCTTGTGTGCACTCCTTCCTAGTTATTTTTATGAGCCATATTTATTTAAATATGGGCCATATTTTTTTCATTTTAACAGAAAATACTTGGTTTAGAACCTATTAAAATTAAAAGACATGGTCATAATATTAGACGATTACGAAATAAGAAAATATCTACCAACCTATGAAAAATGTTCTACAGAAGCTAGTATCTAACTAATATTTTTTCTTCACAAGCATCACAGCTTAAAAAGTAAACATTGATGTATAAATCATCTTGCTGCCATTTAGGAACGAATTCAGAAACCATGTAGAAGTCTCATATGTGATCTGCATGAATCAGTGAAGTCACTGATGAAAAGAAAATAAAGTTGTGTGTTTCCATCATACCAAAATTGAGCTCATAAGTAGGAGCCTCATATGAGGCCCAGGTAGGCGAGAGGGTTAAAAGCTCTTGGTGAGCCCAAAAAATACCTTGTTTAGTTCAAGTAGAGAAAATATTCAATTTTTACTATCTCGAAAAACGTCGGTAAACAGGCGTACCAGGTGTATGCACCTGTGTCACAAAACGATTCGATTTTTTCACCAAAAAGTAACAGCTTCCGCGATTTATGATGTGCGGTACCCACGCACACAGCCAAGAAAAACCAGAGACGACAATTCCCTTCAGAAACCTGTTGCCCATAAATTATTGCACCTTCAGTGAGGAATTAACGTGACTTTTATCTCCAAACAGTTCCACCTCGTCGCGATTGGGGCATCACTCTTGTTTCTTACCAAATACTGTGACATCGAGAGGGTGGTGATAAAAATATTTAGATATGCTTGATGTAGAGTCTAGCAAAAAAGCCTTCCGCTCGATCGATCAAAGTGGGTAGGTGCAGCGGGGTTTGGCTAACAAAAAAGACTAGAGAAAAAATTGGGACACTATAACAGTTAGTGCCATCATACTAACGGCGAGATTTAACCCTTTATCTACTGCATTATGATTTTCTGCAAATTTTTTCGTGCAATTATTTTTTTTTTGAGTCACTAAATTGAAAATTATGGGATGTACATAAATAAAATACTCAACTAGAAAATTGAATCCGCCAGAGCTAATTAATTAAATTTATACTTTTGAGTACTGTAAGTACACTGAGTGAGTGCTAAAATATTATCACAATACAAAAAAACATGTTTTTTTATCGAAGTTTTAAGTATTAAAAATATAATATTACACTTTCCTTTTGACTAACTACTTTTGAGGGAACAAAAATGACAATCATTGGAATCCGATCAAAGTGGCAACTGAAAGCACAACTTCAATTCAATCTATTCGCATTTCCCGCTAAAATACTCATCATAGAACCCGTGCCGTATTTTATCCTGAAAGAGTGTTCCTGCAAAGTATCGTACGTATATTCGTAAGGATGTTTATTATACCTAAGTAATTTTAAAGTTGGTGGGACTTGTAAGAACCGTCGGTAGATAAAGGGTTAAAAAGAAATGAACGTTTTGGTGAAGACTTTTTGGTACTAATAAAGAAATGATTAATGGTTAAAATTTCAAAAATGTCTCGTAAATTCTTATACAGAGATATTAAAGAAAAAATCCGTAAAAAGAGACTGGTGAGCCATTTTGGGTAATATTGATAGCAATATTTTTTTCAGAAAATCGTTATAACTAAAAAAGCACTTTTGCATTGGCAAGTTTTTATTGGCAAGAGGAATCATAGTCCAGGATCCACGGTACATTTTTTGCACTTGATTGCTATCAAGCTAATTTTCCGTGAGTAGCTTCATTTTGATGAGACGCCCAACAACTTCCATTACGAAACTCTGGATATTGGTAGCTAACAGAGGTAGCAAGGATAAAATATGTCGATTTGATGATTCTCAAATATTTATTGCTAACTGGATTCTTTTTTATTAAATCTCAAGATAATTATCTAAATTATTCGAAAATATATTTGTCCTACAAAATGTATGGTTTGATCAAAGAGTCCCTCCTTTCAACATGTATCGATAACAAAGACATCATAAATTATTACTAACCAGCTGATTTTTTTTCTTTTACTTAGGTAAAATTTATATAATTTAACAGTCATATTGTCCTACAAATTGCGTGGTACGTTATCCCGGTCCTACGCTCAAAAGTAGTAGTACAGATCCTTGATGTAAAAATAATTACTATCAAGCTGAATCTTCGTGAAGAGCTTCATTTTGATGAGACGCCCAACAATTTCCTTTACGAAATTCTCGATTGTGGTAGCTGACAGAGGTAGCAAGGATACAATATGTCAATTTGATGATTCTCAAATATTTATTACTAACTAGATTTTTTTTGTTAGATCTCAAGATAAATATATAAACTATATTCGAAAAAATATTTGTCCTACAAAATGTATGGTTTGATCAAAGAGTCCCCTCCCCTCCTTCCAATATGTATCGATAATGAAGTCATTAAAAATGATTACTAACCAGCTGATTTTTTTTACTTCGTTAGGGGAGAGTGGGGTAATAAGATTCAAATGGGGTAATCAGAAACATTAAAAATTCCACAAGTTTATCCTTTAAGTTTATGAAGCTAATTTTTTTACAGAATTTTTTGCACCATTTGTAGCTTTCTTTGAAAAAATAATGAACTTCTTAAGTAAAAGGGTAAGGGGAGTTTTTACTTGTTTCTTATTACCCCAAGCGACTGTATCTTATTACCCCGTTTGGGGTAATAGGAAACAAGCCAGTTATTTTGCTAACTAAAACAATTAAAAATCAAGTGAAGGTATTTATAAAATCTATAAAGAGTATTTTATAACTCCAAAAATTTTCATTAAAACCTTTCGATATATGCCTAGTTAAAAATTAGTCTTAAGTAAAGTACAAGTTGAAAGTTGACAAAATTAATCAAATGGTATTTCTCTTTTTTCATTCATTTTGTGATACTGATTGGTTATCATCCCCCAAAATCAACTCAATTTTTTTCCAAGCTCAGTTTTTTAAGGTTGGTTCCACTTCCTCTGTATAAGCTTAGCGCTACCCCATTTCTTCAAGTTTGATTGGTTAAGGAAGTTTACGAAGACCCTTGAACCTATTCCCCCACCCCCTGCGTTTCAATATTGTTTTTAATTGAAGGGCTTGGGAGATGAAGGGGTTATGTTACAAAATCCTAGTTTCGAGTAATTTAGGTTCAAAGTTTTCATGTTGCAACTTTTTCGTTTTTTGGTTTTGTCGTTAAGTGAGGGTATGAAATTAGTCTAATGACATCTATTATTTAATGTACCAAGTTTTATTTACTTACCTGTATCCATACTATGTATTTTTATATATTTTGTGTACATAACCCCTTCATACGCAAACTTTTTTAGATCTGTAAATTATCTAACGAATGAATGAAGCAAGATGTAAATAAAACATTCGAAACATTTTCTATATCTATAACAAAAACCTTGACATCTTCACTAGTTTTGTTGGGTCTCACATTATGTCTACTCATTTTATCAGGTTGAGGAGCACTTGTACCAGATTTCATTTTATTTTGTATGATTTCAATTTTTTCAGACATAAGTTTACAAAAGCAACTCTAGTTCGGCCATGTAGTTACCATGTAGTTATGATTTACAGGACCATGTAGTTACTTGTATGAAGTTAAGTTATGATTTACAGGAGTTAAGGGCACATAGCCCTTTCATCCTCTTTGAATTTAGCATAAAAATGTTACATAGCCCCTTCATCCTCTATGGATTTAGCATGAAAATGTTACATAGCCCCTTCATCCTCTATGGATTTAGCATGAAAATGTTAGATGGCTCCTTCATCCTCTATGACTTTAGCATGAAAATGTTACATAGCCCCTTCATCTTTTTTATATTTTTGTTTCTAGCTGTTTTGAAATATTCAGATTTTGCTACGTAACACTTCTGCGCCTAACTATTTCATCCATTGAATTAGATCGTATTTTCAAAAAATTTCACATAACCCCTTCCCTTCATCCACCAAACCCTTCAATTAATTTCACGGAAAACTAAATATAAAAGCCCCAACTTAATATTTTAATATACTCACCATAACTTAAATTAAATCGTAAAATTTATATACACTGTCGATCAAATTACTTAATAATTTTTTAACCAACTTTAAAGTGGTGAGTAAAAGTTTTCTTTCAACCCACCTATTTCAGGAAATTTAAGTAGAAATAACATTAATTGAATTTAAACTTTTAACTTTATAAATGAAATAAGAACAATAAAATATTAATATAATAAAGAGAAGATTTGGATAACTTAATTTTCATGCATAAAATGCTAGTGTTCCTTATTACCCCATAATTTTGATTAAATGAGGAAATAAGAAACAGGGCACTTTTAAGAATGATCCACAACCCTAAATCGAAGAACAAAAGGTGAATTATATAGCCCGTTAACCTCCTTAAAAGTTCACTAGTAAAATTCCATAATAATTGAACTGCATCTTACGTCGCTAATAGGAAAACGAAAAAAATGACAATAAGGAAGTTCCATGTGTCAGATTTTCAAAAACAAGCAAGTGTTCCGTATGGTTTTTTGTATGGTAAAATGAAATATCTAGTCAGTTTTTCAAAAAAAATGTACAGGTAATTAAATATTTTAATTTAAAGGTCGAGAAAAAAACACGTGACTGAAAACGTTTATTGTTTAAACTATAAGATGACGTCACATCCAAACTCTTGGCGTTTTCGCGCGCTTTTAAAAAGGGGATTTTATAAATTTTTTTGGCAATCAAAAAATTTCTCGATCGGCCTCAAATTTTGGGTAGTTGCGTATTTTTGCAAGAGGAATCAATTTAAAAAATCAAAAAAAATCATGCAACTTCCTCATTCTTGTCGGACTAGTGATAAAATACCTGTTTTCTTGTAGGACATTGTTTCATTTGGGCAGAAAACACACTAACCTATTATGCAATATTTTGTCCTACCAGTTAGTAATGAGAAAAGTGGTCTTGTGGTATTAACAATTTCTGAGCGTAGGACCGGGATAACGTACCACGCAATTTGTGGGACAATATAACTGTTAAATTATATAAATTTTACCTAAGTAAAACAAAAAAATCAGCTGGTTAGTAATAATTTATGATGTCCTTGTTATCGATACATGTTGAAAGGAGGGGACTCTTTGATCAAACCCTACATTTTGTAGGACAAATATATTTTCGAATAATTTAGATAATTATCTTGAGATTTAATAAAAAAAGAATCCAGTTAGTAATAAATATTTGAGAATCATCAAATCGACATATTGTATCCTTGCTACCTCTGTTAGCTACCAAAATCCAGAGTTTCGTAATGGAAGTTGTTGGGCGTCTCATCAAAATGCAGCTACTCACGGAAAATTAGCTTGATAGTAATCAAGTGCAAAAAATGTACCGTGGATCCTGGACTATCAACTTTATATTTCACCTAAAGTTCAATAATAATAGTAATAGTAATATAAAACCAAGCAGATATTTTCAGACTTTATCTTCACTGGTAATGAAAAAAAGTAGCTAATAAATCGTCTTCCTTTTTTTAAAAATAATTGTATACTCAATAAAAGGAAAATTTCATTCCTACGTACCCAACTTTATACCCTATTATAACCACTTCTCGATCTCTCTCATTATGCATAAAGAAATAAAAAAAAACCAAAACGAATACAAAAAAAAAATCAGGTGCCGAAGACTCCAACTAAAAAAGAAATTATAATAAGTATGCGTAACGACCTTCAGAACTATTGCTTTTTTTTCCTTCGATCTTTCAACCTTGAGGGATCATTTACATAAAGGTTTATTAACCTGAGACAGTTATGAATTCGCCTTTTGTAGCCTTCCTGTAACAATATCTGTATGGGTTAACGGTTTTTTTCTAAAAATTTTCTAACAATATGTTGAAGATTTTTAAAATTTAATTTATTTCATCTAGCTCTGTGTCTATTTTAAAAAAGAATTCCCAATCCCAGAGTATTTGGAAAAGTAATATTGCAAACAAAGTAAATTTTAAGCAATATACAGGGTGTTTCACAATTGCGTTGCACGGCTTTTATTCGGAACCAGCGCCTCCTAGGGTCATGGAAGTAAGGTCTACCCTTAGGTAAGTGACCTTGGAGAATCCATTGAGATGACTTACAGCGCCCCTAGCGGCGAAATTAAAAAGTTAAAAAAATTAATTTAAAAACTAAAGGCGATAGAGCAAAAACCTCATTGAGAGTATTGTTGCCAACTTCAAGAAGAACTCATTGAAAAAAATTTGATCAAAATATCTTGAATATTCACGGAGATATTAGCACGTGAAATTAGCACTTTTTCGGGGGTCAAAAAGTAAAAAGTTCGCATATTTGTAAATTTTTCAGTGTTATTGTGTAGTTTTGTGTTTTTTTAGTTGGAAAAACACAAAATTTAATCAAAAAATCAAAAAAAATTGCAAATATGCGAGCTTTTTACTTTTTGACCCCCGAAAAAGTGCTATTTTCACATGCTAATATCTCCTCGAATATTCAAGATATTTTGATCAAATTTTTTTTAGTGAGTTCTTCTTGACGTTGGCAACAATACTCTTATTGAGGTTTTTGCTCTATCTCCTTTAATTTTTAAAATAATTTGTTTAACTTTTTAATTTCCCCGCTAGGGGTGCTGTAAGTCATCTCAATGGATTCTCCAGGGTCATTTACCTAGGGGTAGACCTTACTTCCTTGACCCTAGGAGGCGCTGGTTCCGAATAAAAGCCGTGCAACGCAATTTTGAAACACCCTGTATATTGTAACCGAAATTTTACTTCACTGCATTAAAAGGAGGAAATATTTTACAGTAGTATTGTAAATCGTAATTTTTTCACTGTATAGATACGGAATCCGAAAATTTTCTGTGAAACATTTATTTAATCTTTCGTTAAGAGCTTAACGACAGCTATGAGCTTGAAATTTTTCCCAAATTATGCTCAACTTTTCATCTCCAAGAGCTCTTGGTAGATACTGCTCTAAAACTCTTACTAAATTTCTTTCTTTTGAAAAATGTTTCATGAGTAAAACTTCCTCTTTTGGGACCTCCTGCTGTTGGTGTTTTTTGAGAAGTAAAGAGACAGAGAAAATCTACTCTGGGTATTTTTTCCAAATAGTCAAAAAAATTTCCAAATAGTCTATATAATTGATTTACAATAATTTGCTCTCTATAATTGACAAAGACAAAGATCGAAAAAGTTAGGGCACACGCAATCAAGCTGCTTTCCAACTGTCAAAGAGCTTGGGAACCTTTGCGCTAAGAGTTTTCCAAGAAAGTTAAGCTATGGAACCTCTCCGGGTCTGTGGTCTTTCCATACAGTCAAAAGGTTTGGGAACTCCCTACTATAGCAATGGATTTTCCAGTTGATCTGGGCGTTTCCAAAAGTTTGATAAGCTCTTAGGAAGGTGATGAACCATCACTTAGATTAAGAATTCCCCTCAAAATGAATGAAACATCAGATACATCGTGCCATCCACCAAATCCCTTGAAGCTTCACATCTGTTCACGCAAGTCCCTGAACAGATGCATCCAAGAAAACCGAGAGTATATATTATAGAAGCTCGTAAAGGGACAGTCTCCAAAGGCTACGAGGAAGTGGCGATTACTTTGCATTCCGATCACATCCAGTAGGTCTAACTGAAGGCAGGTGCTGGTGTGGACCTTTCGGCCACTCCTGCCTCGCGGAGTCTATTTGCACAGCACAAATTGGATTGCTTACATCAAATGGAGACCAGATCCCGTTTTGATACATACTGTTTGTAATTATCACTACCGCGGTATGGGGAATGTGTGTGTGAGCGATAGTTATTCCCCTAAATCTAACTAAACTTAGCTCATCCGGACCAGTTGATTATTTATCTATTCAAATGAGCTTCTTGTTGGTTTTGCCGGCCGACCCAAAGTTAACAAAAAAAGATGTTAACGAATTTAGATGCGGAGTTTCGTCAGCTCTTTTCATTAGGGTTGTCGAAGTTTGGGGGGGGGGAAAGTGCTGCACCCTTCAGCAATTGCTTTTCCGGTTGTAGACCTTCGACCATTAAGGAAGGGAATAACCTTTGGTAGCATCCACTTAGCGTAGTTTTTTTTTAAATCAAATGATAGTTCAGTTTGCGATCAACTGCATTTGCATTAATTGCATTAACTGCATTTTGAGTTGTAAATTGTTGAAAAAATAGCTGAAATATTATTTGCAACAGTGTCTTAAGACATACCTAAAATACAAATTCCTTAAGATGTTGTAATGCTTAAGGCTAAATGAGGAGCAAACAATCAAACCATGCTTTCTCCTTCTAATACAAATTTTCAGGAAACACAAAAAACTAATAACTTAAAAAATAACTAATTAAAAACTAATTATCGTTTGTTTAGTTCTATAACGAGTAACTGAGAAGATTTGTAGTCATAATTTACCTAAAAACTTAAAATTAATTATTAAAAAATGCATTTGAAATTTGGAGAAATCACGTTTTGATCGAACACATAGGAGGAAACATGGTTTGAATGTTTCCAACATGGACAAAACACTTATTTTAATGAAAAAAATTAATCCTACTCTTCTCAAAAACTATTCTTTTTATTTCTGATATACAATGTAAATTTTTAAAATAAACATTAGGTGATTTCGTATCAAAAAGTCCCCACCAATATTTTTACATCACCAATTTTACTCTTAAAAATGAGTGGGTCACGTGACGAGTAAGAACAGCTATGATTGGCTGTGACTGGAGGAATCGCTGTTTGACTGAAAACAGGCTCTGGAGGAAACACTTTTTGATTGAAACATCAATTTTCTAAGTAGTTTTAGAATAGGTTAAAACTTGTTTTCGGTTGAAGATAATAGCATTATTTTGTGCAGTTTAATGTGGAGATCATGAAAATAGCAGAAACTCATTTTTTATTTTTTTGGGGAGAAAACACGGTTTGATTGTTTTCTCCTCAAATATGTCAAGAGCTCTGATGAGAAAAAAAACTATCAGTCTAATTATTATCTATAGAAGTTTAAATACTTCAAAAATTTCCTTTAATTTTAATTTAATTCTCTTCATGTAATTTGCACATTAACAGGAAAATTGAGTAACTATAACAATTTAATTTTTTATTTGTAAAAAAAAAGAGTGTGTAAAAAATTATTTCTCAACTTGTAAAAAAATCTCCTTCTATCGATTTAACTAAAAATGGGTATTTTTCTCTTGTTCTCTTTCCTTGTTATATGGGCCTGGTGCTTTTACTTTCGGTCTCTTTTTTAAATGTATTTTACAAGGTTATGCAAACGTTACCATGAAAACCACTAAAATTAACCGGAGTATCTGTCTATAAATTCTTTAACTGCAATAATAATGAAGCAAAGCACTCAACAGTCAACAATAAACTGAAAAATTATTATCGATAAATGCTGTTTCAATGCAAGGGTTACAAAGATAGGTTTGTTTTATTGAAGTAATACTATGTATTCTCAAGGAAACATAAATTCTAAATTATTTAAGTTAAACATACAAATTTAAATACGATAGTAATAATTAGCAAGAGTAATTTAAGTAGTGTTTCTTCAGCTTCTTTTTACGAAATTTCAGAAATCCTTTTTCATTAAAATCTTATGTAAGAAATACAGGGTATCCCAAGATAACTGTCCACTCCTTTAACTTTTGAACCCCTACAGATATAGTCATAAAAGTGGTGTCTAGGTATAATGAAGTCACCATGTCCTATCCGATTCGATAACTTTGAACGCTCCCTAACATTAGCATTCATGTAAGAAGTTATAATTTGTATTTTAAAAACTTTTAGAGATTTGCCAAATTAGTCAATTACAAAGGCCGACGTATTGGCCGAGTGATGATTAAAGCATCTGACTGCGAATCCATACGTCTGGGGTTCGAATCCCCGTTTGGCATGGATGTTAGTTTCTGTCCTTGTGTGGATTGAATGTGGCCCCCCTGTAAAAAGGGGTTGTGCGAGCGAATGCGTGTGTGGTGTGTGTGTGGCGTGGGCAACAGTACTTCACCTCCGTGGCTTCGGTCCACAGGTGCCCACTGGGTAACGCGAAGAAAGTACTAATTACGGCATGTCTGTTGGTCAATGAACTCTGTTATCCGTAGCTGTTCAATTACCTGCCATTGGAAATAAAAAAAAAAGTCAATTACAAAGTTGTAGAGCAGCATCGATTTAGTAGGAAAAAACACCTTGTGCAGAAGAAATCCTCGAAAAAAACCTAAAACGCACGCTCAATTGTAGAATTTACGTCTTAAAAAGCTTCTCATAAAAAGGCAAAAATTAGAAATTTTTGTTTTTATGATCTTTTAGTCATTTACCTTAATCATAAAAATGAAAATTTCTCATTTTCGCCTCATGAGGAGCGTTAAAGAACGTAAAAACTACTTAAATTTAACCTAATTGAGCGTACGTTTCCTACTTAATCGATGCTGCTCTACATCTTTATGATTAAATATTTAGAAAATCTCTAAAAGTTTTTAAAATACAAATTATAGCTTCTTACATTAACGCTAGGGGGCGTTCAAAGTTGTCGGATCGGATTGGACATTGTCACTTAACTACACCTAGACACCACTTTTAAGACTATATCTCTAGGGGTTCAAAAGTTAAAAGGGGTGGACAGTGTTCTTTGGACACCCTGTATAATCTTCCTGTATCAGAAAAAAATATAATAATAAATTTTATCGAAAACTTTTATCATAATAGGAAGAGGGATTAGAAATATTTTTCTAATTACATTATTTTCTCCTAACATAACTTTCATTAATTTTCAGTGTAATTACCAAAAATAATATTTGAACTGAATGAACTAAAATTTATTAGAGGTAATTTAAAATGCATACATTATAATTGAATGATTACATTGATGACTCACGGGAACAGGCTATCAATGAATCATACCTATAAAACAAATTAAGAATGATTTTATACTACGTCACAATAATCAATAACCCATCAGAATTTCTACTTGTCCAAAAATGTTTGGAAAGAAAATACCTTGTTTAACTGTAACCTTTAACGTCATCGATCTGAATGCTACCGCATTATTTTCGAACATTATCTTCCACTGGGCCCCAGCCCATAATTGGGACAGTTTCCGACTCTCCCCACGCTACATCCTTGGGGGTCAAATAACCGTGGTTAACCCCCTAATGTTCTCCTTTATTATGACAAATACACAAAAGAGAGCGTGATTTTCAAATTGCCGAAACATGGTGGCAGGTGGCTTAACCGCAGGGATGTGCTTAATAGGAAAGTTCCGCAGGTAAGAGTGTGGCGGGGGGAGTTTTTATGAAAAGAAGTCAGTTGAAAAGAAATCGTACTATCATTTGCTATTAAAATGATGTTATGGTTTTCTCTCTCTCCCCCTCTCTCTCTTTCTCTCTCTCGCTCTCCCTCTTCTTGTCGTACACAATGTAATCCATTTATTTAATCTAATCTTGTGGGGATCTATGCTGTCTATGCTGCCCAGCTTCAGAAAATGCGTACTGTTACATATTTTTGTAAGAATTGTAAGCAAATTATTGCCTGTTTGAAATGTTCATAACATCTGTATAAATTGAGAGGAATAAAATTTTTTAATTCTGAAGAATTATGTAGAATGTCTTTTGGGCGTATTCAAAGAATCGGCTTCACGACTGAAAAAAAGTTTCTTTCTTCTTTACAAAGTACCCCTCAAACTAGGAAAGAATCGATATTTTTAAAATATGTACAGAAATACATAAATAGGGAGGGGCTATGGGGAAATTCCTTCACCAATGGTTCTTATGGTTCCTCTGCTCGAATTTAAATTAAATATCCTTATTTCACAGAAATAGTTATACAAATAATTTATGATAGGATACTAATTAAAGAAGAGAACCTGTTTAACCCTTTTAAAGTTAAGAAAAGTCACATTGATATAGAATTTTGAGACCGAAGACAAAAATCTAGATTATCTACTAAATACACAAACTAATATTGAAGCCTCAAATATTTTTCTCATCTCCCTTGTACACAAGAACTATTATCTAACGAGCTCATCCAAAGCAATCAGGGAATCAATCTTGTTGTACAATAAAGATGGTTCGATCCATTTATGAACCAATTCCCGCTCACGCTCTCCTCACCACCTGTCTCTCCAGGAATACCCCCTTCACCTCTGACCCCCGATTTCCTAAAACAAAGCGTGCCTGGGCAGCTGAGAGCGTGGGCTATGGGGCTTCGTGCACTATGGGCCACCTGCGTTATCCCTCACACCTGCCCCGAGATACCCCCAATAAAAATAGTGGATTCATCTTTAGTGAGGCGGTTTTGTTTAGATGCAATCAACTGTAGGGAAATTGCGATAAAGAGGGCTAGAAGATAGCGATTAGTTTAGTAAAATTATGGTAATTAAGTAAGGGTGTGAAATGGGGTCACACAGTTTTAGGACCTGCGTATACTAGGACAGGTCAAAACAAGAAGTGACCGATGTTGTTAAAAGAGGTTTTTCAGGTATTTTGAGAAATTTTGACTACAACAATGCATTTTAGGAGGAAAAAATTGTTTTCATAAATTAAATTTTTACCGTTAAAAAAACAAGAAATTTATTCTTTTTTATATGTTTAGACTTAACTTATACCTATTATTCCATTTTCTACGTAATTTTTAATTGTGGGTTATTAGCCTACATTATATTTATATATAAGAATATTTCTCTTAAATAGACGAGTTCCTACATTCCCTTGATGTCTGTTTCAATCTAAAACCATTTCTTTTTTTATTTACAGAGGAACTGTAAGAAGATAAAGACATCCTTTCACATTTTCTTTGAACTCCAGATATATTAGATGTAAAGCAATACAGCTGAGATAAATAAACAAAATAAAAACCCATACACACCTACCAATTTATTACTTAATACAGTATCCAGAGGATTTCAGGAGATCATGAGTTATTCTGTTAGTTTTCTAGTAAAAAAGCAAAAACATTTGAGTATGTAAGGAAATAACATTTATCCATCCTCAATTACGTCAATATTACCTAGTCCTGTTAGCCTATCTTAAAGAAGTGATAACAACACAATAACGATGATTATAAACTAATATTTATGAAAAATGTAGCCCCTTTAAAAATTCTTTTTAATTGAATTTGATTTTATTTCTTGAAATTATACACAAAATAACATTGAATGATTATTTTCAATCTACAAAAGTATTTTATAAAGAAACAATCAACGAACTTATAAAAATATTCTATTAAATACACTAAACTCAACAGAACATTGATTATATCTCTCTTTTGAGATACTTTTAAGATATTAATTACAACAAACATCAAATATAATTTTACATACATTAATCACTTCTAATCACCTTAACGCACACTACATGAATTTTAAACTCATTCAGTGCACTTTTATACTGTTGACGTTAAAAAAATGAAGGTAATAACCATAGTGGTAATAACTGTCGCGCCTATTCTGCTGTGATCAGGATGTGCGCAAAGGATGGCAGCTGCATATTTTGGAGATGGGCCACTTACTTCCCTGCACGATCCCTAACACCTGTCCTCTTTTCTACTCACACGACATAGATATTTAGAAAATAGATACTAAGGGCAATCCATTAATTAGGCGCGTGCCAGTGATACATTGAGATTGCGAGGACAAGTTAGGCATTGAGGCGGGGTGAATGACAATATATATACAAGTCCTTGGCTGAAAATTTACTTGGAACAGAGCACAGAGCAATTTGTGGGGATTAGCGTTGTCATTTCAATACGCTTAAACTTAAAGGATATTTGTTAAAGAAACTAGCTGATATGTAATTTACAACGAAAGATCTTGTAGTGTGGGATATAGTAATTGAAAATCTCACTTACATAACACAAATTGAAATTTCTGTGACCTAAAGGGGTGGACCTCTTCCTCTTTGGGTTTCAATCAAGGCTCTCGATATGTGAAAATGAGTTGAAGCGATACTTTTGTAAGGGACTAATTCCTAACCATTATTATTGAGAAGGATCCCAGACCCCTAAGCAGGGGGCTGAGGCGCATATTATAAGAGGAAGCAAGGACCCTGAATACCTCCCCTCGAAATTTGGATTAAAAGTGTACCCAAACAAGTTAAAATCCTGTCATATAGGGTACTTTTCTGTTTGAGGATCCTAGACCCCCTTTTGTACTTGGAACTTCATTACTCATACTCACATATTTTCTTATATTAGGTTCCGCCTTAAGATGCAAGTTCTACCTAAAAATATTTGTTTGAAATTCAGACAAAGTGTACCAAGACCAGCTAAAACCCTGTTGTTTAGAGTCAAATTTAAAAAAAACGTGGATAGCCCTTTGGTACTAAGAACTCTATTATTCGCAACTTTTCTTATATTAGGTTCATTGAGATGCAAATTCTAACTAAATATGTATTAAAAAGTTTAGTTGGACATATTAAATATGCATGGGAGGCAGTGGCGGATCCAGAGGGGGGGCAACAGGCCTTTTGCCCCCCCCTTGGGCTCAGGTTCCTTTTTTTTAAATTACAGTAAGAAAAGGAAAAAATATATAAAATGGAAGAGAAGATTGAAAAATCAAACACTAAATAGGAAGCATTAAGATATTAGTCAATATGGGAGGGCTGTCAGTCTGACCTTGAAAGGGTCAGTCTGAGAATTAACACCCCTGTTAACCATTGGTCACACATTCCACACCTTGCTTTATCTCTTGTCATGTACTGAAATTTATGGCTGTCACATATCTTGCTTGAAAGAGAGCAATCCACGGAGGGGGGCGGGGGAATTCAAGAGCAAAGAATCCTGAATTGGGCATAAGTATAGGGAGGGCGAGGAGGTCCTTCCCCCCCCCAAATTTCGGACTAGGTATGCAAAAATAAGTTAAAATCCTACTTTTTAGTGTCAAATTTCAAAAAAATTCTCTGGGGGAGGATCCCCAGAACCCCTTTTGTATTTGGAACTTAATTATTCACAACTTCTTTACATTAAGTTCATCAAAATGCAAATTCTCCCTGAAAATGGTATATCCGAAATTCAGGCCAGAGGTACCAAAACTAGTTAGAAACCTTTTTTTAGAGTTAATTTTTCTAAAATCTTCTGGGGGAGGAGACCTGTGGGCTTTGATGGTACCAAAATGAGTTAAAACCCTGTTTTTTAGGGCCAAATTTCCAAAAATTTTCTGGGGGAGGACCCCCAGACCCCCCTTTTTGTACTTATAACTCTGATATATTACCTAAAAATGCTTAAAAAAGTACATAGCACATATGAAATATACGTGTTATGGTATGGGAATAATTTTAGGTCCTCTCCCTAGTTGCAAATATCTAGCGTTGGACTTGATGACTTAATTATTTGCAGGATATTTGGGCTCCTGCCGAAATAAATTTTGAATTACGCCACTGCCAACTAGAATAGAGGGTCCGCTCATCTTTAGGATCTCTCTCTTGGAGGATGGGACCTTAATTAAAATCCAATTACCCGATCTCATCTTAAATGTTAAAAAATGAGTCAAAAGACTACTTTTTAAGGTAAAATTTCCAAATATTTTGCTGGGGGAGAACCTTCAGGCCCCCTTCTTTCCCTGGAGCATCATCTAAGTTTTTTCAATAATAGATTTAAGTTTTCAAAATTCTTCGGGAGAAGAAACCAAACCTTCTGTTGCCCCCCCCTTAAGACCAGGCTGGATCCGCCACTGATGGGAGGGGCTGAGGAATAATTTAGGCTCCTCTACCCCATTGCAAAAATCTAGCTTTAGACCTAATAAGTGACTAAACTTTTTAGGGAGCATTTGGGTCCCTCCCGAAATAATTTCGCTAAACGCCACTGGACTTAAGTATTATCCACATAATGTAAAAAATTAAGTTGAGGGCCTTGGCCTTCTTCATCATAGAGATGGGATTGCATTAGATTAGGGTGTATCGAAAAAAACTTTTTTTTGATTTTGATGATGCCTTAGTGCGGAAAAGTTGTCTAAGGTGGCAGAGAGTACCTGTGAATTTTTTCAGAATTTTCGGATAATATCTTGAGGTGCCGCCAAGGCCCTGAAGGTCCCCATGTTAATCCAATGGAGCGCGCAAGCCAAGAAGGCCGAAAATTGGTTTTTCGCCCCTCATTTCTACCCTAATCACACGACGAATGTCTTCACTCAAGTTATGGACCCTATATGATCTAGGCTATCCAACAAAACTTGAATAATAGCCAAAATCTCTATATTTTGTTGATTGTGGGCTCTGATTTGAACGAGGAAATACACGATTTTCGACGAAATTGGAGCATACAAAAAAACGTAATATAGAGATTTAGGCTATTATTCAAGTTTTGTCGGATATCCTAGATCATATAGGGTCCATAACTCGAGTGAAGACATTCGTCATGTGATTAGGGTAGAAATGAGGGGCGAAAAACCAATTTTCGGCCTTCTTGGCTTGCGCGCTCCATTGGATTAACATGGGGACCTTCAGGGCCTTGGCGGCACCTCAAGATGTTATCCGAAAATTCTGAAAAAATTCACAGGTACTCTCTGCCACCTTAGACAACTTTTCCGCACTAAGGCATCATCAAAATAAAAAAAAAGTTTTTTTCGATACACCCTAATATGCATTGCCATTTGAGCGAATGATCTTGAACAGAACACTCATTCAAGTTGGTAATGGATACATTTGCGTTTCAAATTCCAAATGGAAGGAAAAGAAGGACAGGTGACGGTGTTGTGTTCGTGTCAACCTCCATCGAAGAGTCGAACGGAAGAGTGCTCTGCTCACTGGGAGCGAGCACACTCACGACTGAGAGCACAGGTGTGTCTTAAGCGGCAAGCAGGTGGGGTGCGAATAAGCGAGCATTAATGGATCTCTTTAGAGCAGTGTTTAGATTGGAGTATACTGTGGAAGTGGGAGGTACGCTCGGTTGAAGGAAGGGATTGTTTTGCTGCTGTTTGGCGGCGAAAAGAAAACAATTGGGTTGCGAGGTAGTTATTTGATAGTTAGAGGTTAGTTCAGCCATGGTGGGGATAGATATATCTTGGCGGGGTCTAGTTGGTGGCAGGAAAGAACAAATTATCGGTTTCACCTATAGTGCTGTAAATTATTCTAACCCCTTATGGAGCATTGACTTGTACCTGAAGTGGTGGGAGGTTAATTTACTGAAAATGGAGATTTATATGGACAAGAGAAACAATTACTATTCTGCATATATCATTAACTTTTATGTGTTATACTATATTTGATAGTGCATTTTCTTTAAGGAGAAGATCCTTCAGGGTTACTAAGAGGTCTCTAAACTACGGCCCGCGGATTACTTTCAATTAAATAAAAAATCCAAGATATTAAGGAAAAATAGTTGATAAAACATCCAAGATCCTCCCTCCGAAATTCAGTCTATAGGTACCCAAATAAGTTAAAACCCTGCTTCTTTAGGGTCTAATTTCCAAAAATTTTCAAAAAATTTTTTACATGAAACAAATTTATTTTCCTTTATGAAAAAAAATTTATTCACTTATTTTTATTTTATTAAACAAAAATTATTTATTTATTTAAAAGACAAATTTTATTAATTTTATGCATAAAATTTTGCAAAAAAAATTACGGTTCACCAGATACAAGTGTGCATATTTTACGTTTAAAAGTTTGTTAAATGCATGTTCTTTCTCTTTTGTAAATAATAATAATTGTAAGTAAGTTGAAATGTTCTTATACTTATTTTATTTGGACCTCGAGTATCTATAGTTGAGCCCCAAACTGCTGTTTAGTAGTCAATGCGGTCTGCGGGCTGAAAAGTTTGGAGACTCCTGGGGTAGACCAAGGGTCAAAGTTTTTAATGGCAATATACTTTAAATATATATTTTTTACGATGTCGTTTTATGCAGAATATTAACATTTTTTAAAGTTACCATACAAAATTTATCGAAAGTCTATCCACATGAAAAAAACAGGCTAGGGTTTATTTTCTGATTACGACCTATTTTTTTTAAGGAGAAACACGATACCAATTTTTGTTAAGAATACTAATAGCATGTAAAAGGGTTTTTGAAGCTATACACATTTTGAATGTCGTTTTAAAATTAAAATTTAAGTAAAGTGTGAACATTTTACGGAAGGTAGATGGGAATTTTGCAAGCATTAATGCGTAATTATAGTGTTTTGCTATGTAAGTTAGGAAAGACTTCAGCTTCTTTGATAAACAAATGTTAAGGTTGAACTATAAAGGGTTATAAGGTTTTTAAGGAAAACTATAAAGGTTGAAAAAAGCACCGAGACCCATTTGCGACTTTCTTCGCTAATTAGTATATATTTAATGCAAATTATGCTAATCGAATGTCTATACAGATAGGCCATATGATAGGGAAAGCAAATAATGTGTGGCCAGGTTTAATCAGCCCACAGAGCATAAATGTTTCATTAATTCTTTAATTTATATTTAATCTTGAATATCATTATTTAATTCTGGAGGTTTTCATATTAAACACAATTTTTTTTCAAGTTATGATCTACTTTGAAATTCATTAGAAACTAATAAGCCGTAATTAAATACGGTTGAATTGCTTACAATCGTGTTACTGTCAAAACTGCTAAAAGTTCAAAATCTGAACTTCAAAAACATCAAAAAAAAAGATTATAAATGAAGTGCAAGAATGCAAAAGTTGACACGTTAAAAGTTAATTCACCCGAAAGGTTACCTATCAAGAGTGCTTCCGAAGTTATAGAAGCAGCTGGTGTTCGCGTTATATTATAAAGAAGTCACTGACTGTATTAAGAAAAAGAAAACAGATCATAACCAAAAAGCTACATTCAAGTTTCTTACGTCGAGGAAGAAGTTGTCTAAAGAGAGAAACAAAAAAATAAGGAGAAAAAAAGAAAAGAAACAAAAGCTAAATAAGTAAGCGGGATGCTTCATTGATAAAACCGTGTGTAGCATCTTAACTTTTTCTACCATGTTTTTTAATTCTTTTGATTCATTTTAACTCTTTTAAACGTGCAATTCCTTTGAGGAATTGTTTTAGAGAAAAATAGTCAGTGATTAAAAGTTTCGGTTGGGCATTTTGGCAGCTTTTCGTATTTTTGAGGGTTAATGAACGTCATTTCAGAGCTAACCGAAAGGTTTGGGAGGAACAGATGTTTTGGCATAGGAGCAGATGTAGCGGAAGAGACATAGATGTTTGAAAATTTAAGCACAAGTTTTTAGTTTGCTCTGAGTTCTTGCGCTAACTAGTTAATAAATGGTTTGAGTTATCCTAAGTAGGTCTTATGGAAATTTGATGATGTCCAGCGACAATTAGAAAATTAAATGATGTAGAGAAAAAGAGATGTAATAATTGCATTAGGATTATTTGAAACAACAAACGTTTTAACTAAGGGTCCAGATAGGTTTATGAGTTTATTGATTACTTAAACTTTCAAAAATTTCAAGACCTTTTTATATCTTTAGTATGAAATTTGATTGCCACAAGCATGTTAAATGTGGTAAATAATGAAATTGTTAGATTTTTCTCTAAAAGTTAGTGGTTGAAGAACCAGATGGTATAATTTTTAATTTTCAAATGAATTCCCGATTTTTTTATTGTGATGCAGTTGCGAGAGCTTCAAAAGATGTTTTAAAATAGGAGAATATTTAAAAAGAGCTGAAACACGAAGGAGATAAGAAAATAAAAGAAAACAGTTTTTTATATTGTTTTATTTGATTAAAATATTAATGGATATAAATAAGGTGCATTAAGGTTATAGGGGCTCATGAGTTTAATATTAAGCAGTGAACTCTAACATTTATAAATTTTATCATACAGAAACAAGATAAAAACTAATATTACAAATTTATATTAAAATTTATAAATCTTAACAAGTCCACCAAAACTGCACAGATAGATTACTTCCGTAGAGTACACAAAAATGCCTGAAGAACTATACCTCTATGATTAAATTTTGTGTTGGTTAAGAATTTTAATCAAAAGGATGAAAATAATTAATATTTTGAAAAAATAATGTTTTTGTTGCTTCACGATCTTGTTTTTGGTGCAAAAAGTTAGATACATTTGAAAAAATAATTGCTTTATAAAAAAGAAAATACCCCACTAAAGAACCATAACCACAAAAGATCTTAAACAATTGAATAACCTTATTTATTTCCCAAATAAAAAACTAAACCTTCCTCTTTACCCCACAATTCCCCCTACCCATCTTGAACCACCAACACAATCACAGCCTTCAAAAACAAACAGCTCGAAATCCTTTACCACCTGCTTTTCACAGCTTAAAATCCGCAATTTGCCCGTGCCCCCTGCATGAGACGCGAGCCTCGAGCCTGCTATTTATTAATTGCGCGTGCAAGACGCGTGCTAACACGAGGCAATAATCCGGCCCTCATTACAGCGCACGGCCTTTAATTTGATTAATATCACTCGCTACGCTTTTGCTGTTTTGTTATTTCGGCCGGCTCATTTTCATTGATATTTTTCGGCAGATTCTACGTTCATTTGTTTCTTTATTAACCTGTTTGGCCGCTCGTGGCCGAGGCTCAAACCGTTCGCGTCTGTCTGTGCTACTATTATGTGGCTGGTGAGTGAATGACTGGGAATTGATACCACTCATACTCTTTTTGCATGGCTGTCAGTTCGAAAAGAAGCGAGGGATTTACTTAATTGGAAAG
Organism: Tetragnatha versicolor; assembly: GCA_024610705.1. NCBI lineage: Eukaryota > Metazoa > Arthropoda > Arachnida > Araneae > Tetragnathidae > Tetragnatha > Tetragnatha versicolor. Next base: position 50,993,051 of record JANDEH010000010.1, on the reverse strand, counting down.
CTTAGGTGTGTGAGTAAGTGGTTTCCGTTTTGGAAAAAGCTTGAGATGTTATAACCCTTTTGAAAATGTTTATAGTTTCCAGGAGCGTAGCCAAAGGGGGTCCCAGGGTCCGGAATCCCCCTCCCCCATGGGCATGAGTCTTTGAATTATTTTTTAGTCTATTTTAGGTGTTACGTATAATTACCATAGTTACTCAGGAGAAGGCGTCTAAGCCCCTTAAAAGTATCTGATAAACACTTTTTTACATGTTAAAAATCTAAAATTTTCCAGGGGAAACCCCTTCCCCATTACAAAGTACTAATTAAAGGGTTAGATATGGAAAACTGGGATACAAAAGCAGACTCGAAAGGTTTGATGTGCAATTTTAATCATAAAAGCAACCGGAGTTATAATACCGCCCTTCTGAAGACTTATATACTTCCTACATATTTATATGAAGATGGGGACCAAAAAAAGTCAAGAAAAATTCTGGGAATGAAAAAGGAGAGGGATGAAAGTAAATAAGAAATTTTCATTTTAATAACTTAGGTAAATAACTAAAAGTATTCTTATATCATAAAAAAGAAAATTTTTTATTTTTGCACTCAGGAGCGTTCACTGAGAGAAATGACAGTTTCAAAATTGAGTAAGTGGATGTTTTTTCATTTTGGTATGAAACTTTTTGTTTCAAATATGGCGACCCAATACTTTCAATTTTGAAACACCAGGCATACTCAATTTCAAACAATTCAATAGTCACCACTCAAATTATACTTATTTTTAACTTATTTTATAAGGGAAACGATGTTATACACAATTTTCGGTGTGGTAGCGCGTTGCACTCCGATTCATGAGAATACCTTGCACTAACTCAAAAATAAGCTCCTGTCGTGTTTTATTTTTGAGTATCTGCACATACTCAGAAATGATAACAATGTGTTACGGCTGAAGTGATAAATCGGGCATTATTAATAATTCCCCAAGTGGAGGAGGGCAGTGCGATAAATTCGATGGCATTTATCAATGAAATTTATCACTTTGCCCGCCTCCACTCTGGGCATTATTAATAATGCCCAATTAATCAGTTGGCCTGTAACATATGCATGTTCTCAAATTTGAGTAAATTTGAATCGGAGCCTGTATGAGTGCGTGCCGTATTCAGATTTGAGTAATTCTTACTCAGTTTTGAAATTGTCGTTTTAAGAGTTTTTTAGGATGTAAAAACTACGTAAGTTCTACCTAATTGAGCGTGTGTTTTAGGGGTTTTACTCAAAGTATTTCTCTGCACAAGGTGTCTTTTCCAATTAAATCGATGTTTAAAGTACATCGATGCTACTAATCGATGTACAACTTTTTAATTGACTAATTTAGAAAATATCTAAAAGTTTTAAAAATAAAAATTATAACTCCAAATAATGATGCTGGGGGCTTTTTGCGTCGGATAAAGCACGGAACGTAACTATACAAATTTTACGGTATTATAATTTTCAAAACATGATTAAAAAAACGAAATAAAATAGGGGAAAGTTGGACAGTTTGATACAGCAAAATTCAATTCCATTTTTTGAGTAAAAAATGACTTATTCAGATACTTAAAAAATATCGAAGAATGACTCAATTTTATGAAATCAATTAGAAAAAATAAGTTTAAAGAAAATTAAAATATAACGACAAAAAAATTTATTTTGTATCTATGAGCTCCACCAGTGGGGCAATTGGATACATTACATGGAGCATTTTGATACAGTGATCGAATTGCTCAAAAATAGTAATTAATAACAAACATTTTGAAAAATAAATAATGTACTTTTATTGAGTTGTATCAGAAACATCTTTTTTTAGACCTGTAAAAGTGCTCTCAGATGCTTCCAAGTCCCTGATTCCATCGTTTGGTCATGTATTTATCAACTACATTTTCCTTTATAAATGCACATAGCTACAATGCAAGTAGTTTTCAAGCTCAAAAACACTTAATAACCTAAAGACTCACCTTTAGGGGCGCTGTAAGTCATCTCAATGGATTCTCCAGGGTCTCTTACCTAGGGGTAGACCTTACTTCTGTGACCCTAGACACGTTGGTTCCAAATAAAAGCCGCGAAACGGACTTTTGAAACACCCTGTATATTCTGCGGTATAAAATAATTTTAGGTCACTTTAACGCATGTCTTTATGCATTTGATTTGTGACAAACTGACTGCACTTGTCAGGTTTTCCTCCACTTTCTCAAGCTCCTTCTCCATTCCATAGGAATCGCAAAGAATGCAAGGAGCGGGGCATACTGGTCTAGAGATTGATGGGTCAACCATTGAAAATTGACCACCTGTTCACTCCTTCACTGATACTGAAATTCAATAGAAACCATCTTCAATAGAACCTTGGAATTTTGTACACGGAGTCTCTGTCCTTTTTCAAGGGTCTAAAGAAAATTTGGAGGGTAAAGGCGATTTTCTACAGCAGATATTTGATCAGGTATTGCAAGAAACACTCGAGCCCAGTAAGCGGAGTATAAAATTGTTTAAATTACATTAAATATAATTTTTAGGCAGATAAAATTGTCTTAATCACCTTAAATAGTCAATAAGCATAATGTCATTCCAATTCTTTACATATTATTCAAAGAAGCTACACAAACAACAAACACAGGAAAGTGCAGATTTTGGGCATTGCAAGGAAAACTGGAGATAAGTTAATGCTGTTTGAACGCTTTTAAAACAGGCAAAAATTGCTCCAGATAAAATATTTTACATTTTTCTGTATTGTTAAAACAAATTTGAATTTTCAACAATAAAAATTAAATTTTTGATTTGAAATTTGAAAACTAATGCTTCGAAGAAGGGGTTAATCGAATTTGGGACGTGGAAGCGTCAGAAATACTTGAAAAGAGAAGGAATTTGTATCATTATTTGGTTCGGTACAGCAAGAACCTACTTTTTAAAAATACTTTTAAACACAATGGAGTATTATTTTAAGTTAAAATCTTAGAAACACTATACAGCATGTTGTGTATTAAAGGCTTGTCTTATTAGTTTATTTTCAGCAAATGAAAAATAACAGACTAAAAAGTAAATTTTGGTCCGAGTTACACGCCCGGCCCCTGCTAAGTTTTTATGAAATAGTTTACACTTTTGGGGCTGAGGCCCCATAGCTCCCCCAGAATTCACGTCTAAATTCGAATTTATCTACATTATGGACTGAATCCCGACTAGAGTAATTACATACAAGCAAGTTGTGGGGTTCGTCGTCCAAATAAATCAAACAGTGATAGTTGACAGTGGTATTTATTTAGGTAGCTGATAAATTCACACATTCGTTTAGATCCCGTCGCACACGCGACCTCCAGAAACAAGCTCAATCTAACAATAATAATAAAATAGAAGGGCCAAACAAAACATCGAAAAAGTCTCTTTTTCTAACTTCCGGCAACCCGCCGGGTTTCCACCGGGGAAGAACTTCACACAAGTCTTTTAAACTTGGCTTGTTTTTAAGAAATTGTTAAAATTTGGGTCAAAGATCAACGCACTCTGGATGATCATTAATTTTTTCACAAAACCATTTTTCATAAAAGTGAAAATTGAGTTCTAACACTTAATAAAAAGTAACCAAAAAGTAATGAAAGTGCACAACAATATATTTGTCTGCATTGATCAAGATGGATATGTTATGCTTTTAGTGTACGGTCGATGTAGTGAACTACACGGGTGTTCAAAATTAAGAGAATTTGCACATTTTTTCGATTTCTCCAGATCTACTGGATAGATTTTGATGAAATTTGGTATGAACATAGGTTGATATAATACCAAATAAATAATCATTCAAAAATTGTATTATATACTCATGCGCAGAAGTAATAACCGCCAAATTTGAAAGGTATGAAATAGCGGTTCTAGAATAGAGCAAAATAGTGGGTTAATAAGGGGTATGACACCTTCCCGCTATCATGCACGCCTCCTTGAGTTATTTTATAGCGTGAATAAGGCAGATTATAAAATTTCTTGTTCATTAAGCCTACTTTCTCAAAAACACCGTTTTGGGAATCTGAAGAGTATGTGGAGGGGGGTAGCAAGATGCAATTGCCTTATATAGAGTCCCTCATACCTCCTCTAAAGGGGCGAAGTCTTTGAATCTGGCTGCCTAGTTCATATGGCGAATATCTTCAGTTTTAATGAAAATTGATAACCTGAGGTCCCATTAAGTAACCCATTAAGTGAAGGATTTCTATCGATTGAAAAGAAATTAAGACCGATAGAACCCCCTAAAAGGTGAATAAAGGTCTCCAGGATATCAACACAATACCTTCAACCATCTTTTTATCCTTTTGAAAGATGTAGGGGGGTTGGCATAGAGTTAACAACATTCCTACAAAGAGCCCCGAATCTCCGATTCCAAAATGGTCAGTTTCTCCTACATTAAAGGACTGACAGAGCATTCTGGTTCTTTCCACATGAGATTGCATCGAGAATCAATGGTTTAATTGATTTGAAACCTAACAGAGAGGAAAATATTCACCCTTTGAATATTACCTTATTAAAGACAATTTTTTGCATATTTTTGACAAGTTGCAGATCTCTCCCTGCCTTTGAAAGAGGAACCCTGACAGTTTCAGGTAATGTGTTGATATCTTGGAGACCTTTGTTCACCTTTTGGGGGTTTTGTCGGTCGTAATTTATTTTCAATCGTTAGAAATCCTTCACTTAATGGAGCTCATCAGGTTAGAAATTTTCATTAAAACGGAAGATATTCGCATCTACCCCCCTCCACATACCCTTCAGAGCCCCAAAACAGGGTTTATGAGAAAGTAGGCTTAATGACCTGGAAATTTTACTATCTGCCTTATTCACGCTATAAAATCACTCAAGGAGGCATGCATGATAGTGAAAGGGTGTCATACCCCTTATAAACCCACTATTTTGCTCTATTCTGGAACCGCTATTTCATACCTTTCAATTCTGGCGGTTATTACTTCTGCGCATGCGTGTGTATTACAATTTTTGAATGATATTTATTTGGTATTATATCAACCTATGTTCATACCAAAATTCATCAAAATCTATCCAGTAGATCTGGAGAAATCGAAAAAATGTGCGAATTCTCTCAATTTTTAACACCAGTGTGCTTTTTATGCTTCATATAATACTGTTTGCAAAGCAGCAAGTTCAATTCCCTTTTTGCTGTTTGCTTCTTAGGCTAAAGGTGATAACCTCTATATGTTTGAATAAATCTTATCTTCATACCACAGATATACTATCGAACGCTAAATACACTTGTTGTTTATATGTTATGTATGATCAATGATCATAGGTAATCTTACTACCGGAGGAGTATGTTATCTTGTTTCAACTATTATACACCTCCATTTCAAGCAATTTGCAGATAAGAGCTTATTTTACTCTTACATAATAATGGAATAGTAGCAATATAAAAATTATGGAGGCTGTAGTAAGACAAAAAGGAATGACTACAGTAACACTGTTATGAATATACCATTTAAGAGAACTTTTTATAAAAAATTATTAGTTTTGTGATTTTGAAATAAAAACCAAATGGGGAATACAACGATTTTTCAAATTTAATTTATTTCGATAGAGCTTCTTTAAAAATACTTTAGTTATTTTTTTTCGAAATCTGATCATTAGTTAATTTCTTAAAAATTAAAAACTACAATGCTCAGAAGGGTTCGCGAAAAAGCGGGGTTTGGTGCAGGAAGTCACTTCTGCCTTCCGTGCATGAGCAATGGTTATATCCTTTCGGCAATGGTTAAATCGTTTCCTTTGAAAGTATTTATTGGTTGAAAATTCGGAAGAAAACAAAAGTGACGTCACGTAAGCCACACTTCCAATTCTGGCGGTCGTAATTTTTGAAAATTAATTTTAAAAAGATAATGATAAAAAATATAAAAATTTGAAGAAATGCGTTTTATAACCCCATCAATGATTTCCAATAGTCAAAATATTAAATTTCCACAAGGGTTGTATTCCCTATTATCTACAAAAAAAATTCTGAATAAAGGGTGTTAAGTTTAGCAATTGAATGAGTTTAATATTTGAATCACTAGTATCAGTCTTAACTTTTTAATGCAACAAAAACTAAGATTAACTTTAAAAGCTTTTAAAATCGAACAATATTAAACTCAATCTTTAAAAAGTAAGAAAAACTGGCAATAATAAGCCTTATTATTACATACTATAATTAAGTACAAAAAATCAGAAAACAACATATGCGTCACCAAGGGGAATTTGTCCCGTTCAGAAAACAGATAAATTTCAATTTAATAAATGTGCAATAGGGTCACTTGGGGTAAGTGGGACCCTTTTTTGGCCTAGTGTATTTTTGTAGCTCCATAGAAAAATTTTGAACGGGTTAAATTTGAACTTATTGACTTATATTGATATTGGGATACATAAAAAACTGTTTCTTCAAGGTCCGAGGATATTATTTTGCCACTATACAGAGGCTTGGTCAGACCTCATCTAGAGTATGCTGTTCAGTTTTGGTCTCCATACTTAAAAAATATATTGATTCAATTGAAAGGGTTCAGCATAGGGCTACTAAAATGGTCAAGGGTATATCCAATTTAAGTTATGAGGGAAGATTAAAGAAGCTAAATATGTTCACTCTAGAGAAAAGAAGGATTAGAGGGGATTTGATTCAACTTTTTAAAATGGTAAAGCATGGGGACACAGAGGGACTAGATTTCAATACGGGTAATAGAACAAGGGGTCATAATTTCAAATTGAATAAAGGAAAATTTAAGACGGATTGTAGAAAGGATTATTTTTTTAATAGGGTAGTGGATAAATGGAATGCGTTGCCTGAAACAATTGTAAATTCAAGTGGGGTAAACGAGTTCAAGAGGGAAATTGACAGATACTGGGATTCCGGTAGTTTGGGTTAAAAAGACTGGACCAACCTTGCTGGGCTTACGCCTGTAGTTGGTTGACTTAATTTGTATTTGTATTTATTTCATATACTTGATCCATAAACAAAAAGCTATTATTAGTTTTTAAAATAATGATTTACATTTTCCTTAACTGGTATTTTTTTAAAAAATGAGAGGGGTGACCCATTTACCCCAAGAGATGGAGTAACCCACTCTTTATTTATATTTAAAGCAAGCAAAACTTAAAAGGAAGTAAGTGGGTCTTACTTGATAAAGTACAGAAAATTTCAATGTAAAATATTTATTGTAACTGTGTCCGTGTTTGAGAAATCTACTCACAATACAATCAGTATGACATGGTAAGAACAGAATAAAAAACAAAATAAGTATTTTAAAGAATGTTTTGAAAGGCCAAAAACATAGTGTTGAAAAAAACATAATAAGGTTGATTAAGATTTATTTTGGCACATTAGTAAACATTGTAAGATAAAAAAGAAATCGGACACACTAAATAAGAATGAACACTATTGAGGAGATATTTCACTTTACTCACCATAACTTAAATTAAATTAAAACGCAAAATTGATATAAAATGTCGATCAATTTATTTATCAATTATGAAGTGGTGAGTAAAAGGTCTTGCTACTATAAATCGAAATTCTCTGGAAATGTTGGAGGAAATTGCCTTTATAACCCCCTTAAATCCACCCATGTCTTCAGTAATAGTTTCTATATCGTTTGGAACCCTCTAGAACCACTTACAGTCGGAGTAAAAAAAAACGTTACAAGGACTGTTAAGAGGAATCTAGACATTATCCCCGTGTGCATGGTATAGGAAAATAGGTTTGAAAATATTTCGCCAACCCCGATCGCCAAAGGTTTGCCACTTGTTAAAATTACAATAACCCACAAAACTAAGCCAATCCTTTAGTTATTTGTTCATATTTGCGTCTCTCAATGTAAATCCCTGTGGCGTAACGGTTAGAGCGTTGGTGTTGTATGATTTAAGTCGAATTTAAACGTTATATGCAACTTTTTGTGCTGATTTTATAATTTTTAAGAGTTAGAAGTTATTAATAGGTGATTTTAAATTATATTTAGCTTTTTATTGGGTATTTAAAAGCTTTTTTAAATCTTATTTTATATTGGGATAACCTTTTTTACAATTGTCCAACAAATGTTTTATATTTTTGACATTAGGGGATCTTTTATTCCCGTATTTTTTTTTCAAACTTAAAAAATGTTTTTGCAAAAGCCATTCTTATATTAGCTTTGTTGTTTTTTAGAGTTTGATGTTTGGATTCATTTGGCATAAGTTTTTAGAAATATTCTTCATTTTTCATCTAATTCGATCCCAAATTTTTGTTTTTTCGTTGTTATAAATAAATTTTAAAAATTCCCCAGAAAATTCAACATGCCCGTAGGATAAAATTTTTTTATAATGAGTAAGTATCGCTAAACATATATCCACACCGCTACCCCGCAATTGTATACAGATACAATTGCGGAGAAAACTATTCTGATGAACCCCTTATTTTTATAATAAAGAAAAAATTAAATAAAGCAAAGATATTTTATTTCAGTTTTTGAAATAGATTTAATTTCAAGTAGTATATCAAAATTCTACTTATTTCCTTCAATCAAAAAACAATTTGTCGTAAAGGAGACAGCTATACTTAAATATAGTTTGTATACAACCATGAAGGGATAGAGAGTACAGAGAGTGAAATCTTGGGGTACACTGGAAACTTTCGGGATCGGGAATTTTCTGGGGGGAGCTTATTTCCCTCCAGTGACTCAACCCCAGGCGCGGATTCAGGTGGATGGCACTCTGGAAAGTGACACCCCTTGGGAACCCAAAAAGGTTCTTAAAATGAGTAAAACCCCTACTTTTTACAGGTCTAATTTCAAAATGTTTTTTCTGGGGGAGGACCCCATACCCCCTTTTAGTACCACAAGGGGATCTTCAGTGATTATTTTTTAGGACCCAATATTTTGACATTTGGGTAAAAAAGTAAAGGTAATAGTGTTGAAAATAAAAACCTTAAAAATGAAACCTTAATAGTCCCCAATGTCCCAGAACAATTCACAAAACTACTCTTTAGGGTCAAATTACAAAAAATTTCGGAGATGGACCCCAGACCCCCTTATCTTAAAAACTTTTGCATTATTTTCACAAAAGTTCCAAAACCCATCTCGAAGCAAAACTCTGGCCCTTCATCCCGGGTTTTAAAATGGTTCTCCACAAGCACGAGAAAGATCGACTCTGCTTGCTTTGCCTTGAGCAGAATTCTGGGTACGCTTATGCAACTCACCCAAATATCTGCATATTAGAAATATAGCTTGTTCCCCACCCCCGAGACTGCTTAGTAGGGTGTATCGAAAAAAACTTTTTTTTTATTTTGATGATGCCTTAGTGCGGAAAAGTTGTCTAAGGTGGCAGAGAGTACCTGTGAATTTTTTCAGAATTTTCGGATAATATCTTGAGGTGCCGCCAAGGCCCTGAAGGTCCCCATGTTAATCCAATGGAGCGCGCAAGCCAAGAAGGCCGAAAATTGGTTTTTCGCCCCTCATTTCTACCCTAATCACATGACGAATGTCTTCACTCGAGTTATGGACCCTATATGATCTAGGCTATCCGACAAAACTTGAATAATAGCCTAAATCTCTATATTACGTTTTTTTGTATGCTCCAATTTCGTCGAAAATCGTGTATTTCCTCGTTCAAATCAGAGCCCACAATCAACATAATATAGAGATTTAGGCTATTATTCAAGTTTTGTTGGATAGCCTAGATCATATAGGGTCCATAACTTGAGTGAAGACATTCGTCGTGTGATTAGGGTAGAAATGAGGGGCGAAAAACCAATTTTCGGTCTTCTTGGCTTGCGCGCTCCATTGGATTAACATGGGGACCTTCAGGGCCTTGGCGGCACCTCAAGATATTATCCGAAAATTCTGAAAAAATTCACAGGTACTCTCTGCCACCTTAGACAACTTTTCCGCACTAAGGCATCATCAAAATCGAAAAAAAGTTTTTTTCGATACACCCTACTGCTTAGTACAATTTCAATAGTCTCCAAAGCAAATAATTTTTTAATTTCGAAACAAAACTACTACTACTAACTTTTACTATGTCCGTAGAGTTCACATTAATAAGTCATACAATTAAAATTCCATTACCCCACGATTTAAAAGAATTTATAGTTATTATTTATTTAAAAGAACTTTAAAAATAGTTAAAATAGAAATATTTTCTGAAATACTACTAAGAATTATGTTTTAACTTGTATTCCCCTGAATAAGCTTGGTAAAAAAATTCTTAAGAAATTTCTCTGATTTAAAAATTTATTTAAATAAAATATTTTTTCTAGTGTGAAGTCAAAAATACCTTTAAAAAATTACTTACTTATCGGAGTTGATTTTTTATGATCATAGTGGAAGATCCAGAGTTCCAAGTAAATTTTATAAATAATTGTTTTAAGATTTAGGAAGAAACTGTAACGGCTACTAAGAAATACGATTGACTGCTTTGAATGAAAAATCAGGTAAGAATACTCCTCCACAGAGATTGGATCATCCGTAAATGAATTTCAACATCAATCGTAATGACTTTGAGAATGATCCCGCATTGAGGATTGAACCCGCGAACTTCCGATTACTAAGACGTTACTTTAACCACCATACTACTATTTTGAAGCATTTTTATTTGAAAAAAAAACTGCGCCAAATCATGGATAACCAGCCAAATATGTTTCCTTAAATTAGATATTAGAATTGTTCTCGCCAATTTTTTTTCCTATATTCAGGGAATTATTGAAATTTCGCATCCTGCAATCCCGTTGCTTAACTTTTGTAACGTTTTTTTTTACTCCGACTGTACATCATAATAAGGGGTCTCACTTACCACAAGACGCTAAAAATACGGGGTAAGTGAGACCCCTCCGTTAAACACTTCTAAATTAAAATTTTTTTTAAAAATTAAAATTGCAGTATATGTATTTTAAGATAAACTTTGCACAACAGTCCAATAAATATAAAAAGAAAACTTAGCTGGAAATACTTCTTTGAAAATTGCATCTTGAACTCTCCAAAAAATCCATTCTGGGAATCTATTTTAAATTAGTTCTATAATCTTAAAAATAAATTTAACAAAAATCAAATATATGCAAAACCCATCAGTGTGATAAACTGTAATGCGAGTAAGTGTGAAATTTCTTGTACATAATTAAGTTTAAGGGGGGGGTGGCCCACTTATCCCAGTGACCCACATACCCCAAGTGACCGTAAATAAAATTTAACTTAAATTTAATATAAGATAAAAACATGAAAAAAACACATACTACTGAAAAGCAGTAAGCACAAAAAACATTAAATAATTAAATAGGGTTACTTTGGGTAAGTGGGACACCCCCCTTAAACTATAATATGTACAAGAAATTTCACACTTACTCGCATTGGTTACGTTACAGCTTGTCACACCGATGAGTTTTGCATATATTTGAGATTTGTTTCATTTATTTTAAAGATTTTAGAACTAATTTAAAATAGATTCCCAGAATGGATTTTTTGGAGAGTTCAAGATGCATTTTTCAAAGAAGTATTTCCAGGTAAGTTTTCATTTGTTTTTATTTCAATGTTTATTGAACGGTTTTGCAGAGTTTGACCTAAAATACATACTGCAATTTGAAATTTTTCAAAATTTTTAATTTTTAAGTGTTTAAGAGGGAGGTCCAAAGTACCCCATAGTTTTAGCATGGTTGGGGTAAGTGGGACCCCTCTTTATTTAGTAAGTGAGACCCCTTATTATGATATAAGTGGTTCTAGAGGGACAATTTCCCCCAATATTTTCAGAAAATTTCGATTTATTGTGGCAAGACCTTTTACTCACCACTTCAAAATTCATTAAAATTTATGAATAATTTGATCGACATTTTGTATCATTATTGCGTTTTAGTTTAAGTTATTGTGCGTTTAAATGAAATATCTCATCAAAATAGTGTTCATTCTCAATTTGTGTGTCCGATTTCTTTTTTATCTTACAATGTTTACTAAAGTGCCAAAATAAATCTTAATCAACCTTTTTATGTGTTTTTCAACTCCATTTTATATGTTAAATTAAAGCATATCCCTTTGTCCTTTCAAAACATTCTTTAAAATACTTATTTTGCTTTTAATTCTATTCTTACCTTGTCATATTGATTATAATGTGATTAGATTTCTCACTCATGGTTACAGTAACAATAAAATACTTTGTGGTGAAAATTTCTGTACTTTATCAAGTAAGATCAACTTACTTCCTTTTAAGTTTTTCTCACTTCCCATTTAAATGAACAGGGGGTGTCCCATTTACCCCATCACTTGGGGTAAGTGGGACACCCATCTCAATTTTCAAATAAAGACCAATTAAGAAAAATGTAAAGCTTTATTTTAGAAACTACTAATAAATTTTTGTTTATGGATTGTGTCTTTATAGAAATTAGTCAATAAGAGTTCAAATTTAACCCGTTCAAAATTCTTCTCTTGAGCTCCAAAAATGCACTAGGCCAAAAAGGGGTCCCACTTACCACAAGTGACCTTAATTGAACGCAAAGTTAAAAATATTGAAAATTTATAATCGTATAAAAAATTAATAAGGCGTTAAATAACTGAAGGCATAATTTTTATATTTGAAAATTGAATATTATAAAAATGGAATGCAAATAACAAAGATTTAATAATAAATAAAGTTGGCAAAAGTCAGGTTATTTTAGTAACAGTTGCTTCGCTTTAAATCTGAAAATAACGGTCTTTGTCGTCTAAAATTATTATGTAAATAAAAGTTCACGTTTAAATGCCGAATATGTCTCTATATTTTGAAGAGAAAAAGACAAATGGTTATAGATTTTAGGTGCCAAAAAGTAGAAATGCTTCTGAAATATTCCTTTAGAAAAATGAGGAATTTATAAATTCATTAGGTCTTCTTTGAGGTACATTTAGTTTTAAGCGAAAATTGATTAGTTTCGGTACAAAAAAGAAGTCTGGATTATCTTTATAATCGCCTCCCCAAATAATATTACCATAATTTAACAATGAGTAGAACCGAGAATAATAAATTGTTTTAAAAATTTTGCGATTTTATTTTTTAAGTGCTGGAATTTAACTAAGACAAAACGTAATTTTTTATTACTTAGTTTACTTACATGAGTTTTCCACTTTACGTTTGAGTCAATATGTAATATTAACAATAACAAAAACGAAAACAATAATAATAGTAATTTATTTGCACACAATATGTTACATAATAAATCAAAAAGAGAAGAAAAAACACAAAATTGAATTAACATATGAGTTACCCAGGGATCATAGGCCCATACGGGTAACCGAAAAAACATTAACAAATAAAGAGTAATACAATTTAAGTGAAATAAAATTATAGTACAAACAAGTAAAAATTATAGTAAATATACGTGAAAACAATATAGAAAGTAAAAAGTGAGACCATTGCAAACTAGCTTCAGAATAAAATATTAATTATAAAAAGATCATTTCTTAAAATTAAAAAAAAACACCTCAATATTTTCTATTGTTTGTATGTAATTTCTAAAGATTCTTTAAATTTAGAAAGAGATTTATCGGATTTTAGATGTTCTGGTAGGTATTATAAAATTTGGGAGATAAATAATAGTAATTTTTATGCCGAATTTCTTTTTTTGCTTTCGGAACAAAAAATAAATGTTTTGATCGCAGGCCACAATAACTAATGCTTCGATGATCAGGACTACTTTTCTTGTTTAGTAAAATGAAATACAACTTTAAAGAAGAAAAGGTGACGAAGGGGTAAGATATTTGTTTTTCTGTAAGATTTAATTAAAGGGAATTGATAACTGCTTAAGAATTTAACAATTTTGTTTTGAATTTTAATGACTGGATTAATATTTTCTTTGTAATCTCCTCCCCAGACTGCAATACCACAACTGATAATAGAACTCACCCAAGAGTGATACAACTGAAATTTTTTATTAGTTATTTTTTTAATAAAACAAATTTAGGGAGAATATAGCGAAGTTTATTAGTTAAATATTTTACAAGAGATTTCCATTTTAAGTTATAATCTACGTTTAGTCATAGATACTTTATTGAAGAAACTTGTTGAAGAGGGGGGCAATTACAATTATCACCGTTATTATTACAATCGGCAAGATGATAATAGAGACAAAGATGCTCAGAAGGTCCGTGTATAATGACATTCATAGTCTTATTAAGGTTTATCGATAACTTATTATCGTGGAACCAGTCTTTAATAGTCAAAAGGTCTTTATTTGTGATATTTTGTATTGTGTCATACGTAGAACAAGAGTATAGGATTACTGTATCATCTGCATAGATTATAATTTCACCGTTTAATTTTAATTTGCAAAAATAATTAATATATATTATGATAGTAATGGACCAAAGAGTGAACCCTGTGGTACACCAGACCTTATAATTAAAATATTGCTTTCAAAATCACCCAATTTTACAAACTGTTTTCGGTTTTGTAAGTAGTATGAAACAAACCATTTTATATTCCATTCCATTTATATAAAACCATTCGGCAGATATCCGAATTGATTTTCAGAAATTATATTAATCATCTTTAGATAATTATAAAGTCTGGTATGAGCTATTTTTTCAATGACTTTAGAAAATATTGGGAAGAGATATATAGGGTGGATAATTTTCAAATAGGTTAGTATCACTAGATTTATGAATGGGAACATTGGCGTCGGCGGCTCCTGAATATTGGGGGGGACGCCTCAAGAATTCGGGAATGTTTTTCAAACTACTGGTTAACTACCACAAAATAATCGTCTTTCTTTTTTGTCCACGTTTAAGATTTGTCCACTGGGGGTCCTTCCTCAGAAAATTATTGGAAATTTGTCACCAAGAACAGGGTTATAAACTGTTTTTTGGTACACGTAAAACAAAATTTGGACATACATTTTTAGGTAGAATTTTGATTTTAATGAACTTATTATAAAAAAGTGTGAATATAAAAATTTAAATACTAAAAGGGGTTCTGGGGTCCTCCCCCAGAAAAATTTTGAATATTTGACTCTAAAATACTGGGTTTTAACTGAATAAAAGTAAAGTAAAAGTTAATTATTTGGATTTGGGGGGGCAGCTGCCCCTCCCTGACAACCCTTGGCTACGCCCACGGGTTTTTTAAACAATGTTCCCAATTATTGGGGGGACACGTCCCCCCCGTCCCCCCGGTGACGACGCCCGTGAATGGGAACACCAACGCCATTTTTGATGAATCAAGAAAAGTGCCATTTAGAAGGGATAATTTTTTTAATTTTCGTTATGACAGATATATTAATGTTAGCTATCATTTAAAGGGCTTTATAGGTGTTATTTTATCACAACCAGGGGATTTTTTTTATCATCAAGTAAGAAAATAATTTTTAGCGTACACATCATCTGTTTCAGTGAGAAAAAAAAGAGTTGGATATTGGCTTGTTATAAGTTTTCTAAAATTAACAAGTTCAGTGTAAACAGTATTAGATCCCATGTTTATAAAAAACTGATTGATATTATCTTAGTAGTTTGTTATTTTTTGATAGAGGTTTTGTATCCTTTATATTAGAGTTTGAGATTTGATTCACAAATTCCCATTGCCTTTTGATACTATTGCACTTTAAAAATTCAGACGTAAAATAATTGTTTTGCGTTTATAATTTATATTTTTAGATCTTTCTGCATCCGATTATAATTTTGTTCATGAATTATATCAAAAGGATATTTTTATGTGTTTTTTTTTAAATTCAAAATTCTTTAGCCATGTGAGTTGCCCAGGGGTCAGAAACCCATATGGGCAACCTAAAGGAGTTGTATTTAAAAATAATAAAATGAAGAAACATACAAATATACATATACATACAGACATTACACATATAGATATTACACATAGATAATAGTGGCATCGCAAGGCAAGCTTCAGAATGATTAAATTGAAATTTAGAGAGCGCTTTTGTTCCTTTTTTAAAAAAAAAGTTCTTCAATATTTTCTATTGTAAAAATAAAAAGCTTTAGTAATTTTTAAAACTTAATAGGGGATTTTTTCTGTTTTTATGTCATTGGGTAAAATATTCTAAAACTTAGGTGATAAATAAACATAATTTTTATGAATTTCTTTTTTGCTTTAGGTACATAGAACTGGTAAAACGTTAAGTTTTTTGTAAAGATCAATTAAAGGGAACTGGTTGCTACTGCTTTGAAATTTAATGATTTATTTTGAATTTTAATTATTGGATTTATATTTTGTAAGTAATCCCCACCCCAGGCCAGAATACCATAGCTTATTATTGAATTTACCCAGGAGTGGTAAAGTTGAAGCAAAAAGATCTTATTTATTATCTTTTTTATGAAGTAAAGTTTGTGTAAAACATAGCGTAATTCATTTGTTAAGTATTTAACGTGGGATTTCCATTTTAGGTTTGAGTCTACATTTAAACCAAGGTATTTTATTGAAGATACTTGTTCAAGAGGGGGCAATTACTCGTACAATTAAGACCTATACAGTCATTTACATGATAATAAAGACAAAGATGCTCAGGAGGCCCGTATATAGATACTGAAATTGATAAATTTAGTTTTATTTACATTTATTGCTAATTTATTAGATATAAACCAGTGTTTAATGGTCAGAAGATCCTTATTTATGCTATTTTGTAGTATACTATAGTTAATACATGAGTACAGAATTACAGTATCATCTTCATAGGTTATGATTTTACCATTTAATTTAGTTTGCAGAAGTCATTTATGTAGATTATAAAAAGCAAAGGTCCAAGGATTGAACCTTATGGTACACCAGACTTTATGTTTAATAGACTACTTTTAGAATTTCCCAATTTTACGAGCTGTTTTCGGTTTGCTAAGTAGGAAATGAACCAATCCAGTTCTCCGCCTCGAACCCCGATTGAAGATAGTTTTCAATTAAAATTTCATGATTCACACTGTCGAATGCTTTTGAGATGTCTAGGAAAATTGCAGCCGTTTTGTTGTTTTTATCTATACTGTTATATGTATATTTAGTAAATTCTATTAGCGCGTTTTCAGTACTGAGACCCGGCAAGAACCCAAATTGATTTTCAGATATTATATTGAAAGTCTTTAAATAATCATAAAGTCTGGCGTGCACAATTTTTTCAAGAACTTTGGAGAACATTGGTAAAAGAGAGATTGGTCGGTAATTAGCAAAATCATTTGTGTCACCAGATTTATGGATAGGTACCACTAACGCTGTTTTTAGGGAAGCAGGGAAAGTACACTTGAAAGGGATAGGTTTATGATTTTCGTGATGATAGAGATATGATAGTTTGCAACAATTTTAAGGGCTTGAGATGTTATGCTATCATAACCAGGGGAATGTTATAAAGTTTTTCTTTAGTTTTAATTAACTTTAAGATCTCACTAATCCAGTTTTTATTAGTTTTGAGATTAGGGAACTCTAATTACTCTGTAAAGTTAATCAGAATATTTCTTAATATGTCTGCAAATAGTCCACATCCTCAGAATTTAGATTTAAGGGAAGAGTATAGTTTAGCAGAAAGTCATTTATTTGATCATAATTTAGTTTTGAAATCTTTGTCATCTTAGGTTTTTCACTGCATGACGCTTTATATTTTAATTTACATACAATCAGATAATGGTCGGTTATGTTATTGATAAAAATGGCGGATTCGGCTCTTACATCAAAACCACGAAAAATCAAGAATCAATACAGGAATTTGAACGAGTTCTAGTAATCCATCAATGAGAAAATTCAAACCTTCAGAACTAAGTATATTTTGATAATCATATTGAATACGACTTAATATTTTACTTCACTTACCATAACTTAAATTTAAACACAAAATTGATATAAAATGTCGATCGAATTATTCATAAAATTTTCATTAGACTGTGAAGTGGCGTGTAGAAGTTGTCTTTCTACCCACCGTTTTTAGGAAAAGAAGTAAAAATAAACTTAATTGAATTTAAAATTTTCTTTGATAAGTGAAATAAGAACAATAAAATATTAATGTAACAAAAGGAAAAATTAGATAAATTAATTTTCATGGAAAAAATGCTAGTGTTTCTTATTAGGGGTCATCCATAAATTACGTGAGGTGTTTTTTCCAAAATCTGGACCCCCCTCCCCCCTTGGTGAGATTTAGTGAGATTTTGGTGGACCCCCCCTCCCCCCCAAGTGAGATTTACCAACAACCTTTAAAAATAATTTTCTATCCAATTCGTTTGCATTTTGAGGAAAAAAACATTATTCCGCCTAAAAATCACCACAGTATCTTATCTGTGGGTATTATTCCTTTCTCAAACTTAAAAAAAATCGTTTAATTTCGAACTTAAAAAGTTGACGTGAGTTTTTCACCGACCCCCCCTCCCCCCTTGGTGAGATTTGGTGAGATTTTTCCAAACCCCTCCCCCCCTTTTTGACCTCACGTAATTTATGGATGCCCCCTTACCCGGTAGTTTTGCAAAAATGGGGTAATAAGAAACATGGCACTTTTAAGAATGGTTCATAATTCTAAATTGATGAAAAAAATGAATTATATATCCCTTTTAACGTCCTAAAAAGTTCACTAAAAAATTCCGAAAGAATTTAGTAGCTAAAACAAGATAAAATGAAATAGTAGAAAAGGTCTGACTTTACGTTTATGATTTTTCTGCCCGCATCAACTTTATACGGGAATTTTTAACTGAAATAATTATTCTAAAACGATAAAAATTTTATGGGATATAAAGTATGTCATGAATATATCCTGTGATTTTTTTCAAATTTTTACGCCCATACAGAAAGCAGAAAATTAAAATGTTTCTTATCAACCCATTCTCCCCTAGGTCTATAATTTGAAAAGGAGGATTTATCACTAGATTTGAAAATAAATAAAAAAAGTTAATATCGAAAAATGCTTAGGTTTTCTGACAGTGGCTTGCCCCAACCTGGGAAGAAGAAGACCAAAGCATCTTTAATTTAAAAGTACAAACATGAATAGCATGTATTGAATTAACATAACATCTAAAAAAAGCCCTCTTCTCAAAGGTCTGATTTAAAACGCTCTAAACTACTATCACATTGCCAGGTTTAGAGTTCTATTTTACAGATTATTTGAGTTTCAGTGTTCAGCGGCAATTGGCGACACCAACGGGAAACGTTACAGGCTTAATCTCTTAATTTAAAAATCATCATCAATAAGAATGAGTTAAGAAAAGGATAGAGATAGTAGACTTTTATTAAATATAATTTTATGCAGATTTTTACACGAATACGCAATTAAAAAAAATTAGGTAATCTTAAACTTAGGAATTCTAGTTACGGGCCTGGTTGCTTAAAACTATTTGATCTTTTATATTTTTAATTATTTATTGCATAAAATTTTTTTAAAAACATCAACCCTTTCCCAATTATATTGGGGAATTGTAAGTAAATTATATTCTACAAATTGCATTATTTCAGGACACAATTTAATTTAACCCCCTATTTAATTTGACGTAAAATAAACATCTTATACTATAGTAAATTGCTCGTTTTACACATTATTCATTTACATAATTTTCAGATATTTTATACCTATTCCCCCTCTGTGTCAAACATTCAGTGACCCTCCCTTAGTGATTCCACAATTTTGAAACTTAAAAATTTAACCAAATTGAAGAACTTAAATTTCATTTAACTATTATCATTATAATGATAAATCCAACCAAATAATACGAGAAATGCTTCATTTTGTAGTACAACTCCCTTAAATTTAAATAATAAAAACGAAAAGGTTAAATTATTTTTAAGTTATAGAATGCAGAATTTATCGCCTACTACGTAAATGTAGGGAGAATGGGAGTTTTATTTTTACTCTTTGTTTTTAAATTAGATTTTTCCCCTTGAAATTTGGTTGAAATGATTATTTTAGAGCATGGGTTCCCAACATTTTTTGGGACCACCACCCCCTTTTTAAGAAAAAAATTTTACACCCCTAAAAATTTTTGCATTTAATGTGCTTACATTTATAGAATTTTACGCACATATTTTTTAGTAAAATGATTTTAATTCATAACCAAACAAAATAAAAAGTTTAAAAGCTATGGACAATATTTAAAAGTTTTCTATATGCACCTTAAATTTAATCTGAAATAATTAGGTAATAGGTAACCATTAACCTTTTTAATTAGGAAACCTTTTATAAGACTTTAAAATCTTTGAATAAAAAAATAATTATTTGCCTAATTCTGAATGAACTGAAATCTTTGTCTACGTCCAAAGAAAATTTGGTACAGAAAATTTCCTGTATTCATCTTAAAAGCTATCAAAAATTTTTTATATCTCAATCCATAGATTAAAGGGGGTTTGGGGGTCCTCCTCCATGAAAATTTTTGAATTAAAAAAGCGGATTTTAAGCTACTTTTATTTGGATTTTTTAAATGTTTTTACCCATAAAATGACATTAAGCAATATTTTAAAAGTAATCAACGCCCAATTTTTCTCTTATAACGCCCCCCAAATTTCTTTCAACTCATCACCACCACCCCAAGAGGCGGGACTGCCCATTTTGGGAACTACTGTTTTAGAGCGTGTAAAAAATACAACTAAATTTTTCATTTATCAAAAAAAAATTTAAGAAGGTCATGATGCAGATTAATTAAAAGAGAAAAAGCACAAAAATGATACTAACTACAAACTACATTGAAAATTTATCGGTTCTGATGGGGCTAGCCCTAAGAAAGGTGACATTTTAAACATTATAAATAAAACAAATAGAAGTTAATTAGAAAACATCTTAAAAAGTTTAAAGGTTTAATTTTATTATTTTTTGGATGTTAATAAAAGACTAATTCTTCAAAATTTAAGACCCATGTATATGTAATAGGGGATAAAGAAAAAAATCTTTAAAAATCCCTCCCCATTTAAAACCACCGTAAATTTAGAAAGTAATATGCCCCCCCCCCCTAATAAAAAATTATATCATTTCCACGGTCATACTTTGAAAACCACTTGTTTTCAACGTTTTCTGAGGAACAACTTGGACTGCTCTTTTCAATTTTGATGCTGCCATCTACCGGTGACCGGAAAATCTAATCTTAAAAAGTTCCGTATAGTTATTTTTCGTCATGTTATGTAATTTAAATGAAAATATTCCACAGAAGTTTTAAAATTAACTGATGTATGGAATTTGGGATCATCCTTTTCGCCAAATTTTCTCCTTACAATTTATATTTTAGTTTATCGGCTACGGCTAGTAAAATTGGAATATCTCAAACTAACTCATGAAATGTTATGTAGTGCTGCTGTCTATTAGTGCGGATTGCAAAAATCTAAGTAAGAGAGCAATATGGTATTTACCCAAAAATAAATTTGAAAAGGGATGATTAGATTTTAGAAGACATTGGTTTGTATGATTTTAAAATAATCATTTAAATTTTATTTACGTCTTGAATTAGTACTTAAATTTTAAAACTATATTTCATCCCACTCAAACATATTTTTTGCTGTTTTAAGTAGTGTATTTATATAATATAAGCAGTGTGTGTATCTCATCCATAGAGGCTGCGGGTCTGCAGCACCCCCAACATAAAATTCCCGAAATTCCAAATTTTTATTTGCTTTAAAATATTTTAAATATGATATATTCCCCCCCTTTATTCCTTTTTCAATTTATTATTCTCTAAGCACAGCAGTCAAAACACTCCTCCGACTCGCCAACAGATTTTTTACAGGGTCGGTCAGCACCCGCAAATATACCAAACGAGGTATAAAAGCTATATCATATCAAATCAAAATATTAAGAATTTAGCAAACGAATCTGTTAGGAGAAAAGAGGCTGCTGTCTCAGCAGCCCAGACTCTGGCGCAGAGCAAAATAATGATAGTTTTTTTTCTCTTGCAAATGCTATGAAAACCAAACTGATGGAAGAAGAAAAATATACGATTTCTACTACTAATGTATCACATTGGCTTTTTAGCTTTTCTCACTTCAACACTGTTTTAATTTTTTATACAAATACAAATTAAGTCGAGCATCTACAGGCAAGCGCCCAACAAAGTTGGTCCGGTCCATTTAACTCAAACCACCCGATTCCCAGTATCTGTCAATTTTATTCTTGAATTCGTTTACCCCACTTGAGTTGATAATTGTTTCAGGTAACCCATTCCATCTGTCCACTACCCTGTTAAAAAAGTAATACTTCCTACAATCCCGATTAAAATTTGCCTTGTTCAATTTAAATCTGTGACCCCTCGTTCTATCACCCGTATTGAAATCCAGTCCCTCTGTGTCCCCTTGTTTTATCATTTTGAAAAGTTGAATTATTCAACTAATCCTTCTAAACCTTCTTTCCCTCTAATCCTTCTTCATTCCCTCTAATCCTTCTTTCCTCTAGAGCAGGGGTTCTCAACCGGTGGGTCACGACCCCCTGGGGGGGTCGCGGGGCATGCCTAGGGGGGTCGCGAAACAAAAATTAAAAACAGTCATATTTACAGTTATTTTTTATACAGACACAATAATTTTCAAAACTTATAAATTGTAGATTATTAGAGAGAATAGTTCGTTTCATGCATGAACTATTTTGAATAAGAGTAAATATAGGAAGCATCGGCAGCGTATTGCGAGTGAAATGGCAAATAAATGGTAAAGTCTTAAAATTTTAGATCTGAGGGGGTCGCCAATATTTTCCCTGAAAAGGGGGTCGCGGAGTCAAAAAGGTTGAGAACCCCTGCTCTAAAGTGA
The DNA here is from genome assembly GCA_024610705.1 of Tetragnatha versicolor. Lineage (NCBI taxonomy): Eukaryota > Metazoa > Arthropoda > Arachnida > Araneae > Tetragnathidae > Tetragnatha > Tetragnatha versicolor. Next base: position 50,970,450 of record JANDEH010000010.1, on the reverse strand, counting down.
ACAAGAACATTTATCTTACTTAATCGCTCCTCATAACTTAAACTGAATATACCCTTGACCATTTTGGTCGCGCTATGCTGAACCCTTTCAATTAAATCAATATCTTTTTCAAGTATGGAGACCAAAATTTATAGCCTCTTTTTTTTTTTAGCAGAGAGGAAAAAAATCTTTTCGGCTGTTTCGGCTAGTCAAAAAAGATTTTTGTTTACTTTTTTGCAGCCACGTTTTTATTTCTTTTTTTATCGAACAATTTGAATTCGAAATGTAGATTTTATTTTCATTAAATCGACTTCATATGTGCAAGATGTAATAATCAGCTAAATATAAGTAAGTAACAGTTTTCTGAATGTTTATTAAGTGTGACATTAATATTTTATATTGTTCCCATCTTTTCTATTTGACTTTTTTCTTTAATAGAAAAGTGAAGCATGGCATTACCTCTCCAAGTATTAAGTTCTGTGACTTTCAGTGAACTTGAAACTCAATTTTAAATTAATATAGTGAGATTTTATTGTAAAAATAAGAATAAAGAGTAAATGTATGAGTTGTCTCTGTGATATTTTTATGTTCTTGTTAGTATTCTTTTACTTAATTTTAAAATTTAAAGACAGAATCAGATTTAATAATGCTTTGTACTTATCAAATCTGATAAAGGCATCCTAATCCTATCCAAGCTTTTAAAAGAAATTATTTGGCATTATATCGCTTAAAATACGTTGCCAACTTGGTACCGCCAGAGCAGCCCCCTTATGATTTTAGCTTCTAGCCGCCACTGAATATAAGTGAATGTTAACTGTTGAAAGGTTCAATAATTTTTTGATAACAATCTTTCTGTATCATCAATTAACTTTTGTTCCAGCGGTCTATTGTCATAGAGAACTACAAAAGGAACTTATTCAGATTAAAATAACGTTAAATGCGATAAATAATTTTGACAATTTTTTTTGGCCAAAAATCATTGTTTAAAACTTTTCTGTGTTTATTGATAAATGTAAACCACCGTATTTGTATACCTCTGCATGATCGGATTTAAGGGGGTGCATGGGGGTGCGTTGCACCCCCAACTTTTTGAGAAAATTCCATTTTAATGGGGAAAATCATGTTTTCAAAGTCATCAGGGGCAGCTTGCACCCCCAAGTTTCCCAGTAGGCACACCCAGGGTTCACCATCTAAATCCGCAATTTTCAATTTTGTACTTCTTTCGATTCTAGAGTCATGGATGGGAATTTCCTTACATTACTAGATCTATTCTGATTTATTACACCTGATGAGATCTGAGATCTATTTAAACTGATCAGATCTATTTCAACTGATCTTTCATGTAATATGATCTATTTAGTTTAATTTTATATTATCTGATTTATATCATCTTACCTGATTTGATTTTGGATATTTTGTAATTTTTTTGGGATTTAATCTGATCTATATCAACAGGTCTGATCTATTCCATATCTGATCTGAGCTTGGTGAGCGATAGCGAGTAGGGGGAGGTAGCTCCCTAATCTTATAAAAAAATATCAAAAAGATAATGAATACATATTTTTTATATTTTGTCACTTCACAAGTTTCTAACGCCTTATTTAAATTTCATAAGTATGATGATTAAGTTATAAAATTTACAACTAAAGTTACATCAGCTATATAAAACTGAATACAACTAATTCCCTCAAAATAGCAATATAAAGGCATACTTAACGGTGAAAAGTTTTCATGTGAAAACGTATTTCCTATTTTTATCGAAGAGAAATTTTCTAAGATAATCAATAATATAATGTAAATAGTTCAATAAAAGTTTTCTCATTCGCCAAATGTACGCTTAAAACGCCAAATATTGCAGTTCAATTCATACCAGCTTCCCTCTTCTTTTGGACTCGTCTACTCACGGCAACCCTATTCATAGCTCTTCTCCTAGCGGTATGTAAGTACAATGTCGTTTAAAATTTCAAGTTACTAAATTTCAACATGTAAAAATTATTTATAATTTAAAGGGGAAAAACTATTTTCTTGCATGGCTTAGTATATTGTTGATGATCTTGGGGGGAAAGAACCATTAACCCATTGTAAAGCTAAGCAAACTTATGTAACGCAGTTTTAAAGTAAGTAATAAACTAATAAAGCAATATAAACTGTTTTTAATTATGTTTAACTTGTCTCGTCTGGTTCACAACTAGATTTGAAAAGAAAACCGATTGTGCCTCATCATTTCACTTATTCCCCCAAACCAGATAAGATTCTTCCACGAATACCTCTATTTGCCTTTATTATTAAATAATAATTTTAAATATTTATAGTTAAATTTTTCGAATATATCACCAATCACCCTTTTTCTCGTGATTATCTAGCTTGACACCACGACATTTTAAGCTCATATTTATCGAATCAAAAGAATAAGCTCGCTGGACTCTTAACTGGATACTCCAGACAACTGGAAACAAAACAATGTTCAACTTCTTAGACACTTGGGAAGGAAAATGTCGATGCTCCGGAATTAAAACGACGTAACTGGAAATGATGAAACTTTTACTATACTGGGGGCTTGGTGGTAATCTAGTCCTACCGCTCTTATTGAGACGATTCCCCTATTTGTATAGTCTGTGTAATTAAAATAGGCGGTTGGACGTCATCAGTTGAAGTTCGTCGCCTTGGTAACGAAGGAGAAAACGTAAGCTGTTCTGCTTATTTTTGCACATCAGTTAAGGCAGGGCGTGAAATTAAATTTAAACTTTGAATTTTAGAAATTATAAAACTAATTCGATTTTTTTTAAAAACGAAATGACAATCTTTTTGAAAAAAACAATTGTATTTTTTTTTTAATTTTGTAGTTCTACTATGATTAGTTTTTCTTTTATAACGAAAAAAGTGTTCCGAATATTTTATTGGCTGCTGCGACACGAGTAAGATTCAATGACAATCTCGGGCGGTTGTGGGCTCCTCGTGATGTGGGAAAAAATAAGACTGGTGGAAACCATGGCAACGCACGGGGGAAAGGTGGGGAGACTGGGGAAATCACGTGACTTTTCAACCGCCGATTCTAATTACACAGACTATAGTTACGTTGTTCTTCCTTCGGAGAGGCGATGTATTTCTGGACAACAATTAGCAAAGAAAAGATAAATAGCATTTACTGCGGATATTACTACACTGAGCGAAAAAAATCTTCACTCTCCCACCAACATGAAACCATCTTCTGTATTTTCACAGCACTGCAACAAATAGGAAAAAAAGTGGAGCATATTGCAACACTCTTTCCTGTCCCCAATACCCCACCACTCCCATCCCACGTCACCATTCCATTTCTGGACATCCCAACCATCTCCTTCCCGCAGCCAGCAATTAAATTCCGTCCACCGAGTCATTTTCGGCTAGCCCTCCCACAGCCCATGCTAAGCTCACTCTCTTCCATTTCAACATCTCACTCCGCGGCCTTCATTCGCTCAATTCCGTGGTAATCCATTTACTCCAAATAGGAAGCTCGGCAATAACTCCAAGAGCTCTTGTTTATGATTACTCGCATAAAACATTCGCGAGAGAAACCATAAGCCTGTGGTAAAAAAGGCGGACCTGGCTTAACCTTTGACACCTTGTATCTGCTGCGACTCCTACGCTGAAAACAAACCACTTCGACATTGGGTCATGTGGCTTAGAAATAAAAGGAGTGGATTGAGTCGGAATCCTTGACTTTAAATTATTGCAAAGGAATACATAATGCTTATTCATGCGCTAATGAATTGTATAATATTCCACGGTCTTCATTTTCGCTATTTATGTACTTGGAAGGACTACTGCACCTGAAACGCGTATTTGCTTTGAGAAATATGCGCAAAAATGCATATTCATCAAGGGTGGCAACCTTTGACACGTTTAAGGCTTTGTTATATTGGGTTTCGACTTAAGAAATATTAGTTATTTTATCAATTAACATTTTGAAAATTACAGAAGACCATCAGAGAAGGAGAGGGGAAGAGCTTTTCTAATATAACTGTGTCTGGAATGGAAACGAACCGGTTTCAAAGGGCTCTATCCAAGAAAAAAAAATTTAAACTTTTTAATAACCACTGCTCAGCAGATCTTCTGTCATTTCACTTCCTCATCCAATTGACTCATACATGGAGAAACAAGGAGAACAGACGAAGGCCTCAACTAAATAAAGCACCAGGCTTCCTATCGAAACATTTGAATTCAGCAAATGATTTGCTAAAGTTCCAGCAAATCTTGAATTCCTAATAACTCTAAAATAGTCTGTTGAATAAAATTTGAAGTATACAGAGGGTCTATTCTTGTTGACTGATCCTCAAATCCTTAGTCAATCTATTGGGTATCTTATGAAATACGGCTAATCTGTTTTTGAATTAAGGTTTCTTTATTTTCCTTTTAAAATACAGGGTGTTTCAATGGGTCTGCCCAAACTCTGCACAGAAAAATTCCTGGAGTGGAATAGATAAAAATTTTTCCAATGAACTATACCTACCTCTACGACGAATTTATTTTTCGAAAAATGTGGCAAGTCCGGTAAAAGCGTAATCATTTTATTTTACAGTACGCGCATGCATGAGCAATCGATGTTTTTAAAATTTTATTGTGCCAACGTTTAACGCATGGTTATGTTTACCATAAACCTTTTTTAGTGCAAACCTGATGTGGTGGATCGCAGACACAAAAACTTTTTTACAGTGATACATTTTTTGAGTGTTAAACTCTTCTGTATATGGTCAGTAAGAAAAATTTGTGATCCTGATAACTATAACTTATTCAAGGAGATTGAAGGACTAACCTGATTTCATGAAGTGAAGATGCTGGTGCTAAAAGAGATTATAGCCATGATGATTTCTTCTCAGAAGAGGGTATGACTTTTTTGTGATTGACGTTTCTTCATTTTAAATTTACCACAAGATACACAAGGCTCGAACGGATTTGTTAAAAAAATAAAATGATTTTCAAAAATGTTAATCTTTAATTTATAAGACAAAACTATTGAATAAAAGTTTTGTTTTATGTTCTGTTAGTTTTAAATTGTTTTATTCAGTTAAAATTGACTAAGGATTATATTAGCTGGGTAATATTATGATCTTATGTAAAAAATGCACAATTCAAACCGAAGTGTTATGATTGAAATTAAGAATGAATTGTTACAGTTCCTATATTTTTATATTTAACATCAATTTAAAAATACATTTTAATTTTTTTATTTTATGGGTTGCAACATGTCATAAAGTCATATAAAAGCTAAAAAATAAATACCTGTATGTTCGTGATATACATTATTGTTTTATGTGACTAACGCACTGTTAACCATGTGTCTAAGGTAGATAATATCTTTTAATATCTTAAATAATATCTTGTAAATGTTTAATAAACTAAAAATATTATTAATAAATATGTTTTTTGCTTTTACTTAATAAGTTTTTCTTGCAGAAATGCAAAAATAAAACTGTTTTAAACTGTACAAATTTTAAACCAATTTTATAAATTATATTGTAGGCGGAATCAGCACACACACTGTAGTACAAGGGAGAAATCCTTCGCTCTATTTCTCCTATTCAAAGCTAAAATTGTAAAGTACAATATTTTAGTATTTTGGCAGAGGAATTAATAAAGGATTTTCGGAGAAAAAGATTATGCGAATCCAACAAATTAAAAAAAACTTAAGCTCCATAGATACATAATAAATTTTCATTTCCTAAAACTACAACGTATTTGATGCGTTGATTTTGTCTCCTTCTGCCCTGTTGTGCGATCTAAACTATGTTCTGTCAGTACCCTATACGTTTTTGCAATGATAGGACGTCCCCTCACTTACCATTTAAACTATTTCTATTTCCTCTTATCGAAAATAATAGTGAGTAATTTTCTTTCCGCATTCCAAGTTTTTCAAGTCACGAGTTATTAAATAATGTAAAATTCATTTCTTCAAGACTTATTAGTGCTGATGCTTTTCCTAGTGGTCATTATCAATGCTCAATTTTCGTCTGTCATTTGAATACTTATTTTTGATGATGTGAAGTTCCTGCATACCAGTTTCTTCAAATGTATTCAAGTGTTCCAGATTCATACAATTTCAAGTTTAAGAACAAAAATTTTCCGTCAAGTCATTATTTTTATCTCAGATCTCCTCGCACATTTAACCTTGACAAATTTCAAAAAGATAAAATAGTATTCCATGCCTAGAGTATCCCTTTCTTCATTATCATCTATTAATTTTATCATCCTCAGCACCTAGTCCCATTCATAACGACATTTATCATGAGATTTGGTTCACTCCTTAAATTAAGGGTAATACCAATTTGATGCCAGGAAAAAACGAAGGTAAAGGTTTTTTTAAGGATGCGAAAAACAATGAACACATATTTTTTATAATGGTTCCCTTAGAAAATGCTAGTTGTACAAAATATACAAACTTATAATTTAAAACTCAAACCTTAATCTCAGAAGCTATTCTGATGATTTCAAATATAACAAACATTAAATGCACGTGATATCTTCAGTGATGTGTTTCTTGGCAATAGTCCTCGTTTTTGGCTCTCGTGATCTCATTGATAGGCAATACCGGCATTTTTGAAAGCAGAAAAAAAATGCATTTTTCCGGTTTAGGAAATAGATCTAAATTCAACAATCGACTCGAAAATTTTCAAAAAAATTTAATCAATTCAATATTTTTAAATAAAAGTCGACATGCATCGCCATAAAAATAGCATAAAATCTTTTCTCTTTCTAGTATCTCTAGTGTATCTTCTTTTTCATGTTTTTTTTTTCAATTTTAAATACGTTATTTTTTTTAATTACTAAGAGTTTCATTTTTTAAGAAGCACATTGGCAAAATACCTTTTGCTTTCTAAAACTACCTAAATTTAATCAAGTCTGGTTACAAAATCGAAAATTATTCAGAGCAAAATATGAACTCAGAATATAATATTATCTTCACAAAATACCATAAGTCTTATTTCTGATTCTACAAACGAAGTTGTACCCTTTCAAATGTTAATGCGTATGTGTGAAAGAAATGGTCTATAACTTCCGCATAAGAAAAGTCGGAATAAAAAAAGGCACGTAAGAGTCAAAGGTTAGTGAACTAGTCTCTGCAAACAGATATTCCAGCTGCTTACATATTCATCGTATTTAACTTGCGCAAAACGTGTAGGTTTCTCTTGGCCTTTTTTCCACTACGTAAGGATGATTTCATTCAACTGATATTAAGATATCATGGCCAAATCTTAAAAAGCGCAGCTGATTTTTTCTGAAGAACCATTTATTTGTCAGTAGGGTTTAAAAAGAGGAAAGATAGGGATGGAGCTTTAGAAAAATATTTGTAAGATTTTTTTAATGATATCGATAGGTGAATTGAACTAACAACTGCCTGCGTCTAATGTGACCTTCAATTTGGATTCTTATAAAATTAAATCTAGTGGATATTAATGTCTCTAAAAATTTCTACTCGAGTTTGAAAATTGTTTACTTTTGCATAAAAATTTATAGGTATTTATTTTATTGATTAAAAAGAAATGTTGCATAATAGAATTAAATCATCAATTTTGAATCTTTCCTTTCATTTTTCATGGATCATAGTGAACGAAAAATAAGAAAACCATTGCAAAATGGTAGATCAATTAGTTCCGTTTGATATGAGATTATTAAAGAATGTTTTTCTTTGCAGACATTTCACTGGAGGTTAAGAAGATTGAATTCAATGGGTTCGGCTTGCAGCAAATATTATATACCATTGCAAGAGAAGACTGTATTTAAAAGTGATAGAAAAATAAAGAGTAAAATAATACGCAATTGACTTATAAGAAAATTGAAGATTACATAAGCATAATAAACATTTGCCCACGGATATAGTAAACTTTTGGTTATAGTTAACCTCTTCCCCTTTCCCTATTGGCAAAGAATTATTAAATCATAGTAAGTTCATAGAAGGATTTGAATTTTCTCAGTTAATTTTCTAAACATTCAAAGGAAATTTAAATCAAAGCCCTAATAAACGTTTAATTAAACAATCATTGTTCCAAAAATAAAGTTTTTTACCAATTTATCAAATTTGTTTCTAATTCATTCCTCAAATGAAAACATTTCATAACAGCGAATTAGAAATGATCCACTTTTCCTACAATATGATCCATCAAAACAAACAACTGAGTGTTAAATAAAACATAGTTACAGTGAAAGTAAGAGGAGCTCTCTCTGTGAAACAAAAAGCATAGAGTTTCCAAACAACTGTTATATAAGATCATTGTCAAAGGAGTATTTAATAATTTAAAATGGGTAAAGAGACAAACTTATGTAGGTCTTTTCTATCAATGATTAAATCGGAAACATTCAACAATTTATAAAAGAACCAATATAATGCTTTTTTAATCTGTAAACCTTTTTTCGTATAATTATCTTCACACTCTTTCATTTATGGATTTATTAATTGTATAAATAAAACAAAATAATTTAAAATATTAGACATGTTAATAATATCGGTTATGGCGAATCTTCAGTAAAAAGTTAACTTTTTAAAGATTCTTTACGGTTCAATACATTTAGGGGGGTCTGGCTACACTGTAAAAAATAATCCTGCAAAAAAACAGAAAATTTCTGGCAGCAAAAGTTGCCAGAAAATTTCTGTAGGCCGAAAAATCCTGTAAACAGAAAAAAGCTGTTACCTACAGGTAAATGCTGTAAAAAGAAACTTTCCGTCAAGTGAGCTACAGATTTTTCGGTTGCCTCTCAGTAATTTTCTGCTTGTGCGCATGCGCTTATTTTAGTAGAGTTTTTTTATAATTATAATTAATTAATATCCGGGGATAGAACCCACGACCTACCGCATGCTAAGCACGCACGCTACCACTGAACCAAAGAAGATTCAGTGTAGTGTTGCCAATAGCTGTATTGGTTTTCGATGCAGTAAGTTTCTGTTTAAGTACAGATAAGCTAAAAAACTAGATAAAAGCTGTTTTTTACATAAAATAAATAGAAGTGCGGTGGGAATGTTACATGACAGAATATCTCTGTAAACATAAAGTCACTGTTATTGAAAATTTCTGTTTTTCTACAGTTTTTTTTACAGTGTATACACAGAAAAATTACTATATACTGATTTCTAAATATGCTTGATAATTTTATTTTCCTACTCTTGTAATTATACCAACCTGCATTATTATATTTTATGTAATCCAATTATGGTTCTACAGATGTAAAATATTTGAAAATGCGAATATAAGTTCATCACATCTTAACAATTAAAAAGCTCCAGGGATGTGGGTGCTTAATTCACCTCTAGTTTACTGCTCTGGAAAAATTCCAACACATCTTAGCTGAACACAGCCAGCAACCTTCGAGTGACAGCTACACACACAAAGCATGGTTCTATGAGCTGACCGTGGATGCAAAGCACTTTCCGACTTCTCACTATCCTATCACAGCCGCCTTGTTTGCGAGACAACAAGAACGGAACCCGAATTGAAGGACCCAAATAAAAACACTCGCAACCTACACCCACCCCAAAAAAAGAGTGGCCCTCGCAGCTGGAATTTCTCTATCACTCGGATGACACTTTTGAGTGCAAAACGAAGGAATGAAATGTGTAAGTTCCATTTCTCAATTCGTCTGAAAGAGTGAATGGAGAAAAAAATGACACCCAGCTAGCATCATCTACATAACAGGCACGTTCGGGTTTGAGCGCATGGAGGCTCGGCCTACTTGAATTACATTTCGATTGCTGGACTGGCTGGGATGGCTGCAGCATCATTTGGGCTTCTGCAGCATGCAGGTTAGTGCGTCAGTTGATGCATGACGTTAATCCCTTTAGTGCTAACTGCTAGCCAATTCTAACGCTTTGTAGGATGGGCAGCTCAGTGAAGCCAAAACCATCTCTATGTAGATGGTCTCACTACTCGGAAATGTGACGTCACGTAGAGCGAAATCGGTGAATTTCAATCACACACACACATGAGCCGCATTTATCGGTACTACATTCAGCGGTACCACTATTTAAGGTGGTTGCCTACCTATGGAGGCTTTTTTTAATAATTAAAATGTTGAACTAATTTGTGATTTATAAAATTAAATGCGTCTAAAAACTATGAATAATATAAAAAATACTTAAATATTAATTTAAATTTTCATATTATTGAAGAATTTATGCATAAAAATCACAAAAAATAGCCTTTCCGCAAAACATCATAACTCAAATTTATATGAAGATATTTTTGTTTTGTAAACTTTATTATCCTCTTAAAAACATATTTTAGGAGGCCTACTATTTTTATGTCTAAATTATTTTAATTTCAAAAGTTATAGCACTAAACTTGAAAAATAAAAAAAGACCCACAAATTTCAGTAAAGTTTGAAGTTATACTGTACATAAAATAAAAAATATTACACCCACAGCAAAAAAGGAGTAGGGCTCTTAAGCAATATTATGTCAAGTATTGTGCCCAAGTTTCATAGAAATTCACTTATAATATTTTGAGTTATGTAGTTTTGAGGAGAAGGATAATAGCAAAAAAGTGATTCTGAGAAAAACGCGAATTTCTTTACAAATACAAATACAAATCAAGTCGACCAATTACAGGCTTAAGCCCAGCAAGGTTGGTCCAGTCTTCCTAACCCAAACTACCGGAATCCCAGTATCTGTCAATTTTCCTCTTGAACTCGTTTACCCCACTTGAATTCACAATTGTTTCAGGCAACGCATTCCATCTATCCACTACCCTATTAAAAAATAATGCTTTCTCTAATCCGTCTTAAATTTGACTTTATTCACCTTTCCTTACCTTTTCCTTAATAAAATGCCTTTTTAGTTTCAAGTAAAATTTCTGTAACTTTGGTTCTAGGAAAGATAAAGACAATGTTTAAACTGATTTGGAAAGCTAAAGATGTTTTTTGAAATCAGATAATAAAATTTTTCTTGAATTTTTGGTCTGAAACGGCATTTTTAGGTAGGCAGGCACCTTAAAACTTGTTTTTTAAAATATTTTTCCCACCTTCTTAATAAAAATTCAAATCCTTTAGAGTGAAAATTACGAATTACTTCGTTATTTTCCTATTATTAAAAAAATAATTATATACTTCCCAATAAGTATTGTTAAAAATGCTGTCTTTTATTGGTTTGATATTAACATTCGTTTTCATAAATTCAGATGATCTTTTGGTAAGGCTCCCAACCTCTTCCAAGCATATCTAACCTATAAATAAAGTATTGTATTGGGTTGTCCCATAAGTTCTGTTACTTTTTACGAAATTTTGTGTTTGAAATTTTTTTATGAAAAACTGGTAATACGTGGAGATTTCAAACAAAGAGGATTTTGATCTATGTATATTTATGAACATAACGTGTGAGTTTGGCAGTTCTCATGATATTATTTCTTTTCAAAATGGCGGTTTGAAAAAAAGACAAAAAACGACGATTTTCACGTAATTTTTGTCTTTTGTTTAAAAAACTGGGAAGAACGCATAATTCATGGCTAAAAAAAGTTTTACAGTATATTTGAAATGTTTCGATTAAGGTGTCATAATTTCAAGATGATTCAATAAGTTTAAGGTAGGAAATTTCGGCTTTAAAACTTCATATATTGCTAATTTCACGTGTTTTTTAAAGCACGCTCATTGTTTTTCTAAGCAGCTGGTATGAAGCAAATAAAAGGCAGATGTTTTTTGAACCATAATGCTTTTTTACACAGTTTAAACATTGAAAGAACCTTTTCATATTATAGGTGAATAGATATATTTCTAAATTCCAACGAGTTGTTTTTATTGTACATTTTTCGTATGAAGCAAATAATTGCTTTGTTCGCATAGCGTATAAACTCAGCGAGTGTAATTCGGATAAGCTAAAATGTTGCGCGCTTGAATTGTGCGCACTACTTTATAAACTTAATTACAGAGATAATTTAATATACTGCATATTTTGAATACTGGGGTCTATCTGTAAGCTTTTTTGTTGTTTTTGATGATTTTTTGTGAGAATTTCTTTGAAATGACTAACATTACTGAGGAAAGTTTTTTGCAATTGATGTTATGTTTGAGACCGAAATTTCCTAAGTTAAACTTATCGAATTTTCTTGAAACTATGACATCTTAATTTAAACATTTCAAACATACAGCAAAAAAATTTTTAGCCATGAATTATGGATTCTTCCTAGTTTTTTAAACAAAAGAAAAAAAATTACTCAAAAATCGTCGTTTGCGGTCTTTTTTTCAAACCGCCATTTTGAAAAGAAATAATATCATGAGAACTACCAAAATCACACATTATGTTCATAAATGTACATAGATCAAAATCCGCTTTGTTTGAAATCTCCACCTATTACCAGTTTTTCATAAAAAATTTTCAAACACGAAACTTCGTAAAAAGTAACAGAACTTATGGGACAACCCAATATATTACTTCACTCATCAGCATTCCATTTAAGAAATTTTTAGTTCATTGCATCTGCAACAAATGTTAGAAAATCAGGCACCATAAGAATGATACAAAATCAAAAATATTTAAATTAAGTACAACAAAAATATTTGTAAAATAAAACTTATCACTTCCAAAATTTGAACATTGATTGAAAACGTAAAGTAATGGAAATATTTTTCGTAAAATATAAAAGTAACACTCGATTTCCCGACACTGGAAGGTCAGGAAGAAAACTTTGAGGTGCAAATTTTAGTAATAGCGAACTCCAAAACCGTAAAGATACAAGAAAAATTTATTTAAAATATTAGAAAATCCTTCTGATTCTGGATTTGGAAAACAGGTGCTACTTAAAGGTTTTGGTTGGGATAACATTAAATTACGAGAAGGTCATGAGTACTACAGTATAACCTCGTTGTCTTTTACTAACTCAAAAACTTCAATATCTCCCCTTGGAATTAAGTATGTTTACCCCTTGTTATCTCAAAACTAGCAATCTAGAATTTTTTTCAGACCCGTTCGATTTCTAAACATTGAAGTTATATATTGTTTTTCTTCGGAACAAATTATTCTCAACCAGGCCAAAAACCTCAATATTTTTTGAAATTTTTGTTTTCAAAACATTTTTGACACAGCAAAGGTTTTAAGGAAAAGTCTGTAATGATAAAAATTTAAAAAAGTATTATATATATTTATTGGGAAAATTACTCGTACGTATTTACTTCTAAATTCTCATTTAATAAGATAAGTCTTTAAAACTGGAATGTGGACATAAAAATAACCCCATTTTCATTCCCCAATTTTTATTTTAATCTATGCTTAACATTCCGCATCACCATATATACCCCCTCTACCACCTGAATACAAACGTCCAGATTATCTAACTAAATTAATTGCGGCAAACGGCTCAAGGAATGGGAAAACAATTCGAAACGCTTGGTCCCCAAGGTCCCCTCGTCGGAACCTCTCTAAGGATTTAATGACTTGAGACTCACTTAAGACAGTTTCCAGACGCCTCCGTATTCTGAAAAAGACACCAATTATACTGTTATATGACCTCGGTCCAAAAAAGTGCTCATGCCTCTAAATTATGCGCAGAAGTCATCATTGAGTGTCTTTAATTTTTTCAAATGGTGCATTTATTTTTGCCAAATTTATGAATTCATTCATCTTAGAATAAAATCTCTTAATTTTGTGTTAAATCTGAAAAAATGTTTTTTTTTGTTCAGCGTTTTTTTTATCTCACAATTCATCTTATTTAGTGACACAAACGCAATGAAATATCAGCATCACCTTCGTTAAGCTGGCTAAAATTTACAAATGTAGTTTTTCTGTCAGGAGAGAATTCTTGTACAGGGAATTCGTATACGTTTATACCAGACAACAATATAATTTATCAATTTAACAATCTTTTATGAACTTATGTAAAATAATTAGCTATTGCTTATTATAGTTGAATATTTGCGAAATATTTACCTTATTTTTAATGATTATTAGATTAAAGTATGTAGCAAACCGTACCTTAATAATTACAGAAATAAACCAGCATTTCTCAGTTCAGTTTCTTAAAAAAAATTTTGTTAGTTTTTCTCCTTAATTTATTTGAAAGAAACAAGTGTTTGTGTTTCTGTTTTCTTTTCAGTTACATATATAACGCGCTCTGGTGTGTAGCTGATTATAATACCAACAGAGCCGTATTTGTTTACTGTTTTCTTTTCAGTTACATGTAAAACACTCAGGAGTGTAGCTGATTATAATTAACAGTCATTAAACAGCTTTACTGCCGTTAAAAATTTAGCAAAATGCATTTGAACAGTAATCTGTAAAAAGATAAAATTATCTAAATGACAATAAATTGTTAATTTGTACGGAAGTTCATTAAAAATGATAAGGAAAATATACGACGCGTAATGATAAAATATAAGGTTAAGGTGTCATTTAAAAGATATTTCTACAACAACATTTTCCAAGTACAGCTTCCATTGGAGTTATCCCGTACGTTTCTCATTAAAGTTATCCCGTACACGTTTCTCATTGAAGTTATCCCGTACGTTTCTCACACTCGATGTTAGTTTGCTTTCCCTCCATACCCGAGACGCAAAACCGGTAACATGTAAAACATGTTTTGCTGCATTTGATAATGCAAAGCGGGAAAAATGAAGTGCAGTCCTACATATACTTGAATTTTTTGCTCTGGATTCTTTCATCCTTGTTCTTAAAAATGAGAAAAATTAAAATTTAAGAAAAGTCAAGTTTTAAAGTAGTTTCAAACAGCATAAAAATGTTTCAATTCTTGTCTGTTCAAAAAACGTTATATTAATAAATAGTAATTTATAGTAATAAAACATTTAAATAAAATAAAATGACATTTAAATGCTTTCAAACTTAAATTTTACCTAATATTAGGTAAAATTACTGATGTATCTGGGGGAGAAATACCTGATATCTCGCAAAGATGTACGTTCTTGTTTTTCATACTCAAATTGTAATAGTACTGAGATATATAATCGTCATACCTTAAGCCTATTTTAAACCAGTTTCCTATTAAAAAATTAACCCCCATAATTGTGTAAAACCGGTTTCTCCAATATCATTATATCATCTTTAAATATAAAAATAGCCCTTCAAAAGTTAGCCAACAATAACAATAACTTCCCCTTTTAATCTGTTACTTCTAAAGCGTCTCCCCTATTTTGAAGAAAAACCTATGGGTTAAGTGGGAGAATGAAAGTGAATTACTTCTATAAAAGGTCCCAAGAAGACCACAAATTCTTGTAAAATAAAAATTTTCCAATGTTGCACATCTTATTGCATTCAGAGTTTATACCATTGACATATTAATTTTATTATTTTAAATACTATAGAGTCAGTTGTATGTTAAAATAATAACAATGCGCAAATAGTTGCATGATAACATACCTATTGGGAAAGATATAAAAACTTGAAAAATTCTCGTAAGGTCATATAAGTTTAGAATTAAAATTAAAATAATAAATTTGATATAAAAGCTTCAAGATTATTGATAATGAGGTAAAACGCGTCGTTTTTTAATCCTCAATCACTTAAAAAAACAAGGTGTTTCAAAAGTCCATTTCGCGGCTTTTTTTAAACAAACGTGTTCTACGGTCACAGAAGTAACGTCTACTCATAGGAAGTGACCCTGGAGAATCCATTGAAATGACTTACAGTGTCTCTAGCTGCAAAATAAAAAAGTTTAAAAAATTTGTTTAAAAACTAAGGAGATAGAGCAAAAACATCAGTGAGAGTATTGTTGCTAAAGTTATCAAGAGCTCACTGTAAAAAAATTCATGAAACTATCGTGAATATACGCGGAGATATTAGCATGTTAATATAGCACTTTTTGTAGTTTTGTGTTTTTTAGTAAAATGAAGACAAAATTTAATCAAAAATCATAAAAACTTGAAAATTAACGCTCCTTTTCTTTTTTTAGGCATGAAAAAGTGCTATTCACATGCTAATATCTTCACGAATATTCACGATATTTTCAAGAAATTTTTTTCAGTGAGTTCATCATATCGTTGACAACAATACTATCACTGAGTTTTTTGCTCTATCTCCTTTAGTTTTTTAATTAATTTTTTAAACTTTTTTATTTCGCCACTAGGGGAGCTTTAAGTCATTTCAATGGATTCTTCAGGGTCACTTACCTAGGGGTAGACCTTACTTCAGTGACACTTGGACACGTTGATTCCAAATAAAAGCCACGAAACGGCCTTGAAACACCCAGAATATTGCAAAACAGTAGTAAGGAATTTAAAATTACATTATTTGCAAAAATTATTGAAATATTTGAATCGTCAGTTTGAAGAAGGGAATAAGTCCAAAAAATGACAAATTGACTTTTTGTGCTCAAGACAATCTCTAAGCTTTGCTCTACACATGGGTGAAAAGAGGGGAACAATAACTAACCCCTATAGGGAGATATCGCCCCTTGAAGTTGTGAAATCGATGTCCATTCAATGTATTTTTTAAGCTAATTTGGAATAAAAGTTAATTTTTCTTTCTCCTCATATTCTTTGTGCTGTAAACTAAGTTAAAATAAAATTTTCTCTTAATTTCAATGTTTTTCAAACTTTTTTTTATGTAGGGAATGTTTGACTCCATTCATATTCACTCACTCCATTGATACTGCTTTAATAACCCAGTTTCACTATAATTTTGAATTTCATTTGTCTTATTCTTTTTATTTCACCCTTTTGTGGTGTAAACTAAGGAGAAATATAATTTAAATGTGATTTTAAGGGTTTTTAAAGATTTTTTCATCAGAAAAATTTCATAAGGTGGAAGAAGGGAATAAGTCCATCAACTTATTTTGGCTGTAAAATATTTTTGAATATACTTATATTTATTTTGATGATTGCTCTGTTTTCTAAATAGGGTTCTGAACTTCCAGTAAAAATTTGGCGGTTATACAATGAAAATTCCATTACTTATACAGTTTTTTTCGATTTTCTCAAAACTTGATTTTTGGACTTATTCCCTTCTTCAAACTGACGATTCATTTGAACTAAGGGGGTAAATTCTCTTTAAGAAGACACTATGTACAAAAAAATCAAGTTAAAGATAACATATAGGTATTATGCACAGAATTTAGTGAAATAATCTATAAAGCAGAAGCCGGAGCCTACCCGAGTGCATTAGCCTAAGATGCGGTTGTGACGTTGTGATAGTGACATCAGAAAGCCGATGAAAATAAAATGGGATCTAGTACAAGTAACGTTACTCAATCGACGTTCTGTATATAAGAAAAAATGTTTCCAAACTGTCAGTGTCTGAAAGAGAGGGAGTTTTGTTTTCATGTGTCGCCACGAAACCGTCACAACTCAAACAGCTGCAGCAGTTTCAGCTGAAGAGGCTCAACAGTTGAGACGGCAACTCAGTGGCAGCTGCACGACGATGCGACCATGCTTGGAGAAAGTGAGTGTGCTTTTCTCAATATCGATTTGTGAGACCATATCTTCCATTTAAGAAAAACCCTTTGTTACTGCTGTTCAGATCTACCTTTTCACGTTAGGATCGGTTTGCACGCTTTGAACGGATTTTTGTACTTATACCCTTTACTTATAAAGTTTTTTTGGGGGAAAACTTCAAAGATTTTTCTTGTTAAGATTTCATACTGTCATATGGGGAAAAAATCTAATTTGTTTAATTTTATATGATGTAAGAGAAATTTATCATAATTTATCAAAGTAAGTTTTAAAAAGATGAGAAAAAACCCTTTTTGATGGAAAGTACAAAGATTTATCAATTTATAACATAATTACAAATATAAATATGAAGAGATAAAAATGTAATACGATTTATAAAAGCAGTTATAATTATTCGCTTTTTATATAAGATAAATTTATCTTCCATACTTCAAGACTAAGCAAACATACTTTTTTATTTGTCTTGGCAAAAACTAAACGAAATTAACCATGGATTTTAAACTCAATCCTATCTATGAATCACATGATATAATAATGATCTAAAGAAAAACCATTATCTTTTTACTTTAAATCGAATATAAAGATTTATGGCATGATTTGGACATTACAGCATCCTTCGACCGGACTTCTGAACTTGACTTTTAAGTTCCTCTTTAGTATCTCTTTCACTTTGACAGATAATGGGTTTTTGAAGCATTCCGAGACTATCGTGTTGATAATCATATTAGTCACGATTTACTTATAGCTCAAACTAAAGCTTTCATCGTTCATTGGAGAAAATGATGAGGGAGATAGTGAAATTTATGTTTTGCGGAAAAAATAGAAACTAAGATAGAATGATGATAAAAATATTAGAGCTTTTAATAAATTATTATCTTTATGTCTAAAACTTTTCTACATAGATAATTTAATATAATAATCATTCTAAAAATTGATTAGGTACATCTTATACTGTAAGTCTTCTCTGTGACTTTTACTTAAAGAAATACATATTAATAGTCCTTGAGAAAAAAATATTAAATATTTTAAATTAAATGTAAATAACGTTTAAATGAAACTATTTAAAGTGTTTATTTGAAAACAGGGGCCAGCAAAATTTACCATCTCTTCAACATTTAAACCTTAACATATACTGAATAAATTATTCTTTAATTCCATACATAAAAATTATTTAAAAAAATATGTTTAATTTTTCTGCAAATAGGGAACAAAAAGTTATCTTTAACAAAATATTTATAGTTTTCATTATAATGTACGAAGAGAATAAAAGACATCGACTTTTAAACTCAATTTTCTTTTTTCCTTGAACTGATTTAAAACAGTGGATTATGACGCTTGCAAGTTCCGCTATTTTAAAACAGGTGAAAACGCACAACCTTGATTATAAAGAGTTCCCATAGTTTCATAGATTATTTTGATGTTGCTGAAAAGTTAAAGCACGAACCTCGTAACTACTAGTTTCTCTTTGACAATGGTTTCTAATGCAGCGTAGTTAAACGCAAAGCATTAATGCACTTAATATGTCCAAATACCTTTGAAGTAGTCGCACTTCAGTTTTCAAATAATTTTATTTTTGTTGCGCTTTTTCTCGAAGAAAGACTAGAAAAACTATTTGAATAAAGAGGCTTTGAAACACATCAGGGGATTATTAGTTGTTTTACATAGTTTTTCAGAAATAACGTTGATCAATCAACAGGATAAAACTTAATATTTATGTTACATTGAAAAAAATTTTTACCGACTTCTTCGTAAAAATTATACTACTGCTTATTATATGAAACAATAAAATAATCTCAGAGCTTCGTGTCCTTGAAGACCGTACTCAATTTATTAATCCATGAATATTTTTTATTCTAAACAAAAATAAAATCCTTAAATTAGAAAATTAATGTATTTTATTATTAATTGTATTTATTAGTGTTCCCTTATTTTTTATGATATTCTTATATGGCAAGAGAAATTCTGCAATAACTAATCTAACAGCGAAGACTTATGCAGTAACTTCTGTATATAAATTATAGACTAGATAGTTATTTAGAATTTCTCCACATTTTTCGTTCCAGAAAGTTCATTTCGCGTACTATTTCTTAAATATTTAATTAATCTATCAATCAAATTTGTTTATATAAAAAATTAACAAAAAACAAAGAGAAAAATGGTATATGACATTCTTGAAATAAGATTTTTCATGTGCTTATATTATTTAATACTTTAAAGAAATTAAAACCAAAATGAGAATTTATCAAAAAATTCAGAAAATTTTTACACAAGATTAAGAGTTTGGATTCTAAAATGAAAAAGACACAACACCAAGCTAGTTAACACTGTTGTAGAATAATATCCGGTGTAAATCAAGGTAAATAAAACCAAGCATTTTAAATTAATCTTTATACAATGAAATAAATTTATAAATATTAAGTTATAAATATTAATTTTTATACTTTGTATAGATATAATTTTCTTTCTCGGTTTGTTTCTTTTTTTGACCAAATAACCCATGAAAAGTTACAATAGTTATAAAGTTCGATGTTGAAGAGTGAACTTAGTTATTTCCTAACAAGAATGTTCTGAGAGGTTTTTATAATGGTTTTTTTCAAGTTTAATGTTTTGTTTTCTTTATGTCAGGTAGCTGTTTTTTATGATATTTATAATATGTAATCAAAAGCAATGATCGGGGATGTTGAAGCACAGCATATACACACGTTTTTTTACCGGCTATTATATATATTGTGTTAAATAATAAGTACTACTAATTCAATCGTAACAACTCAACAGAATCGTCAGTATTAAAAAGGAAACAAATCAAAAAAAATTTTAAGAAAATCGAAAAAATATTTTCATTGTATAACCATTAAGCTTTTACAAGAAATTTGGGACCCTATTTAGAATACAGAACAATCATGAAAAAATATAAGTATGTACAAAAATATAGTCCATTTGAAAAAAATTAATAAACTTGTTACCTTTTTTCAGTTCCACGTTGAGAAACACTAATTTAACTTAATATTTTCTAATTAAAGTAAGATATTTATTACAGTATATATTTGCGTGTATAAACTCATCCGCGGTTTTTTCTCTTTTATAAAGTCAATTAACTTTTAATGCTTTTAGTAAAATACATTGTGGTACTTACATTACATACGTAAAAAATAATTACACGTACAATCTTATGCTGTATATAAATAAACTTCCTTTATTAGAAGTTTATCGCTCGTGTAAGTATGTTTAATAGCATGTTTTTAAGTATGGCGTAGTAGTGCTACTCATTATAACACCGTTAATAAACTGAAATTCTTCTTTGCGGAATAAAGCACCTAAGCTTTCGTTAAGTCGTAAACTCAGAGGTATCGAAAATACGTATTATAACTGTTGAAACAAAGGCTTCATCCATCTGATCCCATTATTGCCAGACACCCTATGCTTCCAGGTCACGTGACTTAATTCAATGCCATTTGCATTACGCCCGATACGATCTGCTCCTTTGAGCGTTTAAGCAATTAAAGGGGTGTCGATTCGCGCCCAAATATCCATGAATATTCATTCAAACCGCATATTTACACATACAGGCGGATTTCATTGAGAAAAAAGTATGTGGTCACGTAAGTTTTGCTTCCTCACATCTATTTTAAGTCTTCTGTCGAAGGTTTGTAGAAATATTAGACTAAACACCGTTTATCAGATGAAACCGGTACCTTTAGAGGACATGAAATGAATTGCTGGCACAAACTCTTGCGTTTAATGGGGTTTGAAGATAGAGTTGATACCATTAATGAAACTTATCTCACACATTAGGGTATTTCGTGAGTGACAGAATCACAGATGACTGCTAAAATCAATATTTTTGCTATTTTTTATGACCATTAAATGATGGGGAAGTAAATAATCTTATCCTAGTGATGTATCTCTTGATATCTGTGATGCCGCATTAGATTCGTTAAAGAGCTCGTTAGAAGTTGAACTTCAGATAAATATTTACCTTCTTAAATTTCATGATCACTTTATCCCACAAATC
Source organism: Tetragnatha versicolor (assembly GCA_024610705.1). NCBI lineage: Eukaryota > Metazoa > Arthropoda > Arachnida > Araneae > Tetragnathidae > Tetragnatha > Tetragnatha versicolor. The sequence continues at coordinate 50,949,107 of JANDEH010000010.1, read as the reverse complement.
CCAAGTGACATTCAGGGTCAAATGTCAAGAATACTTTTATGACTCTGATGAAAAGTTTTTTTACACATTAAAAAACTGAATCTCTTTTACAGAATCATTGGTGGATATTTTTTTCACAAAATAGTAGTTATTTAGTTTTTGAGGGAGTTTTTAAAAGTTTTTCCAAGTTTTTTAAAATATCCAAGAAAAGTGTTCACAGTTGGATTTATTCTATCTCAAAATCTATGGATATAAAACGTAAGTTTTTGAGGTTATATTTCTCTATAAATGTTATGAAATACTATTAAATGCATACTTATGTGTGTAGTACTTGTTAGAAAAATGTATGTTTATACGTAAAGCATCGTTTATACGTCTTTCAAGGGACTGATGTAAAACGACGTATAAATAAAAAGACGTAGAATTGATAACATCTTTTATTATAAGGTTTTTAATGCTCCTAATGCAGATTTACATAAATACAATAAATTTGAAAATTACTTCAAAATAGTTTTCAAAGCATTAAAACATTTAGCATAAAAATGAAAAAAAACCTTCCTTTATAGTTCATCCTAAATATATATTTTATTTTTCATATATTGAGTAGTACTATATTGCACATCCTAAACACCACATCCCAGTACAATGTTTTGTAAAATGAATATCAAATCTTCAATTTATTACACTCTTTTCCGGAAAAATCAAGTGAGAAATCACATATAACCGATATTGCGCGTCGTATAAACGAAGAATTTTTGCATTAGATTAGAATATAAATAGGAATGAATTGGGACTTCACGAAAACGACGTATACATAGAAAAGTCGCATAAGCGAGAAACGTATAAACGGTGCTTTTCTTTTACGTTACGTACCATTTTCTAAACTATTAGGATGAATAGAAATATCGAAGGTTCAAGATTCCATAACTCAACTCGGAAAATATAAATTTGTGAGAGAAAATTCTCTAAAGAAATGTTTTTAAAGTTATAAACAAGGTTTGTTTCAAATTAGGCTGAATAACTTTATTGTCAACGAAATTATCATGCAAAGGGAGTAAAAGTTATGCACAATTGGCATGTTTACATAAAAAGCGGTGAATCATTGGTCTACCATTCACATATTGACTCACAGAAATGCATGTTCACAAAAACTTAACTTGATGAAATTTTAGATATTTAGTTTGAAAAGTATGATAAAGTGTTTTAAAACTTATTAATAGAATAAAAGGCCATAATTGTAACTTGAAATAATTTAATATTTATCTAAACATGTTGATAAATTATTTAATATGACGTTAGTTTTCATTAAAATGATCTCTGTAGATATGCAATCAATTATTAAGTACTAGTTATAATATATTTGACAGTTTTAAAACACGGGATATAGTAGAATTGTTGGAGTTATTGAATTCCTTATGACCCTCTACGGAGTCTCTCCTTATCCAAGAGTGTAGCACAAAAAACACAAGGGGAATGCAATATTTTTCTAGGAAGTGTCAGACACTAAATCCTACAACAAGTGTCAGAGATCGCCCCCGAAAAATGGGGCTAATGCGGTCGTTGTAAAGAAGTATCTTAAAAATAGATGCTTAGCGAGTAAACATTGAACCTTAAACAATCCCTCCTTAAGCTGTGTGTGGAAAGTAACTCTCGGTTAAAGTAATCTGTGTTACAGATATACTTAGCAGTCGTGTCAACACGTAAGGCTTATCACTTTGAGAGGTTTGGGATCTCTTTAATTTTCTTTTTATTATTATTAAACTTAATATTTTACCGAATTTTTTCAGAGAAATTTCAATTAATAGTTAGTGCGTTCGATGTATGTCCAAAAAGAATAAGAAACCTAATGAGGTATTCTCATGTTTTGAGTTTAAATTTTATTAAAATAGTAGATAAAAAACCATGAAGAATGACGTTCACATCAAGTATTTTCGTAGCCTAGTTTCTGAGATATAAGTTTTTGAAATATCGTTTTTTGTTTGGGCCCGAAAACACTTTCACTTTCGAATCACAAATCATGCGCTGTGAGGTCACATACAATAGAAGCCCTTTTTCTGATCACGTGAAAACAGTAAACACAATGGTTTTCATGCGCTGTGATGTCACACCCAATAGAAGCCCGTTTTCTGATAACGTGACTTTTCTGGCGTTTTGGCAAAAAGGAAATTGAATTTTAAATTATTTAAAACACATTTTTGAACTTAAAAATCAGAAATATGGGAGTTTTAAACCATAATGTATCATAAAAGTATAAAATCAAACAAATCCCTCACTCATGCAAATACCTCATTGTATAAAATTTTATTGAGTACCTTTATGCTTCTAACTTTATTCCCTAGCTTTTAAATGTGTAATTAAAATAGTATGAATGACTGATCTGTGTAAGTTTTTCAAGTTTTACTTATTTTTTACAGTTATTTTCAAGTAATTAAAACCAAAACAGAAGTTTTGCGTGAGATTCAATCTATTATTCTTTTGTACATTTCTAACTATCACTATGTGCTTTTCTCTTGAATTTTAACTTTTTAGAAGCATTACTACAAAAAAAATTAATGTTTGAGATCTTTTGCTATTCTTTTATCTTAAAAACATATTGAAGCAGCAACAAAAGTGTAGTCATGTGATGACAATATATAGTCATCGAAGCCACCGTGAATTTTGTAATGCCATTTGAATAAATGAATGAAAAAAATCTTCCGATCTTAAAAAGTTTGGAGCAATCCCTCTTAAATAACAATGAATAATGACAATGAGAAATCCGAAAGAGTTATTAACAAAGTAAAAGTTTAAAAGCTGGGTCATGCAATGATATAATACCAAATTGAAAAAAAAAATTGTGTCATAGGAATTTATCAATAAAATGAGGTTAACTATAGTTAAGAGATTTTTTAGTGCTTAACATGAAATATGACCCAGTAACATAGACTTCTTAAACCAGCAAATCTCAAAGTATTCGATAGATAATTGATTCCATAGTCCTTTAAGGGGTAATATAATGAGAGGTTGATGAAGGTTTTGGGTATGGTAGGCGTTTAAAGACAGAATAAGAGTAACAAGTTTAATCTACACTTAATAATACTGTAAAAAAAACAAAAACTATTTTTAATAACTTGCATTTATTTTACTGAAATTAAGCTTCTTAACCCCATAGTCATTGTTAATTGATTAACATAGAAAGACATTGCAAAGGAAGGGAAATGATTTTAAAACATGCAATTCTACGACATTTGAAGTTATTGTGTTTTTTCTTGGTCTTTGTATAGGGTGGGTTGGGGTAAAATGGGTCAATTTTGGGTACTTTCATATTCTAAGTTTTATTTCATCAAAACTATTACTTTTTAATGATTTATTTCAATTGGATCTTGACATTACAACCCTTTAGAACTTTTTCATCTAATTTTATCAAATATTTTTAGTTGTAAGTTGGTTAAACCTAGCATCAAAAGTAATGACCTATTTCACCCCAAGTTGGGGTAAAATGGGTCTCATTGCAAAAAGTTGTCAAAAATATATTTATTTGTAAATATACATGAAAATAAGAAAAAAAGCAATCGGCTAAGCCGTTTTTATATGAAGAAATTTGTTTTAAGTTGTACTTTAATGAAATTGTAAACGTCCGAAGTTAATGAACATTTTTGAAATGTAGGAATTAAAATACTTATTTTGGAGAAAAAAATAAACTCGTTGACAGTTCAATCTATATTTGAAGGAAATAAGTTAAAAACATTGTTTTTACTTAATACAGAAGGCCTCCTAACTATGACCCATTTTACCTCAAGTACAAAATATTGTTATAAAAGATTTATAACAATATTTAAAAAAATTTTAATATGTAACAAATTTTAAAATATTTTGTATTTTTCTAAGCTGATTGGCTTGAAATGTCTCTCAGACATTCTTTTATGGAAAAATATTACAAAAGTCTGCCGTAATTTATTACAATATATAGATATTTGGAAGTTGGTAAACCCTGTTTTTTCGACACCACCATTTACCGTTCAAATTAAATATTTTTTTAGTTCTCAAATTCATAAATCTAAATTTTTGACAGTCGAAAAATGTTGCCAACAGATTAAAGATTATAATACAAAAAAAATGAGTGAAAATAATTGAATTTAAATTTGATTTATATCGAGTTAATCAAAACTGACCCATTTTACCCCATGACCCACTTTACCCCAACCCTCCTTATTCAAGCAAATACTTTTATGCATCTGAAATTTATTATTGGGAATATCGTACTAATAAGAACCTGGAACACGACCTAAATATTAACAGGTGGTCTTTGGTTATTCTGATTATTTTAGTTTATTTATCACTACTATGAATAAAATTTAATTCACATTGGATAACGGCAGAAGGAATTGAAGTATATACGAGGGTTGTTTTTTAATTAACTTCCGTTTTGCTCCTGAAAAAAAAAGTAGTTGGAATTTCGAAATAATTTTGCTACTGGTAGATAGGTACATCTTTGAGGATCAATTTCCTTCATTACTGGAAAAAATCGGAAATTTTTTCTATTATTTATCGAATTTACAAGCGCGCTCCTCGAACTTATTTCCCGCCAACCCATAGAGAATTTCTCTTCCTTTAAACTCTGTTCGCATTAACAATAGACAATCGGCAGGCAGGTGATTTTTGCAGCATGCTATTGTGGATGTTTAAAACCATATGTTTTGCATCTGCCAAGTTCCAGGCATTGGGGATTCTGGAGTTACAGCCATAATAAACAAGGCAATATCGATAGATTCGCAGGCAAAGTGTGCGCTGAGGGGGAAAACGGCTGTCCGAACCGATGCGAAGCTCAACGAAAAATCAAACTTTTCATGAAGCGGAATCGAAAAACTTGTGAAATGGTACGGTAAATGGTCTATTTAAAGGTGATTACGATAAAAAGTAATTATAGATGTTTGTATTCTTCCGTAATAACCTTATTTTTAAATATTCATTTGTTTTTTATTTTTAAACTATCAAAAACTGGAAAATTTCGAAAAAGAGGATTTCTCTATGGGTTGGCGGGAAATAAGTTCGAGGAGTGCGCTTGTAAATTCGATAAATAATAGAAAAAATGCCCGATTTTTTCCAGTAATGAGGAAAATTGATCCTCAAGGATGTACCTATCTACCAATAGCAAAATTATTTTGAAATTCCTCCTACTTTTTTTTCAGGAGCAAAACGGAAGTTAATTAAAAAACAACCCTCGTACTTGCAGTAACAATAAGCAAACTCCGGCATTGGAGTTGAGGTGCTTGATGCTGCAAGCACCTCAATTCTTGTTTTATTTTAGTTATGTAAACGTTTCAAATAAACTTTTGGATATAAAAAATATAAAATGCAACTAAAGATTTTAAAGTTAATTTTTGTAACTTTATAATAATATTTTTTCTCATCATAGCCAGTCTTTTTCAACGTTTTAAGTAATTTTTATAGATTTCAAAACACCCAAAGTAAAAAATGAATCGAAACCCTCACTGTAAAAAATAATCCTGCAAAAAAACAGAAAATTTCTGGCAGCAAAAGTTGCCAGAAAAAATCTGTAGGTTGAAAAATCCTGTAAACAGAAAAAAGCTGTACCTACAGGTAAATGCTATAAAAAGGAACTTTCTGTCAAGTGGGCTACAGATTTTTCTGTTGCCTCTCAGTAATTTTCTGCTTGTGCGCATGCACTTATTTTAGTAGAGTTCTTTTAATTTTAATTAATTGATATCCGGGGATAGAACCCGCGACCTACCGCATGCTAAGCATGCACGCTACCACTGAGCCAAAGAAGATTCAGTATAACGTTGCCAATAGCTGTATTGGTTTTCAATGCAGTAAGTTTCTGTTTAAGTACAGATAAGCTAAAAAACTAGGTAAAAGCTGTTATTTTACATAAAATAAATAGAAGTGCGGTGGGAATGTTACATGACAGAATATCTCTGTAAACATAAAGTCACTGTTATTGAAATTTCTGTTTTTCTACAGTTTTTTTTTACAGTGCTGTTTTTAAGAGTAAAATTTCAAAAACCTTTTTGGGGCGAGGGCGATCCTCTTTATGACAGGGAACTCGTTTTAAAATTTGATGACCCAAGGTTAAAAATCCTACACTTTTCCGAAAGGCACCATTTAACCTAGGAGTGTATAGGACTTGTGCCGAAAATATTTTTGGGACCAAACCCCCCCCCGTCTAGTTTCACCCTGTCGGGGCATGCATGGGAATTTCAAATTGACTTAGGGAGGCATGGCATGGAGGAAGACTAAAGAAACCCTGAAATATCCCTTTGATACCTGAGTCGATATCCCACCGTCTCCACCACCGCCTCAACCTGCGAGAATGATGACTAGGTGGGAGAGAAAGGGCGCGAAAAAGACGCGTTCGAAGGTATCAAGATCATCCTTGGGAGCCTGCTCACCAAGCTATATTTACAGTCGGCAACACTTTGGGCTCTGCCAACGCAGCTTGCTATGAAATCGCTTTCTCCTTTGCCTGGATACTAATTCGTAAGTCGCTCCTTTCTACCATTCCTATTAATTAAGATATCAAACGTGTCCAAACTGACAGTGTCCCTTTTAATTCTCTTTTTCCCAATCGATTTTTACTACAGAGTTAAAATACAGCATGTCAATAGAATAATAATAGAATGTAAATAAAGAGAAAGTGTTATTATAGACGGGTATTAATATGAGCTTGCGTAAATTTAATGCTGTTCAAGTTAAATGTGTATTGTGAGAATAAACAAATTCAAGTCAATGATGTAAAAAAATAATAACATTGTACCGAATCGTTGAGGAAGAAAAGTATAAATTGTAGTTAAATAGTGATAAGCAAAAAAATACCAAAAAATTGCAATGAATGAAGAAAATTAAGGAATTATTTATACTTATACACACAAATTTAAAATAAATATATAACTATTTAGTTAGGATAATCATTAAATACCTACGTTAAATAATTTTTTATGGATGATACTAAATTTAGGTATTTACATCGAACTCCCTAGCTTTTTCACCCAAAGCTTCTCAAACTTTATGGTACACTCTTTAAGAAAGTCTGAGTTTAGGAAGGTTAAGTTTTAGGGGGTGTACAAAAATTTAAATATATTTTTTGAAATAAAAAATACTCAGATATTCTTTCAAGAAAAATTAATTGAATCATGAGCTCGTGGTGTGAATCAGGTCCAATAGATGTTTATTTCCAAAAGCTGATGTGATGAAAAGGCCACTCCTCTCTTTTTTTAAAATGGCCATCATGAAAATTAAGAAAAAAACCATCTCGAGATATATTTATTTCTCAGTTTACTACGTAGAGATGATGATACTTGACTCTTAAAAACAAACATCAAAAGGAGAAAAGGGGCGGGAGATACGATGAGTGAAATCTGAATCGCCTTTCTCAATGAGAGCTCATTGCCTTGAATACAATATGAAGTTTTTTCTTCTCCTTGAATTAAGGATCAATATCATAGAGGCTTACTTGATGTTGGAATCTTTTCATAGCTACGGTACTCATTTTGTACTCTTTGAATCCTTATGTATAAGCTTTCCCATTGCTTCTGTTCCTATTGAACGATGGCAAGATTTGGCTGTGTGTGTTGGACTTAGTGTGGTTAAAAAAAGAGAACTATTATTTTGCCTATTTCCGTAAAATAATCATAATTTCTCCCAGTTGTCAAAATAAAAAGCAAAATTAGGCCTATACTTGTTTAAAAATAAACATAAAATAAAAAGAAAAATAGGCCTTTTGAAATATTTTTCTTCAGAAAGTAATGCTTACTTACCTGAAAAATAAGTTTAATGTTTTATGGGTATCAAAAAAGCGACGGGGGAGAGGGTTGCCAACTTTTTTCTAAATCAGTCTTTGCAATTCCACAGTTCCGTTTATTGATAATCTTGTATATGTTACGGACAAAGTGATTAATTGGGCACTATTAATAATGCCCAGAGTGGAAGCGAGCAAAGTGATAAATTTCATTCATAAATTTCGTTGAATTTATCACTTTGCCCTGGCATTATTAATAATGCCCAATTAATCACTTTGCCCATAACATATATATGCATACAATATGCTTCCTCCATCATGAATGGTCAGGTATAATTCAGGATTGTTTATTAATGGTCAAATTTGAGTCTTTTCGTTTCGATGTCTTTAAATAATTATAAAAATAATTATAATAGACCTAAAAACTCCTAATGCATGTTAATTGAATATTTTTATAGTGAAGCGGGTACTTTTTAAGATTCTTCAAAAACTCAACAAAAAAACGAACTACTACTCGTAATTTTCTTAGGGGATTCTGAATAATAAAAACAAGTTTGACGGCTCCGTTTACTGAATTCTTAAAATTACGCATAAAAATACGAGCACCTCTTGAATTTAAAGTATTACCAGATATCCTTTTCACCTAGTACTTGAAGCACTTTCCTCTCAGTGTTTCCAAGAACCAAAGAGACTGCGGTTTTCTAAAAATAAGTTCTCCTAAACTCTGTCCCTTCCCAAACAATCCTTTATTAAAATTTACTTCTGCCTCATTATCAAGAGATCACTGAAAAGTAGAAGCGGGATGTGAATGAAATTAAATGCCTTCGTTTCCACGCGGAGAATGACAGATTCGGTTGTTTTTCAAATAAGGCATTTCAAGGCCTCGGATGCATGTTAGGAAAGACTTCTCACGGGAGAGTGAGCACTTTTTTATTCATGAAGGGGGAGGAAGGGTCAATGCTGTGCAGCGAGAATACCGTTGGAAGTAGGAAGCGCGGCAAACGGAACAAGTTTAAATGTCCGATGTTTTTAAAAAGTCAGTGAAATATACAGGGTGTATTGGCATTAGTGTAATGGTCTTAGTATAATGGCATTTTAAACCAACTTTCTTTAAAAATACCATTATATTAAGGGAACAAATATTGCAAGTTTTATAACTCACCCTCACGGGTTAATAAGTGGTCCAATTTTATTTCGTAAAACGGGCCTAGGAAAACCGCCTTTTGTAACGCCCTCGCACTACATTAGGGGTTCTAGCTCTTTAACGGGGCATCTGCGACCCCCAATTCCTATTCGAAATATGCTTGTCTTGGTCCCTTCTACTTTCTCTCAAAGTTTTCCACGGTGTTTCCGAACAACCTGTATACAGGGTGTATCTGAAATGGTGCAACAAACTTTCAGGGATGATAGTACTCATCAAGACGAACAAGAATCGGTATAGAAAGGGGGTCCCAGACCGAATCCCAGGGAGTTAAAAATGGAGCGACACCCCAAAAAATCATTGAAAAACTCAATTTGTAGAAGAAATACTATTGATAAAAACTTATTTAATGTCTCAAAAATTGTGGTTAAATATGATCTTTAAAATTACTTCAAAAGTCGTCACTTTAAAATTTGTTTTATTATGAAAAAAGTTAAAAACACAAAAAATTTGAAAACTCTGCCAAAACCTTATTTTGTATTTCGAAATCCTTTCTTTTGATTTGATAATCTGAAAGATCATAGTCGAAAACCCTTAAGTCCAAAGTTTCACGTAAATACAATCAATATTAAATGCTTGAGATCCTTTTAAACTTTGTTTTTTGGGTGCGCAAGCAGTTTTTTAGAGCTGTTTCCAGAACGGCTGTTAGCGCACGCAAAAAACAAACTTTAACAAGATCTCAAGCGTTCAATATTGATTGTATTTACGTGAAACTTTGGAATTAAGGGTTTTCAACTATAATCTTTCAGATAATCAAATCAAAAGAAAGGATTTCAAAATACAAAATAAGGTTTTGGCAGTTTTCACATTTTTTTTGTGTTTTTTAACTTTTTCATGATAAAACAAATTTTAAAGTGAAGACTTTTGAGGTAATTTTAAAGATCATATTAAACCACAATTTTTGAGACCATAATTAAGTTTTTACCAAGAGTAGTTCTTCTGCAAATTGAATTTTACAATTATTTTTTTGGGGTGTCGCTCCATTTTTAACTCCCTGGGATTTCGTCTGGGACCCCCCTTTCTATACCGATTCTTGTTCGTCTTGATGAGTACTATCATCCCTGAAAGTTTGTTGCACCATTTCAGATACACCCTGTATATTTCCATATTCAATACTGTAGAGGGGAGGAGAATGTACTATACACAGCAGGGCCGTATCAATACTTTTGTTTTGTGGAGGTCACTCACTCTACGTTACATCTAAGGTATCCTTTAACGAATATATTTATATTGCGTTTAGCTTTTAGATTATGTTCCACATAATGTCAAAATTTAGTATAATATGTGAGCTCCAAGTAAAAGTGGCGGTCTAGGGGGGTCACCCCACAAAAAAAATAGTGTTTTAACTTATTTTGATACATTTTACAAACACAAATACAAATTAAGTCGACCAACTACAGGCGTAAGCCTAGCAAGGTTGGTCCAGTCTTTTTAACCCGAACTACCGGAATCCCAGTATCTGTCAATTTTCCTCTTGAACTCGTTTACCCCACTTGAATTTACAATTGTTTCAGGCAACGCATTCCATCTATCCACTACCCTATTAAAAAAGAATGCTTTCTACAATCAGTCTTAAATTTGACTTTATTCCATTTGAAATTGTAACCCCTTGTTCTGTTACCCGTATTGAAATCTAGTCCCTCTGTGTCCCCTTGATTTACCATTTTAAAAAGTAAATTGGGTTATCTCCAAAGAGATAACTTTGAAACTACACAATTTTCAATCGTCAACAACAGAATTTTCAATGATAAATGAATTCGAAATTTCGAGAGGGGGTGGAGTCCTTTACTCGAAAAAGTTTTGAAATTTCTCTTTAAAATAGTTTTTTTTATCATATTTTGAAATTATTTGAGAATAACCCAAAGGGAACCGATTCTTTTAAGCAGCAGAATTTTCAAAAGAAAAAAAAACTGTATAACAGACATCAGATTTAAGATAAAAAATATGTTTTTACGAATTCCAAAATATTTCAATCATTTAAAATAGATTACATAATGTTAAAAATGTTTCCCTTTCAAAAACACGCATTTATCTATTAATTTTTAAAAATAAAACATTACATAAAAAAACTTTGCATTCACAGATAAATCAAAACTTTTTTAATTTCATAAAACGTAAGTGAAAATGTCTTTCAAATGAAATTGTAAGCTGTTTTTTTAAAAATCATTAGTCAATTATTTTAAAGCCTCCAACAGACAAAGACTGAACAACTGGTTCATTTAACAATTCGTTAATATCTATATGGAGAGCTAACGGGACTCTAAGCACTCACGACAAAGATTTTTTCCACGCTTTTCTTCTCCCAGTTATGCTTGAAAAGAGGAATGCAAGGTTTACTGAATGCACATAATGGGAGCGATTGTAACCGCGGTGTCGATGCAAAAGAGCAACGCACGGAAGTCGCCCACCAGGAAACTTCGATAAAGCGATCGGTTCAAGTGTTATGAAACAATACCACACTTTGATCGACAAGGTCGCGCTATCTCGTTGCATGAGCGCCAAGTGAGTAGCTCCGATTTCATTGATATCTCTTTACTCTGACTCTCCCACCAGGTAAGAGATATCTTTTTCCATACATAACGCGAGGTGAAGATAAGTCTTGTCGATTGGAGTGAGTGTTAAGTGTCAACATTGTTACCTGTTATTAGTCGCACAGTACAATTTCAGCCTTTTTGGGTTCGGTTCATATTGATGTAAAAGTGTAGGTAGTGCACACATTTTTGGTGTAAGGGTACGGTCACCCTGATCGCAGGATTAGGCGTATCTCCCCGATCTCTTTGTGTGGTTAGGTGAGGCCAATTAGCGAACAAAAGAGTGGAGTAGATATCCACTGCCCGATAAGATCCGCCTGTTGATACGCCTGATCCTGCGCTTAGGGTGACCGTGGCCTAAGAGAGAGGGGGGTGTATGTTTCACTCATTTTGTTTAGTTATTATGGTTGAATGGCATCAGTCTAGCGATGATACAGTTATTGTCAAATCTTAAAGTAACTGTGGAAATGTCGATCAAAACTCCAGGTTTGAATAGGCTCAAAGTGATCTGATACTGCATAAAGATATTAAACCGAGTCAAACTTCCAGTCCCACCACTATTTTTGGAGGGTCAATGAACATTTGTCTTGAGTCAATAAGGTATTCAATTATAAACTGATTAATTTCTGTCCTATTACTGAGCAGTCTCACGCATTCCACTACTTTTCAACGTTAAATTTAGGTACTTTAGGTACAAAGAAAGGAAAACAAGAAAACTACGTCCCTTGAGTTCCAAATATTTCTTGAACACTTAGAGATAGTGGACAGGATATTGAACATTTGCTGTTTAGTTAAAAAAATCAAAATCGTTCTTCGGAATCATCTCGAAAGCTTCTAGGATTTGACCAAGACAGCAAACTTAGAAGAATAGAAAATGATAATAATCACACACACATAAGAGTATCTTGTGCATCATTTACGGTAGTTGTGCAACCTTATTCTCATTACGACGGACTACTAAGTTCGATTGTTCCTGGGTCAAATCAATCAAGAATTCGAACTTGATGATCCTTACTACTGAGAATCCCTTCTTCCGTATTCAAGATCTCCCTCCTTCTCATCCCCTCCTCAAGAAGCTGCCATTTGGGGCTATCTTCACGTGAATGAGAATTCCTCTCTGCCAAAATGGAGAGGGCTGCCAAGTTTCCTTATCTCCACTCCTTCGCTATCTGAGACAGATCGGGGACGCAACAGCTGCTGGGGCGAACGATCTCTCTGTTTGTCAAATTAGTATAGTAGCTGCTTACGGATTGAGATCCCAGTGATGAGCTTTACTGAGCAATAACACGTCACTATTCAAAAAATTTTCCTGAGGGTTCCTTACAAAATTTAGAATTGGGCTTCAATTGAATCGTCAGTGTTGATAAAAGGGAATAAGTCTAAAAAATGGTAAATTGACTTTTTCTGCTCAAAAAAAAATCTAAAAGTTTCGCTCTACATATGAGTGTGAAGAGGAAAAATTACTACACCTTATAGGCAGATATAGTACCTTGAATTTGGCGATATTGATGTCTATTTAATTGTATTTTTTTATTTAATTTGAAATTTAATCTGTTTGTTTTCTTATTTCTTGTGACGTAAACTAAGTAAAAACAAAATAGTGTTCTTACTATTTTTAACCGGTGAATGTTTGACTTATTACAAATACAAATACAAATTAAGTCGACCATACAGGCGTAAGCCCAGCAAGGTTAGTCCAGTCTTTTTAACCCAAACTACCGGAATCCCAGTATCTGTCAATTTTCCTTTTGAACTCGTTTACCTCACTTGAATTTACAATTGTTTCAGGCAACGCATTCCATCTATCCACTACCCTCTTAAAAAAATAATGCCTTTCTACAATCCGTCTTAAATTTTCCTTTATTCAATTTGAAATTATGACCCCTTATTCTATTACCCGTATTGAAATCTAGTCCCTCTGTGTCCCCTTGCTTTACCATTTTAAAAAGTTGAATCAAATCCCCTCTAATCTTTTTTTTCTCTAGAGTGAACATATTTAGCTTCTTTAATCTTCCCTCATAACTTAAACTGGATATACCCTTGACCATTTTAGTAGCCCTATGCTGAACCCTTTCAATTGAATCAATATCTATTAAACTGCCTTAATGAGTAAGTTTCATAATATTTTTGAATTTTCTTTGTGTTAGGTTTTCTTTTACTTACTTTTGTACTATGAAATAAGCAGAAATGTAATTTTACTGTCAATTTAAGTGGTTTATAAGATTTTTTCAGCTGAAATTTTTCATAAGTTTGAAAAAGGTAATATGTCCATCAATTTTTTTCAACTGTACTATCTTTTTGAATAAATTTATATTTTTTAGGTGATAATTTGGTAATTTAAATAGGGTCCTGAATTTCCAGTAAACATTTGGTGGTTATACAATGAGAATTCTATTACTTATACTGTTTTTTATTTCTATTTTCTCAAAACTAGGTTTTCTTACTTATTCCTTTTTTCAAACTGACGATTCAATGGAAGTATTAAGGTGGATTAATTTGTTGAGTTTATTATTCCTTAAAAAGAATTGCGTGAATGTGTGATATAAAGAAGAGAGATAGTAGAAAGAGGAAAGGAGACTAAAAGGGGGAAGAAGAGGTATAATGATAATTTCATTCTTCATTCCTTTCTTTTTTGCATTCTCTATTTCTCTTCCATCTCTCGTTGTCTTTTGTCTTCCGCTCTCTTTCTTCTCATTTTCTTTCCCTTTTTTCTCTTTCTGCTTTCTCTCTAGGGAACTCGCAAAAATGAAAAATCAACAATATAAACTAAAAACTTAAGCGGTTTACGAAGTTTGGTAACTGTTTGCTAGAGAAGTATTCAGCATCATAAAGATAGTGCAATTTTTCTCCATGGGTTATTTTTTTGCTAAAAAAGACAATTGATGAAATAGTGGTATTGTAAAGTAAAAGATACAGTCTAAAGTTTGCATCATAATTACTCATATAAGTGTTTTAAATTTAAGGATTATGAATTTGTACCATGCTTAAGATGTATATTAATTTAAAAATTAAGCTTAATGCTTGAATTTTTATAAAAGTTGTTGGGGATAACTGCTTTGCAAGCTTAAAATGCTTCAATCCACTTTCCACTTTCCTTAATCATTTGAAATTTCTTGCTCACTTAAGTTTTTCACTTTTGTTAGCTTAGTCAAAAAATAATAGGTTCAGCAACTTCTGAATAAGTTGTTATAGTCTTGCATTCAACACTTTCTTTTACCAATGCTATGTTAAAGAATAAAAAACTATCGATGTTAAATTAATCTTCATTCTATATTATCGCAGCATTCGAGGGTATTTTTTTTCAATTTACTCGATCTCCATCACCTTACGAAAACCATGATATCCTGAGTAAAACGGGATCTCTTTCGCCCCTTTTTCTAAATTAAAAAATCAATTCTAAGTAACAACTACATTATAAAAGTTACGTTTTTTGGCAAAGAAAAACCCTTACTAGTTGTTCCCTCTCAAAACAACGACAGAGGGAGAATTCTCTCAGGTTCTTATAAAGCAGCCAAAAATATAGTGAAGGCCGAAACTCCCATTAAACCAGCTGTTCCCTTTACTTCATCAGTTTCCCCGCCAAGAATCACACCTTAGCCAGGAGAGGGTATTGCCGTCTCAGGTGTTCTCTTCGTGTGAGTCTATAATTGACGAGCACAGTGTACAAATTAGTGAAGGTTAAATGAACTTTAAAAAGAAGTCATAAAGGATTAGGATGGGATTTCAGTCTATTCCGAAATATTGAAAGAGAAAAGGTCAATGAACATTGTCCTTGGAATTTTATATGACCCTACTTTCTTATTACAGTTAATTTATGTTTAATAATGGGTAAATGGCAAAAAAGGTTACGTTTATGAATGTAGAAAAACATTCACACTATAGAGGCGTTCAAATGAGTAAAACTCATTAGCTTTAAAATTTGAGCGATCTTTAACCGATGGATGAAAGTTATAGAAATATTAAAAGGAGAAGTGATATTTCTATAAGAAAATAAATCTTTATAGTACGTACAATTATTAATTTTTAAACAAAAAGTTTAAGTAAAAAGCGTTTCTGTTAAATTTGCATCATGTAAAACTATGGCTACCAATTATAAGTCACCCAATAAGTAGTTATAAATAAATAATAATATAATAATCAAGTAAGTCACCAATGTAAGTCATCTAAAATTAAAGTCATTTGAGATATTAAGAAGTATCAAAGAAACTGTCATGAAATTTAAAAAAACAATTATGATTTCTTTTATTATAGTTTTAACGCTTAAGGAAATTTGTATTTTTTCCGAGTTAAAATTTTATAACTTTCAGGTTAAAGATACAGAAATCGAAAAGTATTTAGTTTTAAAATATTCGTACGTAATGAAGATTTTTTACCTATAAATGTTATTTCTCCCTTTAATATTTCCATCATTTTCATACTACAGTTAAATATCGCTCAATCTTTAGTAAGACTGGTGAATTTTACTCCTCTGGAAGCCTCTATAGTGTGTATTTTTTTACATTTGCTTGCCTATAACACAAGTAGTAAAAGAATGAAAAATTTGAGGGATTGTACTAATAGTTTCTATCGTTTAAAAATATTAGTATCAAATGTACTTTCTTTAAAAATAGTATTAAAGTACTGATTTTTCTTAACGATAGCAAAACAACACTTTAGGGCAATTTAATTGTGACTAAGGAGTACAGACTTTTTAAAAATCTCACCTAAAATACTCTTTCACTGCAGTTAATGCTAAAAGAGGCACTTCTTCCATCATTGGTATTTAGCAGTAAAATTTAGTATCTAATTGCCAAATAATGAAAACAGAGAAATGGATAAAATTAAAATTTTTCAGTTTGGTTTAAACTTCAAATTTTTACGTGTCAATTACAATGGGGGATGGGGATGGCACTCAAATGTAACAAAGTATAACACTGAAGGAAAAAGGGGGCAAAATCCAAGAAAATGGTGTTAAGTAATTTGTGAATGGATCTTCGTAGATTGCGAATTTGGTTTTATTTTTTCAAAAAGCACTGCGTAGAAATTTAGCTGCCAAAGTTTATATTCCTAATTTACGTACTACTTCTACAAATACACGAAAAAATAGAATAAACATTTGAAAACATAATCTGTATAATCAGAATACAACTCAAGCGAAAAATCAGACAAGTCTCCATTTTGAGCGTTGCGTAAACAGAAAACTGGTTTTGGGTAATCATTTACAAAATCAAGAGAGTAATTTAATGTGGTAATAAAGTTTAAATCTTTCGTCCTTCATTTCTAAATCAGGTTCAATGAAACACATGTTTTCAAATGAAATTTTGTTTCACGCACTTAAAAATTTCCCTACCATTAGTAATTGAACACATTATGTTAAGCTTCTGGTAAAATAACAGTTCAAGATATTCTAAGTTATTTATCATTCAAGGAGTAAGTGAAAATTTAAAATTAAATTAAGTTTTAAAAACACTGTTATAGTTTAAAATGGGGAAATTAACTTGCGACACAGTCTATCCACTTTTAATACAATTTAAAAATTTCTATGTATTGCACTACATAAAAAATAATATAACTAGTTCTCTTTTTATCGAAGTTTAGATTTATTTTCAATTTATGATTTGTGTAAAAATTAAAACAGTTAAAACTAAAATTACAAATAACGGTAATTTTAAAATTTAATCACATTCTTGAACAAAAGTGAATTATTTTAACTTTCATTATATAACCTATATTTTACAATAAGTTTAATCAATTAATTATAAAAATATTTTGAACAAAATATGTAAATTTATATTTTCTATACCTAGTTTTTACCATAACTTTCATTATTCAAGTTTAATATATTCAAATACACTAGCGGAAAAAAAAATCCCAACACCAAGAAGGAAAGGAGATATCAAAGTCAAATTTATTTCTATGATTGCACATAGTATCAATGTGAATTTCTTAAAAAATCAGCCTTCCTGGATATTAGGGGGCCGAGAAAAACAGGGAGGAGTGTTGTCTCCATAGGTGTCCATTACCGCCGTCACACGTCATGGTATTGAGTGACAGGGGCTCTAAATGACTTTTGAGGGATTGGAGGACCATGTTGCCTCGTCAGGTAGTCCAAATTCTTATGGTGCACCAGCGGAAGTTGCATACCGGGCTAGGTGATTTCTCCTCTTTCTCCGGACTTGTTTTGTGAGTGTTGGTTCTTAGGAACGGGTAGGCCAGGGTAAAAATGCAACATAGGGGGTTAAGAAGAAAGCTTGGACATTGCATAAAACATGTGTTTGTGCATTTTTGTCTTGAAATTTGTCCCCAGGACAGGTCTGAAGGTAAGGACGGAGAACCGGCTAAAAAACCTCAATGAAGCAGCTCTGGTTGGCCAAAGTACCGGTAGATCATACTGAGGACAAGCGGCAGTGGGATGGATGTCGTTTGCAGTACTGCGGATTGTCTGTTTGGTCCGCATAGCTTCTTAAATCTTTGTCTAAAAACAAGGGGCTGAAAATGGGCCTTTCTGTTTCCAATAGTGCACGAAATAAGGAAATAAAAATCCCAATTTCATGACATTGTGTTTATGAGAGAATCCTGCTTCGGTTTGGAGCACCACGACGGTTGGATATGAGTTTGAAGACACAATGGAGAGAGCGCACTCAACTGATGATTTTCTAATCGTTCCACGGAGTGGTGATGCAAGGTAACGGAGTGGGGATGCATTGGATTCCATTTCTGCAACTCCTGAGTTATGGTTCATCGGTACTTTTTCCAACCAGAGCTGCGTTATTGAGGTTTTGCAGCCGGTAGACCACCCTTACCTTCAGACCTGTCTTTGGGACAAATTTCAAGAGAAACATGCACAACCACATGTTGAATGCAATGTCCAAGCTTTCTTCTTAACCCCCTAGGTTGCATTTTTACCCCGTCTTTCCCGTTCTCTAGAACCAACACCCACAAAACAAGTCCGGTCAATGAGGAGAAATCACCTAGCCCGGTATGCAACGTGCGCTGGTGCACCAAATGAATTTGGACAACCTGAGGAGGCAACATGGTCCTCCAATCCCTCAAAAGGCATTTAGAGCCCCTGTCACTCAATACCATGACGTGTGATGGCGGTAATGGACACCTATGGAGACAACACTCCTCAGCGATTTTCTCGGCCCCCTAACATCCAGGAAGGCTGATTTTTTAATCAATTCACATTGATACTATGTGCAATTATAGAAATAAATTTGAATTTGATATCTCCTTTCCTTCTTGGTGTTGGGATTTTGTTGATATTCTTTTCAATCTCTACAGGCTTTTAACCTCTTATGCGTAGTAATAAATTTATTTCATTTTTCATGGTATAAAGGCATTTTTAGTATTATTATGTTGAGTATTAGTATTTTTATATTTAGTATTAGTACTATTCATTAATGTAGTATCATTAAGCTTTTTTTGCATTGAGTGAATTCCCACCTAATATTTCTTTCATTTTATTCTTGATTAATTTAAATATTGCTAATATTATTCAATTTAACTAATCCAACTAATAGTATTTAATATAATGTAAATATTATTTATTTATCGTTTGTGCCTTAATTAAAAATGTGCATTCTCCAGGATCATTTTGTATCTTTCTTACTTCAGTATATCGTTTATGTAATCGTAAAAATTAAGGCAAGTTTGAAGTAATTTGTAAATTACTTCAAACTTCAAACAAAATACATGCATTTTGTATCTAAATTATATATTGTGGTTTAATATTTAAAAATACTTGCAAGCATTTTAAAAGAATTGGAGATATTTTTATATGAATACCAAAGTTCTTATGCGTCATCTGTAAAATTCGATAGTTATTTTTGTAAAAGTTACTCAGTGGTTTGATACAAATTTTACAGAAGTATCTGAAATTATTGAATAGTCTTTATATGGATTTTAACTGTCAGAAGGTTTTACAACTATTTTTGCTATTTTTATTCTAGTATTCTCCGTAGGATGAATTTTAGTGACATTTTTACTGAATGATATCTTAATAGATATAATTGTTTTCTAGGAGACATTTAAAAAGACAATAGAAAAAGCGCATTAGGTTATCAGTATTAGCCCCAACAGATAGAATCGTACCTCGATGTGTTTTAGATCCTATCCTTTAACACCCCCATTTTGATAATATGATTATGATAACAAGTATAAAATCACTAAAAGTTATTAACCGCAGTTTTTTACACAATGAAATTCGGCCTACTAATTACAAAAGTACAGACAACAACGGCGTAGTGGGGAGGTGTTCTTTGTGTTTCAAGTTAAGAAATTTGAAGCAATAACCTTATGTAATAACGAATTCCTTTACTGTGCTCCCTTAAATTATGAAGAATCATACCAGATAGTAATTTCTACTACCTTTACCCTTTGATTACAAAATGTTTCAGTGTGATGCACTTATTTTATAAAAATTTATCACATAATAATTAATCAATTATATTATTTAACCACAATTTACTACAATTTTTAATGCTTATTAAATATATTTTTTAAGCTCAAACTACAATCCCATCGACGAAGGTTTTGCGATTTATGTAAATACGAAAAGTACTACCAATTTGCTTTCTGTAAAGAATTCCTTAGAAATTATCCAACAAAATATTACAATTACCTTCCATTCAAAGATCCATTTTCAAGGAATAAAGTTACTTATTTAAAAGAAAATACATTCGCATAGGATGATATAAAAATAGTTTCTCATCCAATCCAGTTTATTTTTTTAACATAAAGGCAGCTTAAAAACTAAATATATTTTAAAGTTCCTATCAATCAATAATGTTCTGACCTGAATTAATGAAATGAAAGAAATATTCTCTCTCGAAATAAGGAATTTCAAAATATATTGTCTTTCTGTGCTTTCATGGAAGAATTACCCACTAACATAAAAAAAATTCTTTAATTTGGAAATTTGGTCGCTGCATTCAAAAGAACCTACTGAAAGTTGCCTAATTTTAATGTTAAAACACGTATTTTTTTTTCTATCCAATCGGAATAAAACTACTTTTTTTATTAACTAAATATCTCGAAGGGTTACATATTCAGGGAAGAACTAGTTTATAAAGAAATTCCTTTCAACAATCCATTTAAAATGTGCCTGTGTGTATCGGTAATCTGAATAAATAAAAAAACCTGCTCATTATACGGAAGTTAGGGAACTGGAAATTTAATTACTTGTTAATTACCCCATTCACTTTTGTCTAACGAAACGCCATTGTGCGTTTTCCACCTTACCTTGAATTTCTCTTTCAAAGATGCAAGTTTTGTTGTTTTGCGTTTGTTTCCTTTTCGTCTTTTTGAGCCAAACAGCACGGAGTGGAATCGGAACGTGTCTTGGAATAAACAATCTTGAACTTCTTGTCTTCGGAGTCAGGTAGAAATTTCATAACAGAGGAAGTCAGGTTTTTTCATTAGGTGCCAAGAGTTGCGCAATTTGTGATGAATGTTGTTCCTGGGATGGTGAAAAGTTAAAATTAACCTTTTTGTATTGAGAGGTTAAGATGGGGATGGAAATGGGGTTTGCGCATAAAACCTGTTAGTTCCATTAATATTACACGTGTAAACATCATTTGAGGCTCTATATTGTGAAGGTCAGACGCGAAACGTTTTCAATCTATTTTTTTTTTGAAAATTTATGTCTTGGCATTGATCTAAATTTATTTCTTGTTGCTATTATTATTCAATTAGGTCAGGGGTCCCTAAATGTTTTGATTGGAGGGATGACTGCCTAAAAACTGTTATGTGAGCCGAATTGGGGCTATAATCATGGCCACCCTATAATACTATTGATTAGGATGAAACGCATTTTCTTCATGATTTTTTGATGCAATCTTGGTAAAACTTTGGTAAGAAAATCCAAGGCTGGGAAGTAATATTTTTTTAAAAGTTGAAGTACCCACATGTAAATTTTTTAACCGCATTGAAGTACAATTAAAGACGAAATTTTATTTCAATTAAAGACATTATTAGACATTTTCTAAACAGAGAAAAGGTTTTAAAAGTTATAACTGTTTTAGAAAAGTGACAAAAGTTTGTAGGTTATTTCATACATATTGATTTGTGCTGCCTGCGGGCTGAATCCGGTCCATCAAGGGCTTCCAACTGGCCCTCAGTCTGAAATTCTACACTAATTGCTAAAGTCTTTCTTATGATACTTGCTGTGCCATTTATCTAATTTTGTTTTCAAATATGTATAACTTTTTCCTTGTTTGATATTACCAAGTATTTTGTTTTGTTCTATATATTTCAATTATAATGTATAAAATTTTTTATTTAGTAATATATCTATCGCCTATACGGGTTTTTTCCTCTTGGCGATTAATATGTTGTTCTTTTTTTGTTTTTTATATGTTTTACTCGTAACTGAATAAAGATTATTATTATTAGATTTGGAATGAAATAGGGCGATTTAAACGTTAAAATATTCAAAGTAAAATTTTATGTTAAATGTAAAACTAAATTAACTCAGTTTTAGTTAATTCTCAAATGAATGTTCAGTGGGGTCTAATGTGCTATTTTTTATCATAAAAATTTATAAAATAGACGGACTTCCAAAAAAACCTGAGCGTTTTTTAAGTAACTATTTTTTATCGGTTTGTTTAAAGAAAGTTAGAAAAAGAGGATAAATACGCAAACACTTATCTAATATCTATTTGTAAACTCCTAAATAAACCTGTTCGTAATAGTGTAAAGATATTTTCCCCTGTGAATAGGTGAATTGTTTTAGGAATAATTTTAAAAAGAGTCCCTTTGTTTGTGTATTCATGCCCTCATTTGTGTAAACCGAGTTCAGTTCGGACATTCAAAAATCATAAATTAATTATTTGTGGCGCTATCTGTAATTAAATTGGAAATTATGTACTAACAAAATGATTACCTGTAAATTTAATAGAGTAAAATGTTTTTCATTCACTTAACACGAGATAAACTGCTGTTCGAAAAATATCTGTTATTTGCACAAGTACATTTGTGTAACCATCCATGATATAATATTTGTTGTCATTTATTGATAAGAATAGTCTTACAGAGTTTCCTAACTGGGAATTTTACTTCTCCATCTCCATCTTTGAATCGCTATCACTTATGATTTCTTTGAATTGCTTTAGGTAGACACGATTAGAAACGCGCACACTGAAACAACTAAATACACACCAAGTCTATCTTTAAAAAGAAACATCTGTCGCTGTGTAAATAAAAAAGAAATTTCAGGGATAAGGCAAGTTGTGGACTGGTCAATCCTCCAATGGCTAACCACATGAACCATAAATTTCACGCAGTAAAAATTATGTTTTTTAATAACTTTATGTATGTATTCGAACTTTAATAATTCGAAAAAGAAAGCTAAATTGAAAAATTTTATCTTTTAATTTATACATTTGTACAGTTATTATTTTCCTATGATCTTTAATGTAAAGGATATGTTCTTGAGGGATTGCTATGTACGAAATCACATAAAAATTGACGTCAGTCGATTTTAAAAATATAACATTAAAAAGCTAGCGTAGCTTAATTTTTGTATAAGTGCTAAAACACATTAGGATGTATTTAGAACAAACCAAGCCTACAAACTAGAGACTTTTTTGAGGTAGGGGCTATCTATCATTTACCATTCAGTTGGAATATCCAGACATTGTCTCCCATGAATACACCCTGATCTACCAAATTACTGAGCGATAGACAATGTTAACTGCATTTTGAATATTCCTTTAAGACAGTCTAAAAAAATATAGTCGGGAAAATATCGGCAATAGTGAGAAAGCTAAGTTTACCACAGGGATTGAAGAACGGCTAATTTTTAATTGGTCATCGGTTGTCGAATAAAGCGAATTTCGTATTTGTTATATTGGGGCTCAATGTAAAAATTGAGTCGCTGTACCCTCGGCGGGACTCGAACCCGCAATCCCCGGTTTAGGAGACCGATGCCTTATCCATTGGGCCACGAGGGCGCACTGAGTAAGGAAAATGCGTCACACTTGTCGTAGAAAAAGAAAAAGAGGAAAGGAAACAAACGACTTTGAGGTTTAAAATTGCTTCGGTGTATGTGGATGACATTTATTTACCCAACGCCTTCCTTTTGTTAGAACTTCACTCTGTTTTAATTATATGAAAATGTAGTCAAAAGGCTTCGAGTTTCACGTGTTTTCATCCCATCTTACGGAAGTGTCTCAGTCTGGACGCGTTTTACGACCTTGAAAATTTTCCCCCGGAAGATTAGTTGTTCTACTGAACCGGAGGTTCTTACTTTCTTGGATCTAGCGCCCCTTTCATTTAAAACACCTTCTTTGCTCTTGTTGAGTTTATATTGTTTGAATTAGGAGTGTTTTTAATGAATTTCGATAAATTTTGGGTGATTAATCAGCAGTGGATCCTTTTGTTGTTTGATGTTTCTTTTCGTACTAATTGGAAAATTAATTGAATTTCAAATGAATGATGGCGTATGGTGGTGGTTTAGAAAAATTACTGAGCGCCATTGTTAGTGTTAGTGAAAAATTTTCTAACCAATGTATGTTTAAAATTGCATGCTATTAAAATTTAGCTCATTTTTCAATTACTATGATTTTATTTTCTTACTTTATATTCGGTATTTCTTTTACTCAAATATTATGGCACATATTCTTTAATTGGGAAATTTACAGTTCCGTAATGTAAACGTATTTGCTTTTATTGGTCACCATTGTTTCTATTACGTATAAACTTTATTTGAGGGAAAATAATAGTAGTACTACTATTTTGAAAATTTTAATAAGTGTTAATAATAAAGTGAATAATTAAGAATTTTTATAGTGAATTATAACAATTAAAAAATAAAATAATACAAAATTAATAGCAATCAAATGTAATTAATAGTAATGAAAGTTGTATTTTTGAGAGAGCATGCTGACTTTTTTAAAAATCTGCTGCAGCTAGAAATTAATGCAAAACGAAAGACGCAGCTGGTTGCCCACTAGACAGAGACAGGCTAATCTGACTACCGTGCAATAAAAAAGGTCATGCGTACTTTTTTTAAAGTCAAACGAATTGGCTATTGGTTTAAAGTGGCGCGCGCTATTTTCCATTAGTTCCCATTAAGACTACTTTAATTTTCAATTTATTTCCAAATGAGCTTATTAGATGATTATTGAATCCCTCTTACAAGGAAATACAGAGAAACACTATGTGAAATGATTGAGAGCATTGCACCGTGCACACCCAAAACGGTCTTAAACACACCCGTGTCTATGACCTATTTATCATACTTCACATGCCGTAATATTAGCCATCATTTTTGTATCCTCTGAAAAATCTAGTTATCAGCAATGTCATAGTCTTTTAAAACAAGTTTTGAATCGAATGAGTTTGCATTTCAAGGATAATTAAAATTCGCAAGATTTAATTGCATAGCACAAGAAATACATATAATCGCTTCAAATCCAATCTATTTATATTGCGAGCTAGATAATTTCAGACTACCCGGCGAACGTATGGGTCAGTTTTCAAATCATTTGTTCCAATCATTACTGACGTCACTTCTTCCGGAAGTCTAGCATTTAGCTGTTTCTTGTCCACTCCGTATTTTTAGCTCTACTACATGCACTTTCACTTTGGAGGGTACAAAGTCGTGAAAACTTCTTAAGTCTATTCGCTTTCAAGTGAAGTATCCGTGTTTCTGTAAAGTAACGTTTTGTTTCATAACTTTTTATAATATTTTTGAGGTCAAACCTCATTAAACTGCATATGCTAATATTCTATGCATTGATTTATTTTTACATTAATGCATTTGCTTGTTTTTTGCAATAACCTCCTCTTGCAATAGTTATTTCTTGTAGTACTAATTTAACACTTAAATATTTATACTAGCTCTCATTTTATTTCGAAACTTTTTGCTTAAGAAAAATACATACCTCAAGACGTGAAAAATATTCACGTAGATTAATTTTTTAAAATTTGATTCACACCCCGAGATTAAATTTAACCCCATCTCTAAATTTTGATTTCTTTCAGCCATTTTCGGATGAAAACTATCTGTTTTAAAAATAATGGAAATAATAATTTTCTTCTTGATTTGGGAGATAAAACTTCAATAAAAACACATAAATCACATTGTATTAAAAAAAATAATGCCTCACCACTAAATTGTGAATGTAAATATAGAATAAAAAATATTCAGCTAACGGTTTTTTAAATAATGCTTTAATAATACATTTCGAAAGAGAATAAAATTTCAAATTAATTAATATTAAAGCCAAATACCATTTTTAGAAGAAAAATAGGTACTTACGTATTATACTGTCGACCGTTTAGCAGCCGTTAAATTCAGCGGTACAGCTATAGGAAATAAGATAAAAAATTAATATAAAGTTGAAAATATTGCCAGATAATAGTTACAATAGGGGTTTAACTAATACGAGGAGTTAGAAAAAAAACCTAGCGTATAATATTTCCTTACAAGCTAACGGGTAAAATATTTTTGAAAAAACTATCCCCATTCCTTTTAAAACTTCATAACAAAAACCATCGATGATCACCGTTCTCTAATCAATCTGGATCACACACTCCAGTCACAATATGAATGTCATTTCCGCAATTCTCATTCCAGGAGATCAAATGCAGGTATTCCTCCAACCTCCTGGGGGCACCTCTGTGGGAGTGTCGGTGACCGGCCCTCAGACCACAGTAGCCTCCCTCATCTCGGCCTATTGCACTGAGCAGGGCCTGGCTTTCGACAGCAGCCTGGCCATCATAGACTCGAAAGGAAGAGCTCTGCCTCCCTTCAGCACCCTTGCATCTTTGGGAATCTCAGATGGACAGCATCTGCTCATAGCTTACGAAGGTCAGCAGTCCTAATGGGTGTCCTTATAGTTAGATTTGGGTGCTTTGGTCTTCCCCTGCTTTTCTAAATGACTTTCTATTTCCGTTGTTAAAATGCATGCTTCCTTTGTATTGAAAGATTAGATAGGGTCCGTCTGGGTAAATGAATATGCGTCTGCGATTTTCGAAGTGAGGTTCATTTTGAACCTTTGTAGCTTCGTTCTTTCGTAGTTAAATTGGTACGGATTAAATTATATCGTACTACATCTCTGTTAAATTTGAACTAGATTGTAATAACTTTTTTCAAGAAATTATCATAAGTGTTCACACATTTTTCCCAAAATAATTTAAACACTATAACGAAGAGGTAATTTAAGCACGCATAACGAAGTAATAATAACTCCTTTTAGGAAACTATAAACGATTCAGAAAAGTTTGTGTTTGGGAGTCAACCTTTCTCAGTCTTTCAATCTACGACCATACACTTCATACATTTCTTAAATGTGAAGTGTTCATATTTATTTTCATCAAATGTATATACAATATACAGGGTGTCCTACGAAAAGTGGTCCAACCGCCTTCTGAGGAGCGTTATAAGACGTAAAATCTACGTAAATTCAACCTAATTGAGGGGTTCTATTCAAGATATTTTTCTGCTTAAGGTGTTTTTTCATACTAAATCAATACTTCTCTACAACTTAGTCATTAAATTTTTTCACTTACACAAATAGTTTTTAAAATAAAAATTATAACTCCCATTATAACTCCATTATAACTAACTCCACCAACTTTATAACTCCATTATAACTATGTTTCCGATAGAGGGCGTTGAAAATTGTCTCAACGGATAGGGCATGGTCCTTTTACTATACCTAGACCCCACTTTCATGATTATATCTCTTGGGGTTTAAAAGTTAAAGGGGTTGTACCACTTTTCGTGGGACACTCTGTATATCTTCATAGCTAAAATAATCTTTGTTCGCTGTTTTGTAAAGAATGTTTCAAAAAATAATGCAGGGTTAAACGTCAAGATCTTTTCTGTTCACCATTTTAGAATACTCCATATTCCATATTGTCCATATAATAAAAAATATTTCTAAATATCCAACAGGTACAATATGTCTTCACCCCAATTCCTCCTTCTAAAATTCAACCAAGCTGTCTACTAAAAAAAACGGTTGGGAAAGTTGCTATAAACACCAGGGGAAAAGACTGACTGGCCAACCTTTCAATCTTTATGCAGCATTAAACAGCGAAAAATAACCTTATAAAAAACAATTGTAACATTAAAACTCAAAAACTAAAGTTTTCAACATCAAAATTTCACATCATGATATTTAATTCTACTTAAAAAAACTGAAGTGCATCTCACACAGAGTGTTTAGAATGTGATGTTTTCTGGATACAAATTTTTAGCTCCATGTTGAAATCATAAGTAATTTTGTAATTTTAGTGGAATTTTTTGACAGTTATTCACTAAAAAAACAATTTTCAGTTTATAAATTAGGCTTTTTTACTTAGATGAGTAATTTTTCAAAATATTTCTATGTGATTGGGAAAAATGTAAAAATTGGATAGCAACTTTCATAGGTTTAACTTCAAACGTCTTGTATCGGTATAAAAAATATTTTCTTCGACATTAAGTCTATCCTTGGAGCCTTAGCGCTCCTCAGGGTCAGGGATGAAGGTTAGGTAATAATTCTTTAAGACATGGAATGTCTGATGAGTAGAAAGTTGATATGCTAGAACTGTATGCCACTTTCGATCAAAATCCGTTTAACATGCTTTTCTGTGACGTCAACTAACGAAGGACAAAACTCCAAAATACTTATGAGGAAACAGTCCGGAGACTTCATATCATTCGCACGTTACTTTCGAAAGCTTAGGATAACCTGGATGTATCGGAACATCGCAGTATTTATTACCATACAGTTTTAAGACATTTGAATTCAAATTTTTTTCGTGACATAATAATGAAGTGAACTTGTGTGTGTTAGAAATGGGTAAAATTTCTCATCAAATATCTTTTCAACCGGTCATTTATTTTATTTGATTGTTTGCATTTGATCATGCGATTGTAATCATCGAAAATTTTCAGATAATTCATCATTGCAGAAAAACTGGCCTCTCATTGCGGCCGGGATCGCATTGCTCATAGGAGTGGTCGGCATCATCACATTATCATTAGTGTATGGACTTTCCGGGGGGAAGTATCCTTTCGATGTAAGTACTGAAGTTTTATGTGTTTTTAATTCTGCATTTTACTATCCAGATTGGAGTCAATATTCCCTAGTAAATCAATGGATAACCTAGTCGCTTTTATTATAAATAATCGGGAAATGAAATAGTACTTTTTATTTGCCGAAGGGTGATTTTTTTAACATTAAGAAAACTTGTCTTTTTTAACTTTTGTTTACATTTCAACTTATTAACTTTTGTTTTATTAGCCAACGATATATAACAATTTAAATAAGTACACAAACTTTTTTAGTTTTTTGAAGTTTTTTAAGTTTTGGATTTGCATTGTGATTTTTCAGTAAAAAGCAAAGGGTTTCATGGGATAGAGAGAGTGGCAGTATTTTCGCTCTCTATATCAATATACACTAAAATATTTTTTTATGGAACTTAGAAGTTTTAATGTTGATGAATGTCAAAGAGGATTCATTTTTTATATTTGAAAGAAAAAGTAGGATTAACGTATTTAAAAAATTTTCCGATAAAAAACAATGATAAATTTCATCCGAAAGACATTAAAATGCAAAATTAATGTTTCTGCTACCATGAATACTGCTTAAGCTTATGGTAACAACACTCTTAAAACGACAGTTTTAAAACTGAGTAAAAAAAGTACTCAAACTGGCTCCGATCCAAATGTCATTAAATTTGAAAACATGAATATATTCATTTCTGAAAATGTGCATACTCAAAAATGAAACATCATGGGCTCATTTTTTAGAAATGAGTATATATGTTACAGTTAAAGTCCGGAAATCAGTTAATTTACAGATAACCTAGGTAATTTGCAGATTAACGAGGGTGATCCGTTAAAGAGCGAATTTTTTTTCAATTTCTAAGATTACCTAGGTAATCTTGAAATTACCTAGGTATTCTGCACCCTACCGACTAGACACTCGTTAATCTGCATACTACCTGTAATCAGTTATTTTACATATTAACGAGGGTGATCCGCTAAAGTACAAAATTTTATTTTATTTTATAAAAAGTTTAAGGAGGTTGGGGGGGCTGCCGCCCCCCCAAACCCCCTGCCCCAACTATAACCAAACTCGTTTTGGGGGTAAACAGTAACAATGACGAATCAAAAAAGGGGGATCGGTACTTTTTTCATATTACACAAAACACACAAATCCCACAAAAATAGTATTGAAATAGCAATTTTAAAACTAGAATATAAAAACAATAATAATAGAACATTAAAGTACCAACTGAGATTTGTATCAATTGTGGTTTTCTATCTCGATTTGACAGCGTATTTCAATGAGCACTTAAACTAGCAAATCTTAATGAAAGCGCGATGTAATCGGCTGGCAGCCTGCCCTGAACTATTGCTAGGATCCGCGATCGATTACATATGTTAAACCATTGCCCAGGTTCCAGCGATTGTTGAATTAACGTTTGTTGAAAAGATATTTCAACAGCTGGGACATTTGCTTTCGTTAAAAGAAATCTCTGTCACTCTGAAGTCGGAGCTTCAACACAATTGTTTCAAAATACCCGTTTTAGTAGTATTATACTGTACTTAATCATGTAAATTTACACAGTACTTACTTGCTTGTATTATTTTGTTTTAACATTCAACATGACAACTACCAGTGCTACGCACTAAATTTGAAATCAAAACACCAAATATGACAACAAACTACGTATTGAAACCCAACTGCGCAGGGGTAAGCGCATGGCGCAGTGAGCATCTCAACATTTTAACAGAAAGTATTGAACGAAACAAACTATTTTGAACTTTAACTATCAAGAGGCCGTTATAGTGTAGATTCCCTAGGTAAAATGCGAAAAACTCAAAAATCCGCACATTAACGACAGAAATCAGTTAATCTTAAGTTTACCTAGGTATTCTTCAGAATAACTAATTATCAACTTTAGCGGTAACATATATATTCATGTTTTCAAATTTGAGTGCATTTGGATCGGAGCCATTTGAATACTTTTTTACTCAGTTTTGAGACTGTCGTTTTAAGAGTAAATAATAGTAACTAGACGATTCACTTATTTTTAAGATTAACCATACAATTTTTATTAAATTTCCAGTTAAACTTTAAAATACATATAACACTATATTAGAATCGTGTTTTATTTTAGTCTAAATCTAAAGGGTCAATAATTTTGGATGGACTTCAGTAAAAAAAAGACTTAAGTGATTAGTTTCCTGGTTTGCATTTACTTTTAATAATAAATAACTAGAGAAATAGCCTTTTACCGATTATTTTCGAATTTCAAAAATTTGATAAGTTTTGTAAAAATACTTTAGGCAAAAAAATAATTGTTTTTTAAAATTTTGCTAACATTAAAATTTATTGAGAGAAACTATAACCTTCCACGTGACCTGAACTAATGCATATAAACTTTACTAAAAATTAGTGTATGTATTTTTATTTATTGAAAGAAGGGGGTGTTCAGGAGATTTCTAATAAAATAAGGATCCTCGAAGAGAAATCAAAATCTGAAGTTTCTTGCAAAAGAAAATTAAGAAATTGAAAATGTCTCTGAAATGTCTTTTTATGGTTCAAATACGTAACATATGTTATAGAACTTGAAAAAATTTTTAGCTCAATGTATAATTGGGAAAATCAAAGTGATTAAAAAATGATAAATAAAAATAAAATATCAATTTCTCATTACTACCTTATTGAGAAAGTGTGGGAGTAATTGGGAAAGAAGTACAAACTTAACAAGTGGTCAAATGTTTTATATTTGTACAAATCAATAAATATTAAACGCCATTTTAAAAATTTACCGAAAATAATAAATACGTAGTAACACTTCAAAAATAGTTACGTCTTTATTTTAAAAGAAAGCAGAATTTATCCCAATTTAGATAACAATAGATCAGTGTCAATCTATGATTCACAAAAGGAGTTAAATAAGTTAGATTTGGATGCAACTCAGCGAGTTTTGATCTCTTTCTAATAAAACAGACAACAAGTTGTAAAAAACTTCTCAGCGGGCTTTGAAAACTTGAATGTTTTTCTCCACTAATAGGAAGGGCTATAGAAAACTTTGAGCTCCAAATTATTTTTTTAACTTATGTGATGCATTTAAACCATAGAAAATGAATTTTAACCCCTAAAAAAGTTAACTTTTTTGACCCAAGTAATATTAGGAAAATTCGAAAAGCATAATTGAAATTTTAAAAACTTAAAGCTTGTTGCATGAAAAGAGAACAAAAATTGAATAAGAACAAAAATTGAGAATACTCCATTGAAAAAAACCCTGGAAAATAAACCTTCAAAAATTGAATGCGTAAATTAATCGACAGTTTGAAAAAGGGAATAAGTCCAAAAATAAAGTTTTGAGAAAATCGAAAAAAAAAGTATCGGAATTTTCTTTGTAAAACCATTGAAATTTTATTTTATAAATTCAGGGACCTATTTTAGAATACAAAAAAATCACTGAGAAAATATAAGTATATTCAAAAATATTTTAGAGTTGAAAAACGTTGATGAACTTGTTAATATTTCAGCTGAAAAAAATCCTAAAAGCCACTTTAGTCGACAATTAAATTATATTTATACTGAGTTCACAGATCAAAAGTGAAAAATAGAAAGACAAAGGCAAGTGAAATTAAAAATTATTATAAAATTGAACCATTAAAGAGTATCAACGGAGAGTGGATGTCTATGGAATTAAACATTCAATGTCATAAAAAAAGGTAAAAAAATATAAAATTAAAAACGGACTTCATCGATTTAACCAAATTCAAGGGACTATATCAGCTTATTGGGGGTAGTTATTTTTCCTCCTTACCACTCATGTGTACAGCAATGCTTGGAGAATTATTTGAGCAGAAAAAGTAAATTTTCCATTTTTTGGACTCATTCTCTTTTTAATGTCTATTCAAATACTATTGTTTTAAACCATCCAAAATTTTCAACATAATATTTCTCAAACAAGGAGAATAATTACTGCAAAACTTTCGGTTAAACTTTACTAAACCCGATTTATTTCAGCATGGGGTTGTCATGGACGCTGGTTCATCGAAAACAAATACCATAGTTTATAAATGGCAAGGTAACAAGCACAAAGGAACGGGATGTGTGTCCCAGATCGAAAATTGCTTTGCAAAAGGTAAATTTTTCTCATTTTCCATTAAATTCCTGAGTACTTGATTATGAGACGCATTTATGACGAAACTTCTCAAAATCGATGCTTTTTTTAATACTTTTCCTCCTTTGATGACTATTAACCTTCACGCGGAATCTTTGCTTGATTTTTCGCAGTTTCATCATTTAACAAATGTCAAAATTAATCGAGGATATTTCATTGGTGTAGTCGTGAATAGAGTTATTCAAGAAACTTGAAATTAATACCCCGAAGTAGAATTATTTATTATACAAGTGTATGATTATTGCAGTAAAATAAAAAAGGCAATATAGTCTAGTATATTAACCTATGGAAGAGTTGCTTATTTTCATGAATTAAGGTTCAATCACTTTTGATTCAAAACATAAAAGGAAGCTATACCATTTTATTTACTTCCAAATTAGGAAAAAAGATGATTATAAAAGTGTCTATCAGACTAAAAGGGAGTTAAAAGGGAGTAATATGCATAATAAAAAAAGATAAAAATAGACCCAAGAGGAAAAATTAAAACATACCTCTGTGGTCTCATTTAGGAAATGTCAAGCACATATTTAGGTATTAGGTAAAGTAATTAAATTAGATTATGCGTAAAATTAGTTTGTTGAGCTGTTATTAAAAAATTACCCCTAATGATAAGGGTAACACCATGCTAAAATGTTAATAAGATGAAACAACTATTTAATTGCGAATTATTATAAGATATTCAATGGCAAACAATTCATTTTAAAACTCAACATTTTAGGCGGAGTAGCTGAGATGGATCCTTGGGATTTGAGCTTAATTGTTAACTGTACCAAAAAAGTTACCGGTCACATAGATCCCGTGATACGTCCAACTACTCCATTGTATTTTGCTGCTACAGCTGGTATGAGGCTGCTGAAGTAAGTGTAAGCAAAGTAAATCCCGTGTTCTACAAATACGAAATGTTTTATAAGAAGGTATTTTACTTCACTGGTCTAATTTTGTTTTCAGCTTAACGAACCCAAACAAAGTAAGCACAATTCTGAACAACTTGAATAATCAGCTACACATTACTGGATTATCTGTAAAAGCCATCGAAATTATTTCTGGCCGCGATGAAGGTCTCTACGATTGGATAACTGCTAATTTCCTGGAACAAACTCTGGAAATACCTCAGGTAAGGTATAACAATCTTAAGCTTAGAAGGGCGGGGCTCTTACAAACCAAAGTCGGGCATATTAATTTATGTTATTATTACATTTTGTAATTGACACTACTTTCAGTGAGAAGAAGATAAAAAATAAATAATTAATATGTTATATTATTATTATGTTAAGTTATCATTATATAATATTATAAAGTCATATTAATATGTTAAAAGTTATGCTTGAAAGCATTTATATGCATATAAATTTGTTGACCCACTGACCAGTAAACAGGAATATTTGGATGATAAAATACACCAACAAACTATTATAATGATCATGTTTATGTATTTTTCTGCCGGGAAATTCTACTGAAACGAAAATTATATTTACTAGTTTGTGAAATTTTGCACCATCAACTTTACAGTGTAAAGTCTAACACATCGTGTTATTTTTCCTTATAGAAAACACAGCCATGGGAGCCAACGACCTACGGAGCCTTGGACATGGGGGGAGCGTCCATGCAGATTGCCTATGCGCTGCCTGAAGACGAGGGCCGAGGCAATCCCGATGTGTGGGGCATCCAGCTGTACGGGCAAACCCACAATGTCTTGGCCAAGAGTGACCTGTGCTTCGGACGAGACGAGGCTGACAGACGCTACCATTTCTTTTTGGTGCAGGTAGGTTTCAGAGATAAATTTGTTGATATGACACACTTTTGATTTCGTTCATTCAAGCCCAAGGATTTTTGAAGCATGTCGCTTAGATTAATCCATAAAATATATGTTTAGAAACTTATCATGCATATTCCTTCTCATTTTGTGCCCAATGGCAATTAAATATAGTTTTCGAAATTTGAAGCAAAATTATTAATATTAACAAACTGTTCAAGAGCATAGAAAAAATATCATTCACATGTTTTTAATATTTTTTTAGTTCTATACGCATACACCCTTATTTTGTACCCAATGGCATTTATAAAAAGGTGTACAACTTTGGAACCAAAAATGTCAACAGACTGTATAAGGGCATCAAAAATATCTTTTTTACGTTTTCCATGCAAATTACAAAAAAAGTGTGAAATAAATAAAAATAAAATTTTGTATTAGTTGGATGGTAATAGTATAAATTAAATTTCTTGGAGGGTATTAGTAAATAAATTATTGAATACTAATATTAGTTTGATGTACTTGAGTAGTCTGTTGATATTAATTTTTAATTTTTAGTTCACATTTTTTACACCTTTCTTAAATGCTATTGGGCACAAAATAAGGGAGTTGTGCAAGTGGAATTGAAAAAAAAATTCTTTGAGAAAACATGTGATTAAGATTTATTTTATGCTCTTGATCAGTTTGTTAATATTTTAGTTGCAAAATTTTGAACCCCATATTTAATTGCCATTAGGCAAAAAAGAGGGGGTATGCAAGTTTGTGAAATGCCTAAAAAATTTTCAACATGGGATTTTAGAACAGTCTAATGTCCGCTAGGTTGTTTTAAAAAATATATTATCTCTGTACATCGAAATTTGAAGAATCTTCGTCAGATTGAAGATGGTAGTAATCAGATGAAGAACTGCTGTTTTAAACACAGCAGGGTGGTATACAAAAAGGTTAGGGGTTTATAGATGCATATTCACTATTTTTTTATTGGGAATATCTAAGATGGTTTGAAAATTATAATTATGTATTGCTGAAAAGTAATAAGGAGTAGCAAAAAAAAACTTCTGATATATCTCTCAATTCAAAAAATGCTTTACACAAATCGAAAAAAAATATTTTTAAGACTAATTATGAAGTGAAGCAAAATCTTAAGAGAAGGCAATATAGCCTATAGTGGAAATAATTACAAGACTATGAATGCGAATATCATTAGATCGTAAGGTTTTGAATACAGAGAACACATATCTAACTGTTATTATTTTCTCTACAGGATATAAAAGAAACTACCATAATGGATCCTTGTTTACCTTCAGGATACATATACAACATATCAGGAGCTGATTTATTAGATCGGCCATGTACACAAAGTAGTAAATTTGCGGCTGACTTGGCGAGAGATCCAGGATTTAGGGTAAGTTTTATTTAAAGGATTGCTAATAATCTACCCTTCCAAAAAATATTTTCCTTTAAATGTTTTATAAAAGAAATATTTTTTTTTCATTTTATAATAAATCAAAAATTAATTTCCATATTGCGATCCTGTTTAGACCAGGTTTTGATCTTAACACTAAATTATTATAATTTTATTCCCTATTTTACAATTTCACATGTTTTTTTAGTCATGATTCTTTCATTCTTCCCCATATCTCTAACTTACGCTTCGTCACGCAAGGTCTATGGATCTAAAGCAAATATAGTATAGCATGTTGTAGTAAAAATAATAAATTGGTTTAATAATAATATTATTAATAATACAAAATTACCGATAAAAGTGATTAATTTTTAGTATGTATTATAATTAATAATAACCAGTTATTATTAATAATAACCACATTTATCACCTTTACCGTAACATATGAAACATCTACTATTTATTTTACTATATTACATAAGCTGTAACTTAATTAATTTTCCAATAAAAAATTAGCTGAAATGACTTTTGCGTTTTTATACGCGTAGTTCTACCAATTTTAATAACAACGAAACATTTTCTTTCAGACGAGGACCTATAGCTTTTTTGGCACAAGCAGTCCCGATCACTGTAAAAGAAATGTCTCTCTCCTACTTAATGATAAAGTTTGTAGAGATTATAACTTTAAGGAGTGCTTCCGAAAACTGAATAACATTCCTGGTGACCAAAAATATCTGGTAAGTTTTGATCATGGTATACATTAGGTAAAGTATAACTTTTTTTTAGAGCAAGTTAATAACATGTTCATCAATCTTGCTATTCTAGGCTTTCGCATCGTATTTCTACGCAACAAACTTCTTGAATATAACAAAAGGAACTCTAAAGGAATACGAAGATGTCGTAGAAAAGTACTGTGCAAGAGACATAAGTGATGTAAGTAAAATATTACGAATATAGTTGGTATTGGTTAAGAACGGTAAACAGTATTCATTCAAGTATGTAAATGAGGTTTTCTCTGTAGTTCAGTAGTAAAAACTTAAGAATTTCTAGATGCATAAAAGATATAATAAAATAAAAAAAAGAACTAGATAGTTAGAGTACAATATTGTCTATTTCTTTTTCTTTGGAGTTGCGTTCTTAATCACTTATTGGATAAAACTATTTTTTCCCTTTACATTTTTTAAATATCCATAACTCCTTATGTGGAATCTAAATAAAGCTCCATAATGTGGTTCAACTGTAAAAGAATGATAACTTCGAAATATTTTTTTCTTATTGAATGAATAAAACTCTTTGTTTTATAATACACCACTAAATCTTTATTAAATTTTTAGGTCAGAAAGATTTCCGATTCCGACTATGCCACAATATACTGCTTTACCGCACAATATATTAATCGAGTTTTGGTTGATGGATTTGGTTTCAATCATTCTACATGGGACAACATAAAGTTTGTTTCCAAAGTAAGTATCAAAACTTTTGTTGCAAACTTCATTTAATTAGGTTAAAAAAACCCAAAACCCTACCCTTTAAATTAATTCAACTGTTTCCGACCACATTAAATGATGTATTATAGTTATAAAATCAACCATCAAAGCAGAAGAGCAAGAATCCCCGAATAAAACTCTCAATCCAAGTGTAATGCAAAACAGCATAAGTCGCCGGATAGAGCGCTTCCTACAGCCTTTAAGAGAAAATGTGGAAGAGCAAGAGAAACCTTATTAAAAAGTTTTTCTATCAGTGGCTTTGCTAGATTAAATAGGGGCAACTTTAAAGTTACTTTGGGAGGTATCTATTTATCACATAAATTCTCCCATTCATTAAAAAAGGCTTGTTTTCAGTATTATTATTTTTTAACCTACGCCAAACCTAGGATTTTCCGCCATTAGTCTATCACGGGCTGCCCAATACAGAACTCATGGAGGAAAAACAAGAGTTTTTTTGAGTGATTGAAAATATAAAGGAGACTTAACAAAAACTTTAATTAGAAAAATGTGATTTATTGTAGAAATAGAAAATACATGTAATTTTGGATTTTGAATGGATTTTTTTATTTAACCTTTTCAATCTTAAACTTCCCGAAATTTCTTTTGAATCCTATGAAAAATTTGGGGTGCTAGGACTGAAAGAGTTAAATTGACTTAATCGAATCACCGGAAATTTTTTGAAATTAGAGCTCCGAAAAGTAGAAGATTAAATAGAAAATATCTCATCAAATATCATTTTAATGTAGACTCCTTTTCTCTTTGCATTTCTATGATTTTGCACACATTTTCTAGTTTTGTTCTACCTCCTTTAAATTATATAAATATCTTTTAACCTTCTTGATTCAATAATTTTCTAAATTCTAGCCGTCTCAATGGATTTAGTATAGTTACTTTATTATAGTTAAACATTACTTCTATGACCCTTCAAGACGTTGTTAAAAAATTTAAAGAGGAGAAACGAACTTATAAACCCCTGTATAATGAGAAATTGAGAAATTAAAGTAATATCAAGTAATGTTATTTGATGGTTTTGTCTTCACTGATGTTCCTTGTACCTTTTCAGATTGCAGGAAAAGATGTGGTATGGTCTCTAGGTTACATGATAAATGCTACAAATGCTCTTCCTACAAGAGCTCCATTTCCAAGAGTACCAACACCAACTGCCCTGACAGTGTCTTTGATAATCTTCATAGTTGTGGTCATCATAACAATAGTTTATGTGTATCGCTATAACTCAAAAAAGAATAGAAGAGAAACACAATCTTATGGGAAGGCATAGAAACATCGTTGCGAGATCTGAAAATCTACGTTTCATGGTCATCTTTTACAATTAGGAAATCAATCATCACAGCATTTTACATAGAAATAGTGCAAATGTAAAAAATCGCCATCCATCAGAATTACGGCTTTTTAAAATCAGAAAATCACCTATGTCCCCGAAACGGGACGATTTTTTCAGTGATAAAATTCTATAATCTGTACAAAGTTAAAGAAAAATTGTGACCATAAAAATGAATGAACCAATTGCTAATTTGCCTTTGTTAAACACACAAAAGAATTGTTTTATCTAAATGCTAGTTTTGAATTTTATATTACTTAAAAAAAGTATCAATACTTTTTATCTGTTTTATGTTTTTATGTATTATACGTTTTTATTGCATGTAATGTGTTCTTACAATCTTTCAAGTCCTCTAATATCCAGAAATTTCGGAAATAAGGAGCTATTGAACCCCCGAATTTTCTGGATTCTGGAGAGGTTTTTCTGTATAAGAGTTTTTTGTAAAAAAATAAATAAAACTGTTAACTGACTTAATCAAAGTCTTATACCTCCTTTTTTTAATGTTTAATACAACAACAAATTTGTTAAAAAATACAATACAGAACTCGACGGAAAGGAATTATTTATTTAACTGCTAATTTTCTCTGTTGTTAATTTATAAGCCAGGCCTTACACTTCACGGCTTGACTATTTTTCCAGGTTTTTTTTATTTCCACACCTTTAATTTCAAGCGCCCCCATCCAACAACTCCGTAAACTCTATTTCAAGAAATCCCAGTACTCCTTGCTAGAACTTATTTATGAAAAATTAAAAATAGGTTTAAAAATAGAGCATTAAAAATTCAATGCAATCCATGGTTCACATTTAGATTTAGTTTGAAAAATCACAACAGTAAAAACATCCAACGAAGTCACAAATTTACACGATAAAACTTAATTCAAGCTAACAAGGAAACATTCTTAGGGTGAACTCACAGAAATGCACGAAAATTTTACAGGCATAAGAAGATGACTCAAAACACTTACTGTGAAAAAATTAGCTGCTGAATTTCAATAGGAGAGGAGTTATTTAAATTTGAAATTTGGGTTCTGAGTTGCCAAACACATTCATTTAGCACCACTTGGCGACTTTCCAATCGGATGGAATGAGAAATTTGATTCGAAGTGTCTAAATCCACGAAAGTTGGCCCGTGCTAAAGTATTAGCGAAATTTGTTAGAGTTGAGTTGTTACTTTCGTGGATTTAGACAGTGCCATAAAATATATAGTTTCCAATGCATTTTTAAAAAATATGCGGCAAACAGATAACTCCTAAAAATTAAATGCTAAATAGACGCTGGATTCTTTTTAATTTGCATATAATTTTGTATTGCTTCATGCGTTATTTATTTTAATTTTCCTTCTTTAATTAATTTTTATTCCTGTTTTGCATTCGATGAACTTTTTTTTCATTCGCTCATTTATAAGTGGCAACAGAGAAAACGCGGCCAGTTCATTCTAGCATTTGGCGTTCTCTCTGCGTTTCTCGCCTTGTAGGGTTACATTTGGCGTTAAATATGACAATTTTCAATAATTTTTTACAGCTTTTCTACTGTAATTCAGCAGCTAATTTTTTTACAGAAGGTGTTTTAAGTCATATACTAACCCCTGTAAAATTTTCGTCCAATTCTGTGAGTTCATCCTGAGAATGTTTCCTTGTAAGAGCTTAAATATCGGTGTTAATTACAAAAGTAGATTCCCTTCGTATATATTTTTTTCATACTTTTAAAATTACAGGGTGAATGAAAAGTCTGTAGACGCATTTTATAAAATCTAGAAAATATATCCGAATTGAAAATGTTCTCACAGTTTCGATTTCGATTATACTCGAGTGCAACTTAAGTTGAACCTGACGTCATGGCCGCGCAGAAGAAAATCTGAGTAAACAGAAAGCTTGCTGGGCTTTGTGAGCTCTTATTGGCTGGCGAGTTTTATTCGAACAAATGTACTACTACGCGCTGCGAGACTTGAAAAATTAATAATAATCAACATTTGCAAATCGGGATGAAAATACGCTTAATATACGTGGATTTAAAAAACTAATCATATTTTAAAATTGAATCTCTTAATTTCACTCAAAATTCCGACATCGCACGGGGAACTACTTTCTTTAGTTGCCTTCACCATATTTCTACAGGCTCAAGTTAAGTTGCAACCGAGTATAGTAAGCAATTTTTCTAAGTCAATAAAAAAATTCAGTTCAAAAATGCTGATAGATGGCAACAACATAATTCAC
This sequence comes from Tetragnatha versicolor, assembly GCA_024610705.1. Classification (NCBI taxonomy): domain Eukaryota; kingdom Metazoa; phylum Arthropoda; class Arachnida; order Araneae; family Tetragnathidae; genus Tetragnatha; species Tetragnatha versicolor. The sequence continues at coordinate 50,908,335 of JANDEH010000010.1, read as the reverse complement.
GGGGTTCTGTGTTCTATTTTGAAAAAAACCCACCGAGCTGTTTAGTAGAATGACCCACAAATTGCATTGAAAAAAATATTGATAAACTGATTGCATTATAAAATCCTTACTTAAAAAAACTGAAACATCCTGAAAAAGTTTTCCTCAGGATCTTCCGTAAATTCCCTCATGGCCGAAATCGAACTCAAACTTCCTCAAGAAACGATTTGCCTATATTCTATCTTGGATGTGGTGTATGATTTACGGTTCTGGTGATTTGATTCACTGATTCCGTGTTCGATTCCGGAGAAGGAATTCTGAACTAATTTTTGTTATCTTAAAAAACCGACCAACCGATGCCGAAACTGAAGAGCTTTTTTTATTCAGTTATTTTTCTAGATTTAATTAATTTTTAGAATGTCAAGGAATTAATCTTTCATACAAACCTTGGTTCACACTGTGTATAAACAAGATGAAGGTAACTCTAACGCTGGGGGTGGTAAGTTTGTAAAAAATCAGAAATATGAGTGTATTCAAAGCTTTTATGAAATAAACCCTACTACATCACAAAAATTTTCACATTTTATTCAAATTTTAAATGACGGAGCTGAGTCATTGAGGTACAGTTTGGGGGAAAACGACTCAGTTGCGATTTCTGGCGAACCACTTGGGTTAAAAAGACAAAGGAGGTGTCATTTTTTATTAACTAAAGTATTCTTTTACCAAAAAAATTTTTCAAGTCTTTAGGGGGTCATCTTCATATTAAACGAAACACTATCTTTTTTAACACTTTTAACTTTTAAGTCTGAAAGGCCATCCCTCCAAACCCTTAAATACCCAGTTTCATCCAGATTGATTCACAAATAATTTTTTTTTTAATTTTTTTAATTTTTAAAATCGTGTAATATTTTTATGGTAATCGATTCTGGTAGTAGTTTTATTTAGAAAGCCAAAATTTCAATCGATTTTATCTACTACTAGTTTTTGATAAAAACGAACGAGATGAAACTGGGTATTTAAGGGTTTGGGTGGAGGGCCTTTCAGAAAACCTCATAATAATTGGGGGTCCCCATTGAAAAAAAAGTTAGTGTTTCGTTTAATATGAAGACGACCCCTTAAGGACTCGAAAATATTTTTTGGTAAAAGAATACTTTAATTAATGAAAAATGACACCTCCTTTGTCTTCCTAACCCAAGTTGTTCGCCAGAAATCGCAATTGAGTCGTTTTTCCCCCCAACTGTACCTTTGGAAGAAATCTCAATTCAGTTATGACGACATTGGGTTGTGTTATGTTCGGTTACGTTTTATCTATACAGGGAGTATCATTATCAATAAGACAAACTTCTAGGGGAGGTAGGGTTTCATCCAAGGATTCCGTCCGATTGGAAAGTCATCAAGTCGCCAAGTGGTGCTAAATGAATGTGTTTGGCAACTCAGAACCCAATTTTCAAATTTAATTAACTCATCTCCTATTGAAATTTAGCAGCTAATTTTTTCACAGAAAGTGTTTTGAGTCATCATCTTATGATGACTGTAAAATTTTCGTAAATTTCTGTGAGTTCAGCCTAAGAACGTTTCCTTGTTAGTATGATGAGTGGGTTAAAAGCCAAAGGGTACAAGTGTCAGTGGGATAACTTTTGTCCCCTATACAATGCAGTTTGGCAAATATTTTAATTATAATTCCTTTGGACTGAAATACTTAATTTCACAGTTGAAAGAAATAAAGTCACAAAAAATTATCGCTTCCAGGTCAAGGTAGCACGCAAACCATCCAAATCAATTGAATAAAAAAAATATATACTTGAAATTTAATCGCTTCAAATCCAGTCTATTTCTAAAAACGAGATACTGATTTCCTATAATAATTCTATTCGACTCTGCGAAAGTAGGAATTTTCAAATTATGAGTTTCGATTGTTGACGCCAACGCCAACCAATCCAAAAGGCCAGTATTTAGTTGTTTTGTCTATATCCACCTCCTGTTCTAAGCTATTTCATACGCACTTGCTATCGGTACAGAACTTAAGCCAGTCTCAAGTTAATGCATGCTAGCCAGTGAAGTATGAGTGTGTTGATGAAAAAAAGTAAGTTTTATATTACTCTGATAATAGTTCATATAGTGCATGCATTGTTTTATGAATAGGTTAGTTTTGTGGGATTTGTAGTGCTTTTCCGTCATCTCATAAAATAATTCTTATCGATCATTTTGAATTAATTGTCATCACATGTTTAATTTGTTGCATTAAAAATTACCAATAGATCGAAAGTCATGAGAAAGTTTCGACGCAAATTTAAACTTATTTCATTCAAAGTTCATTTGTATATATATATAAAGTTGATTTAAAACGTTATTCTATAAACAAACCCTTGTTTCAAAATTGAGGCGTTTGCTATCAAAACCAGCTCATTCCATATTTTTCTGAAATACACTTTTTTGCATATTTTGAAAGTTTAGAGGGTCCTTCATAACCTGACGAAGGGATATAGCTCAAATCCAGCTCATTCCAACCCAAAATTAGATGAAAAGGTGAAAACTGATCGCAACTGAAATTTCAGATCATTTGGAAAAGTTGTGGATGTCATTTATTTAAAACTCGTAAAGACACAAATATTAACTGGTAAACTGGAAAACATCAATTTCACGCAACTTAATTGAACAAACAAACTGAAAAAAGCATGAAAAATCGTGTTTTTGCATCAAAATCAGCTCATTCCAACCTAATTAGTGTAATTACACCCATGGTAATGCACCTGGAAAGAAAATGAAACTAATCAAATCCTAGGCGGTTAAACCTACAATTAAAAATTTTAAAAAGAAATTTAGGTTTAGAACTGTGGACGTGAGAAGTTTTTTGTCTCTCCTTTAAAATTTTCAAAAATGGAATGAGCTGGTTGTGATAGCAAACACCTCAATTATAAAACTTTCAATGTGTTAAAGACAATATTTTCTTAAAAGAATTGGTAGTTTGAATGTGTGTATTTATTTATTGATTAATCTACTTCTATAAATATAGATGGATAAGATAGATAAATATAGTAGTCCTTAATAAAGATTTTTTTATAAGACTTGATTTTCTATAGGCATATTGTGGTATTTAAAAATGTAGGTTTTTTTTTAGAAAACATGCTTTGGAACTATTCATTCAAAGCAAATATTAGTACCTTTAAGAAAATTTTCTAAAAAATCGATTGTAAAAAAATGAAATCCATAAAAAATTTAAACATTGACTTCTAGTAACAATAAGATTTTACTCACATAATGCTCCAAAAGGAAAAAACAAAGTCCCAGGGTAATCGCTAACGCGTAATACTTCCTACTCAGTAAAAGATAAAATCATTTATGAGATTTATCAGAACTTCCTTAAAAAAATTAATAACAAAAGCTTTCAAAAGATAAACCTCTCTAATCAGGATCCCACTTCATTTCCAATGTGGATGTCATCCCCGCAAAATTATTCCAGGAGATCCAATGCAGGTATTCCTCCAACCTTCTGGGGGCACCTCTGTGGGCGTGTCAGTGGCCGGCCCTCAGACCACAGTAGCCTCCCTCATCTCGGCCTATTGCACTGAGCAGGGCCTGGCTTTCGACAAACACTTGTTCATCATAGACTCGAAAGGAAGACCACTGCCTCCCTTCAGCACACTCGCATCTTTGGGAATCTCAGATGGACAGCATCTGGTCATAGCTTACGAAGGTCAGCATTTCCCCGTGTTTTTTAGTTGAGATATAAGTAAAGATTTCAAGATTAGAGTACTTTGGTACTTGTATGTTTCTGTATTTGCTAGGTTATCTTCTTTAAAAGATTTGACATTTGGCTCGATTTGCTTCCGAACATTCTGAAGGTGGAAATTCGGCTAGATGTGACTATTGTGAATGATATTTAGTTAAAATTTTATATCCTATAGAAGTTAAAGATATCTCAGACGGACATCTACGCCACCTAATGTTAGTAGAAAAGCACAAGTCTTAACCGAACTTGTAGAAGGCCGGATAGATCTCAATATCATGGATTTCGAATAGAATTTCAGTACTTTTATGCAGTTAAATATTTATTTCATTTTTAGCCACATTTTATTCAATGTGGTTCAACTCATATAAACGTTTAGGGTTGTAAATCCCAAAGATATTTGAATGCAATCAATTGGAGATTGGGCTCTCAAATTCTCTTGAGGAGGAATAGTGGAGGCAAGATCTGCCAGGAGCAACTAAAAAGATAGATTAACTGTTATAGTTGCCGTTTGCCCACAATCGATAGATTCAGATATGACTTAAGCCGTCGTATAAAGGAATTTCATCGCTAAAAAATCGGAATTCGTGATTTTTCAAAAGTAAAATAGGGAAGTTAGGTTTGAAAATACACCAAGGATAAAAAATTGACTGCAAAGAATAAAAAAGGAAAACGTAAATTTTCAACTAAGGGGGCATTAACCCCATTATAAGAGTTTCCAAAAGATTCGGCGGTGCATTATGATCAAAATTGATTCATGCGCCATAAAACAATAACCAAACCCAAAAGATTCGGAAAATTTTATAGCTATATTTGGATTTAAATTAGTTTTCACTAATGGAATTATCGGAAATAATAGATTATATTAGAATAATATCAAATATCAATCAGAAGGTTACTCTAGGCATTCTATACAGGGTGTTTAACCCTTTATGCCCCAAATTATTTTCCTCATCCTCATCCAAAATATGTCAAGTTTACGTAACTGCAACTATAAGTAAACTAAATTTGGCCTTACATGACGAAAATTGGACGAATTTGGAACATTGGGAAGTGGGACTTATAAGTCCCGTCGGGACATAAATTGTTAAGACAAGTGTTTCATAACTTCTAGGAGGGGATAGGACACACCTAGACGATTCAGGCGTCATAAAACCCCACCAACCAATCACTAAGGAATGGGGGGGGCGGAAATGCACCCCTAACGAGCTAGGGGTTTTATAAGCGGGCATGGGAAGTTATAAAATTTCCTGTGGAAATTGAAACGTAACCTTTTAATATCGAATTAAAACTTTTGATCCAGGTATTTATTCCATAAAATTAAAGAGCTGAAATTTCAGTTTCTTAATTTGTTTTTATGTAACAAATTCCGGAATCGAACGGCAGCTGGTTTCGATCAAACCATAAAAGGCTACGTTTTATTTTCCACTGTGGATTGTAGAACTTCCCATGCCGGCTTATAAAAACCCCTAGGTTGCTAGGGGTGAATTCCCGACCTCCCATTCATTCTAAGTCGTCTAGGTGTGCCCTAACCCTCCAAGAAGTTACGAAACACTTTTCTGAAACACCACATATGGGCGAATCATAAGTACCACAAAGCCGAAAAAAGCAGACAAAAAAGTGCAATATTCATAAATATGGAGAATCTTTATTTGCACATTATAGCGAGTTTGGTTATTTCATTATTTGTAATTAGTTTATTTACATAGCACCACAATGAATTACAAGTTTTTTTGTGCACACTTACAATATAGGGGAGAGTGTTGTACCTATGGACAAAAATCACGTTTGAATTTTTCTAAGACAGGTAAAATCACATTTTGACCATTTAAAGTGCCCAACCTATAGCTCTAACCTTTGTGAGTAGAGAGATATTTTTTATTAGTCAAAATCTTAAAAATTGGATTTTTAATCATTTATAATAACTTGGAAAAATTTGTGTCCAAAGGTACAACAACCTGTTGTACCTATGGACTGACCCAGTTGTACCTGTGGACACCCTTAAAAAGGGAAGTTTTAGTTGAAAAAAGCTAAGAATGAACATTTTTATTGATAAATTACCTTTTAATAACCTATTTCAAGCCTTTTTAAAATTGAAAATAGATTTTTCAAAGTAATGTAGTTTTAGATCGTAAATGATCATTAAAACGAAGTTGAATGATAAAAGTCTTGATTTTTTACCAAAAACACAAAAATCACATGGTATTTTCAGATCAGAATTTAAGGTAATAGTTTCATCAATCATGCTGATTGATCTGACAACTTCACTGATCCAAAAAAAACAATTCGATCGACACTTAGTTGTGCAAGCATTTGCTGGTAATAACAGTAATAATTTGGTGGTAAATCTTCTTCAGTGGAAAGTTTAAGTTTTTTTAATCATCATACTTAAATGTGATAGGGTGCTTAGGGTTTTACACCATATTTTACATTAAATTTCAAGTAGAATCACAAATTTAAAAAAGTAGTTTAGATCACAAAATATTTGATTTTTCATCTAAAATTCACTTGAAAATAATCGCTGACAAATAGATTACCATTTAGAATTAATTTAACATTTATTAAAATGTATTCAGTTAAATTGAACCTGATTCTAAAACGCTGATTAGCTACAGACACCCACAAGAACGTGTCCGTAGGTACAACACTTATGGTGTCCGAAGGTACAGCATCAGGTGTTTTTGCATTCAAAGTTCTATAAAAGATAAAAGAATTGAGATCTGACGATTTCTAATATCAAAACTAAAAAGTCAAAATCTCGGGGATTCCCCCATATATCCCATTTTATCATATCATAATCATAGAGGAAGAAAATAATTAATGTAGTGATGCACTAAAAAAAACTTTGAGCACCTAAAAACAGTATTTTTATTATAGAAAATTTAAATAATATTTTAAACAGCTGATTTCACATTAGCAACTAGATAGCATCTGTTTACATTCAAAATCGACCACAAATTCAAATTTACATTTTTTCCCGAATTTTAAAATGATGTGGCTGAAGGTACAACCGTCCGTAGGTACAACACTCTCCCCTATAAATTTTCTCCTGCTTACATTCACCTGCGGTGTAATCAACGAACTTTTCGTCCCTCCAACACTCCCTTATTTTTGAAAACCTCTATCAATTTACGCAAATGAGCTATCGGATCTGTGACCTTTATCTGTTCAGCCGGTTCTCACTTCAGATACTATTATTATCTTCTCAGAAAATAGCTAATGTCTTTCTATCCAATTGTTTATCGATAAGTTGTGATAGGGAGGGGTGAAACAAAAGACAACTTAGAATTTTAACAGTAGTAACTAATTTTTCGAGCAGTAGGCTTTGATTGCCTTCTTTGCGTGTAATTAACCAAAATGGATCAAAAGCGAAGCGAAAAACGACCCATTAATAATACTGGTAATTATAACTTTTTAATATAGCAATTGCGTTTCAAAAACTAATAGATTATGTATAATTTAAAATCAAATACTTAAACAGTTAAACACTTAATCATGAAAAATATCATCGATGTTTTAGAGATTTATGATAAAAACATGTAATGAACAAGAGAAGAGAGAGAGAATTAATGAATAATCTTGAAATTAGTTCGATTACAGATGTGAGGTTCAATATTACCAGATTTAGAAACTGACAGAAGAGATCATATTTAGTTTTGTTAAAAAGATAGACCTGCTCATAGAATTTAGGATAATAATTGAGGTTTAGTTGTTTCAATACTTTATAAATGAATTAGCTTTTTTTAATATTAGTTGGCTTGGTTATCCGTCAAAATCCTGTAGTATTAAAGGAAGAAAATTATTTATACCGCCTCTTTCATAGGTTTAATTATAACTTCTATAGTTTTGTATAACTGGGAATATTTTCTTCGACATCCAAATCTATCCTTTCAGTCTTGAGATGTTATAAAGTTTATAACATAGGGTGGGTTGGGGTAAAGTGGGTCTTGGGGTAAAATGGGTCTTGGGGTAAAATGGGTCAGTTTTAATTAACTCTTTATAAATCAAATTTAAATTGAATAATTTTCGCTCATTTTTTTGTATTATAATCTTTTATTTGTTGGCAATATTTTTCGACTGTCAAAAATTAAGATTTATGAATTTGAGGACTGAAAAAATATTTAATTTGAACCGTAAATGATGTCATCGAAAAAACAGGGTTTACTAACTTCCAAAATATCTTTATATTGTAATAAATTACTGCAGACTTTTGTAATATTTTTCCATAAAAGAAAGTCTGAGAGACATTTCAAGCCAATCAGCTAAGAAAAATATAAAATATTTTACCTTTTATAACAATATTTTGTACTTGGGTAAAATGGGTCATAGTTAGGAGGCCTTCTGTCTTAAGTAAAACACTGTTTTTAACTTATTTCCTTCAAATATACATTGAACTGTCATACAAGTTTATTTTTTTTATCCAAACGAAGTATTTTAAATGCCAAATTTGAACAATGTTCATTAACTCCGGACTTTTACAATTTCATTAAAGTGCAACTTAAAACAAATTTTTTCAGATAAAAACGGCTTAGCCGATTGCGCCTTGTTTCTTATTTTCATGTATATTTAGTAATAAATATATTTTTGACATCTTTTTGCAATGAGACCCATTTTACCCCACATTGAGGTGAAATAGGTCATTACTTTTGATGTTAAGTTGAACCAACTTATAACTAAAAAATATTTGATAAAATTAGATGAAAATGTTCTGAAGGGTTGTAATGTCAAGATCCAATTGAAAGAAATCATTAAAAAGTAATAGTTTTGATGAAATAAAACTTAGAATGTGAAAGTACCTTAAAATTGACCTATTTTACCCCAACCCACCCTATATTTTGTTAAAATTTCGTTTATATTTGTATGATGATAGCCAAAATATCAAAATACAAGTGGAAAACAATTTGAAGTTTTCATTTTGTTCGCAAGATTGTTTCAAACCTTTAAGTTAAATCCTTTGATTGCTTATCATGATTTTTTTTTATTTCTTGCGATTCTAACCATCAAAAATTTTCAGAAAATTCATCATTGCAAAAAAACTGGCCTCTCATTGCAGCCGGAATAGCACTGCTCATAGGAGTGGTCGGTATCATCACAATATCATTAGTGTATGGACTGACTGGGGGCAAGTATCCTTTTGATGTAAGTACCGTAATTTCATTAGGTTTTTAAAAATGAACAACTAAAACCTTTTTATTTTGACAGTGATTTTAAGGTATAGCTTGAATACCTCAAATAAAACCCTACAGAACGTTAGAACAAAAGATTTAAGTCTCCAGATCGTCATTTCATTAATTAAATTAAAAGATGCACTCTTACTGAACCTTCTTTATTTCAGCATGGTGTTGTTATGGACGCTGGTTCGTCAAAAACAAATACCATAGTATATAAATGGCAAGGTGACAAACACAAAGGAACGGGATGTGTGTCCCAGGTCGAAAACTGCTTTGCGAAAGGTAAATTTCTCACTTCTTTACAGATGAACTTCCAATAAACTTTAAGAAGATCCACATACACGATGAAATAAATCGCTCAGAATCAAAAAGATTTCGAGAGATCTCTTTCCTTTGTAAACAAAAATAACCTTCGAGTTACTCATCGAATATGAATTTTTCTTCACAGCAACATTTTATAACAATTGTTATATTTATTATAAGAATGTCTACATTTTGAAACTAACGGTGCATTTATGCAAGTTTTTAGGGCAAGTGGTGATTTTGGCTGCATTAGATTTTTTAACTTGTTAAAATTGCAGTTTGTGTGCCAAGAGAAGTGAAATATTAATCAATAATATCAAATTTAACAGCGCTAAAACAAATTAGAATGGTAATTATGGTAAAGAAATATTTCCAGAAATGTCTGAAATCTCGATTTGGATGGTACAATTTTCTAACATATTTTGAATAATTTACAAAAATTAAAAAACTTGTAGTCCTCACTTTTTTAAATGTTGGTACAAGTCCTTTTCTAAATTTCTATTATTAAAAATTCCCTCTCTTTACCTTTTCATAAATAATATGGAAAAAAGTATTTAGGAAAGGGGGAATATGGGGAAAATATGAATTACATAGGAAATATAGGAGTTACTTGATTATAAATATTAAAAATAATCATTGTTCGAACATTAGATTTTATTCTGTGACATGAAACATTACAGACAAATCCTCAGAAAACTATAAGGTTTTCCCCTCATTAGGTGGAATAGCTCAAATGGATCCTTGGGATCTAAGCTTAATCATTAATTGCACCAAAAAAGTAACCAGTCATATAGATCCCAAGATACGTCCAACCACTCCATTGTATTTCGCTGCAACAGCTGGTATGAGGCTGCTGAAGTAAGTAAACAAAATAAAAATTAGATGTTCAACAAATACTCCTAATCATTATTTCAAACTTTATATCCTGAAGCTGTATTTTATTTCTAGTTTAACAAACCCAGACAGAGTAAACGAAATCCTGGAAAACTTGAATAATCAGCTAAATGAAACTGAGTTGTCAGTGCAAGCTATCGAAATCATTTCTGGCCGCGATGAAGGGATCTATGGTTGGATAACAGCTAATTTCCTCGAACAAACTCTCGAACTTCCTCAGGTAAGACAATATGCAGATTCTTAGAAGGGAATTATCTTCTTGTTTAGATTCTTAGTAAAGTTGGAAAAATCTCTCTAAATCCATGTCTGTTTTGTTCATGCATGTGTGAGAATAAGTGTAAAGCGTTAAATTTAATTTTAAAAAATTACTATAATCAGTCGGATAAACCATAACACTGAAATTTCATTACAGTGTTGGTTAGTCTTGTTTCTTGGTCTTGGTTGACAGTTGATTATGTTTCATTTGAAAGACTGCAGCAAAAACACTAAATTTTCAATAAATATTCTCATTGTATTCTATAAGCTGAAATTTTCTTTTTTATTTCCAAATGCGTTTTATCGATGCGACGCATCTAAAGTTATAAATTTATCTCAAATTTATGTACTCCATTAAATTTAGTAAAAAAGAAAGGGATAATTAAAATAGATAATAAATGACAAGAGATAATAAGTAAAAAATTGTCATTTTATTTAAATTATCCAAAAAAACTAAGGTACACCAACGAGAATGTGCGCATCTTTATATTAAAACTTTTCTTCTAAAGTACCATGTATCAAACGCAGTGGTTCCCAAAATAGTCGGTACCGCCCATAAACTGGATGAACGTAACTGTATCAACTGAATGAACGCAACTGTATCAACTGGATGAACGTAACAGTGAAGTAAACATATTGCATTACGTTTTTGTTTGTATAGAAAACGCAACCATGGGAGCCAACGACTTACGGAGCCTTGGACATGGGAGGAGCGTCCATGCAGGTTGCCTATGCATTGCCTGACGAGGAAAGCCAAAACAACTCCGATGTGCTGGGCATCCACCTATATGGGCAAACCCATAATGTCATGGCCACGAGTAACCTGTGCTTCGGAAGAGACGAGGCTGACAGACGCTACCATTTGCTTTTGTTGAAGGTACGTTTCAGAGTTGAAACTGTCGCAATATAACATTATTTAATTTCCCCAACTTTTCAGAAGAGGAGGAGTAAAACTAGCTCTCCGTAGCATGCACTTCTATGGATGAAGCTGTAATAAAACTAGCGATTGCTGCGATGTGGATTTTTTAGCCAAAATTATTCGTTTCAGTCGATTCGACGTCAAACTTTGCATTGAGATTATTAATCTCGAAACGGCCAAATATCGAGTCATTTCATATTGCGCCCTAAGTGACGATTTCCTTGTTCATTTAAACCCATACATTTTAAGAACTAAATCCATATATTTTAAGAATAAACCCAGCACAGCTCCAACGCTAGTTTGTAGAATCCCAGTTAAAAATTAAACACTATGTAAGGTTTCGGTAAAATACTACAGTGAAGGACGTCTAGTGCGAGGAAATGTGAATTACATTCATAATACTCTACTCATTTACGTAATAATTTACTACCTTTTAGTTTTAATTACAGAAAAAAGTAAAATCGCGCAATTTTGAAAGGTGCTTATCTTCTTTTTCAAATATTTTGACTTGACCAGTAGACAAAATAATATTTTGGGAAGTAGTAGGATGTTACAGTACACCTCCTTTATCCGCACTAATTAGAAAAAAAGGATATGTGGTGTGTTTGAATGATGTAAGGCCCTGTTTTATGCAGAGTTATCCAAAAGTCCGTTTCGCAGCTTTAATTGGAACCAACATGTTCTAGGGTCACGGAAGTAAGGTCTACCCCTAAGTAAGTGTCCCTGGAGAATTCATTCAGATGACTTACAGCGCCCCTAGAGGCGAAGTAAAAAAGTTATAAAAATTAATTAAAAAATTAAGGGAGACGTAGCAAAAACCTCAATGATAGTTTTGTTGCCAACGTTAAGAAGAACTCACTGAAAAAATCTCATGAAAATATTGCGAATATTCGCGGAGATATAAGCATGTGAAAATAGCCCTTTTTCAGGCCTCAAAAAAGAAAAAGCTCGCAAATTTGCAAATTTTGTAAAAAATTTTTTAATAAATTTTGTCTTCATTTAACTAAAATAGCAGAAAACTACATAATAACACTTGGAAATTTACGAACTTTTTCTTTTTTAGGCCTGAAAAAGGGCTATTTTATGAAAATTTTTTCAGTGAGTTCTTCATAACGTTGGCAACAAAACTTTCTTTAGGATTTTTGCTCTATCTCCTTTAGTTTTTAAATTAATTTTTCTAACTTTTTTGTTTCGCTGCTAGGGGCGCTGTAAGTCATATGAAGGGATTCTCCAGGATCACTTACCTAGGGTTAGACCTTACTTCCGTGAGCCTAGGACACGTTGGTTCCAAATAAAATCCGCGAAACGGACTAATCTAATCTGGATAAACGAGGTTTTATTTTATAAAAATAATGATAAATGGCAATTTTGGCCATAAAATTTGGATAATGCTGCAAATATTGTCACTTTATTAAATGTTTTCACACAATATTGATATATTTTCATAACTTTTATCGTGATTTTTCCGAGCAGAAGAAGAAGGACTCTTTAATATCAGATCCTTGTTTACCTGAAGGATTCATATACAACATTACAGGAGCCGATTTGCTAGACAGGCCATGTACAAAAAACAGCAAGTTTCCAGCCGACCCAACTGTAATGGTAAGTAAGCCAAAAAGAAAAAGTAAGCGGATAAAAGCGCGGGGAAATGGACAAAATTTTTCCAAGATATTGCTTTATTTCAATGTAAAAAGATTTTTTAAAGCAGTGATGCCCAATCTACATCCAACCCGTAAAGCTGACCCGTATGGGCCTGGGTTTTTTAGTGAAATTCAGTTATGATTTTTAAAGCCTCAAGAATGAAATTCGTTTGTTTACATAAATTTATCACTTTTGTTTAAATTTATCACTTTATCCAGCAATTAATGTGTGTAAATTTTCTCAGTGTTAAAAAGAGCAAAATCTAGCCCACGCTCTCACAATAATCATGTCTATTCGGTATTAAGAAAAAATTTCACAAATTTGGAGCCAGATATTCAGAAATTAGTTTCTAAAAAAACATGGTATTCGAACTTCGTATTTATAAAATTATTACCAAGTAATAATAACGATTCTTGGTTTGTAATTTTCTTTTCTTTTCCCATGTTGCCAAGAAAATACTAAAAATTTTGAGTCCTGCCTAGCGAGATTTGTTTTAATTTTTAATGCGGTCCTCGGGTAATAAAGAGGTTGTTTGGGTCTTCACTCTTCTAGAGCGATTAGGGACAAAATGCTCCCCAAAAGTCTAGCTTCTGGAGAATTTCTCTTAAATTGCGGCCACGAAAGACATAACTCCTGATAATTTCAAGAAATTTTTTTTATTGAAACTATCTATGGGAACAAGATTTCATTCAATTAAAAATAAAAAACGGAAATGGTTAAAATCATAAGTTTACTCCGTAAATTGGTAAGAAATAGAATAATTTGGCATTGACCCAACATTGGAAAAGGACTGGCGCAAATTTTGGTGTCTCCATCTATCCTTATATCTTAGAACTAAATATAGTCCAACTTTATGGACTTCGTGATTATAAAACCTCTTGTGAATGAACTTTTCAATTTAGACATGGACAAATGGACATGGATATTAGACCCTTTATCATTCTTCATCTCTTCATCATCTCCGTTGTAAAAGGAACTTTCAAACAAATATATTTTTGTGGGGTAGGGCGGGGTCAAAATCACTGTTCAAAAATTAATACGAAAATGAATAAGTAAAAAATATAACAAAAAATTATTATCATACATTTCTAAGACATGTTTGGGATTAGAAATGAATGAAACATTTGATAAAGCACTGATATCTCTCAGAGGAAAGGATTTAGGAGTTATTTTTAGATTTTTACCAAATAAATATTATTTATGACAACAATTAACTGTCTTTTAATTAATCTCAATAAAGTAGTCTTCAAGGATGTTTCAATCAAATAGGAAGAAATATTTATAAAAAAGTAAAAAATTTATTAACAAATTTTGATATAAGGATAAGCAAATATATTCGTACACCTTACTTCTTTCTGTTACTGATATTTCTGTCATGAAAGTTCATTTAAATATGATATTTTAAATCCATAGTTTGATATGATAATTTAAATTGATAGTTTGATAAAAGTGAATTTTATTGTTTTCCCCCAGAAAAAAATTTACACCTTTGTAGGAACAAGTTCACCAGAAAACTGCAGAAATAATGTCTCTCGTCTCCTCAATGAAAAAGTATGCAAAGATTATAATTTTAAAGAGTGCTTCCGAAAGCTGGATAATATTCCTGTGGACCAAAAATATCTGGTAAATTTTTAATGATATATTTATATTGGAAGTGATATAGATTTTAAAGAAAGATTCCATTTTTATATAATTTAACTGTCCTAGGCTTTCGCGACGTATTTCTTCACAACAGATTTCTTCAACGTCACTAAAGGGACATTAGAGGAATTTGAAGATGTCTCGGACAATTATTGTGGGAAAAACATCAGTGAAGTAAGTCTAATAATTATCACAAATCTCAGAAATTTTCACAGATTTAGTAGGGTTAGAACGTTTTTTAAGTAATTTAAATTTGTTTATCTTAGTAAGTAAAATTCAGTAATTATAAGTATTAAAAAGAAATGGTTAAAAAAATTAACAAATTGAAAAAATTAACATAATAACTTTAACCCTTTATATCTACTTACGGTACTTCTAAGTCCGACCAACTTTAAAATTACACATTTCAGGAACACTCTTTCAGTTTTCCTCTTCCAGGAAAAAACCAGCCAAGGTTCCAATATGAGTATTTTAGCGGGAAATTCGAATAGATTTAACTGAAGTTGTGCTTTCAGCTGCCATTTCGATCAGATTCCCACAATAGACAATATGCATGATTTTCAAATTCATTTTAAAATGAAAGAGCATGAAAAATTACGTAGAAAAATGCTAATTAAACTGCAATTCGATCAAATTAATTCGATTTGAAACGCATTTAAAGTTGCTCTGACGTCCCTATCAACAAAAAACTTCAGAACTTGACGATTCCGACTTATGACGTCATACTTCAGGACTAAAATATACTAGGATATCTTTTTCCGGAAATGTGTAACCTCTAGGTTCAAGTAGAAGTAAAAAATACATCATATTCATCAACAGTAGGGTTCGAGAATTTAAAAAAAAAACGTGACTTATCCGAATAGAACTGCCATTTTATTTTTCTATCAAGTTGCAACTAAAAAAGACCTGTTAGTTTAATCGCATTTACAAATATTTTGACATAATAAAAAAATGTGTTTAAATTTTCTCTTCTGATCCCCGCAAATTTCCATTATTCTTACTTGAGAAATATTTTGACCCAATGAAGGAAATTGATTTAAGTAGAGGCAATGGAAAAGGAAATTCATTCATCTCACAAAATAAACAGTATTTTGAAATAAAAATGCGTATCGTATATGTATCAGTGTTCAAAAAGTAAGGGGAAAGTAGAGCCCGAGACTGAAAAAAGGAATAGGTCATAATGCCTTAAAACAGCGGTTCTTAAACTGTGGTCCGCGTCGCCTTCCTAGGGGGTCCGCGAGTTACCTTGGGGAATTCCTCAAGTTACTTTTAAAATTCCCCCAAAGAGTTTCAAAATGAGATGCAACACTAGTTTTAAGAGGCAAATTTCAAAATAATTTTCTTTGGGAGAACCCCCAGCCCCCTCGAAATTTTGACTTCAATGCAGAATTTGTTCCTAGAAATTTATATGGTTTACAAGGAACTGTTCTTTTCAAGTGCAACCAGTCCAAAAACGTGCCTTAAAATGACCATCAACATTACTTCTTGAGGCCAATTGTCTGGGAGAGACCCCAAACCCTCACAGACTTGGAGTAATTCAGTTGTGTATATAAGGGTGGATGAAGGGGCCCCGCCCCCCCTGAAATTTGGACTTCGTGTATCAAAACAAGTTAGAACCCTGTTTTTTGGGTCAAATCTCCGAAAATTTTCTGGGGGACCCCCTTTAGTACTAGGTACTTTATTATTAAAAACTTTTTTAAAATAAGTTCATCAAAATCGAAATCCTACCTAAGAATATCAAAACCAAGTTAAAACCCTGTGTTTTTAGGGTCAAATTTCTAAAACTTTTCTGGGAATGACCCCCCAGATACCTTTTTGTTCTTAAAACTCTATTATAAACAATTTTTTACATTAAGTTTATCAAAATGCAAATATTACATAAAAATTTATATTCAAAAAATTCTAACTAAGGGTATCAAAACTAATTAAAAACCTGTTTTTTCGAGCCAAATTTCCAAATATTTTCTGGGGGATATACCAAACCCATATTTTCTGGGGGCCCCAGACCCCCCTTTGGTTTTGTTACAACTTAATGGACAATTCCCGTATTTTTTTTAAATTGGATAAAAAGCAATATTTCTAGTTAAACAAATGGTTTTACTTTCAAAAATCAGCTTTAAAAGCTTCAAAAAAATTTCTTTGATTAGATATTTGAAAATAAAAATAGCTAAATTTGAGTTGCCGTCGAAACAGACGTGACGTAACTGGGCACAAACTAACATCAAGAATTGCCGAAAGGATATACCTGATTGGATGATCGTACTGTTATTCATGCCCACTGACGTCCCACAACTGTTTGTGACGAAGCAGCCGTTTTCGTGCCTTTTTAAAAAGACAAACTTTGAAATTAAATTAAAAAATAACTAAAAATGGGAATTAAAAAATTTTTGCGCCAAAATTCCTTTTTCATCTATCTCTTTCGAATACAAAAATGCGGGAATTGTCCATTACAATTACTCATAATTTTTTCATATTAAATTCTCCAAGACGCATATTCTACTTTAAAATGTACTAAAAAGCTACTTGGACCTATGAAATATACATGAGGGGCTGAGGAATAGTTTTTGTACCCTCCCAAAATAAATTTCTATATACGCCTCTGGAGTAATTGTAAAATTTATTATAATTTATACTAATTTTAATTAATCTACTCAAAACAAGACTGGTTACGGCTTTGGGTGTTTAAAATGTTGGGGGTCCGCGATGTCTGGCTGCTACATAATGGGGTCCGAGACGATAGAAAGTTTAAGAATCGCTGCCTTAAAAGGTTTATTTTTCATCCATTATTTTCAAACAATATTCTTGTATTTATAATGACAATATTGTTAAATTTTAAGGTCAGAGAGATTTCCAATACCACCTTCGCTACTCAATACTGCTTTAATGCGAAGTACATCCATCGAGTTTTGACTGATGGATTGGGTTTTAACTCTTCTACATGGAAAAATTTACAGTTTGTATCTAAAGTAAGTATTTAAAATAAATTTGTCAATTTAATTAAAATATTACATTTGTTTGAAATATATTGTGTTTAAAATATTAGCTAAATTGAGCATTAAAAACTTAGCCAGGTTAGGGTGTAAAGGATTAGAAAATAAAGTGAAAAAAAACATGACATAATAATAAATTTTTACTAGAAGTGGATGGTCAAAAGTTGAGTTCAGTAGTAATTGAGCCTAGCCTGATCTGTTTTAAATTTGAAAAAAGAAAAAGTTTGTAGTACGATTAAGTATTTGACGTTATTTTGAGTAAGTTTTATTTAACCGCTTTTCAGATATCAGGAAAAGATGTTGGCTGGACTTTAGGTTACATGATAAAAGCTACTAATGCTATTCCCACAAGAGATCCTTTACCAAGATTAGTAACAGCAGCTGCCCTGTCAGTATCTTTGATACTTTTCATAGCTGTGATCATCTTAACAGTTGTTTATGTGTATCATCATCACAGAAAAGGAGATAGAAGAGTAACATCCTCTTATGATAAAGCTTAGTAACATAATTGCCAAGTATAATTATGTTTCCTTCAAGTCATCCTCAATTTTGGTATTATCCATTTCAGCAATTTGCATCAGAAAAGTCGTATGTAAAAAGTCTTCATTCGTATATTTTTAAAATAAAACTTTACAACTGGCAATATCAGTTTTGCATATTTTATTCTTTATACAACGGAAAGCTTTCTAGAAAAGAATTATTTCATATCTGTACAAAATTTTAGAAATAAAATTAACCTGCACCATAATTTACAGGGAAAGCAATATTTCATACCTAAGGTAGTTAAGAAAAACATGCTACAAAATTTAACAAAACAGAAGCTACAAAATTTAACAAAACAGAAGTGGTCAAAAATGATTTTTATTCTGAGTATTTTTTACAATTATGGCTATAAAGTAAATTGAAAAAGGATGTTTGAAGCACTGCATAAAAAGATCAATACAATCCCGACTTTAAAACTAAAAGCAAGTTTCAACGAAAACTCAACATAAGAATTTGAAAACACCCATCTATATACAAATATATACACCAGAAAAACTAAATTCAAGTTAACAATCAAACATATCGGCAAAAAAAAGATTAAATCACAAGAACACTATTTTCAGTTGCTACAAAATATATCAAGATTTATAGAGAAATGTTACAATAATTGAGTTAATAACGGTAAGAAGGTTAAAAACCACAAATTTTAAATTTTTTGCAACATATAACTTACTCCACTGAAATTTGAATTGCACACAAACCCAAATATCACAAAAGTTTTGAATGTGTTGAATTTTGAAAAGGAATACTAATTATTGAAAGTTTTGAATGTGTTGAATTTTGAAAAGGAATACTAATTATTGACAAGAGCTGTTAGCTAACTGTGAGAAATTAAGGATATAAAGTTGGTTTCATAAACTAAAAATTTATATTTAGGATAATAAATTTTATCTTTTTACGTTTTTTTACTTATCAGTTTGTACAGAGTTTGTTGTTTTTAAGTAATTTACTTCAAATTGAATTTTTTCTTATTCCTTTATTACTCACATATAAACATACATTTGATTTCTCCGATAATAAACTGGCGGAAATATTTTAAAAAAATATTCGATCGCACTTAAATTTTCTTTTATTTTCAGTAGAGGGGGACCATCGGCTCCTACTTCCCGAGATCTATGATTCAATATGCTAGTCATATTTTCTTGCATATAGTTTTCATATTACTTCGATATTTTTTAATTATTTTTTTCGATCTTACTTAAAACTTATTACTAGGCAACACTGGCGGTCAGAGTTATCAGTAAAAAACGATTGGAAAATAAGAAAATGGAATTTCAGCTTTGCAAATCGAATCGTCAGATTTTAACTTTGCTAAGCGAATTGGCAGATTTCCGCCAATTGGCGGAAGAATCACATGTATGTATAAATTCTTTTATAAGAAAAAATACTTAAGAAAATAAGCATTTAAACACTATTAAAAATGAATTGTTATAGTAGTTAATGAAATTGCCTTGAAATTACGAGGGTAGTCAGTAAAATAAGATTCCCTATGAGCTGCAGACGCTAGGAACGCTGTTACGCGAGATTACTTGGCTTTTTTTCTACAAATCCTAGCCATGACCAGCTGCCTGCGATGATTATTTAATTATTATAGATTTGGCAGCTGTTAGAGATGCAGCTTCCACTCGCTTCTCCAGCCATCAGCGTTGTCCATGGCGTTGTCTGTCTCCCATAGGCCGTCCAGCACGTTCGTCGTCATGGGAGTCTGTACGTCCGTTATTGAATTATCTGTATCATTTGCACACATTTTGTACGCTCATACAATTTTTTCCGTAGACTTCACACATGTGGGAATGAATGTCCACAGCCGCAATGTTTTCGCACACAAAAAAAACACAGAACGTGGCGGGAAAAGCAAGTGGAAGTTCCATCTCTAACAGCTGCCAAACCAATAATCATCATCACAGACAGCTGGCTGGAGATTTGTAGAAAAGGAGCCAAGGTACACGTCCAGCGTTCCTAGCGTCAGCAGCTCATAGGATAGGGAACCTTACTTTACGGACAACCCAGACATCCAAATGACAAGCCGTGGTGCTTGAGTAAACCATACCACGGTGTTTAAAAAATACGTTAGGCAACTATTTAATCCACTATCAGCACCAAATGTTTTCTTCTACATTAAGATACATCAAGTTCTAGAAAACTATACTAGACAGCAACTTAAGTTGAACCTTCTACGTCACTAACAAAGTAGTTCCCATAGCGGTGTCTGAATTTAGAGTGAAAAGAACGTCAATTTTTAAATATGATTATTCTGTTAAACCCATGTATATATAGTGTATTTTTATCACGATTCGCGTACCGAAAATCCTCCTAGAAACCCGACAGGCTTTGGGTTTACTCACTTTCCCCTTCCACGTTGTGACGTACTGGGTTCAGGAAACGTTGCTGTGAAGTATAATAGCTTTATTTTTAGATTAATAGACACCTTATTAGACAACAAAATAAGGGGTGTATGTTGTGCAGGCCATACAGGTGTGTACTTTATGAAGTAGTCGAAATACAAGTTTCTTTACATTTTTTAACCATATCAAATCACACATTTTCTCTACACAATGAACATTTTTCGAATTATAAGGCACTTATTTTAGCGTGTTTCAAAAATTGGTGCTTACGTATTATCCCGTCCACCGTTCAGTGGCGTCTAATTCAGCGGTACGTCAATGGAAATTGATAACGTTTTTGAATAAGCGGCATGGTCGACGGTATAATACGTAAGAACCCAAAAGGTAAAGAATTTTAATACAATTGTAGTATATTATACATTAGAACAACTTAATGATTACATAAAAGACAGTATCATGAAATTAAATTTTCATTATACATGTATAATCAGAACCTCACCTTGAAAATACCTTATTTTACAATTAATTGAGATTTAAACATTATTTCAAGTTCGAAGGTTTTATAACCCAGTGATTCTCCACTTTTTCATACACAACTTAAAAGTTTAAAACCATTTTTCCCGTATGTAAACTAAAGAGCAGAACTCTTGGCTGAGTACATGATGGATTATTTTAGTCTCACTGGGTAGAATAACTATTTTATCAAATAAAACGTTACTTTAGTCAGCTTAGAGATTATTATCTGTAAGTTAAAATGATTTAAGGGAGAAAATATCCTCCAAAAGAGAATGACCATAGTATATAAATTACAAAACACATAAGTATAGCACACCCATTTTTTCAATAGGAAAGGAACATCTGAATTATTTAAATGCAAACATTTATTTCGTGTAGTACTAGAACAGTGGTTAGAAATATTTTGTCAAAACAGACAGGCAATTTTTGAAAGAAGACTGGGAGCATGATAGATGAAGGCTATGTTATCCTCCATGGCTATGGAAACATTGTTAAACAATAAAAATTGAGTATTCAAAAAAGTTTCCATATCCAAAGATCACCAGTTTCCTTGACTTAGATTTTCTTATACCAATTTAGCATTAGGAGTTTTTAGGCCACTACCTAAGCTGTAGTTCAGCAGACAAAAATGCTTTAAGTTCACTTAAGATATTTTATTTTGAGATCATATCTTCAGGAGGCAGTTTAAACTGGCAATAAAAAAATAAAAGTAAAAGTTATGAAATGGGGTAGTTTATGCACAATTTCAGAAAAAAACTATCTGACCTATCTTAATTTTAAGAAAAATATTTTTTTAAAAATATAGATACTATAATTTATTCAACATATTTCTTAAAACACCACAATATATTTTTATTTTAGGTGCAAATGTGAAATTCTGATGTTAAGATAAACTAAAACAAGGTTCTTTAAATGTGTTTCCCTAAATGTTTAACAAGACCAAGACGTGGTTCCTTCCAAATTTTCTTAAATTAAATTTCCTATTCCATGGAAACATGATCTTTAATGTTTTCGTTGGCCGAAAATTTTTTTGAAAAATTCACTCTGAGGAAACACTTTTGAAAGGTGTGATACTCAAATACACCTACCTCTTTATTGTGTTCGAATGGTCATTAAATTGTTGACCTGGCTTACAAACACTCATTTTCATAGGTGCCACTTTTCAAAAATTGCAAGACTTTGCTTTATATGATCTTATTAATCATTTTCATCCAGTCAAGCAATTTTTTCAAAAAATTGCTTTTAACTTTTTAAAATATCTTGAACAATGAAATAGTTCTTAAAATTCTGAATCAAGATAAAGCAATATCTGAGTAAAACCATGTTACTTGTAAGCAAAATGTGCAAGGCTAGTACATTTGGTAGCTAATTTTGCGTTTCGTAATATACCTGGGACGGAATTCCGTTCATTGAAATTTTAAAAAGACGGATTTCCGTCCTGGGGACTGAAGAGTGGCACCCATGCTCATTTTAACAACTTTTTGATCCGCCAAAACCTATACCAAGCTAAGACCTCCTTCAATCAGATGATCTTGTTTGGATACAAATCCTCACAGAGGATTCTTGGGCCATAAAACTATAACCAAACCACTCTCGAAGAGCTCCACCTAAACAGGTTTGCACAAGACTCTTGCAAACCTGATTCAAAACAAATTCAGCCCAGCTGAATCAGAGTGGAGGTACTACGGCAATCACTCTCACCCCTAAAATGCTCAGTCAATTCAAATGCAATTTAAAGGCCAACTAAACCAAATATGATTTCAGTTGGTTGATTTGTTGCAGTTAAACTGCACCAGTCCCAAATTAGAACATATACAATGCCAACTAAGATGATGACATCAAAATATATAATTTTGGAGTTTACTTTTGAATCATTTAGCTTTGGTATATTTGAATAATACAAAACACATTTAGTTGCAAAAGAAGGAATAATTATTTTATGCAGGGCTAACTACATCATTGATGACACGAGTCAAATTATACCAAACATAACTCGCCTCAGGCTTAATATTTTTCTGTGAACAGATTTCAGGAGGCCAGAAGATCAATTGAAATTCCTTATTGTTTGCTCATGATACTAAGAAAAATTATTTATGTTTTTGAAATTTCCAAGTTTTCATAAAAATTTTGCTATCACTTATTTGAATCTGAAATTGATTAGCCAAACTGTTAAAAATTTTTCAACAGGCAAAATCACTTTCATTAGTTAAATTTCCTCTATCACTTTAATTTTTGGAAACTTTCAAGATTTTAAAATCCACAAAATAAGAACTGGTGGGCCATATGTTGTGCAGGCCTGAATTTTATGTATTTTAAAAAATTAGAGACAAATTCAATTCAGATGATGACTTAGCCTTTCTTTATATAGCTTAAATAAGTAGGTTCTTATATCTTCCCATTTTAAGTAGAATTTTACGCTGTCCTCAATAGGAGTATTTCTAAACTCAAAATCAAAAAGGAACATCTTTAAATTGGCACCAATTCTTGAAGTGGTCAAACAACACCCAAAAAATGATTGGTGGTTGCAAATAAAACAAATATAGTTTCAATTACTACACACTACACATTACAAACACATCTCCAAACAAGATTTTCTCTAAAATTTTAAGTTATGAATGGCTTGTCATTTTTTTAAAAACTGAGCTCAACTAATTTTTAATATACAGCCAACCTGTATGTGATTCAATTACAATTTTTAAAACTTAAAAGTCGAAATATTATACAAAAATCAAAACAAGGCTTTTTTTTACAATCGATTGAACAGTTTTTTCATGGAAAATGTCTACAACAGAACCGGTTTGAATTATGCTTCATGGAATTTTGTTTACTCACAAATTTTGGTAAAAGTTAGCATAGTAAAATAAAAATGCTTTAAACACATGCACACCAAAGAAAAAATAATTTACAAGGATGGTTAAGAAATTAGGTAAGACCATCAATACTTGCAGTAAAGCCTAAATGGGTTGCAAGTAGCTGAGGGAATGTAAACAATCACAAACATAATGCTAACTTCATTATGAGTATTTATATATAATCACAATATATTTTAACAAAACTCTTACACAAATAATACTCAGAACTTGGCAGTTACTACATTGGAACATAAAGAAAAGTTCAAGTTTCAGTATTAGTATATAATTTAGAGTATTTAAAACATAACAACAGTAAAAAGATAGTTTTTAACCAATCACATAACAATGGTAACATGAATTGAGAGCAGAAAAGAGTAAGATTTAGAGTAAAATATTCTAAAACTAAAACAGCTGTATACCCAATTTCAACCACATTTCATCAAAGTTTAAGAATTTATTTCCCTAAATAAAAACTCACTTTAAACAGGCAAGTTTATAACAAGAGAACTATGTAAAATATAGAATAGGAAAACATCTAAAACACAGAATTTTTTAGATTATTTTGATGACCATGCAGGAATGCATTCCAGTGAAAGACTGCTAATGGGACTGTGAGATTGAAGCAAATAGGCACTTGCTCCAAAATTTTTTATATAAATGCAATATAACTTTTGCTTAAATTTTAGAAAGGTATAGATAGAAAAAATTATTCACACACACAATACCAAAATAGATTATATGCTCTCAAAATGAATCATAAATAGAATGAATAATAAAATATCTAGGTCTACAAATAAACATAACTACCCAAAAGATTAAATTACAGTCACAGAAAGTTTAGCCCATGACCAATACTGCTCTTTGAGTATAACATTAAAACACTGAAAAGCTGTAAAAAGCTTCAATACATTTTTTATACAAAGTATTTTATAAGAACAAAAAATATCTACAGAATATGCTACGATAAAATTTCTGGAGGCTGATGGATGTAACGAGGATGCTTTTGAGCTTGTAATGAGGTTGCAGAATGAGAAGTAGGTACAGAATCAACACTTTTAGACTGCTGAATTTGATGCCATGTCTCTCCTAATGCTTTTGCAAAGTGATCATCAACTGAAAGAAAAAACAAGTTAGGAAGGAGGAAAACTTACTTAAATAAAAAATACATAGCTGTATGATAAAAATAATAAGTAAATATAAGTTTTGGTGCAATACTCAATAGAGCGAAAAGCAGCAAGTACAAAATAAAGAGAAAAGCAGATCTTATAACATTTTTAATCAAAAATGGATTTGATTTCCTGCAAGTTCTTATTGTTAGATTAAAAGTAATTGTTTAAAAATTACGAAAGAATACCCATTATAAGTTTTAAATACATCCTTTACTTTTTAAGACAGGCTTTAAACTGTTACATAAAAGAAAGCACTAATTTCATACATAACTGGAAACAATAAAATTTGAAATATAAAAAAGTGTTTGATATTCACTTTTCTTTTATAAAATTTGAGGTCAGAAATTATTCAATACTATAAATTAAAAAGACTATCAATTTATCACTTAAATTACTGGCCTTATCATACTATTACTTACCGTATTAAGTGAGAGGTTTTACGGAGTTCGGCAGAATTTCAAAGAACTTTAGAGATATAGGGCTTCTTACAATCAAATCATCATTTAATTCATTAAAAAGGTAATGGGGCTATAGCATTAACAAAACTTTTCTCTGTTCCCCCAGAGTCAGTTTTTGCTTCAATAAGATAATGATCATAAGTAAGCTATCGAAGGTTTGGCAGTTACGTGCTGTGTTTCGAATATCTGGAGAAATGTATTGAATGAAAGAGAAATGTAACATGTTCACTAGGGTTATGATTTTTTTCAGATTTAAAAGCCTGTGGTGGTAAATGATGAGTATTGGTCTATTACTCTCGAAAATAACTTTTGTCTATGAAAACTCGGAAAAAAGCTTGCGCACCTATCAAGATTTTGCATAAGGCTGAAGCATTGATAGGCGTTTATAAAATTTATTTGAAGTGGAATATAACATTAAGTTAATCTTTAAAATGGTTTAAATTTTGTAAATTATAATTTATAAACTTAATGTTTAGGAATTTATCGTTTTAACAAATATTTCGAAGATCTCCCATCAGCTTAGCAGTCCGCTAAGCCACCACACTGGATAGAGGCACATCTGGAGAAAATCTGGAGGCCCTGAAAGTTCTTGTATCCAGTATTTGCAAAGGCATTTAAAGGTCTGAGGGCACTTAAGTTCGGTTATGTATGATTGTGTAGGTGGTCTGATTGCCATATGATAAAGTGAAATGATGTTGGGTGCGCAAGGTTTTTTCTCAATACAAAGAAATTAATGCCGCTAAATTTACATATGGGCAAAAGTTCATCAAAAGCAACATCAGGCTTTTTAATATTTCAAAAAAAGTCTCAGAATCATAACCCTAATGTTCACTCAATTTTTGTATAACCAAAAGTATGACAAAAGAATCAATGCAGTTATGTTACAGTAAAATAGTGTTTGCATTTGGGTACCCCATGCTCTTTCGGTTCCATTGAACTATAGAGTTTGCTTGCATTTGTTTCTTTACCATTAATTATGTTATGCGTTGTAAGTCTGTAATGTCTTTAGTTCAAATAAATGTTCTGTTGGTACAATCTTTCAACACCTTCTTAGAAATCAGTTATGCTTTACAATTGTGAAATTAATTTTTTCACAGGTTCAACCTCAGGGTTCCCACTCTTTGAAAACATTGAAAATCAAGAACTTTCAAGGACTTTTCAAGGACTTTGACAAAATTTTTCAAGGACCTTTTTCGCAGACATTTAAAAATTAGTCGTATTTCAAGACAAGTCATTTTTCTCGCATACAATCGGAACAAGAGGAGAAGTCGCTCTTGACTGTCAGTTTGTAAAACTGGCCGCAAGTTATGTTTATAAGAGTAGTTTTAAAGAAAATTTCTAGAAAGAAACAAAGAAAGATCTGAAAATATTAAGGTTGATTAGCGGCTGAATGAAAATTCAAGGACCTAAGTCATTTTTCCAGGACCTAGAACGTTTTTCAAGGACTTTCAAGTACCTAAACTTAGCCTTAAAAAATTCAAGGACTTTTAAGGACTTTCAAGGACCATGGGAACCCTGACCATGCTTATTAAAGCTACATAGCTTGCAATATGTTTGTTAATTTGTAAATACAGTAAAATCCCGTTACAACGAATACCGATACAACAAAAAATCCCATTATTAAGAAGGTTCAGCAAGTCCCCAACCATTTTTATTTGAATTAGTGATAGTATGGTTACAACGAAATTTCCGTTAAAACGAAGAAATTTTACAGTCCCGTGAAGTTCATTATAACGGGATTTTACTGTAGTTAGATCACTTTCTTTATAATTTACATATAAAGACGTTCTTTAATAACTAAATTTTAATTCTTGCATTTTTTGTTGATAAACCTGAAACTTTAAATTTAACATACAAAGTTTTAGTTTTTTATCAACTCATTTTTTTAAATAATTAAAAAATACTGTGCCTTTTTCATCCAAGTTCATATTTTTCAGCAGATAATGTTTCTCGTAAGTCATTGCATTTTTACACTTTAAAAGGAGGCCTATACCCCTACCTCACCCTCTTGGTCCACTACTGAACCAAAGTTTGATAAACAAATCAGTACTTCTGATAAGGCTTTTATAGAAAGATTGAACACATAAAAATCTTACCAGTAACAGACACATTATTGTTAGATGGCTTTGCAAATATTTGTTGATAGTCTTTCCCCAAAGATCGTCGAAAATGCTCATCAATGACAGGATCACAAGAGCCTAAATATTTTAAAACAAAAACAAACATCAACATAAAAACATACAAATTATTTTACAGTTAAACACTGCATGATACAAGTTATAACAAAAGATGGCTTACATACAAGGTGTGGCTAATTAAATAATACGATTGATGCCACTACAAAACTAAAGATGTGCCAAATTTGAAGTTGTTAATTTTCCTTTCATTCATTGAAAAAAAAACGGTTACATAAACTTATATTAAAAGGTGACATCGCAAAATGCACTTTCTTGTCAAAAAACAGATGACATTTATGAAAATGTTGGTAGTTTGATTCCCCCCATTTAACAATTGTTTATATATCCGTGCCATTGCTGAAATTGACCAATGATGCCCAAGACAAATTTTTACATAGTTGCAATTCATGAGATCTCTATCAAAACATTGTACCAGCTCATTTTACAGTGCCTGTAAAAACATTTATAGCCAAACACAATGTCCCAATCCTAAACACACATTCTATTCACTTGACCTTGCCCCAAGGGGCGTTTAATTCATTCCCATCATGAAATCGGAACAGAGGTGCAGCTGTGTAGAAATACAGCAAAAGTCATAAAGGTGGTGAAGACATCCAAATATTTTTCAAACAACAGAAAATTTACAAAAGAGGTTTAGGGAATGGTGATAATAATAATGAAAAAATTTATAAATAATATGATGTACAACATCAGTCTTGTATGTTATTTAAAAGCCATATACCTTGTATATAAAAATATCCAATTCTTATCAACATACCTGACACAACTTCTCGTCTATGACCAAATGCAATATCGTTTGATTCAGAATTTTTATCAATACTTTTCTTTCGTTGGTTCACACTATAGTCCTCAAAGTTATCGTTACTATTGCTGTTCCCATTACTGTCACACATATTAGCAGTGCACATTTTGTGAGCCAAATCAGAGAGATTACACTGAGTTCGCAGCAATGCTGAAGCACACGTTATCACAGATGGCCTCAACTGTTGCTTGGAGTTCTGAAGCTCGGGAGATGCAACTTGAGGTCGCTTCCTGCTCATATCTAATGGCTGGTCATAATTTTGTTCATCAAAACTTGATGGAGGTGTAAAATTAAAGGTCTCATTAGGTGGAGAAGGTGAAGAAATTACAAGAGATGAAACTTTATAGGGCATGAACACAGGGGACAATTCTTGGCTGACGCTGTCAGGAGAGGAAGAGACCGACCGATCAGAAAAACACCTTTCGATATCTCCATCATAACTGAAAACAAAAGTAAACATTTACACATTTAATAGTTAAAGAGACTATCGTTACCACCACGCCAGAAACACGAATCTGCATTGCGTTCGCATTGCAGATTCGTGTTTCTGGCGTGGTGGTAGCGAATGTACTAAGCCGCCGACCGTGATGCTGAATTTTAAAATGTTGCCTAAGTCACCAAACAGTGCATTTACTGCCAAATATTAGAAGTCAGTGACGTCATAAGTCAATGAAGAGTTTTAAGTTATTGCCAGATCCAGTTTCTCAAAAACCAGGCAACCAAATAAACAAACTAAACTAAAAACATACTAAACTTGAAAATGGGATGGATAGAAAATAAGATCTGCTAGAGAAACAATATTTTTATTTCAATTTTAATGACAAAAAGAGTTTAGTCCCCACAAATAGTGTTTTCTTGGGCAATGTTTTCAGATCAGAGGTGGATTTAACGGGCCTTGGTGACATTTTAATGGTGACATTTATAGTTAAAAAATAGTTAAAATCACAGTTAGTATCCGTAAACATACTCCTGCCCAATTTTTAAAATCTTTTAAAAATTTAAAACATAGTCTCAAGCCACCAGTAGTCTAGAATTTAGCACAGACTCTATTTTGCACAACAAGGTTGTCAACTCTTCAAATGGAGTAAACGGGCGGTTATACTGCACTCTGGGTTGAGGCAAGTCCCCCATCAGCTGGGGAGCTGCGCAAGTTCTGTACCAGGCAAAATCACAGGACGCTTCGGGTTAAAGCACAGATCAGAATGAAGCAGCCCTCCTCCTGCCCGTAACAGACCGTCTTTGTCTCTAAAAGGATTCAAAGGGTCATCCCAATCATTTTTCAACATCCAAAGTTTCTGGTAAAAAATCCCTACCCATACAATTACAGGGGATATAAGCCCCAGTGGATCAAAAACCCGTGCAGATTGAGATTGTATTTTTCTATTGGTCAGAGGAACCTTTAACTCAAGATTAAGTTTGAAGTAAACAAAATCCAAATTTGAATTCCACAGCAATTCCAGCACCTTCCAGTGCTCCGAATCCTCGTATTCACGCATAAACTTCCCATACTCACACTTTAAAGAGGGCGAACAGGCAAATCCTCTCTCCATAGATAAACGTCTCTGTAATGCAGAGCTATAGGAATTTCCCAAATGCAAGTGGGGTCTAAAAAAGGACAATCCAACCACAAATCCACCATCAGGATCTTTCCCTAGGTTCTCTCCAAAATGATCTTCACAAAACTCTTCCCCGTCCGTTAAATCATGATTATTCCGGGTAGAAACGGATTCCACCTCCCAACATCTCTTAAACTGAAGATCAACACCCGCACAATTTACAGTGAAATTAACCCGAGAAAATTGCAAGTCAACTCTCCCCAAGACAATCCAGCCAAATCTCGAGTTTTGAGCTATAGGAATTCCCGAGGAGCTCAACACCTGTCCCGGAAGTATCAGACTAAAAAAGTGATCAACACCTACAATCATGTCAATTTCTCCTGGGCTAGAAAATGTTGGGTCCGCCAAGTTTAACCCCACCAAAGCCCCTCGATCATCAAAAGAAAAGGATCCACATGGCTGAGCAGATGTTAACTTCTTCAAAACATAGGCTTGTAAATTAAACGACTGGGAGGAATCATGCTTAGATTGAATATGTATATCAACAGAGCCAGTCGTAGTCACAGGTTTAGAGGATGCAATTCCACTTACTTGAATATGCCCATGGAGAGCCGGTCTCACCTGGAGCTTGTTTACTGTTGACTCTGAAACAAAGGTAGTTTGTGATCCGGAGTCGAGCATGATCCTGATGTCCGTCAACCCACCGGATGCATTACGGGCTGATACCAAGGCAGTGGGGAGAAGCGCTATATTAGACAAAGCGGCATTAGTGGAAATGCAGCCAGGCGCTCCCCTCACGGACATAGGCTCCCGATCCGATTCCCCTAAAGTATAGTCCGAAACGGCACCCAACATGTTGTTTCCCACAAACTCGTGCAAACTAGAGTGATGGCGATCTTTACACGTTCGACAGGAAAACTTTGAGCTGCACCCTCTAACGGTATGTTTATCGGAGAAACAATTAAAGCACAAATTCTTCCTCCTCACAAAATCCCTGCGGGCGGATATGTTCAAATTAATGAATCCCAAACATCTGGCCAGGAAGTGCCGACCACCACACTTTAGGCACCTCCCATTTGATCCGTCAGTCATTACCTCTGGCTGGGAGACGTAGGTACTCGGCCGTATTGAGTCTCCGCGCATTGATTCCATGGCAGAACACCGCTCACCCAAAAATGTGAGGAGCATCTGAAGTGACGGGAATTCCTCGCCGACGGTTTTCTCTGCCCAAATGCGCCGGGTCTCAGAATCAACCTTTTCTAGCAACAGATGAACTAACCAAACATCACAAAGAGATTCCTCAGGAACTATTGATGCCAAACTTCCGAAGATCTGCTCCGAAGCGTCCACGTAGCAACGAAGATTTCCCCCACTCAACCTTTCAATTTTTGCCTGGGAAAGAAATTTCGTGATTAAAGAGTTAACAATCAGTTTTTTCTGATCAAAACGACCTAATAGTCTGGACCAAGCTTCTTTATAAGTAGACTCGGAGATCGGGATGTGACGAATTACAGCAGACGGGACCTCCCCCAACAAACCCTTAAGGTATTGAAATTTCTGGATATCCCTCAAACTTGAGTTGGAGTGCACTAAGGTAACGTATAAATCCTTGAAAGACATCCAATCCATAAAATCACCGTTGAAACACGGAATATTGAGGCGTGGCATTCTGAAATCGCAACCCGAAGACGCATGGTCATCCTGACCTAAACTAGACACCGATCCCGAAGGAACAGTCCTCTGCTTCATCAATACCAAAAGACGGGATTTGCATTCAAAGTATTTGTTTTCGGTGTCCTCAATTTCCGATAAACCAGCATTCAATCTTGAGTCCAAACTACGAAATTCTCTGAAAACTTCCTCCAAATGATCCAGTCGTAATTGGATATCAATCGCATCCGTTGCCTCACTGACCTTCTCAATAAAAGTAGTAATTCGTGTCAGCGCAGCCTTCTGGTAGCCTCTCTGCTTTTTGATTTCAGTCTCCTCCGCCATTACAAATTCAAACCACGATTCAACTTGCAAATTACTAAGCCGTAAACGAACACAATCCCTGTAATCACGGTAATAGGAGCTAGGTCCTGTCGCGGACGCCAAAATGTCGTTGGAGACCAAATGAACGTAACAGCGCTAGGGCGAATAACAAGCTTTATTGACATAAACGTAAGAAATATATATAGTTAAAAAATAGTTAAAATCACAGTTAGTATCCGTAAACAGAGACTATCGTTACCACCACGCCAGAAACACGAATCTGCATTGCGTTCGCATTGCAGATTCGTGTTTCTGGCGTGGTGGTAGCGAATGTACTAAGCCGCCGACCGTGATGCTGAATTTTAAAATGTTGCCTAAGTCACCAAACAGTGCATTTACTGCCAAATATTAGAAGTCAGTGACGTCATAAGTCAATGAAGAGTTTTAAGTTATTGCCAGATCCAGTTTCTCAAAAACCAGGCAACCAAATAAACAAACTAAACTAAAAACATACTAAACTTGAAAATGGGATGGATAGAAAATAAGATCTGCTAGAGAAACAATATTTTTATTTCAATTTTAATGACAAAAAGAGTTTAGTCCCCACAAATAGTGTTTTCTTGGGCAATGTTTTCAGATCAGAGGTGGATTTAACGGGCCTTGGTGACATTTTAAAATTCAGCGGCACAGTAAACGGCTTAGTATGTATGTACCGAATATTGTAAGAAATTGATTAGTCATATTGAGATTAATATTATACATCTGTTAAAAAGTAAAATGTAATTAGAGCAAAAAATGTTAAGGCATTGAGAAACTAGTTGAAGCAAGTATTGTAACAGACAAACTTACTTTAAAGGTGAACTATTGCTCTTCAATCTCAATCGGACTGGAGGAATAGTAGGAGAATCTCTGCGAATTTTGTGTCGTTTTAACTTTAACTCTCGGGTTGGTAACTCTTTGAGAGTGGTTTCACGATTAATCAATCCATCCATTCTACAATAAAATTCCAGGAATAAATTTTTACATCAAACTGTTAAAACTATGATCAGCATATTTTTTTCTTTGTCAAGAGCATTGATGTTACTATTACTTATATTAATACTTTAAATTCACAGATAAAAACAGTGACAATTCTTTTTAATTTAACTCATTTTCTAGTAACACTCTTCACTAATGAATAATGATGTTGATGCATTGTAGGGATATAAGTGTGCTAATGCATAGGGGAGAGTGGGGATAAATGGGACAGGGGATGAACAGGACAGCTCAATTTTTTATACCTTAACTTCACTTTAAATTTTTGTTATTTCAGTTATTTAAGAGAGTAGTACCTAGCCTTCCCTTCAGTGGGTCGATAAAATGAGGACCAAGCTTGCTTGGGAACTAAACACTGGGGGTCTCGCGTTAGAATGACCACCTAACCGGGACACATGCCTAACAACTTGCACCCCAGGGCCCCACGGTCACGAAAACGAAGATGGGCATCGTAGGCCTTGGCAAACTAGGGCTGTTGCGCCAATGAGTTTGAGTACCTAGCCTATTCAACAAATTGTGTTCATTAACAACAGCTTCCCTTTTTGTATAAATTAGACAACTAAATGTGTTTTTCCATACCAAAAGTAACTTTTATTCTTTTACTTCTATAATTATTTATTAAAAAATAATTTAACTTAAGCTAAAAATTTCACTGTGTGTTGAAAGAGTACATATTGTCACTGTGAAATCAAACCAGCATATCTACAACAATTGAGTTATTGGTGTCGAAAAATTCCTTTTTTCCATGTCTATTTTTATGTCAAACCGGCATATCGCTAAGTTGAATAAAACTATGTCAGATAGATCGCGGTGGACCGGTATGCATGTAATTGGGAATAGCCATTTTGTTTATCAGAAGACAGATCTATTGTGCAATACACCAGTTGCTTCAAAACCTTTAAGGTGGAAGCATTTTCGCACATCCCAACGGTTTGGTCCTGACAAGCTGAGTGCGCATGCGTGTGGACTTATTTTAGCTGTTTTTTTTTTATTTTAATAAAATATTAAACCGGGGACAAAAACCCACGACCTACCGCATGCTAAGCACGCACGCTACCACTGCACCAGCGGGGATCCACTAATGGTTGAAATTATCCGAAGAAGTTCCTTTTTTTCTCCCCGAGCATGTGCACAAAACTCGTCAGGACCAGATCGTTGGGATGTGCAAAAATGCAAGTTGGGAAGATGTCCATCATCTAAGTAAAACTGTGTGAACTATCTATCTCACAATATTATATTATTATTATTTTAAGTATCATATGCAAAAACTTAAAAGCACTCAAGTGAAAAATGTACATTTTGCAGATATGCCTGTTTGATTTCACAGTAAAAGAAATAGATCAGACGCTACTCTTAAAAGCTAAAAAGAAGGACGAAACTTCCATGCGTCTTACTCTCTCGGTGGTTCTTTATTCTCTGAAGGGAAAATTCCCGTTTGCGTGGTTACAGTTACACAGATTATTCCACACACAGCAACTATGTATTAGAATAGTGTACAATTTAAATGGAGAAAATAAGTGGATTTTTTCATAGTCTAATTTTAATTTTTTTTAAAATAAGTGGGTATGGAGTGTTATTCCATCATCACTTCATTTCCTGTTTTCAAAACTTTCCATCAATAGCTTGCTATTTTCAACTCCTTTAAGTAATTTCATTTTAGTATTCATTTAAGTATTTTCATTTAAGTAATGATTTTCTTTTATTAGATTCTGCAAGAAAAATTAAATTTGAAAACATGTTTACTCTCCCGATTATTCAAACGAGCTAGGTTTTTATGCTCAAGTTTTAAGAAAAGTTCCTTCAGAATGGCAGTAAAATGCAACCGCAGCAGAGGAATGGCTTTGGGGGTTAGGTCCAGGTATCAAAAACTATCTATTTGCACTCCTAAAAGTACAAACCCATAAAAAGCAAGTAGCATTAATAGAAATAACACCAGCCTCAACAACTGAGCTGAAAGAACAAAAGTATTTGCTCTTCAGTTTCAGTTAATTTTACTAGTCACGAAATTGAATAAAAGTAGGCTGTTTTTGGCCCTTTAAATTTTTTTCTTTGGAAAATAGAAGTGTGTTGTTCCTTTAAAAAGTTGTGCAATATTTAAAATAACTTTGTACATTTCTGAACTTTTTTTATAACTGCCCCATTCATCACCACCACAGAGATACATGCATTCATAAAAACTTTTCTTGGAGTTTAAATGATGGCTAATTGATTAAATACACACATTTATAATGTAACCAAGAATTCAATTAGTGGTTTAAAACTTTTTACAGGATTGAAAAAAAATTTTTTTTCAAACGAGAAATTTGTCCCATTCATCCCCGCTCTCCCCTACTATATCAAGATTTACTTGATTGGGTTGAATTAGTGCACTATGTTAGAAACGGGATAATCGATGAATTTTGCAAGTATTAAAAAAGAAAATTAAAGTTTAGGCACCCAATTTCGGGAAGCATACACTACATTCAAAATATTTATTGAATTTTTGTTGATACAACAGAAACAAAACATTCAAAACATGAGTAGCGGAACATTCAAAGAGAAGCTAAGGATTTTATAGCTTGATAAAACAACCAAACTAAGCTCAAATAATTTTCTTATGCATAAAAATTAATATTTTGGGTAGTTTAACTTACTATGATCCAAGAAAATAGAACACAAGAGAAAAACTCATCAGCCAAACACGAGAGCAAGTCAAGATGCACAGAAAAAAATAAACAAAAAATATTACAAACATATCAAGAATTCCTACGCAAATTCCAACTTTCCTTCACTTCATTTGAAGAACTAGTTTAGTCACAGAGTTAACAGCTCGGGTGCTATAACACAGATTTGCACTTAACTCTTGTCAAATTTTCACGTGTAATCAATGAAATAAGATCTTTGAAAAATATTTTATGCTTAAAATTTTGTGCTTACTGAGCTGAGCATAAAGTTTTCACAAATCAACTCCTAAACCACCAAATAACCTTTGGAAATCGAATTCGATTGGTCGAAATTTCGGCTTCCGGAGAAGATTCATTCTTTTTATAGTGATTCAGAGTATAAACTGAAAAAAGTAAATAAAACAATCCGTTCTCCGTTCGTCGAAGTGTCTCAGGGAAGTGTTAGTAGCTTGTCAAGAATTTGAATGAATAATTTTGATTAAGTAAAAATTATACAATTCTAGTTTACAGCTACTGAAACTGAGAGCTATTATTTGAAAACTGTTAAATTAGATTTTATTAGAATTAAATATTTTTTTAGCTTGTTTTGTTATGGCTCAAGTATTACTTGATCAGAAAAACAATCAATTACGTTTGAAAAGAGGACTTTACAAAATTGCTAGAAAAATTTTAAATGCAGATTCTTCTCAAGATGATGAAACTTTGTCCATATCACGCCGATTAAGGAAGCGAAAAAGACGCAAGGAAGATAAAAAGTGAGTTATTAAAACCAAACTTTTAAATATCGTTATTCATTGTTTTTGTAATTTTTCAAGTTCATACTATACCTCTGATGTAGTCACAGCTACAAATTAAGCAAAATCCGATTATCAAACATGTAAAATTCTTAATTTTTTTTATTACACTTAGGGTCCGTTCAAATATTACGTAAGCACTTTTTTGGTCATTTTTAACCCCCCTCCCCCCTTGTCAGCAAAGATAAGCAAACCTCAAACCCCCCCCACCATAGTAACGTAAGAAACTCCCGGACCCCCCCCCCCCCCCCCCCCCGAAATTTTGACATGCCTTTTAGTATGTACTGTTTTTTTCTCCTTGAAAATTAGGTGACTAATAGAAGGAGCTGTCCTTTTTTGGGTGTAACCCTAAAGGTTCAAAAATGAGCCGAAACACTACTTTTCGGGGTTAAAATTTCAAAATGTTGGGGGTCCATCCCCAGAAAAAAGTGCTCACGTCAGATTTCCCAATTCAATTTTTTGTTAAATTATTTTTGGTTGAGTTTTGAAATTATTTTTGCAAGAAATAAGAGATTTTCGAAAATGCAGTATCTTACGTAAGCATCACTCATATCCCCCTCCCCCCTTGTCAGGAAAAATAAGCTAAGAGCAAACCCCCCTCCCCCCTTAGGTGCTTACGTAATATTTGAACGGCCCCTTATGTAAAAATTCAACCACAATATTAAAGGCTCTAAACAAAGTTGTAATATAATTTAAAGCAAGAGCAATGTAAAATAAAACACAAATATATGCTGGAAAACAAGCGTGTAGCTCTGTCTCAGCGATTCCTGGATCCCCTTTGTCGGTGTGAAAGTAGAGAATGCTTTGTATTTTGCCATGGAGCCTCGAAGACTACCCCAAGCCAAAATGCTGGGTCATATGTTTACAAAAAGTTCCTGTCTATTTTTAGCCTGTTTATTTTACATACAGGGGCAGATCCAGGTTTGACTTCTGGGAGGGCACCAGGATCTTCAGCAGCAGAAACTGCAGTGTTTTTGAAAATAAATCAAGAATAATATACTTTTTTGGCCATAGAGCTGCACATATAAGCTCTTGAAAATTGGGTTATTTTGTAGAAATTCGGTTCTAATGTCATTTTATCCAATAAACATTTACCTTTCTGGGGGGCATGCCCCCGTGCTGATCCACTACTGATTTCATAATCTATTTACATGGTTTTGATTTTTGAGTGAAAAAATTTTATAATTAAATGTTTAAGTTAAGATACAATCAGTTAATCTGCTTTCTTTATAGAAAGTGTTGATTCTGTAATAAATGATCATTTAAAAAAAACATGTAGATAAACTTACAAGTAACCTCCTTGTCTTGCTTTTTTTCCCTACAACCACAATTTTCCCTTTACATACAGATAATGGGTTTTATATAAAATATTCCAATGTCAGATCTCTTTGTTTTCTGATCAGCTGTTTTTCTTCCAAACTTGTTTCGATTTTACTAAAGCCAGATTAGAGAAACTAAACAAATTTATTAATTCATTTTATACAGCAGAGTCCCGATTATCCGAGTCAATGTAGACCAAGCCTAACTTGGATGAACGAAAAACTCATTTAAAGCAAGAATCCTAAGTAAGTGGACAAAGGTTGGGGACAGGACAGGCTTGTCATATCCTGCAGCTGCTCTCCAGGCTATCAGTCAAACTTCAGATACATATCCAATGGATTCCCTCC
The DNA here is from genome assembly GCA_024610705.1 of Tetragnatha versicolor. Taxonomy (NCBI): domain Eukaryota; kingdom Metazoa; phylum Arthropoda; class Arachnida; order Araneae; family Tetragnathidae; genus Tetragnatha; species Tetragnatha versicolor. The sequence continues at coordinate 50,870,243 of JANDEH010000010.1, read as the reverse complement.
CACGTTGGTATCAGCGGGAACGAAATTGCGGACTCATTGGCAAAGGCGGTCTGCCTGTCTGGAGATCCCCCCACCGGATGAACTCAGCATTTTTAGCCAATCTTACTCGGAGAGCAAGGAACTGCTTAGGGACATCTTGAAAACTGCACAAATTATAAAACAAATCCAGCTTCGCCTGAACATATTTTATCCTACTTAAATTTTACAATAGACGAGGTTTTTTTGCAACCTATGAAGCTATTTTTGGGTTTCCTGGATGTCCATTGACTCACGGATTTGGTCTTATTTTCTTAGATCCGTTTGGGGGATCAGCAACAACAACAAAGCAAGAATCATAAATAATATTATTCATACTTTTATAATATGTTCTGTATGCAATTAATATAGTTACTATCATCGACAGCTCTGGGAGAGCCATGCCCCCTCTGAGAAACCCTATCAAGTATAGCTTAAAATCACTTTTTCAATGCTACGTAAAATACAAAAAATTTTACTCTCTCTTAAATGTTTACATCTATTTTATTGCGTTTTTCCCTTAAAAATTCAGCCACTTTGGTCCCTAAAGAATGTCAAAATAGATAAAAACAATACAATTTAAAAGGGTATACTTCAAAATATTTTCTGGGGAGGGCCCTCAGACCCACAATAATTTGATGTCTATTAAATTGTCTTGAAAATTATGTGGTTTTTAGGTCTCAAAATCGGCTGAAACTACTTTTAGAGGCAAATTTCACAAAATTTTCTGGGGGAGACCCCCCCACCTCCGTTTCTCTGGAGGAAGCATTATCAAGAAACAGAAAACCAAAACAACTTTTCATACTTTAGCAAAGTTTCGCATTTCTTTTATGTTATACTCGGAAAAGACCTTGGTACGTCCCTGGATATCCTCTGAGTTAGTATTTTTTAAGAGAAAACTAATAAATGTTACTGTGTAATATTTTGAAGTAACAACTATAAGCCACTAAAAGGCTGCTTAAAACGGCTCTTTGCCATGCTAAAATTCAAAAGGGCCCTGAAAATTTGGGAAGTATTACATGTAATACTTCCCAAATTTTCAGGGTCTTTAGTATTAGAGGGTATATGTATATTAGGGTGGTCCTAAGTATAATGGTACAAAAAATTTTTCGGAATTTTTGAAGTCGCACCCCCTAAATTTTTTACTTATGGGGTAGTAAATAACTGATAAAAATTTTATCCGAATCGGTAAATATTAACACGTGCCGCAAAAAGGGATGAAAATCTGAAAAAACATGAAATTTCTCAAAACTTTGAAAAATCATAAAATTAATTTAAAATATATTATTCGATTTATTTCAATACTTTTTTTAACAGAAAATGCTTAAACATGAAGAATATTTGACTTTATAGCCTTTGACCATTTTTTAAAGGTGCTGTATTTGCTCCTCATTATGCGTTAAAATATCCTTTTACTCTTCAATGAGCTTGATTCCCCTTTTTGCAGAATCATTTACAACAGACTATTACTGACGACTTTAAATCCTTCCTGATAATATCATCACAAGTTTCACGTTAAAGTTTAAAGTATTTCTAGAAATAAAGTCTAAAGAAAACTTAAAAACCTTCGAAAAATGTTTTCGGTTCATTTTTCCCAAAAATCAACTATAGATTTATCTCAGAGTTCTGCCAGTTTTTCACAACTAATTTTGCGACCAACTCTGATACATGGGTGGATTCTTTCTCTTTAAACTCTTTGGCAGCTCATTGTTGGGTGGGGACAATCGCATCGAAAAAGGGGCTAAGGCAACTGTCTCCTCCATCAAGTAACCCTCCACGACTAATCATTTTCAATGCTGCCATAGACATATTTTCATTAATTCCTCTGTAGGAAAACAGGACCTTATGAATTTCAAATCTTTAGATGTGGCTTTGTGGTCCATTTACGCATCAAACCAGACCCAATAAATATACCCGTATACCTTTTAATCCTTGTAGTTCTCGATTATCCAAATTAACCTCGTTTCTAAAAACTAAAAATAAAAATGTTTGCTTCTCGATTTTCTAAAAGTGCTATAGTCCCAACTGCATAAATCTTTATAGCCATACCTCGGTCGATGTTAAGAGCACTCTAAGTTCAAACTTAAGAATTTCTTCCTTGTCTCTTCCGATTGTGTTTTTCCCAAGATTTTTGAAAACATTTAAATAAAAGCACATAAGGTCCAAGGGATACAGTAACACAAGCTTCAAAGGCCTTTTTTTAACACAAATTCACAAATTAACACTAATTTCAGAAAATTAAAATGCATTATTTGAACTTAAGCCAGGGGTAGATGTGACCAAATGAAAAAATATAGGATTTTTCAATAAATATATAGGACAAAAATAAATTTTTAATAGTTAGGTAACAGGGCTAATAACATTTTTGCATCAGTTTTAAGTGTTTGGTATTTAGGCTTACAACTACAAATTTACTTGTACTTAGCTACAAAAATTGGCTAGAATTAGAGTCACGCTATACATTGCAACTAAATACTTTCACGAACTTTCGAAACAAAACCTAAGGTATTTAATTTAAAAATACTTTTAGTGATTTGTAGTCCATTAAATCTATATAACACAACAAGTGGTAAATCTAAAAAAATTCTTACATTTTTGTTTTTAAAAATTCCCAGTAATTTTAAAACAAAAAAACACTAAGAGAAAGATTGTTTTCCTGATGAAAAAAAAATTTTGAACAATAAAATCAAACTACTTTGCTTTCTTACATAATAGCAAGCGATTTAAGTGGTTGATCTTTTAATATGCCTGTTAAACCTGTCCATATTTGGGACACATGTAAACACTTCTCCAAAATTAAGTTTTGAAGTCAAGAATATCGACATCAGACACGAAAATTGCAATCGTGAGATAATATAAACTTGTTTTTCTGCCCTCATTGAATCTAAAAAAACAACTTTATAGGAAAAAACCCAAAAAATAATTGAAAACTCATTAACTTTTAGAAGAAATCCAGACTGTTATATGATTTTAGGACTACTACATGATCAACAAAAACATCCTGTAATAATTATAAACTATAAAGCCATCTAAAATTTAAAATTTTGGGCCATTTAGTAAGTATTAAAAATATTTTCAAGGATATTCAAGATATCAAGCTTAAATTTTGAATACTTGATCTCAAAAGTAGGGCCATTTGATGGAATATAGGATTATTTTTTGAAATATAGGATTTATAGGACGCTTTTTTCATGTTTTTTGAGAATATAGGATTTATAGGAAATATAGGACGACTTCTACCCCTGTTAAGCTTATAAAATTGAGATTAAATTTCTATGTAAAGCTTTTAATTATGATTAATTACATTTAAAATCTAATTTCCATTGCTTTGAACATGAAATTTAAGTTTTGTTTTTTGTCCCAACCCTCGTTGGACCGAACCCTCTTCCACTTTACCTTAAATCCTCCATCATTGGAATTTACTTATAATAATAAATTACACCCTAAAATATATGCAATAACCATAGTGTAGGAGGTTTTCAAGTTTATCTCAAAACATGAAGATACCGAATTCGAAATTGTTCTTTTTGAGAACGCCCGCCAGCGTCTACTGTCATGCGGAGTAAAAGGCGCCGGAGCCGGCTTTTCTCCCCAAGTAGTGACGAACTCTTGCGCTTTTACCGTAGTAAAACTTCAATCGCTTTGCGGCACGTGTTAATATCAAAATATTTAAAAAATATTTGGTATACTTTCATTTCATACCTTAAGGAAAAAAGTTAAGGGTTGCGACCGAAGAAATTCCGAGTTTGAAAAATTAGGACCACCCTAATGTATATACCCTCTAATATGGCCCTCTCCGAAAATCTGGTTTGGACCCGTCCTCGGTTACAATAGAGTTCTTTTACTTTAGAAAAACCTCAGTGTTTTGGTTATGTTACTTTAGAGTTTTTGTAGCAATGCTTCACCATTTTTACTAAAATTAACTAAACCCAAGACAAAATTTTAATGTTAGGTTAATGTAGATGTGTGGGTTATCACGGTTTTACTGATATGAATTTTAATATCAACATTAACCCCTTCATTCCTCAGCACGGCTCTCAGACCTGCTGAGCGCTTGCTTTCTATTTCTTGCTCATGTGTGAGAGCCGTGCTGGAGATATTCATTTCTTTTGCCAGGAACTGTTTTTATGTCTACATTTACTAGATGACAGGTCGGAACTATTTTTATTTTTAGATACTTAGTTTAGGTTATTTTGACTAGATACAGCCTGATTAATGACATTCATTATTTTTGCTTTGCTTTGTAAGACTTTTTATATAATGTGGTTTGTATTCAGTGACAAAATATAGTCTTAGTACCGCTTATAATGGATTTTGCTTAATTAGTGGTGATTTTTATTGTGTGGTAATTAAATCTTTAATTAAAAGAAGTCCAAAACATAAAAATATGAAGTTATATATTGTTCTGTTCATGCACTTACTTTTTATCTTAATTTCTCGAATAAAAAAAATTGGCACTTTTATGATCATTTTCTCGAAATTTATGTGAGAGGTAAGGAGTTAATTAAGTTGAATTCATTTATTTATTCAAATATTAAATGTATAAAAATATATATTAATACATTTAATATTTGAATAAGTAAATGAATTAAAAATAATAATAAAAATATTTATAAATAAATATATTTATTTAATATTTATTTTATGTGTGCAACTTAATACACACACTGGAATATTCAATAGATTGAGTACTCCAGAAGAATCTCCAAGTACGCCTAATTTCTCCCCACAAGAAGTTGGTAGCATTGATTTTGAAGACAGCGAATCATGTGATGATCCAGTTTTAGAAAAAAACCCATCTCCTGAAAGAAAATTGCCTCCTAAAGCCAAAAAGAAGGGGTGAGAATTGGCTTTTAGTATTTCTAGGGTAAAAGGACAGTTAATTTGTTTTTATTGTCTTTCTTCGCTAGGCAGTTGGGAACGGGGAAATCCAAGTTTGAGTAGGGGTGCAGGAAATCAGGGTGGCAAGCTTGGCTACTTAAGCACCTTCTTCTTTGAAGAAGAGGGAAGAAAGGTGGGGTGAGGCTAGAGGTAACCACAGTTTGGCCCTCTCTCTCTATACCTCCCCAGGGAGAGAAAATGGCCTGGCTTGTTCGGAGTTACACTAACTGCTTAGCGAGAAAAGACAAACAATAATGGTGCAGTTAAAATCCACTTATAATGAGCATGATGGGATATGTTATGATGTCTTGAACTATGATATAACTTGGTTTAGAAAATTCGACATTTTGATTCAATCAATATTTTACTTGATCTGTGTGATAATAAAAGATCAACCACAACAGAGTAAAAGAAATGGAAAAAACCTACTTATAAATCATCTAGTACAGAAAAAGTTATTTGGTCTTATGTAGCATAAGTTCAAAATAGTATAAAACTTAGGACTAAAGAATGCTAGTTAGTATTGAAATAATCAATCATTCTGTACAGGGTTAACTCAAAAGATAAGGATTTGTTCCTTATACAGTAAAGCACCGTTTATACGTCTCTCATTTATACGTCGTTTTCGCTAAGTCCCAATTCATTCAAATAATCAAAATTGTTTTCAATTATACGTCTATTCATTTTTACGTCGGTCCCTTGAAAGACGTATAAACGGTGCTTTACTGTATTTGATGATTACCCTAACCTCACATTTGCTTTTTATCTACACACTAAATCTAGATTCCTGATGTATCCAAGCTCATTATAAGCTGGTTTTAAAAGTGAATAATTTATATTTATGGGTTATTTTATAAAAAACACTTTCTATTATTTTTTCATATAGCTTTATTACAATGTATTTTCATTACAAGTGGCTTAATCCCTTGTCCTTAAAACTTATAAAGCTTCCAGACATTAGATAGCGAATTTTTTAGGACTTAGTCCATTTAAGATGCTGTATAAAAACTACTTTAAAGCTTAAATTTAATGTTGCTTAAACATATAATTTAAAAAATGTGTCCATAAGACTCTAAAAGAGGAGATTTTTATTCTATATCTTTATAATATCACTACTCGACAAAAAATAGGGTCAAAATGCTTCTGACACAAATCAAGCAGATTCTTATGTAAAATGACCCCCTGAATCCGAATTCGACCCCCGTTTTTCTCCATCACGTTCAGATTTTCGGGGAACAGCCCCTCCCCCTTTTTGCGTTTTTCGATGACTTAATGACTTTGAATTCGATTTTCAGGGGCAAAAACTATTACTTTAGCCTTTAAATTACACCTGAGGAAACAAGAGAGGTTAAAGCTTCAAAAATATACAAATTTGTAGCAAATGGATAAGTTTAAGGGGTTATTACCCCCCTAAAAATGCAAAAAAATCGTTAAAAATTACAGAGATTATTTTTGGCTATTTTTTCCTCTTATTTTTTGCGCAATTCATCATTAAAAGGTCCTAACCATTCCCCAAGGACCCAAATTTAATGAATATATGCAGCAATGATTTTTACAAAAAGCGGTTGAGGTGTTAGCGCCCCCAAAGCACCCACGGAAGGGTTCGATGCCATACTTAAGGGTTAAACTGCTATCCAAAAAAATTCCAACTGTTACTGACTGAATTTCAGTCGATTCTTGTGTAAAATGATCTCCTGAACGCAAACCCGTTTTCCCCCATCACCCTCAATTTTTAATGGGACACCCCCCAATTGTTATCCACAGCCCACGCATCTATTAACAGCTTGAAACATGGAACCCCCATCCCTAAAAAATGGCCAGTTTTTAACGAACTTAACAATTTCCCTCAGGATAGACCTGAAATATAAGAACAATGTCATTTTTGAGCTTTTCAAAATATGAATAATAATTTCTGAGTTCACGAGCGGCGGCCCGATTCAGAGAGTATCTTCCGCGAGTGCTTCGGGGGCGCTACCGCCTCAACCGCTTATAGCGAAAATCCCTGCTGCATATATTCATTAAATTCGGGTCCTTGGGGAAGGGTTAGGACCTTTTAATGATGAATTGCGCAAAAAATAAGAGGAAAAAATAGCCAAAAATAATCTCTGTAATTTTTAACGATTTTTTTGCATTTTTAGGGGGGTAATAACCCCTTAAACTTATCCATTTGCTACAAATTTGTATATTTTTGAAGCTTTAACCTTTCTTGTTTCCTCAGGTGTAATTTAAAGGCTAAAGTAATAGTTTTTGCCCCTGAAAATCGAATTCAAAGTCATTAAGTCATCGAAAAACGCAAAAAGGGGAGGGGCTGTTCCCCGAAAATCTGGACGTGATGGAGAAAAACGGGGGTCGAATTCGGATTCAGAGGGTCATTTTACATAATAATCTGCTTGATTTGTGTCAGAAGCATTTTGACCCTATTTTTTTGTCGAGCAGTGTATTTTACACTGTATTGAAGATGCACCTCCATAAGGATCTTTTATATTCAGATTTGCATGTATCTTCTGTGGATATATTGCATCAAGTAATGAAAGATTAAAAGAGCACCATAGTCGGCATACTGATGCTAAACACCTTGAATGCAAAGTTTGTGGAAAGAAGTTTGCATGGAGATATTCATTCAGAAGTCATATGGTGGGTATTTACTTTAGTGACATGTACTTGAACCTCTTTTATCAAACTATGCATTCCTAATTGATACTATTATTTCAAAAGGGAAGTGTAGCAAAACATTTTTCACAGTTTATTTAAATTACTTTTCCTTTATTGAGCTTCACTCTACATAAATATTTTTAGTTTAAATTTAAGTTCTTAGTGTTTTAATGGGGGGGAAAGGAAGAAAACAGGTAAAATACTTATCAAAGCTTGATGGTTTGAAACCCCCTATGGAAGTTTTGTGGGTACTAATTTCCATCAAATTATAATCTCTCTGCACATTTTTGTTTACAAATTTCAAGTTTGAATGATAGTCTAATTTTATAGGGTTCTTGTAAAATTTTTTCTTCTCCTTATAGTAAAAAAGTTTTGTCTCAATTTGCTTGATCTCTTTCCCTTAAAGACAAACTGAAATTAGCTAATTGTGTTCTGTTTTAGCAAATATGTAAATAACTTATAACCTTTTGATACTACCTTACAGAGCATTAATTCTAATATTTTAGGGTTTGAAACCCTAATATTGTTCTTTGTTGCCCCACTTATTAAAATTTCGTCTAATTTGTAAAATTTGAAGAGAAAAGGCTTAGATTTAAACTATTTTCATTAATTTACAGGCTTCTCATAGTGAAGATAATCCTAATAAATGTACCATTTGTGGCAAGAAATACTGCAGTAAATCATCTGTTAAAAACCACATGTTAAGAGTTCATGGCAATCCAAAAAAAGATTTCAAATGTGAAAAGTGTGGGAAAGAATACATAACAAAGGCTGAATTAGAAAGACACTCATACAATCACACAGAAGAAAAACCCTTTACGTGTGAATACTGTGGAAATTCTTATAGATTCAAAGGAGCTTTGCTGGTACATTATAGGATTCATTCTGGTGAAAAACCGTACAAATGTGGGTTTTGTGAAAAATCTTTCATTCACTTGTCCTCCGCTATAGGACATAGACGTAGGCATACAGGAGAAATGCCGTTTCAGTGCAAAGAGTGTGGAAAATTATTTCGCGTAAAGCGAGCTCTGACAGCTCATATGGCTGTACATAGTGAACAAAAGAAATTTAAATGTGATAAATGCGAAAAGTCATTTAAATCTAGGAGTGGATATCGCGTTCATTTGGATTTTCATTTAGGTGTTAAGAGGCACAAGTGTAAGTTCTGCGACCGAACTTTCCGCGCTTGGTGCAACATGCATAAACACATGAAGAGACATCTGGGGGATAAACCACATAAATGTGATTTATGTGATAAAACTTTTATTGCAAAACAGGAACTAAAAAGTCACATGAAGATTCATTTTGATATTGATAAAAAATGTGATAAAGTTTCTGACAACCAAAACACTGTGTTGAATACATGTAATGAGATTCTCACAACTTCTGACTTGAATTGTACTGCAGAAGATATGGGTGGACCTCCCCATTTCAATGACCCTCATCATACAGATGAAATCTTACCTCCTCATATTGATATTACTGACAATCAAGCAGTTATGTATGATTGCAATCTTCCTAATACCATGGATAAGTGCTCTGATAAATGTCAGTTGCTTCCAGACAGTTATGTATCGCAATTTTTATATCCTCAGCATACAAACATGCAATATAGTTCACAACCTGTTCCAGTTCTTAACATGTATAGTGATACTGGGACTATGCAAAACAGATCTGCCTGTTTGTCCAATTTAAATTCTACTAATTATAACTGCATTTCATTAAATAATCAGAACTATGGAGGTTTTTCATATAATCTTCCAAACTCTGATGAAATTCTCTCCAAGTGTAAGTTATGCAGAAGTCTTTTCCATTCCACGATTGTATTGAGAAGTCATCTTATTGATTATCACCGTATAGAAGAAGAAAATGTGGATGAATTAATGAACTAATTGTTTTTATTTTAGAAGAACAAATTGAAGGGATTACATTTCTCAATTTGTTTTGTTCATTTGGGTGGTTAAAAAACTGAAACAAATTATTTAAAAAAATATCAGAAATTTTTTTTTCAAAAAATATAGTATATTCAATTAAAAGAACTTTAATATTTGTCTTAAAGTTATGAATTATTTGTCATTTTATAGAAATTTATTTAAAGATTAAATCCTCATTTTTGTCCATGATGGTTTATGAACTTTTTATGTATTGTAAATAATGATCTATGAGATTTTGTGACCGTTCTTATCGGAATAATAAATTTTTTAATGTTAAACCAATTGCCATGAGTTGTTTTCCTTCAATTTTTAAATGTTTGAAACTCTTGAACTATATTAAAATAGAAAATAAAAGGGTCCAATCTCAAACCAATCCACCATGTGTGTGGTTTTTCCAATGGTTTAGTTACTGCGATGTAGTATCACAAGAAATGTAGCTTTTAAAAACTTATAATGAGGTATTCTCACGTTTTGAGATTAAATTTTATTAAAATAGTAGATAAAAAACCATGAAGAATGACGTTTACATCAAGTATTTTCGTAGCCTAGTTTCTAAGATATAATTTTTTGAAATTTCGTCTTTTGTTTGGGCGCGAAAGCACTTTCAAATCACAAATCATGCGCTGTGAGGTCACATCCAATATAAGCCCGTTTTCTGATCACGTGAAAACAGTAAAGACAATGGTTTTCATGCGCTGTGATGTCACATCCAATAGAAGCCCGTTTTCTGATAACGTGACTTTTCTGGCGTTTTGGCAAAAATAAAATTGAATTTTAAATTATTTAAAACACATTTTTGAACTTAAAAATCTGAAATTTTGGAGTTTTACACCATAATGTATCAAAAAAGTATAAAATCAAGCAAATCCCTAACTCATGCAAATACCTCATTGGAGTGCCCACCCATCCAGGAATCTATGATTTTTTTTAGAGAATGAAACTAAGAATCAAACTTAGACATAAAAAATTCGTGGTCTAAACATAAGAGAAATTTAATACTGCTTCACTAGAACCAAATGTAACTATCTGTTACATTTGGTGAAATTTCCCTTTGGTGAAATTTCGGCTCTGTTTTCTATACGTAAACTAAACTTTTCTGCCTACAGGGGGGAAATTTTTCCACCTAAAGACGGAAATTCGTCCTAGCGATTTTCTTCAAGAGGGGAAAAGTAACCCAGATATAATTAGGAAGTAATGAAAGTACTGGTTTCAATATATATGTTACGGGTGGGGGCAATGTGATAAATCAGGCATTATTAATAATGCCTGAAGTGGAGGCGGGCAAAGTGATAAATTTCATTGATTAATTTCCATTGAATTTATCACATTGCCCTCTTCCACTTCGGGCATTATTAATAATGCCCGAAGATCCCGAATTTTCATTTATGCTACCAGACTTTTACTTGTAAAGTTGGTTCCGCACGCTTCAAAGAAAGGTAGGAAAAACAAGTTGATCTGATATTTTTCACGATCGCATTTTCTTATTTCGCGGCGTCGGTGTTACAGGCTTTGAAAGCTTGTTTCTGGATAACGTGTTCACATGATAATAGGAGTTAATTGTTGTAATTTAAGGTTTTTATAACAGGAACAAAAAAAAGTATCTTGCCAAAGGCCTTGTAATTTTTTTGCGGCTTGAAATTAAATTTCTAGTATTTTAGTAATTTTTTTTATTATTCCTGACAGAGAATTTTTAATTCTTTCATTTAGTGCAATTTCCACATTCTGGGCCAATGCATTATATAATAACTACTGATCATATTTAATGTTCTATTTTTAATTAAGACATTTGATAGTTTTTATTTTTTTAACTAAATATGTCTAAAAAGGTTTATTTATTAAAACATGTCATGAATATATTTTGTTACTATAGCTTAAACCTTAAGCTTTTATTCCAGTCCCTTTTTGTAACTAGTAACTTGCGTATATTTACTGGTTTGCTCGAAAATTCAACTCTTAGAATCTGGTTTTTCAACACATTTTTAAACATTACTAAAATTCAACTGGATAAGGAGATTTCTAGATCGAATAAGCATTGAAAACCGGAGGCATTAAAAATATCATAGTGATCCTTGAGTTTGACACCACTATGTTCAGGATAATTATGCAAAGAATTAGATTTACTTATTATTATTGTATTGTAAAAATTCAGAAACTACTTCCATAAAAATTAAAAAAAACATTTTAATGTTCATAGCATTTGAGGAACACAAACAAATAATTTGTACTTAAGAAATACAAACCTGTTCTTTAAATACATTTTTTGTACAAATACCAGCACCATGACGTATACTTTGAGCATCGTAACCAATACAGCTGGATATAATTTTCTACAGAAAGAAACTCATAAGTTAAACGAAAAAATATTTTACTCTTGATGCTCTGAATTTGCTTGGAAGCAATTTAACGATGAGTAAAAAATTGCACTTCTTGTCTCTCTTGCATCCAACTAAGTGGTTTTGGCGTGGGCCTTCCACACGAATACAACCTCAACTGAAAAAAAAAGTATTAATAAATATTTGTAATCCCAATTAAAAAGATGTTTGCTTTAAATTGTTTTTTAATTTCTTTTAATAGTGCCTTTGATACGGTCTAATTCTTTTTATGTACTAAAATAATTTAATTAACATAACAAAATAAAATCACTGGATCTTCAAAAAAAATTGATGGTCTATTTTTTTTCAGGAACATTATATCACGAATAAAATACATTACAATTTTTTAACAAACTATACAGCAATCAATTTAGAAAATAACTCCTCATTTGAATTAGGATATTTCCTATTCTGAAAATGCAACTAATTTCATTTAAAGTTTATTTTTTTCTAAATTTCAGAAGTATAGAGTGAAAATAATGCTGTAATTGGAGATTTTAATTAATTTTTCTCCTTTGACCCGGTCAAATGCATAGCTATGAATTACTCTAATTTTTTATCTTTGAGAAATTTGGATTATTAAATCAAAATCCCGTAATGCGAAAAATTTTTAACTTACTAGCTAATACACACGGTATTAGATGTTCGAACAGATACGCAAGTTGAATTTAATGATTTCATTTTATCCTTACCTCATAAAGGTCAGTAGTTTCAGAATGAATTGGAGTAATCTCCCTCCACGGCTTGGCTACTGGAGAGTTTACAAACTTGGGAAACTGAAACAAATTTTATAGATGTTACCGCTAAAGTTGAAAATTAGTTTTTCTAAGGAATACCTAGGTAAACTTCAGATTAACTGATTTCTGGCGTTAATGTGCGGATATTAGAGTTTTTCGCATTTTACCTAGGGAATCTACACTATAACGGCCTCTTGATAGTTAAAGTTCAAAATAGTTAGTTTCGCTTCGCTCAATCCTTTCTGTTAAAATGTTGAGGTGCTCACTGCGCCATGCGCTTACCCCAGCGCAGTCGGGTTTCAATACGTAGTTTGTTGTCATATTTGGTGTTTTGATTTCAAATTTAGTGCGTAGCACTGGTAGTTATCATGTTGAATGTTAAACAAAATAATACAAGCAAGTAAGTACAGTAAATTTACATGATTAAGTTCAGTAAATTACTACTAAAACGGGTATTTTAAAACAATTGTGTTGAAGCTCCGACTTCATAGTGACAGAGATTTCTTTTAACGAAAGCTAATGTCCCAGCTGTTGAAATATCTTTTCAACAAACGTTAATTCAATAATCGCTGGAACCTGGCCAAGGGTTTAACATTTATGTAATCGATCGCGAATCCTAGCAATAGTTCAGGGTAGGCTGGCAGCCGATTACACCGCGCTTTCACTAAGATTTGCTAGTTTAAGTGCTCATTGAAATACGCTGTCAAATCGAGATCGAAAAACTACAATTGATACAAATCTCAGTTGGTACTTTAATATTCTATTGTTATTGCTTTTATATTCTAGTATTAAAATTGCTATTTCATTACTATTTTTATGGGATTTGCGTGTTTTGTGAATTATGAAAAAAGTACCGATCCCCCTTTTTTGATTCGTCATTGTTACTGTTTACCCCCCAAACGAGTTTGGTTATAGTTAGGGCAGGGGGGTTTGGGGGGGCTGCAGCCCCCCCAACCACCTTAACTTTTTTATAAAAACAAAATAAATTTTTGTACTTTAACAGATCACCCTCGTTAATATGTAAAATAACTGATTACAGGTAGTATGCAGATTAACGAGTGTCTAGTCGGTAGGGTGCAGAATACCTAGGTAATTTCAAGATTACCTAGGTAATCTTAGAAATTGAAAAACATTTCGCTCTTTAACGGATCACCCTCGTTAATCTGCAAATTACCTAGGTTTTCCGTAAATTAACTGATTTCCGGACTTTAACTGTAACATAGATATTTTGTTTATTAAACTTATTCATCAGTGAAATTCAATTTGTTGAAAGTAATCTGTGTAGGTTTTTTAATTTTATGTCTTGTATGTGAAAGGGGAAATTTCGTGCACGAAATGCATGAGTTTTGCGGATAATTCTTAGCTTCAAGCAAAGAAGGGGGAGGGGTCTTTCTCGTAAAATGTTTTAACCTTAAAATTGGGTTTTGAATAAATTTTGGAACCTTTTGAGGACACCTTAGGAAGATAAGCTTCTACTGATTCAAGGGTAAAAACAGGATATAAACAAAACATAAACTGTTATCATAATTTCGGGGGGAGGGATTGAACCACTAACCCGAAACATATTATAGCCCTTGAACTGTTAAAGATATTCGATTTTTGATTCCAATATAAGTATAACAGCTAAATACATTAGGTACTTATTTCATTGAGACTATGTAACTTGGGATTTTTCTATTTATCAAAAAATTTTAGTTCAACATACATTCACCTTTAACAGCTCATAATTGAATAGTTAAATTTTTTGGTTGGTTCTACAATATGAAAATCAATGATTTCATATAGCCAACGTTGCTTATTGAACTAAAAGCTATAATGGTACTTACGATACGATAAGGTTGAGAGTTGGGACCTTCGATATCGGAATAAGAAATCCATTCAAAGTGTAGTTCTAAAAGAAAACTGTTAGTTAGAAAAGTGTTTAAAGGATCCGTTTAAATTAGAAATAGCTATTCCATTCTGTCTTTTCAGGTTTTTGAAGTAGAAAAATCCTCTAAATAAGAATGTATAAAAAGAAACATTGTACTCATATCAGAATTTACAAATTTATAGATTCCTGAAATTATTTTTTCTAAAGGACACAAATTTAATGAAGCAAGATGTTATTGAATATAATAAAATAATATTGAGAGATGAGCTGCGTATTTTAAATTTCCTGCGCCCCAGAAGAGCACGACATGGAAATTCCAAAAAATAGTAAGCAAAACGTTTAGATTGTTTTCCAAATAACTTTACTTTAAAAGGAGCAGAAGAAGGTCTACTTCAACTTCACCCGGAGTGGAAGGAATCCAGCCAAACAGAGAGGGTTCATTGAGTCTTTATTAATTTTGAATAAAACTTGCCAAAAATTCAAAACAAACTAATTTAAATTAACTTCCAAAATACAAATCAATAATAATATCATGTCACAATTTCACATCCTTTAAACAATATTGCCAAAAGCTATTCCTGTAATTTTTATAGTTCACTAGTAGACCGGCGAGTTGCAACAGATGGAGATAATAATTATGTAGGGATGTGAAGGGGAAGGTTTATAGGAAGTACCAAAATATTTTCAGTAAATATTTTGTTTAATAATTTAAAAAAAAGGATTTTACTTTTAGGACATCCCTCGTTGAATGCATATTTCACTGTAGTTAACTATTTTTTCCTTTTCTCGAAGAAAAACTGAGATTAAAGCCTATCTTCGATTAAATTCCAGAATATAAACTTTTACAAAAGGGACAATTAAATACATCACTTACTTTTGTTATCGAGTCCAGTTTGAACTACTTTGTCGTAGTAATGGATATTTATTGCTGTGAAAAATCCTAGCAGTTCACCAAACGCATCGATCAGTGCCGTGTCGCTGAAAAGAGGATGTTAAAAGTAAGGACATTGAATGCTATTTTACATACATTTCAAAAGGAGTGTCACGATAGTTGGAGAATCCTACACTGTAAAGAAGGTTGTCTTTTTACACTAAATTTTCTATTGTTTTAGAAGAAAATTTTCCGTATGCTTAGAAAACGTGCCTTTTCTGTGAATTTTTCCCACAAAGTGAATTTCTATTTAATAAAATCCCCACTAAACCAATAAATTTTAAAAACTACAAGTCAAAATTTTTCGAGATCATTTAGTTAAAAGGTGGCCAATCTTCTTTTAGTTAGATATGTAAATTTTAGCTTGGGTGACATCATAATGTCGTTCGGGATGATGAAATTTGTTATCATTATATTGATTGTTATGAAGACTGCATCTTGTAACTGATCCAAAAGAACTCTCAAGCTTATTCAAATAAGTGAAAGTTTCTCTCATTTGACGGAAAAGAAAAAAACAAATATGTATCCTCAGAGTATACGGAAATTTTTTACAGTGTATTTATATGCTTTGGTATTTATCCTGAAAAATTACCTTTTTTCTTAAGATTGTTTTCAAAAATACCAAAAAAAACATTTTTCTTGCTGATAACCTACTCAATGCATTTTAAGAATGACCATCTAAATTCCATTTGATGCATTTTAAATTTTAAATATCCATTCACCCCTTTTTTTTAGTTAAACAAGACTTAACTTTTAATTACTTTCTTCAGAAAATGGTTTAAAATATTAACTTACTAACTTAAATAACGCTTCCTCATATTACATTCAAAAACTATCATTTCAAACGGGTCTCTATTCTTGTCTTCTTTCAGCAGAAAAAGAACTTGTGCGTTTGAGTACTGGGCCAAAGACATTTGAATAGTATCAAGACAGCTAAGCAGGTCGGTTTCCGTTTGCTCATCCTCTGACAGCTAAAGATGAAAATTGAAAAAAAAATGTCAATATGGATGGTATATAGTACTACATAATTTCATTAATTACCAAGGTAAAAGAAACTTAATTAATAGTTTTGTTTTTTAATTAGTAATTTCTTAAATTTTGAATCAAATGATGCTATAATTTCAGAAAGTTTAAAACTAATGCACAAACAGGGTGTTTCAAAAGTCCGTTTCGCGGCTTTTATTTGGAACCAACTTATCCTAGGGCCACAGAAGTAAGGTATACCCCTAGGTAAGTGACCCTGGAGAATCCATTTAGATGAACTACAGCGCCCCTAGCGGCGAAATAAAAAAGTTTAAAAAACTATGGGGCTACCGCCCCCTGCTCGCTATCGCTCGCCAACCCCCGTTAACTGCTTGCGCAGAAATTTTCGCAATCCTCACAAAACCCAGCTCACTGCACTTACTTACTTTATAAAACATTCTTAAAGCAGGGGTAGTACTTCTCCGGGGTATTCTTTCAAAAATGACGGATATTTATTCAGTGGCGGAATTTTAACAGTTCCTCTATAGTAACATGAATTGGAGGATCGCCCTATAATTCCAATAAAATTAACAGCAGAGCAATGTAAATATTCTTTTACTATTTCCCCATCAAGGTAATGTTTTTTCACAGATTCATTAAGAAGCACTGAGACATCTCAGGAATAAATTTAACTTTCTTAAAATTTGTAATGATTTTTATCGATTGGCTGTGAAAAATGTAGTAATTATCGTAAACATCGAGAAAATTTAGAATTTTATCTTCATTAGAACAAACAAACGTCGAAGTTATATCAGTTTCATAGCAATGACACGAATGTCTAGACTTTTAACATTTTCGATTTTTATCTTTGTTTCTAAAATATTCACTCGTGTTATCTAGTTTTTTTTGCGTTTTGGCATTATGAAATAAAAAGTTACATTTTACTACCTTAAAAAACATACCTGCAAAAAGATATAAAAAATAATAATTATTGCAAAAAATAAATGCAAAAGTTCAAAATTTCCGAAAGCGAGTTTATATTTTATTGTAAATATAGTAATGATTAGGCTGTCACGTTGCCACTACGACAAATATAAATATAAAAATATCAATTTATTACTTAAAAATAAGATATAAATTAATTATACATTATTTTTAAATAGGGGAGAGTGTTGTACCTCTGGACAAAAATCACGTTTGGATTTTTCTAAGACAGGTAAAGTCACATTTTGACCATTTAAAGAGCCCAACCTACAGTCCTAACCTTTGTGAGTACAGAGATATTTTTTACTAGCCAAAATCTTGAAAATTGGATTTTTAACCCTTTAGTGCGCAGCTTATCATATATGCAAAGCGATGTATCCAAGCTAATTCTCCCCCTCCTTTTAAACTTAGATGCTCAAATGCGCGGTTTACCACATCTGTAAAGCAGTGTTTTTAAATGTATGGCATGAGTTTGCTAATTTATGGCTTTGCACTCAAGTAATAAGGCCAACAGTATTGAAAATTGCGGAAATCACAGATTACCGATTTCGGGCTAATTTGATTGCAATTAAAAGTTAGTAAAAGTGTTCAGATAGATGTGATAATTTTTCATATCAAAATTTGGACCTTTCTTGTCATATATTTGGCTTTGAATCTTCACAGTGAGTATTTCTGGATTCTCTAGGGCCGAATTAAACCACTTATCATATCTGCAAAGGTGCGCATTTAGGTTGCTTTTCACATTTCATTATTAGATTATTTGTCTCAATGTTTCAATGAATCTATATTATTTTTAAGGCAAATTTTACATGGTTTATGGGTTGTATCGTTGGAATAAATTATTGGATACCGATAATTGTTTTTTAAGGGTGGATAAGATTTTTTTCGTAAGAACTTTTAATTTGTTTCTTTCATAAAAAAGTTGGTTACTTAAAAATTTTAATTTTTTACCAAAACTTTTTTTACCAGTTACAGAGGACTGAATGAAACCTTCAGCCCCTCTGGATCCACCAGTGTAAGAATATATGTAGCTATTAACTAATTATCGCCCAGCCAGGGGACATATTTCTAGAACCCTAGAATAGCGTTCAATATGCACTTTTAAATGACCTTGGATTTATACCATGAGAATCAAACTTCACACGTGGCAAGACAAAACATTCCTTCAGAAGTTATGAGGTTTCTTTTCAGGTTGTTTGATTTTTTACATTTTTTTATCTTTTTTTATTCTGCTATAGCAATGATAGGGCAGCGTTTGTCTGAGTTTGGTTTTGTTTTGATGTTTTTTGTGTGTAAATAAGAGCAAATTGACTCTGGGTTGTTTATTGGGTTTATTTTTTATCAATGTAGCTATAATACTGCGTTATAACGTGGTTATTCTGAAAAATTAAAATTTTTAGTAAAATTACAGGTTGAAATGTAGATAAATAGCTGGGCGTTGGATCCACCTTTTTTCTGTACTGCTAACTGTTAGTGAACAGAATATTAGGAAAAATACAGGATTTTATATCCCTAAGTTCGCATTAAACACATTACAGTTTAGTTTTCTCAAAAAAAAATCAGATATACACTTGTTTCAAAATCCCTGAAAAATTGACCCTGACAGCCGAAAAAAGCCAGAACCCGATGTACAGACAGGTCTTAAGTCTAAAATTAAGTCTATATAAAGATAATAAGTGATTAAAAGCTTTAAACAAGTTGAAATAAGTATTTTCGTGCTTAAATAAAAAAGTTTCATTCTAACTCCATTGTTTTTAATAGTGTGTTCAAAATAGACCTAAATGCGCAGCTTTGCATATATGCAAAGACTAAATAATTTCCGATAATTAAAAAAATAATTAAGAGGGAATTTTTTTAGTATTTTTCCCAGTGTTTGGGGCTCATAAGTAATCAATAAAAAAATATTGACATTAATAGGAAAATGTGCGCACTAAAGGGTTAAACATTTATAATAACATGGAAAAATTTGTGTCCAAAGGTACAACAACCTGTTGTACCTATGGACAGACCCAGTTGTACCTGTGGACACCCTTAAAAAGGGAAATTTTAGTTGAAAAAAGCTAAGAACTAATATTTTTATTGATGCATTACCTTTTAATAACCTATTTCAAGCCTTTTAAAAATTGAAAATAGATTTTTTAAAGTAATGTAGTTTTAGATCGTAAATGATCATTAAAACGAAGTTGAATGATAAAAGTCTTGATTTTTTACCAAAAATACATAAATCACATGGGATTTTCAGATCGAAGTTTGAGGTAATAGTTTCATCAATCATGCTGATAGATCTGATCACTTCACTGATCCATAAAAACAATTCGATCGACACTTAGTTATGCAAGCATTTGGTGGTAATAACTTTCGCAAATCTTCTTCGCTGGAAATTTCAAGTTTTTTATAATCATCATACTTATAAATGCGATAGGGTGCTTAAGATTTTATACCATATTTTACATTAAATGCAAAGTAAAATCAAAAATTTAAAAAAGTAGTTTAAATCACAAAATATTTGATTTTTCATCTAAAAATCACTTGAAAATAATCGCCGACAAATAGATTACCATTTAGAATTAATTGAACATTTATTAAAATGTATTCAGTTAAATGAAACCTGATTCTAAAACGCCGATTAGCTACACCCACCCACAAGAACGTGTCCGTAGGTACAACACTTATGGTGTCCGAAGGTACAACATGAGGTGTTTTTGCATTCAAAGTTCTATAAAAGATAAAAGAATTGAGATCTGACGATTTCCAATATCAAAAATAAAAGTTAAAATCTTGGGGATTCCCCCCATGTATCCCATTTTATCATGTCATAATTAAAGGGGAAGAAAAGAGTTAATGAAGTGATGCACTAAAAAAAACTTTGAGCACCTAAAAACAGTAAATTTATTATATAAAATTTAAATAAAATTTTAAAAAGCTGATTTCACGTTAACAACTAGATAGCATCTGTTTACATTCAAAATCGACCACAAATTCAAATTAACATTTTTCCCCGAATTTTAAAATGAGGTGGCTGAAGGTACAACCGTCCGTAGGTACAACACTCTCCCCTATAATTAAAACCGTTTGAACAACAAAAATATAAATATTGTTAAAAATAACCAAAAATATATTTTTTAAATTCGTGTTACAGGGTGTTCCAAAAAAAGCCCCTAACTTTAAAAAATCATAAAAAATAAACTATTAGAGATAAAAATATGCCGTCCGCTGCATCTTTCTTCAAATGCCCGTAAATTTTTGTTCCCAAATTTTTGAAAAACCGTAGTTCTCACGTCAATTCATAGATGGAAGCACTGTTCCCTCGAGAAATTTAGGAAAAGTTATCCTCCAAATCCCTTTTACGTTCATCGTAGGGAAATCAAATTTGGGGATAGAATCGATTTCAGAATCGAACAATAATGAAGTACTTTGAAATCGAACCTTGGTTTCCAGTAGACAGGAAGGGATCTCAGCGAATTTTTCTTTTCGATTACAGGTCACGCGCTTTAGATTATTCTATTGTGGAGGGAAATGAATTAATAATGTTCTAGGGATCTGATAAAAATACTTTTTCACTACTTCATCATCTTTCCCGCAATAGAAACTACTTTTTGCGTGATAATTTGATAATTATATAATTGATTAAATGACTGGGACGTGCAAGAAAATTCTCAGGGTTCGTCTTCGTACGAAAGGGTCCGCAACTTTATCGGAGTCGTCGCAGTTTTACTGGGATCATTTCGCAACTTCACTGGAGAGGTCCGTAGCTTTATTGGATCGCTTCGCAACTTAAGCAGAGTGGGCCGTAACTTACCGGAAGTGAGCCGTAAGTCACCGGAAGTAATCCGCAACTTCACCGGAGTGGTCCGCAACTAATCGGAAGTGGTTCGTAAGTCACCGGACGTGGTACGCAACTAACCGGAAGTGGTTCGCAAGTCATCGGAAGTGGTCCGCAACTTCACCGGAGTGATCCGCAACATTACTGGATTGCTTCGCAACTTCACCGGAGTGGTCCGCAACTTACCGGAAGTGGATCGCAAGTCAACTGAAATGGTCCGCAAGTGACCCCTACTTACCGGTAAGTTGCGGACCACTTCCGGTGACTTACGAACCACTTCCGGTAAAGTTGCAGACCACTTCCGGTGACTTCCGACCACTTCCGGCGACTCGCGGACCACTTCCGGTGACTTACGAACGTAAGTTGTGGACAACTCCGGTAAAGTTGCAAAGCGATCCAGTAATGCCAAATTAATTGTCATGGAGGCATTCAGAATTACGATTGATTCAATTGTTAATGGTAGGTTCTCTCACAATTACAATTGAATTAATTGTCAATCGTCTCCTCCGCAATTGACGATTAAATCCATCGTTGTATACCAGATCCCCCCTCAAGAATAATATTAATTCATTTTCCCTACAATAGAATAATCTGCAATGCGCGTGATCTGAAAACGAAAAAAATTTCTCCGAGATCCTTCCTGTCTACTGGAAACCAAGGTTCGATTTCAAAGTACTTCATTGTCATTCGATTCTAGAATCGATTCAATCCCCAAATTTGATTTCCCTACGACGAACGAAAAAGGGATTTGGAGGATAACTTTCCCTAAATTTCTCCAGGGAACAGTGCTTCCATCTATGAATTGACGTGAGAACTACGGTTTTTCAAAAATTTGGGAACAAAAATTTACGGGCATTTGAAGAAAGATGCAGCGAACGGCATATTTTTATCTCTGATATTTTATTTTCTATGATTTTTTAAAGTTAGGGGCTTTTTTTGGAACACCCTGTATAAGGCACTGTATATTTGGACGGCCTTTTTTCAACTAAACTCTACTCTAATTTCCACGGCTCGGCGTTCCATTGGTTCCATCACTAAGCGCCGAGACTGCTACGTAATCACGAGACCTACAGCGCATGCGCCACTGGCCGTTTTGGCCGTCCAAATATACACTTCGGTGTTGTTTTATAAATAGAAAGATGATTATTTAATCTATTTGAATAATAAAAAACCAGTGAAATATGTTTTCAATTGTTTTAAAATTCATTGTTTCTTGCTTTGTAACTGCGACCTTATCCGAAATCTAAAAAAATGGAAATATTTTAAAATTGAGAATTTTTTTGAAAAATCGAAGGGCCTACTCGGAAAGAATCCGGACATTTTGATACCTTATACATGTCATTCGGTTCAGTAATTAAAAAGCCTTTCTCTGGAAACCGTTCACCAAAAACTTTTTTTTAGAATAGAGAGATAATTAAAAAACAGTAGGAGATAGAGCAAAAACTTCAGTGAGAGTATTGTTGCCAACGTTATGAAGAACTCTCACAAAAAAGTTAAATGAAAATAACTTGAATATTTGCTGAGATTTTTTGATTAAATTTTGCCTTTATTCAACTAAAAAAACACAAAACTACACAATACAACTGAAAAAATAGCAAATTTGCGAACTTTTTCTTTTTTGAGGTCTGAAAAAGTGCAATTTTCACATGCTAATATCTCCACAAATATTCAAGTTATTTTCAAGAAAATTTTTTCTTTGACTTCTTTATAACGTTGGCAACAATACTCTCATTGAGGTTTTTGCTCTATCTTCTATAGTTTTTAAATTAATTTTTTTATCTTTTATACCTTACTTCTATGACCCTAGGACACGTTGGTTCCAAATAAAAGCCGCGAAATGAACTTTTGAAACACCCTGTATAAATACCTTTATAAAACTGATTTCTGGAAATCCATTAAATCATAATTAAATTCTAAATTTATTATAATGATTTAATCTCATAGTAATATTCTGGGTTTTAATGTAAAACTATTTTTATATTAGAAAACTGGTGAACTTATATGGTTTTTCAAAAATACAGTTTTAAAAAGAAATTATTATGTTCCATGCAATTATATTTAAGAAATTTCTTAATGTTTATAGTTTCTTTAACCAAAAACTCCAATTAGAATATGCTTTCTAATTTATTTTGAGTGATAAAACCTTGAAAAAAATCCAAAATGCGTTATAATCAGATCTTATATCCAAAATATGATTTTAACTATTTCTGAAATATGAATTCATTTGTAAAACAAAAAAGGTGCTATTAAAAAGGAAGGATTTAAATATATTTTAAACTTAAGTCAAATTTATTCATTGTGTCATTTACAGGCGTAAGGTCAAATGACTATCTTTAAACTGGTTACTGTGGATTTAGTTTTCAGATACTGAAGGAATTTTTCCTCGCTCTATTTTTATACTTAAGATTATTTTGTTGCCTTGTTTTTTAAATAAAATATCCAAAACAACAAACAACTCCTTTAAGTTTAAAATTCTATAATAACATTAAAATTTATACTATCTAAAATGATAAATGCATAAAATCAATTGAATCGTCAGTTTGAAGAAGGGAATAAGTCCAAAAACCAAGTTTTGAGAAAATCGAAAAAAAACTGTATAAGTAATAGAATTTTCATTGTATAATCACCAAATTTTTTCTGGAAATTCACAACCCTATTTAGAAAACAGAGCAACCATCGAAACAAATATAAGTATATTCAAAAATATTTTACAGTCAAAATAAGTTGATGGACTTTTTCCCTTCTTCAACCTTATGAAATTTTTCTGATGAAAAAATCTTAAAAAACCCTTAAATTCACATTTAAATTATATTTCTCGTTAGTTTACACCACAAAAGGGCGAAATAAAAGGAATAAGACAAATAAAATTCAAAATTATAGTGAAACTGAGTTACTAGAGCAGTATCAATGGAGTGAGTGAATATGAATGGAGTTAAACATTCCCTGCATAAAAAAAGTTTGAAAAAATTTTAAATTAAAAGAAAAATTTCATTTTAACTTAGTTTACAGCTCAAAGAATAGGAAAAGAAAGACAAATTAACTTTAACTCCAAATTAACTTGAAAAATACAATGAATGGACATCGATTTCACAACTTCAAGGGGCGATATCTCCCTATAGAGGTTAGTTATTTTCCCCCTCTTTTCACCCATGTGTAGAGCAAAGCTTGGAGATTGTTTTGAGCACAAAAAGTAAATTTGTCATTTTTAGGACTTATTCCCTTCTTCAAACTGACGATTCAATTATATTACCTGAATAATACAATGGCGATTTTTTATTTTCAATAGTTTAAAAAGTACATTATAATCATCGAATAAATTACTACCATACTGTCATTTCCATTTACATTCCATCAATTTCTATAAAAATGTAATAAGTGGTTGAATTTCTAGAAATGAAGTTCATTCTTGAATTTAAAACGTTTTGGAATAAAAGTGAAATAAATGATAGAGGAAAACTGAATATTAATGGGAAAATAGTTTTAAAGATATCGAAGTTTTAGAAACCCAAAGTAAAAACAATTCAAAAAGGACTCACATGTAATTCCACTCCTCGATAGTTTATTTTCCTGAAGTCTCTCCTCGACATGATGCCTCTATTATGCAAAACAGCTTGCATTGCCACCTCCAAGAATCCGCAAATTAGGATAGAAACTCTTCGGTCATTTTCTTCCTTCATGGCTATTTTCTTCTTGAGAGGAACCACCGCGAAGACTTCTCAGAGACAACAGGTAGAAAGGAATGTTGCACTTTGGAGGAATAAACCAATCCCGGTACCGGTTAGTGTTGACAACTATTGCTTCCATTCCATGGCGAGATGAGAAGAGGACTTATAGCTTCTCTTTCGAAATTTAGCGCGTCGGGCAACCCCGAAAATAAGGGCAATTACTTTCCCTTTTCGGGTTGGCGACCTAAGGCTGAGCCATGGCAGTTATTTTCTAGGTTCGATAGCTTATTTTATACCTTTTGTTATCTTATGAAATGAAAGTTATGACCAGGCTCGTGCGGAATGAGTGGATATCTGAGAACAAGAAATTGTTTGGCGATTAGGATATTCGATACTGGATT
Source organism: Tetragnatha versicolor (assembly GCA_024610705.1). Lineage (NCBI taxonomy): Eukaryota > Metazoa > Arthropoda > Arachnida > Araneae > Tetragnathidae > Tetragnatha > Tetragnatha versicolor. The sequence goes on along the minus strand of JANDEH010000010.1, from coordinate 50,845,015 downwards.
TGATTTTTTAAAAATGATGTTATTTTAGGGCAGTGGCGGATCTACGGGGGGCTTTCGGGTTGAAGCCCCCCAAAAGGTCTAATATTTTACTAAATTAGTCAAAACGCAAAAAATCTATATCTGAAATTCGGATGAGGCGTACCAAAACGAGTTGAAAAAGTGCGGTTTTTGACTTAAATTTTCAAACATTTTCTGGGGGAGGACCCCCAGTTCCCCCCCTTTTAGTGGTTTCAGTAGGATAATTCACTACCTTTTCCGTATTACCATTAACAAGAAGATTCAATTGGATTATGAAAATTCTTAGCCCCCCAAAACCAAATACTGGATCCGCCACTGTTTTAGGGTGTTGAAGAATTTTATGTTGAGTGAGGAAATTAATAAATTGCTTCCTCATATTAGTTATATATCTCAGGTTTTTTTTAATCATGACTTATGACATAAAAATTGCTTTTCAGATACCCACTTAAAAATGTTATAAAACTAATTTTTATTTTATTTATAAAACCAAGTGTTGATTTAGTGCAACTTTTAAAAAAAATTCAAAGCCCTCTAATCTTACAAGAAAGACTTTTGAAAAGTTAAACATCTTAATTGGAAAACCTTTTTTTCTCATTTCATTGAGTTAATAACCAAGTCATTTTTTACATAACTAAGTCAATATTTGGAGGGCATATGAGTTTTCATTAGAAACTAAATAACTTCACTCTAAAAACGAACCTGTTCATTTAACAAAAAATCCTGCCAGCTATGCTGCCAAAAAAACCTTATATTTGTTTAAGGGAAATCCTGTTTTATTTATACAAAATCTGCAGTTAGACTACACAGAAATAGTGAAACAATCTGCATCGGTTACGTTTTATTTGCAGTCTAGCTACATATTCTGCTTAAATAGCTATAACAGAATTTTCCTGTACAAATCACAAACGGTTTACTAGTAGCATGGCTGACAGGATTTATTTTTTAAATCAACCAGTTAGCTTTTAGAGTGAAGCAAGCCCGTAGCCAGGAATTTTCCTTTGGTGGGGCCCCCACTTTTTCAGGGGGCAAGGGGGTTTTCAGAAGGTATCATAGGCGTAAGTTCAACTGTTTGACTAGGGGACAAAACCCATAAGAACATCAGGCCTAAGGAGCTGTTACAAGACTTTTGTTTGATAGGAGTTAGGTCATAAATTTTTCTAGTTTTACTTTTTCTGTTTTCTTAAGTTTTCCATTTTTAAACTTTAGAAATTTGAAGCTTAAAGCCCATTTTCAGATCCTTGGGTTAAAGTATAGAAGGAACTGCTCCCTGTAAGCCCCAGAATTGAAAAGGAAAACTCGAAAATCGAGTTTGATCACTCCATGTTTATCTTTAAATAGACATAAATTTATTAAGGGTTTCAACCTAACCTCCCTTTTCAGTCAGTGCTAGGGTATATAGAAGTTCATTTCGGTGGGTGCCTAAAAATACTTGTCAGCCCCTGCCATGCATATTTAATAGATGTAATGTAGTTGTTATACATTTTTGAGTTGAATTTTCGTCGTTTCTCGTGTGATCTGTCCTCGTATTTATATAAGAACAGTTTTTTGTTTATAATAATGGGTGATACAAGTATCAAAGGGGGGTCTGGGGGTCCTCCCCCATAAATTTTTCGGAAACTTGACCCGAAAAACAAGGTTTTAAACTGCTTTTAATACTTGGACACCAAAATTCGGATCTATATTTTTAAGTAGAATTTTGATTTTGATGAACTTGTCATTTTAAAAAAATGGCGAATAATAAAGATTTAAATACAAATGGGGGGTATGGGCACCCTCCCCCAGAAAAATTTTGAAAGTTTGACCCTAAAAACTGGGTTTTAAGTTAGCTAGAAGGAAATAAAGAAGAAGGGGGAAGCTGCCCCACCCTGCTCCCATGGCTGTGCTTGTGGATATAATTTGTGAAAAATTTCTAGGGGGGAAATGAAGATGCCAGGGGGGCTCAGCCCCCCCTGGCCCCCCCGTAGCTACGGGCCTGGAGTGAAGTTATACCATCAGGTGGATTGAATTTAAAAAAAAACAGTTCCTAATGAAAACTCCTGCCATCTATATATCGACTTGGTTATATGAAGAAATGACTTGGTTATTGACTCGATGAAATAAAAAAAACATTTTTTCTAATTACGTGTAGATCCCTGATTTCTAAGTTATCCAATCTCCATTAAAACCAACAGTTCATAAATTGAAAAAAATCCCCATATTATTTTTCTCTTCAAAAAATGAACCTACTTAATTGACCCATAAACATAAACGTGAAACAATGGGAAACTTCTACACCCTCTTTCTGGTATCAGGGATTAAAGGTGTCTCTGTGAGACAAAGCAAACAGTGTCAATCATGGGAAATCAAGCCAATTCGAAACCAATGGGGATAATGCGAAAACACAGCCAAGGCCGCAATGAGTCTCATCTAATGGCAATCTTTCTCTCAGGAGGATGTCCAAGACCAGTTGGGGCCCAATCTGGGGTGCCCTGGAATCCTTGAGATACCTGCCTGGCCCATCGCATTCCCACCCAGCCGATGTCCAGATAAAGGTTGAATGGTGAGTTAGTTACCATGTCCCAAGGACTAAAAGGGCAATGTCCCCTGCCGTATCTATATACCTTCGGGGACTGTGTGGAAATTCGAGAAAAATGGCCATTTTTTAATTGCGGAGCTGACATCTTTTGGTGGAATGGGGACGATGTCGAAAGGGTCCTCAAGATTAATAGTTCTGTTTTTCCCAAAAAGTTAGCTGATAAAGGGAATGTGCAATAAAATTGGTACGTGACTGTTTAGAGTAAAAAGATGGAGGCATTTCTTTGTGTGGTGGGCCCTTCATATCAGAGTTGCATGGAGTTGGGATTTGGTAACTTCGAGTTTTCCCACGATCACAAAATAGTTGCTGCAAAGATATGTTTATAACTAATTTGAGTTGAGTACCATAAATGAAGGAGATAACAAATGGAAATGAAAGGTGTTTTATCAATGGGGTATTTTTATTTGATTTCTATTGAATGAATTCCCTGAGTTCGAATAAAGCATAAATTTTTGCTTTGGAGCTCAAGATTCTCACACAGATACCACTTCCAGTTACCATTTTAAGATAAATGCATTAGTCAAATAAAAAAATGCATACATAAAATTGTTATTAAAATTATTACACACAAAGAAACGTGAAAATTCATCTTTCGATAAAACTAACTAATCCCAGAAATCTTTGGAAGTCACTTTTTTGTCACATTTTGAATGCAAATAAGTACGCAAAAGCCAATATTTCTAAGTGTGTTGTAAAACTGAACTAACTGAATAGTGGTTTCCCAACTCGAAAGAAATTAAAAGACCACTTTGCCTTCTTACTATCATTCACTCACCACCTTTATCCAGCTTATTTTTGTTTCTTAGAATCCTTTAGCTCTTTACCTTCTCTGCTTCTTAACATTCATTTGCTCTTGAGCCTCTCTCTGCTATTCAACACCCCTTTGCTTTTGATCCCATCCCATCTCCATCTTTTGCACTTGAATATCTTCCTGCTGTTTAGCATCCCTCAAATCTTCAACATCCCATTGCTCTTATGCATTTATAGTATTTGCTTTCGAGTATCACTTTGCTTTTTAGCATCCCTTTTCTCTCATATCTCTGCTTCTTAGCATATCTTTGGTCTTGAATCTTTTCATGCTAATAAGCAAGCACCCATAGACTCAAGAGCATCTATTGCTCTTTAGAATTTATTTTCTTTTGAACTTCTCTTAGTTCTTCAGCATTTTTGACGTTGATCACTTTTGATTCACTTTTAATAATAACTCTGCATGTCTCACTGTAAATTCTCTAATGGACCTAGCTTTTTTCTTTTGTTACAAGAAACTTATTTTTGGGCAACGCTTCTTTTTATTTAAGTATTCTAAAGGAAATGTAGTGCATACAATAACGACACAAAAGCTTAGCTTATGAAAAATTCAATATTATTATGTATCAAAATCATAATTATTTTCAAGTTGAAATGATAAATGATGGTCCCACAATTTAAAAATGATATTTTTCATTTGTTTTGCATGAGTAATTGCGTTTTTGTATCGATTAGCTCCAACTTGAGATGAATATAAGGGTGTATCGAAAAAAAAATTGGGTTTTGATGATGCATTACTGCGGAAAAGTTGTCTAAAGTGGCAATAAAGAGTACCTGTGATTTTTTTTTCAGAATTTTCGGATAATATCTTTAGGTGCCACATTGGCTCTGAAAATCCCCCATGTTATCCTATGGAGCGCGCAAGCCAAAAAGGCCGAAAATTGGTTTTTCGCCACTCATTTCTACTCTAATCACCGGAAGAATGTCTTCGCTCAAGTTATGAGTCCTATATGGGGCTTTCTACCCGAAAAAAACTTAAATAACAGCCTAAATCTCTATATTGCGTTTTTTGTGGGCTCAAATTTAGTCGAAAATCGTGTTTTTCCTCGTTTAAATTTGAGCCAACAATCAACAAAACACAGATATTTCGGCTGTTATTCAAATTTTGTCGGGTAGCATACATCATATAGGGTCCATAACTCGAGTGAAGACATTCGTCGAATGATTAGAGTAGGAATGAAGGGCAAAAAACCAATTTTCGGCCTTATTGGCTTGCGCGCTCCATAGGATAACATGGGGAACCTTCAGGGCCAAATCAGAGTAAATGATAAAAATTTATATATATGGTAGGTAACAGACAAAATTAAGTGATTTCTGAGGTTAAATTTCAATTTCACTTACAAAACTTTTACGACAAAAGATATCTTACAATACAAGTTAGGGGCCGTTCAAATATTACGTAAGCACTTTTTTGGTTATTTTTAACCCCCCCCCTCCCCCTTGTCAGCAAAGATAAGCAAACCTCCAACCCCCCCACTATAATTACGTAAGAAACTGCCGGACCCCCCCCCCCCCGAAATTTTGACATCCCTTTTAGTAAGTACTGTTTTTTTCTCCTTGAAAATTAGGTGACTTATTCAAGGAGCTGTCCTTTTTAAGGGTTCAAAAATGAGTCGAAACACTACTTTTCGGGGTTAAAATTTCAGAATGTTTGGGGGTCCCCAGAAAAAAGTGCTTATGTCAGATTTCCTACTTCAATTTTTTGTTAAGTTTATTTTTGGTTGAGTTTTGAAATTATTAATGCAAGGAACAAGATATTTTCGAAAATTAAGTATCTTACGTAAGCATCTTTCATATCCCCCTCCCCCCTAGTCAGGAAAAATAAGCAAAGAGCAAACCCCCTCCCCCCTTAGGTGCTTACGTAATATTTGAACGGCCCCTTATGAAATAATGTTAACTAAGAAACTTACATGACTAAAAAATTCGGAAAAACAGAAGTGTGATACGTAAATTCAAGCTTTCCCAATCTCTCATATTCCAAATAGTTTTTTTTATTTCCACGTAGGATTTTCCACGTAGACACCTCTCCCACGTAGACGTTTAATTAAAAAATGTTCTTAGATCCACACACACATCCTCATAAAACGTATTAGAGCAACGTTCGAAAAAAAAATTCCCAGACGTCTGTTCCAGTTTAAATTTTCTTTAACCGTCCAAAAAATGATTTTCACCACTTAAGCTTTCGAATCTGAACGATTTTTATCAATAAATATGGTTTTCCTAATTATTATGCACCGACTAATAAAGATCAAGAATGGAATCCGTTATTCATTACATCGTATATCACGGAACAGCTGATTTGTAGACCATTTAAACGAGCAACGAAACCCCAAATTCCAGAAATCAGATGGTCACATAACGGAGAAAAAAGAACGTAAAATACGAGGCAGAGTAAAAAAAGGTAGAGTATTTTTTACTGAAGGTCAAAATGGCGTTGCTGCCCACCGTTTCAACTGCCAGAGAGAAAGTTACTTTCATGCTAGGAGCAATCTATTGAGTGGTTTAATTGATTATATCCCTTTGCGTTGAGGTTCTATTCGAAAACAAACAATGGGAATAAGCATTAAGCATGAACATTAAGGTTTGAATTATTTGAATAAATGGGGCTAGTGTTTTTTTTGAAAAATAAACTTGTTTTTTAAGGGCACTTATCACATTTTTAAAGGTTAAAACACGTAAACGTGAAAATATACATACGTCACCAATGTCTTATTTGCCAAAGCTATACTATCAACACCTACATATAAATCTCACCCCTGCAAATAGTTTTTAATGGAATTTACCGAGGCATAAATATCAAGTTCAAACTTAAGGAACGAATATATGTATACTAATATGCATTTTTGCTACTGCTGTGATTGTTTCTTTTGAAGGAGATTGAGCGGTTTTTTGTAAACAATTCACTGTCGCCATTTAAAAAATTAGGGAAGAGATTTCAAGGTGAGTATCTTCCCTTACCGCCAAAAGGTTACTGGCCATCAGGAGGTCCAAGTCCATTTGGTTTAATCTTAACTCTTTTTCATTTGAGTCTTAGGCGCAATGAATGAATTTAAAATTTTTACCATCAATTATGATGTTTTTGTTATAAAGTTACAATATACATAAAAAAGTTTTTAATACAAATTAAAAAGAAAGAAATTGTTTATAATGGACTTTGATTGTTCGATTCTTGTTTACTTTTAGTATACTATATTCTTTTTAGGTCATTTCTATAAAAAAGAACGTTGGAATTAAGTACTTCTTTTGGAATATTTGCTTATGGTTTAAAGAGGTGTGTTTTAATTTTTTCAATGATCTAATTATTTAAAAAAATATGTGCATTGATTTGTTCAATTTTTTGTTATTTAGTCCATTCAGGTTTACCTTTTTTGTAGAGAAGGTTTACTTGACTATACATTGTTAATAAATTCATCTTTTTACTCTGAATTTTCCATCGTACTTTTGACGAAAATTTTCCATGTCTAGAAAACACCTTTTCCGTGAAATTTCTTTCAAAGAATTTAGATTTAGAATAATCACCACTAAAAGAATAAATTTCAAAACAATAGTGTATAAGTTAAAATTGATCATGGTCCACAGTCGTTTCATCTCGACAGGATGGACCAGAAGTGGCAAGAACATAATCAAGAAATTTATTTATATTTAAAGGTTATTGGAAAAATCTCCTGTGAGCTGTGATATATTGAGGGGAATGGGGGGTCTATAGCAAAATTACTACAAAGGGAATGGTAGGGTCCAAAATTTGGAAAAAGCACATCACGTAATTTATGGACGTCCTTCTTTATTAAGTACTAATAATGTAGGACACTACATTTTGGAAATGGGGAATAAGAGGGTGTTCATTTATTGGAACGGTAAACTGACATTTCTGGACTGGAAAAAGGCCTAACTCGTGAATCTTCGTGGTTTCAAGCTTAATAGATCTATTATGATGTAAACTAAGATAGGTGTAATTAATGGAGTTCCTATCGTAAAAGTGATAAAGGTAAATACATTAGATGGATTAGAGCTAGGGATTGTCGTTTTAGGGCATTTTGGGGTCATCTCGGGATTTCGAGATAAAATTCAACATCATCCCGGGATCCCGGGAAATCCCGAAAATTTAATTAGGGTCACTTGGGGTAAGTGGGACCCCTTTTTGGCCTAGTACATTTTTGGAGCTTTATAGAAAAAATTTGAAAGGGTTTATTTTGTACTTGTTGACTAATTTCGTTAAAGAGTCTACGGATAAACAAAAATTTATCAGTAGTTTCTAAAATAAAGCTTTACATTTTTCTTAACTGGTCTTTTTATCAAAAATGAGATGGGTGACCCACTAACCCCAAGAGATGGGGTAAGTGGGTCACCCCCTCTTTATTTATATTTAAAGCAAGGAAAACGTAAAACGAAGTAAGTGGGTCTTACTTGATAAAGTACAGAAATTTTCACCACAAAATATTTTATTGTAACTGTATCCATAAGTGAGAAATATACTCACATCAAAATCAATATGACAAGGTAAGAATAGAATGAAAAGCAAAATAAGTATTTTAAAGAATGTTTTGAAAGACCAAAGGGTATTATATTTTACTTTAGCATATAAAATAGTGTTGAAAACACATAATAAGGTTGATTAAGATTTATTTTGGCACTTTAATACACATTGTAAGATAAAAAAGAAATCGGACACACTAAATGAGAACGAACACTATTGATGAGATATTTCACTTTACACACCATAACTTAAATTAAAACGCAAATTTGATATAAAATGTCGATCAAACTATTTATAAATTTTAATGAATTCTGAAGTGGTGAGTAAAAGGTCTTGCTACTATAAATCGAAATTTTCTGAAAATATTGGGGGAAGTTGTCCCTATAACCCCCTGAAATCGGCCCATGTCTTCAGTAATAGTTCCTATATCATAAGGGGCCCTCTAGAACCACTTACATCATAATAAGGGGTCTCACTTGCTAAATAAAGAGGGGTCCCACTTACCCCACACTGAGGGGTCCCACTTACCCCAACCATGCTAAAACTATGGGGTAAGTGGGACCCCCCTGTTAAACACTTCAAAATTGAAAATTTTGAAAAATTTCAAATTGTCGTATGTATTTTAGGTCAAAATCTGCAAAACAGTTCAATAAACATTAAAATGTAATGAAAACTTACCTGGAAATACTTCTTTGAAAAATACGTCTTGAACTCACCAAAAAATCCATTCTGGGAATCTATTTTAAATTAGTTCTATAATCTTAAAAATAAATTAAACAAATCTCAAATATATGTAAAACTCAATGTTGTGACAAGCTGTAACATAATCAATGCGAGTAAGTGTGAAATTTCCTGTACATGTTATAGTTTTAGGGGGGTGACCCACTTACCCCAGTGACCCACTTACCCCAGTGACCCACTTACCCCAAGTAACCCTAATACCAGAATTTCAAGAAAAAAAATTTTTTTGGCTGTAAAATCAAAACTTGAAATTATAGGAAGAAATTATTAATTTTTAATGCTACAATTTTTCAGTTCTAGACTTTAAAATTTCTTAAAAGATATTAAAATATTTTTTGCGATTTTATAGTCACTCATTATAATAATGCATACATATATATCCCATAAAACCTTATGAAATGACACGAACTTAATATTTTAAATTTGTTTTAAAAATACTGAAGTTAAAAGTGTAGCTTACCATAAAAATGCTTTTAAATTCCCTTATAGATATGTATTGCAAGGCTTGGCTTCTCAATGGAATGAATGTTTTTTTTAAATGTCGGAGCAAACCACTCGTGGAACCTCCTTTACATTTAAGAATCTAAGAACACTTTTTGCATTTTACTTAAGAGTTCGGTATTTTTATGAAGTGCTCCCATGCAAATGTACTAGCTTCATCTATGCCATAATACAAAATCAGATTATTCTCTTCCCGATATTCCAAACGTATAATCTCTTTAAAAGCTGACGACTTATTGAGATCACGAGTAGGGGAGAGTGGGGCTCATTCGCACAAAAAGTAGTGCATTTTGGCATATTTCTCTGGATCTAGATGAGATATTGAAACAAACTCGAATTCAAATGAAAGGTGAGACATTTCTTGATATTTTAGAAGGATAATTGGTTGCATTCATCTAGAATTTCTAAGCCTTATAATCAATCTAAAAAACTAGAAATTTCGTGCGAATGTGCCCCATGGGTGGGGCAGTTTTGCACACGTGTGGGGCACATTCGTAACAAAATTAAACAATAATTATTTTTACAAACTAAAAAGTTTATTGAACTTTAAGTAAGGATAATTAAACGAAATATTTGGCACTTTTACATGTTTTTCCTCTAAATTGAAGATTTTTTTACAAAAAGAAAACAGCTTCAGAAAATATTGAACATCTAAGTTTTTGATGAGGAAAACAATTGTAATAATGAAGAGTATATTGCACATTGACATACTTCACATAATATAATTAGTTAGAAAAAGTTCAACTAATATTTTAACTGTCAGGTTTTATTCGAAAAGAAAAGTAAACCAACAACTCGCTTATTAACACCTGAAACTGACGGTTGGGGAACTTTTAATACGATATTATCTTTTTGTATGAATGCTGAATCATTACTTACTGGGAAAATAAAAGTTTCGCCATTAATTTTAAAGTTTTTAAAGTTTTTCATCATTAATTTTAAGTAAGCACCATTCAATCCCAAATTTTCTATTTGACCATGACCAACATAACAATATTTTCTTTTTAGTTGCTAATTCTACTAGAATAAAATCACTTAAGTCCAAGTCAATTGATATTAAACAATTATCAGGGACATTTATTTCTTCAATGTTTAAATCTGGGTCTAAATTCCTTAAAACTGAAGCTTTCTTTAAGATGTTATTTTCTATTATCACCAAATTTTTAAACAATAAGGAAGTTGCATGCGTCAGATTTTCAAAAACAAACAAGTGTTCCGTATGGTTTTTTGTATGGTAAAATTAAATATCTAGTCAATTTTTCAAAAAAAATGTACATGTAATTAAATATTTTAATTTAAAAGTTCAGAAAAAACACGTGACTGAAAACGTTTATTGTTTAAAGATATCAACAATCATACCATCAACTCCATTGCTTTCCAACAATGTTTATCGTATGATGACGTTAACATACGATGATCCCAGACTCTTGGCGTTTTCACGCGCTTTTAAAAAGTGGATTTTTGTTAATTTGTTTGGCAATCAGAAAATTTCTCGATCGGCCTCAAATTTTGGGTAGTTGCTTATTTTTGCAAGCAGGCAACTTCCCCATTACAATAAAAACAATTAAACTTCAAGATATTAATATACTGCACTTATAAACATATAAATCACTTTCATAATCAAAAATGGGAATGATGAGGCACATTCGCACTGTCCGAATCTGCCCCATCTTTTGGTGTACGAATGTGCCCCATCTACCAGTTCAAGCTTACCACGTCCCAACAAGATATTTATAATTAAAGCAGGGAAATAAAACCTTTCTAGAAACTTTCTTTAGTAGTGCCTCTACTGAATAAAATGCCGAATGTCCCCTTGAGAGTTATTTTTGATTGATATTTTACACCAATTAAAATGACAAGAAAATTTACTTTGCTGCTTCTAACGCTAGCAAATTTCTAGTACGTATACAAAAAAATGGCTCAGGGCTTTGAAAATTCATGCAGGAGGTGGTAGTCATGCTTCCATCCACTGGTATTTTTTTCAGATTTTTAAATTGATAATTACTAGGGGAAATGCCGTCTGTCCTAATGTGCCCCATGTGCGAAATAGCCCCACTCTCCCCTACTGTATTCATTCGGAAATAAGGTTCAAACTATCCTCATAAATAACACAGGCCTGCGATGAAAAAAGTACAAGATAAGTAAGAGCTAAACTTGATGTATTTTTCGGTGCTGATTTCAGAAAAAATAATAAAAAATCAGATTTTTAAATTGATAATTACTAGGGGAAATGCCGTCTGTCCGAATGTGCCCCATGTGCGAAATAGCCCCACTCTCCCCTACTGTATTCATTCGGAAATAAGGTTCAAACTATCCTCATAAATAACACAGGCCTGCGATGAAAAAAGTACAAGATAAGTAAGAGCTAAACTTGATGTATTTTTCGGTGCTGATTTCAGAAAAAATAATAAAAAAATTCAATCACATCAAGTATTTTTTTTGAAAAATTCAATTCTAGGATTTTCATGAAAATTACCCTTTTCACGTTGAATTTCTTTCCTGCTTGCATGACCATTATTCTACATGGTGAAAACTACAGAATTCAGAATACCACTCTGTGATACCTCCCTGTTGTTATCCCTCCATCCCCGTCGAATTCTCTCAACAATTAGCGTCGCGCGGAGTCATTTATAGTGTCATGGGCACGCTAATAAAGTGACAAGTGGAAACTCCATCAAAAAACAATTATAACAGCTACTTTTCTTGTGAATTGTGATACAAAGTTTCAAGTTCAAGACGTTTTTATAATTTGTCAGATGATTTTTGTTACATACGTATCGAAATAGCGGTATTACAAATTGCATGAGTAGCATTATATACAGAGTAAGTAAGACAAGCTTATCTTCTGTATTTCGCTCGGAAACTTGGAGAACAGGACAAATCAAGGGCTTATCATAAAGTTTGTGTGCAGGGTATCAATGATCTATGGTTTTAGCTCAAAGGAAAGAAGACTGCTGATTTGGAACTCTCCTATGCCATAGAGGGAGCCGAAAAACCATTTAGATGATTGTTGCTTCTATACAAATGCAATGTCCGTGGGTATAAAAGCAAAATTCAAAGGATAATCCCTCATCCTGATAGTATTCCATCGGCCATACGTCCAGTTTCTCATGAACCTGATGTTTCAGTGTTTTTTTTCTCCAACTGACTAGCAAATCATCTCTTCCGGTCACCTGTAGGACTCTTCGATGCATTTAAAAGAAAACTATGAAAACCTCACAATCTTCTTCACTATAATAAAGTATACCAAACACTGTTGGACCATTTGCTGTGATTTGAAAATTACCTCCATGCTTTTTGGTCAGCAAGAATGGTCACTTAACATCAGGGTTGGCAAAACCCCCGGTTTTTTTGAAAAAACCCAAGTGGGTTGGGTTTTTCGGGTTTTTTCAATAAAACCCTGAAAAAACCCATATAAAACTGGGTTTTTTCGGAAAAAGTGTGGGTTTTTTTCAAAATTAAGGTGTTTTTTCCTATAAAGTAAGTGGGTTTTTTCAAATTTTAGTGAGTTCTTTCTATGTTAAATGTGTTCCGTCAAAATAATGTAAGTTTTCCAGAGTTAAGTGGGTTTTTTCAAAGTTTTAATACTTTGAAAAAAAAACCACTGAAATTGTAAAAACACCCCTTATTTACTGAAACCTGGTTTAAATTTAAAAAAACCCACTAAAATTTAAAAAAATATCCTAAACTTTGAAAAAAAAATTTAATATTGAAAGAAATCTATTTAACTTTGAAAAAACCCACAATTTAAAAAATATCCTTAACTTTGAAAAACCCCTTCAATATTGAAAGAAATCTTTTTAACTTTTAAAAAATTTCAGTGGGTTTTTCAAAATCTTTTTATTTTTTATATCTAGTTTGAACTTTAAACGTCCTAAATTTTGAAGAAAAAAACCCATTCAATAATAAAAAAACCCACTGAATAATAAAAGAACCTCTTCAACTTTAAAAAAAACTCCCTGAAATTGAAAAAACATCATTTATTTTTAAAACCTAGTTTATATTTTGAAAAAACCCATCAAAATTTTAAAATTATCCTAAACTTTGAAAAAACAAACATATGAAATTTTGAAGATATTGCCAAAATCTTGATTTTTCTTGAAAAAACCCAAAAATGGGTCCAAAATGTGGGTTTTTTCACATGGTTTTTTTTGAAAAAACCCATTGGGTCCAACCCATTTGGGTCCAATCCAGCCAACCCTGCTTAACATAGGGTCAAAAATAACGTCTAAAATGACCGAATCTTGAGCCAAGCACTAGGAATGTGATTCGAAAGAGCCAAATTAAGCAAAATAAGTATTTTTACACCTCTATATATAAAATTTGGTGTTACAAACATAGTACGATCAAAATTTTTCGCGATAATTACCTTTAAAATAGGATTTTAGCAAAAATATTCAAATCGATAATACAAAAAATCCTGATGTGATGTGATTTAGGAAAATGGTGGTCATTTTCGAAATCAGCATACCAAATAATATTTTTTTAATTACGTCGAGGAATGGGTCGCATTGACCATTTCCATTCTTGCAGCCCAATAAAAAACTAGCCTTTGAAGTGTAGTTGTCAAGAGGTTAAAATTTGAAAATTATGTTGGCCAGAAAAGCGCTACTTGTCAGGTGCTTAAAATTCATTACGTCTTCAAAGGAACACAGAGGGCATCCAGGTTTGTTTTTTACACCAATAAGGAACTTGCATGTGTCAGATTTTCATAAACATTCAAGTGTTCCGTAAGGTTTTTTGCATAGTAAATTGAAATATTTATTCTGTTTTTCAAAAAGTGTACAAGTAATTAAATATTTTAATTTAAAAATCGAGAAAAAAAAACACGTGACTGAAAACGCGAAGTGTGTTTGCATGCATAGTGACGTAGAATTCCGCCAAGCCAAATTGCAATTAAAATTGAATTTCTATGTTTTAGTTGATGATTTCTTTTTTCTGAAGTGTCCGATATGGGTGTTTTAATAAATATTTACCTTCTAGACACTTCTGGTGACGGTTAAAAATCCAAGGCAAACATTTCAGGCGAAGTCAATGTATTGTGACGTCACTGTGCATGCAATTAAGCGTTTTCAGGCGTTTCGAAAAAGACGAATTTTGATAATTTTTTTTGCAATCGAAAAATTTCTCAATCGGCCTCAAATTTTGTGTAGAGGCTTATTTTTGCGTGAAGAATAGATTAAAAAAATAAAAAAAATCATACAAGTTCCTTATTCGGTGAAGGTGTCCTTGGTAGAGATGTAAAGGCAGGAAAAAACCGGGTTTATTCCCGGGAATAAACCCGGTTTTTTGGGATGGGAATTTTGAATATTCCCGTTTCGAGATTTTGGAGTGAAATTTTGGGAATTTTGATTCTTTAGCGTTTTGTAAAAGGTAAGTGATTTCAAGTATTTTTCATATGCCATAATACTATAATTTGTATAATTTTAGGGTTAATTTTAATTCTAAGACTTGGATTTCGGTTTAAGCTAAAAACAGAAATAAGCGATATAATATTATAAACCTCCTGAAATAATCTAAATAGTTTATAGAAAGAACTATCAATTACTAGTGTTTAATCATGTTTAAAATTGTCTTAAACTCCTCAAAAGTCCTAGAAAATGAAAACTGATGGTGAAATATCGTTGTGTTTGTTTACGGTCAAAATTCCCAATATTCCCCTAAAATTCCCGGTTTATTCCCAAAAATCCCGGGTTTTTTCCCGCCTCCTAAAAAATGTGGGAATTTTACATCTCTAGCCTTGGAGATAGTCATGCCCGCCGATGATTCGAAAATTTGCGGAGAAAACCTGCCTAGGGCAGGGGTCAGCAACCTTTTGAAACGGAAGAGCCAAAAGTTACAACTTACAAAATTTCCCAGTTTTCAAAGAGCCAGAGATTTTTTTGTTTCAATTTTATATAGTATATCTGCTTACATATTTGGTTTTAGATCGGGAGGGAGATTTTAGTTGGAGAGATTGACCCAACATTTTTTCTGAGGTACCTCCTTTCGGGTACTTTTTTACATCAAAATTTAGATGACTTACGTACACATTGTAAATTAATTTTAGTGAACTTAATTTCCAAATTTTGTATGAACGATGTGAATTCTCGGAAAAATAAGAGGGTCTGGGGGCCTCCCCCAGAAAAAAATTTTGGATATTTCCCCTTCAAAATCGCGTGTTAGCTCATTTTTGCCTCTTTCGGTTGCACCCTAAGATCACCTCTCATTATTTAAGTAGCAGAATTTTCAAGGAAAAATAGTATTAGTTATACCTAATAAAAAGCAAAATTTCGAGGGAGGTGATCCCACTTCAGAAAATTTTTGAAAATTTGCCCCTAAAAATAGTGTTTTAATTAGTTTTTAGAACTTCTATAACCAAATAAGGATCACTCCTTATAAGTCACAGAATTTTCAAGGAAAATCAGCACATATTCTAAAACTTTTAGAAGTGTTAAGGAGTTCTCCCTCAGAAATTATATGGAATTCTTATCCTTAAAAATAGAGTTTTGATTTTGTCTCCTCTTGAGGACTTAAAAATAAATATTCTGATTTTTTTAAAGTTTTGATTAGTAAATTATTAATTTTTTCTTATGGAACTGGAGAGCCGCAACTTTATATCGAAAGAGCCGCAGGTTGCCGACCCCTGGCCTAGTAGTCCACTGAAAATAGCGAAAAAAAGGGCCGAACCTCGGACAAATTGCAATAAAAGGTTTCTCAACGATTTTCACTTAGGAATGACCTCAATAATAACATACTAAAAATCGGCCAAAATCGGTAGGGGGGAAGTTTAATTTTTTTTTAATTTTTTAAAAATGGCCGAAATTTTTTTTTAAAAAAACCTAAAACAATAATATAGACATGTGATACATGTTTATAGGTTACTTTTGAGTTTTGAAACCGAATATTGCCTTTAGTTTTGAAAAAAAATTGAAATTTCAATTTTTAAAATTAATTTGAAAAATGAGCTATATGAAAAAATTAAAACACCCCTAAAAACCTAACAAAAACATCAAAAGAAATAAATCTAAAGGTTTTCATTTAGAAATGACCTAAATATTAACATACTAAAATTTAAAAATTTTACGAGTTAAAGAAGTTAAATTTTTTTTCAAATTTCTATTTTTTTTTGCGAAAAATGCATTTTTTTTTTCAAATTCGTGCCAAAAACTTTAAAGACTTTTGAAAAGGTCATTTTTCGGTGGATATTGTCCACAGATAGTTATACAGGGTGTATCTGAAATGGTGCAACAAACTTTCAGGGATGATAGTACTCATCAAGACGAACAAGAATCGGTATAGAAAGGGGGGTCGCAAATGAATTTTAAGGGGTGAAACCCCGGGGTGAAAATCAGCCAAAAAACTTGCATATTTGTGCAGGAAGAGACACAATGGTTCGATTCCAGTAGTTATTTTCTAAAACAACTTCAAATATTACTAAGCTAGTTTTCCCACCAGTAGCACTTTTGCATTCGACAGGAAAAAAAACTTCGCCAATCCGTGATCGCCAAATACTTTTTGTGATTCTTACAGAAACTCAAATTTCTATGTAGCCTACTATTAATGATTAAATGATAGCTTAGTTGGTAGCGTAACAATCTTGCAACCGTAAGATTGCGAGTTCTGTCCTACTGTGTGAAGTTGTTCATTTTTAAATAAAAAATTTTTTTTTAAAAGATATATCTTGAAAGACATTGCAACATGTTTTAAAATATTAAGATTTCATTTGGTCCTATTTAAATAAAAACTTTTTTAGCTATACAAAATAAGTTTTTTTAATAGAAACATATTTATTAATTAATATCATACCTTTAAAAGTAAAATACTAACATAAAATGTAGAATTAATTAAAGATCCCCGCATTTTTAATACATTAGTACTGTTTTGAAATTCAGGACAATGCACTGCTTGTAAAGTTAAAAACGTCCTTTAAGCCATAGTCGGTGTAGGAAGCACTCCCTTCTCCAGCTGTGCAATTGCCCGCAGTTTCACACCTGAGGGTTAGTTATAGGCCTGGATGGAACAAACGTAGCACTCGCCCAAACCTTTCGGGTTTTGTAGCTAACTCCGATAAGCAGTGCATGAGTATTGCTATAGAGCTAGCTGCTGTGACACCGTAGGGATTCATAGCGATAATAAACAAGAGAAAATTATTTTAAAAGTGGTAGATTGCCGCTGAGCCATCCAGCTGGCTCGTTTTTTAAAATGAAGAAATTCAGCATTTTGAAGATAGTGCCTACAGTCTAAATAAGAATTGAATAAAGAAATTGATTTGTACAAGAAATTTGGGGAAGTGGGGAAAGATTAACAGACTGACGGCCAAACGAAATCGAATAATTTTGATTGAATAGTTTATGACATGATAGAGTGATTGGAAAAGCCATGGTTTGTAAGGTAGGAGGAAGAAGGAATTATGAGAAAAACTGATAGCTGAAGTTTTAAAGGAAAAATAAATTTCAACACAAAAATTGGGGGAGGGGGTGAAACATCACTAAAATAGTACTAATTTTACTAGAAACTAGTTTTAACTAAGTCACCACTCTGTTAATTAATTTTAAATGACTTTGTCTGTGTACTGAGGATGGCTTGTACAATCCGTTGTTGTTGTACAAAATTGTTTTAAGCTCATAGATTAAACAGTGTGTCTGTCCTCCAAGGCGGATGTCGTGACCCCTTAAGGAAAATGCCCATATACAGTGTAACCCATTTATTCCCGTTTTCGCCCCCCTCCCTTCCTCTGGTGGCCACCCGTAGTACATGCCAAGAACCTCCCATCCCCCTATAGTTTTCACGTAATAATTCATATATACGGGTTTCAATTAGTTATTGCAATCAGAAAATTTAAAAATTAATTCGGCTTAATTTGTCTCATCTTAATAATTAATTTGACTAATTTCAATAATTAATTTGGCTTAATTTTGTCGTATTGACTACCAGACGAAACCCTAAGCTTCATAAACTACCCTCCCCTCCTTAACACAGGAATACTAAAATGTCCGAGCTCGCACCCCATCTCGACCGTGTATTTCTCGAACTTGTAATTTTCTTAGTTTTGTCTTGTCATGAGAATAACAGTTATAATTATGTAGTCACATCTAGAATAAGAGAATTTAAGTATAAAACTGTTTAAAATGCTTGGGTTTTTAAACTCTTTTTTAATTAATACAAATGTTTCATACAAAATTAAAGTCATCATTACATTTTCTTAAAGGGTGTTTCACAATGAGCTCCCTAGTTTTAATGACTAATAAAAAATAGACAAAACAAGATAAAAATACCCCGTGATCTGTAATGTACTTCATTTAGACCAAAGAAATTCTTAACACAATTTTTTTAAATCGGTCGATCAAGAAAAATTAATATATGGCCACAAGATTTTGTGAAACAAAGGAAAAGCAGTCCTTGAAATCCTTATCATACATTGTAGAGAAATTAAATTTACGGAAGAATCGATTTCTGAATCGTCTTTCAAAATATATCTTTTAAAAAAATTATATGGATTTAAAAATGAAAACCTTCACACAGTAGGACAGAACTCGCAATCTTACTATTGCAAGAGTGTTACGCTACCAACTAAGCTATCATTTAATCATTTACAGTACTACTATATAGAAATTTGAGTTTCAGTAAGAAATACCAAAAAGTATTTGGCGATCACGGATTGGCGAAGTTTTTTTCCTGTCGAATCCAAAAGTGTTACTGGTGGGAAAACTAGCTTAGTAGTATTTGAAGTTGTTATACAAAATAACTACTGGAATCGAACCATTGTGTCTCTTCCTGCACAAATATGCAAGTTTTTTGGCTGATTTTCACCCCGGGGTTTCACCCCTTTAAACTCATTTGCGACCCCCTTTCTATACCAATCCTTGTTCGTCTTGATGAGTACTATCATCCCTGAAAGTTTGTTGCACCATTTCAGATACACCCTGTATAATGGAAAACCGGTGGAATTGACCCTCAATGAATTAGTTAATTTATTTATTTAAAATTTTGAAGTTGGTAAAATGTAGTAAAAAGTAAAAAAAAGGTAATACTTTGCCATATTTACACCAGAATTTAAAATAATTAACTAATTCATTGAGGGTCAATTCCACCGGTTTTCCATTATATAACTATCTGTGGACAATATCCACCGAAAAATGACCTTTTCAAAAGTCTTTAAAGTTTTTGGCACGAATTTGAAAAAAAAATGCATTTTTCGCAAAAAAAAATAGAAATTTGAAAAAAAATTTAACTTCTTTAACTCGTAAAATTTTTAAATTTTAGTATGTTAATTTTAGGTCATTTCTAAATGAAAACCGTTGGATTTATTTCTTTTGATGTTTTTGTTAGGTTTTTAGGGGTGTTTTAATTTTTTCATATAGCTCATTTTTCAAATTAATTTTAAAAATTGAAATTTCAATTTTTTTTCAAAACTAAAGGCAATATTCGGTTTCAAAACTCAAAAGTAACCTATAAATATGTATCACATGTCTATATTATTGTTTTGGGTTTTTTTTTAAAAAAATTTTCGGCCATTTTTAAAAAATTAAAAAAAAATTAAACTTCCCCCCGACCGATTTTGGCCGATTTTTAGTATGTTATTATTGAGGTCATTCCTAAGTGAAAACCGTTGAGAAACCTTTTATTGCAATTTGTCCGAGGTTCAACTCTATTTTCAGTGGACTATAGGGAGATTCATTGGAATATGGTTGGAGAGCAGGATCTCCCAGGCTTTATCTTTGGCATTGACCTCCTGCGTTCTGCGTAAAAGCCTTTTTGTATGCCTTGCAATGGTGGAAAATGCATGATAGGAAGGAGAACCGTAAGTAGGCTGAGGAAGACTACAGCCACGTTAACCAACTTGTCCACTCTCTCTTTGCCAGGGATGTCACAGTGGCTAGGCAACCACTGAAAGAAAAGAGACCAGCCAGCACAAATAAGTTTAGATATTTCCTTTCTAGCCATCTCTACTCTTGCTGAATCACTATCGTGAAGTGAGCAGAGGGAGAGAATTGCTGACTGTGAGTCAACGAGGTATACTGCATGTCTGTATGTAGTGATTAAGTTTGATAAGTGTGATGTTGCTTGTCTAATGGCCTCTATTTCAGCATCAAAATTGGAAGCTCCCAAACCGACTGCACAGGAGCCCTCAAAGTGGTTCTCACAGTAAAAACCAGCACCAGCAGAGGAATTCTCAAGGACAGAACCATCTATATAAATATGTAGTCAGGTATCAGTTGGATATCTAGTTGCGATGGTTTCCAGGGCGTGAGCGCGAAGAATAGCAGTAGGGGTAACACTGGCAGTCGATTGAAAGGTTTGAAGCCGGAAGACAGGTAGAAGGGGGAAAACTTCCTTTAAGAAGGCGAGAACCAAAGCATGGCGAGAACCAAAGGCTGGGCTGGCGAGAACCAAAAAGAATATCATATTTGCCTAGAAGTTCTTCAGATTTAGAAATGAAAGAGTGGTGGGTTTTTAACCTCTGTGTAACAGATGAATAGTCTTGCCAGTGATTGGTCGGGAGTCTTTTACATTTCTCATACAGCTTGAGAAGTTGTTTCTTTCTTCTAACTTTCATGGGTTCCAGACCAGTCTGGATCTCAAGTGCAGTAACAGGCGTGGAGCAGGCTGCTGAGGTGAAGATTTGGTCATTCATCAAATTATATGAAATTCACTTAAAACCTCTTTTGTATTTTTCAAAAAGTTAAATTTCGCAGGCCTGTGTAGTTATTCATCACATAAATAAATATTATATGAGTTTCTAACATATCTGTTAGAATTACGATCAATGCTTTGTGTTTGAAAATGGCCTCGTGCTGGGAGTTATTACGATTTTTATCAAGTATCACTAACATACTAAAGAATAAAAATCGTTGATGAGTATCCAAGTTTCACCATTTATGTCAACATGCGAACATTGTATGTATTATACAAATCGGCAAGTTCAGTCGGCTGCAAAAAAATCGAAACAGAGACGATTGTGAATGATTGGTAGGGGTTAGAAGGATACTGTAAACGGCAATTTTCATAATTTAATGTCCTCTTTGAAACAAGCTATAATTTAAGTCCTTAAGGGGCCGTCTACATATTAAAAGAAGCACCAACTTTCGTTTTTCCTATGGGTGGCATCAAAGATTATTCCCAATTCTGAAAGAGCACCCCCTAAAACCCCCAAAAACCAAGTTTCGTGTTGTTTGGCCCACAAACAAAGCCAGGAGTGGGGGTTGAAGTTCGTTGAATTTACGTTGAAATCTCGTTTTTCATAGATTTTGATCCTTACAACCGTTAACCCCGCGCACACTGTAGGAAATTTCAATTAGAAAAATTAGCGCCAATCTCTTACCGCCAAAGACATACAGCTTATGAAAATTACGGTAACCTTACGGTAACCATAAAAATTGTTAGACACATTTATTATTAAAACCTTGCTGAATGTAGCCGTGTGGCATAACGGTTAGTGTGCCTGTTCGCTAAGATATATCATCAAGTTCGAATCGCACACCTAACGTGAGCTTTATTTGCTTGTAGAAGTTTGAAGATGCCTTGAATTTAATCTACTAAAAATGTTTTTATATTTTTACAATATTCATTTCAGTAAAAGACAAAATCAACCGATTTTTTGTGAGCATGTAATATGTATTTTTTAATTTTGATATATTTTTAATTAAAAATTTAGTTACCTTTGTAAAGTAATTTAAGAAATTAAATAACTTTACATACAATTACAATTTTTTTAGATTCAAAGATTAGGAAACAATACTTTATAATATTTGTCTAAAAATTTCACTTGCATTAAATTTGAAATATTTTTGAATTATATGAATAAAATTTCAAAACAAAAAAGAGTATACTATACAAATTTGTTCGTTACTTAGATTTCACAAAAGGAATTTTGTTTTAAATATAAATCTAATTTTAAGAAAAGTCACTCCACTTAATAATGACGGCCTCATCTTACATGCATTGTCTAAAAGGAATTCGACGTTTTGGTTTATCTTAAAATTTAATGTAATCAAGATATAAATTAACTAAACATAATTCGGAATCACACAGATTTCACATATATTGCCCTCCTCTTGGACTACCACCCCATTTTTACGTATAACAGGGTTATCCAAGGGTTGCACCAGCCGCTTACCCCATAGTGGTTTTCAGAGTTATAGGAGGAAGTATTTAAGAAATACTCCTCGCAGCCGGTGCGGTTATTGCTCGGAATGAAGGTAGACTCACATAATTAACTAATAATAAATAAAATAGTGGTGACTACAAAAGAAAATATTAACACTGCTATAAAAATTTAGCAACCACTTTAAATTTAATATTATTTCTAATAGGTAATAGTGAATAAATCTTTACAGCCTGGAATATGGAGCACAGCAGATCCACCTGCATGTGTTATCAAAGATAGATGGGTCCTAAATTCTTACTGGCATCGGGTTTAGAAACTAATTTAGAATATTTTAAAACTGTTTGATTGAAGGGGGGACTTTCAATTAAGTCCCTGTATCCACTTTAGCCCTCTCTAACCATTTTACCCCTTCCGTCCCTATAACACCATCGTGCGACATTACAAATATCAAATGTTCTTTTTCTTTCACCTCAGAAAAAAACAAAAAAAAATTATCCTATTCCTCCTCCCTAAAATAAAACCCCTTCCCCTTCCAATTTTTTCCCAAATTTTTGGCAGTAAAATGTTTTCGATTCCCCTCCCCCCCAAAAAAAACCTCACCCATGATTTTTAAAGACTTATTCTTGCTCTTTTCTTTATGGAAATTATTTAAAATATCAAGAAGCGTCAAATCGTCAGTATGATTAGAGTTAATTAATATTATATCATCAAACTTTGAAGTTTAATGTTTGACTTGTCAACAGATTTAATACTTATATATTGGTATTTTATTGATCAAGCACAACGTTTTACCTTAAATATTATTAAAACTCTATATCCAATCTAATGAAACGTAATTCCCCCAATTAATTATTAAAAATACGACTGTAGAATGATTATAATTAATATTAAAAAAAATTCTGAAATTATTTTTATTCCTATACGTATAAGCAAATTGAAAGAATTGTTATTTGTAAATAATAACTCTCAATTAATTATTATTATTCGTAAACAGCAATATAAATTGTAAAAATTTGTTTTAAAATATTTATATTTGAAAAAGTATTCAACATCTATTCATCTTTGTATTTGCCTGTATCCCTATGGGTTAACCTTGAACAATGAAACATGCGGAATTGCTATGATAGAACCTGCAACCTAGTGATCACGAGCTTGTTACACCAACTAGGCTACTACTTTAGGGTATCCTATTTGGAAGACAAAATTTCTCCAAAATATAGATAAATAGCCAAATCTGTTTTAACTTTTGTAGTAATTGTGCCAAAATATAGATAAATAGCCAAATCTGCTTTAACTTTCCTAGGAATTTTTCTAATGAAATTTCCTGCAGTGTGCGCGGGGTTAATGGTTGTAAGGATCAAAACGAAATTTCAACATAAATTGGACGAACTTGAAACCCCCCTCCTGCCTTTGTTTGTGGGCCAATCAACACGAAACTTGGTTTTTGGGGGTTTTAGGGGGTGCTTTTTCAGAATTGGGAATAATCTTTGATGCTACCCATAAGAAAAACGAAAGTTGGTGCTTCTTTTAATATGTAGACGGCCCCTTAAGGACTTAAATTATAGCTTGTTTCAAAGAGGACATTAAATCATGAAAATTGGCGTTTACAGTATCCTTCTAACCCCTACCAATCACTCACAATCGTCTCTGTTTCGATTTTTTTGCAGCCGACTGTTCCTTGTTTATTGCTTTTAGCTGTAAAGTTCTAGGAGTAGGATATAATTAATTTAATTCAGCAGATGATTGACTTAAACCGCCTCACTTCCACTAATTTATAAGTATCTTCCAAGAAAAGGAAATATTTGTTCATGCCATCAGGAACGATTTTCAAGCGTTTGTAGCAGACACGTTGGCTCCAAATAAAAGCAGCGAAACGAACTTTTAAAACACCCTGTATAGTATAATGTACATAAAAGGTCTCGATATTAAATTAAAAGATGCCACAAAAGGAGAAATTATTTCATTACTCATTGACTAAATTGACCTATGGAATAACTGAAATGAAAACAAAATAGTATTGTAAAATTACTGGCAGGGGCATATTTCTCACAAAAAGAACGAAATTGATTTTTTATTACTATTTCCGAGGTCCAATATACCACAAAGAAAGTCACTGCAGACAATAATCTCAATGTAAAAAAATAACAATAGCATTAAATTTATATCAAGTTAATTTCACTTCTTTGAAATAGAAGCAAATTGGAAACAAAATGGAACAACGAAAAAAATAACAATGAAAAAAATAGCAGAAAATTTTCCGGAAAAACATAGTGGAAAATTTTCCGTTTTGGAAAATTTTCCGACCCACATCCCTAGCTACGGCCCTCTCTCACGGGGCTTTAAATTTGTTCTCCACAAACATAAAAACAGTCGACTCTGCTTGGCCCCCCCTAAGTAGAACCCTGGCTACGCCCATGGAATTAGTATATACTCAAAAAGGTGAACAGATCGTTTAACTTCCCCATTATCAGAAATAAGTCATATATCAAATCCAATAAAAATAAGTTTGAATATTACGAAACTGTATTTCTTAGAAGTGATCTTTTTTTAGACGAATCACACCAAATACGAAAATTAATAAAACTGCCTGTGATGCAAGACCCTTCATCAGTTGGAGAAACGTTTTGAAGTGAAAAGAGCTGGATTGGCTCAACAGAAGCCGAACATTTTCTCTCCACTAATTTGAACACCTATATTCTGCTTCGACAGTTTGAAAGTAAGTGGCTTTAATTTTTTGTAATTTCCTTTTAACATTTTAAACATTTCACTTGAAAAGTATCTTAAGTTATGATTTAATAAAAGCTTTGAATCTCCAAGTCTTTTACAAAAAAATTTGATTTACAAAAATGCATTAGTTTTGGGCTTGTTAAATTTTACTAATAGTAAGAATTATGAATTTGTATTGTGTTACTGTTATGTTTGACTGCTCCTGAATTTCTGTTTAGTTTAATTATTAAGGAGAATGTGTTTATAAAATGCTGATTGTTGGGTTGAATTGTAAAAGTACTTTAGTTTTCGGGTTGTAGTATTTAGTTTCTGTTTGCAATAAATAAGTTTACGAAAAGTGTTAAATATCTAGGTGATGTTTATTAAAACTTTTTAATGCATTATGCAAAGAAATTGTTTAACTGTTTTTAAAATTAAAACTCCAATGAAGTTCTATGATATATTCATTTAGTCAAATCAAAACAAAATATATGACAATATACAGTAGGGTGGGTCATTTTCCTATGGAGAAAAAAATTTTACAAACACTATCGGGCACAGCAAGAAAAAGGTGCCAAATGGTCTCAAACTAACATGTGTGAAATATTATTCCATTATAATAACTCTTTTTGCCTCTGGATTGGCCTCAAATGGAACAAAAATATGTATCATTTGTCATATTTTTTTAAAATTTTATTAATTAATTTTTTTGTCTATAATTATTTAAAGCTCACAAATAAGGGTATTTAAAAGCAATTTTAATCATATTAGTCACATTTATGCATTTTTATTACAAAAAAACAACTTCCAAAGTGGCAATATAATTACCATGTGAACAAAACAGGGGTAGAATAGGAGGATCTTTTTTGTCAACAAACAGTGGATTGTCAGTGGCAGATTTTAAATATTGGTGGATCAGATATATTCTCCCTCAATTATGGCCAGTGTAAAACAATATTTTTCTTATTTTAAAAGTAGAAATAGTTGTATTTTTCATAAATGTCAAGCTTTCAAAATTCAGTGGACAGTTATTTCATTGGCTGGTCTTGGGAACCAAATGTGATCACATAAAATATGTTGAAACAAGTGTCTAATTGATAGTTTGTTTATAGACAATAGCAATATCATGACGAGATTCGCCTCAGTAATGATTTACCGAATTTTTTTTATATTTCTTGTACAGAAATAGACTAAAACCCAGGCTCATAAATTATACTCAAAATAGCTTCTTAGAATTCACTTATGCGTTCATAAAAGTTTAAATATAGCAAATTTAACTGTCTAAAATAAACACAAGTAAGTTCTCAAAATTAATGCAGCTAATTTAAAAATTTTGAGGATAATACTGAGCCTTGATTTGAAAACACTGATCTATAGCTCTTCTTAAGAAAATATTTCAAAATTTGACTCTTAAAATAAGTTTTTAATTTATTTTTTTAACATTAAGGACTCCTATGGGGATTCTTGGGTCCCTAATATGCCACTGAAATTTCAAAGAAAACCCCAACATTTAAATATTACCCAAATATCCTCCGGGGGTTGAAATCTTATAACCCACAAAAGGTACCCACCTTCTGACTTATCCATTTTTATTAAATTTAATGTTTTTACCATCCTACTCAACCGGGAATAAAGGTTTCGCCCATATTTGATTCCAGAAAGAAATATTTGATTGCCAGTTCTAATTATTGAGATACAGTCGAGTCCGCTTAATGTGATCGCAATTGTCCAAGACTAAACTGATAACATTATCCGATCGATAACAATAAGCGATCTCATATCAAAAGCAGCAAACAGTGTATGTGTAACTAAATTGTTTGCATTAAAATCAAAATCATGTAATCATAATAAATGTATTCAAAACACTATTTTTAAACTTGGTAAAATTTTAAGGGGAAAATATAAGAGTAGTTCAATTAATAAAAGTAAAATAATCGCTTACTTTGTACTTTTATTTGTATAGAAAAAGGTCTCTCTTTTTCCACTCCTTCATATCCTTCCATTCCAATAAAACACTTATTTATTAAACACAAGGTAAAATTCAAATCTCTTATCAGACATCTGCAAAGCATCGATCTTGGGGGTTTCTTTAACCAATCACAAGCATGGATTCGGACCCCCCATAACAGTTTTCTTTCAAAATATGCGGAATGTTTTCTTTATCTTACTCATACAGAGTTTCAGAAAAAAGAATCACCAAATACTCTCATGGGGCAGATGTTTACTTGTAAAAATTGACCTTCAAAATGAAACTCGAACTCAGAAGTGGTCGTTTTAAAGGGAATATGGAGAAACTTTGATAATATTAAGCGGAGAGATAATTCATAGTTGATCACATTAAACGATGTATTTTACATTAAATTAAATAGGAATGATCGGTACCTGTTGATTTCGATAACATTATCCGATTGATAACATTAACCGTGATCACATTAAGCGGATTCGACTGTACTTCAAAGTATGTTGTACTACTACTCTAGTATTTCAACTCTGGATCTGGTTTCCTTTTTAATTATTTTATAGTCTTCAATGGGGATTTTCATACCATTTTGCTAGCTTACATTCATGACAGATTCGTCCAATCGAGGTAAAAGCCCGATTTTCGTTTGTCCCTTTTTACATGAAATTACTGTATTAATATATACAAAAATTAAAATACTTGCAAAACAAAATAAAATTTTGTCTATTTGTGTTTAATCGTTCTTTGCTGTACTGGGCTGCTCGTCGACTAATGACCGAAAGGTCGGAGACGGGCATAGGATAAAAAAAAAATTTGTGTTTAAAGGTTAAGTAGAGTGCCCTCCCATTAAGTTTAACTATGTCCTCTAGTTCCACTTCCTCCCTCTTATCCTATTGAACTTCTCACCCCATCTTTATACTTCCGCATCATCTTCATCCTTCCTATTTCCTCCATCTATCCTTTTCATCCTTTTTCCGTACTTTTCATCTTTCAAATAGCTTTCGTCCCAATCCTTCTTTCAACTTCATCTCTCTTAATTTCACCACTCTTATCTTCTTCATTCTTCTAATCCTTTTCATGACTTTTCTAATTTTAATTACATTCATCTCTCCCATCTTTATACCTCCACATTCTTCTAATTTTTTCATCACTATTTCTCTAATACTTTTCATCCTTCAAATAATCTTTGTCATGCTCCTCCTATTGATCTTCAATTTCAATCCCATCCCTCTAATTTTCCCCATCGCTCTTATCCTCTTCGTCTTCATCCTTCTAACCCTTTTATCATGGATCTTCTCCTTTTATAATTACCTTTTTCTCTCTCATCTTTATACCGCTACACTTTCTTCATTCTTCTAATCATTTTCATCGTTCTCCTTATTTTGATCTTCATACCTCCACATCCTCTTTATCCCTCTAATTTTTCCATCTCATCCCTCAAATAATTTTCGTCTCTCTCCTCTTATTGATCTTCTTCATCCAATCACTCTAAATCCTTTTCATTACCTTCACCCCTCCCATATTTATACCTCTACATCCCCCTTATCCTTCCAATAATTTACATCTCTCTCTCTCTCTCCTCTCTCTCTCTCTCTCTCTCTCTCTCTCTCTCTCTCTCTCTCTCTTCATTTTGATCTTTATGCCTCTGCATCCCTATTATTTTCTCCATAATTTATTCTTTAAATCATTTCCATCACTGTACTTCCACCAAATGATCTTCTTTATCCCTTCCATATTCACATCCTCTTCAATCCTTTATTTTTTCCATCCCCTTATCCTCTTCATTCTTTTATTTGTTCCACCCCCTTATCCTCTTCATTCCTTTATTTGTTCCACCCCCTTATCCTCTTCATTCCTTTATTTGTTCCACCCCCTTATCCTCTTCATTCCTTTATTTGTTCCACCCCCTTATCCTCTTCATTCCTTTATTTGTTCCACCCCCTTATCCTCTTCATTCCTTTATTTGTTCCACCCCCTTATCCTCTTCATTCCTTTATTTGTTCCACCCCCTTATCCTCTTCATTCCTTTATTTGTTCCACCCCCTTATCCTCTTCATTCCTTTATTTGTTCCACCCCCTTATCCTCTTCATTCCTTTATTTGTTCCACCCCCTTATCCTCTTCATTCCTTTATTTTTTCCATCCCCCTTATCCTCTTCATCCATCTTAATCATTTTCGTATTTCGGGCGGATTTCGGGTTCGACATACTTAACTTAATCATTTCAATGGTATGATGTTGGTAAACCCTAGCCCCCAACCTCTTACAAAAATTTTGTTTAAGCATTTCATCCCTAAGCCGTTGAGATTTTGATTGAATTCGGGGTGGTCAGGAATGAAATGGTTAAGGAAGTACAGTATTACTATTGAGTGACTAATACTCAGGGAGGGTTCACCAATTTCTCTACTAATTCACATTTTTTTCTAATTCTCTTGTCTTTCTTTTAAAGGGCAATGGGCAACAGAAGAATAAAATGCCAACTCTTCTTGGAGAAATGCCATATTGTGAACAACATAATAAACATACCGCCCAACTACAATTCACCTGTAAAAGTGTACTATCTACACGTAAAACTCCTTCATAAATTTGTTCAAATAGATGAGGAGTGCACGATCTGCTTGCACAAGCAAAATGGACGCAAGTGGACTCGTCTGGTATGTGGACATCGCTACCACCACTCGTGCATAGATCAGTGGTTTTTTGTGAGCGACAAATGTCCAATTTGCTGGCAAACACCGGAGCAAAGATCCCTGAACTTTAGAGGAGTTATTCTGTCCCCTACTCGACCATCGACACCACCTTTGATCTGCGTGGACCGTTTAATAAACAAGAACACCAGGAAGACACTTTTTTAAAATTAGAATTTCTTTTCTTAAAAGAGAAATATCTTGGTGCCATGGAAAGGAGATGATTAACTTTAATTACTCGTCGCTTATGTTTACTCGTGAAAGTTGTACTTTTTGAAATTTTTCTACTACAAACATTTTCATATATTTGGTTAATTATGATCCATTTGATTTTAAAATATTGTGATTATCTTTCCTATTCAAGTATGTGAACTGTTTTAATACCAAATAAATATGCCTTTTCGTTCCAATAAAAAAACCTACCAATGTCCTGCTAGTTCTCAAAGGTGCTATAAGCTAATGGCTTGTAAGGAGTTAATTGATTTATTTCTATTAGGACATTTAGTCTTCAAAGTGTATGTATGTAGTACTTACAGCCATATGTGGTAGTGGTACAATTGATAAAAGATTAAAAATTATTTGATTATTAAAAGAAGTTTTATTATTTTTACATCATACAAATGTTAATTCCACATAAAAATATTATAGTACTTTAGAAAAATAAGATTTATGCTGCTGACAAGTATAACGTTAAATATAAAGTTTAACATTAAAAAAATTAAACAATCTTAAGGAATAAAAAGCGGTAATTATAGATTTCCATTCTTGCATGGTCGAGTCAAAAAGCATCATTTTGCAATTTTAAATTTAATTAATTACTTAAGGCTATGTTTTTTAAAAGTATATTGATATAAACCTCACAGGCATAATTTCTCAGAAATTTGAAAGCTTTTACACATGAAAATCTACATGCTCCCATTAACTCTTTATTTACCAAATTATTTTCGGCGCAATTTTAGTACTGGTGATGCGCCAAGTTTTTAGCGATAAAAATCACTATACAGGGTGATTCAGAAATAATCATCAATAATTGGGGGGAGGTAGAGGGGCCCTAGACAAGCATATTTCGAATAGGGATGGTGGGGCGCAGCCTTACCGTTAAAGAGCTAGGACCTAATGTAGTGCGAGCGCGTTTCAAAAGGCCGTTCCTAGAAGGCCCGTGTGACGAAACAAAACATAATAAAATGAAAAACATTATAGCATGCGGTACAAGAGTATCCATACTACTTAAATCCTCAATGTGATAACAAAATAACCACTTACTAAACCGTGGGGTTAGTTTTAAAACGTGCAATATTAATCTCTTAGTCAAAGAATGGAGTTCCCTTAATGGTATTTAGGAAAATGATGATCGGGGAAGGAATTTTCAATGATCAAACAGTTTCAATGATCAACATTCCAAATTCCTTCCCCGATCATCATTTTTCTAAATACCATTAAGGGAACTCCATTCTTTGACTAAAGATTAATATTGCACTTTTGAAACTCACTCCACGGATTAGAAAGTGGTTCAAATTCTGTCGAATTCATGGTGTAAGTAGTAGGGATACTTCCTTACTTCATGCAATAGATTTTTTCATTTTATTATGTTTTGTTTCGTCACACGGGTCTTCTAAAAACGGCCTTTTGAAACGCGCTCGCACTACATTAGGTCCTAGCTTTTTAACGGAAAGGCTGCGCCCCACCATCTCTATTCGAAATATGCTTGTCTAGGGCCCCTCTACCTCTCCCCCAATTATTGATGATTATTTCTGAATCACCCTGTATAGTTACCCCAACAAATGTTAAGTGAATTATGTGGCTTCTAAATATGGCGCCAAATAGCCAAAACTTGCCAACCATCAGCAGTTCCAAACTCGAGCTAGTGGCACTCACAAGTACCGTCGGTAAAGGGTTAAAGGTAACTTTTGAGCGGGAGATGTTTCAACGCTTAATTATCGGAATTTTGGTATTCCATAAGACCCCATACATCACACCATAAGATGTTGGGATGTAATTGATTTTTATTCAGTCTCCTCAAATCCTTAAAAGTCATTTAATAACATACGGTGATGTAAAAAATTTTTTTGATTCCGGGCCCTTAAAAGTCGATGTATCGAAACATCGGTGTTCGAATATCAGAAATCCGATGTTCCATATGACCCCATATATCACACCATAAGTGGTCACCGATGTTGGGATGTTTTAATAAGGTGATGCAAAACATTGTTCGAATATCGGAAAATCGATCTTTCATATGACCCCATTTATCAAACCATATGTGCCCACCGATGTGGAGATGTAAAAGATTTTTATTCAGCCCCCTTTAAAGTCTTTTAATATTATACGGAGATGTAAAACATTTTGATTTCGGGCAGTTAAAAGTCGATTTTCGAATATCGGAATATTGATGTTCCATATGACCCTCTATATGACCCCATATATAACACCATATGTGGCTACCGATATGGGGATAAAATAGATTTTTATTCAGTCCCCTTAAAAGTCCCTTAATATCATACGGTGATGTAAAAAATTTTCATTTTTATTCTTAAGTAAATGACTAAAAGTTTTCTTAGTTCATTAAATTGAAAAATTCTCATTTTCGCCTCGTGAGGAGCGTTTTAAGACGTAAAATCTACGTAAATTCAACCCAATTGAGCGTGCGTTTTAGGGGTTTTACTCAAGATATTTTTCTCATTAAGGTGTCTTTTCCTACTGAATCGATGCTGCTCTACAGCTTAGTCATTCACTTTTTTCACATACCTCAAATAGTTTTTAAAATAAAAATTATAACTCCTAAATTTTCCGCTAGAGGGCGTTAGAAGTTATCTCATTGGATAGAGAATGGGCACTTTACTATACCTAGACCCCACTTTCATGACTATATCTGTAGGGGTTCAAAAGTTAAAGGGGTTGGGCCACTTCTCGTGGGACACCCTGTATGATTGCACATAGTATTAATGTGAAATGATTAAAAATTCAGCCTTTCTGGATGTTAGGGGGCCGAGAAAATTAGGGAGGAGTGTGTTCTCCACAGGTGTCCATTAAAACCTCCACAGGCCATGGTATTGAGTGAAAGGGGGTATATATGGGTTTTGAGGGATTGGAGGACCATGTTGCCTCCCCAGATAGTCAAATTTCATATGGTGCACCAGGGGAAATTGCCTACTGGGCTAGGTGATTTTTCATCTTTCACCGGACATGTTTTGTGAGCGTTGGTTCATAAGAACGGATAGGTCAGGGTAAAAAATGGGATAAGATGAAAGTAGGGACATTGCGTTCATCTTGTGGTTGTGCATTTTACTCTTGAGACTTCTCCGCAGGGGAGGTAGGGATAGACAACAGGTTGCCTAACTTCAATGATGCAGCTCTGGTTGGTCAATGTGCCGGTAAATCCTACTGAGGAGATGTGAGAGGGGAATGCATGTCATTTACAGTGCAGGGGACTACCCATTTGTCAAGCATAGCTTCAGAAAATTTTCACTCTTCAACACAGGATTTGGCGTTGGCAATAGTGCACTAAATAATGAAATGAACATCTCAATGTCATGGTACAGAGTTTATGAGAGAACATCAATTCTGTCTGAAGCACCACGATAATTAGAGATGACTTTAAGACAGTGAGAAAAGATATCACTCAACTGTTGATTTTGTAATCGTCAGATTTTTTCTGTACTGAGGGTAAAGCAGTAGATAGGCATTGGATTCCACTCCCACAACTCCTCAGTAAGATTTACTGGCACATTTACCAACCAGAGCTACATCATTGAAGTTAGGCAACCTGTTGTCTACCCTTACCTTCAGCCCTCCTCTCTGGACGATTCTCAATAGAAAAATGCACAACCACATGAAGAACGCTATGTCCAATAAGCTTTATCTTATCCCCCTATGATGAATTTTTATCCTGAACTATCCGTTCTTAAGAACCAACGTCCACAAAACATGTTCGGTGAAAGAGGAGAAATCACCTAGCCCGGTAGATCACCTAGCCCTTCCGCTGATGCACCATATAAACTTCGACTACCTGGGGAGGCAACATGGTCCTCCAATCCCTCAAAACCAATTTAGATCCCTTTTACTCAATACCATGGCTTGTGGAGGTGGTAATGGACACTTATGGAGACAACACTCCTCCCTGGTTTTCTCGGTCCCCTAACATCCAGGGAGGCTGAATTTTTAATCAATTCACATTAATACTATGTGCAATCATAGAAATAAATTTGGCTTTGATATCTCTTTTCCTTCTTGGTGTACTATTTTGGATGACCATCAGTATAGTTTAGATCAGTGGTGGCGAACCTATGGCACGCGTGCCACTGGGTGGCACGCGACCGGTATAACGGTGGCACGCGACATTCCTTAAAAATGACACAAAAGAAACCTTTAGTTCTAGACCAGAGATTTCCTACTACCTAAAAACTAATCAAAATTAGCTTCAGAACACTTTTTAGCCTGCTGAAATTCAAAATTTTTTTGGGGGAGGACCCCCGAACCCCCCACTCACCTCTTAGGTGCCGTTGGGCCGTTCAAATATTATGTAAATCTATTTTATTGGTCATTTTGGACCCCCTTTTCCCTTTTGTAAGCAAAGGTAAGCAAATCACGACCTCTCTTATAAAGGAAACTGGCTTTTGGCCATTAGAAAACAAAATCATGGATGTAAAAGGAGCCTGATTACTTTACGCAAGGGCGGGTATATACAGGGGGCAAAGGGGCTGGGCCCCACCCTCCGAAATTCAGACAAGGTATACCAAAATAAGTTAAAACCCAGTTTTTTGGGGTGAAATTTTCAAAAATTATCTGGGGGAATGCCTCCAAACCCCCCTTTTCTACTTGAAACTTTATTATTCACAAACTTTTTTCTAAATACTCATGAAAATCAAAATCCTACTTAAAAATGTATGTCAAAATTCGGACTAGATGCACCAAAAACTAGTTCAAAACTATGCTTTTAGGGACAAATTTCCAAGAAATTGTCTGGGGATGGACCCCAGTCTTAAGTCGGAACTTCATTATTGACAACATGAATGAGAGGGACTGAAGAATAATTGTTGGCCCCTCCCGAAATAAATTTCTATATACACCCTGAATTTACGGCCCACCACTAGACTTGTGCCTTCGATTGGAGCCCTTGAGTACTTGTAAGTTCGAAACTTCTGTTCTGAACCACAGAGTACTAGAACAGAGAGTCCGTCGCCATAGGCGCTAATGGAAATTGAAAAGTTGGATGAGTGTGGGGCTATTTTGGCGCTGCGATCGCATCAACGTCACGAGAGGCGGGAGGGAAGAGCCTGATTGGTTGAGAAAAACTTTTTCCTTCTCCTTCGAAAATAGAAGATGGAGGGACAGCCAAGCACAGGTTTGATCTCTCTGTCAATCATTTAGTTCATCGTGGCGCCCTCAAACCCATCCAACTTTTGAATATATCGTTTTGGACCATCTGTTATGATTTTTCTCTGTGTTCTGAACTATCGACCCTCCAAAGGCACGGATTTCTTTTTCCAAGGGTTTAAAGATAATTTATTAAAAAAATAACAAGTGGCACACTTGACACCTGAAAATCTAAACCGTAATATAAATGGCACACTAATAGAAAAAGGTTCGCCCACAGAGTCAAGATAATTCAGAGAGTCCAAAACGCGATTTTACTAAAATAGTTCTACTGTTATCGCATAGTGGCGTTCCAACCCTCCAGCTGTCAATCATTAGTGTGGGCGGGGACTAAAGGGAACGAGTGATTCTCATTGGACTTAGAACTTTTTATGGAGGCTGCATTTGAATTTCACAATCTCTGCTATTTTTCCCCTGATCAATGAAACTTTTCCCTTATGGTTGAAAACTTTCCCTGACAGTTACTAAACTTTCCCTATTATAAACATTGATGTCGTTTGTTCTGGCGTTTAATATCTCTTATCAGTGATTGTGGTCTCAGAAATGATCATTAAATGTGTAGTTATATGTTTAAATTGAATTAAATGTGGAGATGGAGTTGTGAGTTCGATTCCAGAGGAACTCACGGTCCATCGTCACTTTAAAGAAGATGCGAGATAGTGACGTCACGGTCAGATCAGTATAAATGCCGGCGAGAGATCTGAGCCTGGGCAGAACATTGTAGTAGGGGAGCCCAGAGTGTTTTTGGGGATTTACTCGAGCGCGTCAGATAAACATAGGGGGGATACCTTCCATGCTTTTGAGTAACTCCACCAAATATAAGCCCTCAATGTAGGGGGGTTTGTCTAGAACAGCCCGTCAGATTTGTAAAAAAAATCGATCCCTGGATTTACTCGAGCACGTCAGAAAAAGATAAGGTAGGTTAATTACCACCACAGACAATAAGAGACAGACCGGTCAATAGGCGGGGCTTATCCAGAGAGCTCAAGTGGCGCCTGCGACAAGCGGTACCGGCATTAATCGATTAATTTAATATTTTTTAATCGAAATCCTTATACATCTTTTTTGTTGACGAAACTTGCAATACTATTCGATTTCGAAAGTAAACATGAAGTTTGTGTAAATCGTTTAATCGTACTCTTTTAAATTGTTTGCAAGATTTATAAATCATTTTAACAGTGTCTTATTGCATTAAGGCACATTTTATCTCGTTTCTTCTCTATTTTGCAATCCATTTTAAAATCTGTGTTGCATTCTTGAACTTGATTTTTAAGCCTGATAGAATTCAGTATAATTCGCGTTAATTATAGGCGTATGTATTTAATTCAGATGAAAATGTATACTAGTATTATATATTTTTATTGTCAAGAATTCATTTCAAATGTGCCTGGGATCTGGGATTCGTATTTGCAAAAGATTTGTTCGTTTAGATTCACGAGGATTTCAACTTCATTTACACATCATGTTTGTCTTAAAAGGCCAAGGGGTTATAACAAATATTTGTAGTTATTGAAATCGAAGTGTATATTTGGACGGCCAAAACGGCCAGTGGCGCATGCGCTGTAGGTCTCGTGATGACGTAGCAGTCTCGGCGCTTAGTGATGGAACCAATGGTACGCCTAACCGTGGAAGTTAGAGTAGAGTTTAGTTGAAAAATGGCCGTGCAAATATACAGTGCCTATTGAAATATGAGATTTAATAAAATCATTTAGATTCATTATTTACTTGTGTGATTCTTGATTGCTTTATATTTAAGCTTGTATTTTTACAATCGAGTTTTTCATCATATGCGATCACGAAATTTTGTTGATGAACAAACCTTAATGATTTAATTTAAATTTTCTATTATAATAGCAAATTTTAAAAAATTGTTGAAAAAAAAAAGATATTTTTTAATTTTAAAAACCATTTAATGGGCTTATGTGATCGCCAAGGATCGCGATCCTGGTGATTATATGGTCGATGGATTACGTCTTCGCAAAGCAAAACGTCTCCATGGTTGCCAGACCTAAAAGCTTAACTGTAACCACGGTTTTAGTGCAGGTACCGTGGGTTGAGGGCGTTCGTGTCGTAGGCCGCCCATTGACCGGTCTGTCTCTTATTGTCTGTGATTACCACCTAAAAAGTTTAACTCACAGACAATAAGAGACAGACCGGTCAATAGGCGGGGCTTATCCAGAGAGCTCAAGTGGCGCCGCGACAAGCGGTACCGGCATTAATCGATTAATTTAATATTTTTTAATCGAAATCCTTATACATTTTTTCTGTTGACGTAACTTGCAATATTCGATTTCGAAAGTAAACATGAAGTTTGTGTAAATCGTTTAATCGTACTTTTAAATTGCTTTCAAGATTTATAAATCATTTTAATAGTGTCTTATTGCATTAAGGCACATTTTATCTCGTTTCTTCTCTATTTTGCAATGTATTGGAAAATCTGTGTTGCATTCTTGAACTTGATTTCTAAGCCTTATAGAATTCAGTATAATTCGCGTTAATTATAGGCGTATGTATTTAATTCAGATGAAAATGTATACTAGTATTATATATTTTTATTGTCAAGAATTCATTTCGAATGTGCCTGGGATCTGGGATTTGTGTTTGCAAAATATGTGTTCGTTTAGATTCAAGATGATTGCAACTTCATTTACACATCATGTTTGTCTTAAAAGGCCAAGGGATTATAACAAATATTTGTAGTTATTGAAATATGAGATTTAATAAAATCATTTAGATTCATTATTTACTTGTGTGATTCTTGATTACTTTATATTTAAGCTTGTATTTTAACAATCGAGTTAACAATCATCATATGCGATCACGAAATTTTGTTGATGAGCAAACCTTAATGATCTAATTTAAATTTTCTATTATAATAGCAAATTTAAAAATATTGTTGAAAGAAAAGATATTTTTTAATTTTAAAAATATTTAATGGGCTGGCTGTGGGGAGCCTAGTGGTTAAGGCATCGGCCTTGGGATCGAAGGGTCCCGGGTTCGATTCCCGACACCGCTGAAGACCCATCGAGTATATGCGGAGTACGTGCTCGTTAAATCTGTGGGTCCGAAAGTCCTGAGGTCGGTCATGGCGCAGTTTACCTTGGGTCCAGGTGTCTGGAGACTATTTCCCTCCCCTTCAGATGCATGGCAAAATTGTGGAGGTGGCGATAGATAGTGGCAGCATCTATCATCTCATGAGGCAGAAGTCGGACTCCTGCCATTTATGGGCCTCACTTTCTCAGGAGCCGCACCCCCTTTGCCTTGAATCCTTGTGGAGCTTGGGTATTCCAAGTGGCACACGACAACAACAACATTTAATGGGCTTATGTGATCGCCAAGGATCGCGATCCTGGTGATCATATGGTCGATGGATTACGTCTTCGCAAAACGTCTCCATGGTTGCCAGACCTAAAAGCTTAACTGTAACCACAGTTTTAGTGCAGGTACCGCGGGTTGAGGGCGTTCGTGTCGTAGGCCGCCCATTGACCGGTCTGTCTCTTATTGTCTGTGGTTTAACTCACAAAAAAGGTTACGCAACAAAAAAGGTTATTTCTCCCAAGTTATTTCATCTTCTTTAATCTTTGAAATTATCTTTTTGATTTCCCCAACAGCTTCAATACTGAAATAAAATAAAAATATAAATGAACCTTAGATTTGCAGATGATAAAAGAAAAAATTACAGTAGAGCAATGGTTCACAACATTTTTCCGTCTGTGGCCCAGCTAAGCCTTTTTAAATTGTCTATGCCAGATAAAAAAGATAATTTCAAAGATTAAAGAAGATGAAATAACTTGGGAGAAATAACCTTTTTTGTGTTTATATTTGTTAAAACTTATTCTTTGAAATATTTTATTGTTTTATATGTTCAAGGCTAATGTTTTTCAAATTGTCTTAAATCACTGCTCAAATAAAAATTTAATCTCATTGTATGGTTTATTTTTTGGAGGTCTTTCCTTTGGAAGACCAAATGTAATTTGAAAATAATTTTTGAAAATAACCTACAAAGCTAATTGTAAGCATCGCATATTTTATGTGTTCGCTATGTAGAAAAGTAAGTCTTAGGCGTGCCCGCTGGGCAAAATACCAAAGTTCTGTCAATTGTCTCTTAAAAGGGTAGGTCTTATACTACGAAATGCATGTTTCCAGTTCGCCATTGACCCTCATTGCTCTGAAATACAGGATCCCAAAAATTACATTTTTTCTGTTTTTGCAGTCACAAAAATAAATCTCACGTGATCGCAGGTCAAGACTCCATAATTCTGTCAATTGTTTCTTAAAGGGAGGTCTCATACTACGAAATGCATATTTCCAGTTCGTCATTGACCCTCAATGCTCTGAAATACAGGGTCCCAAAAATGACCTTTTTTCCGTTTTTTTAGTTACAAAAATCAATCTCACGTGATCACAGATCGAGACTCCATAGGTTTGTCAACTGTTTCTTAAAGTAGAGGTATTGTACTAAGAAACGTATATTTCGAATTATTGATTGACCCTCAATGCTCTGAAATACGGGGTCACCAAAATGACCTCTTTTTGTTTTGATAGCTACGAAAGTAGCCATTTTTCTGCAGCCATGAGGGTTAACCATACAACCAATGGGCTAATTAAGTTAATACTGAGCAGTACTACACACTTTAACCCTCAAAACTGTGATTGACCCTCAATGCTGGGGTCAATAAAGGCTCGAATTTGGCCTTTTTTCATTTTTTCGACAAAGTTTGGCGAACCCTTCCAGTTTGCAGGGAAGGTGAACCATGAAATTCCCAAAAGAATTTGTTTAAGCTATCTAAGGACATGTTGTTACCGCAAGAATTACTTTGGTTGACCCTCAATGCACTGAGAAAATGTTGTACAAAGATCTGTCGATTCGAAAAAAATACCGGGTCGCGACCAACTTTGAGAATTTTTGTAGTCCGAAAAAAAATTTTTTCGGGAAAAAGAAAATATAGGGATATTCTAAAATCATTAGAAGTATCCATCATAAAAATTTCATCAAAATCAAAAATGGTCACAATAATGACCCCCGCATTTCTGCCCGCTCCTTATAAAATCTGCCTCTTAAAGTGTATTCAGCTAATCTGCTTAATTTCATATTTTTCATAAACAATTCAAATTGAAAACAGTAAGAAGAAAACTAAACGGCTCCTAGAGAGCAAGCAAACGTCTGTATCAACAATAATCTTAAAGAACATCGAAACTCGAATGTGTACCAAGACGAGTCATCAGTTCTTTTTTACTCGACTGATATCTCTACTCGAATATGGACAAAGGGAACAGGTCCACCATCCGTGAGATTCCTCTCAACGAATACCCAAACTCGGTTATGGACGAAGATGCTGTTCAAGTCAGAAACGCGATCAGGTTCGTAGCCAAATTGAAGCAAATCCTATCCCCCGAAGAGTTTACTCACTACTACAACCTTGCGTTGGAGATAGAAAGCGGGGAGATTTCAAGAGATGACTGGCGGTCGAGGATCCGAGAAGTTTTTGGTGACCGAGAGGACCTAGTGAGCAGGTTCATGGACATCGTGACCTTCTGGATGTCCACTTCACCTAGTAAGATTAGATCCTGCATTGTTAATACCTCTGTTGTGAACCCGTCACCATCTGTTAAAACGCCTGAAGCCTGTGATACTTCCGTTAAGCCAACCGTTGATGCCGATGTTCCTCATACCTCCGTTGTAAATCCACGTCCACCTCTTCAGCTTAATGCAAATGCTCCTGATATCTTCGTTGTGAATCCTCAGCTTGATCCCGATGTTCCTCAAACTTTATCCGTTCAGCTCAATGTCTGTGTTCCAGATGATGCCCCAGATAAGAAGTCATCTCACCAAGATCACACTTATTATCAATACAGAGAACTGGATGAAATAAATTGAAATATTTCAGGGTGGGTGTGGAAAAAGGATTAAAAAAGCCCCCCAAAAGTATAAGATTCGTTGAACGAATGGTAAATAAACAGATCTCAACGGAGATAATTATATGGCGATTGAAACCTGGAATTTGCATGCCAAGATCTTCTCTGTGGACTTGAAAACTGATAATTGTCTAATTTTTAATTAATTTAATGGAGTGAGTCAACATTTTTAATATAATATTTTAGCTAGTATACTTTCTCTTAAAATAATTTTTAAGGCGCAAATTTAGAAATAGTTTTGTTTATATAACTTGATTTGTGTGGTAACTTTTAACAAATAAAAATACATAATCATTGGTTTAGTTTAGTGTCTTGCTTGTTGACCGAGCCACTTTAGCTTCTTTCTATTTTGATCTCTGTTTACCTTTAGTTATACAAGGCAGGGTCTGTCTAGGTTTTTTAAGAGGTACCTATTTTGTGAAAATTAAGTGCTAATTTGTGAAAAAATTTCTGAGAATTCGTGAACATTTAAGTCGAAATAAAAAGTAAATAACTTTTTAACATTAAAAACGAAAGAAAATTTAGTGTTCAGAATGGGTAAAAATTTAACTATTAAGAGAATATAGCTTCATAG
Organism: Tetragnatha versicolor; assembly: GCA_024610705.1. Classification (NCBI taxonomy): domain Eukaryota; kingdom Metazoa; phylum Arthropoda; class Arachnida; order Araneae; family Tetragnathidae; genus Tetragnatha; species Tetragnatha versicolor. The sequence continues at coordinate 50,803,595 of JANDEH010000010.1, read as the reverse complement.
CGAAATTTTGTTTTGAAAAATGTATTTTGTGAAGGTACCGTTTTTACTAAAACTGAATTTGTGAAAGTACCTATTTAATAAATGTGTGAAAATGTGAAGGTACCCAAAAATGGTAGTAAAATTGCATTGGACAGACCACTGCAAGGTTTATCAAATAGTTTGGAACAAACCTCTAGGTGAGGTGGGATACTTCATAATGATTCAGAATTTGCCCATGAAGGCATGGTACCTGACTTCCTTTATGGTACGCCGGGGCCCGGGGACAAAGTTGAGTAGCGGGCCCCCCAGTCACATGCACTCATTTCGGGAAAGGGGCGAATATTTTCTGAAGTACCTCCACCCATTCATAGTCTTTATGAAGTTTTTAAAATATTTCTAGACAAGATTTGAATTTTGATGAACTTAAAAATTTCGTTTTCTGGATAAAACAATGAGTAACAAGCAAGTACTAAGTAATGGGGCTCTGGGGGAATTCCCAGAAAGATAATTCCAGATTTTTTGAAAATTCGATCCTTTAAAAAAGAAATTTTAACTCATTTTTGAATATTGTTTACAATTGAGTGCCACCCAGAGATGTTTTTTTTCTGAAATGAAGTTAAGCCCTTTAATGATGATTTATCTTATGCATGAAAATTTAGTGAATTATTATCTCCTTCTCGTATTGAATTCTTTAGGGGGTATCCCCCAGAAAATTTTTGAAAATTGGGAATTTACTCATTTTTGGCTTTCCAGGTGAACATAATTAGTTTCCAAAATATTCAAAATGACATCCCTGTAATGTGTAATTTCTCAATATAAAAATTTATGGGTCCCGAGCCCACTTTGGGCTCCGGGGATCGTACCCCTCTGCCCCCTCTCCTAAGGCCTGTTGGTACGGTATGGTATTGAATAGGGTGTATCGAAAAAAACTTTTTTTTGATTTTGATGATGCCTTAGTGCGGAAAAGGTGTCTAAGGTGGCAGAGAGTACCTGTGAATTTTTTCAGAATTTTCGGATAATATCTTGAGGTGCCGCCAAGGCCCTGAAGGTCCCCATGTTAATCCAATGGAGCGCGCAAGCCAAGAAGGCCGAAAATTGGTTTTTCGCCCCTCATTTCTACTCTATTCACACGACGAATGTCTTCACTCGAGTTATGGACCCTACATGATCTAGGCTATCCGACAAAACTTGAATAATAGCCTAAATCTCTATATTATGTTGATTGTGGGATCTGATTTGAACGAGGAAATACGCGATTTTCGACTAAATTGGAGCATACAAAAAAACGTAATATAGAGATTTAGGCTATTATTCAAGATTTTTCGGATAGCCTAGATCATATAGGGTCCATAACTCGAGTGAAGACATTCGTCGTGTCATTAGGGTAGAAATGAGGGGCGAAAAACCAATTTTCGGCCTTCTTGGCTTGCGCGCTCCATTGGATTAACATGGGGACCTTCAGGGCCTTGGCGGCACCTCAAGATATTATCCGAAAATTCTGAAAAAATTCACAGGAACTCTCTGCCACCTTAGACAACTTTTCCGCACTAAGGCATCATCAAAATCAAAAAATAGTTTTTTTCGATACACCCTAGTATTGAAACTTCGCAGACACGCAGACGAGTGTAAAAGCAAGGGATTATCAAGCAGGCATAGGAGGTTGTATAATCTACAATGGAAATTGACACATAAACCTTTTATGCTTAGATCAAAAACCAGCAAAATTGTTCGATTCCAGCATTTGTTACATAAAAACCAATTTAGGAGCTGAAATTTTAGCTCTGTAATTGGTTTTATGGAAGAAATACCTGAATGGACTATATTCGGCCACGCGTCCATATTAATCACGTGATGTTGAAAAAACAAACTCGCCATCAAATCATATCTCACTACAAACTACAGTGGCTAGAAGGGGATAGTGTGTCGTTCGAAGATGAAAACTGAAAAAAAAATTACTCCTCCGCTTGGTGTCGCTGCTGTTAGACGTGCATATAGGCGCCTGCGCATTGCGACTCTCATTCTCAGCGGCTATGTTATTGTTTACGCCGTGTAAACGATAATGTTTACGTCTTTGGCCGGCTTGGTGCTGAAAGTCGCAATGCGCAGGCGCCTATATGCACGTCTAACAGCAGCGACACCAAGCGGAGGAGTGAAACGAGGAGAAAAATTTTAGTATTGCTGGTATTGGCGAACGACACACTATCCCCTTCTAGTCACTGTACTACAAACTCTACTAGTGTAGTATGTATCTGTGGTAACCAAATTGCAAGCTCAGTAGGTCACATCATGCGTAAAATGTGACGTCAACACGGATTAAGTCTATTGATGGTTTTAATTCTATACTAAAAGGTCACGTGTCGATTACCCCAGAGAATTTTTACAACTTCCCATTCCCGCTTATAACCTCTAGCTCGTTAGGGGTTTATTTCCGAACCCCCCACTTCCTATGCGATTCCGTCTAGGTGTGCCCTTGAAAAACTTATCTGAAACACCCTGTAAAGATTAACCGAGGACAGAAGACGGTAAGATGAACGAATTTATTATGACCCCTTCCCTAACAAAAATAAACCATACAAGTCTTTTCGTGAGATCATTTAAACAGATCTTTCACGAATTAATGCAGGGGGGTCCATCAGACAATGCTACCGGTTACCGGTGCAGATGATTTCACTGGCAGCGGAAGAGGTTATCTCGATGACGTGCCTAAGCTTCCACTAGCCAATCAGGTTTTATGGGGAGATATCCAGTAAAAAGGGAAAAGAATATTTGATAGACATCTTCTTCTCTGCCTTTTCGGTAGCAAATAATATTTTCAAAGGTTAAGAGCTTTTAACAAAAATAAAGATTAAAAAATAGAAGTAAGCATTTTGTCGAAACATTCATAACTTTGTGTTTTAAGAAATAATCTAATTTTAGAGAATTAACAAAATAAATAATCCGAATGTTTACTAAGCGAATTTTACAGATTTCCCTGATTATTTTAAAAGAATTGAATAATTGAATTTTCTATGAGGCTCAAAGAATAGGCTTATGAAGCTTATTTGCTTAAAAACTGTATGATCATTGAAAATTCCTTCCCCGATCATCATTTTTCTAAATACCATTACAATAAGAGGGAACTCCATTCTTTGGCTAAAAGATTAATACTGCACGTTTTAAGACTCACCCCACGGTTCAGCAAGTGGCCCAATTTCTATCAAATTTATGGTGTATTAAGTAGTACGGATACTTCTGTACCTCATGCAATAATTTTTTTCGTTTTATTATGTTTGTTTCGTTGAACGGGCCAAGTAAAACGTCCTTTTGTTACACTCTCGCACTACATTAGGTCCTAGTCTAGCTCTTTAACGGTGCGGTTGCGCCCCTCCCCCCATTCCTATTCGAAATATTCTTGTCTAGGTCCCCTCTACCTCCCCCCCAAAAATATTGATGATGAATTCAGAATCGCCCTAGTATGTTCCCGAAACTAGAGGAAAACTTGTCTTTTTGTTACATCGGTGTTGAAATTACAATTTAACAAATTCAACTTTATCAACTTATTTTATAATAAATACAATAGATTTAATTTTCTTTATTTGAAAATTTTAAAAACACATTTTCTCTCTGTCTCTTTATTTTCAAACACTATAAAGCTTTCTAATCCATTAGATGAGAAATGAGAGAGTAGAGAGAAGATCAAGTAATCAAATAGCTAAATCTAAAGCAGGTATGGGTAACGTGACCAAACGTCCCGTTTTGAACGGGACTGTCCCTTTTTAGAGTTACGAGTCCCGGTGTCCCCGAAATGATCTCTGGGACGCAAAATTGTCCCGTTTTCTGAGAAATCCCTGGATGTATTAATTGAAAAGGAATATATTGACTGTAATAAAGATGCAGAAGTTTTTGACGAATTTTCGTTAATTTGTAAAAATTACGTTACATCGCAGAAAGTAACCGAATGGAATAATCTAAATGTTTCCACGGAAACTCGATCGTTTGGTGGAAGGTTTCAAACACTTTCAAGCCAACAATCTTCAGCATGAAAACTTTTCTATTTTAATTGAATATATTTTATGTTTGCCTGCAAAAAATGCTCCAGTAGAAAGAGTATTTTCTATGATGAACAAGTTGTGGCCATCTGAGAAGACCCAGTTACAAGTTTCAGTTCTTAAGGCGATGTTGATAATTAAGGTGAATATAAAAAAAACGTGCCAAGAGTTTCATTCTTACTTAAAATCCTCACCAGCTATATTAAAGCAAATTTGTTCCTCTGATAAATATAAAGATAACTAAACATTTCGGGTATATATATTTTTTAATTCGTAACTTTTAAGCTAACTGACTTTTTCTGAATAAATAACTTTTAAAAAGTGTTTTTTATTGACTACCTGTTAATTAACCTAAATAAACCAATGTCCCGTTTTGAGTCAAACAAAAAATGGTCACGTTAGGTATGGGCAACCTTTTTGAGTCTGCGGGCCGGACTTAAAGATTATAATGACGTGGAGGGCCATATAGAGTAGTTTATAGGTAATTTTGAAAAAAAAATGAGTGTTTTTTTATTAGAAACGGAGTTATAGTACTAAAGTTAAACATTGATCTAGACTATAATTATATTATCCTGATTAAGCATTATTATAAATATAATGCTTAAGTTACATTAATCTCAGGGGTGTAAAAAATTATTTCGTGGGAGGCCCTAGATTAATTCTCAGCCCCTCCCATCTATATTTAAAGGGTCTAATGTAGAACTACAGTACATTTTTGGGTAGAATTTGAGTTTTAAAGAACTTGGTAATAAAGTTCCAACTACCAAAGGGAAGTCTGAGAGCCCTTTCCCGAAAATTTTTGGTGATTTGATTCCAAAACACTGGTTTTTAACAAGTTATGGTACACCTATAGTTCGAATGTTTTAGATTTGCATTTAAGGGTAGGATTTGGATTAACTAGCTTATTGCATAAGAGTTTTGTAGTATTAAGTTCCAAGTCCTGGGAGAGGGCTGGGGGGATACTCCCCCAGAAATTTTTTGAAATTATACCTTAAAAACCAAGGTTTTAACATTTTCTGGTACTAAAATGTGCCGCGGGCCGGAACAAATGACATGAAGGGTCGGAGGTTGCCCATATGTGATCTAAAGGGTCATTCAGGCTTTCACTTATGATTTGCATTTTAGAGGAATTCTCTCAAAGAATTTTTTTGGCCGAAACCTGTTATATATTAGATGAATAAAGATAAACGATGATTAAGAAAGATTGAATATTTGTTTATTGCAAGTAAAGTAGATGAGCTGACGAGCAGCGTAGTTGCAGTTGCCAGATGCGCAAGTACATAATAGACATAAACAAAGTAACTGTTGCCACTAACTCAGTTCTAAATCGTAGGCAAATACTAATCACAGATTAGATACATAACAACCTTCACTAAAACCGTAGAATTGTGTGTGAAGTGAAACAATCTTACAGGGTCTAAGCAAAACCCTCTATATAAAGGCCTCCCAACTCGGCCGTGCAACGTCATAACTTTCACTCATCTCTGACGTCACTCCATAGACTTAACATGGCAATTTTCACTCACGTTTGACGTCATCGTCCGGAGTTGGGTGGCCATGTATATAGAGGGTCTTGGTCTAAGTATTTCAGAAATTAAAAAATAATATAACAGGAACACATGATCCTTTGATTCCAATTGAATCCTTCCTCTTCATCAATTTAACTTTCAAACAGAATATGCCAATAACTTAGCTCCGCTACTCCTTTTGTCATTTGTTGCATCAAGCTACATATTTTTTTTATCTGTTGTGTATTGCAAACATCCGTTGGCAACATTATTTGTAAACTTATATACTTCCATGTGGCAACGCTTACCATTGTTGTCAGAAGCATAAAATGTAAACAGCACGCATCACGTTCTCTCTCTCATCTAATAAAAGTTATGTTTCTCCCAATCTAAGTCAATCTGCTCGTCTAATGAACTTATAAGCTTAAATCATCTACAAACATCAAATATTATATGGTGTCAAAGTGAAAATCGTATTATGGCCCATAATTTCATCAAAATAGACAATTTTGTCGCCGGTGACAACCCCGCCAAAGCTTGGGCGGAATGGAGACGCTCCTTTGAACTTTTTGAAACAGCCGTGAAATACAACAAGGAGGATCATGAAACTAGAATTGCACTACTGCTCAATGTGATAGGAAAAGATTCATACAAAGACTATCAGACCTTCAACTTTCCTCCTCTGGCTGCAGGTGCGACTCGAACTATCAAAGAAGTCCTTGACAAGTTCGACGAGCATTATCGCCCATATAGAAACGTCACGCTCGCCACCTATGTTTTTAATAACATCATTCAAAAGCCTGAACAAAACCTGGACTCTTTCGTCACGGAGCTGAAGTTACAGGCAGATCAGTGTGACTTCGACATCGCATATAACCGTAATGTTAAAGACAGGTTGATTCATGGCCTAAGGGACAATTCAGTGCGAGAGCGTCTTCTAAGAGAACCTGACTTAAATCTCAAGAAAGCCATTGAAATTTGCAAGTCTGTGGAAATGTCACGGCTTCATTCTACAGCCATGACTGCCATGCAAGCCCCATCACAAATAGATGCAATTAAAACCCGTGATGTGAACTACCATAAGAAAAAAGGCAAGACATCCAACCAAGATTTTGGCTCAAACAAGCATCAGAGTAAGCAGGATTTTGGTTCTAACAGGCAAAACTACAGGCCTCGTCCATGTTCCAGGTGTGGTACGAGACATGAACCTCGACACTGCCCAGCGTATGGTAAGACATGCCATAATTGTGGAATGCAGAACCACTTCTCTTCAGTTTGCAGACAGCCTAAGCAGCGTAAACAACAGGTATCTGCAATTGATTCAACTGACTCTAATACTCTCTACATAGGAGCCTTATCAACTACTCAATCAAGCGACTGGCTCCAAGAGATGATGGTGAGTGACATTCCTGTCACCTTCAAACTGGACACTGGAGCACAAGTGAATGTGCTGCCACTCTCGACATTGCATAAAATCAAAAACTCTCCAAGACCAACCCACACATCCATAACTGTGTGCACCTACTCTGGTGATGCTTTGCCAGTGGTTGGGGAGTGTACTCTCAAATGCTCTATTTTTGGCAGAAGCTTTATGCTTAGCTTCATGATTGTAGACTTAAATGTTCAACCTATACTAGGAGCTAAGGCTTGCCTAGATCTTAAATTAATTCAGCGTAACCAAGTTCCTAGTACTCCTCCCATACAACGGGAGTAGTAAGCAGGGCGCTATGTGAGACAAACTGACCCGCCCGAACCGGCCGTAGGTTAACATGGGATTTCGGGCGGGTCCGGGCGGAAGGGGTTGATTCGTGACGTCATATCACGTGACCGGTTGGGGGGGCGTGGTTTATGACGTCATGGGCGTGGCTTATGACGTCATAGCCAATGGCGTTGAAGGGGGCGTGCCGGAGGTTGAGTTGAGTTGTTTACCTCCTGCTGCTGGTTTTCCGGAGTTGAGTTGTTTACCTCCTGCTGCTAGTTTTAGTTTCGTTTTAACGGAGTTGAGTTGTTTATTAAAAGTTTAGTTTTTCGGATATGGCAACGGTATTTTCGTAACGTGCAACTTTGACCGACATTTTTTTTACATTTTTCTTTGAAGTTAAAGTTGTTTTTTTTCGGTAGAGGGCGCTACTGTATATTTTAAATATTAGTATTTTCGGATTGGCAACGTGTTGTTCGCGGAGGAATACATTGTGATCGACCAATAGGATTGCAGAAAAATTACGTCACCTTGTTTCAACCAATGAGAGCCACCCAGATAACGTTATCAAACCCTATGCGTGATAAGATTCGGAGTTATAAAGCGGGGTGCAATCAGTTCGGTAGTCATTCTTCTGCAGTTACTGTTAGTAAAAATGAGCCTGAAACGCCAGTTGAGTGAGGAAGAACTTCCTTTTTTCGACGAGATGTATAATCTCCCACCCCCACAAGCATGCCTGCCAAGACGCCGTTTCGCCAGAGCGAATCCTTACCAGACTCCTAGACCCAAGGGGCCCCAGCCTGAACCCTCAACGGCTCCCGGAACCTACAAGACCGTTGACCCTGGATTGCACAATAAGTTCGAGACATTGAAAACGTGGATAATCACCCAAGAGCTGCGGGTGTCTTTTGTGGCTTGCAACGAGACGGATTTTAAAATCCACCTTCGGCGCTTTGAGGGTAACATTGCCACCCCTCAGGGAGTGACCATGACTTCAAAGTCCTGGCCAGATTTCGTCCAAAAATTTGCCAGGTTGGACGTTTTAAGCACCGACACCGGCTTCGTGTGCAACAACGAGGTGCTGGCCTTAGTGAATTCACAGGAGCAGGTAGCACTTCAGAACTTGTTTCCCTGCAGGCAAGGAAAATTCGGACTAAAATATTTGGCCCTAGTGCTTAGCAGGTGGGAAATAGAGTGTATTTTCGCCTCACTCGAAATGCTGCAGACGGAGATATCCGAGGTAGAGGATAACTTGAAAAATTTCTGTGCAAGAAAATGAATGTATTTTTTTTAATTGTGTTCAATAAATATGTTGTTTTAAATTTTAACTTGGTTTTCTTATTTGTTTTTTTCTATTTCAGTGATATTTTATTTTCCAGATTAGGTTTCTTTTTCAGGGATAACTTAAAATATTTGCAGATTAGGTTTTCTTTTTTCAGGGATAACTTTAATATAAATAGGTTTTCTCTTTGACTTTTTATCATTCTAGCATTTGACCATCATGGAAGAAACTTATAAAGATCCAGCTCTGCCAGGTAGTTTTGGAGGCATAAATAGTTTACAGAGAGTTTTGAAAGGACGTGTTAAGACAAGCGAGATAAGGAAATGGTTGCAATCTAAGGAATCTTATACTTTGCATAAGCCCCTTAGGCACAAATTTAAAAGAAATAGGGTGATAGTAGGAGGTCTGAATGAACAATTCCAAGCAGACTTGGTAGACATGCAGGCACTTTCAACTGAAAATGAGGGGTTTAAATATTTACTTACTTGTATTGACATCTTATCAAAATATGCTTGGGCCATTCCCCTAAAAGATAAGAAATCTGAAACTATTGTTACTGCCTTTAGTAAAATATTTTCTGAGCGTGTTCCCCAATCTCTGCAAACAGATGCTGGAAAAGAATTTACAAACAAACAGGTTCAGGCGCTCTTGAAAAAGAAAAATGTTCATTTCTTTACTACGCATAATGAAACAAAGGCTTCGGTAGTTGAGCGTTTTAATCGCACTCTTAAAACTAAAATGTGGAAGTACTTTACTGAAATGAATACTAAGAAATACATAGATGTAATAGATAAATTAATGCATAGCTATAATCATACGTGGCATCGTAGTATAAAGACAGAGCCAGTATCAGTGACTGAGGAAAATGAAAAGAACATTTGGCATACACTTTACGATAGCACTCCTAATGTTAAATTGAATAGTTCAGATTTAAATATAGGGGATACAGTTCGCATTAGTAGAGATAAGATGATATTCGAAAAGGGGTATGAACAAAACTGGACTCGAGAAATATTTACAATCAGTAAAATAATAAACAGAGTTCCTATCGTTTATAAATTAAAAGATTTATCTGGAGAAGAGATTAAGGGCAGTTTTTACAAAGAGGAACTGCAAAAGGTAATGGATTCCGGATATTACCCTGTTGAAAAAGTTTTAAAGAAAAGGAAGCGTAAGGGGAAACTCGAGTACTTTGTTAAATTCCTGGGTTACCCCGAAAAATTTAATGATTGGATTGAGGATGTTAGGATGATATAAATATCGCGTTCATTGCAATTTCCTTTCATTCGGTGAACAATGTCGTTCTACGTCACGTTAATCAGTGATAGCTCTATGGGATTTTTCCCGAGCAACAAAATTTCTCAATTCACTACCCAGCTACCTAGTTCTATAAATTTAAAGGGAGAATGGGAAATGGCACTTGTAGATTTCATTTACCCGCATACCTGGTACAATGTTCAAATGGGGAGTAACCTGTTTGGATTTGATTTGGGGGACGGAAAACTTGAAGGTAGAAGAGTTCCACCCGGATGCTATGAGTCAATACCGGATCTTATCAAAGGAATGTTACTGGAATCGCATAGAAACAAGATAGAGCTGTATTATCACGCTGTTACCAAAAAGGTTGAAATCAGAACGGCTGAAAATTGTAAATTGATTCTACACGAAGGCCTGGCTGAATTACTAGGCTTTGAACCAGGAGAATATTCGGGTACTCATCAAAGTCCTTTCGTAGCCGATCCAAAATCATCATTTCCTGTTATCTATGTGTATTGCGATCTTGTTGAGCCTCAAATTGTGGGAGACGTGCAAGCTCCTTTGCTAAAAATTGTAAAGGTGGAGGGGCAAGACGGGGAAATTATAAATGCTCATTATCCTAGACCTTTTTATGTACCAGTTATTAGGCACCATTTTCAAACTATACAAATCGATATCAGGTTGCATTCTGGGAATTTAGTTCCTTTTGAAAGAGGCAAAGTGTTTTTAACACTGCATTTTCGGCTCCAGCAAATACTATAAAAGATCCTTACATTCGAGGGTTTACTTCATTTCTTAATTTGTGCTTAAAGAACAATGTTGGTTCCTTACGCGTGTTGTACAAAAAAGTTTGAAGATTACTATGCTAATCAAAATGGAGAGGGATTGCCTTATTATAAGGGGGTAGGTTATCAAAAAGGATATGGGATAGGGGGATTTTTCGCCAAGCTCTTTCGCAGAGCTTTACCCTTTTTAGTGAGGGGTGCAAAATCTGTGGGAAAAGAGGCCTTAAGGACTGGAACTATGGTGGCTAACGATGTATTGGCGGGGGAGAATTTGGAATCGGCTATAAAAACCAGAGCAAAAGAAGGTGGCAAAAATTTGGCTAGAAAAGCAGTTCAGAAAGCGGACGAGATGATTGGTCGAGGAAAGCTTAAAAGGAAGCGCAAACACTCTAACCGAGTCATTTCATCAAAAACCAGGAAGGTTGTAGTACGTGATATTTTCGGCTCCTGATACCATGGCATTTTTACTCAAAGATTCCCCCGAATGTGCTAAATCCGAATTAGAAATATTTACCCTTCCTCCCACTCAAACTGTTATAGAAAGAGGACAATGGATAGAATTTCACCCCCTTGCCAATGTTTCTGACGGAAGCCCTGTTGAATTTAACGTATCTGGAAGTGGAGACGAATATCTTGATCTCTCCCAAACGCAACTTTATGTAAAAGTGAAAATACTAAAAAACGATGGCAAACCCATTACGGCTGAGAGCAAAGTAGGCCCTGTGAATCTCTTTTTGCACTCCATGTTCTCCCAAGTAGATATCAGTTTAAATGAGCGACTTGTTTCGTCAAGTAACAACACGTACCCCTACCGAGCCATGATAGAAAAATTACTAAATCACGGTTTCGATGTAAAAACCTCCCAACTCTCCTCAGAACTCTTTTTTAAAGATACAGCTGGCCGAATGAATGTTTTCGCTCCTACAAAACCCGATGAGGCCAATGAGGGGTTTACCCAAAGAGCAAATTTGTTTAAACTTGGTGATTCCGTTGACATGATTGGCCGGTTACATTTGGACATGTTTCACCAAGAAAGATTACTTTTAAACATGGTGGATGTGAAAATTAAGCTCATACGCAGCAAGCCGGAATTTTGTTTACTAGGAGAAGGAGATTGTAAGGTATCCCTAGAACATGCTTCCCTGTTTGTTCGAAAAGTTAGAGTTAGCCCTGGAGTTGCATTAGGACACGCCAAGTGTTTGGAAAAAAATTCAGCCAAATATCCAATTAATAGAGTGCTGTGTAAAGCTTACTCCATACCTACTGGCAATATGAGTTTTGTGCAAGATAACATTTTTACAGGGCAGATGCCGAATCGCATTGTAATAGCCTGTGTTGATAACGATGCATTCAACGGAGAGTATAAAAAGTCGCCTTTTGAATTCAAACATTACAATATGAATTTTATTGGTGTGTATGTGGATGGGCAGCCTGTTCCTCATAACCCTCTACAGCCCAATTTTCAGAAAAATCACTTTATCAGAGCTTATCAAAACTTATTTACGAGTTCGGAAAATAAAGGCTTGTATCTTTCACGGTCAGAATTTTCTGAAGGTTATTCTTTGTTTTGCTTTGATTTAACCCCTGATTTGTGTGACGGCTCACATTTAAATCTCATTCGACACAGCAATTTGAGATTGGAAATTAAATTTGCAACTAGTTTGCAACAAACGGTGTCCTTATTAGTGTATGCTGAATTCGAAAACCTGATAGAAATCAACAAGGCGCGCAACATTATCTACGATTTTGGAAACTAAGATGAATTCCTCAGAAATAGATAAGATTTTATCTCGAGATCCTGCAACGGCAAGATATTATAGAGGAGTTTTTCCATCTGATAAAATACCATCCATTGGAAGATACCCCTCAGCATTAGTGCTGAATACTGATAAGCATTATGAAAAAGGAACGCATTGGTTAGCGGTATTCCTTCAAGATAAGAACTCGATTGATTTCTTCGATTCCTACGGATTACCACCTGAAGCTTTTGGACAAGATATTTATAGATTTATCCGGATGTATGATCGAGTAACGTGGAACAAGACTCCATTTCAAAGTTTTACCTCTAATGTATGCGGACACTATTGTATTTATTTTATTGTAAAACGATGTCAAGGATTGTGTATGATATCTATCATTTATCGACTTCAAGAACAGAAGAAGAACGATTTTCGAATATTTCAATTTGTGAAAAAGAGATACGGTGTAACCATGGTTTTTAAAAAAATAAAAATGAATTAAAATTATATCTGTGTATTTATTTTTGTCCCTATAAAAGAAGATGCTTAATAAAAAATACTTCATTTGCAAACATGGAGCTTCCGAGGTTAGTGCACCCTTCCACCTGTCTCCTTAGTGGCCCTACTGGATCTGGCAAAACAGTTTTTGTTAAAAAAATTATTGATTATAAAATGTTTAATCCCATGCCTTCAAGTATAATTTACTGTTATGGAAGTTACCAGCCTATTTTTAAATCTATGACAAATGTTCATTTTGAAGAAGGATTACCCTCAAACTTAAATTCTATTCGAAATGCATTAATTATTATTGATGATTTAATGGTAGAATTAGCCAGTGATACCCGACTAAGCAATTTATTTACTAAAGGCAGCCACCACCGAAACCTTTCCATTATTTTTATTACCCAAAATTTATTTCACCAAGGCAAAGAAATGAGAAGCGTTCATTTAAATTCTCACTATGTTATTTTATACAAAAGTCCCAGAGATAAGAGTCAGGTGGCTAATTTAGCGCGCCAAATGTATCCAAGAAAAGTTAAGGCATTTCAAGAAATTTTCGATGATGCAACTTCTACTCCCTTCAGTTATCTGCTAATCGATTTGAGACCAGAAACCAGTGAAAAGTTACGGTTACGAACAGGAATATTTCCGGGGGATACCCATTATGTGTATGAGCCTCGATGAGTCATTTCTCTCCCAGACAGATAACATGGAGGTTGTTTTAGATTTTGAGGGGTTTCAAATGAAATCTGACTGTTTCGTTATCAAAGAATTGGCGATCTACTCTATCAACGAAGGTTATCACGCTTGTTGGTCATTTCAGCCCCCCATACCTTGGGAATCATTATCTTGTTTCTATAAAACGAGTTTTGCTTGGGTGATAAGAAACAAACATCGGCTAGACTGGAGCAGTGGAGAATTACCCTACAGTGCATTGCGTAATATTTTGCAATACATTTCGTCATCTTATTCTACTATCTACGTTAAAGGACCAGAAAAGATAGAATTTTTAGAAAATTTAATGGGGAGAATTCAAAGATTAGATTGCCCAAAGGTTCAACACTTACCCAAATCTTCACTTCATTGTTGTCATCATCCAATAGGATTTGAGCACTGTTCGTTGGTCAAAGCGAGTGCTTACGCTGCCTATATAAAACAAAGTGCACAGGAAAAAGAAATCATTTCAATGCAGAATGCCTTCAGAGAAGGATGTAGAATATTTAAAGCTGCTAAAGAAAAGTAGAAAAAAATCTAAAATTTTGAAAAATTGCTCAAATTGTATGATTAAATCTATTTGCGAATGCGTGTTAAATTTACTTAAGGGAAATCTTCCTATCAGTAAACGGTCTAAAAATAAATTATCCCCATTTAAGAAAACATTGAGAACTCTTGCTCAGAAACGAATTCCTCTGTACACGAAAAGGCGGCTATTAGTTCAAAAAGGAGACGGGTTTTTATCTTTTCTCATTCCCACTGCCCTGACTGTTTTATCTAATCTCATCCATGGAGCATAGCAAAAAGTATGCCCTGGTCCCATTAGACCGCATGCATGAGTTTGAGGATGACCACATAACGGAACTCGATACAAAAATAAAAGACATTTTAAAGAAGAAAGTGAGTGATGATGAAAAAGTAAAACTATATAACCAAGTTTTACAAAAATATGTTACCTTTCCAAATGTGAATGATGTCAAGCCTAAGATGGACCTGGAAAACCTGGAACCGGAAGAAGAAGAAACTGCAAAGCTGGAAATAGATATTCAGAGTACCGTTCCTGTGAAATTTAAAAAGATAGCAAAGAAAATAACTGAATTTCTTCAGCAACGCAACATCACTTGGAATCCGGATAAGGAGCTTGTTATCAATGAACAAGTCATTCCAGGATCTGATATCGTACAGCTGATAAACTTTTTACTGAGGAATAGAACAAGAAGACCGGAAGCTTTTGAAAAGTTTAAAGATGTTTTAAAGGAAAATAATTTTCCTGAAGAATTTGTGAAAAACACTTATTTAAAAAATATGAAAACTTATCCTAAAAGAGAAAAGAAACAAGAATCTGTGAAAAACATGTATGCTAAACCTAAAAGAATTGTTGGAAAGAAAGCCATAAATTGGTTAAAAATGTAACTTTTTTCAGATAATAAAAAATTTTGTTTAACTATATTTGAGTCATGTCTTATTTATAAATTAAACATGCAATAAAATAATTTAAACATGCATTAAAATGAATTTAAACATGCAATAAAATGAATTTAACATGCAATAAAAATGAATTTAACATGCAATAAAAATGAATTTAAACATGCAATAAAAATGAAGTTATCATGCAATAAAATGAATTTAAACATGCAATAAAAATGAAGTTAACATGCAATAAAATGAATTTAATATAAGAAAAATGAGCTAGTTTCCACGCTACTCAGGGAGTACAGCTCTCAGCGCGCTATCCCCCTTATTTTACAACGGTGGGGGATTCCCCAGCTGTCAATCTTACCACAAGAATGTAGTAGTCAGACAGCCAGGCACTATTTTGTCCGTTGGTTCTCACCAGTCTAGTTGATGCCCTAATACCCATACGGCAGGGTCGTCTGATCCTCCTGGATCACTCTCTTGTCGTATATCATACGATACATTTTCTTTTCTGGCTTGTTTTCCACTCTCCTTCTTTTAGCATCCCGGGTGATCTTGGCCGGGTTCACGATGGCAATGGGTTGCTGCTGATCCATGTTTTGTACCATGGCCTTTATGCTATCAAAATTAATCTGCAAGGAGTTTTTCCAGTTAAGGGTAAATCCCCTCACTTTGCTGCATTCTTTTCCTTCTTCGGTTTTAAAGGCATAATTCTTGGGGCCACCTGGAAAATAATAACTTTTTTAAATAAATGATTCTTAATAAGATAGGACATGTAATTTTACATAAAAATATTACTTACCAGACACAAATGTAGATATCGTGTCTCCATCTAGTTCGTCTGTGAACTCGCCCAGGAAGTTTCCAAGGGGTGGATCATTATTACCGGTGGTGGAGTAGATGATTGAGTCAGTGTCGTGATATAACACGGCACTGCCCAACTTGTCCATTTCTCCATAGAGTTTCATGCGGGCCCATGCAGTGGTAAAGGAGGCTAAAAAGATGTTGGTTGTGGCGTCCTGGGGCAAAAACTCATTGACATCCTCCCAGCAGATGGCTGCCACTTCTGGCGTGGGGAAGTACACATCCTTGATCTACAAAAAAAAATTTAAAATTAATAAAAAAATAAAAATTAAAAAAAAATAGGATAGTTGATTTAATATATACACTTACGTTTTTTGTTGAGTCACTCAGCATTTTGTTAAACTCTGGGACTGTATTGACGAAGGACAGTTTTGACTTGTTCAAATTCATTCCCCAACTGAAAATAAACACTTTTTATCAGAAAACAATTCACTTATTTTTTAAAATTAAAAAATAAAAAGATGTACTTACCGCCCCCAAAAGCTATTCAAAGCAAGTTTGGCAACCTGCCGTCGACCAGGGTTCTTAGTAATGGAGGCATCGTCCAAGAGAACCCCCTCTTTCTCGTGGTAATTTTTGATGTAGTGATCCATGGCTTCCTGTGTTGTACATTCAGTAGGCCAGCCACTGCTCTCCTGTTTAATCTTTAGGAATGTGTCGATGTAAGATTGAAATAGGGAATTCGACTTTTTGTTGAAGTGATATACTTCATAAATCTGAAAAAATAGAGAATAATTCAATATTTTTGTGATAACGAGGACACTATTGTGTGATAACAAAATGATAAAAAAAAGTGTAATGAACTTACTTTTTCAATCTTGTATCCTTTTTTAAGGGCCAATTTTATTTCTTCGGTTACCCACGTTCCAGTTATCGATCTTTCCTCGGATGTGTGGGCGCAGCGGGTTTGTTGAAGGGTTTCCACACAGGTGCGACACAAGGGGAACATGAGTTTCCCTTGGCACCTGTATGGAAGCACGGGTAAGTACAGCTCACTAGGTGGCAACACCTTACATTGCACAAGGCCGAAATACTGTTCAATATCATTAAAGTCTTTTGTAATGATCTTAGGGTGACCAACAGGGTATTCGCAATACTTGTTGACCTGCAAGAAAAAAAAGCTATTTAATTTCAAAGAAACTTTTTAAGAGAAATAAAAGTTTAAAAAAAATAATCTTACCCATGGATACAAAGACGTAAAGTCAATGTATTTGGCTGGTCCTTCATGTAATAATTTAACGGCATTTGTACGCCCACCGAAAAACGAATCCCTCGGTTTTAGCCTATCCACAAGGCTGTGGGTAGCCAGGAAGGTTCGAAGTTCTGAGTCATCCTTTTTCTCCTGAACAAATTCATGTTCCCATTTTTCAACGAGATTGTATCCCAAAGCTCTAATCTTGGCCGACCACTCCTCCGTCTTTCGTTTGAGGGTATTCATGGTAACTTGTTTGAGAGGGTGTATGACATCCCCCTCAAAACATTTGGCGCACCCGTGCCAAAAACAGCCCTGAAATAAAGGAAAAAAAATTATTCATTCGTAAAAACAAAAATTCAGTCCTTTTCTAAAAGGGGGAAAAATACTTACATGATACTGATAGACGGTGTTCGTCTCTGTGCAAAACCCGTCCACTGAGACGCCTCGGATCTTATACTCTCCAGTGGACTTCTTGGCATGCTGGATATCTATTTCCTCCTTCTGGGCGACAAAGTCTAGCCATCTGATGCTGTCGGAGCTGTGTGCTGCATTGTTCACATAGCCTCGGACAGGCACCATAGCTATGGTACCGTTTTTTATGTGTTGATACCTGTACGCAGCCATGCATGCTGCAGCAATTGTGACATACCTGTAAGAAATTGTGTTAGAAACAAAAAAGTTAACTTAAAATTAGTTTAGATAGGGAAAATTATACTTACTGAAAGGGATCTACATCAGCAACATTTAAAAATTGCGTCCTAAATTCCATGCAGCATCTTCTAAGAATGTCAACGTCCGATCTATAATAAAGTAAAAATTTTTTTTATTTGCATGAAGTTTTTTAAAGGAAGGTATTTATCAGGAAAAAAAAATTACTTCAACTTACTTGCAATACGCATACATTTCCGTCTGAAAATCAAATTCACTCTCCTTAATGGTGTCGTACCATTCCATAAAGGACTTGCGTGCTGACGTTGCCATAGAATCGGGGGAATAAAAGTGGGTGTCCGGTTGTGGTCCTACGTAGCTCTGATTCTCCCGAGTATTGAAGAGGTGTGGAAAATACCCCTTCTTTAACTCGGCGAGACCAAAGCAGGCTGGGAGTTTTGCGAGGGCCATTGGTAGGAAATTGAGAGAATCTATAACTCTCACACCAAGTGCCTTGTGGAAAATGCTCATTAGCAAGGATCCATTGGGGATCACTTCCGGAGCAACGCCTTGCCTCAACAGCCAGCCCATTATAAACTGTCCATCAAAGCTGCAAAAGAAAAAAAGTATTAATATTCATTCGAGAAATAGAACAAATAAATTAACTGAAATTAAAACTACTTACCCTTTCATGTTATGGGCAATGGCCGTATACCCCTTGTGTTTGGGGGAAAACAGCCATTCACAAAAGGCATCACATGCTCCATATCCTTTGAAAACCATTTCCCTTCCATCTGCGTCTTGTGCTACAGCGAAGTTGACTAAGTGCACTCCAGACGACTGATCAGTCTCGAAGTCAAAAAAAATCAACTTCTTACTGGGTTTCTTTGGTTTCACCTTTCTCAAAAAGCATCTGTGCTCTTCAGCAATGACAAATTTGTCGCATGATCTGCATTTAATGGTTCCACACTGGTGACTTTCTTGGGGGCAATCCCTGCGTCTAATGACTCTGCTGCATTTTTGGCATTGGTAAATCTGTAAAAAAGAAAAATTTTGTTAGGAAATCTTTTCAATCTTGCTAAAAAATGTTAGAAAATTCAAACAAAAAGAAATACTCACACGATCACAAATTCCAGTGCTTTTATGCGATCCAAAACAGTCTTCGGATTTACACTCCCTACTACAATCTGGGCATCGCTTGGGTTGTCCTGTGGGGCACTCTTTACGGAAGCAAACATAGCAGGAGTCAGGGCATCTGTGGTCTTCCATATTTTGGAAGGGTTTTTCGCATGAAGTGCAATAGTAACCTTTACTGTAAAATCCCTTCAGAGACTTAATAACGTCAAAGTGACCATCGTGCAACCAAAGGTTGATTCGCTGCGGTCTATCATCCCCTTTGTAATCAATCTAAAAAAACAAGACTTAAATCACAAAACAGATACAACTGGTGATAAGG
Source organism: Tetragnatha versicolor (assembly GCA_024610705.1). NCBI lineage: Eukaryota > Metazoa > Arthropoda > Arachnida > Araneae > Tetragnathidae > Tetragnatha > Tetragnatha versicolor. Next base: position 50,784,524 of record JANDEH010000010.1, on the reverse strand, counting down.
GTTAAATATATATATATAAAGGAAAAAATATATCACATGTTAGAAAACTAATTAGTAAAATAACTTGCCTTGTTTAAATTAGTAGAGGAGAAAACAGCAATCTGCACATTAAGATGCCGTTCAAACTGGGCAACTTCCTTGTAAGTACATGGGCCAAGGGGGACTCCTGCGGCTTTATGAAGAGCACGAGCCCTTTTCATAAGGGCTGGACGTCTTTTTTGCCTCACTGCACTAATAGAGGTCTTGTCTTTGTTCAATTGCGCTAAGGCATAAACAATGGCTTTCGCGCAACACAAACCTTGATTATCTGGAGGTACTGCCCAAATACTTTTTTTCTTCAATCTATCTAATTTAATATTTGTCAGATGTGTGTGAGCTCCTCCTCTGGGCCTATGAATGGTCATAACGTCCACATTGAATCCAGCATCCAATTCAATATTATCTTTCGACTGCAGCACTTTCATCACCGCTGTCATCACCTTCTCTACCGTTAATTCAGAAACGGCCATAAGAGTAGTAGAAATAGGCTTGTCTAACCCCTCAGCTTGTATGCAAAGCCGGATCAAATCCGTTGGCATCAAACTTCCCGTCACTCGGCTTATTAAAGTTCTAAACAGGGAACGCACCATATCAACGATAGTTGACAATGATACTCCTTGGACATTTTGGGGTAATAAACCAGGATCTATTCGAACCCGAAGGGTAATTTCCTGAGCCTGATACTTCTTGTTGTTTCTCCGTGACCGCTCCTCAATAATGATGGCATTTCCAAGCTGAAAAAAAATAAATAAGTAAATTCAAAACAAACTTAAAAAACCAAGGACAATAATTATTTTTAAAAAAAACCTACATCAGAGGGTCCTTCCACAACTCTTCCAAATCCTTCTACAGCGTTTGAGGGACCAGCACAACTCTGAAAAATAACTTATATTTAGGCGTTGAAAAGTAAAAATTATACACTTATCACTTATCAAAATAAAAACACACCTCGAATCCAGAGGAGATCTGATCGTAGAGAGACAAATTCCGGGGGAGAGCATTAGAGGGACCAGGGAGATTCTGAAATAACAGATATATTCACTAATAAATAAATCATACTAAACTAAATGGAAAAATATGTAAGGAAAAAAATTAGAAAAGTTAAAAAACATTACCGGGTCATTTACCATATGTCTTGGCGACATGTTTTTCTCAGGGGACTCTATCTCTCCCATCCACTAAAAACAAAAGCAAAAATAAAAAACAATGCCCAGAGAAAAAAACAAGCAAATAAAAATCATTAAGGTATTTTTACCTGGTAATCATCGTCTTCACCCATCGAACTATCATCGCCATTAATACTCAGTGGGATAATCGGTCTTTCATGAACAGACTAAGGTAAATAAAAATACATTTAACAAATATAACTAAATGCATTATTAAACTATTTTAAGGAGAAAAATAATCACACATGTGTGCAAGTTAAAAAACATTACCTCATTAACATCATTTTCCAAATGTCTTTGCGACAGGTCTCTCATTAACTAAAAAAAGCAACAGCAATGTTAAAAACAGGACACAGAGAAAAAAAACAAGCAAATAAAAACTAATCATAAAAACTTTTTACCTGTTCTTCGTCTTCATTCATCATCATCGAACTATCATCATCATTGTCTTCCAGCACCACCTAATGTTAATTAAAAATACGTTTATCAATATGTTCTTACACATAGTATAACATTTTGAACAACAAAAATTGTGCAATTCAATAGAAAAATATTCACCCCCTCCTTATTTTAAATGAAAATAACTTCAGAGCACACGTTGAAACAAATATTTAATACTAAAAATGAACTAAATATTATTCAATAATTATTTTAAAATGTTATGAAAAAATAATAATAAGTGGTCAGTAAATGTATTTCATCGCGTAAACCATTTTAAAATATCAAATCTATAAAAATAATTTAAAGTTACTAAAATTATTCAACTAAAATAATAATAATTCACTACTAAAACAAAATGTTTCAACACGCAAATTAAAATAAAACCCAAAAGTTAAAATAAATTATTTACAGTAACATTTTTCAATACGCGAATTGTAAAATATTTTAACAACTAAAATGTTTTATCAACGCGTAAGTTAGCTAATTCAACACAGCATTTAAAAAATCAAAACGCTTAAGTTAATAAAAATAAATGCGTCTAAACATGCTAACTATTTGATAAACCCTAAATATTAATAATTTACAGCAATACTATAGTTTTAAATGTACTCTAAAAATAAATTCAAATAACAAAATACTTGTACTTACATGATCGTTTGTAGAATCCATTTTTCTAGCAAAAAAGCACGAGCAGGTAATCCAAAATGTAGCAGTAGAATCCAAAGGTCGCGTTTTAAGAGCACAAGAATGCAAAAACTGAATGCAACAAGGTAGGGTCTAGCGGTTTTATGCAACCTACCTCTTCCTGATTGGTCAAGAACCAACCAAAGAGATAAAGATTGACCCCTGATTGGTTAAAGTCAACATGGGTTTCCCTCCCCCTTGATTAACAGCATCCAACAAGTAGTGACGGGGTGATAAGGGACCTATGACTCATTAGCATTGCAATGTGGTAACAAATCCGGGTAGTTCTAATCACATTCGTTCAAGCATGTTTTGGTACACTGATGATTCACTTCTTATCGTCCATACACGGTGGTCTCGAACCCCTTTGACTCACTCGTTATCTGAAGTCTGAAGCAGGATATTACATACTGATTGCATTCGTACTTTTATTGAATTTACACATTTTATCACCAGGTCCTTAATTGCAGCTCGGTAAGATCCTGTTACTAAGGAACTCCGTTTATTTGAATAGCAAAATGAAACGTCAATTAAGTTCTGAAGAAGGATATCCTGAACTGAATGTTATCAAGTATTCAAAGGATTCCTTATCGTATGAATATCGGAAAATGTTCTCGGATCGTAAAGCTTGGGAATATTTTCGTCTTTTGGAAAAGGAATTAACTTATTTGAAAAAAGAAGAGGCAATGATAGAAATATATGGTAAGAAGTATTTTGTTCCTCGTCAAGTAGTAGCCTACGGTGACCACGGAATAACGTACAAGTTTAGTGGAACAACCATGTTTGCGAAGCCTTGGATACCATTATTGAAAGAAATTAAACAAATGGTAGAGCTTAAATGCAAAGCTCATTTTAATTACGTGTTGGTAAATCGATACAAAGACGGCACAAACTGTATAGGTGCTCATAGGGACGACGAGAAGGACCTGGACAGGAATGCACCTATTGCATGCGTTTCTTTTGGGCATAAAAGAAAATTTACGTTTTCGAGAAAAAAGTTTGAGTCTAAAAATTTGTTTCTTGAAAATGGAAGCCTTTTAATTATGCGCCCTCCAACAAATTCGTTTTGGAACCATTCCATTCCAAGAGAAAAAAATGTAAACTGTCCAAGAATAAGTTTAACTTTTAGAAAAATTGTTAAATAATTTTAATAGAAAAGAAGAATTGAGGCGGTAAGTTAATCTTGCCGGGTGGTTGGTGGGCTCAATTCTAAAAAAAAAATAATTTCATTAATAATAATTTAATAATATAAAATATAATTTATTTAATAATATAAAATATAATTTATTTAATAATATAAATCTTATTTCTTAAATAATATAAAATATAATTTCTTTAATAACATAAATATTACAAAATAATTTTATTTTTTAAAATTAATAATTTTACAGATATCTTACTGGGATTTGAACCTGCGACCTAGCAAAAGAGAGACGAAGCTCAGTAATAAATCTGATACCTACCCTACTGAGCTACGTCCCTCTTACTACTTGAGTAAAACTTTAATTTCAAAAGGCAAACTAACCAATAAATTCAAAAGTTTTTCTTGAGAACTTATTTTACGCCTTAACGAATCGGGTACTGATGGCCTAACGGGGAGTGCATAGCGTCGGAGATCCGGTAGGTCAAGTACCTTTTTGCGGGTTCGAATCCAAAAATATATTATTTTATTCACTTTAAATAATTAAATTTAACAAGTACTTTAAATTCGCCAGATAGATGGCAGCACGGGTACTCAAAACCTTTAAATATTTAATTTAAATTTTTACAAATAACTCTTACTTTCTCCGCTAGATGGCTGTAAAAACCAAAAATTTCTGGTCAAACACGTAAAAAAAAATACCGTTGCCATACCCGAAAAACTAAACTTTTAATAAACAACTCAACTCCGCTAAAACGAAACTAGCAGCAGGAGGTAAACAACTCAACTCGGCTAAACCAGCAGCAGGAGGTAAACAACTCAACTCCAGGCACGCCCCCTTCAACGCCATTGGCTATGACGTCAAAAACCACGCCCCCAACCGGTCACGTGATATGACGTCACAAATCAACCCCTTCCGCCCTAAGCCGCCCGAAATCCCATGTTAACCTACGGCCGGTTCGGGCGGGTCAGTTTGTCTCACATAGCGCCCTGCTTACTACTAACGGGGATGTCCTGAACCAACATTGAGTGTCAACAAAATTTGTGCCAAATCAGACATTCATGCCTTGATCAACGAATATGCTGATGTGTTTGAAGGACACGGTCGCTTGCCTGGTGTTCACAAAATCATTTTGGATGAAGAGGCTACTCCTATCGTTGCAGCACCAAGGAAGGTTCCTTTGGCTTTGGAGGAGAGGGTTCTTAAAGAGCTACATCAAATGGAACAGAATGGGTTCATCGAGAAAGTGACAAAACCTACTGCTTGGGTGAATCCCATTGTCATTGTTCCTAAGCGGGATAATTCTATCAGAATTTGTCTTGACCCTCGTCATCTTAATAAATTCATAAAAAGACATCACTATCAGATCCCTACCCAAGAGCAGCTGCTGTCAAAAATGGAAGGCTCGCGCTTCTTCACCCTCCTTGATGCAAAGACAGCTTTTCATCAAATTCAACTTGATGAATCAAGTGCTGACCTATGCACTTTCATCACTCCTTTTGGGAGGTACCGTTTCAATGTTCTTCCGTTTGGACTTTGCACAGCACCCGAAGTTTTCCAAATGGCAATGGACAATGTTTTTGAGGACTTACCTGATGTCCATCCGTACTTTGATGATATCATCCTTCATAGTGTGTCTCTGGAAGACCATTATTCAAAATTAAAGTCTGTACTTCAAACAGCTAGGGAAAAAGGCCTTAAACTAAATAAGGATAAAATGCAGATAGCTGTGTCTGAATTGAAATATTTGGGACACATCGTGTCAACATCTGGACTGTCACCCGATCCCAAGAAGATAGAGGCCATATCTGAATACCCTACACCTAGCAACAAGCAAGACCTCATGAGATTTTTGGGGATGGCTACCTATCTTATGAAATTCGTTCCTCAGTTCTCACAAGAAACATCCTTTTTGCGAAACCTGCTCAGGAAGGATACTAGTTGGTCATGGGACTCACAGTGCGACCAAGCATTCCTAAGAGTCAAAAAGTTGCTTCAAACAAATCCTGTGCTTCAGTTCTTCAGCAAAGACAAACCTGTGGTGCTTTCTGTGGATGCCAGCTCGTTTGGACTTGGTGGAGTGCTGCTTCAGGATGATAAACCTGTGGTGTTCACTTCAGCAACCCTTTCTGATGCACAATCAAGATATTCGCAAATTGAGAAGGAACTGTTGGCGATTGTCCATGCATGTGAACATTTCCACTACTACGTATATGGCAGACACATCAAAATAGAGACTGACCATAAACCACTCCTAGGACTAGTTCACAAGTCTTTTGATGCAATATCACCCAGATTGCAACGTTTGTTGCTGCGACTACAGAGGTATAGCTTTACCCTAGTTCATGTTCCTGGAAAACAGCTAGCGGTTGCAGACGCCCTTTCAAGAGCCCCTCTACCATCACTACCAGTGGTCACTTCTGATCTTGATAATGTGCATATATTTATTCTTGAAAAAAAAAAGGGAGATGTTGTGTATTGCAAACATCCGTTGGCAACATTATTTGTAAACTTATATACTTCCATGTGGCAACGCTTACCATTGTTGTCAGAAGCATAAAATGTAAACAGCACGCATCACGTTCTCTCTCTCATCTAATAAAAGTTATGTTTCTCCCAATCTAAGTCAATCTGCTCGTCTAATGAACTTATAAGCTTAAATCATCTACAAACATCAAATATTATATTATCTATGTTAGATGTTAGTTTGTTTACATTAACTTTTAAAATTAAGTAGTCAATTTTGAGACAGCGTAAACGAAAACGTTTATTTACTATAGTAGTATGGTAAAAAGGACCTCCCAAAGATGCACTGCAACTTGCTGCATGGGCGGATTTAAGGGGGTGCAACGCACCCCCAACTTTTTGAGAAAATTCCATCTTTATAGGGGAAAATCATGTTTTCAAAGCCATCAGGGACAGCTTGCACCCCCAAATTTTCCAGTACGCACACCCGGGGTTCACCATCTAAATCCGCCCATTGCTGGAAAAGAATCATCGGAACTAATAACGAAATTAAAAATTACTAAGACCCAAAAGAGTTTTAAATCTATTTCTTTTAATATTTTTCTCATTTGGAGAAACTTAATCCGGAAAGCGGGATTTATATGGAGAAGCGGGACATTTAGCGAGCGGGTCGTCTAATGATATTAATTAAAAGTCATTTTACCCATTTTAATAAAGGTAAGAAGTTTGAAATTCTCTTTTTGAGGCTGCCATCTATCGAGAGATATTGCAACTTATTTTAGCTGCAAGATACCGGCATCTACAGATAAAATGTATAAAAAAGCCTTTTCTTTCTTCCTGAGGTGGTTGGTTGATTAATTTTCATGGCGTAGCTCATCTTTCATAGATTCATTCATTTATTGATTTTCTAAAAACTTTGTCAATTTTTATTTAAAAAATGTATTTTCAAACATGGATTTTGGTAAATTTTTAGTATACAATTTAGGCTTAGGTATGATAGAACTTATGTTGCATTTTAAATTTAGGCCCAGGGGTTCTGAAATTCAAACAAGTCATACATGGCACCCTGTTGGTGTTGAGTATTGTCTTTCTATAAACGCACACTTCCCATCATCGCGAGGAAATTTGATAAAACAGGGTGGCGGCTAGTCGGTTATTAGGGGTTTTATAACGCTATGTCCCTATTAGGACAGTGTGCGACAAACAATACAAAAATTTAAAATAAACCCAAATGATGTTGATAAATTTAAAAACTGATATTATAATGATAATTTAAAGTGTTAGGCAGTGGCGGCTCGTGAGTTAATTAATAGGGTGTTCACACCAATTATATAAAAAATAAAATTTCCATTAATTTAATCCATTTATGTCAGAAATGTCATCTTTGAATTCTCTTTTAAACTTTCTTTCTTTTTCTTCTGTAACTTGGACAATGGTCAGATGAGGTTTATTTCAACTTTTTTCCAGTGGCAATTGAGAAAAATACAGATGCTTTAATTCTAACACGGAACTTTTACTTAAAGCCATCATTTAAAAAAACATCCTAATTAATAACAAAAGTAACAAAATATTTTGATGAAAAGATTTAAATTGTAATTACTTCTTTATGTATCTTTCCGTGTACTATCTTTACATTCGATTTTTGTTCTACTTTTTCAGTGGGTGTTCACGTGCTCCTATGGACGAGCCGCCACTGGTGTTAGGTAAATTTAAATACACGCTATTAAAAATATGATGTATGGCGCTATCTGTACTCTAAATCCCCTGCAATAGCCTTAGAAGAAGACATTTCCAAGTTTCATTAAAAGTTTCTGAAGATATCCCCTTTTTAGAACACCAGGGAGAGCGCTGCAGCGGCTTTCACCACTGGTCAACTGAAAAGTTTGCTGAATGCTAGACGTTATCAATCAATCGCCTCGCGGAACTTTGTTAATATTAAAACATTGGAAAGCTTTTTGGTATGCTATCATTTCATAGAAAAAGGAAAAAAGTTGGAGGGTGAGACCTTACGTTTTTTTGATAATTTAGGGCCACTTTAGCTTCGCCGTACACGCAGCCTAGTCAACAGGGGGGATAACGAATTTTCATAATCCAATTGAATCATCTTGTTAATGGTAATACGGAAAAGGTAGTGAATTATTCTACTCAAACCACTAAAAAATTTTTTGGAAATTTAAGTAAAAAAACCCCACATTTTAACTCATTTTGGTACGCCTCATCCGAATTTCGGATATAGATTTTTTGCGTTTTGACAAACTTAGTAAAATATTAGACGTTTTGGGAAGGGCTTCAGCCCGAAAGCCCCCCCGTAGATCCTCCACTGCACCAAGGTTCAAATCTTACCCTTTAATTTTCTAAGATACATTTAACCTCTGATTCAGGTATGCATGTCGAGAAAATAGTTAAGGTTCTTAAACATTCTCTACCATCTATATCAGCGTTTCTCAACCTTTTTACTCTCACGGAACCCTTTTGACAAAGACCAAGTTCCGGGGAACCCTAGTATCCATGCAACATTGGCGTATAAAGAAATTTATTTTGGGAGGGGCTCAAAATTATTACTCAACTCCTCCAATACATATATAAATAGGTTTAACGTAGCTATTTAATGCATTTTTAGGTGAAATTTGCATTCAAGAGAACTTAATACCAGAAAAATTGTGATTAATGAAGTTTTAAGTAGGAAAGGGAGTTCTGGGGGGTCCTGCCCCAGAGAATTTTTAGAAAATTGACCCAACAAACTAAGTTTTAACTTGTTTTTGGTACATTTGATCCAAATTTTGGACATATATTTTTAGGTAGGATTATAACTTTCATGAAAGCATAATAAAAAATAATACAATTTCATGTACTAAAGGGGGGTTTGGGGGATCCTCCCCCAGAAAATTTTTGAAAATTGGACCCTAAATAACAGTGTTTTAACGTGTTTTGGTATGCCTAGTCCAAATTTCGGGGGGAAGGAGGGCTCCCTCACCTCCCCCTTATATACTCCACTGCCATGCAACAGTATTTTTTCTTGCTGTTTTATCCTCCCTCAGAATTTATTAGGAAAATTCTCCTTTAAACTAGTGTTTTATCTCCATTACAAACTTTTTGTGGAACATCCATGGAGAAAATCTTCTTGAGACAGCAGAATGTTCAATGGAAAAACGCTGTAAAACAGGCGTCAAAATTTTAGAGGGAATTTCGGAGTTTTCCCTTGAAAATGTTTCGAAATTTGCCACTTAAAGTACAGTTTCAGCGTATTTTAAGACCCTTTGGGTTTCATTTGAAAAGAACAGTTCCTTGTAAAACACAAAATTTTCAAGGGGGTAAAATGTAATTAGCGTCAAAATTTTAAGGGGGGCTAGGGGTCCTCCCTCAGAAATTTATTTTGAAATTCCCCTTCAAGCTTAGTGTTTATCTTCTTTTCAAACTCTTCATAGAACTCCCAAAGGCTACGGAAGCCGAAGAAAATGTTCAACCGAAAAATACTGGCTCGCATTTGGCTGGCTGTTCCTTAATTTATTTAGGGTTACCCTAAAATGTTCAAAAAAAAAGATTATTGGATCCTTCGCGGAACCCTTGAAGAAGCCTCGCGGAACCCCAGGGTTCCGCGGAACCCCGGTTGAGAAACGCTGATCTATATAACTAACAGGGATGCAAGTGCCTTGTGACATCTCTCCCGTCTCCGAAGTTTCTCCTTTCGCGACCCTACCAAAACCTGTTTCTTTCGGCTCTCCCAGTGGGGTATGTCATTTGCTTAGGGGGTGTTGTTGTTTTTTGGAGCGGAATGCGGTGATGATGTCATTGACTCTCCCCCTTCCTCCCGACGAGAAAGCGTCCTTTTTTTTGACGCTGCTGTTTTGTCCCTATTTGTATTAATGTAATTCTTAAATTTAACCTTTAAAGTTTTAATAAACTAATTGTTAAAATTCACGCCTATTTAATGACCACTCGGACCAAATCGTTACAACTTATAAATTGGTGGAAGCGCTGTGATTTTGTTTCGCTGGTGATACTAAAGAAAATGGCGGAAGTGGGGAGGCGTCGTTGTGTTCACCCTGAACATTAGCTGGAGCTTGGATTTGGGAAGCGTCCGCCCTGGACGAGTTTAGTGCCGCCCCGGCATTGAAGGAGAGGCCGCCCGGCCTGAGCAGTCGTCCATCCGAAAAAAAAAAGAGTGCCGCCCCGGCACTGTGGAGTTAAGTGCCCCCCGGCACTAGAAGAGAGGCCGCCCCGGCCTGGTTGAACGTCCGCCCCGGACGAGTTAGAGTGCCGCCCCGGCACTGAAGGAGAGGCCGCCCCGGCCTGAAGTGTTTTTAACGTCCGCCCCGGACGAGATAGAGTGCCGCCCTGGCACTGGAGAAAAGGTCGTCCCGGCCTGAAGAGTTTTAGCGTCCGCCCCGGACGAGTAGAGTGCCGCCCGGCACTGGAGGAGAGGCCGCCGGCCTAAATTTTTTGAAGCGTCAGCCCAGACGAAGGAGCTGAGCCGTCCGACACGTCTACATCGCGAAGTGGGGCACAAGCCCAAAAATTTTTTTTTTCATCGCATCGTGTCTGTGGGGCATCCGCCCGAAAATATAAAATTGTGTGTGTGGGGCATCTGCCCGAAGAATTATTTTTGAGTGATTAATTTTAAGTGGGGCACCTGCCCAAATTTCTTTTTTCAATTGTGAGATTTTCTGTGGGGCTTTGCCCGAAGAACTTTTTTTCTCGTACGTGTGGGGCTTCGCCCGAAGACCATTTTGTTGCCAAGACTCAATAAGATAAGTGCCTTCATATTCCTTTCCTTTTAAAGATATTAATTTAAATTGTTAGTAGTTTAGTTAAATCTGTAATCACAATTTTATCAATATTTATCTAATTTTTGTCATGCAAATTAATATGCACTGATCCTTTTGAATTGATATTAATTTAAATGTCATTCTCTTGATATTGTTTTTCTGATATAATTTGACATTTAGTTTTCTGATATTTTGTTTGGTAATTTTAAAATAGTCATTCATTCTGATTTTTTTTAAATAATAGGCATTAATTTGAGTTGATATTTTTCTTGTGGTTATATATTTGCCTTTTTTTCATAATTGAATTTTATATTTTGCATTTCTGATATTGGAATTTGGGAATTTGTTTTAGTGATATGTGAATTTTGAGATTTTATTTTTGGTGATTTTTTTAATCATTCACCTGGGGTGTTTGTATTTTAATTTGGCAATACTAGAGGTTGTTTTTTTTACTGAGTAGATTTTTGATTTTGAGGTCATAGAAAAAGGGTTTTGATCTGATTTTGATGTGTTATATTTTTCTTGTTGGTATTTAGTATTGTTTGAGAAAAAAAAAGGGGATTTTATTTTGTAATTTGGTAGAATAGATTTTTCAAAGGTGGCAAAATGTCCTTTCTATATAGCCAAAACAAGCCAGTCTTAGTAACCTTAGGTGAAGAATTAGGGGTCGAGGTAACTTCTTTAATGACGAAGGTAGTACTAATTGACAAAATAAAAACTTGTCCGGCTTATACTGAGGAAATAGCTAAGGCTATGATAGACTCTATAAAAGGGGAACTTTTAGAAGAGCGAGAAAGGGAGAAAGAGAGAAGGCAGGAAGATAGGGCGTTTGAACTGGAGAGATTGAAGCTGGAGGCTCAGGCTCGGGGAACGGATAGTCCGGCACCGGCATCGCAGGAGAAGGATTTAGGTAAATTGATTCCTAGGTATGACCTCAAGGAAGATATAAGCCTATATCTGATCCTGTTCGAACGCCAGGCTAGCAGAGTCTCCATTCCCAAGAACTCATGGGTGACTCATTTGTTGGGTTTGCTTCCCCAAGAGATCAGCCAAATTATCGCAAGGGAGCCCGAAGAAAAGGCTGACGATTACGACCACGTAAAGGGAACTATCTTGAAACGATTCAAGTTAACTCCAGAGAAGTTTCGTCAGCTCTTTAATACCAGTCCCAAGAAGGTGGAAAAGACGTGGCAGGACTTTCACCATGAGTTGAAAACTTACTTTGATGGTTGGATATCCGGTCTTAACATCACGACCTTTGAACAACTTAAGCAGCTGATTATCTGTGATCAGATGAAGAAAAGAGCTCCTCCTGAATTCAAGGAATTCTACTTGGATGAATGGGCCAGCATCATTGATCCCCAAGTTTTATCCGAAAAGGTCGAAGAGTTCGAAGATTTAAAAAAACCTTCAAGGCCACGTTCTCCAAACCACCAATCAAGGGCACCCCCAAAACATCCAATCAGACGAACTAACGAGAGTTACAGAGGTCCTCCTTCAAATTTTGACAAGAGAAGACCTCTTAGATGCTTTAATTGTGATTCTCCAGATCACCTTAGGCCAAATTGTCCGAAACTAAAGAAAACCTCGCACATAGTAAATCATGTAACAGAAGAAAGCCCAGAGCTGTGGTTGAGGCCTTACATTTTGAAAGGAAGAATCAATGGCGTCGAGACGGACATCTTACGAGACACAGGAGCAACGATAGATGTAGTGTGTCAGAAGTTTATTCACCCAGAAGATATGACAGGAGAACATGTCTGGTTGCAGCAGCCCTTAGATTCGACTTCCATTTGCTTACCTTTAGCTCTGGTCAAAGTACAGTGTGAATTAGGAGAGACAGTCACCAAGGCTGCAGTCATTTCGAACGAGTTAGATAGAGGGCGGTATATTCTGGGTAACCAGACGGTGTCACTTTTCAGTGAAAGGCACGAGGAAACCCCTTTTCTAGTTGGAGCGGTCCAGACCAGGAGTCAGACGAAGTTGAAGGAAGATCCTACACCTACAAACGAGAGTCCTACGGAAAATGAAGAGAAAAGTGATGAGGAATTTTTACCAGAAGTTGACGATGTACAGCTCCCGTAAAAAAAAACGTTACAGTGGGGTTTGCGGGCGAACCACTTGGGTTAGGAAGGCAAAAGAGGTGTCATTTTTCATTGTTTAGAGTATTCTTTAACCTAAACAAATTTTCGAGTCCTTAGGGGGTCATCTTCATATTAAACGAAACACTAACTTTTTTTTTTCAATGGGGACCCCCAATTATTATGAGATTTTCTGAAAGGTCATCCCTCAAAACCCTTAAATACCCAGTTTCATCCATATTGATTCACAATTAAAAAATTTTTGAAAAAATAAAAAAAAATTAAATTTTTAAAATCATGAAATATTTTTATGGAAATCGATTCAGGTAGTAATTTTATGAAGAAACCCAAAATTTCAATCGATTTCACTGAATAGTTTTTGATAAAAACGAACGAGAAAGAACATTCGCGGTATGCATTCGGCAACGGTATACGGCCCCTTAAGATTAAAGTTCGTTTTTATCAAAAACTATTCGGTGAAATCGATTGAAATTTTGGCTTTCTTCATAAAATTACTACCTGAATCGATTTCAATAAAAATATTTCATGATTTTAAAAATTTAATTTTTTTTTATTTTTTCAAAAAATTTTTAATTGTGAATCAATCTGGATGAAACTGAGTATTTAAGGGTTTTGAGGGATGACCTTTCAGAAAATCTCATAATAATTGGGGGTCCCCATTGAAAAAAAAAAGTTAGTGTTTCGTTTAATATGAAGACGACCCCCTAAGGACTCGAAAATTTTTTAGGTTAAAGAATACTCTAAACAATGAAAAATGAAACCTCTTTTGCCTTCCTAACCCAAGTGGTTCGCCCGCAAACCCCACTGTAACGTTTTTTTTACGGGAGCTGTACCCCTTGAGAGCTTGATTAAGGTGGAATCAGAGGACTTCATTCGACCTCAGCGGAATGACGAAGAAATTATGCCTTTGATAAGGGAAATTGAAGATGGTAAGGAGTTGAAAGATTTCGAACTCATCAAGGGAAAACTCCTGGCAAAAAGAAAAATAGATAAAAGCGGAGTTGAGAGGAAACTCCTTTTGATCCCGAAGGAATTCCAGCCCGAAATATTAAAATTGTGCCAAGAAGGCGGATCTGGACATTTGGGAGCTACGAAGACAGAGGACCGATTGTCTAAGTACTTCGTTTGGACCAATTGCTACAAAGACTCCGAGGTTTTTGTCAAGTCCAGCGATTTATGTCAGAGGGCAGGAAAGGGAGGAGACAGAAAAAAAGCACCAGTGACCGTGGTTCCAGTAATTACTGAGGTATTTTCTCGTCTCAACATCGATGCAGTAGGGCTTTTGCCGTTAACCTCTAAGGAGAAGAGGTACTTGATTACCGCTAAGTGTATGTCTTCCAAATACCCAGATGCGGTAGCGGTATCCGATAGTACTTCCGTGAATGTAGTGGATGCTCTCCTGCAGATTTTTAGTTGGATGGGCCTTCCGAAGGAGATTCAGCACGATCATGGAACGTCCTTTATGAGCAACCTAACACCTGAATTCTTCGAACGGTTTGGAATCAGGGTGGTTAGAAATTACAAGGTGGAAACAAGTTACATAGTTAAACTTGCTAAGAGAGGCACGTCTCAAAGCTATCAGGTTGACTTATTGAAACAGTATTATCATCTAAGACCAGACTGAGGAAGTTAATTTTTTGTTGCGTTATGTGTAAATTTAAACACTCGGTATTCTCGGGTTATTTTTTTTCTTATTTCGGCTTATTTTGAGTAATGATATTGCTTTGTTTAATTCTAATTTAATGATTCCGGTATTATAACAAGGCGTCTGTCCATCTGTAATTTTTTATTGTCATTATTGATTTGTTTGTGAAAGTGTTTTTATTTCATGTTTGATTTATGCTGGGTAGGTGAACTTTTTACTGCGTAAAAAGTTTCTTAAGGGGGGAGGAGTTGTGACATCTCTCCCGTCTCCGAAGTTTCTCCTTTCGCGACCCAACCAAAACCTGTTTCTTTCGGCTCTCCCAGTGGGGTATCTCATTTGCTTAGGGGGTGTTGTTGTTTTTTGGAGCGGAATGCGGTGATGATGTCATTGACTCTCCCCCTTCCTCCCGACGAGAAAGCGTCCTTTTTTTTGACGCTGCTGTTTTGTCCCTATTTGTATTAATGTAATTCTTAAATTTAACCTTTAAAGTTTTAATAAACTAATTGTTAAAATTCACGCCTATTTAATGACCACTCGGACCAAATCGTTACAGCCTAAAAGGGGTTTTGGAGCACCTTTAAAATACCATTTTGGAGCAGTAAAACCAAGTTTTGGAGCAGGAAAAATACTATTTTGGAGCAGCAAAATTAAATCTCGGGGCAGGAAAATACCATTTTGGAGCAGCAAACTGAACCTTTAGAGCATCTTTATTTTAGTGGTCAAAAATAAGATGGAGAAATACAGTATTTACTTTTTAGTTCAGAAGCTATTTTATAAGCCTAACATATAAACTTTTTGAAATCCTTAAAAGTTACATAGGCACCCTTTTAGAACTTGCATTTTGATAAACTTGATAATTAAAAAAGTTTTGAATTATAGAGATCCAAGTGCAAAGGGGGGCTGGGGGACCTTCCCCAGAAAAATTTTGAAAATTAGACCCTAAAAACGGGGTTTTAGCTTGTTTTAGACACATAGCCCGATTTTTTTTTTGGGGGGGGGCAGGTATCCCTTGTCCCCCGTGATATCATATCTGAAACAGGTTATAATTTAACAAGATTTTTAAAAAGGGCTGCATTATTATCTTATCTTGCTTCAAAAAGATCTTTCAGTAAAAATTTACAACTTGGGAAATCCTTAAGAAATATTAGTTGAAAAAACTGACTAAAATCAATAACACAATCTGAGAGGTATAAGAGGCCAACTGCAACTAGGTGCCGAAAAACGGTACTTTCGCGAAAAATCGCTATTTTTTTACTTTTCCGCAAAATGTAATCCTAAACTCTGAACTTGATGGCATCTAACCCTTGAAAAGTTTTTCCACATCGTGCTTACAATACAAGAAAAAGCCGACTTTAACTAGCGCTCGTGGTCGAAGAAAGAGGTCACGAGAGGAACGGAACACTCCGCAAGCCAAACGAAACTTGCGCGAAAAATCACGATTTTTCCCGCTTTAAATCGTCATTATTCTCGGAAATAATATGAAAAGTGATAAAAAGCTAGGGATTAACTGGAAAAATTCAAATTAGTTCGTGGGCCGCAGGTTTTGTATCAGTATCACTACACTATAGTATTTTCTTTGCATCTTTCGAATCTGGGCCTTGCAAAGATATCATTGTGAAGTTCCTCCTCACCCCTAAAGGTTTGTTTCTCCGCCAGGCCTGGGAAAAAGGCGGTTTGTCTAGACCGTGGCTATTGTTCCTGAAGGAAGGGGTATTCTCCCACGGATTAGCGGCGCCGGCTAACGGCCGTGGGGGAGGAGCTATATAAGGGGGTCTGGTGGAGGAGAAGGAGCTTTTTGTTATTTTGGCTTGTTGAGCGCGGACCTGTGGGGTCTCGCTCGATGTGTACATTTTTCGCTAATTAAATATTTTAGTCCAGAATCATGTGGCTGTTTTATTTGCTCTCTGCTCAGAGGAACGGACCCACCACCCCTTTTTAAAACGTGGGGTGGCGTATGACATTGGCGCAGTACGACAGGACTTGAGCAGTAGAGGGACCAGTTGAATCAGAGCTCGGAGGAAGGATATGGTCGAAGGGGCGAAGCTTAGCCCAGGAGACCACTACTGACCTGCGGAGGAGGAAACCCGTCGCAGACCGCGACGACGAGGTGCGCGATTGCGATTGTCGGCACCGGGAGAAACCCGCCACGACCGGCGGAGGGGAGCTGTGACCGGAGAAACCCGCCACGACCGGCGGAGGGGATGATGCCATGCGACGCGTAGGCCCGAGCGCAGCCTACCGCAGCCAGCCCTCGACGCCGACGGAGACCCTTGGAAGACCGTGGCCGTGGAAGACCCCACGAGAGCCGGGAGCAGATTCGCTGACCGCAACGACGGGATGCCTGTGACCCGTGCGCCTGAAGCCAGCCCAACGACGCGTCGGAGCCAGCCCATTGGTAACCCAGGTACCTTTTTAAATGAAACAGGGGGGTTACACTTTTAATTTTGTTTTGAAGTGCATGATTTTGGTTAGGGAATAGGGGTTGGTTTAGCGGAAAATTTGAGAGTATTGTTTAGTGCATGTTTAGTGCAAGTTTAGTGAATTGTTGTGTATTTTGTGTATTTAGTGCATGAAGGGATTTTTAGTGTATTTTGTGTATTTAGTGCATGAAGGGATTTTTAGTGTATTTTGTGTATTTAGTGCATGAAGGGATTTTTAGTGTATTTTGTGAAGGGTCTCAGTGTGTGTAGTTGGTATTATTTGGTTGAAGATAATTTGAGCCGGGGTCAGTTTTTTTTGTTTTGTTTGGTTGACTGGGACTGGAAGGAGTAAGGAAGTTATGGATTTTTTAATGAAAGGGACAAAAGTAATGCTATTGCAGATAGCGGAGGATTGGGAGGTTGAGGTCGAGGAGTCATGGGATAAGAGGAAGATTGTAAAGGAGATAATGGGGATGGAGGATTATGAGAATATGGAGGAGATCGTGAGGTTTAATTTGGAAACTTTGATGGAAGAGGAAAGAGAGGAGATAGAAATACTGGAAGAGAGAGAAAGGGAGAGACAAGAATGGGAAGAGAGGGAGAGGGAATGGCGACGGCGGGAGCGAGATAGTCAGATTATAAAAAGGGAGAGGGAATGGAGAATATGTGGATATGATAAGGGGATTGTGAGGGCACTTCGGGAAGTATATACGAAAGAGGACAGGGAGAAAGAAAGGCAGGAGAAATTGAAAGAGAAGGAAAGACAGGAGAAAAGGAGGGACGAGATAGACAGACAGGAGAAATTAAGGGAGAAGGAAAAACTGGAGAAATGGAGGAAGAATAAGGAAAGACGGGAGAAAGTGAGGGAAGAGGAAAGGAAGGAGAAGGAAAGACAGGAGAAAATAAGTGAGAAGGAAAGACAGGAGAAAATAAGGGAGAATGAAAAACAGGAGAAAATAAGGGAGAAGGAAAAACAGGAGAAAGTAGAGGAGGATGTAAAGGAGACAGTGGAAAGGGGATTAGAAACTAGAGTGGGAGTAGGGCGTAGTTTGAATCTAGAGGATAATTTGGAATCGAAGGAAAGTTTGGAATATCTCGAGACTGGGGGAACGGAGAATAGTAGGGAAACAGGCGAGGAGGGGAGAAACGAGGAAAGTTGGGATGCAGAGGAAAGTGAGAATTTGGACCCTAAGGAGAGTTTGGAGTTGATGGGTAATGAGATTGAGGAAGACGAATTCGAGTTAAGGGAGAATTTTGGGGTAAGAGATAGTTTGGGGGTGGAAGAAAGGTTGGAATCAGTCGTTACCACGGGAGAAAGGGAATTGTCCAGGGAAGGGAGGAAGCAAGGGAAGAATCGTGCTTACAGTAGGGAAGAGTTCGTAGGGTTAGGGAAACCCCGCAATAAAGAAGTGGCAAATGATAAGGGCCCGCCGGAAGAGCCAAATTTAAAAACTGAGGGTAGTTTAATGTTGCCGGTGGATGCAGATCCCGAGCTATGGATCTGGATATTCAAAGGTGGGACACCATAGAGTGAAATTGTTTGACGGGTGTAATGGGACAAATTTGGATTTAAGATTATGATTTAGGAAATTGATAATTGGATGTGGTTTTGGCCTGTTTGATTTGTATTGTGTTAGAGTACTGTTAAAATTTTCGGCCAATACGTTATTATGCCAGGGGATAATTTTGTGTTTGTGAGGTTATTGTAGTTATTTGTTTGTGATTGAATAATTGAGGGATATGACCTAAGTATTGCTGACCCAGTTATGTGATAGCGCTAAAAATTGTTGTAATATGTTGTAGTGGTTAACCTACCCTGGAGAGTTTTGGGTGGGATTTCGTTTTTCACATTTCTGAAGGATCTTTTGATACAAACAGAAAGGGTTGAATTTAAGGTTCAAACTTTTGTAAATAATACTTGAAATGTAATGAAGTGAACCGATTGGAAAAAAAATTGTAATCGTAAATACGGTTGAATTTGCTTAATAGTGGTATGTCCTTTAGAAGTTAAAAGTGTTCTGTTTTATTAGTGTGTCGGGTTTAATTGTGTGTTCTGTAATATTCGAGTGGGTATTTAGGTGTTGGTCGCCAAGTGATTTAAATTTAATTTATGCTGGTGTTTGTTGATATTGAAGTAGTTAATTGTAGTGGGAGATAAAAAAATAAGGTATCTGTTAATAGTCAACTAAAAGTGTAAGAGTGAATTGATATGGAGTTAAGTAGGAAAGAAAAGTATGTAGTAGTGTTAATTGTAACTTTACTTGAAGAGTGTTCTTTGAGGCCTAAGGCCCTGTTTCTAGTTGTGTATTTGTTAAACCCACGCATGAGGGTTATTCTGATTTTAGGCATATTAGCCGGTGATTTTTTTTTTGGGACACAAACACGTACACACACCTTGGTGCCTGGGTTTTTGGAACTTTCGGAGGAACTTTGATTTTTTTTTTGTAGTTTCAATTTCGGGACAAGGGGTCCCGTAATGTTAAACTGGGGGGGAGGTGTGAAGTTCCTCCTCACCCCTAAAGGTTTGTTTCTCCGCCAGGCCTGGGAAAAAGGCGGTTTGTCTAGACCGTGGCTATTGTTCCTGAAGGAAGGGGTATTCTCCCACGGATTAGCGGCGCCGGCTAACGGCCGTGGGGGAGGAGCTATATAAGGGGGTCTGGTGGAGGAGAAGGAGCTTTTTGTTATTTTGGCTTGTTGAGCGCGGACCTGTGGGGTCTCGCTCGATGTGTACATTTTTCGCTAATTAAATATTTTAGTCCAGAATCATGTGGCTGTTTTATTTGCTCTCTGCTCAGAGGAACGGACCCACCACCCCTTTTTAAAACGTGGGGTGGCGTATGACAATCATATAATTAAATTACTTATCTTACTTTCCCTAAATCTATTTCTTAGACTTGTCTTTAATCTTTTGCCTCTTTCAGCTGCAGCAGATCCTACTAAAATAACTAAAGTTAATGAAGCCAGTTTTCGGAATTGGGGGGAAGTTATCGCGTAAAATAGTCGTAAGATCGAGACTTCTCGCAAGTTTCGCTTTGCGGTTTGTTCCGTATCTCTCACTACTGCCTTCGTGAACGGCCGCGGGCGCCAAGTTGAAGTCGGCTTTTTCTTGCGTTGTTAAGCGATGTAGAAAAAACAAATTTACCATGGTCAGAAGCCAATTTTTGTAAAGTTCGTCCGAAAATTTCCGTTTTGGCCCAGTTCGGCGCAATTACGGCTCAAAACTGCCATTTGGAGCAGGATGGCGCACGATTCCCTGATTGGCGCAGCACTGGCATCCCTGAACTAACGGTAGGGTCATGGCAGGCGTATCAGTTGAGGCGAACCTAATTTCTCCGCCCATCAAACTTAAGGGAAACCGCAAACCAGGGGGTATCTCCAACAAAAGCGGTCAGTTAATTAACACGATCTCCCTTTTGTAGAAGGGGGTTATGAATAGGGTTGTTTGCTATTCTTTCTTTGTCCGATTCCGTGAATTTATGCGCTTCCGAGAAGATAGGCAACGGTTATCCAGAGCGCAAGACCAGGCGTATCGCAGGCGCAATCTCCGCTCATCACACAAAAGGGAGATTCCGAGAAACCCCGCGGTTGCCCTTTTGTGTGATGGGCGGAGAAGTAAGATCGCGCCTGCCATGACCGTGCCCATACGCACCTACAATTTTCGGACTACGCAAGCAAATTCAAACCTAGAATCAATTCCGCAAATTAAACTATAAAATGTATCAGAAAATAGTTATGCTTAACAAGTTGGGTAGAAACGGCCGAAGATTTGAAGGGCATTTTGATTAAAAAAACTCATTAAATGGGTATTAGACTGGTTCCTATTCATGGTATGTATCTTGTTCCAAGTCGATAAAAAATTCACAAAAAAACGGAATATTAAGGTGCTTTGCCCTAAATATGCACAAGTTTCAAAAATTCCAGAGGGAAACTACAACTTCTTGAAAATTCCAAGACTAAAATGGTCCGATCTTTATACCTAAACCTACAAGAATAACAAGAGCTAACACGTAAGGAATCTTGAGACAATTTTAACATAAAAGTCAGAAAATCAATAAATTACTTCAAATTAAAGAAAAAATTTTATTGACATGATTTTTAAAATCTTACCAATTAACAAAATATTCTTTATAGAATCTAACTTAATGTTAAACAAGGGACTATCAACACACTACTAATAACAGAACATTTTAAACTGGAAATTAAGATTTCTTACAAAATTATTTTTACATGACCAGAAAGTAACTAAAAATTTCTACTAAATATCATAGATGAAAAGTATACTATCACTTCCAAATCACAGGAAAAGCTTTCTAAAAGAAAGTACCCTATGAAGTAACTTTAACTGAGAATAAAATCACAGATTTGTATTTATATCTATAAGCAAACACTAACCCTCTACTGCCCATGGTAGCAAATATGTTACCATAAGTTTAGCTTCAATTTTCAGCATATTTTTAAGTTAATGCAGCAATAATTAAACTTCAACTATAATTATCAAATTTAGGTTCAGTCCCCAGTTTAAAGATTCATTTTTAAATTTTGAAATAAAAATAAATCAGGGGCATTTTTATTTTATTTGGCCCCAAACAATATAAGACAAAAAATATTTCTGCAGTTACTTCTTGTGATGGGCATTAGAGGGTTAAACAAAAACTTAGTGTGAATGCAAAACATTTGAAATATTATCAGAAATATGCATTAAAAAATTGAGCAATTGCTTTCATATTAAGAGAAATAAAACTTAAAATTGACATTGCAGTGTTAACTATAACTGTTCAAACTACCAGACTGAAAAGCAAGCAAACTTTTTTTTAACCAAACACAAACTAAATTTTGACAATAGACAACATGACAGTAATCACTAAAATCAAGCATAAATCAGTCAGTTGTTCAAGTAGCTTGCTTACTAAGCCTCAATCTTTTCTCACCCTCTATAAATCCATGGTACCAATAGTTCACCATCAGAAATACCCATCCTACAAACTCTTAAGCATTTAAAAGCGATTATTTTATCCTTTGTAGATAAAACGTATTATGTAGTGGAAAGTGCAGCTCAATTCTTTCCCCCTGATGAAAATATAGCTGATATTTCACAAGAGCTGATCAGACACCTGTAGGATAGAATTTAACAGCTATGAAGAAATCTTCATAGTCTATGTGTTACTTAGGGAATGTACCCATACTACGTGACCCGTTCAGGGGGTATTCAAAATACCATGCTTGGTCACAAGGGGGCTTAGGGTTTCATCACATAGTCAATTTCCTCTAATCAATGCAACAAAATTAAGCTAAATTAATCATTGAAATTAGCCAAATTAATTTTTTTAAAACTTTCTGTTTGCAAAAAATGATTGAAAACCATATTTATGAATTACTATGTGAAAACTAGAGGGGGAGGGGGGTCTTGGCATATACTACGAGTGGTCACCATGGGTGGAGGGGGTCAAAAATAGTAAAAAATGGGTCACGTAGTATGGGTACGTTCCCTTAGCATTTCCCAAGATAAAAAAAATGAAATGCAATGTTTTATGTGTGATTAAAACCTTAAAACATTTACTTCCATCAAATATTTTATGTGACAAATTGTTGGTCAACGATTTATAAAAACTTCTACATATTTCTACACAACAGACAGAAAATAGATTATCCAGAATTGCACTGATTGCAAAACCTCGCACACAGACAATATTTATATAACTTTAGTAGTAACCTTTATAAAACTTTAAAATTCTCCTTTGAGAACTTAAAGTTTAAAACCGTCTTTATTTAAAACTTGATACAGAAAAGTCATTTTATTGATAAAATATCTCTTTAAGTGGTAAAAATTTAAACAGGGTTCCTACTAAATCCCCCAACTTGCCCAGGCTAGTTTCGAAGTTTTCCCAATTAAAAATAACTGTCTAATCCATGGGAATCTTTCAAATAATTCTTGCACTTTTGAAACAAATATTTAAAAAAATAGTAATGCATTTTTCTTTTTCAGAGGTAAAATGAAGACGGACATTGGTAATTTCCCAAGTGTTCAGTAGGAAATTTTCCAGGTTTTAGCAAAAATATGCCTTTGACATTTTTGGTCAAATTAAAATTCCTGACAGATTCTGATTTTCCTGACCTACAGAAACCCTGTTTAAATGGTGTTATAATAAACGTTCATTTAAATTTCAGCAAACATTGTAAATTTAGGTCTAATAATTCTAAACTCAAGTTGAACAACTAACATTCATTAAAATGGATTATTTTTATACATACATGATAGAATTATTTAAAAACTTAACATTGAACAAAAACTTAACGGGGTTTTGCCTGAACATCCATCCATCATATCCTCAAAGGAAATTTTTGCCATATAGCAATAATTCTCTCAAAAAATTATTTGGAATATAGAACAATTCCAAAAATAAAATATTCAACAATAAACATTTCAAGATAAAACTACATTTTAACACTAATAGACATTATAAATGACAGAAGTTATCCAAGCTCTGGTGCAAATAACCTATAACTAATTTAAAGCAGAATATATAATCTTTCACTATCTGCATTATCTAACCATAAAGCATGTATCAAAATTGTATATATTACTAGTTTTTTAAATTTAGTTTAGTGTGTAAGCATTTAGTTTATAAAAAAAGCACAATGCTCATTATGCATGAAATCATTTCCATAAATTTTGAGGTAGAAATTTCTTATGTTAAGAACTTAAATAACATAGATTTTTTCTAGTACTATATTCTTTATAAACAAATATATCTACGATTCAGCTTTCATGCCAGTATCTTACATTTTGTGAGTGATACTTATTCTCAGGCATGCGATTGCTGAAGCAAGAAATAGTCTAGAAATTTTTGAAATGCTTGTTAAGTTTAACAAGCATTTAGTTAACAAGCATGCTTGTTTAGTTTTATTTTCAAACCCAAGCTTCTCAACAGTTCACAAAAATATACACACAAGTATTTTTTTAGAAAAATATGTACAAGTTCATTTAGTTTAACCCTTCCAATCCTAGACCACCTAAGATTACCACTGAATCTCACGGAAATATGGGTTGGCTAGGACTGAAAGGGTTAACCCTCTGACTGAGCATCCCGCGATTTCCACGGGCAACTCAATTGTATCAAATTCTGCGCATCCCTTTATTGAGGATCGCATCAGAAATAGCGAATTAGCGATGAATCTGATCATGATTCAATAAACTAAATAGAAATTAATTATAATTCAATTGAAATTTATTAAAAAAATCTTTTTGGCGATGACATCAGAAATTGTTTTTTTCTGGCAACTTAGTATCACATGATAAAAATCTACGTAAAAATATTTTCTAGAAAAAAAATGCATTTTTCAGTTCCCTGATATATATATATATATATATATATATATATATATATATATATATATATATATATATATATATATATATATATATATATATATATATATATATATATATATATATATATATATATATATGTTACAGTTAAAGTCCGGAAATCAGTTAATTTACAGATAACCTAGGTAATTTGCAGATTAACGAGGGTGATCCGTTAAAGAGCGAATTTTTTTCAATTTCTAAGATTACCTAGGTAATCTTGAAATTACCTAGGTATTCTGCACCCTACCGACTAGACACTCGTTAATCTGCATACTACCTGTAATCAGTTATTTTACATATTAACGAGGGTGATCCGTTAAAGTACAAAATTTCATTTTATTTTATAAAAAGTTTAAGGCGGTTGGGGGGGCTGCCGCCCCCCCAAACCCCCCTGCCCTAACTATAACCAAACTCGTTTTGGGGGTAAACAGTAACAATGACGAATCAAAAAAGGGGGATCGGTACTTTTTTCATATTACACAAAACACGCAAATCCCATAAAAATAGTAATGAAATAGCAATTTTAAAACTAGAATATAAAAACAATAATAGAATATTACAGTACCAACTGAGATTTGTATCAATTGTGGTTTTCGATCTCGATTTGACAGCGTATTTCAATGAGCACTTAAACTAGCAAATCTTAATGAACGCGCGGTGTAATCGGCTGGCAGCCTGCCCTGAACTATTGCTAGGATTCGCGATCGATTACATATGTTAAACCCTTTCCCAGGTTCCAGCGATTGTTGAATTAACGTTTGTTGAAAAGATATTTCAACAGCTGGGACATTTGCTTTCGTTAAAAGTAATCTCTGTCACTCTGAAGTCGGAGCTTCAACACAATTGTTTCAAAATACCCGTTTTAGTAGTAATATACTGTATTTTGTTCTAACATTCAACATGACAACTACCAGTGCTACGCACTAAATTTGAAATCAAAACACCAAATATGACAACAAACTACGTATTGAAACCCAACTGCGCAGGGGTAAGCGCATGTCGCAGTGAGCACCTCAACATTTTAACAGAAAGTATTGAACGAAACAAACTATTTTGAACTTTAACTATCAAGAGGCCGTTATAGTGTAGATTCCCTAGGTAAAATGCAAAAAACTCAAAAATCCGCACATTAACGACAGAAATCGGTTAATCTTAAGTTTACCAAGGTATTCTTCAGAATAACTAATTATCAACTTTAGCGGTAACATATATATAAATTTAAAATATGCAATAAAAATTACACTATTTTTTATGCAATTTCGGTTAACGAATTGAGCAGTCAGAGGGTTAAGATGAAAAATATATTGAACTATTATGAGGAATAAATACATTAGAGGTCTAAATGTCATACATAAATATTAAGTTAAAAATGTATGAATCAAAACATTTCTTTTGCAGAATTCTGCGATTAATAGCTTTGAGATTTGCAGACTTGCCAAATTAACAGAAAATCACATGCCTGCAATACCTTTGAGAAAATGCTAAGCCTTACAGTTTTATCTAGACTATATAGCACCTCTTTTCACTATCTGTTTTCACAGAGTGGGTGATATTCCTAAAATAGTGACAATCTGTTTAAAACGACGCAATTATAGGCACCATCTTTGGCAATCAGAAAACTTGCCGTTTTTAAATGTTTATTAAAAGGTAAGTTAGAATTTTGAAAAAATATCCAGTTAAAACATAGAATCTTAAAGTACACTGGCCACTATAATGAAACTACTCAATGAATAGAATATTTCACTAAAAATAAAACACATGATGTATATACATTTAGAATACAGTGGAAATGGTTTTTGTACAAGCAAACATCCACTCACACAAATTACTGTACTTACCATTAAAATTTCGAAAACTTTTAAAACTAAACAAAGTAAAGCAAATATTTGTGCTATTTGCATCACATTTTATGAGTGAGTCCCATTCAACAAAACCCTGCAAATACATGAAGATTGTACAGATGTCATATTTATGCTGCAGTTCAACTGTTTGACAAACATATAAAAGCATTCATACAAAGTATATCGGTTTGAAAAACAAAATGAGATGAAATGTCATGCATCAAGTGAAAATTCACAAATACACACCAGTTTACACTTTCAGACTAAATAAAGACTGCCTATGTTTATGATTATAATAAGCTCACAAAATATGTATATTTGTACTTATATTTGCAAAGTGACAAAATGAATTTAAAAGTTTATTACAGTGAAAACAATGTTTTTAGATGCAATGCATCAGGGTTTAAACAATTTGTTCAAATGTTCCATACCCTGAGTCTGCTAAAACAAAGCCAACAAATAAAATTGAAGTATGAAAATATGTACAGCCATGAATAAAACACAAAAATGCAAGAGCAATAACATTCACATAATGTAACCAAAATTAATAAATGCTGATTTAGAGAAGTTAATAACAGCATTCTATTTAAAAACAAAATCTTTCCAATGGGACAGACATTTAAATGATTAGCATAACCAAAACTAAGTAACAATGTAAACCAACTCTTAGAAAAATCTCTAATATATAAACAATAGATCTAGTTACACTTTGTTCTGGTAATAAAATTTAAAATAGACAAACATGCTGAAGCAATTTGTTACTATGCAATTCCTATATAAGCTTTTCCTCAGAAAATATGACTTAAGAATCACCTCAAAAACATCACACACAATACTGTTTCACAGTTCATACTTGCGTATCTTTTCCTTCAGCATATCATTTTCAGCCTGAAGGCGAATCACATCTTCCTTTAAGGTATTATTTTCTTTCTCCAGGTAAGAAGCTCTTAAAACAATCTGGTTTTCTTTAAGGCGCCGGGCCTCTCGCGATCTCTTTGCAGCTATATTGTTCTTATGCCGCCGCGCCCAATATTTATCATCTTTTAAGTTGTCCGGAACAAAATTCTTTCTAGATTTTTTAATTATTGGCTGAGGTTTCAACTCATCTTCAGGAAAAGCTCTTGAAGTGGGGTCATAATGTTCATGCCCCGGAGGAGTAGCTAACGCCAAGTCTGATGGTGAAAACTTACAGTCAACAGTAAACGACCTTCTGTTTTCTTCATTGCTCTCAGAGTAACTCTGCATGGAAGATGAGTCAATGGGAGACGGACACTGAGGAGCTGCAGGCATATCTACACGTGGGAAGAAGTTCAACAAAATTAGAAATCTTCAAACAATGCATGCCAGTTAGTCATTCAAATTGAAAGAAATATTAGTTACTTGACAATAGAAACACCATCAAAGACTATAACATCAGAACACAGACGAGGAAGCAGTGATGATTATATATAATTTCATGTTCAAGTCATGGTAACATCAATTACCAAGAAAAGGTTGAAAGGATTGATCATAGAAAATACACAGGAAGATGTTAAGGGGAGTAAAGCAGAATAGGGAACAGTTTTCTGCAAGCTCAAATTACACTATTTAACCAAAACATAGACAGCTGATTTTGACAAAACGCAGACAGGAGGAAAACTAGTCAGAATAATCAGAGTAGACAAGAAATTTGAGGTATCAAGTGTTACAGAATATTTAAGGATCCATTTCATTCATGCAAAGAAGTGAAAACATCCTTTAAAATGTAACATAAGAAAAAGGAAGGGCCACATGCTTGTTTATAAAATCACTTTCTAAACAAATATATGTCATAAAATAATCCAAAGGTTTAAAAACTTTGGAACTTATGTTTCAATACAAACATATTATGTAGCAAAATCCCAAAATAGGAAGGAAAGGCCTATATCAAGTTACTCCAAGAGACAGAGCACAAACATCTATTAGAAAAGCATTTGCTTACACTGATGTGGCATGTTGTAATAGGTGCAGGGATACTCTTTTTTGAAAGCATGAAAAAGAAAATGGTTAGTTAAAATAAAACAACCTCACAAGTTAAGAATGCCTTTGCCAATTTTAGTTTTAGCACCAGTCTTCATGCCGCTTCAATGCTATTAAAAGCACACATGCATATTTGGCACTGTAAGACAGCAGTTGCAGTTACTAAACAAATTTAATGCAATACTGACATCAGAAATATACTTTTAAAAAATAAGGCTTAAGGAGAACAGAGGGAAATCATTCAAGCAGAATAAAATGAAGTAGAACAAAAAACTAATTGGGGAATTTTATAGGCAGAAGATGTTTTAAGGCATTTCAGGTAGTAAGTTGATTTTTAAAAATATATTTAAAGTAATATTAACTTAAACCAAACTTTAAATAACTCAGAAAAATAGTAGGTACAATTTTAAAACAAAATTTTATCAAGCTAACCTACCAAAAGAAACTTCTTTTTCAAAACTAAAATACCCTAGGGGAAATGGGTACTCATGTATTAAAAGCTATAAACCATTTGCCAAAATGGAAAGATTCTAATAGTACCTTTAGTGCAAAAATAAAAATATGACATTCTATTTTTCAGAATTAATCTATTTATGAACTTCATAATACCAGAGAGGCTGTCAGTCTTGGCCAACTGTATAAGAGCATTTCTTAGTCATTTTATATATACCCTTAAACTAGAGAGCCTGTATGCGAAAGAGAGGCGACAACTCAGTATAGCGCGCAGATCGGTAAACAGGTTTTCTGTTCGCCACAGGTTTCCCTCCATAGGGGAGGCATGATACAGTTTGGACAGAATTGGATGCGCAGAGACGCTTTTAAGCGAGTTGTCGTCTCTCTCGTATATAGGCTCTCTACCTTAAACAAGCTTCAAGTGGTGTAGCCAGAAAAAATTCAGAAGGGGATACTCAAGTTAAATTTAGTCCTTTTTAGACTTTCAGGGGGGTAATATATCCTTAAATACCCTCTCTGGCTATACCCCTGGATCATGATAAGCTTACTTTTTCACCCTATACTTGCATGCCATGGAATTTAACTGATTTATAGCCATAGAAATAGTCAAATTTGACTAATTAAATGTTTGAGCACTCTGTGACCTTCGGGTCTTTATGCCCCATTTGGGAAGGAGTTGCTCCATCAACCTTCTGTTCAGTCTTCAAGGCAGCTCAACTGTGACCTCTGGTCACACCTGTTTGGACCTAGTTGGTTCCTGTTTGGACCTAGTTCCTATATGCTGCGTCAAGCGGAGATATTGAAGATTGAAGATCCAAGATCTAGTTGCTTCATCCAGACGTTCCCCCCCTGGTGAATAATTAATGCAACAATAAGAAAAAAATTACTACTCAGAAACTTACCAACAGTAACTATAAATCATGTCACATTTCATGGCATGCTTTTGAAGGGAAAAGTACTAATTTACATTGCAGGTATCTATAACACCTTGGTTGCCATCATTTAAAATATATCTTATAATTCTTTAGGAACATATATAATAGGGTGGGCCGAAAAAACACTTTATTTTTTATTTCTGTTGTAATAGCGTGGAAAGGGTGGCACTTGGGTCCAATAAGGACGGTGTAAAAAAGTTTTTCGATTGAATAATATCTTCCGATTGTGCATTGAAGTTAAAGTTTGAAAAAATTGATGACTTTTTTTACAAAACAACTAAAAACCCAAAGATTAAACTCTAAAATATTGTTCAGGATTTTTTTTTATGAAGAACTAATATCATACATGTGATAACACAGACAAAAAATTGGCGGAAAAATTTCTGTAACCTAAATTTTTCTTCATTTTAAGAAGGGATTCATCGGCTTCTACTTCCCGAGATCTAGGTTGGTTGGGTTTTTATGGCGCATGACCTAAGACAGGGTATAGCCCGAGATCTAGGCTTCGATATGCTAGATTCATAGTATTTTAGCTTAAATATTAACTAATTTTCATATTACTTCAATTTTTTTAAATTTTTTTCCCGATTTTTCTGAAAATTTAGTACTAGGCCACACTAGCGGTCAGAGTTTTCAGAATAAAATGATTGGAAAATAAGAATGTGGAATTTCAGTTTTGCAAATCGAATAGTTGGATTTTAAATTGCTAAGCAAATTGGCGGATTTCCGTCAATCGGCGGAAGAATCACATGTATGTAATATAGTTATAGACATAATGTTTCAGGTTCCATTCTTTTATCACTCTTGTTTCGTTAGATATAATTTTTTAATGTTCAAAGAAATTTTGTAAAGTTGCTTTTCCTGCATATTTAAACAGCCAATAACTCTAAAACCAGTAGCGGATTTCTAAATAGGCTAGCTAGGCTATAGCCTACGGCGGCAAATTTTAGTAGGCGGCAGAATTTTTTTCTGAATAAAAAAGGACAATAGAAAGGAAACACTATATTTAAGCTCTGGAAAGACGGAGAACGTTCTTTTAGAAAAGCAATTATGTGGTTTACAATGAACTTTTCTCTTTGTTACCCAAAGGGTCTCATAATGAGCTAAAACTACTTTAAAGTGCAATTTTCAAAAAAATGTCTGGGGGAGAAGCCCCAACCCCCCTCTCAAATTTTGATATCTGTTATCCCTTGAAAATTATGCCGCCTGCCTAGTGCCTACAAGAAGCTTTTCCCTTTTGGTGCTCTCTCCATAAAGTTTGAAAAGTAGATAAACACAAGTTCGGGGGGAATTTCCAAAAACATTTTCTGGGGGAGGAACTCTGGCCCCCGTTAGACGTTTACTTTTTCCCACAGAAAATATGTGGTTTTCAAGGAACTTTAAGGGTCTTAAAATGAGCTGAAACACTACTTTAAAAGGCAAGTTTTCAAAATTTTTCTGGGGGTGACCCCCGGACCCCCTATTTTACTTCGAGCTCACATTGTAAAATTGTAACATTTCGTGTAAATTATAACTTTTAAGTGATCTAACACTTCAGGTATAAATACACTAGGGACCAGTGGCGGATCTACGGGGGTGGCTTTCGGGCTGAAGCCCCCCAAAACGTCTAATACTTTACTAAGTTTGTCAAAATGCAAAAAATCTATAGTATCCGAAATTCGGATGAGGCGTACAAAAACGAGTTGAAAAAGCAGGGGTTTTGACTTAAATTTCCAAAAATTTTCTGGGGAGGACCCCCAGACCCCCCTTTTAGAGGTTTGAGTAGGATGATTCACTACCTTTTCCGTATTACCATTAACAAGAAGATTCAATTGGATTATGAAAATTCTTGCCCCCTCCAAAACCAAATCCTGGATCCGCCACTGCTAGGTGCCATTCATTAATTACGTAAGGATGATTTTGGCAATTTTTAACCCCCTTACCTCCATGTAAGGGTACATAAGATTTTTCAAACCCCTCCCCCTATTCTTACGTAAGATTCCATTTCGTGTAGTCACTTTAAACTCCGATAAAAAAGATACATCTGATTTACCTTCCTTTTTTTTAAATTTAAGCTTCGATAATATACCAAGATCGTCAGCATTTTTAAGTTTTTCTAGGGTTATTTAATATTAATTTGATTAGAATAATTGGAATTTGTTTACATTAACTTGGAAAATCTTAAGCAAGATTGGGTTTGACCCCCCACCCCCCAAGTAAGGGTATGTGGAGATTTTCCCAACCCCCCTCCAAAAAAAGAAACCAAAAGTCACGGCGTGTACCAAACCCAAAAATCTTCCCCCCAACCCTGTTTGACCTGAATGACACCCCTGTTTAGTTTTGTAAGTATGGCTATAGCATATAGGCAGCTAATTTTGATTCAGCCTATAGGCGGCACATTTGGAAATCCGCTACTGTCTAGAACTATACAACTTACAAACCTTAAATCAGTCCCATTTTGTTCGTAAATTTTTTGTCTTTGATTTGGTGTGCATAATGATCATCATCTTCAAAAAGTTTTTTTTCATAATTTAAAAAAGTGAAAAAAAAATAAAATAAAAAAGTTTTTTAAATTTTTGTTTGAAAAAATATTAAAAGCTTTTTAACTCTTAAAATGTACATTACTACCCAATTTCAAGTTGAAAATAAAATTTAATCATGTATAAAAAATAAAATAACCGTAATTTCGTCATCCCTGAACATTCCCTTAAATTATACACCAAGAGCGATTCACTCATTGAAAATTTATAAAATAACTTGAGGGTGTTCATATGACTTATAAAATGCAAAAAATGCCACATAAATTTCAGAAAATACGACCAATAACAGATTTGGTACAAAATATTAAATAGCTATTTCCCAACTTAATAAATTAATTCAATGTGCATGCATTTCATTTGAATATTCCTAGGAATTTTGTTTTCATCTAATTGTTTTTACTTTTAGCAAGTCAAATCAAAGTCAATTGAAAGTTTTAGAACATAAAAAATTAGATATAAGCATATTTATATGAAATATTCAGGAGAAATTGGGTTATCTTAAAGTTGGGAACTAGCTCTGGTAAAATTTTGTACCAAATCTGTTATTGGTCATATTTTCTGCAATTTATGTGATTTTTTTTGCATTTTATAAGTCATATGAACACCCTCAAGTGATTTTATAAATTTTCCATGAGTGAATTGCTCTTGCTGTATAATTTTAGGGATAGTTTAGGGACTTGCCTAAATTTTGAATATTTTTATTTTTTTATACATGATTAAATTTTATTTTCAACTTGAAATTTGGTAGTAATGTTCACTTTAAGACTTAAAAGGATTTTCATATTTTTTCCAAAAAATTTTTTTGTATTAAATTGTTTCCTTTTTTAATTTTGAAAATTTTTTTTGAAAATATGGTCATGATGCACATCAAATCAAAGAAAAAAATTACGAATAAAATTGGAATAGTTGTATAGTTCTAGTTATCAGCTCTTTAAAAATGCAGGAAAAACAGCTTTACAAAATTTCTTTGAACATTAAAAATTATATCTAATGAAACAAGAGTGATAAAAGAATGGAACCTGAAACATTATGTCTATAACTATATTAGTTCTTCATAAAGAAATCATGAACAATATTTGAGATTTTAATCTTTGGGTTTTTAGTTGTTTTGTAAAAAAGTCATCAATTTTTTCAAACTTTATCTGCGATGCGCGATTGGAAGATATTATCCAATCGAAAAACTTTTTTACACTGTCCTGATTAGACCCAAGTGGCACCCTTTCCGCGCTATTACAACAGAAATAAAAAATAAAGTGTTTTTTAGGCCCACCCTAATGTATAAGCACTAAAGCTACTATTTAGAAAGTATTTATAGTTTAAACCACAAGTAATAAAATTCCATTCATAAAATAAATTAAAGATAGTGTGCACAATGACTACTTGAAAATTAAGACATGAAAACTAACTCTTACGATAAAAGTTTTAACTACAGCATATTAGCTGAAAATATAAATTTTTAAATGTTTTTTTATATAACAGCAACTGATGCCTTTTTTGATTAAAAACATTTGACTGGCTTCTAAACTTTTCAATTGAATTAAACTCTAATGACCATATTATGTTTAATAAAAAAATTAAGATAATTTACTTCCAAATGGCATACACAGGGTGATAAGTCCGCTTCACAACTGAGTTTTTACACATCTCTGAGTCATGGAAATAAAGAAGGAATACAGTGACTATGCGTGATACAGTGAACATAGTTACATTTGAGACTGCTTGAAGCACCAAAAGGGGTAAAAAATTAAAAAAGATGGAACAAAAACTTAAATTAGGAATATGTGTGCAAGGTTATAACAAAAGCACAGAAAATATTCCAGGAAAACGTTTTTAATATTTAAGAAGATATCTGGAAGTACAAATTGGCCATTATAGAGTCTTGGAAAAGTTTTAAAGTTACTTAAATTTTTAAAATTTAATTTTATTACATCCATTTTCAAGCTCGAAAAATTACCAATTTTCGCTTACCATTATCTCTGAATATTAAAGATATTTACACGAAACTTTTTTAAAGCTTTTATTATGATACTGAACACTTTTTCTCCTCTAAGAGTCTGTTCAACTTTCTTTATTTAACTGTTTTAAAACCTTTTGTATTCCTGCATAGTCACTTTATTATAATTACATTTTACTTTCATGACTCAGCAAGGCATTTAAAAACTAGAGCTGTTAAACAGACTTTTAAAACACCCTGTTGATTTAAATACAAAAATGCTTTAAAAAATCATGCATAGAAAATGAGACTTAGAAATCGGTTGAGGTATGATTTATTACAAATTAATCAGGGTAATACTAATTACCAACCTTCTATTAAAAAGAAGGAATTATTTTAATAGCTTAATGAGAAAAACAATTGGCGCAAGTTCAGACTTGCGTATGCGCCAAGGTTTTAGCGTTAAAGATGACTAATATAGTAACCCTAACTCATATTAAATGAATTGTTTGGCTTCTAAATGTGCCGCTAAACAGCAAAAATTCGCCAAGCATACGCAACTCTGAACTTGCGCCAAACAATTCCAGTTGTTTTTCATTTTATTTACACACAAGAATTTGCAAAGGAAAGATTACATGCAAAATTTAAATAAATTACTTAAAAAACATTTTTATCCAAGTTGGTTTATATTAGATAGCCCATGAAAGTAAAATTAAATAAAATTTCAAAAACTGTACTGTACCTTGAACGTGCATGTTTGAAACTTCTGATGTGTGCACGGGTGCATGTTGGCCATTCTGATTAACATTAGGCTCCAAATTCTCTAACGTGCGGTGTACATTATCTGGGCTGTTAGCCAAAAAGGAATCTATGTCAATAAAAGCTGTTTTATAATCTTCCCATATATTGGGCCCTAAAAATGCTGCAGATGCATCTGGACAAATATCTGCAAAATCTTTGTCATCTTTCCCAGCAGGGTTCACTGTAAAACAATGAATGGTTTTAAACACAATAATTATCAAATGACAAGGCATAATTTTTTTTAAAATCACTAAAATGATGAAAAAATGAAAATTTTTGCCTTATTCATAATGAAAGTAAATAATATTGAAAAACTCGCATTATCTGTCAAATTTTGTTTTAAAAAATCAGGGGAAATTAACTTTACAGATTTGCTCCAAGAGTAAGTAAACTTCTTTGAATGTTTTATTACACTAGTAGTATTTGGAAAAGTACCCAATATGTAATGCTCTGCAGCAATTCTACAACTTAAGTCATTTTAGGGCCATGCAGACTATAGATTGTAAACACAGTAAAGTAGAGTAACCATCAGATTGCTTCAATTGGGTAGTTATGTATTAAAATAAGCGGTTCTTACGTACTATTTTGTCGACCGTGCTGCTGAATTCGAAAACGTTATCGAAGTTTATTGACTATGAAGTATAGCTGTGACGCTAAATTTAACGGCTGCTGAACAAGTCGATGATATAATACGTAAGTACCAAATAAATCACTAGTAAAGATCTTAAACAGTGGAAGATAAGAAAGAGGCAGTAGCTTTCACTCAAATAATCTCTAAGTCTTTCAGTTAGTGAAAGGCTATTGAAATGAATAAATTAATCTACCTAATTTCTTACAAAAACTGTCACCATAACATCAAACTACATACCAGTTTGCTCAATAATGGTATAATAGGATATCCTTGGCACTTGGGACACTTCTGTCAACAGCCTATACATCATTTAATTGGTTCTAACTTCAGTTATAAATGCCAAATGACTATAATGTATCTACGAGCTGTACTAACATGTACCATACTTCAACACACTTAAACCGCTTTTGACTGGGTTCCTGTCAAAAACCTCACCAAGTATTTGCTATTTCAAAGATAGCAGAGCTTAGATAGTGCTATTTGATATCGGAAACTAAATATATTTTGAAACTATTTTTGGGAACACTCAAAGGTAACTTGAACTACCAAGGAAACTCGCGGACCCCCTAGAAAAATGCTGCGGACCCCCGGGGGTCCGCGAACCACAGTTAATGAACTGCTGAAATAGCTAATCTTACTTGGAACCTATGGATCTTACGGACCTGATTATTAATAAAAGATTATTAATGCTGCAGCTCTGCACTAATTTTTTAATTTAACCTAATTTTGTGCACTTTTGTTGATCTAGATTTTCGAAATTTATGCTGTTAAAAAAAGGGATTTCTGGGGCTACCCCCAGAAGATAGCACCCCTGGATTAACAACTGTGAAAGATCGTTTTTTGGCTTCGCTCCCTCCCCCTTTTAAGAAAATAATAACACAAGCCACGTTTGTATAGGCAATTAAATACTCTTTCGCGTGGTATAAAATTTTCGTTGATAACATGAATATTTGTCATTTTGTAGAGTTAGAGGTTGGAGGATGCTCTCTTTTTGCGGGAAGTTAAAAAAATTGCTGTTTTTCAGCGCGATTTAGCGTCAAAATCATTTTGTATGAAAATTTTCGAGGTTCTCCAATGCGTTGACCTTGATAACGGGCCGATAGTGCCGACCCGACATTAATCCGAAAAAAAAACCCCGATGAATGTCAATCGCAAGGGTTAAAAAAAGGAGAAAAAGCTGAAAAAAAGAGGCAGAAAAAAATAGGAAAAACAGGAGAGCTGCGGTGCCTGGATTTTATTCAGAAAGTGGCAAATTGAACCTGAAGGATGTATCTAACTACCAGTACCAAAATTATTTCGAAATTCCTACTACTTTTTTTTCAGGAGAAAAACGGAAGCATACATGCGATTACTCTGACAAAAAAATGGCGGAAAATATTAAAAATAAATTCTATGGCACCTAAATTTCCCATGATCAACGCTATTTCTAAAGTCATATTTTTCAGCTTAAATATTAACTAGTTTTCATATTACTTCAATATTTTTTCGATTTTACTTAAAATTTATTGCTAGGCAACACTTGCGGCAAGAGTTTTCAGTAAAAAAACGATTGGAAAATAAGAAAGTGGAGTTCGCAAATCGAATTGTCGAATTTTTATTTTGCTAAGCAAATCGGCGGATTTCCGCCAATTGACGGAGGAACACATGTATGAACGGAAGTTAATTAAAAAAACCCTCGTAGTATTATTTAAACATAAAAATATCATATTTGTTTTTAATAATTAAGATAGAAAATTTAAAAATAGTAAAAAATTAAACTTCAATCAACAGGATAATTAATTCAATATCTTAGTCAAAAAATATACTGAATATGAAACCTGTGTAGAGATGGGAATGGCCGGAAAAAAACCGGAAACTTTGGGAAAAAACCGGTTTTTTCCAGTTTTTTTTCCGAAGGGTTTATTTCTTTCCGGAAAAATTGAAAATGTTAATTTAAAATACTTAATTTAGAATTTATGTATTAACCGATATCAATTAAAATATTATTTAGATGATATTCTTATACAATAAAGTACTTATGTATAATGAAGTTATGTTATGTATAATGTATAATGATATAATAATTATGTTATGTATAATGAAGTTTTAACCATATAATAATTTTTTTCTCAAAAAAGTTGGATTCCACTCGGGAAAAGTAAAAAACTTTTAAGTTAGTAACCATTTAAAAATTTTCTACATTCACGTTCTAATGTTTTCTCATTTGATATTTTTTATACTGAATATTTCACATGAAAACACAAATTTGGAATAAGTAAGCTGCAAGATAAATTATTTTAACATCCAAGTGTTATTTATTTTACTCTTACTTTTTTTATAAAAAAAAACAAAAATAATTATGCAATGCAAATTAATATCAATAATACCAATTAGGATTAGAAGAATATTATTTATATAAATTTGGTATTCTTATATAAATTATAAAATGCAGCACTTTAAAAATATTTTAACCATTATATCAGATTGTCTAACAATCATAAGCATATGAAGGACTTACTGTTTCTTCAAATTTCTCTGCTTTATCTGAATTTAAAAAATTTTTTGATCAGATTTCAAAGTTTGGGACTATTGGACGCTTTTTACGGGGTTGCTTAAAAATATTTATGGTGTATGAGTATTTATTGAGCAATGAACACATTAATGTCATAAAAATTAAATAATAAAAAAATAAGTTCCAAAAATATTTAAACAAAACAATGAACGATTTTTTAATTTTTTTATATCGACTTCAACATTTTTTTTAAATTGGCAGAATTTAATTAAAACTTCTCAACCTTTCTAAGAAAACATAATTGCAATGATTATGTGAAAAAGGTTAGGATCAATTATGTATATTGATGTTAAATATTATAGCAAGCATCTGTTATTTGTTATTGGATCACGTTGTATACAAAATTAATTTATCAAAAGTACTTAATGTTTAATAAATAAATATTAAATTAATGTTATATTTATTACAATCACATGCTTTATATTTATATTGCATATATTATTTTATAGTTATAAAAACTGTTGTTTTTTTTTAAATTACTCGTAAAACACTGCATATATTTATTTTGAAAGAATTATTTTAATGAATTTTTAATGATTTTGTAACTTCTTATAATATATAACGACTAATGATTTTTATTCAATGAATGATTATTTAGCTTTTAAAAAAATATGTATTTAAAAACCACTTTTCTATGCTAAAAAGGTCAATTTTTCCGACTTTTCCCGGAAAAAAACCGGTTTTTTCCTGTTTTTTTCCGCCTGCCCAAAATTTCCGGAAATTTTCCATCTCTAAGTGGGATATTAATTCTGAATTACTGTTTTTCAACTCATGTCCGGATAATAACCATTCACAACAACAAATATCACAGGTAATACTTGGTCCTAGGTTAGGCATATTGACTGCTGAAAGTCCCTGTAGCTATTGTAAAATAACTTCGAAATATATTATTTTAGCTATAAGCTGTGAACCTACAGTTGTAGTTGTAGATTTTGCATATCAACTTAATCTTTTGGATAAAAGTGCATAAGGTACGATTTTATAGGTGTACATTCAACCGCAAGAAACAATTAGAAACGTTACGTTCATATTAAGGAAAATTTAATAATATTGATGTGTAAGCATTCATAAAATAAAAAATAAGCATCGGAGATAATAAAAAATAATATTACGTACCTTAAAGAAGGTAAACACGACCGGGCGCTATGTGTCAATGCGTGAAATTATGGTAAAAAAACAAACTTAAACAACACGCGCGAATTTAATGAATTTTGAATTGGTGGGCGCCATACATCCGGTAAAGATAGGAGACTAACAGGAATTTCATACTTCTAACCCCCATAATAACGGAAAGGCAAACGAAAAAGTACAGTTGCGACCGAAGGAGGGTTAAATCTTTAATGCTAATATTTTCTGCCCTATAATAAATAATTTAAAAAAAAGGAACCAGGGAAGAAGAGTTGTGAAAAGTAAAATGAGCATGAATACTTGTTAGATTTTTTTTAATTTAAAAAATCATAATGTAAGAGAAATGAATAAGCAATGGGATGTACAGTTGGGGAAATAAAAAACGACTCAGTTGCGATTTCTGGCGAACCAATTGGGTTAGGAAGACGAATGAGGTGTCATTTTTCATTGTTTAAAGTATTCGGTGCATTGTAAAAATTTTCGGGTCCTTAGGGGGTCGTCTTCATATTAAACGAAACACTAACTTTTTTTTCCAATGGGGACCCCCAATTATTATTAGTTTTTCTGAAAGGCCACCCCCCCAAACCCTTAAATACCAAGTTTCATCCAGATTGATTAAAAAAATTTATTTTTCAAAAATAAAAAATTTTTTAAATCGTGAAATTTTTTTATGATAATCGATTCTTTAAGTAATTTTATGTAGGAAACCAAAATTTCAATCGATTTTATCCAATAGTTTTTAATAAAACGAACTATAGAAAGAGCATTTGCGGTATGCATTCGGCAACGGTATACGGCCCCTTAAGATATTAGGTCGTTTTTATCAAAAACTATTGGATAAAATCGATTGAAATTTTGGTTTCCTACATAAAATTACTTAAAGAATCGATTATCATAAAAAAATTTCACGATTTAAAAAAATTTTTATTTTTGAAAAATAAATTTTTTTTAATCAATCTGGATGAAACTTGGTATTTAAGGGTTTGGGGGGGTGGCCTTTCAGAAAAACTAATAATAATTGGGGGTCCCCATTGGAAAAAAAAAAGTTAGTGTTTCGTTTAATATGAAGACGACCCCCTAAGGACCCGAAAATTTTATGGTTAAAGAATACTTTAAACAATGAAAAATGACACCTCATTCGTCTTCCTAACCCAATTGGTTCGCCAGAAATCGCAACTGAGTCGTTTTTTATTTCCCCAACTGTACATAATTCCTAAAAAGGAAAGTTTTGTTTGGCAAGTTAAATTGATTAAATCAAAATGCATTAGTCATTTTAGAGATATAATTCAAGAATAATATCAAACATAGAAGTAATAATCCAACTAATAAAATTCCCAATATTTATTCCATTATATGAAATAATATGAGAAGTTATTTCAACAGTAGGGCATTGTACAAGTCCATGGGAATTTTTTAGGCTCCCAAATGCTCCCCCTATTGTTGTTACATATACTGAAACATCACCTGAAAAATGTCAGGTCTCTATGCCAATTTTTGGACTCTGTGCACCTCAAAAGTAGTTTTTCCATGTTAATGTATAGGGTAAATATTGAAAATGCAGTGGAACTCCAATTATCCGAATCAATTTGGACCTTGGACCGGACCCATTCGAATAATCAAAACTTTGGATGGGTCCGGTCCAAAAACCATTTAAAAACGGCATCTTTGAAATATTAGTTGGTTGCTGCCTTCACTGAGTTGCTGGAAGACTAAAATATCAAAGTTTCAAGAGGGTCTAGGGGTCCTCCCCCAGAACATTTTTTTGAAATTTCCCTTTTAAGCTATTGTTTTATCTCTTTTCCAAACTCTTAGAGGAGCTCCTAAAGGGAAAGGTTTCTTGTAAGTGGCAGAATTCTAAAGAGAAAAATAACAGGCATTTTCATGCCTGTTATTCAGTGTTAGGGGTCCCACCCAAGAAATGTTTTAGAAATTTAACCCTCAAAAGTTAGTGTTCTAACTCAAAAGCAGTGTTCACGCAACAATAGGAGTAAACTTATTTGATTTATTGCACATCAATATGACTACTTCACAAATAGAACATTTGATGAAGTATAAATACAATATAATATGAAAAAATTATAGATTAAATAATTCCTTAGTTTAGTAGAATTTGCAATTTGAATCATAATGATATATTTACTCTTCAATAAGAGTAAAATATAACAGGAATTCCACTCTTTTTCAGAAGTAAAATTCACTGGCTTTTCCAGGCCAATTATGAAGATTTTTCGGTAAAAAAACTAGCAATTCACAACATTTTAGGATATTTCTTACTTTTTTAAACATCATGTACTTTTCAATAAATAGTTTATTCATTCCAGGGGCGTCATTGCAGTTTTTGGTTGGGGGGACAAGGATTTTTATTAAATGGGTCTGAATCACGCTGTAACTAGACTTTTTTTTGGGGGGGGTGCCTCAATTTCATTTTTAAGGTATCCCCTAACGAGCCCATTTATAGGTTAAGTGTTAGAACACTGAAAAGTAGTATTTGAATGATGTTACATGTCAAAATTTGACAGCGTGAACTCGAAAGAAAAAGGGGGTTCACCCCCAGGAAAATTTTGAAAATTTGCCCTTTAAAGTAGTGTTTTAGCTCATTTTGAGACCCTTTGGGCCTGCATCCAAAGAGAACAGTTTCTTGTAAACCACAGACTTTTCTAGGGAAAAGAGTTGTAAATAAACGTCAAAGTTTCAAGGGACCCAGAATTTTTTTAAAAATTACCCTTTAAACTAGTGTATTGTCTCTTTTTCAAACTCTTTGGGGAGCTCCTAAAGGGAAAAGATTCTTGTAAGTGGCAAAATTCTAAAGGGAAAAATTGTGCAACCAACGTAAAAATTTTAGAGGGGGGCTGGGGGTTCTCCCCCAAATTTTTTTTTGAAATTACCACTTCAAACTCGTTTTTTATCTCTTTTTCAAACTCTTTGGGGAGCACTAAAAAGGAAAAGCTTGTAAGCGGTAGAATTTTCAACGGGAAAAACACTGTTTAACAGAGGACAAAATTATAGAGGGGGGCTGGGGGTATGATCTAGAAATTTTTTTGAAATTTCCCCTTTAAACTAGTGCCTTATCTCTTTCCAACTCTTTGGGGAGCTCGTAAAGGGAAAAGCTTCTGGTAATTGACAGAATACTGAGGAAAAATCTGTATAACCACAGACGTAAAAATTTAAGAGGAGACAGGGGATCCTCACCCAGAAAATGTTTTGAAATTTAACCCTCAAAAGTGGTGTTTTAACTCCTTTTGAGACTTTTTAAGTTGCACCCAAAGGTTCTTGTGGAAGTTACCAGAATTTTAAAGGGACTTGCAGCTATTTTTCCAGGGTGTCCACTTAATTCTAAGCTAAGAATTCCCTGAGTTTTCCAGGACAATTTTTTTGATTTTCCAGGTTCGGTCAAACTAAAGCTTTAAGCCGTTTCTTTTATTTTTTTTACTTTTGGTGATAAGATGGAACTTTTATTTTCCTTTTATTCATACCATATATTAAATAAACTTGATAAAAAATAACTGAACAAATATCTTCTATAGATTAGTATTAATTGGTTGAATAATACTTAAATTTTAAAATCAGATATTTAATTTACAGATGGTTTACTCATTGAAAAACTAAACCGTTTTCTTTTTCTCTAGAAAAGCTTTGACCAATTCTGAGACTGAGCAAGAGCTCAAAAGGTAAAAGGAATACAAGATTTGAGAAATGACTATACAATACCACGAATGGGTGTTGATCCAGGTTTAATTTTTGGGGGTGCATTCTTGCAAAATGAAATTATTTTAATGAAAACTGAAGTCAAATTATATTTGATCTTCAAATTATTCTGAAAAACCAAAATTGACAAATTTTAAATTGATAATCAGGAGCCTTCAGTAAAAATTAACTTTAAAAGGCTAATGCTCAAAAAGTATTAAATTATCCAGAAATTTAACTGAGAAAAATTAAAGCTTTAATTTTAAGTAAAAGATCCTACTTTGTGTATAAAGATACCTTGTAAAAAAATTTCATTATTTATTTTCATAAATATGCTGAAAACATTATCAGGTTATATTTTTTGGAGGAAAAAAACTACCTATCACTCACAACCATACTATAACTATAAAATTATTAAATTAAAATCAGACTTAAGCAGAGTAATTCAAGTTTTCCAATAAAGTTTCTTTCAATTTTTCTACTTAAAATAATTTTAATTTGAGCACCAATAAAATCAGACTTCATAAGCAAATCTTTTGACTTAAGAATATCTCTTCATGAAAAAGCTCAAGTCCGTTTTCCACAATACACCAAATGCGAGAAGCCGACTTTACCGGCGATTACGCCCCGTAAAACAGGCTTCTCCTCATCTTTAGGCTGTATGGTAAGAACAGCATGAACACGGATTTCTCCCAATAAAAGTCGTTTTTCCGTAATACAGTAAACGAACGAGGAGAAGGCGCCTTTACAGGCCGAGTCGCACGAACGTATCGCCGTGCCGCGCCGATGCGCGTGCGAGCTAGGATGCCGTTGATTTGACTAAATACCGGAGATGGTAACTCCACAATGTAAAAAAACGCTGGAAAACGCTATGCATCGTACAAAATCACATTTTTCCAGAATATTTTTGGAATTCCCTGAGTGAGTATTCCAGGTTTTCCAGGGCATTTTCGAATTCCCTGAGTATTCCAGGTTTTCCCGGTTTCCAGGGTTAGCGGACACCCTGTTTTCACATAACAGTGGAAACCTTGGGGGAGGGCGGTTGCCCCCCCTAAATGACGCCCATGATTCATTCACTTTCTAGTCTAAATCAGTGGTTCCCTAAGAGGTCCATAAGGACACCCAGGGGTCCACAGCGCCTTCCAGAGGTCCACGGGAAAAATTTATTGAAATGAAATTTTTTATAAGTTTCAAAAAGTCTTTTTATAATCAAATTTTAGTAATATGAAAAGTTGAACTTAAATATTGTTTGTTAACATGCCATACATTAATTGTAGATATTTCTGAAATTTTATGATTTGGTGAATGAATAACTCACTCATAAGCCATTGACTTTGACAAGCTTGCGACCA
Organism: Tetragnatha versicolor; assembly: GCA_024610705.1. Lineage (NCBI taxonomy): Eukaryota > Metazoa > Arthropoda > Arachnida > Araneae > Tetragnathidae > Tetragnatha > Tetragnatha versicolor. The sequence continues at coordinate 50,740,458 of JANDEH010000010.1, read as the reverse complement.
AAACTTATAGTTAAAATAAAATTTTTTTACTTGTCTTGAAATGTAGTGATATTAAAAATTAAAAATAGTATTGTGTAACCATATAAAGGGCATATATAAAAAAGTAAATGGCAAGATAATTGTTTAATTAAGAAAATCTCGTTTCTTTATTCATGGGGGGTATGTGACCATTGGACGCTGGTCACACTGTTCAACAAATTTGACCTTCAAAATTTTTTCCTTGATGAAAATAGTCATTTCTTATAGATTTTGGGTCGCTGAATACGAAAATCACCATTAAAATTCTCAATTACCTCAGGATTTTCGGGGAACAGCCCCTCCCCCATTTTACGTTTTTCGACGACTTTATAACTTTAAACTCGATTTTCAGGGTCAAAAAGCATTGTTTTAGTCTTCAAATTGCCCCCCTGGTAACAAGAAATGTTCAAATTAATAAAATATGATAAATTTATAACAAATGGAAAGGTTTAAGGGGTAATTAACCCTCTAAAAATACAAAAAATAGCTAAAAGTTATAGAGGTTTCTTTACGCTATTTTTTTCCTCTCATTTTTTACGCAATTCCCGTTTGAAGGGTCCTAACCCTTCCCCAAGAACCCAAATTTGATGACAATATGCAGCAATAATTTTTTTCTAAAAGCGGCTGAGGTGTTAGCCTCCCAGAAGCCCCTGCGTGAGAGTTCAGCAGACTTCCAGAATCGCGAAGGCGCTCGCGAGCTCAAGAATTAATATTGATGATTTTGAAAAGATTACAAATAACGTTTTTCTTTTATTTTGGGTCTATCCTAAGCAGAAACTCTTCAGTTCTTTAAAACTGACCGGTTTTAGGGAGTGAGGATTCCATATTTCAAGATGTTAATAGATGCACGGCTGTGGATAGCAATTAGGGGGCATCCCCTTAAAAACTGAGGGTGATTGAGGAAAACGGGTATCATATTTGAATTCAGCAGATCATTTTACACAAGAATCAGCTGAAATTTAGTTAGTGGCTTCAATTTTTTTTCGCACAGCACAGTTTAACTCTAAGTGCGGCATTGAACCCTTCCATGGGTGCTTTGGGGGTGTTCCCCCCTCAACTGCTTTTAGTAAAAATAATTTCTGCATATTGGCATCAAATTTGGGTCCTTGGTGAAGGGTTAGGACCCTTCAAACGTGATAATAAGAGGAAAAAATAGCGTATAAAAGCGTCTATAATTTAGCTAATTTTAGCTAACACTATTTTTGATGGTTACATTTTCAAAAATTCTCCCCCAGCCCCCCCTCTAAAATTACCGTCTGCTATTCAGTATTTTTCCCTTTCAAAACTCGGTCGCTTACAAGAAGCCTTTCCTTTTTAGTGCTCCTGAAAGAGTTTGAGAAAGAGATAAAACACACACACTAGTTTAAAGTGGTAATTAAAAAAAATCAATTTCAAAAAAATTCTGGGGGAGGACCCTCAGCTCCCTCTAAAATTTTTACGTTGGTTATAGTTTTTCCCTTTAGAATTCTGCCACTTACAAGTAGCTTTACCCTTCAGGAGCTCCCCAATGAGTTTGAAAAAGAGATAAAACACTAGTTTGAAGGGGAATTTTTTAAAAATTCTGGGGCAGGACCCCTAGCCCCCTTGAAACTTTGACGTTTATTTACAAACAAAACCTGGAACATTATATCTATAACGTCAGTTGTTTCTTATAAAAATCATGAACAAAATGAGAGGGTTTGATCTTTGGTCTTTTAGTTGTTTTGTATAAAAATCTTCGAATTTGGACTTTTTCACTCCTCTTGGTCATCGCTTTCTAATTAAGGTACAAAGCCCAAACTCAGGCTGAATAGTTTTCTCTGTAGGTCTAAAAAATTGAGGGGGTGCCGCGTGGCAATTTCATAACACTTTATTTTTTCCCATAGAAAAGTGAGCCACGAGCCACCCTAATGTATACTAATAATATTTTATCATCAATCGTTATACATTTTTGCTACTTTGTAAAAAATAAATTTTCTCCAAATACACAAATTTTTATCTGGTTAATATGAAATTAGAGACTGCTAAACCAACAATAGTAAAAGGGTCACGCAGGCGCGGATCCGGCATGCCTCCAAGGGGGGTACTTGTCTAGACAAGATCCCCTTGTGGTACCATTGGGGGTATGGAGGTCCTCCTCGAGAAAAAAAAATTAAATTTGACGTGTAAATGTAGGGTTTTAACTCATTTTTAGAAATAGTCCACTGAAAATAGCGAAAAATAGGGCCGAACCTCAAACAAATTGCAATAAAAGGTTTCTCAACGGTTTTCACTTAGAAATGACCTCAATAATAACATGCTAAAAATCGGCCGGGCGGAAGTTTAATTTTTTTCAAATTTTTAAAAAATGTCCGAAAAAAAATTAAAAAAAACCCAAAACAATAATATAGACATGTGATACATGTTTATAGGTTATTTTTGAATGCTGAAACCGAATATTGCATTTAGTTTGGAAAAAAAAAATTGAAATTTCAATTTTTAAAAAAATTTGAATAATTAGCTATATGAAAAAATTAAAAACCCCCTAAAAACCTAACAAAAACATCAAAAGAGATAAATCCAACGGTTTTCATTTAGAAATGACCTAAATATTAACATACTAAAATTTAAAAATTTTACGAGTTAAAGAAGTTAAATTTTATTTCAAATTTCCATTTTTTTTTCAAATTCGTGCCAAAAACTTTAGAGGCTTTTGAAAAGGTCATTTTTCGGTGGATATTGTCCACAAATAGTTATATAATGGAAAACCGGTGGAATTGACCTTCAATGAATTAGTTAATTATTTTATTTGAAATTGGTAAAATGTACCTTTTTTCACTTCTTTCGAAATTTGTACTACATTTTACCAAAATGACTTTTTCAAAAGCCTCTAAAGTTTTTGGCACGAATTTGAAAAAAAAAGAAATTTTTCGCAAAAAAAAAATGGAAATTTGAAAAAAAACTTAAAATTTTTAAATTTTTGTATGTTAATATTTAGGTCATTTCTAAGTGAAAACCGTTGGATTTATCTCTTTTGATGTTTTTGTTAGGTTTTTAGGGTTTTTTTAATTTTTTCATATAGCTAATTATTCAAATTAATTTTAAATTTAAATTTTTTTTCCAAACTATATGCAATATTCGGTTTCAGAACTCAAAAATAACCTATAAACATGTATCACATGTCTATATTATTGTTTTTTTTTTTTTAATTTCGGCCATTTTTTTTTAAATTTGAAAAAAATTAAACTTCCGCCCGGCCGATTTTTAGTATGTTATTATTGAGGTCATTTCTAAGTGAAAACCATTGAGAAACCTTTTATTGCAATTTGTTTGAGGTTTGGCCCTATTTTCAGTGGACTAAAACGTTTTGAGTCCAAGGGGGGAACTTTTCAACACTATTACCTTTACTTTTTGCCCCAGAATGTCAAAATTTTTGGGATTTCCCAAAAATAAACACTGAATACCCAATTTTGATACAAATGGGGGGTATGGGGGTCCTCCCAGAAAAAATTTTGAAATTAGACCTCACTGTAAAAAAAGAACGTGTTTTAACGTATTATTTTCCGTGAATTTTTCATGGATTAATTCCGTAAACTACAAAACGGAATTTTCATCGTGAAGTTTCCATTTTTTAATTTTCCTCTCCTCACGCATGCGTATTGTACTATTTCTCCACTCGTTTTGGTGAGACTCAAATATAGTTGTAAATAAGTAATGGAAATTTGTGCAAGCGTCTTCAGGCGAAACGATCCTTCAGCAAATTTATTATGGGTAAGGTAGTTATTAATACCCTAGAATCCTAAGTTCGTTTATGACGTACCTTCACAGTCACAAACAAAGATGTTATAATAAGTTTTCTCATTACTGAATCCCCGCTGTAGCAGTGGTAGCGTGTCTGATAAGCATGCAGCTGTTCGCGGGTTCGAACCCCATTAAATATTATTTTATTAAAATTTCCAAAAATAGCAAAAATATATTGTTTTTATTTTTTGTATTATTGGTAGTAAACGTTACCATGCTTTAAAACAGAAATACTCTGATATACCATTTTTAAACAAATATTTAAACATCGTACGATCGCTTTCTTCACTACGTAGCTGAAGTCAATATTGCATACCTAACTAGTCTTATTAGATCGCAAAAATGTGATCTAAATAGTTGTGATAACTTGTTACTTTTGATTAGACTTGTATTACTGTGATCGGTAGTGTAAATTATTTAAAAGAATCGTCTATTTGGATTTTACGGATTGTTTGTCATTTTTTTTCAAAATTAATCAGGAAATTATATATCAGAAATAAAAAACGAACAATCCCTAAAATAACGGAAAGTTCCACTCCAATGACGAAAAGATATTAAACGAACGTTCTCTAAAATAACGGAAGGTTTCCCTCCTTTGACAGAAAAATACAAAACGGACATTCCCTCAAATGAAGGAAAAAGAAAATACGGATACCTTCTCAAATGATGAAAACAATCCGGCAGCTGTGCTGCCGGGAAATTTCCGTTTATTGAAGAAAGATTTTTTTACAGTGCTGTCAAAGTTGGGTTTTTACTGATTTACTTTTTAACTTCTTTTTACTTTTTAAGTAATGTACTTCCTATGTCATGGCAATTTGGTGGTTTGTACCCAAGCCTTATACTAAACACCATCTTTTTAAGCTCTGAGTGATCCACACTTGAAAATGGCGAGTTTGTTGCCTAAATAAAGGGAGCAACTTGCCAAAAAATATGTGTTTTAAACAAGGTTTTATTTGCTTTGTTTTAAACGTGTTTAAAACGAGTGTTTTAAATGTAAAAACCCTGATTTATATATTTAAAAAAATTATTTACAGCTTCTTTACAGTTATATTTCTGGAGAACTGCATGATGCTGGGTGAAATTTATCGTAAAAGAACGAGAAAAAAGTAATTAATGAGGCATCTAGTACACGTAAGAAACGAAGTATTGTTTCATTTCTCACGGTACTTTTAACATCTATTGATCAAAGCAAGCTTCAAGCTTATGATGAAATCACTTGCATCCTTTGTAATCGAAAATTAGGATGGGTTAATCAGTCGATATGATCATGAATAAGGTGCAAAATTTAAATGTGTTAAGTTTTATGGTACATGTTCTTTTCATTTCATACCTCCCAAAAATTAATACATATATCTAATTCAATATTAACCAGTTAAAAATATTTTGCAGAAAGTTTAATTTTTCAATAGAAGAAAAAATGTTATAAAGTGTTAAAAAAATTTTATATATTAATATACATGTACTTTATTCCATATCTGTGTTCTTAAAATTGCGTGGGAAATTAAATTTAGAAAAAAAAGGGCACAGTGAGATTCGATCTTGGGACCTTCAGGTTCGGAATCGGAGCCCTTACTGCTAGACCCCGATCTTGCAAACACAGTGAATTAATCTTGCAAACACAGTGAATTAATCTTATTAGATATAAAAGCACATGTTAATTTCTTCAATCATGAATTTTCTCCAAAATTTCTGGGAAGTGTTTCTCAATATTTTCACAAATTAATGTCCTAGTCATGCACTACTAACACACCAAAAGTGAACCAAATCAGTGATGACAAGTAGGGATCCTCTCCTTGTAAGATGGTAGACAACAAAGTGTGATAAATCAAAATTTGGATACCTGGTAAAGTTAAACCTCCTTTTCCACATGGGGTATTCCATGTCAAATCAACACAGTTTTGGGACATTTTAGGACTTCCAAGTCTCAGATTTTCTTGATTTTTGGTATGCAGTAAGTCATCATAGAGATTTGAAAAAATGCCAAATTTCAGCTTCCTAGCTCAAATACTTTTGAAGTTATAAAGTTTTAAAGTTTTGAATTTTCCTCAAAAAACTGCACTTTTTGACATCTTTGATTGCCTGTAAGTTGGCAACAATTATAATACAGTCTTGGGAGTGGTATCATTGTAAAGCCCATTCGTGGGGCTTTAAAATGATGTGCAGCAATACCGGGTCACCATTAAATTTTTTTTTGAAATTTTAAAATTAAATTTTAAAATTTAAATCTCAAAAAATGGTATTTTTAAAAATCTGAAAAAATTACCAAAAATAGTTTGTGTTGACTACTTACTTATGGCAAAAGCTTGTGATGGGATCTCAATGGGATCAGGTGATAATAAGCACCCAAAAAACACATGTTTTATGAATACTGTAAAGATATGTACTAATAAAGATATTTTTATGTACTAATTTTGCTTCATAGAGTATGAAGAATATGTAAAATATTAGAAAAGTTGGGATTTCCCCTTTTAATAAAAAAACTAAGCAAATTTAACAAATTTAAAAAATTTTAAATTTTTTAAAAATTTTAAATTTTGTAGTACAGGCATGTGATACATGTCTATATGCTATATTTTAGTGCTGTTTACGAATATCAGGCCAACTTTTGAATAAAATTTAGAATAAGTATGGAAAAATTGAATAATTTATCTTTAATTACTTCTTTTGTTTAAATTGCTTCAATTTTTCCACACTTAATTTAAATTTTATTCAAAAGTTGGCCGAATATTCGTAAACAGCACTAAAATATAGCCTATAGACATCTATCACATGCCTGTACTAAAAAATTTAAAAATTTTAAATTTGTTTAAAATTTAAATTTTTTGTGATATTTTTTGTCTTTTTTAAATTTTAATAATTTTTTGAATGATTCATTACCAAACATTGTCAAAATATTTTCTGTTGCATTTGATATAAGGATTTCACCCCCTGTATTTTTTTCTAAGTTTATTTGAAAAATTAATTATTAAACTAATGACTAGATCGTAAATAGAGGTTTTTATATATATATAACTATAATATCCATGGAAAAGGACCTTGGTAAAGATGCTTATCATTTAAAAAAGTTGATTTTTGAAATAACACAATGTTTAACACAAAATAACATATAAAAATAGTCCCCTGAAAGTTTGAAAAGAAAATAACTTTTAACTGTCCTATTTTCTTCCAATTTTAGCAAGTCCTTTTTAAGGGAAACCCATTTAAAATACTTATTGTTCAGTTAATTTATGGTTTGAGTGACAATATTTGATAATGAATCATTTAAAAATATAAAAATTTAAAAAAGACAAAAAAATTTTAAAATTGTTAAAAATTTAAATTTTTTGAAATATTTTTTGTCTTTTTTAAATTTTTAACAATTTTAAAATTTTTTAAATTTTATAGTACAGGCATGTGATAGATGTCTATAGGCTATATTTTAGTGCTGTTTACGAATATTCAGCCAACTTTTGAATAAAATTTAGAATAAGTGTGGAAAAATTGAAGCAATTTAAACAAAAGAAGTAATTTAAGATAAATTATTCAATTTTTCCACACTTAATCTAAATTTTATTCAAAAGTTGGCCTGATATTCGTAAACAGCACTAAAATATAGCATATAGACATGTATCACATGCCTGTACTACAAAATTTAAAAATTTTAAAAAATTTTAAATTTTTAAAATTTGTTAAATTTGCTTAGTTTTTTTTGTTAAAAGGGGAAATCCCAACTTTTCTAATATTTTACATATTCTACATACTCTATGAAGCAAAATTAGTACATAAAAATATCTTTATTAGTACATATCTTTACAGTATTCATAAAACATGTGTTTTTTGGGTGCTTATTATCACCTGATCCCATTGAGATCCCATCACAAGCTTTTGCCATAAGTAAGTAGTCAACACAAACTATTTTTGGTAATTTTTTCAGATTTTTAAAAATACCATTTTTTGAGATATTTAAATTTTAAAATTTAATTTTAAAATTTCAAAAAAAAATTTAATGGTGACCCGGTATTGCTGCACATCATTTTAAAGCCCCACGAATGGGCTTTACAATGATACCACTCCCAAGACTGTATTATAATTGTTGCCAACTTACAGGCAATCAAAGATGTCAAAAAGTGCAGTTTTTTGAGGAAAATTCAAAACTTTAAAACTTTATAACTTCAGAAGTATTTGAGCTAGGAAGCTGGAATTTGGCATTTTTTCATATCTCTATAATGACTTACTGCATACCAAATATCAAGAAAATCTGAGACATCAAGTGTGAATGAGTGTGTTGATTTGACGTGGAATACCCCACATGCTGCCATTATAAATGGCAGCGATTGCAAATAGGAAAAATATAGGGCTATTTCAATATAGTTAGTACAATCATGCGCACTTAATATTGCTAGACAAAAAACCCATCAAGATTTAATTTAACCCCTTCTCTGCCACCGTCGCATGTCATACGTCTAACGTGAAACGGCCCATTTGGTCGCATGCAACAGCCAAAAATTTCGCAGTGCTGTGGGTTATTTTGTTGTTGCAGGTGTTCCCCAAACTTTTCTTGCTCTTTTCCCATTCAATAACACATGCGAAGTATTTAAGGGGCGGACCTGACTGGTCTAGAGATTTACAAGTCATAAAACTGTCATGGACCTTCCAGTTCTCAAGACTGCTTCTTTTCGTTCTCCTGAAATTCAATAGCCCCCTTGGAGTTCCTGGAAATTTTGTAGACATATGTTTTGGACCCTATCAATGGTCTGAGTAAAGGTAGAGATGTGGGTTTTCCGGAAAATTATGAAACAGAAAATTTTCCAAGCAACTAAATTATAATAAAGTATTGTTAAATTAAACTTCCAATCACTGGAAGCAAAAAATTAACAAAACTGGAGTATTTTCATCAATTTTGGATGATGTTTCTTTGAGATCATCCAAAAATAAAACAATTAAAAACTAATTAATAAAGCATTGAAATCATGATTTAAAATTTATAAATCATATTTAATGTTTTAATATAATAAATAAATAACTTAATATAATGTATAAAATGCCTCGATATTCAATTAAAAGATGCCACATAAGGAGAAATTATTTCATTATTCATTTACTAAATTGGCCTATGAATAACTGAAATGAAAACAATAGTCTAAAATTATTGGCAGGGACATATTTCTCACAAGAAAATGAAATTGATTTTTTATTAGGGGAGACCGGGGATGGAAGGGACACTGTGTAGGATAGGACACCTTCAATAAGTCTTAAAATTATAAATAAAATTAGTTTTTGAGTGTTCCACCAGGTAAAGCCACCATGGCTGCATACTTGTTGCTGTTTACTATTTAAGTTGCAAGCTCCTACAAGTTTCTGAATGAAAAAGATAGTTTCACTATAGCAAAAGTAACTAAGTTTTACACTTTTCAAAGTGAATTTTCAATCTGATTCTTGGTTGCTTTCTCAATGGTTTATATTGTTTTCTAAACAGAATAATGTATTCATTCTTTATGAATATATAGTTGAGTTAAGCCTAAAAGCTACAGTTCTTTTGAAAGAACCTATTTTTTAAAACTGTTGCTACCGGGGTGGGATGACACCATGACTTGGGGTGGGATGGGACATGCCCAATTCCTCTCAATACCTAAATACAAGCTATTGCATACAATTCTTTCGATACCTTTGTTTTGAAACTGATTAGTATTGAAAACATATTTTTTTAGATTTAAGAAGAATTTTAATTATTTTGTATTTTTCACTTGTGTTAGATTTTTAGAAGTAAATATAGGGTAAAATAGCTGATGTTTTTGTAATAAATCTTTAAAATGTGTAAAATACTTCCATCTTTGTGGTTTTTAATCACATATTTAAAAAGTAATCATAAATTTTAATTTAAAAAGATGTCTCATCCCACCCCCGCCCGGGGTGGGATGGGACACTTTTAGGGGTTACTTTAATTTGTTCATAAATCCCAAGTTTTGTTTGCTATCCCTTTGGTTATATTTTTTAAACATGTTAGTTTGAAAGTTTCAAATTTATACAATGAAAACTAATTTTTAAAAAAATATTCTTGGAAAAAGTGTCCCATTCCTCCCCGGTCTCCCCTACTATTTCCGAGTTTCCAATATACCACAATCACCAAAGGCAATGATCACAATGCAAAAAAATAACAATAACATTAAATTTATATCAAACTAATTTTACTTCTTTGAAAGAGAGCAAATTGGATACAAAATGGAATTAATAAAACAAAGCAAATAAATAGCGGAAAATTTTCCAGAAAAACAGTGGAAAATATTTAATTTTGGAAAGTTTTCCCGACCTACATCACTAAGTAAAGGTCAACGAAGCATTAAGGTCAGGAGCGATTTTCTAATGCAGGTGTATTGCAGGAAAAACGGGAGAACAGAAAGTGCAGCATAAATTATAGGGCAGATAATTATCTTAACACTTCATAGAGTCAAAAATATTGTTTTAAATATATTCATATCATTTAATTAAAATAAACTGCAGAAAAATGTAATGGTTAAGAAGGTGCTTTGTCGGAAAAACTGCAGATCAGGAAACAAATTATCAAATATGTCAACACTTGTAAAATGGGTAAAAATGGCAAGGGGATAAAAACTTTGGTAAAAATCTAGAAGTGGGTTCGGGTTGGCACATCTTGGCAATTTTTTAGTCGCCAACTTCACTTTGATACTTAGGTGCACTTTGGCGCTACTACTTCGTTAGGCGTTTGAACCCACTTCTAGATTTAAGCCAAAATTTGCACTTTTCAGTATCCAAATACAACAAATTTTAATTTTGGAAAATAAAAAAAAATTGGTCAGTAATTTAAAAATAAAACACCAAAGAAGGGGTTAAAAAGCAGATCAATTTAGCACATAAAAATAAGAAATTTCCAGAGTAAATAAAATGTTTAGCAGACTTGCAATTCTTGGTGCTCATTTGGAGTAACTGTAGAACTTCCTAAGTAGTAGGGAACCCTATCTTTCTGACCCCAGAGATTGGATATTAGGTAGGTAGGTCTCAGATGTCTGATGTTAATATAAGATTTGATAGTAACTTGATCACCAAAATAGTTGCATTGTTTTATCCCATCAGCCATCGGTTTCGGTGACACAGTTTATGGACTTTGGCTTTGCATTTTCGTTTTCAGTAGCAAAAACCAATGGGATTGTACTGAAGTACCAAAAAGGCTGCGCATTAACTTGCATTTGTGTTGGGTCAGAAAATTAAAGTCAGTTAATTAACAAGTAAAACAGGAGGAGTAATCTTAAGAATTTGGGTCAGGCATAAAAAATTGGCCGAGTACTTTAACAAGTAGAATAGAAAGAAAACAGTAAAAATAACAGTATTTAAAGTCATCATGATTTAATCTACTAATAGAAGATCTGTTATTGGATTCGCATTGAACTGGCTGGACAGAACATTAAAAAAATGCATCATAAACAAGATGATGCAATATCTGTATGCCATATATTCGTTTAATAAATAATCAGTAATGCACAAATAAATTCACTACTTTTATTAACTTTGAAGCATAACAAACTAATACTAATGTTTCGGTTATCTTTCCTTCACTAAATGATCTTGTTATTACCGTCTGTTTACAGATCGATTTTCGGGTTAGCAAAATAATTTTGCTGGAAATTGATTATTTTCCCCAATATTTGACACTAACTAAAGCTACTACTTTGCAAAAGTAGTAGAAATATTGACTTTATTTAGTTTTCAGAGCAGAACTACTCGACCTGTAAAAAATTTCGTAATTTTGTCCTTGAACTTTATAAATCTAGTTTATCCATTTATTAAAACTTTTAAAAATAATAATCAAATAACTTCATCTCACAACAACTTAAATATGACGATAGCCATCATCATAAAATAAGTGAAACTTGGGGAAAAAAAAAGTTCAGTGAAGAATTAATATTTATTTACCTTGCAATGGATGTGAGAGATCCCTGGTCTGCAAAATATTTTGAAGGGTCATACGGCCTACGGTAAAATCAGGGTCCATATTAAGACCATCCATTCAAAACAATAAACGTTTTCAAAAAATAAATACTTGCAGAAAAATAAAATGTTTCTAATTAGAATATACGCAGTTTGTCAGTTTTCACGGACCCAGATATTCACGACTTGATCACATGCCATGCGCAAATTTTATGGTTTCGAAACTCTTCTCACTTCATATCATATTTTCGTCTGCTTTAGCGAAAGACGAGTTGAGTATGGTGAAGCAAGTGCTTGTGTAATCTGGTAAACTTTGAACTATTATGGCAAACCCAAAAATTTAATTGAGATCGTAAAATCATTTTATAGAGTTTGATAGCGTAATAATATCTAAAAAGATACATGACGTGTTTATTTTGATTGAAAAAATGTGGAATCAAAATAATGTATTAAATATATTATTTTTAATTTAGCTGATTTTTGTAAAGGAACTCCTTACCAAAAGCATCTTCCCCCTCTGCATTTATTCTCCCTAAAAAAGCCTCTCTTTTTCTTAACCCCTTAACTCTTGAACAACTTTTTTTAAACATCCTCTCTCGACTTTTCAACATCCTCCTACTTAAGTGCAGTTCAAACCACATAGCAGTGGCCCAACCACGGGGGCGTTCAAGGGGTCCAGACCCCCCCCAGAGGCTGAACTTGCTTTTTTAGATCATGAAAATTATGAAAACTTCGAATCCCCTTCAAGATTTCTCTGGGGGAGGGACCGAGTTCGGACCAAATAGTACCTCATTTCCACTATTTTCACGAAGAGAACCAGTGGCGCATCCTCGGGGAGACCAACGGGACCAGACCTCCCCAGAGGCTGGTTGACCCTTTTTTTAATTGTTTTCTGCATGGAAAATATGAAAATTTGAAATCTTCATGGAACTTGATCAGTGAAGCCCCCTAGAGGCTGGTTGACCCAGCATTTTTTTTGGAAGAAAAGATGTAAAAACACAGAACCTGTTTCGGTTTTAAAATAACTAAAAACACCTTCACATGCATCTTGGTATTTTTTTGGAATTCTTTATGTCTTAGAAATTTATAAACTTCCCTGATAAATCAAATAATTTCATTCAGCCATGAGCTGCATCCAGGGGTTGTAGAGGATCACCCCTAGAAATTTTAGCGTTAATGTTTATATTTTTTCCTTGCTAAAAGTGCGGGTTACAAAAGAGATCTTAGGGTACAATCCAAGAAGTCTCAAAATTATTTATAATACTACATATATAAGGTAAAAAATTCAATAATTCTCTAGGGGGGAAGGTCCCCCAGCCACCCTCAGAAATTTTGAAGTCTGCGTTGTTGTCTATTTATGTTCTTTTTTGTATAATTATGCGGGCGTCCTATAAGGAACGGGACTTTTGGTATGTAACCCGAAGGGTTTTTTAATCAGTTTAAAATTTAATTTGAAGGGTCAAATTTTTGAAAAAATTCTTGCATAGGACCCCCAAAGCCCCCTCCCAAATTTTGATGTATATTCATTTATTGTGCTTTCTTTTTCTTGAAAATTCAAAAGCTATCTTTTTTGAGGGAAACTCAAGGGGTCACAAAAATAGTTTAAAACTTACCTTTAGGTGTCAAATTTTTAAAATTTTCTTGGGGAGGATCCCGAACCCCCTTCCGAAATTTTGATGTATATTTATTAACAGCAGATTTTTCTTAGAAATTTTGTAGCCTATATCAGGTGCGGCGCTCTTTATTTTCAACCCAAGATAATGTTAATAAAAAACTTTCGAGCTTTTAAGCTGTGGTCAAAATTAAAAATTTATTTAAAAATTATTTAAAATCATTAAAACTCTAAACGTTTCGTCCGAAAACTTCGCCGGACATCATCAGTAGAAAAGCGTTTAAAAATATATAAATAAAATAAAATCCTTCACGATGAAATAGCTGGATGTGAGTGCTCACATCCAGCTATTTCATCGTGAAGGATTTTATTTATATATTTTTAAACGCTTTTCTACTGATGATGTCCGGCGAAGTTTTCGGACGAAACGTTTAGAGTTTTAATGATTTTAAATAATTTTTAAATAAATTTTTAATTTTGACCACAGCTTAAAAGCTCGAAAGTTTTTATTAACATTATGGAAACCGGCTGTGAAAATTTCTCATCTTTACTTCAACCCAAGATATCTAAAAATCAGCTGAAATACTACTTTAATGAGGCAATTTTCTCAAAATGTTTCTGGTGGAGATCCCCCAGACCCCCCTTTCTTCAGGCTCACACGTTGTTACACAAACTTTTACATTAAGTGCACTTCATAATATTGCATTTGCCATAAAAGAACCACGTATCTTTGGGGGGGGGAATTTTTTGCATGATTTGTCAACTAACTTTGGACCCCCCTAGAAGAAATTTCTGGCTGCGCCACTGCCTTATAGTACAAACGTTCAAGATTTGTCCAATTTTCGTCAGGTATGGCCGAATTCCGTTTAGGCTAGGTGCGCACTGGGGCACTGGAGACTTTTGTCTCTGTGACTGAAACAAAATTATCACCCTGGCTATTGCAAGAAGCTAGAGAGCGCGCATTAGGTGACGAGACTCTTGGCCGATTACCAAGAATCTCGTCATGGAGATACATATTGCTCCCGAGTGACAGTTATGTTCTAGTCGCCGTGACGGAAGTCTCCAGTGCGCGCCTAGCCTTACTTTAAATGTTCATCTACGTAACCTTGACTTGACATATTTGGTATGAGCTGTACTAACTAGGGTGGGTTACCCTTCAGAATATCTTTGCTCTTGAGCTTCGTCCATCTCTATTGCAGATTGTATAGAATCTCTTTTGCAAGCATTAAAATCTGATTGAATACTTTTTTTAAGCATTGTTAATCATACAATAAATAACGTTTGAGAACAATACGAGCATTCTAAAATAGGTACCGACCTTTTGACTTATCCATTTTTATTAAATTTAATGTTTTACCATCCTACTCAACCGGGAATATAGGTTTCGCACATTTTTATGATTCCAGAAAGAAATATTTGATTGCCAGTTCTAATCAATGAGATATTTCAAAATAGTATATGTTGTATTACAACTCAAGTATTTCAACTCTGATTTCCTTTATAATTATTTTAAAGTCTTCAATGAGGATATTTATACCATTGTGCAGTGTGCACGTTTACATTCATGACAGATTCGTCCAAAAGAGGTAAAAGTCCAATTTTCGTTTGTCCATTTAACATGAAATTACTATATTAATCGAAACTTTGACTTCAATCTGGAGGCAAAATAAGTTATCGTAATGGAATAATATTTCACACACGTTAGTTTAAGACCATTTGGCACCTTTTTGTCGCTGTGCCCCTGAGAAAATGTAAAAAAAATATTTTTGACCCACCCTAATACACACTTTATTTTTTATTTTTGTTCTAATAGGGCGGAAAGGGTGCCACTTGGGTCCAATAAGGACGGTGTAAAATATTTTTTCTATTGGATAATATCTTCAGCTACCGCATCGCACTTAAAGTTTGAAAAAATGGATGACTTTTTTACAAAACAACTAAAAAACCAAAGCTTAAACTCTCAAATATTATTCATGATTTTTTATGAGGAACTAATAAAGTTATAGACATAATGTTTCAGGTTCCATTCTTCTATCACCCTTTTTTCGTAAGATATAATTTTTTAATGTTCAAAGAAATTTTGTAAAATTGTTTTTCCTGCATTTTTAAACAGCTAATAACTCTAGAACTACAACTTAAAAACCTGAAATCAGTCCCATTTTGTTCGCAAATTTTTCGTTTTTGATTTGATGTCCATCATGATCATCATTTTCAAAAATAATTTTTCAAAATTTAAAAAAGTAAAAACGAAATTTAATAACAAATTTTTTGAAAAAATATTGAAAGCCTTTTAACTCTTAAGATGAACCTAACTACCAAATTTCAAGTTGCAAATAAATTTAATCATGTATAAAAATAAAAATATTTTAAATTTAGGCAAGTCCCTAAACTATCCCTAAAATTATACAGCAAGAGCAATTCACTCATGGAAAATTCATAAACTCGCTTGAGGGTGTTCATATGACAGCATGTAAAAAATGTCACATAAATTTCAGAAAATACGACCTATAACAGATTCGGTACAAAATCTTACACTGCTAGTTCCCAACTTTAAGATATATCAATGTTCATGAATTTTACCAGAATATTCCTTAGAAATGTGTTTATATCCAATTTTTTTATGTGCTAAAACTTTAAATTTACTTTGATTGGACTTGTTAAAAGTAAAAAAAAATTAAATATAAACATAAGTTTTAGGAATTTTCAGGAGAAATGCCTGCAAATTGAATTAACTTAAAGTAAGGAACAAGCACTGCAAGATTTTGTTCCGATTCTGTTAACTGTCGTATTTTCTGAAAGTTATGTGAGATTTTTTGCATGTTTTAAGTCATATGAACACCCTCAAGCG
The DNA here is from genome assembly GCA_024610705.1 of Tetragnatha versicolor. NCBI lineage: Eukaryota > Metazoa > Arthropoda > Arachnida > Araneae > Tetragnathidae > Tetragnatha > Tetragnatha versicolor. Next base: position 50,724,301 of record JANDEH010000010.1, on the reverse strand, counting down.
AGTTTATGAATTTTCCACGAGTCAATCGCCCTTGCTGTATAATTTTAGGGATAGTTTAGGGTCTTGCCTAAATTTCGAATATTTTTATTTTTTATACATGATTAAATTTTATTTTCAACTTGATATTTGGTAGTAATGTTCACTTTAACCCTTTATTTACCGCATTATGATTCGCTGCAATTTTTTTCGTGCAAATACTTTTTTTGAGTCACTAAATTGAAAATTAAGGGATATACATAAATAAAATAATCATCTTTGGAAAATTGAATCCGCTAGAGCCAATTACTTAAATTGATACTTTTGGGTACTGTCAGTACACGGAGTGCTAAAATATTCTCACAATACAAGAAAAACATAGCTTTTTTTATCGCAGTAATAAGTCTTAAAAAATAATACACTTAACTTTTGACTTTAACTACTTTTTTGCGGGAACAAAAATGGCAATCATGTGAATCCGATCGAAATGGCAGCTAAACTTATAACTTCAGTTAAATCTATTCGCATTTCCCGCTAAAATACTCATCATAGAACCTTCGCTGCTTTTTATCCTGGAAGAGGATAACTGAAAGAGTGTTCCTGCAAATTATCGTCAATATATTCGCAAGGATGGTTATTCTATGTAATTTGGCGGTACTTGTAAGTACCATCGGTAAATTAAGGGTTAAATGTTAAAAGGATTTTAATATTTTTTTCAAAAAATTTACATAAAAAATTTATGTATTAAATCGTTTCCTTTTTTTAATTTTAAAAAACACTTTTTGAAAATAATGGTCATGATGCACATCGAATCAAAGAAAAAAAATTACGAATAAAATTGGAATGATTATACGTTTTTAAGTTGTATAGTTCTAGAGCAGGTATGGGCAACCTTTTCAAATCCGCGGGCCGGACTCCAAGATTATAATGACGTGGAGGGCCATAGAGTTGATAATAGGTAATATTTTTTAAGTAAAAAATGAGTCGTTTAGATATATATTTATGAAGTTTAATACTAAAGTTAAAAATTAATCTGGACTAGAATAATATTATCTAGATTACATACAAAAATGTAATGTTAAAGTTACAAAAATCTGGACTAGAAAAATCTGGAATACTTGAGTTTGGAACCTGAGTTACAAGATTGTCAACATTGGGATCTCTATCCCACTTATACACAGGTGCAGATTTTTTTTCCAGATTTTCATCCGTTAACCTGGTTCAATACCGCGATTTATTAATTTTCATTCTGGAAAAGAACTGTTCACATTTATATGTACTTCCAAATGCGCAGATCATTTTTTTGCAAATGCTCTAAGGTGGGGGAATTTTTCTTCAGCCAGGTATGTGCTGTAGAAATCACTTAGCTTTACGTCTTAAAATTTTGATTTTAAATGCCAGTCTTCCTGAAGCTCTATCAACTCCATTTGCAGGTGTATCGGAGCTTCCTCGACGTAACTTTTCAAAGGAGATGAAAAAAGGTTGAACAAGCTATCCACGTTTTTAAAATCGGAAAATCAACCGTCGGCGATCGTCCATCGTGTAGTAAAAACTCTCCCACGCTTATAGACGCCTCCCAAGAACAAAATATAGTTGTACAGCACGTTTGTACTGTTGTATGCACGTTTGTTGCTGTTGTACAGCACGTTTGTGCTGTTGTGTATCCCCTCTTTCGCTCTTGTTAACGAAAACAGAGTGATTTTTTAGTACAATTTTTAAAATGTTCCGCGGACCGGACCAAATAACGAGGCGAATCGGAGGTTGCCCATCGTTGTTCTAGAGTTATCAGCTTTTTAAAAATGCAGGAAAAACAGCTTTACAAAATTTATTTGAACATTAAAAAATTATATCTTACGAAAAAAGGGTGATAGAAGAATGAAACCCGAAACATTATGTCTATAACTATATTAGTTAATCATAAAAAATCATAAACAATATTTGAGAGTTTAATCTTTGGCTTTTTAGCTGTTTTGTAAAAAAGTCATCCATTTTTTCAAACTTTAAGTGCGATGCGGAAGCAGAAAATTTTATACTATCAAAAAATACCTTTACACCGTCCTTATTGGACCAAAATGGCCCCTTTTCCGCGCTATTAGAACAGACATAAAAAATAAAGTGTGTTTTTGCTCCACCCTAGTGTTTAGAGGCCCTCCATTGATAATGAAGTTTGAGCAGATGTCATTCAAAATCGCCTACAAAATCAAAGGTGGAAGTGGAGTTCAGAAATATATCCTTTTACAAGTAGCAAGGTAAATGCCTCTCAAACAAATGACTCTCAAATAGACGTTTACTTTTAAAGACGCTGTTACTTTTTCGAAAATGTATGGAACTTATTAATGAAAGGCCTTTATACTTTTTAATTTTTCTTAGGTAATTTGATCATGGACTACGTGTTCTCACTCTTAGATGATAAATTTCATTAATAAAAAAACTACGATTTGTGTCATTGGACCAAAAAATCAGATAATCCTTAATTTTTGGTCAATAGTGTAGATAAAAGGTTTTAATAAATTGACGTGTTTATAACAAAGCAGTTTTTTAGCAAAATTTTGGAAAATGTAGAAAAGTAAGATGGGGTTTAAAAATAGTTTGTTATTGATTTTATTTTAAAGTCTATTAAATAATTCAAACTAATTTCATATTTCACATTTTTAGGATTGTAATGATTGAGTGCTTTATTTTTAGCTAGAAAAAGGAGATGTTTCAATAAAATTGTCAGCTTTTTATCTTTTTGAAATAAGTATTATTCAGTTTACTTTGTAACAGTGGCGGATCCAGGATTTGCTTTTGGGGGGGGCTAAGAATTTTCATAATCCAATTGAATCTTCGTATTAATGGTAATACGGAAAAAGTAGTAAATTATCCTACTCAAACCACTATAAGGGGGGTCTGGGGGCCCTCCCCGAGTAAATTTTTGCAAATTTAAGTCAAAAACCCCACATTTTCAACTCGTTTTGGTACGCCTCATCCGAATTTCGGATATAGATTTTTTGCGTTTTGACAAACTTAGTAAAATATTAGACGTTTTGGGGGGGCTTCAGCCCGAAAGCCCCCCCCCGTAAATCCGCCACTGCTTTGTAATCAAACTTTCAATTGAATCGTCAGTTAGAAGAGGTCCAAAAAAACAAGTTTTGAGAAAATCGAAAAAATTGTCTAAGTAATAGAATTTTCATTGTATAACCACCAAATTATCACCAAAACAAAAATAAATACATTAAAACATATTTCACGGTTAAAAAAAGTTGATGGACTTATCCCCTTCTTGCACCTCATGAAATTTTTCTGAAGAAAAATCTTAAAAAATCCCTTAAATTGACATTCAAATTATATTTATTCTTAGTTCACACCACAAAAAGGAGAAATAAGAAGAATAAGACAAATAAAATTAAAAATTGAAATGAAACTGAGTCATTAAAACAGTATCAATGGAGTAAGTGAATATGAATGGAGTAAAACATTCCCTGCATAAAAAAAGTTTGAAAATAGTTTTAAATTAAGAGAAAATTTTAATTTGGTTTATATTACAGTATAAATAATAGGAAAAGAAAGACAAATTAACTTTAACTCCAACTTAAATTAAAAAATGCAATGAAAGGACATCGATTTCCCTAATTCAAAGGGCTATATCTGCTTATAAGGGGTAGATATTTTTACCCTCTTTTCACTCATGTTTAGAACAAAGCTTGGAGATGTTTTTAAGCACAAAAAGTCAATTCGGCGTTTTTTGGACTTATTCCCTTCTTCTAACTGATGATTCAATTAGATTGATACTTCTTATTGAAATTCATCTTAAATTCATTGATCTTTCTTCAATTTTAGTTCGTGTTTTAACACAATCATCAATTTTAAACCTATTTGATTTACCTATCTGTTTAAAAAAATAATGAGTAGCACAGCTGCCTTTGAAATCCTCATCAATATATGAAATATTTAAAGCTACAGGGTCCAGTTTAAAAGATAATTTACCGTAACTATAAAATTTAAATCTAAACAACAAAAGGCACCTGCAGGTTTTCGAGTATTTTCAGATTTTAAGGCAAAGCCAGACTGTTTTCTATACTTTCTTCTTTCATGCCTCTTCACTAAGAACCAAATATACTGTGAACCACGTGTTGAACAAGAGTAAGAAAAAAATCCAACACAGACATTTGAGACCTTTTGATACTAGTTTACAGATGATTCAACGGGAATTTTTTAATTTTAAGATTTATCTGATGAACCAAATTACTTCCTCACCTAATTAATTTTAACGGTGACGAATCAGTGAAAAAATTTTAACATAAGAAATTACTCGATGAATTATTAAAATTATCTCAATCGGAAAAAAAACTCTTATTCGTGCTTATTTACTATACGAGTGTAAGTATTAAAGTATTATAAATCCTTATATGCTATACTTATTATTAGCAATTTCAATAATAGTTTTTATATGAGTACCAGACACTAAATTCAATGACACAACAATCAAATAGGCTAAAATCTTTGAAAATTTATAATTTTTCCTTCCTTACAAACACTGCTTTCATCAATAAATACTATGCTGAAGTGAAAGATTATATTTAAAAAAAATAGCATTTAAAAAAGACTACATATGAAGGACATTCTTGAATAGTCATGGCCAAGTGCTTGGATTTTTGAATTCCAATCATTATAATTTCTCCTACTTATAGAAATACTTAAATGTACGAATGTATAAGAGCTAATTCTGACTAACTTTTTGAACCAAAATAAGTATTAAAAATTAACTTCCAATTTTTGTTCCCCAACCCTTAATAATTTATTCAATTTTTTATCTTGGAAAAGTTTACCCTAGTAGGAACTCCTTAGTCTTTTTCTATCTATTTTGGCGTCTTAGAGAGGCTTTTTTTGGATGCCTCAAAGTAAATAGCTGGAGGGGTAATGCAACAACGCTGCACGCGATGATTCAAGGTTGTGATATTATCCAATGTTTTTTCAAGACCCTTTTTTCAAACTGTTCTTACTGGCCCCGTGTTGCGTCATTAATGTCGAATTTCTTAGGTGGATTGGCAAATTGCCATCTTACAATTGAAGGTAAGTTATCAAAGAATTATATTTATAGACGGTACCCTTCGTAAAATATCTATCTATTTCATCATTAAAGAGACTTACAACAACTCTCTGGGATTGAATGTCCTACCAGGCTTTCAAAATTTGTTTAAGTAGTGATTAATTTGTTTAAGTAGTGATTTTCCCCATCATTTCAGGATCAGCTCGCAAAAAATTATAGCTTTGTTTGCATAAAGTCAGAGCTTAAAATAAAATATAAGGAAAACTATCTTGACAATTTCTATCGATATTTTTTATTAGACTATATTGTTAGTATGGTAAAAATAAAGATAATGTAAGAAAGAACAGCAAGAAACTTATTGCAATTAAAAATTACCTAATTAATTAAATTGATAAATTTTAACCAATTAATAAGTTATTAACAATTATCTAATTACTTTGATTTATGTTAAAATTTTTAATTGTTTCCTATCCTTGGAACTGATTATGCATAAAGCATGGAAGTATAACTGATTATCACACCTCCACCAACACTTTAAATATAATTGATAATTAATTATTAAACAATCTGAAATTTTCCAATATAGAACTATCTATGGAATAATTTTCCACGCTGGTAGCGTTTTATCCAAATTATCAAACATTTTACAAGTTTGAACCAACATAACGGAGAAATTTCTACCTTTTACTTTATTGTGTAAAAAATGTTCAAAAGGATAAATCTTTCAAATTTTAAACGTAAGGTAACCTAATGATATTAAGTAAACATTTAAAATCCTTTTTAATATTTGAAGTTGAGAAAATAAAATGAAGTTATAAGGAGAAGAACCATCTTTTAAAATTAATCTTAAAAATTATCTGAATCAACGGAAGCACGTTCCAGGGAAATACGCTAACATTTAGGTCATTAACCAGAACATTCTCATTGTTCCTTCCTTGGTGCTCACTCCTCATCTTTATTCATCTTTAGAATCAGTAGGTATTCGAGCCAGACTTTTCAAAAGAAAGAAAAACTGGTTGCCGGTAACTGATAGGGAGGATTTTTTTTGAAATTTTGTAGTTAGTATGATGTAATTTGTGACATCTTTTATTCATGCATACCTCACTTGATTTACCTCTATAATTTTATCGTTCCTGATTTTTCATAAATTATATCACAAATTTTTTTCTTGAATTGCTGATGATTACTTTTTCGTTTTTGCATTCCTTTTAAGATTTTCATATTACCTGATTATTTAAACTTGTTGGAGTATAAATATAACTTATATGATTTGTAATTAATAAAATCAGGTATTGTTTTCTAAGCATTTTTCATGCTTATTTCCAAAAATCTCCCATCATAAATTTTGCTAAAACACCAGTTTTCCGCAATCTCATTTTTTTTACCTAAAATGAATATTTTCCTCCAGAAAATATTCAGGAGGGAATATAGAGTTATATAATAAATACCCCAAAAATTCAGAGTAGATAGTAGTTTTTTTCATAGAAAGTAAAGAAAATGATCTTATCTATCCACCTAGAAAATAAATACATCAGAATAAAAGTTTTCTTCCGGGCAATTAGGCCGTGGTCGTAAAGTAGATGGTAAAACTCCAGACGTTTCGTCTACGACTGTGGCAGACATTATCAATGGAAAGTTAAAAAGTTAAGAAAGTCAAAATTACTGCTGCCTACGTGGTCTTTTATTTAAATTTATTCTGATTCTAACTCATCCGGTCGTGAAAGCCTTTATTTTTATAAATAAATACATCATTGAAACAAATTTTTCAAAAATCTGTTAAATCTATGACTTGTTAAATCTATGAAAGCATATTCATTAACCCTTGAATTCAAAAACAACTGAACAATCCTGATATCAATTCCTCCATCATAAAAGTCAAGTGGAAGTCATTTAAGAAATAAGTAGTAGCATACTAATTTCTTTGAAATAACAATTCTGACAAATACAACTATTAGTGTGGCTATATCATAAAAAAGGATTTGTTTTCTATAATTTTGCGGGCGTGAGTCAATTTTTTCTCTTACTCTAAATATGAAATATATATTCTTTTTTATTTATATTTTCATTTATACAAAATATGGGGCCAAGGGAGTGATGATATATCCGCACCGAAATTAAGGAAATTTCCCGTTATTGATTCAAAAAACAACTAAAACTGGCTCAAATATCACCCCCAAAAAATATCATCCTTCCCCACCGAACCTATGAGCCAATTCCTTATTTCAGAATTTCATTATTATTTCTTAACCGAAATATGGCACTTCCAAAATAAAAAGGAATTACAAAAACAATGGTTAGAAAACAAGAAAAAAAGAGGGACTGTCATTGAATGCATTTCGGGAAGGCATAATTTAGCTTTTGAAATAGCGCCTTCTTTAATAAAATAGAATATGCACCCAATTGAATAGTTTTTACTAATTTAGAGCTCGATTAAAAGATTTTCCTATAATTGAAATTAGTTATTTAACTGTAAAAGATTTTATGAAGGGGTATAAAATTTGCTAGTTTAGGACACACACACACACACACACACACACACACACACACACACATAAATTTCATTCATAAATTTTGTTGAATTGATCACATTGCCCGGGCATTATTAATAATGCCAAGTTAATCACTTTACCCGTAACATATGTACTAATGAGATTGTTATTGATATTGCTTTGTTATTTTATTACTTTTTATACTTTACAAAGATAATTTTAGTTTATATTCTTCCGTAACATGACACGATGGAAATGTGGAAAATTTGTATCATTCAAAAATTACAAAGTGAACTTATAAAAACAGTCTGATACGATACGGCTTATCATTGAAAAGCTAGGGGATCTTTCATCCCATCCGGATTTGATATCGCAACACTGAAATGGAAAGTAGTATAGGCAACGTTCCAACAAGGACTTAGGAATGTCATTCAGGTGCGTTGTCTGATTGTTTAGTTTTGTTTCATGAACTTTTCGTAATGAGTTTTCTTCTATAAGGTTACCCAGTATCTCTTGATACAGAAGTTTATCCAACACAATCCGTTTCTAGACAGTTTACAATACTTTAATTAGTTTGAGAAAGAGATGACTTGACTAAGATTTTTAGATGTTTTTTGTTTGATGTTATCGGTATTATTATTTTTTAAATTTTGAAGTGTGATGGTTTATGGTAAATTTCACTTCCAGTCTATCATGGTTTAAAATTTTCATTTTAAAAGTTTAACCATCTTCTTTTGAATAAAAATACCCTCCAACTTTATGTACCCTTTTCTCTAAACCATCTCAAAGCAATTTTTAAATTAATTTTTAAATTAAATTAACGCCCCAGTCTGACTAATATGTTTTTCTCCAATTTTCATTTGTATCGCATTGCACACAAATAAAGTTATTATTATTATTATTATTATTATTATTATTATTATTATTATTATTATTATTATTATTATTATTATTATTATTATTATTATTATTATTATTATTATTATTATTATTATTATTATTATTATTATTATTATTATTATTATTATTATTATTATTATTATTATTATTATTATTATTATTATTATTATTATTATTATTATTATTATTATTATTATTATTATTATTATTATTATTATTATTATTATTATTATTATTATTATTATTATTACTATTATTATTACTATTACTATTACTATTACTATTACTATTACTATTATTATTATTATTATTATTATTATTATTATTATTACTATTATTAATAAATCTATTTCCTTACAACTTTTAAATTATACAGGGTGTCCCAAGATAACTGTCCATCCCCTTTACTTTGAACCCCTACAGATGCAGTCATAAAAGTGGTGTCTGGGTATAGTAAAGTAACCATGCCCTTTTCGATGCCACAACTTTTAACACCCCTGGCGTCAATGTTAGGAATTATAATTTTTATTTTAAAAACTTTTAGGGATTTTCTAAATTAGTCACTTGTGCAGAAAAATGCCTTCAATAAAAAACCAAAACTCAACGCTCAATTAGGATGAATTTACGTAGTTTTACCTCATAAGGTCAAAATGAGAGTTTTTCATTTTTGTTATTCAGGTATAATCAAAATTTCTCATTTTCACGTACCTTGAAATTGCAACTGGTATTGCTGCTTTTCGCATCCACTTGATTTCATTTTAATTGTTAGATTGGGTTAGTTTGTATGAGTATAATCTAAATGTAATAAAATTGATTGCAAGTACTTATCTTTACTAATATAGTGATAACTAGGGCGGTGATTTCCATGTAATTAAAAACAGAAAATATGTATACATAATATGTAGTTATTTAAATAAATATGTTATAAAAATTGCGAAATGCTTATTTAAAAATTGGGAAAATAGAAAGAAATTTTGTAATTTTGAAGATATTTTATGAATTCTGAAAACAAAAAACGTTTTAAACTCTGAATGTCAAAGTCATCGGAGAAGTTTGGAAACAAAATTCGAAAAACTTGTTGGAAAAATTGGAAAAAACTACATTATTCATAAAAAAAACCCAACAGTTTGATAAATATGTAGCAAAATATGTATTTATAGCTTAAATATGTAAAAAGATGTAAATAAACTGAAATCTCTCTATTCTAAGAAAAAAGTTTTTGGTGAACGGTTTCCAGAGAAAGGCTTTTTAATTACTAATCCGTATAAAACATATTTGGTATCAAACTGTCCGGATTCTTTTGAGGATGTGCAATAAGCCTTTAGAATTTCTAAAAAAAATATCATTTTTAAAATATTTCCATTTTTTTAGATTACGGATAAGGTTGCAGTTATGTGAAGAAGAAACTGTGAATTTTAAAACAATTGAAAACATATTTCACTGGTTTTCAATATTCAAATAGATTAAATAATCATTTTTCTATTTATAACACGAATTTAAAAAATATATTTTGGTTTATTTTTAACAATATTTATATGTTTGTTGTTCAAACGGTTTTAATTATATTTAAAACTTATGTGTAATTAATTTACCTTTTATTTTTTTGAATAACAATAACAATTGTCGTTGTGGCAACCTAATCATTACTATATTTACAGTAAAATAAAAACTCGCTTTCGGAAATTTTGAACTTTTGCATTTTCTTTTACAATAATTATTTTTTATATCCTTTTGCAAGTATGTTTTTAAAGGTAGTAAAATGTGGCGGATGGGCATCGCCTGATGGGCCACTAGGCCCGGCCAGACTTTGATTTGATTGATTGAAAATGTGGCACTTTATTTCATAATGCCAAAACGCAAGCAACTAAATAAGACGGGGGACTGTTTTAGAAATGAAGATAAAAATCGAAGATGTTGGAACATTCGAGTCATTGCAATGAAACTGACACAACTTCGACGTTTATTTGTTTGTTCTCATGAAGATAAAATTCTAAATTTTCACGATGTTTACTATAATTACTACATTTTTCACATCCAATCGATGAAAATCATTACAAATTTTAAGAAAGTTTAATTTATTCCTGAGATGTTTCAGTGCTTTTTAATGGATCTGCGAAAAAAAACATTACCTTGGGGAAATGGTAAAAGAACGTTTACATTGCTGTAGTGTTAATTTTCTTGGAATTATAAGGCGATCCGCCAATTCATGTCACCATAAAGGAACTCTTAAAATTCCGCCACTGAATAAATATCCGCCATTTTCGAAAGAATACCCCCGGAGAAGTACTACCCCTGTTTTAAGAATGTTTTATAAAGTGATTAAGTGCAGTGAGCTGGGTTTTGTGAGGAATTGCGAAGCGGTCCCAAAGTGTCAGCGTCAGCAGTTAACGGGGATTGGCGAGCGATAGCGAGCAGGAGGCGGTAGCTCCCTAGTATTAAAAAAATAAGTAAAATAAAAATGGTCTGAACTGATCCAAAATCCCTTGAAACGTGATAGTAGTTAAACGTTTAAAAGAACTCAGCAATATCAGATTTCTGAAAAGATATATAATTACATGGAAATCCCAGCTCTAGTGATAACTTTTTACAGATATTTAGGTATAAATATACTAATCCTTTCTTTATTAGAGACTTTAACTTCCAAAGATTTTCTCTATACTCAAGACCCTCTATATAACACGCCATCCAACTCCGTGCGATGACGTCAAACTTGAGTGAAAATCGGCGAATTTACCATGTTAAGTCTATGGAGCATAAAAACTTACTTTCTTGAATTCTCCCGTTATGTATCTCTTCAAGGCTGATATCACTGTTCTTGAAACTCCCAAAAATCTTTTGTTTAGAATCAAAATTTTTTCCCTTTTGTACAGATTTCTTGTATTTTCATTCAGTTTTTTTGGCTTAAGACTAACATGGATGTTTGTTTAGTTTGCAAATAATGAATGTAATGTACGTTTTTTTTCTCACAATACTATACTATTAATTTTATTTAGAAAATAAAAAAAAAACACTAGTAAAATAAAAATATTTTTAAAACAAAAAATCATCGAATTTTGAACTGTAACAACAGTAAATAATTTATTTGACCCCATTATATTCTTTAATTTATTATAAGAATTTAAACTGACGATAATTAAACCTTCTATTTATAGTAAGGAAATTAACCAGTGAACTAAGTTCTATTTAATTAGTTTGGTATTCATTATTGCATTTTATGCAGATGGCATCACGTTTTTGTTTGTTGTTCCATCAATTTTTTTGAATTAAAAGACATTGTTGTTTTTTTATGTTTATTTCAAATTTCTACTTATTAGACTTTGATTTTAATAGCGATAGCCATTAAAAATTATTACAGCGTTAATTTTACCATTGTTAACTTAATGTTAAATTACTAAAAACACGGATATTCCTTGTTCACTGTTAACAATTCAGAAAGTTTAAAACATGGCGTCGTGATGATAGTGACGTCAAAGGTGGGTGAAATTGATGACGTTGCACGGCCGAGTTGGATGGCCTGTTATATAGATAGAGGGTCTTGGTCACAGAGAAAAATCCTAACAGAGGGTCCAAAACGATATATTCAAAAGTTGGATGGTTTTGAGGGCGCCACGATGAATTAAATGATTGACAGAGATATCAAACCTGTGATTGGCTGTCCCTCCATCTTCTATTTTCGAAGGAGAAGGAAAAAGTTTTTCTCAACCAATCAGGCTCTTCCCTCCCGCCTCCCGTGACGTTGATGCGATCGCAGCGCCAAAATAGCCCCACACTCATCCAACTTTTCAATTTCCATTAGCGCCTATGGCGACGGACTCTCTGTTCTAGTACTCTGTGGTCTTGGTATAGTCCGCAGAGATTTTTTAAAAACAGAAAAGAGATTATTTTATATGATGTAATGTTAAAAATCAACAATTGAAAATCTTTCAACGAAATCGAATTTTTATACAAAAAAGAACTTGGAAAATATTTAAAGTTAAATAAAACATCTAAACCCATTAAAAGCATATAGTTTTGAAATTAATAGAATCGATACATATAAATAAACATAAAAAATTCAAAAAAGTTATACATGAAAAATAAGAAATACTCAAATATCAAATATTCATTATTAAAAAAAATATTAGTGCGGTATTTAATGAAATGTGCTAGTTTAAAATTATCACTACAAAACTATATTTCTCAAAAACGAGATAAATAGGTATGGACCAATTTATAATATTTGCTTTATGCTGGCCCGAATCTAAAATATGAAAATTAAACCAACCCTAAATCATTTCATTAAGAAAAAAAGACAAACTGAAATATTTCTGTTCTTTAATAAATAAAAAGTTGTAAAACTTCTTAAAAATTATATTTTAAAATATGAAACTAACCAAAAACGCTACTCCTTAGAGAGTTTTAAGAAATTTTAACTCCTTTATTTCTTGTATTCTTATCTTACTTTTTGAAAGGAAAAATGATTAATATAAAAAATAATTAAAATTAATAATGAAAAAAATATGTACTATAACGTGCGTTGGGAGAATTTAATTAACGAGCTTTGTAATTTTACAAAGCAATGAAATATTTTGTACCTCACTTTATGTCAAGTTATGTTTATTTTAAAAAAATACTCTGCTTTGAAAATGACAAAGGAAACAATCATTCCAAACGATTGTTAGTTTATTTAAGAATATATTTTAAACCATTTTTTATTCTTCTATTATTGTGTTTTACCAGAATATAATAGGTATGTCGTCTAGGTAAGGTATTTTTATTCCTATTACCGTCATTTTTTTGTGTTAAATAAAAATTATTATATATTTTGAGTCTTTAAATATTGTTAGCTAGTAATATATTATTGTATCTATGTATAGATTTATTTATTCTTTTTAACAACGCACCAAGCAGGTTTTTTTTCTAAACAATATTTATACTAGATGTTGAGAACACATGGTGAAAAGTTTACAATTAATTAAAATACATTTAAAAATATATTAGGGGAATTATAAGAATGTGTCCTTGTGTGTGTGACTGCAGTCTATAACATTATTTACAAATTAATTTTAATTTATTACAAATAAAATATTTTAACAAGAACTCTGGAATTATACTTAGCCAACCAGTCACCAGTTTCCAACCCGATCGACTTTATTAAATTATAATAAAAAATTGAAAAGATTTAAAAACTTTCTGTCAACGCTAAAAATTCTTAAAAATTATGGATGATATAATATAACTATCAGAAAAATCACCAAAAATTTGTATAATAGGTACAGAAAACAAAAATGTGAAGACATCTTGCTTTTTAGTGTCTCGCAACTACATCGATACGGCCGTATGTTTTAAAAAAAGTAGGAATAATTTCTCTGAAACGTTATTTCAGATTTTCTTTTTCCATAGCCTCATTGTTTATTGTCTAACTTAATAAATAAACAAAAAAAACCTTTTTTTGGTGCTGGAAATATTAAAGCTGTCTTCGTGACCTCCTGATTCAAAATATGGCATCCCTTTTTACAACACATCAGCTCTAGTTTTTAAGATATTCTAAAATCACACTTCTAAGACTTTTGCTCTACTTTCATACAATATGGTGATATAAAGATGACTTATAAATAAAAACGTTGCTCTCCAAAGATTTTCCTATTCTTTGCGTCAAAATAGATAGTGTATGAAGTTTCAGCTCCCCTAAGTCAATTCTAAGGGGTTATTCCAGTAAATCTACTGAAAAAAAAGGGTCAAACCGGTAAAAATTGCAACAGTTGGTTATTCAATGGTTTTCACTTGATAATGACCTCAATAATAACAAATTAAAATTAATACAAAATCGGTCCGCGGCAAGTTAAATTTCTTTTAATTAAAAAAAATGTTTCAAAAAATCAAATTATAGTAATCGAGACTTATTATACACGTTTATGGGCTATTTTTCAGTGCTGAATACGAATTAACCATTTAAATTTAAAAAATATAATTAAAATTTCCATTTTAAAAAATTAATTCAAAATTTGGAAAGTCGAAAAAATTAAAACATCGCTCAAAACCACAAAATAATTGCAAAAGAAGTAGTAATTTAAACGGTTTTAATTTAGAAATGACTTAAATAACAACATAATAAAATTGGAAGAAAATCGGATAATAAAAAGTTAATTTTTTTTTCAAATTTTAAAATTTCTTGGTCTCAAAAATCGACCTTTTTAAAAATTCTTATTAAAAACATTTGAGGCATTGAACAAGGTCATTTTTCCATGGATGTTGTAGGTTAATTCCTCTATAACCTAAAAAAACATGATTGGTGATTAAACCATTAGTTAATTAATTAAGTTATAAAAATTAAGGTTGAAAATACAGGTAAAATCTTTAAATGTAGTTCGGTAATAAATCATTTTAAAAATAATTAAATTGAAAAAAGACAAAATATCTTTCAAAATATTAAAATTTTAAACTAATTTAAAAATTTTAAATTCTGTAGTATTTGCAGGTGATACATGTCTATAGGCTATTTTTAACTGCTGTTTCCGAATATGAAGCCAACTTTTCAATAAAATTTAAAATAAGTGTGGAAAAATTTAATCATTTTTCTCAATACTTTTGTTTTTTATGCTTCAATTTTTCCATAGATCTAACATGGCATTTAATTGAAATAGATAAGTTCGATTCTACTTTTCGATACTGGTCCTAAGGTATCAAACGTTAATATTTGAATCCAAGAATCGAACCTCAGGAATCGATTCCGGAATCGAATCGAACGATTTTTTAGATCCCTAGGTGTTGGTACTGGTGCATTGACCCTATATAGCACCAGTGACGTAAGCTTTTTACGTAGTCACCTAGCGTTGCCAAACCACAACAGTTTGTATGGAAAATGAGATCTACATTTAAACGATTTTATTATATTTTTATATAAATTAAATAATATTTTACTTCTTTATCCTATATATTTTAAATTACGCTGAGATAGTTAAGTTTTTTGTTTAATTGATCGTTTGTTTACATATGAAATTTATAAACAGAAAATATATAGGCATAAATATGTTTATTTGAAAATACATCGGATATTTTAGTTTATATTAGTTTAAGTTAATAACCTATTTAAATTTTGCATAGTACCGGAGACTTGACATACCGTAAGTGGGGTAACTTTGGCCCAAATGGAGTTTTTTTCCACATTAAAAGCAAATGAAAGTAGGTTTATAAAATTTTTAACATGTTCAATTATAAAATAAACCGATTTCAAAGTGTGGATTCCTAGGTACATATTTTGAGGAATTGGTTGGCAAAATTGTGGAGAAAAGTCCAATTTTGAACAAACAACTGATATTTCTTTGACCAGCATCTATTCCACAATAATGATGCCATATTTACATACTATATTTAAGGCTTGCTATCTTATAATTTGAATGTATTTCGTGTTTAGAACTAATTTCTCCTCCATATTAGACCACCGATTCATTAAAATCAATGAGTATTTCTCTATTTCACCAGATACCATTGGGCTAACTAAAAACTACCAAAAATGCAGTAATTGTCCAGACGTTGAACTTACACTCAAACATATCTTTGATTGCCCAGCTGTCGCTGCAGCAATGCACAGCCTAAACTATCCCACCGAAGAGGACACTTATATTCAGAATCAGTAGTCGCCATAGCAGAACTTATCCAAAAGCACCACTCTATCTGATCGATCTCCAGGGACACGACAACAACAACAACCATTGGGCCAAAGTTAACCCAAAACGTGGGCCAAAGAAACCCCAGCGTAATAAAAGTTCAATAATAGTCAAACAACGAAGTGAAACAAAAAAATGAAATCAAGAACTGTTATAGAGCAAGAGCCCGTGAACCCCAGACCTTCGTTATTTTGTAAAAGCTGAAAACTTGTCAGCTCATGCTCCCAACTCAGGTAAGAACGATGGACCATTATGAAGTTTGGGTTACCCTGGCTTTGGCAGGTAAACGGTACTAAAGGTGTGTAAAATACCGATCTACTTTCGTCAAATTGTAAAGTGTGATTTTTTGGTATTACCTTCAGAATATTATAAAAAATCACGTCATTCATTGCCAGACACTTACCATCGTGGCAACCCCTTGCCAGACACCCCTAATGTTCATGAAATTATAATTCTACTTACGTTATATTGTAAAAGCTGATTTTTATATATAATACTTGGGTAATAGTTAGATAATGTTTCCTCATTAGCCAGACATTTTTGATAGTTCCAACCCCTTGCCAGACAAGCATGTAGGGTAGCTGTAGGAGCGAGCGCGAGAGTGTATACATGGGTGTGTGTGCGACTAGGCCGTCTATCCGAAGGCACTTACCGACCTAGAGGACAGTTCTATTTTATTCACGGGTGGGGAAGGATAGAATGAGGAACTTGGCGTTTTTTCGGGAGCACGTGTTTGTGCGTTCATTGAAAAATGCATTCAGAGTTGCTTGATTTAAATCACTTTAAATTGTGATTTTAATAACGAATAAAATCATTAATTTATATCAAAATTATTAAAAAATAAAATTCATGGAAATTAACAAGTTAGTTGTATGCCGTATGTAAAATTGGTTGGATTATTTATAATTAAAAAAACTGCTTATTTTCTTATCTATTGTTATTATATTATATAACTTAGAAAAAATATCTTTAACTTGTTTTAAGTTTATTTCCAAAAGTATAGAATAGTAAATGCATTATAAGATCAGAGTTGCCCCTAAAACATTATTTATTAAAGACTTATTATATTGTTATACAAAATCTAAATAATTTTAATTTTTATAACAATTTTTGATTTGATATTTTATTTCATTTTAAAATGAAAAGTTATTACTTCCATTAAATTTTTTTAAATTCAAATACAGTCGAATCCGCTTAATGTGATCACGGTTAATGTTATCAATCGGATAATGTTATCGAAATCGACAGGTCCCGATCATTCCTATTTAATTTAATGTAAAATAAATCGTTTAATGTGATCAACTAATAACCTTTTATTAACTTTGTATTACCTTTTTTCACTTTTTACTACATTTTACCAATTTCAAAATTTTAAATAAAATAATTAACTAATTCATTGAGGGTCAATTCCACCGGTTTTCCGTTATATAACTATCTGTGGACAATATCCACCGAAAAATAACCTTTTCAAAAGCCTCAAAAGTTTGGGGCACGAATTTGAAAAAAAAAATGCATTTTTCGCAAAAAAAAGTTGAAATTTAAAACAAAATTGAACTTCTTTAACTCGTAAAATTTTTTACTTTTAGCAGTGGCGGCTCGTGAGTTTATTAACAGGGTGTTCACACCCTTTGTATGAATTAAATTTACACAAGATCAAGAAAGTGAAGGGATGTTGGACGAATACATAAAACTTGTTTTAGTATAAAGAAAACTTGTTTTAGAACAAATTTATTTATTTCAGGGGAGTTATTTTAAGTTTCCTAAATTTTTCACTGCATGCATTTTTATTTTTTTAAATATACGTATAATGGAAATAAGCAAAACTTATGATAAAGAAGGCCTTTATTTTTTATAATACCCCTAACCTATAACATAATACCTCAAAAACAACTTTTATGCAGGATGTCCACTCGTCTAGCCTTTTTTGAAGCAAACAAATTTTTGACACTTTCATTAAAATCATACATAATACCTAATCATAATTTTTTTAATTGGGAGCATGACATGAACACTGGGTCTATCTACTCATAATGCTTGTTACATATGCTTAATCGAACAATTGATTGTGAAAAATACAGGTGATGTGTAATTTTCAAGATCTGTAATTTTACTCCAACGTCACTTTAAAAAAATAACCAATAACAAAAGAATTAACTATTACAAATTAGCTGACGTGAAAAGTTTAATGATACTTTCAAAAGGTTCTTATCTTTTTTCCAATCCGGGAAAAATCTAGACCACAAAAATGCAAGCTTAACCTCAAAACCGTAGGCCTCGGCACACAAAATCTGTGCGCACGGGGATCTCCAATGTGTTGCCGTAAGCCCAAATGTTCTCCGGCGAAAAGTCGAGGTTCCTTCCGACTCATTCAGTTTCTTCGCTCACACGTGCTAATAAGGAAAGAAAAATAAGAGTAGTATTCTCTTTATTTGATAAACACAAAACTTTCGCGTTTCCGGCTATAATTTTTTGCTGACAGGTAAAAGGGGGGGGGTAGAAACTTGATTCTGAGTATGAAACAGAAATTGAGAATGATTTATGTATTGTTTTCTTTTGACATTTTTGCATCCTTATATTTGGGTTTATTTCTACTTTTTCACTGGGTGTTCACGTGCTCCTGTGCTCCTATGGACGAGCCGCCACTGACTTTTAGTATGTTAATATTTAGGTCATTTCTAAATGAAAATCGTTTGATTTTTCTCTTTTGACCATTTTGTTAGGTTTTTAGGGGGGTTTTAATTTTTTCATATAACTCATTTTGCAAATTAATTTTAAAAATTGAAATTTCAATTTTTTTTCAAAACTAAAGGCAATATTCGGTTTCAAAACTCAAAAATAACCTATAAACATGTATCACATGTCTATATTATTGTTTTTTTTTGTCGGCCATTTTTTTAAAATTAAAAAAAAATTAAACTTCCGCCCGGCTGATTTTGGCCGATTTTTAGTATGTTATTATTGAGGTCATTCCTAAGTGAAAACCGTTGAGAAACCTTTTATTGCAATTTGTCCGAGGTTCAACTCTTTTTTCAGTGGACTATTATTTTTGCGTGAAAAATAGATTAAAAAACTAAAAAAAACTTATGTAGTTGTAGCATCGAATGTCTTTTCTTGAGATGTTTTTGAGATTTACACAGATTAATAGTTGTATAAATCTGTGCCAAAAAGTTAATTTGCATAAGTCATTGTAATCATGCCATCTCACTCGCACCCATCCATATATACTGTCTCACTCTCGCTCCTACAGCTACCCTACATGCTTGTCTGGCAAGGGGTTGGAACTATCAAAAATGTCTGGCTAATGAGGAAACATTATCTAACTATTACCCAAGTATTATATATAAAAATCAGCTTTTACAATACAGTAGAGCCCCGATTATCCGCGCAATTGGGTGGGAAGGGTACCGCGGATAACGAAAATCGCGGATAACCCGAAAAAAGACTAAAAAAGAGGTGAAAACACGAAAAAAAAATTTCAGCATAAAAACTATGCTTTATTGTACAAAAAATATGATATGTAAAACTTTTAAAATCTGTACAGTACAGCAGAAACCATTGCTATACACAGGGCTCGATTTCTAAAAAAAGAGGTTCCGGAACGGTAAAATTATTGGTCTCAAAAACTGAAGAAAAGCGAATACTTTTTAATGCAAAAACTTAAGAATTTATTTTTAAATTTAAATTTTAAAAAATTCAAATGTGTTGAACAAGATTAGGAAGAATTTTCTAACATAATTATTGTACAAGGCGATGAACTATTTAGGCAAATTTTTTTCCAACAGGGCACCTCTTGTAGAAGGCGGGACTGTGAATCAATGAATCAATGAATCTGTGTATCAATGAATCTGTGTATCAATGAACCAATAGTGTTGTATATTTTGCCAGTTTAAGGAATATAATGCGTAGTTAAAGTCCTTAAACCGTAGAATTTAAGATGTTGCAAATTTTCTTGGCAAATTTGACCAGCAATCTGGCAAATCTGATTCAAGAATCAACACCAGGAGCGGATTGTGTGGGTAGTTCAAATTGGGGTTTACAATTATGTTTTAAAAGAACACAATCTAGTAATATCCTTAATTTTAGAACACAAAATTATTGTTATTTGCAAGAAAGATAAAAATGCATTAAAATATTTTTAAAATTTAAAATATGCACAAGGGAATCGTTGAACAAAAGTTTAAAAAGTAACAACAGAATTTTTTTTTACACATCTAGGATCATAATTTATTAAGGATATGTAGAAATTTATTTCGGGAGGGGCCCAAATATCCTTTCATAAAATGAAATCAGTATCAGGCCCCAAGTTAAATTTTTGCACAGGGGGGGAAGAAACGCGAAATTCCCTCAAAACCCTTTTTTACGCCATGAACTTAATCTGAAGATAAACATGATTAATTGAGTTCTAAATACAAAAAGGGGGGTCTGGGGGTCCTCCCCCAGAAAAATTTTGGAAATTTAACCCTAAAAACAGGGTTTTAATTCATTTTAGGACTTTTATTCGTACAGATAGAAAGGTTTTTTAGGGCCTGATGAAAGGGTTTCGTGGGCTGTAGTTATAGGAGACCCCTGAACAAAAATATTTTTTTAATCGAAAAAGAGGTTCCGGAACGCCGTTCCGGACCGTTCCGGCTGAAATCGAGCCCTGGCTATACATCTAAAATGTCTCTAATCTCATCTAAAATTTGCACTCATCGTTAAAAAATGTTCTTCGTGGCACTCGCGGATAACCCGCACCGCGGATAATCCGCTCGCGGATAATCGGGGTTCTACTGTATAACGTAAGTAGAATTATAATTTCATGAACATTAGGGGTGTCTGGCAAGGGGTTGCCACGATGGTAAGTGTCTGGCAATGAATGACGTGATTATTTATAATATTCTGAAGGTAATACCAAAAAATCACACTTTACAATTTGACGAAAGTAGATCGGTATTTTACACACCTTTAGTACCGTTTACCTGCCAAAGCCAGGGTAACCCAAACTTCATAATGGTCCATCGTTCTTACCTGAGTTGGGAGCATGCGCTAACAAGTTTTCAGCTTTTACAAAATAACGAAGGTCTGGGGTTCACGGGCTCTTAGACTATTAGAGGCATGGAGGAAAGAGTAAAGAAGAGGCAAAATATGCATGCGCTAGAGGACTATAAATCTGACATAAAAATATGACCTAGCTGTTTTAAATCATGGTTTTATCGCCTTTCCAAAGAAAAGTTGTAAGGTGAAAAATATTGACATTTTGATTCTACCTAACTTGGAAGCCCCCAAGGGATCGTATTTTAGAAGTTTCAAGACATCGCTTTGAGGATTTCCTGATAACAATGCCACTTGTTCGGTCTAGCATTAAATAGGTGATAATTTAATTTTTTCATACAGATAACACTTCGAAACACTTTTTGATGCTTGGGCCAAAGTTACTCCATTTTACGGTATTGTAATAGAGCCATTGACGGTTCGCGGGTGGTTCAAATGGGAGTTCGCGATTATATTTTAACAATGCAATTTAGTAACAATCTTCATATTAAATTACAATTATAACTATTCATATTAACGATTACGAAGATAAATTTCATAAGTATGTGGTAACTCATCTAACATGCCCATTTCTAATGAAGAATAAGCCACAGACCGTGCAGATACTTGTAAGTTAAAAAGGTTAAACGGAAATCAATTGCACATGATAAAAGGTTTATTAAAAGCCATACAGCGTTTCGGGGATACTATGGATCCCCTTCGTCGGTGGTAATTGACAAAACCAGACAAACTCAGTTTAAATACAACCCGAGACAAGCGTTGCCAAAAAGCAAAAGAGATAAGTAAGCACAGAAGGTCAATTGACAAAATACAAGAAAATTAACAAAATGCAGCATAAAAAACTATTGAAATGATGCGGTGAAATCTGCACATGGTGAAAAAAAAATACACGCAAATAAAAGGTAAAATAAAGAAAGGCAAACTGCGGCACCAAGAATTTTCTCTCCGTGTCACCTCTGCGTTATCTTTCCCCCTGTCTGTTTCTCGGTCGCACGTGCCTCTGCCGTTGAAGGCCAAAAATTCGTAAAGCGCTGTAAAATTTTAGTACTAAATTTTTCTTTTTGAAGTTTTGAACTGAAGGGAGGCTGGGAGCGCATCCTGAATTGGGTACGAGTCGGAATATACTAATTCCATTACTTTTTCATTTATTTTATTTAATGGACTTATTTCATTTTCACTGGGGGTTCAAGTGCTCTTATGGAATAGAACTATCATTTACACTTAATTTTTGAAAAACGTTAGAACAATTGTTTTTTTGTACTTAAAAATATACCGCAAACACCGATGATTATTTCATTTTGAAATTAGAAAGATAGAAAAATTTATTTAAATTTTAAAATGCATGTGTATGGAGAAAATTCTAATCATGAGCCTTGCTGAAATTATTTCATGAATCGGAAATAGTACCTTCATATTAAGTGGGGATACAGGTTTATATAAAAAAAAATAGCAGACCTACTGATAAACCAACGATAGTAAAAAGGTCAAGTGATTTTGAGAACGCTGGAACTAGTATTTCGGAGGGGAGACAGGGGGAAGTTGAGGGGTAGTTGATTGAAAAAAGAAGAGACATTTGCTATACTCTGTTCATTTTGAACTGGCGCTTGAAAATATTTCCTTCCCCCACAACCGATCGGTAACTATAGCAACTATCCTCGTCAAAGTGACGAAGAAGGCTTACTATTGGCTGCTCGAAGAGCGAAACAATGGTTACGCTTCTAGCGTGGGGGAAAGCACTATTTCTCAAGCGCCAATTCTAAATGAATAGAATAGAGTACCTATAGTATATACAGGGTGTACCATAAATGTTGGGTCACACTTATGGGGGATAGTAGACACCTAGACGAGTCAGAATCACATAGGATTTGGGGGTCCCAGACCAAATCCCAGGAAGTTAAAAATGGAGCGACACCCCGAAAAAATTATTGAAAAATTCAATTTGTAGAAGAACTACTATTGGTAAAAACTTAATTATGGTCTCAAAAATTGTGGTTTAATATAATCTTTAAAATTACCTTAAAAGTTTTCTGTTTAAAAATAATTTTTTATTACAAAAAAAGTTTAAAAAACACAAAAAAATGTGAAAACTCTGTCAAAACTTTATTTTGTATTTCGAAATCCTTTCTTTTGATTTAATAATCTGAAAGATCATAGTTAAAAACCCTTAAGTCCAAAGTGTCACGTAAAAACCATCAATATTAAATGCTTGAGATCCTGTTAAAGCATGGTTTAAGTCCGTTTTTTGCGTCCGGCTAACTGCCGTTTTGGAAACGGCTACAGGAAACAGTTTGCGCACACAAAAAACGAACTTTAACAGGATCTCAAGCGTTTAATATTGATGGTTTTCACGTGAAACTTTGGACTTAAGGGTTTACAACTATGATCTTTCAGATTATAAAATCAAAAGAAAGGATTTCGAAATACAAAATGAGATTTTCTCATTTTTTTGTGTTTTTTTAATTTTTTTCATTATAAAAAATTTAAGGTGAAGCCATTTGACATAATTTTAAAGATCATATTAAACCACAATTTTTGAGACCATAATTAAATTTTTACCAATATTTCTACAAATTGAATTTTTCAATAATTTTTTTGGTTAGTCGCTCCATTTTTAACTCCCTGGGATTTGGTCTGGGACCCCCAAATCCTATGTGATTCTAACTCGTCTAGGTGTCTATTATCCCCCCTAGAAGTGTGACCCATTATTTATGGGACACCCTGTAGAAGCAAGACCCCAACTATCACCGGTTACCCAACTATCGGCCGTGCAAAGTCTGTAAAAATCACGTGGCCCTTTTACTATCGTTGGGCCAACAGTAAATGCCCATTCAGACTTTTCACTTTTTTGTGGAGAAATCAACCAAAGTGAAAAGTGTGAATTGGCGCTTCACTCTTTACTCCTCCACTTTTCTATTGAAACTTGCGATTCACAGGAGTGAATAAATCGGAATGAATAGTGAAAGTGAAACAGTGTGAATGAGCCTTTAACGGAAGAGAGCCTTCGAAAGCGGCGATGCGAGTACAGCAGGGAAAAAACTATTGGGCAAAGTGGGGCTATTTGATACGGCAAACCCATTTTTCAAATGGAAAAAATGACTTATATTCAGGTTCGAGAAAATTTATTACTAGTGACGAGAAAATTAACCCACAAAGTTTCGATTTGTTACATGTAGTATTGATTGCTCCTTTTTAAGAAAAAGATTTTTTGATATACTCAAAATTATTCTAATTAAAATTAAAAATGAGAAAAACGTTATAATTGAAATAATTTAGTTCTTAAGCATTTAAAAAACAATGAAATTTCAGGTTTGCATATTTTCGATTTTAAAAATTTACATTGGTTTAAGTTTACTTCATACGAAATCATTGAAAGCAGGAATTGAAATCTATGAAGTTTATCTTAACGAAAATTGTATTAATAAGTAAGATTGGTTTGATATTTATAGGTTTAACATAGAAGAAAACTATGTTTTAATGGTATTAAATACTATAGACAGGTTAGAGGTATCCAATGGGAAATATTTTTTAGTGTGCTTTATTTAATATTTTTTTACATATTTTTGAAAGAAATTTAATTTGCGAAGGCCATGATCTTGTAGCGCACCGTTACATTGATGATTTAATTGCATATAATTATATTTTTGACTTCCTTAAGTATATAAACATTATATCAAGAGGAGCTGAAGTTAAATAAAACTAAGGAATGTAACAAAACGCTACTTAGATCTTAAAATTAAAGAAAATTTACTTATAGGTATTTATGATTAAAGAAGGGATTTTGGCTTTGATGTCATTGTGAATACACTACACATATTCGGAATTCAACATTAAAAATAAAATTTTATCATAATATTCTTTTCTCACAAATTAATAGAATTAAAAAAAATCTGTAACAATAAATGCGATTTTTTAGATGCAAGTAATCTTAAAAATTCTTTTAAGCACAACGGTTTTAAAAGTATAATTTTGAAAACATTGAAAATATTATTAAAGATTATCTGATTTCTGATTTCGGGGGCGACATTTAAGTCCAATCAAGTGGCCCTGGTTGGTGAAATCTGGATTTTGCTTTTTCTTCGTCTTTTTTCCTCTTGTGTACCTAGCTCTTTTTCCCTTCTTAAGAGTGTTTTTCTGAGTTTAGATGTTTCGGTTCCATTTTTTAGGGTTTAGTGCTCTGGTTTAATTTTACGGATTTAATGTATGTAAACAACTAAACTTTTTGGTGGGTTTAAATAGAGCTTATTCATTGCTAAATTTATTAGATACCACTGAGTGATCTGGTAGATGGTATGTTTATTTTTTTGTCTTTGATTTTATGTTCCTCCTTACTTTGGATTTTGGGGGACCTTGGGTGCAATTGGGGCGGTTCTGTATTTGCTAATCTGTATCAAACAGAAAGGATACCTTGTATGCAGGCATTGGGTATTGCACCCCTGAAAACGTTGCCCAATGGTTGCATACGTTCAAATTTATGATTACATTTACTGTTTATATTTGAACTTATTCATACACTTTTTTCTAAAAATAACTAAGAAGGACTCAATTTTATGAAATCAATTAGAAAATAATATAAGTTTAATGAAAATTAAAATATACAACGACTTTTGTAAAAACTCAAAAGGATAAACTTGTTTTTTATTTTAATTTACAGACCCCTGTATTACAAGTAGAATAGCTTTAGGAAGATTTTCCATTTTACTCAGAAATTTACTTTTGGAAATTTTTTAACGAAAAAAAAATGTGTTTCTTTCACTAAAGTTGATAGACTTATTACAGAGCTAAACGGTTTCATATATATTATGCTTAGGCATATAAAGACAGTTTTTCGTAAAAACACGACCTAAATAACCTTGATAGTTTTGGAAATATTGAAAGTGTTTAAATGTGCCCCTTGTATCAAATTGCCCCTTTTACCTTACACGAAGGCAAAGAGTACTGCGGTCGTTGCGTCGTAAAGATAATCACACGCACTTTTGTATGCAACCATGATACTACAACTTTTTTCTCAGATAGACACAATCAGATTAGACAAAATTTAAGAGCATGAGAGTTGGCTGGTCAGATATCTAAAGAAACCCAGACAGGAAGAGAAAAAAATTACATATAAAAAACTTTTTTGGTGTTTTCATTACGTCATTATTATGGCAATTGTGGAATTATTATTTTTCATTATTATTTCATTGCGTCATTTTATTATAATTGTATGCTAATTCAAAAGCAAAATATAAACTGGTTCTAATATTGTGTTGCCACTATTTATAGAGTATTTTTTACTTGAAATTTGCGGATTGGATGTCATCCAAAAGGGGTTGGTTGGTGTTTTATGGCGCATAGTCCATATCAAGACATAATAAGCCAGACGAGAGAAATTAAAACAATTTTAAAAGTCTCCCAAATGAGTTAAAACAAAACATTTTAGAGTAAAATTTCCAAACTATTCTGGGTTCTTCTTAACTCTGACTCTTTGGGTTTTAAGCTTATTTACTCTTTTGGGTTTAGCAAAAAAATTCTCTTTCTTTTTTAAAATGTTAGTGGATACACGTATTTTTATCTCATTATAATTATAACAACATAAACACATTTCTATTATTAAAAAATGCTTTTGAAACTACAACTGATTGTAACCTTGCACCACGCAAAATAAGAAAACTGATGTAAAAACTTATCCGGACGCACCAAAGATTCCAAAACACGTTGAAGAGTAGAAGTAGATAATAACTATAAAACTGCGTCTAAAAAGGGGAGTGTCCCAAGGTGCCCCACTCTCCCCTACTGTTCAGTTAGATACGAATTTTGCTGGAGGTGAATCTCAATCAAAATATTGTAAAAAATTGGAAAAATCTCAATTAATCTGGAATGTTACTATTTAACAGAAAATCTTCTAAGTAGTAATACCTATTGCACTACGTATTATCATCTTTATGAAATTTTACTTGTAGAGGCATTCTTATTTTAAATTAAGTTTATTTTTTTCTTAATGTTATCTCTTATACAAACTAGAGAGCCTGTATACGAGAGAGAGGCGACAACTCGCTTAAAAGCGTCTCTGCGCATCCAGTTCTGTCCAAAATTCTGTCCAAACTGTATCATGCTGCTTGTCTCGAGTTCCATGCTAATCCTATGGAGGGAACCGCCTCCTGTGGCGAACAGAAAACCTGTTAACCGATCTGCGCGCGCTATACTGAGTTGTCGCCTCGGTGTCTCGGTCGTTTCGCCGACACGGAGATTTCCTACCCCCCTGATCTCCTGCTGATTTCCTGTTCACTCCTCCTTGTAGGTATTTTGACGGCGAAACGTCCTAATCGAATGCATTGGAATCGATGCCAAGAAATCAAACTTTGTGAAGGAAGAATCGATTCCCAAGAATCCCGAAATGGAATCCTACTAAACAGTTTTTTTCGATGCGGATAACTGGCTAAATACAAATACTGCATTTGATTTTAAAGGAAAATACAATAAAAATAACTGCTTTTTTTCAAAAATTAATTAAGTGAAACAATAAAAACATCGCTCAAACCCACAAAATAACTCTAAAAGAAGTCATCCAAACGGGTTAGCCCTAGAAATTACATAAATAATGTCCCACTAAAATTATAAGAAATCAAACACACACACAGTTACACATTTGTATTATAAATAATTGGTTAATGAGGCATTAAAATAACATCAGTAGAAATTACAGTTGGGGGCAATAGTTAATAAGATTTAAATTTTATCACCACGCAGAACTTTATCGTTTCAGAATAACTTGGTAGATTTTCTTAAAAAGTATGAAATAGATCAAAATGAAAGGAGCTATCAAATCAGTAGATGCTGCGAGATGTAATCAATATTTCATCTTCAGTATTATTTCAGAAATGTTCAGTACAAGCCACAATTATCTATCTATTATTTAGAACTCAGTTCTGTATTTTTTCCAACCTCTTAAGAGAAGAAACCACCATCCCCTTCTAACACTTTTACTTGTTAATTTAAAAACACTTCTTCTTAAATTTCCAAAACATTGTGAATTGCCTAATTTCTAAGAAAGTTTTTTTTTACTTTATATTAACTATTCTTTTGTCAACATATCTTCAGTTTCGTTATGAACATTAAGGAAAATAGTACTAAAAATGTGAGCCAATATTTTTCCGTTGCATTTCAAAGTGAGGAAATCTTTAAGTGAAATTCATCTAATCGTAATTGAAATATAAATGTTCCAGGGTTGAAATAAGCTTGACTTGCCTGTAATTGAAATTTATTTTTGTAAAAACTCCCACCCTAATTCGCTTTCCTCTACATGATCAGCCCGAATTTTCATTATTATATCGTAAAGTAATTTGGAAGGCTTTTTCTAGAAATTCTGATTGCTATGCAGATTCTAACGTTATCCGGGAAGAGCTTGGGGTCTGAAATTTTAGTATGTTTACCTGCTTCAAATTCTATTTTAAAAGATATATGACTCTAAGAGATGGTATCCAAATTCGGAGGTTTTGCGTCCATGTTCTGGTTCAATTTTTCAATTTTTAACGACCCTAGCACCTTTTCACAAAAAGGTACAGAGTCTGTCTACATGATTCTTAAAGATCTCAAAAAGTTCTTTAAGAATATGGTTACTACTAAGTTCTCTAACAATTATTTAGGAAGAGATCCGTAAAAAACTGATTTTTAAGTAAATTTTCTAGATTGCAAAATTTTTACACCACCTCTTAGCGAAACTTACAGTTTGAAATCCCTTTTTTAAAATGCTTTCAGAAAATATAAACCATTAAGCTGTGTTTCTAATTGATTCGGAGGTATTCAGCGTCTAAGTCGGCACGTGTGTAGGCTTAATTCTTAAATAAATCGATTTATTTTTTATAATGGTTTAAAAGGTGATTGATTCTTAAAATATACATCGAGATGCACGTCATATCCAATTTTCATGAGTATATCTTTATAATTTAGTAAGTTATTAGACTTGTTAAAAAATATATAGGATCGTTTAAAAACACAAGTCCACTTTTTGCTTAATAAATCGATAAATATTACTTAAAATTTTTTTATATTTTACTTATGAGTAAAGGACCGTTATGGCAAAGTTTTTCCAGAATAACGGGTTCCTCTGGTGATTATGACGTAATTGAGAATGTTTACTTTTAAAGTTACATTTTAATGCTTAACATATTTAGAAAGCTTATAAAATTTTATTCCAGGAATTGGAAATTTTAAGCGAAATATATATACATATTGCGTTTGTAATATAGTTCAAATAATTTTCGTTTTACTTGAAATTTTCCCCAAATATTGAGATAAATATATAAGATTTTAATGTGTTGTAGTAGACCTTTCTTTAGAACAGGGGTTCCCAAACTTTTTTGGCCCGTGGACCCCCTCACGACATTTTTCGTACCCAATGGACCCCCTGTCTTAGGGACCGTTCAAAAAGTAGCTAAAAAATCTTATGTTTTTGATATAACATAAGGGTGTGTTGTAGAAGAGCTTCGCCAGTACAAATCTGGAAATAGTTAAATAAAGGAGCCACTTTTATGTTTATGCTACAACAATGGATTTTAAACTGCAACAATGGAGAATACAAATACAAATACAAATTTTGTCGACCAGCTACAGGCTCGAAGCCCAACAAGGCTGGTCCATTTTTTATTAATTCACCCATTCCCACTGACTGTACAACAATTAATATTACATCTTCTCTTATTATATTTACAACAATGTGGGTTTGCCACGAAGTTAGGTATGAAATATGGGTTTTTAAGCATAAAATTGACCAAAAAAGTTGTTAGGATACTTCGATTTTAAATTGATTCGATTGAATTTACACCATGAACAACATATTAAAATTTCAAGGTCCTAGCTCTATGGGAAGTCCATAAATTAGCCTAACTACATGCACATCCGGTGTATTTTAAAACTTGAAAAATTCCAATTCAAAAACCTGCTAACCGATTTCGATGAAATTTTAGTATGTTGTGCAACTCAAAGAGACGTTTCGAACGGCGTATCGCACTAATGTATAAGTGAAATTTTCCCGACCCTTATTCTGTATTGAACGGTTTTTAATTTGTAAACGACCCCTTAATTGTCCACGGACCCTGAATATTTAATAGATTAACTGTCTGTTATTACACATATTAAAATTTCAAGTATGTAAGGAAGAAACAACTGACACGTGTCGTCGTCCAACGACAGAATTCCTTTGTCTTTGTATGAAGGAATGCGTTGCTCTCTTTCAATCTTTCTGAAATTTTAGTATGTTGTAGGGGCCCATTGCCCATTACACGAACGTGGGGACGTATCGCATTAAGATATCCGATAATTATTTCGGAAGTAATTAAGGAATTACTAATTAACGGTTTTCACTATTTATTCGGCCCCGTAATTATTCCTCGACACTTAAATTTTAATAGATTATGGAGAATAATTTTATGTAACACATATTAAAATTTCAAGTTCTTAGGTCAACTGGAACGGAAGTTTTAAAGATTCTTAGGGTAAAGGAACTTAGTATCTCCAAAACCTACGTGATCAATAATTTTAATTAATTTTCCTACTGCTTGTTTAAATTTTTGTAAAGGATAAATAGCAAAGTAATCATACGAATTATTATTATATGAAGTGGTATATTAATAAGTAATTATGTTAAAAGCAGTTAATATATAAACTTAAAAAATAGGACTCTTAATTGTTTTGTCATCGGATCTCGGGAAATAGAAGCCGATGGACCCCCTCTACTTAAAATAAAGGAAAATGAGATGCCCTCGAGAAAATTTAAAATATTTCATAAATTTATAGTCAGAGTAATCTACAAGTATAAAAATCTATTTTTCTAAAACAAGAAATGTTTATGTAAATGGAAAAGGCGGAATAGAAAATCTTTATTAATTCCACCAGATTACCACCACGTTTGGATCACTGGTTTGGATTAGATGAATATTATGTCGGTCGTCAAATATTCTGATCTAGCACCATAAAAAGACTAGATTCTTGATCCACGTGTGTTTGTTAGGCCGTGTTTGAACTGGTTTGAACTTGTTTGAAGATTGTCTAGCGAGTGCTTTGCTTGCATGGCGATATTGCATTCGATTCTACACCGGAATCGATTTCTTACACCGATTCGAAAAAAACCCGAAAGATAAGGGAACGTGTGGGAAATGTCGGCGAACAGGGGTGATAGTAGAAGGAATTTTTCAACAAGTGGGGGTAGGAAATCCCGTGTCGGCGAATCGACCGTAGCACCGTCGCCTCTCTCTCGTATACAGTAGGGTGGGGCGAAAACACACTTTATTTTTTATTTATGTTCTAATAGCGCGGAAAGGGTGCCACTTCGGTCCAATAAGGAAGGTGTAAAATATTGTTTCGATTGGATAATATCTTCAGCTCCCGCATCGCACTTAAAGTTTGAAAAAATGGATGACTTTTTTACAAAACAACTAAAAAACCAAAGATTAAACTCTCAAATATTATTCATGATTTTTTTATGAGGAACTAATATAGTTATAGACATTATGTCACAGGTTCCATTATTATATCACCCTTCTTTCGTTAGATATAATTTTTTAATGTTCAAAGATTTTTGTTGTTCGATGTTGTTCGTAATTTTTTTGTCTTTAATTTGATGTGCATCATGACCATCATTTACAAAAAAAAAATTCAAAATAAAAAAAAATGACAAAAAAAATTTAATAAAAAAAATGTTTTTTGAAAAATTTTTAAAAAAATATTAAAAGCCTTTTAACTCTCAAAATGAACATTGCTACTAAATTTCAAGGAGAAAATTAAATTAAATCATGTTTAAAAAAATTAAAATATTCGAAATTTAGGCAAGTCCCCTAAACTATCCCTAAAATTATACAGTCACTCATGGAAAATTCATAAACTCGCTTGAGGGTGTTCATATGACTTAATACATGCAAAAAATGTCAAATTAGTTTAAGAAAAAACGACAATTAATAGATTCCGTACAAAATCTTACAGTGCTAATTCCCAACTTTAAGTTAATTCAATTTGCATGACTTTAACTTGAATATTCCTTAGAAATGTGTTTATATCCAAATTTTTTATGTTCTAAAACTTTTATTTACTTTGATTTGACTTGTTAAAAGTAAAAACAATTAGATATAAGCTTAAATTTTAGGAACTTTTAGGAGAAATGCATGCAAATTGAATTAACTTAAAGTTGGGAATTAGCACTGTAAGATTTTGTACGGAATCTATTAATTGTCGTATTTTCTTAATGTAATTTGACATTTTTTTGCATGTATTAAGTCATATGAACACCCTCAAGCGAGTTTAGGAATTTTCCATGAGTGACTGTATAATTTTAGGGATTGTTTAGGGGACTTGCCTAAATTTCGAATATTTTAATTTTTTTAAACATGATTAAATTTAATTTTCTCCTTGAAATTTAGTAGTAATGTTCATTTTGAGAGTTAAAAGGCTTTTAATATTCTTTCAAAATATTTTTCAAAAAAAATTTTTTATTAAATTTTTTTTGTCATTTTTTTTAATTTTTTAATTTTTTTTGAAAATGATGGTAATGATGCACATCAAATTAAAGACAAAAAAAATTACGAACAAAATTGGACTGATTTGGTTTAAAAATGCAGAAAAAACAACTTTACCAAATTTCTTTGAACATTAAAAAATTATATCTAACGAAAGAAGGGTGATAGAATAATGGAACCTGTGACATAATGTCTATAACTATATTAGTTCCTCATAAAAAAACATGAACAATATTTGAGAGTTTAATCTTTGGTTTTTTAGTTGTTTTGTAAAAAAGTCATCCATTTTTTCAAACTTTAAGTGCGATGCGGGAGCTGAAGATATTATCCAATCGAAACAATATTTTACACCGTCCTTATTGGACCCAAGTGGCACCCTTTCCGCGCTATTAGAACATAAATAAAAAATAAAGTGTAATTACGGCCCACCCTAGTATACAGGCTCTCTAATACAAACTAGTAAAAATTTTCCCCAATCTGCCAACGTAATAGTAGATTTTAAGTGAAAAGTTTGTTTCATATTTTTTTATCAAATTGTATTGTTCTGGTTCTTACAGAAGTTACTTTAATAAATGGATTATTTTTTTTATTATTAAAATTCCCAAGTGAGTCTTTCTAAAAATCTGTTTCCCATTCTGAATAAGGAAAAATATCCTGAAAAATATCGTTAACTTTTCATAGGTCCTAATAATCACATTGACTAATGATTTATAAATACCATTGCACAATTTATTTGAAGCTTTAAAGGAACCATTTTAAAACTCATTATTAAAATTTTAACCGCACTTATTTGAATTTAAAAAGTTAGTTTTTACGCAGAAGATCATTTTGGAAGCAAAATTTCTCTAACTCCATCAAAATAAAGCCGGAAAATCATCAAATCTTATACAAACACAAAAAAACCCCATTATCTTCCTAACCTAGATTTCCTTAGTTAAAAAAATGAGATACATTTTTTCCCATCCCCGTACGACCAAATAAAAAAATAACCTAAATGATGAAAAAAGAAGGATATTCTCTCAGAACTGGTAGTTTTAAAAAAATCGCATTGGCGCCTCGAGGGAAAAAAATCACAAAAACCCAGCACCCGTTTTCTAGATCAAAACTGACGTGTTCTAGAAAATTTTCTGGAAGAAACCGATATCACTGTCTCTTCAGCCCTTTCTACTTGCTACAACATAAGTTTCTCTCCAATCGATGTGGGTTTGATAATACCTAAAGCATAGCTGGAGAGCAAGTTTGCGTCTGCACGTGTCCCACATGGTTGTTCTCTAGCCGCAATCCCTTCTTTTTTTTTCTTCAGGTGCTGTCACTACCGGTTTGCCTGAAGGTCACATACTCCCCAGAGTCTGGAGAAAAAACCAAGGACTATATCAACACAAACAATTTTGTCAGGGCATATCACTCACTCGATTTGAGCTGTCTATCCCGGATTCACCAACTGGTTTCAAAGATTTCGATTCATTTGGAATTAGTTGGCGAAAAAAATAGTGGAAGAGGCAGGCTAGCTCTCTCTTTCATCTCAGATTCTCCACCGAAGTGTTACCGAAAAGGACAAGGTCATGGCTTAGAAACGTATGAGGTACGGAATACGTTCACGATCTCAGGCCCGTGCTGGGCCACCGGGACGCCGGGACGTATCCCGGTGCGCCCTCCAGCTTGGAAATTTTTGACGCCCCCGAAACTGACCAGTTTTACGACGAGGCTTATCGTCGATATTGTTAAGCGGAACTCTGTTGTAAAGAGGGCATTTGCGGTTAAAAATGATTTTAAAAGGCTCCACCATAGTTGGTAACGAAAACATAAAAAAACTAAATCAAAATTACGAAGGGCGCCCCTAGAGAACGAGTCTAAAGGAATCCCTCGGTACTGGTACTGATTTAGAAAATTTCAGAGACGCCCATTAAAAAAATTAAAAAGGTAACCAACTGAAAGAAAACTGCAAAAGGCGTCCCGAATCTGATGGACCCGCCCATGCATATTTAAAAATTTCAGAGGCGCCTATTAAAAAATTAAAAAGGTAACCAACTTAAAGAAAACTGCAAAAATCATCCCCATAGAGCGAGTCTGATGAACCCGCCCATGCATATTTAAAAAATTTCAGAGGCGCCAATTAAAAAAATTAAAAAGGTAACCAACTTAAAGAAAACTGCAAAAGGCGTCCCCATAGAGCGAGTCTGATGAACCCGCCCATGCATATTTAAAAATTTCAGAGGCGC
Source organism: Tetragnatha versicolor (assembly GCA_024610705.1). Taxonomy (NCBI): domain Eukaryota; kingdom Metazoa; phylum Arthropoda; class Arachnida; order Araneae; family Tetragnathidae; genus Tetragnatha; species Tetragnatha versicolor. Next base: position 50,689,528 of record JANDEH010000010.1, on the reverse strand, counting down.
CCATTAAAAAATTAAAAAGGTAACCAACTTAAAGAAAACTGCAAAAGGCGTCCCCATAGAGCGAGTCTGATGAACCTGCCCATTAGGGTGTCCCAAAAAAACGCGACTTTTGAAATTCTCAACTCTCACCCCCTAAAAATGTTCTTTATGGGAACATAAGACACTGTGATTTTTTTAAGAAATTTTGAAAAATATTTAGAGGTCGCTAAAAGCCGTTGAATTTTCAAAAAATGGCCCAAAAAGGGTAAAATTTAACATTTTCAATAATTTAAAAAAAATTATATGAAGGTTCAGAGGCCATTATTTACATTTATTGGAGCCCTTTATATTGTTTTAAACAAATTCTGTATTTATTATCTGGGTAGGAAATAAAACGCATTAGCATTAAAATCAAGAAATATTCGATATTTTTCGACATTTAAAAACTATAAAACCTTTTAGCAATTGGTATTTAAAATAAATGAGGACGAGTTTTTTAAGTAATTTATAATATTTATTACCACATATGAAGCGTTGGATATCGATGAAGCCAGTATGTCTTCTGAAGGAAGCTCCAATGAAGAATTTATAGTTTAAAAGAAAGCTGTTAAACCTAAGCTACGCAAAACCATTCTATCTTCTAAAATTGCTGCTGTCTTAGACAGAAGTAACACTAGCATTAGAAGGTCAACTATGATATTGGCATCTGTAATTAATAAAGAAGGTTGTTCTTTCTCTACCACGACTTCTGAACTATCTGAACCAAAGGTAAAATCCATAGTACTTTCCAAAAGTACTGTTCACCGGGGACGCCACCGTCTTCGTCATGAATTAAACTGAGCAATTAAAAACAGAGGTTGAAGCATGAAAGTCAGTTGTTCATTGGGATGGAAAAATGATACCCGATTTGTCATCAAACAGTACAGGAAAGGTTGAGCGTTTAGCGATTCTAATTTCTTCTTTGGAAAATAATAGTACCAAGCTTCTTGGAGTTCCCAAGTTATTGTCTGGAACTGGAAAAGCAACAGCTGATGCTGTTTCGACCTCTTAAAGTCCTGGAAATGCGAGACGGAAGTTATAGGTATAGGTATGTGTTTCGATACGACTGCAGCTAACAGTGGAAGACTTAAAGGAGCATGCACTCTTCTTGAACAAAAAATTGGTCGAAATCTTTTGTGGATAGCGTGCCGACACCACATGCTTGAAGTTCTACTTTCGGATGTATTCAGTGTGTGCTTTGGACAATCTTTTGCCCCTGAAGTCCTTTTATTTAAGAGATTCCGAGAAGATTGGGCCAAACTAAACCACCATGAACCGAAAAGGCAACCAGTACCCATAATAGCAACATCAGATGGTTTGAAAGATTTTGTATCACATCAGCTGGAAATTAATAAAAATTTACCTAGGGATGACTATAGAGAATTGTTACATCTTGCATCCTTAATGATTGGATCAGACACTCAAATTGCAATACGAAAACCAGGGGCTCTTCACCGAGTTCGCTGGATGGCTAAAGCCATACATTCGATGAAGATAGAATTATTATTAGACGGGAACGAAACAAAAATATCATTATCTGGTAAGGAGCTTCAAAGTGAAAGCGATTTAATAGGTTTGTTGTGTGTGTGTACCTGGAGTCTTGGTTTACATGCCGGTCTCCTTTTAATGCTCCTTTAAATGACATTTTTCTTATTCAAAGGTTGCAAGAATATGATGATGAAGAAGTAAGCAATAAGGGATTAAAATGATGTTATGTCATTCGTGGTATTTAAGTGGCGAACTTTCAACTCTTGTCTTGTTTTCAGATCTTGTTTCCAAGGCTCAAAAAGTAAAACTAGTCATGAACATGAGAAAAGAAAGAAGTTCACGTCTTTAGAAGTTACTTTCACTCAAATTGGAGGATTTATGTATTTCGCATAGCTTTTTCGAAACAATAAAAATTGAAGATACTATTTTTTCAATGTGCCTGTGAAAGATTGGTCTGATACTCCATCTTATAAAGAGGCTGCATTATTCGCAAAAAACTTAGTTTGCGTAAATGATGTGGCTGAACAGGCTGTTGCCTTAATTCAAGATTTTAATTGTGCAACAAAAGATGAAGAGCAGAAGCAGTTTTTGTTGCAAATCGTAGATTCGCATAGAAAAACCTACACAAAGTGCAATCGAAAAAATCTTTTTGATATGCAATTTAATTTTAAAAAATATGTAATATTTAAAAAAAATGTGTTAATAAATATTGTTAATTGTTTTAAAAAATCTTCCTTATTTATTTTAAATACCAACTGCTTAAAGTTTTAACATTTTGTGTGTAAAAATGCATAAGGTAAAAATATCGAATATTTCTTGATTTTAATGCTAATGCGTGTTAGTTCCTACCCAGATATTAAATACAGAATTTGTTAAAAACAATATAAAGGGCTCCAATAAATGTAAATAATGGCCTTTGAACCTTCATATAAATTTTCTAAAAAATTATGGAAAATGTTAAATTTTACCCTTTTTGGGCCATTTTTTGAAAATTCAACGGCTTTGAGCGACCTCTAAATATTTTTCCAAAATTCTTAAAAAAATCACAGTGTCTTATGTTCCCATAAAGAACATTTTTAGGGGGTGAGAGTTGAGAATTTCAAAAGTCCCGTTTTTTTGGGACACCCTACTGCCCATGCATATTTAAAAAATTTCAGAGGCGCCCAGGGTTTGCAGAGTTGTACCTACATGTGTGAAAATTCAAGCGGTTGTTTCTTCCTTTGAAATTCAGGTATACACTTGAAATTGTAATAATGTTATAACAGAAAATTTATCTAGTCTATAAAATTTTCAGGGTCCGGGGACAAATAGGGGATCGTATACAAACTGAAAACCATTCAATATAGAAAAAGGCGAGAAATTTTCACACGCCACATTAGTTTGATAATACGTTCAAACGTCACTTTGAGTTGCACAACAAATTAAAATTTCATCAAAATCGGTTGGCAAGTTTTTAAACTGAAATTTTTTTAAATATTAAAATACACCGGATGTGCATGTAATTAGACACATTAAGGGACTTTCCATTTACCTTCCTTATTACTTCCGTACTTACTATTCCTTACTTATTTGGAGGAATATTTTCATTCCAAAAAAGTTTTGTAATAAGTTCATTAAAACCAAAATTCTACCTAAAAATATGTGTCCAAATTTGGGTTTACGTGTACCAAAAAACAGTTTAAAACCATGTTCTTAGGGTCAAATTTCCAAAAATTTTCTGGGGGAGGACCCCCAGACCCCCCTCTTGTATTTGCTATTATAATCACATCTTATACTCAAGTTATATCAAAATTCCAATATGTATTGAAAAGTTACATTATTTTATCTATAAAATGTGCGGCTTACAGAAAAATTGGGGGGGGGGGGGGGGTTCTCTCCTAGCAAAAATATACTTTTGGGCTTTCTGCATAATATCTACATTTTTAGACGATATTTGGGCTCCTCCCGAAATAGATTTCTATAGACAGCAGAAAATTAAATTTTTAGGTTAACTGATAAATATTACAACGGCGGCGCCCTTTCACCCTTTGTCCACCGCCCTCTGAAGGTACCCAGCACGGGCCTGCACGATCTTCGTGTCAGAATGAGTTGTGGATTTGTTTTTAACTCATTAATCGAAGTTGAATCTATAAAGGCAATGGAATCGATGCATGTAACTGTATGGTGTTTTATCCTTGAGGCCAGCAATAGAAGTGGGTGAACAAAAAGTAGGGTGAAACTGAAGCCTTTGGTGTATAGAGAGGGTCTACCCACCATCCCTGAATAAAAGTTTTAATGAATATCAGGCCAAAGCAAAGACTTATTACTGGGAAGGGGGTTGTCTCGAAATTATTTCCTGAAATTCAAATGAAGGGTGCATGAAAAAACCAGATTTCGGATTCATTTTGTGAAATAGGGGAGAGACGCACATTCATGCAAAAAGTACATTTTGACTATTTCTCCATATATTTATAAAGTATTGAAACAAAACTATTTAATTCTTAAGTTTACAGCACATTCCTGATAATTTAGTACCATTTTTAAATGCATTTATCAAAAACTCTCCCCTTAAATCATCGTTCGAAAAATTGAAAAATTATCTATGAATGTGTCCCAGAAGAGGGGCACATTCGCACTCTGCATAAATAATACGGAATCAATTTCTAGAGGCTACCAAATTCATTGTCCATTAATGTTTAATTTTACAGCTATCAATTAAGCTGGATATTTGGCACTCATACGTATATTGTACATAAATTAATAAATCAATGAGAACTAATTGAAAGACAACGAAATAAGTTTATGAGTTAAGGGAAAATGGGATAGCTAGCAACTCTATTATACCCATCTCCAGAAATTGATGGTTTGGATATTTTTGTAGACTATCATGGTAATTAGATGAAGGATGTTTTGTAAGAATTTTCCTTTCAGTCTTTTTTGTTCTAACAATCTTTTCAAATCATGATATATAAAGCTATTACGTTATTAGCTATATTCTGTTCATTTTGAACAGGCGCTTGAAAATATTTCCTTCCCCCACCACCGATCGGTAACCATAGCAACTATCCTCGTCAAAGTGACGAAGAAGGCTTACTATTGCCTGCTCGAAGAGCGTAACTATGGTTACGCTTCTAGCGTGGGGGAAAGCACTATTTCTCAAAAAACTCTAGTTAAAAAAACTCTTTGAAAGAGCGTCCATAGACTCCATAGTTAATTACTGTTTAATAAGGAAAGCCTTAAACCCCATTTTTAACATTCCACGAAAGGTTTAAATTACTATTATATGTGTATGGAATTAGTATGCAAAAAATTATAAATGGTCTCAAATCCCTTTCGACTCTTAAATTATTCTGGGCAAAAACTAGAAAATCTAATTGATAAAGTAGTAGTAAGTAATACATATTAGGTACAATAGTAAAAAATAATTAACAGACAATTAATGATAAAAAGTAAGAGCTCCAGAAGTATAGCAATTGGGAAAATTAAAACTTCCTTTAAAAGAGTTTAAAAAGTTTTTTACTTCATACAAAAGATAATTTTGTCCTTTTTATTCAAAGAATTGCCAGAGCCACGACCTTTAATTATAGCTTTAGCCAAGTCTAATTTAAGATTTTCCTTCAATGTTCTTTGAGTTTTTTTTAATTTAAGAGCAATTATATAAATTTATTTCTCAATGAGAAATAATTCATAAGTAAGCCTTGAAATTGAGAATATCAGTCTCCCAATTCCAATAAGTTCAAGTCCATTTTTCCACAATCCCACAAACGCACGAAACCGGCTTTACCGACGGCTACGGTCGTAATGTCAGCTTCTCCTCGCCTGTAAGTTGTTGCGGAAAAGACAAGAACATCTACAATCTTCCAATAAAAGTATTTTTCCGCAATATCACCAGCATACGTATTGAAGCCGTCTTTACAGGCTGAGTCGTAAAGTTAGCGGAACGGACCGTAAATATTTAAAAAAAATCCGTAAATTTAATTTGAATATTTTAATGAGGGCGTTTTTTATTTTAATTTTGTAAAAAAATAACATTCCTATTAATAATAAAGTTCCTATTAATTCCTATTAACAATTAAGTTCCTATTAAGGGTATGGTAGCAAGAGGGTCTTATATAGGTAAAATTTTATTTTAATCACCCTGTACAAGGGATTATCCAGGGAGGGGAAGCTGCCCCTCTAATCACAAGTACTTTCATTTGTTAGTGCTAAATTGCCAAGTGAAACATTTTGAAAACATGGATGATTCATTAAGTCAGAGGATTCAAACTTAAAAAATTGGGATCACACCCCAAAGCTGATCAAAAGGAGTTAGGAGGTTCGCCTCTCTCCTGAAATTATCATAACTCTTTTATATACCGTTTTTTTTCTTGATGATTTTGAAGAGTACGAGGTGCAATCTTTTTTGAGTGTCACCTTTATGTCCGAAATTGAGTTAAAATACTACTTTTTAAGGTTAAATTTCTGGGAGGACCCCCAGATCCCCTCCCCATTTTTTTGCCTAGGACTTATATTTATCCATAAAATTTTGAAATAAAATTTACCCGGATGGCTCCAAACCCCTCACGGAACAAATTCTAATTATGGCCGACCCTCTACGGGGCTTCAAAAATCATCCCCACTGAGTATCAAAATGACCCGTTAAAATCATTTCCCCCCAAACGAAACCCTGGCTAGGCCCATGACCCTGTATACTGCTGTATACAGGGTGTTTCAAAATTGCGTTGCACGGCTTTTATTCGGAACCAACGCCTCCTAGGGTCATGGAAGTAACGTCTACCACTAGGTAAGTGAGCCTGGAGAATGCACTGAAATGACTTACAGCGCACCTAGTGGCGAAATTAAAAAGTTAAAAAAATTAATTTAAAAACTAAAAGAGATAGAGCAAAAACCTCAGTGAGAGTATTGTTGCCAACGTCATGAAGAACTCACTGAAAAAAAATTGATCAAAATATCTTGAATATTCGCCGAGATATTAGCATGTGAAAATAGCACTTTTTCAGGGGTCAAAAAAGAAAAAGTTCGCATATTTGCAATTTTTTTTCATTTTTTGATTAAATTTTGTGTTCTCTAAACTAAAAAAACACAAAACTACAAAATAACACTGAAAAATTTGCAAATATGGGAACTTTTTCGTTTTTGACCCCTGAAAAAGTGCTATTTTCACATGCTAATATCTCCGCGAATATTCAAGATATTTTGATCAAATTTTTTTCAGTGAGTTCTTAATGACGTTGGCAACAATACTCTCACTGAGGTTTTTGCTCTATCTCCTTTAGTTTTTAAATCAATTTTTTTAACTTTTTAATTTCGCCCCTAGGAGCGCTGTAAGTCCTCTCAATGGATTCTCCAGGCTCACTTACCTAGGGGTAGACCTTACTTCTGTGACCCTAGGAGGCTTTGGTTCCAAATAAAAGCCGTGCAACGCAATTTTGAAACACCCTGTATATTATCATTTTACAAAAATAATGTTTTATTTAAGTTCCTAAATACTTCAAGAATTCTAAGTTTTTAAAACCAGATCATAGTTTGAAAAAGTTTTGAACGAAAAAGAGAGGAGGGTTGGGCAGCTGCTTTCGTAATTATTAGGGGGTAAACAATTTGTTTATTTTAGACGTCGAATTAAAAAAGAGGGTCAAAAATTACCAACACAATGCTTTCCTTATATTTTAACGGCTTAAACTGGAAACACCAACCAACGTATTGATATTTTGATGAGACTTGCATGTGGATATTTTTTAAATTTTAAATCAATGCCACGCATTAAAAGTAGTTAAAGTATTATTTTTACTAAATAATTCAAGCCTAAAACAACATACTTATTTACTTTAGCAAGCAATCTTTCTTGAAATTAATTTCAATGAATAAATTAATGCAAGACAGTAATAAAAGTAAAGAAATAATAAGTTGTATCAATAAAAATTATGCTAACAGGTGGAAAGAAAATCATGCTAATACCTATTTATTTTTTATTAATTTATAACTATTGCCTTTTAAATAAAACAAATGCCAGGGAGAATGTCTGGACATAAAAAAAATGTGCTCAAAATTTTAAAATAAATCTTTTTGAGAAAAGGGCTTGGTGTGTTATGTTAACTTAACTGATCTGCAATGATAAAATTGTTTCAGAAAAGCAAAAGGCAGTGAACAACATATTTTCCCGATATGTCATTTCATTGCAACATCTCAGCTGTTCCCGTAAGTGTAAAGCAACGAGATACCTGAATCTTAGATTGCGTTTCTAAAGAAATGATACAAAGCTTAATTTTATCCAAAAGAACTAGAAATTTTTTCTGTCATCGTAGAACAAATTATTAGGACAAGGAAAAGGAAAATAAAACTTAAAAGTGTAAGACCTTAATGAATTTTAAATTGCTAGTTAGTAGTTGCGTGCGACCAGAAAAATGAACATTCACTCTGTTTTAGAAGTTGTTTGGAAATTTAGATCATTTGGTTTGTATGAAAAAAATGTACTTTTTCAATCTCGTTAACGTTTTTTTTAAACTTTTATAATTGAATATTTGTGATAAATACTGGCGTAATTGCATAGTTTGAAAATCAATTTATGGAAAAGTATTACATAAATATAACATGTTAAATTCTTGTTACATTTTTCAGCAATAAAGTCCAATCCGTCTAAATAGTCCACAACATCAGTTCAGCAGCAGCAATTGACACTTTAACAGCCATATTACACAGCCACCAGCTTCGGTGTTAACCAGCAGCTAAAGAAAGAAAAATTTGTTTTCTCTGACTCTGATTGGGTGAATCCTTCTTTGAACTAGGATTTAACACCGACGCTGATGGCTGTGAATTTGGCTGTAAGTCAATCCTATTTTCCCCCTTTCGAATTTTTTCACTTTGAAGTACAAAAAATATTACGACTTAAAAAATATTAAGTGCAAAACTGAAAACACAAATATTGTAGCATAACAGCAACATGAATGATGAACAATCGTTATACCTATTCCATTTCACGACAAGGGTTCTTAGCTTAAAAAATGCACTAAATTCACAAGATTTTGTCCACACTACACTTATGCATAAAAAATGCAAATGGAATTGTGTAAAACAGTGTATACCCTAGGGGCTATGGGGATATAGTTTTTGCTTTTATGCATAAGCAAATTGGACACTCTCTCGGATTTTGTGCACTAGAAAAGGTCAGTAAAAGAGTATAAAAAAGTGCACAAAAACCGTAAGATTTTGGCACCTCTGCTTATGCATAAAAATTGCAAATTTAATTAAGCATAAAAAGTGTACACTGGGGCTATAGATATAGGTTATGCAATTTTTATCCATAAGCTAAGGTGCCAAAATCTTGGGAAAATCGTGTACTTATCTTTAGAATTTTAATAGCTGCTTCAGCATGGGTAGATCCAGGGGATGCATGGTAAGAGAAGTTACAGGATGAATATACAGGGTGTTTCAGATAAGTGTTTCATAACTTCTAGGAGGGGTAGGACACACCTAGACAACTCAGAATCACACATAGAAAGGGGGGTCGAAAATGCAACCCTCACTATACTCTATTCATTTAGAATTGGCGCTTGAGAAATAGTGCTTTCCCCCACGCTAGAAGCGTAACCATAGTATCTTCGAGCAGCCAATAGTAAGCCTTCTTCGTCACTTTGACGAAGATAGTTGCTATGGTTACCGATCGGTGGTGGGGGAAGGAAATATTTTCAAGCGCCAGTTCAAAATGAACAGACTATACCTAGGGTTTTTTATAAGCGGGCAAGGGAAGTTGTAAAATACTAAGTGGAAATTGAGACGTAACCTTTTAAAATTGGATTAAACCAGCAAAATCTTTAGATTCCGGTATTTTATTACATAAAAACCAATTTAGGAGCTAAACTTTCAGATCTTTAGTTGGTTTTATGGATTAAATGCCTGAATTGATGGTTTTATTTTAATTTTAAAAGGTAACGTGTCAATTTTCATAGGGAATATTACAACGTCCCATGGCCGCTTATGAAGATTCCAAGATCGTTGGTGGTGCATAACCCCCCATTCATAGGTGATTCTGAGTCATCTAGGTGTGCCCTACCCCTCCTAGAAGTTATGAAACACTTATCTGTAACACCCTGTATAAATGAAATTATAATACAAAAGATAAACTTGACCCCGTTAAGGATACCAATCTGTGTAATAGAAATTTCAGAACACAACTCATGCACTTTGATCAAATTTCGAGTTTTCCATCAGTCTTTCTAACTATCAATTTTCAATCCGGCGTATTGTTAAAAATAAAAAAAACCTTACCTCCTTTCTGACTACGTCTATGTATAATTTCTGAGGATGAGCTCTGAATTTCATAAAACTGGTATTCTAAAGATAATGTTGTTACCACAGAGTAGAGAGCTTAACAGAGATACCAAACCGACGTTTTACTCTTAAGATCTTTAATTTAATTCAGCACGCATATTATAATTCAGTTCACTAGTAGCCAATCAGAGAACGCGAAATGTATTTGATTTGAATTTAACACTGATTATAGGCGATTTGGATTTGAGTGACAGCTTCAGTGGGCGAATGACAGAATTAGCAGGAATAGCGTGGAGGCGGGACTTGAGGCCAGAGATTTTTCAATGGGAAAAGCCCTGTTAAAAAAGTTGCCATTAGCGTCTATGGAGATGAACACTCTGTTAAGCTCTATACTCTGTGGTTGTTACTTAGATTATTTTACTGGTTGAGCATCTCCAGGGAAGTTTAATTTCAGGAAAAGGATTTTCACGCCTATAAAATTCAAATATCAAAGATCTGTTATCTACTTTTTTAGATACTTTTGCAAATACCTTTCATGTGAAATTTCAAATAATTTCGATTATTTTGACTATGCTAGGCCTCTGTGGGATCAGGGAAAACAAACTTAACAAAAACAACAAGATGTTTATCTAGTATTGATCTTGCTAACAAAATATTAGAACTATTTAAAATATAATTTGTGCAAAGTAGTTGCACAATTTTTGACACAAATGCAAAAAGTATGCATTACCTGCAATTTTTTATGCATAGAAAGTGCAGGTTATTTTCATAAAAGTATATACTTTTTGAGCTATTCAAAATTTATTCACTTCCATGAACAAATTGTGCAAAAAAATTTTGAACTTTTTCTAGATAGGTTGACATGTGGCAGGGAAACAATATTTTTGTAACAACAGGTTTTGATTAGTACTACGGAGAATCTGAATTTTCTTATTTTGCTTACGCATCCAGCGTATCTAAAACGTGGATCAAAAAAAAACTTTGACAGCACGTGCGGGAACTTTCTTAAGTGTATCAAACGCCATCCAACAATCAGATCTAAAGAATGCATGGAGATAAATGTAATGTTAGGAGATGATAGGAAAAAGCGAAATTTCACCACAACCAACAGATATTGGTTCATTGACATTTTGTTTTTATTTACAGCTAGTGAAAGCACATAATGCGCTTTTTTCTTAAATTTATTGATGTTCTATAAAAATTTTTGACTTTCAAACTAGAATTAAAATATTTTTAAGATCATATTTCCCAAAGTTTCAATTAACGTAACAGTAAAATGGATTTAACAGTACTTTTTTAAAAGCAACAATATTATCTTTATTATTAAAAATTTCAAAATTCAAAGATTCCATTTTTCTCAATTTAAAAAGGATAAAAAAGCATATAACTATTTAAGGATCCCTTTCATCAGAGCTAAAAAATAGCAGTGACGAAAGGGATTTAGCAAATGCATGCTTTTGATCTTTTTCAAATTGATATGATTAAAAACGTTGAATTTTGAAATCTTTGATCATTGTTTGCACAAGCAAATTCTGTTATTAGCTTTATTATTACTTTTTAAAAGTATAATAAAAATAATAACAGAATTTGCTGTTAGTTCTGATGATTAAAATTTTTTAAATAATCAGAACTATTGGGGAAACCGTATAATCAAATTTAGTAACATCACAAAAATTAGTAACTAAAGTTAGTTAAACAAATATTATTTTCATCTCTAAATATGATAAAAGGAAGTAGCCAGAACATAACTTTTTAAATAAGATTTTTATTGGTATTTCATTTTAAAACTGTCATTAATTTAAAATTGAAATAGTTCTAAATTCGTGTAAGGAAAATTACAAGTTAATACAATTATTTAATTCTAGCTTTCGTGTTTTAAATTCCGAAGAGAATTTTTAGCCTATTAACCATATATTATACTTATTTTTTTGTAGTGTTCAAAACATTTCAAAAATTCCTATCCTAAAGTAAAATTATCTGTGCTCTGAAATCATTTCATTAACAGGTCATAAATTTGAAGACAAATAAGGATAATAATGTTCTAGATGAATGTCTCACATCCTACTGCTCCCGAGGTGTTTTTTATTTCTACAAAAATAGAACAGTAAAGGGAAGTGAATTAATGTTTACTACAAAATAAGAGTAGAAAATACAAAACATAGTCACAAATAACCTTTCTAGGTATATCATGGTTTGAAAACCCTAAAACGACGATGGTTTTCAACATCCTGTTGGTTTTATCTATAAACCTGAAGCACATGGTATCTCTATTTTGAGCGTGAACCAAGGAAATCAAAAACGTTTGTCGAAAGACTCCAAAATGATACTTGTTGGTCGAAATCTTCTTGATAAAAAGTGTGCTAGAAAACTTTGCCCTGATCAAAAAGGAGCCAGGTTTTACTAGGTTACCGGAATTTTCCGCCCTGGGCTCTCGATAGCCACGTTCAAAGGTTGTGAACTCGTGATTTTTAAGTCTTGATCCTACCGCTTTCTTATCATCTTATTGTCCACAAAGTGTGGAAAATCGCGTAGCACTGAACAACCTTAAGTTTACACAACAATAGGATAAAGTTCTCTTATGAATCCACAAATTCCTCACCCAATGACTTTCATAAAAAGTAATGTTTTTACCTAAATCATGAGAGTAAACTTAATTTTTTCTGATACACTAAAAACAGGATAAGGATATTATTTGTAGTTATATATTTTAATTTAGTTTATTGTTTTAAAAAATAATATTCCAATTGATAATGAAATAATTAGGGTAAATTTTGCTTTTAATTTTAACTATTCAATCACCAATTTATTCAATTAGCATACATTTATTCAATAAGCAAACACTTTTAATTATTTTCTTTAAATAAAGAGAAACTTGCTCGTTAAATATTTTTATAATGATACCTGTAAATGAGCAGATATACTATAAAGTATTCTCTTAATGCAAGATGGGGTATCGTTGTATCCTCTAAAAAATGTAAAAAAATTTTAACTTTTAAATAGTTTTCAAAGATAAGAAATTCCTAACTCGAGAGATTGTCTAATTTTATTGGATCAATTTTATATAAAAAAGTCAGAAGTTACTATATTGAGTAAAAATCATATTAAGGGGGAAATTTTTAATAAAGCTGTTGTTATCAACAAGGTGATTTTGTGTGAGTGTGAATTAAATACATAGAATTATACAGGGTGGTCCTTAATTCATGGTACAAACTTCTAGGGGTGTTAGAGTACATCAAGACGAACAAGAATTGGTATAGAAAGGGGGTCGCAGTTACACCGTTAAAGAGCTAGGTCCTAATGTAGTGCGAGCGCGTTTCAAAAGGCCGTTTTTAGAAGGCCCGTGTGACGAAACAAAACATAATAAAATGAAAAACATTATTGCATGAGGTACAGGAGTATCCGTACTACTTAAATCCTCGATGTGATAGAAATTGGACCACTTTCTAAACCGTGGGGTGAGTTTCAAAACGTGCTCTTAGTCAAACAATGGAGTTCCATTAATGGTATTTAGAAAAATGATGATCGGGGAAGATATTTTCAATGATCAAACAGTTTCAATGATCCATGTTACGATCATTGAAAATTCCTTCCCCGATCATCATTTTTCTAAATACCATTAAGGAATGTGATTCTTTGACTAAAATATTAATATTGCACTTTTGAAACTAACTCCGCGGTTTAGAAAGTGGTTCAATTTCTATCACATTGAGGATTTAAGTAGTACGGATACTCCTGTACCTCATGCAATAATGTTTTTCATTTTATTATGTTTTGTTTCGTCACACGGGCCTTCTAAAAACGGCCTTTTGAAACGCGCTCGCACTACATTAGGACCTAGCTCTTTAACGGTGTAACTGCGACCCCCCTTCCTATACCAATTCTTGATCGTCTAGGTGTACTCTAACACCCCTAGAAGTTGGTACCATGAATTAAGGACCACCCTGTATAGAGGTGTAAAAATAATATACAGGGTGTTTCAGATAGGTGTTTCATAACTTCTAGGGGGGGTAGTAGACACCTAGACGAGTCAGAATCACATAGGATTTGGGGGTCCCAGACCAAATCCCAGGGAGTAAATAATGGAGCGACATCCCAAAAAAATTATTGAAAAATTCAATTTCTAGAAGAATTACTATTGGTAAAAATTTAATTATGGTCTCAAATTTTGTGGTTGAATATGATATTTAAAATTATCTTAAAAGTTTTAACTTTTAAATTTCTTTCATTATGAAAAAAGTTAAAAAAACAACAAAAAAATGTGAAAACTACCAAAACCTTATTTTTTATTTCGAAATCCTTTCTTTTGATTTGATAATCCGAAAGATCATAGTTGAAAACCCATTAGTCCAAAGTTTCACGTTAAAACAATCAATATTAAACGCTTGAGATCCTGTTAAAGTTTGTTTTTTGCGTTCGCGAACAGTTTTGTAGAGCTGTTTCCTGAACTGTTTTTTTTAGATAAATAATTTAAAAATATAGAAAATGCAGGCACAATTTATTCCAATGATTCAATATTGTGTTGTGATGACTGCTATAAATTTCAAAAGTTTCCTTTAAAATTTTTAGTTTACCATTATAATGAATGACTGGTATTTCAGCTCGCAGTTTCACATTTCTAAAAAAAGTGACGGCATATATTGAAGGCTTAGTAGTGCATTGACTTTTGGGCGTTTTTTTAATTTGTTATTCCTTTTAATCTTTTAAGGTTTCAAGTGTAAAACACACAGCCACATACAGTTTGTTTCAATGAGAAGGGATATTGACATGGGCGGATTTAACCCTGGGGGTGCATACTGGAAAACTTGGGGATGCAAGCTGTCCCTGATGGCTTTGAAAACATGATTTCCCCCTAAAAAATGGAATTTTCTCAAAAGTTGGGGGTGCGTTGCACCCCCATGCACCCCCTTAAATCCGCCCAATGATATTGATACTCAATTTTTTATTCTCAAAATTTTAGATTTCTCCAAGTTTAGTAAATTTCTCTTACGTCCCATAAAAATTTGGGGGAGGGGAGGAGATAAGACCTTAAAGGAACGGTCAGGATTGAAACGGTTAAAATGCTTAGAAGGGACCCAGCTGATTCCTTCGATCCGAACTCAAAATTGATTTGATCCTAACTTAAAATTTCTGGTTTGATGCGTCAGGTTTGATCAGGAGTGGCCAATCCGCGGCCCGCTTGAAATAATTTTGCGGCCCGCAAGATTTTTTATAAGTCAAAAGTTTAAGTTTTAAGTTAAGTTAAGGCCGTCCGAAATTAGTACTAAGTGTACCAAAACGAGTTAAAAACCTGTTAATTAGAGTCAAATTTCGAAACATTTTCTGGTGGAGGACCTCCAGACCCCCACTTTAGTACTCAAGGATTCAAGGATTTTATTTCAACAAAATATAATTAAAAATTACACAAAAGAGAAAAAAACAATGGAATAACACGCACACAACATTGAAGAGACAACAAAAAAAGAAGACGAACACATACATACAAAAAGAAAATAATAGTTTTGAAGTACCAAAAGAACTCGTAGCTCGTCCATGGTACCCAATACCAAAAACTCTCCCTACTCAACAAAGCTGCGCTGACTCTATTTAGTTAGCTTAAATAATATTTCTATATCATCGTGTCCTGCTATGAAATTATGTAGTCCTGATTTATATTCAGATTTAATATTAGTGATTTTAAGGGTTTCATTTAATTTATTAAACAAAAAGGGGCCAAGAAACACGTGTGATTTGTCAAAAATTTCTTTGTTAGATTTTGGTATAAAATAATATCCTTGTATATTTCTAAGAGAAAAGTTACTAGTTTTATATTGATAGAAAAATTTATTATTGAAAATGAAAAGCAGTAACCGAAATATGTAGAGTTCTCTTACAGACAAGATAGGATTTATAAAAGAATTATTTTTAATATGGGATAGGATTTTATTCTGCAAGTGGTTAAGAGGTTTTATATTATTATAGTAATCTGATGCATAACATGTTATTCCATAGTTGATTAAAGATTGAATCCAGGCAAAATATATTGAAGTTAAAAATTTATGGTCAATAATACGTTTAAGCTTAACAAATTTCAAAATAATAAACCGTAATTTGTTTAACAAATAACTTACATGAGTCTTCCATTTTAAATTACTATCAAATTGAAGTCCTAAGTATTTAATAGAGTCAACACGCTTAATTTTATCATAGATAGAGGATGCACCATCACATTCCAGATTACAAGATGGGTTATTAATTCTTTAACTATTAACAGTGGGTTCAGTAGATTTCAGACTAAAAATCATAAATTTAGTTTTTGAAACGTTTAGCTTTAATAAGTTATTACTAAACCAGATGTTTGCTTTTTGGAGTGAAGTTTCAATTTTTTAAAAAGATCTAAGTAATTATCAGCCGAGAATACCAAAACAGTATCATCAGCAAAAGTTATGATGTCACAATTTAAATTTAATTGGCAGAAATCATTAATAAAAATCAGAAACAATAGGGGCCCTAGAATGGAACCTTAAGGAACACCACCATTAATAGGAAGTTCACTACTATAAGCAGGGGCGTCATTTCAGTTTTTCGTTGGGGGGGGCAAGGAATATTTTTAAATGGGTCTGGACCTTGCTATAACTAGGTTTTTTTTGGTGGGGTTTTCCTCAACTTCATTTTTAAGGTAATATCATGTCAAAATTTTACAACGTGAACTCCAAGGAAAAATGGGGGGTCCGGGGGTTCACCCCCAGGAAAATTTTGAAAATTTGGATCTTAAAGTAGTGTTTTAGCTCATTTTGAGATCCTTTGGGCTGCATCCAAAGAGAACAGTTTCTTATAAACCACATAATTTTCTAGGGAAAAGAGTTGTAAATAAACGTCAAAGTTTTAAGGGGGGTAGGAGTCCTCCCCCAGGAATTTAAATTCCCCTTTAAACTAGTGTCTTATCTCTTTTTCAAACTCTTTGGGGAGTTTCTAAAGAGAAAAGCTTCTTGTAAGAGGAATAGTTTTCAAGGGGGAAAACACTAAATAAGAGACCTGGAAATTTTAGAGGGGGGCTGGGGGTCCTCCCCCAGAAATTTTTTGAAATTGAACCCTCAAAAGTAATGTTTTAACTCCTTTTGAGACATTTTGAGTTGCACCCAAAGCTCCTTGTGGAAGTT
This sequence comes from Tetragnatha versicolor, assembly GCA_024610705.1. NCBI lineage: Eukaryota > Metazoa > Arthropoda > Arachnida > Araneae > Tetragnathidae > Tetragnatha > Tetragnatha versicolor. The sequence goes on along the minus strand of JANDEH010000010.1, from coordinate 50,672,642 downwards.
ATAGAATTTTCAAGGGACTTGCAGCTATTTTTCATATTACAGTGGAAACCTTGGGGGGGCGGTTGCCCCCCCCTGCCCCCCCTAAATGACGCCCCTGACTATAATATATTGTATGAATAACATCTGCTATCTGGATTTTTTCTTTTGGAAGTTGTCTGTGACCCTCAACTGAACGCCCCCAAAGTTGAACGGAGACATTTCAACAAATATTTTGGTGAAAATTGGACTTAGAAATTTTTCGATCGAAGTGCCGGAGGCTGGCCTGGCTTCTCCCCGTCGGAGAGTGACTTTTCGCCGCAGCGATTTTGCGTGCTCCTCGGTTAGGCTTATCCGTAAGAAAAGATAGTTTGTTTACTTTGTGATTTCTGAATTGATCTTCCATGGCCATGTTTGACTTGAATTTCCTAAATTCTTCACTAAATGATCTTCATACTATATTTCTCAGGGTTTGTGATAAGAAATCTTGTAATAGCGTCGACAGGAATGATTTCGCTAGAATAAAAGCGGAAATCTCCGATTCATTTCGCAGTTATGACGAAAACATTGTGGATCGTGAAATAACATCCCTTACATCGACTGCTGTGCTAAACCGTATTAATGACTTAAATAGTCAATTTTTAAATATGAAACATGAGGTTTTTGATAGATTTAAGTCTTTGGAAGATAGGGTTTTCCAGGATCAGTTGGGAAAGCCTTCTAATGAATGTTTGCTTTTGCCTGAATCTTCGTCGGTTACTCCACCTGTGACATACGCCAGTGTGACCGGGTTGAATTTAAAGCAAGATTCTGGGGCGGCAGCCGAGCGTGTAGTCAGTTTGGTGCCTAATCCGAGTTTGTGTGCCCAGAACGGCTTTAGTGTTGCAAGAGACAGTTCCAGTGCTGTGAGGCTGGGTGAGGTGAGAAAACCTTCATCGGGAAACCCTGGTCGGGATAGAGTTATAATTAACGGATCAAACAAAAACTCCAGCATAAAAACTGTAAGTAGACTTCCCAGAAGAAAAGCATTGTTTGTGTCGAGATTGAGCCCTGATACCTCTGAGTCCGTAATCAGGGAAAGTCTGGGTTCCTTGGATCTGGAATTTCTCAGGTGTCGCAGATTAAAATCTAGATTTCAATCCTATGCTTCTTTCCATATTGAAGTGTATGAAAATGAATTCGCGAAACTGCTTGATGAATCTGTATGGCCTGAGGGCTGCATATTATCTGAATTCAGGGGCCGCTTGCGTGATGAACAGCTATATAATGTCACGCTTGACTCTGTTGATGTTAGTGGCAATGTGGTTCTTAGCGCGGGTTCATCTTCTAGCACTGCTACCCTGGATCAACCTTCGCTCGATGCTTCAACGCCTTTGGGGACTCCTGTTCAATGACTATCCGGAAGTGATCTAATGTCCAGCAGTCCAACGAATCAAGGAACTAAGATTATGAATCACGGTAACGATACTATAACCATCTACTATCAAAATGTAAGAGGTATGCGAACCAAATTTTCTGATATCTTTGAGAACTGTTTAATTGAAAATTATGATTTAATTCTTTTTTCTGAAACTTGGCTAAATTGTGAGTTCTTGGATTGTGATCTTTTTGATCATAGATATGATGTGTTTCGAAAAGATCGTGATTACCTGGGATTAAATCAGTCTCGTGGTGGTGGTGTTTTGATAGCTGTAAAAAAGTGTTTTAATGGAAGGCTTTTGTCAAACATACGATTCTCAGGTGAGGCTGTATGGGTCAAGCTTTTTGTCAACAATTTTACCAATTTAATTGTCTGTTGTTCATATTTCCCTCCTTCTGCAAATGATGATGTTTTCCTAGAGTTTTATGATGTAATTGACGAGTTCTTGTATAATGTTACAAATTTTATCATTATTGGGGACTTTAATATGCCCCTAATTGACTGGTCAAGCTATGATTGTAATGATGCTTCGCTTGACAATGATTTCATGGGTTTTATCAATTTGCATAAATTTAAACAGTATAATACTTTTAAAAATCATATGGGAAGAATTCTGGATCTCATTTTAGTTAGGTCTGAAAACTATTGTGTTTCTGTGTGTAAACCTATTCATTTGATAACTGCTGAAGATGTATTCCATCCTGCTTTAATTGTCGAGTTAGATGGGACTGGGAGGGATCTTAATTTTAAATCTAGTTCTAAACCTTCAGAGGTTAATTCATTTGATCCTAAATCGTATAATTTTAAAAGAGCTAATTTTAATTTGTTATTTACACTTTTATCTTCTGTCGACTGGAATTTTCTAAATCACTGTTCTGATATTAATGCAGCATTAGAACAATTTTATAATATTTTGTATGGTATTCTAGATGTGTCTGTACCTAAAACTATTAATTTCAAATCTAAATATCCTGTTTGGTTTACAAGAGACATTATCCGTGACATCAAACTAAAAAATTCCCATTTGAAGAGGTTTAGAGTCTCTGGCAACCCGATTGATCTTGAGAGATTTAAATCTATCAGGAAAAGTATTAAGACTAATATACGCATGATGCGTAAGCTCCATATTTCCGATATCGAAAACTCTTTTAAATTTGATCCGAAGTACTTTTGGTCTTATTATCGAAGGAAAAATCAAACTCATGGATCTAATAATTTGTCTTATAATAATATTGATTTACAAAATGATGAGGATGTGGCTGAGGCATTTAAAAATTACTTTTCTAGTGTTTATAGTACTTCTGATGTGATAAATAATTGTAATTATGGTTTTGATCCTATTATTGGTGTTAACTCAATTGATTTAGTTAAAGTAAATCATGTTTCTTATGATGATATTGTTTTAAGTGTTAAAAAATTGAAAAGTTCTGGTTCTTGTGGACTTGACTTAATACCTCCTTATTTAGTTAAAGCTAATTTGGATAGTTTTGCTTACCCTTTGATTATTTTATTTAACCTCTCTCTGAGTACAAATACTTTCCCTGATCTATGGAAATCATCCAAAATTATTCCTGTACATAAAAAGGGTAACAAATCTGATGTTAAAAACTATAGACCAATAGCTATTCTTTCTTGTTTTGCTAAAATTTTTGAATCAATCATTCATAGCAAAATCTCCTTACAGACCCATCAAATTATTTCCCTTAACCAGCATGGATTTGTGAAAAAACGTTCCACTGCGACTAATCTTCTTTGTCTAAATAAGAAAATTTCTGACGCTTTAGAGGTTAATCAACAATTAGACGTTGTTTACACCGATTTTGCAAAAGCTTTTGATACTGTTGATCATAAAATATTATTACACAAACTATCTAATATAGGTTTTGATCGCAATCTACTTGTTTGGTTTAGTTCTTACCTGTCTCTAAGGTCTCTTTTTGTTAAATACAATTCAGTTTTTTCTAGTGGTTTTTCTGGCACTACTGGTGTTCCTCAGGGATCGATCCTTGGGCCCTTACTTTTTATTTTATTTATCAATGATATCACTTCACTTTTTCAATCTTGTCTTCTTTTCGCTGATGATTTAAAGATTTTCAAACAAATATCTTCTCATAATGATCTGGAAGTTTTGCAGTACGAACTTAATGATTTGAGCAATTGGTGCAATTCAAATAAATTATACTTAAATATAGATAAATGTTTTGTTTTAACTTTTACGCGTAGACTTAACCCTCTTCTTAAAAATTACTTAATTGACAATCTTCCTATCACTAGAATATCGCATATCAAGGACCTGGGTATAATTTATGAATCCAATTTTGGTTTTAACATGCATATTAAAGACATCAGACTCAAAGCAATTAAGACTTTAGGAATTTTAAAGAGAACCACTTATGATTTCACCAACAATTTTGTTTTATATAATCTTTTTATTTCTTTGGTTCGTTCTATTCTTGAATATAATTGTACAGTATGGAATCCATATAATAAATCTCACATTAAATCTCTTGAGAAAATTCAAAATATGTTTCTTCGTTTTCTTTCCTTTAAATCGAATAATTCACTCAACGTATTACCTAACATTGTTACTCTTGAAACTAGACGTAATACTTGTGTTTTTAAGTTTTTCTTTAGGCTTCTAAATAATGAGATTGCTTGTTCTGACCTACTTAATCTCTTAAATTTTCACGTTCCGCAATATATGACAAGAAATAAAACTGTTTTTGAAATTCCCTCCTGTAACAAAAATTATTTATTAAACCAGTCAATATTTCAATTCTGCAAATTGGTAAACAACTTGCCAATTGATTCTGATATTTTCTTTAATTCTTGCAGTGATCTTGTCAGGGTAATTAGGTTATGAAATTCGACTTTTAAATTTTTCTTATTCATTGTTTGTTCTTGTTGTTTAATATGTGTCTTTTATAGGGTTTTTGTGTGTCTTTTATAGTGTTTTTTGTGTGTCTTTTACTTTGTACTACCAGTCATGTAATTGGATTTTTATCTGTTTGACTGTAGAATAAATAAATAAATAAATAAATAAATAAATAAGTATCATCAACTTTAACATATTGCGTTCTACCACTCAAATAAGATTTGAACCAGGAGTAGATATATCCTCTTATTCCTAAACAGTGCAATTTATTTAAGAGCAGCTTGTGGTTGACCGTATTGAAAGCTTTGCTAATATCCAAAAAAACAGCAGCAGACTTAATGTTATTATTTTCGTTTGAGTAGATAATTTTTGTAAACTTAATTAATGCTAATTCAGTACTTTTCCTTTTCTAAAACCAAATTGGTTATCTGATATTATGTGATGCTTTTCTAAAAACTTAGACAAACGGATATGCATGATTTTTTCAATAATTTACGAAAATATACTTAAGAGAGAAATTGGTCTATAATTATTGAGATCATTTTTACTACCCTGCTTAAAGATCGGTACAACTAAAGATTTTTTTAGGTTGGAAAAGAAAATACCTTGATCGAAGGAAAGAAACCCTTTCATTCCCGACTTTTCATTTTTCAACCAAAAAATTCTAAAATCAGTAAAATATGCTCATTTTGCCTTACTAAGTAATAACAGGGTAAAAAGAAAAAATAATAATCTTAATTTTTTAATTGAAATTTTGAATGAGTCCAAATGGCATCATTGGGAGTTAAGGGGTAAAAAAGTGGTACTGATTCTAATGTCACATTTAACCCCAGAGAGTTCATAAATGATAATAAAGGTAAATATTGGTATAAACTATTGTTATAAGATTATTTTTTAACATTTTTATTTATTTTTTCTTTAAATAATCCAAAAATAATGAAAATAATTTTTCGAAATAACGAAGTTTTCGAGATAACGAATTTCGAGATATCGAGAGTAAAATGTAGCTGTCTTGTTTTTTTATTTCAATGGTTACATTTAATTAATATTTAAAGTAATTTATCAGAAATATAGCTTTATATTTGATTTATAGCATTTTCTAACATGTTATGTACTGGTAAGCAAGTGCACCTGAACTCCCAATGATGCCATTTGGAATCACATGACTTTTCAATATAAATTCTAAAACCAAAACCTTTTGATGAATATTATTTTAAAAGATCAATATAGTCTTTACAATCATTTATTTACAAAATAAAACAGTATTATTTTATTTCAATTAATTTAAATTGCTTTAAAATTAAAGTAGTTTTACACAGATTTAGCAAAAAAATTTTTTTCAAAAAGCTAAATTTTGATCGTTTATTGGGAAATGAAAATTTACTGGTAAGGAAAAAACAAAAATATTTTTTAAAAGAGAGTTGGGTGAAAATTCTAATAGTATCCAATTGGAATCTTTGGTATTTCTAGGAAAGACGAAAAAAATCCCCAATACCATGATTCCAATTGGCATCATTGGGAATGAAAGGGTTCAAATTGGTTAAAAAATCAGAAAAGTGGTTAAATAGAATGATAATCATATCTTTATTGATTCTGTCTAATCCAGTTGATTTTTTATTTGGTAGTGAGGTAATAATGTTAGTTATTTCAATGACAGTAGCAGGTTCAAAAAACATAGTTTTGAGGTTAAGACTCTATTATTCATAACTTTTTATAGTAAGGGAAAATGGGTCAATTTTTGATACAAGGGGCACTTTGATACACTCTCAATATCTCAAAAACTATCAAGATTATTTAGGTTGTGTTTTTACGAAAAGTTACCTTTATATGCCCAAGCATAACATAAGAAACTGCCAAGTTCTTTAATAAATCTATAAATTTTAGCGGAGGAAACTAAATTTTTTTCGTCAAAACTTTACAAATCTAAATTTCTAAGTAAAATGCAAATTCTTCCCGAAGCTATTCCACTTGGAATACAGTAATCTGTAAATTCAAAAAACAAGTTTACCCTTGTTATCAATAGGGGGTATCCTTAAATTTTAAATAACCTTTGCCAATTTTTTTACTAAAGGTTTTTGCTTAAAAACAACCAATGGGGCAAATTGATACACTTGGATGTGGGGTATTTTGATACACTCGTGAGGAGTCTTTTTAGCACCAAGTGTGATTAGTGTGAGAATGTTGTTACTTTAGGATTTTTAAAAGAGTTAATAGTATGTCCTACAGAGTTAAGCACATTTATGAAAAAGACAGACTCTAAATAAGTCGTTTCGGTTGAATTCGCATTAAGCCACATCTCGACCTGTATGGTCGGTTACTTTTTAAACAGCCCGCGTTTATAACTGCTTTTATTTTCTGGTGGGTAACTTGTGCTTTTCGGTCTGTATTTTTCTTCCCTTCAGTGAATGGACGCAGTTCTGTCCAAGTTCATAGTATCCACGTATACAATATCGTACTATCAAAGTATTTATCTCCGAGCTTTAATACTTTAAGTTTTTTTTAAGGAGAGTAGAGCATTTACTTTGGTTTCTTTATTTACTAAAATGTGTTGCATACTGATGTACTAAAGATTAAAACACATAAAGATTGAATGTCAACTTATCTAGAATATTTTTTCATGTATGAGTTCTACTTTTGTAGGCTTTAATAATGAGATTGAGGTAATCTTTGTTATTTCCTTCCTTCTCTTAGGCTTCACATCTTGAATGAAATGACACAAAGGAAATTTAAACAGTTTTAATATTGTACACTTTCAAAGTAGTTAGGGCGTCTCTAGGACTTCCTTTATTATTGACCATGGACCCGCAATAACAGTGGACACAATGTGCGACAATGAATCACTTATTTAGTAGCAACAAAAGCCATAGGCTTCATTCTTATTCAACAAAAAGACAAAAACAAAATATTTTAAATTGCAGTTATGGAGTTGTTTATTGACACAGATATTTCAAACAGCTCCTAAAAAAAGTACTTGAGTTCAAGTCTTAAAACTAAAGTTTAGTTTTTTTATTTCAGATAACATATTGAACAGCTTAGTGGGGATACGTGCCAAGTGATAGTTTTTAAAAATCAGCAAAGGAAACCTTGGATGTAATTTCCCATGGATGAGTGATTCATTCGTGATTGATTCCCTCGAATAACCGATAAATAAAAAGAAAAAAGCGCTATGACCCAAGACTCAAGTCATAGTTAAGGATAAATTATGTAACATTGATTTATGCGCATAACAGTAACACGAATATTCTACAAATAAGAAAAACTATCATTAACATTGAATAAATTACACATTTAAGGAGCTTCCATCCCTCCAACAAGAAACTTTTTGTACATTTGGCATAATTTCTATGCCTTGTTTAATGTGTAAGAGTATTACAACTAAGGGTAACTCAAAATTTTTATTACATATTACTCTTTAAAATATGATTAAACATAACACGGTAACTTACTCCACCCCTCAAAAAAATATTTAAAATTTTATCTGCTTTTCAAGACACCGAATCGCTGTTTTTAAGTATTAATCATAGATACCCATGGAAAGTAAGCAGGCATATTGCAAAGTCCCGGCACTTGGACAAGAGCGAGGTCAAGAGGTTAGATAGGACGAGAAATATGCTTTCTGATGACCGACAAAGATTTATATTTGAACTGAGTTACGGGTCATCTTTAAAAATTGTTTGAGTTTGAAACTTTGTTAGATGAATCGCTACCCCTCACCAATAACACTACCTTGCTAACAAGATTCCTGGCTTCTCTTTATTTTCAGATACTTGACAATTATAAATTACACCAAAATCTTATAGTATTGGCAAACAAGTAAATGTTGTCAGATATTTTGCATCCGTAAAACAAGACATTCTTACCCCAAAAGGCTAGGTACTTTGCAAAAAAACCCCACAGAAACAGCGAGATTTTCCAATAACAAACCTGCAATACCTTCACATCCACTCACTATGAAACCCCTTAGTAAAAAAACTACCACTTGCCCCATCGCCCACTAAGCGCCCACTTAAAAACGCGGTGGTCTGTGATGCACCGCACAGTGTGTATTGTCCAGTCTTGGCAGGAACGTAGAGGAACTACGCGTCCTCTGCAAAGGGATCGAGTTTATTTGTATGATGAGTTGGCGAGGTAGAGCGTTGTGGTCAGACGGCGGACTCGGAGGCCGGCTCTTCGTCATGGAACCGCACCGACGAGGCCTTGTAGCAGACGATGGAGTCGACACAGAAGGCGGCCAGCATGATGACGGCGGTGAGGCCGTGGAACATGCGCCGGAACTGGACAGGGTCGTAGAGGCGGCAGGCGCCCGGCTCGCCGCAGTTGTCCTCCCAGAACAGGCAGGTGGAGTCCACCACGGCACCGTAGATCACCGGGCACGGCACGTTCCCTGCAAGGAGCACAAGTGGGGATTGAGCATGGCCGGATATTCAACCCTTTTAAGGGTTTAATGGAAATCCCGAGTGGTTTAGGTTTAACCCTTTCAATACTGCGGGACATATGATGCCCCATCAATACGTTTATGCGAATGTCTGAAGGTCTAACGGCCGTATTTACCGGTAACTTGACCGGCGGTTAACCGGGAGTCAAACCTCTGATTGGTGGAAAAAAATTTAATTTCTTCAATGGCCAATTAGAAGCTTGACTGTCGTTTAACGGCCGGTCAAGATACCTGTGAATACCTGTGCCGTATCCCATAAAGGCGTTTCAACAACAACAATGATGCTACAAGCTTCATTGATGGGGCATCCTATGTCCCACCGTATGGAAAGGGTTAAAGGAGACAAGAACGGAGCCTAGAGTTTGGTGGGATGTAAGAAGACACAAAGAAACAGTCCCCCTCCCAAGGAAAAAACGCTAAGTTTAGAAAGTTAAAAGGGAAGATTTCATATAACTGCAACATAAATATAAAACTTTTCTGTTTGATCACTTCGTTGACATTACAATGTCACTGTTACCACATTCGTTAATGACCTACACTTAAGTCATCGATATTTCCCATCTCTACCTAATTTTAAAAAAATCTTCTATGCATACAAAACAGACCATGGAACCATGAGAAGTTTTTAGGGGGTTAGGAAGATCGCCTCTTTTGTTTTTTAGGATAATCATTTATATTATGGATAAATCATCTTTCAAGAGTCATCAGGGACTACATGCACTCTATAATTAATTCTTTAGCTTTTATCAAAAGGGTCTTCCTCTAAAATCGGCTCGTGCAGAGAATCTTCTATTAGTAACCGGTTTTACTACCTTTTTGTTTTGAATCTTAGATTATTTTTATTCAAATGGATGGGAAAATATCTTACCAAATAATCCTATGGCAAATGATATCAAACCCAACGCCATTGCTTTGTCTTTCGGATCAACGCATCTGAAAATAAAGGAATATTAAGTTGAAGAAAATCAATTGTATTCCGTAGCTATTGAAAATAATACTTTACATTACATTATTTAAATTGTAATACTTTACAACTTCGTTAACTAACTATTAATTTGTTCATTTCATTCAAATTTCAATGCAGCATTTTTAAACAAACCAATACTAGGAAATGAACCTTTCTTACCTTAACGTGAGGAGCATTGATCCTACTTCGGACGTCGAGTGAATAAGTACAAAAAACGAGAAGATAATAATGTAATAGGTAAGATTATTACATTGGAGAGGGCAGAAGCCATTTTTAGCTGTCACGCCTTCCCCTAAGCATTGGCAGTCGTAATAGGTGTACTGAAACAAAATAAAACATGGTTTACATTTAAATTAGAGTACTATTATTTTAATAATTTTTCATGGAAAAATATTTCAAAAACAGGTATATAATTTGTTCATTATTCGCATGGAAGCCACTCTTCAAAAATTGTAAGGGAGTAAAACTTTCTTTTATAATGATTTAATTAATTTGGGTTGATCGTTCCTTACAAAGACCCTGAAAAACTCTTAGCAAACTCTTTCAAAGGAGTTTATTTCCTGTATTTTTAAGCAGCCGAAGAAAAGAAGAGTTCTCATTAAACATATGAGCAATAATCAGTTTAAATAGAGTCCCTCCAAAATCAATCGTCAACTTTTGGACTTTTTAGTCAAACATTTTCTACTTTAAACACTATTATACCATTTTTCTTATTCAGTTCATCTGCAAAAAAATATAGACCTAATGGTTCATAATCTCTCGCAAAAAATATGTTGATGTTGTAGCTCGCGAACACAATCATATGGTGTTTCATACGAGAATCCCTCACGTTTCTGATTGTTAAATATATTGTTTTTCCTGCATTGCATAATCTTACGCCTTTGAAGCAGACTTTTTTGCCGTACTCTTTCTTCTCCGAACTCCGTTCGCTCGCTTCATCTCACATCTCAATAATAAATAATTGCGGGATAGTTTCCATTATGGTTGAAATGACGAATAATTAATTGCAGAAAGAAAATTTCACACTCTAAATAAACAAGAACTTATTTTTCTTCACTGATACTTTATGCCCCCAAAATGTGCGATTATGGCTTTTTTTTCTTTTCTGAATAATTTCTGAAACTGGAAAGATATATTATTTGACGGAAAATAGGAGGAAAAAGAGTGTTTTCATGTATAATTCCGGAAAACTGGCAGCTATATAGTATCTTATGTCGATATTGGATAGAATCCATTAGATCCATTTTAACTCAAACATGCGCTATTTTGGCTCATTTATAGCATTACCCTCTAAATTGCATCTTTAAATTTATTATTAAAGATTTATTATTAAATTTATTATTAAAGATATTATTAAATTTATTATTAAATTAAAAGATATATTTTTGAGAGAGTTTATATTATTCAAAGAAACTATTCAGATTAGTCCGAACGGCCCAAGGCAACCGTGACAGTATAATAAAGAGAGAGCCTCCACTGCTAGGGACATTATCTTAGGAATTAATTCTTATACAGGAGAAGCTCTTATAAAAAACATCTGTCTTACCTTTTGAAAGTGTGTGTTACACGTTATCACACCAACTTAATTTTATTTTCGATATCTTGCAAATACTTCAATTTTCAAATGTAAACCAAAATTAAGCATAATTTGAGTGGTGACTATTAAATTGTTTGAAACTGAGTATGTCTCGTGTTTTAAAATTGAAAGCATTGGGTCGTCATATTTGAACCAAAAATTTTCGAACCAAAATGAGAACATCGATTTACTCAAATTTGAAACTGTCATTTCTCTCAGTGTAGAAGTGAACTCGTTCAAAAAGTGAGAGCTGGTTTTTATAGGAGCTTTCACTGTAAATTATATAATTTTTAACTAGCCGAGTAAGTAAGGGGCTGTACTTACATCGTCCCCTTCCTCCTGGACTTGTGTGCATCCTGCCACACACGGAGAGAGGTACGTCTTGCCATCGGTGGCACAGATGGGGGCGAACTCCCCGAGACGGCACTCGCACGTTGCGTTACACGCCTGCACAGCTAAGCCGCCAGGACGCCTACAACACAAGGGCTCAATATGACAAAGAGTAAAAACATGCACTTAAAATACATTGTATCATGGTGGGACTTTTTGTTCTCTCTAAAATACATCTCAATAGAACAGGCGCGGATTCAACAGGGGCACTCCGGACAGTGCCCGGTGCCTCCCTTGGACCCAAAAAAGTTTTCAAAATAAGTTAAAACCTTACTATTACGAGAAGAAATAAAACCAACGGTATTACGGATTAAATTTCAAAATATTTTCTGAAGGAGGATCCCCCATACCCCCAGTGATACCACAAAGGGAACTGCGTGATGCTTATGAAAAAATCCAACATTTTGTATCGTAAGGTAAAGGGGATGGTCTGGAAAAGTGACCCCCCTTGGAGCCATGCCCCTGTAATAGAATCGGCCGACTACATAAGGTCAGCACACACGCACAGAAAGGCTAAAAAAATAAGGAGAGGGTCTCTCAAGTCCAAATGTCCAAAATTATCTATAAACATTTAAAGGATGATAATGGATCAGCCAATGAAGAATACCCAAGTAATCCAGAAAAATTCCGCTATTTTCCTCTTTCGGACTTAAATTATTAAAACGATCTCATATTTCCATTTCAAATGAACAAGACATAAGAATGACTGCACCAGCCTACCCAATGAAACTACTGCCCTAAATGGGGATTTTTATTTTGGAGCATTAGTTTTTATATCTAGGGACCCTATTTGAATTTGGTGTTGCATGAAGGATAAAATTGATGAAAATAATTTTGAAGTTTTTGCGTTCAAATACAATGTTGTTTCCTGCAGCCTAAATAAATTGGAAAGAAGTAACAATAAAAAAGAAGTACTAACTCTAATTTTGCATACATTTTTTTATTTAAAATAATTGAAAACAACAATAAATATGAATATTAATTACCATTAATTTACCAAAGCACTAACATTTTACTGCTTCATAAAATATGTCGCATTTAATTTAATATCAAGTATAATACCACTGTTATATAAGATGTAGTGGGAAATTGGATACATTTAACTTTTAAATTAAAATCATTTATATAATCTCATCATTTTTATATAGTCATTTACATAAACCAAATTTCTAGTCTATTTAAAGGGAACGATAAACGAATGAAAAGAGAGAGAAAAATAAAAAAAACTCATCACTTAGAACAGTTTTAAATGCATTTGTTCTTTCACAAAAAAAATTCAATCAATATTTGGGCTAATTTCAAGTGGTAAACTCCTAATAAAATTTTCCTAATGTTTTTTGAACTCCAATCAAAAATTAAATAAAATTTTTTTCAAAGAGGGTCTTCGTAAAATCAATACAAATTTTTATTTTTGAGACAGTGGAATACTTTTAAAGTTAGAAAAAATAAAACTACGAAATAAAAATTTATGTATGTGTATAAAACAAGATTTCTTCTCAATTATATCACAATAATGAATTTGAATTAGTAATACCGAATGGGGGAAATTTTCATTTTATTTTCGGTCTGGAATTTATATTTTGTATAGACAGAATATATTAAGTATATTGTAATATTTTGTAAGAACAGATAATTAATTCAAAGGCTATCCCTTTATTCCTTTAAATGAGGTTTTAAAATTTAAAAACCAGTTTCGAATCTCTCATAAAGCAAAATAATTATTTTCATCTCAAAAAATTAGTATACACTACCGCTTCGAAAGAGAGAGTTTTCTTTCAAATCTTAAATTGTGGTGGCGCCATCTATCTAGATTTAGATGTACTGTTCATTAAAGGAATTTCTTACAGTCCTGAGTTTTTCTTAAACACATTTTTAAAGGAATAAAATTTAAATTTAATGATATAAATTTAGTAAAATTTCTTACAAAAAGAAATTATGCCAGATTTAAATAAGAAAACATTGAACATTGAAATTAGAAATCTTGAAAAATAAAATTTTTATCAATGAATTTACAATGTGATTTTAAAAATATTAACAAAAAATTTAAAAATTAACCTTTTCTTTCTCTTAATTAATGAATATGTACCCAACATCTTGTTATAATTTTTTAACAACAAAGTAAGAAAAAACAGGTTATTTTTATTAGGATTTTTATGTATTCCCCAAATACATCATTTTGTTCCAGATTTTTTGAATCTCTAAAGATAAATATAGAATTAGGACCCTATCCTAATTAAACCGTGTTCTAAAGAAAGATTTTGTTTGTGTAAAGAGATCACAAAAGGTAAACAAACATATTTACCACAAATATCCCCAATCTCATTATAAACTAACTGAATAGAGGTCATATTTAGAAGCTTAGAGTCAAGAATATCTATTCCAAGTGTCACTCAAACTACCACGAGTTGCATCTAGGTTATAGGAAGCGTAGATAGCATCTATTTTCTCCTAAAAGGCTTCACGTGCTCGGAGTTGTAGGTCGAATATTACCTCGCGCGATTGTCCACTACTTCCTATAAATAGTAATGTGTTTTTACCTTATTTTTATTGTTCAGAGGGTCACTTACTTTCCGTTGACAATTTCTACTGAAATCTGGAGTGCAGTAGGCTCAAATACCCAAAGGAGACAGTCGAATCAGAGGACAAAGGGTCAAGTGAAAGGATGTATTTTTCCCCTGAGGGCCCGTAATATGATACTCATTCGTTGTATTTTTGCTACTTATTAATTAAATTCTTTCTTCCTAAAGGGCTTGCTTTTAGTTAAATTAGGTTAATTTAATTAGATTTTACCTTATTTTCAAAAAACGCCAGTTATTTTTATGTAAGTTATAAGAGGGAATCCTATAGACCAGGGGACGGCAAGTAATTTTAATTGGGGTCCAAATAATTTTGAAAATTTTCATCGAGGTCCAGAGAAAAAAAATAAGTTACTATTACTACTTTAAATTATTATCTTCCAATACACATATATTTTTACAAAGATGCAATTTGAGTACGCTACCTGCTTGTTTCAATACTATTGGAAGTTTTTACATAAAAAATGGGGGTCTGGGAATTCTTTTGAAATTTTTGAGACTAAAAAAGCGGGTCAAACTAATTTTTGTAGTGTAAAAATACATATTAATGATTTTAAAAACGTATTGGGGGTCCGCAAAATAATCTCACGCGGTCCGCCAGTTGCCGACCTCTGCTATAGTATAGACCATGCCCTGAAATTTCTGAAAAACTGTAGTAACAAAACAATTATTTCAGATTGGAATTTAACGGGCTGCTATGGCATGTCATACTCTTCTTATGATAAAACCAGAGCAATAGGTTGCTAGATCTCGTCATACCAACACAATAACGAGTAAGGAGCGGGTCCAGGATTTGGTTTGGGGGGGCTAAGAATTTCCATAATCCAAAATAATCTTCTTGATGATCTTATTGTGGAAAAGGTAGTGAATTATCCTGCTCCTATCACAAAAAGGGGGGGTCAAAGGATCCTCCCTCAGAATATTTTTGGAAATTTAAGCAAAAAAAACCCACTTTTTCAACTCGTTTTGATACGTCTCATCCAAGTTTCGGATATGGATTTTATGGTAGAATTTTTGCGTTTAGACGAATTTATTATAAATTAAAGTTGTAATATAATAGAGTTACAAGTACCAAGGGGGTCTGGGGGATACTCTCCCAGAAAATGTTTGAAAATTTGAACTTAAAATAACAGGGTTTTAACTTATTTTTGTGCATAAAATGCCATATTGTATAGTGTAAAACTTTTCATTTTTTTTTGGGGGGGGCTTAAAGCTCCCTAGCCCCCCTGGATCCGCATAGTGATAACGAGGAACACCAGTCTAATGTAGTACTCGAAAACAAGTAAAGAATCGACAATCCAAGAGAGAATGGCTCACTTACCCCGGGTTGACCGGGTCGAGCCCAACGAAATCGTTGAGGGGACAGCCCAGCCACATGAGGATGACCATCCCTATGGAGTACAAGAGGGCGGAGGCGGCGATCCACTTCGCCACGAAACGGGCGCTCGGCTTGAAGGTCCGCATGAAGGATCCGCTGGCGAAGATGCCAGCGCCCATCACGAGGATCCCGGCCATACCTGCCAACAAGAGTAAACGGTTAGGCCGCCCCAATACCCAACGGAAAATAGTGGGATTACACACAGTTACATTTGTTTACACACAGTGGGATTACTTTAAGTTAATTAAAGCTTATTTAAAGTTAGAGCAGAGGGTTATCCCAATACCTATTATCTAATCTTATTAGATAATCAACATCTTTAGATATAACTCTTTAGCTTTAGTTTTAAAATGGTTTTTAACACACAAACGTATCAAAATGCACTGCTCTGGTCATGAGATATAATGCATTAATCCATTAATAGAAACAAGCTGGATGAATAATCTTTCTTTCACTCAAGAACAGATTGAATAGCGATATTACCTGAGATCATGTTGGCCTTTGTGGCACTTAGTTGAAATTGACTTTCTAGGTATTTTGGCAAGAAAGTGTACAGACCGGCGATGGGGAGAATGTGCAAAACACTACTTGCTGTCCTGTATAACAGGATATCATTCTTCAGCAGTCGTTTCATGGCAGCTGGGAAATCTGCAGACAAAAATGGACGCTATTACAATATTGTAATAAAAATAATAACTTACAGGGCTTTATCACATTAGGGGTAAAAAGAACATTTACAAACCATAACCATACTAATAAGAGAAAGAAAAATTCTACCCCTTCACCATATAAGCTATAGAATTACCAACCTACCTATCTAAACTTCATATATAAAGACTTTCAAACAATGTTACAAGCTTTTACTGTTAGATAGTTTGTAACTATTTTTTACATGTTTGAAAGACAGGGAAATGCATATATAGATTTTTTGATGCTTTTAGAACATGTTCTAGTAGTCCATAAAGGGATTCTATAATTTTAAGTTGTTTTTATGACACAAGTTGTTGGTCTTACTTTTTGGATTTAATACGTCCAGTAACATGGACTTCTATTCTCTTGATCTAAATCCTGGGTTCACCGGCTGGTTATGAAAACTTTCAATATTTTCCCTATTTTGCCATTGTCAGAATCAGTTCACTTTCAAAAGGGTTTTTTTATATTTAAAATCATCACAAACCCTTTAATTATTGATTGAATTACAAATAACAAAGTCCGGTAAAACTCAAAGCTATCTCGTTATTGGAATTAACACTGGTGCTTAATAGAATATGATGATTATGAACAATGATGAACATTATATTATTTTATTAGAAACTTAGATAAAATAAAAAATAATTATTAATTTTTTTACAAAGTTTTTAATTCAATTATCTTAAACTTATTTTGCATTCCAAAATAAATTAGAGATATAATTTTGTTATAAATCAATTTTGTAAATTTATTAAAAAAATATTTAGCCCAAATAATTTTTTGAAACAAATATTAGAGGGGATAGAAATTTTTGAACAAAAATTTCCAATAAAAAAACTAAAGATATAATATCCTTAATTGTATAAAAATGAGACCCTAGTGGGAATAAATCATATTTTATTTCCCCAATGATTGGAGCACGATATTTCTCGACAGCTTTACCCCAAGCCAAAATAGCTTCATAAATAATAAAGCAGAGAAAGGTAAAATAGGTTACATGAAACACCGTGTCTAGCATGACATTTCCGGGTATAAGCAGCGGATGAAGGAGAGCTCTTGAGAGCACAAATGGAGAAAAAAAAGTTGGTTTCTTTTTTGGGAGAACTTTTCTTTGGGAGACCAAGTGTTTCAGTCAGTAAAAAAGTGTTAACAAATTTGATGAGCAAAATGAATTAAAAAAGGGAAATTTAATTCATACAAAAATATTTTCATAACTTCAAGTTGAAATTTTTTAAAAAGTCTTATATTTCAGACGAAAAGGGGTCAAATCCATAGCATTATAAGGATTTCTGTTATTATTTTTAATTTTTACGTTTTCGAGGTACCGAAAGTATGCAACTGTATGCTTTCTAATAGATTTAGAGGTAAGTTATTATAAATGAGAATAGATAAAACCACTAAATATCCAAATGAAAATTATTTTGTTATTTAAAATTTATGAATTTTAAAATTTTCAAAATTATGTTATACTTATATTATTAATTATGTTAATACTTGTTTATTACTTCAACTGAAGTAATGAAAAATCAAATGTAAAACTTTTGACCAATAACTTTGTAACTAAAACATTTAAAAGAAGCAAGGCTTTCACGGCCGGATCTGTGTAAATAAAATGAAGGTTCCGGGTTATTATGCCGTGGTCTGATATTATTAAAAGTGACTTCCAACGTTTCGCCGGCATCTTCGGTTCATTTTATTTAAAACATTTAACCTAACCATTTGTGTAGTAATGCAAGAAAAACCAAATGAAATTATCACAATCTTTATGATATTTGTAAAGGTGACACATAGGTTAACGCAAAAATTTTTTACCCCTTTACAGTAGTTTGAAAATATTTTCAGATACTTGAGGTTCTTTTCCTTTTAAACGCACCTTTTCTCCAATTAGTAGAGAAATTAAGATATGCTCTAAACATTTAAAATGTTATGTAGGGGAAAACGGGGCAATTTGATACAGCAAAATTCAAATCCATTTTTTGAGTAGAAAAAATGACTCAGTTAAATACTTTTTTCTAAAAATATCTAAGAATGACTCAATTTTATGAAACGAATTAGAAAAAATATACGTTAAATAAAAATTTAAATATAACTTCTTTTGTAAAAATCAACTTTGTATCAATGTGCACCAGTGGGGCAGTTGGGGGGTTATTACATGGGGTACTTTGATACAGTGATCAAATGCTCAAAAATAGTAATTATCAGAAATGTTTAAAAAATAAAAAAGTACTTTTTTTATTGAGTTGTATCTGAAGCATATTTTTAAAACCTTTTTTTTCAAGCATAAAAATAATTTTCTATTAAACATTCAGAAATAAAAATAATTAAACAATATGACAAATGGTCATTTTTAATAAATATTTAATTCAGGAAATAAGATGCTAATTTTCAGAGGTGTAGTTGCTCCTGAATTATTTGAATAAAATTCAAAGGTATCTTTGTCGAAAAATATCCAGAAATTAAAAAATACGACAGTAATTTACTGGTTAGTTTTTGCCCATTTTTAGTATACTTTCTACTTTGTGACTGTTTTTTAATACAGTTATTTGTTAATTGTAAAAAGTGATAAGAACTTCTCAGATGTTTCAGAGTCCCTGATCCTATCGTTTGGTCATGTATTTATTAACTGCATTTCCTTTTATAAATGCAAGTAGTTTCTAATCTTAAACACTTAAAAAACATATAGACTCAAAAATTTACATAAATATCCTTCACTGTAGATATAACTTACTATTAATTGATTTTTTTTTAAATTGCTAGAGATATTTATCTTCCAACGCAAAATATGGGAACTTTTTATGTGTATCAATGTACTCCACATCCAAGTGTATCAATTTGCCCCATTTGTTGTACCTCCCACCCTTGGTAACAAGTATAAACTTATTTTTTTAATTTACACATCTCTGTATTCCATTTAGAATAGCTTCAAGAAGATTTTACATTTACTAAGAAATTTGCATTTGGAAAATTTTGACGAAAAAAAATTTAGTTTTCTTCACTAAAATTTTATAGACTTATTGCAGAGCTTAACGGTTTCATATGTAATGCTTAGGCATATAAAGGCAACTTTTCGTAAAAAAACAACCGAAATAACCTTGATAGTTTTTGAGATATTGAAAGTGTATTAAAGTTCCCCTTGTATCAGATTGCCCTGTTTTACCATATTTGTTCTTGGTTTCGACCCTAAATTATGATAGTTTCAAGAGAACACACAGTTTATAAATAGTTTTATTGGTTTTAATACATATTGCACGTATCCTAATTGATAGGATTAAGTACCAGCTTCCAGCCCGATGTTCGTCGATTCTCCTGATCATTAGAAGTGGATGAAACTCAATAAAAATTAGAATTATTTAATACACATACAGAGATACTTGTTCTTGTTTGTCTTGATGCCTACTGTATAAAGAAACTTTTCTTTAGATAACGATGTTTTTATGGCACTTTTCAAAAGAACATTGATCCTCCATTCGTTTTATGGACATGGGTTTGATCAGGAGGTGATGATTAATTAATTAGACGGTGAGACTTTGAGAACATATCTTAAAATTTTCTTCCATGCGGTTTCTTCTAAACAAACTAAGAAATTCACTACACAATCCTTAGAGTTCCTCTATTCACCATAATGAAAATGAAATTTCCATCAAAGAAAAACTGAAGAGTGACAATTTATGCACCTTGCTAAAAAGTTATCGTCCCATTAAGAAGTAAATATTATTTTCGATTTTCATCACTTCACACTCATAACCATGCTTATTTTTTTACTCTGAGAAAATCCCCGTTCCTTCACCGCTTCGTAAGAAACGTTTGTCCTTGATCTACCCTTACATGTCCAGGCTAAACGCAGCTGTCACTGACTGTGTTGAACAACGTGTTATCTCATTATGTATTCCATCAGAGAGTCATGGGGAACTTCTCTACGCAAAACTGACAACCGGTGTTGTAGTCAGAAATGCTTGATGGAGTTCACTTTTAAGAAGAGCTACAGATAAAGGAAAAGCGGGTTTCCTGAATTTTAGCTTGACCCGTTGCAAAGTGTGGTGAGATACTTGGCAGTGGTATTTGTATGCAGTCCCGGATACGTTCCTACTGATCAGAGTTTCTACTTTTGTACCCTGAAAACCAATTAGTCGGAGCACTTTTATGTTTGTCATTATGGAAAAGTGAACGGAATAAGCGATCCGAGTTGCCCAGGTTAAGTGGCTCACTCTTCTTTAGCAGCATGAATAATGGATATTTTCCTGATACTTAATTGGACGGTCTTGAAGAAGCAAGTTGTAAGTTATTGATATTCGTTGCAGTGCTTGGCTTGAAAGGCTTGTCTTTTGTATTCATGGAGAGACACGTTCTTGTCAAATAGTTAAACAATTAGATGTACAGTATATCCTCAGAAGCATGTTAATGGTACTTTGAATAGTTGCTATGATTCTTCTTTTAAACTTCAAACGCATACATCTTTTGATTCATTCTCTTTGATGTTATTAAGTTTGATCTATTTAAGTTTGCATTGAATTATTCATTTAATTGATTACTCATTGAATCATTTTGAAAGAATGATATTCCATCTTCATTTATGTGTCGGTTATGAGTAGTTCGTTTGAGTTTTAATTTCAAAGGAATTTCTTAGATCCTAATAGAGTATCTTCATTTATTTCCATAGTTTGATTTATTTTTAACAAAATTATTCATTTCTTACACCTCCGGTGTTTTATTTCCCATCACTTTTTACTCAGACAACTTTATTCACTCACTTCTTTTTTAAAGCTGAAAACTTTTAAAAGTATCCACTTTTTTCGAATAGTTTTCGGTTTCTAATTAATTACTTGCATTTTATTCCAAAATAAATATTTTCATTAGAATATATGCTATAACTATTCTAAAATTTCATTAACTTATTTTCTTCTTTAGATTCGGATCACATAAATAACGATTAGTTTTTTAAACTTGAAACCTTTGTAGTAAACCAAAGAGAAATACGAGTACTTTTGATCACAATAGAGGGAATATGAAATACTCCTCTGAAATAAATTTACTTTATTATCTACTGGATTGATGTCGGACCTTTTTCTTCTGGCTCTAAAATATATTTTGTTTGATATGTTACTTCTTACTTCATATTCTTAGTTGTATCTCTTATGATTTAAGATATTCCATAAGAGAGTAAATAACTAAAGAAATGGTGCGAAAAAGTATTTTATCACATCTTTTTTGATGGCAAACTTTCGTTCATTAAAAAAATATTCTCGTAATTTTTTTTACGCAATTTAAGCCATTAATTCTCTTTTGATCATTAAAATTTCCCTCGTAAGTGAGCATGCGTTTTAATGAGAAAATGCTATAAGGATATCTGTTACTTCAATTAATGGATGTGTAAAGCTCTATCCTAAAAACCAAACGATTACCGCGTGACTTGCCAACTTTGACACGTACCATGTTCTCATTAAATCTGTAACATATTTGCGCATTTCATCAGGAAAAATATCTTCCAACCGTAGATACTCTAGTTGAGATCTTTTTTCCAGGCGTATGAGAGTACTCCGACTCCGAACCTGAAAAATGTTTCACTGTTATTCAAAGGTAAAACCCAAGCTGTAATTCTAACTAAACTATATGCTAATAGTATCTAATTTGTTTCTAAAGTGCTCACCAAATGAGCATATCCAATTAAAAAAATTTAAATAAAGAATACAGAGCTTGGTACTTACTTTAGGAGTTTTGATGGCAGCTTTGGTTTCCAACTTTGTTGAATTCTTGAAATTGAGAGAAGGATGCTAAGCAGATATTTACTTCAAGCGCGGGCTCCATGCAAAGATCAGAGAAGACGAGTAAAAATTTATTAAATAAAAATAAACGAGCAGATGAGTTTGACGCTGATGAGAGACTAAAGATTGGTCCTTTGTTCATAGAATCATTTGCAAATACGGAAAAATATTCTTTGAATGGAATCAAAATTGCTATTTAATGTTAAATGAATGCAAAAATGCTAATGAAATGTAGTGAGAATGCATCTTTTCATCGCATTATAATTTTATACATTCCAGTTTTAAAATGAGCAGGTTATTGGGCATTTAAGTACTTAGATTAAAATATTAAACATACTAAAGATAAACAAGAATAAAATATTCTGAATATTTTCGGGAATCGTAAAATGAAGTCTCATCTGATGGACGAAATTCCCTAAAGTTTTGAGATTATTATTCCGAATATATTCGGAAAGCTAACTAGTATTATTCATGTTGGGTAAATACGATTCGCTCCAGTTATTTGAGTTATATATATAGTTAATATTAGTTCCAAAACTAACTTTTATTTATTTGATCGGAAGGAGGTCAACGTGAGCATATCACATCATGATATGGGTTAAAATCTGAATCCAGGTTAGTCAAACACACTTTGAGAGTCTTGAGTTCCGCTTGAGCGAAAATAAAAACATCTTTGTCTGACAAGATTTTTATGAGCTTTTCGCATACAATACATTGGATGGTGTTCGTAAACCTCCGACAGATGAACGAGACATGCTTTGAACACAATGCCAGTTTTTACAGTCCAAGTATTCATCTAATTTCGATAATACGGCAGAAGGTGCCGTTTTATTTTGAGTGAGTTGTAAAGGTAACTTTAAAATCATTTTGGTTTTAGTATTAAAACATTCAGTACAGGTAGCTAGGATATTAGTCTGTTTTTCCTAGAAAATTTTATTTTAAGAAAACTAGGTGTACTGTGTGAGCAAGCCAGTTGTTTCGAATGCATCTAATGATGTGAGAAAAAATAACATGTTAGACTGAATACGGAAAAATATATGATCCATAAAGAAAAAATAAAATGTTGATAATTTTCTTAAACGAGTATCTTTTCAGTAATTAGAAAGAACAACTCGTCTTACCTTTTATTCCGATTCTTAATTTACAATATTAACCAATTCTTAATAAGAGAGAAACACGTCCTTTCAAAACTCTTCATGCACGGAGTTGTTTAGGTTAACTTACCATTTTGTTGTTAGAACAAAAATATGATGGAAATCTTTTTATTAGTAAATTAGTAGAAAGAAGGATTACGAGTAAACTCTAAAGACAAAAATTAAAAAAACTAAATAAGATAGTACCCATCAAATTCCTAGCTTTAATAATTTTCTTTTAATAGAGTGAGAGTAATCACTTGGAAACCATTAAGCTAGACTAAAAATCCGAAATGCAATGATTAAGCAAAGCGGGATGTCATTAAAATTTTCTAAGGAATTAGTTTCAGAATTTTTAGCTTTCCATGTTTTTAAATCAAATGTACGCATATCGTGATAACTAAAAACCTAAATTCTATTATTGGATTATTAGCTTTTTAATGTTAAAGCACAACTAGATTATAATTTAGTGCATTGGAAATAAATAATGACTTAAAAATAAAAAAAGAACGCTAGAATAGAAATTTGAAATTTAAAACTGTATTCAAATCTCACTAAATAATTTTTTTTAGAAAGGGTACATTATATCTACACTTGTATAGATATTATATGGATTGTTATTTTGAATAAAAATTATTTATAAGATTTTTAATTTTTCTCTAAAATATTGCTTGAAAAATTCCATAAAAAGCTTAAACACTATGGGGGTAGATTTTCTTCTTACATTAAAATGCCCCTTCGATTCCTCTATTAAAGAAGCAGGGCCTATTAGCCTCCCTAAATTCAATTCTGATATAAATGCATTTCAAAATGCCAACCCTAAAAGTAATGAATTAACTTCTCCTTTTCGCTTTACTTCAATTAGGATACCACCCAATGCCTTTAGTTTTACTTCTTGATTGCTCCCTGTTCAACTTAGGGTTTACAATCGTACTGTTATACAACGAAACCAATAAGGATGGGTATGAATAAGTTAATTGACTTATTCTACATGTTCAATTTATTGTTTCCATGCTTTGTTATTATAATATGTTGATTTTCTATTAGTTACCTTCACCAAAACACTTGCGCTACCACCACTAGAGAGAGAGAACATTACTCACCTTTGCTATACAACCAACTCATCACATTTCTGATCTACGACTTTAACAAATTATTCCCAAACTAAATAGAGGTCTTTAAGATGGAATAGTAGAAAAAAAAGTAGAATAAAGCGGAAATTTTTTTTTTCAGACAATTTACCAGCCTTAATGTACGCTTGGCATATGTGTGTAATTTCAGCTAATGAATGTTCTCTGGTTTTTTAGATAGTTTTCTACAATGTTTAAAACATTACACGAACATCAAGGTCCCTTTGAAATGTATTTCATTTAAACGCCTGTCCGAAACGAACTCAATTTCATTTTCAGTGCCTTTGTAATCGGCAGTACAGGTACTATCTCGATATAAAGGCCAATTTAGGAGTTAGCAATCAGTTACGAAGACGACACCCTAATCATCTAGTAGAAAGGGTGTAGGTATAACTATGTGAACTCGTGGTTCTGTAATATTTGAGAACCACCCTAGAAGACCTCCATTTGAGTTTGAGAACTCTAGAGTGAGTATTGAGGGGGACGTACCTTTGAGGCTAGGCTTCTTGTTGGAGCCCTTCTTGGCGGGGGGTGCCGGCAGCGCCTGGTGTCGCAGGTGCTTGGGGCAGACATTGTTCTTGGACTTGGGGGCGGGCTGCGGGGGGAGGTTCCGGGGGAAGCCCATCATAGGGAAGGAGGTGAGGATGAGGGCGGCCCCTACGATGAACACGCCCAACCACCAGGCACCGATCCATTGGGGGTCGTCGGCTGTGATACCGGGATTGGCTGTAACGGAAGATGGCAAACATTGAGAACTTAACCTCTACTACCACGGGTAACTGACTGACATTTTCAAAGAAAAACAATAAGCATTTTGTATATTAACTTCCCAAAAATAAGCGCTTTTGGAGGGACAGAAAGCAATTATTCGAAGCATAGCATTCAACAAGCTTTTTCGACATAACTGCTTGAACAGACTGTTTTCATAACGCTTAAGACATTGCGTCAATATTTTGCAACCTGAATCTTTGCTTGTCTCAGAGGGGAGACACCAGACAAATAGACCGGATTAGAAATTTTCTCAAACTGATGAAAATTAAATGTTCGTCTCTTAAAGTATTCAACTTCTCCGACCTTTTCGAATTCCAAGATGTCAACATCCTGAGAGAAAAACGGATGTCTGTTTCCATGGAAGCGCCCCCTTAAGCTTTGAAACGACCTTAGGCCACTGATTACTTTTAGCTGCCTAGGATTTGAGCTGATAGGGAAAGTCCCTTGACGAGACAAAAGAGCCAAGGAGAAAGCATTTGTCTGGTCTCAGTTTTGGTCAGGATGATTGCAGGGATTGGAAACCAAGTATAATTTTTACGATGAACATTTCAGAATTATTTTTTCTAGCTCTTTTAACTTGCATACTAAAGTGCATAAATAATTGTTCCTTATTCATTTTTCTAAAATTTAACTTCATACAATGGAGTGTGTGAATGTTTTTGAAGGGTAAAAAACATTCTTTGGTACAAAGGTAGCATTAAAATCGCGGTAACAAAACTAAAAGGATTACGCAGTGTAGTGAGGCCACCCCTCCCCTTTAAAAGAAATTTTAAGAAACTGAATGTGAGAGACCAACTCTACCGAGCGAAACACATAAGAGGAAGTCGCCAAAAGAGCAGAAATGGGCCAAGTCAGGAAACCGGTTTTTTTCTCCAATACTTTTCTCCTTTTATTACTTTCCTAACGGAGGTTTTGATCTCTTCACTTTTATTTTCACTGGGATAGAATTGAAATTCCTAGTTAATTTCTTGAACACTTTAAATAATGTTTTTAATTCGGAAATTCAATCCTAAACTTAAAATTGTATATTGCGTGTTTTAAAACTTTGGTTTAAATACGGGGGAGCTTGCATTTTTTAAAACTTTTTTAATGACTTCTTTAATTAGTTTTAAAATTTTCGCCATTCAATATGGCAGTATTTTTTTGAAGATTTTCATTTAACATAACAATTAAAAAGATCATTGAATATATCTATTAATAATAAAAACAGTTTCCCCCAAAATAAATTTAGAATAGAAGCACTTTATGAAACAAAGTTCTTGTTTTTTAAATTTCCATACGTAGTCAATGTTACCTAGTTTTTACCAATTTTTAATTGTTTCAATAAAAATAAATGCATTAAAATTTTGTGTTAAAGACAAATCTAAATTTGCGGTATAATTTTAAACTACTTCTATAATTTTTATCAAAACATTCATTCATACTTGAAAAAATATTGTTATGAACTTAATTAAATAGATGAAATATATGATTTCTGAAATCAATTTAAATTTAAAATACCCATTTTTTATGTCTGGCTTTGTAGATTTTTTTAGAATACTGGATATAATAGACTTCACATCAGAAACTCCACATCGTGTGAAGTTTCCATGAACTCACCCCCATATTGCGTTTCAGAACAAAACATAAAAAATAACTAAAGCCTACTCGGCAGAAGCTGTGAAGAACTCCTTCGAGAATAAACCGTTTATGACTAACTACCTTCAACCAGTGACAGATCGTAAATATTCACTCTCAGCGTAATTCATAAGGATTTATTCTTACCTTAACGGATAAAAAAGAAGCCTTCCATTTTCGATACATTCATGGTACTGGTTTTGAAAGTGCATTAATAGTTAGTTTTCTAGTATACGAGTGAATAACCTCGTAAATGTTATTTTTGGTTTTGAGACTAGACGAGTTTATAATAAGTTTATTTTCTCGAAGGCCAGTAAATTATTTACGTTCACAGACGTTTTTATCATGCTCCCTTACTCCAGCCTAACATTTTTAACTTTTCGTTTTTAGGTACATAGTAGGAGCTGTGAAATGTCAAATCATGTTTGACAATGCTACAATATACGTGTTCTCTATAAGTTTAATTAAATTCAAAGGAAATAGAAAGAACAACTCCTTCGCTAGTTTATTTTAGTTTTCATTTCCCATGGTTCGTATTATATATTAAGGGAATATTAAAATTTCATAATGAGTATGCGAGGGACAATTTGAACACTCTAAAATTGCATTGTAAAAAACCGTGTTAAAACATTTTTAGTTAATCGTAACAAATTATGACATATTTCAAGTGAGTTCAAGTGTGTCATTCATTTCATGTAAAAGTCATCCCATTCAATTTTAATGGAAAAAATGTTTGCAATAAATATTTAAGTGGTATCTACTAAATATGTTTATAGAATTTTTTTGGTATTTTTATTTTGTGAGGATATATCTGAAAATCGAGGAAAGCTAAAATTTCTAAATGTTGGTTTGTTCATATCCTGTATTATTTTAGCACATTTCCTGTGTCAACGAAGGATAATCTCCTTCCATGAGGAATTAGAGAAGTCAAGATAAATTAAGATAAGTTTATAAGATCAAGAGGGTTTAAGATAAATTTCCTTGATGCTTAGAACTTATAGCATTCATGAATTAAGTGTATTCTCTCTCTTTTTTGTGCTAACCCTCCACTAAAAATTAAGTGTTTTTTCAAAATTGACTGACATCTGTGAAAATACACTGATTTATGCATTTTCATTGCATTGTATGCAACATATAGCTATTTCTGCAAGAAAATGTCTAAATAAGATGTTAATATCTTTCGAAGTCTATTTATTATTAACTCAACAAGTCAGTGACAGCCGCTCAAATTCAATTCTCAGGAATATGGCTTCCCAAAGGCATTATCTTCGCGTTTTTTTTACTGTGGGTTCACCCCATAAGATTCTACCATAGAGGGATTCGTGGGAGTTCCCTAAAACCTCTCCGAGGACTTATTATAAGCTGTGTAACGCCAGATAAAGAAATGATGAGTTTACAAAGTTGAGGAGCGCGACCTTGTCATTGAACGGGAGACGCGTGAATCAGTTGTTGAGTGACAATGCAAAGTCAGATGTGTTGCGACAGTTAGGTGTCAAAGAACTTTTGATGGAACTTATTTGAAAGGAAGTGATGATATTGAGGAAGTAAATCGGACATGGTTGATATGTTGAATCCGTTTAAACACAAATCTTTGTGTTTTCCTATCGGTTACAATGTATAGAATTGAAGGTTTGATGACTGCCTTCATAGTAAAGAACTATGTATGTGTAGCGTTATTGATTTGATATAGGTAAAATGGGATCAGTAAGTTCAAAGAAGGAAATATTTAGGACCATATTTTTCAACAAAATTATAAAAAATACATAAATGGGTGAGAATACAAGGGATGCAAGTGACAATGCGTAATGATTTACTATGCGTGGTGGGTGGATAAAATTGTTAATATACCTTAAAGATTTGACTTTAAAAATTATTTATAAACTATAAAGTTTTTTAGTCAACAGTATAGACGATACTGAAAGCACTGCTTTTCTCCACTTCTCATCGAAGCGAAAGAAAAACGATGGAGTGAGAAATTGATAAAGTTTAAAAAATAATTTTAAAAAAGTAAATTGAAAGTTAGGATCTATACCTTTTTACAGTGTTTCAAATGCGTCAAATATCATGAAGGCCAAAGCAAAATTTATGTCCACTTTTTCTCATAATTTGCGACTAAGCGAAACTGATTGCTTTCAAACTATGATAGTTTTCAATGTAGGGTTGCTCAGAGAAATTGTAAAAATGCTGTTTGACGGGTGGCCTTCATGTTGACTGCTTTTATTAAGCCCTTAATATGTCTACAAAAAAATTACAACCAAGCAGTGGAAAAATTGCAAAAAATACCTCATACTGTTTACCAATTGTGTGTGATGAAGTTATCAAATTGCTTAGGTGATAATTATGGAAATCATCTTTATGATGATGACTTTTAACTAATCACCGTATGTTACTAATTAACACTTAATTTAAAACCCACTGCAAAATGTTGTAGATGTCCTATTTGATGTACGTCATAGAAATAAAAACGTTTCATTAGTCAGCGTTTTGTACAATATGTGATTTAAACTACTGGTTAATGCTGTCATATACTGTCAAACCAAAGATACGAAAAGGGTCACGTGATTTTGACAGGCGATGGAATTATTTCGGAGGGAAGTAAGGAAGAAATTGATGGGCAGTTGATTGAAAGCGGAGAAGACATTTGCTTGCCTACTGGAAGCCGCTTTGAATTTTAC
The DNA here is from genome assembly GCA_024610705.1 of Tetragnatha versicolor. NCBI lineage: Eukaryota > Metazoa > Arthropoda > Arachnida > Araneae > Tetragnathidae > Tetragnatha > Tetragnatha versicolor. The sequence continues at coordinate 50,643,274 of JANDEH010000010.1, read as the reverse complement.
TTTTCAGCTTTTTTGGAAGCTAAAATGAGTTCGCTCGTTTACGAATCTTGTTACATTTTTGACACTATTTATGATTTTTCCCGTCTTAGATCGAAATTGAACGGAATGTTTTACCGTTTGGTGAAGTCCACTGGTTTATCTCCAGCTTTTATAAGTTGAAGTTTTAATATTTTAATAAAACCCTTATAAAAATAACGAAGTGTATATTTGGACGGCCAAAACGGCCAGTGGCGCATGCGCTGTAGGTCTCGTGATTACGTAGCAGTCTCGGCGCTTAGTGATGGAACCAATGGAACGCCGAGCCGTGGAAATTAGAGTAGAGTTTAGTTGAAAAATGGCCGTCCAAATATACAGTGCCTTATAATAATCGCCTTGTCACAATTTTACCCCCCATATTATAAATGCCATGAAATACATAAGGCGCAAGTTCAGACTTGCGTATGCGCCAAGTTTTTAGCGTTAGAGATGACTAATATGGTAACCCTAACTCATGCTAAAAGAGTCATTTGGCTTCTAAATGTGCCGCTAAACAGCCAAAATTCGCCAAGAATACGCAACTCTGAACTTGCGCCATACATAATCCCGACCCAAAAGGTCGTGGCTAGTCAAGACCCTCTATATACATGGCCACCCAACTCCGGACGATGACGTCAAACGTGAGTGAAAATTGCCATGTTAAGTCTATGGAGTGACGTCAAAGATGAGTGAAAGTTATGACGTTGCACGGCCGAGTTGGGAGGCCTTTATATAGAGGGTCTTGGGCTAGTTCACAGGAGCGGTCATAAAGTTTTTTTTATTTTGGTTTTTATGATCTCACTTTTTAGATCATAAAAATACAATATGATTTTTCATGATCGTGATCATGAATTTTATGATTTTTCATTCGTCCCCATACCACCGCTCTTGTGAACTAGCCACGTCCAAGCCTGGACAGAGAGAAAAATACTGTTACTACTTTAGATTTTTTTAATTTTTTAAGTCTTGAAATCGTTTGAATTTTGAATGAATGAATTTTAATTTAATTAAACAGTTATACTATAAAAAATCAAATTTCCTTCTTAAGATTTTTGTTCCTCTTATTTTTAATGGCTTCAAGTTTTCACGGTAAATCCTTCGATAGTACTTCAAAACAAATTTTACAGAATGTGATATCATTTTTTTTATCATTTATTATATCTTCTATGATGCAAGAAAATTTGCAAAAAAAAATTCATAGATGCCTGTTTTTTTTATTTAGTTTTTGTTATATGTGTTTGAAGATAATGTTGAAAGTGTAAAATAGTATAATAAATAAGTTAGTTTGTTCCAAATGACCAATTATTTGTTTCCTTAAATTTATTACTGTGTTGTAAACCTACCCTTAAACAACTCTAATTAGAAGTGTGAGGGAGATATATCCCCATATCCCCTCTTTGACGAAGCCTTTACGATTGACCTCGTGATTAATAGTGTCGAAAATGTAACAAGGTTCGTAAGCGCACGAACTCATCTTAGTCACATCTGCTTCCAAAAAAGCTAGAAAGTAAAATACACACAAAGCGGCTTCCAGTAAGCAAGCAAATGTCTTCTCCGCTTTCAATCAACTGCCCATCAATTTCTTCCTTACTTCCCTCCAAAATAATTCCATCGCCTGTCAAAATCACGTGAACCTTTTAGTATCTTTGGTTCGACAGTAAATATTTATTAAATGACGCCATTTTAACTAAGAATAGGGTCTGAATATTTTAGCATGAGTTGTAATACACTGTTAAGTAATGCTCCCGTTTTATACTCTTGTATCCAGTACAAAGCAATCAGATAGTATCTTATTTTTAAGAAAATATAAAAGAAAAATGTTATTTGGTGCAAATAAATTGTTTTGATGTTTTGCAACACAGATAAGAAAAACAGCCAGAGGGGGAGAATTCTTACCCAACAAAAAACATAGATTAATGATTCCTAATAACTACCCGGCGATTTATCCTTTTAGACACATTGCTCTTTTATTAATGTTTGGAGTATTTTAAACTTGCCGCACGGCAGTGCCTCTGCAATGAGTAAGTCTCTCGCGACCTAATAGTTATTTTATGAAGAATAAATAATTGAGCAAGTTTGTGGGTTTCGTATATTAGGAGAACAGTAATCCCATTGATTAATGTTGTACTAATAAAGAGAAATTAATGACTTGTAGTCAAAAGACGTACTTTATAAATTATATTAGCCAGTCCCTAACTTTTCTATCCCTTTTTAAGTAAAGTTGCTCTTTAAGGCAATTTATTTTTTTATAGGTATACGAACTAATTCTTCAATATTAGGTTCACTCTCATTTTGATTGAAAACAACATTCATGATTTTTTTTACATTTTTCAAAACTTGAAAAGTATTAAAATTACACTTACCAAATGGAAAATTCACATATATGCTTGTACAGAAAGATCCCAGTAGAAATCCAAAAACGGGACCAAAAATACGAACTCCTATTGTTATACCTAGAAGAGAAATTTATAAAGTAAGTTCCAGTGCTTCACATCAGTAAATTACATATTCACAGACAGTGTTAATGACCTTGTTGAGAACGCAATAAAAAGTCACCCAACCTGCATAGTTCGAGAACGAGATTTAATTTTTATTTAATTTTCAACTTAACACATTAATGGGTGAACCGATAATCACTGTCTGAAGGTGAAAGTTCTGGAATTCGGGACGACTTAACGTCATTCAAGGCCCAACGAAAGTTAAGGGAAATTATCTCTAACACCTGTGTTCTGGGCTTCAATCGTCAGACACTCTTTTCCCTGTTAACATATTGGATGTTTCGTAAATTAACACCGGAAAGGTGGCCAATTAAAAAGTCTACAACCAGTATTTGTATCAGATTAATTTAATTATTTAAGATCTAATTGACTGATTACTTAAAAAAAGGTTAAGCAGTTCAGTAATTATTATTATTCAGTGAATAATCATAATGCTTTAGGAATCAATGTTTCTAGCTATATTTCATAAAGTGTAATTCTGGTTTTTATATGAATTAATCTTCTTTTAAAAAAAGCTACTAATAATGTTAAAAATGAAAACAAGCTAAAAAAAAAGTGTAACCAGAGAGAACAAAGCCTCTTAATAGTCCTAATCTGACCGAATTTCATTTATTATACTTGAAGATTTATATTGCATTGGGTTATCGACGAGAATAATTGAATCGTCAGTTTGAAGAAGGGAATAAGTCCAAAAATCAAGTTTTGAGAAAATCGAAAAAAAGTAATGGAACTTTCATTGTATGGACATCGATTTCACAACTTCAAGGGGCGATAATGTGTAGGGCAAAGCTTGGAGATTGTTTTGAGCACAAAAAGTCAATTTGTCATTTTTTGGACTTATTCCCTTCTTCAAACTGACGATTCAATTAAAATAAAACATTTCAAAAGATTACGAAATGTTAATATCTTGTATCAAACTTTGATAAAAAAATTTATTGTAAATTCTAAAGAAATCAGAATTTATCAACATTTGTATGAGGTACAAGACTCAAGACTTCACGACCTAGAATAGTTAAAAAATAAGTTTCAAAAGGTACTAGTCTAAAGCCTAGCACGCTATTAGTTGATCAATACACTTTGTTACTATATAAACATAAAATGCATCTACTCTTTTCAGATAAAAGCATACTTATCATTGGTAATGTTCGGTAAAGCGAACATTTAGAGTCAATTATAGTAGAAATTCTCAAAAGTATTAAATTTCGTAATTAAGTATTACCCAATGGTAATATTTATATTTCATATTAATAAAACAATAAGTGTAAAAATAAGCTTGCTTGAATAAGTAACAAAGGAAAAGGTCAACCCTTATAAAAATTTTAACATATCATACTATTTCAATACACGGTTTCTTATCTGACACATGATGGTTTTGCTGGTACCCGTAAACAGGAAAAATATGTCCATTCATTAGTTTTTAATGACCCATACTGTAGGTAGCATCGGAAACGCGGAACCGAGGATTTCATCTAATGTTTTCCAAAAAACTTCAAGATAATAGAGGTTTTTAAATGAATGATAATTTAGTAAGTTTTAATGATATTGTTTTATTAAATAATAAACAAGAGAAAATATTTTACTGTTAAATTGGTTAAGGTTCATTTTCTTATGCACTCCTGTATTTATGTTACTTAAGCCAATGTCTTAAAAATGTTAACAAATTAACATAGTTACAGGAAAGTAATTTTTAAACTAAGTACATTCTGTATGTAGCTTTATGTTGTATCGTTATTTAATTTGAAAATATTAGTTTAATTCTGAATCACTGAAGATTAGATCAGAGATTATAGTAAAGAAATCGACTAGAATGTGTGTTGAATTTTATCACGAGGAAATAAATACATATGTTGTTATAAACACCCTTGAATACACATTTACTTCATTTGTTTGAGGTCAGTTTAAAGTAAGATAAAAAACAAAAAGTTGTTGAGATACTGACACTCAAAGTTACTTTTCTGTTATGAAATCGATGAAATATTGAAAAAGATATTCCCAATGCTTTCTTCTCAACCCGCTCTTAATCGTTTACATTTAGTATACAAATTTGGAAAAAAGACTCAAAAGAAGAGTATGACACAGATGCTATTGAAGAAAAGAAGGGACATGACATAATTCCCTTCTGAATATGCTGTTTGCTAATGATGGCTCTGAATTTGCTCAGCTGTTTTCGCATTATTCCACTTTTTCTTTCTCTCTTTTTATGAAAGTCACGAGCCAGAGAAATAAACCAGAAAAGGGGATGGCTCAAATTTCTCGAAGAGCCCTGCTTGAATAGGAACACCGAAGTGAAATATAGCTCTTGCTGCTGCTTATTTAGAAAGGGAGGAAATGATACTGCAATGGATTAAAAAAATAGGATAGAACTCATATCGAGGAATAAGTTCCTATTCAACTGACTCGGGTGCTTTTTGTAATTGTAAGGAGGGAATTTAACGTACATGAAAAGAAGATATACATAATAACTAATTTTGTTTACAATAAAAAGAGCGGTAGTGGTAAACCAAATAAATAATCAATTCGAATTCATAAGAAAGTTTGTTTAAGTTGACATAAATTTAAATTTGAGGGTGTTACAAAATCAGGCTCATTTTAATGGGAGTGAAGGCCATGTGTCGATTGGATTGTATGATTAATGTTCATGTGAATAGATACATTTTTATTGCAGAAAAAAACTTAATACTCACCTTCCAACATAATTAGTTATTTGCTTAATTTAAATAATTTTTCTCGTGTAAAAGCACCTCAATAAAAGATAGATAAATTTTTAACGCATATAAGAATATAATTAAAAACTAAATACAAGGAGAAACTTTACTTCCTCAATATGTGAGTTTTTCTACCTTTATATAATCATGCTCAAGAAATAAAAAAAGTCTTTTATGCAATTACAAAAGGATCTACGTTAATGAGTGATGTAACAAGATTTTTCTTCAAAAGACACCTATTACCTTTTAACTTCAAATGTCATTTACACGCTTTTAATAAATAATTAATTTAACATACATTTTAAAAAACAAGGGATATTTTGAGTTTTTTTCGTACCTAATCTGAAATACGAGATTACAATTTATGTAAATTATTTCTCTCATTTGAAGGATAAAAATGCCATTTTTACTATCCTACTTATTTTAGCTTTATTTTTGCTCTCTCCCCTCAATTTCTTTTACTCTGTCGCAATGGTAACTAATTAATAGTTTGTCCTTGACCTTGCAAAATGTGCTTTGAAAAAGCCTCATCACTTGTTACTCAAATGAATGAACTGTTAGAGAAATGGTTTGAAACCTGTGTTTCGTCAAGAGATATTTAACTTTTCAATTTAAATGTGGATTTTTCTCCTAAATCTACATAATTTAAATAGTTTGTTGATTGTTGTGTTAAAGAGATGAGAAAAACTGCAACTTTAAGTTAGTTATATTTTGTAATCAAGAGAGCAGTTTAATTTATCGAATAGATAAATAATTATTTCACTAGGTGTTCAATGAAGGTTTTAAATACTAATTTAATGCTTTTATTACCTAAAAAAATTTACGTTACCTAATAAGATAATAAACATGATTCCAAAATAAAGTTATTTTCTTGCTCGTTCGTGTTTAACTAAATTTGGGATTATCAGAAAAATCTTTAGCATAGAGTTGTGTTTTACAGAGCGTCGTCTTGTTGAAAGTAGTAAAAAGCGAAACATGATGCTTCTTGTTAGGGCTCATCAGCACGGTATAGGATGGTAACGCAAGAGAGCGGAGGTAGAGCTTTTAGTCTAACCGACTATAACGGAAAAAGGGGTGACCATTGATTAGTCCTCCACTATCTGCCGGAATGAACTGCGCATTCCCTAGAACAGATTTAATTCCCGAAAGGCAAGGTATGAAAAGAAGAGTTCTTCACCAGTATCCTCTGGTTAGAGGAATGTGTGAGAAAACTCCAGCTCTCAAGCGTCTCCAACCGTGGACCGGTTTCGCCCTTGTTAGGGCTCATCAGCACGGTATAGGATGGTAACGCTTGCGTTTTTTAACCACTTTTTCCGTTATAGTCGGCTAGACTAAAAGCTCTCCCTCCGCTCTCTTGCGTTACCTTCCTATACCGTGCTGATGAGCCCTAACAAGGGCGAAACCGGTCCACGGTTGGAGACGCTTGAGAGCTGGAGTTTTCTCACACATTCCTCTAACCAGAGGTTACTGGTGAAGAACTCTTCTTTTCATGATGTATTCTTATTTTCACTCGAGAGATCTTCAAAAAGAATTTATGAAAGATCCCGTGCCCAATATAGAACAATTTTATTTGTATTACATAATTGTTATGTAAATACTACCCTCGTATTAAATACGAAGTTGCTAATTCATCCATAAGGTTTAAAATATCATTTGAAAATCTGGTATACGTAATGACATCCCCTTACCGATACTTCAGAGTCATTTAATAGAACATAATTCCAGAAATCTCGATAGTTCATAACTTTAGATGTAAATGAGTGGAAAACATAGAAATCAGTCCAAATACTAGAGAAAACATCGTTTATCTCGTAACTTAAAGTCAAAAATAACAAGATTATGACTTCTAAAAAATTCACCAATTGTGAAGAAAGCATGTTCTTAACGTATAGCCCTTACGTTTTAAACATTCCCACACCATTCACCACCAACCACCAGAGTTACGAAATAATTTTTTACTATAAATACCATCTGATAAAGTCTTACGAAAAAACAACCTGCACTATTCTGTGCCTGGCAACTAATTGGGCAACATTAGCCCGTTGTTCCCATGACATCAAGCTTAGCTTCATCAAAGGATAAATTGGTTCTTATCTATGTCCGAATGGGGTCACCGTTGATGGAGAGAATCCACCGAGTGTCCAGAGCAGCCAAAGGTCGAAATTTGGAAGGGGCTTCTGAGAATAATCGCAGTAAACATCAACAACAACTAGGGTTGATGCATCATTTATGGGCACTTAAAATAACTTATGTGTTCGTTTGAAACTTTGTTTGATGACAGTAGGTATCTTTCTGCTTTTTATCTAAAAAATTTCACAGTTAACAAAGTTGTTAGTAATCTGAAGAAAAATATAAAAAATATGAGTTGGGATGAAATGGGTTCTTTGATAAATGAAAGTTCCTCCATTTTTAATTAACTTTCATATATTCTTTAGTTATTATTACACTCAGTTCAATGGTTTAGTTTTTAAAGTATTTTTTCCATAACACTATGTCAACACTTTACTAAAGCAAAGTTATAAACAGTTATCTCCCTTACTCGTCCTCCCACTGTTATTATCTCTATCCTTAGGTCACTTCCACTCTCTCCTCCTATTTTTTCCCTGTTCTCATCTTGTCCGCATCCTATTTCTTTTATCTTCGTGCCTCTCATCCTTTATTTCCCTTCCTATCGTAATCCCTATTGACTCTCTTATTTTTTAATTGGGTCGCCTTTTTCTCTCTCATCCTATTTCTCACTTTCTCTTTCTTTCATCTTATCTTTTTTCTTTTCATCTCTCTTATCCTGTCTATCAGGCCTCTTTCAAATCTCAATCCTCTCAAATTTTTTTTCCTTCTCGCTTCCTCATCCTTCCCCTTTTTCATCTTATCACTTTCTTGCACCCTCTCTCTCTTATATATTATCTTCGTCTCTCTCATCCTATTCATTTTCCTCTGTCCCATTTTAACTCCAAAGAGTTCGCTTTTTTATCAGCCTATTCCTTTCTTTTTCTTATCCCTTTCTCTGTTTCATTCTATCTCAATCCTCTTTCACATTCTATCCATCTTCGTTCTTTCCATATTACTCTCTATTGGTCTGCTTTTTTTAGAATTCTCTCATCCTATTTATCTTTCTTGCGTTCTCCTCCCATCCAATTCTATCTTAATCTTATTCTATCTCTCTCTCCGTGCTAAAGATGCGCTTCCACTTTTCCCGATCTGTCGTGGTACTACAATCCAACAATACTATTGCACTGTAAAAAAAACTGTAGAAAAACAGAAATTTCAATAACAGTGACTTTATGTTTACAGAGATATTCTGTCATGTAACATTCCCACCGCACTTCTATTTATTTTATGTAAAATAACAGCTTTTACCTAGTTTTTTAGCTTATCTGTACTTAAACAGAAACTTACTGCATTGAAAACCAATACAGCTATTGGCAACGTTATACTGAATCTTCTTTGGTTCAGTGGTAGCGTGCGTGCTTAGCATGCGGTAGGTCGCGGGTTCTATCCCCGGATATCAATTAATTAAAATTAAAAAAACTCTACTAAAATAAGTGCATGCGCACAAGCAGAAAATTACTGAGAGGCAACAGAAAAATCTGTAGCCCACTTGACAGAAAGTTCCTTTTTACAGCATTTACCGGTAGGTTACAGCTTTTTTCTGTTTACAGGATTTTTCAACCTACAGATTTTTTCTGGCAACTTTTGCTGCCAGAAATTTTCTGTTTTTTTGCAGGATTATTTTTTACAGTGTGGACGAATCCTAGTGAGACATCTGGTCTGATGATGGGTGGGTCGTTTGTCTCACCTGATTGCCGCACCGCAACAAATTCGGATAATAGAAAACGGCCCCTAATAAACCATGGAGTGGCGAATATCATGTATTTTCATATCGATACCATAGGCGCTTTAGACGAGTTACGTTTTATACTTAGAAGATTCTCCTCTAGGAGGATTAAGAAAGGTTTCCCCTGATCCGCGGTGGGATGAATACCAAGTATGTCCAGCAGTCTAATATCACAGGAACATTGAAGTTACGGATCATAATTAGGGGGTTTTCCACAAATCTGGATCTGTTACGTTATGGAAATCCAGCGAGACCAATTGGGCAATTTTAAGTGAGGCAAATCAAAAGATCATCATTGTCTCTGTGATTTGTTTCACTGTATTGTTGTGCAGCCACATATCTGGATAAGTGGAAACGGACCCTAAGGGAAGGAAGATTAGGAAGGAAGAACTTACCAAAATAGAGCGGTGATTCCCTTGTGGCTACGTTATCGTCGATGTAGGGGATTCCCAGGGTGTAGACGGCAGTGGCTCCAATGCCGATGAAGAGTAAACTGACGAAGAAGACGGAGAGCACGGCATGTCGCACGCGGTTCTGGTAGGCGGTATTGTCCGGGGAGTCACATCGGGAGGCGATGCGGCCTTTGTAGGGGGCAGCAGGGATCTCCCCCAGAGATCCATTTGCATAGCTCTCTATGTCCGGTGCCTCATAGCACAACCTAGCATTCAGCTCCCTCATCTTGAAGGTGGACGCATTGGTCAGTTCAGCCGGCTCTTCCCCACTACCGAACAGAAAATGAGGGGTGGCGCAAAGGATGGACGCCGCAGCGAATACCAGCATACCGCAAGCGATCCACTTTGGCCGATGCCCCTGCCCCCCGTAATAGGTCAGCAGCAAGGCACCCCCTATCTGCCCTATCTCGGTGGCCGACATGATTATGCCCGTGGTCTTGCTCTGTATCTGGAATAGCTTCTCGATGGTGGTCAGTACGCTCACGAAATAGGTGTAGTACATGCCCTGGAGCACGCTGGTCAGGCAGAAGACGACGAGGAAAGCCTTCTTGTTGGCGAAGGGCTGCAGCCATTGTGGGCGGAAAGACCAGATGCCGCAGTCGCCCACCGCTTGGTACTTCTGGGTGGGTTCTACGTGGCCATTGGTGGCCGTTCGTGGTCGGCCGTTGCTGTGCAATCCGTTGGTGTCTGGCTCGTCAGGGCTCTTGGCGGCCAAGGGGGTTCGCACATCGTCGCTGGCGTCCGCTGCTTCCGTGCCGTTGGACACGCCTGACTCGACCATGGTGTTGATGAGAGGTCTCTGCAACAAAAGTTCACACAGTTATAACCTCCACCCTTGAGAAGATTGATCAATGTTAGCTACACAGAGGAAAGATGTATGCCATGTACCAATGAAGGGAGAATTCAATGTTGCTTGAGAAAATATTTACAAAGAAGTAAAGAAGGAAAATGGTTATTAAACCTAATTAATCTTCTCCAGCAATTAGCATAAGACACCAATTAATGGTTACACATTGAGATGTGATAACAATGTGCCTCCAACATCTTTATATTAATTCCTACAGGAAATTTCTCATCTTACGAAAATCTGATTTAAAAGGCAAAATTTAAAAATTTTGTTAAATTTAAATTTTTCTTATCATATAAATGGATCTACATATTATTTAATCAATAAAAAGAGCGAATAAAATTGTACATTCTGCAGAAAAATCACATTTGGAAAATTGTATTTTATAAAGATGGTTGTGCCTATACAAAGCAGAAATAAACAACGGAAAAGCTTTTATAAAAAAATTTTTTAGACATGAACTAGACCAAGTGTTTAGGAAATCTCTAATTAGTGCACTCCTATAATAGTACCAATCTGAATTTTAGAAAATTATGAATTAAGTTGAATTGCTTCTGATCATTTCTCTTAGTTTTTTTGAGAGAAGGTGAAACAGTAATTTATATTTTTTTAAAAGTAAAATTTCAGCTAACTTAAAGGCTTATTAATTTTTATTCCTTTGGGATCTTCCATGATATTTCACATAAAAATGTAGGTGCTAAAATGAATTAGAATTTTTAAATAAAATTGAAAATAAATTTTTTTAGTTTTGCAGTAGCAAATTTAATACATTAGTGCACACCAACAGATTTCATTACAAACCAATCAAAGTTAATGAAAAAAGGACACAGAATTAGAAATAAATATAAATATGCTCTTATTGCTTTAGTTTAAAACTTTTATAAAAAAGTATATTTTTATTCATTTAATTATCTTGAGTAAGTATTAAAAACTATTGGAGTGAGTTAAAGCACATAATTTTTATGACATAAGAAGTTATATCGTTTTATCCAAAGTATAATAATAATTAGCAAATTAAATAAGAATATTAATAAATAACAAAGTAAATAAGATAGAAAGTAATAGAAATTCATTTCCGAGTATTCGGATAGAATAGAAAATGTATCCAAATCTAGACAAACACTAATAAAATTAAGCACATGCAGATATATATTTCCAATACTAAAATTGTTTTTATATAAAACAAACACAGACAGAATAATAAGAAAGATAAATTACAAGAAGAATTAGATAGTTTCAGTTTAAAACATGAATAATAACAAAGATAAAATACACAGAAAGATAATTGAAAAACGATATTACCGTTTCTTTTCGAAACTAATAGAAATTTTCCAAATCTAACCTTATAATACGAAAATATAAATTTTCATTATCAATATTTTTATTATAGTTTAGCAGTTTTAATGCACTTAGTAAAAACTATCCAACCAAGTATATCACATTTAAAGACAGACCAGATCTCATAATATATTTACATTGAAACAAGAGTATCTGTTGAGATCGGTCGGACGATTCGGAAGCATAAGAATTTCATCCCAGGAGTCCAAAGTTTTATATTTTTTGATAGACATTTTTTATCACCCTTTAAGCACACTTAAATAGACAAATTATCAAATCTTTATCAAAATAAGCCATCCTTCATCAACATAAGAACAGAAATCTTTCTGTAAATCAGAACGCAATCATAAACATAAAAAAAGAAATTATCATACGCTCATTCCTCCACCATGAACTGGACAATGTCCGCAAGGAAGGAGCTTGCACTTCACCCAGCATTCTATCATGTTGACCCTCAAAGGACGAGAACCAGAATAGGAGAAGGAGGTCTGACTCTAAGGCTTGACAGTTACCCTCACCAGGAAAAGTAACACGGTAACCTTTCCTTTCAGTGCCGAATTGTTATATATTCGATCCTGAACCCGATACGAGATAAGCGAAGTGGGACGCTGACAGAAATGTAAAGATATTAGAGCTTTTTTGAAAAGAAAAATTGTGTACAAATAAAGATAGCAATCTTAGTTTTAGGAAAGAAAGCGTCCCAATTTCTTCCGGTCCTAAACTAGTGATGGATTAGGATTTTTCCGCTTTTTGTGAACTCTGAGAAGGAACATGAACTTTCAATTCAAGGATGAGTTCCAGATATGAATGTTTGAATTGATAAGGTTAAATGTTACTTACCATCATAGAGGCCTTTGCAACAGACTGAAAAATGTGGATCATATTTATTTTTGATGTACTCAGGAGGTAAGTTTCAAAGGTAAGTCCGATAATGAATGTTCTACTAGATACTTCTAAGCCGCAATAACCTAAATTCAAGTTATTTTGGTTTATCGTTCAATTGCAAAGTTTTCTAATTTACAGCAAAATATCAGTTTTATACTACTAATAAAAAAGACACTAAATAATAGTTTTAAAAATACGGTATTTTTTTAACAGTAAATTATTTTGATTAAATTTTTCCTTAATGTTATATACTAAACAGTCCATCTACCACCAGTTAGTTTTCCATCCACCACCATCACTGTTTTAGAACCTTTTTATCCCTTTTTCGTTTTTTGAAATTTTTCATGCTAGTTAATCAGGTATGAAATATTACGTATGAGATATAAAATGAAGAAAAAAAGGGCATTAAATAAATAATGACTGAATGGGATCATTATCGAAGTTGTATTTTTATGAACTAATTTTAGTTTCATCAATGAAATGCCAAAAAACTTAATTAAGTAACATAATAGCAAATAAAGTAGCTTCAAACCATTCAAAAACAAGAGTAATTAATTTTAAAGGGGTGATAATAAAAAAATCCCTTTAATGTAAAAACGAGCTACACATCTAATTAAACATTTACGCATCGAAATCTTAGAAAAATATTTACTATATATTTTCGGACCTTATTCAGAAGCGGAGGAATATCCTGCTCAAATAAGTATACTTATAACCATAACAAATAAAAGAAATGAAGATTTTTATTAGAGAATTAGAATCCATAAGTGTATATGAGTTCTCATGGGAGAATGTGTGATTCAATATTTAAAATAAAATAGAACACAGGAGAGTTTGGAATACTGGATGTATCCTCCATACATCCATTTGTAAACACTACACCGGCAATCGAGTATTAGGGAAATCCAGAATTCAAGAAATCCAGAATTCAATCAGAAAACTAAAGAAATCCAAACTGAAATCATAAATTCAAACGAGTTAAAATTATATTCAATCTTGATTTCCAACTTTTGGTAGAAGTTTAAAGTCAAAGTCACAAAAAGGATTAGAGACGAAAAAGTATTAAAAAAGAAGTAAGTCCAAACAGAGGGGAATAGAGAAGCACATCCAGAAAGAAGGAGATACCTAAAAAGCATTTACATCCTAAGATACAAAGTTGAAACATTTAACATCATACCATCAGAAACATCGCATTAGGCGCGGTAGGAAGAGCGTCCGTCTCATCCATTGGACAGCCGGAGAATGGTGTACCTCAACAAGTGTGTACTGTGCACTTAGTGTTGTAAAGTGACCAACTGACCTGATTGTCGCCGCATTTCTACCCGACATTTCAGGCGAAAATTCCAAAGACGGGTTTTACAAGAAACTTTTTCGAGATAACCTCGTATAGGAGTATGAAGGGGAGATACAAATTTCGGGGTAGACTGGTTCATCTCAGAAATCTGAGAAAAGCTCTAGTACAATCATAACAGAAAATCAGAAGGGTAGCTGGAGTTAACTGATTGTTTTTATGCTTTCACTTGATTTTATCTTACAACAGTAAACAACAAACAACAACAAGTTTTAGCTAAGAACTAGATACTTTCAGGAACCCGGATGTATCAAGTATGAAGAGTTATTAAAACTCTTCATACTAGCTTCACACATCCGTGCATACATTTAGATTCATTACCCTATGCATAGCCTTAAAAAAAGAAGAGAAGGATAAGTAACATTATCTACTCGCATTGCAGGAAAAAATTGTAGCATGAAAATATTTGTACAACATAGTGAAATCATTCCAAAATTCTTTCAAAATGAAACAAATTTTATTTACTCTAAGAACTTATTTTAAACAGAGTTCTTCAATTTTTAGTCAGAGTCCATTATTCTAAACCTTGTGTCAAAATTGGTACAAAAGATGGAAGCATAGCCCAAAATTGGCAAACTGTTCTGATGTAAAATTAGTTCAATGAATGTAGGATCTTTTATAAATCTTTTAAAAATATATATACCTAACCCTACGCCTCACTTATGTAACTACAGAAGGTCCCTACTTCCGTGATGATTAAAGTTAGGCAACCCAGCCGAGTTTGAGCAAGTTTCCAATGCCCGTGGGAACAACCTACAGGACTTTCGCAACCTTCATGTTCTAGAACCTACCTTCGGCTTTAAAGAAAAGAACCCAAAGGGGCCTCACACGGAAGTTGGGTAACTCGACTTCATAAAGACGACACAAGAAAAATGTCTTCTTCAGATACTACTATATTAAAGAGGTCATAGATTTATATCAACTCCAGAATGAAAAAAGTCTTTCTGCTTTAGAAACCAAAAATCAGATGAATATCAGAATAATCAATAACAATGCTTGGGACAATTGATCTAATAATCTCTGTAATTAACGACTAAAGTTAGTGACTCATGGTAATAAGTTTTGATATCCGTTTTAATGGCCACAGAAAATTTTAGTTGCATCTTAGTCCTTTATATAGGAGTAGAAAGTCATGGGAAAGCAACTAACATACCACCGGCAAGAGATACCCGCAATGCGATATATGGTCTACGGAACCTTCCTCGGTAATTGGTAAGAAAATAGCTTTTTCACATCAAAGAGTTAGAGGATGAAGGTTTATTTAATTTTTTTGGGGGGTTACTAATTCCCTTTATTTTACGTTAGTTGTCTATGAGTAGCTAACGTCTATCAAATTCATAATAAGTGATGCGATTGCTTTATAACTTAACGATCATTACAAAAAATGTTCATCGCCAACGCAAGCTGCGAATCCTATGGAAGGAAACGCTAAAACCTAATCTACTATACTGAGATGGAATGAAAGTTCTCTAACATTTTCTTTGAAGAAAGAGCTAGCCATTTTTGAAATGAAACATACCGATAGTTGGTGCTAAAGACATTTTGCATAACAGCTTACTGCTGTCTATTACTTATTGGAGAAATAAGTTTATCAACAAAATATTCATTATAAAGAGTAAATCAAGATTCTGTTTAGTTGAATCAAGAAAGCACATTTAATATTGACGTAGTCACCCATAACGGTATGAGGTTAAAAAGCTCATATGGGTTGGTCGTTCAATTTCCCATCGTACATTCTAAGTCACGCGATATCCAAATCTCAGTAATCAACTTCATATAATCAACTTGGGTTGGTACCCAACCCAGATATCGAACACATATACAAAAAAAAGTGTCCGTTATACATAGACAACAGTGGTTCATTTTTAAATTCCCAAGCGAATATAAACTGAACTTCGGATTATATTAGAGATCTAAATAAAAAAAAATTTCCGCAGAATATTTAAAACAACTTTTATCTGTATGACTCAGTTTTTTAAGAATCCTCATGTAGTTCCTTTAATCAGTAGAGAGGTTTCATTACGTTTTTTAACAAAATGAATAGTTGAACATGAAAGTAATGAAAAATTTAAAGTACTTTTCCCATCCCATATTACGTATGAACCGTTTCATTATCTATCAGACGTCCTACAGTTAAAAGGTTGTGCATATTTCCCAGATTCACTGATAAGCTTGAGGAATTATATAAGATTTCAATGTAAAAATAATGAACCTTTATTTTAAATAGTTTAGGACAAGACTATCTAGTTCGGCAAAGTACCTAACAAACAGTAACGCGAAAAATTAGACACCATCCTCCAAAGAATATCCAATTACGCATACTTATCCCTATACAAGGTCTTTCAAGGTAACTTTGAAGAAAATCGAGATAAAAAAATACGAGAGATACAATTAAAACACGTTTTCTTTAGTTTGTCTAAGTGCTCTAACATGATAAGGTAAAAGCAAAAGAGTTTCCATCGAATTTACCGCAAACTTCAAGCCACCATTGAAACTGAATTAATTTTTCTGTTTAAAATTTCTAACTTCTGATGATACGAAGTCTAATAATACACTTTTTAAGTACTAAACGTTGTAGATAATACGACTCAGAATAGATACTTTTAAAAATTAATAGAGAGAAAAATAAGTAATTCCATTAGTATTTTACTCATTAGTATTAGCATGAACACTTAAAGGAAATCAGTTTTTAAACTTAATTAGTGCTTTAAGATGTTAAAGAAGTCCCTGAATTAAATATTTTACTAAGATGACTTGGCAAAAGATGAGGCAAATACTTTTCAAGTGTAGTTAGTACAATTAATGATGACGGTTGTACTGGTCCTATATTATGTATATTTGAACAAAGGGTATAAGAAACACTTCCTTTAATTTTGTTACTTTTTTAGAGACTTTTGAAGAAAATGTCTTTTAAATTTATATTATCCATAAATTGAATAGGTACATGTCTAAAAAGGCTTGAGAAACAATAAGCTGTAGAATGAGCTTCGAAGTAAAGAAAATGAGAATTTTCTCATTATAAAAATGCCGTGAGTTTCGAAATACAATTCGTATATTTCATTTGAATAACTGTGTCAAAATTTTTAATCTTCGCGAAACATATTACTTATAATATGAATGCATCTTTTCCAGGCTAGCTCAATCATAACATTTAGCTCAGTTTTCTTTTTTTAAAAATAAGCATTATCATCCTTGAGGTTGGCAAATGTCTTCTAAATCTAAATTTTTCTTTTGTAGTCGTCATCACCAAAGATAATACGGTTTTACGCCGTCTTATTTGTAAGTTATATAGCCTCAAAAGTGGTGAATGAAGTAGAGTTTCACTTATCAAATTTTGAAATACTTGTTTACTTGTTACAATACTTACACTTGTTTTTTTTTAGTTTCATGCCCCTAAGTATTCAAAATCCTGTTTCTGTACTTTACTAAGATATTGAAATTGAAAAGATGACTTAAAAGTATGGAATTGGCAGGTTTTGGAAGTGGCAATAATCAATAAAGATTAACTTCATCCTTTAAGAACGTATCTCACAGCTTCAGTGTTTTTTATTCAATTTTGGCGTGAAAAATAGCAGATGGTTAGGGCACATCTTCAGGGTTAGAATTGTAGGATTTGGGATTTGTTTTGCTGGAACTTAACTATTTTTCATGCAACACCACTGATTTGAAGATACTTAAAAAGTTTTCGCTGGAGGAGAAAAGTTTTCCATCTCCAAAGATTAAAATAATTCAATGTTAAAAATCGAAAAAAATTATAGAAATTTTAAACAATATCCCTCTAAAATTTTCGATATCCTCTTCTCACAACAGACAACACCAATGGTTTGGTTTCAGTTAAATGAAAAGTTTTCAGAGCATTTTCCACTATTTGTGATTACTTTAGCGTTGCCAATAGCAAAATTAAATTCAACGATATAGTAGGCAGTGTTTTTTAAATCAATGCTCATTAAGTTTGGACCCCTTCTTCTCTTCTGCATTTTTGTTTCTAACCATGAATACACAATTAATGCACAACCAAATTTCGCACTTAAACTCCCGGTCATATTTTCGTAAGCACATTCAATTAACACTTTCATTCACAGCTAATTTGCCACTCGTGTTTCACTACTTCTCCTCCACTTCCCTTCTCGAGTAGGAAACGAAGGGAAATTACGCGTGTCGATGCGCTTCGAATTAAAAGCGAAAAGTAAAAGCATCGACGACGGATGCATAGTGGGATCGGAAGTAGGTCGCTTCTCGAAATCTAAACAATAAAGCGCTGATAAAATGTAGCGTCGGTTCAGTGACCGCTGTGGACGAGGAGCCCAGAAGGCGCGATCGATCGGATCGATGCGATCTTTTTTGCGACACACTTGGTCGGACACACTACTCACTAGGAGTCAAGTTCAAAGGGGAAGGTGCCGGCAAAGGGCAAGGAAATTGAAATACAAGAAAAAATTAAACGGCAATTACGATGAAATGGTCTTGTGTTCATTGGTTTAGAAGCTGGAAGGACTCGAAGATGAGAGTGTGTTTGGAAAATGAGAGATACCGCGTAAGATGGATGGATTTTTAGTTTCATGGAGTTCAAAAATGACTTTTTGAGCGCTTAAGTATCTCGTGATTGGTGAAAGGAAAAAATAATAACCCTCTATAGCCATATCTTACTCCTTTTGGGGCAAGGATTAAGGAGAAAATAAATCCCGCTAACCCATTTGCTTCTTAAGACAACAATTTTTCACTAGGATCATGAGTTGGAGGAGAAACTTCATACTTGTTCATCTTTCTTTACGTCACTCCTTTGCTGTAATTTTTTTTCAATTATCAAGTGGCAGATTAACTCCGTTGATATTCCTTGAACTAACCTAAAAACTTTAAATCCACTTAAAAATTTAAGTTAGGTTTTTTGTATTTTGCAAAATTATGCCATGAACTAAACGAAAAGGTAGCTAAGTTTTCAATTTAAAGAGTTTTTTAAACCAAAATTTCATACGGTATAAAAAGAAAATTTTAATCCAACAACTTTAACCATCCTACAAATTTTTCGATTTTTTCAAAATACTATTCTGTACTCTTATCTGAAGTTTCAATAAATCTAAAGCAATTTCCACATGTAATTAAAAAAAATTCATACTGCATAGCTTGTAAGTGGACGCCCAAAATAATTTAGCTATTTGTTTTTTTATCTATTTAGCATTTTGTTTCCAGCTATTTGCCGTTGAAGAAAATACCTCAATATTTCTAACACTGACGTTTTCTCCAATCCTACATAAAAACAAAACCGTGGGCCTGCAGTTTTTAACCTAAGCTTTTTAAAATCCGGTTTTAACTTTATAACAAGCTACCAAGATACATTTTAAGCACCAGAAGGATAAAAGGTCACTTATAAAAGTACAAATGAAAATTAAAAAATAGAAATCTACAGTCAAAAAGCATCTGCGCTATGACATAAGCGGGAAAACGTAGAATAAAGGCCACTAGAGTGGGAAGCAGTGACCAGATTGAAAAGCGGCCACTCGGAACAGAGAGAGGCAATCAATTTTGCTAAGCAGGAACAAAACAATTTTTTTGTCATTTATCCGCAGCCTTGAACCTCAGATGGAAGGATAAGCGTCTACCTTCTTTCTCATCGTCTTGGCTTTTTGTTTTATTCAAGCAGTTTATTTCTCTGGAGGAGTTCAAATATTTCTTAAGATGTCATTTCAAAAGTTCAGCAGACAATATCTCGGAATATGAGGAAGATTCACTGCCGTCTTCTTTTTTTCTGTTTTATTAAAAAAAGACCTGAAATGAATGTGGTTTAACCACCGGTTGACGAGGGGAACTGCCTCCGTTCGAAACCTTTCATGCACGACCGGAGATTTTTTTTGAAAATTTTTGCATGATGGGGAGTAGTAACACTATTGAAAATGTCTTCCTCGGTGAATATCAACAGATAATGTCATCTTTTTCCTTTTGAATCTGAAAGTTAGCAATCGTTTTATGCGAGAACTCTCATATGGAATTGGAACATTTCTTGCGTTAGGTTGACAGAGCACTCTTTTGAAGTACCTATTTCAATTTTTTGGAAGCAAAGAAATGAACTTGCAGCAATGTTTTTGCATTAATTGTGCCAGAAAATGATGGGGTTCATAGCGTTTAAAGCGATAAAAGCCACCAAATGCATTAGGGAATTTCTATTTCCAACGAGCATTGAACAAAAAATTGTGTTAAGTTTCATTAATGTCAATGAACAAACTAGAAGACAGCTAATTTGTTTAATATTGTCTAAATATAAATTAAAATTTTAAAGAAAAATTATGAGGTTACAATTTTCATACTAATGCAGTTGATACAGAAGGAAATAATTGAAGCGAAGTACTTACAAAATCCCGAGCTGCTTTTAAGTACGTACACTACTGTCCAAGAGTCAGATTTGTTCTAACCTACAGACCGAGGAAAAACGCTATGCGAATTCATTTGTAAAACAAGGAGGGAACATCAATCCGGTATTAGGCACATTAGATAAGCCCAGGTCACTAAAAGCTATGACCGAAACAAGAAATGCAAAAAGTCAAGCCAGTTTTGCATTCTCTTATAAAAACATTCCCAGTTATCCTTGATTAGCCAAAAAAAAGAAGGCATTAAACCGTGAATCATGGCATTACTGCGCTTGTAAAAGCCTAGGATACAATGATTGACGAACGTTGCGATGGCACGTGGATGCCTGATAATGAGACATAGTAACATATGACATGTAGCGACACTTTTCGATTAGGGCCCACATCAAGCTCTTAAGATAACTGCTGCCATGGGCGTTAAGATTCCCATGACGGAAATTCTTCGGGACACGAGGTGGTAGCTAATGTGAATGCCACCATGAGCGGTAGATAACACAACTGCCCATAAATTGATGAGTTCATAACAAGGATTTTCTTATTCGAGCTAAAGCGACCTAATTTTTTGTATCTCTTCCATTACATTATCTGACAAGGGAGCTTTCCTGAGTGGTCAGAAGTCTTCCTTAGCTAAAAAATAGATGGACAAATAGGGAGCGTCGAATATGGGACAAGTTGGGTTAGAAGATGGTTCCCCAGTCACCCTATCCTAGCACTCTTAGGTCTGGCATCTATTTAGGTTGCCTTTTATTGGGGGAGACAAGAGAGGTATGTTGAATTTACACACACAAAGATTTCTGTTAGAAGATTATTTTGCCTTATCCCTACTATAAGAGCTCAGTAACCATGGAGCAAATTTTTATAAAGTGAGAAGGTTGACTGTTAAGTTTCAGCATGAAGGGTAACATGTTTTTAGAACTTTATCATGTTTATTGAACACCTATAGCTAAAGCTCACTGAGAGTGTGTAGATTCCAGAGTGGTGTAGATTCAGGAATTTAAAATTTTTTCCCCGAAACACGCATATTTATTTAAAGGTTTGCTTAAGTATTCTCAATTTAAAATAAAGATAAGTAGATTGTTTTTATTCATTACTGCTTCTTATCTAAACCTCCTTTCTTTAAACATACTTTGGAGAGAATATAATATGAGAGAAAACATAGTAAGGAGATGGAAAAGATAGAGAGAGGAAACAGCTTAGGGTTAAACTCATAGCAATAGAGGTTGGTTTGACTTCAACGTCTAGTTCAAAAATCGGAAAGAAATCAATATAAAGCGTCATATAATCAACGAATTATTAAAGATCAAAACCCCAACCAAAGAAGATTCATTCACACACAAGCGGTTGACAACCACCGAATGTAACTCCGCTGTGATAGCATAAAACCCTTTGAGGACCAAGTGAACTGATCCTCACGCCGCAATAAAAGCTCAATTGAGGCTTATCAAAGATATGCTTATCCTGTGGTTTTTTTTCCGCATTCATTGACTGCTCCAGCAACGCGAATGTAATTGATGCCTTTCTTAACGGGAGGAGCGTTGGAAGCGCGTTTCCATGCTTGACAGTCAGATAAAAATATATTTATGGGATGGGTAATTTTTCGGCTGTTGGCTGCAAGCCAATCATCACAGCTGGAAGACAAAGTTTATCTTTTTTGGGTGACTCGGAGACTTTGTCACCACTGACTGAGTCGGTCAGTTGAAATGCCGATAGAGGCTGTTTACACTTCGGCAAGGAAGAGGTTATGTATTGATTCTCGTAATGGTTAAACTTACTATGTCCTCTTTATTTTTTAGTTATGTTTTCCAAAAACCGATCGGCATAGTTATTTTTATTACTATTCCTAGAATAGTTTCAATTCCTCAATAGTTGCATGCATTGGTGCAGTGACCAAGAAACGATTGAGGGGATATTTAGTAGAAAGTTGGTCGGAATCTCGCAAAAAACGTTACAGCTTGGTAAGTTTCAGGAAGAAACCCTTTAACACTATTTTCCAAAGTTTCAACATCCTTTGCTACTTGATTAATTGGATGTTTTCCTTTCGAAAATAGTTGGATATTACAGGAAATATAAAATATACATAAGAGAGATGTAAAGATAGATCACACTAAACTATACTCCCCCAAATCAAACTTTCTTAGAAAAGTTTACACAGAACTTTTTAATATGTCCCTTTATGATCCTAATTATTAAATAATTCAATTATTTATACAAATTTAACTGCATTAGGGCATTTATAATCTATCCTTATACATCCTGTCACCTAAAAACTTTATTTCTTACAGTTTTTGTTTCGATTTAGTTGTTTTAACGCCACTCATAATAAGTTACTAGTCCCAATAATATATACCTCTTAATACTTTTAATACTTAATGTCTTTGGAATAAATTTTGCGTCTTTAATGGTAATTAAAAATCGCTAAAACTGAAATGCAAAAAATATACTGCAAACAAAATAATAAATAAATGCTATACTGCAAAAAAAAATTAAATTCAGTAATTACATTTTTTAGTTTTACAAATTTCTTTCCAAAATCATAGATTGAGTTCTGAAATGACAAAACACTGCTACTGACTCTGAATAAATATTCTGATCAAATATAAACAAAGTTCACAATTTTAAAAGGGACAGTAAAAAGGTAATCTAAAGAGAACCAACACACCGTTAAACAAATAATGGCATAGTGTAAAATGAGTGGAAATAGCATGCACCTGTTATTATTAGACTAAACATTAGGTAAAATGATAACTTAAATGGGTTTACCTATGAAAATAAATATGAGGGTGAAGATCTAATGGGTATGAGATGCTCGTGAGTAGTGAAATGGGAAGCAGCACTAAACTTTCAGCAAGATTTTTACTTAAATCGCCTTACCAAAAGTTAGCATCAATCAGACGATCGCCGCTATCTTTAGATTTATCATTTCGGCAGGAATATAGTTCTGAAAATAAAAAGTAGAATAGGAGTTAAAACTCGATAGTGGCAGCTTCTTTCTCACATCCGTGCATAAAAAAGCACATATTTACAATGAAACCCATGTAGTATGTTCCTTTTTAGAAAAAAATAGCAACAATGGCTTTAAAAAATTAATTTAAGAAAAAAACTAGCAACAATTTCTTTAAAAGATAATTGCGTTGGATCTTTTAGACATTTTTCATTTGAAATCACAATATATCATTCTGGCTTTAGTTTGAAGCTTTGAAATGTTTTTATTTGAAATATCCATATTTTTTAAAGCTCAGAAGATATTTATAGAGGAGAGGAGGGTATTATGGAATAGTCGCGGGGTAATATGGAACACCTGAGTTCCTGCTCCCCCTCGTGTTGCCATCACGTGGCAATGCCACGAAAGTCTTAAGAAATCTCCCATGATGCAGTACGCAAAGAGTTAAGCTTCTTGTTGTCTGATCAGTCGCAGCAAAGCAAAGTGTGTTTTAGAATTTTCGAAAGTTTTTGGCGGTTTATGTTCAAACCTTTTTACCTACCAGTAACTATGAGACTTTGATTTTTTTGTTAAGCATAATGTACACTAAATATATAAAGGGTGTTCCATAATACCCTCTTTTCCACTATATATCCGTCATTTTTGCAGCAGATATTTTACTTCAAACTACTAAAGAAGTTTTGGTTTATAGGTCTCTCTTTCCTAATAATTTCATCAAAAACCAACGATGGACATGACATGAGATCCCTCTTATAAGTAAGATATTACACAAAGGTTAGAAAAAATCAGTTTTGAAAATTCCCAAGATTAAGGAAATATTTTCCTAACATAACACCTTAACGCGGACATCAGGTAAAATATACATTTCCCCAACAAGAGAAAACTCCTCTCTTTCTTATCCTCCATTTTCTGCCAAACCCTTTAAAAAATGGCTTCCCTCCACGCTCTGAAATGGGCAATTTTCTCCATCTGAAAACCGATTATAAAAAATTGTTTTCGGCCACCAAAGCTTCTTAACACTTGTCACTCCCCTGTGAAACCACCGCGGATTACGACACAATCTTTAGGAAAGTGACAGCAATTAACAAAGGAGATGTGTCGCTTTTTGTAAACAGGCCTCCGACCCAATTTGGATCAGGGTGTTCCAATTTACTGCGAATCTAAGGAACAAAGATCCTACCTGCTTTCCCACGGACCCTCAATGACTACAAAGTATGATGCAATGGCCAATGGCCAATCATAGAAGGTTCTTGGTTAAGTCTCCTCCTTACAGTGGAGGTTTCAAAATATATCAAATGGATTTGAATTTATAGTTTGTAGAGCTTTTAATCATTTACTTTAAAAGGAAATTAAAAAGTGGCTCAGATTAAAGTATAGATGTGTGGGTGTGGTATAATTAAAGAATTAGAGAGTGACAATAAAGATGCGTAACAAAGGATGATTAGGAGATATCAAGCATTTGTAGCTAAATACTTTTTAATACTAAATTATCTCCTAGTTTTTTTTATTAAACTCAAATATAAAGAGCTTAATACGACGCGTTTCGATCGCTCATTAAAAGTTTTTTTCTATTTTAATGTTTTTAAAATCTCGTATGATATCCTTTACTGCAAATAATTCATTTTATATCTTCTGGCATGATTTTAATCAGTGATTTGCAGGTTCTTGGAATTTCTTTTTTCACGATGTCAAATATAGGAGTTTTCCACGACGCTTTGTTAAATTTTGGACTAAATGTTGTTTGAGATGAAATTAAAAATACAAACTTATGTTACTAAAAACATCATTAATACTTCAAAGAAATGGAATAACATGAATAAATTGCTAAAAAAAACTATGAAGAGTAAAAAAGTTGATAAGAGAAGCATTGAGCAATTCTGCGAAATCCGCGTCTTTCTTGGAAATGGGAAAACAATGAAAATTAACTAGATAAAAATAAAGTTTGAAAACTCATTTTGTAAAACGAAAAAGGTTGGCAAAAAGAGAAATTGTAAAAAAATCCTGTGTGAATGTGAATATTTTTAATTGAACTACTCTTTACGGGTTTAGCCGTAATAAAAACAATTATTTTTTATTTTGAAAAAACTTATAAACCGCATTGAGTATAGGGATTGCACAAATCTAGAGTTAAGTACTGTATAATGTAGCTCATTTTTATAAAGATACACATTTTGAGGTTTAAATCTAGCCGGTTTAATCAGCCAATAAAGTTTTAAGTTTGTAAGAGTACGTGATTAGAAATGGTGTGTAGGCTGTTAAAAAAGGTTTTTATAACTCCTTATATCAATTTTCTTGGCAATAATAAAGAGAAAATACTGGAAGCTATTAACATGGTATCGTTTAAAAACAGATTTAAGTGGTGTCTCAATGTTTATATGTTGATAATTTTATAAATTTGAAACAAGGAAGTTGATAAGAGTAGTTTTAAGTCATTTAGATACCAAGGTTTTAAGTTAGTGATACAGTGCACAGTTGGGTTAGGAACACAGTATTTTTTTATTCATTTCAGACCTCTCTAATTCATTTAATTTACATATTTATGTTGTAAAATTCTCATTTCTCAAATTAAATAGTTTTTCCAAAGGAGGTAAAAAAATTTTATAATTTTTAATTCTACAATTTTATGCAGATTTTTAAAAAATTATATCGAGGTGTCTATGAAACTGATATATTCCAGATACCTGGCAAATTAACAGAAAATCTTTATCGCATAAATTTTTAAACATAGAGGGAAACTAATACTATCGAATACCACAAGGTCAAAAAGGAATTCATTAAAAAAATTGGTTTGAAAAAGATTTAATTTTTTATGTCTAATTTATTTTAATATTATGTACTTCTACAGTCTTTTAAATGATTCCAAGAATATTTTTTTTTTCTTCACAAGAATATTTAGCAAGATGGTTTTTGTTTTTATTTTTTTCAAACCTCAACTTTAAAGTGATGAATATCAGGACGATAATGTCTTAACAAAGTACTCACAAGTTCGGAATGTTTTTCGTTTAATGATTGAAAATAACAATAGAGTTGTTTGCAGCAACAATGAGCTAACTCTAGCAGCTTTAGATTGGAGTTAGATCATTGCTGCTTCGAGCACCTTAATATTTTCAAAGCCAAAAAACTTAGTAAACTCAAATATAATCAACAGACCTTTTGTATAACTTAAAGCTTAAAAATAGGTATAAAGTCCAATCTCTAAAGATCCATACTCATTACTTAGATGTAGTTCATGAGTAAGCTTCACACCTCTTCCTAAATAACCCACTGAAATTGTGTGCCATAAAATGCTCGAAATCGACGGAAGCACGAGAAAAACACCACATGACACTCAAATCACAGCCGGCTCTTTACCACATACATTGATTTAATTTAATAACATTCAGGCTTCCGTGATGTATTCACCTCACGCACACGGACCCACCCACGTGGGGTACGGGGGCAATGTCCCCAAACAGCAAAAAGGTCACGCTTGAGGTCTTCCATCATAGCAATACAGTAGACCCCGTAAAATTACACCAATTGGTAGGGGGTGACCTGGCCCCCTTGTTGCGCAATGTAAACAAGGGGAATTTATCTACATTCCAGCAAAGCTTGTCAGTTATTGACAGGTGCGGCAAACAATTGAAGGGAGATCCTTGTGCAAGGTGTTCCCAGACAAAAAGCAACTTTGACCTGCCTCGGGCAGTGGGAGGGATGCTGATCACCCGTAGCGTTTGGATAAAAACATCGTTTGTGTAGGGGGTCGACGTTACGCCTTCGGCAAATGATTGAGATATTTTTTTGATCGAAGGTAAACAAGTGCTTATGAAGATTCGCGTGGCTCTCAGAAAGTATAATTCATAACTTCGTTATTTAGAGAGGCCGTACGAAACGATTTTTTAGGACACGGGAAAAGTTTTATTTAATTTGTAATGATGCGAAATACAAACAGAATTGTTTGAATATGTTATTGACTGAAACAAAGATTATTGGAAAATCTTGATTTTTACTACAAGATACAAAAAAGATTTCTCCGTCATATTCGAGAAAGTTTATTTGAACACCAATCGAGGTTTCAGGTGTGAATAAAACTTGGATTTTACTATGAAGAATGCCGAAATCTTTTGATTTTTACCAAAAAAAACTTCCAAAAACCTCAAATTTTTTATGTTTTTGACTGTTTTGCAAGCTCTTCAAGCTCCTGATTCGAATGTAAGAATTTCGTCTTGAGTTTCATATTTGAGTTATCTAATGAAACGTATTATTTTTTTAAGACCAGTTCAGCTTAAAAACAAAAACTTAAATATTTATATAAAGGTTGTAGTTTTAAATTACTTTGTGAAGAATAAATTCTACTTCTGTTTACCAGAACCTAGAAAAAAGTTCGGGGGGATTACTAGTCATTATTTGCGGAAATTTAATACAAGCATACAGAGCAAACCAAGTAAACTTACTTTTAAAAAATTACTCAGTTACTGAAACATTACCAACTAGCATTTTTGTTGTCCCAAAACAAAAAAAAATCGCATATCTTTAAATTTAATACCACTGCTCCCCTCTTACAGATCCAACTATACTAAAAACGTCACCAAAATACAATTGAATCCTAATCTTGCCTAGCCAACTTAAACAGCAAAAACACTATCAAACCCCAAAACCAACCTCACCACTCAAATAAACCCAAATTAAGTGGAGTGGAACCAAAAGCCATCTCTAATAACTGTCCACACCAGGAGAGCCCAGGAGGTACCGGTTTGGCGGGCAAAGTTCCTGGTGGTACAGACCCTGGAGTTCATGGACCTTCCGACACTGACCTTGACCGTGGGTGACAGAGCCAAGCAAGGGGCCCCATTGATTTACCATTAAGTGGGGAGGAGCACTGAACCCGTAAGCTATTCCAGGAATGTGGGGCTGGCTATTGATTAGCCATTGCGCCGAGGAGAGCTCGCATTGTTTTTGAAGAGATGCAAGATAGGGCCTCATTTATCAAAGAGAAGTGTATAACTGTTTTGCCAGGGGGTGTTGTGTTGTAGAAGAGGGAGTTTCCTTGTTGATGGACGATTAAGGTGGGATTGGATGAAGAGGGCGCTGACCTTCGATAGGGAAAGGAACAACGAAATCGTTTGCTGCTTAAGAATTAAGTTAAAAAGGGCGAGTATATTTAATGAAATGTTGATTGAATAGGTCTTTTGGGTCGAAATATTAATCAAATGAGTGTTTGGTAAGGAAAATCAAAATTAGTGTTTTACGAGTAAAAAGAATTTATATGAATGCGTTGCATAAAATTAATAAGTGCTCTATAGAAACGGATGAGAGTGACTTATAAGGAGATAATTTATGAGACCAAATGATAGTTGACCTTAAAAGATAAAGATATATTCCATTTGTTGAGGAAGTTGACGTTCTTCATATTTGCTCGTACCTTTTAAGTACTATTCGTTCTAAAAAGGTGTATGGCACTAAGTATGTCTGCTTCTACTAGTTAATTTTATAGCAAGTCGTAAAGTTTGATATCAGTCGTGTTAGGTACTTCCATTTAGAGAGTTTTTCATTCCAAAAAATCGTTGGCAGTCCTTTACTAAATCTTAAAGTCGTAAATGAAGTTATTTATGTCAAGGTATTAATTTACAATAATAAATTGAAGTCTCAACGACTGATAAACTATAACTAGTGTTATCAAATAAAAAATGATGTTTAAGGCTATTAAATATTTGCTTATGAATATACGTCTGTACGTATGCTTCAAGACATTTATGACCTTCACTTTTACAACAGTCACTGTAACTAAGCTTCAGCCATACACCATTTTGTAAGCAATTCAACTTCCCTGCAACAACCCTGCATTCTTAGGCAGTTGGTAATTCAAAAACCACTTTCCTCTCGACTTACCTCTTTTTTAAAAAAGAACACTTCTTACCTTGTCTGGACTCTTAAGTAAGCCGTAAATAAATATTTCTGCCTGACAAAGGAGAACTGGCAAGAGGTCATAGCATTAGCATTGCGTGTTTATTTTCGACTCCTGTTGTGACTGGCTTACTTATAAAAGAAGAAAGTTACAGACGGAGTACGTAGACATTATCTCTCGATATGGTAGAAATATTTGCTCGATATTTGTGGGAAAATTTTTCGAAAGAGCACCTCAACCAAATTAAAAACCTAACTTACCAACTCAAAAGCTTCTATAAAAGAATTTTAGAGAAATGCTAATGTCTTTTGAGAAATTATGAGGCTTGCATTAAAAGAATATCAAATTTGTAAGTTTTTTAAAGTACATATGGTGTATCTAGAAACATATTTCTTTTAAAGGGAGTTAAAATTTTTAGATGGCATAAGGTTATTGTTTTCTATGGTCGAATAAAAACGCTTGTGCGTTTAGGATCCTTCTTTGGTTTTAGGCATTTTTTGGATGGCTGTGGTGAGTTAGTCTTTACTGCCGAAAGAGTTGTAATGGATAAACCTTTAAAGCATGGTTTGAAAAGTCCAAGTTTTGAAATACTTTGATTATTTTATTTCGTCATCTCATAAATTTAAGCTTAGTCTTTTTTATTTTTTATTAAAACTTTAAGACTATTTATTGTTAGTAAAACCATTGAATCAAATAAGAAACCCTTTGCTCTCTAATCTACTTTTATACCATGCGACGGCGGGTAGAAGATTAGTGTGACCCTGACCACTCTGGTTCCAACAATCGGACAAAAGCCGGCAAACGAGACGAAGTATATGAAAACAAACAATTAAGTTGTATTTACTTTAGAAATAGCGCTAAATGGTGAAACGTATAGCTTTTTAATTTGTTTAAAAAACACGGTTAAATTTTTTCAGTGTCTGCAAATTCGCATTTGAGTAAAACAACAAAACATGTTCAGACGATTGTTTCAACCTCTGCATTGTTTTCAAATTCACAAAAAAATATCCTCTGATGGGTAGCAGTAACTTTCCATGGGTGAAACGCACCCAATAGGTATAGAACTGCTTTTATCACAGACCCCAATCAAAATTTCCTGCAGAAACCTCAGAAATAGGTTAAGGAGTTCAACCAGAATCACCCGAAACCTGCATATCCATAAATAGCAACAGCGTTTTAGCAAAACTTTTTTCCTCGAGATAAAAGAGAAATGTTCGAGCTCTGTTTCTCCATTCCAAATCGCATTGAGCAATCTCCAGTCTCACACCTCATCAGACACCGACAAAATAATAAATTGAGAACTGAGAAAGAGGGAAGAACTGGTGATCAGGAGATTACATTAAAAGAAAAATTTAGTTATTTAATAGAATTTGTATGGTGGTCACTAGACTCCTTTAGAAAAACTATCCCAGTACACGTTTTATCTTTGAGTTTTGCCAAAAACTTTCAAACTTATATTTTATTTAAACTCTTACATGTCTTCCGGTATTGCATAAATGTTTATCATGGTTAAAACAAGTCTTTTAGGTGTGTTTCAAAATGGAGTTGATCTCATTTATAGAGAAAAATTGATATAAACGTAATAAAACACTATTTCCCAATCTTTTTAAGTGTTTAGTTCATAAATTAACAAAGTTTAAAGCTGTATTTAATGATTTTAAATTAAATCTTAAGTTCACTAAACAAATTTAGTGGACTCAAATAAAAACGTATTAATAAATTAATAAAATTGCACGAAAGATTAATTTTGCGGTTGAAATATCACATTACAGGGTGTCTGCATTGGTCTGTGGATTTATAATGCATGGATTAGCGCATAAAAATCAAATTATAAAAACGTTTAAAACGAATAAAAAGAAACGATTTGAGGCATTTTGTTTAAAATAAAATTGACTACAAAATGATATTAAAATTTGACAATTAATATCTAAATTTATAAACTATTACGGCAATAACCGAGTAAATTAAGCATTTCTCCTTTAAGATGTGACCTTTAGATAAAAAGTTGCATATAAATTATTTTCAAAACTGTGTGGTTTTAAATATATCTA
Source organism: Tetragnatha versicolor (assembly GCA_024610705.1). NCBI lineage: Eukaryota > Metazoa > Arthropoda > Arachnida > Araneae > Tetragnathidae > Tetragnatha > Tetragnatha versicolor. The sequence goes on along the minus strand of JANDEH010000010.1, from coordinate 50,612,113 downwards.
TCATCCCCAAGTAAAGTGTTAGATTTTTAACAGATAGAACGATTAGTATTGGAATACTGTGATACAAAGGATGCTAGGTACAGAATAGCACCTAATCAGTAATAGCTTCTTAACAATGAAAGTGAAGATATACTTGTTTCAAAACTACGCTTTAAGCTATTAAATTAAGATGTGAGGATTTTGTAGGAACTTAAAAATAAATGGAGACTCTATTGTTAATGATTAATTGAAGGATATTGATTCAAGTACGGTATGCATTATGAAGTTACTTGTTATTTCGTTGGGCAATTTTTTTTCAAACTTTACTTTTACTTTAAACTTTTTACTTTAAAATATTCATTGAATGGGATAGAAGTATAGATACGTCTATCAATGATAAATATATTATTTGTTTTAAAAATATTTCACCTAACTTGTAATCCTATTTCACTGCGAGCAATATGTTTGGTAAAAAAATTTTGGAGTTTTGGTAAATAAAGCATACTTAATTAAGGATATTCGCATACGAGGGAGGTACTAAATTTAAAACTTTATGGTTTTATAAAATTAATATCCAAATAAACTTAATTTTCCTGCTTTTGCCCGACAATCTTTCGAGAGAAACACTCCAAGAATCAACAGATTGCATCAACTAAACAAAACATCCAATGTAATGAGTGAAAATTATCGTTCAATCTCTGGATGGAAAAGATTATTAATAAATTCCATTGGAAGGGTAAAACTCTCTTTTACTACGACATTCCTCTCACGCCTAAGATAGCTGTGTTGCCCCTACAGCGACTACATAATTCCACATACGGCGTCTTTACGTGAGCTGAAATTTTTCTAGTTTTTTGCGGGTAATATAGCGCAATTTGATGGAATTTTCAGTCACTTTTGTTATTGTTACGTCGGAATTCCTCTGAGCCAAAGAAAAAGACAGCGGCGTTAACCAGTTTGTGGCCGAACTCCTGCCAGCATTGGCGTATTTATGGATCCTGATGAATAGGGTTTTCAACCCTGCAACGAATTTTTAATTCGGTGAATACTGATTGAATTTTCAGTCTCATTAGGGTTTTTAGTTTTTCCTTCACTGACTCTGAGACATACTGGTACACACAGAACACTCGAAAATGGATGTATTGAAAAGATAACTTACCTATAACCTTTGTTAAGAACCTTTTCTAGGATTCAAATTATGAAAAATGCTTGGTGGAACAATTTCCTAAAGAAAAAATATGCTATTAGAATATTTCTTATACTAATAAATAGAAAATTACACCAACATACTAAAATCAAATTAATTTTTTATTAATAGTATTTTTTTTTAAAAATGTGTTATCAATGTGTTTTCTCGTATAACTACATAATATGATGTTTCACTTTAAGCTAGATATATAAAGAGGTTTGCTAAAAGGGTTTGTTTTCCTAAAACATCATGTCTGTGTGTATTTCCTTTGGTTTTTTTTGAAATTTTTGTATCTTGGTCAAATTTTTTAGTTAAAATGTTGACTAAAACTATTAAAAAGTTGCTGGCCGAGTGGTTAGCGTATCTGACTGCGAAGCCGTACGTCCGGGGTTCGAATCCCCGTTTGGCATGGATGTTAATTTCTGTCCTTGTACGATGAATGAATGTGGCCCCCCTGTAAAAAGGGGTTGTGCTAGTAAATGTGTGTGTGTGTTGCGCGGGTAACAGTACCTCACCTCCGTGGCTTCGGTCCACAAGTGCTCGCTGGGTAACGCTAAGTAGGTACTTCTTAGGGCATTTCAGTGGTAAATGGATAATGTCTAGTAGTACCCGCCCATTGGAAATAAAAAAAACTATTAAAAAGTATTTCATGTCTCCTACATAAGCTATTTTTATGGAGCTTATCTGAACTATCAAAAATAATATCAATAATGTATATGTTACGGGCAATGTGATAAATCGGGCATTATTAATAATGCCCGAAGTGGAGGAGGGCAATGTGATAAATTCAATGGCATTTACCAATGAAATTCATCACTTTGCCCGCCTCCACTCTGGGCATTATTAATAATGCCCGATTTATCCCATTGCCCGTAACATTACAACTAAATGCTGGCACAGACTCTTTCTGATAAAAAAAATATCTCACTAACGAAAACACTCCATACATAAAAAGGACTTAAAAACTCTGAACTAGAAAAGTGAACTCTTTTATAAATAAAACATTAAAAGAAAGTCGGCAATACAAGAAGAGTCCACACTCTCTACTGCATTGTCCATCACGATTAAGTGGAGACTACACATTGAAGGTATTTGAACCCTCGAACAAACTTATAGTAGTTTGATAAGTAAATTGCACCAAACCGAACTAATCTACAGATTCTAGTGGCTTATTTCCCATAGAGAAAATAGGGGTCAGTGGATCTGTGGCATTGTCATACCCTTTCCGCTTGAAGGGATGCTATTTCACGAAGGAGAAAAGCTAACGATTGCTTTGCTATTAAAGTTTTACGCAACGAAGCTTCCTTTCCTTACTAAAAGGAGTTACATTCTAATTTGTAAATCATTGTGCTTCAATAACGGCATTTACTGTCTTCACTGCGCTACGATTCAATGAATTGCAGAGAGTAGGTATAATACCTTTTTCTTTTTCGCTACACTGCAAACACTTTTCATGATGAGCAAATGTTTGAATAAAGAAACAAAACTTATATGAATACAAAAAAGACAAAAACCTTACTTTTTATAACATACCCTTTCCACAGCATTTTTATTTAGTTCTATTAGTTTTCTTGATCTTAGCACTGGTTTTAGCTATCAAAGAATCGTTATATTTAAGAAGATTTGTCGTATTTTATACACAACTCATACTGTTTTATTTAAGTAGGGAACTCTAATAGCTCTACACGTATATTTCAATAAAAAAATTTTAGACATTTTTTTACCTTTATTTTATTTACATACATTCAATTAATATTTTATTTACCTTGAATTGCGTGAAGAAGGTTGAAAAATGAACATATGTATGTTGCTTATTAATTGTCATTTTATTCAGTGTGTTAAAAATTCTCCTCAAAGCACATAAAAGTAAGATCTTATACCTTTCTATTATTAACTAAAATATACAAAGCTGGCATTTACTTTAAAAATATAACTAAAAGCAAGGGGGAGAAATTCTCTGGCTGAACGTTCATTAAATCAAACTTCTTGATTGATGTATTGTTTTATTTATTTTGATTTTTTCAGTCACCATGTATGCAAGTTTGACAAGAGAGAGAAAAAAACTGCGGTCACGGAATCTTTAATTGCTTCTAGGTCTTATAGTGAATCTACTCACTTTGAGCCCTTACTCAAAAGCCACCAGGTAATATAACCCACCATAACCTAATATCCTATACGAACTTTTAGAATGCAATATTAGAAGCACCCACGTCTCAACGGGATTTAAACATAGTAAAGCAAACATACGATGCGAACTAACGATGCAAATCCTTCAAAAATATCATTATTATTCAGCGCATAATACCCTCCCATATTGCACCTAGGATAACACCACCTCGTCACGTAGTGTCATAACAGAGCCGGCCGATCTGTGACGCTAATTAAAAGCATTCCAATTTCCCTTGTCCTAAAGGGCAAAAATGCTCGTCCAATCTGTGAAATGAGTGTCGGAGCATCTCGCGGTGGCCCCCAAGTGTGTTACTATGGCGACGTCTCACCTCGCCTCTCCAAACACTTGGCTGCGGGTTCATTAAACGCGAAATGTCTCGCTTTTGGGCCGTTCGAGAGCTTTGAACGGCTGAGACACAAGAAAATCGACACGTCATTGCGATTGATTGGCAAAGATGGATGGTGACTTATTGCCAGACAGACTAGTGTAGGTCAAACTGCGCCAAATATCCATAAAATGAAAAGGGTTGCGATGTTAGGACATATTTTGGATTATGTCACATTAAGAGATGTATATTATTTACGGTTACACTATATTTCAATCAATTAGAGCCGGAAATTAAATTTTGAGTTATAAACTGGATATTACGAGAAAATATGTTCATTTGTTTGAATAGAAATTTGCTTTTTTCTAATAATGTTCACTGTTCACTTAAAGGCCAGTGTTCAAGGCTGGGGAGTTAGGAGGTTCAACCCCAACCTCAAAATCTCATGACTATATTCTGTTTCTCCTTTGAAAATTCTGAAGAGTACACTCAGTTGATCCACTAAGGATGTCACAAAAATTAACCCATATACCAAAACATGAACCAAAACACTACTTTTTAAGTCAATTTCATAAGGTTTCTGGAGGAGGAATCCAAGATTCCCCTCTGTGTTTGAAACTAAGTATCAGCAAAACTTTTATATTTAGTGCATGAAGGTTCACATTTGACCCAAAATATACTCGGGAGAAAAGGCCAAAACCTATCCCGAATCAAAAGTCTGGTTACGGTTAAAATAAAATGAGAAAGTTCATGCCACAGGGTAACAGCCTTTCGCACAAGTCATTGCTATTAATTTTATAATTATTCTTCTTACCTTTTTAATGGTTCTACTAACTAATAGAATGAGAACGTTTAGTTAAGTTCTATTAGATTTGAAACTTTGGTAACGAAGCGGATCAAAAGTACACTTAGAAATTCCCTTTGTTGACAAAAAGGGGTGTAGTATTTACACAATTTACCAGTTTACACTACTCTAAATGATTGTGCTACTAACTTTATGTTTGACGGATTATATATTATGCCTGGATCGGGCTTGCAAGGTTAAAGCCGGATACACGGAACCTTAAACCTGAAACCTTAATTCCAATCTAATAGTCTCTCTCTTCTAAAACACCCTGTAGTCTTGATTCACTTATTAAATTATACATCCTCTATAATCTACCTTCATAATTCATCTTTTAATATTAATTTCTCGGTCCACACCCCTATCCAGGATCCTTCTTTCAGATTTGAACGCCTATGGCTAGACTAAAACCCTTCATAGGCCTCTAAATTGATTCCAGGTATTTCAAAACGAGTGAGGAAATCTTTTAGGTCAACTGCAAGAAAGACTGATAAATTTGATGGTGTCAAAATTTTGACAAATGACTGAGGGAAGATTTACAATCGTTTTTAACAGAGGCGTTGTGAAAGTTAAGAATGTGTCTTGTGCAATTCAAAACTCATCATAGAGTTTATATCACCAGCCCGTAGTTTTTTCCGAAGCTGCAGTATTGCATTAACTCCGATAATGGGATGGATAATTCTATCAGCACATGCCACTACCGTAAAATTAATAACTTTTATAAACACTAACATTTTATTATTAAATTTAACAAAATTTAGTACACCAACTCAAAGTGCAAATCTAGTTTTATTACTAAATATTTATATTTGCAAATAAAGAGAGAGACAGTCTGTGTTTAACTTATTTTAATTTTTATAATAAATCTAGTTTTCTATAACGTTTTACATGCACTCTACAAATCGTCGATCGTAGAGCCAATCGTTGATTTTACATGCACTCTACAATCGATCTACAAAGTCGATTTCGTATTTCAATGAATTAGTTTTTATACTATCAAATAGAGATAATGAACGCAACCTTTTCACCAAACGATTTAACATTCACGAAAGATGAAGAAAATTTACTTTAAATGTTTTCCTTGTGAGGTATAAACGATTCAGCCGTAAATACACAATTTCTATGAAAATATTTTGTGTTAATTTTACATAAATTGATTTCAGGTTAATGAGTGCTTATTCAAATTTTATAGCTTTTTTACCACAAATGCGCACTAAAATTTATAAATAACAACAAATCCAACTAAGTTAGTCAACAAAAAAATACTAGACATAAGAATATAACAATATCATATAGTAATATTTTAATAAAATTTATAAAATATTTTTATAATTATATTTCTTAATTAATGGTTTATTACTAACCAGTTTAGAAAAAAACATTAATTAATTTAACCCAGATGTTCAATTTTGCAGTTTATGTTACTATCAGAGCAATGTTTGCCCAGTGTTTTTTTGACGCATCCAATACTTCTACAAAAATTAAAACAGAGAAATGAGCTCTAAATGGTTCGTTTTCAGAGTTAATTAGCTGTCGATACCAATAGGTTTAGTTTAACTAAACAACTCCTTAAGCGATTATCTGATATGGCGGGTCAACTATGCGTATTTCATGATTTCAGAACCTTAATTACCTGATCGAAGATGGCTGCAAATGGCTTCTTCCTCCACTTCCCTCTCTGTCTTTTTACCCGCGACGACGTCAACTCAAGGAAAGTAGTTTCCCGCCTTTTTCAATACACGCCTAACCGCGTCTTAATGTAAATTTGATTCCTTATTACTTCTATCTCGCTATTTCTGCTTAGATTGGAAATTTGAAATGGTTTACATGTATTTAAACCATCTTATTTATTTTTGCAGAAGTTTTTTTGAAACTTTTATCTCAAGCAGTTAAAGACTGCATTTTATGTTAGAGAAAATGTAGGTTTTTAAAAAGTAGTAAAGTAAAAGTAAATGTTGGATCTGTAGATGCCGAGATACAGTCTTACACAAACTAGATTGTAAGCTCAAAAATATCTTCAGAGCACATTAAATACCAATTATCTTCATGAGGTTAAAATCGTGGGTGTGAAAATGTTTAATAAATCACTTTTTTTATTTTACTGGTTATAGTTACTATTTCTTTTGTGTTTTTTAGAACTGTCAGCCTGGATCAGCCAACCAAGAGACTGGTAAAACCCATAGTTTCGCTTATTCCAGTAAATAATTTGATGATTTTATAATTGCAGATACAATTAGACTTTTCAAACCATTTCAATGCAATCAGGAACATTATGTACCCCCAAAGTATCTAGCTTGCCCGCCAAGGTCCTCATCTTAAATCTATCGATGAGATAGTTACCTTTCACATTGATGAAAGATAATCAACTTCTGGGCACCAAGTATCAAGTGAAATTTGTGAGTACAATCTACTAAGATAACTACTTACCTATTAATATTTCTTCTCCTTAGTTCCAGCGAAATTATTTACAACTATTTATACAATAACCTTTTGTCTTCTAAGAGTTTATTTCTATAACTACAATACCGTGTATTTTCTTTACCAGTATTTAGTATCCAATCTAATCAATAACCTAATTCCTATAAAATAATAATCAAAATCTATCCCTTTTCTTGGCTTTCGGGACAATTCTCCAAAGCGTTCTCTAATCATAGACGGATAATTAGAAAGGGCTTCTTTCCAATATGCCCACTTTTGCCGTCGAAAGAGGTTTACCTTGAAAAGACGACTGATGCACTTGGAAAAGCAGACAGCCCAGCGAAAAATAACATTGTAATCGAAAGATGGATCGGTGTTATTTGTAATAAAAAAAGGAATTTGCCCACGTTGAAAAGAGAACCCTCGTTAGGAAAACCCGATCACCCTTGGTCTATATGGGCCCGACTCTCTAATTCGAATCATTAGAAGTTAAATGCTTCGGGTTTGTGTTTTTGGAATTTAATGGTTCTTCCGGAAGAGTATATTTAGATGGTGGTGTGGATGCTTTGAGAAAGAGTGAGGGTCAACCACGGACTTTGCACTATGGATGTGCTGCGGATATTTATTTTATTACACAAGGCACAATTTTTGAGAACTCCCGTATTGTAGTTGTAAACCACACAAATTCATCCTTGAAAAAACGCTACCTCATTCCCTTTTTAAGTCATCTATACCAACCATTAGAGATGTCAAAATTGTTTATGCACAAAAAAATCAAAACAGAACGATCCACACATTTTTGCGACTAAAGTTGTAAAATCTTATATTGCAGAATACCTGTTTCACTTTATTATGATTAAACTCTAAGTTAAGAGAAGACGCTTTTTATAATTAAGTTTAAATCTAACACTACACAGTATAAAACACAAAAGACATTTTGTGTGCATGAAAGGGGAAAACAGCACAATCGTTATCAACTTATCTTCAGTGAAACACTGCCACCCTTAATTCCTTCTCAAAAAGGTATAAACCAACCCAAAATCCAATTATAATCTCACTAACCCACATAGCGGCAACGCAAAGAACTATTACTCTCAATGCTATTCCGATTTTACCCTACAAGCTACAAAGCTCACAAAGAGAAAGCCACAAAAGCTCTCCCCTCAGGACACACTACTTGAGTTAGATATTGTGGAAAAAGATACCGAATCGGTCCATCGGACGAGTTATTCATTATAATCCATCAGAAAAAAGGCATTGTCAGACCCACCTATCTTGGTCAGTTTGAAATCCTTGGAAAAGGAACCACCGAGAAAGGATGTGAAAGCAGTTCTTTAACCTAGCAGGTGAAGTTTCGCAACCACGGTTGTCTTCAAGGCTGCATGAAGTGGATGTTACGTATAAGAGGAGACTGCAGTGTCATGGAGTTTCTTTGTTCTTTCGAAGGAAATTAAAAGAAGCATTCTACTTAGAAACTGCACTTTAATTATGATAGGACAGAAAATGAAATCGAGAAAGAAAATACGAACCTGCTTTCAATGCAGCCAGTGGGTTATATGAAAACCAAGTCATCCCCATAAAATAAAGCTTAGTGTAAATATTGTTATGATTTTGCGATAAGGAGTCATTCATCAATGAAGTTCAAAATGCCGAGGTATTTTATTTTGAGCTCCTTCATTTCATGACACGTGTCTATTCCTTGGAAGAACCCTCTTAATTTTTTTAATATCATATTCAGTTTATAATAATATAAAAACTCTCATTTTACTTAACAAGCAATAGAGTATACTTAACAAAACTAGATATTTGAAGTTTTAATGACGAATCTGGTAACTGTTATTAAAGTAACTTACAAATTATTAAAAAATAATATAGTTTTCATTGATCCTGAAAAAAATTTCTTTATGATTAGACACGAAGTCTAACGGTCCCTCTTTAACTAATCTGTTGCCAACAAAATTTCGTGTTCTTAATTCACTTTTTAAAGTAATTTCCAAAACCTTTAAAAATTATGAAATTGTACTATTCCGTCCTCTGGGACTTTTTTTGACTCATATAATCATTTAACGTAAAGATAACTTAATTTTCTTTTAAGAACTTCAATAAAGTGCAACAACTGAGTTTTGTTTATTTCTGACCTACTCTTAACTAAACACTTAAGAAATTTTAACATACCACGCATTCAGATATACTATATGGATTAAGCAGAAACACTTGGATCATCTATACCTAAAGCTCTCTCAAGCAACTAACACTTTAAGAATTAACAAATAATTACGAAGAAACACTTTTAAGCAACTTAAAACACAAAGATGGTAAACTTGTGTTGAATATCAATATTTAAAAAATATTTTTTTAAAGGAAAGCAACTAGAAGTATATTTAAGTAAGATTTACAGAAACAAATAAACCAAACGGTTACTCAACGTCAAGTTTAGCTCTTCTAATTAATGGAGAAGAAACTTATAATGGGCTATAAAGCAACGGGTAAGTTTTGCTGAAAGACAAAGACTTCGTGTGACACGGATTTAGAAAAAGTGCGCACTACTTAAATTAAAAGTTTAGTGGAGCTTGTCCGGGGAAATCCTTCTAGAACTTCGAACAAATAAGGTCACCCCGACTGAAGGTCAAAACGTTAAAAACTATCCCTCGCCACTTATGAAAAGGAGATAACACCTTTTCTCTCAATAAATGTTCTAAGAAACGGATTTGTAAGAAACGAGAAAACGGACCTACGGGAATCTACTTGGTCACCTGAAGGTCAAACAGCTACGAAAACACCAATCCATAAATCTTTCAATTCAATAGGAACTCTGATAAGGGGTCCCTTTTCATTGGAAGCTACCAGTAATTTGGGTCAGAGTATGGGATCGGTTCCCCGATGTCTTCATCTGGTGTCGAAATCCAATTGCGAAATATAAGAGGTAGTAAATCGTAGCAAAAAGCCCATTTCCACCATAAATTGGAGAGTTCCCACGAACTGCCACTGGATCCTGAAGCTTGATATAATTAATGACAATCACTCTGGGCTATCTGAAGCGCTTAAAAACACACGTTTTCATTCGGAACACGTTGATCTATAAGTGCTGAGATGCTTTTACAGAAATTCCACATACTCAAGGTCTGCAGCGACGTGTCGGGAATACGTAGTGGGATATTTTTGTTCAGGCCCCACGATATCATGGAAGATCACTTTTTTAGTGATGCTATTGATTCTGATTTCCTCCAAAGAGGGTTTGCCTCTTTCGTTTTGCAACACTCGTGAGTTCAGTGAGTTGACTCCTTGAGGCGACAGGGCACTCCGGAATGATAAAGAACTGTGGATTATCTGCGGTCCTTAAATTAAAGGAAGACGAAATTTTTAAGACAGATCATCTTGACGGAAAGAGATGCTTGAGCAAAGGATAACCAAGGAAGATAAAAACGTGAACTTATTGCACAATTATAACGTGGGTAAAATTTTTCGAAAGGTTTTCTTACCATATTTGGAAACTAAATAGAATTTAATCGATTGTAGAAAGATGCATCCAAAGATCTATAAGTATTGGTTTTAGCACAGTTTGTGTGATTTCACTTATATCATAAAATCGAGGGGTTTAAGTTTGAGGGCTTTTCAATTAAATACAATTGACTTACCTAATCAAAATCATGCTTCTCTCAAATGCATGTTTCTGTAACAGTTATGATTTGTCAGTACAACGGGTTGTAGAAGACGAATTAATGATATTTTGTTCCATTAACTATAATTATCTGAATGGTGTTTCAGGTGTGTCTGTGTGTAAATTTCATGGTATTTTGGTTAACATTTTGAAATTACACCATTGTTTGTTTTTATTTTACCTCAGAACTAAACATCAGAGGAACTCTTAAAATATTACTTCTCAAGACATGTTCCATTATTTCTTAAAATATAGGTAGTACCTGAACATGTGAATAAAAACCCTAATATAATGGATTTAGAGTAAAAATTTAGAATAATTAAAATTTATTGATTTAGAAATATAAGATAACCATAAAAGAATCATTTATAGCCGTAAAAATAAAAGCGTTTCAATGAGTTTGGGGCCTACCTTTTTCATTTGCATTGTAGCATGACAAAATATATTGCGATATCTGGATTCCCTTTTTCACAATTCATTAAAAACTCTACGAATAAAATAAGTAGTTATTAAAAATGAAATTTTGTTGTTTAACACATTTATCAGTATTGCAATTTTGAATTTATTATTACAAATTATTGTAATAACTCTTTTTATACAGTAAATTAACAATTATTTTTACATGTATCATGTTACTTAATAGACATTATTATGATACTTATTTGGCACAGTAAATACTTATCATTACAATATTATTATAATTATTATTACTACAATTTATTGCGATATTTATACTTATACAATAAAAATATTTATCATACCTAATATAAATAGGACAAACAATAAAAATTTATTATTTTTATTGTGGTTATAAAATGAGTTATGTTTGTAATAACTTCGAAACCTCCAACATAAATCAGAGGATTTTAAAGGTGTCGAATAAATGAATAAATTATGAAACTTTGAAAAGAGAAACCTCCAAATAAATTCAAAAATAATAAGAAGTTATTTTAGTCCTTTCGAATGAAAGGTTGAGTTGAGAAGGTAGAAAAAGAGAAAATTCTATTATGAAAAATATTGAGGCGTTTTTTGCATCTGTTGATCTCCACACGCATCCATTATTAAAATATGAAACCTTCTCCCATACGGCTTACCATGTTCTATAACTGCAAAATAGATTTTCACAACAAATATTCTCATGGTTTAGTGGGTATAGGAAAAGTTGTTGTTTACAAGGGTAATCTAAGAAAAAGTTGATAAGACCACACACATTAGTTTCCAAAAAACATTCTTTTCACTACAATACCTTTTTTACATGAATCCACAAAAGATTTTAATTCGATATTTTATTCTACGTTTGTGATATAATACCTTTTCCTCCCGCACAAACATGATAAAAAATACTTTAACTCTTCTCATGGGAATAAGGTGCGTGGTGTAGCTGTCATTTTTTATATGTTATGATTTTTATTTTTGTTTTTAAGGAGACGCTATATTTTCATTCTGCAAGGTATTGGCTCCGAAAGTACGGATTCTTTTATTTCGAATCAAAAGCCTAGCTAAGAGACAACGTATAAAACAACTAGTCACCCTTGATTTACATTATGTTGTTTATCAGTTCTCGAAACGGGAGTAGATTCTTTCAAACCGTTATAGAAAAAATGAAAGCTAAAAGACATTGCTTCCTACTGTAAGCTTTCTGCCCACATACAGCTATTATACGCAGAACTGAGCTTTTTCTCATTAATTCCCGAAGAGCCGAGGCGATCATTAGAAAACAGTTTTCGCAAACTTAGTGAGTCAAAGTTGATTAAACAAAAGAACTGTTGTTGTGAACGCTATTAGAACCACTGCTTTCACTAAATTCGGAAATCGAAAGTAGTCATTTTCGAAAAGAATGTGGAAAAAAGAATTAGAAAGATACGTTACGATGGCTGTCAGCGGTTGTGTTTTTTATCAAAAGGGGCGGAGGTTCTCTCAAATTGCTTCCAGACCGTGTGAATGAAAGAAATCTAAAGAGCCGCATCTCTCTATTGTCCGCATCGGACTTTTCCTATTCTTAGAGAGAATCGCGTAGGTAACGGAGACTTTCTGTCTATCGTGGGCTAAATTATGGTCATCGGCATTGAATTTTTCCGTTTCTCTTTTTTTCTGAAGAAGAGAGGGGAAGAAAATAATAGAGGTATATAGAAGAAGCCGTATGGAGTTGCTGTGTTTTTGCAATGCCATAATGAAAAGAATCCGAGATGTTTTAGAATTCGATTTCAAAAAGAACAAAGCGTAGGATTTAATTTAAAAGTACGAACTTATAGGATTTTTTAAGTTTCTAAGAGCCGAATTCACACACCAATGTTATTTAGATGTAGTAGACGTATAAGGAATAAAGGAAATCGATTCTACTTATCGATTTGATTTTATCGATTTTACTTATTACTTTTATAAATATATTTTTTACTTGTATTTGAAACGAATAAGGGTTGTAGTGGATAAATAAATGTTCATTTCCATAAATCAGTGTTCCTCATATACACCCTAATTTAGTGAAATGATTAAAAAAATTTATCTCATGGCATCATGAAAAATTATGTTTTCCCGTAAGAAATTAAATCTTAAACAAATTCTCGATAACAAAGGTAAAATTCTAGCAGATTGATCACTGGTATTTATTAATGCACGAATAATATCACAGCAGAAGCTTTCGGCTGAAGATATTTCTTGTGTGAGGATTTGATTATTCACTCATAGCGCATAATTCATCATTGCAGAATACTTTCTTTTAAGCGGATCTCCGCTAAACTAACCTAAGTACAAAGTAAAAAAATTACAATATTATGTAGCTATATTAGAAAAGTGCCCCCATTTGCCACAACTCAATTATTCTTAATTTCATGTTTAACTGACATGTAACCCGGTCTCCTTCGGGTTGTTTAAAAGGATTCTACTGTATTTGTCACATTTCTTTCGGAAGTCACATCCCTTAAATTATGGACGCTTCTGAACATGGACTGGGATTAGCTCTTAATGAGCTTCATTATAGAGACCGTCAAAGCTTAACAAGGCGTGCATTTTCTTTTTTGCATAGTGGGCTGCTGGATTTAATTACAGCAACGCCATTACAGAAATACCGGTTTTAAAACTATAAACTAGTTTCATTCGTTTTTCATGATTTCTAGAAAATAAAAAAATTAAAGTCAAACAGGATTTAAATTTGCCCTGGATTGTTTACACATTAAAAATTATTACAAAGATTTACCTTAAATGAACATACATTCCTCGCTAATAGTAATCTCTTTCTCGCACTTTAATTATATTTTAATTATGTAGCAGTTAAGTTAATTAATGATTTTAAAATGCAACGCTAGAAATCAACGAAAAATTTTACTTCCCAAATAGAGGGCAAAACATCTGGTCCTGTGTCTCTCTGCTATTATTGTATATGTAAGTAATAAAAATTGTTTTTAGTATTTTTTCTGATGACCCATAGAGTAATCAAACATTTGTAATACACATATTTTGCCTTTATCATTTTTTCTTCATCAAAACTACTTTTAAAAAATGTTTAGAGGTAGTACCACTGTTGTATACTCTTTTGAAAGTCTAAATACTTGAGCAAAATATAATTAGAGAGGAATTACCTTTTAATAAATAAGTTTTATGTAATATTTTCGTATGATATGACTATAGAATATTTTGGCTCACATAACGAAAGAAAATAAACTGTATACCAAATAGGCATTCAAATTAAAATTGCATAATAGATTCCAAGATTAAACCAAAAGTGCTTAATGGAGGAACCAAAAAGGATTTACTGGTATAAAAACGAAACTTATTTAGCAAAAATAAACCCCTTAGGAATGGCTAGTTCTTTTAGGGTTTCAAGAGTTTTTGAAGTAACTTCTTCTTTAATAATTTTCCATTATTTCTGTATAGATACTAACTTCTAGGCTTATAAATAATGTCAGGTAAATTATGATACTCATTTTACAGTTATTAATATGGCAGAATAACGCTCAAAAATTAGGTTATTACTAGGAGCAAAGCGGACGATAAAACCTTGATGAAGACAACCCTTTCCCCTTCCCGATCTTCTGCATCCAATTTTTCAACAAGCTCCTCTTCATCACACCACGATGCTGATAGATAAGCGATCCCATCCCCGATACCATCCCGGCCGTCCTACCGAACAGTAGCCCTTTGACGGGTTCGTTTACGCAACCGCTTTTAATTCGGTTTCCTGCAGCATCGAGGCTCCTTAATATGCTAATCGCGTAATTATTGGCCGGAAAAAAACAGGAAGCTAGTTTTTTTAGGCCCTTCTCTCCGAAGAAGTTCCCTTTCCGAGCCGATGGTTTTCCGTTGCGATCTGAAGGAATTGGGATACATTGTTTGAGTATAGGGAATGGGCTTAAAATGGGTGTCTGCAGCGTCACCGTACAGTGGTTTTCACTGTGGTACGCCGATTGAGCCAGCTGAACCTGAATTTTTTACTGCCTTACCTGCTTTTTACTTCTTCGGGTGGGATTTTTAAAAAGTCCACATTACTTTTCGCTATGCTTTAAAATGCGGCGGGGTTTTATTCGAATTAGAGGATCTGCTGGAGAGTTTAAGGGCGTTTATTGGTGGGATTCTATTTTAGGTATTATAGGTTTTGTAAATGTTAAACCATTTATTTAAAAAAAACTTCGAGCTATTAAAATGGGAGTTACGTTTGGTGCAGGTGTATATAACATCATATATTTGAACCAAACTACTCAAATATTTTTTCAAAAATTAGTTTAAAGCAGGGGTGGCCAACCCAAATGATCTTGAGGGCCACTTTGGAAAACTACAATACTCCCGCGGGCCGCAAAGAAAATTTTTATATTAGCTGCTCAGAATGACAGTGAAGTAAGTTAAAAAAATAGGTTTAGATTAGGGAGTTTTTTTAGATCCTTTGCATAGTTTGAAATTGACCTTTAGGAGCAACACTTTCTCTAAAGGAACTAAGGGGCCATTCATTAATTACGTAAGGATGATTTTGGCAATTTTTGACCCCCCCCCCTACCCCCATGTAAGGATACGTAAGATTTTTCAAACCCCTCCCCCCTATTCTTACGTAAGATTCCATTTCGTTTTTCAAAATAATAAAATGCTAGAAAAGGATCAGTTACACAAAAACTCTCAGTTTAACGTAAATCAAAGGTTTTTTATATTTCAACAGATGAGTAATATCTTGCTGTCAACTACATATTACCATTGTATTATTATCTCTAGTATCTGCAATTTGTTTACATTAATATGGAAAATCTTACGTAAGAATGGGTTTGACCCCCCCCCCACCCCTCTAAGTAAGCGTATGTAGATATTTTTCCAACTCCCCCTCCCCCTCGGGACCCTTACGTAATTAATGAATGGCCCCTAAGCACAGGTGCTGTTAAAAATACTATAAATTACTCGAAACTTAGTGAGGTTACCGCCTCTGGCGCAAAAAGGTATTAATTTCAGGAGGGGCCTGAATTTTCCTAAAAATACATGCTATATTTTTGCTCCGGGAAAGAAAACTTCAAATTCGTCTTTATCCCCCCTAGCCCTTATGCATATTCAATAGATTTTTTAAGAAAACGTAGATAGGATTCGCTCCTGGAATGAACTTAATGTACTTTAATATGTTATGAATAATAGAGTCCAAAGTACTAAAGGGGGGCTGCTCCCCCAGAAAATTTTTGGAAATTCATCTATAACTTACAGGTTTTTAAATCGTTTTGGCACAATAAGTCCTAATTTTGGGGAGCCTTAACCTAACATAAAACTTTTGACATTAAAAAAATCTCGCGGGTCACAAAATTATTTCAAGCGGGCCGCGGGATGGCCCTTCCTGGTTTAAAAGTTTCAAAAAAGGTTTATAGATTTCCCTTGGATGAATTTTATGTGTAATTAAATAACACGAATATTTAATGCAAATTATTGAACTTGAACAGCACAAAGTTAAGCGTATTTATTTCCTGGTTAATAATATATTTTTCTTTATATATCCCAAATCTGTCCTTTCTCATTTTCCAAATCCTTTCAATCTCCTTATGAGATTATGATTGCCTTTGTTGAGTGTTATTCGAAAAGATTTGAAACATTTCATTCATAACTGGATTTTTCTCTTTTGTAATTATTATCCTACGTTGTTGTTGTGTTTATTAATGTTATAAAATTATTAAATGAGAGTACAATGATTTTATACATTTATATAATTTTACTAGTTTTATATATACTAAGAATAGAATCACTTATTGTTGAAAGTGTATCAATGTGTGTGTGTGGTTTATTTAAATACATTTTATGTTTAAAACCCTTTCGATCCTAAGCCGCCCGAGATTACCATTGAATCCAATGGGAAATTTGGGGCGGCTAGGTCTGAAAGAGTTAAATTTTAAATTCACATCAAAAGTTTTGTCAGAATTACTTAGAAAGAATTGTGTAATTTTTTAAATTATTCGGCTATGTTTTTAATTAAAATTCCATACCAAAATTATAAATCTTATAAACATCTGTTTAATAAATAATAATCGCATGCTGAAAATATCTGTGTAAATTTTCGCCTGTTCGAGGATGTTTCTTCCCCTTGGCGATTTATACATTATTTTTTCTTGTATATTTTGTATTTATAAAATATAAAAAAATTTTAAAAAATATTATCTTTGAAACAGTGCTAATTTTCTTGTTATCTTTTTTCATCATTACTTACAGTCCAATGTGTAAAACCCCGAATTAATTAATAGAAATCTAACTTTTTTAATAAAATTTTTAGACAAGATTGATGATGATAGGTACTACATTCTGTTTTACAATAAATACACTTATTGTAACATTAGCAGATGAGGTTAAAGAAAAAACTATTTCGCACAAATAAGAATTGAGAAGAAATGAGAATTTTACCTATGAATATTCAATTTTTTAACACTTTCTTAAGACTAAGCTTTAAATATCCAGGAATAGTTTTTTTCTTTTATAGAAACAATTTTCATTTCTAAAAAATTGACTGTATTTAAATTAATGTCAATGTTTCTTAAATTAAAAGTGTTCTTATCTTATCCACGTGTTTTGATAGTCCTCAAATATTCTCTTAACAATCACTTTTTCATATAGCTGTATTTAATTTTTTGTTGAGCTGATATAAAAGTTCAAAATTTTTAAATTATCAATAAATTTTAAAGTAATGATTTGCAAAAAGACCTAAATAAAACTTAATCTTGAGTGATAAATGTTTACTCTCTTGGAAACTTCGTTTAGGAAAAACAGGAGGACTCAAAGTAATGTTAAAAAATACTTTAAAAACTTACTCTTATTTCATTAGTGTATTATAATCCTTGATAACCTTTATCATCTTCACATTATATTTAAAAACGAAATTTTTACTTTTTACGGCTTTGAATACAAAGATGTAATATACAAAAGTTCTTAGGTGTTTTTGCAACTCTTATAAGCATACAGTTTTATAGTCTATTTTATAGTTACTTCAGTTTTGACGAGAATATGTTTGGTTGTTGCTAGAATACACAAATGTAATAAATCCTTTTCAAGTAAGAAAAATGTTATGTAGATATAAAAAATTGCCTCTAAAAGTATTTTTTAAAATTGCATCTCCTAGAAAAGAAAATTATATCGTGAATCCTTTAAGAACAAAAAGTGAAACCTTTACTGTTGCGTTTTACTTTGTAATACAGAAAACTGGATTTAGCCAATGTCTTTTCTTTTTGAAGAAAAAAACTTTTGACAAGAACGCTGCAAGCAGGAGCCCATCCCATCCTCGACCTTCAAACGTGTTCATGTTTACGTCCAACCCGAACAAAATGGACGGCGGAAAGTGTAAAAAGCAAACCTATCAAACCCGAAGAAAAATAACCGCCGAGAAAGCAAATCCATTGTCATGTTTTCCCAGCCTTGACCGAAGGTTACAATGTACCTTGAGTGGTGAAAATATCTAAGGTATTTCACTCACGGAGTCCTTCCATATTTAATTATCTTTCTTTACAACCCACAGGATTTTTCATTACCGCACTATCCGGTTGGCAAGATCAATAACCTCGAATTCCAAAAACAGTTAATGGTGCCGTTAGACTCGTGTGGTTGGAAATTTTCTGAATCTGAAAACCTTCTGCCTCCGACGACCTTTCATTATTTATTCACGCGCCAATTGAGGAGTACGTTTGGATAACGGGTGGCCATAATTACGTTGAATGCAAGAGGAATAGATATCAGAGTGGGGGCCTTTTGAACTGATTCATAGGATCGTTTAGGGTGGACTCAGTCAGTCCGTGGAGGCATGCTACAGAGCAGGGTCCGATTTAGAAAATTTGCACGCAGAAAGGGTCCCTCTAGGTCTTAAGTGCCCCCAAATGTTGTATGTTCATCATAAAAACTGAATTGATATTTCTGTACAAAAATAATTGGTTATACTGCTAGACAATTTAGATTTTTATTTTCAAGTTTCAAAAAATTATTAAAAATGCATTCCAGTTTATTGATTGATTGATTTTAGTTTATTGATTTGAATTTGATTTGAGCTTACATGCTTAACTATTGAATATGTCATAGAGAAAAGAGGTTCAATTATTTTTTGAAATATTTTTCTGAACCCTTATCTCAGATATATCACCAGGTGATATATCTGAGATAAGGGTACTAACTCCTACTGGTACTAACTACTACTGGTAAACAGGTGATATTATCACCTGTTTACCAGTAGTGATTATGAAGTACAATTGTATTTTAATAGAAAGAAATTAGCTTTTCATCCTTGATGGATATTGTAAATAGATAACTAAAACTAAGTGTTGCATTTACTAATTTACTTACCTGCGAGAGCTCATTTTTTCCCAATAACATCGAATGTTTTATAAAAACAATAGTGTATTTACACACCTTTAAAGTTATTCAGCTCGTTACTCTAAAAATATTTTCCTCTGTAACTGTTACATTAATATTAAACATAATAATAAAGTATTTTTAATGTATTTGAAATTTACATAACATAATTATCAGTGGTAGCTTGGTTTATAAAACCCTTGACACTGATGACTTACTCTAAAACAACAAAAATAACTTTCTTGTAACTTATAAATATTTAAGACCTATACTGAGTCATCAGACCAACTTTCTAAAATCTATAAATTAAAAAGTTTCATAAATTTTTAACATTTAGGTTTTAAGTTACTCAAAAATAATCAAGCTTTTACAATATAAAAGAATTAAGTTGATTTATGAACAAATGGATTGCATCAACCAACAGAATATAATCGAGGTATATCGATAGTAAATAATTAAACTTCTTTAGTTATAAAATATGTACTTGTCTAACACTAATTTAAACTTCGCATCAGTTCAAATACTTTTTGATACTTAAATGTATTGAATACATAAAAGGACAATTTCGAAAACTGTATCATGCTTTAATATGCAGTGATACTTCATCATTGGAAATTAAAATTAGGAGCAGAAAAAAAATCTTAGACACAACTTCAAAATTAAATCTCAAATCAAAATACTTGTTGAATCTATAATTTCAACTCCACTCGACCACAAGTTACTTCCACTCAAACCCTTGAATTTCAGACACTTTCGTTTTACTTTCATTAATTAAACTCTTCCACTAGTCACCATTCACGATCCAGATATATTTGAGGCTCTCGTAGTAACAGCGAGCGAACTTCAAAACCTTTACATTGGAGCTAGCACGTTGTTGCTACAAGCACCTCAATTACCGGTGTAGTTTAATAATTCAAACCTCATTCCGATTCCAAACCTAACCTACTGAAACCTAATAATAAAAAAGGGGAGCAAATCATCTCGGCATCAATTAGCGCATCCCAAGCACTGGAGGTCATATCCGTTTCCCATTGGGCAACACGGAACTTGGGATGCGGGTGTCATCAGCATCAGGTGCGGTACATTGCATCCATCACACCTGCCTGTTGCGAAAGATTGCATCTTCAGATTGCACTGCCCACGGGTTTGGGTGGAGGTTTGTTTACGACTCCCTCCCATTTCCACTATGGAATAATAAATACATTGTTGCCCAATACTTGCTACCCTGCAGGCTATATAAGGGTTGCTTACCTTTGTTAAATGTCGTTTTGACATTCACCTCGACTTTCTGAATGATAACAAGTGAAGTCAGTGAAAATCTTTTAGTAGTAGTGACAACCATAATAAAAATTTGTTGTTGTTGAGATATGACCTATAACATATACACTAGCGGAAATAAAAATCCCAACACCAAGAAGGAAAGGAGATATCAAAGTAAAATTTATTTCTATGATTGCACATAGTGTTAATGTGAATTGATTAAAAAATCAGCCTTTCTGGATGTTAGGGGGCCGAGAAAATCGGTGAGGAGTGTGGTCTCCATAGGTGTCCATTACCGCCGTCACACGTCATGATATTGAGTGACAGGGGATCTAAATGACTTTTGAGGGATTGGAAAACCGTGTTGCCTCCTCAGGTAGTCCAAATTCATATGGTGCACCAGTGGACGTTGCATACCGGGATAGGTGATTTCTCCTCATTGACCGGACTTGTTTTGTGGGTGTTGGTTCTAGAGAACGGGAAAGACGGGGTAAAAAGGCAAACTAGGGGGTTAAGAAGAAAGCTTGAACATTGCATACAACATGTGGTTGTGCATGTTTCTCTTGCAATTTGTCCCCAGGACAGGTCTGAAGGTAAGGACGGTCTACCGGTTGCAAAATCTCAATGACGCAGCTCTGGTTGGAAAAATTACTGGTGAATCATACTCAGGAGTTGCAGAAATTGAATCCAATGCATCCCCACTCCGTTACTCTTCATCAACACTCCGTGGAACGATTAGAAAATCATCAGCTGAGTGCGCTCTCTCCATTGTGTCTTCAAACTCATACCCAACCGTCGTGGTGCTCCAAACCGAATCAGGATTCTCTCATAAACATAATATCATGAAATTGGGATTTTCATTTCCTTATTTCGTACACTATTGGAAACAGAAATGCCCATTTTCAGCCCCTTGTTTATAGACAAAGATGTAAGAAGCTATGCCGACCGAACGGACGATCTGCAGTACTGCAAACGACATCCATCCCACTGCCGCTTGTCCTCAGTATGATCTACCGGTATTTTGGCCAACCAAAGCTGCTTCATTGAGGTTTTTTAGCCGGTTGTCCGTCCTTACCTTCAGACCTGTCCTGGGGACAAATTTCAAGAGAAAAATGCACAAACACATGTTTCATGTACTGTCCAAGCTTTTTTCTTAACCCCCTATGTTGCATTTTTACCCTGGCCTATCCGTTCTTAAGAACCAACACTCACAAAACATGTCCGGAGAAAGAGGAGAAATCACCTAGCCCGGTATGCAACGTCCGCTGGTGCACCATATGAATTTGGACTACCTGAGGTGGCAACATGGTCCTCCAATCCCTCAAAAGTCATTTAGAGCCCCTGTCACTCAATACCATGACGTGTGACGGCGGTAATGGACACCTATGGAGACAACACTTCTCACCGATTTTCTCGGCCCCCTAACATCCAGGAAGGCTGATTTTTCAACCAATTCACATTGATACTATGTGAAATCATAGAAATAAATTTGACTTTGATATCTCCTTTCCTTCTTGGTGTTGGGATTTTTATTTCCGCTAGTGTAGATGATTGAAATATTCTGCTTTCTTCATTGAACTTTTCAGACCATAGTGCCCGAGATTGCCATTGAATCTTATAGAAAATTCGGGGCGTCTTGGACTGAAAAGGTTAATTTCATGTTTATACAATACCAATAACGAGCGTCTTCCTTTTATAAGTATCACAACATGTGTAGAAACTATTTAAAAATGAATAGAAATTTTTTTTAAATTGGTACATAATATGGTTCAAACATTTCTAGTTTGTTTCTTCTAACTGTTTTAATAAAGGTAAGACTGTTTTATCCTATAATAAAACTCCCAATCCTCGTTTTATAATGGGTTAATTACCTTTATTAGTCACCATTTTTCTGTACGATAGAGCAAATCAATCAATAAATATAGATTAAGAGTATAAGACTATATCAGTGTGAAAATCTATAAAACAATAGTTTTCTCATACATTAGGGTTTTTATATTCATCGATGATTTTTTTGTGAAAAACGTCAATACAGTTCTTGAACAGACTGGTTTATTTCCTTTCGCTCCAAATAAATTCACACAACACAAGATGGTTTTAACAGAGATACATGCAGCTGTACATTACTACCAAGCTCTTGCACATTCGACTTCTGTCACTGTAATGCGTGTATGGATTTTGCAGAGCATCAGCCAACAGGAATGTTCCACCTGTCGCATCACTAAGCCAAGCCGCCATCGAAAATGCAGACTGTTCTCATCACCTTAAAAAAAACTTGAAAAATCGAAATAAAAAATAATAGTACCTTAGCTAAAATGATTTATATGACTGCCTATTAAAACAACGGATTTGACCCTATTAAGTAGCTAAAAGATATTAATAAAAAATTAGACTGCTTTGGAGGTACATAGCGTATAGAATAACAAAATAAAACATACGAAACAGTAATATGCGTATATGTAAAATTGTAAAGATAAGTAAAACTGTACTTAATTCCATCAATCTAGTGCTTTTATTATCTTTTTATTGCTATTAACAAATCAAATTCTTAAAAAACGTGAGGTTTAAATACTGTACACTATTTTAATTGGATTCTTAAGCAAAGACTACTAAATAAAATTGAAGAAAATATATAGTATAAAAATACAGAGTGAAATAAAATAAAATTTAACAATTAAATGCTTGAACGGAATAAGTTGCCTAAGATTTTTATAGAAATTTTTAAAGAGGTAGGATTAAACTAGAAGAAAAGAGAAAGAAAACCAAGAGTTTTGATTCGAAATGTTTGGAAGTAATTAAGGGCAGTTAACTTTAATAGTATAAACAACATTTAATGAACCTTAAAAACTAAGTAACTAAATGAGGGAGTTGAGGAGCCGAATTATTTTGGTAAATGTCTAATCTTTAAAACTAAAACATTACAGCTCACAAAAAACTTAAACACTAACGGATTTGGTGCAGAAACCTAAAGAATTAAATTATTTAAGAAACTACTATTGTGTTAATTTATTAATTATTTTTTTAAATAAATAAAAACATATTTTGAAAATTTAACTGTGCCATTAGATTTTGCTAACAAGAAAGCAATAAACTGGGTGGAAGATGTTTTTTATAATTTGTTTTTGGGGAGAAAATTACAAAATACTAAGTATTTTTCTTTAAAAATGTCAGTCAGTTACCCGTGGAATTGCCCTCCAGTTAAAGTAATTTTTACATAGCTACATATTTTTTATCAACTTGTTAAGATCTAAAAGTATAACTTTAAAAAATTTTTAAAACACATTAAAGCTCTCTGTTAATTGTTTTTAATTTTTATTTAAATCTTAAACTATTATTTATAATTATGATTTAAAATTTGGTATGAATTTATAAAAATTAAAATTTATTGTCTAAGTGTTGTGAACTTAAATCGTTGTAAATAAAAAAGTGGTTATTCAAAATAAGCTTTGAAAAACGTTAATTTTCTTATTTCTATCAAGTTATCTTACTTCTATCATCCAGGCAATATGACTAAAACCTGATAAAAATTGCAACATAGGGTTTTTCAAAGGTTTTCGATTAAAAGTGGACTCAATAATAACGTGCTAAAAATTGGTACACCAGAACTTTTTTAAACTTTAAACAACTGGCCAAAAAATTACAACAAATCAAATAATAATAATAATAATAATAATCAGGGGGACTTAATAGGTTTGCTTCAGTGCTAAATACGAATATTCCCTTTAAAAAAGAAAAATAAATTTAAAAATTTAATTTAAAAAAATAGATAATCGAAAAAAGTAAATCATCCCTCAAACACCACAAAATAGCTACAAAGAAGTAATTTGAACAGTTTTCCCTAAGAAATGATCAAAATAACGTCATTTCGTGTGTCAATAAAACAATGGTCGGACTAAACATAAATCAGGTACTTACTAAATTTACAATAAAATGCTGAATTAAATACTTATTTTTTTTTCAATGTTTTTAGCCTCGAAGATCCAACTTTTTAAAATTCATGTTAAAAACGTTTGAGGTTTTGTCAAGATATTTTTCTATGGATTTTGTAGTACTAGGTATAATTGCATAATAGAAAACAAAAACATAATTCATTATTAAGTCATAAATTAATTAATCAATTTAATAAATTCAATATTGAAAATACAGGTGAAATCAAGTCAATCAAGTCGAAACCCATACTTTAACAATATTCGGTAATAAATAGAATAATTAAAGTTTTAAAAAATTTTATTTTTAAATTTTTTGGAATATGCATCTGATGTACTTTATGTCTAGGCTAAATTTTAATGAACACGAATTTTAAAAAAGTTCGATTTTTGAGGCAAAAATTTTAAAAATAAAAAAACATTAAGTTTTTTATTGTCTGGTCGTCTAATTAGTATATTATTTAGATAATTTCTAGGAAAAACAGGTTTAATTACTACTTTTGAGTTATGTTTTAAACTTTTAATTACCTAATTCTTGAAATTTATTTTTTAAATTAATAATGCAAATATGCCTGTAAGCATGCATAAGTCTCGATTACTATTAATTGATTTTTAGAAAAAAAATTCTTGCCATTTATTAAGAATTAAAAAAAATTTTATTGCTGTTAGAAAATTAAATTATTTCATATTTAGTTATATTATTAATAATTATAACTACACATTTTAAGTTCTAAATCTTTAAAAGATACACATATAAAAAATAGAAAAACACCAATACCTGTCTGTGTTAATTTTTAAGATAACAAAATTAAATTTTTTATTATAAGTAATACATAATAGGTATAGTTTATTTTATAAATTCGTATGTAAGTGACGAATAACCTATAATTGTTTAATTGTACACAATTTTCCTGGCTGTATTAAGGGAAGTTTAAGCTAATGAATGCATTTTTTATTCTATTAAACACATACAAAAGTTATAGATTATTTGTAAAAATGTCCATGAATGATTTCAGAAACATTTAAAAAAAATATGCCTTCAAGAAAGAAGAAAATGACAGAAAGCATCATCAAACTGTCAAATTACATTCACGTGATTTATACCATTTAATTAAAATAAATCCATTAAACCATATCATACATTTAAATTCAGACGGAAATTCATTTCTTTTTATTCAAATGTATCGGTCAAGCAAATAATTCATTAAAAAAATCCAACCACCATCATTAAAGTAAAAAATCCCACTAATCAAGCACTTCCGCAACGCAAACTTCCTGGGTTTTACCTTCATAATTAACACTTTTAAACACAAAAAACACATGCCCCACACACAGAAAGAACAGTCAAATAAAATGCAAGCAAAAATAATTACTTTGCAGGGGAAATAACGGTCCGTTTAAGAAGATATTCGGAAATCAGGAGCAGAGGGCCAGACCCCACGTGTATGCAAACGACGTGCAACGAGAATGACTGTGTCATTGTGAGCTCAGTCATCTTCACTTCAATTCTTCAACTCCCGTTTCGTCGATCGCCACCGTTCGGAGACCACCCCTTAACCCCCCCCCCTCAGCAAACGTGAGGTCAGAGTTGACTGTTGAGCATCGGTCACTCTCGTTCGTTCTAGAAGATGCGACGATGCAGTTTCTCTTTCCTTTTTCGGGTCACTATTTACAATCCGGAGTCAAAAAAAGGTTATGTCTAAGGTTTTTCATCCCATCTCTCATAAGTCATTATTTTCAGTCTTTTAGCGGAAATATCGTTCATATGGTGGGGAAGGGGTGTTAAGTTTTTTTTCCTACGTGTAAGACCACGGTAATCGGGGAGAGGAGAGGAAAAGTTTTGTTTCCGGAAAAGGTAGGGAAAGGGGAAGCCGCTTAGGATCGCTATCCGTACGAACTCAATGTATATAGATGAAAATCACATAGGATAGGAAGTCCTATCCTATATTTTATAATGCGTAAATGAATTGATGTTAATATTGCGTGTTAACTTAAAGAGGTAAATTGTTTTATCGCATCGATAATCAGGGAAAAAATAAATGTTTGTAGCATAAAATATAACATACATTGTCCGATATCATATCGATTTATCCGAAAAAAATTCCGAGGGGATCAAAAGCAACCCAAATAGAACAGAAACATCAACCCGATTTTTAAAAAATTGACCAATATCGCAAATACCTATAGTAAACGTCGAAAAATTTTACTCCTATTTGATAGTTACTGTCGGAGAAACTACGTACATCACCAACCAAAAAACAGCACTAGGCAATGCCGTCGATTTTCGTCGATACCTTTACAGGGCATCGTTCTGAACAAATCCAATATTAAGGTGAACTAATAGAAAGGTATTTTGCGCTACCTAGGAAAAGACTTATTAAGTTCGGTACCGATTTCATATTCAAGATATCATAGCGCGTTCAAATTTTCAAAATAGGTACAACGCATCATGTCATGACACAATTTAAGTCATTTCCATATACAAATTAAGTCCATATTTAAAAGTGTAACACATTTTTTATTTTATTCGTTTAACTTTTTGTTAAATTTTATTTATTGAATTAATTAAATTAATTTTATCAGTCACCTGAACGGGACATAGTGATATGTTCTTCTTCGAAAATTTTTATAATTACTTATGTCATGTCAATAAAGCTATTTTTATTATTATTTTCTAGATAAAAAAATAATACTCACGGAATAACAAAAACGAAACAATTCCATAATCGTGCCTTAATCTATTTTGAGCTAAATATGCTCCATGAGATATATCTTTGAGAAGACCTTTACACAGAACCGAAAAAAACTGATAAACGACTGCGGGCAATTAGGAAAACGGTAGCTTAAGATACAGAAGGCTTATCATGCATCAGGAAGTCACAAGAGAAAGGAAGTAGTGCTCATGGACAGGGAAAGTTACGCGATTTTAGGTCAACGCTCAGGAGCACCTGCTACATAACCTATGATCAGCTATCTAAATAAAAACACTAGCTGAAAGGCTATTAATTTATTTAACGTCAAATCATTTTTATTTGATTGCTTAGTATTATTTATAGTATTTCGAAATAAACCTCGTCAATATTCTGTTCCTATTTTTTACTTTGCTTATACAGTTATACGATTTTGGTTTTTAAGAAATTTAGAGCTTAATTTTACAAAAAAAAGTTTTGAATAAACTAAATTATTATTGCTAAGGTTATGCACGCCCTCTTTATACTCTCCTGGTAAATCTGTGGGGGTAGTATATTTTATAAATTCCAACCAACATTGTTTGATGAGAGAAAATCAGCTATAATTCAGTTAGATTAAACACTCGGCAAAAGTAGAAATGTTTGGGGAAGACTTCTGGAGAAGGCCACGGCCTGCCAATGATTTTTCCTATTTTTGTTGAAAAAGGGATATTCTAGCAATCCTTCATTCACTTTATATCATGGTATTCTAGGCCCCAACGCATAGGTTTTTTTGCCGATCCTATAAGTTTATCATTAACTTTGAGTGCTACAATTCCATGTCGTATGGACTTAAAAGTACATGATATTAACCGATATTGCTCTCATTCCAATATCAAAGAATATCGGTCAGTATCGTGTGCTTATAGGGGCACTTCCCGGGATGGTACCCAAAGTTTATATATTACGTGAAGTTGATTAATGGTATTATTCAGATACCAATATCATATTGTCGATATTATATCATATTGTCGATAAAATATCACTACAACATCGGGCGATATTGGTTAATATCGTGTGCTACAATAAACGATTTCTAAAACTCAAGACCGTGAAATCCTTTCGTTTCTCTTCAAAAAGTAAACTTCTTTCGCACTCCACCATAAGCAATACATAAACTGCACCTCTCACTTGAGTGGAAAGCCCATGTTGAGAAAGTACAAAAGATTCTCCAGCGCACGAAGGAAGTGGTGTTATTTAGTTAGAAGAAAGGTGTCGCGAATGATTCGATGATTGCAGTCAACACAACAAGCACAGTCGGGGTTATTTTCTCAGACTTACTCAATTTTCCACTCTTTTTCAGCCGATGCTTCGGTACAAGGCTCCATTTCACGCTTCGTCAATTCCAGTGGAACCTGTCGTCTGTACTTAAACAATTACCAGGCGTGTCGCCTTCAAAAAAGCAAACCGTTGCTTGCTGAAAAGGTGTCTGTCAAAGGGGTCTATGGATTCTCATCTACTACTTTGGATGCTGACCAGTAGTATACAAATAGACGACCCGCGGAGTTGCAGTTGACATCCTGAAGATGACATGACAAATACTATATTTACATAGCAATGTAAATTAGTTAAATTTGAAGTGGATAAGTCAGAAAACCATCAATTCCTAAATTTTAAGATGTGTGAAGTAACAAAACAACGAAAAATTTCAGTGGATCATATTTGTTTATGACTGAGGTAATTCTTCACACTTTCTTTCTTTATACTCAGGATTTTTAGTAGTTCATATAACTTCAACCAATAAGGTTCATTTGACACTGCCAATGCAACTTAACAATACAAATACGATTGATAAATTATCTCTCCAAAAAAAAGAATTAGGTATACACCCTTATAGAATTCAGTCATAATTTAACTTCATAGAAAGCGTTCAAACAAAATACAATACTTTTTTTAACTACTTATTGTCATTTACTTGAAGAATGAAATGAATATTTGCAAGATAATTAATACATTTAATGATAATTAATACATTATTTCTAAATCAAACGATTATGATGCAGATCGATTAACCAGAATTTTATCCCTTCTATCAGAGTAAATAAGCACAATAAAGTTATAACATTTTGCGTACTATTGCAGTATCTCTTATGGTTGGTAATTTACTTTTCAAACATACTTCTCGAAGTGTTTAGGTTTATTCATAGTAAACATTAAAAAGATAGAAAAAAGAAAGATAACTGCATTATGAACCGACAAAATACGATATAAGATATCTATACAATGTTCTCCAACTTTTGAAATAACTTGTAAAGACACTATTTAATATATTATGCGTCCTATTAAAACTAAATATAAAAAGTACTGAACTTGGGCTAGTTTTTGCAAGAACATTCCAAGAGGCATGCCATTTACCTCATCATTTGAGGGAAGTTTAAAACGATCAGAAAGCCATGCCTCATTGACGTTTTAGAATACGTTATCTATTAGTAAACAAAATCATTGAGAAGAGAGTAGAAAAAAAATAGCACAATGATAAAATTTCAGTGTGTAAAGTAATTATTACAATTTGAACTTGATTTCTTGATAAAAGAAGAAAATAACTACACAATGCACACATCATACTTGCCAATATCGATTTAAAAATTGTGAAACAGCATTATAAACATGGTTGAAACTGGATTACACTGCCAAGTGTTGGCCATTTAATAAATTATCGCCATTTAATTGTTGTTGTCATTCAATTAATTTGTTGTTTTACTGAACGGTTCAACAATAAAAAATGTTGGAAGGAAACAATTGCAATTGAATTAGGATAAATGGAAATGGATTCAGTTGCAATTTAAGTTTTGACCTACCTATTGAAAAAAAAATTACTGAACCCTTTCAGACCTAGCCGCCACAAATTTCCCATTGGATTCGATGGTAATCTCGAGTGGCTTAAGATTGAAAGGGTTAAAGATGTCGAGGATGGTTTAATTAGTTTTAATAGTTTTGTAAATTACAGAAACCCATTTAACAATCTCATTTCATTCCATTAAACGATTTCAAAATATTTTCCAACCTAGTGTGTAGTGTTTCATTATAACCTGTCATAATTTTCTTTACTGAATCAAAGCTCATATTTTTAACAAAATTACATAACAACAAAAAACAAAAACACATACATATAACAAAAGAAACACAATACACTTACCAAACCAACTATAGAATAATATATTTTAATTACTTATACTACATTTTTTGTTATACTTAACTGAGTTGAATTTGTTCCCTCTCTGGGGAAAAATCTCATTTCGCAAAATACGCCGTAATACAGAAAAGAAAAACCAAATGCAGTTTTAAACGACAACACAAAACCCTACGATACAAAAGAAGTTGGATGTTTACAAACTTCACCTACAACTTATAAAAAGAAAGCAATCGCTTAAAGTTTCGCCCATATTTTATATATGTTACAGTTAAAGTCCGGAAATCAGTTAATTTACAGATAACCTAGGTAATTTGCAGATTAACGAGGGTGATCCGTTAAAGAGCGAATTTTTTTTCAATTTCTAAGATTACCTAGGTAATCTTGAAATTACCTAGGTATTCTGCACCCTACCGACTAGACACTCGTTAATCTGCATACTACCTGTAATCAGTTATTTTACATATTAAAGAGGGTGATCCGTTAAAGTACAAAATTTTATTTTATAAAAAGTTTAAGGAGGTTGGGGGGGCTGCCGCCCCCCCAAACCCCCCTGCCCTAACTATAACCAAACTCGTTTTGGGGGTAAACAGTAACAAAGACGAATCAAAAAAGGGGGATCGGTACTTTTTTCATATTACACAAAACACGCAAATCCCATAAAAATAGTAATGAAATAGCAATTTTAAAACTAGAATATAAAAACAATAATAATAGAATATTAAAGTACCAACTGAGATTTGTATCAATTGTGGTTTTCGATCTCGATTTGACAGCGTATTTCAATGAGCACTTAAACTTGCAAATCTTAATGAAAGCGCGGTGTAATCGGCTGGCAGCCTGCACTGAACTATTGCTAGGATTCGCGATCGATTACATATGTTAAACCCTTGCCCAGGTTCCAGCGATTGTTGAATTAACGTTTGTTGAAAAGATATTTCAACAGCTGGGACATTTGCTTTCGTTAAAAGAAATCTCTGTCACTCTGAAGTCGGAGCTTCAACACAATTGTTTCAAAATACCCGTTTTAGTAGCAATATACTGTACTTAATCATGTAAATTTACAGTACTTACTTGCTTGTATTATTTTGTTTTAACATTCAACATGACAACTACCAGTGCTACGCTCTAAATTTGAAATCAAAACACCAAATATGACAACAAACTACGTATTGAAACCCAACTGCGCAGGGGTAAGCGCATGGCGCAGAAAGCACCTCAACATTTTAACAGAAAGTATTGAACGAAACAAACTATTTTGAACTTTAACTATCAAGAGGCCGTTATAGTGTAGATTCCCTAGGTAAAATGCGAAAAACTCAAAAATCCGCACATTAACGACAGAAATCAGTTAATCTTAAGTTTACCTAGGTATTCTTCAGATTAACTAATTATCAACTTTAGCGGTAACATATATACCCCTTAGATCCCTTTCAAAAATGACCGGCCGTATAGGCCGAGAAGCTGACGGGTGATACAGCGGTCAAGAGCCGAGGCTAGTGGCAAGGCAGGCAGCAGATGTCAATGCCAGTGCGAGAGAGTAGAAGACTCTGCTCTATTTATAGGCAGATTGGCTCGTGTTCAAAGCACCTTCTCAGGCGCGGGAAACGCCGGAAACCTGCGCCAAGCAACTCCAAAGGTAAACGAATTGACAAAACTGCACACCAAATGACTTTCTGCACGCATTGATCCATTGAGACATCCGTGGGAAGAAAGGTTTTCGGAAATATTAATTTAAAAGAGACGTATTCATAAAATTAGTGCTGTTCAGTTGTAACCTACAGCCTATTCAGTAGCACCAGTGGGAGGATTTTGGTGAAACTTTTTTTAAGTTAAAATTTTGGTTGCAGCTAAATAATTGACTTTTCATCTTTAATCGGGGAAGTGTATAAATTTAATTCCCTTTAATTTTCCTAAAAGTATTTTTTATCTCATAGTTTTGTCGAAAATGTACCTTTGAAACAGCAATGAAAAAATGCAATAAATTTTAAAAATTAGCACATAGCTCTCATTTAAACTTTTTCAAGTTTTTTTCGTGAGCAAATTTTGCATAAAAAATATCGAAAAATACGTATGTAAGGTAAAACTATACTTAAATTACTATGTAGTTTTGTTCAGTAAGCAATACTTCATAGAAATAATTTGATTTCTACATTGCTAATTAAAATTATTTAATTTCTTCTACAATAAATTCAAGAAAGGTCAAAATATTTTATTTCGAATCAAATAATTTACTTATTTATTTTACCTCCAATTATTTACCTATCAACCTGGCTTCTAACAACGTAAAACACTATTTTAAACGCAATTTTAACTTAAATGTTATAATGCCAAAATGTTAGGAACAAATATTTAATTGAAACTTTCAAAAAAATCGTTATACGAGGCCAATCAGCAGAAAAAACTTGTGAACTCTGAACCCGGTGGTATTTAATGCTAATTAGAAAATTACAATTAAAGTATTTCAAATCGGCAATTTTTTAACAGTGATACTGGGGAGTTATTCCAATAGAATTTCTACAGGGAATGCTGAAAAAAATTCCTTTATTCCTATGTCGGGAGTTCTTCGTATCTGGAAGGCCTCAATTATTCATTGCCTAATTGACGTATGCGGATTCCAATTTGAATTCCAAGCTACGGAGCATTTATCTGTCCCTCAAAGTTAGGGGATCCCGTACGGGGGTCAATAATCCCAAATGGCAATGACCCCGCCTGAGAAGACGGATAAGACATTTCCATAGCGATAAAACGAGTCACTTAAAAATATAATCAAAACAGCGAGAGTAAAGATAAAGGACCATCCATTAAATGAAGCTCTGAGATGAAGACCCCCGAAAATCCCCCACACTGGTATTCTTGCCCCTTCAGTGGCCCAAAGTCAGTTATTGACCCCGGATAGTCACGGATAGCCTTAGGCATAGCCAAGCCCGAATTTAGGGGGCTAGTCGCCCCATGTAGCCGGATAACTTGAGCCCCACCTTTTTTTTAACAGAGTTCAATGCCATGTGGGTGACCCTGGGGGTTACTTAAGGAGAAGCTCGAAAATGTTGAGGAAGAGACCCTTAGTTGAAGCCAAGTATGATTGGAATGTATAAATGATGATTATTGCAAAATTATGATTGGCATTTCTGTACCTGTTAACGTTAATATTGCATTTAGCGGTATTTTAAAAAGGAGTGTTGGTATCAGGAATATTACAGGGATCTCAAATAATTAAAATTGTGTGATTAATGTTTCATTTTTGAATTAGTTATTTAAAAAATGAGTCATTAATATATTTTTATTACGGCTTAAACACACCAGTGTTTTTCTGGCATCTTTCAATCATACTAGGAAGAGAGTGTCTTAATCACTGAAAAGATTTATGATATACAAGAGGTGATTTCAAACTTATGGGGAAAAACTTCTAGAAGGGTTAGAAGACAAACCCAAAACGATACTGAATAGCATAAGAAAGTGGGATCGCACAAAAGAAGTCTTGAGTCGTTGAGTGTGGACTGAATTTTCTAAGAGATGATGAAAGAGCTGCTATTGTGGGCAAACAAGTGGGAGTTCAAATAATATTCGGGTGTCAATTTTCATGATTTAACGCATTCTTAAACCTATTCAATGAACTCTCCTTTTTAATGGCCCGTCTTCTTAAAGAATTGGAAACTTACGTGTTTGATGTGGACACAAGAAAAATTTCGTAGTTTTACTGTATTTGTACATTTAATAAGAAGACTTGAAAAGAAGAGCTTTAATTGTTATTTTAATTTGAAAATTATATATAATTAATTAAAAACATTTCAGAAAACTCTTTAAATGTGTGACAATTTAAAAGCAAATGTTTAAAGGATATTTTTGCATTTTGAATTTTCAAGGAAAAAATATCACAGAAAGACACGAGTTTGATTTTTTTCGAGTAAATACTATATGATAATGACTAAGTAAATATTTACATCTTTATGTCACAAGGGGCAGTCAAAATGTTCCCGGAATTTGTGTTAATAAAGAGATACTAAGAAATTCCAGGAACGTTTTGACTGTTACCGTAATAAAAGTAGAAAGGTATAGCAGTGCATTTTCAGTTGAAATGATTACAAAATATTTATAATGCATTTTTCCAAAACTATACACTTTCAACATTCTTAACAGCACTCTTAAGTTTTCTATGCAGCACTATTTAAAAAAATAAATTTCATCTTTGTACAGTGTTACTAAATCCGCTTTTACCCATAAAAACATACACTTTCCTCTATTGATTAAAATTTTCTCTACCATAAGTCTAACACAGCCTCTGTCATTCCAAACATTATTCAGTTTTTAGGTACACATTCTCTTAAAGGTATGCTTTTACATCCGCCCATCTCATTTTAGCATCAAAAGTGCACAGAATGCGCAATAGTAAACATCAATAAAAATTGGAAGTACACAAAAAAGACAAAAAAAAACACTATCTTCCCCTTCCACCCTATCTGAACCCCGCAGTAAGTGAGAACATACCTGTCTCCCTGATCTCCGCTTCTCCTCAAGAGTGATCCTCGCGCAGTGTGTGCTTTCTCCTCTTCCAATCTCTCTCGACTGGTCCCGTCTCCCCCTCGGATGTCCACAACGCCTTCGGGTCAAAACTCCCTCCCCGCTCCCTCTTTCTGGGAGTCTCCGGATCGTTTACAAGACCCGTTTAGGACCGATAACCAAATGCTAATACTACCTCCACCATCGCAACCTTCACCCCAAGGTTAAGAGTTCAGATAGCGCGAGAGATATATTTTTTCCTTGGGGGAGTTGAATATATTGGGGGTTCTATCAGCGAAGTTCATGTGAACTTTAAATGCACAACATATGTTTTCTTAAAAAATGACCACAGCCGTTTTGTTAAGAGGTCGAGAATGTCATATTAATATTATAGAGATAGAGGATATTGTCTAGATTTTTTTAAAATCGGCTTTTTAATCGGAATATTTATTTCTTTGTGAGAGAAATACTTATAAACTTTCTTGCTAGGGTATCATATGGGTAGAAAATCGCATTTATCTAGTATTTTCTTCGTGTTTTGAGGGTTCTTGGTATTTTTGAACATTTGATATCCAACTATACTAAGAGTCTAAGTAAAAAACCGGTAAAAATATGAATAATTGTATGTAACTCAAAATTCAAACTTGTCCCTACTTAACCATTTCAAGTAACCAAAATGACCCCTTATACCCCTTCGATTTTATCCCCTTACTGTCTTATGTTGTGGTTTATTGCAACCTTCTATAGAACGTAACATAAAGAGAGGGTGAAGAGAACAATAATAAAGTTTAGTAGCTAATTGTAGATTTATTTAAACTTTCATTTTAAATAGATATTGCTATAAGATCGATCACAATTAAACGACGCATATCGCAAAACATAAAACGCACTGCAATACACGGTGATAACATGTGAACATGAAGTAAGAAATGCCATAGCGCTCAGTGCAACAGAATTGTATCAAAAATACTTATATTAAATTACTATAATTTTTTTCGTAAGAAGTTTGAATTTTTAAACAATAACACATCGAAAACTATTGACCAGTCACATCAATTTTTCAAAATGAAACTTATTTAATTTTTAACAAAGCAAGCGTAATACGTAAATACCTTAAAATACAAAAGTTTCAATTTTAAATGAGATATACTATTATATATAACATTTAATTTATAACTAAATGAATGGAATAAATTTAATGGAAATACTGCATGCTTTATGAAAGCCAAACAACTGGTTACGCATAGTGAGATAAAGATTTCAAAAGATAGTGTGTCCCTAAGATATAATTATTAAACTTTTTAAATATAAGACATCATTATTCCAATGCACGCTATGAAATGCTTTACCTTTGGGAATGACGTCAGTATGTTCAACACCTGATGTGAACGACTTTCACACAATACGCCCACACAACCTTCACTGAAATAACACAGCGGAAAAGACCGGGAAAACTAAGAAAAGACATTCTGTTTGGAGGTTTTTTTTGACTGGAAGATTTTGTAATAAAAACTAACTCGCGAAGCAACTCCAAGCTATGCGTTGAAAGAAATACAGGAATGCTGTATCAACACAAAAATCGATTAAGTTCATAACAAAACAACTTGAGCTTTTCCAAATCAGTTTACAACTAATTTCAAAAATCGATTGATGATGGTAGAAGAAAGATGGATGTATTAAATCTTCAAATACCAATAATGGACAGAGGAATTTGATGGTATTGAAGTATTTATTTATTAAAGTGATACTCGGCTCATTTTTAGTTTTCTAATAGCTTTTTAATGGGTTTTATAAATTTGAGTGTTTTCCCTTCTAGAGTTTCTCAAAAGAGCTTTCTACTTTATGTGTAAGGTTTAGGGATATAATACAACTCTTCGTAATGCTAGGTGTTCTAAAACGTAATTTATGCAAGGTATTTAAAATTACTATATTTACTTAGTAATCTACATATCTCTCTGTCTCGTAAAACATTGTTTCTTTACGTTTTTGCATGTAATACAAGCCGTGTAAAAATATAGTATAAGTTTATACCTGAATAATATATCAAGAATCACGTCATTCAAAAAATGAATTTTTGTATTCTTATTCGCTTTACTAATGGTTATAGGGTAGGTGGGAGTAAAAACTCGCACGGGGCAAAACCACGCACTGATATTTTTAATTGTAAATAATTGATTCAAAAGTTGATGACCAGATGGTTGATTTGTCTTACTGTGACGCATTGTTCCATGAAATTTCATACACCCTAAGTCACTAAAGAATATAAAAAATGAGGTAAGCTTGTTTTTCAACACTTGGATGTAATTTTTCTGATCTTCTACTTTATCATTGTATGAAATAGGGCTTGAAGAGAAAAACCAACAAATAACCCATGATATAATAGCATTTAAACTTCAGTTTCGTTTTGAAAGAATTGCCTCATCATGTCTCTAAAAATAAAAAGGCTTGTTTTTCAAAATAAAGTGAAACGGGGCTAATCCCCGCAGGTGTTATGAGGCAAATCCCCGCTACTTCAAAACTTAAATTTGGACCCACAGGATTCCTAAAATGTTGAATAAAGGTTTTTCGAGATGTCAACCCTCTACCTAAAACCATTCTCTCTCCCTTTTTAATCCTTTCAGACCTAGCTGCCCCAAATTTCCCATCGGACTCAATGGTAATCTCGGGTGACTTAGGATTGAAAGGGTTAAAGATATTGGGCTCTTTGAAAAGTGTTGCTAACATTCCTGCCCAGACCATCAAATTTCAGATGCCATAATGGTGAATTTCTCTCATTAAAGAGGACTGGTAGGGAATATCTGGTTCTTTCCACACGAGACCACATCGAGAATCAGTGGTTAAACAGATTTGATACTTAACAGGGTAGAGAATGCTCATCCGTTCATTTGTACCTAATTCATGATGATTTCTGCATAATGCTAAACGGCTGCACATCCCTCCATGTCTTTAAAATGGAGGAAAGGACGATTTGAGGTAAAGGTTTGACATCTTGGAGACCTTTATTCGCCTTTTTAGAGATCCTGTCGGTACTAAATTCCTTTTATTGGACGGAAATCCTTAATGAAGCTCAACATATTAACAATTTTCATTTAAACTGATTATATTTTTGTTTAATATTGTTGGTTGACTAGGAAATATTAAAACAATGTTACGAGGATTATTTCTAGTGTTTTCATAATGAAATGTTCTATTTATCGATCTTTATTTCTCCTGTGAACAAAGACCCGCAAGTACGGCTGCAATTTTTTCCTACTAAATTGAAAATTTCTCTTAAAATACAATCAAAAAGAGCTACAACTTGGATTGGTTTTGTAGGTTAAGTCTCAATCTAAGACCTCCACTATTGAAATTTTGGGATTATCTACCCACTTTCGACCACAATGTTAAAAATACTGAAAACTGCGCGGCTTTGCCCCCACCTACCCTACATGTCCTTAAAAACATATAACTAGAAATAATCACTATGAATTTTGAAAAAAAAATCACTTCACATGGCAAGTTAATTTAAATAGTATAAATGTGGTAACATACCGATAAAAATTACCAAATTGAAAATATCTTGTTATTAGTTGCTTGCAAATTAAACTTTTTGAATACAATAACACCAATAGTCATTTGGAAAAAATTGGAATAAGCCTATAAATTTTAGTAAGGGATATATGGATAATATTATTAATAAGAAATTTTTACGGCAAAAATATCAAATTAATCGAAATTTTCTTTTAGAAGGTTTAAAAAAATATTTACAATTAAAACCATATATAAATCCATCTAAAAATGCTTTTCTCATCAGAAAACTTCAAACATGCAGACACTCTCAATCATTAAAGATAAACTTGAAAATTCTATTTTAGGCATCCTGATTTTGAGCTTAATTTCTTCAACCTTTCTCTATTTATATTCCCTCTTGATTATACACGTACTACACAACACCGAAAATGTTTAGGTTGTATGACTAAGAAAGTGCTCCATGTTAAATCAACATGAGTGTGTGTGAGTTGTAAAGTCATTGAACTTTCACACACTATGTGTTATCTTAAAGTCATTTTTAAAAAGTAGCTTCTTTTCTAGCAACTACAGGTGATAAAAGTCTTGATTTAGAAACTTCTGGACCTCCCACCTTTTCAAAGAGCCGTTCTTTAAACTTCCTTATACATTACAATGAGTTAGGAACATCAATTGTAAAATAGCCGGCGTAATAAATATAAGGACGATATGTAGGGTTGTATAGTTGTGTTGTGAATGACATGTTTCTGTAACGTGAATTACCTTAATTAAAAATATCAGAGTAAAATAAACTTTTAATTCGTTACGGTAAAAGCATGCTTGGCATGCTTGAATTTAAGCACAGGAAAAAATAAAATCAGTCAACTAACCATACTACGCATATTTAACTAACTGGGATTTAACTTTCAAAGAATCTATCATTTTCGCTTTTCCAAATTATAACTTGCGCTTAAATTAAATAATGCAAAGTAAATCTCAACCTTTATATTTCTTCTATTAAACCACTCGTATTATAAGTGTCAAAGAAAGAGCTTTAAGACACTGTTATTCACAAAATATTTTAGAAACTATAAGAGGAAAATTGTTTTGTGTTATAAAATATTTGTATCCTATGAGTTGTAATGAGAAGGACCTCCGGTATGTGTAAGGCGGCAACAATTTCAGAATGAAATCAGCGGCTCGGAATGAAAAGGGTGTGAGTCCACCATATTCAGTTTTTAGTTTTAAAAAATTTTATAAAACAGTGTCTGCGTTGTTCCTACGGAGAAGGCACTTTTTTGCATTTACCTTGTATACGGCCCCCAATCCAATGAAACTATATCTATAAAGATGGCAAAATCGGGACTCCTCTTACAAGCCAATTATTTAATAATTTACTGGTGCAAAAACTTAAACACACGCTTATTTCCAACTTTAGACTTACGCCACTGTCGTTGAAAACAGCTCATTTAAGAACACTGAGATAGTTAGTATGTGCATCAAATATTTATCTCAGTTTTAATGAAGGCAGGTTTATGACTTTTGATGTGTTTTTTTATAATTAGAAGTAGTGTTTGTATGTTTCTAGATGATAATTGTGAATGATAATTACGCATGTGAAAGAGTGAGTGATAAATATGTCATGTGTGAATGGTATTTAAATTGTAAACTTACTGTCAGGAAAGCATGCCTTGTTCTGTGAGGGATTCTACTGGAGTTCATTCACCAGTTGAATGCAAAAATGAACTGAAAAAGTAAAGATAAAAATTGTTATTTGCTTAAAACTAGCATTTTAATGTCATATTATGATAAAATAACCATCTGAACAGGGCTTGAAATTGATGCAAACCAAAACAAACAACTAAATCCGAAGGATATTTATAATAATACTTTAAAAAAAAGTAAAAAATAATATTCTTCAATATAGGGTAAAAGTTTTCTT
The DNA here is from genome assembly GCA_024610705.1 of Tetragnatha versicolor. Classification (NCBI taxonomy): domain Eukaryota; kingdom Metazoa; phylum Arthropoda; class Arachnida; order Araneae; family Tetragnathidae; genus Tetragnatha; species Tetragnatha versicolor. Next base: position 50,571,785 of record JANDEH010000010.1, on the reverse strand, counting down.
CCGGGCAATTAGGCCGTGGTCGAAAGGTAGATGTTAAAGGTCCAAACGTTTCGTCTGCAACTTCGGCAGACATTATCAATGGGAATAAAAGGCTAAAAAATCTCTAGAAAGTCAAAATCAAGATTACTGCCGTCTGCGTGGTCGAAGGTTATATACAGTTGGAACATCAACAACTGGATGCGATGCCACACCAGACTCAAAAGCGATAACTGCAGCGGGCGAGTCCATCCTAACATCGATAGACGACTTCGGAAACGAACCACCAACCACAGCTGGCAAAGGTGCAGAGGTCGACTCCCGATCCGAACTCTCAGGCCTGTGACCAAAGGCAGCCAATACAGGAAACCACGTTCTGTATTGGCTGCCTTTGGTCACAGGCCTGAGAGTTCGGATCGGGAGTCGACCTCTGCACCTTTGCCAGCTGTGGTTGGTGGTTCGTTTCCGAAGTCGTCTATCGATGTTAGGATGGACTCGCCCGCTGCAGTTATCGCTTTTGAGTCTGGTGTGGCATCGCATCCAGTTGTTGATGTTCCAACTGTATATAACCTTCGACCACGCAGACGGCAGTAATCTTGATTTTGACTTTCTAGAGATTTTTTAGCCTTTTATTCCCATTGATAATGTCTGCCGAAGTTGCAGACGAAACGTTTGGACCTTTAACATCTACCTTTCGACCACGGCCTAATTGCCCGGAAGAAAACTTTTACCCTAACCCATCCGGTCGTGAAAGCCTTTGTTCTTATATTCTTCAATATAGTATAATATACAGGGTGTTTCAAAAGTCCGTTTCGCGTCTTTTATTTCTAGGGTTCTAGGGTCACGGAAGTAAGGTCTACCCCTAGTTAAGTGATCCTGGAGAATCCATTGGGATGACTTACAGCGCCCCCTAGCGGCGAAATTAAAAAGTAAGAATATTAATTTAAAAACTGAAGGAGAAAAGCAAAAACCTCAGTGAGAGTATTGTTGCCAACCTTATGAGGAACTCACTGGAAAAAGTTCCATGAAAATATCGTGAATATTCGCGGAGATATTAGCATCTGAAAATAGCTCTTTTTCAGGCCTCAAAAAAGAAAAACTTGGCAAATTTGCAATTTTTTAATATTTTTTTATTAAATTTTATCTTCATTCAACTAAAAAAACTCAAAACTACACATAACACAGAAAAATTTGCAAATTAACGAACTTTTACTTTTTCGAGTCCTGAAAAAGGGCTATTTTCACATGCTATTATCTGCACGAATATTCCCGATATTTTCATGAAATTTTTTTCAGTGAATTCTTCATAACGTTGGCAACAATACTCTCCATGAGGGTTTTGCTCTATCTCCTTTATTTTTTAAATTAATACTTCTCATTTTTTTTATTTCGCCGCTAGGGGTGCTATAGGTCATCTTAATGGATTCTCCAGGGTCACTTACCTAGGGGTAAACCTTACTTTCGTGACCCTAGGACACGTTGGTTCCAAGTAAAAGCCGCGAAACGGACTTTTGAAACACCCTGTATAATAATAATGATAACTAATATGAACAAATATTCTTCATCAAGAATTAATCATTATTATAAGAGTAAACTCCTATAACTCACTTGCAATTTTTGACTTTAATTTAATCAATAAAATTAACGTATTCACAAATCAGATAAAATTTTAACAATCAACCAACATCTTAATCAAAACATAATTCTTATAGGCCCATTGAATGAACATGAACACTTAGCATTTGGATTTGCGATTTACTTTAAAAAATGTCCACATTAAAAAATTTTCAGGGCTTTTTCTCGGTCAATTATAATTGTTGTTCCTAGAAATTGGGTAAGGTGAACTGCACAGTAAATGAACACAGTCGACCACATAAACTCAAATAATAAGGAACCTAATTGTTCTGGACACTACCAATAAAATTCAGTAGTTCCAGGAAGATCTCATAAATGTGGAACAATCTTTTATTCAAGTAAAATCTAAGTATTGCAGCTGTGAATTTTTTTTTCATTTTAAATCCAGCTACGAGCGAACTAAAAAACTTGTAGGTTAATAACACCGAAATGAACCATGAAAAAATGAAAATGAACCATGAAGTTAGTCACCAGTTGAATATTATGAGAAAAATTTGTAAGTATGCCAATTAACCATACTTACAAACTTTTTTCAAAATCTTCAACTGGTGACTAACTTCATGGTTCATTTTCATTTTTTCATGGTTCATTTCGGTTTTTTTTTCAAATTTGGACGGTTCACCGGGCTAATTAACTTTTAGATTTAGATTCAGTTATTCGGAATACACAAAAATCATACGTGATCCGGGTCCACAAAAATTTTTCTATTGCTGTGACTGCAGTTTTTTGCAATTTTTGGCCTTTTTTTGAGGTTTTTTGCATTTTACTCAAAACTGGAGGGTGACCGGGCCAAACGGACTTGAAATTCAGATTCAACGGGTCGATTTCCATGTGGGTAGGTAGGTCTGGTCCCAAGTTCATTCCACTTTTTTTTTGTGTGCCAGTGTTATTTAACAAATAATATGTGTTTCATACAGACTTTTTCTGAGCAAAATAATAGAAGTACTTCCAGATCGCAAAAATTAATAGTTTTGAAGGAATTCTGATTTTGATTTAAAAAAAGTGCGATGTACCCAGTATATGAACAAAGTTTGCTCTAAATATGAACACTGAATACAGTCATCAGTTTTAGTATTTTGGAAAAGTTTATAAGATTAATTGGTTTTACTACGGTTGAATAAACCAAACAAGTCTTATAAACTTTTTCAAATAACTAAAACTGGTGACTAATTTCAGTAAACATTTTTTTTCAAAATGAAGTTTTTGTACTATATTCTTTAATTTTACATTAAATTATTAATTTGGGCACTAAGAACACTGTAAGCTATCTCAATATATTCCCTATGGTCGCTTCACTATGAAAAACTTGATTCTCGTGATTCTACGAGGCGTTGTTGTTAAAACTAAAACTGTGAAGCAAACTTTCGAAACACCATGTATTAACATAGACTTTCTGATCAACACACCCCGTTTATTTACTGGAAGAGCACAATTTTAAGCCTTGGGCATTACACCTAGTCCCCCAGTTTTCAAAATGTAGCACTTTACATTATTATTCAGCAAATAAAAACATCTGAATAATTGGATAAAACAAGAAAAGGCATTAGCAGCACAATTAAAACTCGGAAAGCCATGACGGTAGATGTCAATTACACCGGCACACAAAATAAAAAAAGTGGAATCTACTTTGGACCGGACCTACCTACCAACATGTTTTTCGACCTGCTGAATCTGAATTTCAAGTCCGTTTGGCCCGGTCACCCTCCAGTTTTGAGTAAAATGCAAAAAACCTCAAAAAAAGGCCAAAAATTGCAAAAAAACTGCAGTCACAGCAATGAAAAAATTTTTGTGGACCCGGATCACGTATGATCCAAATAACTGAATCTAAATCTAAAAGTTAATTAGCCCGGTGAGCCGTCCAAATTTAAAAAAAAAGGAAAATTAAAAAAATGGCAATAAATCATGAAAAATTGAACCATGAAGTTAGTCACCAGTTGAAGTTTCTGAGAAAAGTTTGCAAGTATGGTAATTAACCATATTTCTCGGTATACACATTCTTCATTAGAAGAATTTTAAAAAAATCTTGTCTCCCTTTTAGCATTTTAACTTGAAATAATTTCGCAATTACATTTACTTTTTTGTTTTAAAAAGTGGTGATTACATTTTTTTCAGGGATATTACAAGAGAATGAAGTAAAATACAGGTGATATACTACTCAAACACAGGAAAGGGTCAACTAAAGAGTACACCATTTCTTGAAACTTCTTCCATTACATTTTAAGTTTTTAGAGATTGTGGGCTAGTAAAACGTAAAAAGATGATTATGAGAAAAAGCTAGAAACAAAAAGTAAAATGTTATCTTATACCTGAATCTAGTTAACTTTAATAAACTATATCTGTAATACAAAAAATAAATTGAAGCAGATTTATCGATTGCTAAAAACATATAAAATTTTAATTGATTTTATTATTTTAAAAATTAACCTTCTGATGCTCACTACCAGAAATAACTATGAAAAAAAATTTTTTTGCCTTATTCATGTAGTTTGGGGCCAAATAAAATAAATATGCAAAAAAAATTATTTTTAATTCAATTATTTTTATTTTAAACTTCGGGCTGAACCCAAACTTTAAAAAAAAATCAGTACCCGAAAGTACAATTTTTGCTGCAATAACTTAAACATGCTAAAAAATTGCCTCTTTTTGCTGACAATTGAAGCTAAACTTATGGTAGCATATTTGCTACAATTGGCAGTAGATGGTTAGGTAATTAGGTCCTTGAAATGCTCTCCTAATCCTCATTGTTAGGTTCTTGTTACTTCCCCTCGTTCAAGAAAAATATGCTTAGATATTTTAGTTACAATGAAAGAAGAAAACTTCTTCCTCCCGCTTCTTTTTTCTTGTTAGAGGGGTGCAGTTCAGGCTCAGCCTAACACCTTAGTGTTAGGCTGAACACCTACCTAAACACCTACCTAAACTTACTTAGTAAATGAAAAATCCCCCAAAAAATATTCGACATTAATCGATATTCGCCGATATTGTTACAACATTGATCGATGTTCTTGTGTCACCTGGGAATGACAGTAGCAAAGTCATGTTTAAGATTCCCTCTCTGACAGCATCCGGTCAACGAACCCGGAGCTGCAGTCCAGCCTCCCTGATACGGCCCCCTTATTTGCGCGTCCTTGATGAATGATGGTCCATCCGATGTCTTCTCCAAGCGGTATCGAAACTCACCGGTGTCATTCCACGGCAATTACGCCTCGGACTCCGTAAATAACTCCGTAAATAATGCGGCGGAGGTCAACACTCGGTTGGGTTCCCGCTGGAATGCATCATCCTGACGTCGAAAAAAAACACGGATCAAAGTGGGCGGGAGGTGGGTAACGTTTATCCCGGCGAAATTGGAGGACTAATGGGAGGCGTAAACTGTTTGTTTACATCGGAGCTTAGCGAAGATTTATTTTCGGTGGAGGGCATTGACCCCAGTTCTTAATGAAAGGAGACACACGTGTTGACATCTTTCATTTTTTAAGGAATATTGTTTTGGGATGCTCTGCACTGGTTTTCCCACACTCATCTAAACATCCACCCTTCGAAAGAATTTTTCTTTTTTGCTTCGACCATCGTCAAGACTGTCAGTTCTTTAAGAAAAGCTCTTAATAAATTGTTTGTTGATGCATGATTAACATTTTCCTGACAAGAGTTAATTGACTACCATGAAAACACTTTTAATTTTTATTTATAAGTTATTACTTTTTCACAATTTTTTTGTAAAAGTGAACTATTTAACATTTCATTTGCCTTTTGATGCATATTGGCCTCTAATCATCCTTAAGATCCTAATGAGGTATTCTCACGTTTTGAGATTAAATTTTATTAAAATAGTAGATAAAAAACAATGAAGACTGACGTTTACATCAAGGATTTTCATAGCCGAGTTTCTGAGTTTTAAAATTTGATATTTCGATTTTTGTTTGGGCGCGAAAACACTTTCAAATCACAAATCATGCGCTGTGAGGTCACATCCAATAGAAGCCCGTTTTCTGATAATGGGACTTTTCTGGCGTTTTGGCAAAAATAAAATTGAATTTTAAATTATTTAAAACACATTTTTGAACTTAAAAACCAGAAATTTGGGAGTTTTAAACCGTAATGTATCAAAAAAAGTATAAAATCAATCAAATCCCGCACTCATGCAAATACCTCATTGAATCGTCAGTTTGAAGAAGGGAATAAGTCCAAAAAATGACAAATTTACTTTTTGTGCTCAAAACAATCTCCAAGCTTTTCTCTACACATGTGGCAAAAGAGGGGGAAATAACTATCCCCTATAGGGAGATATTGCCCCTTTAAGTTGTGAAATCGATGTCTATTCATTGTATTTTTTAAAGTTAATTTGGAATTAAAGTTAATTTGTCTTTCTTTTCATATTCTCTAAACTGTAAACTATGTTAAAATAAAAATTTCCCTTAAATTTTAATTGTTTTTAAACTTTTTTTATGCAGGAAATGTTTGACTCCATTCATATTCACTCACTTCATTAATACTGCTTTAATTACTCAGTTTCACTATAATTTTAAATTTTATTTGTCTTACTGGGTTCTTTTTATTTCACCCTTTTGTGGTGTGAACTAAGGAGAAATGTAATTTAATTGGGTATTTAAGGGTTTTTTAAAGATTTTATCATCAGAAAAATTTCATAAGGTGGAAGAAGGGAATAAGTCCATCAACTTATTTTGACTGTAAAATATTTTTGAATATACTTATATTTGTTTTGATGATTGCTCTGTTTTCTAAATAGGGTTCTGAGCTTTCACAAAAACAACGCATTATGTAAAACTTATTTACTCATTTAACTTCAGATTCAACTGTAAACTGATGGGTGGGTCTTTTTAATCAAAACTTTTCTAGTGAAATTATTAATATCTCGACAGGATTTTCAAAATGCATAATATATTGACATAAAACTGTGTCTTATGATAACGTAATACTTACACGAAGAAGCAGAAAAACTTACTCATATTGAAAATGAAACAATTGAAATAATTTTTTAATTAAAATGAGGGGAAAAAGTCAATGCATACTAATACCTCAAATTATCTCAAATATGTATTGTAAATAACAAACAGTACTTTATTTTCATTTTTTAAAATGATATTTTTGAACATTTGATTGCTCATTGCCTGAAATTAATCATAATCCCATATTAATTATACAGTGTATACATAACTGAACACAAAATATAAACTAAACTAAACCATCGGCGCAACAGCCCTAGTGGGCCAAGGCCTACGATGCCCATCTTCGTTTTCGTGACCGTGGGGCCTGGGGTGCTAGGCAAATGTCCCGGTTAGGTGGTCAGCACAACGCGAGACCCCCAGTGTTTAGTTCCCAAGCATGCTTGGACCTCAGTTTATCGACCCACTGAAGGGATGAAAGGCTGAGTGGACCCTGCCCAGCCCGGGATTTGAACCCCGGACCTGTGGCGTGGAAGTGTGATGCGCTACCACTGCACCACTGGGCTTCAACACAAAATATATTGATCCTTTATTTGCCCATTCTCATGAATTAATGGAAAATTAAAAATTCATATAGACTTGTTAACATTTTGCTTTTGGTTTGATTTTTAATAGCTAGAAATGAAGTTAAAAAACTGTTTTTTTTAATTTAATAAAAACAGTTTTCTAAAGCTAAACACTTACTAATTATAACTACTTTTAGAAGTTACTTTAATTCAATAATACGATACACATGTTACGCACAAAGTGAGGCCTTTTATTAATAATGCCCGAAGTGAGGCGGGATATATGATGAATTCAATGGCAGTTATCACTTCCGGAAATACGCGGGAATTATTGATAATACCAGGATTTATCACATTGCCCGTAACACATATATCTCAAAGCGCTTCTTTTAAACTTGCAGTAAAGTTTATCTACATTTATAAATGTTTACTAAATATTGATAGGAATCTAAATTTTAAAATCATAAATATGAAATAAACCTTTATCATTGCAAACAACCATTAAGTTGTCTGAAATCATAAATTCCTCCAAAATATTCATGTAATTCTTTTTTACATTCAATGATTTAAAAAGGAGGAATATATTATTATGTACATTATAACATATTATATTATAAACACATATTATTTTATTGCTGTTAATTGCTCAGTATTTAAAACCACGAATTAACCTTTTAATGTGTAAGTTATTTTAAGTTTAAACATAAAATAACACATCTACTATGCATCTACAACACATCTAAAACAATATAGAAATATGAAGAAAAAATGCTAAAAAAGGGAAAGCAAATAAAATAAATATATAACTATTCAATTATGACATTAAATTATGAATCCAAAATAAATCATTCTCAAAACAATTATATCAGATAAATTATACGAAAAAAACATTAACTTCAACGGACATAAAAAATATAAAGTGGAAATAACCTACTTTATAGATTCGTCAAATCCAGTAAATTTTTAACTTTCTCTTCAATGGAATATAAAAATAAAAATAATCTATTCCCTTTTACTTATATTGAAATTAATAACGAATTAACATTACTTGTTATATCATTAACGTCCATTAAAAGTTCCATCTAGAATTATACAACTTAAAATTTTAAGTAAAATCAAGATTTCAAGATTAAGTCTAAGCTTAGTTTTGTTTGTTCAGTGACAAATAAAAATAGTACAACTATGGATATAATTTGAAAAACTAAAACCGGGTCTTAATCTTATTTCACTTTTTCAATTCCGTCTGTAATGTTACGAAGTTTAAAGGTTAACATGTATGGTAACATGTGTGTGTTTATACTACTCTAAAAAACCTCACGAAACTCCACTTTGATACAGTTGAAGAACCTCTTTAAAATCAAGCTTTGTCAATTGAAGGTTGTTAAAGAGTCAGAAACTTTAAAGCTGTGAAGAATGGGGAAGCTACTGAAATAGACGAATTAGAGTAGAGAAGGTCTAAATTAGACTAAGTGGAGTTTCTAAACATGTTCTCTAATTCAATTAAAGCACATCACCCAAGAAACTTTAACATGCGAGGAACTTTCCCGATGTATCTTCGTTTCAAAGAAAGTTCCACTCGTTAGGCCCCGACACATGCAATTGAGTTTGCGCAACTGCGCTAATAGCGACGTTGTATTGTGCGGAAATAATTTAATGAGTGTTCGACTAAAGTGCTCACATATATGTCCGCACTTTCAATGGGACATGAAAAAGTAAAGTTCTCATACTTTCGTTTGTGATTGTTGCAAGGTTGAAGAAAAGGTTGGTGCATTCGATTCGGCTGCGGTAATGTTTGAGAAAGAATAAACGACCTTGTGCAAGAGAATGCAAGAGATTTCCAATGGTCTGGAGGAGTCATAGGTTAGCTAGTTTCCATTCATTATGTCATTTTATTTAGTCCAATAGTTCCAAACCTTTTGTACTTAAGAGAACTTTTAAAAGAGAAAAGTCTTTGGGGAGCACTCTAAAAAAATGAAAATGTTACAGATAATGTTGCTGTGAGGTTTTTGTTATTCTTTTACTATTGAATACCATTCATTTAAACTTTTAATCGCTGAACTTCCCCTCCGTGACTTGGGTTCGCAGTGCTTACTGGGTAACAGAAGTAAATAGTAACATCGGCGTTTTTGGAACAATGACTATTTTCCTACGGTTCTGCCCTTATGCCGTTGAAACTTTAAAAAATTTAAATTTATAAATAAAAGAAACTTCTTTAAATAAGAAAAAAGTTGAGACGCATTCAAATACTATTTCTTAGCATTTGTACAGCTCTAATTCAAAAGTATGTTGGTGCACAAATACTTTGAAAATATTTCACACACCCCAGTTCTAGTCTTATATAGTATGCTGGCAGATTTGGGTTTCTATAAAGGTTTATCTATTCAATTTTCATTCATGATGTCCTTTTATTCAGTGCAATGATTCTATAACTTTTTCCATTTAAGAGCACTTTTTAAGAGAAAATTCGTTGAAGAGCACTTTAAAAAGGAAAATATTACAGAGAAGCTGTAAGAAGTTTACTTTCTTGCATTTAAGGGAAAAGAAAAGGGAAAAGGAATAATTATATATGTGGCAGAACCACTGCCTTAGTGCAATCATACCAATTTCCAGTTACATGTTTTATTGGATTTTTATAAACTATTGTTCTTCTATATTCTCTCTCATCCCCGTACTGGTACTATACACAAATAGAAATGATAGAAATGTAGTATACTACATCGACAATGTAGCTTTATTAAGGTGTAGTACATATTTTTCATTAATTTGAAGAACTTTAAGAGACAAAACCCTTAAGGTATCCGCCTACCTTTGAGACCATTTTTTTGAAATACTTGATTTACAAATTTTATTTTTTAATTTTTAGTTTAAATGTACATCAAAACATTCATCAATGCTAAAAAAACAAAATTAATTATATTACTTTCTAAAATATGGGGTAATTAGTGTAAAATTTAAGTGAATTTTTATAAAACCCCTCTCACTCTTACCCAAAAACTATTACCCCTATATAAATTTCCTTTGGACACAAGTATCCTATAACACTTATCTTCAGAATGGACTATTTTTTAAGACATATTTTGAAAAGTAATTGTTTTACAGCATAAAATGTAAAGGTAAGTGAAAAATTTCAAAATTTCTACTACCATGTAACAAAAAAACATCAATAAAAACAAAAATAATAAACTTACATAAATATCTGTAGTCCATCTGGTTAATAACAGTATGATTAATATACTGTTAAAATTTTGAGTGAATATCTTGGATAGTTTTTGAGTAATCATGTAAATAGTGAAGGGTTTTTATGCAAAATTTAGTTCCGAGAAAATTAGCTTCAAAGTTTATATTAGTATACGATCACACACGACTATCTGTTTTAAAAATGGTGTAATTTCTTTTCTCATTCACTTATAAGTAAAATGAAAGCAGTTTTGGAAAGATAAAAGTCTAAACTACTCGAAAAAGTAAGAAAAAAATTTTCGACGAAAAAGTCGAAAATCGTCATTTTAGGGGTAGGCGGATACCTTAACAGAGCTACCTAATCACGATTTTGTAATTGCATTATTATTTATTCAGAGTAGACATACTAGTAAAAACTACAAAGATAAAATTGTTTTTTAACTTTTGCTAAAATTTCAAAATTTTCAAATTTTTTGAAATGATAATCCTCTTTTAATCTGTATGCGAGTCTTACAAACACAACCTAAAAAGTTTTTGATGGTGAATCGGCAAGAGTAAAAAAACAATTTTTCTTCTTCAATTTTGCCCATAGCTAAAATTGAAGATTTGAAAATAATTTTGAATTTTTGGAAAGTTTTTGACCACATGCTCTCAGTTTTATTTAATCATTCCTCAATATTTATTTACTTAACCAAAATCAACAATTCACAAACTAAAGAGAGAGTTTACTAATATAAAGATCATCAATAATCTCCATCAAATTTGAATACATATATTATCTCACAGCCCCGAGTTTTAGTCATATGCTGGTAGAGTTAACTCTGGACACATATTGTCGTGTGTGGTTTTCAAACTTTTGAGAGAAAGCGTTAACCTTTCCCTATCAGAGAATGTTTCCAGATAGAAGATAATTCTTGCCATTCAGCATTCCTTTCTAAGGTGCAATCCTTTCACAAAAAACCTCAAAACAACTATGATAAAAACGTAAGTCACTTTGACATTTTCGGTACCAGGTTTGATGTTGAGGACAGGCCGTATTGAGGATTTATGCTACTTATACGACCCATTCATTTTGTAATTCAGCTTCATTTTTCAGATTTCAATATCCTTTAGTGATGAATCAAGGCACGTCACTTCAGAAGACGAGTTACTAAAACGTGACATTAATACGGAATTTCTGAAACTTTTCTTCTTTCTATTATATCGCGTGGAGAAATTATTTACCGCATTTTCTCATATGAAGAAATAATGTTTTTTAAGAACAAGATCTTCAGTATAGACTGTTTTTTATAGTTTTTCTTTAAAATGTTGTTTTTATTTCTTAGTTTTATCACTCTTGAGAGAAAGCATTCCAACTGTTGTATTAAACATAATAGTAGATGAAAATTTCATTTTTGCTTCTTAGGTTCATTTTGATGTTAGAATTCTCACTCCTTCACATAAGAAACTGAGGGAAACTAAAATGATCAATAAAGCAATACGTACACTGTAAAAAATAATCCTGTAAAAAAACAGAAAATTTCTGGCAGCAAAAGTTGCCAGAAAAGTTTTGTAAGCAGAAAAATCCTGTAAACAGAAAAAAGCTGTAACCTACAGGTAAATGCTGTAAAAAGAAACTTTCTGTCAAGTGAGCAACATATTTTTCTGTTGCCTCACAGTAATTTTCTGCTTGTGCGCATGCGTGTCAACTTATTTTAGCTGGGTTTTTTTGAAACTTTAATAAATCAACAACCGGGGATGGAACCCACGACCTAGCGCATGCTAAGCACTCACACTACCGCTGCTCCAACGAGGATTCATTAAAAGTAGAAATTATCCGAAGATGTTCTTTCTTTCTCCCCGAACTGAAACTTTCTGTTTAGAAAGTACAGATAAGCTAAAAAAACTAGAAAAAAGCTGTTTTTTACATAAAATAAATCGAAGTGCGGTGGGAATGTTACATGACAGAATATCCCTGTAAACATGAAGTCATTTTTATTGAAACTTTGTTTTCTACAGTTATTTTTACAGTGTAGTATCATTTTTCTTTTAATTTTTGTCGTAGGTCTCCAGTATTTCCCAACGTGGGGCGCAATTTGAAAATTTTCAACCTAATTTTGCCCCTCCCCCGGGTGGAACATGGACATCCAAATTTTATTTATTTTCTAAGAAGGATTTCCGAAAAAAAAAGACATGAGGGTATGGAAAATTTAAGAGGCCTTTGGTGGGGGATGGATCAAAAAGGTTGGGAAACACTAGATTTGTTTTCCGTAAGCCATGATTCATTTTTCTTATACCTTCTTTGATAATATTTTTACAAGACTTTTGGCCCCTTTTTGTAGCTTAAAATATTAACAAAAAAACTTTCTGTGACAAACATGTTTTATCCGACAGATATTGGAAATTAAAAGAGGTGTTTCCAAAATTGTTAACATATTTGAACACATCATTTTATACAAAAACATTCCCCTGTTTTAAACATTAACTAAAACCATAGTTAAGCAATACTACACTTTTTAGAGAACTATAAAACATCAAACATGAAGTTACCAGATGTAGTTTTGTAAATAATAGAGCAAAAAAATTAAAATCATAATTAATTTTTTAGTTTGTATCTAAAAAACTAAAAATTAATGCATTAAATAAAAGAAAAGTGATATTACTAAATTAATAAGCTTTCAATCTTTCAAGACACAACGAAAGTAAGTTTTTAGTCAAGAAAATACAATTGTTTCCCGTTCCATTTTAACGAAAAGGATTTGTTTTATTCTCGATAAAAGGTACATATTACATAATTAGTTATCAAATTCAACAAATTTACTAATATTATATACTAGGGAGCTACCGCTCCCTGATGTCACTCGCCAACCTCCGTAAGATTACTCGGAATTCTCAAAATAATCCCGATGTTTTGGTATGAAAAATGATCCATTCGGAACAGTGACAAAAAATTTTTCTCTGGAAACTATTGCCCAAAAACCTTTTTTAGAAAAGAGAGATTAAAAACTATTCTTTCAAATGGAATTTCAAAAACAAAGATAAATATAAACATACAAATATATTTAAAAACTAATTTTTAAAAGATAAATTAATTATACATAAACATAACGTAAAATGAAATTTAAATCGTTTGAACAATAAAAATATTCTTTAAAAAGAAGCCCACTAATACAGTTTTTAAATGCGTGTTATAAATAGAAAAATAATTAGTTAATGCATGAAAAAATCAGCAAGTACCTATGCTTTGATTGTTTCAAAATTTATTGTTTCTTGCTTTGTGATGTGACTACGACCTTATCCGTAATCTAAAAAAGTGAGAACAATTCAAAATTTAGAATTAAAAAAATATCCCTAACAGCTTACTCGGAATCCTCAAAAGAATCCTGACATTTTGATACCAAAAATATGTCACTCGGATCAGTAATTAATAAGTTCTTCTCTGAAAACCGTTCTCCAAAACTTTTTTATAATATAGAGCTAATAAATTACTAAGAATGTGACAAGAAATTTTACACTTTTATAAGTTTTAGATTAAATTTAACTATTAAAACCAAACCCGACTACAATATCTCATTAATTTATCAAAGAATTGTGCATTCTTGGGAATTGAAAACTTCTAAAGGTATATAAAAAAGTTATGAGGTATTGTTTGCTTTTATTTTTGACAGTGAGACAAATACAATAATCGATTTTAAGAAAAATTTCAAATTGAATTTACATCAAACTTGATCTGAATTAAATTATCCAAAATAAATATAACTTTTCATATCTCCCAGAAAATATTTTATATTTCGGGCGTAGAGGAAATCGTGATACCTATTAAAGAATTATATACAAAATTAAGATCGAAATTTCAAATAAGAATTACTGCTAAGCTAATCATTACTCATAAAGTATGTATTAAAATTATCTAAAATTTTTTCTTTAATCATAAGTTCGAGAAAATAAGTTTTAAGTACCATAAAGAATTCTTCATCGACTACATAGCAATTTAAAATTTCATACTAATGGTCAAGGAAAACGTTTTTCGATAATTAATAATTTCATGAACATTTCCATTTTTATTGCAGCTTTTACAACGACCATTCCTTCTTGTTAATTTCAGAATGCGTACTAATCTTCTCTTTAGGCTATTTAGAGGCTAACGGCTGTATTCACCACTAACTTAACCTAAGGTTAACCTGGAATCAAGCTTCTTAGACAGGTCTGATTGGCTTAAAAATTTCTTACCTTTTTCGAAAACCAATCAGAGTTGTCGAAGAAGCTTTATTCCAGTTAAATCTTAGGTTAAGTTAGTGGTGAATACAGCCGTTCAGATCCCTCAAACTTATTTTAAGTTATTGGCGGTATCCCATTATAGAGTATTTTCTTGTAAGGTTCTTATGGAAAAGGCATTTTCGGGGCTGCAATGCAATCATTGAACTTATGACTTAAACAGCTACCCCAGTAAATAAATATCTTAAAAAATCCACTGTTTATATCAAATTCTCTGCCTTCTAAACATTTCAGATAAAGTGTATACTAAGAATTACCTTGCATTTACACGAAAACGTTCAAATCCCAATCAACAGATCCATTGGAAAAAGTTAACATATTAATTTAAGGCACTTAGTGAATTCTCAGCTTGGGGGCATATCCGCCACCTCAAAAGATGGCTGCTGTGTCGTCAGTCAGCTCACCAGTGTTTCAGACCTGTCTTTTTCAGACCTCGCCGACTGACAAAGGGATTATGGAAGACCTTATTTCAACTATCTCAGACTGAATAAAAGTGACGGTTTCTAAACGAGACTGAACTTAAGTGCGTCACTTCACATGGTATACTAATCACTGTCGCTCACAAAAAGACGGTTTTGTCGAGAAAAAAGGCAGGGGGGACACAATATTCAGCTTTTATTTTTTGCAATGGGAGGCCTTTAGTTGTAATATTTCACACTCAATACTTAAATTACTTTTATTTAAATTTTACCTTGAATATTTCATAATGTGCTTCAACTGGTTTCTTGAAATGACTTCATAAATTAAAAGCAATCTTTTTATACACATTTTATTACTTTAAAGAGGAATACTCCATATCAAGCAATGCCCAAATTTTGAAAGAGTTATTTGTTTAATAGATTTTTAAGATTTTAAGAATGGTAGTATCAAATTAAGTATAAAACAAGCAGAAACACAAAATTTATTTCCTAACCCCTTTGGCTATCCTCATTTCAAGTTCCAAATGATATTTCTCATGGTTTATATTAATATATGAGAAAGTTTTTTTATGGATATTTCCTGGCCTCCCATTCTAATTATTTTTGTTGTTGTAGTTTTCTCAAACATAATATTGATTATTTGTTTGGTAGTTGAGGAACGTAGATGATTTGGTAGTTGATTTTTTATGTTTTTCTAACAAAATAATAATTTTTCTGAAATTGGGTAACGTGAATCAAGAAATCTTAAAAGAAACTTCACAAAATGTGTTTGATAAAAATCAATATTTCTCACTCATAAAGCTTTGATTTCAGGGAAAACATGAATTTTTTAATTTAGTTTAGTTTTATAGAAGTAATAAACAATACTTGATTTACAAATTAATTTAAACGAACTTTAAAAATCACTTATCGAATCTTAGAAATCAGTCTTCGTCTTGACCGGAATCTAAAACTGTTACGATGATAGCTAGAACAACTTGCATAAATCAACACAAATGCTGAGGGCAATATATTATTCCAATATCAACTCAACCTCCCAAATAGCGTGCGGGCATGCAGGTACTTAGGCAAGTTCAGAGTTCCAAAAAGGGAGAAAAGGCTTTGCAAAGTGGTCAAATTTAAAAATATAAATACATGGAAACTCGTTCATCATCGAAAATAAAAAGGTATGTTAAGAGTGATCAATAAATCACCTTAAATAAAAAATTGTAGGTAAATCAAGTATATTTTGACTCCCAGCGTACAAAAATTTAATTCTCAATTTTTGGAGATTAAATTCGAGGCGAGGAGAAGATGAATATTTTACATCATCACAAATTAAAACTTTATTGGCGATACCAATTTCTCTTCCCTTTTGATAATACCAAAAGGGGAAGCTGAAAATATTGATACAATTTTCCCTGTTGATCTTCGATTTTTTTCTTTTTGCTTATACTTTATTTTATCGGTTTAAATACGCGTTTTTCCTAAAACATTGCACTCTTTAAAATTTCTTCTACAATTTAGATGAAATAATTTCCAATGGTAACGAATATTACGCATATATTTTCACGGCCTTTTAATTGAAGTAATAAAAGGTTGTGCATGTAAATTTAGATTTTGTGATGAAATTTTAAATAGTCCAAATGAGCATAAATGTTTACCTCTGAAAATATTCGTTGACATTATCTAAAAATATCTGGGTAAAGAACATCTTCTGTTACAGCATAGCATCTCCATAACTGCCGCATCCTCTTTAAAGTTGAAACGTCAAAAACAGGCAAAAAAGGAAATGAATGCATAAATACAATGGAATCTACGCAAGAGGAAAAGGGTACTTTTAAAACTGACCAGCTCGGCCCTAAACAGTCTTCAAGGACTACGAATTTCAAACGAGAAAACGAATGACTTAACTCCGGACAGGGGATTAGTAAATACTGTAACTCCTTGACAGCGCTCTCACTATATATTTTATGAGAATCCACTATTAAATATTAAAAATAAAATGTGTTTAAAAAGCTTTGTAGGCTACATTGTTTCCGAATATTTTGTATGCTTCATCTGAACCTTTTTAAAATTCTTATTTCTTGCGAAGCGCCTGAAAGTTTTTTATTCCCTAAAACTTAAAATCCATTAAGCTTAAATGATAACTAAGTCATAGGTTTAAAAAAGAGAAATATTCTTCTTTCATAAGTATTTTCAATATATAGGCTGTATATTCATTTTTATCACAAAGTTTTTCATAGAAATCCTTTGGTTTTTTACCCAAAGGTGATGACACGCTCATCGATTTTATAAACAAAGTTATTATAATAAATGAATAGTTTAATTTATATTCGCTCTATAGTATCGAGGGATTTTTTAAGTCATAAGGATTGCATTGAATATCTTCATATTTTGATGCATGCAAGATACTTTCGTGTTTTGACCCTACATCATTACAAGACAAATTGTCTAAATGGATTTGCCATCTTTTAACATGGACATAGAATGCTTGTTTTCCTCCTATAGGTTACTCAAGGATTAAATACTGCTGCTGTAAAAACTATACCTTTACCCGCAACATACTACTTACGGTATAGAAAAAGTTTATAAAAAATCTCAGGTTTTTGAGAAAACTAAAACTGAAAGAAATCCTGAATAAAAATAACATGGATTACCTCTTCGACAAGATAGTTTTGTTCAGAAAGCATAAAATATTTTCTAATATTCTCGGGGGAGAAAACTAGGCTACCTACTTATTTTGTAAGAACGAAAATCCTTTCTCCTAAGCAATCCCCCAGGTCCATTTAGGATGCCTTAACGATGTATCAAATCACGTGATCCAAGGACGGTTACTCACCTATTGAAGTTCAAGATGGACTGCTAGTCCAAGAAGGGTCGGATACCCGGTTCAACCCCAGAGTTTGAATTTGGGAACACATTCTCGAAATGAAAAATCAATTCGGGACCCACAACCAGAATTTCAACCTTCTACAAAAACATTTAAAATGAAAGAATAAAAATAAATTAACATTCAAACTGAAGTTCAACGTAAAATTCAACAAAAAGTCAATCTTGAGATCAAACGAGAGGTGTGGTGGAGTCCAAGCTGAGAAATATTTGGAGAAGTATTATTTCAATTTTGAAAAAGAGAGAAAAAAACTTTTTTAAATTGTCAAGAAAGGAAATTAATAAATTATTTAAGTTTGAAAGGTGGTGTACCTAAATATACCCACTTCAACCTGTCTTATATGAGAGTCTAAAAAAAGGTGAAGTATAGGTTACATTTTCTTTGATATTATAAAAAGTTATCCTTTTAAATTTTAGTAAGGTTTTCAAAGCCTTAATTTTTCTTCCTCGGTTTTTGAAATCTTAATGTAACTAACAGAAACTTCGATTAATGAGTGAAGAATTGCTAACGAAATATATGTGATCTATCATTCCCATTGACCCAAAAAATTTTTATTGTATTTTAATTCATCAGAATTCCTATTTTCCAAACCATTTAAGAATTAGCATTTGTTTACTTTCCTAACTGATAAAAGAATTTCTATTCACTATACATAAATAAAATTCATACCATTTCTCTTAGATTTAAAATATGTAGCTCAAAGCTTATTTCAAAACATATTTATGCGATATGAAATTTATATTAAGCAGTCTATATATTATATATTTCACCAAAAAACACAAACCTTTGCAAGTCAAATTTCTATAGAAATACGGTATCCACACAAATCCAAAATAAAACTCAATCCTGATTCTTTAAGATCACCTCAAAGATTAATTTCCCATTTAGGTTTAACACAGTCGCATTGATTGAAACAAACTAATGAATAGTACCGCATTCAAAAGAACGTAGCCTGATGTCATTCATTCTTCATTCAAAAGGTCGATTAATAAACAAGTGTAGAGCAATTCATTTGCATTAGCCAGGGAAAGATTAATACTCATTAACTCAGACCCGCTCTTTTCCTGTTGATCGCATTGAACTCCACTGAAGGAAATAATGGTTTTGAATGGGCACTAGGGTTCTGATTCTTCAGAGTTTGAATGGCGTGGTCTTAAAACTTTTAACAAACCGAAAACCACTGCATCTCATAACGCTGATGAATTATTAAAATGAAATTCAATGCATTAATAATTAATTCCATGAATTAATTAACTTCATTATTCATAAAGAAATATGGATTGCGACCGGTATTGATGACAAAATTAATGTGAAATGAAACTAGATATTTAAAAAAGGGAACCAAGCAGGAGCGTTATGTGTAGCTCAACTTTAATCATTCACGCATATGTTTTAAACCAATTAGTTATATTTAGTTCCAGCCTAATGAAAATTTTCAATAAAAACTTAAGTTGTGAAAATGGTTAATGCTATTGGGAAATTAAA
Source organism: Tetragnatha versicolor (assembly GCA_024610705.1). Lineage (NCBI taxonomy): Eukaryota > Metazoa > Arthropoda > Arachnida > Araneae > Tetragnathidae > Tetragnatha > Tetragnatha versicolor. The sequence goes on along the minus strand of JANDEH010000010.1, from coordinate 50,552,500 downwards.
AATAAACCATGAACATGCAAATGCTATATTTTCCTTATAATATCAAAATGTCTTAGAGGTATTCTTCCAAAATTGTGGGAAAACATTTCTTTCGAGCCTGACAACTTTAAAGCTAAATCAAAGCTTACGGAACAAAAGCATACCAAAATGTATTTTTACATCCTTAAACTGATTAGCTATGTAAAAATAAATAATCAAGATTAATTTTAAATGTATTTCTATAAAATACATTGATTGAACGCATTTATTCAAAGTTGTTTTGCAACATTTTCTTAAATCCTAACAACAACCTTAAAAGGAAAGCTAATTGCACTAAAATGGAAAACCTACGTAATGGATAATTTTTTTAGGTATTTTTTTATGAAAGCCACAATTTTATACAGGGTGTTGTAAATAGCATTCATGCTAATGGTTTAGCAAAATTCACTTTCTTTTATAAATATGCTTGGAATGAAATTTAGAGATAGATTATGGTTTCGAATTTCTCCTTTAAAATAATAACAATAGGACATGTATCGAAATACTTTTAAAATGTAATATACCAAATGATATATTATAAATTAAAAAAGTATTATACAATAATGACGGAGTTATATTCTCCAAACAAAAACATCTTAAAGCATTATTTATCCATAATTTGTTATAAACCTCGAACAATACCTAATATGGCAACGTGCATTAAACTTTGTTAAAAAAATCTATTATGTTAAACTCTGGGAAATGACTTCAAATACTTATTTCCCTTTTCTCTTATGCATCGAAAAGAAATTCAGCAATAAAAATTTATATTTGATATTAATTTCATGTCAGGTTGAAAAGGATATTCTTCCTTGATTTCGAAAACTATTCATTTATGTAACATCTTAAGTTGTTTAAACCATAAGATGAGGATTGAAATGAAATTATAACATTGTGTGCCCCCATGGTATAAAGGGTACTTATAATATGCTAACAAATTTTAAAAATATCTGTAAGATCTGCTAAATTTAAATATAGGTTGATGTATGTGTGTTGGCTACGAACGAAAAACCCTTCATGTACAACTAACTTAAATATAAACGTCGACATAAAGCTTATGTTAATTTACATTATATTATTATTACTACGAGACACGTTTCAGAGGATGTTCTTCCACTTAGTGAACCAAAGACAAAGCAGGTAGATCACTACCTTAAGCTAGTGATTATGGCCACTCATCAGTGATTAAGCATTCAGTAGCGATCATGATGAAACGATCACTTCTTTTATTTTCACTTTCAAGCAGTAAAATCAACTTCAAATCCTCTAGAAGGGAGTGTTCTAAGCATAGAAAGTAGAAAGTAATGCACAGGTGCACTAAAAAATACGGTGATCAAAAATTATTAACCATTCTCCAAATTATGTCTCAATTTTCAGGGTTTTTACACTTCTATCCACTTTGTAACGTTACACTTTTTAAACTTTAAAGTTCAACCAAATTCAAAAAAGTAAATCTTATATATTACTTGAGGGAAGACACTACTCTTTTACCGCTTTACATTACCAAACAATGGAAGAAATACCTTTTAAATCATTTTAATAGCAGTGAAAGAACAGTTTCGAGATGTCACGAAGTTTCTCCCTTTAGTGGCATGGTAATACTTAAACAGAATTCCCTCCCTCCTCTTAAACATGTGACGTAATTTCAGAATAGTCCCTCGTCTGGTTACGATTGATATATCTCCAGTAGGAACAGTTCCGACCGAACTTAATAATTCATTAGTTCATGACTCGTATCAATGTTCAATCCGTAGTAGACATTCGTTTTGACATTTTCAATGAAATATAGCCCTCTCTAAAAAGTTTTAAATAACTAACCATGATTGTAAGGATAAAACACAGAAAGAATTATTTGCCTCGGTAACAATTTCTACGCCAATTTTTATAGAATTTATAGTTAGTTATCTTCTACTATTTTTTACGTCTGAGTCACAGCACATCGTACCTGAGAAACGCAAGACAAAAGCTATTCCTGCTAGCACAGTGACCAATCTCTTTTGTACAGCCCTTTCAGCCCGTGAAAGAAAGACCAGATAACTGGACAGAACGGGTCTCAAATGAAAGTAAAACGGACTGGAAAGGTGGGAATTCAGATTCTGTTTCGGCAACTGGGTCAAAAGGAGTGCTCGACTATCAGGCGCCTATTTGAAGACATTCGAGGTTTCTTTTTAATATTCTAGGAGGTATTATTTGCTATAAATTTTACAGGATATTTCTTTAATGAAAGACCTATTATCCAATATATTGGGAAGTATTCTTATTTTCTGCAATGATAGTTATAAAAGCATAAGTTTGTGCTTTTTGTTAAGTTTTGAAATTTTTTATGTTCATGTAATTTCTTACGGTTGAAAGATATTGACAAAACAGCAAGACTTTTAAGTTGGAAATAACAGATTAGATCAAGCCTCAAAATATAATGGGGATCCATTTAAAAATAAATAGGTATTGCTATGTTAGCGTTATTTCATTAAAATAAAAGCATGAAGCCTAATCATGATTTAAAATCCTCTGACGTAAATGAAAGATATGTGCATAGGTGTGATCGTAAAGCTTAAAATTGCTATTCTATGGGCCAAATATAAATATGATGAAAATATTATAAAAGTTGTTGAGATGAAACACAGAAATAGTTGGTGGTTGCAATGTGAAAATTGGTGACTTAAGTGTAGAAAATCCACTAAAACTATGGTGATACTTGTTAAAGAAATTTTTCCAAGTTTTGTTATAACTTTATCATTTAAAAGAAATTATTAGACAAAAAAATTTTTTTTGCCTAATTAGACATAAGTCGTCAACGCAATAATATCCTGTTTCAATATAGTACTCCGCAAAAGTAGTTTTTCTTTTTTTAATTTCATAAGTATAAGAACGATGTAGTTTTAATTCCCAATTCGGGTGTTGCATAAAAAAGAGAACATATTTTGTTTTTCAGAAGATAGAATATTTTAGTAGTCATCCAAACTTTTGAAAAATTCTTGTTTTAGAAGGCCCTTTATAAAGGACTTTTACCTTCGAAAAATATAAAGCTGTGGTTTCGATTGAGGTATAGGTGACTAGATATGTTGAATTTAGTGTTCCTGGAAAGAAATAAAGAATAAATAAAGCGAGAGAAAAAAAGAGAGAAAATGGATAAAAGATAGATATCCAAAATAATTATAGAAAAGAAAGAAAGAGAAGGAAGGAAAAGGATGGGCCAAATATGGAGAGAGAAAAAAAAAGAAACGAATAAGAAATTATTAGAGAGATAAAGAAAATAAAAAGAAGAACGAGAGTGAAAAGAAAAGATGAGAAAATGGAAAGAGAGAATAAAAGTCGTCTATCCTTCTCTTTCTTTCTGTTTATTGTTTGGGGTTTTATGGCACATGGCTCCTATTAGGACATATTGCACCAAACAAAATTATGTTTATTTTATAAAGGTGAAAAAGTTTTCCCAAGTTGTGATGTTAGTGCAAAAATCCAGCAATATATCCCCCCATTTTTAGTACCCTCGAACAAGATTTTAAATATTTAAAGTAGTAAGGATCAATTAACAAAAAAACCATTCCTCCACTACTTTTACGTATTTATCATCTTTTTCTTTTCGTTCATCATCAACTCCTTACTTCTATCCCTTTCTTATCGTCTGTTATAAAATATTACACTTACCTTTTCTCATAATTACGCAAGAAAGCCAACAATATTTAATTTAGTTTCATAAAAGAAGTCATTCTATTCATTATCTTTGATACATTGATGAAATCTTGAATCACCTAACAAAATTCTGTATAAATAATTTACCCACTTCATTAAAAGATAAGCCATATCTGACCTTCACAGCCAAAAAAAATCTTAAAATAACTTGTTTTTCTAATTTTCTTTCTTTTCTTGGTACGTTTATGATGATCAAGATCGAAAAAAATTTAACCCTCTTTCTGCTTGATTAATCTCAGATTCAGTGTATCCACTCTACCGTAAAAGAGAAAATGTGTAATACGAGAGCTTTTAAAATCATTTTAAGGCTTAATTTTAGCTTGACATGAATTCTTAGATGAGAGTTAGTTTTTTTTTCAATGAATTGATCATCTCCGTAACCTTGAATCAAAATTAGCTGTCATTGTCGTGTTTTCTTTTGAATGGCCGGATTTGATAAATAACATAACAGTAGTAAAGTACTTGATAAGTTTAAAACGTTCAAAGCTTTTATTTAATTAAGTAATTTAAAAAAACTGCAGAATAAATAAAAGTTTTCATATTGTTTTTTACAACAACCGATCACAGGGCCTTGCAGAGATCTTGAAGTTGTTGAGAGAAGAATTTGAACTAACATTTATTTTCAATTAAATGCTTTGCTTTATAATCATTGAAATATCTTTTCAAGATATTTTTAAGAAATTTATACTAATATACCATAAGTAACATGTTTTTGGCTTTGTGTCAAACTCCCATTATCTTTTTTGTTCTCTAAAATTTGGATCCTGCTAATCAGGCACACATTTCATCAGGTCCCCTTGCCTCTCTATGGGGGTTCCAATAAAATATTCATCTCTCCAGCCGCCGGAAAGTTGTTCCCAACAGTGATCAAATTACTTTGGTTTTAATTTTCAAATTCTTGCTCTCCCTCAGAACGCAAAAACTCCTAGCAGATTTCAGAAATCACAAATTGGTAAGGGATTTTTGAAGTATGCGAAGAGTTTTTACGTTCTGAGGAAGAAGAATTTTAAAACTAAAACCGTAATTGCTAATTAATTAATTTGGGTATTAAGTACTTTTTTATTAAACTAATAGCCTTTTTTTAAGTAGGAGAAGATGTCCCTTAGTTTAATATAAGAGGTGCACTTCTGTTCTTTCCTCACAAAACCGGTTGAACGTAGAAGCTTCCATTGAATGTTGTTTTAATGCCAATGGGTAGAATTTAAATAACCGTATTGAAAGGAAATTCGCGTATGGGTGAATTACTTATATAACTCAGTTTTCTTAATCCGTAATTAATTTCAACCGGCAAAAGTTCAAACCTTCCCTTTCAAGCTTCACCCCTTTTTTAAAAAAAAAGCAACCCCTACTACTTTAAAATAAAATATATATAGATTATTTACAAGGCTAATTTTTAGTTCAATTACATAGGCGTAGCCAAGGAGAAATAGTTATCTCTCCCCAGAAGAAAATCTGTTTAATTAATGATTTTTTTAATTTCTCCAAATTTTTAACAAACTAATATTTCAAAATCCAACTAATTTTCCCCATGTTATAAAGAGAGATCATTTCAATCACATGTTTTAATTAACTTTCCACTGTGAAAGTTCTGTCGTGTTCCAACATGTTAATAAAAATAGGTGGGCTAAAATGGTTATGGTGGGGTAAAATGGATAAATATGGATTTTAACAGTTAATATTTAAAAATTTTATAATTTTGTTTGCCCCATGCTGATTTAACTGAGGTTGAAGAAAAATCAGCATGGTAAAAAACATTATGTTTTATAAATATGAACTGTTAAAATCCCTATACTATACATTTTACCCCTCCCGTCCCTATAAATAGTGTTGTCATCCTTTTACATGAACCTTAGAAAAGCCCAATTAGTTAATTTTATATTTTCGTTAATTAACATATTAGTTCTAGAATCTTTACATATACTATGTAGTTTCGATACGAAAATTAAATTTTTATTCATAAATGCTTTGGCCTCTTTGGTAGAGCCGGTCATAAGGTTTATGGAGCCAAATTGGAAATCTTCCGATCGAGGTCCTCATAATCTTTGATATACTACATACTAAGCCTATCTAGAGACATGCCTGCCTTTTGATGAGATGGGGAGGGTAATTTACAAAGTCAAACTAGCATTATTCAAAATTATATAAATGTATAAATCTTGACAAAAAGGGATTCAGGGGTTTCCCTCTGAAATTTTTTTGAAAGTATCCCCATAAAACGAGTTTCTTTATCATTAATCAGGATATACTTCATAAACAATTTTGAAATGAGTGGAGTCTATGCATTGAAAAAGATTACCACAAAATTAGTAAAAGGTTCCATGCTAAAATCATAAAGTGATTTTTTTAAAATCTTAATTAAAGTTCTCAGCCAAGTGTTTTTTACTCCATCTAAATTTTGCGCAAATTAAACTTGAGCCGGTCTATTTGAAAGGATTTAATTAATTAATACTCCTTGATTTGAATATTTTAAAGTACAGAACAAAAACTTTAAAAATGATGGATATCGACTTCTGTAAGTTATAAAGTATTTCAAGTGGTCGAGGATGCCTAAGAAGGTCTGTAGGAGGTTGATGAGGGTTTAATATGTTGACAGACCTTAAGACTATAGGGACTATAGATAAGCTATACAAATATTTAAGTCTACTAAATTTAATGAAAAATAAAGATTAAATAATTTTGGTTTTTTACAATGTTTTATATATGTACGCAACTCTTGGGTATGAAATGAAAACTTTAATCACTTCATTGGTCACACACATTATTCATACAAAAGGTCTCGATGATAGGAAAAGTTTTACAAACACTGTTACAAAACGATACCCAGCGTTTGATAGAGTAAACGCCATGAATGCAATAAAACTAAGGAAATACCTTAATGAAACACACCAAACAAGCGTTGTTCAGGGAAACAATTCCATGGTTTGACGTAAAAGAATAATCATCTTCCATTCTTTCTCCACCAACGTGGTGGGCATGTAGTGTTCAGAGTTTGTTTTGGTACGCACGCTCGGCAGACGTTTTCGCTCACGTCAAAAGTAAACAGAGAAGTATTTATGAAGCAAGCTTGAAGCTCTGCCAAAAGGTCTGTTCGTTGACACTGTTCTCTACGTGACAATTGAATCCATCCAATTCATCATTACACGAAGATTTTGTTGGGTTACATTAACTACAATTTACACACAAGTTACAATCAATGATCCTTAAAGTGAGTAACAAACCAAAAGCCGGTGTATGTAAATTATTAGGGGGATTGAGGGTGAATGTTAAGCGCGAAAATATCATTCATGCAAAAATTTTAAAAATGATTTTTATTACAAAAATTTGTTCTAAAAAAACTAATTTAAACTCAATATTGTTTAAGAATGTCTTCATTTGTTTGAGTTTCAGTTTACATTTATCCACATCAACTCAACATGCCATTTTTTTAAATTTAAATTCAAATGACCATCATATATTTTCCGTCTCATTCAAAATGTAATAACCTTTGTACTTATATCTCTTCAATTATACAAAAAGAAATAAACAAAAATATACACAACACGTGCTAAAAATTTTAGCTATGCACATTTATTGCAAGAAAGCATGAAGGTAGCAATTGTAACCAAACTTTCCTTTTTTTGTAAGTTAAAAGTTTTCTCCAATTTGAGCGTCTTTACAGGGATTGCAAATGTAAAGTTTGGACAGATTTAGGCTCTCTTTTCGAGAAAATTTCATTTTTCTAGATATTCTCCCAACTCAAGCTCAACCTAGACATGGACGAGTGTAACTTTATTCTCAACGGTTTAGCCACGAGGAACGCGTTTCGCATCTGCGCCGCTAAACAGGTGCCCATCCGACTGGGCCAAACAAAACCATGTGCGCCGCAAAAGCATGACTTACCGGGAGCTCGGGGTTTCGGTTTGGAGTGCTCGGCTCGCGGTCTGGGGTTCGACTGTCCCGAAATGAGAGCAGGTGATCAGGACACGCCCCCGCTGGACACAGCAGAGAAACTGGTTTCTCGGGAACCGTTTCTTGTTGCTGGTTTTTCACAAGAGTCTCTCGGACACCATCTCGCCCAACTGAGCTGCCGGAGTAGCGGTAGCAGGGTTACCATAGCAGCGGCGCCAACGTGGCGGGGAGGCTTGGCGGTTTGGCGGGAAAGGGTTGAAAGGGTTTCTTCAGGTGGAGATGAAACGGTTGAGAGAGAAGGGCTTATCAAAGTGTCCGTGAAAAAAACTACCACCGGTGCGGTGTTTGGTTTTTCAAGGCCTCAGCGGACATTGGTTGTCTTTGTAAGGGCCAAAAGGGGTAAAGAGTAATATTAATCATCAAAGCTTCTATTTGATTTGATCCTTGTAAAAAGTAAGAGAATTTACCACAAACTCATATTTTGTCACCTACGAGGTATCACTTGTAGATCAAAACAATGTTGGTATGGGGAGAAGAATAAATGAGAGAATTTATTCCTCTCGTAGCTCAGAAATTTAGCTTTTTACCACATAGAACAATCATTTTAATATCCTTCTTGAAATTTAATATCTATCATAAGTAATCTACCCCTTAAAATTTCCTACAAACACAGAACCGGGTACAATCCTCCAATGAATCTCAAGCATCTCAAAGATAACCTGTCGGAGGAGGCTCTTTCCATACCCAACGCATTGTAAGACATGCACTAAAACCAACTTCCAGGAAATCATCTGAGATGTGGCGGACTTTTGTATCCGCAAACGCATGAAGTTTTGTATTAGTTTAAATCAGAGTGGGCTGAATTGCATCAATCGGTTTGAAAAAAAACTCGTTTGGGACCCAATTTTGGGGTTTTTCAAGAAAAATCAAAATTTTGTTAGGTTTAATATTAAAGAAAAACATTTAACGAAATAACATACTAAGAACTGCAGATGAGTTGAGGGTTTTTTTCAATATTTTAACCAGGTTTCAATAACTAAGGTTATTTTTTATTGTTGAATGTTTTTTTTAATTTAAGACGGTTAAAGTTCAAAGTTTAAACTTTATGAAAAATTAAAGAGGATATTTTTAAATTTCAGTGGGTTTTTTTCAAAGTTAAATAGATTTCTTTCAATATTGAATGGGATTTTTCAAAGCTTAGGATATCTTTAAATTTAAGTCTTTTTATTCAGTCATTTTTTTTTCCAAAATTTAAACCAGGTTTCAATAATATATTAAGAGAGTGTTTTTCAAATTTCAGTGGGGTTTGTTCGTTATTGAATGGGTATTTTCAAAATTTAAGATTTTAAAAGTTCAAACTAGTTATTAGAAATTAAGGAGGATTTTTTAAATTTCAGTACTGTTTTTTCAAAGTTAAATAGATTTCTTTCAAAATTTAATGTTTTTTTTTCAAAGTTGATAATATGTTTTAAATTTTAATGGGTTTTTTTTTTCAAAATTTAAACTAGGATTCAAAAATTAAATGGTGATTTTTCAATTTTAGTGAGGTTTTTTCAAAGTTATTAGGTTCTTTCATAATTTAGTGGGTGTTTTTCATTATTGAATGGGTTTTTTTTTTAATTTAGGACGCTCAAAGTTCAAACTAAATATAAAAAATTAAGGAGGCTTTTTTAAAATTTCAGTGGGTTTTTTCAGTTTAATAGATTTCTTTCAATATTGAATGGTTTTTTAACTTATTTATATTTAAGTTAAATCATTAAAATGGAAATATTATTTAGCGCCACTTGGCGTGCCAGTGCCAGTCGATGTTTTTAGTAAGCTGTAAAATTTTTATTGAATTTGAAACATAGGGGAGGGTCGCTCAAAGCGGGTATGGTGATATTATCATACTGTTGATAATATTATACTATTTTGACACAATCTAACTTTAAAATACTATGAAAGAGCCGGCGTTTTATTTATATTTTTGAAGTTTTACCCCCCTTAAAGTAAGAAAAGTTCTTTCGGGCACACACATAGCGGGTAGGGCAAACCGGGTAACTATCCGCAATGGGAGATAACATTAAAATAGTTTTTATGTTAGTTAGCCACGTCTTGAACATTGGAGGCATAGGCGCCGACTCCATAGGGTTTGAGGGGGCTTGAGCCCCCCCAATGTTGGAAGAAGGGGAGCTAAGCCCCCCCAATATTTTTAGTAAAAATCTACCTACTTTCTTTCATGAACTAAAGAAGGCAATGTATTGGACGTCGTTCTTTTGGTCTTGTTCACTTGGTCTTCTCAAAGGGTCTCAAAAATGACTTAAAACACTTCTTTTAAGATAAAAAATTTCAAAAAAATGTGGGGGAAGACCCCCAAGCCCCCTTCACATTTTAAAATCTATAATGCACCGTTTCCCCCCGAAACTTCCGTGATTTTTAAGGTGTGATCCTCCTCTTGTGTAACATAAGAAGAAAGAGTCTGCAAAATTAATTTAAACAGTATTTTTAGGGACAAATTTCCAAAATTTTTCTAAAATAGGACCCCTAAACCCCCTTAAAAATGTTCCTGTTTATTCTATACACTATATACTGGATTTCCTTGAAAATTCTGCTTCTTAAAATGAGCCCTGCTCTAAGGGGTTAACCCAAATAGGTTTCAAAAGGACATAAAACGCTATTTAGTGATGGAAATTTCCAAATATTCTGGGGAGGAGCCTCAAAATATCGCTTCGCTTGGAATTTTCAATGTTCAATTATTTTCAACAATTTCCCAAAAAAAAAGTCTAGTTACTGCTCTGTGACGTTGATTTTAAAAGCGGTATAAATCCACTTTCATTCTTCGCGGTAGGTATTTAATATTTTGTGTTCGATTAAATTTAAAAAAAAATTGCGCTGCTTTTTATTCAAATTTTTTAGGTTATAGCAGTGGTCCGCGGACCTCCGAGAGTCCCTAGCACCTTCCTAGGGGGTCCGCGAGTCACTTTTTGAGAGTTTCAAAATAAATAACACTATTTTAAATAGACAAATTTCAAAAATATTTCTGGGGGAGGACCCCCAGCCCCTCTCGAAATTTTGACGGCTCTATAGTTGTAATATTTTCCTTAGAAATTCTATGTTTTACAAGGAACTGCTCTCTTTTGGTGGAACCAAAAATGTCTCAAATTAAGCTGTAACACTGCTTTTTGAGGCAAATTTCCAAAATTTTTATGGGGGAACCCCCCAGACCCCCTATTATACTTCGAGTAGTTGTAAAATTTTAACATAATGTGGAATATAATTTGAGTACTACTTTTAAGAAATCTAAAACTTTACGTATAAATATACTTCTAAGGGGTACTTTAGGAATAAGCCTTTGGATGTTCAAAATCTTGGGGGGGGTGATGTCTAGCATTAGTGGCGATTGAAAGTTTAAGGACTGCTGTTATATGGAATAACTAATATCTTAATTATCTAGTACTGGGCCCCCCAATATTTGATAAAAGTCGGCGCCTATGATTGGAGGACTTACGGAATCACGGGGGTCAATGCCTCTTCCTAATTTTTATGGATATTCTATTCTTTCATGGTAAAACAATGTTTTCAATGAGGTATTCTCACGTTTTGAGATTAAATTTTATTAAAATAAAATTTTAATTAATAAAAACCATGAAGAATGACTTTTACATCAAGTATTTTCGTAGCCTAGTTTCTGAGATATAAATTTTGAAATTTCGTTTTTTGTTTGGGCACGAAAACACTTTCGAATCACAAATCATGCGCTGTGAGGTCACATCCAATAGAAGCCCGTTTTCTAATAACGTGACTTTTCTGACGTTTTGGCAAAAATAAAATTGAACTTTAAATTATTTAAAACACATTTTTGAACTTAAAAATTAGAATTTTGGGAGTTTTAGACCATAATGTATCGAAAAAGTATAAAATCAAGCAAATCCCTCACTCATGCAAATACCTCATTCAGTCAGAGACAGAATGGCCCCGAACAGTCTCAAGCTTGACCACACGAGGGCCTTCCGCTCTAATCCGTTCATGTTCTCAACATTACTTCTAAGAAGATTAATATGTGATAAGATTTATCTTGTTTGTAGTGCTTACCAGCTTTGCCAAAGACGGGTTACCCGCTTTAGGACACCTAGTCGGTCAAAGCGGTTTTTTGACGGATTTATTTTCGATTTATTGTAATAAATCATTATTTGGCGACGCTATCGAGCATTTTTATTTTATTGTTCAATAACTCACCTATCATTTAAAATAAAATTTGTAATTACAATCAAACAATAACGATTTTTGAGATCTCAAAGTTAGCATACCCGCTTTATCTCTCCTATAAATTTTGCATAATTTTTTTTTCACACAGAGATATTTTTAACCCTTCTGAGAGCGTATTTCACGCTTTGAATTTTTAACCATTTATCTAAGACATTATGATTCGCTGCATTTTTTTCGTTCAAATATTTTTTAATCACTAAATTGAAAATTAAGGGATACATATATGTTATGGGCAATGTGATAAAGCAGGCATTATTAATAATGCCCGAAATGGAGGAGGGCAATGTAATAAATAGCATTTATCAATGAAATTTATCACTTAGCCCTCCACCACTCTGTGCATTATTAATAATGTCCAATTAATCACTTTGCCCGTAGCATATACATAAATAAAGTATTCATCTTAGGAAAATTCAATCCGCTAGAGCCAATAATTAAATTGATACTTTTGAGTACTGTCAGTACTACATGGAGTGCTAAAATATTCTCAAAATACAAAAAACATGGCTTTTTTATTGTAATTCTAAGTCTTTAAAAACAATACACTTTATGTGACTTTAACTACTTTTTTGCGGGAACAAAAATGACAATCATGGGAATGCGAACGAAATGGCCAGGGGCGTAGCGAAGGGGGGGGGTCCCGGGTCCGGACACCCCTTGGGCCCGACCCAAAATTTTTGAACCCTTTTTTAGGCGTTAAATATTCCAGTGCCTACTCAAAAGAGGGTCCCTTAAAAGTGTCTAAAAAAGACCTTTTTCCATGTTAAAATCTAAAATTTTCCGGGAGAACCCCCGGTTTCCCTATAACAAACGTATTAATTGAGGGACGATATAAGGAGAGGGGGCGATAAAGGATACTAAACGAGTAAACTAAACCCTGTTTTTAGGGTCAAATTTTCAAACAAATTTTGGGTTAGTACCCCCTGACCTCCCTTGGGACTTGGAACTTTATTATAAACAACTTTTTTATGATGAGTTCGTCAAAATACAAAACTCCTAGCAAATAATAAATTCCTGAAAATATAATGTTCGAAATTCGGATTAGGTGTACCAAAACGAGTTGAAAACCTTCTTTTTAGACTTGAATTTCCAAACATTTTCTGGGGGGTCCCCCAAACCCCTCTTAATTTAATTCGAACACGATTATTTTTAACCTTTTTAATATTATATTCGATTATTCGTTGAGAAGATTCAATTTAATTTACAAAATTTTAACCCCCCCCCCAAAAAAAAACCGAATCCTGGATCAACTACTGCCTCAGAAACGTCAGATTTTCAATTTTTTTCCCTTAAAAATTATCTGGCTTACAAGGAGCGGTGCTCCTCGGTTATTACCTCAAAAATGAAGTAAAAAAACTACTTTTAAAAATCAAATTTCCAAAAATTTTTTGGGGGTGGACCCCCAAACCCCCCTCTTTAATATGGAGCTACTGAAAACTCTTAATATGTTTCTTGACGGTCTCTGTAGGGGAGGGTGGGGACGATTGTAACACGAGGCAATTGTAACACTTTGATTTCCTCAAAATGAGAGGCTGCCTGGGCGAAAAGGAGATGGACAGTACGTAAAAGGCAGGTGAATGAAAGAATATCAGAGATTGCCAAGGCTGACATTTGAGTTGTGGCTGTGTAATTAAGAAAAAAGTGTTTTTCGAGCATCGAAGTTAATTTCTACTTTTGTGTAACTTTCCCTCTCCTACACTGCAGGTAGCACAACAACACTGATTTTATGTATTGTATGAGCATGTATCCTAGTTTTATTCTGCTTAGTTTCAAGATGATACTGTTGTTAGTTTGGCGAAAAACGAGGGTTGAACAAAAATGGCAACGTGGGGTCGATTGTAACACTTCAGCCGGGGACGGTTGTAACATGTTACAACTGACCCCAATGTAGAAAATAACATGTTTCACAAGTATTTTAGATGTATTAATCTATAATTCTTACTTATCCTTAATATTGGCATAAAATTATGAATTTTTACGGTTTTAAGATACCGAGATCACGTAAAAGGAAAACTGAAAGGGGGCTGATTAGTCTAGATCTAGAAAAAATGGAGGGAGAGGCTGTTGAGGTTTCTGTGTCTAAAAAGTCTACTAGAAGTGTTGCTCGTGAGCACGATATTTTTTATCTAACATTACACAGATTTTGTCAGAAGAAAATAAAAAATTAAAATCCTAAAGTGGGTTATAATCAACACAATAAAGTTTTCGATCAAGGGCAGAAAGAGGAACCATTTTTCGAGCAAAAAATGGTCCCACGTTCTTTGTTTTACAGGGGAATTAAGTTATGAATACCCTAATTGCCCTTGTGAATAATAATTTACTATTATTTACTCATCAACATTCATTATTATTTAAAACTCATTATTTGAGTGAAAATTTCATTATTTCCATTCTAGTCTATGTATTTAATTATTATTTAACAATTAAAATATAAATTGTTAATAAATTTGAATGATTTTCTATCTATTTTTATGAATTTGTGTTGTGGTTCAATTGACCCTTATATGTGTTACAATTGACCCTTCAAGTGGGGACGATTGTAACGTTTTTCGATTTTCGATGTTTTATTTACTAAATAGCAATGCATGTCCAGCGGACGGTTTTCATAACAAAATTGTAATTGGGATATATCAACCTATTTTCATACCAATTTTCATAACTCTAACACAAAAAATGGCTTAGTTTGAGATCAAATAAACAATTTTGTTACAATCGTCCCCACCCTCCCCTACTTAGTAAAAAATTTTGTGGATCAGAACTTTCAATCGAAGTAATACTTTATCTTAATTATTACACTAATTAATAAATTACACTGTTCAACAAATTTGACCTTCAAAATTTTTTCCTTGATGAAAATAGTCTTCTCTTATAGATTTTGGGTCGCTGAATACGAAAATCACCATTAAAATTTTCAATTGACTAAGGATTTTCGGGGAACAGCCCCTCCCCCTTTTTACGTTTTTCGACGATTTTATAAATTTAAACTCGATTTTCAGGTTCTAAAAGCATTGGTTTAGTCTTCAAATTGCTCCCCAGGTAACAAGAAATGTTCAAATTAATAAAATATGATAAATTTGTAATAAATGGATAGGTTTTAAGGGGTAATTACCCCCTAAAAATACAAAAAAATAGCTAAAAATTATAGAGGTTTCTATACGCTATTTTTCCTCTTATTTTTTACGCAATTCCCGTTTGAAGGGTCCTTAACCTTCCCCAAGGACCCAAATTTGATGAAAATATGCATCAATAATTTTTACAGAAAGCGGTTGAGGTGTTAGCCTCCCAGAAGCCACCACGGAAGAGTTCGGAAGACTTCCAGAATCGCGAAGGCGCTCGCGAGCTCAGGAATTAATATTGATGATTTTGAAGATTACAAATGACACTTTTCTTATATTTTGGGTCTATCCTAAGTAGAACTCTTCAGTTCTTTAAAAACTGACCGGTTTTAGGGAGTGAGGATTCCATGTTTTAAGATGTTAATAGATGCACGGCTGTGGATAACAATTAGGGGGCATCCCCTTAAAAACTGAGGGTGATGGAGGAAAATGGGTGTCATATTTGAATTCAGCAGATCATTTTACACAAGAATCAGCTAAAATTCAGTTAGTGGCTTCAAATTTTTTTTGTACAGCACAGTTTAACTCTAAGTGCGACATTGAACCCTTCCGTGGGTGCTTTGGGGGCGCTCTCACCTCAACCGCTTTTAGTAAAAATCATTTCTGCATATTGCCTTCAAATTTGGGTCCTTGGGGAAGGGTTAGGACCCTTCACACGTGAATTGCGTATAAAATAAGAGAGAAAAATAGCGTATAAAAACCTCTATAATTTTTAGCTAATTTTTTGCATTTTTAGGGGGTAACTACCCCTTAAACCTATTTATTTGTTATAAATTTATCATATTTTATTAATTTGAACCTTTCTTGTCCCCTGGGGGGCAATTTGAAGATTAAAGCAATGCTTTTTGACCCTGAAAATCGAGTTTAAAGTAATTAAGTCGTTAAAAAACGTAAAAAGGGGGAGGGGCTGTTCCCCGAAAATCCTGAGTCAATTGAGAATTTTAATGGTGATTTTCGTATTCAGCGACCCAAAATCTATTAGAAATGACTATTTTCACCAAGGATATTTTTTCAGTGTTGAACAGTGTTATTATCTATATGTATATTAATTAACACAGGGAAGAAATTAAAAGCAATGTGAAAATTATAACTTTATTTCAATAATTGTAGAAGAACATTTTTGATATCCAATGGTAAATTTTTCGCACTGGACTCCCGCAAAGGAAAATCCTAGCTACGCCACTGGAAATGGAAGCTGAAAGCACAACTTTAGTTAAATCTTTTTACATTTCCCTCTAAAATACTAATAATAGAACCTTTGCTGTTTTTTTATCCTGGAAGAGGAAAACTGAAAGAGTTCTTCAAGGCATCGTCAATATATTCGTAATGATGGTTATTCTATGCAATTGGGACTTGTAAGTGTTAACAAATGTTTTGCTTAAAAAATGCATGGCACCCCACCGAAATCAAATAATAATTTTTTTCTACTCAAATATGTAATATTAATTATATATTTCATTTAGAATGTTAACTGTGAAATAAATTTTTTGACTTATAATATTTAATATTTTCTACTAATACTTATTAATAGATGATATAACTGTTAAAAACCAAATAGCATCCTCATTTTTCTATTCCATTTTATGTCCATTAAAAAAGAAAGAGTTTTTATAAAAAATTTTCTCCGCATATGCAGTTTATGCTATTTCTGTATTTCACTCCTCATAAATGAATTTCACGCCTCCTAAAAAGTCAAGGAGTATTTTTACTCCTCCAAAAAAATCCTAAGAATCACACATTTTTTATTATTCTATTTAGAATTTATTATGGTTTTTAGTTTGTTGGCGTTTCATTACTCGAAAATCTTGCTCGAACACTCATTGAAATCGCTAAAATAAAGCATAAGAAAATAACAAACAAAACTTTCATACTGAAAAATCTTTTACAGTGAAAAAAAACAAGCCTATAAATATTACGTAGGTAGTTTCACTTGTTGATTGTTAATTAAGGTTTGTCTGAGAAAAACAGAATTTTTCGAACTACAAAATTTACCTTTCTCACCTAGATCTAAAGGCAGTAAACTTCTCTTAAACTCTTGTCCCGGCGTTCGTATTTTGATTTCATATTAGTTTTTAAATTATTTTTAATCTATTATATGTCACTGCTGGTCAATTTGAATGCAATGCATTAGCTTTTCTCTATGGGCTTATAAACTCAAAAACAGAATTAATAGACTCAAAAACAAATTTATTTGAACATAATTTTTAAAATATTGTTTTTATAGTTAAAAGAGTTAATCTCTGAAGTCTAATCAGTTTTTCAATAGTTGTAAACAAATGTATCACCCGACTATTCCATATTATCCTCCGTTTGTAACTTTTCTTTTAAAGTACCTTTTTTCATAACAACAAAATAAATAATGTTTTATTCCACCATTGACACTTCTTGCCATTGGTTATAGTATGTGCTTAAAATTATTTTGTGGATTTTTATTTAAAACCAGTACTTTTTGAGCCTTTGGGGTTTTAATAAGTGTTTGAGATTGGAAACTGCTTGCATTGTAGCTATGTGTATTTATAAACTTTCAAATAGAAAATGAAGTTGATAAATACATGACCAAACGATGGAACCAAAGACTCTGAAACATCTGAGAAGTTCTTATCACTTTTATAGGTAACAGACAACTGTAATTTTTAAAAAATTGACAAAGTAGTACTATAAATGGCCAAAGCTAATTACTTAATCACTGTCGTATTTTTTTTTTAAATTTCTGGAGGATTTTCGACAAAGATACCTTTGAATTTTATTCAACTAATTCAGGATCCGCTATACCTATGGAAATTAGCATCTTATTTCCTTAATTAGATATTTATTAAAAATGATCATTCGTCAAATTATTTAATTATTTTTATAAAAATACCCCATGTAAGGTATCCAACTGAACCACCGATGGGGCACATTGATACAAAATTGTTTTTTTTACAAAAGTCATTATATTTTAATTTTCATTGAGATATTAAACCATGGCTTCCTTTTGAAAAATTAACTAAATTTTAAACTTTTTTTTCGTTAAACTTTTAAATATTTGAAAACCCAATAGGGATTTGTAAAGGATTTACATAGAAGGTATGTTTAGATACTTTTAGTGAATATACGTGCAGTGAGAGGGGTACCCCTTCCGTATGACACAAAATTAAACATGAATTACGTTACGTACATGAATTGAAACGTTTAGTACACTCAATTAATTGTGTGTGATTTAGAGTTAAGTATTTCTAATAAAACAGTCAAGGGATAAACTTTGTGCCATGAAATTCAAAAGTTCAGTTTTTTATAACCATAGAAAATGTGCATTAGATTTTAATGGCTTTAGTGTCGTACTTTACTAAATAATAGCCGCGAAACGGACTTTTTACCTGTATAACAGAAAACTTTGTCTTGCAACCATTTTAAAATTCATCTTTTTAAACATTTAATTAAAAAACTTGTGAAAAGAAGAAGAAAAACTTGTTTGAAGAAAGTCAAAAATATCCTTTTAGAGATAAATTTACATTTCATTTTTCAGTTAAGATTTTAATCTTGCAGCAATATTAAATATAAAATATTGTATTATAAATTTCCAAATTTTTTTACTCTTCCATAATGAAATTAGATCTTAACTTCCCTTAAAAATTTCAAATACTCTTCAAATGGATTTTAAATTTTGAGACTTTAAAAAAAGCTAAGAAAATTGAAAAGATCAAAGACTAAAACAAAATTACATACTATATGTTTAAAAATGTTTTTAATAAATTACTTACAAATAATAGTTATTCTTGTGGTTATGACTTCATATTAAAAAACATAGTTTTTAACATCTATATCAACCCTATAATTAATGAGTTATTGAAGTTACTTTATTTCTAAAGGTAGGTCTGATAAGGGCTAAAGGAAATTTTCGATGATAAAAATTAATAGTTAAATTTCAATATATTTTAATTTTACAAAAGTTTTGAAATATCAATCCGATTTCTGATGTGATACCAAGTTTGTTTTTCTTTCACAATCTTCTTTGATTTTGCCAACCATTTAAATAAAAACAAAAACTTTTTTTAACCAGAACTAGTATACTAATTATTTAGTGTTAGAGAAAGATAAAAACACTATACACATACTTCAATGGTAATTATATTCACCATCTTCATCTATTTTCGGTTTCTACTAGTAGAGTAGATTATGTTATGATTAATTACTAGTTATATGACCAAAATATCCACGTAAGTTGTTAGCATATCTTTCGTGCATTAAAACTATTAGAATACATGGTCTTTAATTTATAATGTTAATCTTTCTACACTTACTTTTGTAAAAGTAAATAAAATAGTATTCATAAAATGAACAAATATTTGCTATTTTCCATTAATAATTACGTTTGATATTATTTTCAATAATATTAAAACTATATTTTGGATAATGTATTTTGTAGATAAACAAAAGTGTACAGTTTTAAATAATATTTAAAATAACTAATTGAATCTTGAGTCTTGAATTTGCTTAAGGTCACTTTATTTCAGTGTTTCCCAACGTGGGGCGCACGCCCCACCGGGGGGCAATATCATTTTCTAGGGGGGCAATTTGATAATTTTCAACCAAATTGCCCCCCAGGTGCGGCCAATCCAGGGGGAAAATTAAAAAAAAACTTTTTAAAAACAAGTTTATCAAAATCTTATCCTATTATCCTATCTGAGAATGTATGTCTGAAATCTGGACCAGTATGCATCAAAACCAAATTGAAATCCTGTTATAAGAGTCTAATTTCCAAACCTTTTCTGGGGGATGACCCAAGATCTCTTTGTTTTTAGAACGCTTATATTTGAAACTTTTTCACATTAGGTTCATCAAAATGCAAATCTTACCTAAAAATTTATATCCAAAATTTCCCAACTAGGGGTACCAAACTAGTTAAAAACCTGCTTCCTAGAGTTAAATTTCCGAAAATTTGCTGGGGGAGGACCCCCAGACCCCCCTGGGTACTTTGAACTTAATTACTCATAACTTTATTTAGTTCTTTAGCATGCAAATCCTACCTTAAAATTTTTAAAAAGCTTCATTACACTTATTAAATATACATAGGAGGGAGGGGCTAAGAAATAATTTTGGCTCCCTCTCAAAATTTATTTCTATATATGCCACTGAGACCGGGGGGCATGGGATATTTAGAAAGGCTTTGGTGGGGCATGGACCGAAAAAGGTTGGGAAACACTGCTTTATTTGTTTGTTCACCTTTTTTATTTAAACTCATTTTCAGACTTTTGTGCTTGATTCAATTGTTACATACAGTGTTAAAATCAAAGTGATTACAAACATAAAAGTAGGAAGATTATGGTCTTTATAAAATTTTAAACATATTTATCCATTTTAGGGTTATTTTAAATTCATGGTAGTTTTCAATACTGCACAAAAAAGGTTATTTTTCATCCTGACCCAAATTTATCCTTGTTGTTAATTTAAGGATGGCATTTTCACCTCTTTTAATTAAAAAGTGTGGCATATATTCCTATCTTTTCGGACTTTTTTTGGATTACCAACCTCAGGATAGACTTAATTTTCCTAACCTCATAATTTTTTTTAAAAAAATACGTTATATCAAGTTCTGTCAACACTAGAAAGTTGTTATTAGTGTCATTTTGATCAGAATTTTATTTCTTTCAATATTTAATGCCTCTAAATCAAGTTATTTTCATCAAAAAAGGCTTAACCCTACAGTGCATACTGTTGCCATTTGGCAACACAACATTTTTCCCCATTTCCTACTCGAACTTCCATTTCCAAACGGCAACACCGTGCAATAAGTACAATAAATATAACATTTCATTGTTTTAGCACTTTAGACTGCCAGTAGATCGAAGCAGGGGTACTATTTTGAGACATTTGCTAGTAGCTAGTGAGAAGAAAGTCAAGATACAGAAAATGCCAAAATAAAAGGACCATATAAATTAAAATAAAAAAAATTTCAACTTGAAAAAAATTGTTTTGAAAAGATAAGTTGTTTTTTTTATATTTTTAGAGCATTTGGTTTTATTTCACTTCACAATTAATTTCACAAGGACAAAGTTTTTTGTCAATTAAATGTAGAAAAAAATTAAATTGTTTAGTATTTTTTTACTAATTTACACCATCATAGAAGTCAAATAAATGATTTTCAAGTGAATTTAAAAATCATGCATTGTAGGGTTAAAACATTTTTTTTTCATATTTAAATTTAGATAGTATGTTTTGTATTTATGCCAAATTTAAGTTTAAATTCGATAGCATATTATGTGTAAAGAGTAGTTTGCTAATTTAGATATTTTAGCAATTTATGCTATTGCATCCTCCATATAAAGGCAACAAATGCATAAAACGTGTATAGGCGCCACCCCGATTGTTTATGTTCTTCATAATATTGAGAGTATTAACCAGAAATTTAAAAGACTGAGGGTTGAAGTCATGGGAACCATTAGAAATTTTTACCTTTCTTTTATGATGGCTACTCTAGTTAGCCTATTAGCAATATAGCAATCGGTTGTGACTCAAAATTGAATCGCTTAACTATAAAACGTGTCAAACGACACTTTTTTTAATGAGTTATTGGTGTCATGGGATTCTGTAGGGGTAAACGCACAATTTAAAGTAAGAATTATAAAAATAATGTGATTTTAAAATAGTTTTCCAGCATGTTAAATAGGGCTCGACCGATGCATCGGCGCCGATTGTTTGAAAAAATAGCCATCGGCCTTGGCATCGGCAGCCGATGGTAAATTGTGAAATAATCGGCCCATCGGCCTAAAAAACATCTAAATGCCGATGTTTGGCCGATGTTTTTTGTAGAAACACGAAGAACATAAAGCGATTTACGAAAAGGCGAGAAAAACCAAATATCCGCGAAACTGCCCCATCTTGCCCCAAATTTAGTTTTAAGTTGACACAAACTTTTTTTAAGGTAATTAGAACTTATTTTAATACAGAAAGCTCTTACAATGTGACATCACATGTGTCTCTTGAAAATGTGGGAAACACCGTTTTCATCGAAACACTAGGCTGTAAAAAACTAGAGCTAAGTCTAAATTTAAATAGATTTTGGAGGTTTTAAACCATTCTGAACACATTAAGATTAAAAAATTGACTGCAATTATCCATTTTTAACATGTTAGAAAAATGTCAAAATTTTATAATGTGAGCTTCAAGTTAAAATCGGGGTCTGGGGGTCTTTTGAAAATTTGCCTCTAAATACTGTTTCAGCTCATTTTGCGATCCTTTGGGGTTAACATTAGAAGAGAACAGTTCCTTGTAAACGAACGAATTCTCAAGGTAAAAAGATAATAAATGTCGGAATTTCGAGGGGAGCTATATGTTCTGCCTCAGAAATTGTTTTCTTTTTTTTAGTTTTTCACTTTTAAACTTAAACTATAGTGTTTATCTCATTTTGACTCTTTTGGAGATCACCCAAAGCAAACCAATTTTCAAGAAAAGAACAATATATGTGTGACAAAGTGGCGTAGCCAGGATTTTCCTTTGGGGGGGGGGTCCAGTGCGAAAAATTTACCATTGGATATCAAAAAGTTTCTACAATTAGTGAAATAAAGTTATAATTTTCACATTACTTTTAATTTCTTCTCTGTGTTAATTAATGTAGTTAATAATTTATTAATAATTAGTGTTAAAGAGGGGGGTTTGGGGGTCCACTCCCAGAAAATTTTTGGAAATTTGATTTTTAAAAGGAGTTTTTTTACTTCAATAACCGAGTAACCGGGAACCAGGTAATAACCGAGGAGCACCGATCATTGTAAGCCAGATAATTATTAAGGTAAAAAATAGAAAATCTGTCGTTTCTGAGGTAGGTGTTGATCCAGGATTCGGTTTGGGGGGGGCTAAAAATTTTGAAAATCAAATTGAATCTTCTCAACAAATATAATATTAAAAAGGTTGAAAATAATCGTGTTCAAATTACCTTAAGGGGGGTTTGGGGGACCTCCCCCAGAAAATTTTTGGAAATTCAAGTCTAAAAAGAAGGTTTTCAACTCGTTTTGGTACACCTAATCCGAATTTCGAACATTATATTTTCAGGAATTTATTATTTGCTAGGAGTTTTGTAATTTGACGAACTCATCATAAAAAAGTTGTTTCTAATAAAGTTCCAAGTCCCAAGGGGGGTCTGGGGTACTCCCCCAAAATTTTTTTGGAAATTTGACCCTAAAAACATGGTTTGGTTTACTCGTTTAGTACCCTTTATCGCCCCCTCCCCTTATATCGTCCCTCAATAAATACGTTTGTAATAGTGAAACCGGGGGTTCCCCCGGAAAATTTTGGATTTTAACATGCATAAAAGGTGGTTTTTAATTACTAAACATCTTCATAAAAATATAGTGAGCTTCTATACAGTTTTTCTCGTTTATCTCAAAACCAGAAAAGTGGCGTTTGACATGTTTCAGAAATAAGCGATTCAATTATTGTGATAACAACACGAGAAGCAATACCTAAGTCGTTCAAATGTTAAAGCAGCACTAAATAAGATATGTTATGATCTTTCAAAGGGTGGTAAGAATGAAAATTAAATCTTTTGAACTGAGATAGTTCAGAAAATTAGTTTCAGAGCAAAATAAATTGACTGAAAATGTTAAGTTTTTAATAAAACGACATTCCTATTTTAAGGCAAAAAATAAGCTTGTTTAAAAAATTTGGGATTTCACGAAAATATCTACAAAATAAAAATAACCGGATTGTAAAAATGTAAAGGGTTTTAATACTAATAGTTTTTAAAAACTTATCTAACATGTATTTGATTTTTTTGTTTCTAAGTGTAACAAATTAAATAACTATATGATGTGCTTATCAAGAAAGTGAGCAACATTGAATACGAAAAGTTTGAAAGTGAACGAAAATGCTTGAGGCTCTAAGATTTATGGTGATCGTGATGCCATATGAAAAGTAAGAAACTTGAAATACGTTCTGAAAGAAAAGTAAAGGATGGTATGGGTTGTATGGAAAGTATGCTTTTTTGCTTCATTTGGATGAGCGTAATAATTTTTCTTAATGGTCTAACTATTGGTTCTGCTTCATTCAGAGGTTCAATTAGAAAAATACTTAAAACGTGGTCAAAAATGTTTTTCCAGTTGTCAAGTATTATAAAAATTTTTATAGTTCCAAACTTTGATGTTACAGAGTTAAGGAAGGAGCCAAGTCTATCTAAGTAGAAATAATTTTATGCCTTATGTTCAATGATAGTATGATCTATTGGCCTCGAGCATTAAAGCGTTTTTATGAACTAACTAGCTACCTAAAATAATTACATAAATGAAATTTCATATAAATCTCACTTAAATTAATAAATGTATCATGTGGTTTTGATGTAACTTCTTTGTTTTATTTATCGAAGGAATTAAACGTATTTTTTGTTTTATTTATTTAAATTTCAATTTGAAAGAGAAAACTGTTTTAAAGAAGCAAGAAATATCGAAAGAAATAAAATTTTGATCACAACGGCACAATCAGCAACTTTCTATTATTGATAGACTTGATCTCAATTTTGAATGCAGGAAAAGCAACTTAAGGAGTATCGTTAGTGGGCTCATAATTGAATGCCACTTTGCTCAGTTTTGCAAGGTATTACATGTTTTTAATATTTAAGTATGTTTTGAGAGCAATCAGAGACAGCATACCCCCAAGAGCCTCCAGCTTCCCCCCCCAAGAAACACCTGTCAGAGTACTGCGACTTGATGTTTTCTCTCAAAACGCATAAGCTTAGATAATTTCTTCTCTTTTTGAAATTACCTGTAATTCTAACGAATTGTAGTAGAATTGGTTCGTTTTTTGTTCCGGATATCGGTTAAAAAATTAGCCCTCTATCTTGAGCCAGATTGTAGGAGGTTCTTATATGAAGAATGCTGGAGAAAGATAAGAGCAATCATATAAATCCCACCAAGTTCTTCAAAATATTCCTATTATAAAGTTAGTGAGACAAACATATCCATCTTCAAGGACCCGGAAATATTTTTATTATCGTTATCCTAAATGGAATGTTCGTGATAAACGCCAAAAAAATCTATCCTGAAGAGGAAATTGGGATTTCTTTTAGGAAATACAGCGAATCTGGAACATCGGCGCAGAGAAATTAAGTAGATGTCTCACATTCGGTCATTCACCTCTGTGTTCAGTCTTAAAAAGTCATGGTAATCGCGATTAATCTAACAAGGGATAGGGGATGTGCACATATCTTATTTTTTTTAAGTCAAAGGTATTCTCAAACAGGATTTATTTTAAAACCAATTAGATTATTAAAGGAAGATATATGATTGGTTAATTTGCATTAGGTACAATGAATAAAGAAATGAATGAAGAATGAATGAAGAAAGGAAAAACAAATTTACTAATATTTCAAATTTAATCAAACAATACAATGAATAGGCATTGAAATCGCTATATTCAACGGGTTATGTTAAATATAAGTGCATTCAAAAATATTTTACAGATGAAAAAACTTAATGGACTTATTCCTTTTTTCAACCTGATGAAATTTCAACTGAAAAACCATTTAAATAATTGATATTTAAATTACATTTATTCTTAGTTCACAGCATAAAAGTGAGAAATGGAAAGACTTAGTCAAATAAAATTCAAAACTATTATGAAACTAAGTCATTAAGGTAAATTAAAAGAAAGACAAATTAATTCTAAATTAAATTTATAAATACTATGAATGGACATCTATTTAGCAAAATAAAGGAGTTATATCTGCTTAACCCCTTAACAGTGACATTTATTTCAGAAAAATTGACCTAAAATGGAAAATTTTTTGACTGTTTAATTTTGTTCTTTATATTATTATTAGTGTTAGAAAATAATTTTTTATAAAAAAATCAAAATTTAAATGCAGTTACAAGTGCATTAATTATTTTAACATACACGCTAAAAAGTATTGGATTACACACACATCTTATTAAATTAAGAGAAAGATTATCCAAACATGATGTCTCACAATCTCTAAACGACGAAAAATCACTATCATCATCGAAACGAACTCAGTTTGGGCTTCACAAAACGGAAACGTTAATTTTTCTCCCGCCCGAGCTCAGCCATAGCCTTCGGCTCAGCTCGGGTATCACAAATTCTGCACGTAGTAGTTGCTCGAGCTGAGCTCGGGCGACACTGTTAAGGGGTTAAAAGGGGGTAGTTCCCCTTCTTGGAGAGAGATGTTTTCAAGCAAAAATAGGAAATTTGTCATGGATGGATGCCCTTTTTAAAACTGGTGTTTCAACTCCTGTAGAAAAAACAGTCATTTTAAGTATCAAAAATAAATAAAATGAGGTATTCGCATGAGTGAGGGATTTGCTTGATTTTATACTTTTTCTATACATTATGGTCTAAAACTCCCAAATTTCTGATTTTTAAGTTCAAAAATGTGTTTTAAATAATTTAAAATTCAATTTTATTTTTGCCAAAACGTCAGAAAAGTCACGTGATCAGAATACGGGCTTCTATTGGATGTGACCTCACAGCGCATGATTTGTGATTCGAGAGTGTTTTCGCGCCCAAACAAAAAACGAAATTTCAAAAATTTATATCTCAGAAACTAGGCTACGGAAATACTTGATGTAAACGTCATTCTTCATGGTTTTTATCTACTATTTTAATAAAGTTTAATCTCAAAACGTGAGAATACCTCATTATTATATAAAATTAAAATAAAATTATTTATAATTTTATAAATAAAATTATAAATCAAAAAGTAAACTTGGCCTATGTCAAATAATCTTTATTAACTATTTTACAAAGCTTTTGTGCCAATTCTATTACTATAACTGCATGTAATAAGCTTTGTTATTAGTTAGTAGGGCTATAGTCTGTTCATTTTGAACTGGCGCTTGTAAATATTTCCTTCCCCCACCACCGATCGGTAACCATAGCAACTATCTTCGTCAAAGTGACGAAGAAGGCTTACTACACTGCAAAAAAAAACGGAAAATTTAACAGCAAAAACTGTTGTTAATATTTTACGCATTTGCTGTAATCTCAAAAAACTGCCTTTTTAGCTGTAAATTTGAAGCGCCACCTACATTAGTTTAAATTAAGTAATTTTCCTGGTAGTTTTCCTTGTAATATCTGTAATTCTTTAATTGGTCATCAAAATAAATATTAATTATTTTATTATTAATCTAATTATTAATTTAATTTTATATTAATTATTTATTTATTTATTATTCTTCTTTATTGAATGCTTTTAAATGAGTAACGTTCCTGCTTTTTATGAGTCTTTACAGCAGTTTAACACTGGAAAATTCTGGTTTTAATTTCTGAAACGTTTCTGAATCCTTGTGGACAGAAAACCAATGTTTGTTTTTGTTTTCACGCTCACCACTAAAAGAGTCAAATTATTTAGATGAGGTGTAAGAACCAACATGATTTTAAAACTATGAAGTATAACCTTCGTAGATCGGTACCTCCCGTGGCTCATAATATGCCACATTTTGAATACTTGTAGAAACATGAAATATCAAGACATATCTGAGATGCACATTGCTTTCTAGTTTTTCAGCGGAATAATTACAGTATCGCTGTAATTATTCCACACAAAATTCTGTAAAATTACAAAATTGCTGTAAAAATACAGAATTGCTGTGTTAAATTTACAAAATTGCTGTTAATTTACAAAATTGCTGTAAAATCACTGCAAAAAGGGCTGGCACCCATATTGCCAGTGATTTTTGCTGTAAATTTACTGTGAAATTTTTTGCAGTGTATTGGCTGCTTGAAGATAGTAACTATGGATGCGCTTCTAGCGTGGGGGAAAGCACTATTTCTCAAGCGCCAATTCTAAATGAATAGAGTATAGGATTTATATGTAATTACATATTTGTTCAGGAATCTGATATTAAAGTGTGCTCTTGAATTCTATACGTTTTAAAAGATTTTGAATCGTTTAAGACCATGTGTATTTTACATATTTTCACATATTTCGGTTTATTTACATATTTTTACATTTTCAACCTATAACTACATATTTTTATTACATATTTATCTTTTTTCATGTTTTTCAAAAATAATCACACGTTTTACCCATTTTCAAATTAAAATAACCTATAAACTGAAACACGCATTCTAATTGTCGTTAAAATTAGTACACCCAGTGCTGAATTTAACTTTTATGTTGTGAATTTGGGATTGTCAGTTGAAAGACTCATGGTTTTCGAGGTGGAATGGATGGAAATGGACGAAAAAAACTACGAAAAAAAAAGGAATTTGTGGTGTACTCTAAATTCGGACTAGGGGTACCAAAATGAGTTAAAACCCTATTTTTAAGGGTTAAATTTTTAAATTTTATTCTGGGGGAGGACCTCCATACCTCTTTTTTGTGCTCTGAACTCACCTATTTACATTTATTGTCATATTAGGTTCACTAAATGGCGATTTAATATTCCTAGAGAATATCTGGCCCTCTCCTGATATAAATTTCCGTACAAGCCACTGAGATTAAAGAGGTTGAAAAACTATTAACTGATTTCTTTTTAAAACCACGGGCATATAAGGGTGCCGAGGAAGCCCTGGCCCTCCCATAAATTCGAACTTATTGTAGCCAAACAACCCCTGTTTTTTGGGGATAAACTTCCAAAAATTTTCTAAAGGAAGACCCCCTAACCCCTTTTGTTTGAAATTTTATTATTAAAATTTTTTTACCATTAAGTTTTTCAAATTCCTGCCTAAAATGTTTGTCCAAAATCAGGACTAAGTGTACCAAAATCAATTTAAAGCCCTGTTTTAAGGGACAAATTTCCAAAAAAAATTTCTTTGGGAGGACCCCCAGACCCTACCTTAGTACTCGGAACTTCTTTACTCACAACTTCTCAACTTAAAGTCTTACCTAAGTTTCCTTCACTCTTCTCTCAGTCGGCATATAGCGAAAACCACCCTTCCCTACTATGCGCTTGCCTAATATTTGAAGAGCCCCTTTAAAAAATTACTAAACATTTTCTTTTTATTACTACATATTGGGCATTTTTAATACATATTTTGCTAAAATAAACACATATTATCTGTACATATTTTGGATTTTTAATTACATATAAATCACAGCCCCATTAATTAGCAATCTTCTTACATGTCTTCAATCCTCATGATGCAATGTCAGTCCCAAAACATCCATGCCTTGTAGAAAAAAGTAATAAAGTGATAAATTTGTGGTTGCCATTTGTCAGCTATTGGTTGCAAAACTAAATATGTAATTTTAAAATTTTCCCCAAGGTGCCTCTAGCCATTCTTTAATTTTTATAATAAATTTAATTGTTTTAATCTACAGAGTTTAACCCTATTTGGAAAAGTCCGAAGATTCAAAAATTGAACAAAAATCGGGATTTTTACCCAAAATCTGCAAAAGTAGGAATTTAGTCTGCTTTTAAATGCAACGTGTGCACCCTTTTTGTCATATTAAATCAGCAGCTTCCTCCATTCTAACTTGAGAAGCTTATTTTTATTATTTTCATTAAACTCTACCATTAAGTCATAGATTTTGCAATGCAACTTTAGATACATAAAAAATTCCTTTTTAGAAGTGAAAAAAGAAACTTGAGAAAAGAATCTCTGTACTTTTTAATGTTTTGCTTTCCTTGTCAGTGTGGCAAAAGAAATCTAAGAGTAAAATTCCCTGAGATTTCCCTGATTTTCATAGTAAAAATATTGAGTAAAAAATTTCCGGTTGTACGATTATTTTCAACAAAGCTGAGAACCAAATTAATCAGAAGAACTCAATTTACTGCTTGAACTGCAATAGTCTATAAATTGTTTTATTCATTCAATGCTTTCTTAAAATTTACAGTACTTGTTCCAAATTTGCAATAACGATTCTGAGGAAATTTAGGAATTGTTTCTAAATGCGTACTGTTACTTAAAGTTCTGTTTCTAAAAATAAAGGCTAAAAAGTTTTCTTTATGACCTTCACAGTGTAGAAAAGTTTAAAACTGATATAAATTTCCCCGATTTCACTAATTTTTACAAGTTTCCCTGATATTCCCATAACTGAAAAAATGCTTTAAAAAATCTAGGTTTTCAGGTGTCGGTAGTCACTCTGCTCATTTTTGATGTTTTTATTTTAATGATAGTCTCCTATAAAATGATATGGAGAGGGAATAGAGATATCAAAGTCAAATTTATTTCTATGGTTGCATATAGTATCAATGTGAATTAATTAAAAATCCTGCCTTCCTGGATGTTAGGAGGCCGAGAAAACCATGCAGGAGCGTTGTCTCCATAGGTGTCCATTACCGCCTCCACAGGCCAGGGTATTGAGTGAAAGAGGCTCTAAATGGCTTTTAAGGGGTTGGAGGACCATGTTGCATGCAGGAGTTCATATGGTGCACCAGCGGACGTTGTATACCGGTCTAGGTGATTTCTCCTCTTTCACCATACATGTTTTGTGGGCGTTGGTTCTTCAGAACAGATAGTTCAGTATAAAATGCAACATAAGGGGATAAGAAGAAAGCTTGGGCATTACGTTCATCAAGTGGTTGTGCATTTTTCTCTTGAAACT
This sequence comes from Tetragnatha versicolor, assembly GCA_024610705.1. NCBI lineage: Eukaryota > Metazoa > Arthropoda > Arachnida > Araneae > Tetragnathidae > Tetragnatha > Tetragnatha versicolor. Next base: position 50,522,068 of record JANDEH010000010.1, on the reverse strand, counting down.
TGTCCGCAAACGAGGGATGAAGGTAAGGATAGACAACCGGTTGCCAAACCTCAATGATGCAATTCTGGGTCAATGTGTCGGTAAACCATACAGGGGATCTGTGAGAGAAGAATGCATGTAATTTACAGTGCAGGGGTCTGCCCGTTTGGCCAGCAGATAGCTTCTGAAAAATTTCACTCTTAAGCACCGGATTTGGTGTTGGCAATAGTGCACTAAATAATGAAATGAACATCTCAATGACATGGTACAGAGTTTATGAGATAATCCCAATTTGATCTGAAGCACCACGATATTTAGAGATGAATTTAAGACAGCGAGAAAAGAGAGCACTCAGCTGTTGATTTTGTAATCGTCAGATTTTTTCTCTACGGAGGGTAAAAGACTAAAGAAGCATTGGATTCCACTCCCCCACCTCCCCAGTATGACTTATTGGCATATAGCCCAAACAGAGCTGTCTCATTGAGGTTTGGCAACCTGTTGTCTATCCTTACACTGCAAAAAAAAACGGAAAATTTAACAGCAAAAACTGTTGTTAATATTTTACGCATTTGCTGTAATCTCAAAAAACTGCCTTTTTAGCTGTAAATTTGAAGCGCCACCTACATTAGTTTAAATTAAGTAATTTTCCTGGTAGTTTTCCTTGTAATATCTGTAATTCTTTAATTGGTCATCAAAATAAATATTAATTATTTTATTATTAATCTAATTATTAATTTAATTTTATATTAATTATTTATTTATTTATTATTCTTCTTTATTGAATGCTTTTAAATGAGTAACGTTCCTGCTTTTTATGAGTCTTTACAGCAGTTTAACACTGGAAAATTCTGGTTTTAATTTCTGAAACGTTTCTGAATCCTTGTGGACAGAAAACCAATGTTTGTTTTTGTTTTCACGCTCACCACTAAAAGAGTCAAATTATTTAGATGAGGTGTAAGAACCAACATGATTTTAAAACTATGAAGTATAACCTTCGTAGATCGGTACCTCCCGTGGCTCATAATATGCCACATTTTGAATACTTGTAGAAACATGAAATATCAAGACATATCTGAGATGCACATTGCTTTCTAGTTTTTCAGCGGAATAATTACAGTATCGCTGTAATTATTCCACACAAAATTCTGTAAAATTACAAAATTGCTGTAAAAATACAGAATTGCTGTGTTAAATTTACAAAATTGCTGTTAATTTACAAAATTGCTGTAAAATCACTGCAAAAAGGGCTGGCACCCATATTGCCAGTGATTTTTGCTGTAAATTTACTGTGAAATTTTTTGCAGTGTACCTTCAGCCCTCACCTGCGAACAAGTCTCAAGAGAAAAATGCGCAACCACATGATATGAACGCAATTCCCAAACTTTCTTTTTATCCCCTTATGTTGCATTTTTACCCTAGTAGATGCGAATTGTATGTTCTGCATCACTAGGTGGATGTGGATTGAGCCTTATCACTTGAGGTTATATGGATTGGAGTTGAGATAAGGAGTTGTGATATATTTTAAAAGACTCATACAGCCATCTAGCGGTGATAGTTTAAGTTATTTATTATTTATTTTAATTATTTTTAAAGAGATAATATTTAAAATATTTTCAGAATGGGATTCGAACCTGCAAAAAGGTGGCCGAACGATTTTATACGCTATGCTCTAACCGTTCAATCAACCAAGGCCACCCGACTCTTTAGAGTATAATAAAAGTTCTCCTTTTCATGTAAGGGTAAATTGAACTTTTTAATAAAATTATCTGTTGATATTCTTTTATTAGTATTAGAAAGTCTTTATAAGTACACAGACTTATTCATATAATTTTTATTTTATCAGTTTATCTTTCAAATCTGCATTAAATTAGCCATAATGATTATTATTCTATTAAATAGGGAGTCTATAAGTGAATAGACTTTTTACAATTTTAGTTTTAATTTAATTAAAGACACTAGAACTACAATTTACAAAACATAAAGGGGGGACAATCACAGACGAAGAAGTAACAACAAAAACATTTGAGCGCTCTCTCGCTCGTGTCCTCTCGATCTCAGTTCTCTCGTGGCTCTGCCCGCTCAAGCGTAAGGGCGTGGTTGGGGCGTGTTGTGAGAGGAGCGGAGTTGAGTGGTGGGGATCCTGCTTCCCACAGTATTATCGTTTTTTCAATCAAAAAGTGTGCGGTATCTTTATTAGCTTCTTCTAAAAGAGCTTTCCAATCTGTAAGCAGACGATTTATAATGAACATTCCATTTTAGATTGATGATTACTAAATTAAAGGTCCTCATGGACCTCTATATTTTACACTAAAATATGTCAAATTTTAAAGTTTCTAAGAGCTAGAGCACTCAGCCCTCTTTGGGGAAGCCTATACAGACAAACTTACCACCCAATTAATTTACATTAATCCATGAATCACATTCACCCGAATTGATTCTTAAATTCACATCTAAAATCTGAGATCTGAGAATCTTTAAAATATGTGGGTACTTTATATAATAATATTTTTAAAGACTTATTTAGTGGTGATCATAATCACCACACGTTAGACAGGTGACAATAATCAACATGAATAAATTCCATTGAATTGAGCCACTGAGCTATAAAACAAACATGAACAATTCCACTGAGTTATCTACGCCATGAGAATCGGAGAAATATAATCCCAATCGTCGAGTCCTCAAATACCCTTTCGTATCAGATAGTATTTAGTGACATATGGAATGAATATGAACTTGCCACAGGTCACAACTGTTATCTCCAAATTGTAAAACGTATCGTTATGTTAATCATAGACATTTGCAGTTGTTGTTGTTGTTACTTATCCCACCTGGTGTAGGAAAGCCTACACCAGGTCCAAAAGGCCCCGTCGCGCCAGATCCCCCTAGATGAGATCCTGCTCATCCCACAGCTGCCTCCATGAGGCTTTGCTTAAGGTGTCTTTTTATTATAAATTGATGTTTCTGTACAACCAAGTACCTGACTAATTTAGTGAAACTCTAATAGTTTTTTTAAATAAAATTTATAACTCCTAAAACTTCTGCTAGAGAGCGTTGAAAAATGTTGCATCGGATAATTCCTTTACTATACCTAGACCCCACTTTCATGACTATATCTGTAGGGGTTAAAAAGTTAAAAGGTGGGGAGCAGACACACTTTTCCGCTCAGACACAAACTTCAATAAGGTGTGATGCGGTTTCAGCACGCGCACTCCAGTTTGTTTTATAGCTCAGTGGCTCAATTCAATGGAATTTATTCATGTTGATTATTGTCACCTGTCTAACGTGTGGTGATTATGATCACCACTAAATAAGTCTTTAAAAATATTATTATATAAAGTACCCACATATTTTAAAGATTCTCAGATCTCAGATTTTAGATGTGAATTTAAGAATCAATTCGGGTGAATGTGATTCATGGATTAATGTAAATTAATTGGGTGGTAAGTTTGTCTGTATAGGCTTCCCCAAAGAGGGCTGAGTGCTCTAGCTCTTAGAAACTTTAAAATTTGACATATTTTAGTGTAAAATATAGAGGTCCATGAGGACCTTTAATTTAGTAATCATCAATCTAAAATGGAATGTTCATTATAAATCGTCTGCTTACAGATTGGAAAGCTCTTTTAGAAGAAGCTAATAAAGATACCGCACACTTTTTGATTGAAAAAACGATAATACTGTGGGAAGCAGGATCCCCACCACTCAACTCCGCTAGAATAGTACATTATGATTGATAATGGTTAAACAAACTTTTTGGTAAACAAACTTCTCGAAGACTTTTAGTCTAGCCATACATTATCAACTAACAATCACATGCTTAGAAATGTTATCATTTGTTTTCAAGACCACATATAAGGGATCGCAACGATATTCATTTAGTACAAAACGTGCACTGCTGCTTCTCTAAAGAGTTAGCTAGTAATATATTTCTAGTATTTTTTATACAAATATCCCAGCACTAACAAAATAACGATCAAAATCTATTATTTTCCCTTTGTTTCAATTTATACCCTTAGTATGTCTGGAATGAAGCGTGGATTTAACTTCCTTGAGGTAAGATATTTTTTGTATAGTAAAATTTTTATTTTCTTAATCTGCTGCAGTTTATGTTTTCTATTTTTAAAATATTAAATTTTTATTTTTAGGAAAAACATAATTCATCTAAACAAAGTGATTTAAATCCCTCAAAGAAAATGCATGTTGAAAATATTGTTTTAGAAAAGTATTGTAAGGACTCTTTATTTTATGAATACGGTAAATTGTATTCGGATTGTGAAGGGTGGAAATATTTTCGCTTGTTAGAAAAAGAATTAATTTATTTAAAGAAAGAAGATGCGATGATTAAAATTTATAATAAAAAATATTTCATTCCTCGTAAAGTTGCAGCTTATGGAGATGAGGGAGTAAGTTATAAGTTTAGTGGAACAACGATACCAGCGAAATCATGGATCCCCTCATTGCTCGAAATCAAAAGGGAGGTTGAATTTATATGCAAGGTTTCATTCAGTTTCGTGTTAATAAATCGTTATGAAGATGGTTCCGATTGCATTGGTGCCCATAAAGATGATGAAAAGGAGTTGAACTTAAACGCTCCAATAGCAGCTGTTTCTTTTGGTCAGAGAAGACAATTTATATTTTCAAGGAAACATTTCCAGACTAAAACTTTATGTTTAGAAAATGGAAGTTTGTTACTAATGCATTCGCCTACAAACTGATTTTGGTATCATTCTATTCCTAGAGAGAAAGTTTCGTGTGCTAGAATCAGTTTGACTTTCCGTAGTATACTTAACTGAGTAATATAATTTGAACAATCATAGTGGAAGGACTTACAAAGATGATAAATGTTACATATTTATTTGAAACTAACATGTGATAGTAAGTTATCAACTATTTTCTCGAAATCACTTAGCTCAGCTGCTCACTATATTGAAAACTAACTTTCAATTTAGATGAATATGAATTCAAGAGAAACTTTCGTCAAGGATCAGCCTCCTCCATTAAATCTACAATCTATCAATCACACAATCTTTAAAAAAAAGAAGGGGAACTCAGAAGATGTAAGTTGTTTTTCATTCAACATTATCATTTTAAGATGTGTCCTATAACGTACGTATGCATGTTACCATTACATTTACTTGTTTGATTTCAAATTTAGAAGGTATTTTTCTTTCAGGATGTCAGTGAAGTTTCTTGTGTTGAAGAATTTAGAAAAGACATTCTTTATTGCTCTATTACCCCCTCCTATACAACTTATGATTCCACTAATCAGATACGAGATGAAAAGAATAATCAGAATTCATTAGAAGTATATGTTATTTTCCTACATGAAAAATTTCCACAATCCTTACAACGTTTGCTTTTTTTTTCTTCATCATCAAATCCTATTACATGAAAATATCTTAGTAACTATTTAAAGAAACTTATTATCTAATTTCAGTTGAAAACCTTAATTTTATATTAATTTTATGATGTTTCTTTATTTCTTAATATTAGAACACTAATTTGTTTCGTTCTTTCAGAGTACAAGGGGATCATTCTTAGTACGAGAGATTCCTGAAAACGTATTTTCTGTTGGTAATGACATTTTTGTAAGCTGCAACAAATTCTGTGAAAGAGTTTTGATAGGCATAAGAAAGTATAGAAAGAACTCCGAAACCTTCCACCCTTCACGTGATGGAGTGACAATATCTCCACTCCAGTTTATAACACTGATTGAAAACTCCCAACTCAAGAAAAAGCAACTGGATAATGAAGAGGATAAAGGTGACTTTCGGGAACTTCTGACTACAACGAATTCTTTTCCTAAGCGAAGGGACGCTCATTTATTCATGCACTTTAGCTGGAATTTTTGACGAGGAGATGGAGGAGGAACTGATCATTGACTTTGAAAACTCTAGTTGTGTTACTCTTAAAAGAGGGTGGAAAAGTGCAAGAAAACATAGTACAAGTAGCGTTACTTTAAGTATCCAACAATGGGAAAATATTTTTACATTGAAAAGAAAATTAATTTCTTGCATATTAAATGTAAAGTTTGAAAATTTCTGCATCTACCCTTTCATTAATTATTTGGAATTCCGTTTAGGGTGCAAACTTCATGAAACCATACCAACTCCACGAGGAGTGGACGAGGATATTATTTTTGCACTCTTACGTTATACTTTCAAAGCAGCTATAATAGAGGCTATTTGTGAATATGGAGAGTTGCATAACCCTCTCATTGAGCCAGAAAGTTTGCTTAGACGCAATTCATCTAAGAGACTCTATGAGTCTTTGATAAAGATGAACCCATTTTCAGTGTTCAGATGCTTATTTGACAGTATGATTAGTGAATCTGTACATCCTCTTTTAAAGTCTAAACTCATAAATTTTCTTTCCAAGAACTTTTTCTTTAACATCAATTTTGTAAAATGTGTTGAAAATGCTGTAATAGAATTTGAACAATACTGGTAAAAAATAAATTAAATTTTTTATAATTTTATGTGTTGTGTTTTTCATGTAAATTTATTACAACTTAAATTATTCACCATGTATTAATCAATCAACTAGTTGGATTAGACTTTGACTAAACACAATCATGGCCATTCAAGTTTTAAATATGCGACAATCATTTACCTACAACTATTTTAAGTTCCTTTAAAGCAGAAAAGTCAAATACTTGAAGAATTTCATATAATCTTAATTGAAAATTGGAAAAGTAATGATATCAATGTTTAGTTTGAAGTACACAATTACAATTTAGAAATCATTTGTGGGAGAGAAATGTATTCAAGAAAGGGGTTTCTTTAAGTATACTTTGTGACTAAATACGAAAGGTTAAATCTTAGTAGTACATGAAAGTAGATTTTGAGGTTGTTAGATACAATTGAGGAGAAAATTTAGAATTTGTAAAAGTCGTGAAATTCATCTTATGGTCTAAACGTATTCAGATTATATTTCGGGCAAGTAGTTTTTGAAAATGAAAAAAAAATTTTCCCAATTCATGCATTAAAAGAAATTTTAAAGAAGTTGAAAAATAATAATATTTATGATTTAGGCATTAAGGTTTAAATAATTTTTATTAAAAACTTTGAAATCTCATGCCTTTAATAAGCCCTTCACACTTCTTTCACAAAAGTTATTCCGAGTAACATGTATGTAAATGGAACGCCTATTCTTAGAGTTTGTTAAGTAGAATAGCTATTTTTGGGAGAATTTTTTGATTTTGACCCAGGGTACCCTCTTGGGTACCCGCGGCCCTCCCCAGAATTAGAGTCAAAATCAAAAAATTCTCCCAAAAATAGCTATTCTACTTAACAAACTCTAAGAATAGGCATTCCATTTACATACATGTTACTCGGAATAACTTTTGTGAAAGACGTGTGAAGGGCTTATTAAAGGCATGAGATTTCAAAGTTTTTAATAAAAATTATTTAAACCTTAATGCCTAAATCATAAATATTATTATTTTTCAACTTCTTTAAAATTTCTTTTAATGCATGAATTGGGAAAATTTTTTTTTCATTTTCAAAAACTACTTGCCCGAAATATAATCTGAATACGTTTAGACCATAAGATGAATTTCACGACTTTTACAAATTCTAAATTTTCTCCTCAATTGTATCTAACAACCTCAAAATCTACTTTCATGTACTACTAAGATTTAACCTTTCGTATTTAGTCACAAAGTATATTTAAAGAAACCCCTTTCTTGAATACATTTCTCTCCCACAAATGATTTCTAAATTGTAATTGTGTACTTCAAACTAAACATTGATATCATTACTTTTCCAATTTTCAATTAAGATTATATGAAATTCTTCAAGTATTTGACTTTTCTGCTTTAAAGGAACTTAAAATAGTTGTAGGTAAATGATTGTCGCATATTTAAAACTTGAATGGCCATGATTGTGTTTAGTCAAAGTCTAATCCAACTAGTTGATTGATTAATACATGGTGAATAATTTAAGTTGTAATAAATTTACATGAAAAAACACAACACATAAAATTATAAAAAATTTAATTTATTTTTTACCAGTATTGTTCAAATTCTATTACAGCATTTTCAACACATTTTACAAAATTGATGTTAAAGAAAAAGTTCTTGGAAAGAAAATTTATGAGTTTAGACTTTAAAAGAGGATGTACAGATTCACTAATCATACTGTCAAATAAGCATCTGAACACTGAAAATGGGTTCATCTTTATCAAAGACTCATAGAGTCTCTTAGATGAATTGCGTCTAAGCAAACTTTCTGGCTCAATGAGAGGGTTATGCAACTCTCCATATTCACAAATAGCCTCTATTATAGCTGCTTTGAAAGTATAACGTAAGAGTGCAAAAATAATATCCTCGTCCACTCCTCGTGGAGTTGGTATGGTTTCATGAAGTTTGCACCCTAAACGGAATTCCAAATAATTAATGAAAGGGTAGATGCAGAAATTTTCAAACTTTACATTTAATATGCAAGAAATTAATTTTCTTTTCAATGTAAAAATATTTTCCCATTGTTGGATACTTAAAGTAACGCTACTTGTACTATGTTTTCTTGCACTTTTCCACCCTCTTTTAAGAGTAACACAACTAGAGTTTTCAAAGTCAATGATCAGTTCCTCCTCCATCTCCTCGTCAAAAATTCCAGCTAAAGTGCATGAATAAATGAGCGTCCCTTCGCTTAGGAAAAGAATTCGTTGTAGTCAGAAGTTCCCGAAAGTCACCTTTATCCTCTTCATTATCCAGTTGCTTTTTCTTGAGTTGGGAGTTTTCAATCAGTGTTATAAACTGGAGTGGAGATATTGTCACTCCATCACGTGAAGGGTGGAAGGTTTCGGAGTTCTTTCTATACTTTCTTATGTCTATCAAAACTCTTTCACAGAATTTGTTGCAGCTTACAAAAATGTCATTACCAACAGAAAATACGTTTTCAGGAATCTCTCGTACTAAGAATGATCCCCTTGTACTCTGAAAGAACGAAACAAATTAGTGTTCTAATATTAAGAAATAAAGAAACATCATAAAATTAATATAAAATTAAGGTTTTCAACAGAAATTAGATAATAAGTTTCTTTAAATAGTTACTAAGATATTTTCATGTAATAGGATTTGATGATGAAGAAAAAAAAAGCAAACGTTGTAAGGATTGTGGAAATTTTTCATGTAGGAAAATAACATATACTTCTAATGAATTCTGATTATTCTTTTCATCTCGTATCTGATTAGTGGAATCATAAGTTGTATAGGAGGGGGTAATAGAGCAATAAAGAATGTCTTTTCTAAATTCTTCAACACAAGAAACTTCACTGACATCCTGAAAGAAAAATACCTTCTAAATTTGAAATCAAACAAGTAAATGTAATGGTAACATGCATACGTACGTTATAGGACACATCTTAAAATGATAATGTTGAATGAAAAACAACTTACATCTTCTGAGTTCCCCTTCTTTTTTTTAAAGATTGTGTGATTGATAGATTGTAGATTTAATGGAGGAGGCTGATCCTTGACGAAAGTTTCTCTTGAATTCATATTCATCTAAATTGAAAGTTAGTTTTCAATATAGTGAGCAGCTGAGCTAAGTGATTTCGAGAAAATAGTTGATAACTTACTATCACATGTTAGTTTCAAATAAATATGTAACATTTATCATCTTTGTAAGTCCTTCCACTATGATTGTTCAAATTATATTACTCAGTTAAGTATACTACGGAAAGTCAAACTGATTCTAGCACACGAAACTTTCTCTCTAGGAATAGAATGATACCAAAATCAGTTTGTAGGCGAATGCATTAGTAACAAACTTCCATTTTCTAAACATAAAGTTTTAGTCTGGAAATGTTTCCTTGAAAATATAAATTGTCTTCTCTGACCAAAAGAAACAGCTGCTATTGGAGCGTTTAAGTTCAACTCCTTTTCATCATCTTTATGGGCACCAATGCAATCGGAACCATCTTCATAACGATTTATTAACACGAAACTGAATGAAACCTTGCATATAAATTCAACCTCCCTTTTGATTTCGAGCAATGAGGGGATCCATGATTTCGCTGGTATCGTTGTTCCACTAAACTTATAACTTACTCCCTCATCTCCATAAGCTGCAACTTTACGAGGAATGAAATATTTTTTATTATAAATTTTAATCATCGCATCTTCTTTCTTTAAATAAATTAACTCTTTTTCTAACAAGCGAAAATATTTCCACCCTTCACAATCCGAATACAATTTACCGTATTCATAAAATAAAGAGTCCTTACAATACTTTTCTAAAACAATATTTTCAACATGCATTTTCTTTGAGGGATTTAAATCACTTTGTTTAGATGAATTATGTTTTTCCTAAAAATAAAAATTTAATATTTTAAAAATAGAAAACATAAACTGCAGCAGATTAAGAAAATAAAAATTTTACTATACAAAAAATATCTTACCTCAAGGAAGTTAAATCCACGCTTCATTCCAGACATACTAAGGGTATAAATTGAAACAAAGGGAAAATAATAGATTTTGATCGTTATTTTGTTAGTGCTGGGATATTTGTATAAAAAATACTAGAAATATATTACTAGCTAACTCTTTAGAGAAGCAGCAGTGCACGTTTTGTACTAAATGAATATCGTTGCGATCCCTTATATGTGGTCTTGAAAACAAATGATAACATTTCTAAGCATGTGATTGTTAGTTGATAATGTATGGCTAGACTAAAAGTCTTCGAGAAGTTTGTTTACCAAAAAGTTTGTTTAACCATTATCAATCATAATGTAATATTCTAGCGGAGTTGAGTGGTGGGGATCCTGCTTCCCACAGTATTATCGTTTTTTCAATCAAAAAGTGTGCGGTATCTTTATTAGCTTCTTCTAAAAGAGCTTTCCAATCTGTAAGCAGACGATTTATAATGAACATTCCATTTTAGATTGATGATTACTAAATTAAAGGTCCTCATGGACCTCTATATTTTACACTAAAATATGTCAAATTTTAAAGTTTCTAAGAGCTAGAGCACTCAGCCCTCTTTGGGGAAGCCTATACAGACAAACTTACCACCCAATTAATTTACATTAATCCATGAATCACATTCACCCGAATTGATTCTTAAATTCACATCTAAAATCTGAGATCTGAGAATCTTTAAAATATGTGGGTACTTTATATAATAATATTTTTAAAGACTTATTTAGTGGTGATCATAATCACCACACGTTAGACAGGTGACAATAATCAACATGAATAAATTCCATTGAATTGAGCCACTGAGCTATAAAACAAACTGGAGTGCGCGTGCTGAAACCGCATCACACCTTATTGAAGTTTGTGTCTGAGCGGAAAAGTGTGTCTGCTCCCCACCTTTTAACTTTTTAACCCCTACAGATATAGTCATGAAAGTGGGGTCTAGGTATAGTAAAGGAATTATCCGATGCAACATTTTTCAACGCTCTCTAGCAGAAGTTTTAGGAGTTATAAATTTTATTTAAAAAAACTATTAGAGTTTCACTAAATTAGTCAGGTACTTGGTTGTACAGAAACATCAATTTATAATAAAAAGACACCTTAAGCAAAGCCTCATGGAGGCAGCTGTGGGATGAGCAGGATCTCATCTAGGGGGATCTGGCGCGACGGGGCCTTTTGGACCTGGTGTAGGCTTTCCTACACCAGGTGGGATAAGTAACAACAACAACAACTGCAAATGTCTATGATTAACATAACGATACGTTTTACAATTTGGAGATAACAGTTGTGACCTGTGGCAAGTTCATATTCATTCCATATGTCACTAAATACTATCTGATACGAAAGGGTATTTGAGGACTCGACGATTGGGATTATATTTCTCCGATTCTCATGGCGTAGATAACTCAGTGGAATTGTTCATGTTTGTTTTATAGCTCAGTGGCTCAATTCAATGGAATTTATTCATGTTGATTATTGTCACCTGTCTAACGTGTGGTGATTATGATCACCACTAAATAAGTCTTTAAAAATATTATTATATAAAGTACCCACATATTTTAAAGATTCTCAGATCTCAGATTTTAGATGTGAATTTAAGAATCAATTCGGGTGAATGTGATTCATGGATTAATGTAAATTAATTGGGTGGTAAGTTTGTCTGTATAGGCTTCCCCAAAGAGGGCTGAGTGCTCTAGCTCTTAGAAACTTTAAAATTTGACATATTTTAGTGTAAAATATAGAGGTCCATGAGGACCTTTAATTTAGTAATCATCAATCTAAAATGGAATGTTCATTATAAATCGTCTGCTTACAGATTGGAAAGCTCTTTTAGAAGAAGCTAATAAAGATACCGCACACTTTTTGATTGAAAAAACGATAATACTGTGGGAAGCAGGATCCCCACAACTCAACTCCGCTCCTCTCACAACACGCGCCCTGACCTATCTGTTCTGAACTGAAGAACCAACGCCCACAAAACATGTAAGGTGAAAGAGGAAAAATGACCTAGCCCTAAATGCATCGTCTGCTGGTACACCATATGAACTTGGACTACCTGGGGAGGCAACAAAGGTCATCCAACCCCTTAAAAGCCTAGATCCCCTAGCCCCCTAGCCCCTTAGATCCTAGAAGCCAAGCGGTACAAGTGACTCACAGTGATTCACTTGTATCCCTTTACCACAAAAAAATCTGAAAATATTTGAATAAGAGGAGTGAAAAGTCCAAATTCGAATATTTTTATACAACACATCTAAAAAACCAAAGATCAAACCATCAATTTTGTTCATGATTTTTTTATAAGAAACTACTAACGTTATACAGGGTGTCCCATAAATAGTGGGTCACACTTCTACGGGGGATAGTAGACACCTAGACGAGTCAGAATCACATAGGAATCGGGGGTCCCAGACCAAATCCCAGGGAGTTAAAAATGGAGCGACACCCCAAAAAAATTATTGAAAAATTCAATTTGTAGAACTGCTATTGGTAGAAATTTAATTATGGTCTCAAAAAATGTGGTTTAATACGATCTTTAAAATTATCTCAAAAGTCTTCACCTTAAAAATTTTTTATTATTAAAAAAGTTAAAAAACCACAAAAAAATTTTAAAATTCTGCCCAAACCTCATTTTGTATTTCGAAATCATCTCTTTTGATTTTATAATCTATCATAGTTGTAAACCCTTAAGTCCAAAGTTTCACGTAAAAATCATCAATATTACACGCTTGAGATCCTGTTAAAGTTCGTTTTTTGTGTGCGAAAACTGGTTTCCTATAGCCGTTTCCAAAACGACAGTCTGCGGACGAAAAAAACGGACTTATACCGTGCTTTAACAGGATCTCAAGCATTGAATATTGATGGTTTTTACGTGACACTTTGGACTTAAGGGTGTACAACTATGATCTTTCAGATTATAAAATCAAAAGAAAGGATTTCGAAATATAAAATAAGGTTTGGGCAGAATTTTCAAATTTTTTTGTGGTTTTTTAACTTTTTTCATAATAAAAAAAATTTAAGGTGAAGACTTTTGAGATAATTTTAAAGATCATATTAAATCACAATTTTTGAGACCATAATTAAATTTTTACCAATAGCAGTACTTCTACAAATTGAATTTTTCAATAACTTTTTTGGGGTGTCGCTCCATTTTTAACTCCCTGGGATTTGGTCTGGGACCCCCGATTCCTATGTGATTCTGACTCGTCTAGGTGTCTTCTATCCCCCCTAGAAGTGTGACCCATTATTTATGGGACACCCTGTAGATATAATGTTCCAAGTTTTGTTTTTTATCACCTTTATTTTAGTTGTAGTAATTTCCTAGAAATTTTGTGAAGTTGTTTTTCTTGCATTTTTAAACAGCTAATAACGCTAGAACATCAGTGTGAAGTATATCAGTGATATCAGTGTGAAGTATATCAGTGATATCAGTGTGAAGTATTTAAAATTAATTACCCCTAATAACAATGAATTTTATGTAAATTTTATTAATTCCTCTTTCAATACTTGTGATTTCCCCGCCTCTTTAAAACGGGCAACTGTTTCTCCGATTTATAAATCTGGAGATAAAAATATTCTTTCTAATTATCGACCTATAACGATCTTACCCTCTTTCTCTAAAGTTATTGAAAAAATTATTGTAAAAAAGATGTATAATTTCTTGTCTCACACAAATTTCTTTGCCTCTAACCAATATGGGTTTATACAAGGCCGATCTACTGAAATGGTTCTTTTAGAATTTTCTAAGTTTATTGTGAATAGTGTGGATGACAGCAAAGTTACCGTGGCAATTTTTCTAGACATAAAAAAAGCTTTTGACAATGTCAACCATTCGTTATTGATATACAAACTAGAAAGAGCAGGATTTAGAGGATATATCTTAAATTGGTTTATTTCGTATCTAACAGGAAGGACACAAAGAGTTAAAGTTGGTAACAATCTAAGCGAGTACTTAGTAACAAATCGAGGTGTTCCTCAGGGTTCAATTTTAGGTCCTTTGTTTTTTTTAATCTTTATTAATGATTTTTGTAAGTTAAATCTTTCAGGCAAGATATTAACCTATGCTGACGATTCTGTCTTATTATATTCTTGTTCCACTTTAAATGAACTGGTAACTCAAATTGAATCAGATTTAATCGAAATAGACAAGTGGTTCAATGCAAATGATTTGGCTTTAAATTTAAACAAAACTAAATACATTAATTTCAGTTTAAGACCATCTGAGTTACCATTTGACTTAAAATATCATATTTCCTCATGTAAATCTAAAAACAACTGTCAATGTCATATTCTTGAATGTGTTCAAAGCTACAAATATCTTGGACTTAACGTAGACTCTAACTTGAAATGGAAAACTCATATATCTGAATTGGGGAAAAAATTACGCTTTATTTTATTTAATTTTTACCACCTAAAAAATAAAATTGATTTGTCGTTTCTAAAAACTTTATATTTTTCTTGGTTCTATTCTTCAATAAATTATGGTGTTACTGTTTGGGGTGGAGAATATAAATCCAATCTCCAACCTTTAATTTCTATTCAAAATAAAATATTCAAAATTTTAAATCAGCAGTCATATCCTGATAATTTTAGATTACTCAAATTATTGCCTCTTCGTCACAACGCTTTTTTCCGCATTATACTTTATCTTTATCGTAATAAATCTCTATTTAACACTATAGCAAGACCATATAATACTAGAGCTGTAGAAACATATCAAATTCCCAAATTTTCTAAATCAATTTTTTGTAAGCATTTCTTTTACCTCGCACCAAAATTATACAATAGTTTACCTTTAAATCTAACCTCCATTAATAAATATTCAGAGTTCAAAACCGTAAATGCTTTGGTTTACGATTTTTAACCATACTAGTTTTAATGATTTGAAGACCTTTCAGTTTCATATTTATGGATATTAGCTGTTATAGTTATGAATAGTGCTGAAACAGTAAAAGTTTGTTTTTACGGTTTGAAACCACATGCTAGTTGTAAATGGTTACTAAACCATATAAGTTTTATTACGGTTTGAAACCATGCAATTTATTAATGGTTATTAAACCGGTTACTAAAATGATTACTAAACCGAAACAGCTCTAGAAAACTGTTTGCGCACCCAAAAAACAAAATTAACAGGATCTCAAGTGTTTAATATTGATTGTATTTACGTGAAACTTTGGACTTAAGGGTTTTCAACTAAGATCTTTCAGATTATTAAATCAAAAGAAATTATTTCGATATACAAAATAAGGTTTTGGCAAGTTTTCTTATTTTTTGGGGTGTTTATAACTTTTTCATAATAAAACAAATTTTAAAGTCTTTTGACTTTTGAGATAATTTTAAAGATCCTATTGAACCACAATTTTTGAGACCCTAATTAAATTTTTACCAATAGTAGTTCTTCTACAAATTGAATTTTTTAACGATTTTTTTGGGGGTGTCGCTCCATTTTTAACTCCCTGAGATTTGGTCTGGGACCCCCAAATCCTATGTGATTCTGACTCGTCTAGGTGTCTACTATCATCCCTGAAAGTTCGTTGCACCATTTCAGATGCACCCTGTATATTTTTCACTTCAATGAAGCATATTAAGTTAATGGTTTACCAGCTTGCTGCCATCATTATTTAAATAATTATTTATTGTTTTTATACTTTTATGTTTGTGTGTATAATTTGTAATATGTTATATGTCTATATAATTTATTTTTCGCCTGTACGGTTCCTTCCCCTTGGCGAATCACATTATTTCTGGCTTTTCTGTGTTTGTTCTGTAATTGTAATAAAGTTTTAATTAATTTATTTTATTTAAATAAGATAACTAGAAAAATTGTAGTTTCAATTCAGTGACCAGTTCAGTCAGTGATTCCCCATATCCCCCCAAAGCAATGAAAATGAACCGTGCCCGTTGGTTCTTCATAGTTGGTTCATCTTATGCTATGATCTGAAACCACCGAAACCACTGAGGCTTTTTGATTAATAATGCAGCTGTTTTTAAGCAGATGCATTTTGGATTGCGAGAATTAAGCTTCCAGTATTTTTGTACGTTGTAGGGAAGATTCAGCCTTTGTATTTCCCACTATTTTATTTCGAAGAAAACATTTTGCTTCTGAAAATTTGATTGAATCGGTAAGTGAATGAAATTTTCAAAATTTTGGACCTTTTTAAAAAAATTCAGTTGGTTTTCAAAGGACTAGCGAAAAGAACAAATTATTTTTTATTCCTGTTCAACAATATTCACTACTAAGCAGCAAAAAAACAATTTAATCGCCAGTTTGAAAAAGAAAATACGTCCAAAAAATGGCAAATCTACTTTTTGTGCACTAAAAAATCGAAAAACGAGCAAATAATTTTGCAGCCTTGTTGCTACAGGCCAGGTTAAAGGCAACAATATAAATGTTGCCTTTAGTCATCGGTATCAATATGCAAAAAGTGGAAACGTCAAAAAATATCTTGAGTGCCGCAAAGGCCTTGACGTTTAGAAATAATGCTGATTTTTTATAATCACCCCTCTTTTGGTAGTAATAAGTTTTTAAATGTCAAAGAAATTTGAAAAGTTGTCTGTCGTGCATTTTAAAAATATCTATCACTAGAACTAAACAGATTAAAAGCATGAAATCAGTCTAGTTTTGTTAGTAATATCATTCTCTTTGATTTGGTGTGCATCATAAGCTCTCTTCAAAATTGTTTTCCAAGTAAAAAAACTGTAAAAAGAATTAAAATTGATTTAATTTTTTTTAGAAAACATAAAGCTCTAAAACTTTCAAAAGAAGCATTTATACCTGACTTCAAATTGGATATCAAATTCAAACTAACTTTAAGGCCTTTGCGGAATCTCAAGATATTTTTTTATAAATTTCTGATTATCATATATTGATACTGATAAATAAAAGCAACTTTTGCACGCTATTACATAAATGGGAAAAAAATTGTCGCCTGTTTTCGTTCCACCCTAATGTCCATATATTGCGAATTTATTTATTTTGAAATTCAAGATAATTTGTCTGTCTTTTCTTATTCTTTCTGCTGTAATTTAAGTCAAATAAATTTTGTTTTTAATTTAAAATAGTTTTTTTTACCTTTTTTTTAACCAGTTAATGTTTGACTCCATTAATATTTGCTATACTTCATTGATACTCAGTGGCGTAGCCAGAAAAAAATTTCGGAGGGGGATGTTGATATTTCGGGAGGGGATATGGGGTATTTTTAGTGGTTTTCTATGGTCAAAAAGGAAATTTCCTGAGTTTCGGGGGGGGATATATCCCCAAATCCCCCCCTCTGGCTACGCCCCTGTTGATACTAATGCTTTATTGGATCTGTTTCATAATAATTTTTAGTTTTATTTGTCGTAGTCTTGTGCTGTGAACTAAACAGAAAAACAATATAAATAGACTAGAAAACAATTGGCGAATTCTTAATTTTTTTTGTATTTAATTTTATTTAATGAGTTATGAATAAAAAAATTTAATACAGTTCCCCATGTCTTGATCCTTTGTAAATATGCCTCCCGCAGTACAGACGGTGATAACGATGAACTGTAAGTCTTAAAATAACTGTATAGAAAATTCTTAAAATAACTGTATAGAAAATTCTTAAAATAACTGTATAGAATAACTGTAACTCTTAAAAGTGCAAATGAACAGGCCTGGAATATTTAGTTAGATATCCATTGCCAATCTATTAGTCTTCTTTTTATTCTGTCATAAAAGGCTATATTTATTTAGTTCTTTTGATGTGAGATAAACTTTATGATCATTCTCTCTAAATCAACAGCCGGGAGCTAAAAAGCTTATCTGACTCCAAATAGGCTATATAAATCTGATCGGATAAAATAAAAGGCGTGAATAAGGAAAGGAGGGTAAGAGTGCGCAGTCGGGTAAGAGTACTGTTGACAACCATACTATGTGGACCGAGTATGATCAGATAGACACATTCATAATAAGCTACCTTAAAAGACTATCAGTATTATTTGATAGTTGTGTGAAAAAGTGATGATGATCAATAATAACCATACAGGGTGCCCAGAAAAGAACTCCGGGTTTTTAAAATTGAATATATCTTGAACAAAAATAGATAAAAATATAAAACCAACGGCATCGTTCTTGTAGGAGCATGGAATTTTTTGTTTTAAAATTAAAAAATTTTAGTTACTTTAAAAGTTAGCAGATGGCAGCACGTTGAAAATGCCCCTAGAAACTTTTTCAATAAAAATATTTTTTCTAAATAAACCAAAAACTATTTCTATGTGCAGTTATGTTACTTTTTTATTTAATACTTTTCCACATCATCATAATTTTATGTTGAAGTTATGTCCAGTATTATGCAAAAGGCTACAATGATTGACTCAGTGTTCACCTTTAGGAAATAACTTATCTTCAAGTATTAATTCCACACACCTATCTCTACTAAGCGACGATGTTAAACCCAATATAATTAAGGGTCATTAATTATGTAAAAGAGCTAATTAAACTTTCGATTACTGACCCTGTTTCTATGACTGATTACACTTAATAACCTGTTTTCATTAGGTGTGACCAATATATTGAAGTAAGCAATTGTATAAAGAATTTAACGATGTTTTAATGAAACAATCCTCTTTACCGTGAAATGCTTAATTTGATTATAACCTATTCATTTTTTGTGTGTGGGAGAATATAAAGAGGCAACTAAATTCTATAGTCTAGAGGAGGGATCTTCAAATGTCTTGATTTAAGGTCAGTCAGGATGAAGACATGAGGAATACCGGTATGCCGGATAAATTAAAAATGCCAGACTTTTTGTAACAGCATTGGTAAAACCTCGCATAAACGAAGACAGAAGGTCTCAGCAGTGAACCAATTAAAAAGAATTTTCAAAAAAAAATGTTTATGGAACCGGAGATGTGATTAAAAACAGTCTTAATGCCCATATTTTATTTTTAAATACTTTTTGTAGAAACTTAAGGGGACATGGTACCTTTCTTTGACAAAAATTCGAACAAAAATTTTTTCATTCAAACTAATCTATATGCATTTGTCTATCATCCTACAAAATTTAGAAACTTTTGATTGAAAATTGTTCAAGTTATGGCTAATTTTATGGCCGCTTTTCTCAGAACCCCGTTTTCGTCGTTTAAAATTCTAAGGCTTTTTATCTATTGCACCAAATATCTTGAAACTTTTCCTGGTTATTGTTGGAAGAAGGTTTAACAAAAGCTAGTATGGGTTTTTGGATATTCATGGTAGATTTTTTTTAAATATAACTGAATTTTGATTTTCAGCATTTTTAGGTTTTTTTAAAGTGATGAAAGAAAAATAATACTTTTATTTACTTAAAATAGTACAAACCCTTAACCGATACTAGCTTTTATTGTAATATAGATTGAGATACTTAAATACAAAATTTTATGAGTGTAAGTCAATTATTGTAGGAGGAGTAGCATTTTATAAACACCTCTTAAATTTTAAGTTTTTGTTAAAAAAACTCATAAATTTTCAATTTTTTAGTATTTTCAACTAAAAATGCTGATCAGAAATTAATACATAGGGGAGAGTAGTACCTTTGGACAAAAATTACGTTTGGATTTTTCTAAGACAGGTAAAATCACATTCTTGCCATTTATAGTGCCCAACCTATAGTCCTAACCTTAACAAAGAGGGTAATATTTTTTAATAGCTAAAATCTTCAAAATTTGATTTTTAATTCATTTTAATAATTTGACGAAATTTGTGTCCATAGGTACAACAACGTGCTCTCCCTATGGACAGGACAGACCCAGTTGTACCTGGACACCCTTAAAAAGGAAAGTTTTAGTAGAAAAAAGATTAAAAAGGACATTTTTATTGGTGTATTACCTTTTTATAAACTATTTCAAGCATTTTTAAAATTGGAAATAGATTTTTTAAAGTTATGTAGTTTAAGATCATAAATGATCATTAAAACGAAGTTGATTGACAAAAGTCTTGATTTTTTACCAAAAATACTTAAATCATATGGGATTTTCATATCGAAATTTGAGGTTATAGTTTCATCAATCACGCTGATTGATCTGATCACTTCACTGATAAAAAAAACAATTCGATCGACACTTAGTAGTGTAAGCATTTGAAGGTAATAACTTTTGCAAATTTTTTTCGGTGGAAATTTTAAGTTTTTTGTAATCATCATACTTAAATGCGATAGTGTGCTTAAGATTTTATACCATAATTTACAATAAATGCAAAGTAAAATAAAAAATTTAAAAAAGTAGTTTAGATAAGAAATTTGGTTTTCACCCAAAATCACTTGAAAATAATCGCCGACAAATAGATAACCATTTAGAATTAATATAATATGCATTAAAATGTATTCACTTTAATGAAACCTGATACAAAAACGCCGATTAGCTACAGACAAACACAATAACGTATCCGTAGGTACAACACCAGGTGTTTTTGCATTTAAAATTCTATAAAAAATTAAAGAATTGAGATCTGACGATTTCTAATATCAAAAATAAAAGTCAAAATCTCGGGGATTCTTACATCAACAACAATTTATTAGCAATAGTTAATTTCAGTTTACAGAAGAGAGGAAAAGAACGTCAACTATTAATTTGACCCTAAGGGGATTAGAATCCCTTAAAAGTGCATTTATAATTTAAAATAATAATACCTTACGACCCTTTATCTCATTTTATCGTATTATAATTAAAGGGGAAGAAAAATATTAATGTAGTGATGCACTAAAAAAAAACTTTTAACACCTAATAACAGTAAATTTATTGCATTAAATTTAAATAATATTTTAAAGAGCTGATTTCACGTTAGCAACTAGATAGCATCTGTTTACATTCAAATTCAACC
The DNA here is from genome assembly GCA_024610705.1 of Tetragnatha versicolor. Taxonomy (NCBI): domain Eukaryota; kingdom Metazoa; phylum Arthropoda; class Arachnida; order Araneae; family Tetragnathidae; genus Tetragnatha; species Tetragnatha versicolor. Next base: position 50,500,856 of record JANDEH010000010.1, on the reverse strand, counting down.
ACAAATACAAATACACATACAAATCAAGTCGACCAACTACAAGCGTAAGCCCAGCAAGGTTGGTCCAGTCTTTTTAACCCAAACTACCGGAATCCCAGTATCTGTCAATTTTCCTCTTGAACTCGTTTACCCCACATGAATTTACAATTGTTTCAGGCAACGCATTCCATCTATCCACTACCCTATTAAAAAAATAATGCTTTGTACAATCCGTCTTAAGTTTGACTTTATTCAATTTGAAATTGTGACCCCTTGTTCTATTACCCGTATTGAAATCTAGTCCATCTGTGTCCCCTTACTTTACCATTTTAAAAAGTTGAATCAAATCCCCTATAATCCTTTTTTTCTCTAGAGTGAACATATTTAGCTTCCTTAATCTTCCCTCATAATTCCCTCATAACCCCTCAAAACTGGATATACCCTTGACCATTTTAGTAGCCCTATGCTGAACCCTTTCAATTGAATCAATATTGAAATCTATGTTATTTCTTTTTCATTTTATTCAATTTTCAAATTTAAAATTATGCCTTCAGTTTTTAATTTTAATTTAATTTGTTTTTGTTTTTCTAATGTACGACTATAAATTTTGTAACCTTGTTTTTAATTTTAAAGGTTTTTTTTAGTTCCTATTGCTTTTCAGTGTGTGTGTTTTTATGTATATTTATCTTAAATTTATTTTCATTAAGTTAAACTATACCCTATTACTTTATTTATATTCAAATTTATCTGTCACCTGAACGGGACAAAGTCCCCTTGGTGACGAATATGTATCTTATTTTCTGTACATATGTATTATGTGATAATAAAGCTTATTATTATTAATATCTTTTTTAAGTATGGAGACCAAAACTGAACAGCATACTCTAGATGAGGTCTCACCAAGCCTCTGTATAGTGGCAAAATAATAACCTAGGACCTTGAAGAAACAGTTTTTTTATGAATCCCAATTAGCCTTTTTACTAGCAGCTGAACACTGATGAACCCATTTAAAGTCCTCATTAACTATCACCCCTAAATCTCTTATCATATTACCTTCTTTAACTTTGTCCCCTTGCAGATAAAATTCTGCCCTACCATTCCCCCGACCCATATGAAGTACCTGACATTTACTTATGTTATAGGACATCCCCCATTTTTCAGCCCATTGTGATATAATATCGAGATCCCATTGTAAATTCTGTAAATGCTCTTGAGTATCTACCCTCCCCCAAATTTTTAAGTCGTCAGCAAAGATGCTGATTTTGTTCCTAATGTCCTGACTAATATCGTTAATGAAAATTATAAAGAGAATTGGCCCCAATACTGATCCCTGTGGCACCCCACTCATGACCTCTGCCCACTGAGAATAATTACCCTTGACTTGCACTCTCTGTTTCCTACCTATCAACCAATTCCTAATCCACAATAATGTTTTACCTCTGATACCCAATTTTTCTAATTTCAGTAGCAATGCCTCGTGTGGAACCTTATCAAATGCCTTTTGAAAATCTACAAACAAGTTCAAATTTGCATTATTTCCCCGAATTTTAAAACGCGTAGGCTGAAGGTACAGTTAGGGAAATAAAAAACGACTCAGTTGCGATTTCTGGCGAACCACTTGGGTTAGGAAGACAAATGAGGTGTCCTTTTTCATTGTTTAAAATATCCTTTAACCAAAAAAATTTTCGAGTCCTTAGGGAGTCGTCTTCATATTAAACGAAACACTAACTTTTTTTTCAATAAGGACCCCCAATTATTATGAGATTTTCTGAAAGGCCATCCCTCAAAACTCTTAAATACCCAGTTTCATCCAGATTGATTCACAATTTAAAAAATTTAAAAAAAAAATAAAAAAAAATTTAAAATTGTGAAATATTTTTATGGTAATCGATTCAGGTAGTAATTTTATGAAGAAAGCCAAAATTTCAATCGATTTCACCGAATAGTTTTTGATAAAAACGAACGAGAAAGAACATTCGCGGTATGCATTCGGCAACAGTATACCGCCCCTTAGGATTAAAGTTCGTTTTTATCAAAAACTATTCGGTGAAATCGATTGAAATTTTGGCTTTCTTCATAAAATTACTACCTGAATCGATTACCATAAAAATATTTCACGATTTTAAAAATTAATTTTTTTTTATTTAAAAAAAAAATTTAATTGTGAATCAATCTGGATGAAACTGGGTATTTAAGGGTTTTGAGGGATGGCCTTTCAGAAAATCTCATAATAATTGGGGGTCCCTCATTGAAAAAAAGTTAGTGTTTCGTTTAATATGAAGATAAATTAAATTAAACAACAACTTTAATTAAACAATGAAAAATGATACCTCATTTGTCTTCCTAACCCAAGTGGTTCGCCAGAAATCGCAACTACGTCGTTTTTTATTTCCCCAACTGTACAACCGTCCTTAGGTACAGTTGGGGAAATAAAAAACGACTCAGTTGCGATTTCTGGCGAACCACTTGGGTTAGGAAGACAAATGAGGTGTCATTTTTCATTGTTTAAAGTATTCTTTACCCAAAAAAATTTTCGAGTCCTTAGGGGGTCGTCTTCATATTAAACGAAACACTAACTTTTTTTTTTCAATGGGGGACCTCCAATTATTATGATATTTTCTGAAAGGCCATCCCTCAAAACCCTTAGATACCCAGTTTCATCCAGATTTATTCACAATTAAAAAATTTTTGAAAAAATTAAAAAAATATTAATTTTTAAAATCGTGAAATATTTTGATGGTAATCGATTCAGGTAGTAATTTTATGCATAAAGCCAAAATTTCAATCAATTTCACCGAATAGTTTTTGATAAAAACGAACTTTAATCTTAAGGGGCGGTATACCGTTGCCGAATGTATACCGCGAATATTCTTTCTCGTTCGTTTTTATCAAAAACTATTCGGTGAAATCGATTGAAATTTTGGCTTTATACATAAAATTACTACCTGAATCGATTACTATCAAAATATTTCACGATTTTAAAAATTAATTTTTTTTTAATTTTTTCAAAAAATTTTTAATTGTGAATAAATCTGGATGAAACTGGGTATTTAAGGGTTTTGAGGGATGGCCTTTCAGAAAATATCATAATAATTGGGGGTCCCCATTGAAAAAAAAAGTTAGTGTTTCGTTTAATATGAAGACGACCCCCTAAGGACTCGGAAAAATTTTTTGGTTAAAGAATACTTTAAACAATGAAAAATGACACCTCATTTGTCTTCCTAACCCAAGTGGTTCGCCAGAAATCGCAACTGAGTCGTTTTTTATTTCCCCAACTGTACAGCACTCTCCCCTACACTTCAAAATGTTTCGCTATCTCTTTTTAATAAAAAAAGGACAGGGTTTTAAAAGGGACTAAAGTTATATTTTGAATATTAAATAATAATAAACACCAAAGTTGACCTAATATTCGTAAACAGCATTAAAATATAGCCTATAGACATGTATCACATGCCTATACTTTAAAATTTAAAAATTTAAATTTAAATATTTTGAAAGATTCTTTTTTAAATTAAATTATTTTTTAGATGATTTATTACCATATATTGTCAAATTATTTTATGTTTCACATGATTAGCGGATTTTACTTTACATAGTAGTTTTGCTTAAGTACATAGTAGTAGGTAGTAGTTTGATAAGTACTCTAGTCACTTTAATAAGTACAATATCCATGAAAAAACGACCTTGCCATCAGCCTCAAACTTTTTTAAACGAATTTATAAAAAAAAGTCGATTTTTGAGGCCAAAAAAATTAGAAACTTGGAAAAAAACTTTTCTTTTTACTGTTCGATTTTCTCACAATTTTAGTAAGTCATCATTTACGCCATTCTAAGGAAAATCTATTTGAAATACTTGTTTGAAGTTATTATGGGGTTTTGAGGGATGTTTTAATTTTTTCAATTATCCAATTTTTGAAATAATTTTTAAAAATTGATAGTTTAAATTTGGTACATGAAAGTAGGATGACTACATGGAAGCACTGAGCTATAAAACAAACTGGAGTGACTAGTGAGCGTGCTGAAACCGCATCACACCACGGAAAGGATTTCCATCTTCTTTTAATTTTCCCCATATGTTATCCCAGTTGTATACACAGAATGAAACGACCATTCTAAATTTTGCTCATAATATTTTAAAAAACAGGCATGGGCGGATTAAAAGATGGTCATGCGGGGATTGCCTCAGTGGCGTATATAAGGGGGGGGGGCGAAGGGGCCCTGGCCGCATATAAACTACCTTCACATTGCTACCAACCATTGAGTTTGGAACAGATAGTTCAAGGGGCTTTTCAGAAGGGATTTCTTCATTCTTAGTTATATTTTCATGCATATATTCGTTTTTTAGTTTTCTTTTTTAATTACTAGTATACTTCGAGTAATTAGACTGGTAATTTTTAAAGAAATTACAAACTGAAAAATATATTGCTGTCATACAAAAGAATAATAAAGCTTTTTTTTGTTAAAATGGATGGGCTTGCTCGAGTGGATCGGCGTATAGGAAAAAGATCGGTGAGAAAAAAATATTTTCTATTCTTAATTAAATAGGATTAAATACGTACTAATTTCACCCATTTGGGTCCAAGAGGGGGCACTCTGGACAGTGTCCCCTCTTGGACCCAAAAATGTTCTCAAAATCTACTTTTACCAGTCAAATTTCAAAATTTTTTCTGGGGGAGGACCCCCATACCCCCCAGCGGTACCATAACAGGATCTTACGTGATACTTTTTAAAAAATCCCCAATTTTTTGATATTTTGTGTAAAAAGGTAAAGACCCCACCTTTAAGCAGTAGACTTTAAAAGAAAGAAGGGGGTACTTTCTTGAAACTGGAAATGAAATAGAGGGGGCGGCAAAAAATCGATATGCACAGGGCGGCGAAAAACTTAAATACGGGCCTGACTCCATTGCTTTCCAACAATGTCTATCGTATGATGACGTCACATCCTAAACTCTTGGCGTTTTCGCGCGCTTTTAAAAAGGGGATTTTTGTTAATTTTTTTGGCAATCAAGAAATTTCTGGATCGGCCTTAAATTTTGGGTAGTTGCTTATTTTTGCAAGAAGAATCGATTAAAAAAATCATGCAACTTCCTCATTCCGCATTACACAATGAAGTCCTTTAAAATCGTAACCTCATGGTTGAGAAAGGGATTTCAAATCAAATCAAATTTTTATACAATTAACAAAATATAAAACACTATGACAAAAAATATACAAAAAAGAAAAAAGAGAAAAAAAGGGGGAGGGAATACATAAATACATAAAAATTTTTTATCCCAAGGGAGCAACTTGCTTCTATATGAGTTACAGGAATTTCAAAAATAAATGTCTGATCAAAAAGGTGTCACGGAAGTTTTGCGAACTGTAAATTTTTTTACCCCCCTTGATAACAAATTTCCAATCAAAAACCTACAAAACCTACAAAAAAGAATTTCCCAGTAAGCGAAACGACTGTAGAACCATCAAGAACAGTGGATGAATAATACATAAAATCACGTAGAAATAAAAAAAGAAAAAAGAAACGAGAATGGCTTAGCTGGCAATTATGTGCATTAAGATAAAGATTAGAAATATACAGATTGAAAATAAACCAGACAAATATTAAAATAGTGTTTCGACATTATTTTGGTCTTTAATAAAGGTTATAAACATTTATTGATTCATTGATTTCTAAAACATTTATTGATTCATTGATTTCTAAAACATTTATTGATTCGAACACTTAAAAGCAAAGCTTTTATTTAATTAAAATAAAGCGGAATAAGATCGGATAAAAGATTTGTCAGAAAACCAAGCCATTTTCCGAAAAGAGAACTTTCTACTAATGAATATAAAAAAAACATCGGCGATATTTTGAAAGCAAACAAAAAAGAAATGTTAAGAAAAACGGAGCGAATGGGGTATAAAATTTCTTTTCAAAGCAAATAAAAGAAATGTGAAGAAAAACAGTACAAGAATGGGCATAATTGATTTCTCGTAACGCCATCTCTTGAATGCCCTCGTAACTATATTCGTCCTATGGTTGGTAGCAATGTGAAGGTAGTTTATATGCGCCCTGCCCCCCCCCGAAATCCGGACTTGGTGTACCAAAACAAGCTAAAACCCTGTTTTTTTGGCACAAATTTCCAAAAATTTTCTGGGGGAGGACCCCCAAACCCCCCTTTCTGATTGCCATTTTATTATTCCAAATCTTTTTACAATAAGTTCATCAAAATCCCAATCCTACTTAAAAATATAATATGTCCAGAATTAGGATTAGGTGTACCAAAACCGAGTAGAAATACTGTTTTCAGGGTCAAATTTCCAAAAACTTTCTGTGAGAGGACCCCTAGATACCCTTTCCTACTTGCCACTCTATTATTTTCAACTGGTTTTTATATTTAGTTCACCCAAATGCAAATCCTATCTATAAATATTAATAAAAAATTCGGACTAGGTGTACCAAAACCGAGTAGAAATACTGTTTTCAGGGTCAAATTTCCAAAAACTTTCTGTAAGAGGACCCCCAGATACCCTTTCCTACTTGGCACTTTATTATTTTCAACTTGTTTTTATATTAAGTTCACTCAAATGAAAATTCTATCTATAAATATAATTCAAAAATTCGGACTAGGTGTACCAAAACTGGTTAAAACCAGTTTTTAAAAGTTTTATAATAAGTTCTTTTAGATTTAAATTCTGACAAAAAATGTATCAAATTCGAAAGTTACATTGAACGTAATAAATTTGCTTGGGAGGGGGGTGAAAAATAATTTTGGTCCCCTCCCGAAATAAATTTCTATATACGCCACTGGCCCAGATTGCTTCTGGCCCAGAATGCCCCGATTGCTCTCAGCAATCGGGGCAATTTAACCTTCCCTCCATTAGATTAGCATGGGAGCGAGAGACGCTCTTAAGTGAGTTGTCGTCTCTCTCTCTCGTATACAGGCTCTCTACTACAAGGAAGCACCTGCTGTTAAATCTGTATAACAAATACTTCAACTTATAAATTGTAGATGGCAGCATGTTCAAATTTAATTTACCAGGTTCAGTTCAGAGTCTGGATCTTTTTTTTGATTATTAAAAATAAAATAGCTTACATTAGTATAAATGTTAAACACATCGACTTGTAGAGACAATATTTAAACGTGGAACATGTACTAAAATTTTTAAATTACGACACATTCATTTGTTCACTGAATATTAATATTATTTTTATTTATTAATATCCTTTAGGTATCAAAGAGATCTAACCCTTGGCTTTAACACCGAAATCATAAAATGGTTTTATGAAATCCTTTTTACTATTTATCTCGTAACATTAAAAAAACTGTTATATTAGAGGAAGATGCAACCACAGAGTAGATGCAACTCCCTTCGATCGGGCATTTAGCTTTGTAATGGCTAATGGGCTATGTAAAAAATACAAATAAGTGTGCATGATAAATATGCATACTATTGCTAACTATAATAGTTCAGAGAATTAATTTGTGTGATTCCCAATTTATTCCAAACCATACAAATAGTTTTCTACAGTTTTACTGTTTCTTCCTAGGATCACTACTATTCTTAACTCCGCCTACTGGTAACTCGATTGCAATCAATCTGTGATATTTTCTACCCTTTCTTCCCGCGAAAATAAGCTCCGCCCCTAAGAACCGAACGTGTTTATTATTTATTTACATTGTTCGTAAATGACTTGGTGAATGTTTTAGAACATTCACCAAGTCAATTAAATATATTAAAACAATTTAAAAATTCATTTTTATAATTACGGCGCACAGAGCAGCATCCATATTATTAATGAACTTATCTACAAAGGTTATTCAAGTAAGAATATTATGTCTACATTTAAATTATTTCAACGCGTCTTTCGCTCATTCCATAACCAACTTAAATGCTTAATCAGCTAATATTAAATTTTTAAATGCGTGAATTATCTTTAATTCTTAAAACGTGTTTTAAAATCGAATTGAATGCATATTTATTTCTTAGAATTTTATCAACTGTTGTGTTTTATAAATTATGAACTCAAGTAGTATATGACATTTTGTTCTGTTCCAACTTTTATTAAAATAGAACAGTACGTTACATTTTCTGAATGTAGCTTAGTCCTAAAATATTGGTAAACATTTAAAAAATTTTATTCTGCTTACAATTGTGCTTTTTCTTTTTTAACATTATTTTTACTTGGAAGTGTAATGTTATGAAAGTCATTTGAAAACAATTTATGAAAAATACTGGAACTGCTTTAGAAAGAGTCCTCCAGCCGCCATGTTTACCCACTGCTCAAATGATGACTGTCAACCATAGAGATAGGCTTACCATATTTTCTCGGGGCCAACCCAGGACATATTTTTGAAATTTTTTTTTAAGTTCCATATCAAAATACAAAAGATTAAAAACTAAGAAAAACTATTCAAACTAATAAACATTAAACAAAAATATCAAATTTTATTTTTACATTTAACATTACTTTTTCAAAAATTGTTTGATTAACTTAATTTTTATCACAAAATTCACTGAAAGTAAGTTTTCTGAAGTAATACAGACGTTAGAAAACGTAAAAAAACGCAATTTCAAATAGTTTGGTCAGGAGTTTTTCATAAAAATGTCTGGAAAATCTTAAATGTATGAAACCCCGGACATTTAGCGTCCCAGGACATTTCCCCGGACAGCTCTTAAAACCCCGGACTGTCCGGGGTAATCCCGGACGTATGGTAAGCCTACATAGAGATCTAATTAATATTGTTGTTATTATTAGGTCCTAAATTAATAATCTACTAATTTTGGTACAGCTGGGATAAGCGTCGACCAGCCGCCATGTTTACTCACAGCTCAAATTAGATCTATATTGTTGTGTGTCATCATTTGAGCTGTGGGTAAACATGGCGGCTGGTCGACGCTTATCCCAGCTGTACCCTAATTTTTATTAATTTAGGATCGAATAATGGTAATATTAACATTAGATCTTTATGGTTTAGTCATCATTTGAAATGTGTGTTAACATGGCGGCTGGGGGACTCTTTCTGAAGCTGTTCCAAAATACCGAAAATTAGTAAAAAAACTGTATCATTCTAGAAATAGGCTTAAATTTCAATTTAATTTTAGTAGTACGAGCATTGCATAAGAAACTGCCGACTGCTATTTAGCAATGTTTTACTATCCAGTTTGTTATATAACAAAATCTGGTTCTTACCTATTATGCCGTCGACAGTGCCGCTGAATCCGAAAAGTTATTAAATCCTATTGACTATTCTATAGCTGTACCGCTGAATTTAACAGCTGCTGAATGGTTGATGGTATAATGCGTGAGTACCCAAAATCATAATACCTCTAAATATAAAAAGGTACAATGATTTTCTCTCCCTAGGTTGTGGAGGTATAGAGAGAAGGGGAGAAATCAGTTATATCTCACCATTACACCTTCCTTCCCTCTATTTCGAAGGAAAAGAGGCTTAAGTAGCCAAGCTAGCTACCCTGATTTCCCGCACTCCTAATCGTACTTGGATTTCCCGATTCCCAACTGCCTGGCAAAGAAAGGCAAGCTATATATAGTTATGTGTCCTAGTAATTTCTTCTACCAAGTCATTTTTTGGTAAATCCAAGGAACCAGGCCTTGAGCGACATTTTTCGCGAAATATGGTGTTGCCAATGCCGTTTTTTGGCAAGTAAGCTATTCAATTTCTATAGAAATTGGCTGCCAGGATCCACTCCTTTTTGTGTCAGACCCAGTTTTGTAGGATTACCGCATTTTTTATCTTCTAACACTGGATTATAACACTGTTCCCATGGGTCAGGGAATAAGCTGAAAGAGTTGGGAATTTAAATTTTCTAGAAAATAGCCCAGAAAAATTGCTTATTTTTTATAAAACCTGGAAAAAATATGCTAAACATCTGAAAAATATAAAATAATAAAGTCAGTATACTAGTTTTCACTTCAAAAAAAGAAAAATATAAGTTTGAAAAGCAAGGAAATATTATTATAAGGAATTACCTTTCTCATTTATTACTCTTCCCCTTTTATTAACTCTTTAACGACGGCTCTCGAAAACACGTTTCTTCGACAAACAGCTAGGGCCGTCGGCCGGCGATTTCCTTCCCCCCAGGATGGAAAAATGGTCATTAGGGTGGGAACCCCGGGCTCCTTATCTACCCTCCAAGGAGAGGAGGGGCTTGTCTCGGAATCTCGGCTCCCTTGCTCTTTTGACTGCTGTAGCTGTTGTCAGAAGTTCCTGCGAGTGCGACATATGCAAGAACACCTTTTGCATAACTTGCTTTGACGAATAATTGGATGTTATTAATTAACCTAAAATTTCTGGGTTGGGTAACATAACAAATTGTGTAGTTTAGCCTCTTAGATAGGCTTCGTAGTTCGTACATCGTAAAAAATCCCCCAAGCAATGCATTTTCTCATTGTACTTTCAAAAGCTTACTTTTCTAAAAGCATAATATTAGATTGAGATGGTAGATTAATTAAATCCTATCAATTATTCATTGGTATGCTCTTACTGAAGAATTTTGTAGTTTAGCCTCTTAGATAGGCTTTTACAACGTAAAAATCCCCCCAAACAACTTGCTTTGACAAATAAATGGATGTTATTTAATTTGCCAAAATTGTCTGGGTTGGGTAATATAAAGAATTGTGTATTATAGCCTCTTAGACTGGCTCTTACAACATACAAATCCCCCAATCAACGCATTTTCTCATTGTGCTTTCAACAGTTTACTTTTCCCAATAAGCATAATATTCGATTGAGATGTTGGATTAATTAAATCCTATGGATTATTCTTCTTATTGTCTTTATTGAAGTATTGAAATCTCTTTGAATTTAAGTCTTCTACATTCATCCGAGAATATCGTCCTATTAGACGAGAATGGTGTATAGACAAAATTAACTTTCAAAAGTTGTCTTCGATGCCCATGTACGAATACGAATCTGTTCGTAATTATTGAATAGAGACGATTACAAGTCTGTTCAATTTTAGTTTTCAAAATACTTCGAATTAGATAACAGATCAGTTCTTTGATTTGATATAAGATAAATTTTAACGTTTATCCTTTACAAAAACGCTTTAGAAGTTTTTTTCCCTTTGTCATCAAAAAATATCATGAATCGTCCTGAATCTGTATGAAAGCTATTTCATTTCTCCTGTCTTTTGTATTTTCCTAATAGTGTGAATATCCTAATAGTGTGAGTTTGGATATTCTGCATTGAAAGATGTATAAGAGATCAAAAACTTAGATATTTTTAAAAGATGTAACGCAAGCTTGTTTGGTGACTTATAACAACAGCGATTTTATTTAACGTTTTACAAATAGAAACACTATCTTCCTTATGAATTAAACTTCGAGAATAAATATTTTTATGTTGTAAAACTTTTTTCATACTCGGGTGTACGGCCAATATATCCAGATAATTTATTTGTGCTGTGAACTAAATGAAGTTGAGAAACAGAGAAACACTTATCTACTATTTACATACAAAAGAGAGAGGAGAGAGGAACTGAAAAACATATCAATATGATCAGATTAAACTTGTACGAATACTATCAAATTAAATATTCAAACCAGGTTAGTGTGTAATTTATTGATTATATGCAGAATATGCATTTTTGAATGAAACAAATAAAAATAATTATGTATTGCACTAAAACGCTAAAAATTTCCAAAAGCATTAAATATTCTGTATCATTCAATTTAAATTTATATTTGCCAAATTTAAATTTTATGTCCTGGATGCACAGTGACATTTTAGTTCCCGGACCTCATATTTTGGAAATAAATTCTGATCAAAACAAGTATTTATATTTATATACAAAAAAGGATCTCGGTAATTAAAAATTTTTATAATAATTAACCCATATTTTATTAAGTATCCCAAAATACTATGTTCTCAATTTCATGATTAATTTTGTTAATAATATATATTATTTCTTTGTCGAGAAGATTCCTTTGAAAGAGCTGTGAGAATACAAATTTTCGGACCCCACCAGGCGACACCCGTAATCAGTCAAGTCAACCTCGAAAATGGACACTTCCGGGGTGAACGAGACTCCCAGATAACGACTGTCTCTCGGACCGAACCGAGGGGGGAAGGCAAAACAGGATTTTCCTCCGCTGTTAACGGGGGTTGGGGTTTGGGCCGTGAAACGGCCGAACCGTCTACATAGGGTTAAAAATGTACTTTTAAAAATTATTTTGAGGCATCATCTAACCCTGATACTTAATCTTGGGAAAAAGAGTGAAGTGCTGCTTAAAACTTTCTTCCAGCAGACAGATACCAAACCAACAAAAAACCATTCGCTTGTAAAAGAAAAAGTCATTGATAAATGGCAAGATCAAAAATTAACATAATTTAAAAGAGCATTTTTAATTCCGTGTTTCAACCTTAATTTGATGACAATACTACTTAATGTACTCTTCCTTGTTCAACATGGTTTTATTCTACTCTGAGTGAACTGTGTCAGGCTACACAGTGATTTACCTGCAGTTTGGAAAAAGCTGTGACGATCCTGCGAGAAGTTAAGTTAAGGTAGGATAACGGACAAGTTGCTTATCTAATGTTTTTTCCCTATAGCTCAAAATAATGCCCAATTCATAATTTAGTGTCCTTTGTTTAAGTAGATTTTGTTTTATAATGTATTTTAAATTTTGTGTAAAATTAAGTCACAAAATAGTATGCTTTATATGGATTATCCACAACACAGCAAACATTTCCCACAATTGTCACTCCTGCTTTTTCCTAGCTTATTGGATAGAATGAACAATATGTTTTTTATTTTACAGGTTACCAAATATCAGAGATGATAGCTGTTCATGTTGGCGCTGGTTACCATTGTTCAGATAGAAGATCAGTGTATGAAGAAACATGTAATGAAGCTTGTCGTAGGGCTATTGATATGCTTAAAAAGGGGTGCTCTGCAGTTGAAGCAGTCACTACTGCAGTATCAGTTCTAGAAGACTGCCCAATAACCAATGCTGGAATTGGTGCCAATCTAACTTTAGCTGGAAAAATTGAATTTGATGCGGGTATAATGGATGGTGCTTCTTTGAACTTTGCTTCAGTGGGAAGCTTGCGTCATGTAAAAAACCCTGTTAAAGTTGCACAAAAGATTCTTGAACAGCAAAACCAAAGATTTTTATCTGGTGGACGTATTCCTCCATGTACACTTGTTGGAAAAGGAGCTCTAAGTTGGGCCCTGAGCCACGGATTTGAGTATATAGAAGAAAAAGACCTTGTTACTAAAAAGGCACAACAATCATTTTTGAAGAACGTAAAACTTGTTGATGATGAAGTCCTTTCAGCCTACAAGAATTCTAGTTTCTTTCTTAATTCTGAAGATGAATCCACTGAAATAAAGGAAGGGTTGCTTGATACTGTTGGTGCTGTTTGTATCGATACAAATGGGAATGTATCTAGTGCAGCTTCCAGTGGTGGGATCCTTTTAAAATACCCGGGTAGACTTGGACCATGTTGCATATTTGGAACAGGGTTTTGGGCTAAAAACTCTTTAGATAGTTGCAAGCCTAGCATCGCTTGCACTGTAAGTGGTACTGGGGAAAGTCTTATTAAAACATTACTGGCTAGAGAATGGTGTGAGATAATGTCTAAAGAGAATGATTCTTTGTCTGCATTACAAGATACATTTCAAAGTTATTTTCTGAACAGTCCATTTTTAGATAGTTCAGGCTCAAAACTAGCAGGAATATTAAGTGTAAAATATTTTAAGGAAGATCGTTCTTGTGATTTAGCATGGGTTCATAATACTAAAACTATGGTTTTAGGTTACATGAGCACCAAAATGCGTGACCCTGTGCCTATTATATCTTCCCAAGCTCTAGGCTCACAAACTGAAGAAAATATTGTTGGTTGTGAGAAACGAATTAAACTTTCTTTAAAATACAAAGTCAAAAAGTGATTAGTTTACTATATAGGTTCTAATTTTATTGAAACAAGTAGTTATCAATTGAACTTTCTCATTTCATTATCTCACTCAACTATTCTGTGATAATTAGGGGCCGTCCATAAATGACGTCACGCTCAGAGGGAGGGGGTTAATCAATTTGTGACAATTTGTGACAAGGGGGAGGGAGGGGGGTTTGAAAGTTGTGACATCACATCCTGCAGCTGAAAATCAACGAAAAAACCCTTGGTTTCGGGCACTTTCAAATTAGTGTATTAGACATTGTTGGTTTAAGAGCATGACATGTGACAGAGGGGGGGGAGGGGGTATGGGGAAGTGTGACAGTTTGTGACAAAGGGGGGGAGGGGGTCCAAAATAGGCAAAAAAAGTGTGACTTCATTTATGGATGGCCCCTTATCCAAAAATTGGTTCACCTTAAAAATTTTAGTTTTCTTATCTTTCATTCTTAATGAATTAACCTTGAACCTCTAGGTCAGGGGTTGGCAAGTAATTTTTCTTGGGGTCCAAATAAATTAAAACATTTTAATCGAGGTCTGGAGAAAAAATAGGTTACTATACTACTTTTCTTCAAATACACATATATTTTTTACAAAGATACAATTTGAGTACGCTACCTGCTTAATTATATTGTTAAGTTAATGTTATTAGGTTTTATATAAAAATGGAGGTTTTCCCCAGGAAATGTTTTGAAATTTAACCCTTAAAAAGCGGGTCAAACTAATTGTGGAAATTTAAAAATACATATTGATGATTTTCAAAACGTTTTGGCGGTCCAGGAAATAACCTCATGCGATCCGCCAGTTGCCAACCCCTGCCCTAGGTTCAATTAATGAAGATATTGTTGGTTAGGAAAAATTAAACTTTTCTTAAAAGACAATATTAAAAAGCAATAAGTTTACTATAAAGGTTCTAATTTATTTTATTGAAAAAAATAGTTATCAATTGAACTTATTTATTTCAATTGATTATCTCACTCGATTATTCTGTGATAATTATCCAAAAATTTGTTTACTTAAAAAATTTTAGTTCTTTTCTTTCATTCTTAATGAATTATTCATATGTTTTTATTATTTTAAACAAGTTAATTTGTTATTTTAGGTTCTTTTACATTATCATGACAATCAGCCAGGGGTGCAGAATATGACCTCTTATCCAAATTAGGATAATAGGAAATTTTATGTGAAAATATACGTTTGGTTTCAAATGTAACAATGAATTACGAAAAATTCCCTTTATAGAATTATTTTCCTAATATTGTAAAAATATAGAGGACAAGATTCACATATAAACATTTTCAAATTAAGTATGTTTTATTGCAAAATATGTACTATTTTCTTCGTACGAACGAAAGGATGTAATAACTAATGAAATTATTGCTATGATAAAGCAATCTGTACTTTTATTACCAGTCATTGTAACATAGGGGGTTGTGGTTAAGAGGTTCTCTGTATTTTTTGTGATTCTGTCGGTCAATTCCGGCTTGTGTGACTGATTGCTATTTCGTACACATGAATCATTACACTGGGGCGGATCCAGGTTTGACTTCTGGGGAGGGCACTAGGATTTTCAAAACATCTCCAGCAGTGTTCATTTTATCCAATGAACATTTACCCATTTGGGAGGCCCGTGCCACCCCCTGGATCTGTTATTGTCATTACAATGAACTTATTATATCGCCTTTCTCCTTTAGTTGTGCTTTATATCATGAATTACTTTTCAATATTTGGCAATTTATCATTAAAGGCAATCAAGAACATTGTATTTGTTGGTAAATATTTACATTAATTAATTTGTAAAAATGGGGCAAGCTTGGTGCATACCGTATTAGATAAGTTAGGGGAAAATTTCATATGGAGGGGGTAAATGAGTATGATTGGAGATGGAGTAAAACCATTTTCTGCACCCCTGAAGTTAACACAACTCTGCCTATTTATATGTGTGTGCAAAAGAAGCATAAGAAAGTGATATATTTATGTGCTGTTAGACATAGAGTTCAATCTGAAAGAGAGTTTCTACATGAATTTAGGGGCCGTTCAAATATTACATAAGCACTTTTTTGGTCATTTTTAACCCCTCCTCCCCCCTTGTCAGCAAAGATAAGCAAACCTCACCCCCCCCCACTATAATTACGTATGAAACTGATGGACCCCCCGAAATTTTGACATCACTTTTAAAAGGTACTGGTTTTTTCTCCTTGAAATTTAGGTGACTTATACAAGGAGCTGTCCTTTTTGAGTGTAACCCTAAGGGTTCAAAAATGGGTTGAAATACTATATTTCGACGTTAAATTTTCAAAATGCTTTGCGGATCCCCCCTCAGTAAAGAGTGCCGAAGTCCGATTTCTCCTAATTCAATTTTTCGAAACATATTTTTGGTTGAGTTTTGAAATTATTTATGCAAGAATAAAGAGATTTTCGAAAATGCAATATCTTACGTAAGCATCACTCATATCCCCCTCCCCTTTTGTCAAGAAAAATAAGCAAAGAGCAAACCCCCTCTCCCTTATGTGCTTACGTAATATTTGAACGGCCCCTTAGTATTTTTTACTGCTATTATAGGATGAAATGAAATAAAAAACGAAGAATGCAACCATGTTCATTTTTTATACACAAATAGCGATGCATTTTTATCAATGTTAAAGCTAAATAAACTTGGAATTAAAAAAACTAATAGTATTTATTTTTATCAAACTTGGTTATAGTCTTTTTAAGAGTTGTTCTCAAAGAAATCAGCAAAAACTTACAACCAGGAGGCTAGAATACTTATGTGAAACAAAAGAAGGGGTGGATTCTAGCTGTAAAAGCCGTTGCTAGCTTAGCCGTTTTAGCTGTAAATTTGATGCATTTGTATTTAGGTTCTAAAAATTACTACGTAATATGTAAGCGTGATTCCCTAATATGACGATGACGATGTTGATTCTAAGATTTAAATGGATTTTGTGTTTTTCAATCTAATATTGCATAAACAGCATCGTTTGTTTCTGGTGGTAAATTTTTAAGCAAGTTGGTAATTTTTTTGGCAGGAATATAATCTAAAATATTAACAATAAGGACCTAAATGTTCTATAACAGGCATGGCCAACCCGCGGGCGCATGCGGCCCGTTTGAAATAATTTTGCGGCCCACGAGAATTTTTTTAGTCAAAGGTTAAAGTTTTAGGGTAAGTTAAGGCGCCAAAAATTCGGAAAAAGTGTACCAAAACGCGTTAAATTAGAGTTGAATTTTCAAAAAATTTTCCAGACCCCCATTAGTTCTAGGAACTCTATTGTTCACAACTTTTTTAGGATATTAAGTTCAGCCAGGTACAATCCAACTTAAAAATATATTTTTAATTTATGCATTGAACCTAGAGATGGAAAGGCCCGGGTTTATTCCCGGGAATAAACCCGGTTTTTTGGGATGGAAATTTTGAATATTCCCGTTTCGAGATTTTAGAGTGAAATTTTGGGAATTTTGATTCTTTAGCTTTTTGTAAAAGGTAAGTGATTTCAAGTATTTTTCATACATCATAATACTAAGGTAAATGTGGGTATAGTGGACACTTTAAGGAAAATTTTTGCTTAAATTCTTATTAAATACCAATCTATTTGCTTCGAAACGGTTATCATCCTATTTTTAGGTTAATTGGATCTTCTTCTTTCGATTTTACCATTAAAAACTTTAATTAGATTGGGCAAAGTATTTTTAATTAATTTTTAAAAGTACTCCAAATTGCATCTATAGTGGCCACATAGATGAAGCTGTTGCTTCTATGGTGGACACCTCTTGCATCAATAGTGGACACCTATCATTTTCTGCCTATATGAGGGGTTTATGCATGAAATTGAGGGGTTTTTCTTGGTGTAGTCGTCTAGTTCTAATTAAATCTTCCTTCCCAACGAAATGTATTTTAGATTCAATCAAATTAGCTTTATTTTAAAAAAAATTGATAGTTTTCGGACCTAAGTCTACGCTGTAGCTGATTTGAGAGGGATTTAGCATGTAATTCAATGCTTTAGATTAGAGATGTAAAGGCTGGAAAAAACCGGGTTTATTCCCGGGAATAAACCCGGTTTTTTGGGATGGGAATTTTGAATATTCCCGTTTCGAGATTTTAGAGTGAAATTTTGGGAATTTTGATTCTTTAGCTTTTTGTAAAAGGTAAGTGATTTCAAGTATTTTTCATATGTCATAATACTATAATTCGTATAATTTTAAGGTTAATTTAATTCTAAGACTTGGATTTCGGCTTAAGCTAAAAACAGAAGTAAGCGATATAATATTATAAACCTCCTGAAATTATCTAAATAGTTTAAAGAAAGAACTATCAATTACTAGTGTTTGATCATGTTTAAAATTGTCTTAAACTCCTCAAAAGTCCTAGAAAATGAAAACTGATGGTGAAATATCGTTGTGTTTGTTTACGGTCAAAATTCCCAATATTCCCCTAAAATTCCCGATATATTCCCAAAAATCCCGGGTTTTTTCCCTCCTCCCAAAAAATGTGGGAATTTTACATCTCTATTTGTTTCTCATTTACATTGTTTATTGGCAAACTTTTCTACCAATTTTGTGTTTTTAATATAAAATGTAACTTTCCAGGCCTCTCAATAGATTTTTTAAATGAAAAAGTTAATGAAAAGGCACCAATAATCGCCATAAAGGGCGCAAGTTTAGAACTGCTGATGGTTGGCGAGTTTTGGCTATTTGGCGCCATATTTAGAAGGCACATAATGGACCATATCCGTCTGACGTCACATTTTCCCCGTCATGTGACCTACTGAGCTTGCAATTGGTTACCACAGAGATAGTTTGTAGTGAGATATGATGATAGTCAGATATGATTTGATAGTGAGTTTGTTTTTCCCCCTCACGTGATTAAATGGGCGTGGCACGAATATCGTCCATTCATTTAACATTAGTTGGGGTTACTATATATTGATTTTTATCGCTAAAAACTTGGCGCATCAGCAGTTCTAAACTTGCGCCATATAAAGTACAGGTTTAATGTGCTACAATAATTGGGTGGAGCAAAAAAATTTTCTTCGAAAGCGGTCTGCGGCTATTGCTCAAAGTTTGTGGTTGGTGGTGGTCCTAATAACCTATAAAAAAATTAAATTTGATCGGATAATATCTTCAGGTCGCACTTTTGAGTTGAAATATGAAAATTTTATGAAAAATGTAAAAAAATTGAAAATTTTCCTAATAATTTCTTAACTATTTTATTTATTAATTTTATTTTATCGCCAATAATTACAGGTATTGCTTGTATGTTGCTTAACATTCGCAAATTAGAATCTTTGAATGACGCAAAAATGGTTTAATAATTCTTCAAAATTCGTCAATGGACTGTGTAATGCAGTTATGTTAAAGATATTATATAATTACACTATGATGGTTAGAAACAATGTTTACGGAACAAATCCGGTTGACTCTTTTGTTAAATTACCCCCTTAGACCACCCACCCCCTGCGTGTATGTGTTACCGCTAAAGTTGATAATTAGTTAATCTGAAGAATACCTAGGTAAACTTAAGATTAACTGATTTCTGTCGTTAATGTGCGGATTTTTGAGTTTTTCGCATTTTACCTAGGGAATCTACACTATAACGGCCTCTTGATCGTTAAAGTTCAAAATAGTTTGTTTCGTTCAATAATTTCTGTTAAAATGTTGAGGTGCTTACTGCGCCATGCGCTTACCCCTGCGCAGTTGGGTTTCAATACGTAGTTTGTTGTCATATTTGGTGTTTTGATTTCAAATTTAGAGCGTAGCACTGGTAGTTGTCATGTTGAATGTTAAAACAAAATAATACAAGCAAGTAAGTACTGTAAATTTACATGATTAAGTACAGTATATTACTACTAAAACGGGTATTTTGAAACAATTGTGTTGAAGCTCCGACTTCAGAGTGACAGAGATTTCTTTTAACGAAAGCAAATGTCCCAGCTGTTGAAATATCTTTTCAACAAACGTTAATTCAACAATCGCTGGAACCTGGGCAAGGGTTTAACATATGTAATCGATCGCGAATCCTAGCAATAGTTCCGTGCAGGCTGCCAGCCGATTACACCGCGCTTTCATTAAGATTTGCTAGTTTAAGTGCTCATTGAAATACGCTGTCAAATCGAGATTGAAAACCACAATTGATACAAATCTCAGTTGGTACTTTAATATTCAATTATTATTGTTTTATATTCTAGTTTTAAAATTGCTATTTCATTACTATTTTTGTGGGATTTGCGTGTTTTGTGTAATATGAAAAAAGTACCGATCCCCCTTTTTTGATTCGTCATTGTCACTGTTTACCCCCAAAACGAGTTTGGTTATAGTTAGGGCAGGGGGGTTTGGGGGGGGGGCGGCAGTCCCCCCAACCTCCTTAAACTTTTTATAAAATAAAATAAAATTTTGTACTTTAACGGATCACCCTCGTTAATATGTAAAATAACTGATTACAGGTAGTATGCAGATTAACGAGTGTCTAGTCGGTAGGGTGCAGAATACCTAGGTAATTTCAAGATTACCTAGGTAATCTTAGAAATTGAAAAAAAATTCGCTCTTTAACGGATCACCCTCGTTAATCTGCAAATTACCTAGGTTATCTGTAAATTAACTGATTTCCGGACTTTAACTGTAACATATGCACCACCAACCATTGCTTTTGGGGGGACGTCCCCAAATTTATTTTTATTCCTTTTCGGTAATTTTATGCCTATAAATTTAGTTTTTTAGTATTAAGAAATTACTTAACACTTTAAATATCTCATGAGAGGTCAATAAGGTTTTATGTAGTAAAAAATCAACATTTTTAGCTAGCTAGGTGATATATTTAAAAGGCGATTTTTCCATCTTACTTGTAAAAGATCATTAAAAGTTTTTTATCTGTCCTTTTTCTTATATTTTTCACTAAATACTACTTCGATTGTTCTTTTCCCATTTCTTTTATTTGGGAATGTTAAGAGGTGGATGAGAAATTGTTTACCTTTGAGACCATTTTTTTGAGATACTTGATTTACAAAATTTGTTTTTAATTTTTAGTTTAAATGTCCATCAAAACATTGATTAATGCTAAAAAACAAAATTAATTATATTATTTTCTAAAATATGGGGTAAATGGTATAAAATTTAAGTGAATTTTTATAAAACCCCTATCATCTTGTTCAAAAACTATTACCCCTATATAAATTTCCTTTACACACAAGTATCGTATAACACTGGACTATTGTCTAAGACAGTGGTTCCCAACCTGGGGGCCATCGCCCCCAGGTGGGCGATTTGTGTTATCAAAGGGGCGATAAAAAAGTTGGGGGCGATTGGGGGGCGATGAGTATTCAAAAGGGGAAAATAAAATAGTACTGTACTGACTGACTGTATTCAGACTTAATGTACGAAAGCAAGTTAGAACCCTGTTTCTTAGGGTCAAATTTCCAAAAATTTTCTGGGGGAGGACCCTCAAACCCCCCTTTTGTACTCGGAACTTAATTTTTCAAAACTTTTTTAAATTTAGTTCATCAAAATCCTACCTAAAAATATATGGCCGACATTCGGCTTCAAATTAAAATAAGACATAGAATGAGAATAAAAAGGGGGCGATAGGTGTTAGTCAACCTCTCGAAAGGGGGCGATGGGCCACAAAAGGTTGGGAACCACTGGTCTAAGACATATTTTGAAATGTAATTGTTTTACAGCAAAAAATGTAAGGCGCAAGTTCAGACTTGCGTATGCGCCAAGTTTTTAGCGGTAAAGATGACAAATATGGTAACCCTAACTCATGTTAAAAAAATTATTTGGCTTCTAAATGTGCCGCTAAACAGCCAAAATTCGCCAAGCATACGCAACTCTGAACTTGCCCCAAATGTAAAGGTAAGTGAAAAATTTTAAAATTTCTACAACCATTTAACAAAAAAACATCAATAAAAACAAAAATAATAAACTTGCATAAAAATCTGTAGTCCATCTGGTTAATAACAGTATGATTAATATGCTGTTAAAATTTGGAGTGAATATCTTGGATAGTTTTGGACTGGAGTAATCATGTAAATAGTGGAGGGTTTTATGCAAAATTTAGTTCTGAGAAAATTAGCTACAAAGTTTATTTTTGTATACAATCGCAGACGACTATCTGTTTTAAAAAAAATGCTGTAATTTCTTTTCTAATTCAACTACAAGTAAAATGAAAACAGATTTGGAAAGATAAAAGTCTAAACTACTTGAAAATGTGAGAAACAAATTTTCGAGGAAAAAGTCGAAAATCGTTATTTTAGAGGTAGGCGGATACCTTAAATAAATCACCTAGCTAAAAATGTTGATTTTTTAGTACATAAAACCTTTTTGACCTCTCATGAGAAATTTTAAAGTGTAAAGTAATCTCTAAATAATAAAAAAAACTAAATTTATCGGCATAATATTCCGAAAAGGAATTAAAATAAATTTGGGGACGTCCCCCCAAAAGCAATGGTTGGTGGTGCACACAAGCGGGGGGTGGATGGACACAGGGGGTAATTTAACAAGGCACTGTATATTTGGACGGCTTTTTTTCAACTAAACTCTACTCTAATTTCCACGGCTCGGCGTTCCATTGGTTCCATCACTAAGCGCCGAGACTGCTACGTAATCACGAGACCTACAGCGCATGCGCCTCTGGCCGTTTTGGCCGTCCAAATATACACTTCGATATAAATATTATATTAACAAAAGAGTCAACCGGATTTGTTCCGTAAATGTTTCTAACCATCTGATCCAGATCCACAAGAAGGGGCCACATGCAGCTGCCATCGAATCGAACCGAATATCGAATATTTGCAATGGCATCGTAAATCGAAAAAAGCGATTCAGCAGTGTCACAATCGTTTTTCTCCATGACGTCGGCGCTCACAGGTCGACCAATGGAACTACCAGTATTACTAACGCCATCTGGCGATAAATTGACCCCATTGGACTCGCTTCACCTGACGTAAGGATGACGTGCTAGCTACCATCCAATCAGAATTCACTTCGATTCACGTGACCAATATTCGAGACCCTCCGGAGGTATCGAGCTCGTTTTTGACCACGTGACTCGATACGAGTAGCAGAAGTAACAGGTTGATAACCTGTTATTTCGATATACGATGGCAGCTGCATATGGCCCAAGAATTGGATATCTCGTCAAGCCAATTCTCATCTCAATTTTGATTGGCCAAACGAGTTAATTTAATTACGCACTTTGAGAACTTCAACCAATCACCATACAGATGAGGATTGCGAAGGTGAAGTGGCACTACCAGAGCAAGCAAATACCTCTACCTTTCTCATTTCAACTCAACCCATGCTTGTCAACAATCTGAAGCGGAAGCGGCTGTAATTCATCTTATGTTAGGACCCCAACTCAACAATTTGAAAAATTTTTACCTTTAAAAACCTTTTTAAAATTTAAAACTTAACTTATTGAGCTGGCTAGGTTGAAGTTCGAAGTTCTCGATTTTTCATAGTAAGTTGAAGTTGCTTGTCATTGTTGGTTAGATTAGATAAGCACAAGATATTTACATTGCTCAATAGCTTCAGATTATTGCAATCAACTTGTCTGTAAATTTATATTATGTATTTTGAGCCTTTCTTATCCTCATTCGTAAAATTGTTTATTGTAAAAGCAATAGTTTTTTTGCATCTAGTAATGCCCTTCTTTATTAATATTTTAAAGTTAATTATCATTTTAATTTTAAAGTCAATATCACGTAAATCAGTGTTATCACTCATCTGAATACCAACTATCAGTAACAAAATTGATTTTATTGAAGATCCTTCTTTTAAAAATAGGAATATATACCTATTTACAGTTCAAAATCAATTTATTTATTGATATCAAGTGCTGAATAATTATAAGTCCAAGGAATTAGAAATGTGATTTGAAAAAAGCAACATTTTGATTATTTAATATTATTTTGATGGATGAACTATAATGAAACAAACTTCTACTTATGTTATTGGAAATACATCAATACAGAAAACCCATTTTTATTTTCTTAATTTATTTCTATTTTCTGTGTTCATTTTTATGTTTTTGATGCTTATTTTTATTTTCCTTTTTTCCCAGAATTTTTAACGACCAAGGATGACTGCTTTACTTAGAGGTGATTTTATTTATTTGATATGTTTTTTATAATAATAAATGTAATACTAAACTTTTTATATAGAATACCTAATAGAAAAGACAATGATTTATAGCTAAAGAAAGATCTTTTGATTTAGATATTTAAATTATCATTTTTAAGAAATCTATATTTTCTACTCACTTTTTGTTGTAAGATAACATTGTCATATGAGTGTATGTAGGCTTTTCTATTTTAATTTTTAAACATGTTTTCATGTTATCCTTAACATGTTTATCTCATAGTTGAATAGTATCATTGAGATTATTTTTAGTTTTAAATAGTGTTCAATTACATAGTCTTTTTAGGAAACAAGGTTTGTAATCAAAACTATAATTTCCTTAATTAGGTGTGTTTGTTGTTGGTGCTAAGAGAACTCCCTTTGGTTCATTTGGTGGAACACTTAAAGATATATCTGCTACTCAACTTGGTGTTGTAGCTAGCAAAGCTGCTTTGGAAAGTGCAAAAGTCCGTCCTGATCAAGTGAATTCTGTTACTTTTGGTGCTGTGATTCAGGTGTGTGGAGAGAATAATTATTAGCTTTTAAGTCAAACTAAATGATACTGTAAAACTGGGTGAATCGGATATCCTTTGAACTGTTGCCAAAAATGTTCTAATAAATATTCAGGAATGCTTTAAAAAGAATAAATCAAGTCTCAATTAATACTTTTAGAACCAGTTAAAAAAATTCAATTATCTTGAATGGTTGATTTATACATTTTTTTAAGTGCTGTGATCTGACTCACCCTCAATGTGGGTTAAATCGTATCACTGCCAGTTTTTGTTGAAAAAATGCAATTTTGATGTCTTTAAGGGATACAGGAACCTAAATTTAGGCTTTTAATAGTCTAATAAGAGGTTAAATGGAATACATTTTACTAAAATGAATAAATTTTAAAAAAAATTACATGCATCATAAGAATGATGTTTCTCCAATGCAAGATACGAAATATATAAATTAAGATTAATGAGGGGAATTATACTCCCTCATGGCCCCTATTATATCTAATCATGACTGTAGATGTTTAACCAATGAAAACCAGAAGGACTAAAGGTAGAAAACCAAGCATTTTTATGACTGATCCGATTCACCCCCATTAGTAGTCAGAATGGACTTGTTTACTAAAAAATTCATCAAAAATCGGAATTATACCACTTATTGAAAATTTGATTGCAAACAAATCTTTACAATAATTTGGAGCGTATAGGAGGCACCAAGAATTGAGGTAAATAAGTTATTTTTTTTGTTGAACTTAGCAAAGTTTTGACAGCCAAGTTTTTGTGACGTTTTTTGTATTCACTTTCAATGCCGTGGTAGACCCAAGATATTATTGTAGAATAATTTCTAATAGCTGAAACATCATCTAAACCAGTGGTGCCCAACCTACGGCCCGCGGGCCAAATTTGGCCCGCGAGGCTGATCCATGTGGCCCGCGGATTCGTTAAATCTTAAAAACAAAAACCACTTTCAGAAATCTTCTAAGAAAACCACAACATCATGTGAGACATTATGGCATTTCCATCTAAAATAAAGATAACAAAATATTTGTGCTTTTTAAGTCAAATTGCAATTGTTCCTTCAACAAGCTGAAAAAGGAACGATAGTGCATTTTCCAACATGCACTGTTCTTCAGACAGAACATCGCAGTCCTTTTCAAAAGGAAAAAATGGTTAACCTCCTTAAAATCTTGAAAGAAAATTTTGATGAAAGGTTTTAAAATTTCAATGGATTTAAAGACATTTATTCGAGAATTTACGTTTATTCGAGAATCCTTTTTATGCCGATGTTTCAACAGCACCAATTAATATTCAACTGGTACTAATTCAGTTGCGGAGTCATTCGTGGCTGCAAGACATGTTTAGGGAAAAGTATTTACCCGACTTTTACGGAGGGATCCCCGCTGAAAAGTTCCCTAATCTGCATAAGCAGGGGATGAAAATTATCTCCACTTTTGCGAACACATATGTTTGTGAACAAACATTCTCTGTTCTGAAAGGAACAAAAACTAGTGCTCGATCTCGACTTACAGATAACCATCTTAATTCAGTTTTACCGATAAGTGTTACAAATTTGGAGCCGAATTTACAAGAATAGTATCCTCCAAACAGATGCAAACTTCTCATTGAAAACGGGTTTGTAATTTTTCTTTGTTTAGAAAATTCTAGTTTTATATGTGGCCTGCGAGATAAATCTTCAAAGCATATTGGCCCTTGGGAAAAAAGAGGTTGAGCACCACTGATCTAAACAATATGTAGAATAAGTCAGAATTCATACTGATTCTATGACTCTAACACAAGGGGAGTTATGATAGTTTAAAAAACTCCCATAGAGTAATCTGATTTACCCTGTTTTACGGTAGCTAATAAGTAATGAATGAAATTTTTTGTGTTAAGGACTAGTATCTGGGATCTGTATAGAAGACATAGGTCCATTTACAGACCTTAGATTTTAAGATATTTTTCACACCAAAAATGAATTTTTTTCTGTGATTTCATTTCATAACTTTACCATGTTACCTTAAACCAGGAATCAATTTTCTCAAAACCTAAGATTCGCCTGAAATAAATAAATAATGAGCAATTATAGTTCACAAAAATATGAGTAGTTTTTTTTCTATTTGACAAAAATGGCTACTTCCTTAAAAGTCTAGAGACCTCTGAGTACATTGAAATTATTCTAGGCTAGGGTCATATTGATAGTTTTATATATAAACTTGTTAAGTTTTGTAATATGAGTTGAGTGGAGATATGTTATATCAAATAGCTGGGCTTGATTTCTAGATCAAGCTCAGGGTTATGGAATGGTAACATTGAGTTAGAATTCCAAAAAATCTTAATTCTAGGAGGTGGTATTTCAATTCCTAAAGATAGTTCCAGAAACATTGTTCTAGCTCAAATCAAGCTCTGCCAAACAGTTTTGAATATGGTCATGATACCATTTAAGCTGTTAGAGTCTAATGTTGATACTATTAATTTATAGAAATTGATGTATTAAAATTGATATTTAAACAGATTCTTTATGAATTGATGTAATTAACCATTTTAACTAATACTCAATCATTTGATGTGTTAATATCGTATAATTTCTATCAGGCTAGCTCTAAAGATGGACCCTATCTGGCTCGTCATATAGCACTCCGTAGTGGCATTCCTATTCATGTTCCCTGCCTTACTGTGAATAGATTATGTGGTTCAGGATTCCAATCAATTGTAACTGGCTGCCAAGTAAGTAACCTGGAATCTATGATTCTATACACACAGGCCCGTATTCAGGGTTTTTGCCGCCCTGTGCATATAAATTTATCGCCGCTTTCCTATTTCATTTTTTGTTTCAAGAAAATACCCCCCACTTTGTTTCTTTTAAAAGTAACGGTGGGGGAAATTAGCATTTAACCCTATTTAACATGCATTAGGGTTTAAATTTTCTACAGATTAGAAATTGGGGGTTTGAAACATCAACATCTCTTTAAAAGTAAATTGTAGGATAATTTTTAATCAAGAAAAGAAAATCTTGTTTCTCTATTCTTTGTCCTTGATGCACACGAAACTCAAATGGCAACTGAGTGCTTTTTATTGCCTATGTATTTGTTTGTTTTTCTAGCTTTAAATTGTTGTAATCTGCCACCCCCCAAAAATTTGCCGGCTTGTGCTATATATAGCTAAGTTGCACGTGCCTAAGCCCTGTCTATACAGCATATTGTGATCTCAATATCTAAAAATCGAAGGGACCCAAAAAATATTTCTTAAGTTTTTGAGAAGAGGATAAATTGAAAAACAGAATTTCAAGGGGAAATGTTTTTTTTTAGATATAAAGGTTTTTGAATTATGAAAGTTCAAGATAACAAGGCTGTACTGTATTTTACACTTATAAATATAAAGGAAATATTTCAAAATCAATTTCAGGAAAAATAATAATTTCAATAAATAAATAAAATATTTTACCATTTGAAGGGCCAAAAACTTATAGTCCTAACCTTTGTGAGTATGGGGATATTTTTTATTAGCTAAAATCTTGAAAATTGGATTTTTAATCATTTTTAATTACTTAACGAAATTTGTGTCCATAGGTACAACAACGCTGGGCTCCCAGCAGGTCCCTTTTTTCCCTAAAAGTCCCTTTTTTCAACCCAAGTCCCTAAAAGTACTTTTTCACACTTTTGGTCCCTTTTCCCCCTTTTTTATCAATTTTGGTTTTTACTTTGAAAATTTCGAAAAAAAATTAATATTTTCTGTTTTTAAATTATATTAAAAATTCCGTTTTGTAAAAAGAAATCATCCATCTCCACTAGAGGCGATACATTGCCAAATCTGGTTCAGTTAGATATAGTTAGCCCCCATGGTTAGGCTTACCATACGTCCGGGGTTACCCCGGACAGTCTAGGATTCTTATAGCTGTCCGGGGAAATGTCCTGGGTTGCAAAAATCTCCAGGGTTTTTTCATTTAAGATTTCCCAGACATTTTTTGGAAAAAATCCCAACCAAGAAGTGGCGTAGACAGAGGGGGTGCAACAGGTCTTTTGCACCCCCAAGCCCAAAACTTTTTTCTTTGTGAAATTAAATATTTTAGAATTTCTTTTATTCCCGATTTCTTTTATTCGGATGAGATACACCAAAACAAGTTAAAAACCAGTTTTTAAAGTTCAAATTTTCAAAAAACTTTATGGGGGAGGTCCCCCAGACCCCCTTGGTACTTGTAACTCTTTTATTACACTCTATTTTATATTTAGTTCGTCAAAACGGAAAAATTCTACCATAAAACCTGTATCCGAAATTCGGATGAGGCGTACAAAACGAGATGAAAAAATGGAGATTTTTTACTGAAATTTCCAAAAATTTTATTGGGGGGACCCCCAGACCCCCTTTTAATAGTTGGAGCAGGATAATTCACTACCTTTTCCCTATTAAGATCACAAAAAGTTTTAATTGGATTACGAAAATTCTTACCCCCCCCAGAAAAAAAAAACAAATCGTATGTCCTCCCCAGCTTATGTTTATGATTTTAAGTAAATAAAATTTTCTTTTAGACACATTTCATTTATGAGTGTTAATGAAATACATTGTTCTAGTTTGCTGTTTACAAAGGTTTTCTTTGTTTCATGATTAAAATATATCATTAATTTATTTTAATATTTAGTTACTCATTCAGTGAGAAAAAAAAATTAGTGTAATTCAAAACCTTAATTTTTTTCTTTAATTTCGATATCATCATGCACCCCCAAAAATAATATCTGGCTACGCCACTACTATTTGAGATTAATGTTTTAACAAATAACTGAAATGAGAATAATTCTCTAACTTTCTCTAACTAGATAGTATTTTATTTACTCCATTTTGTAGTAAACTAGTAACAGTAAATAAAAGGAATTTTAACCTGCCTCCAGATTGATTTTAAGTTTGTTGGTTTTGATAACTTTACACTTGGATTTCCACGAATTCTAATTTGTCCTTTTAATAGACTTTAAAAAATTTTGGTCCCTTTTTTCCCTAAAGACAAACCAAAAGTCTGCTGGGAGCCCTGACAACGTGTTCTCCCTATAGACAGACCCAATTGTACCTGGGGACACCCTTAAAAAGGAAAGTTTTAGTTGAAAAAAGCTTAAAATGAATATTTTTATTGGTGTATACCTTTTTATAAACTATTTCAAGCATTTTTAAAATTGGAAATAGATTTTTAAAAGTAATGTAGTTTTAGATCATAAATGATCATTAAAACGAAGTTGATTGATAAAAGTCTTGATTTTTTACCAAAAACAAACAAATCACATGGGATTTTCAGATCGAAATTTGAGGTAATAGTTTCATCAATCAGGCTGATTGATCTGATCACTACACTGATCCAAAAAAAACAATTAGATCAACGCATTTGGAGGTAATAACTTTCGCAAATCTTCTTCGGTGGAAATTTTATGTTTTTTAATCATCATACTTAAATGCGATAGTGTGCTTAAGATTTTATACCATGTTTCACATTCAATGCTAAGTAAAATAAAAAATTTTAAAAAGTAGTTAAAGTAGTTTAGATCACGAAATATTTGATTTTTCATCTAAAATCACTTGAAAATAATCGCCGACAAATATATAACCATTTAGAATTAATTTAAAATGCATTAAAATGGATTCACTTTAATGAAACCTGATTCAAAAACGACGATTAGCAACAGACACCTACAAGCACGTGTCCTTAGGTACAACACTAAGGGAACATACCCATACTACGTGACCCATTTTTTGCTATTTTTGACCCCCCTCCCCCCCCTTGGTGACCATCCGTAGTATATGCCAAGACCCCCCCCTCCCCCTCTAGTTTTCACGTAGTAATTTATAAATACAGTTTGCCATAATTTTTTGCAAACAGAAAGTTTAAAAATATTAATTTTGCTTAATTGGTCTAATTTTAATAATTAATTTGGCTTAATTAGTCTTAATTTGGCAAATTTCAATAATTAATTTGGCTTAATTTTGTCGTATTGACTAGAAGAAATTGACTACGTGACGAATCCCTAAGCCCCCCCCTCCCCCCTGTGACCGAGCGTGGTATTTTGAAGACCCCCCTCCCTCCCCTGAATGGGTCACGTAGTATGGGTACGTTCCCTAATGGTGTCCGAAGGTACAACATCAGGTGTTTTTGCATTCAAAATTCTATAAAAAATAAAAGAATTGAGATCTGACTATTTCTAATATCAAAAGTAAAAAGTCAAAATCTCGGGGATTCGCCCCTATATCTCATTTTATCGTATTATAATTAAGTGGGAAGAAAAATATTAATGTGGTGATGCACTAAAAAAACTTTCAGCACCTAAAAACTGTAAATTTATTGTATTAAATTTAAATATTTTTTTAAAGGGCTGATTTCACGTTAGCAACTAGATAGCATCTGTTTATATTTAAATTCAACCACAAATTCAAATTTCCATTCTTTCCCGAATTTTAAAAATTGGGAGCTGAAGGTACAACCGTCCTTAGGTACAGCACTCTCCCCTATATATATAGTTTTGTATTTCATATATAATTTTTACATTTTATTGTAGGAAATATGTTTAAGGGAAGCAGAATTAGTTTTGGCTGGTGGTGCTGAAAATATGAGCCAATCTCCATATGCTGTTAGAGACATCAGATTTGGTACCAAGTTTGGAGTTGATATGAAGGTATTACAATGTGTTGAGACATTTTAAGTATTTTATTAACAGCTCACTTCTCCAATTAAAAGCATTTTTATTTCTTTTTAACTAAGTTTCTAGTAAATAAATAAAGTGAAATATTGCAGTTAGAAGATATGCTGTGGAGTTCTGTGTATGATACCTATGCAGATATGCCTATGGCCATTACTGCAGAAAACTTGGCTGAAAAATATGGAATATCCAGACAGCAGTGTGATGAATTTGCCTACTCTTCACAAATGAAATGGAAGGCTGGTAAACAATGTTTTATTTGTGGTAGACTTTAAAAAGTAATTTTAAGATTAAAATTTATTTTGGATTCCAGTACTGGCAGTGGTGAGATTGTGGGGACACCATTCCCCAAAATATTTGGGCTATGTCCTGAAATATTTTGTCTGTCCCCCTTAAAAATTTGCTGTCTAAAAACATGACAAAAAAGTTTTAAGAGTCCCTCTCTCAAAATATTTTTTCCTAACTACAGTACTGAGGATAATTGTAATTTTGCATGAGTCATTTGTTTAAATAATTCTGTATAAATTAAAGATTACTTTTTAGGAATCATAATAATTTTAATCTAATTTACTCTGCTTGAAAGTATAAAAAACCCTTTAACTTATATTAGCTTGTCTGATATATATTTTTATTAATATGGATTACTTATATTCTTCTAGCTCAAGATAAAGGCAGGTTTGCTGAAGAAATGGCTCCAACTCAAGCTAAAAAGAAGGGTAAACCAGTTACTCTTGAAGTTGATGAACATCCTAGACCAAACAGTACCATGGAAGCTTTAGCAAATTTGAAGCCTGTGTTTAAGCAAGGAGGAACAGTAACTGCTGGAAATGCATCTGTAAGTGTTTACTTTTATGACCTAAAACTTGGCGTGTGTTTTATAAAAATTTAACTTTTTAAAATTTTCAATTTTAGGGAATTTGTGATGGAGCTGCAGCTGTTGTTTTAGCTAGTGAAGAGTTTGTAAAATCTAACAAGCTAGCTCCTTTAGCAAGAATTGTTGGTTACAGCTATGTAGGTGAGTCTTTTGAACCACATTTGTTTTAATTGTAATATGAAGTACGGCAGCTTTTACCACAGAGAAAAATCCTAACAGAGGGTCCAAAACCATTTATTCAAAAGTTGGATGGATATGAGGGCGCCACGAGGAACTATAAAGCAGTGTTTCCCAACCTTTTTCGGTCCATTCCCCACCAAAGCCTTTCTAAATTTTCCATGCCCCCCCGGTCTCAGTGGCATACGTATATATTTTGAGAGGGGGCCAAAATTATTTCTTAGCCCCTCCCTCTTATGTATATTTAATAAGTCTAGTTAAGCTTTTCAGTACATTTTTAAGGAGAATTCCCATACTAAGTAACTAAATCAAGTTATGAGTAATTAAGTTATAAGTACCAAGGAGGGTGGTCTGGGGGTCCTCCCCCGGCAAATTTTCGGAAATTTGACTCTAGGAAGCAGGTTTTTAACTAGTTTGGTACCCCTAGGTGGGAAATTTTGGATATAAATTTTTAGGGAAGATTTGCATTTTGAAGAACCTAATGTAAAAAAGTTTCAAATATAAGCGTTCTAAAAACAAAGAGATCTTGGATCGTCCCCAGAAAAGGTTTGGAAATTAGACTTAAAAACAGGGTTTCAACTTGGGTTTGATTCATTCTGGTTAAGATTTCAGACATACATTTTCAGATAGGATAATAGGATCAGATTTGATTTTGATAAACTTCTTTTTAAAAAGTTTTTTTAATTTTCCCCCAGGATTGCCCTCCACCTGGGGGGCAATTGGGTTGAAAATTTTCAAATTGCCCCCCTAGAAAATGATATTGCCCCCGGGTGGGGCGTGCGCCCCATGTTGGGAAACACTGCTATAAAGGATTGACAGAAAGATCGGCAATACAATTTGGTGACCAAACCTGTGATTGGCTGTCACTCAATCTTCTATTTTCAAAGGAGAAGGAAAACGTTTTTCTCAACCAATCAGGCTTTTCCCCCAACCTCTCTTGACGTAGATGCGATTGCAGCGCCAAAATAGCCCCATATCCATCCAACTTTTCGATTTCCATTAGCGCATATGGCCACGGACTCTCTGTTCTAGTACTCTGGCTTTTACAACCGAAGATAATATAAACTGTCCAGGTTGATCGCACAATAAACAGGTTGATTGACATAAACAATCTATACAGTGGTTGCAGGTGTCATATATTTTGGAGAAAATGTTAAAATATGTCTTATATTTTTTTAAAGTTCATTTCGTCCTATATTTTTTATCATTTTAAAAAATTTTTTACAAATAAATAATCTTTTTAAATGATTTCTTTTGGTTTCAAATGTGATGGGCAGCATTTTCAGATTAGAACTTGTTTAAATGCCGCCGTTTAGCAACTTCCTCAGTTCGTCACGGCCAAAAAAGCTTTGCCTTTTTTTCTCAAGAAAAGCGTATTCATTATAGTGATTGATAGTTTCTACCCAAGGGTTGCAGGTTGACGTTATTTTCAAGCCTTGTGTAGCCACATCCTAATTGTAATGGGATTATCTCTATCATTTTTGAGATTTTACATGATTTGTCCTATATTTTTACAAACCCTTGCTGCGACCACTGTCTTACATAATAGATAAATAAAATGCAGGATACAAAATAAGTTGAGCTCTTCACAAGTTTTGTTTAAGTGTCATTGCAGATCTTGATCAATGAATGAATGTTGCATATGCATTTCTTGTGCTTCCTGAAAGAATGTAGCTTATATGTCTACTTGTTACTCTGTAATCCTTCTTGTTTTCTGTTAGCATTTGTTCCATAACCTTTAAATGTATTACATGATTTATTGACCTGTTTAATTTATAGTTGGTATTAAAATAAAATATATTCATTTATTGTTAACTGGTATATCTCTTTATATCAGCTCTCAGGCTGAATTGGAAAAAAGATTAAATACTGGTGAGGAAAACGCCACAAACTGTGCAATACTGCAATATTTAAACAAACAACAAAAATAATTGCACATATTTAAAACAAATTTATTAAAAGCCATACGGCGTTTCGGGGATTCTTTGGATCCCCTTCGTCAGTGGTGGTTGACATAACAAGAAAAATCAGCTTATATAACCCGCAACAAAACAAGCGTTGCCAAAATGCAAAGGAGAAAAATATGCACAAAAGGTCAAATGACAAAAATACAAGAAAATCACCAAAATGCAACATCAAAAACAATTATTCGCTCCAAATCGGGGAAAGAAAAGGTGTACTGGTTAGGTCATTAACTAAGACAGATGCAAATTTATTGATTAAATAACTCTCGAAAAAATCATGGTCAAGGGTTGAATTACAAGTTTTTATGATACTAGCGGAAGAAAAATCAAAACAATGGTCATTATCCCAAACATGTTTGGCTATAGACGGTTTATAAAATTCTTGTTTTTTAATGTAATTTGAATGTTCTTTTAGTCTAAATTTCAGTGCACGTCTTGTTTGTCCAATATAGGACAAACCACAACTGCAAAAAATCCTGTAAATACCCCATTTATTACCCGTATCAATAGGGTCCTTAAGATTTGAGAAAGAAATTTTATTAATTGGGGATAAAACTACAGAAAAACCAAATTTTTTCAGAATATACGAAATTTTAATAGTAATTTTAGGAAAAAAGGGTAAAACTATTAAGTTAGATAATTCCTTTCCTGAATCCCCGAAACGCCGTATGGCTTTTAATAAATTTGTTTTAAATTTGTGCAATTATTTTCGTTGTTTGTTTAAATATTAAATACTGGTGTTTGATTTTTTAATTTATTTCTATTGTTATTATAAGACATACTATTGCTATATGATTGTAATGGTTTAAAAGCTTAGTAAATTTACATTAAATATAGGTGTGGATCCTACAATAATGGGAATTGGACCAGCTGATGCTATTAGAAAGCTCTGTGAAAATACAGGTGTTAATCTCAAGGATGTTGATTTAGTTGATGTAAGCATTATTTTAATAATAATAATAATAATAATAATAATAATAATAATAACAACCACCATACAAAATGAAAAATAATAAAAAAATTTTGTTCCTTAAGTAGCCTTGGCATTAAATTTTATTTAATTTTTGGAAACCAATATTTCATTATATATTTATTTGAAACAATATCTTTCCTACATTCTCATTTCAAATAAATTTAATAATACTTACAGATAAATGAAGCTTTTGCTGCTCAGTTCTTGGCTGTTCAAAAGGAATTAAATTTAGATCCAAGCAAAGCAAATGTCAATGGAGGTGCTATTGCCTTAGGACATCCAGTTGGTGCATCTGGATCTAGAATCATTGCTAATCTAGCTTATGAAATGAGGTAAGTAAGATTTTCAATGAAAATACACCTTTGTTTTCTAAATTTGTGATATCCTTTAGCTCTACAGTCAATTCCCTTGCCAAGATTATCTCAGTCAGTCTCACTCTAGTACTTGATGGTATTGTCCTCCATTTATTGACACCAATATTCTTTATCCTCTTTTCCTTAATTTCTACCACTTTGCATTGCTTGCCTTTTCTATTTTTCTCTGGATATAGGAAATTTATTTTATTTTGCAGGATGTTTCAATTAAAGGTGTTAATTTATATTTTTTTTATTTAATTATGTCTTTTCTTCTGTAATTTTCTGACAGCATAGGAGGTTTATCTGAATAAATTTCTAAGTTACATTCATACATTTAGACTCCAAGTAATTGAGCCTCATTATTAATTAACTTAAAATAGCAAGTATTTATGAGAAAAAAATAGCGATACAATGCTATTGTGAACCAAAAGTTTAAGTTTATATGTTTGTTACAGGGCCAGAAAGGTTAAATATGCTATTGGATCAGCATGTATTGGAGGTGGCCAAGGAATAGCGGTTATGTTGGAAAATATCAACTAACTTTTCATTGTATTTTTACATAAAAATATCTAAAAGTATTTTCATATCTTGACTGTATACATACTGCAATATTTTGATTTTCAAAATATATTTCCTCATTAAGATTGTGAAGTTGTGCCATCCATATATTTTTACAAAACTTATTAAGATTTGTTAACAATTAGATTTTGTATTTTCATAATAAAGCAATTAAAAAATTCCAATAAGCTATAAATAACTGAAATTTAGTGAATCTTCTGTGACTGTTCCACTGACAACAAACAAATGGTATGCACTATGTATTAGCCTGTTGAATCCAGAAACGTAATTGAAGCCCATGAACCCTTTACTAGTCGAGCTGATGAATTTAAGTGTCTCAAGCAAAATGATGTTTGATGGTTTTGGTTATTATTTATTGTTTTTGATACGAAATTACCATACTCCTTTATTAAATAATACTGCCGTCCTAAGCGAAATGCACGTAAACGAGTTTTCTTAAAACTTCATTTTCTTTCTCCCATGGCGCGTTTTTAAATTGGCGAGAATGTGTCTCGCTACTTCCAAGCCACTAGAATGGTTGGCAAGATCATGAAGAAAACTCCTTAAATATCAGAATTGAAAGCAAACTGATATTTTTGTAAGATTGAAATTAACATCAATTTAAATTGAAAATAATATTTTAACTAAAACGGAATATTTTTGAATATATTGTTTTAAGAGCATATAATATATCAATGTTATTATTACATCTGGGATATGTGACTCGCTCGAGTTCGCAGCTGAAATGCTAATAATTTGTAATTGAACCCTGCTTGCGATAAATATATACGCATTCCGGACCCTAACGCAACCCAACGCTGCAACTGATAACAGGTTTATTTGGGCTTAGCTAATATTTGATCTTGAAAGGAGGGTCTACCACATAGAATTAAAAATCCGCCAAATACTCTTGGCGAGATTTTTCTCAAAGTAAATCTGAGAAATTGCGTTTGTGTACACAATCGCTTAGGACGGCAGAATAGCCTTAGTATAGTATTTGCAAGACAAGCACAAGCAACTTTTACCTAGAGATCAAGAAGCTAAATTAAGGACCTTTGAAGAAACCTACAAAATTATATCTAACAAAATAGGGCCAGGTCAAGTGGAGTAAGTTTGTACAAATGTTATTTTTATAAAGGGTCTTATAAATTTATATAAATAAATATTATGATGCATTTTTTATGCACATTTAATTCCTGAATCTAATCAAGGAAAGCTGTTATAGATTTAATATGTGACACGTTTTTTTACCAGTTTACTAATTGTACTTTTTGTGAGTAGTAAAAAAGCTAGTTTTTGTTAAGATGCTTTAAAAACTAACTAGGAAATTTTACCATATTCATTAATAATAAAACTTCATAATATTTTTTAGAAATATTATTTATATTCAGCAATAGTAAAAACAAAGGGATTTAAGGACTATTTCAGTGAAAGATTACTTTTTGGGACTAAGCTAAATCTACAAGGATTACTACATTGGCATTCCAAAGAATGTAATGTACAATACTGGCAAAAAAAATCGACTCAGACCCTATATCTCCGGAACGGCTTGTGATATAAAGACAAATAAGGTATCATTTTTCATAATTTGAAGTATTCTATATACAGAAAAATTTTCAAGTTCTTAGGGGGTCGTCTTCATATTAAACGAATCACCAACTTTCGTTTTTCCTATGGAAACCATCAAAGATTATTCCAGATTCTGAAAGAGCACCCTCTAAAACCGCCCAAAACCAGTTTTCATGCCATTTGGTCCCCAAATGAAGCCAGGAGTGGGGGTTGAAGTTCGTCGAATTTACGTTGAAATATCGTTTTTTACGTTGAATTCTCGATTTTGATCCTTTCAACCATCAACCCCGCAGGATCAAAATCGAGAATTCAACGTAAAAAACGAGATTTCAACGTAAATTCGACGAACTTCAACCCCCACTCCTGGCTTCATTTGGGGACCAAATGGAGTGAAAACTGGTTTTGGGGGGTTTTAGAGGGTGCTCTTTCAGAATCTGGAATAATCTTTGATGGTTTCCATAGGAAAAACGAAAGTTGGTGCTTCGTTTAATATGAAGACGACCCCCTAAGAACTTGAAAAATTTTCTGTATATAGAATACTTCAAATCATGAAAAATGATACCTTATTTGTCTTTATATCACAAGCCGTTCCGGAGATATAGGGTCTGAGTCGATTTTTTTTGCCAGTATTGTACAGTTGAGATTTCTGGCAAACCACTTGGATTAGGAAGACAAATAAGGTGTCATTTTTCACTATTCAAAGTATTCTTTAATCAAAAATTTTTCCGAAACAATAACTTTTTCCTATGAAGACCACCAAATATTATGAGATATTTTGAAAGATCCCCCCTAAAACCAAGTTTTCATTTTCCTGTGTTCACAATATTAGTAGTGTTGAAGCATGAATTTCAAACAGGGAAGGCGCAGGAAACTGATCACGATATACCAAATTTGATTAGATCTCAAGGTTAATTTTTTCTGTCATTTTTCCGAATTTTGTTATTATCCACGATATTAGAAGTTGTAGGGTATGATTTTCGTTAAATCTCAAAGTTCTTGAAATGTTTAAAATTTGGAACATGTTTTTATCAATCTCCCATTATCTTTGATTTTTATGTTTTACTGCTAATTTTAATCACTTTTATTTGAAAGATAATGCATCAATCATTAAGTAATAATAACTCAATACCCCCTATCAATAATATCTTTCTCAAAAATTTATTTTACCCTTTTAAAGTGATCTATCAAATGAAAAATTAACTTTCTTTTTTTAAATATTTTATACATCTTTTGGTATAAATATTTAAGTTTCCTCTATGAATAATTTATAAGTATCCGATCACAAAAGATTGTCAAAAACGAAGACAGAAAACTCTTCTTTTTTTTCGAATATTTTGACATTCCAAATTATCGATTTTACGGATTAGCATTTGTTAAAAAAAACTACGATCACGCCTAATAACAGATAAACCGCCAAATGCATTCTGATTTGAACGTTGAACTCAAACAGGAAGATTCTATTCTCACCAAAAAGACAACTTCCCAAATTTTAAACGCATTTTGGGGGATCGTTTGTGAACACAGGAAAATGAAAACTTGGTTTTAGGAGGTGATCTTTCAAGATATCTCATAATATTTTATGGTCTCCTTAGGAAAAAAGTTAGTGTTTTTGACGACCCCCCCTTAAGGACTCGAAAATTTTTCGATTAATGAATATACTTTGAATAGTGAAAAATTATACCTTATTTTTGTCCCACTCCCAAAAGTGGTTCGCCAGAAATCTCAACTGAGTCGTTTTTTCCCCCAACTGTACATTGTACAATGTTTCGAAAAATCATAAAACCTCCGAACACATAAGGGTGGCTAAAAGAGTTCGAACCCTATTCTAAGATTTGGAATGAAAAAACTGAAGGTTTTAAATACTTGGAAGTTGTTTTGATACAACATGAAGAGTTTAAAGAAATATTTATCATTATGTTTGTTCTCTTAGTGCAGTTTTTATTCAATTTTCCCATAAAAAATAGCTGCCGAATCGAACCAATTTGTTATTTTAGCCTGATGCTGCACATTTTTTTTATTTCTCTTTGCTTATGAAGGCATGAAGCCCTGTTTCACAAGTTTTATACTTAGATAAAAAAATGCCCATTTTAGTCTTAGTAATCCGAAAGACTGCTAGTAGATGGCGCGCCAGCAGCAACAGGGAATAATTAGTAATCGAGTT
The DNA here is from genome assembly GCA_024610705.1 of Tetragnatha versicolor. Lineage (NCBI taxonomy): Eukaryota > Metazoa > Arthropoda > Arachnida > Araneae > Tetragnathidae > Tetragnatha > Tetragnatha versicolor. The sequence goes on along the minus strand of JANDEH010000010.1, from coordinate 50,461,070 downwards.
ACTTGTTTAATGAAGTCCAAAAAAATTCACCCTCTCTACAGGGTGTCCCATAAATAATGGGCCACACTTCTAGAGGGGATAGTAGACACCTAGACGAGTCAGAATCACATAGGAATCGGGGGTCCCAGACCAAATCCCAAGGAGTTAAAAATGGAGCGACACCCTAAAACAATTATTGAAAAATTCAATTTGTAGAAGAACTACTATTGGTAAAAATTTAATCGTGGTCTCAAATTTTGTGGTTTAATATGATTTTTAAAATTATGCTGAAAGTTTTCACTTTAAAATTTTTTTCTACGAAAAAAAGTCAAAAAACCACAAAAAAATGTGAAAAATATGCCAAAACTTTATTTTGTATTTGGAAATCCTTTCTTTTGATTTGATTATCTGAAAGATCATATTTTAAAACCCTTAAGTCCAAAGTTTCACGTAAATACCATCAATATTAAACGCTTGAGATCCTGTTAACCCTACAATGCATGATTTTTTAAATTCACTTGAAAATCATTTATGTGACTTCTATTATGGTGTACAGTCGGAGTCAAAAAAAACGTTCCAATAGTTAAGTAACGGGATTGCAGAATTTGAAATTTCAATAATTCGCTGAACATAGGAAAAAATTGGCGAGAACAATTCTAATAGTATCTAATTTAAGGAAACATATTTGGCTGGTTATCCATGATTTGGCGCAGTTTTTTTTCAAATAAAATTACTTCAAAATAGTAGTATGGTGGTTAGAGTAACGTCTTCGTAATCGGAAGATCGCGGGTTCAATCCTCAATGCAGATCATTCATAATGTCATTACGATTGATTTTTTAAATTCATTTACGGATGATCCAATCTTTGTGGAGGAGTATTATTACCTGATTTTTTTATTCAAAGCACTCAATCGTATTTCTTAGCAGCCGTTAACGTTTCTCCTAAATCTTAAAACAATTATTTATAAAATTTTCTTAGAACTCTGGATCTTCCACTATGATCATAAAAAATCAACTCCAATAAGTAAGTAATTTTTTGAAGGTATTTTTAACTTCACACTAGAAAAAATATTTTTTTAAAGAAATTTTTGAATCAGAGAAATTTCTTAAGAATTTTTTACCAAACTTATTCAGGCGAATACAAGTTTAAACATAATTCTTAGTAGTATTTCAGAAAATAATTCTATTTTAACTATTTTTAAAGTTCTTTAAAATGAATAATAATTATAAATTCTTTTAAATCGTGGGGTAATGGAATTTTAGATAGACTGATTAATGTGAGCTCTACGGACATGGTAAAAGTTAGTGGTAAAAGTTTTGTTACGAAATTAAAAAATTATTTGCTTTGGACACTATTGAAATTGTACTAAGCATTCTCGGGGGTGAGGAAAAAGCTATATTTCTAATATACAGATATTTGGGTAAGTTGCATAAGCGTACCCAGGATTTCGCTCAGGGCGAAGCAAGCTGAGTCGATCTGTCTTGTGCTTGTGGAGAACCATTTTAAAGCCCAGGAAGAAGGGCCAGAGTTTTGCTTCGAGATGGGTTTGGACCTTTCGTGAAAATAATGCAAACGTTTTGAGGATAATATACTTGGCCCCAAACAAAGGGGGTCTGGGGTCCTTCTACGAATTTTTTTTTTGCAATTTAACCCTAAAGGGTAGTTTTGTGATTCTTGGACATTGGGGACTATTTAGGTGACACTCGAGATCGATCACTTGTATAATCTTCAGAATTTTAAAGGGGAAAATGCCTATAAATAGACATAAGAATTCTACAGAGGGCTCAACTCCATAACTACCTCTTAAATACTGCCCTGGGGGATCTCTTATCTCTTATTTTTAATTTTGAATCCTCTTTGACTTGGGTGAACACAAGTGATCCAAGTTTTCGAAATTTAACTTTTTGAAAATAAATTACTTAAGACTAAAGTTCAAGTAATTTACTCTCATGATTTTAGGGGGTAGCTACCTCTCCCTGCATCCCCTGGCTACGCCCTTGATGAGTTGAGGGAAAGTTCCCTAGACTTGTGAGAACTATAAAGGAGGACACCAATTTCCCCATTCTATAAGGTCTCTCAATTCATTCTCTCTTACCTCCCCTCCTCCCGAATTCCAGTTAAAATGTTCGGCCTCTAAAATTCCTAAAAAGCATTACACAAACACATGCGAGTTCAATCCAATGTAGCTAAAGCTTCATTGTTCACAGCAGTGATTAGCCATCCCTCACTCGTGATACGTGATCATTAGGGTGTCTCAAAAAAAACTTTTTTTCGAAAAACCTCGCTCCCCAGGGTTTTTCCCATTCCTTTTGGTCCCAAAAGATAGTGTGTAAAGTTTCAGCCCCCAAAGTTAACTCTAGGGTTTGCCTGTAGAGCCCCAAAGTTTGAAAAAAGTGGAAAAAATGACCAATTTTCAGAATTTTTAAAAATTATATTTTAAGATTGATACTGCGATAAAACTGGTTCAAACGTGTCATTTAGGACTTATTTAGATGGAATATATTTATTTATGTGTATTAACTGCACCCTATAGCCCTTATAATTTAAGATTAAAACGTACTACTTAAGGACGTTGCACTCGCCAAAGCTTATAATGCACTACAGGTGGACGAAATGAATTAAATTTGAATTCCTTCGAAGGAACTCCCTCAAATGATGCCATTTGGTGCTAAATTGATATTATAAATTATAAAAACCCTTGAAATAACAATAATGAGGTCTTCCACTGAGCTTTTAATGTAAAAAGTGATTCTCTTCAAAATTTCTCTTTTCCAGCTGATCAAACCCAAAATTTATATTAAAAATGATGGTTGTTGTACTTTTTTAGATACCAAACATTGAAATCTTTATAGGGGTTTCATTTTTAAGAAGTAGAATTAAATTTAAACCCCCCAGATCGGAAATGACATTGAACATTCCTATACCAGATGTGAAAATTGATTTTCTTTTTTCAAAATTAGGAAAATAGTTTAATGCTTGTGAATCTGGGTTGAAATGTTAAAGAAAGCAGTTTTTAATTAAAATTTTCCCCTAATACGTTAAAAGGAAGTAATTTTCCAAACTTAAAAAAAGAAAATCGATTTTAACATCTGGTATAGGAAATATCCATGTCATTTCTGATCTGTGCTGTTTAAAATTTAATTCTACTTATTAAAAATGAAACCCCCATAAAGTTTTAAATGATTGGTATCTAAAAAAGTACAACAACCATCATTTTTAATATAAATTTTGGGTTTGATAAGCTGGAAAAGAGAAATTTTGAAGAATATCACTTTTTACATTAAAAGCTCAGTGGAAGACCTCATTATTGTTATTTCAAGGGTTTTTATAATTTATAATATCAATTTAGCATCAAATGGCATCATTTGAGGGAGTTCCTTCGAAGAAATTCAAATTTAATTCATTTCGTCCACCGGTAGTGCATTATAAGCTTTGGCGAGTTCAACGTCCTTAAGTAGTACGTTTTAATCTTAAATTATAAGGGCTATAGGGTGCAGTTAATACACATAAATAAATATATTCCATCTAAATAAGTCCTAAATGACACGTTTGAACCAGTTTTATCGCAGTATCAATCTTAAAATATAATTTTTAAAAATTCTGAAAATTGGTCATTTTTTCCACTTTTTTCAAACTTTGGGGCTCTACAGGCAAACCCTAGAGTTAACTTAGGGGGCTGAAACTTTACACACTATCTTTTGGGACCAAAAGGAATGGGAAAAACCCTGGGGAGCGAGGTTTTTCGAAAAAAAGTTTTTTTTGAGACACCCTAGTGATCATGAATGAACAGCTAAGGCTTGATCAAGCCATTGACAGGGTAGGTTCATTGATTTACCTATTAAAGAAAGTTTTATTTAAAGATTGGTGAGATATTTAATAAAGAGAGAAATATTTAATAATATTTTTAGTAACTAGGTCACCACTAAATTATTAAATATTATTTTAATGATTCCAGTCTATCTCACAGCAGACATCCTCGTCCTATACTCTGGGACAGCGGTTCCCAAAGTGGTCCATATGGACCCCCAGTGGTCCACAGCGACTTCCAAGGGGTCCACGGGCATGAAAATGTAAATTGGGGGTCCACAGCGACTTCTAGGGGGTCCACAGCAACTTTCAGATGTCCTGAAATCTAACCTAATGAAACCTAAGGTTAAAAACCTAACATCAAAGCACCAGGCTAATCCCTCCCGTTAAATTAATGTTGGAATAATATTCTAGTTTTCCCTTACTGTTGTTTACAATACCTTGATATAATTCCAATTCCCTAATTATTCAATGATTTAAAATTGATCGTGGATTTATTACCTGTTTCTAGCCTGCTTCTTTCTGTTTCATAACATTTTATATAAGGAGGGTTTTTATGAACAAAGGGGGGTGCTAAGGCAATACATTTTTACATTTTAAAAACCATTGACTAATATTTTTTATAATTTATGATTAATCGATCGCCAGCGGAAAGTTCTTTGATAGATTGTCAAAAATTAAATTTTATATTAATAAAAAATTAAAACTATGATTTGACTTCTGTTACATTTGACCTTAGCCATTGAGGGTCATTTTATCTTGTGCAACGTGTTATACGTCAATAATAATGGAGTGTTTTCGAGATTTCAACCCAGCTTATCCTAAAGTACCTAATTTTTAAAATTTAAATATCAATTTGTTTATGTTTTAATGTCGATAATTTCTTTTTATAATTGAATATTTTCATCATGGTTCTCATTTGGTGAAACTTAGATATGATTATTTTTTCTGCTATGGAAAACTTGTGAAGTTATTTTCAAAATTCATAAATGCTGTTCAACATCATATGTAAATGCACATATTTTTTAATGTATATATAAAAACTACACATATTTTTTCTTCAATTTCATAAATTAAAACTAAATTTCTGTAATGTATAATTTGATTTCTTTTTATAGTTGAACTTAATTATTGTTTGGTAACATGCCATGTATATCAATTGAAGTTATTTCTGAACTTTTATGATTTGTGAATGAAAAACTCACAAGCCAAAACTCATAAACCATTAACTTGGACAAGCTTGCGACCAAATTTTATTGTTAAAATTAAAAGTTTATACCTATTTGTTTTTATTTCAAATTTTTTAAATGTTTGATGTTATAATTTCCTAAAGATATTGTGTAACCATATGAATGAAAAAAAAAGATTTTTTAATAAGTATGTAAAAGTGTGAAATCAAATGCTTATCAATGCACGAAAAAACATTTAAAAAAAATTACAAATGTTACGTGGTTTAAAAAATAAGTCATAAACATAAGATTTTTTGCTACTTTTTGAACGGTCTCTAAGACAGGGGGTCCACGGGGTACGAAAAATGTCGTCAGGGGGTCCACGGACCAAAAAAGTTTGGGAACCCCTGCTCTGGGATGAAGAGGTATTCAGACATTTCCATGTTGCTTCCTAACTCCTCAATGTTGTAAGCATGGGTGGAGCAGGCGCGGATCCAGCACAGCTCCAAGGGGGGACACTTTTCTATACAAGATTCCTTGTGGTACCAATAGGGGTATGGGGTCCTCCCCCAGAAAAATATCTGGTGGGCACTTCTCAACACTATTACCTTTACTTTTTTACCCAAATGTGAAGATATTGGGGATTTCTTAATAATAATCATAAAAGATTCCCTTTTGGTACTAAAAGGGTATGGGGGGTCCTGCCCCAGAAAAACATTTTGAAATTAGACCTGTAAAAAGTATGGTTTTTACTCATTTTAAGAACCTTTTTGGGTTCCCAAGGGGGGCACTTTCCAGACTGCCACCCCCTGATTCCGAGCCTGGGGTGGAGTCACTGGAGGGAAATAAGCTCCCCCCAGAAAATTTCCGTTTCCGAAGGTTTCCAGTGTGCCCCCAGATTTCATCCTTTGTACTGTATCCCTTCATGGTTGTATACCCAAAACTAGATAGTATAACTGTCTCCTTCACGACAAATTGTTTTTCGATTGAAGGAAATAAGGGGAGTGATGATATTCTAATGGGGAATTCAATGTATTCCGAAGCTGAATTAAAATATATTTGCTTTATTTTATTTTTTTTTAAGGCGTTCATCAGAATCGTTATCTCCGCAATTGTATGTGTATACAATTGCGGGGTAGCAGTGGGGATCATGAGTAAGAAGAAGTGGTTTAACGATACTTTCTAACTGTAAAAAAATATTCTCCTACAGGCATGTTGAATTTTCTGGAGAATTTTTCAAAATTTATTTATAACAACGAAAAAATAAAAATTTGGTATAGAATTAGATGAAAAATAAAGAATATTTATAAAAACTTTTACTGAATGAATCCCAACATCACACTCTAAAAAACAACAAAGCTAAAATAAGAATGGATTTTGCAAATACATTTTTACTAAGTTTGGAAAAAAACTACAGGAATAAATGATTCCCTAATGTCCAAAATAGATAACATTTGTGGGAGGATTGTAAAAAAAGGTTATCCCAATAGAAAATAAGATAAAAAAGCTTTTAAATACCCAATTAAAACTAAATATATAATTTATAATCACTTATTTTAATAACTTCTAACTCTTAAAAATGATAAAATTAGCACAAAAGTCGCAGGTAACGTTTGAATTCGACTTAAGCTATACAACACCAGCGCTCTAACCGTTACGCTACAGGGATTCACATTGAGAGACGTAAATATTAACAAATAAATAAAGGTTTGGCTTAGTTTTGTTGGTTACTGTAATTTTAACAAGTGGCAAACCTTTGGCGATCGGTATTGGCGAAATATTTTCAAACCTATTTTCCTATATCATGCACACGGGGTTAATGTCTAGATTCCTCTTAACAGTCCTTGTAACGTTTTTTTTGACTCCGACTGTACATTAGTAAAAAAATACTAAAAAAATTTAATTTAATTTTTTTCTACTTTTTATTGGCAAAAAACTTTGTCCTTGTGAAATTTATTTGTGTCTCTTGTGAAATTAATTGTGAAGTGAAATAAAACCAAATGCTCTAAAAATATAAAAAAACAACTTATCTTTTCAAAACATTTTTTTTTCAAGCTGAAAAAAATTTTTATTTTAATTTATTTCGTCCTTTTATTTTGGCGTTTTCTGTGTCTTGACTTTCGTTTCACTAGCTACTAACAAATGTCTCAAAATAATACCCCTGCTGTGATCTACTGGCGATCTAAAGTGCTAATACAATGAAATGTTATATCTATTGTACTTATTGCATGGTGTTGCCGTTTGGAAATGAAAGTTAGAGTAGGAAATGGGGAAAAATGTCGTGTTGCCAAATGGCATCAGTATGCACTGTAGGGTTAAAGTTTGTATTTTGAGTGCGAAAACAGCTCCAGAAAACGAACGTTCAGGGAGGAAACTCCCTGGGATTTGGTCTGGGACCCCCGATTCCTATGTGATTCTGACTCGTCTAGGTGTCTACTATCCCCTCTAGAAGTGTGGCCCACTATTTATGGGACACCGTGTATAATTGGATTTTCCCATTCGCGTATAACTTTGTTTTTTTTTCTATGTTGATTTTTTATCCTTTTTTTTCCTTTTTGAAAGGTTATTACTACTTTTAGGTTATAAATTTAAAATTTTCACCAATTCAATCATGGGCGGATTTAGATGGTGAACCCTGGGGGTGCGTACTGGAAAACTTGGGGGTGCAAGCTGCCCCTGATGACTTTGAAAACATGATTTTCCCTTATAAAAATGGAATTTTCTCAAAACGTTGGGGGTGCGTTGCACCCCCTTAAATCCGCCCATGAATTCAATAGAATTTTCTACGAACTCATCTAGTTGACGCTATCACATTTTCACCCACTTATTATTTGTCGATACGGGAATTGGCATAGGTGCCGACTCCATTGGGTTTGAGGGGGCTTGAGCCCATAGCTTGAGCCCCCCCAAAGTTGGAAGAAGGGGGGCTAAGCCCCCCCAATATTTTTAGTAAAATATACCTATTTTCTTTCATGAACTAAAGTAGGCAATGTAATGAGACGTCGTTCTTTTGGTCCCGTTCACTTGGTCTTCTCAAAGGGTCTCAAAATCACTTAAAACACTACTTTCAAGGGTAAAATTTCAAAAAAAATTTGGGGGAGGACCCCCAAGCCCCTCTCAAATTTTAAAATCTATTTTGTACCGTTTTCCCTGAAACTTCAGTGATTTTTGAGGTGTGATCCTCCTTTTGTGTAACATAAGAAGAAAGAGTCTACAAAATGAATTTAAACACTTTTAGGGACAAATTTCCAAAATTTTTCTGAAGTAGGACCCCTAAACCCCCTTCAAAATTTTGCTGTTTATTATACACTATATACTGGGTTTCTTTGAAAATTCTGCTTCTTAAAATGAGCCCTGCTCCAAGGGTGTAACCCAAATAGGCTTTAAAAGGAGATAAAGCGCTATTTTGTGGTGGAAATTTCCAAATTTTGGGGAGAGGACCTTCAAAATATCGCTTCGCTTGGAATATTTAATGTTTATAAAATTTTGAAATTAATTTCAACAAAATTATCAAATGTGTAAGTCATCTAACACTTGGAGTAAAAAAGTACTCGTAAGTCCTCATAAAAAATATTTAGTCAAAATCCCTCCCAAAACAAAAATATAGTTACGGCTCTGTGCCGTTGATTTTAAAAGCGGTATAAATCCACTTTCATTCTTCGCGATAGGCATTTAATATTTTGTTTTCGATTAAATTTTAAAAAAATATTGCGCTGCTTTTTATTTGAATTTTTTATAGCAGTGGTCCTTGGACCTCCGAGGGTCCCCAGCACCTTCCTAAGGGGGTCCGCGAGTTACCTTTTGATAGTTTCAAAAAAATAACACTAGATTAAAGAGACAAATTTCAAAAATATTTCTGGGGGAGGACCCCCAGCTCCTCTCGAAATTTTGACGTCTCTAGTTGTAATATTTTCCTTAGAAATTCTACGTTTAACAAGGAACTGCTCTCTTTTGGTGGAACCAAAAATGTCTCAAAATAAGCTGTAACACTACTTTTTGAGGCAAATTTTCGAAATTTTTAAATTTTAACATAATGTGGAATATAATTTGAGTACTATTTTTAAGGAATTTAAAACTTTAAGTATAAATGTACTCCTTAGGGGTACTTAGGAATAAGCCTTTGGATGTTCAAAATCTTGGGGGGGGGGCGATGTCTAGCATTAGTGGGGATCGAAAGTTTAAGGACCACTGTTATATGGAATAACTAATATTTTTATTGTCTAGTACTGGGCCCCCCCAATATTTGATAAAAGTCGGCGCCTATGGGAATTGGCTTGTCAACATGATCTAAGAAAATGCGAATTAAAATATTAATCGTGCGATTTGAACCAAACTGCTTACAGCTATGTAATAAAAAGTCCCGAATTCCTCCCATAGTGTTTACTGTTTAATGCATTGCAAACAATAAAATTGCTATTTCGATATCTAAGTCAATCTATAGGAGTAAGTCGCTCAATGTGGGATAGGTGCCTAATATGGCGCACCCCCTTATCTTTAAAATCCGAAAGTGTCACGATCCATGAGTGGCATTTCTTAATTATTTAGACTAATTAATTGTAACCGCGAGTAAAATTTGGAAGGTAAGGACTTAACTCCCTTCTCACGAGCATCAAATAACTTTGAACAACATGGAAAACTTTTAGGAGGAGTTTTGGAGGACCTGTACAGCAAAAACGGGAAGTTATTTTTTAAAATTTTTTGTTTGTTTCTTCTCAGACTGTAGAGAAAGGTTTGTAGAGAATTATTTGTAGAGAAAGGTTTCCTTGACATTAAAATATAAGGCAATAAAAAATTATTTCAAATAGAAAATATTACAATCGTAGCTATTTTCGAAGAGCAAACCTCTATTATTTTAAAGAAATTATGCTACAGTTTTAATGAAGTTTTTAATACTTGGTGGTCAGTCTGGAGCTTATATATCGGATTTTAGATTTGTATTGTTTTCAATTCTTTCTAAGTAAAGCCTTAAAAATGAGGGAAATCATATTTTGATATTTTTTCAATCGAATTAGTAACCTTGATTCGCTTTTATGCTAAAATTGACCATTGCGCATTTTCTAGACATGATACTTTCCCTACAAGACACTTGAAAATTAACTTTTATTAAGTGTTAAATATTTAAAATATTATTTCTCCCATTATTTCTTCTGTAGTTTTTATTATTTTAAATCACTCTCTTTAATTTCACTTGTTCAAGCGTTATGTATAAGGAAATTCCTTTTAATAATAGTGCAAAGTTCCTTACAACTTTATATCCGGATATTTTTCAGACCCCTGAATATGTAATCCCAAAATGAGACTATCTCATTAGGGTGGTCCTAATTTTTCAAACTCGGAATTTCTTCGGTCGCAACCCCTAACTTTATTAACCAATTAAACTTTTTAATTGGTGTTAATTTATGAATTTGTCTTAAAAAAAGGCCTTTGAAGCTTGTGTTACTGTATCCCTTGGACCTTATGTACTTTGATTTAAATGTTTTAAAAAATCTTGGGAAAAACACAATCGGAAGATACAAAGAAGAAATTCTTAAGTTTGAACTTTGAGTGCTCTTGAACACCGACCGAGGTATGGCTATAAAGATTTCTACAGTTGACTATAGCACTTTTAGAAAATCGAGAAGCAAAAATGATTAAATTTAGACAACGTTGGTGCTTTCCATCATGCTAGGTGGATGACTAAAGCAATTTATTGCTTAAACATTTTTATTTTTAGAAACGAGGTTAATTTGGATAATCGAGAACTACAAGGATTAAAAGGTACGAGTATATTTATTAGGTCTGGTTTGATGTTTAAATGGCTCACAAAGCAACATTTTGAAATTCATGAGGGCCTGTTTTTCTACAGAGGAATTAATCAAAATATGTCTATGGCAGCATTGAAAATGATTAGTCATGGAGGGTTTCTTGATGGAGGTGACAGTTGCCTTAGGGGCCATTCATTAATTACGTAAGGATGATTTTGGCAATTTTTGACCCCCCCTCCCCCCATGTAAGGGTACGTAAGATTTTCAAACCCCTCCCCCCCATTCTTACGTAAGATTCCAATATGTTTTTCAAAATAATAAAATGTTAGAAAACTCTCAGTTTGACGTAAATCAAAGATTTTTATTTTTCAACAGATAAATAATGTTCTTGCTGTTAACTACATATTACTATTATATTATTATCTCTTGAATAGAATAATTGGAATTTGTTTACATTAACTAGGAAAATCTTACGTAAGAATTGGTTTGACCCCCCCACCCCCCAAGTATGGGTATGCTGTAGAGATTTTTCCAACCCCCCCCCTCCCCCTCGGGACCCTTACGTAATTAATGAATGGCCCCTTAGCCTTTTTCGATGCGATTGTCCCCACACAACAATGAGCTGCCAAAGAGATTAAAGAAAAAGAATCCACCCATATATAAGAGTGGTCGCAAATTAGTTGTGAAAAACTGGCAGAACACCGAGGTAAATCTAGTCGATTTTGAGGCAAAATGAACCGAAAACTTTTTTCGAAGGTTTTTAAGTTAACTTCAGACTTTATTTCAAAATTTCAATACTTTAACGTGAAACTTGTGATGATATTATCAGGAAGGATTTAAAATCGTCAGTAATAGTCTGTTGTAAATGATTCTGCAGAAAGGGGAATCAAGCTCATTGAGGAGTAAAACGATATTTTAACGCATAATGAGGAGCAAATACAACACCTTTAAAAATGGTCAAAGGCTATAAAGTCAAATATTCTTCATGTTTAAGCATTTTCTGTAAAAAAAGTATTGAAATAAATCGAAGAATATATTTCAAATGAATTTTATGATTTTTCCAAGTTTTGATTATTTTGATGTATTTTCAGATTTTCATCCCTTTTGCGGCACGTTTTACCGATTCGGATAAAATTTTTACCAGTTACTTTACCCCATAAGTAAAAAATTTAGGGGGTGCGACTTCAAAAATTCCGAAAAAATTTTTTTACCATTATACTTAGGACCACCCTACTATCTCATATTGGGAACACCTTGTATCGCATATTAGGCGACCCGTATCGCATATTAGGCAACTTTTGAATTTTAATTAAAATGCATTTTTTGTATAATTAATTTTTTCATAAAAAAACAACCTGGATTTCGAATTAGTATTAAAAAAGTTGTATAAGGCCACTTCAAGTTTTATTATAGCATTTTTCAGGAAAAAATAAATTCGATTCAAAAAAGTGTGTCCCATCATATTGGGCGACTTTCCCCTATGTCTCGTGCGTGTGCTGCTGAAAATTGTCTAAGAGTATTTTTCGCTATAGTTCTAATAGATGGCGCTCTATCCAACCAAGAAGCAAGAAGCCTCTTTTTTTTAAACCCATTTCGGTTTCGGGGAGTGCTGAGTTTTGGATAAATGGATAAAATAAAACGTGTAATTTTAAAACATTTTAGCTCGACACGACTATTTCTCCCCTGCCACATTGCATGTTGGTAAAAACGTTATTTTTAAATAAATATTTTAAGAGTTTTTTTTAACCTTAACCTTGGGAAATGAACAAAAAAGTGTATTTATTAAAAAATCAGTTTAATTAAATCCGCTTGCGGTTATGGTGGATTGTAGATTTAGGGCCGAATGCTTCTAAAAAACGTTGGAAATTTTCTGCTCGATACAATTCCATCCGTTACCAACTTGGACCCTAAAACTGATATGAAAAAAACAAACATTTTTTTTAAAATTTGGTGAAAAAAAAATCAGCTTTTATAAAATCCAGTTGCGGTTAGGATGGACTTTGGAACGAAAGGCTTCAATAAACAAAATTTTATCCCGATCCAACAATTTTTTATGGTGTTCACCTGCGCTCCAAAATTGAAAATCAACGGAAATTTAATTTTAGGGTACATTTCAAAAGTTGTTAAATTTTATTGTCATATCGAGTCCTACTAAAATCCGCAACTCTAACGAAAGCAAATTAAAGAAAAACTGATTTCTTACTAAATAAAAAAACATTTTTTTGTTCAATTTTAGGTTTTAAAAAATTACTTAAAAAGCAATTTAAAAGCAACTCCCCTTGGATACGGCCATGGGTGGGAGCTCTTATTTTTAATTTTGAATCAGTGTTGGCGAATATAGAAATTTATTTCGGGAGGGGCCCAAAAATATTTTTCAGTCCCTTCCGCGTATTAACATTCTCTGCCTCAATAGAGCTAAGAGAGAGAGAGAGAAATCCACAGCACTAGCTAAATAAACAGAACTTTATTAGGCGAAAATCCCCTCACACACAACGGTGAGCAGTATTTGTAGGAAATAGGAAAAATATTAGTGAAGTGTGTGAATGTTAATTTACATTTGAATGAGAGGTGAATGCAAGTTGAGATTTGAGATGCGAAAGACTAATAATTAAACTCCTTTCTCCTGGTTCGAACTAGGGATTGTCGTTTTAGGGCATTTTGGTCATCCCGGGATTTCGGGATAAAATTCGACATCATCCCGGGATCCCGGGAAATCCCGAAAATTAATTAATGCCAGAATTTCAAGAAAAAAATTATTTTTTTGGCTGTAAAATCAAAACTTGCATAAAGCTGAAGTTAGACAAAAATTATGGGGAGATATTAATTTTTAATGGTACAATTTTTCTGTTATAGGCTTTAAAATTTCTTAAATGATATTAAAATATTTTTGACAATTTTATATTCACTCATTATAATAGTACACACATACAATATCCCATAAAACCTTATGGAATTACACAAACTTATTTTAAATCTGTTTTAAAAACACTCAAGTTAAAAGCGTACTTACCCTAAAAATGCTTTTGAATTCCCTTATAGATATGTATTGCAAGGCTCGGCTTCTCAATGGAATGTTTTTTTTTAAATGTTGGAGCAAACCACTCGTGGAACCTCCTTTACACTTAATTATGAAAGAACAATTTTTGCATTTTGCTTCAGAGTTCGGTCTTATTATGAAGTGCTCCCATGAAAAATGTACAATCTTTTTCAGTCACAGTAGTAAAATCAGAATATTCTCTGCCTGATTTTCAAAACGTATTATCTCTTTAAAAGCCGAAGACTTATTGAGATCACTAGTACTGTATTCATTCGGCAATAAGTTTCAAACTATGCTCATAAATAATTATTTTCATCGCATAATGAAGGTTATGAGTTTCTGACATATCTGGTTAGAATTGCGATATTGCTTTGTGGTTGAAAATGACCTCGTGCTGGAAGTTATTAGGATTTGTATCTGTTATCACTAACTAAAACTAAAGTACTTAGTAACTTAGTAACATAACTAAAGAATAAAAATCGTTGATGAGTAGCTAAGTTTCCCCATTTATGTCAACATGCGAGCATTGTATGTATTATACAAATCGGCAAGTTCCTTGCTTATCGGTTTCTTTAAAGTTCTTGGACTAGGAGATAATTTAATTCAGCAGATGATTGACTTAAACCACTTCCACTAATTTATATGTATTTCCCAAGGAAAGGAAATATTTGTTCATGCCATGAGGAACGATTTTCAAGCATTTGTAGCAGCGTTTAAGAAATTTAAAACTTTGAGGGAATCCCGGGACGGACTGAAAAATCCCGGGACTTGTCCCGGCCTAAAAATTCTACGGGATCCCGGGATCCCGTTTTCCCGGGATCCCGGGAAACAATCCCTAGTTCGAACCTATCAATCACCCTATGGTATTGGCTGTTTAACATCACATCTTTGTAGCATTGCTCTCTCCCTTAAATAATAGAACAGCGACCGGCTGTTAACGAAATAAGGACTATACTCTGTTCATTTTGAACTGGCGCTTGAAAATATTTCCTTCCCCCACCACCGATCGGTAACCACAGCAACTATCTACGTCAAAGTGATGAAGAAGGCTTACTATTGGCTGCTCGAAGAGCGTAACTATGGTTACGCTTCTAGCGTGGGGGAAAGCACTATTTCTGAAGCACCAATTCTAAATGAATAGAGTATAGAGTGAGTCTTCGCTTTTCTGAACTATTCTACAGCCGATAAAAATTTAAAACTGTGTTTTGGATTTACCTCCCTGTGTCATGAACTTGGATCATGTTGGACATCTGAACACCAAGAGTTTTCGAAATTGTGCAATAATCATAAGGTTAAATAATTATTGATGTTCGATTAATTCTAGACTCATGAAAAGGATAAGATTCTTTGGGATCCATGTCGACTCTTCTTTGCATTGGTTTAATTTATTGGTAAATACAGACAATTATGAACCTTGACTACTTTTTAGAGAAGTTTGTTTTATCAATGCCGTTTGGCAAGTAAAATATCCAACTTCTACAGAACTGGGTTGCCAAAATCCACTATTTTATCGCCAGGCCGGAATTCTTTGGATTAGGTAGTACTCAGTTTATTCATAGCAGTATAAAAATGAAATGGTTACCTGGTAAGAACCTGGATCTAATGGATTATTTTAATTTGTGGGTGACTAAATCTGCATGTATTTACAAGCTGATCTTGTGAAGGTGTGGTTCATTTCGAAGATTGTTCATTCTGATAGCATTTTCCTGGTCACATTATAGCAGATTGATCTTTCACTGCAGTGCAATATAACCTCGTTACCTCGAACTAAAATATCTCGAAAAAATAGTTTTCCTTCTTGAAATTTAATTATTCTCTATTTTCCCTTGTTATCTCGAACTTTTTTTTCGGGTCCCTTCGATTTCCAGATATTGAGGTTATACTGCATTATAAAACAATCAGCCTGAGTGAAACTAAACTGATCTAGTAGCAGAGTAGATTTTCCGCTCCGATATAATCACCATCATCACTGCATCTCCCACTCGGCATCTGGTAGGTGATGCTTTTCCCACCCCATTGTTCTTTTTTCACCCTCTCCCAATTAGAGTAGGCACAGAGATAGCGATCTGAGGAATCTGTTCACAGGGTGGGCGGTCTGCATTCAGATGCTATCGCGTCAACAGAGAATGGGCCCGGGATTGGATTACGCTGCTAAAAGCATCCTTCCGGAATTAATATCGCGCCCTTATCGCTGCAAAAACATCGCGGGGATTTATAATCCGATTTATTTTTCATTTACCCACATTGGGATGAGATGAGTGCTCAATTGGATTACTCGTTGAGGGCCTCCGGGCGTAATACGAGGATGGCCTTTATGTTTATGTAATGGGACAGGAGGGGGGATCGGTGTATCAGCCGTGGAGGGGTGAGTTTGTAAGGGGTTTGGGGTTTGTGTAAAAAGGTGGCATTTACATGGGGTCGGTCGTACTCCTGTCAATATGTCTCGTTTTCTATACTCGTAAAGTGTCGTAATGGGTTTGAAGCGATGACACCTAATAGCGCTGTTTTATAGGGGAAATTCTCAAAATATACTTAAAATAAAGTGTACTTAGGGTGTTTCGGAAGTCCGTTTCGGGAATTTAGATTTGAAACAACGTCTCATTGAGTCATAGAAGTGCTTATACTTACGTAACTATGGTGAATATATTGAGATAGCTTACTGAGGTAATAGATAATAAAGTTTGAAAAGTTAGTTTAACATTTATAGGTGATGGTTTCATACATCTTTTTATAACATTTCTATAACATATCACACATCTTCCTAACTGAATATTTTGTTGCATCTCCTTTAAGTTATTTTTTAACTATTTTATTTCGACGCTAGCAGTTATCTCCTTCCTTTACTCACATATCAAATAATAATTTTGTAAAGAAAAAATTTTTTCCTTGGAAAAATGTGGTGGAGATCTGGGGATTTCGTAGGATTGGTACACTAGCTGAAATAAAAATCCCAACACCAAGAAGGAAAGGAGATATAAAGTCAAATTTATTTCTATGATTGCATATATTATCAATGTTAATTGCTTAAAAAACCAGCCTTCCTGGATATTAGGGGGCCGAGAAAAACAGGGAGGAGTGCTGTCTCCATAGGTGTCCATAACAGCCGTCACACGTCACGGTATTGAGTGACAGGGGCTCTAAATGACTTTTGAGGGATTAGAGGACCATGTGCCTCCTCAGGTAGTTCAAATTCATATGGTGCACCAGCGGACGTTGCATACCGGGCTAGGTGATTTCTCCTCTTTCTCCGGACATGTTTTGTGAGCGTTGGTTCTTACGAACGGATAGGCCAAGGTAAAAATGCAACATAGGGGTTAAGAAGAAAGCTTGGACATTGCATGAAACATGTGCTTGTGTATTTTTCTCTTGAAATTTGTCCCCAGGACAGGTCTGAAGGTAAGGACGGACAACCGGCTAAAAAACCTCAATGAAGCAGCTCTGGTTGGCCAAAGTACCTGTAGATCATACTGAGGACAAGTGGCAGTAGGATGGATGTCGTTTGCAGTACTGCGGATTGTCCGTTTTGTCCGCATAGCTTCTTACATTTTTGAATATAAACAAGGGCCTGAAAATGGGCCTTTCTGTTTCCAATAGTGCACGAAATAAGGAAATGGAAATCCCAATTTCATGACATTGTGTTTATGAGAGAATCCTGCTTCGGTTTGGAGCACCACGACGGTTGGGTATGAGTTTGAAGAGACAATGGAGAGAGCGCACTCAGCTGATGATTTTCTAATCGTTCCACGAAGTGGTGATGCAGAGTAATGGAGTGGGGATGCATTGGATTCCATTTTTGCAACTCCTGGGTATGATTCACCAGTACTTTTTCCAACCAGAGCTGCGTCATTAAGGTTTTGCAGCCGGTAGACCGTCCTTACCTTCAGACCTGTCCTGGGGAAAAATTTCAAGAGAAAAATGCACAACCACATGTTGCATGCAATGTCCAAACTTTCTTCTTAACCCCCAAGGTTGCATTTTTACCCCGTCTTTCCCGTTCTCTAGAACCAAGACCCACAAAACAAGTCCGGTCAATGAGGAGAAATCACCTAGCCCGGTATGCAACGTCCGCTGGTGCACCATATGAATATGGACTACCTGAGGAGGCAACATGGTCCTCCAATACCTCAAAAGTCATTTAGAGCCCCTGTCACTCAATACCATGACATGTGACAGCGGTAATGGACACCTATGAAGACAACACTCCTCCCTAGTTTTCTCGGCCTCCTAACATCCAGGAAGGCTGATTTTTTAATCAATTCACATTGATACTATGTGCAATCATAGACATAAATTTCACTTTGATATCTCCTTTCCTTCTTGGTGTTGGGATTTTATTTCCGCTAGTGTATGTGGTCAAAAATATAACATAATTTATATAAATTGGATGATCTAAAGACAAAGTACTTAGCATTGAATGTTAATTGCAATAAATATGGTCAGTTTTAAACTGGGATAAAAAAGTAATTATATTATCCAATTAAATTTATTTATAAAAAAGATACAACTACATAGAAGTGTGATGTGGTAGAGATTTCTTAGGATTATCTTTTAAAATACGTACAATGAATGAAATTTAAAGCAATTGGGAGATATGTAAAGACGTATAATTGCATCCTGGATTCAGTTCAAAACATTTATATTATGTAGTGCAAAATTTTACAATACTTATTTTAAGCAATCGCAAGAGAATTCAATAGTATTAAAATAGATATATTGAGGAAAATTTATAAAAGGAATTTTCGCTTATTAAAATTATGCGTGCTCTTTTCTTTTATTTGTAATTTTTGGGTATGGTAAAAGCTTTGGCTCACAGCATAGAGTTTAAAGAAAGCGTGGGTGGTAATCAGACTTGCGGTTAACAGTAGAACTCTTTTGACTGCTACATTTTTAAGATAAGGAGCATGGAAAATGAAGAATGTATAAAAGAAAAAAACACGTTGCTCTAGTAAATTTAATTGTAAGAAGTCGGTGTTTCTTTAGAAAAACTATCTCGAAAAACTTCAGCTGTTTTACATCAAATTTGTTTCGGAAAAAATGTTAAAGTAATTAAGATTTATAACATTCGTAAAGATATAGCCATTAAAACACGACGAGGTAATCAAAAATGTAAGTTAATTAGCAATCTTAATTAACATGTGTCGTAAACTTCTGTTGGAAAAACATAAGTTTTAAAGAGGCTGTTTTTTAGAGTTGTTTATTACCATCGGGGAAAGAACACAAACTTCTTTTACAGGCGTGTCTTGAACTGTTGCAGATGTTACAAAGAAATTTTCAGTACGGCATAAAGATATGCAAGTACATTCTCCATTTGAAGATAGCATCACATAGCTTTTAAGTTACAATTTTGTACTTAGCAGTTCATTACCTCAACTTATCCTAAAAACCAGTGCTGTAATTAGTGCAAAGTATTTGGGGGGACTCACTATTTCTTTTGACCTCTTTTTATTTTTTGAGAGACTTTATAAACAATCTAGTAAATCAATTTTAAAAAAGATCAAATCTCAGAAACAAATTTAAACAAGTGTAATGGTTTTTCAAAGGTTTTCATTTGTAAATGACCTTCCTAAATAACAGGCTAAAATCGCTTCTCCAAAAAATCACAACTGCGAAAACCTCATTTTATTTTAATACTTTGATCTTTGGCTTGAATGTATTAGAGAATTACCCAAAAAATCAATTAAAGATATTTGTAGTTTGGGTCCTTTTCTCTAGTCAAATAAAGCAAAACTACGGAGTTTTAAGTAGGAATATAGCCCGAAATTTCTACCTTTGGCTATGCCTCTGTCTAATTTCTCTGGAACGGTACTGTAAAAAATATTTGGAGGGGAGTATTTCACTTATTTCTTCTCCTCACTCCCTATCTAACTCCATCTTCATCCTTCTTCTCTTTCCTTCCCCTCTCCCTATCCCCCCTTTTCATTACATTTTCTCTCTTGGATCATTCTCACTGTTTTTCTTTCTCCCTAATTTGGTATCTATCATTCCGAAGTAATGCGCCTTAAGAAAATATATAAATTGGTTAGGCGCATTTTGTAAAACATCTTCGACCACATTGTAGTCTGTTCATTTAGAATTAGTGCCTGAAGAAGGATCAAAAACGCTCAAAATCGCCTAATCACACAACTTCATGGGCCGTTTTTTTAACAGTGTTTTAACAACTTCTGTTTCGGCTGCCTTGTTATTGCACGAGAAAACATTTTCGATGATAATTACAGTAGTAGCTGCTTCTATTACATTACGTCTCAGGCGCCAATTCTAAATGAACAGAGTATAATTACCGCCTTCAATACCTCACTTCAAAATAATTCTCATATCATTAATGGTTAATGGAATCGCCAGTTTCTTAATTCCTTTTTGGTCTCCTAAGAGGTTACAAAATATTTAGTCCACCATTTTTCTCAGTTTTTCTCAGAATTTCTGTTTTTGGACTTCCTCTTCCTATTTCATTCAATCAACTAATGATTATTAGTTCTGTGACTTTATTGTTCTCTACCTTTACACCATAATGGTGCATCCCACTATTCCCCAGCAAACTTAAGACAAATTCTTCCCAAAAAATACATTCCCTCGATCTCCCCTTGAATAACGAAGCAGTACGAAGCGCCTAATTGAATAGAAGCGAGATTGCACCCGTAACTCACCCGGAACGTTCCTCGCAGCGATAGGAATGATAGCTAAAAAAGAGCTTTATTTGTTTAATGGCAAATTAAGCTTCGCCGCCTAGCCGCGAATGACTGCGGTATAAAATTTAATGATGATTTACGGGAGCACCGCTTCTTGCAGTGTTTTAACGAGGAAGGAGTCGTTTTTTGATGGCCGAGATTTCCGAAACGAGCCGCTAAGAAGGCACTCGGTGTCGTTAAAGGCGGCGCCTGGATCTGGCAATGGAGATGGAAGAGGAGCTTCCGGTGAGGAATGGGAGTTGATCCCTTTTCTTGACGGGAAATTTCCAAGTTTTGACATGATTTTTGAGTTAATTCTGTGCAGAGACCACACAGGGTAACCCATTCTCCCGATTCCGTAAATACGATGTAAGCAAGGAGTTAGATGAAATTCAATTAGGTATTTGTGGAAATAAAATAGATTTCTTTCTTGCATGCCAAAAATTTCACAGCACCCATTTAAATTTAAGAAAAAAATGACGATACGTGAAGCGGTATCTTAATACCAACATGTGACTCTTCAAGACGGAATAAAAGTTCAAATAAATTGAAGATTTCATATAGGGTTACTTGGGGTAAGTGGGTCACTGGGGTAAGTGGGTCACCCCCCTAAAACTATAATATGTACAGGAAATTTCACACTTACTCGCATTGATTATGTTACAGCTTGTCACACAGATGAGTTCTGCAAATATTTGAGATTTGTTTAATTTTTTTTAAGATTATAGAACAAATTTAAAATAGATTACAAGAATGGATTTTTTTGGAGAGTTCAAGACGTATTTTTCAAAGAAGTATTTCCAGGTAAGTTTTCATTACATTTTAATGTTTATTGAACTGTTTTGCAGAGTTTGACCTAAAATACATACGGCAATTTGAAATTTCTCAAAATTTTTAATTTTGAAGTGTTTAACAGGGAGGGGGTCCCACTCACTCCATAGTTTTAGCATGGTTGGGGTAAGTGGGACCCCTCAGTGTGGGGTAAGTGGGACCAGTGGAGGATCCAGGGGGGTGGCACTCTGGAAAGTGCCCTCCTAGGAGACCAAAAAAGGTTCTCAAAATGAGCAAAAACCCAATTTTTTCAGTTCTAATTACAAAATTTTTGATGGGGGAGGACCCCCATACCCCCCATTAGTATCAAAATGGGATATTCAGTGTTTATTTTTAGGAAATCCCTAACATTTTGGGTCAAAAAGTAAAGGTAATAGTGTTGAAAAGTGCCCCCCTTAGACTCAAAACGTTCCTAAAAATGAGTTAAAACCCTACTTTTACACATCAAATTTAATTTTTTTTCTGGGGGAGGACCCCCCATACCCCCAATGGTACCACAAGGGGATCTTGTCTGGGAAAAGTGCCCCCCCTTGGAGCCGTGCTGGATCCGCGCCTGAGTGGGACCCCTTATTATGATATAAGTGGTTCAAGAGGGTCCCATATGATATAAGAACTATTACTGAAGACATAGGCGGATTTCAGGGGGGCTATAGGGACAATTTCCTCCAACAAAATTTCAGAAAATTTCGATTTATAGTAGCAAGACCTTTTACTGACCACTTCAAAATTCATTAAAATTTATACTAAATAGTTTGATCGACATTTTATATCAAATTTGCGTTTTAATTTAAGTTATGGTGAGTAAACTGAAATATCTCATCAATAGTGTTCATTCTAATTTAGCGTGTATGATTTCTTTTTTATCTTACATATGTATTAAAGTGCCAAAATAAATCTTAATCAACCTTATTATGTTTTTTAAACACTATTTTATATGCTAAAGTAAAACATATCCCTTTTGCCTTTCAAAATATTCGTTAAAATACTTCTGCTTTTCATTCTATTCTTACCTTGTCATATTGATTTTAATGTGAGTAGATTTCTCATTCATGGTTACAGTTACAATAAAATATTTTGCGGTGAAAATTTCTGTACGTTATCAAGTAAGACCCGCTTACTTCCTTTTAAGTTTTGCTCACTTCCCATATATATAAAGAGGGAGTGTCCCACTTACCCCATCTCTTGGGGTAAGTGGGTCACCCATCTCATTTTTGATAAAAAGATCAGTTAAGAAAAATGCAAAGGTTTATTTTAGAAACTACAGATGAATTTTTGTTTATCGATAGACTCTTTAACGAAATTAGTCAACAAGTACAAAATAAACCCTTTCAAATTTTTTCTATAAAGCTCCAAAAATGTACTAGACTAAAAAGGGGTCCCACTTACCCCAAGTCACCCTACTTTTAATCCTGTATGGAAGGAGTTCATTAAACTCCACATTCTTTTAATTCAAAGCATACAAAGAGGACATTGAAATTTAATTGAATTTATAAAAGTATATTTTCTTTTCTCCCTATGTATATCAAAAAATTTGTAATTTAAAGTTCGAAAGAAATGATACAAATTACTCTGGAAACAATGATTCCAAATTATGTACTACTTTCTTGACGGAACAAATATTTTATAAAATAAATATACAGGGTGTTTCAAAAGTTCGTTTCGCGGCTTTTATTTGGAACCCAAAGTGTCCTAGGGTCACAGAAGTAAGGTCTACTCCTAAGTAAGTGACCCCGAAGAACTTATTGAGATGACTTACAGCGCCCCTAGCGGCGAAATAAAAAAGTTAAAAAAATTAACTTAAAAACTATAGGAGATAGAGCAAAAACCTCAATGAGAGTATTGTTGCCAACGTTATGAAGCACTCAAAGAAAAAAGTTTCATGAAAATATCGTAAATATTCGCGGAATTATTAGCATGTGAAAATAGCACTTTTTCAGACCTCAAAAAGAAAAAGTTGGCAAATTTGCAATTTTTTCAGTGTTATTGTGTAGAGTTTTGTGTTTTTTTATTTCAATAAAGGCAAAATTTAATCAAAAAATCAATAAAACTTGCAA
The DNA here is from genome assembly GCA_024610705.1 of Tetragnatha versicolor. Lineage (NCBI taxonomy): Eukaryota > Metazoa > Arthropoda > Arachnida > Araneae > Tetragnathidae > Tetragnatha > Tetragnatha versicolor. Next base: position 50,437,786 of record JANDEH010000010.1, on the reverse strand, counting down.
ATTCGCCAACTTTTTCTTTTTTGAGGTCTAAAAAAGTGCTTTTTCACATGCTGATATCTCCGCGAATATTAAAGATATTTTTTCTGTGACTTCATAACGTTGGCAACAATACTCTCACCGAGGTTTTTGCTCTATCTCCTATAGTGTTTTGGTTAACCCTACAATGCATGATTTTTAAAATTCACTTGAAAATCATTTATTTGACTTCTATTATGGTGTAAATTAGTAAAAAAATACTAAAAAATTTAATTTAATTTTTTCTACTTTTAATTTACAAAAAACTGTGTCCTTGTGAAATTAATTTAAGTCCCTAGTGAAATTAATTGTGAAGTGAAATAAAACCAAATGATCTAAAAATATTAAAAAAAAACAAATCTTTTCAAAACAATTTTTTTTCAAGCTGAATTTTTTTTATTTTAATTTATATGGTCCTTTTATATTGGTGTTTTTCGGTCTTGACTTTCGTCTCACTAGCTACTAACAAATGTCTCAAAATAGTACCCCTGCTGCCATGTACTGGCAGTCTAAAGTGCTAATACAATGAAATGTTATATTTATTGTACTTATTGCATGGTGTTGCCGTTTGGAAATGGAAATTCGAGTGGGAAATGGAGAAAAATGCCGTGTAGCCAAATGGCTACAGTATGCACTGTAATGTTAATTTTTTTAATTTTTTTATTTCGCCGCTAGGGGCACTGTTAGTCATCTCAATGAATTCTTCAGGGTCACTTACCTAGGGGTAGACCATACTTCCGTGACCCTAGGACACGTTGGTTCAAAATAAAAACCGCGAAATGGACTTTTGAAACACCCTGTATGTGTATATAGAGGCGTTTAAAAATGAGCAATGGGATAACATGAAACTTGTTCTTCCTTGTAGTTTATCATGAAATGCCCGATAAAGTAATTTTGACATAGACTTAAATAACATTTTTTTTCATTCTATAATTCCAAACATATCTCTCTCCATTCTTAAGCAGATAGGTATTCACGCAGAGGTGTTTATAAGTTAGAACACGTAGCCAAGTAACAGAATCGAATGAAACAGTTGCAATATTTCGGGAAGCCGGTTCCTAAAACATAAAATTCACATGATCTAAACACTTCAGAAATCGGTGCGACGTGCTTTCCTGATCTGCCAAGAAAGCGGCGTCAATTTAAGTGTGTTGTATAAATAAAGCGCCAGAAACTGTCATCGGTGCGTTTTACCTTTTCCGCTGTATCTTCCTTTTGTCTCTGGGTTCTTTATGATTCCCTCAGCGATGGAGAGATAAGAAGGAGAGTGATGGGTTAGCTGTGGAGTGTCGGTTAGAGTTACCTGTGCTTTTGGTTAGCCTCTGTGGCGGCGTTGGGGATGTCCATTAATTACGGGAGATCAGAATCGGGGGGACGGTAAAATGTCACCTAGAAGGAGGTTAGTAAAACTCTCACGTTGAACTTTTAATAAATTTTTTCTTCGATCTTTTTATCAACCCTCTGACTGTTACGTTTCTGGACCGAAATTGGTTAAAAAAATGTGCAATTTTTATTGCGCCCAGTGAATGAACACTTAGCATTTGGATTTGCGATTTTCATTCTCGGTCAATTTTAAAAAAATAAGGTATTTTTCCTTACAGGCTTTTTCTCAGCAATATGATCGAAGTATTTCCAGATCTCAGAAATTAATCGTTTTAAAGGAAAAACGGGGTGCGCTTCAAAGGAAGAAACACACAAGCACGCGGATATAGCGGGATGAGAAGATTTTGTTACACTTTAGTTGGACGCGGAAATCGCGGGATGATTAGTCAGAGGGTTAAAAGAAAAAATTGGACAAATCAGAAAAAACACTTTTATTTTATTTAAAAGTTGTACTCCTAAAATAACATTAATGGAGGAGTTGAGCGTGCGAATGCTTGAGTGTAGCGTGGGCAATATTACTTCACCTTTGTGGCTTCAGTTCACAGTGAAGTTAGTAACGATTTCGGCCTGTCGGAGAAATGACCTCGATTATGTGTTGCTTTACCATTGGAACCAAAAAATAAACTAACTATTATTGTTGTTTTCAGCTATAAATACTCTTAAAGGTGGAATGACATCAAGCAAACTTACATGATCAAGAACATATAGAAGAAATTTAATATTATCTTTAAGATCTTTTATCTTCTGAAATTCCCAAAGTACTTGATATGGGCCTCCCATCAAGGGACGATGGGAGTCTAAAACGGTCTCAAGCTCAAAGGGATGATGAATGTTTAAAGTGTTATAAAAAATTAAGGAAAACTAAGGATTTAAAATCTTTTTTATGGTATTTTAAGAGTGATTTTGCAGGAAATATTTCGGATTGTTTTAAAAATAACATAAAAAGTGTGGTACTGTCTTTTTCTAGTCTATCTTTAAAATATACAGATTTGATTGATAAATGGATTTTTTGTGTATTTTTAACACTTATATGTTATGTTTTGAAAGATTGGTTTACTATAGTGGAGTTGGATGGACGAAGAACGAAGTAAAATTCGCTCGCGGTCGATGATTTTCAAATTTTGTAAGACGTATTTCACATACGGACATACGTAATAGACGTAAGCCCCTTTCATATATTTCCAGTCAGGATTCTTTCTAAGATAGTATATTCAATAAATTTAAATGTATCTTTAATTTACCCAAGTACATATTTTCAATTTATCCTAAATTTTAAACACGTGTCTGGTTCTTTTATTTCTGTTTAAAGTAAACCCACGAAATTCCATCTTAGATGAGTTTTGAGTTTTCATGGCTGAATAAAGCACCGCTCCAGACAACAGATCGACTGTCTATCTACTCTTGTCTCATACATCCCCTATCTGTCACACGTCTATCTCCACTGGCTCCTGGAGATGAAAACTGAGACGGTCTGGCCCTTCCTTTGGCAAGAAATCGCAGTCTTGGCTTCCCTTTACAAGCACGGACTAGAGATCCTATTGAATTCCTGGGAGTCGATAAATAATCAGTTTAAAAATGGGAAATAATCACCCAAACCACAAGTTTTGAAAAAATAAAATGTAATAATATTATTCATTAAGTTATAAATTAGGATTTATCCTAAATCGAGTCAATTATCCAATCACTGGATATGAAATGAAAAATTTAATTGTATTTTTGCCTAATTAAAAATAGGAAAGTTGAGACGAATTAAGTGAAATAATAGAATGAAAAAAGCTCATAAATTCAATTTAATGAACCCAATGAAGTTTTATTATTCATTGGATAAAAATTAACTTTTTTGTTTTGCTTGAAGTTAATTATTTAGGAAGAAATGAAACTGAACCTATAAGTTATACTTTCATCAATGTCAATGGTGTCAATCATCCACTGTATATAAATTAGTAATTAAATTTTTGTTTCATTCATAGCGGATTTGTGAAGCTTGAAAGTACTAAGACATGATATAAAGACAAAGAAAAATTAAGATAAAATTTTTCTACCTTAAGAAAGGTAAATTGATGTCTAGACTTTGGTGCTTAATGCAAGGGGTCATAATAAAAAGTTATTTTGCCATTTTGGCCTTTATTATCTTTTTCAAACTAACAATTTAAACTATTGGATGGTGTAATTTTTTTTATTTCCGGAACCTTTAAAGGTAATCACACAATGTATTTGATATAATAGGACATGAAATACTGTAACAATTGATTTATGTCACCATTTACCTGGAAAGTGTAAATTACCTTTAACTACCTTGTTAATAAGCAAAGTATAAAATTAAGAAATTTAAAATTAATTGTTACAGTAGTAATAAGTATATTTTCAGATTTACATTGCTGTAATTTATATTGTGACGTTCCTTAAATAAAAATTAAGAAATGAATATTCACTTCTAAATTTAAGAAGACTAGATGCAATGTTATAATCACATTAACGTTTTGTTATTAAGACGATGATATTTTTTGAATTTCCAAGCAAGAGTAGCTTGAAAATATCTATAAAACTATTGATCCAAATGAAATTTTTAAAAGTTTCCTGAGTTGGTATATTTAATTATAAGATAGTTTATATAATATTGATTTTGATGTAAATAGAATTCTTCAGATATAGAATCCACCTACTTCTATTTTTTTCTCAAAATACAGAATTTTCCTTACTTTAAAAATGTACAGTGTACACTGGTTAGAATAAATATTTTGACATTGAAATTAATACTCATTAGGGAATAACTTAATCCGTTCAACATCTCAGTCTTATACAAATTAGTATAGGCAAGGATTAAATGGGTATTTAGGTTCTATATTTTAAGCAAACTATTTTTAGGAAATGCGTGGATTTCAAAGTAGAATATGTAAAATTTAGGGAGACTACTTGGAACCATTACACCTTAAAGAAAAGGTTATACTGTGAACTCGTGTTAGGAGGAGTCATTTATTGGTTAAAATCTTTAAACTAGCAAACTGCGCAGCTGTTGATATTGCTTTCACACTTTAGTAGTTATGATCAGAAGGTGTAGAGGCTTGAATATCTTTCAAGCGTAAAAAAGGGGGTGGGGTGTAAATCAAGAAGTTTGAAACGGCTGCCTCAACCACATTCTCATTCTTGTCGTCACTTCTCCATAACTCCTTCCATTCCTCAAGACCTACCTCTGATTCCGCGTCGAGATTAAACACCAGGTAAAAATAAACACCTCTTCTTCGGCTAAAAAGTACAGTGTAGAGAAGGTTATTTAAAACTACTGTCAAGCGTTTTTATTGCTTGGCGAGAAACCTGTATCCATTTGAGTGGAAAGCGCGGCAAACCTATGCGATGCTACAGGTCGATAAGAGGATCTCGCGACGCCTGAGTTACGGAGTCTCCTCTTTTTCCAAGTAGCTCTCACCAACCGATGTCACCATTGTTCTTCTGTTATCACCCAGGGGGGCAGACGAAGGGGCATGGAACAGCATTCAGAGAATGAACACTTGTCTTTGGCGACGAGGAATTCGAAGCCCTGGGGGTGAATGTCTGGAAGAAAGACTCCGAACTTACCTTGATTGAAAGAATGAAGGCTCAGGGAGGGTATAGATCCCTAGAATGTATTTTTTATTTAGTACAAGAAATGGAGGGATTTATTCTAAAAAATAACTTAAATAAATTTTTAGTGAAAACATTCGATTGGTTTAGGTCACGGAAGTAAGGTCTACCCCTAGATAAATGACCCTGGAGAATCCATTGAGATGATTCACAGTGCCCTTAGCGGTGAAATAAAAAAGTTAAAAAATTTAATTGAAAAAACTAAAGGGTATAGAGAAAAAACTTCAGTGAAAATATTGTTGCCGACGTTATGAAGAACTCACTGAAAATAATTTCACGAAAATAACTGGAGTATTCGCTGAGATATTAGCGTGTAAAAATAGCTTTTTTTCAGGCCTCAAAAAGAAAAAGTTCGTAAATTTGCAAATTTTTAAGTGTTATTGGGTAGTTTTGTGTTTTTTAGTTGAATAAAGACAAAATTTAATTAAAAAAATCAAAAAAACTTTCACATTTGTGAACTTCTTCTTTTTTGCGGACTGAAAAGGGCTATTTTCACATGCTATTACGTTGGTTCCAAATAAAAGCCACGAAACGGATTTTTGAAACACCCTGTATATATTTTTTTACCATTTATTGCTTTTTTCAAAACTACTCTTTTTACAATATGCTGATTAGAAATTTATTTTATTTATATGTGATCAATTTAAAAGAAAACTATAAAATCTTTTCTGAAAAAAATTGCTATCAAATAAATAAAGATTTTTAATATTATAGAACATTGAAATTTTTTATTAAATAATGCTGCTATAGTTTCTTAAAAGATTCAAGACTTTTAATTCATTAACTTCACGAATTCAATCGAAATCAATGTCAAATAAATTATATAAACTATGTTTTTTTAAGACACCCGATAACATTCTTTTATTTAAAATATATTTCCTCTTCACAAAAGTAAAAAGTTCATAAATATTATTGAAAACGCTGGTAAAATTTCAAAAATTATTTAAAAAAAATGGCCATGAACTCAAGATTTAGCGTCTTTGCAACTTTAAAACAGATGTTACAGCATGGATCAACAAGAATTTCTTTTCAAGAATATGTGTTAAAAATAAATTTTTAACGTTTAAAAGAAAGGTTTTGATCTAAAACAGGGGTTCTCAAACTTTTTAACATCGCGACCCACTTTTCAGAAACAAAATCTAACGCGACCCACCGACTTCAGTTATTTATAATTAACTGAACTGAGATAATTATCTCATGCCCCATCCCCACAGAATTTTAACTTCTCTGACTGGGGGGTGTTCACCAACTATTTAGTTACAAGGGTATGGAATAGTTTAATTGTGGTCTAACAATGATCCCTACAGTAAAAAGGGGGGTCTGGGGGTACTCCCCCAGAGAAAATTTTAAAATTTGACCCTTAAAAACTTGGTTTTAACTTGTTTTTTAGCAATATGGGATAAATTACATGAGTTGCATCATTTCCCAAGAAAATTCTTAAAATTTGCATTGATCCCCCCAATGTGGATGGGGGGAGAAACACTAAATAATTTTTTCAAATTTTATTTAAATAACCGACTAGATTTGCATTATCGGAACATTAAAGTGACACACATAGTACGTATTTACATAATTGCCTTTTCCGTTCCACTCCAAGTAGTAGTTTTTCCTCAAATTTTTATTCTTTTTACTATAGTATGGTAATTTCATAATTTCAACTAATAGCTTGGTAATTCAAAAGTCAATAACACCGTTTGTGAAAAATTATAAATCTTCTCGCGACCCACCAAAAACTGACTGGCGACCCACCAGTGGGTCGCGACCCACAGTTTGAGAAACTCTGATCTAAAACATTAAAGGTCTTTTAGTATTGATAAGTGTCACGAGTTTTATTTTTGTTTTTTTTCTTCTCCGTACAGCACGGATTTTTTGTAAAACCAATTTTACTGCAAGAAGAGATTTGAGGCAGGGAAACAAATACTTATGAGCTGGATGTTTTTTTCCCCCTGTTCCTAGACTCTTAAGCTTTAAGATTCTAGTGAATAAACTATTTTTAATCATCCTATCATTAGAATATCTTAAGTATTTTGACTCACATTTTTTATAATTATTGTAATTTTATTTTAATAATTAAGACATTTTCATTTTATAAAAGTAATTATGTTAAATATAATGTTTGTGTACTCTCAATTGTGGATTGGAATACCCTATCGTTTAATCCAGAGTATGGTACGTAAAAAAGACCCAAAGCAACCATCCTTTATTAAAATATTTTTAAAGCTCAACAAAACTTAATGTTGAATGAAAAAATTATTAATTAAACGTTTGGGGAAACTTTACAACTTCTAGAAAACTGCCAACTTGTCCGGAAAACCGAAGTTTTAAATACAAAGTGAATTTAAAAATACTCAAATGAATAAATTTAAATTGAATTTGATGAAACATATCTGTTTCTTAATAATAGAACAAAGTGAATCTGTGTTCTGAATATGTTTGAAAAGGTTAGAAATGGGTTTTTATGTTCTTAAAGTAGCTTAAAATGAGTTTAGAATCTGAAACCGTTCTTAACTAAGATTGAAAACATTATAAGAATACTTTTACAGGGCAACACTTTCTCACAAAACACTATAGCAATAACATCAAAACGCTATTGTTTAGAAGTGTTCATTATTGTGAACCGTTCGCAGTCCACTTCTAGTTATAACATCACCTTATAATCAACTTCAGAAAACAACACACCATTTTAAATACGTATAAACAAAACCGCAATTTATTACTTTACAAAACAACATCCCTCCACTTCAGCACACACATCCCTATCCTCTACCCTCCACCTCACAAACAAAAAAAACCCTCAAACCAAATCAAAATTGGGCGAACCGTGGAATCCAATCGTAGCTGCGCCCTGCGCCGCAGGAAGCGGAGATGCGGAAGGAGCGGAGCGGTGACGGCGCGGAAGGGACGCTGATGCGGCCCGGCGGAGGATTACGCACCCGTCGCCCCGATCCAACTCTGGGTTAAGAAGGCAGTCACTGCATGCTGACTGGCTTTACCTAGCTTTACCCGTAGATGGTCTTATCCCCGGTTTCACGGAGGGTTAGGAATTTAACTCGAGGTTTTGATTGGGAGGGGATTTGGGTGTTAGGGATGGTTGTCTTGGATGAAGGGGGAGTGGGAGTTATGTGAAAATCGTTGGGGGGGGTAAAAAGGGGTATATTAGGGTAGTTGGAGTTGAATTGGGAGATTGTATTCTTTTGAATATTCAATGGTAGTTTTTGCTCATCAAATTTGCCTTTTGGAGCATTTTAACGAAAGCGTGTTTATGAAACATCGTTTTTTTCTTATTTTTGCGCCCTCTTTCCTCAGTAAATAGTTTTTTGTATTGTTTTGTAGAATGCAAATGTGTAGAATGTAGCTAATAAATTGGGGTGCTTGGAATTGAATTAGGAGGTCGAGTACTTTTAAGTGAATCATATTGCCACAGTTTAATTTCTAAAACTACTACTATTAATAATAATAATATTTTCTAACAATGATAGCAGTAATAATTGTAAATAATTTAATTACTAGCATAATAATCACAAATGAGTTGAATAATTGTTTAAATTGTGATTGTAATTATTGAAAAGAATATGAAAATATGATATTCTGAAAATCTATAAGTACTGAAAATTCGTCCAACACCATTTACATTTACTTCAGTGTTTATTCTATTGTTCAAAAGAAAAAGGTTCGAGTGGCTTACAATAAATTGTGTGAATTTCTATTCATTCTTAAAAAGCATCTACTGTAAAAATTGTTTTGATTTACCACTACTTATGTCTAATTACAAAACAATGTTTTGTAGAATAAATTTTGTAAAGTCTTGAAAAAAGTTAAACTACTGAGATATTTTCTTAATCAACGGGCATATTTTAGAGTATAACGTAACTAAACGAGCGCTTTTTTCTTAGATCGTCACCATTTTTTCAATATTCTAATGATCTATCCGAAGATCCCTAAAAATCAAGTTATATTTACTCACGACATCATATGTGAGGCGGAAAGCGAAAAGGGACCTCTTGTCGGCATTCGTCGAAATCGAGTTATTATTTTTTTCTCAATCTGTACAGATTTATGAAGATTTTAAGACCATCAGCATCCTTGTAGCTCAAAAAATGACGAATCGCCAGTAATTTAAGTTTTAATAGAATAAGTGGATTTCGCGAAACACGACCTTAAACTTTCAAAATGCTACCCTTTCGTTATTTTTCACAGTTAAGGAATGATTCCAACAGCTAAAATTCGGTTCTAAAGGGTCCAAGGATCGATAAAATCGAGAGAAAAAAAATTCCATAGTTTTGACCTTCTTCCGGTTTTTTGGCTTTTTCTCGAAATCAACTTTGCCGACAAGAGGTCCCTTTTCGCTTTCCACCTCACATATAAAGAGTTCTGTTCACGATTCAGATTTTTTGTATGGTGTTCAAAGTAAATTAAACTTGGTTCTTAAAGGGTTTTTGATGTGCTTTTTCAAAATACCTAATAGAAAAAATAGAGAGCTGTCATAGAAAAAGGTCCACTTTGCATTGCTTGCGAAGATGGTATACACTGTAAAAAATAATCCTGCAAAAAAACAGAAAATTTCTGGCAGCAAAAGTTGCCAGAAAATTTCTGTAGGCCGAAAAATCCTGTAAACAGAAAAAAGCTGTTACCTACAGGTAAATGCTGTAAAAAGAAACTTTCTGTCAAGTGAGCTACAGATTTTTCTGTTGCCTCTCAGTAATTTTCTGCCTGTGCGCATGCACTTATTTTAGTAGAGTTTTTTTAATTTTATAATTAATTAATATCCGGGGATAGAACCCACGACCTACCGCATGCTAAGCACGCACGCTACCACTGAACCAACGAAGATTCAGTATGATGTTGCCAATAGCTGTATTCATTTTCGATGCAGTAAGTTTCTGTTTAAGTACAGATGAGCTAAAAAACTAGATAAAAGCTGTTATTTTACATAAAATAAATAGAAGTGCGGTGGGAATGTTACATGACAGAATATCTCTGTAAACATTAAGTCATTGTTATTGAAAATTTCTGTTTTTCTACAGTTTTTTTTTACAGTGTAAATGTTTCATAATAGTTTTAAAAAATACATTTAACTATGAAAATTACACTCCAATCATAGCCGTAACCTAGCCGTAACCACAATAATGTTCCCCTACCAAAGTAACGTTTTTCTCTCACCCTCGTATTGTTAAGTTCTTGTACATCCCCCTGATAAAACACAAAATCTCCATCCAAGGTTGAAGTATACCAATTCCAAAAACAATCCCCTGACTTTCGGTGGGCGGAGGGGGAGTATCAAAGCCGAGGAGTATCGATCGCGCTGTTTACACAGCGGCTTTTTCCCTCGCCTGTGTTGTGCCGCGATAAAGCACCGTTTGCTCGAGTGGAGTGGCCGCGCAAGATAAAAGAAAGGAGAGTGTGGAGAAAGGATTTGAGAGGCGTGAGAAAAGCCCTTCTCCCGTATCACTCTCCGTATGGTGGCGGGTAATTCCAGCCATGCTCAAGCCCGAAGAGAAAACTGAGTGCGGTATGGTATGCTATGTGTATGGCCTACTGCTGCAATAGTTTATTAGTTTACTTTGATGCAGGCTCGTAACTAGGCTTTTGTTTTTAGGGGGATGGGTTGTAATTATTTATTCGCCTCCTATCATGGGTGCGGTATAGGTCTCATGTAGTTTATTGCAACAGTGACCGGTAGGATTTGAATAACGGTGTACTTATCGTTGAGAATTTACCTGCTGAACTGAATTCTAAGCAAAAATGTGGATCGGAGGGTTTTCTCTCCGAATGACTTTTTCAGTTAGTATTTAAAAGTAGCAGGCTGTGGGGAGCCTAGTGGTTAAGGCATCGGCCTTGGGATCGGAGGGTCCCGGGTTCGATTCCCGACACCGCTGAAGACCCATCGAGTATATGCGGAGTACGTGCTCGTTAAATCTATGGGTCCGAAAGTCCTGAGGTCGGTCATGGCGCAGTTTACCTTGGGTCCAGGTGTCTGGAGACCATTTCCCTCCCCTTCAGGTACATGGCAAAATTGTGGAGGTGGCGATAGATAGTGGCAGCATCTATCATCTCATGAGGCAGAAGTCGGACTCCTGCCATTTATGGGCCTCACTTTCTCAGGAGCCGCACCCCCTTTGCCTTGAATCCTTGTGGAGCTTGGGTATTCCAAGTGGCACACGACAACAACTACAACATTTAAAAGTAGCGTGTCGATGCTTTTTCATTTTGTGGACGTTTGAAACCCGAAGAGGACCTCGCTCTGTACGTTGCAGATTTTCAAGGAATGAATCTGGAATGAATTTGGAAAGAAGGAATTTTGGGGAGGGGGATGTAGAACCCTTCCATCTTGGATAAGGGGTTTGGAGGGAAGGGAGACACATCAGATACCATCAACCAATACAAATAATTTTTTTAGGAGAGGCACTAGTTTTCCCAGGATCTCCCTGGAATCTTAATGTTATTAAATCCGAAAATACAATTTAAATTATCCAAAAATTCTTTTAGCAAGGATTTTTTATTAAAGATAAGCTTAAGAAAGTTGTTTGATTTCACCAATACAGTAGTAAGATAGTAACCACAAATATGCTTTGTAAATGTTGCTTTACAGCAAGGGTATACTTGTTGCAGGAAAACACGCAAATGCTGTCCTTAGAGGATATAAAAATCCTTTACATTTTTAACAACAGAGGAATATCCTGAAATAGTTGGCCCGAAATTGTGACCTGATATTCACCGATTCTTTTTTACACCTAGATTTTTAATAGATTTAAAAAATAAATTATCCAAAATATATCAGCTTGCAATTGATCTCAATATCGTGACGAAGCACCAGTGAATTTTTCGGTTCATGGCATAATCACTTATCCTAATTTGCCCCAGAAAACAGTTGAAATTGCTCAGTGCTTCCAAAAAGTTAAGAATCGCAGATAACCCCAGATCCTCGCAATCGCGACTCTACACCATCAGACACCCAGCAATCAGGGGACCCCCGACCCAATGTTCGAGGAATTAATGCAATAACTCCGGATTTGGGAGATGGTCCGCCCTTTCACAAAACTAATTTTACTCCCCTCTGATAACTATCTTGCTGCAGTGGCGTCTGTTTTGACGCTGGCCCGTTACGCGAAGCAGATGCCCGTGTTTCGTTTGGAGTGGGTGTAAAAAAAGGGCAGAAAGTAAATAGACGGCCCGTGTGATAAGGGGTGTGCCCGGAAACCCGACACCCCCGCAGTGTCGTCAGATGGCCCGCGGCGGGAGATTATGGGTGAGGATGAGTTTCCTGCGGATCTTTTCCATGGGTTTTCGATTGCAGTTCTTAAATTTTTGATCAACAATACTTTAAAGTTTAAAGCAATGAAAAAATGAAGAAAAATATTTAAATTTGAAGTTAATGGTTAATAGATAATTTTTTTATAAAAATTATTTACTAACTAGTAATTAATTGTACTAGTATTACTAACGTTACGAGTTCATACTAGTATGAACTCGGAACGTTAGTAATACAAATCGCGACACGAAAATTTTGTTTAGAAATTTTAATTTTTTTTCAAATACAAAGAAGAATACCTTATATATTTTAAAATTGCTCAAAATTAAAATATTATTAATCATTTTTTGAATCTTTTTAACCTAACCTTATAGAAATATGCAAACTTTTAGTTTGCATTCATTATTTCAAAACTTTTTTACCTTTATGTTCCTGTTATATTTTTATTTTATAGGTATTTATTTTCTAATTTACTGAATGAGTGTTTTAAAAACATGTTTTAAATTTCAATTCTCAACCTTTTAAATTCTAAATCCCCCTATACAGCCAACAAAATAATTTTTTATTTCAGGTTCTATTTAATTACAGTTTTTTTTAATTATTAATTTTTAAGAATAAAATTATATCTTGAAAATTAATTGATTTTTGGGTCCAGTACCCCTTGACTAGGCCATAAACCTTTAAAAGGAAGATAAGTTTAATTATTTGTTGAACTTTCAAAATAAAATGAAATAAATTAAAATTGATTTTTTAAGTAATTTTACTGGATGTTTTCAGTGTAAATCCATCTGGGATTTTACTTCTGTTGTTTGAATATTTGTTTGCATAGAGAAATTTTTAAACAACAATTATTTAAATTAGTATACATGATGTACGTTTACACCCCATTTGACAAATTTAATAAAAATTACTTAATTCATAATTTTGCGTAGTTTAATTATCTTGGTATCAATGATTGAGGAAGTATTTTTTGCAGAATACACCAAAATTATCATACACACAGTTATAACAAAAAAAATCTGTGGAAAAAGAGGAAATGAGTGCATTTTTATATTTGTGTCCTCCACTCATAAAAAGAGTCTGAAGCTTTTTCTATTTAGTCACACCTTCCAGCTTCAGTGTTACGCATGAAGCGAGCGTAGAGTACACTTAAAACAAACCATGTGTTCCAGAGCTACTCCAAATACTGTGGCTATGCTTGGAAAATGCGTGACGAATTTGATACTATACCGTCAGTGTTTCCTTGGTGTCGGATTTCACCCAAGATGCTGCCAGGCGTATGAATTTGTCACCTTGTATCACCATACATGACTGACTTGAAAAAATATGAAATAAAATCTGATAAAGAAATGACAGAGGCAATTAAAAGGTAAAAAAGTGATAGATACCAAAAATATTAAATTAAACAAGACAGATATGAAGTAAAAGTTTTTTTTTAAATTTTCCTTATTTCTATAAATGAAGCGCATGTATTTCATAAATGTTCTCCATCTTTCTTCTCCTAAACCTACATAGAAAGATAGCGCATGAATTTTATACTGCATAGTTTATACAACTGTGTTATGTATAACCCTTATGGTCTTTAAATAATTTTTTATGATTATCCTATGGTGTCTAAAAAAATTAAAATCCCATTAAAAGTTCAGCGTATTTACAACCCCGAAAAACCGATTAAAAAATTTGCACCTTTTCATGTATAATTTAATTCCATTTTTTGTACAAATGTTTTTAAAGCTAGGTAATATTAGTTTAAATCCTTAAGAAAATATATTTGAATTTATAACATTCTATCTTGTAAGAATGGAATGAAGAAATGCCAAGCATTTCTCTTAATAGTTATATTTCTTGTAAATTTTGCATTGTTTTCAGTAGGTATTAATTTGTACAAGATTATATTTCTTTAACCATCAGTTAATAACAATAATGATTTTATTTGCAAATTAATTTTTCATTTTTTCATGCATTTCTCATAGTTATGTATATCGTTTACATTTTGGATTGTTTTCAATAATTTTTACATTATTTTTATGAACCCATCAGTTAATCAGCACAAATTTTGATGTATGTTATGTGTTAATACTTTATATCGCTGACTAAAACAAACAGTTAAAAAAATTCCCAACTCTTTCAAAATGATAGTATACTTGCAATATTTTCCAAGACTCGTCACCACAGCTGCACACATCACCGGATACTCCATCTGCAACAAATGAAGCAAACCGCCACAAACTTTTTTAAGTACTTTAATCTGCGCACAATCGACCCTATAATTACACTTCCATTTAAAAACTATTAGGCAAGACTGCGATGGGGAACGAAGATACAACCTAAAAAGATACATCTGGTTCCTTGATACCCATACAACCATGAAGAAGTCTTCAGAAATTATCATCCAATCTACTCTTCTTGGTTTCCCTCAACTTGGCTTGGCTAATTAGCTTCTGAAAGGCAATTTCTGACCTCTTCCACCCTTGGTTTCCTGTCCCAACGAGGTGTTGACTTTCTCGCTGGGACAGAATTGCGGACGTGGAGAACTGATTTTCTGCCAGATTGCTGAAGAGGTGGAGAGGAGTAATCACTCCATTAGCTGTGGAAGAGGGTTCACTGAGAGGATGACATCACTTAGGTATCGAATTCACTCTCGAATTTTGAGAGAGATACTTTGGTGTTATATATGGGGAGTTATTGCCACTTATATATATATATACTGCTTAAAAGCTTGTGGCTATATGGTATCTTCTGAGAAATGGATTGATGGAAAGAATATAAAGTTAATGAGGCTGCAAATGAAGCTGTTAAGAGGGCAATGGTCGAAATCATAAAAGTTGAGAAAAGCATTAATTTCGATTTCTTCTTAAGTTTTTTTGTGTGGATTTTTCCGAAGTTAGAAGTTCAATAAATGGTCTGTTAGAGGTGCCCGCCCAAAAATACCTTCTCCATTAGAAGAACACAGACACTGTTATAAAAGTATCAATTATTCAAAACAATAAATTTATGTCAATTCAATTTTGATGAGCTCACGCTATTTTAACTAATGAGGCTCTAACTCAGTCAATCAGTTAGCTTCTGGGACACTAGGTATAAATTGAAAATTAAATTGAATTTTCGTTCAGTTTGCATGAATTGTTCATTCCTTTCGACAGCATCATTTCTCAAAAATCACGATTTTTAGTTATGACTATATTCAGAAAGACCTGAAAGAGTCGTATAAACCTGCAAAATCGTCATATCTTTATGCTGCATAAAAAATTCAATTGGATGCTTCAGATTTATTTTAATGCATTTCAATCTACTTTTAAACTTGAAAATCATTCTCCTGAAAAATCAGGGTTTTTTTTAGATATGACGTTGTGCTGAAAAGAGTGAGCAAAATGTGAAAGATAAAAGGTATAAAAATAAAGTTTAAGTTTTCATTTCCAATACACGAACATTGTAGAAAAAAGATTATAAGTAGTACAATGTTGTTTGTAAAGAAAAAAAGTATCATTTACTACCTTTCTAAATTTAAACTCTGCTTATTTCACGGCCCATATATACCTGCTTATAGGGAGTATTTATTTTTTCTTATTACCATTAACATGCTCATGCAAAACAAAGCTTGAAAACTCTTAAGAGCACAAAAATTAATTTTGTCTTTTTTATTTTTCTTCCTATCTTAAAACTCATAAAACTAATTTCGCTAAGTTCATTGATTGAATCGTGATCATAAGATGAGGTAGAACTTTATAAAAAATAATGAAGCTAGCTCATCAAATAAACTTTCTTCTTAAGTCATTTTATGCTCACGAACGTTTTTTGCCGCGTTTTTTTATTTTAGTGTAAAAAATAACTGCTTTTAAAGTTCCAAATAATGCTCTTTCCACTCCTTAATATTAATGGAGTATCATTTCATTTACAAAGTATGAAAAAATTGAAATTCTTAATTTATTCAGAAAATTAAAATTCTCGAATTTAATTATATTTTAAAGTTTCAATGTGTAACATCTCAATGGGGAGGTAGGGGTATAGATACGAAAATTGTGTGACGTAATTTATGAATGACTTCTAAACCGCAAAAACCAGATGCTAGGACTCGAGAACAGTAAAAAAAATTCTGAAACGTTACTTAAAAAAACTAGGCAGCCTGGGCAGCTGAGTTGCCCCTTTTTAAGTAATGTCCTGTAAAATACCAGAAACGTTCTACAGAAAATAAGATTCCGCATTAAATAAAATAATCACGACCGGGATTCGATCCAAGGAACTATCGCATGAGAAGCAAACGCTTTACCACTGAGCCAGCCGCGACTCAATGATATACATTCCGCATAAAATATTACTTAAAATTTAGATCCTAATCTGGAATTTCGATTGGTTGATACTTTGGGAAAATTTTGAAAATTAGATACAAAAAGACGTTTTTGGGCCCAATTAAGGCAACAAAAAATTTTTGTAAAAAGGTTTGGATGTAGGCATGAGAGGTGCACCGCACTAACTATCCGCTTACGATAGAATTCAGTGGGATTCAGAAACGTTTCCGAAAGAAAACCAGAAATTTCAAGGAAGGTTTTTAACTGCTGTAAAAACTCATAAAAAGCAGGAACGTTTCTGGAATTTATGCGGAACGTTACTAATATTTTTTACAGTGTATGACTCATGGATTGACGAGTGCGTATATTAGGTTGCTTAAAAAATGTATATCTGACATATTTTCCCCCAATTTAATACCAACAACAAAACAAATACAAGGTGCATAAACAGAAAGTATCACACGAAGGGGAACAAAGGAAATGAAATTCATGGCAATTTCCCAAAGGAACAAAAAACTCCTCTATGAGATCATAGATTAATTTACAAAATATTAAAAACAAATAATGATACCAAAAAATATTTAAAGGGGAAAAAAGGGAATAGGCTGGCAAAGGAGATAATTTTTTAAAAATTTTAAGTCAACCTAAAAGAATTCACCTGACTGATGGTAATATTTCTGTAAAGTTAATTATGAAAGAAATTCAAAGCTTTTTGAATAGACGGATATTTGGTTATGTTTGAATTTCGATAGGTATTTTATTAAAAAAACATGACTGATAGATTAGGTATTAGGTAGTAGTTTTGCTTTCGTAAAACATATGAACTCATAGAACTGACAATAACCTCCATTCTTTTAAAAAAACAAGACAATTCAGAATAAATAGCTGATTAACTTTTAAAAGGATTGTATTCAAAACAAATCCAAAAAAATTTCTTTGTAGTAGTAATGGTTTTATGTTAGTGATATAATCTCCACCCCAAACTAAAATTCAATATTCAATCCGTGATTTCATCCATGCAAAATATAATTTTAGAAATATGTCGACGTTAATATGTTTTTTAAATGATAAAATTTCAGGATAAATCTGAATTTGTATACAATCTAATTTACATGGTCTTTAAATTTCCCATTATGATTTTAAAATTTCCTAGATATTTAAACGAAAATATCTTCGTTATTAAATAATCTTTACAAGTTGGGGTTTTGCAATCGCAAAAATATTACTTTAATATTATTTCGGATCAGTTACCTAAACTAAGCACAGTGCAATTAGTTTTCACAACATTAATTTTTAATTCGTTAGTCAAAAACCAGTTTTAAATTATAGCCATATATAAATTTACCATACTTTCAAGCATATCATATGTATTTAGCTGAATATAAGATTATTGTGTCATCAGCAAAAGTAGTGGAAAGTCGGACAAAACCGGGACCAAAACTTTATTTTTCGAATATTCATTTTATGTGTGATTAAAACCATCAAAATTGGTTCTAAAACGATAAACTGGTTCCATATGAAAAACAATAATAAATTAATCCTTATTAATAGTAATATAGGTCATAAAAACCACATATTTTAGATGAGTGAAAACTGGATAGAATAATAAAAAACATAGTAACTTTGAAAAAACATTGTTTATTATAAAAAAACTTGAATGGTATGACATAATAAACTTCAAGAATTTCAATTTGTATAAAATTTTCATCAAATGACAATTTAATTTACGCTCTAAGGTAGAACTTTTTAAGAGGAAAATTTCTATTGAAATTTTGGATTTGTTCATCATATGCTGTAGTCGTTTTTTAGCTATCAGTGTTTTATCCATCAGTAAAAGGGTTCATAATCCAAGTTGGTGTGTCGGGTCGAGTATTATGGAACACTAGGTTCATTCTGATGTATCATCTGAAATTGTCTTCTTGTCATTAACTAAAGGACCGGAAAAGAAAGATGCTGAATATATCTTTTGTAACGGAAAATTCTCTGGCGATCAGGAGAAATTAAGATTCAATGCATTAGCTGTTTTCTATGGGCTTATCTTGACTGTACTGAATTATAGAAAGAAGATTATGTGTGTGACTTTTGTAAATAGACTTTTAAGATTTTGTAGATAGATTTTTAAGTATTGTTTTATGTTTAAATTAACTATGCTCACTGAAGTCTAATCAGTTTTTCAATAGTTGTAAACAACTGTTCCATAATACCCGACTACTCCATATTGCCCTCCATTTGTAACTTTTTTTAAAAATTGCTTTTTCATGACAACAAAATAAATAATGTTTTATTCCACCATTGACACTTCATTACCATTAGTTATGGTACACTGTAAAAAAAAAACTGTAGAAAAACAGAAATTTTCAAAAACAATGACTTTATGTTTACAGAGATATTCTGTCATGTAACATTCCCACCGCACTTCTACTTATTTTATGTAAAATAACAGCTTTTATCTAGTTTTTTAGCTTATCTGTACTTAAACAGAAACTTACTGCATCGAAAACCAATACAGCTATTGGCAACATTATACTAAATCTTCGTTGGTTCAGTGGTAGCGAGCGTGCTTAGCATGCGGTAGGTCGTGGGTTCTATCCCCGGATATTAATTAATTAAAATTAGAAAAACTCTACTAAAATAAGTGCATGCGCACAAGCAGAAAATTATTGAGAGGCAACAGAAAAATCTGTAGCTCACTTGACAGAAAGTTTCTTTTTACAGCATTTACCTGTAGGTAACAGCTTTTTTCTGTTTACAGGATTTTTCGGCCTACAGAAATTTTCTGGCAACTTTTGCTGCCAGAAATTTTCTGTTTTTTTGCAGGATTATTTTTTACAGTGTATGTGCTTAAAATGATTTTGTGGATTTTTATTTAAAACCAGTAGAGTTATTCTTAAGATATAAATGGTATTACATAATACCCTCCTCTCCTCTAAACTAAATGTATTTGAGAACAAAATATATATTTTAGGAAGTGTGTTTTATTGTGAAACATTTTATTTTGATATTTTGTAAACATCTCGATCACTAATAAGAAGGCTTTGATTATGAATTCAAACCTATTTTTATGAAGTTTTCTACGTAAGGTATAGAAGTTACTAAAATGTTACCTACTAACTGTAAGAAAGACAATATTTTCATCGTGCTAATTATTTGTACCTAATTTTGTATTTTTGATATTGAAATTAAATTTATTATAACTTAACTTTATATTTATGTATTCACAATATAAGAATAAAATGAGATGAGAAAAGTTTGAATATCCACACGTCTTTTTAAATAAATTAATACAGTTTACTCATACTTTTTAATAAAATTTTTTGTAATAAAATTTTTTTTGCTGTTTAGTAAGTTTACTTTATAATATATTTTTAAATTCTTCAACATTAATCTCTTGTATTTCAGCTTATTTTAATTTCAAAAACAACTTCTTATTAACCCTCATATTTAAGTTTAAAGTTCAAGAAACTGTATAAAAAGAATCGAAACTTAAGAAAAGGGAATTAGTCTAATTTTTAGAAAATTAACCAAAATTGGAGAGTATAAACAAATGAATTTTGTTGTAGATTAATTCTTTTCATTTATTTTACGTTATTTAATTTTTATTATGGACGGTTAATGGTGGTTATGGTATGGTATGGTTGATGGATTTGTTCTACATTTTGTTCTTTTTTTGCAATTTGCAGCTTAAAATGAGTAAAAAGGGTGAAAGAACATTAAAAAAAGCTTTAATTGCATGTTTTTATTTTATTTTAATACATAAAATATAGAGTAGGGGAGGGTGGGGACGATTGTGAAAAAAATTTTTATTTGATCTCAAACTAAGTCATTTTTTATGTTAGAGTTATGAAAATTGGTATGAAAATAGGTTGATACATTCCAATTACAATTTTGTAATGAAAGCTGTCCGGTGGACATGCATTACAATATAGTAAATAAAACATCGAAAATAGAAAATCGTTACAATCGACCCCGTCCGAAGGGTCAATTGTAACACTACCAATTTAACACAAATTCATAAAAATCGATAGAAGATCATACAGATTTATTAACAATATATCTCTTCTTTTTAAATAATAATTAAATACATAGACTAGAATCGTAATAATGAACTTTACACTCAAATAATGAGTTATAAATTATAATGAATGAATATGGGTAAATAATAGTGAAAGATTATTCAAAAAAAGCAATTAGGATCATTATATATGAATTCCTCTATAGTACAACGAACGTGAGACCATTTTTTGCACTAGAAATGGTCCTTTGGCATGTTACAATCGTCCCCCAGAGGAAGTGTTACAATCGACCCCACGTCAGCATTTTTAATTCAACCCTAGTTTTCCACGAAACTAACAGCACTATCATCTTAAAACTAAGCAGTATAAAACTAGGATACATGTACATACAATACATAAAATCAGTGTTGTTGTGCTTCATACCTGCAATGCAGGAGAAGGAAAGTTACCCAAAAGTAGAAATTTACTTCGATGCTCGAAAAACACTATTTTCTCAATTACACAGCCACAACTCAAATGTCAGCCTTGAAAATCCCTGATATTCTTTCATTCACCTGCCTTGTTACGTACTGTCATCTCTTTTTCGCCCAGGCAGCCTCTCATTTTGAGGAAATCAAAGTGTTACAATTGCCCCGTGTTACAATCGTCCCCCCTCCCCTAATTATTTAATGCGTAAAATAGAGGAAAAAAAGAGCTTAAAACAAATTAGAAGACAAAACAAAAAGGAATTATTACAAAAAGGAAAGGAAAGGAGTAACTTTAATATTTGTCATTGGATGAAAATTGAATGCTAAGCTTTATTTTTTTTTGCTAAATTATAGAAATTATAAAAATAGTAGAAAGATAAAAAATAAAATAAAAACGAATTAAATAGAGGTTATAAGTCACTTTAATCAACGTCAATAGAGTTAAGCCAACCCATCTATTGGAAAAAATAAAGTAATGTGATTTCATTTTATTTTTGCAATTGTGAAACATAAATGAGTAAGGTTACAATGCTAGAAAGGCTATTAAGACGAATTGAATCGTAGTCTGAGAAAGGGAATACGTCCAAAAAATGGCAAATTGACTCTGTGCTAAAAAACAAATCTTCAAGCTTCGCTCAACACATGAGTGGGAAGAGGGGAAAATATTAACTAACTCCTATGAATTTCGTGAAATCGATGTTCATTGTTCATGTTCATTTATTGTATTTTTTACTTATTTTGAAATTAAAGCTAATTTGTCTTTCTTTTCTTATTCTTTGTGCTGTAAACTAAGCCACAACAAAATTTGCTTCAAATTTAAAAGGGATTTACCTTCTTTTTACCAAGGGAATATTTGACTTCATTGATACTCAATTAATACTTATTAAATTGCTTCAAGGACTCATTTTCATAAACCTTATGAACTTTATTTGTCTTGGCGTTTTTATTCCTCACTTTTAACTACTAAGCAGATATAGTAGTAGTAATAATTTAATTGCTTATTCATGATTTTTATTAATCTTTTTCAGCTGAGATTTCATAAGTTTAAAAAAGGGAAGAAGTACCTCATTTTTTAGCTGTTCAATATTTTTGAATATACTTTTTTATGTATTCTAAATAGAGTTCTGAATCCCCAATAAAAAATTTGGTGGTTATGCAATGAAAATTCAATACTCTAACAGTTTTCTCCCGATTTTCTGGCGCTATATGTTCTTATTAGGACCTAGTTCCATTAAAACCTAAACCAAGCAACCTCCGATTTTCTCAAAACTTGATTTTTGGATATGTTCCGCTTTTTAAACGGTAGGTTCAATTAGGCTAAGTTTCTTTTTCTTCACAGTAAAATGCATGAAAACTTGTTGTCTTGCATTCAGTGCAATGAGTAATGTCTCCTTATTGGGCGGAGTTATTTTTTTCTTTTCCTTTCAACAATCTCGTGAAGAACAAGGCCTAGATATTTCCCTTTTCAAGCTGACGATTATAAATTTTTATCAATTAGAAGATAGATACCAGGATATACCTACCAGAAAATGAATATAGAAAACAATAAAACCGTACAAATTTTTTTATAAAAGGTACAAGTACAACTTTTTCTGTCACGTGTCTTTAGTTTTATTACTCATATGGTATTAAATCCGCTATTAAGTATTTTAGTTTAGTAGTTTAGTTTAGATACTACGCCACCAAAATGTGTGTTACTATAAATGAAAAGGGAGTCACCTCTTTGTGACATACTTTAAGCCTAGTATGTATAAAAGGTAATATTTATAAAGAACCGTGCTATGAATGAAGAAAAAAAATATGAAATGTTGGGGTTTATTCAATTCAAATATTAAATTTAGAAAGCACCGAAACTAATTTCATTCATTTAGTTCTTTTATATTCTTTTGAGCTGTTTGAATTCCACTTTATCACATAAAAAGCTATTTTTTAAGGATTGGTTTAATTAGTAACATCCCTAAGTGTTCTGAAAATTTATAACTCCACTGTTAAATTGAAACATTTTATGCAATAACAAAGTCATCTGAATATTGTTAACTATTAGATAATACCATATTATATGAACTTATTTGTAATTAAAACAATATATTTGATGCTAATAAGTAAATGATTGATATGTGGTGGGATGGCTACAAGAGCCTTAGCACTGCGACTACTAATAAGTAAAATAATAATTATATTGATTTATTTCCATCTCTTCTATGAAATCTCTAAAACAACTCTAACTTTTTCTAACTCTAAGTTAACTTTTAAAACATCAATTAATGAAAATATGAAATTCAATAGGTATTCAATATTTTAATAGTTGAGATAAACAGTATTGAAAATGGCGAGCTTTCTGAGTGTTTTAATTTAAGCCATGAACAAGATAAAAACAAATACCTTATAAAAATCCTTGCATCAAAATTTATTTAAAAGTGAGTGTGCATGTCATTTCGTGCCAGGAAAACCAAGCAATATGATGTTCACTCTTTAAATTTCCACTTTTAATTATTCCCATCACGATTTAAACACCGATTTTACGCAACACACATTCCCCCCTTAACCCACGACCTCCGGCGGTGCTCCTCGATAAAAGAGGAAAGAAAACCATCCCTTAAAAATCGACAACTCACCTTTTCCAATCGCCTTTTCCTCCAGCCGTCTCTTCCGGAGACACATTCCACCGCGCAGCAACCTTTCAGACTCCACCCCCTACTGCGCGGAGGAGTGGCTAACAGGTGCCTCCACCTGCTACGGGCGGGGCGATCGAGTCCCCGCCCACCCGAACGGGTGGCCGCTCCCGCCGGCGAGGCTCTCATTCCGGCGGCAGCAGCTCGTTCTTATAGCAAGGTCGGCCAGCGACCATGCTGGTTCCCCCTGACATGATGACCGCGCAATCGAAGCTTCTCTACCAGCTCAACAAGTTCTACGGCGAGAAGGTACAGCACCGGAAGGGTACGGTCGCGAAGACCGTACGGGAGGTCTGCAAGGTGGTTCAGGATGTCCTCAAGGAGGTGGAGGCGCAGGAACCCCGGTTCATATCGTCCCTCAACGACTGCAACGGACACTTTGAGGGGTTTGAGGTGATATCGCCGTCGGAGTTCGAGGTCGTGCTGTACCTCAACCAGATGGGGGTGTTCAACTTCGTGGACGACGGTTCCCTGCCTGGGTGTGCCGTGCTCAAGCTCAGCGATGGCCGCAAGAGGTCCATGTCCCTCTGGGTAGAGTTCATCACCGCGTCCGGCTACCTGTCTGCCAGGAAGATCCGGTCGAGGTTTCAGACTCTGGTCGCGCAGGCGTGCGACAAGTGCAGCTACAGGGACATTGTCAAGATGGTGGCGGACACCACGGAGGTGAAACTGCGGATCCGGGAGAGGTATGTCGTCCAGATCACCCCCGCCTTCCGCTGCAGTGGACTGTGGCCTCGGTCTGCCGCCCATTGGCCAATCCCTCACATCCAGTGGCCAAACCCGAACTTGGTGGCAGAGGTCAAGGCGGAAGGCTTTGACCTTCTATCTAAGGAGAGTGTCACCCTCCAAGGGAAGCAGTCTTCCATGGAGGGCGACGCTTGGGTCCTTAACTTCTGCGAGGCCGAGAACAGACTGCTGCAAGGGGGCTGCAGGAAAAAGTGTCTGAGCATCCTCAAGACGCTGAAAGACAGGCATCTTGAGCTTCCCGGTAACCCCATCACGGGCTACCACCTGAAAAGTCTTCTTCTGTACGAGTGTGAGAAGCATCCCAGAGAGCATGAATGGGATGAGACGTGTTTGGGGGACAGAATCAATGGTATCTTGCTTCAGCTCATCTCGTGTCTGCAGTGTCGTAGGTGTCCGCACTATTTTCTCCCTCAGTTGGACTTGTTCAAAGGAAAGTCCGCGAGCTCCTTAGAAAACGCTGCTAAGCAGACTTGGAGGCTTACAAGAGACCTGCTAACGAATCCCAGGTCCCTTGAAAAGCTGTGACCACACAACTTAGACTGGTCGATCTCTCGTCATAGTGATTCGCTTAGTACCTTTACTAGGTCATCAGAAACTGAATTTTTAGTGAGCGATTTCAGTGAACTCATCCCTGTGAAGACTGACTAGCTAGTTGAACCGCTGACCGCCGTGTGGTTCCATTGAACCCTTCTTTAATCGTATATTAAAACTTCCTCTTTGAAAGCTGAATTACCTTAGTGTAGGATAGACTTCGTGATTTTTAACATTAATTTTAAATCGACTTTGAAAGGTTTTATATTGATGCCCGAGAAAATTGTCCTGATCTTTTTATATGTCGAATAAGTGCGTGACGTGAGAATTAGCACAAAGAGGAGTTATCGAATGCTTTTTACTTTTCTTTGCATAAAAGTCGTGAATACTGGGACGATTTTAAAGTAAGTAACTAAGCATTTGTCATATCTTTTTAATACTAACGTAACTGAGAGAAAGTGAATTGTTGTCTAGTCTTATATTGCAATAATTTTATCAGTTCGTTGATAAGTTTAAGGAAACTTCGACATATTTATTGAATTTTACTGTACAAAATTTAAGGATTCAATGTTTTCGAATTTTCTTTTTTAAAGCTATCTAGCTGTTGATTTACAAAATGATTAAAAACTGCAATATTATGTTATGAAAAATTTTACTTTGAGGAGCAAATTATGTTATGATGATTCTGGTTTAGTATGGTATCTTTCGTTTTGAAAATATTTGATAATTATGTAGAGATGTATAAAACATTCGTTGTAAAATAAACATTGTTACCTATAAGTAAGCATTATTTTTAGTCTAAAAATTTTTGCTTTAAGGTACCTGAAGAAGAGAACCAATGTTTTAAAATCAATTTGTTAAATTTAATCCTTTTATCACATTTTAACCATAAATCTGGGTACTGTTTATAGAATTAAAAGTAAGATGGAATTTCAAGTCAATTCAATTTATCGGTGGAAACTTTGTATAAAAAATTAATTTAATAAATTTATATATTTATATAAAGCCACATTTTTTTATTAAATAAGTTTTAAATACATTTTATTAATAGATGTTTAAGAAAATTAACAATTTAAAATATTATACCTATAACCTTTATTGTTAAAAACTAAAAAATAATACTTAATGCTCTTTATAAAAATTAATTATATTGCATAGTTTTGTTTTCTAACTCCATCCTTAATATTATCTCTTAATACGTAATACTTAATTGGTTCAAGTCACATATTTTGTCTCCTTTTTTTAATAGAATACCTTAAAAGTATTAAGGAAAGTTGGCAAAATAAATTTCCTGCATATTATAAAAGGTTAAAAAATTGTTTTTTTAGAATTTTATTTATTGCAAAAGTTGGTATGTACATACTCTTTAAGTTTTTATATTTTAAAAGATAAGGCAGTATACTAGTAGGTTCAAATTTTAACCAAGATGTTTATAAAACTTTCGTATAACAGAGGTAGGTCACATTTTAGTTCATATTATGGGATCCATATCTGGAGGTAAGTCAAAATGTTAAATATATAAAGCCTTAAACTTGTATTAGATGAATTCCTACACCCTCTTATTTTTGGTGAGAAGGAATCTTAAGTGTAATTCTATGATGGGTGAATATTTTAAAAATGAATGTAGTTAATAGAAATTAACTATAGCATCTATTTGAGATTCAATTAATAGAATTTTCAATTAAAACTTTACATTACAGAAAAATTGAATATGTTCATACTTATATTATATTTTATAACTATAGAACAAAAAAAATTTAATTAAATCTGAAAAGCTAAATAACAAAGCTAGAAAAATTTTATTAGCCTTAACTATACAATAGCTGCAACTTCTTGCTCTAGTGTCGTCTTCTGGCTTTAGAAAATATGCTAAATTGTATTATGTTTTAGAAGTATTTTCAAATTTGTGGTTAGATTTTGATTATTAGAAATGCACAACTGTAATGTTAAAATGACTAATCTGTCGAATACTTTTTAAAGTGATGGTTATTCTGTTTTTATTTGACTCAATGGTTAAAGAAAAGAAAATACTATATAAAGTAATCATGAAACACGTAAACATTGAAATTTTATCAATTCAATATCCATACCATTTAAATGTGTATAAAGTTTATACAACTTTTGTTTATTTTAAATCCAGTACATTTTTAGGTATAATATTAATGTTAAAATAAAATAAACACAATTTTAATAATTTTTTTCAATACCCTTTACGCTTGATCACTTGATGCATTTATCCAACTGCTTGAATCGTAAACTTTTATGTAAAATGTGATATTATATTTTAAAATACAACACTTACACATAAAAGATATAAGGTGTTTCATATGAAAAAAACATATTAGGATTTTAAGATAAAACTGGAATCATGGAATGATGTTAATTCGGTATTTTTAATTCGGTGTTTTGATTTATTCGGTATTTCGATGTTAATTCGGTATTTAGTCGGTATTTTTAAAAGAAGGGGAAATAGGGGAGGGTCGGACAAAATCAGGACCTAAACTTTATTTCTTGAATATCCACTTAATGTGTGATCAAAACAGTCAAAATTGGTGCTAAAACTATAAACTGGTTCCTTTTGAAGAAAAATAATAATAAATTGAAAGTAAATCATAGTAATATAAAAGCACATTTTTAAGATGAGTAAAAAATCCCTGTTTTATCCAACCAGGTTGGACAAAACCGGGAATCCAAATCGATAAAATAATCAAAATAAAATAGTAACTTCTTCCGCGCTTCCTGATACACACAAAGTATAAAGAACAACTTTAAAACAAATTTTAAATTATATAAAAAATATATGGAAACAAAATAAATACAAGCCATTTAAATAAAGTTATACCAATGAAATTCAACCTTTATTAAAATGAGCTCGGGTTAATTATTTTATGGCACATGTGTATTTATACTTTAATAATAAGATTTTGTTTGTTTCATCTAAAAAAGATTTTCAGAACCTGAATGATAAAACACATCTTAAATTCTATCAAATTTAATTTATTGGTTTATAAATTGCTCGAAAAAATTTTTATCATAAAATAATGAAGTTATTTGCTCACTATTATAAAACAAGATTCTACTATCTTTTCTATGTACCATTAAAATTTTGGTAATTTACAACTATGATAACTTATATGCGATGTATCCAAATTTTAAAAACTTTGATTAAAATTTTTGGGAATAAATATAGTTAAAAAACTACATTTAAATTATAACTTGTAAAATTTATTCCCACTTAATGAAATTATTTTCTTTCAATCATCTTTCTTATCTTAATTAATAATGTTATTCATACATTTGAAGAGTGCTGCTTATATTACTAAGCTTTAAATAAAATCTGGCAAAACTTGTATATACATACAAGCATATTTCCTAAATATCTTCAAAAAGATTTGAATGACTTTAATCAACCTTACATGGAATAACTAGTTAATTCAATGTTCCAAAAATCACCAAAAACTACTATTTTGTCAAGTTCAGTCTAATAAATTTAGATGATTAGAGGAAAAATGAATGAGTCGATGTGTAAGTTGAATAATTGATATTTGTGACCATACTTGTATATAAATCTTTTTATTTGGTTCTTCTTTCTTGATGGAATATTGCTCAAGGTATGTACTGCTTTCCCACCATGATTTTCAGGCTGCGTGCATATAGATTGTAGCTAACTTTTCTAGTGAGATTTTTTTAAGAATATTTTATCTTTTTATGTTAAATCAATTGCTATGAATGCATAATTTTTGAACTTTTCATTTTGATCAGTATTTTTAAAATATAATATGGAGTAACTAACACAAATAATAAGGAAACGCTAAATATATTATAAATGCTAAATATTTAAAAGTTTTCGCAGAAAATATAACTTTATTTTGTTTTGTCATATATTGATGGAAAATAAACTCAATATTTTTAAGGTCTTCCGCGTTTGAAAACATTTATTTTATATACAGGGTGTCCCATAAATAATGGGTCACACTTCTAGGGGGGATCGTAGACACCTAGACTAGTCAGAATCACATAGGCTTGGGGGTCTCATACCAAATCCCAGGGAATTAAAAATGGAGCGACACCCCAAAAAATTATTGAAAAATTCAATTTGTAGAAGAACTACTATTCGTAAAAATTTAATTATGGTCTCAAAAATTGTGGGTTAATATGACCTTTAAAATTATCTCAAAATTCTTCACTTTAAAATTTGTTTTATTATCAAAAAAGTTAAAAAACCACAAAAAAATTGAAAATTCTGCCAAAACCTCATTTACTATTTCGAAATTCTTTCTTTTGATTTTATAATCTGAAAGATCATAGTTGTAAACCCTTAAGTCCAAAGTTTCATGTAAAAACCATCAATATTAAACGCTTGAGATCCTGTTAAAGTTCGTTTTTTGCGTGCGCAAACTGGTTTCCTATAGCCGTTTCCAAAACGGCAGTTAGCGGACGCAAAAAACGGACTTAAACCATGCTTTAACAGGATCTCAAGCATTTAATATTGATGGTTTTTACGTGACACTTTGGACTATGGTTTTTGGTTTTCGACTATGATCTATCAGATTATAAAATCAAAGGAAAGGATTCCGAAATACAAAATAAAGTTTTGGCAGAGTTTTCACATTTTTTTGTGGTTTTTAATCTTTTTTTGTAATAAAAAATTTTAAACTGAAAACTTTTAAGATTATTTTAAAGATAATATTAAACCACAATTTTTGAGACCATAATTAAATTTTTACCAATAGAAGTTCTTCTACAAATTGAATTTTTTAATAATTTTTTGGGGTGTCGCTCCATTTTTAATTCCCTGGGATTTGGTCTAGGACCCCAAATCCTATGTGATTCTGACTCGTCTAGGTGTCTACTATCCCCCTAGAAGTATGACCCAACATTTATGGAACACCCTGTATATTATAAAATTTATGTATTTTGATTATATACTTAATTACACTTTTACTTACTTATATTATTTACTTTGAATTAAACTTATATTTGAATGAAAATTTTACTATGATTAACTATAAATTAAAATTTTTGAAATACACAGATGGAGTACCAGCACAGAGTATTGTATTTTGTGACCTCTCTAAGGAAAGTTAGTGTTTCACATTCAATAACTTAATCGAAGCTAGGCATTTTATCCTAAGTTAAAGATTTGGTTTATTGAATTTGAAATGCTTTCAGTATTTTTCAGAAATAATTATCGTTTTGCTAAGAAAAATTTACGTCAAATTTTCGTCAGAAATTCCAAACGTAAATTTATAAGTAAAATTTAAGATCTTTCTGACTCTATTCTACTTTGAATACAAATATCAGTAAATTCCAAAAGAAAGGTCATTCTTGTTACCAATACCTATTTTTAATATTATATGTGTTAACTAAAAAATAACCGATGTGGCAGAATGATACACTACACACTGATGTGGGGTACTTGGATACACTAGTAGGGTACAAAGATGCTTATAAAAGTGCCCCTATTCTACGCATGCAAGAGAATATATCAAGTCTCTTTTTGAAAAATAAGTTAGCAGTAAGTTAGGGCTACAGTGAAGGTTATTTATGCTATAACTGAATTTCCTATTTTGGAATCTTTTAGTCTTATCAAGTGTTTGAGTTTGGGAATTGCTAGTATTGCTGGAATTTCTAAATTTATGTAAAAAAAAGATTACCAGAAGTTAATACCTTAGCTGCCAGTTATTTTGTGCTTCCTTAAAAGTCAGAAATTTCAAACTTAAGAAGACAAAAAATAAAAATCTATGAAGATAGATATAGTTAAATATTCTGTGAATGAATAATTTCTAAGTGATTATCCCTACTGAAGGCAATTCATAAGACATGATCTAACGATACAATCAGGAACTTTGAAACACCTGAGAAGTTCTTAGCACTTAAAATATTAGCTATAACCAGTGCCTAAATAGTGTACAATAAATGCTAAAAATTAACGATTTAATTAGTGCCACAATTTTTAATTTATGGATGATTCTTGTAAAAATACCTTTAAATTTAACTAATTTATGGGAAATTATGTAATCGAAATTTCTTTTTAGTTCCTTAATTAGAGATTTGTATAAGAATTACTATTCGTTATATACTATAAATTCTTTGATTATTAAAATTCTTAGATGCTTAATGGAAAATTCGTTACCTATTAGTATTAAAAAAGGTTATGTAAAACTGCTTATTATTATCTCAATACAAAAACACTCATAATTTTCCCAAATTTTTTATTAATTAGTATTTTTGAGTATATATTAATTACTATCAATGTACCATCTTTTACCCTAAATGATTCTGACGACCTTTCCATAATAACGTATTCATCAAATGTAATATTAAATGAATTCTTTAGAAATAAACTTTACACCGAGAGGTATTTTTAATATAAGGATAGAGGGGTGTATAAATGTCAAGGTGCATGCAAGGAGTGAAGGATCATTTCGTGATCATAATTAAAAAATGATTCAATAGAAAAAATCTCCAAAGAAAATATATCTGTATTAAAATTAAGGCTGATAATATAAACTAAAATCCCTTTTACTATAAATAGATCCTTTTACCTCGGTAAAAATTTCTTAATTCATTAATTTTTTAATCACCAATTAATCTTGAGGAAGCTTCCTCAAACTTTTAAATAGTTTTCAAGATGTAAATACGAATAATTTTAAATAATAAATTATGCATTTAGCCGCAAATAACCGTGCTAATAAAGAACATTTCATTTTATTTTGATGGGTAGGCAATTTTCCCGGTACCATGAAACTTCTAAAATAACGAAGCTTATTCATTCACTGAGCATAATCACGCTAAAAGTTCCTAAGCTTAATTGATCATCTATTACCAGTCACTTCTTGAAAGGATAACATTCGTCACTTAGTGGGGTTATGGACAGTTATATTTTATTACAAAATCACAACACGCCCGAGCATTTATCCAACCCATAAAAACTGCAGCCAACATTAATATAGCAATGAATCAAATCGAGCATATCCCATTAAGATAGACAGGCCTCGGGTTTCTCGAACGCAGAACCAACAGAAACTCATCGAGAATTAGAAGCTGTTAGGACCTGCCTGTGAGACTAATCTTGAAGAACTTGCTGAAACTTCACCATCGCGGGTCTATTAGAGGTCACGGCTGTCATGACCTCTTTCATTTTCCTACCTAGGTGGTCGGACAGACTATACTTTACCTCTCGAGCGTTTTTTGTGTGTTTGCTTTCCCCTGTCTTTTTTTCGGAGGTGGTAAGTGAAATATAGTCCACGGTGGCACGAGCTGAGATAGTGGCAGTGTTGAGCCGAGAGGGAAGCGTGCGAGTAGACGTGTGTGTTTCGGTTTTGTAAGACTTGTTCTTGCTGAAGTTTTGTCGTTGTCTTTTACGTTTACGAGTGTTGGGAATTTAGTTTTGCCGTGTTCACTGTGTGAAAATTTTCAACAGCTGATTGTTTGAGAGAGACGAACGTGTACTAAATTCACTGGCTCAGTAGGTAGCTGGAGTTGATGATATCAGACTGAAAAATATCCTCTTTGAACATTTTTGATCACCCTTAATTTCCTTTTTAGGTGGGTTTTTCAAGCTTAAAAGAAACTGAGAAAAAACTATAAGAAAACATAGTGGTTAAACAATGGCCACCTAGACTCTCATAAGGCCATAGAAGATCAAAATTGTTTCGTGTAAATGTAGTCCTGGCGTCACTTTTAATCGTTCTTTGACCACATCTCGAATTCACTCTGAATTAAGTTAAATTAAATACCTCAGAACCAAAAGAGATCATTTCGCTTAGTTTTTCATAGAGGGAAAAAAACTAAAATTTTATATTTTGATTCGAATATTTTAAATTCAAAAATTCTAATAAAAATATAAGTTTTAGTTTTTCTTTGGTAAACTTAGCAAAATGACCTTTAGCTTTTGAGGTATAACTTTTGAGTATTTTAAATAATAAGAGCAGGAGGATTTTTTAGAATTTTTTTAGCAAGATAACATTCGCCACTTAGTGGGGTTATGGATAGTTATATTTTATAGATGATTTTTAGCTATATAAGAGCAAAAATAACGATTACTTTAATTGCAATCGTCACAGTTTCGAGCTGCTCTGATTAAATGAAACTAAGAGTTTCCCAGAATTTTTTGAACTTTTTTCTAAAGCCTAATGACGAGGGCAGGACATTTACAAATTTGGCAATCTCATAAAAGTATTTAGGAGCTTTTTATAGTATCTGTGAGTCGATAATGTTGGATGTAGGTTTTACACATTACAATAAAGAGTTGTGGGTTGGTATTTCAAATATTTTGACTTTTATTTGACTGTCCTTTTTATGTATATTTTTACAGTTAATATACCTTGTTATTTGCAAAATAATGAGCCTGCATTCAATTATTTACTTTCTCTTTCAGATTTCCTTAAAAACAAATGAAATACTTACTCAGACTGAGAACTCTGGTGATTTATTATTAAAACGATTTAAAAGATTATAGAGTCCCTGATTTCTTGAACCTGAAAACGCACATCATTTTCTTCTACACGGTAGCCATTGGTATATCCACTGTGTCGCATACGTTTTGCATCAATTTCTTAGGGTATGTTAGACTTCATAATGGGACTTTAAATTTTTCTTATATCTAACATCTAACATATCCCACTTCAAACGCATTTACATAGCTTCCAATTCTTCTAATTTATCAATAAGATTTCCATTTTTTTCTTATTTTCCGATTAGGGACTGAGTTAAAAAGTCTAAAATGAAGCACCATTACCCGGAAAATAATAGGAAGATATAGATAAAAAACAAAAGATAAAATATTTGTTAATAAAAACTGAAATCTTCAGAAGAATTGGTAGCTATGGCATCTAAAGTTTAATAGAATCATTGTCTCTAAATATTTCAATGTACCTAATTTTATGTTACTTTCTCTGCCTTGTGCTGCCTTTTTTTAAAATAAGTTTATTTACCAGTAAAAATGATTTAAAGGGACAATAGATGTTAATAAGAACCTTCGAGTGCTCTAATTTAAGAAGTTATTAAGTAGTTTAATGTGTTTGTAATAAGATTTAATTGGAGGTATGTATTTTCTATTAGGTGAAAGTTTGAATTCGTCTTTGAAACATAAATATTTTGTGCATACTTTTGTTTATCTTTTCATTATTTTTTATTGAGAACATTTAAGTAAACTTTATCTGAACCTAGTTTTTTGAGAATATGTAGTTTATTTATTATTTAATTTTTTGAGATGATTATTTCATAAAAAATGCTCTCCCCATTTAACTAATTGTAAAATACGTAAATACATAATTTCATGAAACACTCTTTCAGGAAATTATGTAAATGCATATTATCTCTTTATGCAGAACTTTTTCAACACGCATAGTCACTGTTTAATAATTGCATTTCGTTAAAATGAAAAAGTAGAACTTTTCGGCAGACATTTCTTTTACCTCGAAATCTTTCACAAAGAACGAAACCTCTAATTACTCTAGTTTTTACAAAAACTGTCTTGTTAAAAGAGTAGCGAGTTTAACTTCTACATTATGTTTTTTACTTGTTAAGCGGGTTTTCACTATAATTCACTCTCACAATCACCAATTCTCTTCACAGTAAGTTACATGCACTAATGACACTGCTCTCTAAGACACTTTATTTCTAAGGATAAGGTAATTTCTCAACATCCTTATTTTTCTTTATCTAATATGGTTTTTTCATTTCTTTAACGAAATTTTGTGGAAGAAAAGGTGAGTCTGAGTAGCCTGTTCATTAAATTATATTTATCAATAAATGACAAGTAATTATTGAACGTATTTTCAAACTTTATACCTACAAGAACTATTTTGCTATTTTAAATGGGAATTATATCAGGTATGTGTCATATCCAGCCACCATATATGTGGAACTTTTTGTTCCTGTGGTTGTATGCTATGATCATTTTGGAAGAAATGGGCACTGATGGATTTTTGAAGCATTAAGGTAACTTTTCCCCCCACAACTGGTTTCGGATCTTTATTTGGAATCTTAAATGGTTCTAACGGTATGTATGTTTCTGTGTGAATCCAAGCCTTCCTAACTTGTCTATGTGAAGTAACATAGGAGGGGCATAGAAACATTACCTCTTAGTCTTAATTAGTCTTGACTCAAATATCACCAAAATAAAATGTGAGTAGGGGATGGTGGGGACGATTGTAACACGGGGCAATTGTAACACTTTGATTTCCTCAAAATGAGAGACTACCTGTGCGAAAAGGAGATGACAGTACGTACAAGGCAGGTGAATGAAATAATATCAGAGATTTTCAAGGCTGACATTTGATTTGTGGCTGTGTAATTGAGAAAAGAGTGTTTTTCGAGCATCGAAGTAAATTTCTACTTTTGTTAAACTTTCCTTCTCCTGCACTGTAGGTATGAAGCACAACACTGATTTTATGTATAGTGTGTATATGTATCCTAGTTTTATTCTGCTTAGTTTTAAGATGATAGTGTTGTTAGTTTCGTGGAAAACGAGGGTTGAATTAAAAATGGCGACGAGGGGTCAATTGTAACACTTCATCTAGAGATATATTGTAAATAAATCTTTATGATCTTCTAACAATTTTTATGAATTTGTGTTAAAGTTGTAGTGTGTTACAATTGACCCTTGAGGTGGGGTCGATTGTAACGATTTTCGATGTTTTATTTACTATATTGTAATGTATGTCCACCGGACAGCTTTCATTAAAAAACTGTAATTGGGATGTATCGACCTATTTTCATACCAATTTTCATAACTCTAACTTAAAAAATGGATTAGTTTGAGATCAAATAAAATTTTTTGTTACAATCGTCCCCACCCTCCCCTACCTAATCTAGATTAGATCAGTATTAAAAGGATAAGGCGTCTCTTAAATTTGAAAATTCAAAGGAATGAAGCCAGTAATAGGTGAAATCGATACTTTAAGCAGTGATACTTTGGTATCGACGAAAGGTTTCTATGTTACGGGTAAAGTGATAAATTGGGCACTATTAATAATGCCTAGAGTGAAGGCTGGCGAAGTGATAAATTTCATTGATAAATGACATTGAATTTATCACATTGCCTCCTCCCCTTCGGGCATTATTAATAATGCCCGATTTATCACATTGCCCGTAACATATAATATAAATGCATAATAACATATTTTTAAATTCAAGGTCCTAACTCCCTTACACATTTAAATACAGTAGATTCAGAAAACTTCTTGAAATATAAACATTTGATTCCAAAATGTTACTCGATATCCAAGAATCGATTTCGACCATCACAAACAGAAGCCCTTAATGGATGGCCAGATTAAAAATACGCTCCTGGTAACTATTTCTTGTCTAACATACTTGACAAATATATTTAAACTATGATGAATGGATTTTCCAGCTTACAACTCTCCGCATACGCCCAGTAGCCCTACTAGTTTTGCATCAAAAGACCCCCATTGAAATTCACTCGTTCTCCCCTTTGGCCGGCCCTCAGTGTTTACATTTTATGAAAACAATCTTTTTTACCGCTGCTTCTCACGCAAGGCGCCCCGGACAGAGGCAATTTCCGCCAGTATAAAAAGCACGCTGTGCGTGTACTCTTAAGCTTTCTAACTAGCTGCCTGAGTGCTCACGCGATATTTACATAATAATGAAATCCCGCTCTCTCGCCTGCTGAAAAATACGCCAGGGAATCGGAAGCGATTGCTGAGTTCATTAGTTGAGTTGGAGAATGAATGAATGGTCAGTTTGATAAAAGAAGTTAAGTACAAAAACCATACTGCCAACAAAAGTTCGTCTTTTACACACAATTTTCTATTGCTTTTAACAAAAATTTTAAGTAATCTGTATAAGTAATGGAATTTTCGTTGCATAACCACCATATTTTCACTGGAAATTCAGGAACCTATGTAGAATACAAAGCCACACACACACACACACACACACACACACACACACACACACACACACACACACACACACACACACACACACACACACACACACACACACACACACACACACACACACACACACACACACACACACACACACACACACACACACACACACACACACACACACACAGTTTATAAAAAGTTGGTGGACTAATTCTTTTTTAAAACTTTTGAAATTTCAGCTGAATAAAATTCTTGAAACTACTAAATTTG
This sequence comes from Tetragnatha versicolor, assembly GCA_024610705.1. Taxonomy (NCBI): domain Eukaryota; kingdom Metazoa; phylum Arthropoda; class Arachnida; order Araneae; family Tetragnathidae; genus Tetragnatha; species Tetragnatha versicolor. The sequence goes on along the minus strand of JANDEH010000010.1, from coordinate 50,400,668 downwards.
TAGTTATGCTTTGTTCACATCACAAAAGTGAGAAATAGAAAGATTAATGTAAATAAAATTAAACAGTATTATGAAATCAAATTATTAAGGCAATATCAATGATGGAGTAAGCTAATATCATTGGGAATAAAACATTATATGGATTAAAAATAAAAACACTTTAAAAAAGAATTAATTTTATTTTGGATTATGGTTGAAAAGACAAAGAACAAGAAAAGAAAGGCAAATTAATAATTTAAATTTCAAATTAAATCTAAAAATATAATGGGAATGGACATTTTGTCAAATTCAAGGAGCTACACATGCCCATACGATTAGATATTTTTTTCCTCCCCTCACTCATGTGTAGAACAAAGCTTTGAAGATATTAGAGCACAAAAGACAATTTGTCATTTTTAGACTAATTCCCTTCTTTTTCAAACAAGCTATTCAAAAATGTTAGAGGAGTATGTTGGGGGTATGGTAGACTGGTTGACCCATTAGTATATTAATATGGAGGAAATTTTCGTGGCCTTTTTTAATGATCCCCAAGCATACTCTTTAGATTTTTAGGCATGTAGACACCGAGCTCATAGTTGTGTAAAAAACGTTTGTGATGTAGACCAAGTTTTAACTATTAAAATTATGCCCATGGTTTTTAATAATGAAAATCTATATTGTACTTTTAGTAAATTAAAAACTTAATGAATAAAAAACAAGAAAGGGAACAAACCCGTCCAAGTAAAAAAAATTAGACAATATATGGTAGTACAAAATACATTATAAATTTTCCATTCAATACAAAAGTAGAAGTAATATGAAAACACAAAAAATAGAAAAAAGTATCTCTTCCCATGTTTTAAAATAGGGGTTCTATATATCCATATAGAGAGTTAATAATCCAATTTATATTCTTTTTTTATTAAACACACAAAAAGTTCCCCGTATACCACCAAGTATCATACGGGGCTTACAGAGGTAAGTAAAAATACATAGTAAAACTACAAGGTACTCCCCCTTTTCGAATCTTTGTATGGTAAGAAAGTAAACATTTAAAGAACTAAACTATGAACTTTCCGAAAATCTTTTAATATATGCATTAAAAACGAATCTTAGTAAATGAAGTTTAAAAGTTTATTTAATCTCGTAACATTATTTATGAGTTATCAATTAAATTTAAAATCCCATCAGTGGGTAAGGTAATCCTTAGCTGACTTTAAAAGTTATTAATGTTTTACAACCAACCTAATCATGAAACTAGACTTATTCAACCGCAATAGAGACAGACTTCTTACCCCCCAACATATATCCTACCGTAGCAATCACATACCCATCCCAATTAAAAACGTGTCCTCCTTAACATCTATCTGTCAGCGAACCCATAAGCGCTATACAACAACTAGTCCGAAGGATCCCCTATCGAGCCCACATGAGTTGTCTGAGTGATTTTTGTGGCAATTTAAGGACTCTGATGACAGTTATATAGGGAGTAAATCATTCTGCGATGTAACTCATTATGTCACCATTCAATGATAGTGGCCAAAGGGATCGCTTTTCAGATTTACGGTAGGAATCTTAGCCGAAGGAAATTGGTTTGATAACTATTCGTGTTGAGATCTGGATTTTTGTTGCAATTTTTTTGTGGGTTTAATTTATTTCTTAATATCGGAAGGAAAATGAGGGTTTTAGTGATTAAAGCGATGTAACTATAAAATTTTGATTTATTTTAATTACATAATAAACAGTATCATTCAAATAGGAAGAGTTGAATCATTTAGCCCCTACATGGCAAAACAATTTTGTGTCAAAGCTTTTGAATTCTTCTCAGTTCATATCTTCCTTAAGCTTGGATCTTGAAGCTTCTGAATCTTCCCTTAGGTTCAACTGGTGCACTGGTGTGTGGAAAAGTGGGCTGGAAAAATAAGTAGCAGTTAGATAAATAAATGTTATTTAAAATTTGATTGGTTTCAACTAGGCTTAAGGGAAATATTATACAGGACATTGAAAGAAAAGAATATATTTTTACTTTATGTCTTACTGGTGTAAAAGTTATCCTATATTCAGAACATTATCGCGTTACTAAAATAAAATACATTACAAATTTTAATACTTATATTAGTTTATATTACTTAATTTTATTTGATTAAGTAATAAAATATGGGGTTTATATTATGATTACATGGTAGAATTATTATGATAGTTTAATTTTTAATAGGGGTACAAAAACTTTAAAATTACACCAATAAATTAAGTCATAATTGATATTTAACTACAATATAAGAGAGATAATACATAACAAATTTTAATACTTAAATTAGTTTATATTCCTTAATTTTATTTGATTAAGTAATAAAATAAGACGTTTATATTATAATTACATGGTAGAATTATTATGTTAGTTTAATTTTTAATAGGGGTACAAAAACTTTAAAATTACATCAATAAAATAAGTTATAATTGATATTTAACTACAATATAAGAGAGATAATACATTACAAATTTTAATACTTAAATTAGTTTATATTACTTAATTTTATTTGATTAAGTAATAAAATAAGGGGTTTATATTATGATTACATGGTAGAATTATTATGTGTTAGTTTAATTTTTAATAGGGGTACAAAAACTTTAAAATTACACCAATAAAATAAGTCATAATTGATATTTAACTACAATATAAGAGAGATGAAAAGATTGAGTACAGATAATGTTGATATTTATATAACAAACAATTCAACTGAAAACTATATGTGTTTGAAAAAAATCCTCTGTATTTTGAAGACCAAGGTGTAAAACACTTTAGGATTGTGATTGTTGAAATTATTGTTTAATTTTTTTAAACCTCACAATAATAATAAGAAACTCTTAAATAGGAAATACTATAATTGGATTTCTTTTTTCAAAATATATTTCATAAATACCTAATCCAAGGAATAAAATAAAACTTATGCAAGATATGCCTGTGTGTGAGCGCCTATATTGTCAAAGCCAACTTGTCTGTTTCGATCATCTTATGAAAAATAAGTATTTCCTCGTTGAAAAGTCATATATGTAATCACTAATTACACGTTCCTTAAATTATGAGACAAAAGAGGAATCAAAGACGAACAAACATTTACTGATTATCGATGGCGTAAATTGACGAGAAAATTAGACGTGATCGGAAAACAGAAATGAACGATGAGCAGAAATCGTCGCGCCAAGTTATGGAGGACCTCATTACAAGATTAATTCTGTGTAATTGGAAGAAAAAGGTAGAGGAAAAAGGTGGAAAAGTTCAACGGGGAGAAGATTTCCTTTTTCTGGTTCTTGTCACGGCTTGCCTTGTTTAATTTGGTGGTGATTGTTCAGAGATTTTTCTTCTTGGTGTTGTTGAAAGTAATGAAAATAAATCACTTTGTAATTAATTTTGGTGAGGCGAAGTTTCCACTCTCTGGGATGCTTTTCCTGGATGAGGTTAATGACGTTTAACTAATTGCATGGCTCTCCCTACCAATTAAAATTAGGAGACAGTTTGGTTTAAATGAAGAAGTCTGATAATCAATTATATTTTGATAATCAATCGTCTATTGATTATTGAATTTCTTACATGAAAAATAAACTTTGTGGTTGTATTTCTTTTCAATGTTTATAAACTATTTAAGTGAAATATTTTTTATCCAATTTTTTTCTTTCCGAGTAAATTAAAACTTTTGGGCCTTTTTCTTTTGTTCTTGGGAATATCTGTAGAATATACGAACGTTTATAAAATATAAAGAAGTAGAAAAGTTATAAAATTGTTAGGTTAAAGGACTGTTTTAATCAATCAATCGCTTGTGAATGAAGTAACAAAGGAGTTGGATCAAAAACATAGTGTAGACATATTTTACATAGATTTTCAAAAGGCATTTGATAAGGTTCCACACGAGGCATTGCTACTCAAATTGGAAAAATTGGGTATCAGAGGTAAAACACTACTGTGGATTAGGAATTGGTTGATAGGTAGGAAACAGAGAGTGCAAGTCAAGGGCAATTATTCTCAGTGGGCAGAGGTCATGAGTGGGGTGCCACAGGGGTCAGTATTGGGGCCAATTCTCTTTATAATATTCATTAACGATATTAGTCAGGACATTAGGAACAAGATAAGCATCTTTTCTGATGACTTAAAAATTTGGGGGAGGGTAGATACTCAGGAGCAGGTACAAAATTTACAAAGGGATCGAGATATGATATCACAATGGGCTGAAAAATGGGGTATGTCCTTTAACATAAGTAAATGTCAGGTACTTCATATAGGTCAGGGGAATGGTAGGGCAGAATTTTATCTGCAAGGGAACAAAGTTAAAGAAGGTAATATGATCAAGGATTTAGGGGTGATAGTAAATAAAGACTTTAAATGGGTTCATCAGTGTTCATCTGCTAGTAAAAAGGCTAATAGGATATTGGGATACATTAAAAAAACTGTTTCTTCAAGGTCCGAGGATATTATTTTGCCACTATACAGAGGCTTGGTGAGACCTCATCTAGAGTATGCTGTTCAGTTTTGGTCTCCATACTTAAAAAAAAGATATTGATACAATTGAAAGGGTTCAGCAGAGGGCTACTAAAATGGTCAAGGGTATATCCAGTTTAAGTTATGAGGGAAGATTAAAGAAGCTAAATATGTTCACTCTAGAGAAAAGAAGGATTAGAGGGGATTTGATTCAACTTTTTAAAATGGTAAAGCAAGGGTACACAGAGGGACTAGATTTCAATACGGGTAATAGAACAAGGGGTCACAAATTCAAATTGAATAAAGGAAAATTTAAGACGGATTGTAGGAAGCATTATTTTTTAATAGGGTAGTGGATAGATGGAATGCGATGCCTGAAACAATTGTAAATTCAAGTGGGGTAAACGAGTTCAAGAGGAAAATGGACAGATACTGGGATTCCGGTAGTGTGGGTTAAAAAGACTGGACCAACCTTGCTGGGCTTACGCCTGTAGTTGGTCGACTTAATTTGTAGTTGTATTTGTATTTGTATTGGTTGGAAAAAAAAGTTCTTTAGAAGTATTAAATGGAATATTCATTACAAACAGAACACATTATAAAATAGGTTGATAAAATAAAGAAAAAAATATTTAACTCAGGTTTAAAATTTGATTGAATGCAGCTGACTATGTATACATACTAAAGTTTGAAAAAAAGGAATCTGTAAACATAAAACATTATAATTAAAACTATTATTTAATAACACAGTTGAGAAAATTTGTTCTTGCATTTTCAAGTGTTAACCTTAAATCGTTAAATTTTAAAGTTTCGGGATAAAGATCTTGTATTTTTATTTATAAAAATTTTCCGATGAAAACTTCCAATTGAAATAAAATTGCTATCCTTAAAATCTTTAAAAGACGGTAAAATGTTTTCTCTGTATTAACTAGTTTTTTTAATCAAAGAGTGCTCTTTTCCAGCACATGTCTATTCAATAAATTTGCACCATATTTATCTTTCTTGTAGATTTTGTGATATATTGCAGAAACTAACCTTAAAAAGTAAAAAATTTACTTTATTATAGTTGTGTAAAATATATAAACTCAAATGTTTTAAAAGCATATTAGCAGTAAAATTTGACATGGTCTCTTTTTATTACTTTTAAATATCCAATGTGCGTTATTTTTCCTTCGAATGCTACGGTTCCAGCGTTCCACCAAGAATCCCTTGTTCCCCATCTCCCATTCTTCTGAATGGTTCTACAAATTTTTAATGAGGCTCTTATTGGGACACTAAGAATTAGAATATTCTAAGCGAAAACGTCTTTGTAAATTTATAGATGGTTAGCATGCATGGAGAACTCGGTCTTCTGTTGCACGATATAGGTAGCAACAGTAGTCAGTATGGCACGCAACACCTGCCTATGTCTCCCATTTTGCACCAATTTCCATCTCCAGTAGATTAATAACACCTAGGTCTATAAATCTGGAAAAATCCTCAAACTTTTTGAATAAATAAATCCTGCATTATCGTAGGAAAAACTCTTATTTTTAACACATGTAGAATTTATTAATAGATTATAAGATAATCTGTTAAGTTATAAAACCATCAAACTTTTTGAATAAATAAAAAATGCAGTAGGGGAGAGTGCTGTACGTAAGGACGGTTGTACCTTCAGCCACCGCGTTTTAAAATTTGAGAAAAAAAGGGAAATCTGAATTTGTGGTTGAATTTGAATGTAAACAGATGCTATCTAGTTGCTAACGTGAAATCAGCTATTTAAAATAATATTTAAATTTAATATAATAAATTTATGGTTTTTAGGTGCTCAAAGTTTTTTTTAGTGCATCACTACATTAATATTTTCCCCTTTAATTATAATACCATAAAATGAGATATAAGGGGCAAACCCCCGAGATTTTGACTTTTTATTTTTGATATTAGAAATTGTCAGATCTCAATTCTTTTATTTTTTATAGAATTTTGAATGCAAAAACACCTACTGTTGTACCTTCGGACACCATAAGTGTTGTACTACGGACACGTTCCTGAGGGTGTCTGTAGCTAATTGGGGTTTTAGAATCAGGTTTCATTTAAGTGAATACATTTTAATGCATGTTAAATTAATTCTAAATGGTTATCTATTTGTCGGCGATTATTTTCAAGTGATTTTTAGATGAAAACTCTAATATTTTGTGATCGAAACTACTTTTTTAAATTTTTGATTTTACTTTGTATTTAATGTAAAATATGGTATAAATCTTAAGCACCTTATTGCATTTAAGTATGATGATTACAAAAAACTTATAATTTCCAACGAAGATTTGCGAAAATTACTACCACCAAATGCTTCCACAACTAAGTGTCGATCGAATTGTTTTTTTTTGGATCAGTGAAGTGATCAGACCAATCAGAATGATTGACGAAACTATTACCTCAAGTTTCGATCTGAAAATCCCATGTGATTTATGTATTTTTGGTAAAAAATCAATCCACTTCGTTTTAATGATCATTTTTTTGTCTAATGATCATTTACGATCTAAAATTACATCACTTTAAAAAATATATTTCCAATTTTGAAAATGCTTGAAATAGTTTATTAAAAGGTAATACACCAATAAAAATGATTATTAAGCTTCTTTCAACTAAAACTTTTCTTTTTAAGGGTGGCCCCAGGCACAACTGGGTCTGTCTATAGGGAGAGCACGTTGTTGTATCTATGGACACAAATTTTGTCAAGTTATTTAAACTAATTAAAAATCCAATTTTGAAGATTTTAGCTAATAAAAAATATTACCTTCTTTGCTAAGGTTACTACTATAGGTTGGACACTTTAAAAGGTAAAAATGTGATTTTATCTGTCTTGGAAAAATCCAAACCTGATTTTTGTCCAAAGGTACAACACTCTCCCCTATTGTATTAATTGTTGGAAACCCCCTTTTTGTAACACGTGTTGAATTTGTTAATCGATAATATGATAATGTTTTTAAAGTAGTTTTATGATGGGTTTGGGGGCCCAAGTAAAAAAAAATGTCAGATTTCCGAAAAATAATTTCCGTTGTTAAAAAAATTAAGTTCCTTCTGCTGATAAAAATGTTTGAATTAGGTGTCTATTTTAACTGAAACCAGAGATACAATGTTGTAGAGATTGTTTTAGTTTATCTAGCTCTCTTAGATTTTACCTTTATATGTTTTTCCTATGTTTTATTCGCCATTTTTCATGCAGAAATTTATATGAAAAGTCAAATACAAATACAAATTAAGTCGACCAACTACAGGCGTAAGCCCAGCAAGGTTGGTCCAGTCTTTTTAACCCAACTACCGGAATCCCAGTATCTGTCAATTTTCCTCTTGAACTCGTTTACCCCACTTGAATTTACAATTGTTTCAGGCAACGCATTCCATTTATCCACTACCCTGTTAAAAAAATAATGCTTTCTACAATCCGCCTTAAATTTTCCTTTATTCAATTTGAAAGTATTACCCCTTGTTCTATTACCCATATTGAAATCTAGTCCCTCTGTGTCCCCTTGCTTTACCATTTTAAAAAGTTGAATCAAATCCCCTCTAATCCTTCTTTTCTCTAGAGTGAACATATTTAGCTTCTTTAATCTTCCCTCATAACTTAAACTGGATATACCCTTGACCATTTTAGTAGCCCTATGCTGAACCCTTTCAATTGTATCAATATCTTTTTTTAAGTATGGAGACCAAAACTGAACAGCATACTCTAGATGAGGTCTCACCAAGCCTCTGTATAGTGCCAAAATAATATCCTCGGACCTTGAAGAAACAGTTTTTTTAATGTAACCCAATATCCTATTAGCCTTTTTACTAGCAGATGAACACTGATGAACCCATTTAAAGTCCTCATTTACTATCACCCCTAAATCCTTGATCATATTACTTTCTTTAACTTTGTTCCCTTGCAGATAAAATTCTGCCCTACCATTCCCCCGACCCATATGAAGTACCTGGCACTTACTTATATTAAAGGACATACCCCATTTTTCAGCCCATTGTGATATAATATCTAGATCCCTTTGTAAATTTTGTACCTGCTCCTGAGTATCTACCCTCCCCCAAATTTTTAAGTCATCAGCAAAGATGCTGATTTTGTTCCTTATGTCCTGACTCATACCCATAAAGATAAAGAATTGAAATTTTGGACAGGTTTTAATTCAGTAAATACCTTCATTTAAATTAAATTTAAAACGTTTCATAAATATTTTTGATTTTATTTTCTTAATTTTTTTGTCTTTCTTAAATCGTTTTTTATAATGACGAATGTTTATTTAAGGTTAATTATATAAGTTTGATTAGGTCAAAAAAGAATTCGAAAATAAAATTTTGAGTTCTATAAAATTTAAACTACCCCTCTTTTTAAAATAAATTTCCAAAAATTTCTTAAAGGTTTTGAAAAATGATTTTATATTAATTTTATGATTAATCTCGCAAAAAGTTTCAAAATTCTATGCTGTGCTCATGCTTACCAATATTTTTTTTCCAAAATTTATCCCGCACACCTTAATATTTCACAAAAAGTACAGTGTTAGGATAACCTAGCATTAACTACGGAAATTCACGCCTCTCTCTTTCCCTCTGAATGAATTAATATTATTTACATTCACTTCACCATTTCCACTCCAAAAACCCCAAGTAGCAAAAATCGTTGGCATAACGTTGGCCCTTTGTTTCCTTCCACGGTTGGACAACTTGCATGATTTGGCACACTTGCCATCAGTTACCCAACTAACCCATACCCAACGATGGGCCAACAGTTGGCCCAACCACGTTTACCCATACATGCCAACAATGGCCCAACCAAGTTTAAATCGTTGGCATAACGTTGGCCCTTTGTTTCCTTCCACGGTTGGACAACTTGTATGATTTGGCACACTTGCCATCAGTTACCCAACTAACCCATACCCAACGATGGGCCAACAGTTGGCCCAACCAAGTTTACCCATACATGCCAACAATGGCTCAACCAAGTTTAAATCGTTGGCCCTTTGTTTCCTTCCACGGTTGGACAACTTGTATGGTTTGGCACACTTGCCATCAGTTACCCAACTAACCCATACCCAACGATGGGCCAACAGTTGGCCCAACCAAGTTTTACCATACCTGCCAACGATGACCCAACCAAGTTTTACGATACCTGTCAACGATGGCCCAACCAAGTTTTACCATACCTGCCAACAATGGCCCAACCAACAAATATTTACTATTCAACCAACAATGGCCCAACCAAATTTCGATTTTATTTAGAAATAATTTCGAAAGTTATGATTTTTTTACTTCATTTAGAACATATATGTTCTAAATGAAGTAAAAAAATTATAACTTTCGAAATTATTTCTTAATAAAATAGAATGTGTACCTGTGAAGACCTTATCAATATTTTTTGGCCAAAACCCTTATATAAAAACTCTAATAATTTACTTCATTTGGAACATTTTTTTAAACAAGTAGGCATTTATCATGAACAGTTTAGAAGATCTATTGGGTCACATTATATTTGCGGACTTCTTGTATAATTCTACAATAGTCTATATTTTAATAAGAAAATTTTAATTTAATACTTGTTTATATGGGACATAAAATGAAAAGTACACATTATAGTCTTTAGTTGCAAATTTAAACGAATACGTGCAAAATCCTCACTTGTAAATAAAATATACAAATTATAGCATCACACATTTTATTAATCAGTTTAACTAATTTACAAGAAAATCGTAAAACAAGTACTATTACAAGTAGTAATTTGACAATTGCTTTAACATTTCAAATTAAATGTTTCTTATCATTCTTTTCATAAATTATTACTGCTTCAACCCTCAACTAGTCACCAACAGTTAAAACATAAATTTAAGTTCATGATACATTCAAGCCTCTACCTTCTTTGATTTTAAGGAAAAATAATAAAACTTCAAGAAAAAAAATTTCTATTCAATACACTTGAAATTTTATATATGAGGGAACTGCACACTTTGAGGAAACAAATCTATAACTAGGGACAAGGACGAACAGGGACGATAAAAATTACATTTAAATTTAAGCAAAAGATAGTTAACATCATAATCAAATCAATAATTAAACAACATTATCATTGCATTCATGCATGCAGACTATTTGCATCGCCCTCTCGTATACCTATTTCAGGGATCTGTCCAGGACAAATTTACTACCGTTTTACGGTAGCTTCACAAATTCGCCGATCCTAATTTTAAAACTTCTTCATAATTTTAAAACTTCTTATTTTCACAATTAAGTGCTAAATTTTCACAATTTATAACTGAATTTTCACAAATTATTACTTAACTAATAATACTAATATTTGAAAACCTTAACTCCCCTTAAAATGTATATGTAAAGTGATTTTTAAAAACATTTTTCAATTCATTTTATTACGCATATTTTATTTTCACAAATTAAAATTTTTTCACAAGTTATTTTTAAATTTTCACAAAATAGGTAGTTGGCAAAAAATCCTAGACAGATCCCTGTGTTTACTCACAACAACACAACTATTTGCTAGGGTTGCACTCTGTTAGCGTGAGAGGGTGTTTGGCGGAAGCCAATCCCAACAACTCGGCCATCCTGGTACGGATGTGACCTCCCATGTCCGTAGCAATAAGGCAACAGCCCAAAAATATTTTAACACTATTTACACACTCTGAAATAAAAATTAACCTCAAAAGAAAATATTACTAATGATAAACTAGAATTACTAAACATACTACACATTAGCCACATAATTATTTTTTCAAGCAAAAATAACTCATTATTAAGAAATCAACACTACGAAATAAATGGAATATTATACTAATTCATAAATAATTCAGAAAAACTTTTATATGCAAACTAAAGAAATTATTGTCAGAATAAAACACTAATTGGATATCAAAATGGAAGTAATTTTTTCACCCCTATCAAATTAATAAGACTAATATTAGATAGACTATGATTCATGGATTTCCTTTTAACATTAGCTAACTTAAAATTCTAAATACTATCCAAATCAACAGACTTAGAGATGACATATAACAGATTGGAAGATAAAAATGAACATTCAAATCATGACCAATTCTAAATACTATCCAAATCAATAGATGTAGAGATGACACATAACAGACCGGGCACAGCTTCGATAAGAGTCTACCAGCCGTCATGTTTACCCACAGCTCAAATGATGACTGACAACCATAGAGATTTAACTTTTGATTCTAAAATAATGATCTACTAAATATATTATATACCTTAGGATCCAATAATAATGACATTAATAGTTAGATCTATATGGTTATGTGTGTCATCATATGAGCTGTGAGTAAACATGACGGCTGGTAGACTCTTATCGAAGCTGTACCCAGACCGGAAGATAAAAATAAACATTCAAATATGGCAAATTAAAAAAATGAACAGATGGAATGGAATTCTCATACAATCCAGGACTAATATTAGAATTACACTTATAAAATAAAGAGTTAATCAAAAACACACACCTTGAGTGGAATTTCAGTCCATAAGGGTAGTCCATTTCTGTTTCTGCACTATTTTGAGCAAAAAAGGCGGAATGCAGAAACGCTGTGAATAGACAGAATAACAATTTAGGCCCCCGCGGGACTTCCTTCCAAGGGTAGTGAGTACTTGGTTCAGGACTCCCTTCTGATTGGTTTTGTACTTTTGGTAGTCAGAGTCAGAAATGGCTTTGGAGGAAGAAAATGCTTGTACGGGGTGCTGGGGGGCTCTGAGTCGCGTGGTCAGAGGAAGCGCGGTGGAAGAGTCACACATGATAGCAGATGCAGAAACCGATTCCCATATGGACCATGTCAGGGGGAACATGGTGGAATAGTCCCACACGTCAGCGGATGGAGACTCCGATTCCCATGGAAGATGTCAAGGCGAGCGCGGGGAAAGAGTCGCAAACGTCAGCTATTGCAGACTCCAATTCCCATGGACAATGTCAAGCCGAGCGAGTCGGAAGAGTTGCTTCCAAGCCGTCCACTTCTAATGATGATGTATCTGTAGGAAAAAATATATTTAATATCAAAACAAAAAATTTACTTTATTTGATTTATTTCGTGATAATCGTATACATTAAAGAATATTAGGTCTACCTGAAAGTTTAGTCACTTAAGGGTGCGTCTGTTTATACGTTTTCAGCACTTCTCCATAAATTGAAACCATTATATTCCAACATTGCTTAATGTGATGGTGGTTAATGAACATAATGATTAATGTTAGGAAATTTTCTGAAAGTGAAACTTTCGGGTAGGTAGACCTAATATAAGTATCAAAAATATTGTACCTCTCAACTCTTCTACCAGTTCTTCAGGAAGTTTGGCCAACTTGAACTGGAAGGGGGAATCTGGGAGGGAAATCTTCCTCTGAAGTGTCCTCTTCATGGCTAAAGCTAGTTTCTGTTCTTCCTTCTTCAAATGGAGGGTCTTCCTGCTCAGAGACCTGTGCTGAGCTTTCTGCAGCTGATTCCACATTCAACCTTTTATGCACTAATTGCAATATCATCTGAAAATATTTATAATATATTTTTCAGAAACAACTTTTAAATCTAAAATTTAGATCTGAACAAACTTTTAGAGGATTTAGGTAATTCTCCCGTTAGTCAGGCGCAGGCGGAAAACCACCAAATAATGTAGAACTCCGGCAAATTTCTTACAACCGTCATTCGCTTCGCTTGGCAACTTGGCTTTGGTCCACAATTGGCGACATATGCACTTGGCTAACGGAAAAGTACCATAAGTTTGAAAGACAGAAAATTACAACTAACCTATCAAATCAGAGCATATGTTTGTGAATGTCCATTCAAAATCAAAACACAAATGCCAATTAAACTAAGCACAGCTATTGATAATTGTTTTGATATTTTAAACACTTATAAAAAGTAAAACCCATAGAGGTCCAGTAAAAAACCTGGTAATTCATATATCTCTGGAGTACTATCATCATAACACTCTATCATTGCTAAAATATTATGGCAAAAAACAATAGGTACTAATTTTGCAACCTCCATTCATATTTACAACTCAAAGAACAGATAAAAGTTGTAAAATTGTCTTATTGGTGAGATTACTTTGAAAAACGGGTTAATTAAGCGAATCCGGCCCGCAGAATATACCATGCAGAGCAGATCCCAATGCTCAAATTGGTTGTCACTGCTTAGGAAACACGCAATACTTCCATCATCGAATTCCAGTACATGAAACATGGTCTAGAAGAATATCAATTTTCTATACAATCAGAGCAAATATATTATTTAATTGGATAACTATTTCATGCCATTAAATATCACACGTTGATTTCATCTGCTTTCGTTTTTGCACAACCCATAGCCAGCGATGTATCTTGTAACAACTTTTATAAAAATTACAATAATTTTGATTTGAAAATAAAAACAAAGTTGATTAAAAGATAAATATAAAAATATTACAGAAATGAAATAACTAACCCCAATGCAATCTGAAATCCATACTGCAGGCTCCACTTCCACCGACTCCAATCACACACATCACCACTAACAAAACTAAACAAAACGAAAACCAACACAAACAGAAGTAGAAGTTGAAGTTTCCTTGCCAACCATTTCCCAACGTTGGGCCACTCGAACGGTTTTGGGGTGATAGGCGTGCGGTTCTCCAATTTATTCTCACAAATTATTTTTATAAAAAAATTCGGTGAATATAGATTCAAATTTGTGATATAAGAGAAATATTTTAAATTTACTGTTAAAAGAAAGAGCACAGACTTTTTACAGTGAGTGATTGACGAACGTCGAACGGCGCAAGTTCAGAGTTGCACCTGCTTGGCGATTTTTGGCTGTTTAACGGCACATTTAGAAGCCAAATGACTCTTTTAACATGAGTTAGGGTTACCATATTAGTCATCTTTAACGCTAAAAACTTGGCGCAGGTGCAACTCTGAACTTGCGCCCGTCGAACATTGTTTTTTTGCGTGTGTGCTGAACATAGAGTAGTGCTGAAACCGCATCACACCGCGGAAAGGATTTCCATCTTCTTTTAAATTTCTCCATCTGGTAGCACAGTTGTATGCACAGATTGAAACGACCATTCTAAATTTTGCTCATAATATTTTGAAAAACAGGCATGGGCGGATTAAAGGGGGAAATGCTCTTCCAACTTTGCTTCAAGCTTGCCCCGATTGCTGAGAGCAATCGGTGCATTGTAACCTTCCGCGGTGGCATGATCAATCGCTTGTTAGAGTATCGGAGGTTGACACTCCAGTTTGTTTTATAGCTCAGTGGTTTTGGCACGTTAACTTTTTTAAAGGGGGGTTGGGGGAGATTTGGAACGATTAGAAATTTATTAAAGAATCAAAGTCAATATTAGTGTGCGGTTTTTACATTGAAAACGATATTTTAAGAAAATGGCTAAAATGGTCAAAAAGAGATATTTTTTGTAGATTTCTCTGGAACTAAGCAAGGTAGAGCTTAGAGTTAAAAAAATTCAAATTTTTCGGAACGAATTGCTTCAGAAAAGTGTTACTTCACTCTCCGGAGCGTCCTTAAAAAGTGGAATATGGTCCGGGAACGTTTTGGCGGGAAAAAAGTGGGAATCTTAATTTTGACTCACAACCTAATGCAATACATCGTTCGATTCCTTAATTTTAGGATGCACATATACCGAAATTTCAGAAGTCTAAAGAAAGCGGTTCGGATGTAATCCGGGAAAAACGGAGTTTTAGGAAAATCGGTTTTTTAGGAAAAACTCTTGATTTAACAATCTCACATCTTAACGATTTACATATTTGTAATCTGTGAAAAATTCCCAATTTACCCATATAAGACACTTGGGGTGGAGTCTAATTTTTTCCGTAACTCTCCAGACACGACTTGCCCCAAAAAATGGAGTAATTGGCGTTAAATATAAGTAGCCCTAATCTTGTTCTGAAAATCCTGGATGACGAAAAAATCACCGTGAATTCCCGTAATTCTGGAAAAACTTTGCCATAACTATTAGTTACTATAAAAAAAATTCAAAAAAATTTTAATATTAATATTTTTCGGATTTAAAAGCTTTCTTTGGACTTGTGTTTTTTCGTCGAAATCTGAACTTTTTTCAAAGTCTAATCACTGTCTTAATTAGCAACCGATTTTAACCAAAATCAAATATGAAGTGTATGGTAGGGTATATTTTAAGATTTTAAGGTCAAAAACGCGATATCCTTTTTTGATTTTGGTAAAAATTGCGACTTTATTGCGACTTACGCACAGGTCTAGGGACCTTAATTTTTGTCGCAAATTAATGGAATTCCAGATTCTGAGATCTTATGGGAATGTAGTGAAAGAAAGGTGAAAGAGATTGCCACCGACCCGATGAAAACAGTTTAAAACACGGAATTCTGAAAATTCAACAGCTCTATCAATAATCTGCGGTCAACGGTGCTAGCCTATATCAGCCGGTATTTAAGAGGAGGGTATAATTTTCTTAGAAGCTAATCGTCGAAAATATGTGTTCCGGTGTAATGTGCTTCCCGACTTAGTTTTTGAAAAATTACATTCAAGTGCAAGGGTATTTTTTTAAAGTTCAAAACACACAAAAATGACCTGTACATTGAAAAAGATAGAAGGGGATATTTCACCCCTTATTTTTTTAAGTGAGGGGGGCGATTAGAGATATTAAAGAAAAGTGATTTATAACTTTATTTTTTTAAAAATTGCTAAAAGTTAAAAAAAGTTATATTATTTAGGTCCAAAAATATATTGAAAAAATTATTTTACTTGTTAAAAAATTAAAAAATGGTCTTGGATCCAAAATTATCATTTAATCACACTATTTCAAATATAACCACGAAGGTTTTCCCATTTTGTCATTGTTATTTTTCCCAACGGGAAATCAATGTTGGGCCAATGGACTTTCTGTCAACCGTTGCCAATCACAATAAGCTATGGTTGGGATTTAGTTGGGTAATTGATGGCAAAACTGCAAGCAGTGCCAACCATTTCCCAACGTTGGGCCAACGACTGTGTTACTTGGATGGTTTTTTGTAAATTTCTCTGGAACCAAGCAGGGTAGAGCTTAGAGTTTAAAAAATCGAATTTTTGGGACCGAATGGCTTTAGAAAAGCATTATCCGGAGCGTCCTGGAAAAGGAGAAAATGGTCCGGGAGCATTTTGGCGGGAAAAAAAGAAGGAATTTTGATTTTGACCCATCCCCTAATGCGATACATGGTTTAGATCATGCTTGTCTAAAGTGCGGCCCACGGGCCGCATGCGGCCCAAAAGCCTTTAAAATGCGGCCCAGACGCAAATTATGAAAATATTTAAATTTGCACATTTTTATTTTTAAAAAATAAATAATTACAATATTTTTTATATAAATCGATTCAAACTTAAATTAAAATATTTAGGGAAACAAAACGGGAACCCCCTATGACTGAATTTAAAGACAAAGTAGCTATTTTAGTAGACTTAACAGAACATTTGAATGGTTTAAATTTGAGACTTCAAGGGAAAAAATCAATTTGTTAATGATATGTTCAACAGCATTTGAAAGAAAGTCGACATTTTGGCACAATCAAATAAAAGTAAAATATTTGACACACATTTCAGTACTTTGGCTGCACAGAAGCCTGTGAGTTGCACAAAATATATGCTGCATTAATTTGTGATTTAATACAAGAGTTTGAAAGTAGATTTCAAAATTTTCGAAAAAATGAAGTTCATTTCAACATATTTTTACCCCATTTTCTCTAGAAGTAAATAAATTACCTTCAAATAGAATGCATTGAACTGCACAGCGACATTCAAAGAAAAATTTGGGAATGTTTCTTTACTGGAGTTTTATAAAGATTACCTACCCTGCGACGATAAATATCCTAATTTTCACCATCATGCTTTACAGTGGCGGATCTACGGGGGGGGGCTTTCGGGCTGAAGCCCCCCCCAAAACGTCTAATATTTTACTAAGTTTGTCAAAACGCAAAAAATCTATACCCGAAATTCGGATGAGGCGTACTAAAACGAGTTGAATAAGTGGGGTTTTTGACTTAAATTTCCAAAAATTTTCTGGGGGAGGACCCCCCCAGACCAGACCCCCCTTTTATTGCTTTGAGTAGGATAATTAATTCACTACCTTTTACGTATTACCATTAACAAGAAGAATCAATTGGATTATGAAAATTCTTAGCCCCCCCCAAAACCAAATCCTGGGTCCGCCACTGATGCTTTATTTAAGTCTTCAGCTTTTGGCATACCTATATTTGTGAACAAACATCTTGAAAATGCATTAAGAATTACAACCTAGTCTATTGAACCCTATATCAATTTGCTTGTTCAACAAAAGCAAATTTATCCATCTCATTAATTTGAACTATTTCTATCTTTATGGAATCCAAACTAAATGAAACGAAACTTTTACAAATTTAAATTAAATATGTACCTATACTTATCTAATTAAAATTTTTAAAAATTATGGTAAAAAGAAGTTAATTTATTTTAATAAAACTACAAAGAGTAAATTTGTATTTCAATTTGTTGAAAAAATATTGTATGTGCGGCCCAGCAAATTTTTTTTCGTTGCAATGTGGCCCTCAAACAGTCATAGTTTAGACACCCATGGTTTAGATGGTTCAATTCCTTAGTTTTAGGGTGCATATATACCAAAATTTCAGAAGCCTGGAACATCCAAGTAGCACAGAAGCGTCTGTTAACCGTTGAATATTGGTCATATAGTTCGAAAAGCGTTTTGTCTTATCTAAGCAACGTTAAAAAACTGTTTATATAGACCGAATAATGAAACGTTTCCCTTTCCGTTCGGAGCCGACGTTCTTCTAAAGGCCGATCCTGGATGTTTTACTATACTATTCATACTTTCGGTCCAGTCGGTCGTGTTTTTAAATGAATTTGACGGACCGTTTCCCTTTCCGTTTAGAGCTGACGTTCTTCTAAAGGCCGATCCTGGATGTTTTACTATACTATTCAGACTTTCGGTCCAGTCGGTCGTGTTTTTAAATAAATTTGACGGACCGTTTCCCTTTCCGTTTGGAACTGACGTTCTTCTAAAGGACGATCCTGGATGTTTTACTATACTATTCAAACTTTCGGTCCAGTCGGTCGTGTTTTTATATGAATTTGACAGACCGTTTCCCTTTCCGTTTGGAGCTGACGTTCTTCTAGAGACCGATCCGAACGCTTTATTCTGTTTTTCTCATTTATTGGGGCGAGGGGGGAACATCAGACTAAAGGGGGGAGAGGAAATACCAGAGAGCCGAACCTATGACTCACACTCCACAAAACTTGTACTTCATGTGCTCAGAGAGAAAGAGGTGATTTTTTTCTCTTCCTGAAAAATTCCAGCATCCCCAGTGATCCTGGATATTTGTTCTTTCAAAAATTATACCACGATTTATCTGTAGATACCGGGAATTCCAGCTTGCCGTTGAATTAATTACGTTCATACAAATTAAAATCCATTCTTAAAATCCATATTTCTTTCAAGAATTACCTTTTTCATTCTTTAAATTATTAGAAATTATATTTTTTATTTTAAAGTTCATTTTTATTTCCTCTTGTAATCAATGGCCGAAATGTATAGAGTTTCATAGGTTGATTTGATTGATATGATTACTTTAGGTAAAATTTAAATCAAAGACATTTTTAAAGGAAAGTCTTTTACATTTAACAAAACAGAAGCTACCTCTTTGAAATACGCACACAGGATAAATGCCAGGTAATGCAATTACACAAGCCTTTAAGGGATCAGTGTGTTACAAGTAGAATTGTTCCTGATATACTCCAGACAAAATTACTAGTAATACCTCAATTTCCTTACAAGAAGAAAAAAATTATATATAAAGTATTTTTACAGAAGATGAGACCTAATATTTTTCCAAATTCGACTCAACATTATGGAAAAAAGGATATAGGTATTGATTTCAACTCTAAAGAAATAGATAATGATCTTGTAAACTTTAAATTTCATGCAAAAACTCCAATTTCCACAGTTTAACTAGTTTTTTTTCTAATGGAAAAAGATGAAGAATATTTTCTGTATTTATACGATTAAGTCACTCAATATTTTTAATCCATAGCAAAATATTTGATAAATTATTTCTTAGATTTTATTTAGAATCCTTACGCTTTGAACTTTTACCCCACAACTTAGGGCAAAAGAATGAATTTCATAAATATTGCGATTTTTCTTTGAATATTCCAATCGTAATTTTTGTTGGAAAAAATTAGCTATTCAAGCTATGAGGGTAACTCTAGAAATGTGAAAAAAGGGGAACACAAATTTTGGAAAATTAAACTTCTTTCATAACTTCTTTTTTTAATATTAGATGCCCATATCGGTTGGTAACCAATATGGAACAATAAATTTTAAAATCAATTTAGATGGTAAAAATCCCAAGTAAGTAAATCCCAAAAAATCAAGAAAAAAATATCAAAGAAAAGTAAATCTTTTGCCGTTTTTTTTTTCTCACATTAAGATTTCAAATTTTCATATTCTCTATAAAATCCTACATATAGGCAGGGCTCGATTTCGGCCGGAACGGTCCGGAACGGCGTTCCGGAACCTCTTTTTCGGAAAAAATTAATATTCTATTTCAGGGGTCTCCTAACTACCGCCCCTGAGACCCTTTCATCAGGCCCGCGGATATACCTTTCTATGTGCGAAAAAATATCCTAAAATGAATTTAAACCCTGTTTTTATTGTCAAATTTCCAAAATTTTTCTGGGGGAGGACCCCCAGACCCCCATTTTTTTATTTACAATTCAACTAATCACATTTATTTTCAGATTAAGTTCTTAAAAGTGAGAATCCTACTAAAAAATATTATAAAAGGCATATTTCAAATTTTAAAAAATTTAAATGCATTTTAATCTTTTTGCAGATAACACTAATTGTGATTCAATTGTAAGGTTGTTACTTAATATTGTAATATTACTTAATTGTTACTTAATTGTATAAAGAGTTCATCGTCTTATACAATACTTAAGTTAGAATACTCTTCCTAATCTAGTACAGCACATTTGAATTTCTTTTTAAAATTTAAATTTGAAAATTAAATGTTAAAGTTTTTTTATTCAAAATTATTCGCTTTTTCAGTTTGAGATCAATAATTTTACCGTTCCGGTACCTCTTTTTTTAGATATCGAGCACTGCATATAGGTACCTAAGTTCAACGGCATTGAATAATTCCACGAAAAGTTAAAATTATTGTGATTGTAATGGATTAAAAACTAGAATTACTTAGTCAATTTTATATGGCTGATAATGAACTAAAATGTGAGGGCAGGAGAAAAGAACGCTATTTCGTGACCAAAACATTTCAATTCTAAAAATAAGTTTTAAAAATTAAAATATTATTTACTATCCACTAAGGAATATTCCTGTACCATACATTATTACTAATAATATTATATTTGGTAACAAAATCTGAAAAAAAATGCTTGTAGTATAGGCTAAAAATCCTTTTATTTGATCATATATGTCAGTATAGTAAAACAATCCAAAATGATGAAATTTTGAATTTAAGTTTGTTATACCTATGTCATTGTAAATATTTATCATAAGACTATTTATATCAGAATAATATAATTATATTATATTATTATCAGAATGTTGGAAATAAAATTAGTTTTATGGCATTTCAAGGATTTGTGGGCCGTATGTATAAAGAAATTTTTCGCATTTTTAGAGAATCACTCATAAACGTCCCATAAAAGTATAATTAATAAAATATTTCCGTCTTTTCTAAATTTTGAAAAATCCTCGGGAAGTGCGACTTTTTTACCCCTCCATGAAATTGATTTTAGTTTTCATTTAATTTTATGCAACGCACATTGATCTTGTGAGGACACAACGGTGGCATAGTCTGTTGTTCGCCCAAGGCGAGCCTTTTCAAAAGTTTTGAAAAGGAAAATGTTTAAATATCGGGTTTAAAATATTAAGTTATTATACGGTTTTTAGTAAATGTTTTTATAAGGGTTTTGGGCCATATTCCATTTAATAAAACATGATTGAGATTATGCTATTATATAAAAGGTACCTTAACCAAGTAACTTTGCCTTCATCAAGGCCTGAAAAAAGGACTAAAACTATATTTTGGTACTCAGTTAGAATTTTTAGCCTAACAGCATAATATTTTCTGTTAACCGATCAAATAAAACTGAAACATGCTAGACCACGATAATCGTCTCTAAATATCGCATGCTTCAAATATTGTTTGTGGATAAATGATTTTGAAGTTCAATTTCATGTTTCAATTCTAATTCAATGTTTGATAAAAATAATTTTGAAAAGATCCATAATTACAATGTTTGAATTGCCTTTACACTTAAGAGCTGAGGGTTCGATTATTAGGAAACCACAAGTAACCTAATACCGATTAGAAGGAAGTTCCTGAGGGTTTGTTATTATGAAGGATTTATATGGGACCTTGAGGGCTTAAAAAATTCATAGTGGGGGAAAGCTTTACCAAAATGTTAAAATAATAAGTTGGTTTTATACAGACAGTATTTTTAGCTGTAAAAATTGAATCAATTGAAACTGCACAATGAAGGAATTCAATGTGCGTATGTGGAATATTTTTCCAAATCTTTATATTACATATATTTAAACAACTTCAAGAAGTATATATTTATTTTAAGAAACTTCAAAGTTTAGTTTTTTCATTTCAACTTTTCCGAAAATAGTTTAAAATATGTAAATAAAATAAAAATCCGAGGTTTTTGTTCGTATTTTACGAAAATAACTATAGTGGCACCCATGTATTAATCTAGTCCTTATAGATTCAAGAGGATCAGAAACAATGGCACAATGTTTTTAATGCTAGAATAATGCCCATTTATGACAAAGAGTAATGCTGAGTTTTATATTTTTATATATAGCATGAATAGAAAGCATCACTAACGATTTAATTTCGTAACAATTAATTTCATAAGGAGAGCAGAGCCGTAAAAACTCATTTCCCGGCTCCCTCTCAATGCCCTCGCAAATGTCCCTCCCCTAGAGCCCTTGACAACAAAAGCCACCAATCGCATCGCCAACTCGCTGGTCCCGCGTTCCCCCCCGAAAGAAAACCTCTCCGGCGTCCGGCGTCAAACCCAGAAAGCAGAGATGCAGGCAGCCAGGCAGGAAGGACGGCCCAGTCCAGCCGTTGGCTACGATGTCCAGTCTCGATGGCTACGGTCCAGCGCGCGCTCGAGTCTAAATAAGTAGTTGTTCATAAGTACAATTTTCCTTGTTTTTTTATGAATTTTATTCTATTTTGCAATAATCTAACGTGTGTCTGACTTTCAGGAATCAAAGATTTTCTACGATTAGAAGATATAGGGAGTGGAATCGACCTGCAGTTTTTTTTGAGAAGATGAAAAAAAGTATCCTTTTCTGCAATGGTTTTTTGAAATATTTTGATCATAAATTTTTGGGGTTGTGCTATTTAATTCCTCTTATAAAAAAACCAATGGGGTTTTTTTAGAGTTTGTTTAATGTATCCTTTGGAAAGTTTGGTGGTGTATCCTTTTCTTAATTCCGTATTTCTCCAACTCATAAATTGAGAAAGATACTTCTTTGTAATTAATTAACGATTACCATTACATCATTCAAGGAAAATTAGCACATCAAATTGAACATTTCTCAAATTTCACATCAAATTGAACATTCATTTTTTTATTGATGAACATTCCGGTGCAATTTAAAGTAAAATAATTAAAAAAGTAAGCACCTAATTAAAAATTTCTTTCGTAATAAATTTATCATTTCAAACATTTCTTTTAAAGGAATTTTATCAAAATACTCACATTTAATTTTCTTAAACTTATAATTTTAATTCCTTTAATAAGAAGTTAAAATTATAAGTTTAGGAAAAACAAATGTGAGTATTTTGATAAAATTCCTTCAAACATTTCTTTTGAAGGAATTTTATCAAAATACTCACATCTGAAGTTTTAGTTATAAGTTTAAAACAAATAAGTATTTTTAAAAAATTCCTTTAAAAGAAATGTTTTATTTCAGTTTTCTTATGTTTCAGATTAGAAGCAAGATTCAAACTGAATAAAGTACCTAATTAGAAAGCGGAAGAAAAACAGGAAACTAAAGAGGATATATTGCTGACTGAACTTAAGTTGCTTTTAAGATTCTACACGAAATAAAGTTAAACAAAACGAGTACCTTGACCCCACCAAGGTCAAGGGAAAGAAAATAAAAAAAGAACAGGGCCGAGGCGGGAGCATCCAGCATCCCCCCTCAGGGGGGGGGAGGGGATTGCGATGCTCCCGAGGGAGGGGGGATTCCGTCACCTCATCTAAATAAAACGACGTTCATCGGTCGGATATTAATACCGAGTTGAGCGTCAGCAAAACGTATCCAATCGTTTGGTTCGCCACCCCAACACGTTCATTCCCGATCTTTAGATCGAGTTTAACGGTCGCTAAACGCTCGGATTGTCACCCTTTCCGTCACAACAAAACGTCCCACTCATTCAAGATTTGCCGGACACATTTTCATCATTTTTGATCGAGTTGCTCACGCTCAGCGAACCGTCTTTAGATCCACTTTAACGTCCACAGGACAGATTGTGCTACTTGGGAGCGGTTCGGGCAAATTAAATAAAAGTTTAGGACCAAAAATACATTGAAAAAATTATTTTGCTAGTTAAAAAATTATAAAATTTTCTGGGATCCACAATTATCATTTATAATCACACTATTTAAAAAATAACCACGACGAGTTTTCCCATTTTGTAATGGTCATTTTTCCCAACGGGAAATCAATGTTGGGCCAATGGAGTTTCTGTCACCCGTTGCCAACCACAATAAGCTATGGTTGGGATTTAGTTGGGGAATTGATGGCAAAACTGCAAGCAGTGCCGACCATTTCCCAACGTTGGGCCAACGACTGTGTTACTTGGGTGTTTTTTTGTAAATTTCTCTGGAACCAAGCAGGGTAGAGCTAAGAAATTAAAAAATTCGAATTTTTGGGATCGAATGGCTTTAGAAAAGTGCTACTGCACTGTCCGGAGCGTCCTGAAAAAGAAGAAAATGGTACGGGAGCATTTTGGCGGGAAAAAAGAAGGAATTTTGATTTTGACCCACCCCCTAATGCGATACATGGTTTAGATGGTTCAATTCCTTAGTTTTAGGGTGCATATATACCAAAATTTCAGAAGCCTGGAACAAGCGGTTCGGATGTAATCCGGGAAAAACGGAGTTTTAGGAATATCGGTTTTTTAGGAAAAACTCTTGATTTAACTATCTCACATCTTAATGATTTACATATTTGTAATCTGTGAAAAATTCCCAATTTACTCATATAAGACACTTGGGATGGAATCTAATTTTTTCCTTAACTCTCCTGACACGACTTGCCCCAAAAAGTGGAGTGTTTGGCGTGAAATATAAGTAGCCCAAAATCTTCTTCTGAAAATCCTGGATGACGAAAAAATCACCGTGGATTCCCGTAATTCTGGAAAAAATTTGCCATAACTATTAGTTACTACTAAAAAAATTCAAAAAAAATTTAATATTAATATTTTCGGATTTAAAAGCTTTCTTTGGACTTGTGTTTTTTCGTCAAAATCTGAACTTTTTTTCAAAGTCTAATCACTGTCTTAATTAGCAACCGATTTTAACCAAAATCGAATATGAGGTGTATGGTAGGGTATATTTTAAGATTTTGAGGTCAAAAACGCGATATCGTTTTTTGATTTTGGTAAATATTGCGACTTTAGTGCGACTTACGCACAGGTCTAGGGACCTTAATTTTTGTCGCAAATTAATGGAATTCCAGATTCTGCGAGAGCTTATGGGAATGTAGTGAAAGAAAGGTGAAAGAGATTGCCACCGACCCGATGAAAATTGTTTAAGACACGGAAATCCGAAAATTCAACAGCTCTATCAATAACACTGTTCTACAAATTTGACCTTCAAAATTTTTTCCTTGATGAAAATAGTCAATTCTTATAGATTTTGGGTCGCTGAATACGAAAATCACCATTAAAATTCTCAATTGACTCAGGATTTTCGGGGAACAGCCCCTCCCCCTTTTTACGTTTTTCGACGACCTTATAACTTTAAACTCGATTTTCAGGGTCAAAAAGCATCATTTTAGTTTTCAAATTGCTCCCCAGTTAACAAGTAATGTTCAAATTAATACAATATGATAAATTTATAACAAATGGATAGGTTTAAGGGGTAATTACCCCCCTAAAAATACAAAAAAATAGCTAAAAATTAAAGAGGTTTCTATACGCTATTTTTCCTCTTATTTTTTACGCAAATCCCGTTTGAAGGGTCTTAACCCTTCCCCAAGGACCCGAATTTGATGACAATATGCAGCAATAATTTTTACTAAAAGCGGTTGAGGTGTTAGCCTCACAGAAGTCCCCGCGGAAGAGTTCGGAAGACTTCCAGAATCGCGAAGGCGCTCGCGAGTACAGGAATTAATATCGATGATTTTGAAAAGATTACAAAGGACGTTTTTCTTATATTTTGGGTGTATCCTAAGTAGAAACTCTTCAGTTCTTTAAAAACTGACCGGTTTTCGGGAGTGAGGATTCCATGTTTCAAGATGTTAATAGATGCACGGCTGTGGATAACAATTAGGGGGCATCCCCTTAAAAACTGAGGATGATGGAGGAAAATGGGTGTCATATTTGAATTCAGCAGATCATTTTACACAAGAATCAGCTGAAATTCAGTAAGTGGCTTCAAATTTTTTTTTGTACAGCACAGTTAAACTCTAAGTGCGGCATTGAACCCTTCCGTGGGTGCTCTGGGGGCGCTCTCACCTCAACCGCTTTTAGCAAAAATCATTGCTGCATATTGCCATCAAATTTGGATCCTTGGGGAAGGGTTAGGACCCTTCAAACGTGAATTGCGTATAAAAAAAGAGGAAAAAATAGCGTATAAAAACCTCTATAATTTTAAGCTAATTTTTTGCATTCTTAGGGGGTTAACTACCCCTTAAACCTATCCATTTGTTATAAATTTATCATATTTTATTAATTTGAACATTTCTTGTCCCCTGGGGGGCAACTTGAAGATTAAAGCAATGCTTTTTGACCCTGAAAATCGAGTTCAAAGTTATAAAGTCTTTAAAAAACGTGAAAAGGGGGAGGGGCTGTTCCCCGAAAATCCTGAGTCAATTGAGAATTTTAATGGTGATTTTCGTATTCAGCGACCCAAAATCTATAAGAAATGACTCTTTTCATCAAGGAAATTTTTTCAGTGTAGAACAGTGTAATCTGCGGTCTACGGTGCTAGCTTATATCAGCCGGTATTTAAGAGGAGGGTATAATTTTCTTAGAAGCTTATATCGTCGAAAATATGTGTTCTGGTGTTAATGTGCTTCCCAACTTAGTTTTTGAAGAATTACTTTCAAGTGCAAGGGTATTTTTTTAAAGTTCAAATCATTTAAAGTTGACCTGTACATTGAAAAAGATATAAGGATATTTCACCCCTTATTTTTTTAAGTGAGGGGTGGGCGAACAGTGATATTAAAGAAAAGTGATTACCACTTTATTTTAAAAGAAATTGCTAAAAGTTAAATAAAGTTATATTATTTAGGTCCAAATGTATATTGAAAAAATTATATTACTAGTTAAAAATTAAAAAAAAATGGTCTTGGATCCAAAATTATCATTTATAATCACACTATTTAAAAAAACAACCACGAAGGTTTTTCCATTTTGTCATTGTTATTTTTCCCAACGGGAAATCAATGTTGGGCCAATGAACTTTCTGTCAACCGTTGCCAATCACAATAAGCTATAGTTGGGATTTAGTTGGGTAATTGATGGTAAAACTGCAAGCAGTACTGACCATTTCCCAACGTTGGGCCAACGACTGTGTTACTTGGGAGGTTTTTTGTAAATTTCTCTGGAACCAAGCAGGGTAAAGCTTAGAGTTTAAAAAATTCTAATTTTTGGGACCGAATGGCTTTAGAAAAGTGCTACTGCACTGTCCGGAGCGTCCTGGAAAAGGAGAAAATGGTCCGGGAGCATTTTGGCGGGAAAAAGAAGGAATTTCGATTTTGACCCACCCCCTAAAGCGATACATGGTTTAGATGGTTCAATTCCTTAGTTTTAGGGTGCATATAATATACCAAAATTTCAGAAGCCTGGAACAAGCGGTTCGGGCAAGTTAATTAAAAGTTTAGGACCAAAAATACATTGAAAATATTATTTTACTTGTTAAAAAATTAAAAAATGGTCTTGGATCCAAAATTATCATTTAATCACACTATTTAAAAAATATCCACGACTATTTTCCCAGTTTTTAATTGTTTATTTTTCCCAACGGGAAATCAATGTTGGGCCAATGGAGTTTCTGTCAACCTTTGCTAACCACAATAAGCTATGGTTGGGATTGAGTTGGGTAATTGATGGCAAAACTGACTACAGTGGCGACCATTTCCCAACGTTGGGCCAACGACTGTGTTACTTGGGAGGTTTTTTGTAAATTTCTCTGGAACCAAGCAGGGTAGAGCTAAAGAAATTAAAAAATTCGAATTTTTTGGGACCGAATGGCTTTAGAAAAGTGCTACTTCACTGTCCGGAGCGTCCTGGAAAAAAAAAGAAAATGGTCCGGGAGCATTTTGGCGGGAAAAAAGAAGGAATTTTGATTTTGACCCACCCCCTAATGCGATACATGGTTTAGAAATTCAATTCCTAGTTTTAGGGTGCATTATACCAAAATTTCAGAAGCCTGGAACAAGCGGTTTGGGTGTAATCTGTGAATAACGGAGTTTTTGGAATAGGTTTTTCAGGAAAAATCCCGAAATAATTATCGGGATCACACTATTCACACTATATCCCACTATTTAAAAATATCCACGACCATTTTCCCATTTTGTAATTGTTTATTTTTCCCAACGGGAAATCAATATTGGGCCAATGGAGTTTCTGTCAACCTTTGCCAACCACAATAAGCTTTGGTTGGGATTGAGTTGGGTAATTGATGGCAAAACTGACTACAGTGGCGACCATTTCCCAACGTTTGGCCAACGACTGTTTACATGGTGGTTTGGGAGGTTTTTCAGGAAAAATCCCGAAATAATTATCGGGATCACACTATTCACACTATATCCCACTATTTAAAAAATATCCACGACAATTTTCCCATTTTGTAATTGTCATTTTTCCCAACGGGAAATCAACGTTGGGCCAATGGAGTTTCTGCCAACCGTTGCCAACCACCATATGCTATGGTTGGGATGTTGTTGGGTAATTGATGGCAAAACTGACAACAGTGCCGACCATTTCCCAACGTTTGGCCAACGACTGTTTACATGGTGGTTTGGGAGGTTTTTCAGGAAAAATCCCGAAATAATTATCGGGATCACACTATTCACACTATATCCCACTATTTAAAAAATATCCACGACAATTTTCCCATTTTGTAATTGTCATTTTTCCCAACGGGAAATCAACGTTGGGCCAATGGAGTTTCTGCCAACCGTTGCCAACCACCATATGCTATGGTTGGGATGTTGTTGGGTAATTGATGGCAAAACTACCAACCGTTTGCCAACAGTGCCGACCATTTCCCACCGTTGGGCCAACGAACGGTGCTACTAGGGACGCTTCCACCGTACACTACAATCTACCGCAGTATTACTCGAGGCAAAAACCGTTCCAGCCAGCAATTTACGCACATTGCAACAAGAATATTAAAACATTACCGGGTGAGTAAGTATGGGAATCAATCTTCCATAGTCGCAACGAGTGGCCCGTGCTTTTATGCCAGTCTTGTCCTTTCAGAATTGAATAAATCATAGCGTAATAAAAAGATCACATAGCAACATAAAACAGCGGGGGTTGAACTGTGTGTGGATGGTAAAAGGAGAAAGAAAATATCTCACAGGACGGTCAAGGAGAGGCCGAGAGTTACCAATCATATTTCTTCTCCGATTCGGTTCGTCATCGCTGTGGACATGATCTGTTCTTTCAGGTCATTTAGTACATCATTGTATGTGGGAAAACAGTGACTTATATCTGGGCGGGGAGTGAAAAAAGGAAGGGAGGGTCTGTATGGGGTAAAGAATGGCAGAAAAAGAATCTCTATTACTTAGTACCTACCTGAAAATTGATTGAGGAATTGACGGTGAGCTTAGTTTGATGAAGTATGTTCGTTTTTCTTTCCTCTGTTTCTAAGTTAAGAAGACGGGTTAAAATAATGTTACCTTTTAGTTTTGCTGGGAGCTATTTTTCTTCTGGTGAGGTCATTTGCCAGGAAGAGTTTATTTCTTGATTGCTTGAAAGGAGACATAGACTTCTAATAACAAAGAAGGAGGACGTTTTGTTACTTTTTTAAGTAATAATAACATAATATCATGATGAAAATAACTCATGTCCCCATGGTTAGGAAAATTAAACAAATATTATCAAAATATGTAAAAGAAGTCAGTAAGTTTTCAATTTTGATGAACAATATACTTTCGGGGAGTGACCAGAGTGCATTTGTGGTGCTTCATGCTATAAGAGATTTGGTGTTTGAAAGGATATCTTTACAATCAATGTGCAACATCTACAACAGCACAAAATCTTCTGAATTCTCTGTTAAGTGTCTTAAAGGAAGATGATATTCGAATTGAAGACTGCGTGGC
Source organism: Tetragnatha versicolor (assembly GCA_024610705.1). Classification (NCBI taxonomy): domain Eukaryota; kingdom Metazoa; phylum Arthropoda; class Arachnida; order Araneae; family Tetragnathidae; genus Tetragnatha; species Tetragnatha versicolor. The sequence goes on along the minus strand of JANDEH010000010.1, from coordinate 50,370,647 downwards.
AAATGCTTTCGATGGAGCCTCCAACGTGAGCGGCTCATTTAATGGTCTCACTGCTGAATTAGCAGAAATTAAACCTTTTCACATACATACGCGGTGCTATGCCCATGTATTAAACATAGTTTTTTCTGTTAAGTTTTACCTCTTACAATAATTTTTTGGCATTCATCAGAAAAAACACAATTTTTTTTAAAGGATATTTAAAAAGACAAGAAGTTTCTTGATCAAAACCCAACATATAAGTTAGAAGCAATTGGGGATACTTGCGTTGGAGAAGTAAAAGCAACGCGTACAATAAAATAGACTGATGACTGGACATAACCATCAGTCTCCACAAAATCAAAACTACGTTTTTCTAGCTTGTTATATACAGGGTGTCCCATAAATAATGGGTCACTTTTCTAGGGGGATAGAAAACACCTAGACGAGTCAGAATCACATAGGAATCGGGGGTCCCAGACCAAATCCCAGGGAGTTAAAAATGGAGCGACACCCCAAAAAAATTATTGAAAAATTCAATTTGTAGAAGAACTGCTATTGGTAGGAATTTAATTATGGTCTACAAAAATTGTGGTTTAATATGATCTTTAAAATTATCTCAAAAGTCTTCACCTTAAAATTTTTTTCATTATTAAAAAAATTAAAAAACCACAAAAAAACGTGAAAATTCTGCCCAAACCTCATTTTCTATTTCGAAATCATCTCTTTTGATTTTATAATCTGAAAGATCATAGTTGTAAACCCTTAAGTCCAAAGTTTCACGTAAAAATCATCAATATTAAATGCTTGAGATCCTGTTAAAGTTCGTTTTTTGCGTGCGCAAACTGGTTTCCTATAGCCGTTTCCAAAACGACAGTCTGCGGACGAAAAAAACGGACTTATACCGTGCTTTAACAGGATCTCAAGCATTGAATATTGATGGTTTTTACGTGACACTTTGGACTTAAGGGTTTACAACTATGATCTTTCAGATTATAAAATCAAAAGAATGGATTTCGAAAAACAAAATGAGGTTTGGGCAGAATTTTCACATTTTTTTGTGTTTTTTAAGTTTTTTCATAATAAAACAAATTTTAAAGTGAATACTTTTGCAACAATTTTAAAGATCATATTAAATCACAATTTTTGAGACCATAATTAAATTTTTACCAATAGCAGTTCTTCTACAAATTGAATTTTTCAATACTTTTTTTGGGGTGTCGCTCCATTTTTAACTCCCTGGGATTTGGTCTGGGACCCCCGATTCCTATGTGATTCTGACTCGTCTAGGTGTCTACTATCCCCCCTAGAAGTGTGACCCACTATTTATGGGACACCCTGTATATTTATCTGTAGAATTTTTCACTCAAAAATTAGAAGCGATGCAGGAGAACTTTTTCATAAATCTACATCTTTCGATATTAACCTCTATGTTTTTTTTTTCAAATATTTAAAATAAGTCTCTAGAGGAGTAAGGTAAATGTGGGTATAGTGGACACTTTAAGGAAAATTTTTGCTTAAATTCTCGATAAATACCAACCTATTTGCTTGGAAACGGTTATAATCCTATTTTTAGGTTATTTGGATCTTCTTCTTTCGATTTTACCATTTAAAATTTTAATTAGATTAGGTAAAGTATTTTTAATTAATTTTTAAAAAGTACTCCAAATTGCATCTATAGTGGCCACATAGATGTAGCTGTTGTTTCTATGGTGGACACCTCTTGTATCTAAAGTGGACACCTCTCTTTTTATGCATATATGAGGGGTTTACGCATGAAATTGAGTAGGTATATAGTCGTTTAGTTCTAATTAAATCTTCCTTCCCAACGAAACATATTTTAGATCGAATCAAATTAGCTTTATTTAATTTCGAATAACAGACTTGATAGTTTCCGGCCCAAAGCCTACGCCGTAGCTGCTTTGAGAGAAATTTAGCATGTAATTCAATGCTTTTGAAACCTTGATTCCCGAAGCCAGAATGAAATCAAATTCATACAACACTCATTTTAAAGCACAATCAACAGTTTATGGAGAAAAACTGATTCAAATTAAATATTATTTATGTTTCTTTTAGAAGCCATTGCAGTGGCCACTATTGGAAAATCTAAGATTATGTGTTGGTATAGTGGCCACCCCTACTAATCCTCGTGAAGTCAAAATTTTAAAATAAATTTTATTCAGTATCATTTTATACACTCTTCTTTATTTAAATATAAATTTAAAAGTCAATCAAACGGTAATAAATACAAAAAAATCAGTTCCGAAATACCCGTTTCCTTACGCGATTCAATAAGCAAAATAAAATTTTAGTCACTCGGCCGATGTTGTTTATTTTCAAATATTTAAATATCCTTCCCATGCTGATCTGTGGTATCGGTTGTAATTAACCAGCTTACCTGATGAAACATCTACTATGCCTATGAATTTTGACGCTGTTTGATGCGTCTAACTCGTTCTATTTAAAATTAATCAGCTAGGTGGCCACTATTGGTACAGTGTCCACTATACCCACATTTACCTTAACTCTTATAACATGAGAAAACTAAAGACTAATAAAGAATAAACAAATATGATGTAGCTATAAATTAAAACGTCTAGACCTAGACCCTACTTTAAAAGAGGTTCAGAAAAATTCTCCACTTTCACAATTGTTAACTTTGTGGTAAAATTCCCATTAATCAATTATGTTAAGTTCCTTTTTGATAAACGATATCAAAATATAGGCCATCAATTCAAAACTAAAAGTGGTTAGCAAATCAATGCTGAAAATACGTTAGTTTCATTTTCCGAGACATTATTAATCAATTCTTCAGCGTCAAGCATATTCATTAAAACTTCTTAACTAATCTGACCATTTCTGGCAACTTATCTCAATCATAAATCCCTCGTATGGGTGCACTACCCCAAATATTTAAACCGCAATTTATCGAGTACCGCTATAATGACCGCAAGTCTGACACGCGCTTTCAACTTCCCTTTGATAAACGACGCGTCGGAGCCATTGTTGCAAAATTATTGGCGAGCAATTTGCAGGCCGCGCGCTCTCTTTAATCAAATAAATGAACGCCGCTTTTTTCCCCTATACCGGAATAATCGCGCTTTAACTGTGGCCGATCCGATCACTCCATTTAAGAAATTGGCCTATACCCTTCTGTAAGTTAATAGTATGGAATTAAGTTACTTAAAAATAGATCGGACAGGCTGCTGTGAATAATGGCCTGCGCGTAAGTAAAGGTTTAAAGTGCTAGAATAATCGGCGCTTGACTTTGGCTTTTAATGATCACTCACTAAGTAAACGCTTTGCACCTAGCGCTTGCTTTATTTTTAGAGACCTGGTGGTTTCGCATCAGTGTGTTTGGACACCGATGAATTTCCTTACATAAATTTCTAATTAATGATTCATTTATAACCAGGGTTGTTACGTTAAAAACACAGAAAAAAAAACATTGCTTGAAACACGTGTACTTTTTATGAAGTTTTTTTGCTTTTGGGTCAAACCCGTTTAATAAATTGGTGTGAAATATAAGGCCTGGAGACAACTAAATTGTCACGTCATATAGGGGGTACATTGCTTTATAAAGATGTTTATCATAATGTTCTGTGATGAAAACTTACAAAAATAATTTGAAAGGACAGACTGTTAGCGCAGTATTTAAAAAGTATTGCTTTTTGTTAATATAATTTCATTTTAAAAATCAAATTTAATTTTTTTAAAAACATGGTTTTCTTAAGAATTTCTGTTTCGAGGTTAAAAAATAAATAAAACATGAACAATTTAAAACATTTTTTAAACGTGTTTTATTTCAACCCTGTTTATAACTCGTGGAATTCGATAGAATTTCATTAAACAAACTTAATTTCATGCAGCGTCATTGGGCACCGATGAATTTCTTTCCATAAATTTCTAATTAAGAATTCATTTATAACTCGTGGAATTCGATAGAATTTCCTTAAGCTCTAATTGAAAGTTATCTTTGTTTAACCCTTTACACCCAAATAAAGTTGAGGTATTTTTTGTATGGTAGTATGGGCTAGATAAACTTTTATCTGTTAAACCAGTGGTCTCCAACCCCCGGTCCGCGGACCGGTGCCGGTCCGTGGATCAAATGGTACCGGGCCGCGGGCCGACCATTTCATTGAAAATGAATATAAATTCCTAGGTTTATACTCCAAATTAATGAATGAAATGAATTATAAATCACTTTATATTTATTTTTTGGTGTAACAACTGTATTTTATTTTGAAAGCATGTTTAAATACAATTAAATTAAAATTAATAAATCAAAATAATCTAGAATGTAAACAATCAACGGCCCCCCAGTGGGCCGCGGTAAAATTATCAAACTTTGACCGGTCCGTGGTGGCAAAAAGGTTGGGGACCACTGTGTTAAACTACTCTAAATTTTGGAACGTTTTAATTTAAGGTAGTTGTTCTAGTATGATATAATTTATTTTATATTTTAAATAACCTATTTGTTCACACATTTTGATAAATGCATTAACAAACGAATGTTTTATGACATTGAAATAATAGAGTGTCTTAATGTATTAATAAAACATAATTATTTAAAATAACTTTACCTATATTATTATTGATTGAATATTATTTTTGAACTATTGTGTTTTCAAAACGATATTGATTATATAGTATTTTTTGGTAAAAATGATCTGTACTTTTAAAAGGCTAAAAAATGTCTTGTATAATGAATTTGAAAGTTTTGAAGATCTTATCGCATACACGAAATTCCTTTAGCATTTATATAATCAAACCCTAAAAATAAAATTAATTTAAGGAATATAGAACTAACATTTATAAAAAGTATGCGTCTCTCTTTTAGTTGGAAAGTGTGCGTACTTATTAATAAAACAAATTAAATAATTTTTGTTTATTTCCTATCCAATCCCGACTTTCATTTTAAGTGTAGCGGATTTTAAATTGATCTTAAAAAATAAAGCTTACTGAAAGATAATATGTTCTCTGTCAAACAAAATAAAAACGCTTTTTTTAGTTTTTCCCCAAAATGTTACAAAAAAGTTCATAGCACGCAACCTCTTCGTTTACCAAGTTTCTGGCTTCCTTTTTCCCCCTTCTTATAAAATACAAATAAAAAGGTAACTCAATATTCTTTTCAGGTAACCTTACTTAAATAATTTCTGAGAGCATTTAGTGTAATTTCCTAACTCGATACAAAGCACATAAATCCTTCGGTGAACCCGAATTCTCCGCGGGAATCTGAGACAGAAAGCCAAAACCACGAAAGCGCTTTGGGCGAAGCTTGTTCAGAATCACTTAAAATCACCGAATAAACAATTCATGTGGAATTAATAAATGCGAGAAAATTGTCGTTTGTCTTGAGAAGCGAAGTGAAAAACATCTGTCAAGTCAACTGATAAAGAATTGCGGAACTTTTACCTTTTTGAAGTCACGCTAGTCATTAAAGTGAGTGTTTTGCTACTTCGGTTTATTCGTGCCTGCTATAAGAAAAACACTATTCTCCTAATTGTGAGTCCGCTCTTTTATAATTCGCCTCTCTTGTTTATTTGCTTATAACTTATGGCTCACATGATCTGTCTTCGAGTTTATTGATTAATTACCACTCAATTAATGGATTTTCCATTACCTCGATGATAAACGTTGGAGAAAGTCTCTGGTATGAAAGGTAATATTTTAATGAGATATCTATTTCCCGCCGTATAAATTGTTAAGTGGCCCTTGAAGCAAAATCAAATAAATGAGTAATTGTGTTATAGAGTGGAGGGAAGCGGAGAAAAATGATCTGTCGTTGGGAATATTTTTAAACGGGTTCAAGTAACGGAACCTGGTGATGATGTAGTTGCTGCCTTTCAGAAAGAAAAGTCAAATTTAAGGTCGGGAGGTTATATAAATCATGTTTGATCCATTTTTCTTTATTTAAATTAGCGTCTGCTCCGTTAGGAATGACTCTAAATCCAAATAACTGTTTCGTTCATATTTAGTTATTCAATTATTTTGAGTTTCATTAGTGCTTTGGGTAGTAAACGGTTTAAAATATGAAGAAATGGAGGTTTAGTTTGTTATGAACGTTTATTGGGATTTTATTAGATAAGAAAGAAGAATTAATTACTTAATATAATTATGTTCTTAGCTATTCACGAAATAATTGCACAGCGTTGCGAAACATGAACATATTTCTGGGGGCCTTGGGAGATTTCCCCCAACTATTTCAGGATACTCAATTTTCTTACAATAAAGACTTCTGAGAAGACTCCCTTGGCTCCTAAAGAAAAGATGTAACCTTAGAGTATGTTTCTAAGGTTTCTTAGGGTCCCCTCTTAATCCCAATAGATGGTGGATATTCCTATAAAGGTTTTATTGGGGAGGGGGAGATTAATGGACATTTTTAGTCCATCTATCTCCAATATTCCTCTATTCTATAATTCTATTATTTTGATACTATTAAAAAGGTATCCTAATGATTTTTCAGATTATATGGATTTAATTGTTTGTAAAATTCTTATTTATGCAAATTCATCAAAATATCCAACTGTAGTTTGTAATAATTTGATACCACTGTGTAATGAATAATAAAGTATAAAATAAAACAGCAAATTTCACTTAAAGACATTTGAAGAAGTTATGAGAATTCTTGTTTCACTATCCATCTAGTTTTGTAGTCTATCTTTTTAGATCTGAAAAGATTTTTATGATAAATATTTATTTTGAGGTTGGAGAAAAAACCAACGAGGAATTAAAAAACAAGATTCTTTAATACGTGAAATACCAATACGATACCTTTTATTCTACGAAGCATGATATCAAGCGATACCCTATAGCAAAAAGTTCACAATACCAGTATCAAACAATACTGGAACCAGTAAAAATTATACCAGAATAAGTAATAACTTACTGGAAATTTCGGACCAGTAGAACCATACTGAGATAATTTTGAAATCGGTATGAAACTCTACTGGAAATTTCGAAACTAGTATGAAACAATTTTGGAAATTTTGAAGCTAGTAGGAAATTATACTAAAAATTAAAAACCCCTTATGAGATATTGTCCGACATAGTAACTATTAATCCGACTATAGTATTGGTCGATATAAGAGTAATATCGGATGCTAAAAGGGGGTATGGTAAAAATATTTAATCAGCATCATTGTACCTCTATATGGTTCAATTAACTAAAATACCTTTTGCCTAGTTTACAGGCTCGGATCCAGCACGGCTCCAAGGGGGGGGGCACTTTTCCAGACCATCACCTTTACCTTTTGACAAAAAATGTCACAATGTTGGGTATTTTCTAAAAAATATCACGCAAGACCCCCTTGTGGTACCACATGGGATATGGGGATCCTCCCCTAGAAAAGATTTTTGAAATAAGACTTGTAAAAGTAGGGTTCTGACTCATTTTGAGAACCTTTATGGGGGGCACTGTCGAGAGTGCCCCCCCTTGAATTCGCGTCTGCCTAGTTTAAAGAGTACATAAAGAGAGTTAAATGTTTATCCTAACACACCTATATCACTATAACATAACCCACAGTACCGCAAAAATAACCAGATTGCGTCAAAAGTGTTTTACGGAACGGGGGCAAACCCCCCACAATTAAGTCAGCCAAATAAATCTCCCCCTAATTGAAGCCAGAGTTGTTTCAAGGGTGCTGCCCATAATCGCCGGAGTGATATAAACGAGCCGAGAGGATCACTTCTCTTGCGCCATTAACGGCGTCCTTGTGACACTCCGAATTTTATCGTCCTTCTTCAGTGTCACTCGTGAAAATAAACAGAAGTGTATTCCCTTCTTAAATCAGGTCGGAGTCGCGGCTCAGAGTTATGATGAGGAAAATCTGACTGGCGTGGGAGATGACGCCTGTGCTGAATGTTTTTCAAAGCAAGATTTCGCTTCATGGGCTTCCTTATATGTATGGATTGTATAACCTTATGTATTGAAGGTTATTAAAGTTGTATTGGCGATTCAGTCGAAAAGAATTTAGATGGAAAGCTGTTAATTTTTTCCCACTTTTGGAACAAGATAAATATTGAACCCGCGATGTAATGTAACAAGTTTTCATGCCATCAATTGATTAAGCACTTCTTTCCATATAATCCTTTTATAAAATCAATTACCTTAAGGAAGGATTTTTCCTTCTACCCACTCTTATTTATCACGTATTATAATGCATAATGACCTCAAAACAAAATGTTTCAAAAAATAAAATGGTATTCTTTAAGGTTAAGGTTCTTTTTCTCACTTAATGCATTGAGAAAAGGTTATTTTCAAATAGAGAAATAAAATAATAACATGAACATAAGATATTTTTCTCTTATACTTGAAATTTACGAGTAATTTTTTTATATATTTATAAACTTTACATGTTAAGTTCTAAATTAAATTTTTGAATTTATTGCATATTCTATAAATTTTATGGTATAACTATTAATTTATATTTATACGAAACAATTATTTTAATTTGTTTTAATTAATTGGAATTGAGGTCTTTGGATTTTCCAGTGACACCTTAGGGCAGACTGTATCAAGTTAGTTAGGTAAAAAAAACATGGAGAAATTTGTAAATCTTATTTCACTGCGAGGGTTGACTTGTTGCAGAAAAGCTCCAAATCGACATTTTTTGCATTAGTTGGAATTAGGGTGGTTACTCTTTCAATAAAATATAGTTTTTCCCTCATCAAGCCATCATTTATGGTGCATGTACTACAAACGCAATTAAACACACAAATTTTACTGATTTACTTCACATTCTACTTATCATTATTTATAATAATAAAAATAATAATAATCTTTATTCAGTTACCAATAAAACATACAAACAACTAAAAAAAGAACAATATATTAATCGCCAAGGGGAAAGAACCCGTATAGACGATAGATAGATTACTAAATAAAATTTTTTTACGTAATAATTTAAATATACAGAACAAAACATAATACTCAATAATATCAAACAAGGAAAGAGTTGTACATATTTGAAAAACAGATTAAAATAAATGGCACAGCAAGTACAATAAGAAAGACTGCTTCTCTCTAGGAAATCGAGAAAAAACATCTAAGTTTTCAATTTCTATTAGGAAATTAAATAAAAAGCGTTTAAAAGTGCATAAATTAGGAATTACTTGTAAATCTAAAGGTAATTTATTGTATAGTTTAGGTGCAAGATAGAAAAAGTGCTTTCGAAAAATTTCCTTACGGAAATGACGAGTTTCATATATAACTGTTGGTCATCTATCTGATATATTATTTTTTAAATTGCATAAACTTTTTTTTACGGAATAAAAATAGAATAATACGAAAAAAAGCAATGTGGCGGATAGGTAAAAGATTTAAATTTTTAAAATTAGGAGTAAGAGGATAATTGAATAACTTAAAGATTTTATTTTGGATTGATATTAAAGGAAATAAATTCGTTTTATACTCGCCACCCCATATTATTATACCATAATTTATTAATGAATAAAACCATGAATCATATAAAGTGAATAAAAATGATTTTTAAATTTTATTTTTAAGATGATGAAATTTTATTAAAACAAAACGAAGTTTTTTGCTTAATTCTTTTATATGTGTTTTCCATTTAAGATTTGAGTCTATGAATAAACCTAAATATTTGATACTTTTTACTTGTTGAAGTAAAAGGCAGTTACAATTTATATCTAAACCGTTGCAGGACGTGGAATGATTTTATATTCAAATCATTATTAGTCTGTATTAATCCAAAGTGAATGAGTTTTGTAACATTTGTTATATTTTTTTATAAAAAGCATGTAAATTTTTGAGAAACTGGTACGGACCAATTGGATTTATGCATGGTAACAAAGAGTAAAAATCCAGTATTGTGAGATGAAAGATGAATTAAAACATTTGAAAAATAAATTAATTTTTAATTAACTAAATATTTAGCTAATTGAAAAGTGTTAAACTTAAATAACTTTTCTTAAACCTTTTGGGTTTAAACCAGTAATTGTGTGTAGTCATGCAGGAAAACGTGTTGATTTTCTTATTACAATGGACCCCTCTAATTAGGGTTACTTGGGGTAAGTGGGTCACCCCCCTAAAACTATAACATGTACAGGAAATTTCACACTTACTCGCATTGATTATGTTACAGCTTGTCACAACGATGAGTTTTACATATATTTGAGATTTGTTTAATTTATTTTTAAGATTATAGAACTAATTTAAAATAGATTCCCAGAATGGATTTTTTGGTGAGTTTAAGACGTATTTTTCAAAGAAGTATTTCCAGGTAAGTTTTCATTACATTTTAATGTTTATTGAACTTTTTTGCAGATTTTGACCTAAAATACATACGACAATTTGAAATTTTTCAAAATTTTCAATTTTGAAGTGTTTAACAGGGGGGTCCCACTTACCCCATAGTTTTAGCATGGTTGGGGTAAGTGGGGCCCCTCTTTATTTAGCAAGTGAGACCCCTTATTATGATATAAGTGGTTCTAGAGGGCCCCTTATGATATAGGAACTATTACTGAAGACATGGGCCGATTTCAGGGGGTTATATGGACAACTTCCCCCAATATTTTCAGAAAATTTCGATTTATAGTAGCAAGACCTTTTACTCACCACTTCAGAATTCATTAAAATTTATAAATAGTTTGATCGACATTTTATATCAAATTTGCGTTTTAATTTAAGTTATGGTGTGTAAAGTGAAATATCTCATCAATAGTGTTCATTCTCATTTAGTGTGTCCGATTTCTTTTTTATCTTACAATGTGTATTTAAGTGCCAAAATAAATCTTAATCAACCTTATTATGTGTTTTCAACACTATTTTATATGCTAAAGTAAAATATATCCCTTTGGTCTTTCAAAACATTCTTTAAAATACTTATTTTGCTTTTCATTCTATTCTTACCTTGTCATATTGATTTTGATGTGAGTATATTTCTCACTTATGGATACAGTTACAATAAAATATTTTGTGGTGAAAATTTCTGTACTTTATCAAGTAAGACCCACTTACTTCGTTTTACGTTTTCCTTGCTTTAAATATAAATAAAGAGGGGGTGACCCACTTACCCCATCTCTTGGGGTTAGTGGGTCACCCATCTCATTTTTGATAAAAAGACCAGTTAAGAAAAATGTAAAGCTTTATTTTAGAAACTACTGATAAATTTTTGTTTATCCGTAGACTCTTTAACGAAATTAGTCAATAAGTACAAAATAAACCCTTTCAAATTTTTTCTATAAAGCTCCAAAAATGTACTAGGCCAAAAAGGGGTCCCACTTACCCCAAGTGACCCTATTTTGAACGTCAGAGTGAACTTCATAAGCAATTTATTGGGTCCCATGAAGGTTCATTGTAACGTGGTTCGACTGTACACTCCTTTAACCAATTTGTGGTGAAAGGTTGGGCTGTTTCACCACAAACTTGTTTCAAATTTAGTTGCAACCTATAGTACGGTATCAAGTTTCACCAAGTTTTCGGCGCTTTCACTAGTGAAATGCTTTCGCTAGTGAAAGCACCGAAAACTTGGTGAAACCTGTTACCTAACTCTAGGTTGCAGCTAAAATTGAACCAGTTTGTGGTGAAAGGTTGAACTTTTTTTAACAGTGTATATTTATTTCCCTTACGTTTGGAACTCGGTAAACTTTGCTCCTTTTCCCACTCATTTACTAAATCATTGATTAATAAACACCCCTTTGGCGATTCTCTTCCCCATAATGCTCCCTACCAATGTACGCTTTCCCAAATAGCGGCCCCGATTACGCCAACTCTAGCGGGGCAAGTGCAAAAAGCGGCCCTCCGCCTCTCGAATTACCGGTAAATAATGCATTTGCGTGAGCCGGTGGCGATGATGAACGACCTTTTAAGCGGGTCCCATCTTCGCTCTAATTTCATCTAACATCCAATGGCCGATAAATAATTGATTAGCGCCGGAAACGCCTTGATGGAGTGAAGCCCTGCTCCGAGCAGCCATCACTGCCCAGATAGATGGCTGGGGGAATTGCGGCGGATTCACGGACCGCGTCACTTAGCGAAATTAGGTTCTATCAAGAAACAGCGGGAGATGGCATGCTGCGGCCAATGAGTAGTCTATACTCATATTGTATATAATAGTCTGTTGGGATAAAGTCATATAAACTGTTTAGAATGATAGTGGTCTAACACCCAAAAAAACGAGGTAAACGGGGTAGTTGTCTGACTGAGTCAAAAAAGTTCACCAATCAATAATAGTAGAAATATACACATTATAAGCATGGAGTTTGTTGTCTATTTGTAGAAAAACACACAGTGGCTGTTTTGGGATACATTTGTGTAAACTGTTTAGAATGACAGTGTGGCCCAAGTCTAAAATCACAAAATTTGAGATAAAAATGGGTTTTGATTCAAAACCTTTATCTCGTGTGATAGGTATCCAAGTCAAAAATATTGATTTCAACTTATAATAGCAGGATACACAGACATTGTTTTTGCTCAAGAAACTTAAATCTGCTTTGAATGATCGTAGTCTAAGTAAAAAAATAACGAAATTTGATAAAAATGTGGAGTTTGTTGCCAAGTTCAATGATTGGTAATACAAAAGCAGTTCGAAAAATGCCTTTTTTAACAACCAGCTCAGGTACAAAAAACCTTCGTTTACCACTTAAAATCAATTCCACAACTTTTACGGTTAAAACTAACTAATAAAATATGAAACGTATTCACCCATAAGTTATTTTTAGTCTAAAGAGACTAAGTTGCATAATGCTATTGAAAAATTTTAATTACATCATAAGTAGGGGAGGGTGGGGATGATTGTAGCAAAATTTTTTATTTGATCTCAAACTAAGCCATTTTTTATGTTAGAGTAATGAAAATTGGTATGAAGATAGGTTGATATATCCCAATTACAATTTTGTTATGAAAACCGTCCCGTGGACATACATTGCAATTTAGTAAATAAAACATCGAAAATGGAAAAACGTTACAATCGTCCCCACTTGAAGGGTCAATTGTAACACATATAAGGGTCAATTGTAACACAACACAAATTCATAAAAATAGATAGAAAATCATTCAAATTTATTAAAAATTTATATTTTCTTGTTAAATAATAATTAAATACATAGACTAGAATGGAAATAATGAACTTTTCACACAAATAATGAGTTTTAAATAATAATGAATGTTGATGAGTAAATAATAGTAAATAATTATTCACAAGGGCAAATAGGGTATTCATAACTTAATTCCCCTGTAGCACAACGAACGTGGGACCATTTTTTGAACGAAAAATGGTTCCTCTTACTGCCCTTGATCGAGAACTTTATTGTGTTGATTATAACCCACTTTAGGATTTTCATTTTTTATTTTCTTCTGACAGAATCTGTTTAATGTTACATAAAAAATATCGTGCTCACGAGCAACACTTCTAATAGACTTTTTAGACACAGAAACCTCAACATCCTCTTTCTCCATTTTTTCTAGACTAATCAGCCCCCTTTCATTTTTCCTTTTACGTGATCTCGGCATCCTAAAACCGTTAAAATTCATAATTATATGCCAATATTAAGGGTAAGTATGAATTATAAATCAATACATCGAAAATACTTTTGAAACATGTTATTTTCTACATTGGGGCCAGTGTTAAAATGTTACAACCGTCCCCGGCTGAAGTGTTACAATCGACCCCACGTTGCCATTTTTAGTTCAACCCTCGTTTTCCGCGAAACTAACAACAGTATCATCTTGAAACTAAGCAGAATAAAATTAGGATACATGTGCATACTATACATAAAATCAGTGTTGTTGTGCTTCATACCTGCAGTGCAGGAGGAGGAAGTTACACAAAAGTAGAAATTTACTTCGATGCTCGAAAAACACTCTTTTCTCAATTACACAGCCACAACTCAAATGTCAGCCTTGGCAATCTCTGATATTCTTTCATTCACCTGCATTTTACGTACTGTCATCTCCTTTTCGCCCAGGCAGCCTCTCATTTTGAGGAAATCAAAGTGTTACAATTGCCCCGTGTTACAATCGTCCCCACCCTCCCCTACCTATTAAGCAACACACACACAAGTTTAGCTTGCGTGTTAAAAAGACCAAAACAGCTTAAGTGCTACAATATTAACTGTTAAAAAAATTGAAAATAGAACTAACCCAAACTCATACCAAATTGTTCTATTTTAAAACTTAGATGAAATATCATAAAAACGCTGCCTTATACCCGAATGGCCATTTTTATGAAAGAATGCATGGGTTCCAAAATATCTCTCCCCCTTTAGGATTCTTTTTGCCTTCTCTCTTCTGTATGAGCAAAAGTAAACAAATCTGGAATAATTCTCCCCTTCCTTATCCGAAACTGAACCGCATAACCGTCATTTTCCAGATATAATAATGTAACAGAGCGACTCCCAAAGAAAGAAAACCGCTTTTCACTACAGCACTTAGTGACCTCTAGCGGGTCAACGCAGTAACTACTCAGATAAGGCTCACTTAAGGCAGAGTAGCTCAACTAAGGCCAGAAAAGTGTTATAAAAACTATCTGTAGATAGTGGTACTTTCAACCAGCCTTAATATTTCAATGCATTTGGATGGTATGCTGTAGACGCGTCTGTTATGGTGTTAGAGTGGGAGCTTTTAAACGGATAGGGTTCATTCTTGATATCGAGAAGGCTGAAATAGACATTTTTATTGTGTTGTAGTGTGTTTGGGTGAAAAAAGCTCTTCATGTCACTGGTGTTATACGAGATTTCGGCGTGTGGAGTATATAATGAGTTAAAAGTTTGGATTGCTATGGGGTCATCCAAAAATTACATCACAGATTTCAGGGGAGGTCCTGAACATACATACTTGTGTCCTTGTGTGACACAATGTGACAAGGGGGAGAGGGGGAGTTCAAAATTTTTTTTATTTCTGTTACAATGCTAAAAGAGGCATCTCTTCTACTATAAATTTAGTTTTAGTTACTGATTCTCAAGTAAATAAAATCAAGTAAGCTACAAAATTGAGGTTCAATTTTTATGTTTAAAAGTGACATCAAAATGGAGGAAGTCAGTAAAATGTGAATACTTTTGACATGGGAATGTAGGATTGTAAATCCTCTAAAACAGTTAGTTGTAATTTGTAAGTTGTACCTTACTACAGGTTATTCATAAAGATGAGGCAAAAGCCTATTTCTTAGAAAAATATTATCTCAAAGCACTTATTAAATTTTTTAATTGCAAATATTTTTAGAAATAGAAAGGTATGCAAGATTTGATAATATATGTAGGAACATCCTGATGGATGATAGTCTTTAACTTGTGATAGAACAGAAAAGCTAATTTTTCTACTAGACCCTCGTAAACAAAAAATTTTCAAAGATGAAAATTTCGTAAGCAAATTTTCTTGAACGAAAATTTCATTGGAAATTCTGAAAAAACGAAAAAGGCCCGTTTGAGTACTATTTAAAAGGACGACATAAAAATAAATACAGGACGGTACAAGTTCAAACAAAACCCACCCAACTCTTTTCGTTGTTTTCCCCGCACAGCAAGTAGAAGCGTCGCAAAAAAGCGCACTTTACAGGCGGCGCACGTAACTCCCACCTCTCTCCCTCCGCCCTGATGAACTGCTCGCGAAGTACGGCCAAAATTATTAATGGCGTTGATTTTACCTCCCATTTTCCTAATTGAGGAGATCGATAAATATACGTATTAATTAACAAAAGTATTTCCAGCCGTAATAAAATGCTTGTCACTGAGTGGGACAGGCCACGGAAATCACTCATTCCGCAATTAGACGAGTTGCTGAGTCGGGAGCACTTAAGTGGATGAATTGTTTCCGCGATTGTTTTGGCGCCCTCACGCCTCGCTGGAGTTTAAAAGGGAAAGGGTTATTGGTTGCCGTGGCTTTTACTCTAGTGGGCTTTGTACTAAGCAGTCCCGTAGTTAAGGTGACCCAAAATCCCTTTTTTAACCGTCCAGTAGTTAAGGTGACCCGAAGTCCCTTTTTTTAATCGTCCAGTAGTTAAAGTGACCCTATGTCCCTTTTTTAGCCGTCCAGTAGTTAAGGTGACCCGAAATCTCTTTTTTTAACCGTCCTGTAGTTAAGGTGACCCGAAGTTCTTGTCCTGTTGTTAAAGTGAACAGAAGTCCTTTTCAAACTGGCCTGAAGTTGAAGGGAATACCACATGTCACTTTTTAACCTGTCCTTTAGTTAAAAAAGAAGTTTCTTTAAACCTAACCTGTAGTTAAAGAAGACGTCTCTTTGAAACTGTCATGTAGTTAAATGAGATGCCTCTTTGAACAACATGTCACTTTTTAACTGTCCTGAAGGTAAACCGAAGTCCTTTTTACGTTATCCTTAAGAGAGGGGGATACAAGCCCCTTCTTAACAGTCCTGTAGTTTAAGAAGTCTCTGTGAAACTGTCCTGGAGTTGAGAGAACCATTGCCAATTTTTAACTGTTCTGTGGACAGGGTTGGCTGGATTGGACCCAATTGGAACCAATGGGTTTTTTCATAAAGAAACCCATGTAAAAAAACACATTTTGGACCCATTTTTGGGTTTTTTCAAGAAAAATCAAGATTTTGGCACTTTTAATATTGAAGAAAAACATTTAACGAAATAACATACCAAGATGAGTGTGTTTTTTTTCAAAATTTTAACCTGGTTTCAGTAATTAAAGGGTTTTTCATTTTTGAATGTTTTTTTTCCAAAATATAGGAAGTTTAAAGTTCAAAGTTTCAAAAAATTAAGGAGGATTTTTTTATTTCAGTGTTTTTTTCCAAAGTTAAATAGATTTCTTTAATTTTAATTTTTAAATTGGTTTATTAAGGAAATTTAAGTTGTTTTTTTTAATTTGGGTTTTTTTTTCATTTTTGAATGGGTTTTTATCAAAATTTAAGACATTTAAAGTTCAAACTAGTTATAAGAAATTAAGGAGGATTTTTTAGATTTCTGTATTTTTTTTTCAAAGTAAAATAGATTTCTTTCAATATTTAATGTTTTTTTTTCAAAATTTACACTAGGTTTCAAAAATTAAAGTGGTTTTTTTTTTCAATTTCAGGGAGTTTTTTAAATATTTAAATAGGTTCTTTCATTATTCAGTGGGTTTTTTTCATTATTGAATGGTTTTTTTTCTTCAAAATTTAGGATGTTTAAAGTTGAAACTAGATATAAAAAATTAAGGGGGATTTTTTAAATTTCAGTGGGTTTTTTCAAAGTTAAATAGATTTCTTTCAATATTGAACGGGTTTTTTCAAAATGTAGGATATTTTTAAAAAATTTAAGTGGGTTTTTTTCAAAATTTAAATCGGGTTTCAATGAATAAAAGGTTTTTTTTTACAATTTCAATATATTTTTTCAAAGTAAAAAAGTTTCTACTTTGAAAAAACCCACTTAACTATGGAAAAACTGACTTTATTTTGACAAACCACATTTAAAAGAACTCACTCATTTAAAGAACTCACTATAGTTTAGGGCAGGGATGGCCAACCCGCGGCACGCGTGCCACAATGTGGCACGGCAGAGCCTCACCGGTGGCACGCGTAGGTATTGAAAAAATTTGGGAAAAATAATGTTTTCAGGCGTCATCAATGACAGATGGATTGAGTGCAGTTTGCGTGGTGCGTTGGCGGTTATTGCAAAAACCAGTCATACAAAAACCGTTAAAAAAACTATTAGCTTTACACATGTAATAATTTGTTTTTATTGAACGGTTTTTGCTGACCAATTTTTGCATTGACTGGATTTTTCGTATAGCCGTTTGCGTTGCCTTGCTCTGGCACCAGCATGTCTTGGTTTTACTCTTTGGAGAAAAAGCGACCACCAGAGAAAAGACAGATTTTAGTTATGGATAAAAAAATATTTTTTTGTTGTTTTCTGTAGGTACTTCCTTACTGGCTCAGTTCGCTTTTATCTTCCAAGTAAATGTTCAGCTTTTAAAATTTTGTCCTCGAGTGTTGTTTTAAAAATTTAAATATGTACTTGAGTAAACCTTCGACATCGAAGAGAAAATACGAAGAGGATACCGCAATTCTTTATTTTAAAACTGCCTGCACTATTCTAATTCACATGAAAATTTAAGAGTGTAAAAATCCTATTGTCAGCCTGTGAATTTTTGTTTTCAATTTTTTATATTTTTTGGTGGGGTAGAAAAATAGTAAGTGGCACGCCTAAATTTCCCCTCTCAAATAGTGGCACTCTTCCAAAAAAGGTTGGCCACCCCTGGTTTAGGGGATCAAAAGTCACTTTTTAACTATCCTGTAGTTAAATTGACCAGAAGTCCCTTTTCAAAAGAGAATACAACTTTAATAGCTATCCTTCCTTGAAACGTTGTGATGTCGTCTCTAATAACAAAGAGAAAATTTGGATTATAAAATTTTTTGAGCATTTGGGGGATATAAATAGGACAGTCCCATTCACCCTTTTATTTTTCTAAAACTTTGCGTCAATAGCAAACTTTCAACTCATTTCAATAATTTTATTTTTTATTATTTTAAATTTCGTATATGAAAATCTTCAGTTTTTTAAATCAATTAGTAAGTTGTTAATTATACCTCTATAAAATAAGAAAGTCTGAAAAGGAAAATTTATTTATTGTTACAGTCTTTAGATTTTTTACAGGTTATAAGATTAATTGATAAATTCAAAAGTTCAGGTTCCTTTATTCATTTTTAACCTTTTCATTTTACTACCCGGATGTGCCAGAAATTGATGTTGTTGAGGATATCATGAAACTGTCAAAGCCTCAAACATCAGCAACTTAGTGAACAAGAAATATTCAAAGATTATTTAAATTTTAATTAATATAATGCAAAGTTGAGCTGACTAACTTCCCACTTTGAAAGCTTTTTATTAATTTTTTTATATTTGGAAAAACGGAATTAACTTTTTATGGATTTGTCATCAATGTTTAAAGAATTTAATATAATTTTTAAAATTGTCTTTTTTATCTAATTTTTTTATTTTCACTATTGCAATCATTTTAACGTAATACATGCACTCTTAAAAACTACTATAATCTCAATATAAAAATGAAATTTGATTAAATACATAAATTTATATGCAAATAAAATATTTGTGCAAGTTATTGTTAAACTATTTTAAAATGTAAAATTTCGCTGATATTGATTAAATTTTATAATTTGTACCATTATTATCTTCACTCTCTCCCATGCTTATCAATGTAATAATTAATCAACATTTTCTTTTATCCTCAAGCATTATGTTTCATTATAAAAATGAAACAAGTGAAAAATGCTAAAGATGTTAAATAGTTTGTATTAAAAATAAGGTTTTCAATATGAATCATAATAGTATTTCGTACATAAATAATATTTATGTCACAAGTACCCAGGATTTATTTATTAAATATATCCTGGGTTCTTTGTGACGCTCTTACTTTGATTCCACTAGGGAACAATAGGTCATTCTCTTTTATATCCTCATTAGTATATTAAATTTTCTAAAAGCGTTTAAAGGGGAAAAGTCAAAAATGACAAAATAGTCTCGTTTTCTTAGTTTTGTAACTGTACAAAGTTGGTATCTAATTTTAACCTCCCATCTAATTAAATTAAGGTCAGCGTAAAAAATTAAGGTAATGAAAAACCCATTTGAAGATATCTTAAACTTAATAGTTGAAAGTGTGAGATACGGATTCGGCAGTGAATAAAGTATTGCAAATTTATTAAATTTTTATAATATTTCAAGTTCGTGTATTTTATTAAAAATAAATTGAAATATAGAAATTTTAGAATGCGTAGTTAAATAAATGTTTATTTAGAATAATAATTTAGTATAACTATACATTTAAGATAAGTAAATAAAAGGAATATCTTGGTGTCAAAGATCATTAGCATCTTAACACATTATATTTTAAAAAATCTGTAGTTAAATTTTCAAACTGTTTAACTGTAAATTGAAGTAAATTGAAATAAATATTTATAAAAACAAGCTTTAATTAAAATATTAGTTCGAAGACACTTTTTAATAAAAATATATTTTTGGGGGTTTTAAGGTAACTGCCTGCGTTGAAATCGTCATTTTCGCCAAACATATCGAATTTTGTTTTATTGTTTTATTTTATAGCCTGTTTAATAAGCTTTCCAAAACTACCTTACTTTAAACTCTGAGTAATCTAAAACACAAGTTACAGCTGTTTTAGTTCCGAGTAGAACCAGGATTAACATACAATTTTAAACTTCAAAGCCTTTTTCTGAAGAATGAAATTTTTGTATATTTTGGATCACGGTAACAGTGATTACTCTTAAACTACTTAAAATATTCTGATGCTTTTTTTTTTCATTTCACTCTTTATATTATAACGCGTGTTATCTTCTACAATCTAAGAAAAATATTTGAATTAAGGTAGTTTTTAAAGTGTGTAAAATTGATTTAAATTATTTTTTTCATGATATTTTACTTTTTTCGATTTCAAGTGCCTGTATTTCTTTTCTATTTTATAAATCTCCGATTTTTTGTAGATAGTAACACAGATTAGTGTCTTAGGATCAAAATCCTGCAAAAATTTTAATTGTACCTATAAAAGAACATTCTCAGGAGTTGTTGACGCAAGTTGAAATTTTAGCCTTATTTTCATTGAAATTTCTCAATATTTTAAAAAATAATTTTTTTTAAATTCTTGTTTGAATGATTTTCATTGTTTTAGAACATTAGCTCTCAGAAAATAGCAATTAAATAATTATTTAGTCAATATTAAAGAAAAAGGCCTCCCAAAGCAGGCAGTTACCTTAAGTATATTTTTTACCTTTAAAAAGGACGAAGAGAAATAGAGATCATCCTCATGAGGTGTTCTGATGTGTATTGGGAATACATTGCATGAAAATTTTATTGCATTCAGTTTAACTACATAAAACTCTTTTTAAAGTTATTTTAGACAAATTATGTAGCTTGATTTTTTTATTAAAATATTCCTCATTAACTAGCATTGGAAATTTATGTTCATTCATAAAAAAGTGTCTTCATTAAGAAATTTTAATAAAAGTAGCTTTAACAATAGTTGAGAGAACGACAATTGAATTGCTTATTTCTGAAACATGTCAAATGCCACTTTTCTTGTTTTGAGATAAACAAGAAAAACTGTATAGAAGCTCACTACATTTTTATGAAGAAGTTAAGTAATTTTTTTAAAGTAGACCTTATTTGGATATTTTACAGACAAAAATAATTTTTAATAGTTTTTATTCTTTTCATAAAAATTATTGAAATATTTGCATTTGACAGGTTTCTGCAATAAACTGAGTATTCAGGCCTATTTTCAAAGCTTAACTCTAATTTATTTACGGATTTGCTAATAAAAGTGGGAATATTAGTTGAAAATAACATTTCCTTATTAAATACTAACCCATAAAAATTAATATAGAATTTTTTTTCTCTTTTAGTTAGAAGATGTAAAAATACCTTTTTTAGAAATGATTTCAACTCCAGACTCAAAAATAGTGGTCAGCCAATTCAAAATTATAAAAACATCTTCGAAGTTAATTAGTTGTTAAGATGTAACTTTGTGAACATTAAAACGGTATTGCGCCTACAAAATCAGTTAATTAGTTCAATATTATGATCTGGGGTATACATTTGATGTCCCCTTGTATTGAAATCAATCTTAATAATCTTTTTAACTGTAATGAATTACATCTTTTTTAGGCATTGATGGGTAAGACATACTTATATACGTTCACGTTTACTAATATTAACCTAGCACCTAGTCTTAATAGTATCCATAAATTGGAATGGCTTTTGAGTTAAACAATTTTGAAAGCTTTATGTACCGTATATTACCGTGTAATAGGCCGAGGGTACGCTTTTTTTTCCGAAAAATTTTTTCCCCTTTAATTCACTCGTGATATTTTCTCAATCATGTTTTAGTAAATGAATTTCTTTAATATGTTCTAGCCACATTTGTTTCGTCTTTTAAGCCTCATACACATTGCAAAAGCTTTGATACAAATCCATGTTGAAATCCAAAACATTTTTAACTTGTCGTTATCATGACTAACTGGCTAATGATTCGCTGTTAAGACTAATCTGTGCATTTTTCTAAACTTGTGCCAAAAAAGATCAGAGAAAAATTGATATTTTCTAAACTAAACGTTGACGTGAGTTTTTAACTGACTCCCCCTACCCTGTGATGAGATTTGGGGAGATTTTGCTGGACCCCCTCTCCCCTTTTCGACCTCACGTAATTTATGGATGTCCCCTATTGAAATTCTATAAAAACTATTTCGTTTCTTTTTTTACATTCTTTCACCATAAACCACCTTATAAATTAAAACAATCAATGCCTCCATACTTAAATGAAAGAATGGGAACCATTCATTTTCCTCCATTTAAGTCCTTAACTCTTTCCATCCCAAACCGTCCTCTTACATTAACCACCCATTCCCAACTCGTTACAATTCGGATAAGCATGTAGAAGTAGACATTAATTATCCCTTCCACATTAGGAAAGAGAGGAAATCCCCTCCTAATCCGCTGCCATTGAGGTGGAGTCGTTAGCGCCGCGCTGCGTGCACAGAAGCAATTACTTCGCACATCGATTCTTCCGCCAAATCCCCGAGATTTTGCGTCCGCCCTTTTTCTCCTCCTCCTCTCTTGCTCTTCCACCTGCCTCTGCATCACCCGACGCTCTGCGCATGCGCCCAATCAATGCGGTATGCCTCGGCAAGGATTTTTTAGGGAGGAATCCCAGATCTTGTTTGTATGCATTTAATTGTTGACTTTGTGTTTGGTTATATTGAACCTTCATGGAGATTTTCGGCTGTATTCACCACTAACCTAACCTAAGGTTAACCTGGAAGTAAGCTTTTAATTGGTTGTTGAAAAAGGGAAACAAGTTTTAAGCCAATCGGAGTTGTCAAAAGAGCTTGATTCCAGGTTAACCTTAGGTTAAGTTAGTGGTGAATATGGCCGTTAGTACATAGTTGGCTAACCTGGCTTATGTTTTGGTTTTTCGGGTGGTTCAAATTTCCAGTCAAAGTCAAATGAGCTTAAATTCTTTTCGCTCTCATTCTCAAACAGATCTTATTTCCCTTATAAATTTAAAGGTAGAAAAAAAACAATTGGAAGCTGTCTTCAGACCCAACAAAAAAAACATCTTCGAAGTTTCTACATTGCGTTTTAAGTGCAGTTTTCTTCATAAGGTCTGTAGTTGTCTTGTAGAAATAGAACTTTAAATCCTTTTAGCGCGTAAGAGCCTGTAGTTTTTCTAATGCAATGTTGAAATCAGTCAAAAGAAATTTCAGCAATCTTTAAAAAAACTACAAATTTTCTAAAGAAAACTGCAGACGAAAGCCTCAAGTTTTGCTGATTGTTTTTGGCTGGGGATGTTGTGATCCATGTATAATGATTTTGATGTATTTAGAAATCATGTTAGACATTTCTCGGTAATATTTATTTTTGCTTTAAAATTTTAACTTTATAAGTTTTTTTTAAATTTCGGTTCTTCTATCTAATAGCCTAAACGGAAAATTTTTCTAAAGCAAAATATAATTTTTGTTTGGAAAATTCTTCTCTTAAATTAAATGTGTTTCCAATAATGATTAATTGAATGGATTGTTTGAATTTAGGTATTTCTCCCTACAATTTGAAAACGCATTCGTTAAATTAATAGTAAATGTGAATGATCTTTAAGTTTGTTGAAAAAAATCCCCCCTTTTTATCTGCGGAAAGCATAACTAAAAGAGACACATCATTCAAGTTAAAGGCAGGATTACAAAACTGCCTGCCTTGCCACTTGTCACAAAAGTAAAAAATAAAAGGTTGTCTGTTAAAATAAGTGACGTTGATTAATTTAAAAATACAGTATTTTGTTTTCTTATATAAAGTAAGAAGTAACAGTTCCTTTCTACCTTTAATAATTTGTTAATTTTTTTACATTTCCATTGTTATTATGTGTGAAAGCACAGGTTTTTTGACACTTATTACCAATTTAAATGCCTAGTTATTAGAATTGATTAGTAAGTATTCTTTCAAAAATCTTAGTTTATAATATTTTGATAACTAAAAATATCTTTACCCACTTAAAAGTGACTGTTTTAACATGCTACAAATTGGTCAAAATTTGCTTTCGATAAAACCTAATAGATTTGAAGAATGGCATTTTTATTTTTAAATCAAATGTTCTATCTGTTCCATGAAATATAATATTCTTTCATCTCGGTTAAAAACTTTTAATAACTCAATGGAAAATACGACTTGCATCAATAGTAAATTGTTTCAAAACGTTTATGTCACCAAACTTTAACCTTAAAAATGTCTTGCAATCTTTTTTTACTGAAAGGAAACCTATCCAGTAACGTATCCTCAATGTCATTTTTTCCCTTCAAGTTAGTCTTACAGCCTACACCTGGAATGTGCTCGCATAGAAGACCTTGACTCGTACATATCAATTTTAAAAAACAAAAGCAGAAAAGTAGGAAGGAGTCTTAGGAAGTTGACAGATATATCTGATCAGAAAAACTGACGTGACTACCTTTTGTCGGCAAGATTATGTTTCTCAGCAGAAATGAAAGATGAAGTTTGAAAATCAAAAGACAACCAACCATATACATTTCCATCAACTCGTATTTATCTTTAATCTTTCAAAGTCACTTCGCTTTCATTTAACGGTGCTATCTCTAACTTGTCTTGAATAGGAATTAGACGTATTATCATTTTTACGGGCAATTCTTTAAGTTTTAATGATATATTTTTTTCAACAAATATTAATTAGAGATATAATATCAGTGATAATATGAAGTTTCAAAATGTTTTGAGATAAAAACTTACTTAAAATCGTCATACTTATTTACTGAAAAACTAACAACTGGTCTTCTAAGTCCTCAGTCTTTTGTATCTGACTTTATATTTTTTTTCCTCAGAGTTTGTATTTTTGTAAACATACAAGTAATACATAATTATGTGACAATTACCTCCCCTATTAATGTCAATAATTGTAAAAACTATTAGTACGTCAGATTCATACCATGCAAAGTATCAGTTTCAGTTTAGACTAACAATTAAAATATACAGCCTTAAAATAATATCCTATGTAGTCAGTGGCGGATTAATGCAATTTTCTGGGAGGGGGCGGATAGATGGAACATTCAATTTACAGTAAGCCCTCCCTGGAACTTTTTCAAATGATCTTAAAACTAGCACTGTCAAGGTTTTAGTTTTAGAGACTTAAAACTGGTATAAAATAAGTTCAAAAATACCAGTTGCGTATTTAGATAATTATTTCGGAAGGGGCTAAAAAATATTTGTCAGTCTCAACCATTGTCCCCTTTGAGATAGAATTTGCTTCCGAGAGAACTTAGTTATTAGGGAAGTTGTTGCTAATAAAGGTCCAAGTATGAAAGGGGGGTCTGGGGGATCTCCCCCCGAAAATTTTCGGAAATTTGTCCCTAAAAACTGGGTTTTTAACTGTTTTTTGTTACACGTAGCCCAAATTGTGGACATACATTTTTAGGTAGGATTTTGATATTTTGATGAATTTATGATTTTGATGAATTTATTAAAAAATGTGAATTAAGGATTAAGTAAAAATGGGGCCCTGGGGGTCCTCCCCCCATTAAATGTTTGGAAATTTGACCCTAAAAATTGGGTTTTAACTTGCTTTGGTATGTCTAGTCTGAAGGGGACAGGGAAACCCTCGTCCCCCCTATATACTCCCCTGAAAAATACGATGTAAGCAAAAAAAATCAAATCAGGAAGGGTTTCTCGGCAGGCAAAATTCGAATTAGGATTTTCCGGGCGATATTGCCTAGGTCCTGCTGGTAAAAGCACAAACGTTTCACCTGAAACTATGTCAGGCATCTTCAGTGAACACGTTTTCTCTCATGTAAACGTTGAGATCGTCCCAATGTATTGGAACCTTCGGCTTAAAATAAATCAGTTTTTATACTTGCCTATTTTAAAGCTTTTGGACTGAATTGAATAAGCCTTAAAACTGGACAACCCACCAGTTGTTTTAGTAAAAGTTTGTGGTTAACAAAGAAATTTAAGAGGGGGTCTGGGGGTCACCCCCAGAAAATTTTTGCAAATTTGACCCCTAAAAAACAGTATTTTAACACATTTTTATCCACCTTTGCCTCGCTTCTTGGGGGGGGCGGTCGCCCCCCTCGACCCCCCCTTTAATCCGCCCTTGCATGTAGTTGAGACACAAACAAAAGTATGAAGTGCTCATCTATTTACTCAAATAGCAAAATACAGGGTGTTTCAAAATTGCTTTGCACGGCTTTTATTCGGAACCAACGCCGCCTAGGGTCATGGAAGTAAGGTCTACCCCTGGGTAAATGAGCCTGGAGAATCCATTGAGAGGACTTACAGCGCCCCTAGCGGCGAAATTAAAAAGTCAAAAAATTAATTTAAAAACTAAAGGAGATAGAGCAAAAACGTCAGTGAGAGTATGGTTGCCAACGTCATGAAGAAATCACTGAAAAAAATTTGATTAAAATATCTTGAATATTCGCGGAGATATTAGCATGTGAAAATAGCACTTTTTCAGGGGTCAAAAGAGAAAAAATTCGCATATTTGCAAATTTTTTTGATTTTTTGATTAAATTTTGTGTTCTTTAAACTAAAAAAACACAAAACTACAAAATAAAACTGAAAAATTTGCAAAAAATTTTTTTCAGTGGGTTCTTCTTGACGTTGGCAACAATATTCTCACTGAGTTTTTTGCTCTATCTCTTTTAGTTTTTAAATTAATTTTTTTAACTTTTTAATTTCGCCCCTAGGGGTGCTGTAAGTCATTTCAGTGCATTCTCCAGACTCACTTACCTAGGGGTAGACCTTACTTCCATGACCCTAGGAGGCGTTGGTTCCAAATAAAAGCCGTGCAACGCAATTTTGAAACACCCTGTATACTCAGAATGTATTTTTCACCTCATGTTGCTCTTGGGCCTGAACCATCAAAAATCTTCCAGTGATATTCAGCTCTGAAAAAACAGGTTCAATCATTTTTTTCTGATATTTGAAATATAAGGGGGATTGAAAAATAAGGGAGTATATTTTGTATTTCATTATTTATTGCAGACTAAAATAAATATATAATCATAGTCTTCCTCCCTAGAAATGCAAATGCTAATATAATTTGTAGTAAATCTTTTGGTTAAAGTGAATAAGTGCTATAGTTTAAGCATAAGCATTATTTTAGTTTCACTTTTAATCTAAAGATGTATCCAAAAATGTTTTTATATTTTTGATTGTTACTTTTAAATTTCTGTTCTTCAAGTCGTCTTTTCTTTAAATATTTCATTCTTTTCATACCAATTTTTAAATACCTTCTGATAGATTGTACTATAGTTTTACTAATTATTTATAAAGTACAGTATAATAAATTGTACTACAGTTTTACTATCACGTTGGTGTATGGCAGTATTTAAGTCAAAATACCAGATTTAAACAAATAATATTTTATTATGGTAATCAATAGTGATTAGGAAATACATTTTACTAAATAAAGGTAGGGAACAAACTCTTACCAAGATATTTAGACGCCATCCCCTTACTCTGGGGTCTTGGGAGTGGGTGGGTGTGTGTGTTGTCTCATTAACTAATGCTTTTATATGGTCGAATTTTATGTTCCTTGATCCTCTGGAACTATCTAACTCGTGACATGTTACAGAAAAGTCCTCCGAAAGGTCTTGTGATTGACCGCTCACACCATTTGTGCAAACATTTAGATTTGGAGGGGTTATCTTATCAAAAGCAAACATTTATTCCCCTATGAAGTATCCCATCACCAAGACCCTCATTTAACCCCTATTCAACTCTTCAACAGTCATCGCAAACATCACCCAATTCAACTGACACCTCAACTCTTTTTACACCACATCGATGTTTCCATTTCAACAATGAACATAACAGTCAAAACAGTTCACACATCTGGATGACAATCCAAACTTGAAAATCGGGGACAAATCTGCAACCCGAGCTTTCATTATTCCCATCTATCCCTCCCCCAACACTCCTGTCATCGGCTGAGGGGTCACAATGGCGGGGGTTGTTGTAAGGTAGGCCGCATAACAAGCGCCCTTCTGTCGCGTCCTATAGATGGGGGGGGCGCCCCCCCTTAATCCCGACATGATGATCCCCCGATGAACTCGATTGAAAACGGGATTAACATCTGGAGGTGTTTAGCGGGCTGTCACTTGGCCAGTCCGAAGCCCGCTAAATGACGGGGTTGTTTGAAGTCGTTAAGGCTGGTGAAGTGCCTGTTGTTTGTAGGGGGTGGGGTGTATCATGTGGGTGGAAGGACTTAGGGGATGTATAACTTTGACTTGATGGTTGGGGGACTTTTATGTGGGTATGAAATGGTGATGTAGGAAAAATGTTTGTTTAACTTTGTCCCTTTCTCTAGTGTCAAGTTTCCGCGGAGTGTACATGTTACGGGCAAAGTTAATTATTCCCATCTATTAATTATTCCCATGAAAGTTAATTGGGCATTATTAATAATGCCCAGAGTGGAGGCGGGCAAAGTGATAAATTTCATTCATAAATTCCATTGAATTTATCACATTGGCCAGGCATTATTAATAATACCCGATTTATCACATTGCCCGTAACATATATGTGTATTACGTATTGCAAAGCATGTAATTATAGATCAAAGTTATTAAATGAGTTAAAACTGTTTAATGAAAAGGGAATACAGAAAATCTGAATGAAGTTGCGTATCAAACCCAAAGGAAACACAGCTCTTACATGGATTATGTAAAAACGTATAACATTACTTACCACATTTAAGGCCAAATTCCAACATTTTTCTTGGGGAGACTCCCTAGACCCCCATTTTATTTGAAATCCTATGTGTAAGACATCTAACATTTAACGTATAAAAGTACTCATAAGGAGTTACGTTCGAAAAAACGTTCAGTCGAAACCACCCCCGAAACAAGTCTGGTCACGGCCCTGCTCATTGCATCTGCTTTTACCGTGGTCACTCTAGCTAGATGACACTTCACATGCACATGCTTCTCCATGTATAGAGTGTGCAGTGCATCCCATTCATCAAATACAACAATACAAAGACTACTCAAGATCGTGTAAATTCAACTGCGGATGAAAACAAAACCCTTCATTCATCAGCCGTTAAATACACTAGTGAAAGTAATTGGGGATTAAAAATCTTTAGAATTATTTACCTGATAGATTCCGTAGTTTTTAGGTGTATTAAATACAAGCAGAATAAAAAGTTATTCAAATAGCTATCGCGGATGCAGATCTGTTTCTTTTTATTTTATACGTACTTGATGAGAGCTACACTTTTCTTGTTTTATAGTTTCTTTATATTTAGCTAAATGGGTTCAATAAACAGGAACTCTTTAGTTCATAAATAGGTGCTTCATCAAGAAAGTCAAAAGAAAGTTCAACTTTTTTGCCGTGAAAGCTCATCGCCCCTGTCAAGAAATCAAAAGGCACTGCGTTATAACTCATAAAGTTAAAGAGGTAATGAAAGAAACCCCAAAATAATTAAGCCGCACGATCTTCAATACATTAACGGGTAGGAAGAGAAGTGGACCAAGTCACAACCGAAAAACTCCGCATACGAAGCATTACAATCTTAGATTATACGATTCTGCATGGTAGTGGGAGAAAATATTATCAAGGGACAATCTAAACAGAATGAAGGAAATTTGTAAATTTTATGGATGTGAATAGAACTCGTTTTCATCAGGATTTGTGCCGGGCAGAGCTCGATGACTTGGCCCACTTAGCTTCCGAAAGCTTCCGCGAGTCGAAGAAAACGCCCCTCTCGTATCGTGAGATGAGATCCTTTCGTTTCTTTGTGCTTTTCATTACCCCTAACTGATGAAGACTAATGTGTCTGCGGAAATTACAGGGCTCGCTGTACCAAATAATTCCCCAATTCATTAGTTTATTTATAGTCTTGGCGTGACACCGGCATTCTCTAAATGCGCGGATGAGATCTGATAAAGCGAATAATACCCGAGTCGTGCATCGGGTGGTCTGGACCAACGGAGTGACTGGATGCATGTATTTCGCCATCTGATACAACGTCATTATTCACTGGAATATCCTGAAGGGAGCCTGGGTGGGCCACCGATTAACCCTATGGGCTCGCTCCCTTGATGAGAGCTCTGCTTTCGATTGAAAAGACGCGCCGATAAAAACAAGAGCGATTCAATTAAAAGAGCGTCTTGATTCGGCTAATGGCTAGGACTGCGGGTGGCTAATGCGTTTGATTTTAGAGTGGTTTTGCCCAAAATGGGGAAATAGAGGGTCTTTAATGTATAAGGGGTGTCTTTGTAATTAGACAAATGCCTATTTTAGTACGAAATAACCAAGAAACAGGAATTAAATTATACTCTGTTCATTTAGAATTGGCGCCTGAGACGTAATGTATTAGAAACAGCTACTACTGTAATTATCATCGAAAAAAATTTTTCCTGTGAAATAACAAGCCGAAACAGAAGTAGTTAAAATACTGTAAAAAATCGGTCTCTGAAGTTGTGTGATGAGTGTTATTAGGCGTTTTTGAGCGTTTTTCATCCTGCTTCAGGCACAAATTCTAAATGAGCAGACTATAAATAAATAGTACGACTCAAAGACAAAAAAAGATCGAATTTCTCCTGGAAAAATACTGTAATAGAAAAAACCAAAGAAATCTAAGAGTTTTATTCAATTGATCATTGTAGGTTTTTTTACTTTGACCTGCAAAAAAGAGGCGATATTTTTTCCATTTACGTCAAGAGTTTTTCATAGTCTCATAAAACTTAAAAATATCAAATATATTGAACAATTTAAAGCCACTATTTAAAATTTATTTCTTATCATCAAGTCGCTTTAGCTTACCTCGTATAAATATATGTGTCACGGGCAAAGTTATTAATTGGGCATTATTAATAGTGCCCAGAGGTGGAGGTGGGAAAGGTGATAAATTTCATTGATAAATGCCATTGAATTTATCACATTGCCCTCTTTCACTTCAGGCATTATTAATAATGCCCGATTTATCACATTGCCCGTAACATATACACCTTTGATACCTCTTATTCCTTGTAAAAAGTTATCATTTTTTATAATTTTACTTTGTATATAAAAAGTCCTGAATTTATTTTAAAATGTACACTAGAAACAATCTTTACTTTTATTTATTACTTTTATTATATTCTGATGCTAAAACAGCTGCAATAATAAAAAATTGAAATAGGACCGAAATTTATTTTATTAAATGTGGTCAAATAGCTATAACCACTGAAAAAGCCAAACCAAAATTTAATTTCAGCTACAGCTATAATAATTGAAAACTAAAAATAAACTTAATTGAGAAAGATTGAAGATTAAATTTCATCTGGATTAAAGATTATATGGGAATTCAGAAAATAAATAAATCAACAGTTTAAAAAAAGGAATAAGTCTTAAAAAATGACTAACTTATTGTGTTTAAAAAAATCTTCAAACTTACACATGAGTAGAGAGACGAGTGAAATAACTAACCCCCTATAGACAGAACCCCTTAATTTGAGAAATCGTTATCCATTCATAGTATCTTTAAATTTAATTTATGATTAAAGTTAATTTTTCTTTCTTTCTTAATCTTTTGCTGTAAACTAAGCCAAAACAAAAATTTGCTTTGAATTTAAAAGTGTTTTTAACTTTTTTATCCATGGAATGTTCGACTCCATTTATATTTACTTACTCCATTGATACTGTCTTTCATAACAAATTTGAATTTTATTTGTCTTAGTCTATTTCTAAATTTTTTTACTATGAACAAAGCAGAAATATAATTCAAAAGTTCTTTCCATTCCAAAAATTACATTACTTATACAGGTTTTTTTTAACCAGTTACTAACAGATTGTAGTCCGACCGCCGCGCCGCCGTGGGAAAACTTATAGAACTGAAAAAGTTCAAATATAAATGATGTCACAAAACGTTTTTCACCGTTTATGAATTACCCTCACCCCCAAAGTCAAGGAGAATTACCCGTTTCCAAAAGCATCGCCACAATATTAAAAGACGTCAAAAGTTTTTCTCGGGACGGGCGGACTATGAATTAGCCTTGATTCAATAAAGCTAAAAAATATCAAGAGAGACAAAATATCTTTATTTGTAACCACGCAAAAAATATCAAGCAAAAATTTTAAACACTAAAATGAACTTTTTCTGTGGTAAATGAAAGGAGAATTTCACCATTTATCGCTGGTTAAGCGGACAATAAGTGTGAACTCTCAAGCGTCACCTCCAACCGTGGACCGGTTTCGTCTTTGTTAGGACTCATCAGTACAGCATCCTAACAAGGACGAAACCGGTCAACGGTTGGAGGTGACGCTTGAGAGTTGTGAGTTTACACTTACACCTGTTGTGTTAAAAAACGATAAAAATAAAAGAGAAACCCTACTCATCAACACTTAAAAGATGCCTTATTGAATAAAGTCAAAGAACCCCTTAATCCCCAACATTCACACCTTAAATCCACAACAAAAACGAAACCCAAAATAATAATAATAATAGCGCCTTTCACTACTCCCAGACAAATTGCGTCATTTCCCAAGCAAAATAATTCATTTCCAGACCGTGGAAGAGTTGTCAAGAGACTCGCTGATAGACTGATTAGATCTAATTGACCCCAGTTGCGAAGGTCGACCTGTGTGGTAGGTAATCGGCGAGCAGGCCCAGTAATCGCCGGAGAAGTCAGGCTTTTATTAATTTGCTGTCCCGGGGAGCGGAGCTGACACGGGGAAATGATTGAGGGGAGAAAGGGCCAATGCTCTTCAGATGAGTTTCTTTCATTAGCGGTTATTAGGTGGGGAGGACACCACCCGGACCTGGCCTGCCTTCTTTGTTTAATCGTTTAGTTCGTTTTAGTTTTGTTTAGTTCGTTTATAGCAAACAGTTTTCTGATATTTGTTGGCCAGGGTTGGCAAAAACCTGGGTTTTTATTAATAGCCCAAGTGGGTTGGGTTTTTTCAATAAAACCCTGGAAAAACCCACATAAAACTGGGGTTTTTTGGACTCACTAAAATTTGATAAAAACCCACTTACTATATAGGAGAAAACCACTTAATTTTGAAAAAACCCACACGTTTTCCGAAAAAACCCAGTTTTACATGTTTTTTTTTCGGAAAACGTGTGGGTTTTTTCAAAATTAAGTGGTTTTCTCCTATATAGTAAGTGGGTTTTTATCAAATTTTAGTGAGTTCTTTCTATGATAGATGTGTTCTGTCAAAATAATGTCAGTTTTTCTATAGTTAAGTGGGTTTTTTCAAAGTTCGTCAGTTTTCTTTAAAATTAATGTTTTTATTTTTAGTTTAAAGTGTTCATTTTTCAACGCTATGAGATAGAATGTAAAAATAAATTTTAAAATTATCCTAAGCTTTGAAACAACGCATACAATATTAAAAGAAATCTATTTAACTTTGAAAAAAACACTGAAATTAATCCTCCTTAATTTTTTATAAAGTTTTAACTTTGAACTTTAAACGTCTTAAATTAAAAAAAACATTCAATAATGAAAAAAAAACTTAACTATTGAAACCTGGTTAAAATTTTGAAAAAAACCACTCAACTGCAGTTCTTGGAATGTTATTTCGTCAAATGTTTTTCTTCAGTATTAAAACTTCGAAAATATTTCTTGAAAAAACCCAAAAATGAGTCCAAAATGAAGGTTTTTTTCACATGTTTTTTTTTTAAATCCATTGGGAAATATAATTGTGTGAAAATAGCACTCTTTCGAGTCTTAAAAAATAAAATGTTAGCAAAATTGCAAGTTTCGTCGATTTTTCTTAAAAACTTGTCTTTATTTAACTATAAAACGCAAAAATACGTAACAACACTAAAGAATTCGAAACTTTGCAACCTTATCCAAATCTTTAAATTAAATTAAGGCTTTAAGGTTTAGGTTTAGGTCTTTTCTTTAGAAATTCAAATAGAATGCAGAACAATGTTATAATTAATTTTGATGTTGTAACGATAAAAATCACTTTTAATCATCAATAAAAATCACTTAAAGAGTTATAAATTTTTTTAGCAGTTTAAATGTAACAACTTAAATTTATGATGATCAAAGATACCTAATAAAACTTCGCTTTAATTACCTCATTAGTGAAAATCACGTGTATTTAATACGAAACACTTCCTAACGTTAGTAAGATAATTTAGTCATAACACTTTTACTGAAGTAATTTTCCAAAACTGACAAATTTCTAACTAACGAAATGAACTTCCCGATATTCGGGGGGATTTGTCCCGATTCTGACAACGCCCCTAACCACCCAAAACTGACACACGACTTCGTTGAAGCTGTGCAGCCCCATCGATTAGCCAAAAAGCACGGAGTCTCCAGCTCAGCATGCTGGCCACGTGAGCACATGCAAATAAGCTGTTTTATCGATGAGCCCTAGACGGTCACGTGACCCGAGCGGTGCCTGCCGTATGGAAGCTCGCAGCATGTTGCCATCCTCAGGTGACCCGGGGGTCGAGATGGCTCTTGACAGTCCTCTAGCAAAAGTCTGAATGAAACCCATGATTTAGTGCTCCTTCTCTCTCTCTACCTCTTCCTTTCTCTCTTTCATTCCTTCTAAATCTCTTTCTTTTATTTCCTCTGTGTCATCTCTTTCAGTCTCTTATTTGTGTTTTTCTTCTTTTTTCTCATTTCCCCCTTTCTTCTTACATCTTATTTCCTTCCCCCCCTTTTTATTATTCAATCCCTCCCTTCCGATTAATTTAATTCATTATATTTTATGCTACTCTCTTTCTCCCATTCCTCTTTATATCTTTCCCCTCTCTCTATTCATAATCTCTTTCAATCTCTATCTATTATCATTTTTTTTTAAATTCGCGTTTCTTCTTCAAAGTTTCCTATTATCCTTTATTTATCTAATCCCCTCACATCTCTTCCCCTCTCTTCATCTTGTTTGATCTCTTTTCCTCTATCTCCTCCTCTTTAATTTCTTTCATTCTCTCTTTCTTATTTTTCTTTATCTCTCCTCTTCTCCTATCCTGCTCCCTCCATCTCATCAAATCTCTTCTCTTCTTCTCCTTTTTATCCGAGTTTCCATTTAAATTTTCTCTTTCTCTTACTTAGTCTCTTGCATCTCTATCTCCTCTTCCTTATCCACTTACATCTCTTTCTATCCATATCATCCTTTTTCAATCTCTATTTATTTCCCTAATTTTATATTCTTTTTCTCAATCTCAACTCTATTTTCTCTTTCTATCTCTATATCTCCTTTTCTGTCTTACTCATTGTTTATTCTATTCTTCTCATTCATTCTCTCTTACCCTCTCTGATGTCTTTCTTGTTCTATCTTCCACTTAAATTATTTCTTTAGTTCTCCTTTTCATTCTACCTTTGTACCTTTTTTCCTACATTCTTTTATTATTTCATTTAGTCATTCTCATCATTCCCATCAATACTTTTTGGTTCTTATTTTGTGTTTTTCATTTTAAGAACAGTACAGAAGTTAAAGGTACAAGAACAAAAAGTCACAAAGTTACTATGAAAACAGCACTATTTATTTATACCTCAGACCTAAGTATCGAATTCATTAGGAAACACAGTACTTAATAACTAGAACCCAGAAGACTTTTTTTCTTAATATATCCATCCCTATTCAAATACTAAACCATTGAATTAAAGTGTAAAATTCTTTCAAGGGACATGGCTAGAAATATGCTTATATATTAGATAAATTACTTATTAAACAAAACAGCATGCTTAACCTCCAAAATTCTTCAAAAACCTTTCGATTCCCTACCTCCCTCATTTTCATTGAATTTGATTCAAACACGTTATGAGTCCAAATTTTTACAAAATCCCCCAATATAACTTCATTGGCGGAACTTATATTCGGTTCTATAAACGTAAATCATCGATGACAAACTCTGTTAATAGAAACGTCACATAAAAGGTCATTGAGTTAATAAGGAAACCTCTAAAACAACCATCAAACATCTAAGCTGCAACTGTCCCTTCACATGAACTTAGCACTTCCGGACATTAAAAAACAATCACAGCAACGGCTGGCGACGCTTATTTAAACTCTGATTACCCTTAAGACTTTACAGCCACTAATTCCCACTCTAACGCCTCCATAAAAACCAAACAAAAAAATCCACGCTCAGCCCCGACAATAAAAGAGCAGGTGAAACTCCCCCAAAACGCATCTATCACCCACACGTCATTTTCCTGGCTGTTATTTAAGGGAGGGACCGATTCCTTGAGAAAAGTCTGCGCCTTGCCACTTACTGAAATTTCAAGCATCAAATATTTAGGAGAAACGGTTTCCTGGCGCGTTTGTGGAAACGCCGTTTGGTAAATTTGATGTTCAATTACGGTTTTTCAGCCAGGAAACTCCCTTCCCCCGGCCATTTTCTATTCAAAATTTCAAAAGGCTCGATTACGTGTTTTCAACATTGCTTGATACTTTCCTCCTTGATGCCTCCAGGCGTGATTTTATATGTAGATTAATGTTTCCGAAGAGTCAATTCGGGAAAAAGCTGTAGTATCCCCGAATACCAGGTGGGGTTCTGTCAATATATTTCATCGTTATTCTTCCCTAGGGGTGGTGCGAATGTGGGCATATAGAGTTCATTCTTCATATAAAATTTTAGGGTACATTATACTAAATGTTTATCGCAAAAAAATGTTTCGAAGGATTTTTTTAAATCTATAAACTTTTATATTTTTCAAGTGTGAGGGTTATTGACGCAGGTAGAGGGGAATCATTAGAGGGTAAAAATTTCTGTTTTGCCTTTGTAATCTAAAGGACGTTTTGTATGGAATTTCCCTATGCTAAGTAAATTATTTTTATGATATTTTAAAAGATAATTTGAAATACACTAGCGGAAATAAAAATCCCAACACCAAGAAGGAAAGGAGATATCAAAGTCAAATTTATTTCTATGATTGCACATTAGGGTGTCCCTTAAAAATCGAAAGTCGGGGAAACTTTTGAGACACCCCCTAATTTTTTTCCTTTTGGTATCCTAAGAATGTGTGCAAAATCTTAAATCGATCAGAAAATATTAACACGTGCCTCAAACGGCCTAAAGTTGGGAAATTTTGACATTTTTCTTATTTTTTCGAAAATTTTAAAAAATACCTTAAAATATTATTTTGTCGAATAATAGGGCTTTACCACATCTAAATACTCATATTTGACCGTTTTTCCTTCCTAGCTAGGCGAAATTACCCAGTTTTTAGCCTGGCCATCAATCGGAAAATCATCAAATTTGCCCATTTTATACTGAGAATAGATGATACAAAGGTCAGTGGGGAATGACTTATAACCACGAAATTCCATAACTAGGTACCATTTGTAGACGACATTAATGTGTAGATAAATTATCTGGAGCTAAAATTAATTACTAGCATTTTAATAACAGGCGCCATATTGGATTGCATTACCCCCAAAAAAAAGTTCTGGGATAAATTGTATAGGCAAGTTTGGTATTGGGCAATGCGTATTCGAGTTTTCTAGTCTCAGTTAATACTAATAAAATCCTTAAACCCCTTTTTAAAGCTCTTTACTCAATTCGAATGGCTAGCATATCTTTTATTACCCCATTACTATATAAGATAAAATTCTATGTGCATAATAGGGGCAAGAGGAATTGTAAAAAATATTGGAAAAACTATACTTCAGTATGCACAGAAGTATTGTGTTGTTGAAGTTGATAGAAAATTAACCTGCTCTTCATAATGATTGAGCCTACTAAACCCAGATAAGTCATTAACCATGTTTATAGATCTTGTATTTCACAATTTTAATTTTATACATAAACATAAAAACTTCCTACAATTCAGCAAATTAGTAACATGAAAAGCCGATTAAACACTGGTAGTTGGTTCTTAGCTAGGATAATTTTAATTATAACTACAGTTTCTGTAACTCATCAACTTCTCTTAGTATTTTTTCGCACTATGCAATTTTCATTTGTGATAGAATGGCCTTGTCCCATAAAACCCCTCAATTTTCATTAGTGAACGTTCTTGAAGAAGAAATTAGGCTTCAAGTTGATTTTTTGATAAATTTATTTATAAAATTAAATTATTTTAAACGCTCAGTATTTTTTAAGAGTCTATAAACTGTACAACATTTTTCAGAGTGAAGTGTATGTAGCTCTGACTTAAAAACTGACTTCAAAAAAGGACTGGTTTCAGCAACCATTGTCAATATTTAACATATTCTCATCACAATATCTGTATATAATCGGCGTTTCATGTTACAGGAATATTTTATGCTGTTATGTACTATAAAATCCTGATAAAGCATAAAAACAGGCTTTAAACGTAGTAAATGGCTTGTATTCTGAGTGCAGTAGAATCCATCATTATGAAGAGCGGGTTAATTTTGTATGAACTTCAACTTTTCAACTAAGTTACAGAATACAATACTTCTGTAATGCTGAAGTCTAGTTTTTCAATATTTTTCTAGAATTTCTCTTTCCCCTATTATGCATTTAGAATTTTATCATCTATAGTTTGTAATAAGAGATCTGCTGGCCATTCGAACTGAGTAAAGAGCTTTAAAAAAGTGGTTTAAGGATTTTATTAGTATTAACTGAGATTAGAAAACTCAAATACGCATTGCCTAATATCAAACATGTCCAAACCGTCTATCCCAGAATTTTTGTAAGTGGTTATGTAATCCGATATGGCGCCTGTAATTAAAATGCTAGAAATTAATTTTAGATCCAGATAATTTATTTACACATTAATATCGTCTACAAAGGGTACCTAGTTATGGAATTACGTGGTTATAAGTCATTCCCCACTGACCTTTGTATCATCTATTCTCAGTATAAAATGGGCAAATTTGATGATTTTCCGATTGATGGCCAGGCTAAAAACTGGGTAATTTCGCCTAGCTAGGAAGGAAAAACGGTCAAATATGAGTATTTAGATGTGGTAAAGCCCTATTATTCGACAAAATAATATTTTAAGGTATTTTTTAAAATTTTCGAAAAAATAAGAAAAATGTCAAAATTTCCCAACTTTAGGCCGTTTGAGGCACGTGTTAATATTTTCTGATCGATTTAAGATTTTGCACACATTCTTAGGATACCAAAAGGAAAAAAATTAGGGGGTGTCTCAAAAGTTTCCCCGACTTTTGATTTTTAAGGGACACCCTATTGCACATAGTATCAATGTGAGTTGCGTAAAAAATCAGCCTTCCTGGATATTAGGGGGCCGAAAAAACAGGGTGGAGTGTTGTCTCCATAGGTGTCCATTACCGCCGTCACACGTCATGGTATTGAGTGACAGGGGCTCTAAATGACTTTTGAGGGATTGGGGGACCATGTTGCCCAGTGGCGTAGCCAGAAAAAAATTTCGGAGGGGGATGTTGATATTTCGGGAGGGGATATGGGGTATTTTTAGTGGTTTTCTATGGTCAAAAGGGAAATTTCTTGAGTTTCGGGGGGGGATATATCCCCAAATCCCCCCCTCTGGCTACGCCCCTGATGTTGCCTCCTCAGGTAGTCCAAATTCATATGGTGAACCAGCGGACGTTGCATACCGAGCTAGGTGATTTCTCCTCTTTCTCCGGACATGTTTTGTGAGCGTTGGTTCTTACGAACGGATAGGCCAAGGTAAAAATGCAACATAGGGGGTTAAGAAGAAAGCTTGGACATTGCATGAAACATGTGTTTGTGTATTTTTCTCTTGAAATTTGTCTCCAGGAAAGGTCTGAAGGTAAGGATGGACAACCGGCTAAAAAACCTCAATGAAGCAGTTCTGGTTGGCCAAAGTAGCGGTAGATCATACTGAGGACAAGTGGCAGTAGAATGGATGTCGTTTGTAGTACTGCGGATTGTCCGTTTTGTCAGCATAGCTTCTTACGTCTTTGCCTATAAACAAGGGGCTGAAAATGGGCTTTTTTGTTTCCAATAGTGCACGAAATAAGGAAATGAAAATCCCAATTTCATGACATTGTGTTTATGAGAGAATCCTGCTTCGGTTTGGAGCACCACGACGGTTGGGTATAAGTTTGAAGAGACAATGGAGAGAGCGCACTCAGCTGATGATTTTCTAATCGTTCCACGAAGTGGTGATGCAGGGTAACGGAGTGGGGATGCATTGGATTCCATTTCTGCAACTCCTGGGTATGATTCACCAGTACTTTTTCCAACCAGAGCTGCGTCATTGAGGTTTTGCAGCCGGTAGACCGACCTTACCTTCAGACCTGTCCTATGGAAAAAGTTCAAGAGAAACAAGCACAACTACATGTTGTATGCAATGTCCAAGCTTTCTTCTTAACCCCCTAGGTTGCATTTTTACCCAGTCTTTCCCGTTCTCTAGAACCAACACCCACAAAACAAGTCCGGTCAATGAGGAGAAATCACCTAGCCCGGTATGCAACGTCCGCTGGTGCACCATATGAATATGGACTACCTGAGGAGACAACATGGTCCTCCAATACCTCAAAAGTCATTTAGAGCCCCTGTCACTCAATACCATGACGTGTGACAGCGGTAATGGACACCTATGGAGACAACACTCCTCCCTAGTTTTCTCGGCCTCCTAACATCCAGGAAGGCTGATTTTTTAATCAATTCTCATTGATACTATGTACAATCATAGACATAAATTTCACTTTGATATCTCCTTTCCTTCTTGGTGTTGGGATTTTTATTTCCGCTAGTGTATATTTGAATACTACAGGGTGTATGTAATATCTTTAATATTAATTTCGTACAACATCCATACCGCTTAACCAACAATAGTAAAAGGGTCACGTGATTTTTACAGACGTTGCACGGCCGATAGTACTCGACTTGCGTGAGATAAAAACTTCACATTGATATTAACCAAGGAGCGGAACCGTTTAGTATCAATATGGAGATTTTATTTCATACAAGTCGAGTACTATCGGCCGTACAACGTCTGTAAAAATTACATGACCTTTTTTCTATCGTTGGCTAAGCAGCAAGTAGGGATGCATAAAATAAAATGTTCATAATTTAATTGTAATAACACCAAAGTGTTAAGTACTATAAAGATTATTCTAAAAATAGTAATAAGATAAATCAGCTGTAGTAGCAAAGAGTTTAAAAAATTTAAAGCACTATCACAACATGCAACTTTATTTAATGCTTTCTATACACCCAAAATATACTTTCTATACACCAAGCTTTTTCATTTCCTCAATCCGTGAATGAAACAATACTCGGAATGCACACTAAGTATCAATTACTCAGTAATCGATTGGCATTAACTTCTGCAACAGTTTGCGTGTTATTTCTGTCGGCAATATCCTCGCGTGCAGTCGCTTTTTATGACAAGGCAATAAAACCTTTACTACTCTTTAATAAGTTTTACGTCTCTTGAATGGAATTCATGTTCGTAATATGGAGGAGATGAAAGATTGATGACGGACAAAGACGCGAGTTTGGAAGAGAAGGAAATAAAAGCAACAGATTAGGGTGCAATGTTATCTTGGGGAATTTTTAGAGTTGGCTTTTTAAGCATGAATTATGGATGCAGAGGTACTTACTTAGCATACCTTGTACCCCTTTTGTTGAGTGATGCTTAAGAGAAATGGGCTTGGTTGTTAATTTTTTCCTGTAAAGGAATCTGCTGAAACTGGTCTTTTATGTAAAAATTTTGCATTGATTCATATTATACTTAAAAATGTTATTAGTAAATTTATTTAAGTTTAATGTCTTTATTTGAAGAAAATCATCAATTAACGAAAACAAAAAGCAATCTTGTAATGAAATGAGACCAAGTTACGTTTAGAAATTTTCAGAGCTTCACGAATTTCTTCTCTTATGTTTACTTTTTGTATGAACATCAATTTTAATTTTTTAAGTTAGGAGATAAAAACATTTACTGCTTAGCCAACGTCTGTAAAAATCACGTGACCCTTTTACTATCGTTGGCTAAGCAGTACATTGTATTGTGAAATATTTATCCTTTCTTTTTCTCATACTTGTTGGTTGTAAATTTTTTGACTTTTATAAAGATCTAAAACTCTTTAAAGTCTTCTTGAAGTATTAAATAGGAATTTTCCATTTTCAACAAGCGTAAACCTAACCCTTTTATGAATATGAGCTAAATAAGATTGATTTTTGTTTTCGTTCATTGATTTACTACAAACTAAAAACCATGGAACTTAAATAATTTTTAATAATAACACGCTTTGAAGTTAATGTAAATTAGCAGAATTGCATGAAGATGTTAAAGCTAAAAAGTGCTAAAGCTATTTAGTCCAAGAGTTCATAAAAGAGTTAGATCTCACCTATCAAATTATCTTTAAATACAAATAATACATAATAGTGTATCATCAATACAGTCGATTGATATTCACTTGTCGTGTATTAGAAGTTACTATCATGAATGTATCTCTATGCACGTACAGACTGTTTGATCCTGGTGCTTATGGTATCAGCTTTGTCTTGTAAATGAACTTAGCCGTAATATGGGCCTTGATACACCCAAAACACCAAATAAATACTCAAACAAATCAATAAATTTATACGTCCCCTGTTATAATATACAAGAAAAAAAATTATATTAGATAAAACTTTTTATTCAAAACAATACTTAGAAAATCAATCTATAACCCAGTTTATTAAAATAGTAAATAGCTTACCGGAACGCAGCGATATTATCTATGATAATGTTGTTAAACTTAAAAAAGATTTTCTTCCAATTTATGTTTATCTTTAATTTGTGTGTTTATATTGTGTGTATTTTATATTGTACTGTGTGTGTTTTATATTGACCTACCATGTAAGGGGATTTTTTTAAATCTGTATGGTGGATGAATAAATAAATAGAAATGTGTTATGAAAGTTTATGTATTTAATATTGGAAATTTTTAGATTTTAATAACCCTCATTTCAGAACCACACACCACATTAAAATTAATGCATCTATGTGTACAATTAGTTTAATGGGGATCCTACAGAAATTAATCCGTTCGTTTCAACATTGAAACGGAAACTCTTACCGTACGTGATTCAGATGCCTAAGAACCTGGCTTGACGAATGACCGTGACAAAACACCTCCTTTTATTACCACTGGTACCGTTTCCCGACAATTTGTGTTAAACGTACGGTTCGTTTCTCTGTGGAGAAAATACGGTGGTCTGTTTCATTGTTTATTTTTAATGCAAGGGGAAGAAAAATTACTTCAGAGTCCGTGAGCTTCTCTAGGGCACCCCGTACCTTCGCCCCTTGCGGCGATAAATCTTCATTCTGGCCGAGGAAAAACATGAAGCGAGCACGTACCGTTCTAAAACCATTAATAATACAATGGAGGTATTTTCATACTTACATGCCCGTAACTGGAAGGTTTATAACATCAGCTTTGGGAGAAAGAGAGAAATGGGATTTCTCTTTGGGTAGGTTTTTTTTTCAAGTGTTTATTGCGACGGGAGGGAACTTGATTCAATTACCTTGGAGTGAATATTCTTCTAAGTAACATACTTGAATACTTTGAGGAATATTATCGTAAATGGAGAAAGGGAAATGTTTAAATACAGGCGTCTTTCGAGGGATATTGTGATAAGACTCGTTTCTCTGTTCTTTCTCTGATTGTTTATAACCCTTTATGTCCTAACCTCCTTTAAATTTCATAGCATTTTATCTATATCTCAGGCGGTCTAGCATTGAAAGGGCCCCTAATTTTTCATTCTATTGAGTAAGCATTAAATTTAAAATATTGCAATAGTTCTTCGAAATTTCATGGATAAGTTTTCTAATTGAAGGGCTTGGTGGATGAAGGGGCAATGTTACAAGGCCTGTCCTGAAAGTAATGAGACTGAATTCCAATCAGAATTAGGGAATGCAGTCACGTTACTTTTGGGACAGGCCTTGTAACATAGCCCCTTCATCCACCAAGCCATTTAATTATGCGTTACTCAAATACTAAAGTTAACTCTTACATTATGCAAAATTTGTCAATATAGTGATAGTCAAAATCGATACATAGGTTTAAGTAGGTCGTAATTTTATGAATGAAATATCTGTTTGAGGAACTCACTAACTTTTAGTAATAATAAATTATTATTTTGAAGAGTGTGTGTGTGAATCATTTTTTAAAAGATTAATAACTACACTGTAAAAAATAATCCTGTAAAAAAACAGAAAACTTCTGGCAGCAAAAGTTGCCAGAAAAGTTTTGTAAGCAGAAAAAGCTGTAACCTACAGGTAAATGCTGTAAACAGAAACTTTCTGAGCTGGTTTTTTTTAAAATTTTAATAAAATAATAACTGGGAATAGAACCCACGACCTACCGCACTCTACCGCTGCTCCAACGAGGAATCAGAAAAAGTAGAAATTATCCGAAATCTTTCTTTCTCCACGAACTGAAACTTGTATTTGGCTCCAAAGCGTGTTAGGTGTTGCCAATAGCTGTATTCGTTTTCGCTGCAGAAAGTTTCTGTTTAAGTACAGCTAAGCTAAAAAACTAGTAAAAAGCTGTTTTTAAATAGAAGTGCGGAGGGAATGTTACATGACAGAATATCCCTGTTAACATAAAGTCATTTTTATTGAAACTTTCTGTTTTTCTAGTTTTTTTACAGTGTATTAGATATATAATAATACATATTATTAGATATATAATTATATAGCGAATATATTCGCTTTACACCTATATGTACAGGATCAGTACGTATGATACGTCAAATCTTACAATTCTATTTTGGACATGAAAAGTCAAAGCAAAGTTGGCCTTGAATGACAGCCAAAAGGAAATCCTGATGAAAGTGGGGTTTTTAAAGTATAATTGTCCCATATAAATATTTTAAGGACTTTTAAATATCAATATTTTCATGAAATATTAATATTTTATTATCGATATTTTGCTTTAGGGTTAATCTGTTATCTTATAAAATAACAAATTATCAGATCAATATAAAGACTAAAATTGTTGTCTCAGCTTTTGAACGAGTTCTTCGTTG
Organism: Tetragnatha versicolor; assembly: GCA_024610705.1. NCBI lineage: Eukaryota > Metazoa > Arthropoda > Arachnida > Araneae > Tetragnathidae > Tetragnatha > Tetragnatha versicolor. The sequence goes on along the minus strand of JANDEH010000010.1, from coordinate 50,325,857 downwards.
AAAGACCCTAGTAATCACCTCGCCAAGTTAGCATTCTTTTACTACCAATGAATTTTTTACATTTGTTTGTTTAAACAACAGATCGTTGGTAAAATAATGCGAACTTGGCTATCGTTAAGGTGTTTTGCCAAAGCCAACTCTTTCTAAAATAAAGCAGCCGGTTTTTATAAGAGTTTTTAAATATTTTAAGATATTATCAATACCTCTATCGATAGTGTACTATTGTAAAAAAAATATCACCTGGCACTGTCGAAAAATATCAGTTTTTTATTGGAGATACTAACAAAAACTTTAACAGTACAAAATAACGAAAAATATTGCGAAAAATTTTAATCATCCACGAAAAACTTGACATTGTTGCTCCCCGACCCCGCAGGTGTTGTCCCCCCAGAGACCCCGTCCGAAGTGCCAAAATCCCCTCCGGCTGGTTCATCTCTCTGATAAAGCAATCAAATCCCGAAACATAATCCCGAAGAAGCGCGGGGCGGACACCACAGTGACTCAACGGAGCGATCTGATAGAGTCATCAGCAGAGGTCCCCCGAGGCACACCCCTTGCCATCTACCAGATGGAATGCACGCTCGGCCGGCCAACCATAGGGCCTAGGGGACAGGTGATCTTGGTATTAATTCACTACGTGCCTCACCTGAGTCCGATGCAATCAGGTAAATTGTCCACGTTCGGGGGAGGCCTTTAAATCAACACCGAGGACGCGCTAAGTGGGCGCCGTGTTTGGTGGGCTGTGCAGTTTCCGTAGCGTAAATAGTGGAGGGTAAATAAAAATAAGCCGGAGTTTGGGAGATTTATGGGGAGACGTGTCGGGAGGAAATTGGGGAGTCCCTGGGAACGGAGGAATTGTTTTAGATGTGTTGCCCTGTATCAGAGGTTTCAATAATTTAATTGTCTTTTAACGCCTTTGCCCCATACAAAAAATTCTCTTAATTAGAGAACATTGAATGACATTATTTTTCTGTCATTTAGTTGGGAGGTTTTCTCTTGCTCTCTAAAAGTCTTTATTTTTTCATATTGTCCCATCTCTCAATATATCCTCTCTCTTCCGTTCTCATCCTCTCTCTTATTTCTTCTTGTTCTCGTTATCTTCACTCACTCTAACTCTTCTTCTCTCTGTGTTCCTTACATTCCTCTCACTTGCTTCATCTCTTATGATCCGTTTTCCTCATTCTTTCTCTCACTCGTTCATCCTTTATTTTCTCTCTGTGTCCTCTTTCAATCTATCTCTTACTACCTTGATGTGTTCTTCTCATTCAATCTTTCTCACTTTACCTTTTATCCTCTCAAAATTTTTCACTTTTTTTAATACAAATCTCTCTTTTCTTTCTCATTCTCTCATTTTCTTTTGTTCTACCTTTTCTTATCTGTGCTCTTCGTTCTTTCTCTACCTCTATCTCATATTTTCTCTTTCGTTCTTATCTCTTATTTTCTCCCTCCTTCTCTCATACTCTCTTACTTCGTCTCTTTCCCCCGTAAGAGGCAACTATAATTAGGAATGAAAAAACAAGCAAGGAAGCAATCATTAAAAAAACTAATTATCCAGTTAAAAAAATTACAAACTGCAAATCCTGAAAAACACCTTTAGCCCTTTAACACCCACTACTAGAAATAGCAATGGAAAATATGTTTTGCCTTATACATTTAGTTTAGATCCAAATAAAATAAAAATGCCCTCCCCCCCAAAAAAATTCAATTTTTAATCAAATTTTTTAAAAATGAAAATGAGGAAAAAATTGAAAATAAACTTTATAAATTATAGCATCTGAAGGTACAATTATTTCTGCAGTAACTTAAAAACATGCTGAAAATTGAAGTTAAACTTATGGTAGCATATTATTTTCTACCATGGGCAGTAGGGGGTCCCTATTAAGAATAGTATACTAATCCATGTGAAGTGTAAACTGAAAGGTTACAACTACTTTTTAAAATTTAAATTTTAAACTCCTAAAATATCATTTTCCTAAAGCAGCAAACCAAAACAAACACGTTCCAACTAAGCTCTCTTTCAAACAAAAGAAAAAACTCCAAATTCTGACCAAAAAGGAGCCATTCAACATTTTCGGACTTAAAAAATTTCCTTTTCGCACGCCCTTCTAATCAGTCGCAACGGCTGTCTGAAAGGTTGGCGAGGTGCGAGTAAACCCACTTAATAAGAGAGCATTTTAAGGCCGCTAAAAGCAAGCTCATTACATATGTTGGGAGGGGAGCGAAGGGGATATTGGAAGCGATGGGGCAGCGCCTGGATGTTCCTGGTCGCCCAAATAGGAAGAGACACTCGAAGGAAATTAGATTATTTCTGCTGACATAACATTGAGAGGGAGGTAATGGACTTCTAAAAGCTTTCGCTGGGGAGGGCGTGCTTATGCTTTCTGCACTACCCAAAAAAAAGCTTTTCAATCTTTTTTTTATTGCGATAGTTTCTTTTCGTCGTGTTGTTTTATGATAGTGGGATATTTCGCGATATTCACGCTTTGTTTTTGTTACTTACTTGAATTTTTTGAAATTTTCTGTTATAATTTTTAAGGTAACAATATCGTAGAGATATATTCAAATTTTCCAAACTTATATGACTTATATGACGTACAAATGAGTTGTCCAGCCAGAAAGAAAGTGGCCTCAGTGCAAAATCACAAATTTGAAGGAAAAAAACATATGCATAGTCTGACCGCGCGCCACGAGAAAAACCTTTGAATATTGTGGCGATTGTTATGAAACGAGTTATTCCCCTCGATTTTGAGGGTGATTCATTAACGCACTGCAAGTTTTGCCTTCATTGATCCATTCATTAACGCACGCAAAGTTTTGTACGAAATCTGTGTCTCATTTAGATTTACACTTAAAGTTTTGCTTTTGTGTCAAAGTTTTTCTCGTGGTGGTTGGTCTTTTTAGATCCTTCATCTCAGACAAGTAAGTGTGCCAGAGAAAATAAATGTGTAAGTACAAAGTTTTTTTAATAATACGCCTATAAGAAAAGCCTTAAAAATGCTTTCTCTACAGTCGCAGAGATCCTTATTACTCACAAAGCTAAATTTGGTGGACTTAGGCAACTAATTATTCAGAGTCAGATCATATAATGTATGTTACAGACTTAACAATGAGTTATACTATGAAATTTCCCTAGTTGAAATGCCTGGCTTTGCATTGTAAAAGTATAACTTTATCCTTGAAAATGATAGTCAAATTTAATGATTTACTAATTTTATATCAGTTGCATCCCACCTCTAACCGGTGCTACGCATTTAAATTTTTAGCGTCCCACTCGTAGATAAATTCAGAAGTAATGAAATATGTTTCTATTAGGGAAAATATTACTATGTGTAACAGTTTATTTTCATTGTATTTCATCGTACGTATAGGGTATCCACATCAATTTTTAAAGAAAATCATACGATAAAAAATTAAAATAAATAAGGAACCAAGGGCACTGCAAATCAATTCGGAAAATTTCAAATGACAGATAATAATCAAAGTTTCGTAATGAATATGTTACCGCTAAAGTTGATAATTAGTTAATCTGAAGAATACCTAGGTAAACTTAAGATTAACTGATTTCTGTCGTTAATGTGCGGATTTTTGAGTTTTTCGCATTTTACCTAGGGAATCTACACTATAACGGCCTCTTGATCGTTAAAGTTCAAAATAGTTTGTTTCGTTCAATACTTTCTGTTAAAATGTTGAGGTGCTTACTGCGCCATGCGCTTACCCCTGCGCAGTTGGGTTTCAATACGTAGTTTGTTGTCATATTTGGTGTTTTGATTTCAAATTTAGAGCGTAGCACTGGTAGTTGTCATGTTGAATGTTAAAACAAAATAATACAAGCAAGTAAGTACTGTAAATTTACATGATTAAGTACAGTATATTACTACTAAAACGGGTATTTTGAAACAATTGTGTTGAAGCTCCGACTTCAGAGTGACAGAGATTTCTTTTAACGAAAGCAAATGTCCCAGCTGTTGAAATATCTTTTCAACAAACGTTAATTCAACAATCGCTGGAACCTGGGCAAGGGTTTAACATATGTAATCGATCGCGAATCCTAGCAATAGTTCAGTGCAGGCTGCCAGCCGATTACACCGCGCTTTCATTAAGATTTGCTAGTTTAAGTGCTCATTGAAATACGCTGTCAAATCGAGATCGAAAACCACAATTGATACAAATCTCAGTTGGTACTTTAATATTCTATTATTATTGTTTTTATATTCTAGTTTTAAAATTGCTATTTCAATACTATTTTTGTGGGATTTGCGTGTTTTGTGTAATATGAAAAAAGTACCGATCCCCCTTTTTTAATTCGTCATTGTTACTGTTTACCCCCAAAACGAGTTTGGTTATAGTTAGGGCAGGGGGGTTTGGGGGGGCGGCAGCCCCCCCAACCTCCTTAAACTTTATATAAAATAAAATAAAATTTTGTACTTTAACGGATCACCCTCGTTAATATGTAAAATAACTGATTACAGGTAGTATGCAGATTAACGAGTGTCTAGTCGGTAGGGTGCAGAATACCTAGGTAATTTCAAGATTACCTAGGTAATCTTAGAAATTGAAAAAAAATTCGCTCTTTAACGGATCACCCTCGTTAATCTGCAAATTACCTAGGTTATCTGTAAATTAACTGATTTCCGGACTTTAACTGTAACAAATATACTAAATAGAAAATATTGGGGTAAGACTTTTATGGAGTTTAAAAAGGAACATTTGAATAATATCGTCTATTGGTATTCTTAGTATCAGGTCGATATGACCTGATATATTTTAAAGGTTGGGTTAAAATTTTTCATATCAATATTTTTTAAGTTAAAAAATTAACACAGTAGAATCTCTTTCTTTACAACTACCACCAATACAGCGATCTCCTCCATTACAACACCCGGTAGTAAAAGTTAAAGTACTGATTGTTATATCATAGGATATTTTAGTATTTTTATTTTCGGAAGCTCACTCAGGGAACTTTTAAGGATATATAGGTATTACTTATAAAACCAACAAAAAATGTGTATGACTAGTGGAAAACAAAACATGTTATTAAGTGCAGAGATTGATACAGACTACAGGCATCTTATTTTTTGAAATGAAAACTAATATAGCCAAAATTCTTAAAATTTATTACTCAATACCAAAAATATGATTTTCCTATTGAAACAAGTAAATATTTAAAAACCTACCTTTTTAAATCGGAAATTTAAAATATTATTGGTCTGATTTCTACATTGTAATAAATACTCTGGCTCATGGGAGTTAATGCGACAAACTGTCTACACCTTTTCTTAGGCTCCCCAAACTGATTTCTCTACTTACCAGAGCTTTAGATTTTAGCAATTCCCTGGACATTTCACTTTCCCCGAGAGTGTTTCGGCCTAGCTCATAAATTACTTACGAGGGAAACTCCCATCTTGCAAATCAACACATTATGCCGACACGTAGTGCTTTAATTAAGGGTCTGCATTAAAATGCAGTGGCTGGCCTGTAAATGAGTCGCATACTGACCTACCTAAACAACGCTCGAGTGAAACTGATGGCTTGAGAGCTGCTAGAAATGCGGCTCGCGTGAGGCTCGAATCGCAGCACGCAAAGCCAGCCGCTAGGTCGATAAAAACTCGCGTAACGGAATGAATGACTTTGTTACATTTTGAGTTGGATTCTTATAAAGAGTTACAAAGCATTTTGGTTTCGTTTTATTTTGATCCTGATTTTTTTTTAATTTTCATATCGAGTTTAATGAATAAGATAAGAGGGGATAGGTTGAAAATAGAGCAATTTTCCTTTCAACACTTATTTTCTTTTCTTAAACATTAAACAATTTTATATAATAGCTTGTTTTATCTTTTAAAAGATAATTAATTGAGATAATGTTATCCTTTTATTTTAATATTTTGCATCAGCTGAATTACAGTTCCTCTCACGTATGGGGAAAAGGGGCGTTGTTTAATTTAATCTTATATAAACCCATTCCATAAAATTAATCTATTTAATTAAGAACTAAATGAGTGTTATCATGCATTTGCATTTGATTTAAATGATTTTCTTTACTTTCAAAAAGTTCGGTATTCTTCCTCAACTAATCTCATAAAATTGAATAAATGTGCTTCGAGTCAATTGAAGTGAATATATTTTTAAAAGGTCTGTCAGCCTCTATTTTCGATAAGTTTTATCTCTTTCACAATTTTTTATTTTATTTATTTCCATTTTATTGTGACATCTGGTGTATTTTTACATCCCATCAATCATAAATTTCTTTAAAACAAAAAAAAACAATTCTTAAATTAACGAATTCAATTAATTCACTGGAAATTAGTAAAAAATTCAAATCATAACTAAATATAAATAGAATATGTTCTATTCATTTTAAACTATAGGAATTTGGAATTAGCATTTAATCGGAAGTAGGTTAAACAGACTGGCTTCAGGCATTTATATCTCTTTTTCAATTCACCTAAACAAGGTGGTATTACTTCATCCAATGAGAGATTTTTCATTTCTCTATGAGATTCGAACTTAACAGTAATTAGAAAACTTCAGTCCAACTGGACTTAACATCCAAAGATACTGGTTCAAAACATGGATGTATACCCGTAATACTGCCTACATAAAGGTATAACTGTTTTTGTCAACTTAACCATTGTAAGAGAACTAACTCCCGCCAGGTTTACATTAAAATAATTAGGAACCACAAAGCAGGCAATACCAATATAGCCGCATGGAAAGCTTTCGTGCCCCACCAGCATTAGGGATTAATAGTGCCCCTGCCTCCTTGCTCCGTCCCAACCCCAAGTCAAAGCATTACTCAAAACAGAGCCCCGTCTGTCAATCTCATTAGGTACGTGTGCCGTTATTGGACCTTGGGGATGCATGGAATCCTTGCATTGCGCCGTAATCTGGAGTTAATATTCGATAGGGCCCGCCGATGTTTCCAGTCGCGTGAACTGCAATGGGGCCCCCTGAGACTCAGGCACGTGCCCTGCTGATGCGATTGGCCGCGCCGCACCTGTTTCGAACTGCTCGGGTCGAGGGGGTTTCACTGTTTCACTCTACTCCCTCGTCTCATTCAAACGATTTAAGGGAGAGGTCTCTGAAGATCCACAATTACTCTATCAATATCCTGTGGATTAAGTGGATGGAGTTTACTGGGCTTTACCATTAATATCTAAAAGACGAAGCCAATCATTCAACTTTCGAAGTATCTTCATGCAAATTTTCCTTTCAAACAATGATTTTAAGTTTTTATATCTTTCAGTTGAGTTTACTAATCAAGGCAGTTCAAATTAACAAAGCAGTTCAACTTTCACATCCAATCTTTTTTTGGCTTTCACACCGTTTGAAAATAGTCTCATTATAATCAAAATAAATAATTTGAAACTATAGTAAGTGTTTTGAGACGTATAATCAAAATATATTGGTATGGTCTGCATTGTCATCTCCTTTTACACATGTAATTATCGGAAATATTATAGGGAAGTGAAATACGTTATGAAACATGCTAAATTTAGAAAAAGGAAAAACATTCTTCTTAAAATTTCATTTTACATTCATATTGATGATTGCTTTCTTGTTAATAATTTTTGTTTATAAACAAAATATTTATAACTTAAAACTGGTTATCATGGAAAAAGGAGGATAATTTGAAAAGAATTAAACTCTCTTCATTCATAACTTAAAAACATGAAAAAAGGTTTTAAGAATGAAATGGATGCTATCTTTAGCGAAGATTAAAAAAAACTCTCTTAAAACTTATGGAATGGAATACTACAAGTTTTGATTCACAACCTTCTTGTGACGATGTTTCACACCACCCCATATTTTTGTGTGTTTAAATATCTTTATTTCAAAATTCCCGCTATCAAATTTTAGGCTTAATTCCTTCTTTCTTATTTTGAGCGAACCGTTGACTTTTTCCATCACGCGCAATCTCATAAATTTCTCCAATCAAAATTATGCGGTTTTGCTCGGTCAAATGAAAAAAATCACAGTACTTTCCACCATATTATAATCTTCAACTTTTAAAAATTTGATGCTAATGTTAAAACAATATTTATCGCAGAGAAAAATTTTATAAAATACAAATTTATTGATTTAGAGTCTTACATTGCACATTCAAACTCTAAACAACGTCATATATTCCATGAAAAACATAAGATAACGACTCTATCTCTCGCAACAAAATCGTATAAAAATCGTATTTGAAACAATACTTGAATGTCAGTCTCGAGTTATCAAACCAGTATTGCCTAACCCAATTCATCGAAAGACAGAGCTCCAATCCCCGCAACTACCACCACTCAAAATGAAAAATGATGCATCCCCATTTAATCTACACCAATAATTGTCACTGCTATAAATTTCGAATTATCACGACCAAAAAGCTGCAGGATAATTAAACAAAACAAGCCATCAAGAACCATCTTGTATTACTCATCATCATTCCACCCCTTACAGATGATTTCCTTAACTAAACCCGATGTCTTCTCGACATTAATTTTTGGAAAACGACCTTTATTATGGATACGGTCAACGAGCATTATTCTAATTCATTTGCATGTCATCGGGGAAGCTAAATTTTTATCTGGAGGTTTGGTTCAATAATGGATTGAACCCACTTTAAAAAGCGAGGGCTTTTAAAAAATGAGAATTCAGAAATTTTTCTCCCCCCTTGGTATCATCTATCATAAGTTAATTGGACACCCCATCTTCTAAGCAAAGCATTTCCCCAGAGTAGGAGTTGTGACTCTTTTCTGTTGCAACATCTTGTATCCTGTGATCATAAAATTTTCTTATATGTATGAATTTGAAGATATTCTTTGGAAAGGGGAGTATGCAATTATAATGTTAGAAAAATATTTTTTTGAAAGAAGTCTTGAGGATGCTAATACGGATGTTTTGACTTCTAATGAATGAGAAATAGTGATAATATGAGTAAAGAAATGATTGAGTAATGAAAAATATTTTCTAGAGTGAGTGTGACCGCATAATGTTAAATATAATAAAAGTCAATTTCATAGGTAAAAATTAAAGCTACCTTAACATTACATAATACTTAAAAAACAATTATTAGTGGTAAAATGGGAGGCACAATAAAAAGAAGCACAAAATTTCCAAAAGTGCCGCATATTTGTAAGTGGTATGTAAGTGGTAAATAAGAGGCACACTGCATCCATAAGCGACAAAGAAGCTGCTTAGAGGGCGGCACAGTTTTAAGAGCATTAATGCACGCATGCATTTTTGCTGCAAAATTTGTTTATTATCAAATCATCTTTAATTTGTTTTAATTTCTTTACTATCAGAGCTGTTTTCTTGTTGAAATTCACTCTGTTGACACTCTTTGCTTTGTCAACCCTGTTTTTTGGGTTGTTTTTGAGCTGTTTATTTGGGCTTAGCAATTGTGGTCTTAAGGGGCTTCGTCTGTAAATGTATATTTTTAAATTATGATTAAAATTGAAAATTGTTGACATCGTTTATATATTTTTCAATGGATAATTACAAGTTAAACTAAAATAGTGTAAAAAGTAAACAGTTTTACATAGTAGCATAAACACGTCTCAGTCTCTGGTACTCAAACAGATAATAACGCGCTCCACTACAAATTAGTAAAGCACGTATTACTGGAGTATTTTTCTCATTGTTTTCTCTCGAAACAACGCTTGTTTTAAAAAGTAGATGCAAAAAATACAGTTTAAAAATTGCATCAACTAACCCAGTGTTTTCTAAAAGTTTTAGGTTCTAGGCAAAAATTTATACCATTAGAAAGAAAAAATTAAAAACATACACTGTCATTTATTATTTTTCAATTTTCCATTTAATATTTAACAATTTTTATTATTTGCTATACAAATAGGTATTAAAAACGCTGGATGGTAATCAAATACTGGGTGCTTAAAAAAATTATCATACTTCCAATAAATAAATTTCAAAACAGTGGTAAGGCCTTTAATCAAAATATCTTCCCTGTAAAAAATTGCAAAATTTTAACTCACAGATATTTTTTAAAAACAGTTTAATTCGGTTTTATTGTCAGAAATATACTGTGGAAATATAGGAAGTCTAAGAACAACAGAGAGCTTATATAATATACCCAAATAGAAATTAACTTTCGTTCTTAATGACAGTTTTTTTCTCTAATTTTCTCTAAATTTTATATATTTTTACAGAACTAGATTAAAATACGCTTAAATGCACGTTTGAAAAGGATACCCAAATATATTCAGCATAAATACTTCTTTTCTATACGTAGATTTCGTTCCATATGATAGATTTCCTGACACTGCTCTTTTCTCTTTCCCAAAAAAGAAAAAGCTCTCAAAACCAAAAAGAAATCCTTCTCGACAGAACCTATCTGGAAAGATGAAATAATAAGCCGTACTGAAACAGATAAGGAATGATTAATTGCGCTGTGCGTGGCGTTTTCAATAAAACTCCTTCACTGTGTGCTTTAGCATTCCTGCAATCCATTATGATTCTATTAGTTTTATACATCACGAAGTAGCCCGCGGCTTTGTCCCTCCCCATCGTTAACCTGGGTATCGCTCGTGTGTGTATTACAGTTTAATCAGATCGAGACATCCTTAGTAGCACAAAAAGAATAAATATTAGCTCTAAATTATTTTTCCGTGCCAACATGCGTTATGGTGACTTGGGAAACACGGTGGATTTTGTCACGTTTCGTTGTTTGCGTTCGTGACATCTCTGGGAGACTGTTTTCTTTTCAATCCTGATAAGTCTGAATGATATTTAATATTTAGTCTATCTTTAAAATTGGGATTTTTTATTGAAATTTTTTAAAAATATTACCTTGAATAAAAAGATACAGCTTGTGGGTTTAAGATTTTTTTAGTTTGCTAAAAAATTAGTGGTTAATATTCGATGCGTGTTTGAAGTAATTAACCAGGTTTTTTTTTAAATTTTTGTGGTTTATCAATTCATTATAGTATAAGATAACTTTTCTCAGGGATGCCCTCTTGATTTTCAATTTTCTTTCGATTCAAGCCGAACTTAAAAATTGAATCTGCTTTTAGGTATAGTGAGGGAGGTTTATACAAAAAACTCCCTAAATTTCAGGGAAATTTTCTGGTAGAATTGGGATATTTTGTAGACAGACCACTAAAATTTCCAGAATCAGAAAAAGGTAAAATTTTCAAATACTTCCTGGGGTTTATCCCAGATCCCTTTTTCAGTATGGAGCTCATAAACGGTGTAGCCAGAAAAAAAATTAGGATAGGGATATTGCAATCTGGAGGGATATGGAGTAAATGCTTATGGAGGGACACATTTCCAAATTTCCCTTTGGATACACCAAAAGTCCAAAAAATTTACACAAAAGTAGGGTCTCAAATTTCCAAGAATGAGTTAAACCCCCTTTTCTAAGAGTCAAATTTCCAAATTATACTACAGGAGGACCCCCACCAGTGGCGGATCTACGGGGGGGGGCTTTCGAAGCCCCCCACAACGTCTAATATTTACTAAGTTTGTCAAAACGCAAAAAATCTATATCCGAAATTAGGGTGAGGCGTACCAAAACGAGTTGAAAAAGTGGGGTTTTCGACTTAAATTCCCAAAACATTTTCTGGAGTAGATCCCCCAAACCCCCTTTTAGTGGTTTGAGTACGATAATTCACTACCTTTTCAGTATTACAATTAACAAGAAGATTCAATTGGATTATGAAAATTCTTAGCTCCCCCCAAAACCAAATCCTGGATCCACCACTGACCCCCACACACCCTTTTGTGTATGAAACTCATCACATTGCCCGTAACATAATATATACACTCTTAAAACGACAGTCTTAAAACTGATTAAAAATTACTCAATCTGGCTCCAAATCAAATCTACTCAAATTTGAAAGCATGAATGTACTCATTTCTAAAAATGTGCATACTCAAAAATGAAACATCTTAAGCTTGATTCATGATAATGCCATGCACCAACTCAAAAATAAGCTCATGATGTTTCATTTTTGAGTATGCACATTTTCAGAAATGAGTATATTAATGTTTTGAAATTTGAGTAAATTAGATTCGGAGCCAGTTTGAGTAATTTTACTCAGTTTGAGACTGTCGTTTTAAGAGTGTATTATACATTAAGATTCAACCTAAAAATGGTTCATAAAAAACTACATTCAACATTATTTACGTTCAGACACCTCAGAAATAGTTTTTTGAGGCAACCCCCTTTGAAAAGAGGTACATAATTTTATTTAGACTATCTCCATAATAAATTTCAAAATACTCCCCGGCAACATATCGCGCATAAAATACCAACCCAGCCCAGAAAGTTGCCCATAAAACACCCACCAGTTGCTAAAGACCAGGCTGCGCATATCAAGCGGTAGGGATTCTGTCACCTCCTCCCCTGCCCACTGCCCACTAACTCACCTTCCCTCGTCACTCATCGCTCAGCGTTCCCTATCTCCTCTAACAACGGGAGGAATCCCCATTATCATATAAATAATCCAGCTAGTTAAAAGTTTCATTGTCGTAGGAGCAGCCAGCCCCTTCATAGATTACAAGGGCACGTGCTAGAACTTCTTCAAAAATCACTCTACCGGGTAGATAATACCCTAATTTAAAGTCTTCCGATTCTATTAAGCTCCAGGCAGAGTGGACCACCCAAAGAGTTCATTCTGATCTTTTATTTAAAAAGCCCATTTAAATCCGAAGAGAGTAATTGTAAGTGGCACATGGTGGAATTGTTTATGTGTGTATTTATGACTGTTTGCGTTGTTCTGACCACAGGGATGGTTGAAGAGTGTAATTAGAGGTCAAAAGTGAATCTGGTCTGAGGTGGTGATAGCCGAATCGGGTGTTTTTTTTTCTTTCCAACCTCTTTTGGGATCTTATAGCCTTTGTTTCATTTTACTGATGGTGAGGACTGCGTTAGTTTAGGCTTATAAAAGGATCTGCCCCTCCCTAAATGTTATCTCCGGGAGATATTTAACCCTGTCACATCAGTTATTGTTTCGTTCTTCTTAAGGAGGCATGCGATAGTTAACTATTATAATTGCCGCATCATCTTCTTTGTCGTTTTTTGATGCCTTCTTCTGGAAAATAGAGGCAAAAGGTATCAAAGGTTGTTTTGAATTTTTAAATAAGTTTGAAGGGGAGTTGGATATATGTTTTCAAGAATTTTTAAAGGCATAAATTTGGGGCTAAGTGGACTGGATACCTTATATATGTAAGGAGAAATGTCTCTAAAATATTCCTCAAAGAAATATTGTTACGTTAATTGAAATAAAAACGTTTTTTTACTGTTGACTTGAAATATTTCTTCAACTTTCTTCAACTGCCCATAGAAACCCATAATCAATATCAAACCAAAAGTAGATGTTACAGTAGAATTTCGATTTTCCCAACTTTGGTTTAAAAACATCACTCTACGAAATATTATCCAATCGATCATCTCCTGCCGGGTGTTTTCGACCGATCATACTTGATAAATTAAAACAAATTATTTTACAAATTTTAAAATGTTTTGTTTTCCTTTCTCTTATTTATAAATGTATTTTTTGTATTCTTTGATTTTCCAACCTTTTTTAGTATTCCGACCATCTCTGATTCTTTAAGTGATGGTTAATCAAGCTTTTGATGGATGCGCCAGTGCACCCAATTCAAAGTCCAACTAATATTTCCACAAAATAAAATGTATAATTAATATTATTGATCTTACTAATATAGAATCTCCAAGAATTTAAAAAATACTCTAATAAAACATTATACGCATTGGTGTTTCCTTATTTTTAAATTTAAATTATTAGGTTTGCAGTTTTGAAAAACATCACCTTAGTGAAGGAAATATATCTTTCATTAAATCCCTTTTAACCCTTTATTTACCGCATTATGATTCGCTGCAATTTTTTTCGTGCAAATACTTTTTTTGAATCACTAAATTGAAAATTAAGGGATATACATAAATAAAATAATCATCTTTGGAAAATTGAATCAGCTAGAGCCAATTACTTAAATTGATACTTATGGGTACTGTCAGTACACGGAGTGCTAAAATATTCTCACAATACAAGAAAAACATAGCTTTTTTATCGCAGTAATAAGTCTTAAAAAATAATACACTTAACTTTTGACTTTAACTACTTTTTGCGGGAACAAAAATGACAATCAAGTGAATCCGATCGAAATGGCAGCTAAACTTACAACTTCAGTTAAATCTATTCGCATTTCCCGCTAAAATACTCATCATAGAACCTTCGCTGCTTTTTATCCTGGAAGAGGATAACTGAAAGAGTGTTCCTGCAAATTATCGTCAATATATTCGCAAGGATGGTTATTCTATGTAATTTTAAAGTTGGCGGTACTTGTAAGTACCGTCGGCAAATAAAGGGTTAAATTAAGTAGTATTAGTTAAAACACATTTCCAACTCTCTTAAAAATCCATAATATTATTTCAAACATCTTGTTCTTCTTATCTACTTTATATTCCCGACAAAAGTATTTAAATTTTATGAATTTTTATTGATTTCATAAATGAGACATCCCCTCTTAAACAAAACTAATATTTCAGTATGAAATTTATGAATGTTACTGATTACTTTAATAATTCAAGATCTATAACTAACCATTAGTTTTTAAAAATAACCGGTTAATCCAATAGGTTAAACCTAAACAAGTGAAGCTTTGAACAGCACTTATATACACTATCTGAACTCAAAAAGAGCAACCAACGTATTCAAGCACTATGAAAAATTATTTTACTCATACCGCTATCAATCAGCATTTCACTTTTCCCACCTATCCATGAGCCCTCAGGAAGCAAGTATACTAAATAAACAGGCCATAGCCTTAAGTTTCAAACACGTCGGATGTGCCATTCATTCATAAAAGGCGGGCTGGCCTGTCGGGTCTCTAGTGTCAGCAGCATATTTTTTCTTTCTTTATCAATAAAAAAGAATAGAGTACTCTGCCGGCGATCTTATTCTCCACCCTATAATTTATAGTCCTATGTTTGCCTCCCATACATCAACCTGAAAAGGCATTTACGAAGACAGGACTTCTCGGATACTCTTCAACGATGTTGGCTTCCAAGATTTTGTTGACACGATTAGGTTTTCTTCGATGGAGCTAAGGTAACATGTAACTTAAATAGACGTAAACTAGATATTACGTTTATCACTTAAATGAGGAATTTCATATCCTCTTTTGAATGCTTCATGTTTATTCAATATATTTTTATTTTCTAATCGAAGTTTTAAATTAATAAATCTGTTTATCTGAAGAGGTCGCAAGATTCTTGAAATAGCAAAAATAACGTCTTTTAAAAGTGCACTAAACCAAAACGGGTTCATAGAGTTTACCTCCACTCTAAAATTTTCATGATTACTCCTTGGTTTATAAGTCACATAAGGGGAGGGGTAAAATCCAAAAGTGCATAAAACTTTCGGGGAAAAGACCCCGCAAGATTCCTCTTGGAATGGTTTGGAACTCTACTTTTTACGAAATTTAAAAACTTAATGAGCCAAGATTCAAATTCTACTTTCGAAAATACTAAAAGGCTACTTTCAACCTTTTATTTTTTTTGGGGGGGGGGTAGTCCAAAAATACTCATTTTGATGCCGAGAATGTAACAGCTGTTTTTGTATATATTTGACCTCCTGATATTCCAAATATTGCATCCGTTTTTGCTCATCAGCTCTAGTTTTTAAGATATTCGAAAATTAAGTTTTTTTTACTTTTGACCTACTACTAATAAACCTAACTACTCAAGGCTTTTCCTATTCCTTAGGGCCCCAATAGATTGTGTATTAAGTTTCAGCCCCTTAAGTTAATTTTAAGGGGTACCTATAGGGTCCTAAAGTTGAAAAAAGTCGAAAAATTGGTCTTTTTTTCAGAATTTTTTAAAAAATATTTTTGAGTTTTCTAATTTGATAAAACTGGCTAATATATAGTGGTGTCCTTTAAAAAAAAACCACTTTTTCAGTTTTCCGTCATTAAAAGCTTAAAAAATATGATAATTTAATCGAACAAAATTGTGTTGTAACGGCTCGTCCTCCTCTACATTTTAGTGCTTAGTAATTTTAATTCCGACTCTCCGTTACAAATTGGCAGACAAAAAAGTAAGAATCCAAAAAAAACCCAATTTTCCTAAAAAAAAAAAACATGTACCCTAAAAAAACCCACACTTGAAAATACTCAAAATATTAAGAAAAAATATGATTGAAAGGTTTATTTTGATAGAAAAGAGAATAGTTAAGATAATTAAAACCAAGTTCATCACAAATTATTTCTAAAATTAAAACTGTGATAAATTTTTCTACTCAAGAATTTTGCCTTCAAAACACAACGACAATAGCGTTTTTATTGTTGTATTTTGATGAAAACGACCTATTAAATACAAATGCTTCATACAATTTCTATAAAAAAGCTTAAGAACGGTAATTGGCACTGATATTTTATTTTAAACCCGTAACTATTTACTCTCAAAACCCATTTTCGAGTAAAACTCGGTAAAATGCTATATTTTCATGGAAAATGGCTGTTTTTGGTAACATTGAGTTTTTATCAAAAATACTGAAAAAAAATTGAGAATTACCCAAACAACTATTCTATTTGCATAATTAGTTGTATATCATGAATAATATTAAATATTTTGCAAAATTTTATATTTATTTTATCATTTATTACAAAATGAAAAGTGGGTTTTTTTTAGGCACACTATGGGTTTTTTTCACCCCTCATTTCAAAGACTACCGTAGGGTCCCTAATTGGCCGACTGAGCTGAAATTTCAGTATTTTATTCTCATAATAACGGGATAACACAAAACCACGTGAAGAATGCTTTAAAATGTTTATAACTTATATTTTTACAGCATCAAAATCTGCATAACTAAATCATATTTTTAGCCCAAAATCGACATTTTCTATTTATTCAAATAAATAAGTAAATAAACGGTTCTTTGACATGCTTTCAAGTTCCCTGCCACTCTAAATGGCTTAGGAAGACATGGGAAATGAGAATTTAAAATTATTTTAATTATTTATTTAAAATATCTCGATGGGTTTTTTTAGGGTACAATTTGGAGTGGGTTTTTTTAAAGGACACCACTATATGTTTTTTAGAAATTATTTAGACCACTTTAAAACTGCTTCTCTTTAGAACGATTTTTTAGTTTTAAGGCGAGAATAAGGGTCATTTCGCTCAAAAACGCTTGGTACCAATAATGGTGGTTGAAACGAATAAATTTCGAATTTTTCAGAAATAAGTCATAAAAAAATATGTCCTTTGATGTAAAAATGAAATTTCATATTATACAGATCAGTGAAAAAAGGCATTTTTTCCAATTTTTTCAAATTTTAGGGCTTGAAAGCTCAAGAGGAGCTTTTAATGTTTTACTGATCTTTATCATGTGAAATTCAGTTTTACATCAAAGGACATCTTTTTTGATGATTTACTTCTGAAAAATTCGAAATTTATACTTTTCAACCACCATTATTGGTACCAAGCGTTTTTGAGCGAAATGACCCTAATTCTCGCCTTAAAACTAAAAAATCGCAGGTGCAGTTTTAAAGTAAAAATCTATTTAGAGGTCTAAATAAGTTCTAAAAAATATATATTATCCAGTTTTATCAAATTAGAAAATTCAAAAATATTTTTTAAAAATTCTGAAAAAAAGACCAATTTTTCGACTTTTTTCAACTTTAGGACCCTATAGGTACCCCTTAAAATTAACTTAGGGGGCTGAAACTTTATACACTATCTAATGGGACCCTAAGGAATAGGAAAAGCTTTGGGTAGTTAGGTTTTTTTATTTTTAAGTCATTTTTATAGCACCATATTGTATGAAAGGTAGGTCAAAAGTAAAAAAAACTTAATTTCCGAATATATTAAAAACTAGAGCTGATGAGCAAAAACGGATGCCATATTCGGAATCAGGAGGTCAAATGTATACAAAAAATGCTTTAATATTCCCGGCTTTTTTTGTTTTTTTTGTAGACCAGTGTAATTTATGCCCTCTCAGAAACTGGTCTATTTACGGGCGTTAAACCTCGTATATTTTCACCATTTTAAAACTTATCCCATTCAAAACTTCTGAAAAAAAAGCTTTAAAACTCCGGTTTTCTCTCTAAGTTCTGTTTTTGAGGTTTAACGTAAGACGTAGTTTAATTATTTTTACATTCATTGATAAAAATTTTAAGAATGTGTATTATATGTTGGGTATATTCGTATGTTTTCTATTGTGTGTTTTACTTGAGAGGGAAAACAACTACCCCATAGCCTATAGGGAGATAAGCCCCTTGAAGTTTCGATATCGATGTCCAACTGTCCATTCATTGTATTTTTTCAGTTAATTTGTCTTTCTGTTCTTATTCTTTGAGGGTTCACCAGTCCAAAATAAAATTTGCTTTTAAAAGTATTTTAAACTTTTCTTATCCAGGGAATGTTTGCAAGGGCGTAGCCAGAGGGGGGGATTTGGGGACATATCCCCCCCGAAACTCAGGAAATTTCCTTTTTGACCATAGAAAACCACTTAAAATACCCCATATCCCCTCCCGAAATATCAACATCCCCCTCCGAAATTTTTTTCTGGCTACGCCACTGAATGTTTGACTCCATTCATATTCACTAGCTCTATTGATACTACTTTACTGACTCAGCTTCATAATAATTTTAAAATTTAATTTGTCTTAATCTTTCTATTTTTCACTATAGTGATTTGAACTAAGCAGAAATATAATTTAAACTTTAATTTAAGGGATTTTTAAGATTTTTCTTTACTTGAAATTTCATAAGGTTGAAAAAGGGGATAAGTCCATCAACTTTTTTCAACTGTAAAATACTTTTGAATGTACTTAAATTTGTTTTGATGATTTCTCTTTTTTCTAAATAAGGTCTCAAATTTACAGTAAAAATTTAGTGGTTATACAAAGAAAATCCCATTATTTATAGTTTTTTTTCTCGATTTTCTCAAAACTTGGTTTTTATGAACTTATTCCCTTTTTCAAACTGATGATTCAATTTATGCTACTCCTTCCTACAATAAATTCGATTATTTCTTGAGTTAAAAGTCCTACTTTACACCATTTTTTAGTTTCATGAGTTTTTCATTACTTTCAGGATTCCGTTAAGTAAGATTTTAGACAAACTAGAATTATTTTTCAGAACATATTTCAGCCCTTGAATTTCTGTCATCAAAACCTAATATTTAACCCAACTATCCAAAACATTTTCTATTAATACCTATTACATTATTTGTTTCAATGTAATTACAGCTTGCCGTTATAATTACACGGTTCAATGACTTTCTATAAATATTAATGAAATGTATTAATCACTTATCGAGTTAAGGCTTTAATTATGAATTGATGGGTAACTAAAAGAAATAAAATTTGCAAGTCAAATGTTAGTTTAATATTTGTAAACGTACAGTTTAGCTAGTTAAATTATCATTTTCATGGATGATCGATTATAATTATTAGTTTGCCTTTTTGTGAGGGTTTTATTCTGAAATTACTTTCAAATGCTACTCATGAAGAAGTATCTATACAGTGTACTCTACTTAATTATGATCCACTAGTTTTAAGAACTATAGGTGCTGTTAATTCTAAATTATTTTTTACCCTTATGATGGATTTATTTTTTCGACATTGTTTAAAAAAACTGAGAAATAATTTTTGTAAATATCCTTAAATAACATAATAGAAATTTTTTTCTAACAACATAAATTAATTTATAAACAAAAGTTTATAAAATTATATATTTTTACTTAAAGTTTTGTTATAAATATTCTTTTACAGTTTGAATCTAAAGAAAATAACTTATAAAAGTAATACTTATTTTGTTTTAAGAAACCTTTTCAATGCATATTCAAATCACCTAACTACATCTTGATAGCTTAATATTTAAATTAATTAAAATTTTGATTTTAATATGGAGATGGAGAATGGATCTAATTGAATCTTTTATTTCAGAAACTTAACACCAAATTCGTTGTTTAAAAAACAGTTTGGGCAACTTATTAATTTACTCTCTGGATGTTTAAAATGTAACTAAATTATAAAGAAAATTATGTCAAAATTTTTTTTGTTGATATACCTACAAATGTAAATTAACCTTGTAAAAACTTTACCTGGTTTTTTTAAATTAACTTTTGAAATGCGCCTAAGGTTTTTGTATATGGTCACATTTTCACTTGGAATATCTTTATTCTTCATGTTGAAAAAAGTATGAACAATAAGAGAGTCGGTATGAACAATTATTTTAACAAAATATATAATTACGGACCATAGGAAATGTTCTGAAACCGCAAAACCATGTGAAATTATTTTTTCCTGTGTATTTATAGTTATAATTTTATAATGTAGACTTTAAAACTTCTTGTATTATTAAATCACATTCATTTCTATGTATAAATTCATTTCTTGTATAAATGTTAATAAACCACGTAATATAAATTTTTTTAAGAAATATTATAAATTTTGTGTAATTTATAAAACCCCTGTATATTATATTACCTTCGAAAAGTGATTCAACTGTCAACACTGTTTCGTGACGTCATCACTATAAAGAGAATTTATTTGGTTGACTTTATGGAATTTTCTAAGATTATTATTTAGAAAAATTAGTTAAAAATATAATATATTATCGTTCATATTAATACCTTTATTAATTAATAAAACAGCTATAATACCAAATGGAAATATGCACTTTTTTATACGACCCAAAATGAAAATCTTTTAATCGATATTTTAAACTCACTTTATTTATGTTAATTAATGCTTTTACAACTTTATATTTAGTAGAAAGTTTATTTGTGAGCTTGAGGTCGTGACTCGATTTGTCCTTTAGAAGCTTTGCTCCATTTTTTCATCGCTCCGTGTCCGGTTAGTTTACATAGGAAAGCCTTCAGCATCCACCATGTGTAATTTAAAAGTAGAACGTCTTAATTTATATGATCACGTATCCACAAAGCTTATCAACTTACAATCAGAAGCAATCAGAATATTTGTCACAAAAGAAAAGTAAAAGTAGGTAGAGTTGCCATGTGTTTTAAGCATTGGCATTAAAATGTCAAAAGCACTTCGTGTCTGTCAATAACTCGAGTCAAATAAAAACGTTACAGATAATTAGATGGGCTGATCTCTGAAAGTACGAGTCAAAACTGTTCTCATCTCTATATCGCAGAATAAAAAGAAGGTTGACTCAAATTTTGTTTGAGCAAATTGCTACTTATCTATCGCGATGTTTGACAAGAAGAAACCTGCTTTCCTTCTCCAAATTAGGGACTTGTCACTAGAAATAGAGCCCCTCGTTCATCCGCGAGTTGAATGGTCAATGATACTTTTCGAAACAGGAGGCAATGGAACGGAATGGAATTTAGATTTGGAGAAAAAAATAAAGCTGAGTTAAAAAAAATTTTATGATCTGCTCATGTCTTCATTTGTTCAACCGTGCCGAAGTCACAAAACTCGGGCAGTATCATTTTCTTAATACTATACTATGCATATAATTGAGAAGTTTGAGTTCATTAAAATTATTTAAAAGTAGGAAGTACTCAGGGATTATGTTTCTTTTCCTACCGAAAGTTCCAAATGGATTTATAAATTATGTTTAATGAACTGAAAGTTAAAAAAAACGAAATGCTAGTTTTAAACAAGTTGAAATGGGTAATATTTAAAAAATTACCCTTTAAAAATTCTAACTGATATGTAGATTCTGAAAAATACAACAAAAATTAAAAATTTATAAAAAAATTGAAGTGTCTAATCAAATACTTGTGTCACGTGTTAATTTTTATGTGTTTATTAAATATAATATAAGAAAAGTTTTGCAATAAATTTCATAAAGTACATTAAAAAATAAACAAAGGGGGAGGACTGAACTTTAAACCTCAAATAAATCGCAACATTAGCCAATTTAAAGAGTTTTCATCTAAAGGGATTTACATATAATTAGTCCAGTTACAATGGACGATTCCCGCATTTGTAATTATTTTTTATTCGATAGATGATTGAAATAGAAATTTTAAAAAATAGGAATTGTCCATTGTACAATTCCTATTGTATTATTTTAAAGATTATTTATATTATATGATCGACTGGGAAATACATAATCTATGTTAATGCTGTTACAATGGTTTATTAAATTTTTTTTAAATAACGATAAAAATTAATGCTCTAATCTAAAATATTAAAAAGTAAGGAATAAGGAAAGCTTTAATTTTTTTACTGTTATCACTATTTTTATCTATTAAATTTTTTATTTTATTTAAAAAGTTAGTTAATTAATTCATTAAATTAACAGATAACAGTCTGGCGGTAAAAATTCACCTGTGGATCCTTTGTGATAAATCGTGGGAATGGTCTCAATTTATAGGAGAGAAATTTATTGAGAGATTTATAGACCTTGGAGAAATTATTACTTATGTTTCCACTCTTTGGTATGATAAAATAGTATAGTTCAGTTTTATCGAAACAAATTCGAAACCAGTACTGGCAAACAAAAATGGAATTTTGTTAATAGTATTGTTCTTAATAATGTAAAAGATAACTCTAGAACCTTGCCTGACAACTTTGAGAATTCAATCTTAGCTTCTCAGTTTAATATGTTATATAGGGGAGAGTGTTGTACCTACGGACGGTTGTACCTTCAGCCACCTCATTTTAAAATTCGGGAAAAAATGTAAATTTGAATTTGTGGTCGATTTTGAATGTAAACAGATGCTATCTAGTTGCTAATGTGAAATCAGCTGTTTAAAATATTATTTAAATTTTCTATAATAAAAATACTGTTTTTAGGTGTTCAAAGTTTTTTTTAGTGCATCACTACATTAATTATTTTCTTCCTCTATGATTATGATATGATAAAATGGGATATATGGGGGAATCCCCGAGATTTCGACTTTTTAGTTTTGATATTAGAAATCGTCAGATCTCAATTCTTTTATCTTTTATAGAACTTTGAATGCAAAAACACCTGATGCT
Organism: Tetragnatha versicolor; assembly: GCA_024610705.1. NCBI lineage: Eukaryota > Metazoa > Arthropoda > Arachnida > Araneae > Tetragnathidae > Tetragnatha > Tetragnatha versicolor. The sequence goes on along the minus strand of JANDEH010000010.1, from coordinate 50,302,931 downwards.
GTACCTTCGGACACCATAAGTGTTGTACCTACGGACACGTTCTTGTGGGTGTCTGTAGCTAATCAGCGTTTTAGAATCAGGTTTCATTTAACTGAATACATTTTAATAAATGTTAAATTAATTCTAAATGGTAATCTATTTGTCAGTGATTATTTTCAAGTGAATTTTAGATGAAAAATGAAATATTTTGGGATCTAAACTACTTTTTTAAATTTGTGATTCTACTTGGAATTTAATGTAAAATATAATGTAAAACCCTAAGCACCCTATCACATTTAAGTATGATGATTAAAAAAACTTAAACTTTCCACTGAAGAAGATTTACCACCAAATTATTACTGTTATTACCAGCAAATGCTTGCACAACTGAGTGTCGATCGAATTGGTTTTTTTTTGGATCAGTGAAGTTGTCAGATCAATCAGCATGATTGATGAAACTATTACCTAAAATTCTGATCTGAAAATACCATGTGATTTTTGTGTTTTTGGGCAAAAAATCAAGACTTTTTTCATTCAACTTCGTTTTAATGATCATTTACGATCTAAAACTACATTACTTTAAAAAATCTATTTTCAATTTTAAAAAGGCTTGAAATAGGTTATTAAAAGGTAATTCATCAATAAAAATGTTCATTCTTAGCTTTTTTCAACCAAAACTTCCCTTTTTAAGGGTGTCCACAGGTACAACTGGGTCTGTCCATAGGTACAACAGGTTGTTGTACCTTTGGACACAAATTTTTCCAAGTTATTATAAATGATTAAAAATCCAATTTTCAAGATTTTGACTAATAAAAAATATCTCTCTACTCACAAAGGTTAGAGCTATAGGTTGGGCACTTTAAATGGCCAAAATGTGATTTTACCTGTCTTAGAAAAATTCAAACGTGATTTTTGTCCATAGGTACAACACTCTCCCCTAATAATGCTACCCAAACTGTTACAAATTATGATTTTACAAACTGTCAACAATATATATCACCTTGTTTATCATCTTTTGTTTTTTATGAAGTTACCGATCTTGATATATTTGATGCTTTAAAATCTTTTTCAAAAATTAACTCTTTTGATTATGATGATATCAGTGTGAAGTATTTAATATTAATTGCCCCTAATAACATTGAATTTTTTGTAAATTTTATTAATTCCTCTTTCAATACTTGTGATTTCCCCGCCTCTTTAAAACGGGCAACTGTTTCTCCGATTTATAAATCTGGAGATAAAAATATTCTTTCTAATTATCGACCTATATCGATCTTACCCTCTTTCTCCAAAGTTATTGAAAAAATTATTGTAAAAAAGATGTATAATTTCTTGTCTCTCACAAATATCTTTGCCTCTAACCAATATGGGTTTATACAAGGCCGATCTACTGAAATGGTTCTTTTAGAATTTTCTAAGTTTATTGTGAATAGTGTGGATGACAACAAAGTTACCGTGGCAATTTTTCTAGACATAAAAAAAGCTTTTGACAATGTCAACCATTCGTTATTGATATACAAACTAGAAAGAGCAGGATTTAGAGGATATATCTTAAATTGGTTTATTTCGTATCTAACAGGAAGGACACAAAGAGTTAAAGTTGGTAAAAATCTAAGCGAGTACTTAGTAACAAATCGAGGTGTTCCTCAGGGTTCAATTTTAGGTCCTTTATTTTTTTAATCTTTATTAATGATTTTTGTAAGTTAAATCTTTCAGGCAAGATATTAACCTATGCTGACGATTCTGTCTTATTATATTCTTGTTCCACTTTAAATGAACTGGTAACTCAAATTGAATCTGATTTAATCGAAATAGACAAGTGGTTCAATGCTAATGATTTGGTTTTAAATTTAAACAAAACTAAATACTTTAATTTCAGTTTAAGACCATCAGAGTTACCATTTGACTTAAAATATCACATTTCCTCATGTAAATCTAAAAACAACTGCCGATGTCATATTCTTGAATGTGTTCAAAGCTACAAATATCTTGGACTTAACGTAGACTCTAACTTGAAATGGAAAACTCATATATCTGAATTGGGGAAAAAATTACGCTTTATTTTATTTAACTTTTACCAAAAAAATAAAATTGATTTGTCGTTTCTAAAAACTTTATATTTTTCTTTGGTTCTATTCTTTAATAAATTATGGTGTTACTGTTTGGGGTGGAGAATATAAATCCAATCTCCAACCTTTAATTTCTATTCAAAATAAAATATTCAAAATTTTAAATCAGCAGTCATATCCTGAAAATTTTAGATTACTCAAATTATTGCCTCTTCGTCACAACGCTTTTTTCCGTATTATACTTTATCTTTATCGTAATAAATCTCTATTTAACACCATAGCAAGACCATATAATACTAGAGCTGTAGCAACATATCAAATTCCCAAATTTTCTAAATAAATTTTTTGTAAGCATTTCTTTTACCTCGCACCAAAATTATACAATAGTTTACCTTTAAATCTAACCTCCATTAATAAATATTCAGAGTTCAAAAGAAATTTATTTGAGTTAATAATTAATATCGACGACCTGGATTTATATTTTTCACTTCAATGAAGCATATTTTTGTTAATGGTTTACCAGCTTGCTGCCATCTTTATTTAGCTAATTTTTTTTACAGTTTTATGTTTGTGTTGTAATTTGTAATAAGTCATTTGTCCATATAATTTCTTTTTCACCTGTACGGGAAGTTTCTTCCCCTTGGCGAATCACATTGTCTTACTTTTCTGTGTTTGTATAATGAATGTCTAATAAAGTTATTATTATTATTATAAAAATCATTATTTTTTTTTCAAATATTGACTCAAAACTTTTTTTAATAATATTATTGATAGAAACTTGCAATGTTCTTTTATAGGCTAACTTTTAATGATTATCAAACATAGATATTTTACCCCATTTTCGGAAATGAAATTATGAATTATATATAATAATTAAATTTTAGACTTATTTAAAAATTTAATTATTTTAATTCTTAAACTTATTAGAAACCTTACACTATTTGACTGACGGCGATTTTTCAAATGTAAAATTATATTAAAATGACGATTTCGAAGTTTCAAGAATTGTTTTTTAAATTGCTGTTAATAGATGGTTTTCAGCATATTTTTTATTATGGATCGTAGGTAGTATTGTCATTCCTAAAAAGAAGATACCAAGAACCTCCCCATCCCCACCTGTTGACATTTCCCTAAGGAAAAAACCGTCAAGTCGTAATTAAATTATAGTATAAATTAATACTTTAACTTCAAAATTAAAATTTAAAACCTCAAAAAATGAGTTATTCCTTACATAATCTTTAAATGGTCCCAATTCTAAAAAACTTGATCAGTCAGAACGGCATTGAAAGATTTAACATTAGTGATTAGCAAGATTTTCTCCCGAACACACCTAGTAAATTCAGAAAATTTCCTTAGGTATCACAGCCAAACTCCATCTCCAAGTGTAATCCAATCAAAGTAATAGTAAACGCTACCTGCAAGCTGATGAACGAAAGCGAAAAAATGAGTTCTCATCTTTCACCACCCGCTGGTATCTTTAGTATTAGCATGTCTAATGGACGATGGTAAACGTCGACGCTGGAAGCAAGAAGTCTGAGCATTTCTTGGTGGTCTCTGGGATCGTTAACCAAACGGCTGCCCCCCACCGATCCTTCTTCTTCAAGGGACGTCCCGCTGTCTAGACTCGGAATTAATAAACGAGCAGGTCATCCTATACCCACCCTCAACACGAGTCAAAGGTAAAAAAGCCAATTTCTCTAGTAAAGAGGGTGGTATTGAAGGTGCCACGCTTCACAGGGAACGGCTGCCTCTCCAATGGATAGATCGATCTTACTTTAACTATGGATAGGGAAAGAGCAGGGCCGTATTTAAGATAAATGGTTCGACCCCTACCGAAATTTGAACACAAATTTTATGTTCATTTATTCCCTTTGAATTTTATGTGCCTTTCAAGGATCGGTTTGGTGTAACCCAAAGAGTCTCAAAAAACTTCCTAAAAATAAAAGTCTAGTTACGGTCTTTGGCTCGAGGTGAGGGTAAGGCCCTAACCCTCACCGTTAGAGTATTGTTGAAATATCGTAATGACACCTAGTGCAACTTAAGTTGATCCTCCTGACATCATGACCACGCGGAAGAAAATCTGAGTAAACAGAAAGCCTGCTGGGTTGCTAGAAGCTCTTATTGGCTGGTGAGTTTGAGAGCGAGTTGTACTACTACGCGCTACGCCACTTTAAAAAATAATAATACTGAACATTTTATGAATATCGGGATGAAAAGATGCTTAATATACGTGGATTTAAAAAGCTAATCATTATTCGCAATTGAAGCTCTAAATTTCACTCCAAATTCAGACACCGCGCGGGGAACTACTTTCTTTGATGCTCAAGTAAAGTCGCAACTGAGTATAGTACTACATTATTATCATTGCAAAACTGTAAAATTTACGTAACAAACTGTCAACTGGGACACCTGTTTATCCTCGTTTATTTTACAGAAATTCTCTGTAATTCTTCAGACTCTCCGTTATGTATATTCTGTATAACTACCATTATAAGGTAATTTTTACTGATGGCTTCTATTTCGCGTTCATATTTATGTTAAACTCAAATATAAAATTATATAACCGTTCTTAGTAGTAGTAGAATCAAAAGAGATACTTTTTATTCAAACCAAGAAGCTTATAATGAAAAGATAAAAGGTTTCATGAAAAAGTAACACAAAATTATGTATTGAAAAAAATTAAAAATCTTGAAATTAAAAAAATAATATTTTAAGAATTGTTGCCTTTTTAAAAATTGAATAATTATTAAAATGATTGTACGAATATTTTCGAAACGGCTAGCTGTTTCAACATGCTAGAAGATATTACAATTGATTGATTTTCAATATAATAAATTAAATAAATATTTAATCATCAGTTATGATTTGTTTCATTTATGCAACTGTATAACCTGTGATTTCAATAAAAAAATTGTCTGGGAAAAAATGCTTTGAAAATTGTTTAATACCAATGAAAAGAAAATGAAATTTTCGGGGGGGAAAGTTAAATATTTTGTCATTTCTTACGGAAATCGTTGGAATTATTTGCTTTGCAACTATTCAAAGAGGCGTAATTTTCAAATAACCTAATTAATAAAACTAATTTTTAAAATTGATATTTAAATTCTATTTTCAATTAAATAAAATATTTGTATTCAGCATTGAAAATTAGTCTTTATGCATGTGTCATAAGCCAGCCTCGATCACTATTATTTGATTTTTGAAAAACAAATTGTCAGTTTTTATAAAATTTAAAATTAGGTCATTTCTAAGTGAAAACCTTTGAAAAAGCTGCTATTGCAACTAATCCATGGTTCGGCCCTCTTTTTCGATATGTTCAGTGGATTATACTCATTAAGGTGTTCTATCTCGCTACTTCTCATGCTTTTTGCATCCTCTCTCTTACTAGTTCTGAGGACCGTAGAGAGGAATTTCATCTAAGGGACTAATGAACCTTTTTTAATAATTCGAATATTCAAGAGTTCTTATTACTTTCATTCTTTCTAATTCCATTCTTTTTAATTTCATACATAACTGATCTAAATGCATGATAAAAGGTTATAAAAATAAGAATTTTAACACTAGATGGTTAAGCTTCATTGAAGTCTTTTTACGTTGTACTGAATTTTAAAATTAACTACTGTGTCTTGTCCTTCTCTTTATGAAACAAAATCTGATATCAGTCTCTTTTTGCAGGGGTGCTATACTACTTCAACTTAAAATCCTCGAAATTTATTAGAGTAGCGAACCTTTAATCCGGAATCTCACATTCCAGAATGTTCTAAAATCCGGAACTTTCTCAGATAAAAAAAATATCGTACTGAAGGGTATTTTTCGGAACCGAATTCTTTATAAAAGATGTTGTTAATGTTTCAACTCTGCATTTATTTTTAATGGGACCTAATTTTTCGCTTTTTTATCGAGCTCGAAAATTTTGATAAAACATGGAATTCCGGGATTCGAGCTGTCAAAAAAGACGGATTTCAAGGGCTACCCGAGATAATTAGCACCCCTGCTTCTGGGTGAGCTTACGAAAATCAGTGACAACAGAGAAGCATTACATATGTTTTGTTCTTTAATTAAATCATGCCCTAAAGCAAAAGGATTAAAATTTAATTTTCTTTAAATTTTACTGTCAGATGCTCTCAGATCATTGAAAATGCTATGTCATGCTGCCATCTATACCTTTATTACTAAAACTTTCCCTAATGTTAAAAAAGTAGAGTGTGAAGGTTGTGAAGAAAAGTCACGGTCAGGACAGAACAAACTTTAAAACATCCGGGGAAAAAATAAAAGGTGGGTGGTTCGTAGGGTCAACCAGGGGCGGATCCAGGATTTTCTTTTTTTTTTTGGGGGGGGCACCAAAGAAATTTTAGTCCTACCTGGGACACTGCAGTAACAAAGACTTTTGCTTCGGGGGGGTACCCCAATCGAGTTCGTTAATGCGTTAAATTTTTTAATCACTTAAAAGTATTACTGAGGTTTTGGGGATCACCCCAGAAAAATTTTGAAAATATGTCTCTATAAAAGAAGTGTTTCTGCTCAATATTTTGAGACCCTTGGGTGAGTGGCGGATTTACGGGGGGGTTTCTTTCGGGCTGAAGCCCCCCCAAAACGTCTAATATTTTACTAAGTTTGTCAAAACGCAAAAGATCTATATCCAAAATTCGGATGAGGCGTACCAAAACGAGTTGAAAAAGTAGGGTTTTTGACTTAAATTTCCAAAAATTTTCTGGGGGAGAACCCCAGACCCCCATTTTAGTGGGGTTTGAGTAGGATAACACTGTTCAACAATGAAAAAATTTCCTTGATGAAAATAGCCATTTCTTATAGATTTTGGGTCGCTAAATACGAAAATCACCATTAAAATTCTCAATTGACTCAGGATTTTCGGGGGACAGCCCCTCCCCCTTTTTACGTTTTTCGACGTCTTCATAACTTTAAACTCGATTTTCAGGGTCAAAAAGCATAACTTAAATCTTCAAATTGCCCCCTAGGGGATAAGAAAGGTTCAAATTAATAAAATATGATAAATTTATAACAAATGGATAAGTTTAAGGGGTAATTACCTCCCTAAAAATGCAAAAAATAGCTAAATATTATAGAGGTTTTTATACGCTATTTTTTCCTCTTATTTTTTACGCAATTCACGTTTGAAGAGTCCTAACCCTTCCCCAAGGACCCAAATTTGATGGCAATATGCAGCAATGATTTGTACTAAAAGCGGTTGAGGTGAGAGCGCCCCCAAAGTACCCACGGAAGGGTTCAATGCCGCACTTAGAGTTAAACTGTGCTGTACAAAAAAAATTTTAAACCACTAACTGAATTTCAGCTGATTCTAGTGTAAAATGAACTGCTGAATTCAAATATGACACCCATTTTCCTCCATCACCCTCAGTTTTTAAGGGAATGCCCCCTAATTCTTATCCACAGCCGTGTATCTATTGACTCTATTTTGGTTTTTAGCAATTATAGCATCTGTTAATATAAGTAGAAAATATTAAACATTATAAATAAAATTAATTTATTTTACATTAAGCATTATAAATAAACTATATTTATTACAAATTTGAGAAGAAAAATTTTTTGATTTCGGTGGGGTGCCCATTTATTAAGCAAAACGTTTATTAAAAATTCAAAGCGTGAAAATACGCCTGGCTAGTTTTTAAAAACGTATTTCCTATTTTCAATGCGTGAATACGCTCTCAGAGGCGTTAAAATTATCACTGGGCACCAGATTTGTTGAACTTGGGAACGCTAATATCCTTCCAAATAAAAATATTTATTCCTCTACATGAATATGCCTACAAACCGTTTTCTTTTTTTTTGTTCTCATTCCATACCATTAAAACTGATAATGGGCTGCTTACAGTAGCTTTTAAGTTAGTGATAAAAATGTTTGACCATGTCCCTCAGTCAATTTCTTTTCAATAGACTAATGCAGCCAACTCTCGGAGCTCTAAGAGATCACCTGATGCGGTTTGAATAGGGGACATCCATAAATTACGCGAGGTGTTTTTCCAAAATCTGGACCCCCCCCTTGGTGAGATTTTGCTGGACCCCCCTCCCCCCACGTGAGATTTACCTACAACCTTTAAAAATAATTTTCTATCCTATTCGTTTGCATTTTGTGCTTCATAGCACCTAAAACTTTTATATTATTAATGATGTGGGGGGAAAGGACATTATTCCGCCTAAAAATCACCACAGTATCTTATCTGTGGGTATTATATTCCTGTCTCATACTTAAAAAAATCGGTATTATTTCTAACCTAAAAAGTTGACGTGAGATTTTAATCGACCCCCCCTCCCCCCTTGGTGAGATTTTTCCAACCCCCTCCCCCCTTTTTGACCTCACGTAATTTATGGATGTCCCCATATGACTACCATTTGAGAACACTCCAGTAAGGGAGGGGTCTGGTGGTAACCCCCAGAAATTTTTTGATTTTAAGCACGAATAAAGTGTAAATTAGTCTCTCAATATACCCTTTTATGCAGTGCATTTTTTAGTCCTCTGGGGGGGGCACGTGCACCCCCTGGGGTCAGCATCGCAAAATTGCGTTTTTGAAGATAAAGTTATTTGGATTTCATTAAAAATTTGAAGGATCCATTCCAAGTACACGAATGCTTTTGGTGTACTGCACTTGATACAAAAAACTACACTAGTGTAAAAATATCTATAAATATAAATCAATGCAGTAGCTGGATAAAAATGTTTGGGAGCCTCACCTTGTTCTTTTCTCACCTTTTAACCAATCCAATGTATGGACCATAAAAACCACCACTTTGAAAATACATCGCAGGAGACAGGGACATAGGCAAGAGACATTTTGGGATACATCCCTCCAAAAAAATCGAAAACTTCTTTTTCAGAGCCTGTTTAAAGCCCTTCTAGAAAGATAATTTTACAGAATGGATGAATGGATTTTCTAGATCTATTCATTTGTTTATATTCTGACTTTTCTTATTCTTACTTTTAATTCAAAAGTGTTTTTAACTTTTTTCTATCTATGGAATGTTGGACTCCATAGATAGATTGCAAAAGAAATAATTTAAACGGTTTTCAATTAGAAATGACTTAAATAATAACATACTAAAAATGGAAGAAAATCGGACAGTAAAAAGTTTAATTTTTTTCAAATTTTAAATTTTTTTGGCCTCAAAAATCAACCTTTTTAAAAATTCTTGTTAAAAACGTTTGAGGCATTTACCAAGGTCATTTTTCCATGGATGTTGTAGGTATATACCTCTATAACCTAAAAACCCACAATTGATGATTAAATCATTAGTTAATTAATTAATTTATAAAAATTAACGTTAAAAATAAAGGTAGAATCTTTCAATCAAGTAATAAGGATAATATTTAGACAATATTTGGTAATAAATCATTTTAAAAATAATTAAATTGAAAAAAGACAAAATATCTTTCAAAAAATTTAAATTAATTAAAAAAAATTTAATTTTTTAAAAAATTTGTAGTATATGCATGTAATACATGTCTCTAGGCCAGAGTTTCTCAAACTGTGGGTCGCGAACCACTGGTGGGTCGCCTGACAGTTTTTGGTGGGTCGCGAGAGGCTTTTGAGTTTTTCTGAATATGTAGTATCTTTTTTATAATTTTTACAGATGTGTTATTGACTTTTGAAATTTATCAAATAATACCATATAGTAAAAAGAATGAAAATAAGAAAAAAACTACCCTACTTTATATCGAACGCAAAAGACAATGTTTGATATGTGTTGATATTGCAAAAGTAGTCGGTTATTCAAATAAGATTTGATTTGAAACATAGGATTCCCCAATCCTATCCACACCGGGGGGGAGCAATGCAAATTTTAAGATTTTTTTTTGGAAATAATGCAACTGAAATTTATCCCAGATTATTAAATGAAACAAATTAAAACCCTGTTTTCAAGGGTCAAATTTCAATATTTTTCCCTGGGGGAGGACCCCCCTTTTTATTCTGGGGCTTATTGTTAACCCATAATCAAACTATGTCATATGCTCAAATTCAAAAGTGATTACTTTTTTTTCTAAAAAGTTAATTTTTCTTATAATACGTGCATGTAATTCATTATTGTAACAGAATAGTTGTTGACCGAACCCCCAGGCCCGAAGTTAAAATTCTCCTGTTGGGGGGCATGAAATAATTAACTGAAGATGAGGTGGGTCGCGTGAGATTTTGTTTCTAAAAAGTGGGTCGCGATGCTCAAAAGTTTGAGAACCCCTGCTCTAGGCTATATTTTAGTGCTTTTTACGAAATCACGCCAACTTTTCAATAAAATTTAAATTAACTGTTGAAAAATTGAAGCATAAAAACAAATTATTGAGAAAAATGCTTCAATTTTTCCACACTTACACTAAATTTTAATTGAAAAGTTGGCATGATATTCGTAAACAGCACTAAAATATAGCCCAGAGACATGTATCACATGCATATACTACAAAATTTAAAATTTTTCCCATTTTTAACGAAATTCCCTGACTTTTCCAGAATTGAAAAATTTCCTGATTTCCCTGTGGTGCCGCCACTCTAAGACCGTAAAACTAAAAATCCATAAAAGTTGGAAAGTATGTTCATAGTTTATGCTAGGTTACATTAAAAGAAAGCAATTTATTAATAAGAAAAATTACCATGTCTTTAAATCTAGTTTATTGACAAAATGCCTGAAAAAATAATATAAAAGTACATTTTATAAACATTAAGAGCCAAAACACAAAAAAGAAAGGAAATGCAGATTTGTCAGACAAGAAAAAAAATTGACTATTCACAGTTGTACAAAAATGTTTGACTACTGCAATGCAAATAAAAGCAGAGCAACACAAAATGTAATGATTAGGATTTTTATATTGTAAAAACAAAGAGATTTGTGTATGATTATTCTTCATTGTAAACACACATAAGATAAATAAATATTTCATCTAGAGGATTGATTAATTGCACCAAATAAATTTCAACAGAAAGTCAAATAAATACAATAAAGATTAATATATTGAATTCAAATGCAATTTGAACTACCAAAGACTACTTAATTGAATTAGGTTTTAGATTTATTAATAACAAATCCATTGTAAATTTCCCATAGGATGGATTACACAATAACTTATATCATACATAAAGCGACAATGAACAAGGTGCCTCACATATGAATATAATGGAGGTTAAAACTTATGTTGAGTTCTTTAGTTTATTTGATAGAAAAAAGTAGATCAGATTACGGTTTTACAGAAATAGAATCGTATGATACATAAAAATTAAGATTGGAGATGTCCTGACAGAAAAACAGGTACTTAATCCATTTAACAAGAGCTACAACCCTATAAATTTAAGGATCTAGTATCTCTTTAAGCAAATTAATAAAGAATTTTATGGGCTACATTGAATTTTAATTTAACATGCAATTACTTTTAACAAAAGTAACTTTTAGTGTTAACCAGGAATATATTCAAACACACTTTTTTAACAAAAAAGATCATACTTCTAAATACAGAATGGCAGCAAACCACAATGAGATGAAAGCACAAGATGACTGCATGTTGTTGAAGTTTTTCAACCTCACAGCAGAAAAACAGCTCTAAAAATGCTACTTTTTCTTGCTTTTCCCCAATGTGAGAGATTGAAAGGGAACTTGGGTCTGTACTTGCTGAACTGCTTGTTTTCGTTTGTTAAGACTGTTTATGTCATCATCCAACTTCTTTCTTTCTTCCTCTAATTTTTTCTTTTCTTCAGCATGTTGTTTCTTCAAAGCATCAAATTTGGCATGTAGCTATAGTAAACAGAAGAAAATTAAATTAGCTGTCCAGGCTCATTCAAAAACCAATGTATTTGATGTAGATCTATTGTTAATTCTCGATCAACTACCATGAATACATTAATCAAACATACACAATTATCTAAAATGAAAAAAAAATCTTGTAGGACACATGGTTTAACCCTCAATAAAAACTTATGCAAGTGTTCTTAAAGCCTCAAATTACGTTTTTATTGTTATTTGATAGAAAAATGGGCATGTTGGTTAATACATGGATTTTCTATTTCTGAGGCCACCTTGATACTTGATTAATACTAGAACCCTTACACTCAATTATTATCTAATCCAACAACATAATTAATTATCACTGCACTCATGATATTTCATCATGCAATTTATCACCATTCTCTGAACCTTTACCTGTTGTTTTAGTTTTAATACAATGGAATGATTTTACTATAAAAATGTACCCTCAAAACAATCACAAATATCCAGAACAACAGAATCATGTAGCCCGCACCATTGAATGGTTAAAAGCTACTCTTCACTTCACTCAAGAAAACTGTTGAATCAGAGAGAGAGAGCAAGAATTTTTTTCAGAGCAAGGTCATAGAACAAGTGAAGGAGTAAAAAGTATGAGGTAGTGCCAGTCAATAGCCTTTGGGCCGGATGCAACTACGTTCTGCGACGTGCTAAAGAACCGTATATCACCTAATAATGATCGCCAAAGAACGCCTGCTCAGGAGGTGGCGTTCTACAACAATTGGGCTATCGTTTTCCTCCTGATTGGTTGAAGGGTTCCATTACGTAGCAAGACGCGTGGAGCGCGGGAAAGGCAGGGTACAATCAAATGCACGTAGTTTGTGACGTTCTTGAAAACCAATCAGCGGCATGCTGGAAAAATGACTCAGGACAACGATAGTTGAGTTGTTTGGAAATAGGATTCGACCGGTCCCAAAATCGCTGCAGAACGTAGTTGCATCCGGCCCTTTACCAGTTTCATATAAATAATGTTTGAAGCAATAAATTTACAACTTTAATTATATACCTCTTTCTCAGCATCTTTCAATTCAGATTCTTTTTCTTTCACTCTTTCAACAAACATCTGTCTAATCTCTTCTTCTTTTCGCTGCAACTCCTGTAACATTTCATTTATATAAGTTATCTTTAAAATGAAAAATAATTATTAAACTATATCAGCACAAAAAAGTTTTATCAATTACATTGCACGAAAACAAAATATTACTGTAAAACATTTACGAACAACACTTGAACTCAATAAATATTATCTTTCAAGAATTAATGAATACATTTTACTTTTCCTAAAAATCGATTGAGGGGGGCACATTTTTTTACAATTTGCAAGATTAATTTCTACTGATTTAAACAAACTGGTAGATAAGAAACTAAGTATGCCTAGATAAGCCATCATGAGTAATATTCCCTAAAGCATTTCACTTTTTTAATTATAAGTTCTGGTTCTAATTTTGCTGATATGGTGCAGATTTGCCAGGTCATATTAGCTACATTGTGCACTGATTATCAGAGAAAAATTCAAACCAAGAATATTTGTACAGAATTAGAGTAAAAATCTAAATTTAAAAATTCACCTGCAAATGTTCTTGGCGCTTTTGCTCGTAGGTTTCTTGAAAACTTATGGGCTTATTATCAGCACCAACATCAGAGAAGCCCATTTCTTCAAGCCTCATTCTTCTGTACAGCTCATAATGCCTTGTGTGAGTTGAATCAACCATGTCTTGCATGTTAGTACTGATAAGCACTTCTCGAAGTTTGACAAAATCGCAATGGTTCTCATTTTCAACCACAACCGTGCCCCATGGATAGGATCTTGCTCGTTGCATCTTGTTGCCAACTCTAACAAAGTCAGTACTGCCAACTACTGCAAACGGTAGAAGAGTCTAAAACAAAGAATCCATTTTATGTTCATTTACAAGGTTTGTACAGAAGTTTAAAGAGTAAAATTAAGTACTTCTTAAGGACTTTATAATGACATTTTTAAAAAATACACACAGCATACTTACATTCATGGTTGAATTAATTTCGGACACTGAGTGGTCTTCCGTTGGGAAATTGTAAATTGTAACGCCATTGCTAACCAGTTCAGACATTATCTTGATTTTAAATCGTTGAAGCTCTACTTTTGAAATGGTGTCAGCTTTTCCAATGATAGGAATGATGTTGACTTTGCTGTCGAGCTTCTTCATACAAACAAGGTCGATGCTCTTCAATCTACAAAGAAAAATCAATAATAGAATGTTATGATATGAAATTTAAATTAACTTCGAAGTAGAATCATAAACACTTCAGTTTCAAGATTTGCAAAATATGTATAATCAGGGTGGAATGCACTGGATTAGCATTTCACATTTATTCAGAAAGCTACAGTATATCTAGAAATTGTGCAACAAATCAATAATTATAAGCAACATTTAAAAAATGGGTGCTTACGATTTTTTCTGTCGATCATGCTGCTGAATCCCAAAATGTCATCAAAGCCCATTACCTGTTCTATAAGTGTGCCACTGAACGGTCGCCAGCTCCTGAAAATTGGGGGGGACGCCTCAAGGACTCGAGATTCCTCCCAAAATGCTTTTTAAAAATTATTGAAAAACTACCTAAAATAAAATCGTTTTTCTATTTCGCCCTTGTTTAACAATTTTAAGGTGGTTTTTTGAATCAAGTAATTAACTTCTATCCCAATTTTTTAAAAACCATTTGTAACATTTCACTAAAAAGGGGTGGTCTGGGGGTCTTCCCCCAGAAAAATTTTAGAAATTTGACCTTTTAAACACAGGTTGAAACTCATTTTAAGAGTTATAAGATTAGTTTCAAAATAAAATGTTTATGCTTTAACCAGTGCTGTAGCTGGATTTTTATGGGGGATCATTAAATTATTATTGTTTTTTTTTTTAGCTAGAAACCGAATTTTTTGTTGGGATGTTTTTCTATTCTCTCACTTGCTTCATCCTACCCAAAATGAAATCAAATTCTAAAAATGGGGTGTCCGTCCCCCTCTTGTATATGATACGCCTCTTAAATTAGGTGCCATTGGTATATTAATACCATCCTTCATGATAAAAAGTCGGATAAACACACATTCAGCAAATTTTCAATCACCCTCAAAAGTTAAAAACAGTTTTTTAAACAATGTTCCCAATTATTAGGGGGGACACGTCCCCCCATCCCCCTGACAACGACGCCTGTGGTCGCCAGATAATACACAAATACCGATGATTGTAATAGTATTATGGCTATTTAGTTAAAAGATTATAGAGAACCCAATGTTAAGTAATAAGTTAGAAAAAATTTTTATATAGGGAGAAAATTGTTTTAATAAATATGTAAGAAACTCACTCACCCATGCCCAGTAGGCGAAATGAAATACAGACAAGCATGGATTCTAGTGTCATGATAAGTGATTAAAGACCTTTTTATTTTCAGTTCTTCCTGAAGATAGCTTTCAAACTGGGAATCAATGTAATCAACAATTGACTTAAAGCTGTCTTCTTTATTTATCTGGTCTCCGAATCCTAAGCTATCAACAATTGTCAGTTTAAGTGATACTTGTTTTTCTTGCAAATCATATGTTTTGGCTTTAAGCTTCACTGATGGTAAATTATGAGGACTTGGTGTAGAATCAAAATTTGTGTTGAATAGAGAATCCATCAAAGTAGATTTTCCGATTCCAGTTTCACCTGAAAAGTTCATTTATCAATTACTCAAAGGTATACACTTTTACATTTACAAAATTTTTTAGTAAAATACGGCAAAGCAATTATTTAAAGATATTTTGGTTCTCAAGAATTATCCCGTCGACCGTACCACTGAATCCGAAAACGGCAAACACCCCCCCTGCTCTCCTTAATTGACACCCATGCAGGTGCAAGTTCAACTTAAAACTAAATTTGGAGCAAGATGGAACAGAATCACACTTTTTTGTCTATCGCTTGATGTTATTCTGTTTTCAATGAAAAACATCAGCCAAACATCGGCTTTTAGATGTTTTTTTGACGATGGAACGATTTTTTCTCAAGTTAACATTGGCTGCTGATGTCTAGGCTGCAGCTAATAAAAATTTCCTAACTTCAGAAAAATCTTATTCCAAGAAACTCTGTAGAATAGTACTTACCAATGCACAAGATGTTAAAAGCAAAACCCTCTTGTACTGATCGCTTAACTAGTTGATCAGGCAATGTATCAAACCCAACATGGCCCAGCAGTTTCAGAGCTCGGAAGTTTTCGGCCATCTAAAAAAAATTAATTGATGATCATTGTAATATTAAATGGATCATTAATTCAAACATACATGTATTTAATGTATTGTTATTATTCTTTGTACTTATAGGCATTAGTAAGAGTTAACCCGGTGGCGTAGTGGTAGTGCTTCCACGCCACAGGTCTGGGGTTCGATTTCTGGGTTAAGGCTGGGCAAGCAGGCGCGTAGTCAGAGGGGGGATTTGGGGATATATCCCCCCCAAAACTCAGAAAATTTTCTTTTTGACCATAGAAAACCACTAAAAATACTCAATATCCCCTCCCGAAATATCAACATCCCCCCGAAATTTTTTTCTGGCTACGCCACTGTGGGCAAGGTTCACTCAGCCTTTCATCCCTTCAGTCGGTCGATAAATGAGAAGCAAGCATGTTTGGAAACCAAACACTGGGGGTCTCACATTAGACCGACCACCTAACCAGGACATGATTCACACCCCAGAGCCCCATTGTAAACCCTTAACAAAACCCTTGACGGGAAAACTTTAACCAGACAAACAGCTTCTGAAAAAGCCATGCTAAAGGATATGCTTGTTAAGAGTGTGCTTTTTTAAAATTTGGAATAATTATATCTTTATGCTAGTCAGTCATTATTTGAACTGTGGGTAAACATGGCCACTGGAGGACTCTTTCTAAAGCTGTTCCAGTTTTCCTTTGTTTCAATAACTTGTTTTTCTTGAAAAATTAATTTTTTTAGCTTTCAGACCCATATTTTTCCCTTAGTGGGTCCCTGGGACTCAGATTGCCAAGAGTTCACTGTGAACACTGGAAGGAACATTTTGTACTTTAAAAAATAAAAGTTTGTAGCAGCATCCTTGAAAGGAAAGACATCGTTAAAAAAGTAAAATCTAGAAATAATTATAAATTAGAAAATTAATATTGAATGGTAAATGCACTTAGGTAATATTGGGAAGGTTGAAATTTGAAAAAAAAAGTTTGATGAATATTGACTTAATATAATAATGGTTAGAAATAAAACAAGTAGTTTTGAAGCCACCCACGGGGGACATGAAGGTTTTCACTCTATTTAAATCAGGGTTGGCAAAAAACCTGGTTTTAAAAAAAACTGGTTTATTTGGTTTAAACCAAGTTTTTTAGAATTTTTTTTCCAGAATCAGTTATTTTAGTAGTGATGTTTGAAATTGAGTTGTAAATAAGACATTCATTTCAGGGGTTGTTTAAAATTGATATATGATTTGTATATTTCAATTAATTTAATTATTTAATTAAAATTAAATTGATTTGTTTTATAAATAATTTTTGTTTTTAAAATATTCCAATTAGACTATCTAATTTATTGTAGTAAATAAAAATCGGTGTTGATTTATCTTGGATAAATGGTTGAAGTAATCAAATTATTTATCTTAATTATATATGGATTAATTTATGAACTTAAGAAATTTCTTTAAAAAGAGAAAATTTTATTTTTTAGATAAGAAGTAAAAGTGAAATGTAAACAACTAATGTTAATTGAAATTGGATAATTGATTGAGATAACTAATTTGATTAATTATTAAATGGTATAATAACCAAATTAATTATCTTAATTATATGGATTAATTTATAAACTTAAAAAATTGCTTTAGAAAGAGAAAATAACAATTTTTAAATAAATAAAAGTGAAATGTAAGCAACTAATGTTAATTGAAATTGGATAAATGATTGAGATAATTAATCAAATTAAGGAAATCAACGGTTTTTCATTAATTTAGTAAAAAAAACCAACTGGTTTTTATCTGTTTATAAACAAACCAACTGGTTTTTGGTTTTTATCATTAAAGAAATCGACGGTTTTTATCAATTTAGTAAAAGAATCGACTGGTTTTTATGACTGACAAATAAGACAAATTGGTTTTATCAATTAATTAAAATCCAAGCCATCTTTTATCAGTGAAAAGCAGATAACTTTTGTGTATCTTTAGTTACTCTTTGAAATAATGTTTCATTTTACAGGAAATTAGTAAATCAACTATCTCTTGCAACATATAATAAGTTAAACTTGAGCATTTCGCTCACTCCTTTCAAGAACGTCATATCTCAAAAAACCTAAATTTTCAGGAGAGGCATTTGAAAGTTTAGAATTGCATTGAAAATAAATAATAAGAATCTGGTTAATTTCTTTACTATTCAGTTTAAAAATATGAGGGCAGGGGTCGGAGTTGTCCTAAAATTTTTAAATATGTCCTAAAATGTCCTAAATTTTACACTTTTGCCCTAATTTTCCTAAAATTTCCCAATTAATTCTAACATACTAGCTCTCCAACTTATAATTTTTGCTATTTTGTTAAATTTTCGCTGTTGGTGAATTCCAACGTAACGGATGTTACATTCGTACGAAAATTCGATGTTTAAACAATTTTTAAGGGCATAAAAACGTCTCATAATAATGATTATATATTTTTTCCTAGTAAAACTAGTTCTGAATAAAAGATATACATCTTTGAAAATTTATTTCCGGGGGTGTGAAGTGGGGGGAAATTATTGTTTTTTGTAACGGATGTTACATCAAATGGAAGCCCTTTTACACTTAAGTGTCATCAGTTTAAAAAGTCTGTGAATCTATAAGGCATTTTAGTTTTTAAAAAATTTAAATAACATTACTAGACATGTACGCAGTATATCACAGCATTAACTAAAAAATTCAGTCATTTTTTGTATTTTTTAAAAAATTCTAAACTTTCGTAACGGACGTTACATGGTGTAACGGACGTTACGTCGTACGAAATGCATACCATTTAGGCCTTGAATATTTAAGTCAAAGTTGAAGAGGAGGATCATAACTTCATAAGAACCACTCATGTACTCAAAGATTATCAATTGGGGTTGTTACAATATCGGCCAATATCGTAAATACCGATAAATCTCGTACATTGTGTAGCACTTTAAATTACTAAAAAACAACGGTAAAAACATTCAAAATAACATTATTTTGAATGAATAATCCTGTTAAAATTAAATTTGATGTGCAGATAGTTTATTAATTAAACAACGCTGCGATATCGGCCAATATCGCAAATACCGATAAATATCATACACTGTCCACAGCTTTAAATTAGTAAAAAAACAAGGTTAAAACAAACATAGTAATATTATTTTGAATGAATAAACCTGTTAAAATTAAATTTCATGCAGTTTATTAATTACAATGTTGCGATATCAGCCAATATCGCAAATATCAAAAAATATCGTACATAGTCAAGAGCTTTAAATTTTGTAAAAAACAAGGGTTAAAAATACAAAAATTATTTTGAATGATTAAACCTGTTAAAATCTACGATATCGGCCAATATCGCAAATACCGATAAATATTATGCATTGGGTAGCACTTTAAATTACTAAAAAAATAAGGTTAAAAGCCCTCAAAATGACTTGATGAATGAATGAACGAACTTATTAAAATTAAAATAATTTATTAAGTTACCAATGCTATATTAGCCAATACCTGTAAATGTCGTGCAATGAGTGGATTTTCAAATAAAAAAAGAACAATTTTAAAAATAATCAAAATAATATTATTTTACTTAGCCTTTTATAATAAAAAATGTGTCTGAGAAACAGCATTGGCCAGCCAAAACAAAAATATTTTAAAATTGAAAGTGCCATTATAATGAAGTTAAAATTGTTACTAAAATGAAGTTAACTGTTTTTAATTAATTAGCATCCTAAATACCTTCTTATAATTTTTATTTGTGAAAAAAAGGCTAAAATAAAATTGCTGAGAAAAAATAGTTATACACCTTGGATCTCAGGATGCCTTTACTGAAAGTTAGTATTGAATTCTAATTTGCTGAAAAAGTTTTATTAATGTTAATTTTAATTAAATATTGTTTTTGCCATTAAAAAGGGGATTGCCCCCTCCCCATGATGGTTGACATTGTGCCCTAGATGCCTCTGTTTTGCAAATATAGATTGGAAACTCTTGGTTGACACATAGTAAGATTAAATATAAAATTTAGAACATAATTAATTTTAATTAAAATTTATTACTTTTAATTAATTATATAATTGATTAATTAATATAAATTACTTTATTAATAGTAGGTTCCTTATTAAGCTTTTATTATGCCAAGTTATACGTGTAACAGACGTTACATTGACATTGTAACGTCCGTTACGACAGGCGCATGTAACGTCTGTTACACCTGTATTTACAGGTAGTATAATTTTTTTTCACAAATTTTGATTTTATTAGTTCTGTTACCTTAAAATTAAAGTAGAAAGTGGGAATAAAAGTTTAAAAAACCATTTTTCACAATGTGAGACAAACTTTAGTAAAATTTGTAACAGACGTTACATGCTCAACCTGGTATGACAAATAGACCCCCAGATAGGCAGTTTTTGATTAAATCACTTGTAAACACACATTTATTTTATATTTAGAGATCTAACATCAATAATAAACTTCTCTGGAACAACTTTGATGACACAATTTACAGATGTAATAAGGTAAAAAGTCGGTAATTTCAGCAGCAACAAAACTTTTACAATACATGCTTTTTGATGACTTCCACTACAAAATAGAGCTAATATTTGTAAAAACCAATGTTTGTTTCTAATTTTATAGACTTTAAGCTTTCCAATGATGTATAACACTTGTGGTTTTGATAAAGTTTATTTTTTTACACCCGGGTGACTAGTTAGCTGGAATTCACCTGTTGGAAGAGTTTTTTCGGCTTCTAATGCGCTGTTTGGCTGCTCTTGCTATGACGTTTTGAAAGGAAGAAAAGGCAAGCCAATCATGTTGTTCAATGTTCAGCTAAGAACTTGGTGGGGATAGATTGATTGGTTGGGTTGGTGCTATTTTGCTTCTCGTTTTGAAGTGAACTAATGAAATGTATATCATGTTCGTTTTTAAGCCTGCACCTTGTGTTTGTTTTCTGATGATTCTTCGTGAGAAAAACGGAATGACTGGATAAAATTTATGTAACTTTGAAAAACTGGATGACTTAATTCTACAAAATGCAGAGTTTAGCTAAGTTTTCTTCTGGCTTGACAAGCAGGATCGAAACGGCAATTCGATCGAAAATTGGTGCATCGGTACAAATAAAGATTGCAAAATGTATTCCTTGTAACTTTGTAATGAAGAACACCCTGTTTTAAAATTTGTCACTCAAAAATAGGTTGTTAAGAAAAAAAGTTAAGTAATTCACTTCATAAAATGTTTTCTTTGCCCTCCTTTTTGTAAAATCGGCTTTCTGGCTGAACCCGATGTTCGGAAAAAGCCAACTTTAAGTAAAAGTGCCGCATTTTCGCTAAGATTAAAAACGGCCATATATTGTTAAAATCATGATTTAAAAGTGTTTTGATTATGTTTTGGGTTTTAGTTAATTAATCTAAACTCGAATATTGTTTTGAAAAATATGCTTTTTTTTGGACCTATTCTGCCAAAAAAAGGAAACTGTTAAGTGGTTAATAACACTTTCTTAAAAAAATCCTGAAAATAATTTATAATTTCTAAAAAAACCATTCTGGTTTAAACGAATTTGGTTTAAACCCTGCCCTGATTTAATCTCTTTCACCCTGCCAACCCTGATTTAAATCTCTTTCACTGGGACTGGGTACATGGGCGTAGCCAGGGTTCCACTTAGGGGGGGGCAAGCAGGGTCGACTTTTTTTATGTTTTTGGAGAACAAATTTAAAGCCATGTGAGAAAGGGCCGTAATCACAGTCATACTTGTATAATATACACGAACGCGCGAACGGCGTTCGCAGAAAATTTCGCCCTCTGCAGAAAATTTTCTGCAGGAAAACTACAAAAAAAAAATTTTTTCGGAAATTTTTCTGCAGAACTTATTTTTTATAAATTTTTCTTATGTTTTTCGCCAAATGCTTCCATCCGCGGAATCGCGATTTTAGAAAGAATCGGAATCGGGAAATTGCAACTTCTCCCGTAAGTTCCGTTTTTGCTCGCGGAGTTAACCGTTTCATCCGCGATGCTTTCAGATGGTCGCGGACATAAGGTGAAGTTGTCGGCTTCGTATCGCGTTGCTCGCGGAGTTTACCGTTTCATCCGCGATGCTTTCTAAGATGGTCGCGGACATAAGGTGAAGTTGTCGGCTTCGTATCGCGTTGCTCGCGGAGTTTACCGTTTCATCCGCGATGCTTTCTAAGATGGTCGCGGACATAAGGTGAAGTTGTCGGCTTCGTATCGCGTTGCTCGCGGAGTTTACCGTTTCATCCGCGATGCGGCCCCGGACGTTAAGGTTGTTGACATAATCCAACTCCATGACGCCCCGCGCCGATCTCATTAACATATTTTCTGTTGTGGCCGTGCGCGCGCCGATCCCATTAGCCTTTGTGTCACGCCGTTTCTAATCCAGCAGTGACGATGACGTAATCGGGATCGGAGCACCGCGGTTAATACAAAGTGGATAAATACTGGAGCCTGCGAGCTCTCTTTCTTCTTCGCTCTTTTTCATGCTAGCAGTACGTGGTACTGTTGTGGGTGGCTTTGTAATGATGGCCATCTTGTTGTGAAGTCACGATATTTTTGATAGATTTACTCTTGTTGCTTCATTCTTTTTGAATGACGGATGGATAACCCTTTTGGACTTAAATAAATCCTCATTGCATGAATATTGCGTACTTTTTGCCCAACCTCTACTGTGCTGTTCATTCTTCATGGGCTCTGCTATTTCAACGGGTCCATAATTCCCAACAAGGGTTATGGGCCCAGGCACTCTGGGCAAAAGGCGGTGAACTGAATTGTGGAAGTTTTGAACTTCGGTATCGACACGGACTGACTTACTTGTTCCTGAACTGGGTTTAGAAAACCCTGCTGCCTCGTCGTCTACTGGTCGCCGGTGTCTTCAATGCTTTACTGGCCGTGTATTCCGAAGTCTTCCGGACTTTCCAAAGTTGCTCCGGACTTTCCAAGTTGTTCCGAACTTTCCAAGTTGCTCCGGACTTTCCGAGGTATCCCGACTGTCAAGGTCTCAAGAATTGGGCGCCATTGACTACGAACTTCGGAACTTATGCTGACGCAAAGTGCCAAGCACGTGCCTGGTAGTCTCGGCAAGATCGTCGGCAACACGGAAGCTAAAGCTAAGTATCCTTTTGTTAAAAGCAAAGGTGGACTAGTAATTTTTCAGGTGATACTTTATAGCATTTAAAATCTTCTAGTCTGGTGAAGATTGCGACGGGGGCCGCGATTGCATTGTCGCAGTTTGTTTACTTTTGAAGTTGCATGTTAGCGAGTTTAAAAGTGTTGATATTGATGTGTTTTTGAGCCTTTTGATATAGTAATTTAAAAGTTTATTCTTGTTTTGAGATGGAGGTCCAGAGCTTAAATGCAGATAATTGGTACACGTGGGAGGCCGACATAAAAGTTATGTTGATGGATAGGGGATGTTACTCGTTTATAGACGGCACTGAACCCCCTTTAGGTGATTCGCCCTCACGCAAAGAAGCTCTGGATTTCAATCTCAGGAAGAATAGAGCATATTCTACAATTTACTCTGCTGTTTCCCCACAGTTTAGAAATTTAATTTCTAAAGTATCTGACGGGGAAAAAGCATTTAATATTTTGAGGAGTTATTTTGAGCCAAAAACGAGGGCTCATGTGATTTCGCTTTTGGATGAATTTTTCTCGATCAGATTTGATCAAAATTCGGAAACAATTGCACTGTTTTGTGCAAGATTGGAAAATTGCGTATTAAGATTAAAAGCAGCGGGACATGAACTTGAACCGTTGTATCAGAGTTTTCAACTCATAAGATACCTACCACATGAGTTCTCGGGAATTGTACAAACGATTTACCGATGGGAGGATAGTGAGTTTACGTTTGAAAAAGTGGCGAAAGAACTCTGTTTGGAAGAGAACAGGTTAACCCTAACATCAAAAGATGCTAATTTAAGCAATGTAAACGGAGCTTATGGAACCTCTATTAAAAAGTATAAGAATCCTAGCTTGAAAAAGAAAGTAAATATTCAAAAAAATAACAAAAAGGTCGGCCCTTGTTACAATTGTGGGGAATTCGGTCATTTAAAGAGGGAATGTGATTCTAAAACATCGAAAACTCCGGGTTTAATTAATAATAGGGGAGACAATGCTAAAAGTTTTAAGGATTCAAATAAGAGTCGTTTTGTAGTTGAAAATGTTGAGGTTTTGATGAATCAAACTGAAACTCCCATCGATAAATTCAACTGGTGCATGGATAGCGGAGCAACAAATCATTTCTGTAATAACAAGGAACTATTTTATAATTATAAACCTTTGAAAGATGTAAACATGGTTATGGCGATAGGAGGTGTCGAGAGTCCTATAGAAGGGATTGGGGACATTTCTTTTCATGTAAATTTAAAGGGAAAAGATATGAAAATCGAAATTGGGGATGTGTTGTACTCTCCTAAGTTGCGAAGGAACCTAATGTCATGTTCAGAATTGGAGAGATGTGGTGCTCATTTCATAGGATGTAGGGGAAAATTGTGTGTATACACCCCAGAAGATGGACAATTGTTCTATGCAAAACGTAAAGACGGTCTGTACATTTTGAGACCTAGGTATAACTTGGAGAGTGCAACACATAAACATAAACATGATAAGTCTCCTATTGTAAAGGATAAAAAGCCATGTGTTTCTAATGTAAGCAAAAAGGAACAGGGAGGAAATCGGGGTTCGCCTGCTGGTTCGATTGGAGACATTGAGGTCTGGCACAAACGTTTTTGCCATGTTAATAGTGACTATATAATTAATGCAAGTAAAAATTCTAGTGTTAAAGGGTTACCTCTTTTGGATAAACTTAAAAAGGAATGTGTAAGCTGTAAATTGGCCAAGTCTAAAAGAAAATCGTATAAGTCAATTGGACAGATTAGGTCTAGAAAACCCTTGGAACTTTTGCACATGGATGTGTGTGGTCCAATGCCAATCCAATCAGCAGGTGGAAACTCATATTTCTTAACTATAATTGATGACTTCTCTAGAAGGGTTTCTTTATTTCCCATGAAGAAGAAATCCGAAGTTTTTGAAATTTTCAAAAGATTTTTAAAAAGGCAGGAAAGATTTCTTAATGCTAAAATCATAAACGTCCGAACAGACAATGGTATGGAATTTTGCCATCGGGAATTTTCAGAGTTCCTAGAAGAATTGGGAATTAACTATGAACGAACTAATATTTACACCCCACAGCAAAACGGTGTCAGTGAGCGTTTCAACTTAACCGTAATGGATAATGTAAAAGCAATGCTAAATTCCAGCGGGCTAAGTAACAAGTTTTGGGCTGAAGCGGCTTCTTGTTTTACTTATGTCTGGAATAGGGTTAGTCACAAAAATCAAACTAAAACCCCTTTAGAGTTATACAGTGGACATAAACCTTCGGTGTCCCATTTAAAAGTTTTTGGCTGTCTAGCTTATGTAGGGATACCAAAGCAAAAACGAAAGAAATTGGATATGAGGGCTTCTTTGGGAATAATGATAGGGTATGCGCGTACAACTCGGGGTTACCGAATCTGGTTAAGAGAAGAAGGTAGGCTAATTGAGACATCTAATGTTAGGTTTGACGAAAATTTAAATGGGGTAAGTGAATTAAATAAAAGGGGAAATATTGTTAGTTTTCAGTTTGATGACTTGTCTTGTTCAGATGACGAACCAGAGGTAAAGACTGACGTTTCTGGATCCGACGGCAAAGAATCCGATTCTGAATCTGATCATGATGTCGAGACTGAGACTTCAGACTCGATATCTGTTCGGATTAAAGATGAGGGCTCGGAGTCTGAGGATGGGGAACCTCAGGATGAACTGTTGCCATGTTTATCAGTGGCCTGGATGAGACAAGCTGTTCCCAGAAAGGATAATAGTAAAACGGATATTTATTATAATATTGAAGGTACTAAAATTAGGCTAAGATCGCCTAAAGATGTTGAAAACTATTGCTGTGCTCGTGGCATTAAGTATGAAAGGGAACTTTTTGATTTTAGCGGTAAAAATCATTTTTCTGGAAAGGTGTCGGAGTTTTTGAAAGATAGTTCTAGCAGTCAGGTAACCACAGAAGCACATCACATAGAAGTTAGGATCCCCAAGAATTATAAGGAAGCTTTAAAATCCCCCCAAGTAAAAAATTGGCAAAACGCGATGGACGAGGAAATAAATATTATAAAAGAAAGGGAAGTTTGGGATCTAGTTCCAAAACCTAAGGAAAAAGTCCTCGGTAATCGTTGGGTTTATAATACTAAAAGTAATGAAAAGGGGGAAATAGTAAGATTTAAAGCAAGGCTTGTAGCAAAGGGCTTTAATCAGGTTAAAGGGGAATCTTATGATGAGGTTTACAGTCCAGTTGTAAATTTCAGTGTTATTAGATTGTTTTTCGCGGTTCTAGTGGGTTTATTTGGCTGGTTACATTGCCAATTAGATGTTAAGTGTGCATATCTGTATGCTGGACTATCAAAACCTGTGTACATGATGCAACCGGTCGGTTATGTAAGTGAGGATAGGAAAGATTTTGTATGTTTACTAAAAAGAGCTTTGTATGGACTTCATCAAAGCGGAAGAGAATGGTACTTCGAATTGGACTCTAAATTGAAAGTTTTAAATTTTGTTAAATTAAAATGGTGCAACTGTGTGTACAGAAGAGGCAAGAATGTTTTTCTTTTGGTCTATGTCGATGACATAGTTGTATTCGGAAAAACAAAATATTATGTTGATGAAGTAATTGATCTATTAAATTCTAAATTTGACTTAAAAATATTGGGTAAAACCAAGAAGTTATTAGGAATTGAATTTGAAGAGTGTAAAGAAGGATTGTTCATTCATCAACAATCTTATATAGATAAAATTTGTCAAGGTTTTTCCGACTACAACTTTGGGCCATCGACACTGCCAATTGCCAAAGGTTGTGTTCTTTCCAAATTAGATTGCCCTTCTGACCAATCTGAAATATTAGAGATGTCCAGATTGCCATATCGAAGTTTATTAGGTTGCTTATCTTTCATTTCTAACAGAACTAGACCGGACATCAGTTATACAGTAAACATTCTGTCACAGTTTCAGCAAAACCCAGGTTTAAAACATTGGGATGCTTTATTAAAGCTTTTGGGTTATCTGCAGTATACAAAAGAGTATAAACTAAAATTGTCCAATATTGAAAATTTAAATATAAAATGTTTTTCAGATTCAGATTTCGCTTCCAATAGGGACGATCGCGTTTCTATGGGAGGTATGATTCTATTTATAGATAATACTCCCATCGCTTGGCGTTCATTTAAACAGAAAAGTGTTTCACTATCAACTATGGAAGCGGAATATGTCGCGTTGACTGAGTCTGCAAAGGAAGTAGTTTGGTTTAAAAACATATTTTTGGAATGTAGGAAAATATTTAATGTTAACTCTAGCTGTGTAATCTTTTGCGATAACCAGGCTGCTATAAATTTTAGCAATTCTGCTGTTGAGAACCACAGGACCAAGCATATAGATGTTAAATTTCATTTTTTGAGGAATCTTCTTTATGACAAGACTTTTGAGATAAAATTTGTTAGGAGTAAGGATAACATAGCAGATCTGTTTACTAAGCCTATGGTTAGGGAAAGTCTGGTCATGTTTTGTAAGAAGTTATCTTTGATGTAAAATGTATTTTTTTTTGCTTGCTCCCTATTCATTGTATCATTGTGTAATTTTTTTTATGGGATCTGCGTGGGACGCCATGGGGGGGCCGATTGTTGACATAATCCAACTCCATGACGCCCCGCGCCGATCTCATTAACATATTTTCTGTTGTGGCCGTGCGCGCGCCGATCCCATTAGCCTTTGTGTCACGCCGTTTCTAATCCAGCAGTGACGATGACGTAATCGGGATCGGAGCACCGCGGTTAATACAAAGTGGATAAATACTGGAGCCTGCGAGCTCTCTTTCTTCTTCGCTCTTTTTCATGCTAGCAGTACGTGGTACTGTTGTGGGTGGCTTTGTAATGATGGCCATCTTGTTGTGAAGTCACGATATTTTTGATAGATTTACTCTTGTTGCTTCATTCTTTTTGAATGACGGATGGATAACCCTTTTGGACTTAAATAAATCCTCATTGCATGAATATTGCGTACTTCTTTTTGCCCAACCTCTACTGTGCTGTTCATTCTTCATGGGCTCTGCTATTTCAACGGGTCCATAATTCCCAACAAAGGTGAAGTCGGCTTCGTATCGCGTTGTTGTTGCGATGTAGAAAAAACAACTTTTCCGTAGTTAGAAGCCAACAAGTCCGGAAGTAAAAAAATAGCGATTTTTCGCGAAAGTTCCGTTTTTCTGGCTTATGAGGTTTTCTAAGTTGCAAAATTTTTGAAAGGCTACTTTGAGAAGCAACTTAAGAAAATAATTCAGTTTTTTTAATCGTGTTAGACTATAACCTGTATTACATATCTGATATGATTTGAGATTCTAATAATACTTTTGAAAATTCATTTGACTTTTTTCTTCACTTAGCAAAAATTTTATTGGTAAAAAAATTAAGTTATTTATTAAATTTAAAGTAATCAATAAATTATCCTTGTATTTAACTGATTTCCTACATTTGCATCTGATTTTAGTTGCATTTTGGTTATTTTCCTGCAAATGAAGATAACATGAAATATGTACCTTTCTTTGTTTAAAGATATTTTTATCTAGTCTAGACTATCAATATTAATGACTAGTTAAATGCCAGTTTAAAGTTCTTAAAATCCTCCCAAGTATCACCCAGTTAAATTAAAATTTTTCTTGTTAAAATTATTTGTTTTACACATTAAACAAAATTATACATAACTAAGCTCACATGCTTTTTCCTTTTTTCATCTTTAGATAAACTCCCCTGCAATTTGGGTATTTCAGTAATAATGTTTTTTTTAGAGATTTAAAAATGTGTAAATTCTTGCAGAAAATTTTTTGGAAAAAATTTAAGTTCGCAGAAAGGTTTTTATTTTATACAAGTATGATCACAGTATTGTTTCGCGAGGGATATTTGACCTTTTTTCAACACTTTTTTAGTTAAAATTTGTGTGAAATAAAAACATATATAAAGGTTTAGTAATAAAGGTTCAAGGGGGGTCTGGGGGTCCTCCCCCAGAAAAATTTTGGAAATTTGACCCTAGGAACAGGGTTTATTTAAACTGTTTTTTAGTACATGTAAGCCCAAATTTGGACAAACATTTTTAAGTAGAATTTTGATTTTAATGAACTTATTATAAAAAAGTGTGAATAATAAAGTTTTAAATACTAAAGGAGTGCCTGAATGCCCACCCCCAGAAAATGTTTCGAAATCTGACCCTAAGAACAGGGTTTCAAACTGTTTTTGGTACACGTAAACCCAAATTTGGACATAGATTTTTAGGTAGAATTTTGATTTCAATGAACTTAATATAGAAAAGTGAGAATAATAAAGGTTTCAATACTAAAGGGGGGCCCTCCCCCAGAAATTTATTTTGAAAATTTAACCCTAAAAAACTGGGTTTTAACTTAATTAAAAGTATATTACTTAGGACTTAGGGGGGGGCAGCTGCCCCCCCCTGGCTACGCCCATGACTGGGTACTTTACTACATGAACCTGAATTCAGCGACAATTATATATTTAGTAATAATATACCAATCACATGCCAATTAGAGAATTAGCCCATACACTTTAAAACATTACATTATAATAAATATGAGGGTAAGGTATGCATATACACATTCAATGTTACATGACTGATTATCTATAAAGTAGTCCATAAGCAGATGAAAAAAGAAATCTACACGTAAGTATTGCCCTCTAAAATATAGTGTTTCAATGTATTTTAACTGTATACAATAGTGTAAACGATTAATTTACAACTGATTGTAAGCACTTCACGTCACACACGAGATTATCATCGTAACTGACGGAACTTGAAAATAGTAAACACAAGTGTCAAAGATTAAAGAGAATCCCTGCAATAGCAGTATATCATATGAAATTTTTTGACAAAGATGCCATTGATATAATAGTAGTCTGGACGCTTCGGATTCATAAAATAAGGGCGATCAGACCATCTTGACAACTTTAGAAGATTAACTTACGCCAGGAGCTCTTTCAACATCAGCGGAAGCCATAAGACTTTTTAAGGGAGACTGAAATCAAAAATTATCAACACGATTGTGCAACTTAAATACTGAGTTCTTGATGTTTAAAATTTCACATCACAATAAAACACTAATCAGAAATTAGCTTAAAGAGTTAAGAATTCGATTGTTTCTCTTTAATCAACCACACCTCGGAAAAAACGTTGCCAACAAAAAGAACAATATTACAATTTTGAAACTGGATAAGGGCTCTATAGCTCAGTGGATAAGGGGGAACTCTATGGGGGAAATGCATAAAAAAAACTTCCGTTTATATTCTGCATAAAAAAGCCACATGCTCACAAAAAAACTGCAGTTTTATTAATTACATAACTAAACTATTTTAAACTGGGTTTAGTAAAAATTTCATACAACTTCTGCTTTTAACTGGTATCGATATTTCACAGTTAATATCGATGCCTTCTGTTTCTGTTTAAAAACAAAATATGGATTGGGTTTGTGAAAAATTTCTCATAATTTAACACAAATTAGAAAATTAAGACCATTACAAAGTAAATTATGGAATGTTCGAGTGAGCGATTACGAAAATCCCTTGAAAATGAATTATGCCTAGGTTTGTTTCAGGCTTTAATAAATCATTTTGGGTTTTTGTTTCATTTTAATTTCATACAATTTATACATCGCTAAAATTTGATTGAATTACAAATTTGTTTTTCTCTCTCTATTTAACAAAAATTATCGGTTTAACTTTTATAGAAAAATCGTCTCTGTTACCGTATAAGTGCATATGAATGTGTTGGTTGCTTGAATTTCTTACTAATAGAAAAAACAAAGAGGAAAACCTTATACATTTAGGTTAATGAAACGAATTCAGGCTGCAGATTTTCATCACATCGCCAAATTTGGCGATAACAATTCAATGCTTGGATTCCATCAGTTTTCCCCTTGGCGACAAAAAAAAATCGCCAAATTCAGCTGCAGCCCGGATTTGCTTCACTTACCTACCTAAATTTATACTGCGTGTGAAAAGAAGGGTTCATCCAAAGAATCCGGAACTGTGCCAAAAAATGGTGTAAATGAAACAAATCCGGCCCGCAAGCTGCATTTGGCGATATTTTTTGTTGCCAAGTGGAAAACCGATAGCATCCGAGCATGGAATTGTTATTGCCAAATTTGGCACTGAAAATCTGTGGGCCGGATTCGCTTCATTAACCATAAATAGTGATAAAATAGAAAGGTAAAACTCTAGAAGCAGGGATGCAGGAAATGTTTTTACTTCCAAGATTTCCCCCAATCAATACGAAATTTCCCCAAAGTTTTAAAAAAGGATAAAGATTTACAAAAGAATCTGATTTATGTTTACTGGAACTGCAAAACTATAGGGAACCCATACATGTGATTCTTCCGCCAATTGGCGGAAATCCGCCAATTTGCTTAGCAAAATTAAAATCCGACAATTCGATTTGCAAAACTGAAATTCCATTTTCTTATTTTCCAATCGTTTTGTATGGAAAACTCTGACCGCTAGTGTAGCCTAATACTAAATTTTAAGAAAAATCGAAAACAAAATTTAAAAATATTGAAGTACTAATATGTGAAAATTAAAGATTTAAGCTAAAAAATATGAATCTAGCAAATCGAATCCTAAATCTCGGGCTATACCCTGTCTTGGGTTATGCGCCATAAAAACCCAACCAACCTAGATCTTGAGAAGTAGAAGCTGATGGACCCCCTCTTAGTTAAAATGAAGAAAAATTTAGGCTCCATGGATTTTTTTAAAATATTTTCCTCCAATTTTTTGTCTGTGTAATCACATGTATGGGAACCTTAGATTTGTGGTGAAGGTGAAAATTGCCACTTAAATTTTTATTACTGAACTGAAATTGAATTCAATAATATACTTTTCCACAAAATTTCCCCACATGCCTAAAATTTCCCCCGATCCTAGATCGCCGGATCAGACATATACTGCATATGTGTCTAGAAATGGATTTGGGTTGGCTCCTCTTGGCGAATTTTTTGTCGCCAACTTAACTATGATATGCACTTTGGCACTACTACTTCGCTTGGAGATTGAACCCACTTCTAGATTTGAGCCAATAGGAGATTCTGGCAACCCAGTTCTATAGAAGTTGAATTGCCTATGCTTACTTACCAATAAACGACATTGCCAACAACAAATATAGCCAAAAATGTCGCCCAGGCCCGGATTCGGTAAATTAAGCGAATCCGACCTGCAGCTGAATTTGGCGATTTTTTTTGTTGTCAAGAGGAAAACCGATGGCATCCGAGCATTGAATTGTTATCGCCAAATTTGGCGATGAAAATCTGCAGGCCGGATTCGCTTCATTATCCCTGGATTCTTAGGATTTACCAAAAGAAGTACCCAAAAATTTTATAAATACTCTACTGATGATGTCGTGTCCACAACGAGTCTATATCTAATATTGCCATGGGCGGAGATGACAGCCCTTGCAATCTGAATAGCCAATATCGTCGGGTTACAGGCGAAAGGCACTAAGTCACTTTTGGCAGATCTTTTGAAAGCGGTGGAACGGCGCTAACGATCGAGCGTAGTCTTGGCTCATCTCTAAAATCTCGCCAAACTGGGAAGCTTTTTCAGAGGAAGCACTAGATGCACAAAAAGCTTTCACAAGTTATAAGCACAAGGATAACATCTGAAAAATGCTAAAAGATTAACCCCTATCTTATACCTCTTTCTCTAAAAATATCAATCTAAATTACAAACATCCATCACAATGAGTAAATACGGTTTGCACCAGAGTAGTTTGCACTTCAAATTAATTAAATTTGAACGAATAAACATTTTAATTTTTTCGCCATCTCTCTCTTTGTGGACGGGGTGGCTTTGCGACAGTATCATAATATCACATATCACCACATCCAATTCAATCCACCAACTTTTAAAATTTATGAAATACTTTCTGAAATTTAAAAAATTAAATTTTTTTAAAAATTTCTCTTCAACGCTTAACTAGAATGGCAATGGTAAAATGATCGCCAAACTTGGCATAACCTCGTACGGAGTAGTTGAGCAAAAAGTGACTTAGTGCCTTTCGCCTGTAAACCGACGATATGATAACTTAAATTTTGTTTAAAAAATTGATTTAGAATTGTTTTTTATCACAGGCCAAGTTATAACAAACGAAACTCACAATCTTCAATAGAGCTGTATGAGAAACCAGACCTGGTCTCGAAAATTGCGATAAAAGAGTAGATTATAACAGCATTGGCAACATCAAATTTCAAAAATGCTTCCCCAACCCATGTTTTTTTTCTGAGCTTTATCTCAGCCTAAAATAGATGCTATCTGTGCCAGGAGCTCTAAGCATATGTGTTCATAATTTGTAATAAGGTCTGACTGACTGTTACATGGATGTGAGAAATTTAGGCCTGCGATTTTATTGCTTTTCTTTGCTAGGTGGTTGGGAACGAGGAAATCCAAGGTAGATTAGGAGTAAGGGAAATTTGGGTTGCTAGATTGGTTACTTAATCACCTTCTTCCAAGAAGAGGAAGGAAGGTGGGGTAGTTATTGGAGAGAACTAACCAGTTTGGGTCTCTATACATCCCCAACCCTAGGGAGTGAGTGGTCTTGCTCGTTAGGGGTTACACTAAGCACCCAGGTATAAAAGTTAAATAATAAGATCACAACATTGGTTTGAGACCCACTGTTGTGTCTGAATCCAAGTTATCTTTGGATATTCGCCCCAAATTGTCATTTTATGCAAAAAAGTGGAAACGTCCATTTTTTAAAAAATAATAATCATTACTTTTTTTATAGAAAGTATGATAAAGATAGTTTATGGTGGCGGAGGAAATCAGCCTCTTGGGGAACATGGTCATATCTTATTGTAAGTAGTAGTATAATTTATTACTTAATATAGAACATATCTTAATGAAAGTTAACCAATGTAAAGCAAAAAATTAATTTTCTTTCTGGGATTCAAACTAAATTTTTACTTACCCAAGGTAACTTCCCTTTGTTCACAGTATCTGCATTAATGCTTTATATATTTTTATGGCATCATCATATTAAGACAATACCACGATATTGATTTCATAGCCTTTAAATTGCTTGGAAAAATCTATTGAACATAAACTAGTGCTGCTGAATCTCGAAACTTTACCAAAGCCTGTTAACTGTGCCACTGAACTAGACAGTCAACAAGCTAATCTAATACATTAGTAACCAAAATATACTATTACTCATTTTCAAATGGTTATAGTGGTTTTTCTACCCCTAAAATTTGCCTTTTTTCCTTACTTTAAAATTGCCTCCCTTTAACTGCTTCAAAAATCATTTTTTTGATCTAGAAATGTTAAAATTAAATTTTAAAGAAAAAAATTTGTATTTACTGTCATACACTCCAACTTCTACGGAATTTCCGTAGTTGCTACGGAAATGGAGTGGAAACTACGGAGTTACGGATACATATCGAAAACTACGGATCCAGCTTTTTTAATGATGCAATATTTTCAATTCATAGTTTTTAATGTTAAAAGTGTAAATTTGCATAAAATTTCTTTTTTCTTCAGGAATTATTTTCATTTTATCAATTTAATTTTTAATTCTCAACACATTTGTTTTTATTTACTAATTTATGGTTATTTAACTATGCTTTATTTAAAATAAGGTATAGAATACATAAAAAGTGAATTAAGGGCTTGTTATTCAATGCTTTAAAATGGACATTTTTTAATAAAGTTAATTATAATCTACAAAATTGCATTGTGTGTTGTTTTAAAAAAGTAATAAGTTGTTTTAAGTTAATTTTTTTAGTTATATGATAATTTTAATATGATGATTAATATGATAATATTGAGAATATTTTTAAACATGTTATTAATGACTAGTACTTTGCCGTTAATGCATTATGTCCGTAAAGACTACTGATTGAAGGGTTGCCAATGTTGGAGTGTATGTACTGTTTTAAATGTTTGTGTGTAAAATTCTAGGGATAGCATCAATCTGGATAATATTGATGATTTCTTGGATAAAGAATTGAGGAAAGCTGCTCTTGTTGCTGAAATTTCTATGCCCTCTAATGGTAAGTGGTTAAATTTTTTGGTGCACATTTTTTTCTTCATCTTCTTTTTAAATTATATGTATGATAAATTAGTTATTTATCTATTAACACTCAACATGCAATACACAATTGGAAAATCTGGACAAACATCATAGCCGTATTGGGGAAATATAAAACATCAAAATAGTTTATTAAACTAAACTTTTTGGAACAACAGTCCTTGAAAGTACGACAAGCCCTCTAATGCCTATATTTGATTTTGTGACAAATCTAATGATGCGTATTTTACTGTAAAAGTTTGATTTTATGAAAGAGAATATTAAAAAGTAATTTTTTCTATTTGAAATAGCTTTTTAAAATTTGAAAAAGTATTTTTGAAGTTCTAGAGTTAATTAGCCCATTGGTTGTATGGTTAACCCTCATGGCTGCAGAAAAATGGCTACTTTCGTAGCTATCAAAACAAAAAGAGGTCATTTTGGTGACCCCGTATTTCAGAGCATTGAGGGTCAATCAATAATTCGAAATATACGTTTCTTAGTACAATACCTCTACTTTAAGAAACAGTTGACAAACCTATGGACTCTCGATCTGGGATCACGTGAGATTGATTTTTGTGACTAAAAAAAACGGAAAAAAGGTCATTTTTGGGACCCTGTATTTCAGAGCATTGAGGGTCAATGACAAACTGGAAATATGCATTTCGTAGTATGAGACCTACCCTTTAAGAAACAATTGACAAAATTATGGAGTCTTGACCTGCGATCACGTGAGATTTATTTTTGTGACTACAAAAACAGAAAAAAGGTAATTTTTGGGATCCTGTATTTCAGAGCAATGAGGGTCAATGACGAACTGGAAAAATGCATTTTGTAGTATGAGACCTACCCTTTTTTAAGAGACAATTGACAGAACTTTGGTATTTTGCCCAGCGGGCACGCCTAAGTCTTACTTTTCTACATAGCAAACACATAAAATATGCTATGCTTACAATTAGCTTTGTAGGTTATTTTCAAAAATTATTTTCAAATTGCATTTGGTCTCCCAAAGGAAAGACCTCCAAAACATAAACCATTTAATGAGATTAAATTTTTATTTGGGCAGTGATTTAAGACAATTTGAAAAACATTAGCCTTGAACATATAAAACAGCAAAATATCTCAAAGAATTTCAATAGAACAGATCTCACGTGATCCCAGATCGAGAGTCCATAGGTTTGTCAACTGTTTCTTAAAGTAGAGGTATTGTACTAAGAAACGTATATTTCGAATTATTGATTGACCCTCAATGCTCTGAAATACGGGGTCACCAAAATGACCTCTTTTTGTTTTGATAGCTACGAAAGTAGCCATTTTTCTGCAGCCATGAGGGTTAACCATACAACCAATGGGCTAATTAAGTTAATACTGAGCAGTACTACACACTTTAACCCTAAAAACTGTGATTGACCCTCAATGCTGGGGTCAATAAAGGCTCGAATTTGGCATTTTTTCATTTTTTTCGACAAAGTTTGGCGAACCCTTCCAGTTTTCAGGGAAAGTGAACCATGAAATTCACAAAAGAATTTGGTTAAGCTATCTAAGGACATGTTGTTACCGCAAGAATTACTTTGGTTGACCCTCAATGCACTGAGAAAATGTTGTACAAAGATATGTCGATTCGAAAAAAATACCGGGTCGCGACCAACTTTGAAAATTTTTGTTGGCCGAAAAATTTTTTTTTCGGGAAAAAGAAAAAATAGGGGTATTCTAAAATCATTAGAAGTATCCATCATAAAAATTTCATCAAAATAAAAAATGGTCACTATAGTGACCTGCCCGCTCCTTATAAAATCTGCCTCTTAAAGCGCATTCTTCTAATTTCTCGTTCGTCTTATTCGCTTCAATTTAATCGACAAGAAAAAGTACTATGATATCAGATGGAGCAGTTCTTGCGACCCGATAGATTTGATGTCGATCCGGTTAGTACGGGGGCTGAGGAGAAATGGCTGCACTGGAATAAGACGTTTTCGAATTTTATCGCTAAAGTTCCCGACATTGCGGAAATCAACAAGCTTCCGATCTTATTCAATTACATCTCGGCATCTGTTTACCAGCATGTCAGCGAGGCCACCAGCTACGTAGAGGCTCTTTCTACACTGGATTGTCTTTATGTGGCTAAGAAAAATGAGATTTTCGCTCGGCATTGTCTCGCTTCTAGAAGCCAGCAGCCAAATGAGACTGTTGCTGAATATCTCCAAGAGCTGAAGCAGTTGAGCGAAAATTGCTCTTTCAGGGCAGTCACGGCTGATCAATACAAGAAAGAATACATTCTGGATGCGTTCATTAGAGGTCTGAAAAGCAGTCGCATTCGCGAACGTTTGCTTGAAAACACAGTTGTCAGCTTAGAGGGTGCTGTAGACCAGGCTCGAGCTCTTGAGCTCGCTGAATCACATTCCGCATCATACGTGGCTGCCCCACACTCAATGCCGTCTGCTGCTGTGGGGACTGTTGATGCTGCCGAGGATGATCATGTTGCTGCGATTTCTCGCGCCGGCCAATGCTTCTTTTGTGGAAACGATCGTCACCCTCGAGACGCCTGTCCCGCTAAAGACGCAATCTGTCACAAATGCGGAAAGAGGGGACACTTCCAACGTGTATGCAGGGCCAAGCGCGCCCGGAGCGAGGGCAATGTGGCTTCTACGCATTTGATAGCCTCAGTGTCACCGGTGTGTCTCCAGAAATCCCTCGTTACTGCAGCGGTTAACGGAGTACGACTCCAAGCTTTGGTGGATACTGGGAGCTCACTCAGCTTCCTCGACTTCCGGCACGTCGACAGATGCCAGCTGCAAATGAGACCTTACGCTGGTAGGATCTCTATGGCGAATTCCTCTATAACTTCTAGTATTGTTGGATGTGGAAACGTCAGTATTGAATTGCAAGGTCATCATTATCCAGAGGTCGAGGTACTCATGATGAAAAATTTGTGCGCGATCTGCTGATTGGCCACGATCTCTTAACCACTTGCCTGATTTGCCCGAGCACCGCTCGTCCGCTTGCGCGAGGTACTTCCCTGATTATCCCGAGCGTTGCTCGTCCGCTGGTTCACTTTTTATGTTAGGTTTTACCGTATTTTCATCGTTTAATTTCTCTTTTTTTACATAGATGCCACTACTTGTCCAGGAGACCTCTCCCCTCCTGTCAGAGGGGGGCAGGCATGACCAATTTTGTTCATTCAACCGTGAAGTACACCAATTGGACATGCATTCCTTTACGCTTTTGTTACCGATATCTCCCCTTTCTTTTCTAAGGAAAAATATTCGGGGGATACCAGTTTCTTTCTATCAAGAGGTGCAATTTCCGCTGCAGCTGTGTTATTGCTAGAAAACCAGCTAGACATAGAGTAATTGATTTTCAATGCCCACACACCAAAAAGCGCGCTATTACGATCCGGATTGCAACGTAGCATTGGTTTTAACACCCTGTTTTAAAATTTGTCACTCAAAAATAGGTTTTTAAGAGAAAAATGTAAGTAAATCACTTCATAAAATGTTTTCTTTGCCCTCCTTTTCTGTAAAGTCGGCTTTCTGGCTGAACCCGATGTTCGGAAAAAGCCAACTTTAAGTAAAAGTGCCGCATTTTCGCTAAGATTAAAAACGGCCATATATTGTTAAAAACATGATTTAAAAGTGTTTTGATTATGTTTTTGGTTTTAGTTAATTAATCTAAGCTCGAATATTGTTTTGAAAAATATGCTTTTTTTTGGACCTATTATGCCAAAAAAAGGAAACTGTTAAGTGGTTAAAGCTCCACTCCTCGCTCATCATGAGGTTTGACGGTAGTAAACCTCCCCTTCAGATTTGTGCTTTGACGATGGCTGAGGTTCCTCCTGTATCGTTGTTTGCAAATCTGACACCCGACTGCCATCCCATACAAACGAAGTCTGATGAGCTGAAAGCCAAAGCTGATAGAGCCACGCAGACCAGCATAAGCAGGCTCATAAGCGGACACATCAGGTGTCTCTCTTTTAGGCACGGGCAGAAGACCTATCTCACGTGTACCAGGTGTAACTCTGAACAGGCTTCTCCCGATCACATTTTGCATTGTGTTGGTCTGGAGAAAGTTGACCTTTTATCTGATCCCCTTCTGGTGTATGATTTTTTGGGGACGTTTGGGCTCATGGACTTGGTCTAGCCTGCGGCTAGACCATGAGGAATAAGTCAACAACAACAACAACAAACGAAGTCTAGGCGCCTACCTCGGGAGGACCAGGGATTCATTGCCTCGGAGGTTCTCAAACTCCTTAAAGAGGGTATCATTGAACCAAGTAATTCTCCTTGGAGGGCTCAGGCATTTGTAATCAAGGGCGAGAATAGGAAGCCAAGGATGGTCATCAACTATTCAAGGACAATAAACAGGTTTACTATGTTAGATGCGTATCCACTCCTGAAGATAGAAGAGCTCATTGCTCAAGTGGCAACGTATGAAGTCTTCAGCAAGATCGACTTGAAAAATGCATACCATCAGGTTCCGATCTTGGAATCTGAGAGGCCCTTCACGGCTTTTGAGGCGGATGGAAAATTATTTCAGTTCCTACGCGTACCATTTGGGGTCACTAATGGTGTCGCCTGTTTTCAAAGAACTATCGATGCGATCTTTCAGTCTGAAAATCTGGTGGACACTTTCCCATACTTGGATGATGTCACCGTCTGCGGCAAGACCCTGAAAGAACATGATGAAAATTTGGCCAGGTTTGTTTCTGCGGCTAAAAAATTCAACCTTACACTCAACGAGGAGAAATGCAGCTATGCGATAAGATCCATCTCTCTCTTGGGGTGCATAATCGAGAACAAGAGCATAAAACCGGACCCTGAGCGGCTGAAGCCTTTATTAGATCTTCCAGTCCCTAAAGATACAGCATCTCTTCAACAAGCATTAGGGATGTTTGCCCATCATGGGAGATGGATCCCTTCATTTTCAAAGAAAATCCGTCCTTTGTTGTCAAACGGTTCATTCCCACTATCGCATGAAGCCACTACTGCCTTCAAATTGCTTAAGGATGATATAGCCGGTGCCTCATTGGCGGCAATAGAGGACAATATACCTTTTAGGGTTGAGACGGATGCCTCCGATTACGCGATTGGAGCTACTCTAAATCAAGCCGGACGCCCCATTGTCTTTTTTTCTCGCACCCTTAATCCATCAGAACAAAGCAGGGTTGGGTTTTTCCCGTCCAAAACTAGTTTTTCCCATACCACTGGGAAAAACTGGTAAATACCGGGAAAAAGTGGGAAAAACTGGTAAATACCGGGAAAAAGTGGGAAAAACTGGGAAAAACTTCCAATTGACAAAATAATGGAAGTATTAGGTTATGGCCTTTTTAAACATATTATAAAAACTTTCAGTTAAAAATGACTTTTTTGGGAGGGGGGTTAAAATTATCAGGTGGGAAAAATATAAGTGAGCAAGAGAATCATGACATTTAACATAAAATTTGCATATATTTTTTAATATTAATGAATTTCTCAAATAAAAATAGAGAATATTTTAAAACAAATTTACTTATAATATCTGTGTCTTTAAGAAAAGCATTATATACAGTTTTTTTTAAATGTAAATAAAAAAGCAATTTAAATAAAACAAAACGTAAATGTAAATCTTTATTGCAAGATAACTTTTTTGAAGTAACAAGGTATGATAATCCGATGAAAAGGGCATAACCATCAAAAGATGACATTCCTCAGACACATGATAAAACCCATATTCATAACATAGGATAAAGCTTATTTAAGGTCATTTTTCTAAAAAAAGGCTGTAAAAACTTTTAAAACATTCATTTTGAACAGAATAAATTCAATAAATAATCAGTTTTTCCCACTTTTTCCCATGTGGGAAAACCTAGTTTTTCCCAGGACGGTAAATACCGGTTTTTACCATGGTATTTACCGGGGGTGGGAAAAACCTTGCCAACCCTGGAACAAAGGCATTCGTCTATCGAAAAAGAGGCATATGCGATAGTGGAGTCGCTGAGATATTGGCGGCACTACCTCATAGGATGTCCATTGCTTTCGTCAGGCTGCCGGATGGCCGGGAGACGAGTGTCAATATTCGGCACCTTGCCCCTAGAGGAGAATCCCGGCCTCAGGTTCCCGATGACTGCCCTGACCAATTAGAGCCTCAGCCGGCTGAGTGTCCTTCATTGGCACCCCCTGTGAGCGTAGTTCCAGACGAGCTCGGATCCCAGGGAATTCCCCAGCCTGAGATTCCTGCCAGGGACTCTCTTACCAGGAGTTTCCTGCCAAGTCCAGAGATGCCATGTTCACTCCCTAGGAGGAGTTCCAGGGACCGCAAAAGACCGGCTTACCTGTCAGACTATATAACGGATTAAATCATGGGACTACAGGGAAGATGTAAAAATAAAGGGGGGGGGGTGAATGTGATGATGTTTTGTTTTATGTTGTATCATTTCATTTTGGCAATGCTTTTCCGCTTCTCTCTTATTGGTTGTAAGTGCTATATATACCCAATCTGTTTTGTAATATGAATATGTTTCTTGTGTTGTTGTCGATTAAAGCGCATTCTTCTAATTTCTCGTTCGTCTTATTCGCTTCAGTATGGGATAGGGATTTGAATTTGGGCCCCTCCCGAAATAAATTTCTATACTACTGTAACTTATCTAGACGCTTCTAAAAATTTTCAGATAATTTCTTTCTTGAGCAATCACATGCCTGATTAAAGTTTTTCCACTTTTATTTTACATACTTTTAAATGGTAAACATGTGTAGTCCTGTTAAAGTAATCCTTTGCATTTTTCTTAGAAAATAAAGGGATCATTGGACCTGAAAAAGTTATATTTGATGTTTCAAGTAATGTGGGTAGCTTGGTTATCGATCGAGATAGGCTTGGTGTAAGTTACCCTTTTATTCTAGATTATTAGCTTTAAGATGGTTTTCTTTAATTTAAATGCCAAAATAAAGATGAATTATCAAGTCTAAGAGACTTTACTGAAATTGAATTTTTACTGCATTATACATTACTTGTAAGATCAGATTGTACTCATAAAATTAGTTACCTGGAAAATCATTCTATTAGTCATAATTGTTAAAGTAATTTCTTTCTCTAATTGAAATGCAGTGACTGTTGCTTAAAAACACTATTTATAATTTCCTTAAACTTTTTATTACTTATGTATTATCCAGTTGATGATTCAGCGGCACAACCATAGAAAAGTCAATGGGCTTTGATAACATTTTTGA
This sequence comes from Tetragnatha versicolor, assembly GCA_024610705.1. Lineage (NCBI taxonomy): Eukaryota > Metazoa > Arthropoda > Arachnida > Araneae > Tetragnathidae > Tetragnatha > Tetragnatha versicolor. The sequence continues at coordinate 50,260,584 of JANDEH010000010.1, read as the reverse complement.
TTTCAGTGGGACGTTTGACAGAATAATATAAGAAATAACTTTTCTGTGTATATTTCTTTTTCATATTTGTTCTGTTGGATAATTTATAATTGAATTAATTTTTTTCTAGCTCTCAAGCCAGAGTAACTTCAGTTCAATTAGAGCAAATTGTTGTGTTTTTAAAGGTACTACTGTAGTTTTTTCTTGTTTTAAAGTTTTTTCAGAACAGTTCCATGCAAATGTAACTTTTTTGCTTGCATTGTTTATTTAGGTATTGTAATTATTCTAGCAGATCGTGACGATCTGCTAGAATTTTACATCGCTGATGAGTCTGGCTCAGCTCTGGACGAAACATTCATAGATTTTAATTCTAAACCACTGTATCTTTACCCGAAAACATTTAATCCTCTTTGACCGTGAAAGTCTTTCATCTTTAATATACAGGGTGGTCATAAAATTACGGCCTTACTTTTAAAATTATCTACAGAGAAATTATAACCTAATTAATCCCTTTAAATTTGCAATTTCGTTGTGAAAAGGTTGCAAGTTTGAAAATCATTTGGAGGTGTGTTTAAAACTTGTCATAAAACACTCTGTCTCTTAGATCAGATAAAACTCGAGAATTATCGAAGATTACTAATATTTTATGTGTCCCAAAAGTCACTTGGATTCAGATCAAATGATCAGAAAGATAACAGATTATCAAACACCACAAATAAATAAGTAAGCACATCAGAGCTTTAAGAACTAAAAGATGCAAATAAACTTTTGTCTGTGTCAAGCAACAATTAATATAAACTCTGTGTTTTAGAGTTTTTACCCCACAACCTTCGTTTGTTGTATTCAAAACTTATTAAATTATTTTATAAGTTCTTTTGCTATTTTTCATCAAAATGCCTATACCTTTAAGTGATCAAGCTTTATTAGTTAAGTTATTTTACCAAACAGTAATTCTGCTGTGGAGACTGGAAATTTTAAGCCTAAAAGGAATATGCAGAGATCTTATTGCCCTAAAAATCTTTCTTTTTCCCTTCTTTCTTTCCCTTTTTAAAAATGATAGGCAAATTCTAAGAAACTGGCTTGTTAACTGTATGCTCTGGGAGAAGTTGAAACCTTTGTCTGTGGAGAGGCAATTGAGGAAGTTGCACTTCAAGTGGATGAGAACAAAGTTTCCAACTTACTTGGGAGTACCAGTGTACATTGATGTCATGTGTGTTGGATATGCTGTATCCAACAGTCTATAAAATAATGGGTAAAATCATCCTGCGTTATCCATATAATCTGCAAAAACTCCAGTGGCCATTTCCACAGGGTTTTGAGGCTTTTAGGTTGATTTAGAGTTATCTTGGGTTGTCTTTTATTTATATGAAGCCAGGCACAAATTAAGAAACTTTTCAAGGGGGGGCAGTCCGATTTTTTTAGGGTAATTTTAATTTTATGATTATTCTGCATGTTAAAAGTTATTTTAAAGGATTAAATTGTGAAAACATTAAATAACTATTCAAACCCTTTTAAGCATTCGTATCTCCTGTTGACCAGTGGCGGATCCAGGATTTGGTTTTGGGGAAGGGGGCTAAGAATTTTCATTCTTCTTGTTAATGGTAATATGGAAAAGGTAGTGAATTATCCTACTCAAACCATTATAAGGGGGTTTGGGGGTCCTCCCCCAGAAATTTTTTGGAAATTTAAGTCAAAAAACCCACTTTTCAACTCGTTTTGGTACGCCTCATCCAAAATTAGGTTATAGATTTTTTGCGTTTTGACAAACTTATTAAAAAATTAGACGTTTTGGGGGGGGCTTCACCCCGAACCCCCCCCCGTAGATCCGCCACTGCTGTTGACTTTATAAGAGCATTGTGTTTTAAAATTCTTCCACATAATTCCATTCCACATAATCCATTCTATATTCTTCCACATAATTCACAACAAAAAACTTTCCTGTGATGAAAATATTTTCATAAGCTGGGTTTTTTTATTTCTTTCTTTCCTTGCCTTACCCTTCTATTTCAACTTACATTATACAATTCAAATTAAAAAATTTTATAACTCTTACCCGTTCTACTCTTTTTTTAAAAATGTAATACTCGACGATCGCTTCATGATGTACTTTTATAATGTGTCAAAATCTGAAGCAATTTTTCTTAATATGTCCTTACAAGAATATTTCAAAGGGGTTTTCATTATCTTAATACGGGATTTAATAAAATTAGTATACATAATTAACTTAACAAAATAAATTTTTTAAGTATAATAAACATAGACCAATGCTCAACAATACCCTTGGTGTCTAAAAATAAAAAATAGTTTTATGGATTTTAAATTAATTTTTATTGACTCTTTGGCGTTGTTAAAAGCTCATCTTCCGGATAGAGTTTTCAAATCCCTCAAATACTATATCCGAATCCGGAATATATAAAGCGGGTTAAATACCAAGCTTAAAAAGCCAAAACTTAATGATAGGCTAAATAATCCTTCGTTCAGGGGTATTTTCCCAAGTAGAAAAAATAAAAGTGTTTTTAAAGTCTAAAAAGAGGACAGGAACAAAATGAATAGATATAAGAGTACTGATTAGGAGAGAGAAAGAGTTGATTGTTATAGAAAGCATTTTTTAAACGAAAAAAAGGCGTTTAAGCAGTTAAGTTTTGAAAAACACAAAATTGACACATTCAATTACTCTTAATTATGTATACACAACTTTTGGTTTGTAAATTTAGCATTGGGTTCACTAAATTTCAACTACAATATTAGATTAATAAAGTTATACTTAATTTTAAAAATTTGTGATTATTGATGACAAATCTAAAATTGGATGAATTGAATAAGTAGCAAAGCGCTTAAATATGTAAAAACATGTGAATAAACCGAAGTATGTAACATGAAGCTAGTATAAATCGATCGAAAATCCCTTGAAACGTGTAATATTTGAAACAGAACTCTTCAAAATAATAATTATAAAATAAATGTAATAACATGGAACTTCCAGACCTAGTCATAATTTTAAATACATGAAACAAACATTCTTTTAACGGCAACGGTCATCCAGATCGCAAAACCAGGCGTATCGCAGGCGAAATCTAACTTCTCCGCCCATCACACAAAAGGGAAATTCCGAGAAACCCCCTGGTTTGCGGTTGCCCTTTTGTGTGATGGGCGGAGAAGTTAGATCTGCCTGAGATACGCCTGGTCCTGCCAGCCATGACCGTGCCCGAAGAGAAGCACCTCACGTGAATATTTTCACTAGAAGTGGGGGCGATATCCCCTTACCGAGAAGCTTTTTCACTTGCATGGTTTATTGAAAGCTATTTTACTTCTTCGAAATTTATTACGAACAAAGTTTTGTCCTTTGAAACCAAAAAATTTTTTTCGTCTCAGGGCAAGGGGGGGGGCGATCGCCCCCACCGCCCCCCCCCCTTAATCCGTCCTTGTATGAAGCAGTCTACACTCAGAATTGTAGACTGGGGTGCAGGAAAACCATCATCATCTCTTGATGAAAAATTCCATTCACCAAAAGTAATGGTAGGGTGTGGGTTTACTAATTCTTCATCCCTGAACCATTCTTCTTTAAAGAATTTAGCTCACACACAGTCACAGGAAATCGCTATGCATCACTTCCAAAAAATAAAGGTTTTCCCGGAACTTGGAGCTCGTCAATCTCTTGCTAAAAGTTTTTATGCAAGATGAAGCTGCACCTCATATTGCCAGTTGTGTTAAAGATGTCCTAAAGAACAATTCCTTGATATATTTCCATCCCTTTAAAATTTCAGATATTTTTACCATTTTTTTTGTTTGTAGATAATTTTAAAGCAGTTTTTTTATTTTTATGAACATCCTGTGTAAATTATGAGACCCTGTGAAATATTTAAACCCTTATTTTCTAAACTAAACATGTAATAGACGAAACAAAGGTAAATTTTAAGGTTCAGGGTACAAGTTTTACAGTTACAGGGTAAAAGTTTAAAGTTCTCTTTCTGAAACTCATTATAAGTTATATTTTTTAAAAATATTATCAATATAAACTTGAATGATTGAAAATAGGAATAAATCTTAGATACTTCTATATTTGTTATATACAAGTGTTTCTAGTGTTAACAAAGAGGTAAGTACCGTAGTAAAACACTCTTTCTAAGACCCACAAAAATAGTCATTGTAACAAAAAGATGCTCCAGCAATTGGGATAATTCATGATTTCAAAGAGAAATAATTCTGATTTCTTGAAAACTACTATTTGTAATAATTTAAAATTGAATATTTCAACTGCACTTTTCTCTATAAATGGAGTATTGTAATCATCTTTATTTTTTTAATATAGGAAAATGGCACTATGAATTGATGCTCGGATCTAAAGGTGTGATGCAAATAGGATGGGCAACAATAAATTGTAAATTTTCCCAAGAGGTATGGATTAGTTGTATCATATTATAGAACTGTTGATTTAAAAGTAATATTAGTTCAAAAATTTAAGTAGCCATTATGTTCTGGTGTAACAAATTTGTCCAATAACATGTAAAAATATTTTTTGAAAAGGAGCTTATGTACTGCAAAATTAGCCTGTTATTTCTTAATACTTTAGCAACTGATTGCTCTGAAATTATAAAAAATTCTTTTAAGAAAAACAAAAAGTATGAAGTTTTTTGTGACAAGGCAGAAAATTCGTCCTAAGTATCTTTTGGATAACAATTTTTATATGAAGTGTAACTGATTTTTCATAAAATGGTTTCTGAAACTGATTATTTTAGCTCCATTATTGTTTATTTCTTTTTATCAATTTTAGAAAGGTGTAGGTGATACACCTCATTCATATGCATATGATGGACATCGAGTTAGGAAATGGAATGTATCTACTTATAAATATGGGGAGGTAATTCTTTCATGGTTGCATTTTTTCATCACAAATATTCAATTCTTTAGTATTATAATACTTAATAACTAAATTATTATCTTCTCATGAATAGAATTCATGCTTTTAAAATGTTTCATATTGTCATTTTTTGTTTTAAAAACAGTTATGTTTAGCTTTAAGGCCTGATCTCACCAACTTCTTGCTAATCGCCTTTAAGTTAAACGGCGTACAAAATTAGCCAGACCTAAAAATTTACAGTTGTCTCATCAACAAAACCTCCAGTTAACTTTTTGTCGTTTAACTAACTACTGAATAAATAGCTCATATAAACTATTTCAATGCATAGAATTTCAGGATTGATTAAAACACAACTAGAAAAGACATTCGGGTCCTTAAACTTGTACTATTATTTGTCAATATAAACACAAACATGCATTACAGCACTTTAGAGCTATTAGTACTTTAGAACTAGTAATAATGATATATGTTCTGTCTTAAATTGTTAAAATTTATTTTTTCTAAAAGTCTAATAAAAGTCCATGCTGTTAAAAAACAAGAATTCAATTAAAGGAACTAAAATAGAATCCAGTTGTATTTCTCCGTTTCGTTCATAGATGGCAGAACGACTAAAATTATTCACTAACTGATAGTTAAATGTTCTCTTCGACACCTATACTACGGATTAGTTTAACTGGAACTTTAATCTATGGTTAATGCTAATTTGCTTTGGTGAGACACAAATTTTCAGAAACATTCAATTAAATACGATTTAACCTGTGTATCTTTAATTGTAGGTATGAGATTGGCCCTTTGTGGTTTAAGAATAATTTAGTAAACTATCTCTTGGAATGTCTTTAAAAATTGTGCATTTCTCTGTTAGAACAATTATTGGTCTTTTTGAAGTTTATTTTTGAGTGTTTTAAATTTTATTCTAACTTTAACTTTCAGTCTTGGCTGACTGGGGATGTCATTGGTTGTACAATTGACTTGGATAAAGGAATAATAGGATTTTACAGGTAAAATTGTATTTTTTTTATTTGAATCCCTATCACAGAGTAATTAAATGATTGAGTTACTCATGATAATTTGATTACTTATATTTTAGAAATGGCAACTACTTAGGTGATGCATTTGATAAAGTTCAAATTGGACCTGGCTTAGCATATTTTCCTGCAGTTAGTTTAGCATATAACGAAAATCTTGTTGCAAATTTTGGATCAACACCTTTGAGGTATCCTATTTCAGGATATTCACCCCTTCAATGGTATCCCATAAAAGAAATAGCTCAAACAAACAGATTACTCACCTGGCTTGAAAAACTACTTAATCTTTATAATTCTATTACTCAGGTATGTTGTGTGATATTAACATTTTTATATCTGAATTTCAATTGATGCTCCATAAAAACTATTTTTAAACTCATTGAGCAACGTTTTCTTTATTGTGGGTCTGTACTGTTTTTGGGGGGTTTGATCAGGGTCTTTAACCCTTTCAGACCTAGCCGCCCAAAATTTCCCATTGGATTCAATTGTAATCTCAGGCGGCTTAGGATTTAAAGGGTTAAAGAAAGTTGGGTGTCAAACAGGGTTATTTACTCGATGATTTTGTAATAATATATGGCTTTAAAACTATTCTGAATTGGAGGAATTAAAGAAAAAGGGAAATTCGAGAAAAATATTTGAATTGGCAACAATTTCAAATTAAGGCTATTTTTATTATTCATTTAAGTAAAAAGATAATAAATATTAAATGAATTAAAACGTGTATTACTTTATATGCTTGACGTTATGATCATAAGTAAGGAAATATGTGAACTGATATTTTTATTCTGTTTTCAAGGAACCTAATCCAGTTCTTGTGGTTAGGAACTGGCCACCACAGTACAAACAAGGTCTGAAGTCCCAACTGTTACTAATCGCTGCTCCCCTAATGCATCGCTTAAGTCCCCTTTTAGTAAGTTAAAATTTAACCCTCTATAAAGTACAATTTAAAAAAATAGAAACTACTTTTCACTAAAGTGAATAATATCTTATTGTCACTTTGTCAGAAACTCCAAGTACTACGGATTCTCCATAGGTGGTTGCTTTCAAACTACGGATTACAGAAATCTTTTGAAAAACTACTCATCTGAAACTCAAAACACTGATGCAACAGGAGACAAAATGCAGATATAACGTATAGCTCTCTGCCTGTAACCAGCACATTGTAGTTAATGACCGAGTCTAATTATGATCCTTAAAAAATAATAGCTTTCTCTCCTGATAATCAACTCCCATCCTCAAAAATGTTATGAAAAAACAATCCCTTTTCAGATCGTATGCACAGTAAAAACTCCTAGCGGTATAAACTCATTGTGCGGGGTATAAAACTTATAAAAAATATTTTAAAGGCAAAAATTAACCTACCTAAAATTTTTAGAAAACTTGCCAATTATAGCAGGGTGGTTGTGATTTTAAATTTCTATATAAAGTGTTCATTACTGTACTATGAAAAATCTTCATTAGAGCTTGGAGTCTTTACATTGTGACTAAAATATTTCCTACCCATTTTGCTTACCTTAATGGTATATCTTTTGATATTTGTATCTTTGTGACAAGTTTCATAACTTATTCTATGGATATATACAAAACTGACTTGTTGCATCCCTGATAGTTTGATTTTTTGTCAATTCTGAAAAAATATACGTGTTGTGAAGAAATTTTGCAGTTGGCATCCTTATTTTTGAAAACAAAGCATTCTTTTGCACTGCTCTTTTTTCTACTACAGTTTATAAGTGGTTTGTGATCCAGAGCAAATAAATGTTTTCAGACTCTTCATAATTAAAATGTGAGATTTCATTCTATGAAATTCTTTGTTTAACGTAATTTTTAATATCAAAAAAGCATAGCCATATTTTGTAATAATATTTTTGTAATTCAGTTAATTACTGCAATATCACTCATACATCAATTATAATCCTTGTTTTTCTGGTGTTTTTTATATCTTCAGGCTAATGCATTTCTTACCGAGGAATGTTTTCTTCAGTTTCTATTTGATATGCAAATTAAAGATCAAGGGTCAATGGACTCCAAATCTAGAATAACTTCTGTTCTTGAAATTATGTGGTCTTTAATGGAGGTATAGTGTTATTAATTTTACTCTTTGTTTACAATATTTGTTATAATACTTCATCTGTTTTACTTGTTTTCAATCAACATAAAAGTAATTTTTGTAATAGGTATTACAACGAATGAAAATTAATTCAAGTTTTTACATATTTACCATTTTTAACCTTTTTATTTTGCAAAATATTTAAAATAGTACCCTTGTATCAACTGTATGATTAAGAAAACAAAACAAAACCTAGCTTTTCCCAATTTCAAACTGAAGATTTAAAAACGATTTTGTGATCTTGGATCCCTTGGAGTTTCAATAGATGTAGTTAGTTATTCTTCTGTCTTATCCTCATTGTCAAATGAAAATATTATATTCATGTGAGTCAGATAAATATTTAAAAGCTGAAATGACATTTCTTGTTTTCATAATTTTTTAATAATTAATTCATTTTACAGCCTTATGAACTGCATCAGTGTTTAGAATTCATTGTTGTTGCTCTTTTGACTGGTTATCGATTTGCTCCTGCAACTCCTGAGTTTTATGAACAAAAGAAGTTCCTTGCCTTGACTTTAGCTCTTCTTCAGCATACACCTACCAAGCATTATTTATTACAAAATGTATTATATCCTTTTTGTTTCACTTTTGGAAAACAGTGTTCAATCATTATTATGCAGCATTCTAATACATACTTTTCCTCTAAATTCAATTTACTTAAGCTTAAATTAGTATAAAATATTGTTTGCAATTAATTGAAGGTATTGTATTTTAACAATTGATTTATCTTTGTAAACAAATGGTATTTAAGTTTTAGCATCTTAACTGGGAGTCAAAATCAAGTTATTTCCATTTTTGAAACACCAAAGTTAAGCATATGTCTGTGTATTCATTTATTCTTTTAAACCTTTCAATCATGAGTTAAATTTGCCTAAAATTAACAATAAATACCCTAAATAAGGACAAGGTTCAAATATTACATCAATATCATGAAAATTTTGTAGAACATAAATACTGCTATACATTTCTTGCTGTATGATTGTTTTGCTTCTTAACAAAACCTCAAATTTGACAAAATTAAGTTTCCTGTTCTTCTTGAAGTCAAACCATTAGACAAAACAGGGTTAGCTGAAGTAGTTCCTGAAGTTTGGCTGGATTTCAAACAAGAAGTAAGTATATTAAAAAAATTTTCGTTTCTGTTGACCAAAAATACCTACATTATTTTAATTACATCCTTTTATTATAGATGAATGATGATGAGTTATTTCGAAAGGCATGCTATCAAAAGTCTTGTACTCATTTAAAATTGGTTGTAAAAGGTAAGAGTTTATCTTCTTTTTCTTTTCTTAAATATTTTTGTTTTTATTACTTATTTATATAAAAAAAAGTGCAGTTTGCTCCCTTTTTACACCCAAATGGAACCAGTCATAAGCTAATCTTATCTACTTTCTAGAGGTGGAACTTGTTCAGTTAGAAATTTTGTTAGAACTTTTTGATGCTTCAGTTGTGTATCAGGTAATTATAATTTATATTTATTTAAATTTATTGTAGATTTACCATATTTCTGGTATATTTCAAACCTTTTTGTAGTCTTCATTTGAGCAATGTTTTTACAGTTATTTTTATGCAGTCTTATTACTGTAAAAAATGATAGAAACTGAACATCTTCCATTCTGAGGGGATGGGGACAATGGTTAAGCTATTAAGGGCTGTGACATTTTTTACTTAATTTGATGGCTAAAACGTTTTAATTATTAGAGTATGCTTAGGTGAATTTTTTTTAAATCTAATTCTTTTGATAAATAGAAAACTTTAGCTAAAAGCAACTTAAACTTATGTATCCTAATGAGACATTTATTCATACTTAACAGAATTGCTTTATTTAGCATTAAAAAGTTCAGGTGTGTTAATGATTTACTACTTTTTAAAAAGCTTGCTATATTCATTTAGAAAAATCTATTGTAATCAAAAAAAATTTACTGTAGATTTTATATAATTGAATATAAACATTTAACTTTAAATTGACACTCCAAGGAGGTATTTAATAAAATTTATGGGACATTTTATTAGTCCTAACACCAGTCCTTTGAATACACAGCTAATTAAAATGGTTTACAGCTTAAAATCCACTTATTCAAATATATAGAACAAATGAAATTAATATTGAAGAATGAATGGGCTTAATTCTTCAGGTGGAAAAGTAATTATCATACTTTTTCTAAATGGAAAAATGTGTATTTTTTCTTGTTTTAATGAAAATAAGTCCTTTTTTGCTGAAATACTGTTTATTAGTATTCTAAAATTTTATTGTTTGAATTTATTTCAGGGCCAGTGCAGCAGGTGCATATTTTTGCACAAACTTCGAGAATTTCTGAAAGAAAATTCTGGAGGGGCTCGTGTAATTATGTTATGTTGAATTTCTTTTAAGAATATCTTTAATTAATTTTAAAAATATTCTTGACAATTTAGTCAACTTTGCCATTGTTAGTAAACTTGGTATCACATATTTCCAATCTAGGTCCCAGTTGTACATTTATGTCCTTTACCAGTTGCATTGGCTTTTTTCCATCGTCTGATTTCTCTTCTCCGTATTTGTGTGTCTGCTTCAGGTATTGACTTAAATGGTAAGCAACTTGTTTTTTTAACAATTGACATACAGGGTGTCCCGTCCCATAAAGAACTCCCTAGTTTTAAAATCAAATACATTTGAACAAAAATGGATAAAAATATTAAAACAACTGTATCATTCTAGTTTAGGCTTGGAATTTTTTGTGTCAAAATTTGAAAAATATAGTTATTATTTTGTTAACAGAGGACAACACCATAAAAATGTAATTCGTTCAATTTGTTTCTTTAATCTAAAATCAAAACTAAAAAAAGAAAAGAAAAACACTGAATAAACATTTAAGGGAATGAAGAACTTATTCCTAAAAACAATATTTCTTCATAAAGCTAAAATAGCTAACCCCTTTTAATCTTAAATCAATGAATCGATCTTGAGCAGAATCAATTTGCTGCGTTCAGTTCTAAAATTACTTCGATTTATTTTTATAGTGCTGCCATCTGTTAACAGAAATAGTAACTAAATTTTTAAAATTTTGACAAAAAATTCCCAGCCTCAACTAGAACAATACCGTTGGTTTTATATGTTTATCTATTTTTGTTCCGAAGATATTTAATTTTAAAACAAGGGAGCTCATTGTGGGACACCTGTAAATCTGTTGTTAAATTATTAACATTTTAAAAATTATCTTTTATCAGACTTCTGGGAGAATAATGATTCATAGTAATGACTTCTGGCAGTGTAGATGGTCTAAAGACAATTTAAAATCTCACATTAAAGAGGACTTTCAAATGACCCACTAAGACACTAAAATGTGTCCAAAAATGCTAGGAGCAATGAAAGAGACGATCTTACAGGCATAGGAACAGTGCTAGAAAGGAAATTTTGAAGTCAATTTTTCATAATAAACCCCTTACCTCTTGCATAAATATATGCATGAACAATGTATGAATTCATTTTTATGTTTTTGACTTTTTTATATTAAAAATTTAATTACCACACAATAAAAATCACCACTAATTAAATAAAATCCATTGTAAGCAGTATTAAGAATATATTTTGTCACTGAATACAAACCATGTGATCTAAAAAGTCTTACAAAGCAAAGATAATGAATTTCATTAATCAAGCTGTACCTAGTAGAAATAACCTTAACTAAGTAAAAGTAAAAAATAGTTCCGACCTGCAATCTAGTGAGTAAATGTAGACATAAAAACAGTTCCTGGCAAAAGAAATGAAGATTTCCAGCACGGCTCTCACACTTGAGCGAGAATTAGAAAGCAAACGCTCAGCAGGTGTGAGAGCCGTGCTGAGGAGAGAAGGGGTTAAATGTATCTATAAAAAATTCAAAGAACTTGTCTATAAGGGCCCATATTTATAATCATGGCTTTTAGGTACAAGGTAAATTAAGCGCAAAAACGAAACATCTAATTTGATTCCTCTCCCTTTCCACTCCAAGAAGTATTTAATGTTTATTTTAAATTTCGCCACTTATCCATATCCAACACCCTTTTTCATTTCAGGCCTATGTGTTCCATGCAGCTCATTTTATGATAATTCAATTTCTTATACTGAAGTTCAACGAATTGGTGGTCTACATTCTCACTTGCTTCGAATTTATCAGGACATTGTTTTACAAGAAATCAGCAAAGAAAATGCATCATCTGAAAATGTCAATTTAGGTTAGACTCACTTAGAATATTTTCTTTATGGTGGATACTTGGGTCATTGTTGTCAGCTTATATTTTCCTTTATGGTTGATCTATCTACTAATCATGATTAATCTGTTTATAAAATTTCAGGAAAATTCATCAAATCAGAAAAATCAAAAGCTCAACATCTGCGGCATGCTGGTGATAAAGACAATTTCGGAACTTTGATTGAACTTCTTGATGGTATAATACGACTATATCACATTGCTGCGCATCGGCAATTGGAAAAGGTGTGTCAAATAAATAAATTTGTTTTTGAAAGAGGATTTCTGTGTTTATTATTATTATTCAATTTATTGGTTATTTATGCATTCATTACAATTAACTATGTTTTTCTAGATGTGTGCTTTTCGGGATACTATGCATGAATATAGGCATGCTCTGAAAGAAATTGAAAAAAGGCTTAGAGTCCAAAAAGGTGATGTAGAAGATGAACTAAATCAGGCCAAGCAAGTGTTTCTTGAAGAATTAATTGAACAAGGGCGACATCAAGCTTGGATATCATCTGTCGTATATTCTGCAGTAGGTTACGCTTTGTGATTCTATAACGTTTCTAGTTAAGATAGTGTGTGAAAATCTCCCTTTTTGTAAAAATCTCTGACAGTCTGCGCATGATTTCATTGGGCATTTATATTTCAGGACAGACAAGCAGATGTGTACTGGTTACTTCAAATATTACTTAGAACTTTATCTCAAGCATCAGAAATAGGACTACTGTTTTCATTTGTACCTGATTTTTATGTTGAAGCATGTATAAAATGCTGTCATGCTTTGAGAAACTTTTTTCCGCCTGCTGCACCAGCAGATAGTTTGCCAGGTGATTTATTTAATCATGTTTTTTTTACATTTAAAAAAAATAAGAATACTCTTAAATCCTATTTTATTCATTTTTTTATTAGTTATATAATGATTGAGAGATAATATTTTTTGTGTTGTAATATTTAATTGTAATTTTTCAGCTTTTGCTGGTCATCATGAGCTTTTGATAAAATATGGATCATTTTTGGCTCACCATTTTGCTGATGAAAGAGTTGTTAATGCAGGTAATTTATCAAAATATTTTTGAAAATTCTTTGAATTTAAATAAAGTATTATTAAGATGTCTCAATTTTTTTCTAGAATTGAAAGATAGTTTAGTACAAGCACTAGCTTCATACGTATGTTACCCTGCCACTCTTCAAGCTTTGGAGAGCATGGATCCCGATAGGTATGGTAGTAAATTTTTATTTATTTTCAATGTTTTATATGAAGATAATATTTTAACTTTTCTCACTACTTGACTAACTCAATGTATTATATGAAGATAATATTTTAACTTCACTACTTTTTCCATACACTGTGTTAAATAAAATAACTACATTTTATGTAAACTTATTTTCAGTCGTCTAATAATGACAAAAGCTCTTCTGCAGCCGTATGAAAATAGAGCATGGGCACAATCCAACTGGATTTTGATACGATTATGGAAAGTAAGTGCTTTGTTGATTGCATTTTTCTCTTCTCTTGCATAAATTGAAGCAAAAGACTCATAATTACTTTCTTAAAGTTTTTGTTTACTAGTTTGTCTATTAGTTTGAACTTAATAGAAGAAAAGATTTGGTTATGTTATGCTGCAGTCGCTGAATTTTCTGCATCAGTTAGCAGCACCAGTTTCAGAAAGCTTAAAATTTTCTGCTACTCCAAATGATGCACCACCAAGCTTACTAATTATTATATACAAATGTTATTTTAAAGCAATATTTGCTTTCTAAAAAATGTATGGCATCTATCAATAAAACATAGACGTTAAATATTGTTTAAAAGTGAAATTGCAGTTAATGAAGAGATCAGGGTTGCCAGTGGCGACTTAAAAGCGACTAAATGCTACTATTTTAAAGGGGTAGGCGACTATGGCGACTATTTCCGTGAAAAAACGGCCAAAAGCGACTAATTTAGACATTTCTGGAACTATTTCTTCAATTTTAGCGACTATTTTACTCCTTTCCAACGAGTTCAATATTCATTTCGCCGGTTTCGCTTGCGCGCCCAGTGACGTCATCGCTTTGATCTTTCCCCTCCGCGTTGGTTGAAAAAACGTTCTCGTGCATTTTCGCCGATCCCAACCGCTTCGCCCAACGGAGGCTCATGCGCATGCGTGGGAACTTCTCCGTTTGGGCCTCATTTCTTCGTTTTTGTCCTTCGCTTCCGGGCGCGGGCATAAATTTTTCTTTTGCAGGGTTCGTACGCTCCTTGAAAAGGAATTTCATTGGAAACTCCTTGAATTTGGGTTGCACTCCTTAAAAACTCCTTGATTTTCATCATGAACATTTCTTTTTTAAGTTTATCTCCTTTATAAAATAGGTTTCAATCCGCAGCGTTTAGTCCGTTAAAAAGTCGGAAAAAAATCGGAAGTTTCGGGGGTTTTGCGGGAGTGTTCCGTTCTTCGCGCGACTTCCGACCTTCCGAGGACGGCTGCGATGCCGATTCAAGTTGGGTTCTTCTTGCGTCATTATTGCGATGTAGAAAAAACAACTTTACTGTAATTAGTAGCCCACAGGTCCGATGTTCCGCAAATCGGGAAAATAACGATTTTTCGCGACAGTTCCGTTTTACCCGCGCCGGTTTTTTCTACAGACGTCTGTTGAAGTTAGCTTCAACTGCGGTGCAGAAAAAACTACTTTACTTTGGTCAGAGCAGCCTGATAAGTCAAATAAGATTATTTTTTTCTCTATACTGGTCAGTATTTTCAACTTATAAGAGGCTTTTCTAAGTTGTAAATTTTTACTGAAAGGTCGCTTTGTATCAACTGAATAAGATAATACAGTGTTTTTTAAATTGTTCTTATGATATTGATAGCATACAGGGTGTCCCATAAATGTTGGGCTTCTAGGGGGGATAGTAGACACCTACACGAGACAGAATCACATAGGATTTGGGGTCCCAGACCAAATCCCAGGGAGTTAAAAAAGAAAGCGACACCAATTTCAAGCGAAAATTTCAATTTGTAGAAGAACTTTATTGGTAAATATTTAATTATGGTCTCAAAAGTTGTGGTTTAATATGATATTTAAAATTATCTTAACCCATTAGCGCCCAGTGATCTATTTTTAGATCGCTAAACATAGTGTCATAAATTATCTTCAAAATGTTCTTAAATTCACCCAACAGTAACGAAACTGCACGTATGGCAAGAGAAAACATCCCTCAATTCTAACACCATGAGAACAAGAGAAAAGTCATGAAAAGAAAGAAATGAAACTAAATACTATTATCCACAAAAGGAAATCTAATATTATTGATGTCCTCATGAACAAAAAACCTAAAGCAAATGCTAGAACATAAACTCAAACTAAATTAGAATGTTATATAGTTAGAATGTTGAATAAAACTGAAAATTTATTTCCTGTGCTGTTTTATTTCATTCAATTTCTTGGTCTGCTCATGTAGTATTTTATCAATTAAGTATTTGTGTATAATTTGTGGGGGTTTCTTGTATGTGAATGACATATTTGCTTACCATTTTTTTCTGTTTAGTAGTAATTCCAGGTAACTAATAAGTTAAGTTGCTAATTTATTGATTATAGGAACTAATTTTGCTGCTATATTGATTTTATATACTATTTTATCGATTTCAGGCAACTATTTTTGCTACTATTTTATTGATTTCAGACAACTATTTTTGCTACTATTTTGCTTGTTTTGGGGCAACTAAAGCAACTATTTTTGACTTAAAAATCACTGGCAACCCTGAGAGATGTAATACTTAAAAGTAAAGAAAAGTTGTCCAAAAACATTGAGTCTGTTTTTAAGTTATTTATTTCATTACTTGGTAATAAATGTTATAAGCATTAGTCTAACCTGACACATAGGTTTCCAAACTTTTTGAGACGTTAGAACCTTTAGGAAGAAATTTTCCTCTGCTCTCCTTTACGACTTTCTTTCCTTGGTTTCCAAAAAAAATGCCCCCTATCATCTTATCACAACCCCTAGAAAGGTTCAATGCCCCTGAAGGAGTACTATCCACTTTAAGAACCACTGGTTTAACAGTTGTCTAAAAGTATAAAAAATATTTGATTTGATATAAGAATATTGAGATATTAATCGTCTTACCTTTGGGGTAAATCTGCAGCATTCACTGCCATGCTGCATGATTTCTAAGGTTATGTGGGCAGAATATAAGTAGCATTTAAAATTTCCTTATTATTTTCTATATGATTCTATAGGTTGAAATGTCTGAATAAAGATATGGTACTGAATTTTTTTCTTATTTCATGTTTGACTTTTTGATTTCAATACATCATAAGATATTTTTGTAAATTATTTATTCAAAAGATTGATTTGTTCATTTTATATTATTATACCTAACATACCTAAAAATGTTTTCTCTTTAGGGTTGCGGTTTTGCATTTCGATATTCAATATCTCCACATTTGGCTAAGAAGATGAGTTGCAAGTCAATTCCATTGCCTGAAGCATTTCCAACAACTTCACAAAGTAATTGTGTTAAATATTTTTTTCATCCATGCGATCTTTCCTTCAAATTTGATTTTCCATTGTTATTAATAGTCTATTTTTCTTTAAGAATTTGTAAAAACGTAAGTATTTCTTACATTAAAATGTTTAAGTGCAAATATTTGCTTAAGTAATGGCTATTTTTTATTTAAAGCACCTTGTCCTTCTCCTGTATTTTTGGAACATGCAAGTCAGTGGCTGTTAGAAAACCCTGAAGCTGCTGCATCATTTATGAGCAGTGTTTTGAATCAATTGAATTGGGCATTTTCAGAATTTATTGGAATGTTACAAGAGGTAAAAATACCATATTTAAATCATAAAACCATTTACCATTGTTTTATATTTATTTCTTTTGCATTTTTTGTATCATCATCAAGAATTTTTTATTTTAGTGGTAATATTTTGAAAACCTAAATCTCTCCGCCCAAATGCCCATTTGTATTTTTACCACCATGCCAAAAATGTCAATTGCGGTATTTAGTCATTTTTAGAAAGCCTAGTTGATACTAATCACCATGTCAGTGCCAACAATTTATAATTATTCTACTATTAGATTTATTGAAAACAAATCTATCCATTGTGTCTTACTTAGTGTTATTTTTAGGATTTTTTTGTGAGAGTAAAAATACTCCTTGACTTTTTTAGGAGGAGTGAAATACTGAAATAGCATAAACTGTGTAAAAAGAGACAAAAGTTTTTATAAAAACACTTTTTTTAATGGACAAACTGAAATAGAAAAAATGAGGATGCTATTTTGGTTTTTAACAATTATAGCATCTGTTAATATAAGTAGAAAATATTAAACATTATAAATAAAATAATTTATTTTGCATTAAACATTCTAAATGAAATATCTATTTAATCATATTATTAATATTTAATAATATTACAAATTTGAGTAGAAATTTTTTTTTAATTTTGGTGGGGTGCCATTATTTTTTAAGCAAAACATTTGTTTAAATTCTTAGCATGAAAATACGCCTGGCTAGTTTTTAAAAGTGTTTTTCCTATTTTCAATGCGTGAAATACGCTCTCAGAGTCGTTAAAAATATCACTGGTCTTACTATTATGAAAGAGCCTATTCTAGCAAAAAAAACCCGTTGAATGTGCTTTTATTGAAGCGAATTGGTTTTTTTGTTATGATGGAAGTGATATGAAATGTGCTTGTTTAAATTGTTTAGTTGTTCAGATGCCAAACAAATACTATGAATCTAATCATTAAAGAAATATGCATTTGGCACGATTTTACATTTATATATTAATTAATTGATTTTTTTACAGTTCTTAAACTTTTTGTTTTGTCTTTTAGATACAAAATGCTTCCAATAGACCAGAAAGAGTTTTTATCGATTCCAGACAGTTGAAGATTTGCGCTACTTGTTTTGATTTAGCTTTAGGATTGCTTCGTGTATTGGAAATGACCGTTCATTTAGTTCCACAGTTATTCACAGATTCATCCAGACCTTCTTCTGATATATTTTTAACTCGACTATGTCAGGTGGATAAAATTTTCTTGTACTAAAATTTATAATAATTAATTACTCTCAAAATTTAGTTTCTTAACCCTTTCGGGAAGGGCGTCTCACCCGTGAGACGGTAGCGAAGTGCTTCCACCGGCCTACCATCTCACAGGTGAGACGCCTGCTTTGAAAGGACGGGCGTCTCATATAGGATACTTGCTTAAAACTTAATATTAGTATTTTTTATTTCCACTAGATATCACCGTATGCTTGTTTTAGTGAAATTATTCTGAAGAAAACATCTTGACCTCCATTCCCATAAAATATTTTTAATTTCTGATGTTATGTTTCGAAAATATAGTAAGATTTATGCATAATGCATCAGCAGCATATAAGTAATGTGAATGATAAGTGATATTTTTCTTATTTGTTAGCTGATATGAACTTCAACAAGCGTTTTCCGAGTTTCAAAACCCTTTTTTTTCTTTCATTGGATATGAGGACGCGCAGCTAATCTAACCGCTCAGAAATCGTTTAAACATCGTAAAATCTGAGAAATATATTAAATAAATTATCTTTTTCCATCTCCATTTTAACTAGACACTTAAACATATCAATGTTTTTCTGTTTAAGCAATAAATAATTCCATCTGAATGCAAGTAAAATCTAAAAGAAATAAATCATAATAACTGTCATAATAAAAACTTCAACACGTATTGCGGGTCTTAAGTAAAAAAAGAAATATATAGGGTTTTTGTTCGAAGTAATTTCCTTTATCTTCATGAATAAGTTCCTTGAGATAAAATCTCTTCATTTTACGATATTTTCTCAGTGCCCATCCCCTGGGAAACGTTCTTTCTACTCGTGTTCCATCCCATGAGAGCAGTGCAGTGGTAAGGGGGCCCATTGCAAAAGGGTTAAGTACTATTCTAATTTTAAGGGGAAATGTTTGTTCAATATACATACTTTTTAGTAGATATATTTCAAATATACTTGAACGAACAAGTACTATAATTTACTAGGAAATAATAACTTCTTCTTTTAAAAAACTATTAGCTTTTAAAAATATATTTTTTAATATTTTTCAGTTAGTTTGTCAAGTTTTGAACAGAGTTACTTCAAAGTCAGGCTGTTTTTGCCTTGTTGCAAGCATGGAAATTCCTGGCCTTGAAACTATTGACCACTTTCCAATTTTAACAGCCGTTACTGGAATTCTTATTTCTTTGATAATTGATGGGGTTCCAAAAAGGTAAAATCTTTTCTTCTCAAGTGGTTCTCATTAATAAATTTGAATTCGAATGTGTATTTAAACAAATTTTTGTGATACCAAATTTCATTCAAAATTAAGTATCATGAATTTAAAGTGATAAAATCACAATTTGCTCAAACAAATTATTTAAACTCCCCTATGATCTGCTTTTAACAACACAGTATTGTATGAGAGGAATTATACCAAAGGAAGCAATTCATTTTTCAAGATCCCTTTCTGAGACATTAATTCAGCAAGTCTGCCAAACTCTAACTGCCTCAAATCGAAATCGTGTCAGAAAAGCTGTCGTCACATCCAGTTTACCCTAAAAAGGGTCATGAAAAATGTTTATTTGGACATGCTTGCACAGGAACACTAAGATGTTAAAAATACCAATTGGAATGCATGTGTTCACTGTGAAATGAAATAATTATGTTTTTATTGGATATGATGTCACATGTTAAGAAAAATTAGTCCTAGTAGAGGCATAGTTCTTCAGGCAAATTTCATAAACTCCACTCAAGGAATCTTTGTGCATAGTGTGTTGGCAAATTCGTTGAAACACCATGTTGAAAGAAGTTTTTATAATTGAAACAGTCCTTGGCAAATAGAGAAATATAGGGTCACCAGTTCTGTATTTTGAATTGTTTAGATTGTTTTTTCTTATAATATTTCACTGCAGGATGAAGCTCTATTGATAGTTATTTATGACTTTTAGCCAGAAAAAGGCAATTAATGCTCTTCTTGCTGAGCCAAGTTTCCAACCTTCATCTTTGGATTTTCTACTTGGATCTTCTCAAGAAGCACCAAATTTTAAGCCCTTTTCATTACGGGACTGTAAGTATAGTTTATAATTAAACATTCATTGTTATTTATCTTTTAATCTTTAGTGGTGCCAAAATTATAATTTTTGAACAATAACTGTTAATGATTTGATTTACCCTGCATTAAGGATGAATTAGATCACAGTACTTAAAAATCTGTATAAATTAAAGTGTTTGGGATAAATTAATTTTTTTCAATGTTTTCTAAAAGTACAGATTGTAACTCAAAATATGGATTTAAAAGCATTACAAAATCTTCATTAGAAAATGTTTTAAGCAGTGCAATTTAAAAAGGGATCCAATTCACCCTGGTGTGAATAACCCATTGCAATATAAGAATAAAGTGCAGTCCTATGACTTAAAGGGCATTGAGAAGCAAAAAGAATGCAGTCAAACTAGGATTAGGTGAATGTCTAATTTGAAGTTGTGAAGAGATATTTTTCTTAATCCCTTGAGCTTCCTATCAAATCAATTTCACTTCTTCAATTCAATGTTTTATAATGAATAATTATAATATATATATCAATGATCATAAGTATTTGGAGATCCCCAAACATTTTTGAAATATTTTAACCTAAAATACAGGATTTTAACTCTTTTTTTCAACCTTACTGAAAAATAATTAAATTGGAAAAAATAGAACTTGTGTTCTCCCATCTCATTCATCCTAAAAATTGAATAAGTAATCCCACACTTGTTCTAATGGTGAGTCCCTGAAAAAAAATTTGCTCGGTCAGCAATCTGTTTTGCTTGGCTGTGCCAAGGTCTGTCAGTCAGTTGGGTTGTGTGTCTCCATTAGATATCATTACTTGGAAATAACAAAATCCATTGTGTATTAGTACCAAAAATCAGTACCATTAATAAGTTGAAGAACTGGAAAATTTGACTCACTTGATATCTTTCAAGGATATTATCTAATAAGCTACAAATGCTGGGAGGGAATGGAATTATTTGTGTAGACATTTTAAATACCTCAAGTTGTGCTAACTGCACTCTTCAAAATCTGTTGATATTTAAACTTGGCTAAATGCTCTTTTCATTTTTTTTTTCAAATTAATTGATAGTTCTATAAAATGAGCCTCAAGTATTCGATACTTTTAACCTAAATATCAGTATTTTGATAATCAATAGTTTTTCTCATTCGGTTTTAGATAAAGAAGTTAGTAAAGAAGAAATTGAAAAGGTTGAGAATCTCATACAACTTTTGCATTCAAAATATGATATTGCACAGCAAAATCGAGGATTAGAAGAAATTGATGACGATCTTGTGTGTACAATTTGTTATGCTAATCCTAAGTCAGCCTGCTTTTACCCATGCCAACATCAGTCATGCAGGTAATTAGTCTTTTTTAATAATTTAACTTCATAATCATAATCTTCAAATATCAGTTCTAAAGATACTACCCAGAGTAAAATGCTTACTAGCCAATATATTAAGGCAGTATTCTGAGCATATAAGTTTATTTGAAAAATGATATTTTAAAAAGCCAAAATTAATAGCCTAGCTTTAAGTATTTGTCCACAAATGGAAAGTGAAAATGTTGTGCTCTAGCATAATGCTTAGTATTGAGCTATTTATCAGGCTGTTTTTTTTCTTTTAGGAACTGCATAGCCCTGCATATGCTAAGTCATAAAGAATGCTTTTTCTGTAAAACTGTGATAGAATCCATCAAACCCACTCAGCAAGAAAAAAAATGATAGTATGTTTTTATTCATCATTAATTTCTAAATTTCATGACAATAAACAATAATTTTTGCCCAATTGACAAATCAGAACATTATTCTTGTGGAAATATTTATTATTCATACTGAAAAATAAATTTTACAATATTTTTTTGTAAATTATTAGTTTTAATTTGGTTATAATGTTATGAAGAAATTGAATTATTTTCAAGAGTCTAATTGGTGCTATTTATGTAACATAACTTATTTATTTTAAAATTTCCATGCTTGTTTATTTTGTTTTAAGGTTTGTTATTGTTAACTAATTTTTCATTATTTGGAGGGCTCAGAATTACTGAAAAAATACCATTCATTTAGGTTAACTACTTGTCTGTCTAAAATTGCAATCCAGTATTTGAAGAGTGTTGGGATTTTTTTCGGTCTGAAACAATATCTAAAACAAATTAATAAATGCTTTCATTATTATTTCATTATTCTTACCATATTCTTTGCTATGTGAATTTAGCTAAGATTTATATCTTGTTACCCAATTGTGTTAAATATGTGTGTATTTAATAAATTGTTCAGGTAAAATCTGACCATTTTAAATATTTTTAGTATATAAATAAATAAAAAATATAATTATACTATAATAAATTGGCAAAGACCCAACCTGTGTCATTGTGTAAAGCAAAGAACCATACAATTCTAATAGCTAGTTTGATGGTTAGTTGTCCTTCACTACTTGTCAAGTTGTTGCCATAAAGTAACTAATTTAATACATGTTTCCAGTGTGCCTTAAATGAGTAGAGGAAGAAATATTTGTTTCTAATCTATTGAAAAATCTTGTATCACTCACATCTTGGCCTTTATCATTTTAAACTGCTTAAATTAATAGTTATATCATTCTGGTAAAAATTATTGATTGTGTATTCATTCAACCAACAACTCAAAATAACTAGGATAAATTGTCTGTTTAGTCTGCCTTTTGCTTGGGTAATTTGGTTCATATAAATTACACATTTACATACTCCTCGTATAATTTGGTAAGAACCGTCTAAAAATATTTTAAGCCTTAAATGTTTACTAAAAACATCCCTAAATGACTTTTGAGCCCTCCATTTCAATATATATTTTGTAAGCAATTTAGTTTAAAAATATATATACTTAAATAAACATGTTTAAATGTATTATGGATGATACTTGGTGTCAACACTTATTGTTATGAATACTATATATTTTGTATTCTTCCATATCTGTGGAAAGGAGAACCAGTTGTTTATTTGTGGTCTTAAGGTGTTAAAAAGGCTAAAAAATTTGACAGAATAAATGTCAACATTCCACAGATGAGATCTGCAAAGTCTCCAGTTCCATGCTAGTCTTTAAGGTTCTTCTGAATGTTAATTGATTTGCGTATTGTGTTATGAATATTGAATAGTTTGCTTGTATCAGATTTTTTTCTCTACATTTATATAAAATCCAGTTTAATTATCTTGTACTTTGAAGGTATATCACTCTATATACCCTATATTTTCTCATTCAATTTTTTGAATTATGTATCCGTGTAATAATATGTTATAATTTCCATGTACCTTTACAGATACATAGCATTTTACAGGAAAAATAATAAAATTTAATCCATAAGTTAACTTTATGATAAGAGAATATAAAATTGATATTTATTCGTTTTTATAACCTTAAAAAGACACAAAAACTCATCAAATCAGTTATTTGAAAGCACTTAAGCTCTATTACCTTGAATTGTAATTAGTAAAAAGTCAACCTTCTTATTAATGTGCTTAAATTGGAATTTCCCTTTATACATATTTTTACTGTTCGTTTTTCCCAGTTTGGATAAAATATTTTGAATAAGAAGATAAATTTAAGAAATTCATAAAGTGGCACCTAAAAAATTTTTTTTTCAAAAAAAATCTTGGAAAAATACATAAATGAGTCTTAGGTAATTAAAGTACCTATAAAATTTATAATCAATCTAGGCCCCAATATTTTGCATTTAATTTAGTGCCTATGTTTAGGGATTTCTTGCTGTGGGTCCTTTCTTTGATATTTAAAACTTGTTGAAATACATTTTAGCACTTCCTATATTTGTGTTGATAATTATTTTATAGTTTGACTTAAATAGTAGTAAATGATAACACAACACAGAAGTGTAATATAAATTTGTTTTATCTTTTCTTAGGCTTTTGTTTCACTGGAATTTTTAACACTATTTTATATCATGGAAAAAATGGTTATAAAATAATCCTGTTTCAATTATTTTCCATTGATATTATCAAATACATTTTTCTGAACAAACCATTTTATATGCCAGACCTTTTTATATTATATTGGCCAAAAAATTAAAAGAAATATCAATCAGAGCAAAAAATTTGAGTTCGCTTAAATATTTAAAGGTAATTTATCCAAACTTCATAAAATTTGTTAACCAAGTATCAAGTTCTTCTATAGTAATCTTAATAAACTATCTTTTAATTTTACTATAAATTTTCTTAATAACATTTTATTTTTGAAAATTAGTGTTATCTGTGTATATAGTTATTGATCAGTGTATCATTTTGCTGTGATAATATTAATTATACAAGTAACCAATCTTTGTTACTCTATCTGTAAAAACATTTATATGTACAAATTTTTCATTTCTCACCCCTTGTTCTGCGAAGTAACTAAACATATTATGTAAATAGAATTAAATATGTTTAGAAATTGGAGTTTTTCATTGATAACGATTGAACTTTTTCTCCTTATTTTGATTTTCTTATCTTGTGCCTTTCTTTCACAGTATTATAATAATTATTCTATTATTGCATGCTTTTTTAGCCTAAAGGTAATATGAATAACCTTATTACATTGAAAAAGAATCTCATAAATACAAATGTAAGTTTGATAATACCTGATTTAGAAAATGGAGGTAATTGGCAATTTATACCTGATATCAACTAAATGCCCTATTATTTTATGTAAGAGATATGTAACGCGCGAATGAATTGTTATGTATTGTCTCACACAGGGGAAGTGAAACTACATACATACTGTTTACTATTTGTATTTTTAAATGCGTGCAAACCAAAAATAAATAAACTTTTGAAAAAGAATTCATATTTGTTTTAAAATTATTTTTTTTGTGATTACGAATTTTGTATCCGAGCATTTGATTTAAAACTTAAGTTCCTATCCCTCAAAGCATTGGATTTACAATTTTAAATACAGTATGAGATTTCTCTTAAAAGCTTATCCCTACATTATATCTTGTAAAGTACTTATACTTAAACTGTGAGTTAAACGAGAATTGTATAATCTTTGGTGTGGATTTTTTTTCATAATTGTAATTTTAACCCAATTTTTAACTACTGTTAAGGAGACTAAACATTTAGGAATTTCCAGGATGAATTTGTAAGTTATGGGATTAGTATCACCAAAGAAAAATATCAACAATAAACGATCTCTAATATATGTTGTATTGAAATTTCAATAGTATAAAGTAAGTTTTATTAAATTGTTAATAATATTAAATCTGGCAAAAAGAAATATATGAATTTTATGTGGGAAATGATGAGGGATTTTTTAATTGTACTCATAAGAGCATGAGTGGACTTAAAGAGGGACATGGACCCCAATTTTTTTCTGAAAAGTATGTTTTTCCACTAGTAAATGTTATTTATATATATGGGCATCACAGAGATACCCTAAAACTTTCATAGTTGCCAATATATCATTATATCTGTAATTTTTTCGTAGATAGAAAGGTATCGTGGCCTGGATGAGAGAGCCTCGAGGAGTGGACCGTAGTTTGGAGACTCCTGTTCTAAGGGCAAAGAAAAATAATTTTGGACTCGTAATTTTTTTTGTGAAATGTAGCTATAGTTGCTCAACTAGTGTCGGGGTTCCCTCATCAATAAAGCAGCCACGAGTTTAAAATCATCTTATATTTTATTAAACCTCTAAAAATGCCTAGAACTTCAAATTAAGTAAACAATCTAAAAGCATGCATAGTAAAAAAAAGTCCTCGACACAAGCCCCTCTCCGCTATATATACATAAAGTTCTGGTTAAAATATGCAAAAACAATGTAATCTTCTTCTGGAAGAAACTGCCACGATTCCACCGAGTCAGGTCACAGAGCCACTAATCCAATCAAGCCCCAGAGGGAGCATCTCAGCTACCTACTAAATCGATGCTGCTCTACAACTTAGTAATTGAAATTGACTATTTAAGCATATCTCTAATAGTTTTTTTAAATAAAATTTTTAACTCCTAAAATTTCCGCTAGAGGGCGTTGAAAGTTGTTGCATCGGATAAGGCATAATCACTTTACAATACCGTTACTTTAACTGCATAAGGTTTAGCTTGCTCCGTTAGCAATTTATTTCAGGGTAAAGGGACTTTCCTTTACACCCTGTATATGTATAATATATACCCTTTGGGTTACACCCGAAAAGGACCGCTCCTCGTGACACATAATTTTCATGGAAAATAACAGTATAAAAATTGATAAAAAATTTCGGGTGGGGGGGGGTAAACCCCTAAACCCTCCTTGGCTTGGATACGGCCCTGAGTTAACCCCTTAACAGTGACATTTATTTCAGAAAAATTGACCAAAAATGGAAATTTCTTTTGACTGTTTAATTTTGTTCTTTATATTCATATAAGTGTTGGAAAAAAGTTTTAAAAAAATCAAAATTTAAATGTAATTACAAGTGTACTAATTATTTTAACATACACATAAAAAGTATTGGATTACGCACTCGTCTTATTAAATTAGGAACAGGATTATTTAAACATGATGTCTCACAATCTCTGAACGACGAAAAATCACTATCATCACCGAAACTAACTCAGTTTGGGCTTCACAAAGAGAAACGTCAATTTTTCTCCTACCCGAGCTGAGTTCGGGCATCACAAATTCTACACGTAGTGGTTGCCCGAGCTGAGTTCGGGCGACACTGTTAAGGGGTTAAGGGATTAAAGTACAACTGAAGTTATTTCGGAATTTAATGAGATGGGGGGTTGATGGGGGTCACTAAGAAAAATTTTGATTTTTGAACCTTAAAAGTAGGGGTTTTATGCTTTTTTTAAGACGAATTTTTAAGGAAATTGACGTCAAAATTTCGGGGGGTGTTTGAACCCCCAAACACCCCCCCCTTGGTTACGGCCCTCCAACCTCTCCTAGCTCCTAGACAGCGTATAATATCGATAATAGCTCGACCTCACTCCTGCTACGTCACTGCCACTCTCCCACTCTCGTTCGTCACTCAAATCGGCAGTGGAGGGAAAAGAGCAGCGCCTTGCCGATGAAATTAAAATGCCGCTTGATAGAAGTTCCATATACAATGAGGAATCACTTTCACTATTTCGCCTTCTTATGATTGGCTGCGTCCCGAGAGAGGAAAACTGCAAGGAAATGTTGTTTTTTGAATATGTTGTATTTTCGGCGCAAGTTCAGAGGTGCGGATGCTTGACGAATTTTGGCTGTTTAGCGGCACATTTAGAAGCCAAATCATTCACTTAACATTAGTTAGGGTTACCATATAAGTCATCTTTACCGCTAAAAACTTGGCGCATCCGCACCTCTGAACTTGCGCCGTATTTTCTTTTGATTGCTTTGGAAATAAATTATTATTTAAAAAAATTCACGAAACTCCAAAGCCCCGTAACTCTAAGAACACCTAGAGTTTTCATATTTGTCAATTTTTTAACAATTAATCTGAATCTGACTGACCAATTTTGTTAAAAATATCAGTTACCTGAAATGACCAACATAGCGCTTAAGTCGATTTTCCCCCTATATAATGAGAGTATTTCATCTGTGTGCAAAAGAATCTGCAAAATACCGCAAATAACTAAACTTAATGTTGACATAATCATCGATGTTGCCAAACAAATCGGCGATCACCGCTATCTGCCGCAAATCCTAAGTCAAAATATGAGATGATTACCTTTGCAACTTTATGTTCTTATCAAATATCAGATACGATGACGATTTGATTCACCTGCATTTACATAGCTGACTAGTCAATTCTTTTGAAAGAAACAAGAATATCTAGTCAAGGTAGCTTTACGTCGGCATTTTTAA
Organism: Tetragnatha versicolor; assembly: GCA_024610705.1. Taxonomy (NCBI): domain Eukaryota; kingdom Metazoa; phylum Arthropoda; class Arachnida; order Araneae; family Tetragnathidae; genus Tetragnatha; species Tetragnatha versicolor. Next base: position 50,232,624 of record JANDEH010000010.1, on the reverse strand, counting down.
CTTACTCATAATTCAGAATACATTTATCCTCACCAATTGGTTTTTCAGATCACAATAGTATGTGGGAAACTTTATTCTCTTCAATCTAGATTTATTACTTTGAAGTGTTTTAAAATGTTGGGATTTGGATTTCTTAGAACCTTTTCACTAACGATTAATGTTCTCTCTGAAATTTTAAAATATGTTTGTGTTACTTTTTTTGTTGGGTAATCTGACAGTCTTGGTTTTAAAAAAATCACAGTAATGCTTAGAAAAATATATTGTTATTTAAATTGGTTTAACTAATTTAGGTTGAATTTCAGCTTTAGTCAAGGGTGCCACTCTTCAGTCCTGGGGAAGGAATTCCGTCTTTTTAAAAGTTTTATAAACAGAATTCTGTTCGGGGATTAGTGTGAAACGTAAAATCAGCTGACTTATCGGCAGGAATTTGTTGGGGAGGCCGGACAGGGATAGGACACCTTCAATAAATCTTATAATTAAAAACAAAATTAGTTTTTGAGTGTTCCACCAGGTAAAGCAACCATAGCTTCATACTTGTTGCTGTTTACTATTTTAGTTGCAAGCTCCTACAAGTTTCTAAATGAAAAGATGGTTTTGCTATTGCAAAAGTAACTAAGTATTAAACTTTTTAAAGTAAATTTTAAATCTCATTCTTGCTTGCTTTCATAATGGTATATATTTTTTCTAAACTGAATAATACATCCTTTATAAAAATAGTTGAGTCAAGCCTTAAAGCCACAATACTTTTGTAAGAACCTATTTTTTAAAAATGTTGCTATCGGGGTGGGATGGGACAACGCTTACCATATTTTTCTGGTCCAACTCGGGACATATTTTTGAAATTTCTTAATAAGTGCTACCAAAGATTAAAAACTAAGAAAAAACTATTTAAACTAATAAACCTTAAACAGAAATATCAAATTTTATATTTTCCTCTTTAACATTACTTGTTCAAAAATTGTTTGATTTACTTAATTTTTATCACAAAATAAACAGAAAGTAAGTTTTCTGAAGTAAAACAGACGTAAATGTAAATAAGTGCAATTTTAAACAGCTTGGTTGGGATTTTTACCTAAAAATGCCTGGGAAATCTTAAACGTATGAAACCCTGGACATTTTTGAGACCTAGGACATTTCCCTGGACAGCTGTAAAAACCCCGGACCTATGGGTAATGGTAAGCCTAGATGGGACACCATGACTTGGGGTGGGATGGGATATGCCTAATTCCTCTCAATACCTACCTAAATTCAAGCTATTGCATTAATTGCATACAATTCTTTAGATACCTTTGTTTTGAAACTGTTTAGTATTGCAGTTGAAAACATACTTTTTTTAATTAAAGAGGAATTTTTTAACTATTTTGTGTGTGTATTTTTTACTTAAGTTAGAGTTTTTGAAGTAAATGTAAGATAAAATAACTGATGTTTTTTGCAATTAATCTTTAGAATGTGTAAAATACTTCTGTCTTTGTGATTTTGAACCATATATTTGAAAATATAATCATAAATTTCAATTTTAAAAAATGTCCCGGCACCGGGGTGGGAAAGGACATTTTTAGAGTTACTTTAATTCTTTTATAAATCGTAAGTTTTGTTTGCTATCACATTGGTTATATTTTTTAAGCATGTCAAAATGTTTCAAGATGGTATTTTGAAAGTTTCAAATTTATAGAGTAAGGAACCTCTTATCCAGCTCCCAGAAATCCGGAATACCCAGAAATCCGTAATGTTTTTCGAAATTAAATTTTTTTTTAGTTCCGAATCCGCGCTCTGAAAGGATGCAGCGTGTTCCAATGTACTCCGTGTCATCGGTCCGCTTCGCTCTCCCCGCGTTTCCGCGACCCCCCCTTGCCCGCCCGAGGAGAAGCGCGGAGTCGGACTCGGAATTCGGACGATTGTTTCTTATCAGTGGGAGGGAAGAGATAGCAAGGGACCAATCAGATGCATTTTTTTTGCGGGGTGCAATAGTTCTAGGAATATTGCGTGTGAAAGGAGGGAAAGCCAGTACCGAATGTATCGTTTTCGTTTTAGATTTTTCCGTTTGTCAATCTTAATTAATCGTCAAATTTTATTACAAAAATCTTAATATTTTTAGCCATAATTATAAGTGAGGTACTTAAGAACATAAATACGTTAAAATTTTCAAGTACGAAATAATTTTTCCATAGTCCATCTATAATAAATAAATAAGCGAACACACAGCAATAGTGTCCCAAATGAAATCCAAATGAATCGGCTCATTTATTAATTAGTGTACAATTTAATAGCTAAAATTTGAATCTTTATTGTATACATTTTAAACAACATCTATTTTTTCAATATATAAATAAACTATTTCAAAAATTAAGTCATTTTAGAATAACCTCTGTGTTTGTAGACCAGGTAGTACGTTTGACGAAATTGCCGTTTTAGCAATCCGTATCAATCGTCCAGATTTCGGGTGAAATTTTTAAATACTTTAGCTTTACTTGAAGATAAATATTGAAAGAAAATAAATTCAGTAACATTTTTCAACTGCAAATTGCATAAGTAGATCCACATCCATCTAAAACCAACATCGCTATCCTTTCCCCCTTTCGCAATAGAAACGCACTGAGTGGGCCAAGCATTGCCCCCCTTCCTCTCTCACACGTCACACTATGGGAAATGTGCGGGAGGGAGGGGCATACCGGCGCCTCGCGAGTTTGACAGATTGTTTTTCTTCATTCCATCCTCGCGCGGCTTCGCACATGCGCGTATTTTCGTTATGATACATACACAGTTCAGTTAATGCGGTCTTTGAGGGCAATTTTTCGGGAAAAATTCAGAAATCCGGTTATCCGGGATGATGCCGGTCCCGAGCTTGCCGGATAAGAGGTTCCTTACTGTACAAGGAAAACTAAATTTTAAAAAAAATATTCTTTTAAAAAATGTCCTATCTCTCCCCGGTCTCCCCTACTAAATTTCTCAACTCTGCAAAGAAATAATCCTGTTTTACACAGATACAGTTTTGACTTAACATTTAAGGAGCTATTTAATTGTTCAGATGATATTTCATAGGTTTTTCTTGAATTAAAAGAATCCAATAGACTGGGGGAAAATGATTGAAGAGTTCAAAGTTCAGTCTTGCAATTTTAGATGAGTGGCACCCATGGTTTTAGCCACTGTCATGTTGCTTCAAATTTTTTCCATAAATATTAAATTTGCTGTTTCTTCCATAACTGTTTTCAATTTTTAAAAATTAATTAATTATTTTTGTTATTTTAGGTTTTGCAGAATGGAATCTGTTCCAGTTACACTTGTAGGTATTAGAGAGCTGAAACAAACGTATTATGATATTGGAGATTATTTTGAATCTTGTTATGGAACGTATCCTAGTTTTTTTGTCCGTGTTCCTGGACGAGTCAATCTAATCGGAGAACATATTGATTACTGTGGTTTTTCTGTTTTACCCATGGCTATTGAACAAGATATTATTATTGCTGTTCGAACCAATGAAAAGGGTATACTGAATTTAAGAAACTATGAAAACTCAACATATCAGAATTTTACTTCATCTGTTGAAAATTTAATCATAGACAAATCATCACCTCAGTGGTACCATTATTTTATTTGTGGATACAAAGGCATATCAGAAAGTTTTAGTTTAAAAACCAATGGTTTGGATGTTGTAGTAAAAGGAACTGTGCCACCCTCGTCTGGACTTTCAAGCTCCAGTGCCCTTGTGTGTGCTAGTGCATTGGCTACATGCTTTGCTAACAAGTAAGATATATGTATATTGTATATGTTATACACTGTTCCAAGAACCCTTTAAACTTTCCATCCTTTTAACCCCATCCCTTTTAACTTTTGATCCCCTACAGATCTAGTCATAAAAGTGGTGTTTAGGTATTGTAAAGTGACCATGCCCTATCTGATGCGACAATTTTCAATGCCCCCTAGCGCCACTGTTACATTTAGTTATAATTTTTATTTTAAAAAACTTTAAGAGGTTTTCTAAATTAGTTCGTTACAAAGTTGTAGAGCGGCATTAATTTAGTACTAAAAGACACCTTGTGCAGAAAAATGCCTTGAATAAAACCCCTAAAACGCTAGCTCAATTAGGTAAAATTTATAAAGTTTTTTTCATCCTAAAATGCTTATTTTTAAGAAATTTTCATTTTTATGATCTAAGAATACTTTTAGTCATTTACCTAAATGAAATAAAAATTCATCATAATATTATATTTTCAGCATTAATTCATAAAACTATTTAATTGGTTTTACTATACTTCCTATACAAAAATATTCATGTTACAGTAACTTGATATTTTATCCTCTACTTTTTCTAGAATTTCTTTAAACAAAACTGAAATGGCTTCATTATGTGCTGTATCTGAATGTTTAATTGGAACCCAAGGTGGTGGCATGGATCAAGCCATTGGATTTTTAGCTGAACCTGGTATGTTGTTGAGATAAGAGTTAGTGTTGTGTAACAATAATTTAAGTATTCTATCATTCTAAACTTTATAAGAGCGGATCCTTGAGATCAAGCCCACTGACCGGAAAATGTATGGAACTCCAATCCAATCTAATTATTCTAAACTAAACTAGATCTTAATTATTGAGGTATCTTGAAACTATAAATATAAGAATTTTAAGCTATGCTGTTGCAAAACCAGCTATATTTATGTGTTTTTTAATTTGTATTTTGTTCTGGTTTCTCATACTTCATTTATATGTAATCTATATCCAGGTACAGCTAAACTCATTGACTTCAATCCGTTAAAGGCTACGAGTGTGCCATTGCCAGATGATGCTGTATTTGTTATTAGTAACAGCTGCGTAGCGATGAATAAGGCGGCATCATCTCAGTTTAATATTCGTGTTGTTGAATGCAGATTGGCAGCCAAAGTAATTTAACTTTAGTGTACTTTATTTAAGACATCATTGAATACTTAATGTAATTAATTGATATTTTTCATTGTAGCTTTTAGCAAAAAAACATGGATTTAACTGGCGCAATGTTGAAAAGCTTGCTGAGATACCAGTAATGTTGAATCAAGACTTATCTGAAATGAAATTTGTTATTTCTAAGACTTTAAAACCGGACCTCTACTCAAGACCAGAATTGTGTTCACTGTTTGAAATTTCAGACAAGGAATTTTCAGATATGCTAAGTGAAAATACTAAAATGTTGGAAAATTTTCAGGTAAGAAAATTTACTTTTTTGTACTACTTTTTATGTAATAAGGTGGAGGGTAAAAACACAAAAATTTATATAAGGAAGAATGAAGACAGTAGTGTAGTAATGTTGGTGCTAAATGGAGTGGATACTGGGTACTTTTCCGTTTGGGATTATGCTTTGTTATATACTAATAAGAACAAATTTCAGCAAACACTTGTGAATGAATTAGTTTACTTTTCTTGCACTGTTGGAAAATATTTTTTAGAAATTTATTTTAATTTTAAAAACAGTATTTCTATTTTTTTTAACGGAAAAATTGAAAGATTATTATTTTATTTGTCTTTTTTTCAATTTTCCTAGATATTACTAATGTGAATTTTTTGTTATTATGCTCAGTGTTCCCAGATTGGGCTATAAGTAGCGGATTGGGCTCCTTTTGTAGGTCCTTTGCGACAAAAATTTCATTTTGGGCGACAGGCTACTTTTGGGCTACTTTAAAATTAAATCTGGGCTACAGCATTTTTAATCTGCGACTTTTGTGTTTTAAAAAACTGGACACAATAATTACAAATGCACACTTCTAGTGCAGAAAGGTGAGTCATAAGTAATTCATCTTCATAAGTAATACTCTTCCAACTCCTTTTCAATCCCCGCCTCAAAGTCCTGGACATTTTATAGGGACAAATAAGGGAGTTGCAAGAGAAGAAAGAGGGTAGGGTAGAGATAAGGGCAAGAATTTTCCTATATGTGATTTATAAAACGAGTATTGATCATATCCTTATAAGGTTTTTAGTATAATGAAATATTTATGTTATGCAAGAGTTCCTTTTCAAATAGCAATAGATGAATTACTTTCAACTAATTCGTTTTTAGATTAACAATGTATCTAACTAATTGAAATCTAAAAGTTCTAATGATATTTTATTCTAAAAGTAAAAATTTTTAAAATAGAATCTGGAAAAAAGTTCTAGAGTATATAATAATAGTTCATTAACAATGTTAAAAGTGTGTTTAACTTAAAAATTACCACTGAAATAAAATTTGGGCTCCAAAAATTTCAAATCCGCTACTTTTAGAGCTTTGATCCGCGACTTTTTCGTCAAACTGTCTGGCAACACTGATTATGCTTCAATTATATAAATTTTGATTATTAAGCTCCAACCTGATCTCTTTTTATACACTTAATTTTCATCATTTAAATATATTATAATGAAATATATCAATTAGTTTTTCTATCAGTATTATAAACTATTAAAGTTCCTTAGTTCTATTGTAAAAATACTGTGTTTATATCATCACATGTTTAAAAAGTATATTTTGAGGTTTATTTTATTTCATCTCTAGAATATCAGCAGTGTTTCTCATGTAATATTAATTTGTTTAGTTGTTTAAAAGAGCCATCCATGTATTTGAAGAAGCCTTTCGTGTTCAGAAGTTCAAGCTGGTTTGTGAGAAAAATGAAAATGCACTTCAGGATCTTGGTCAACTTATGAATGAAAGCCACATTAGTTGTAGAGACCTCTATGAGTGCAGTCACCCTCAACTAGATGAATTAGTCAAAGCTGCAATAGATGCTGGAGCTATTGGATGTAGATTAACCGGAGCTGGGTAAGTTCTTGTGACTGAATGTTATATTAGGAGACCAGGAATAGTTGGAGAAATTTAAAAGGTCAGGGAAATATCTGGAACTCCACAGAATTTGCAAAAATTACATTCTACTTTATCCGAAGTAGCTATTGCTGTTTTTCATACCAATCAGAAATAAGCAAGAAAATTGACTCAAATTATTTGTTCTCTCTGATGCATGAAAAAAAATCTCGCATTTGTTATAAAAAAGTAATAAATTTTAAGATCAAAATATTCTGTCGGTTTTTGAGAGATGTGAGTGTTTTTCGATTTTGCCTGAAAAAGTCCTAGAATAGTACTTTGCCTGCATGCAGTGTAGCCTTCTTTTATCAGGCCATTCTTATATTATTCAAGCATTTAGGGGAAGGGGTCAAATATGTGACAAAGTGGTGGAGTGTGGACAAAGTGGTGGGACTTCACTTCCTAAATACTGTTTTTTCACTTCTGTTATGCTATAAGGGGTTCTTCTGTTTGGTTTGATTTGATTAGCAGTAAAAAGTGCATTTAATTTCCAAGATATGAATATAGTGAAAAAAAATTTATCAATTGGGTTTAATTTTAAGATTCAGAAGTGTGAAATCACAATTAGAGATAACAACACAATTTGGTTCACTAAAATATGACAGCATGTGACATAAGGGAAGGGAAGTTTGTAAAATTTCTGAAAATTGTGTGTCTTAATTTGTTGTAAAAATTGAATTTTTTAACTTTTACATTTTCCAATACAAAACTAGTGAAACAACATGAAACTATTTAGTGTAAGTGTGAGGTTAATAATAAGCGATAGAATACACGTGGTCTAAAAAGAAAGATTTAAAAATTTATCTTTTGTTTGTTTCAATCATAGATTGTAAAATAATACCTTCTTAGGTGGGGAGGATGCTGCGTGTCATTAGTTGAAAAGACCCAAGTTGAGGAGTTTCTCCAGACTCTATCAAAGACATTCTACTCCAAAATAGCAATGAAAGTAGAAGTCAATGTGGCTTTGTTTTCAACTAAACCGAGTGGTGGAGCTGCTGTTTATATTTTAAACGACTAAAAATGTATTTGGATTGATTACTTTCAGGAAAAAGTTAGCAGCCGATAAAATTAAAGAACGGTACTTACGTATTATCCTGTCGACCATTCAGTTGTCGTCTATTCAGTGGTACAGCAATAGAAAAGTCAATGGGATTTGATAACGTTTTTGGTTAAGCGGCATGGTCGACTGGATAATATGTAAGAACCAAAAACACTGATATTAAAAGTTTGTTTTTGAATACTAAATATAGTTTGTTGACTATCAAAATATTGCCATTTTATGTTTTGATACATAATAAGATATTTTATGGAATCTTAGTAAAATGTTTTGTTATTTTCTACTATTGAGCACAATATTTGATATTCTCTTAGGATACAAAATCAATCTATGTTTATGAAACCATTCGAGCAAAACATTTTTTATTATGTCCACTTATTTATGAAACCTTTTGAGCAAAACATTTTTTATTATGTTCACTTATTTTCATCTTTCACTTGGGAATACTTATTGTTTATAAGGCTGTCAGTATTTTTCTCTACTTTATTTGCAATTTTATATCCTAAGTTGAGGTACAGGTGGCTGTATAGAAAAATATGTATTTATTCAGTACGATAGACGTTGGTGGTCATTGGCTGCTAGGGCCTATCAGGGGCATCGAGCCATCAAGGCAAACAGCCTCGGATGCTCGAAGTAAGAAGTAAGTATAATGTTCAATTCATGCAATGTACCACATGTAATATACCACCTGTATCAATTATAACTGAACTGTTAGAAAGTTTTTATATGAATATATGTTTTGTGTTTTGCACATTTTTATAACAAATAGTGGTAAACCTAAAAAGGTTGCTTTTATTTTTTGTACTAAATTATTAATTATTTTTGTGTTTTATTTTCTTTTTGCCTTCATTCAAGCTATTTGAATGTGTTTTAAATTTTAGTAGCACCAAAAGTCTGTTCACATATTTTTGAAGTTTCCTACAATAAGTCACTATGTTTGTGTCTCTCATTGCTTAACTTCTTTATTTTTCCAGTATTTCGTTTTCATGTCACAGTAAACTATCTTTCCTTCTATCAACTATATAAAATAAGATCAGTAATTAAACAGTTAAAAAATACTGTTTAGAAGCAGAGACTGAATGAAAAATTTAAATTAATTTAAAGATACTTTTACTACAGTTAAAAGATTAGCATTTAATACATAAATGCCTCAGTTCAATATAAATGTTTTGAATCACTGTAAGCAGCGTTAGAAATTGGGAACAAAAATCCACTGGTCCTGCGGACCAGTTCTTTACCAATCTTACTAGTCCTCAACAAAAATTACTGGTCTGACAAATCAAAAAGAACAAGTTTAAATATTATTATAAAGTAACCATTGCACTGAATGTGAGTACCAAATAGTAATGTTAAAATTAATACATATGTATGCAATAATAAGTTGCCAGCTGTAAATATAAAATTTGTATAAAATAACTAATAAAATGAAATTATGAAAATTAAGCAATAGCTCTAAATAATCAAGTAATTTTGAAAATATCTTATTTATTAAATACTTTTCTTGATTAAATAATATTTCACTAACTGACAAAATCCATTCAAAATCAACTGATAAATTCAAAAAATAAGAACTTTTCTTGAATAAATGATATTGCACACACAAATTAATACATAACTTAACTGGAGGGAGGGATATTTTTTCACCACTGGTCCAGCGGACCAGTGAATTTCTGATTCCACTGGTCCGAGCCATTTTTAGTTGTCCCGGACCAGCAATCCAGTACAATTTCAAACGCTGACTGTAAGGAATATCTTAACTATTTCTTTCCTGACCTCCATAAATTTTCTATAGGATTTAATGGAAATCTGAGCCAATCTAAGTTTAAAATGGTAAAAAATTCTGGTATATTTTATTTTGTTGAAGAGATTCTTAATTCTTGGAGTTTAACTTTAAAATTATTTTGAATTTCACACTTAAGACTGAAAAAATTTTATAGAGGAATCCATTTTAGATGTAGTCTGTGTAACTAATTTGAAATGTTAAAGGAAAGGTTCAAGTGAGTTAGTAATAGTTATAAACATAGGTTAAACAAGTTTTTTAATGATAAGAAGTAAAAGCAAAAGTGACTTTATTAAACTTTTGAATCAGTTATAACTATTTTCAATTTTTTTGCATCACTTCATTATCATTTGAAAACTCCAAATTTATCATGTCAAATCTCCTCATTTGACTCCTCCTCTCCTGTTCATACTCCCCATTTTTGTTACAAAGAATATCGTGCCTTAAATGTATGTAAACTGAAAAGCTATGTAAAGTCTAATTATTTTTCTAAATTACACTAAGAAAGCTTGTAAATTGAAAAAGGTACTACTTTTATATTTTTGGTAAAGTAAGTAATTAAAAGTATTGTAAGCATAGTAAACCCATAAATTTCAAATAGCTTTCAAAGATTTACAGTCATTGTTTCCTCCTCATTTGTTAAAAGGTAATACGAATTTTAATACACATTTTATTTCTGGAACCTTATATGTTAATATAATGCATTGAGTTATTTTATTTCTCAATTACTTGACTTAAGTAATTTGAATAGTTATTTATCTGATTTTAAATTCACTTGTTTAATAACTCTTAGAACTTTTTATGGAGCAAGATTATAATTCTGAAGTTATTAATTAAGGATGTAAGTTACTTTTTTTCACATTAAAATTAAATTCATGTTACACCATAATTTTTCCTTCTGGTAAAAAACCTGCTTGTCTTACAGGATAAACTTATTTTTGTTAAATATTGAGTTATATATTAATATTGATCCTTAAAGACAAATACTTTGTGAGCTATATGCTTAATGGAGAAATTGACTATCAAAGTTTATTTTTAACACCAGTCATTGCCTAAAAGATCATATCTTTCATTGTTTTGAGCAATTCTTGTCCATACTACAAAGGAATGCATTTTCAACCCCTTATTTACTGTATAATTTTAAATTGTCTTTTTTACCCTAAGTACCCTTAGTTTATATAATAAATTTGAAATTGCTCTATTCAAATTTCAAAATAATTCTTTTCAACTTTCTGCCTCTACCTCTAGTCAATTTTATTTGCCATTTTTTGCAGACGGTTAAATGTATGTTGTGCCATTCATTGTTTCACTTGTTACATTAATTACAGACTAAACCAAAAGTATACATTAAAACGTTTATTTTTTTATTTAATTCCATTTGAAGTGTAGGAAGTATTTAAACTTTTTGGCAATATTGTAGCTTTATTCTGTAAAGAACTTATCAGTATAAAAACCTGGAACAGTTTCTAGTCATTGATTTTTTTTATGAATCCTTTGAATAAATATTTTCCTTACTCTTGTCTGTTTTTTGTGATTTTAAGTGTTCACTGTCACATTTGTAAACATGTTTTTCTTTTTAAGTTTTTCTTTTTAAGATTAAAGCAACATTTGTTTAAAGAATTAAGTTTAAGAATTCCTTGTTTACTTTTCATGTTTTTCCCTTTCCTTTTTTCTATTTTTTTCAAGATTGGCCTTCCCAAAGCTTATTAAGAGGCAACTTAGTATAAAACTTTATGGTACTTTTATCATGACCCTTTAGATTTCTTAAATATGCTCAGTGTTTTATTTAATTTTATTGTTGTTGCCGAGTATGACAAAGTGACACATGATATAAAAATTGAAAAAAAAAATACGTAACACAATACGTATTAGCACACACAAAAACTAGAAAGTGCAAAGGCATTATTCAATTTTATTGAACCTCCTAAGAATTCAATAATAAATCTTTCTTAACCCCTTTCCTCCTCAGCACGGCTCTCACGTGCTGAGCGTTTGCTTTCTATTTCTCGCTCACACGTGACGTGTGAGAGCCGTGCTGGAAATCTACGTTTCTTTTGCCAGGAACTGTTTTTAAGTCTACGTTTACTCACTAGATGGCAGGTTGGAACTATTTTTATTATTTTTAAATACTTAGTTTAAGTTATTTTGACTAGATACAGCTCAATTAATGTAATCTTTGCTTTGCAAGACTTTTTAGATCACATGGTTTGTATTCAGTGACAAAATACATTCTTAAACCGCTTACAGTGGATTTTATTTAATAGGTGGTGATTTTTACTGTGTGGTAATTAAACTTTTAATTAAAAAAGTTCAAAACATAAAAATGAAGTCATATTGTTCATGCACTTATTTTCATCTAAATTTCTCGAATAAAAAAAATGCCACTTTTAATGATCATTTTCTCAAAATTTATGTGAGAGCTAAGGGGTTAAAGAGCTGGCTCTGGACGTAAAGGCTCCTTTTTCTGAATTTGAATTAATTTTTAACTCTACGAAATTTTGGTTTGAATACCTTAGTGATCATTTTTGGGTGTCTTTATTTAGAAAAGTAAACTATACAAATACACACTGCCCATATCCCTGCGACTCAATTTCCTTACTGATGTACAATTGAAGGTTTTGAGGATGATTATTTTGTACTCAGAGATAGCACCAGGGCTAGTAGCTAAAATTATAGGGAATGCTGCTCCAGGTACACTAAGTTGACAACGTATATTTTAAGCCATACAATGCCAAGCAAATAAATCTCTTAATTTATTTATTTATTTATTTTCATTCACCCAAACAGACACAAAATCCAATTACATGGGGAAAACAATGACAAAACACAGACTACATAAGTTAATATAAGATACAAATACCATATAAAATAGAAGGAGCAATATAAAATTAGAAAAAATCAATACAACAAAACAGAATTTAAGTACATCAAATAGAGGAAAAATTTCTTGGAACAAAAGAGGCATGATAAATATCCAGGTCACTTTTTATCTTTGAAAAACTATCAAAAAAATTATCAGAGTTGGGAAGACTATTGACAAGTTTTATAAATTGTATTAAAGGTTGTTGTTTTAAGTAATTTTTTGAGAGAAGAGGAACGAGGAAAGTTATTTTATTTCTAGTATGGTATTGTGGAACAATTAAACTGAATTCATGAAGAATTAAAGAAAAGTCGATATTATTGTGAAATATATTGTAAAAAAATTTAAATAAGGATATATGCCTTCTATTCTCTAAAGGGAAACTATGTATAGGAGTACTACCTGTCTTTAAGTTAATAAAACGAAGAAATTTTTTATGCACTTTTTCAATTGAAATGATCAGAGATTTCGTTACAGGATTCCAAATGACACAGTTGTATTCCAAAATAGGGCGAACAATCGTATTAAATAAACTTTCAAGAACAAAACAGTCACTAAAATCGAAAGTAGTTCTCTTGAGTAATCCAAGGTTTTTAACAGCTTTAACAATAATGTTTTGAATATGTAAATTGAAGGTAAAAGAAGATTCGTAAGTTACTCCAAGATCTTTAATATTGTCCTTTCTAGCTAAATCACAATTGTTAATCTTGTAGTAGTATATTAGAGGATGAGTTTTCCGGGTAAAAGTAGCAATGAAACATTTATCAATATTGAGATAAAGTTGATTTTGTTGACACCATTGGCTTAAATTATTTAGTTCAGTTTGTAATGAGATTTGGTCCAAATGAGTTAATTCCAATTAATTTGTAATTAATTTGGTCCAAATGAATTAAAAATCTTTAAATCATCAGCAAACAGAAGAGATGATTGAAAAATACAAGATATATCATTTATAAAAAGGTTAAAAAGCAGAGGTCCCAAAATTGATCCCTGAGGTACCCCAGAAGTACTGTGGAAACTGTTAGAATAAGTAGATTTGTATTTAATGTATAAAAGTCGTTCAGAGAGGTACGAACTGATCCAAGAGAGGAAACGTGGATAGGGACCTCTTTTCTTTACTGAAACTTCTCATGATAAGACAGCAAGAAAAATGTAAGCTGTTGAAGTTCACTTACAGTCACAGAACTCAATTCATGGAAATAGAAGAACAATATTATAATAACATTGAATATTTTAAAAGCACCCATATTAAGTCAATAGTTTTTAAATTTTGAAGTAATAAACTCATAAGAATAATAATTCAGCCTACCAATTAAGAACTTTTCAAAGATTACCCCCAATATTGAAAAAAAATCTAGGTTTTTCTTAACATTTTCACATTTTATGAAACTTAGTCAGAAAAGCGGGACGACTGGTCGGTCACCCTACACATAAATAACAGTCAAAAATGTATCACTTACCCTATTAACACATTAATTCAAATTTACAAAGATGAAGTTGGTCCTAGCGCGCTGAAAATGGAACTAAGAACTGCATAGAGAACTCAATTTGTTATGTATAAAAAAACCATGACTACAAAAAAGTAAAAGAATCCTTATTGAATAGCTGACCGAAGGAGACCAACCACCATCTCGCGACGATAAACAGCGGGAGCGGACTCAATTATCTGAAATTGACGCTATCAGAAGACAAAACCAATTGTATATTTAGAATCATTAGCACCATTAAAGTAAACACCCCCCTCAAATACCTAGGCCTAATAATTGACAATAAACTAAACTGGACCTCCCACGTTAATTTTCTTAAATATAAGGTCTTTCGGATATCCAGATTCCCTTCACTGCACACTAGGGTGGGCCGAAAACTTACTTTTTTTATTTCTGTTCTAATAGCGCGGAAAGGGTGCCACTTGGGTCCAATAAAGACGGTGTAAAATATTTTTTCGATTGGATAATATCTTCTGCTCCCGCATCCCACTTAAAGTTTGAAAAAAAAATGGATGACTTTTTTACAAAACAACTATAAAACCAAAGATTAAACCCTCAAATATTGTTCATGATTTTTTTATGAGGAACTAATATAGTTATAGACATAATGTGTCAGGTTCCTTTCTTCTATCACCCTTGTTTCGTTAAATATAATTTTTAATGATCAAAGAAATTTTGTAAAGTGGTTTTTCCTGCATTTTTAAACAGTTAATAACTGAGGAGCAAACAATCAAACCATGCTTTCTCCATCAAATACAAATTTTCAGGAAACACAAAAAACAATTAAAAACCTAATTATCGTTTTTTTAGTTCTATAACGAGTAACTGAGAAGATTTGTAGTCATAATTTACCTAAAAAGTTAAAATTATTTATTAAAAAATGCATTTGAAATTTGGAGAAATCACGTTTTGATCGAACACATAGGAGGAAACATGGTTTGAATGTTTCCAACATGGGCAAAACACCTTTTTAATGAAAAAAATTAATCCTACTCTTCTCAAAAATAATAATATACTAATAGTTTTTATTATTTCTGATATACAATGTAATTTTTAAAATAAACATTAGGTGATTTCGTATCAAAAAGTCCCCACCAATATTTTTACATCGCCAAATTTACGCTGACAAATGAGTGGGTCACGTGACGAGTAGAACAGCTATGATTGGCTGTGACTGGAGGAATCACTGTTTGACTGAAAACAGGCTCTGGAGGAAACACTTTTTGATTGAAACATCAATTTTCTAAGTAGTTTTAGAATAGGTTAAAACTTGTTTTAGTTGAAGATAATAGCATTATTTTGTGCAGTTTAATGTGGAGATCATGAAAATAGCAGTAACTCATTTATTATTTTTTTTGGAGAAAACACGGTTTGATTGTTTGCTCCTCAACTCTAGAACTATACAACTTAAAAACCTATAATCAGTCCAATTTTATTCGTAAATAATTTGTCTATGATTTGATGTGCATCATGACCATCATTTAAAAAAAGTTTTTTTTTTCAAAATTTAAAAGAAGTGAAAAAAAATTTACTACAAAAATTTTTTTGAAAAAGTTTTTGAAAAAATATTAAAAGCCTTTTAACTCTTAAAATAAACATTACTATCAAATTTCAAGTAGAAAATAAAATTTAATCATCTACAAAAAAATAAAAAAATTCGAAATTTAGGCAAGTCCCTAAATAATCCTCAAAATTACACAGCAAGAGCGATTCACTAATAGAAAATTCATAAACTAGCTTGAGGGTGTTCATATGACTTAAAATATGCAAAAAATGTCACATAAATTTCAGAAAATTTTTTGGTACAAAATCTTACAGTGCTAGTTCCCAACTTTAAGTTAATTCAATTTGCATGCATTTCTCCTGAAAATTCCCAAGAATTATGTTTATATCTAATTGTTTTTACTTTTAACAAGTCGAATCAAAGTAAATTAAAAATTTAGAACATAAAAAAATTGGATACTAACACATTTCTAAGGAATATTCAAGTAAAACTCATGTTGCTCACTAAAGTTGAATATTAGCTCTGTAAGGTTTTGTACCGAATCTATTAAATTAATAGTCGTATTTTCTGAATATTATGTGAAATTTTTTGCATATCTATAATCGTATGAACACCCTCAAGTGATTTTATGAACTCTCCATGAGTGAAGTGAAGTTTGCTCCAGTTTGTTTCTGTTTATTATACAGGTTTCTTCTGTTAATTTTTACAGACCCCCTGTTTATTATACAGGTTTCATCTGTTGATTTTTATAGAACACCTGTTTATTATACAGGTTTCATCTGTTTTTTTAAAGAGCATTTCTGTTATTTTAACTGGTACATTCGTATTAGCCCATCCATTCGCCAACAGGGGCGATAAGTCGCCAAGTCTGGTAAACCCCGCAACACTACCGTTGATTCTGGTAACCCTGGAAAACGTGGCGAAATCGCGCTAGTTCCGATCGCTGGCGCAAGCGCGCGCAATTTAAATCGGTATGCCCATGGGTGAAATAATGTGTGCGCACCGCGCAGGTTGTTTTGAACGTAAATTTCTGAAACATTTACAAGGTACAAAACAAAAGGAAAGGAAATAGTAAAAAGAAAAAAAAACATATTGCTCACTAAGGGGCCAAATTGGCCCTTCCAAGTGAAACAAAAATTTACTATTAAACACTTATATATAAAGAAAAAAAAGAGAGAAAAAAAATTAAGTACATAAATATAAAAATACAAAAATAAGTAATTTGGCAAGAGGACAGCCCAGAAAATAACAATATTTATATGGCTCCACACAAAATACAACCCAATTTAAAATGAATGATATAAACACACCTCGAAAAAAAAATATATATATATAAAGACACTGGATTCAACAACAAAATTCAACAACACAAATTCAACAGTGTTTACAAGGTAAGAACGAAGACTGCATCTGAAAGGTAGGAGTCTAAATGCTTTCGTGTCGTTCCACGGTGAACTTTGTTGCACCATTTTGCCGAGCCCCAGAGTCTTTCAATGTTTTGCGTATGCATGCCGGTGGTAGGATCGACAAAGGATCGCCGGCGGTAGGATCGACTAAGGATCGCCGGCGGTAGGATCGACCATTTTGCAAGTAAGTTAGTGCTAAAAAAGTTATTTTTATGCTCTTTCCAAGTGATATCCGTAGTTTTGGTTCATCCAAGAAAATGATTCCCCTTTTTCTGAATCCTTACTGTTTCTGATTACACCCACAACGAGTTTGGTTATAGTTAGGGCAGGGGGGGGTTGGGGGGGAGCGGCAGCCCCCCCCAACCACATGAAACTTTTATTTTTTATTTTCTGATGTTAAAAAATGTTTTTCGGCAATTCTGAAGAAATCCCGTATTTTGGCGCGTTTTGGCGAAGTTGGCGAAAACGATGGACGGGCTAATACGAAAGTACCTTTTAACTAAGTTTTCCTACTTTTTTTTAATAACATAGGGGGTGCATTGTGTTTCATTTTTTTGATGACGCGGGAACTAGACCAGTAAGTTGAGTGTGACGTCACAACGATGTGTTACTCAGACTCGCTTTGATTTACTCCAATAATTCAATTTTTATATATAAACTAAAAATAAGCATAATTTGAGTGGTGACTATTAAATTGTTTGAAACTGAGTATGTCTGGTGTTTCAAAATTGAAAGCATTGAGTGGTCATATTTTAGACAATACGTTTCATACCAAAATGAGAACATCGATTTACTCGAATTTGAAACTGTCATTTCTCTCAGTCTAGGATGGAGATACAAGAAGGGATGAAGTTAGATAAAACTTCCCTTAAGCCAATTCTACCTCCAATTCTAATTCTAAAACCCAAACACAAACTGAAATTGACCGCTAACATAAAGGCGGTTACAGTCAGACGTATTTAGAACCTCTCTGTAATGTTCTAAAACCAAATTCTTGATTAATCAGGGAAGATATTTGTAAAAAATCAAAGCTTTTTGCTTCAGGTTTTGCAGCGCCATCTCTGGGGACAAAAGTCAACTAGATGTAGTACAGAAAAAAAACTATTTTTCTTAAAAACAGATTTTTTCTGTAAAAAATACAGAAAATATCTGTAAATTTACAGATATTTGTTACAGTGTGTAGTGCGAGCGCGTTTCAAAAGGTCGTTTTTAGAAGGCTTGTGTGACGAAACAAAACATAATAAAATAAAAAAATCTATTGCATGAGGCAAGGAAGTATCCCTACTACCTACACCATGAATTCGATAGACTTTGAACCACTTTCTAAACCGTGGAGTGAATTTCAAAAGTGCAATATTAATCTCTTAGTCAAACAATGGAGTTCCCTTAATGGTATTTAGAAAAATGATGATCGGGGAAGGAATTTTCAATGATCAAACAGCATCAATGATCAATGTTACGATCCCTTAATGGATTCTGTTTAAATACGCCCCTGATTATAATAAGTTTTAAAGCTGCTGAATTCTCTCCTGGAATAATAATAGGATGCTTGCTTAGCATGCACCCAGTTTCTCGGTTCTTTACCCCGGTTTTTATTTATTAAAAAAAATTATATTTTCCAAGGAAAATTTCAACCAATCTATCTGGGCAGAATCGGCGAAAACTGACGACTGACCGTTTGGGTATATTATACGATCTTGTGCTGGCCGGAAGCATGGCCCACAAATTGTATTGAAAAGAATGGTTTATAAACTGATTTCCTTGAAAACAATCTTTACTTTAAAAAAAATTAAATATCCTGAAAAATAATACCCCAGGAACTCTCCATAAATCCCCTTTGAACTATCATGGATGTAGTTATGTGATTCATGGTTTCGTGATCTGATATCGAATACACTGATTCTGTGTTCGATTCCAGAGAGTGAATCGAGCATTGAACCCCATAAATAATGAGCTAAATATTCATATTGAGCATCATATTGAGCTAAAAAAATTTACGGTCTTAAGAATCCCTCGACAAACCGATGCCGACACTGAAGTGAAGACCTTTTTTAATCCGGATATTATTCAAGATTGTATGAATTTTTAAAATATCTAGGGACTTTTCGTTCACCCTGTCTTTATCTTATTGTATGTCTTATTTTTATCTTCAGGAAACATCAGACATTCAGATTTATCAATCTATAACATTCAACAAGAGGAGTCCAGCTATATTTTTATAAATACGAAAAAAATCCCACAACTAGAATACATAGGATATCTACCAATTAATCACATTCCAATTTCCACTGCAATATGGTAAACAACCCTATGTCATAAAAAGCGAATGCTGCGAGGGAGAATTTATAGGATTCTGCCCCGAAAATGGAGTATGAGCGTAGCCATAAAATTGCTCCTGTTTTGAGTAAGATTGGAGACAGCTCCTCTCTTGTGTCTCGTTTCACCGTTCGTTCTCTATAGCGACGTTACACAATTGGGCAATTGTGCTTCCCCCATTTAAGCTACCCCCAGAAAAACGATAAAAAAATAAGCAAATGTGTGTGAAAGAGAGTAAAATAAATTTATTAAGTAATGATTTTTTTTCAAATCAGTATATAAAGCTAGTAAACATTCATATTAATAATAATTTACACTTGTATATGTATTAAGAATAACTGACGTTGTTTTAAATAAATAAAAGATTTTTATTGAATTTATAAAGTTTTATTTAAAATATGTCGGGGCCCTCAAATTGGTCTTTTCCCTTGGGCCCCCAGCTTGTGATTCGGTCCCTGAGCAGTGTTGTATGAATTATATGTTGTTATGGTTGTTGGATATAGTTGTTATCAATTTAATATAAAGGAAGACCGGGGTTAGTTGGCATAGTTTTTAGTTTTTGATGAATAATTTAATTTCTATAATACTTAAAGAGTATATGTTTTATTCTGTGGGATAAGTTAACCTTTGGGCTAAAAATATACGCCGGGTTTATAATTTTAATACGTCTTTAATTAAGCTGAACTAATTAACCTAGTGTAGATTTCTCAACATTTTTCTATTCTAAAACTTGTTGTAGAAGGAAAAAATATGGATTCCATTACACTTTCATCGTTGTCATTTTTATATCCGTTTCAATTAAAGAAAATATCTGATCTCAAAATGCTTCATTATTTCAAAACACAAATCACCCCCAAGAACATTTTGTTCAACGTCAAACTGTTTCTTTCTCGTCATCATCCCATTACCAAGTAATTACCTCCACGTAACAAGTTCATAAGCGAAGTAACAGGCATTTTACAAGCTGAGAAAGCTTGTTACGACTATGTAATGATGGCACCCCCATCCCCGCTACAATGAATGTTCTTTTAATGTTTGCCACTGAAACCAATATTGCTGGAAATGGCTACCGTGTTCAGTGCATGTGGGGAACTATAAACTGATTTAACACTTGCACGTGATATTTGATCCAGGCGTTTATGGTCCGTTACTCAGTCGTATAAAACACTCTCAACCAATGAGTACTCAGCAAACGTTTCGGTAAATGCCATTCCATCACTTCACAGCTTGTTTGACACTAATTTGAGGTTAGAAAACGATTCCTCTTACGACCTGCATCTTTTACAAACTTCTCAACTCTTAATTCTTGCCTATTTAAAAGGCTGGGTGAAAACTTTTGAGTTTAAGTCCCTTGTCAAAAAATTATTTGTCTTACGTTTTTACGTTTATATATCCGTTATATATAAACGTTATATACGCTTATATATTTTTACATGTATTATACGCTTTTACGTTTTCTACAGTATTTTCAACAAAAGATTTTAATCACCTTTTATTCTCCAAGAACTTTATTGATCTGATCCCAATAATATCACCCTAAATAGAACAGTATCCCCTTAATCTTCTTAATAAAAAAATAAATTTCAAAATCAAATTATAATTTAATTTATAAAAATAAAGTAAATACCTAAAACATTGTTTGACATAATACCTATTGAATAATAATCTAAAATTTATTATACACAAGTATGTATAGTGCTGTCCTTTAAAAAACCCACTCTAAAACAGCCTTTTTCCATCAAAAGATAGCACTTTACTGAGTGTTACTCGAAAATGGGTTATTGAGTGTTAATAGTTGGGGGTTTAAAACAAAATATCTGTGCCAATTACTATTTTTTAGGCTTTTTATTAAAATTCTATAAAGTATTTGTATTTAATAGGTCGTTTTCAACATCCGAAGAAAAAAAACACAGTGAAAACGCTATCCTCGTTGTGTTTTGAAGTCAAAACTCTTGAGGAGAAAAACTTATCACAGTTTTAATTTTAGAAATAATTTGTAATAAAATTGGTTTATTAAATTATAACTATATTATCTTTTTTATCAAAATAAACCTTTTAATCATATTTTTTCTTATTTTTTTGAGTATTTTCAAGCATGTTTTTTTAGGATACATGGTTTTTTTAGGAAAATTGTTTTAAGAGTTGACGTCTATGAGACCTTTATTCACCCTTTTAGGGAACCAGTCGGTCCTATAATTTCCTTTAAATCTTATCTAAATGGAAACAGGTTGGAAAGTTTCCTTAAAACGGAAGATATTCGCTATATTGAACGAGGAGCCAGATTTTTAAACTTTATCCATATTGGGTCCGTTCAAATATTACGTAAGCACTTTTTTGGTTATTTATAACCCCCTCCCCCTTGTCAGAAAAAATAAGCAAACCCCCACCATAATTACGTAAGAAGCTGACGGACCCCCCCTCCGATATTTTGAAGTACTGTTTTTTTCTCCCTTGAAAATTAGGTGACTTATACAAGGAGCTGTCCTTTTTGGGAGTAACCTTAAGGATTCAAAAATGAGTCGAAACACTACTTTTCGGGGTTAAAATTTCAAAATGTTTGAGGGGTCCATCCCCAGAAAAAAGTGCTTACGTCAGATTTCCTAATTCAAATTTTTGATAAATTTTTGTTTGGTTGAGTATTTTAAAATTATTTATGCAAGAAACAAGATTTTTTCGAAATGCACTATCTTACGTAAGCATCACTCATATCCCCCCTCCCCCTTGTCAGGAAAAATAAGCAAAGAGCAAACCCCTCCCCCCTTAGGTGTTTACGTTATATTTGAACGGCCCACAGCATGTATGAGGGGATCTATTAGATAAGGCAATTTGGCAATTCCACCCTGCTACTCCACACCTCCAATCCAAAACCCTTTCAGGTCCTCAAAACATTGTTTCTTGTTGACTTATAATATATGAACAGGAAAATTATTAACTGCCTTATTCACGCTAAAAATACTCAAGGTGGACTGTAATGTAGTTAGAGGGGATCATACCCCCAATAAACCGACTTTTTTTGCTTGATTTTGTAACCGCTATTTCATACCTTTTAACTCTGATGATTGTTATACTCATGCGCATGCGTGTGTATAATAAACTTTGGATGATTATTTATTAGGTATTATACCAAGCTATGTTTTTACAAAATTTCATCAAAATTAGTCCAGTAGATCTGGAGAAAATCAAACAAATGTGCAATTTCTATTATTTTTGAACACCAGTGTATAGTATTCGTGTGTAGAGAAATAATTTTTCTTGTGCATCCCCTTCTACATCGAAAATTATTTTTGAGACGTAAACCCAGCGTAAAGTTTTATAATGTATTTGTAATATGGGAGGAATTCTGAGTGTAAACAAAAACATTCCCGAGCCACCTAGCCGGAAATCAGGGTTAAACTATCGTCTAATGGGAATCCTCCCCCATTCAGGTTAAAACCAATCACACAAAAGAATGAGAAGTACCTGAAAAGTGATAGATAATTCCTAATACAAAAGTGTTTATTACAACTCAGTGCGGCTTCTAAGAAAGTTTACTAACCTTTTATTTGAAAACTGTAAGCAGTTTTTGGTTTAAATCACCCGAATAATATTTTTTATTCGTACTTTTCTTAGCCCATATTGACAAAAATTCCCATCAAATGCGACGTTAAGAAGTACAATGAGGTTGAAAAAGCACCACCTAGATGAGTTTGTAGAAAATTCATTCCATAGCAGCTGATTGATTCATTCATTGATAATTCATTGAGCAATTCATTGATAGGTAGGAAACAGAAGGTGCAAGTCAAGGGTAATTATTCTCAGTAGGCAGAGGTCATGAGTGGAGTGCCACAGGGGTCAGTATTGGGGCCAATTCTCTTTCTAATTTTCATTAACGATGTTAGTCAGGACATTAGGAACAAAATCAGCATCTTTGCTGACGACTTAAAAATTTGGGGAAGGGTAGATACTCAGGAGCATTTACAGAATTTACAAAAGGATCTCGATATTATATCACAATGGGCTGAAAAATGGGGTATGTCCTTTAACATAAGTAAATGTCAGGTACTTCATATAGGTCGGGGGAATGGTAGGACAGAATTTTATCTGCAAGGGGACAAAGTGAAAGAAGGTAATATGATCAGAGATTTAGGGGTGATAGTTAATGAGGACTTTAAATGGGTTCATCAGTGTTCAGCTGCTAGTAAAAAGGCTAATAAGATATTGGGATACATTAAAAAAAACTGTTTCTTCAAGGTCCGATGATATTATTTTGCCACTATACAGATGCTTGGTGAGACCTCATCTAGAGTATGCTGTTCAGTTTTGTCTCTCCATACTTAAAAAAAGATATTGATTCAATTGAAAGAGTTCAGCATAGGGCTACTAAAATGGTCAAGGGTATATCCAGTTTAAGTTATGAGGGAAGATTAAAGAAGCTAAATATGATCACTCTAGAAAAAAGAAGGATTAGAGGGGATTTGATTCAACTTTTCAAAATGGTAAAGCAAGGGGCACAGAGGGACTAGATTTCAATACGGGTTATAGAACAAGGGGTCACAATTTCAAATTGAATAAAGTCAAATTTAAGACGGATTGTAGAAAGCATTATTTTTTTAATAAGGTAGTGGATAGATGGAATGCGTTGCCTGAAACAATTGTAAATTCAAGTGGGGTAAACGAGTTGAAGAGGAAAATTGACAGATACTGGGATTCCGGTAGTTAGGGTTAAAAAGACTGGACCAACCTTGCTGGGCTTACGCCTGTAGTTGGTCGACTTGATTTTTATTTGTATTTGGATATAATTTTACTCATAGAAAAAGTAATTGTGTAGTGACAATATGGCTTATTAGGGTGAAACGCTATTTTAAAATTCGTTACATGCGTAAATGAATAAATTTAATCGCTTATTTCTGAAACATGTCAAAAGCCACTTTTCTTGTTTTGAGATAAACTAGAAAAACTGTATAGAAGCTCACAACATTTTTAAGAAGATTTTTAGTAATTTTTTTATCTTAAAGTAGGCCTCATTTGGATATTTTACTGACGAAAAGAATTTGTTAATGTTTTATTTTTTATCAAAAAAAATTATTAAAATATTTGCATTTCACAGGTTTCTGCAATAAACAGAATGTCCAAGCCTATTTTCATAGCTTAACTCTAATTTATTTAAGGATTTGGTAATAAAAGTGGGAATATTAGTTGAAAATAATATTTTCTTATTAAATACTAACTCATAAAATTATTATAGAATTCTTATTTTTTTCTTTTCTGCTTAGTAGATGTATGAATACTTTTTTTATAAATGATCTCAACTCTAGACTCAAAAATGGTCATCCAATTCAAAATGTTAATATAGATATCTTCGAAGTAAATTAAATAGTTGTTTAGATCAGGGTTGGCAAGTTTCTTCCGAAGTGGAAAAAACCGCGGAAAAAACCGTCCGGAAGAAATAGGTTTCTTCCATGTGGAAGAAACTGGAAGAAACCTCTTTTTTTAAAGAATTAGCTTTAAATTTTCAGGTTTTATAAATATTTGTCTCACAAACACTCTTAGGGTAGGTGGGGGTAATTGTCCGCATGGGGTAATAGTCCGCACGGCCATTTTTTGATGATAATATTTGATTATATTGACTGCATCGATACAGTAGGTTCCATTCACAACCCCTAAATGGCCATGAAAATTTCAGAGGAGTAGCGTGTCCGTTGTCCAAAAAAATGAGGTAGGTCAGTTTTTAGTGTCGTTGTTAGAGTTTTTTCCCCACATTTTCTTCATATTATGGTAGAATAGTTATATTTATTCAATCCATCTGTTTTTTTTTCGAAAGAGCCTTTATTTATCTTTGAAATTATATCACTATACTCATGCTTACTTTTGTTTTCAAAAATCAGTACCACTTTGTTGTTGTCATCATGATATGGGGTAATTGTCCGCATTGATTTTGGGGTAATTGTCCGCAATTGAAAATGTGGGAATGTTCTCAGAAACTCCATCAGAAGAAGCTTTCGTTGAAAAGAAAGACAGTCCTAGTACTTTCCAAACCTAATGAAATCCATAATGCAAGGTTTCATGAAATAATAAGTTTTCCTGACAATTTGGCCGATTTTACGCCGGTAAAAGGATTGACTTTGCAACTTGTGAAGTAACTTTGCTATATAATGTTTTATAATGTCGAATATCGTTGTGTAGTCTTCCTATTGTGAATATACCTCGATTTTGATGTTTTTGAATTGGAATATCTAATAATTCTCTTATTTTATTCTATTTGGGTAATTATACGCCCTGCGGATAATTACCCCAAAAAATGGGGCAAATGTCCGCAATTTTTTTTTCTTTTTAAAGTTGAATATTTCTAAAAATATTTGCAGCTCAAGGCTGGAAAAAATATGAATTGATAGGGCACATCCTAAGCTTTAGATTCCGTACCAGAAACTTATTAAAATAATCAAACTGTGGGCCACAAAAATTCAATACCAAAAACTGCGGACAATTACCCCCACCTACCCTATATTTACATAAAAACTTCCAAAATGTCATTAATTATATGCACCTATTAGTTAATGATTAAATTAGTAAATGTAGGTTTCTTCCAAACTATGAAAAAAATGCTATTAAATAATTGGAAAAAAAAACATTTAATAAACAATATTTACTTTGTAGTCTAAAATTTAATTAAATACTCAAAACTGTTATAAATACCTATTGCATGCATGTATTAAATTATTCCAGGAATTTTAAATTAATTTCTTCCTAACAGAAAAGTAGTTTTGAATAAGTCTGAGAATTACATAGTATTGGATGAGTTTCTGTCTACAAGAAAGTATAAAAGTTAAACAGAAAAGACATGTTTTAATAATCTGAATTTTTCTAGAATACACAATCTTCCTTATAATTTAACTAACCGGAATTAAAAGTCAAATATAAAATTTTTTAAAATTTAATTACTATAAATAAATTTAACTAATTATAATTAAATTACATTTAAGAGTTTTTAAAATTATGGTTTGATTTATTCATTTAACAGATTTAAAAATTGGGTGCTTCTGTAAAGCTTTTTGTTAGTTCCTTCCAGTTTCTTCCATTTCTTCCGGTTTTTTCCAGTTTCTTCCGGTTTTTTCCAGTTTCTTCCACTGTCCTGGAAGAAACTAACCCAACCCTGGTTTAGATGTAAATTTGTGGACAGTGGAACGATTTTGCCTTAAAAGCTTACAAAATTAGTTAATTAGTCCAATATTAGGATCTGGGGTAAAGATTTGATGTCCACTTTTAAAAGTGATTCATAGATCCAAAATATCAATAACACGGATGTAATAAATGCCCACAAACATAGAAAATAGCTTCCAAAACGTCCTTAGTCTTGAGATTCATACTAAAACTTTAAAAATATGGTTATTACTATGGCTTGAGGGACCTAATCTCTAAAGAATGACTTTTCCAACAGCATATAGTGTTTGTATGCGATTAAATAAGAAACTGCAGTCAATCCCAAACAAGCTGCAGATGAGACAGTCTGAACAAAATTCCCCTCAGTTTAAGTGCAGAAACCAGTCAAGCGTCGTCGTTTGAAATTTTCTGCACTAAAGCTGAAATTTAACATGCTGGAAAACTACTATTTTAAAATCATGTTATTTTTATTATTCTTACACTAAAATGTGCGTTTACCCCTACAGAATCCCATGACACCATTAACTCAATTTTGAAAAACACACGTTTCAGAAATAAATGATTCAATTAAAGCATATTTTCACTTTTCCAGAGAAAGGTGATTAACTAGAATAAGAATCCAGAAGAATAGAAAGTAATTATCCTCCTAAAACTGACATATTTATCTATAGATATTATTTTTAATATTTTACTGGTGCCTAAATAAAACATAGTTCTAAGAAGTTAATGGAGAGGTTTTTTAGGATAGAAGTTTATATTTAAGAAAGAACGGGACCCAAACAAAAATTTAATACTTTACATTCAGTTTTGTTCATCACACGCGTTTGTTATAAAATATTCAGAAACTTTCTTTTTCCCCCAAGAAAACTGTATAAGAAAGAAAGATTAAAGCCTATTTTTCTTTTTGGAAAGGGTGAAAAAGCTGCTGTTGAAATATTCCGTAAAACTTCCAAACTTATCTTCTATTTCTCAACATTACATCTACTTTTCAATTGTTATCTTAGTTATAGACCTGAAGTGTAGTGTTAATTGGAGGGTTCAGAATAGAAATGGACCAAGTCCACTTTAGCTACTTTTGAGCTACAGACGTTTAAAGTTAAAGCTTCATAGGAAATTACATGTTAACGCAACAGAACTTGCTGCTGCCAAGCGGATATTATCAGAACTAGGACTTGGTTCATTATTGCACTAAAATTTTACATAGTTGGTGCATGTTATAGCGTTGCTAACTCAAAAATGACAAAAAGTGGACTTGGTCCATTTTAATTCTGAGCCCTCCAATTCTGTGAATTGGTCTTATACATGTCCTCATTGTTTTACTCAGAAAAAAGTTTGCTAACTAGTAACAATAGTAGCAAGAGATAATCACTCATAACTAAGTCACATTTAATTAAATAAATATTAAGTAGAGAAGTACTAACCTTTAAAAAAAATTATAAAGCAGAGTTAAGGCATGAAATAATTAAACTTTATGCAGAATATTTGCTCAGTTTGGGGTAAAATAAATCTTAGTGTAGTTAAATCTTAATCTAGTATAATGTTATAAGTAAAATCATACAAACCGGTTTTCCAAATTCTTCAAGGCAAGGAAAACGAATAAAATAGAGGATAATTGTATCTCTTAATTCTGAAACGTGTCAAACGTCACTCTTTTCAAGCATGTGTTATTGGTGTCATGGGATTCTGTAGGGGTAAACGCACCTTTTTAAGTAAGAATTATAAAAATATCGTGATTTTAAAATAGTTTTCAAGCATGTTAAATTTCAGCTCTAGTACAGAAACATCACGACGTCGCTTGACACTTGACAGGTTTCTGCGCTTTAACTGAGGGGAATTTTGTTCATACCGTCTCATATGCAGCTTGCTTGGGACTGCTGTTTTTTATTTAATTGCATACAAACACTATAGGAAACTGGAAAAGTCATTCTTTAGAGGTTAGGTCCATCAAGCCATAGTAAAAACCATATTTTTTAAAGTTTTTGTACGAATCTCTCAAGACTAAGGACGTTTTAGTAGCTATATATTTAAAATTTCCATGCTTGTGGCCCTTTATTACATCCATGTGATTGAGATTTTGAATCTATGAATACTTTATTAAAAGGGGACATCCAAATCTATACGCTAACGATAAATCATAACATTGAACTAATTAACTGATTTTGTAGGCTTTTAGCAAAATCGTTTTACTGTCCGCAAAGTTACATCTAAACAACTATCTTATTGACTTCGAAGATGTCTATATTAACGTTTTGAATTGGTTGACCACTATTTTTGAGTCTAGAGTTGAAATCATTTATAAAAAAAGGTATTTATACATCTACTAACCAAAAGAGAAAAAATAAGAATTCTATAATAATTTTATGGGTTAGTATTTAATAAGGAAATGTTATTTTTAACTAATATTCCCACTTTTATTTCCAAATCCTTAAGTTTGAGTTAAGCTATGAAAATAGGCTTGAATACTCTGTTTATTGCAGAAACCTGTCAAATGGAAGTATTTCAATAATTTTTTTTAAAAGGATAAACCATTAAAAAACTTTTTGTCTTTAAAATATCAAGTTAAGGCCTACTTTAAGAAAAAAATTAATGAACATCTTCATAAAAATATAGTGAGCTTTTATTCAGTTTTTCTCGTTCATCTCAAAACAAGAAAAGTGGCGTTTGACCTATTTCAGAAATAAGCGATTCAATTATAATGATTAATAGGTAAAGGCTATTTTGAAATACTATAAATTAGTGGTCTGGTCCCTAATTGGTTTAGACTTTTGGACCCCTTTTTAGTATCAGATGGATTCCCACCCCTTGAATATTGGAATCAGTGAATAAGGAAAAGTTGTGAAAATGGCAGTATTTGTTGTTTTTGGGATTGTAATGATAGAAATAATCTCCAGTTTTTACTATTAGCAATTTAAAATCTTTCCCGGAAGATATCTGTTTTCATGACTGGTCTGTTGGGTGTGTAGTACTTAAAATCAATGTCAAAAATTGCTAAGTGCAAAGATTTCTACGGAGCCTTAAACTTGTTAAAAGGATTCCCAGAGGTCCGTGGACCACTGTTTGAGTACTACTGCTACAAATGAACAAAATTCATTTGCTATGATAACTTATGCGAACCCGCATGCGAGAATCTACTAAAGATATGCTGAATTAGATAATGCCTAACTACAACAGTAGCGTAATAGCACACACATCAATGAGATTACTGGCAAAAATAACTTTTTCATATCAAAATTCTGGATAACTAACTTCTCCCACGATTTTTCTAACGATACTCTTCAAATAATTCTACTTTTGCATTTAATCAAATGCAACATACATTTCCTCTGTTCCCCAATTTATTCAGATACCCCAACACAGCACCCCCCAGGAGAAGCGTGATTGGTCAATCCCGAACGCAAGCGCGTCACCCCTCTCCGATCCAAACCAGCTCCGAATATAATGTACTCTCCATACCCACCCAAAAAACCAATCAATTAAACACTCGGTCTTATGAGCTGCTTTGGTTAATCCATAAATCCTTAGGAATCCCGTTTGGCCAGAAATATGAATCGCATCGGGTCATAAAAACCCGGGACTCTCTTCCATCGGCCATAACGGCTCTGATTGGAGGGTCTTTACGACCTTGGCGATGCGAGAGGGTTGGACCTCGGCCCGTGTGGATATAATCTAATAATAAACGCAGAGGGGCTGGGGCAAAAGAGCCAGTGGTCAGAATAAATTTAGGGGAAGGGTTTGGGGCATATAAAGCTGGTGCCCGTCGTGTCGTTGTGTCTATAAAGTATCTCTTGTTCCCCTCTGGTCAGAATGTATGCGTCCTTCATGAAGTGTTTCCATGGGGTTAAGAAAAATGCCAGAGATAAGTAAGTTTTTAGTGTTTAGAAAAAATTTCCTTTGTTATGTGGTGTGTGAAGGGGTTATTCCCCCATTTGGTATGACTGAGGATCGGAAAAATACAGATTGAGTAATACAGCGAAGGAATTTCCTGATGAAATATAAAAATATCGTGTTTTTCTGGTAGTATCTCAAGAAAAACACGTCCTGATTTTAAATACGTATTTAAACTGAAAAAAAATTTAAAACTCAAGATTTACAAATGTCATTTTGGGTTATAAACAATATCAATGGGAAGAACGGAATTGAAGATAGGTACCTAAACATTTTTTTCAGCTTAAAAATAGAACAAAAATTAAACATAACTAGTAGGGGTGACTGTGTGGATACTTGATCCCTTAGCAAAAATATACCGAAATCAATTAGAAGAGCTTTGATACCTAGCAACAATTTTAAAGTTATACTTGCACACAAAAACTAGAAACACTTGGTCTTTTTCAGTCTTTTTTCTTTACCTCAAGGAATGATTGTAAGGAAAACTTTTCAAAAGGCAAATATGTTAATTTTTATAGTAACTGTTCTATGTAACTTAGAAAATTAAATTAAGTGTAATTTTAAAATGTAGACTGTTTTTAATAATTGAGTAATTTGTTCAGTGACAACCTTCGATGAATTATTATTCAAAATGAATGTTTTAAATAAATTTCATATTAGGGATACTTGATCCCTTTCTTTCGAGGGACACATGATCCCAGAGATCAAGTATTCCATTACATGATTACTTTTGTTTTCTATTAATTAATAGATATAATCTGCAGTGAATCTGATAAGTATAATATTGTGTAATTGCAATGTTTGTATTTAACTTAGTAGGTTTTGAAAACTTTTGCTAGGCTTTATTTTTTCTCTTTTCCAAGTATTCTGGTCAACACATGCCTTCCACTTTTATCTAATATAATAAAAGTCAATGTGGGTGTGTGTGTTTGTATATACAGGGTGTTTCAAAATTGCGTTGCACGGCTTTTATTCGGAACCCACGCCTCCTAGGGTCATGGAAGTAAGGTCTACCCCTAGGTAAGTGACCCTGGAGAATCCATTGAGATGACTTACAGCGCCCCTGGCGGCGAAACTAAAAAGTTAAAAAAATTAATTTAAAAACTAAAGGAGATAGAGCAAAAACCTCAATGAGAGTATTGTTTCCAACGTCATGAAAAACTCACTGAAAAAAATTTGATCAAAATATCTTGAATATTCGCGGAGATATTAGCATGTGAAAATAGCACTTTTTCAGGGGTCAAAAAGTAAAAAGTTCGCATATTTGCAAATTTTTCAGTGAAATTGTGTAGTTTTGTGTTTTTTTAGTTGAAAGAACACAAAATTTAATTAAAAAATCAAAAAAATTTGCAAATATGCGAACTTTTTACTTTTTGACCCCTGAAAAAGTGCTATTTTCACATGCTAATATCTCCGCGAATATTCAAGATATTTTGATCAAACTTTTTTCAATGAGTTCTTCTTGACGTTGGCAACAATACTCTCATTGAGGTTTTTGCTCTATCTCCTTTAGTTTTTAAATAATTTTTTTTAACTTTTTAATTTCGCCGCTAGGGGCGCTGTAAGTCCTCTCAATGGATTCTCCAGGATCACTTACCTAGGGGTAGATATTACTTCCATGACCCTAGGAGGGGCTGGTTCCGAATAAAAGCCGTGCAACGCAATTTTGAAACACCCTGTATATGTGTTTGTCTTTTATACAAATCTACAGTTTTCTTCCGATCTGCACCAAACTAAGTATGTATACACTCTTAAAACGACAGTCTCAAAAATGAGAAAAAATTATTCATATCTGAGTATGTCACGTACTCAAACAGGCTCCGATCCAAACTTACTTAAATTTGAAAACATACATGTACCCACTTTCCACTTTTAAAAACGTGCAGATACTCAGAAATAAAGCATCATGTACTCATTTTTTAATTCGTTCATGACATTCTTATAAAGAGGGTGCAATGTGTTGCAGCTATAATGACCATATAGCCACGTTACTATGACGTGGGAAATAGTCCAGTAAGTTGAGTGCGACGTCACAATGTAGTGTTACACGTTATCACACCAACTTAATATTACTTTCGATAAATTGCAAATATTCCAATTTTTAAATATAGAATAGAATAGAATGGAATAGAATTTGCTTTCAGGCCGAAGCCCGCTTACACAGAAAAAACCACAAAACACACTACAAAATACATAATACACATTAATTACAAATTACAATAATAACAAAAAGTATAAAGTGTGACAGGTCTAAAACTCCAAGGAAATGTTTTCGTTTAAAAAATGATTTAATTTCTGGGCATTTTTAATAAAGTATGCTATTGAGCGATATTCTCCATGTTTAAGGGAGAGAAAATTATTTAAGTTATTACGGAAATGAATTAAAGAGGAGAGATATTTTAACCGATAAAAATTATAAACTGGACACACGAAAAACACATGTTCCCAAGATTCTAATTCTTTTAAATCACAAAAATTGCAAACTTGCTCAGGGTGTATTTTAAATATTTTATTTTCAAAAAATAAGGATTCCTGATTAATTCTAAGTTGAAATAAAATTTTTTTAACTGAAATATCGGAAAAGGAAACCATGTAGTCTTCTATGAAAGGGTTAGATTTTATTAATTTATATTGGCGATTAATTGTATTATTAGCCAAGCTAATCATGTCTGACTGAGCGTATTGATTTATAAAACTTATGATAATTTGAGGAAGGAATTTTGTGGCAATATCAGGGTCCTGAGAAAACCAGACAAAAGAAAAACCAGAGTTGTCTATTAAAGATTTAATGTTTAATACCCAGTTGTATTTTATTTGCTCTGAGCCGTTATAATAAAATTGTTGATATGCTATTTTCGTAAATCTATGATCAGCCATTTTCAAAATTCGTATCCAAAATTTAAGAAGCAATTTTATGATAGTAACAGCCAGACTAGTTTGGCCGAGTTCCAGTCTTAAAATGTAGCCTGGAGTATATCTCGACAGATTAAACAACTTTCTAATAAAATAATTCTGAATTTGTTCCAACTTATTAATGAACGATAAAGACCATATTGGAGAGCCGTAACTCAAAGTGGACAAAATGAGAGAATGAAAAAGTTTAAACCACTGGTTTGGAGAGGTTATTTTAGCGCCTGTAAGTATAGGCCACATCGCTTGGATCGCTGAGAATGATTTGTTGATAAAATGTTTTTTTGCAGTTAAAAACATACCTGAAGAAGTGAAAGGAACTCCAAGATATATATATTCTCTGACAATTTCAAGTTTAGAGTTTTGATAGTAAAATATATCATGTTTTGATAATTTTCCTCCCTTGCGAAAGACCATAACTTTGGTTTTTGCTATGTTGACTGAAAGTTTGAATTCCTGGCAAAATTGCTGTAAAATGCGTAATTTTTTTTAGATTAACTGGGGAATCAGCCAATATGATAGCATCATCGGCGTACAGCAAAATATTAACTTTACATTCGTTGTAGAGGGTTATATCCGAAATACCAGATTCATTCAATCGAATGATTAGCTCGTTCAGAAAGATGGAGAAAAGAATAGGGCTCAGCACCTCACCCTGCAGAACACCCGAATTTATTTTAAACGATTCGGATAAACCTGAAGATGTACGAATTTTGGCAAATGCACTACTATAAATATTAAAAATTTTTAAATATAAACCAAAAAAAAAATAAGCGTAATTTGAATGGTGACTATTAAATTGTATGAAAATGAGTATGTCTGGTGTTTCCAAAATTGAAAGCATTGGGTCGTCATATTTGATCCAAAAAGTTTCATACCAAAATGAGAACATCGATTTTCTCAAAATTTGAATCATTTCTCTCAGTGTACGTAAAACAATCCAAGGAAAAACTTATGCTATGTTTTGAAAACTTTTAATGACCCCTTGACCTCTTTTATGGTCATTTTTCCTGAGATCTGCTCACTCCATTGTTACAAAGAAACATAATGCAAAACAACCAGTTTTTAACCCCTTAGCAGTGTCGCCCGAGCTCAGCTCGAGCAACACTCGGAAGAGTGTTCCGTGCAGAATTTGTGATGCCCGAGCTGAGCTCGGGCAGGAGAAAAATTTCCGTTTCCGTTTTGTGAAGCTCAAACTGAGTTCGTTTCGATGATGATAGTGATTTTTCGTCGTTTAGAGATTGTGAGACATCATGCTTGGATAATCTACCTCCTAATTTAATAAGATGTGTGTGTAATCCAATACTT
Source organism: Tetragnatha versicolor (assembly GCA_024610705.1). Classification (NCBI taxonomy): domain Eukaryota; kingdom Metazoa; phylum Arthropoda; class Arachnida; order Araneae; family Tetragnathidae; genus Tetragnatha; species Tetragnatha versicolor. Next base: position 50,198,181 of record JANDEH010000010.1, on the reverse strand, counting down.
TCTTATGTGTATGTTCAAATAAATAATACACTTGTAATTTCATTTAAATTTTGATTTTATTTATAAAAAATTATTTTCTAACACTTATAATAATATTAAGAACAAAATTAAACAGTCAAAAAAAATTTCCATTTTTGGTCAATTTTTCTGAAATAAATGTCACTGTTAAGGGGTTAAAGAAAAGCTAGATACAAGTCTCTTTTTTTTAAAAGCTAAGCCAATAATTTAAAAATATGGTTAAACAAAATTTAAAATTTTAAAACTGGTAATTAAGTATATTTTAAAATATTTTTATTTGAAAGTTCATCTAGCTTTAAAATAAATAGTTTCATCGAATGAAATTGTTGTTAAAATATTCTCCATTGAAACGAAAATGTCTATAAAAAGATGATCATATTGTAGCGTTAAGAAAATAGGTTTTCAAAACAAAAACTATTGAAAATCTTAAAGCCCTTTCAGCTGGAAAGACTGATTTTTCTTAAATTGAAAAATGGAATATGCTTTAATTATTGAATAATGTCACATAAAAAGTTAATTAAAATCCTGTATGATGATTCAAGGGTTCTAAATGATATAATTTTAGGAGATTTTTTCTAATTTTTAAATTTTTTTATGGGGATCAGGCGGTAAAATGTAGAAATCGATCAAAAAATTATAATGCTTGACGACTGGATGGATTTTAATATCTTTCACGCGGTAAAATAAGATATAAAATGTTTTGAAAATTTTAAAAAATAGCTTTTTAAAATGAGCATATCAGCTAGTTTTCAATAAGTACAAATCTTAATTAATTTTTTAACTGCATATTAAGAAGTAAATAAGCTTATTTTTGTAATTATGATTGGAATTTTTGTATTCTTCGTTGTAACTTTAGCTTCCTCCTTTCGCAAAGAACTACTAATTTAGACAAAGTTGATTTTATTAAAAAATATATTGTGCTTGTGCACAACTGATTAATTTCAAATAAAAGTATTATTTGGTGAGAGAGATAGCATACCATTGTAAAAAAATTTCTGAAATTTGATGATTTGCAGCAGAGAAAAAAAAATTTATAACTGAATTGGGATTAAATATCCCAAGTCTCCTCTATTTATAGGACGTAATGAAACCAATTAAACTTCCCTTTTAAAGGTAAAGTAATGAAAACGTATCTTCCATTACTAACGTAACGTTGCTTAAAAACTGATTTGAATGCTTGACTTACTCAAAATGTTTGATTTACTTAAATGTTTATTCAATACTATTCCAATATACCATGTGAACGAAAGGATTAAACAATGGAAAAAGGTGTTTAAAACGGAATCAGTTTTTAAAATGTGATAGTTCTGGAAAACATTTTCCCCACGAAAAACATTAACACTAGAAGCTCCGGTTACTGCCTCATACCTTGAACCCTCAGAGGCAGTCATTTTAACTGCTAGACTGGGCCCAGAAAAACTTTTGAACAAGAAACTGTATGTAATACTTTGAATAAATCAGTTTTTGTTTCAATATCTTATAATACCAGCATAAGTTCCACCAGAGGGAAGGTCACTGCAGAACGTGTCTAGTGGAGGATACCGTGGAACACGCCATTTGGGAATGTGCGGACGACGACGACCACCGCATCGGATTCCAAGGAAAGAACTTAAAAGCTCTTCTCTCGGAGCAAAGGACCCGTGATGCTCTTCGAGAAATAATGAAAAGAAGGACGGCAAGAATGTTGGAAGAGACTGCCCAATAGCCCAATATTAATTTCAAAATAACAACAATATTAATATGATAAAAACTCGAAGAAGATTTCAACCTTAAGAAAAAGAAAACCTCGCTCGGAATCCTACGAGAACGGGCGAGATCGCTACAAGCGAAGTAGCGTTTGCCCGAGTGCCCCGAACATACGGGGCGGAACGGGATATCCAAACTACATATGGAAATAGTATATCCAAAAATGTACTTTTTAGAAACAAACTATCAGTGAATATTTGGAGCAAGCAATTTTTATAGGGATTTGGGATATAGGGTCACTTGGGGTAGGTGGGACCCCTTTTTGGCCAAGTACATTTTTGGAGCTTTATAGAAAAAATTTGGAAGGGTTTATTTTGTGTACTTGTTGACTAATTTCGTTAAAGAGTCTATCAATAAACACAAATTTATCAGTAGTTTCTAAAATAAAGCTTTACATTTTTCTTAACTGGTCTTTTTATCAAAAATGAGATGGGTGACCCACTTACCCCAAGAGATGGGGTAAGTGGGTGACCCCCTCTTTATTTATATTTAAAGCAAGCAAAACGTAAACGGAAGTAAGTGGGTCTTACTTGATAAAGTACAGTAAATTTCAATATTTATTTTTTAAATATGGCTTTATTGGGACAAATTTAATCCATTGAAAATGGCAAATACATACAGAAAAAGAGTCTGGGTTAACATAATAAAGGAATACAAGAGGAAACATAAAAATGAACAAAGTCTCAAGCAGGAACATTATGCTGGAATTCGAAGAGATGAGTCCTGGCTTCCCAGTATAGGTGACACTGGTCGCCCCTTAGTTGGGCATCTTTGTTTAGTCCTTTACATGAAATGAGATGGGCTGCATTCAGAGTGCCTTCTCCACAGATATGACAGTCCTTAGAGTTGAGGAAACCCAGTCTTTGTAGTTGCTCTGCAAGCCAGTCGTGTCCTGTTTTGATTCTGAAGAAAGCCACCGCTTCCTTTCTAGGTCTTTGACAGAATTTAGGCCAGTCTTTTTGAATGTCTTCCCATGTTTTTCCTCTAGAGCGATCGACATGAATGTCATTTTGAAGTTCTTGTACTTTTCTCTGGGCAACTTTCTTTAGGGTTTCAGTGGGTATCGGTACAGTGGCTAGAAGGGGATAGTGTGTCGTTCGCCAATACCAGCAATGCTAAAATTTTTCTCCTCGTTTCACTCCTCCGCTTGGTGTCGCTGCTGTTAGACGTGCATATAGGCGCCTGCGCATTGCGACTTTCAGCACCAAGCCGGCCAAACGTAAACATTATCGTTTACACGGCGTAAACATAGCCGCTGAGAATGAGAGTCGCAATGCGCAGGCGCCTATATGCACGTCTAACAGCAGCGACACCAAGCGGGGGAGTAATTTTTTTTTCAGTTTTCATCTTCGAACGACACACTATCCCCTTCTAGCCACTGTAGTATCGGTAAGCTCTCCTGTGGGAGTTCGGTGCCAATTTTGGCAAGGGCGTCTGCTTTCTCGTTTCCCTCAATTCCCACATGTGAGGGAATCCACTGGAACACTATGACTTTATTCAAGCTGAAGAAGGTCCGAATACTGCTTCTTATCCTCGATATGGTTGGAGTTTCTTTACTCTGATTACTGATAACGCCCTGGATGGCGGAGCTTGAGTCCACCAGTATCACAGCCTTCGAGAAAGAATCCTTATGATCTGTAAGTTCAGTCAGGGCCAAGTCAATTGCCGCGATCTCGGCATCATAATTTGACATGTAACTTCCCACTGGAACAGATCTGGAGAAGAGGTCACAGAAAACTCCGGCACCTGATGTACTTCCTATTTATGAACCGTCAGTGTAGATCTTAGTCCACTGAGAAGAGGGAAAATTTTCACTTAAAGTACAAAGAGACAGGGCCTTTAGGACAGCGCATGGAGTTTCCTTCTTTCCATGGTTTACATCTGGTAGATGATGTTCTATCTCCATGAAGGTTAACGGATTGGTAAGGCCGTCGAAGAGGGTGTTGCTGACTGGGACGTCTAGTTCTTCGAGGATACGGTCACAGGTTTCTATTGGGGAAATCTGTGTTTTCATTGTACTCTTTTTATAGGTATGCATCCATTTGGCACGATTCGAGCATTTCATTTTTATATGGACTCCCACGGAATGTTTCATAATTTCATAAAAGATGGAATTATTGTTCGTATATAGCTGTAATGCTTCTATTGGAGTTGTTCTCACTGCCCCAGTTATTATTCTAAGGACTTTGTTTTGGGCTCTCTCAAGTACATTCATATTTTCTTGAGAAGTGTGAATTAACATCTCACTTCCATACTTGATTACAGGTTTTATATATGCATTGTATGTCTTGATTAGAGTGTCCTGAGTACAACCCCATTTTACTCCTGCCAGTCTTTTAAGGATCTTTGATCTTTCTTCTACCTTGTCTTTTATGTGGTTATGTGTTTATGTGTTTTATGTGGGTAAGTATTTTAAAGAATGTTTTGAAAGGCCAAAGGGATATGTTTTACTTTAACATATAAAATAGCGTTTAAAAAACATAATAAGGTTGATTGAGATTTATTTTGGCACTTTAATACACATTGTAAGATAAAAAAGAAATCGTACACACTAAATGAGAGAATGGACACTATTGATGAGATATTTCACTTTACTCACCATAACTTAAATTAAAACGCAAATTTGATATAAAATGTCGATCAAACTATTTATAAATTTTAATGAATTTTGAAGTGGTGAGTAAAAGGTCTTTCTACTATAAATCGAAATTTTCTGAAATTATTGGGGGAAACTGTCCCTATAACACCCTGAAATCCGCCCATGTCTTCAGTAATAGTTCCTGGGCAATTCCACGGGTAACTGACTGACATTTTTTAAGAAAAAAGCTTAGTATTTTGTTATTTTCTTCCCAAAAATAAATGATAAAAAATACTTTCCACCCAGTTTATTGCTTTCTTGTTAGCTTAATCTAATGGCACAATTTAATTTTCAAAATATGTTTTTATTGATTTTTAAAAAATTTTAATCAACAAGGTAACTGACTGACATAAATGTTTCACAAATGTCAGTCAGTTACCATGTCGTTTAAAATTTTTAAAAAATCAATAAAAACATATTTTGAAAATTTAATTGTGCCATTAGATTAAGCCAACAAGAAAGCAATAAACTGGGTGGAAAGTATTTTTTTATCATTTATTTTTGGGAAGAAAATAACAAAATACTAAGCGTTTTTCTTAAAAAATGTCAGTCAGTTACCCGTGGAATTGCCCTCCTATATCATATGGGACATTCTAGAACCACTTATATCATAATAAGGGGTTTCACTTACTAAATAAAGAGGGGTCTCACTTACCCCCAATGAGGGGTACCACTTCCCCCAATGAGGGGTCCCACTTACCCCAACCATGCTAAAACTATGGGGTAAGTGGGACCCCTCTTAAACACTTAAAAATTAAAAATGGGTTTAAAAAATTAAAAATGGGTAAGTTGGGTTTAGTAAGAAAACTTGCTTAGTAGAAGAAGTTACATTTTACAAAATGGTCTTTCATAATAAATACAGGAATCGAACAATTATACCTTTTCTGCCAAATATGCAAGTTTCATTGCTAAAAAAAACTTTGAGATCGAAATCCTTGAATATGCGGGGATAATATTACTCAACCGCAAATACTGAACCGCGAATATGCGAGGGCCTACTGTAGAAGGTATTAGAGGAGGATCTATCCTCTATTCATTTAGAGTTGGCGCTTGAGAAATAGTATGTTTGTTTGGAGACATACATTTTCAGGTCTGTGTGCTTGATCTCAAGGATCCGCTTATAAACCATCGTCAAGTAAGACAGACACAAATAGAATATTTACTGACAGACACAGAGAGAGAAAATACACCCAGGGCTAGGCCGGAATCGAACCGACGACGGTACAGCGCGCAGGTTGCTAGCGTGGTGGGCAGCGAGTAAACCAACCAGACAAATCCGTCCCCTTGAGAAATAGTGCTTTCCCCCACGCTAGAAGCGTAACCATAGTCACACTCTTCGAGCAGCCAATAGTAAGCCTTCTTCGTCACTTTGACGAGGATAGTTGCTATGGTTACCGATCGGTGGTGGGGAAGGTAATATTTTCAAGCGCCAGTTCAAAATGAACAGAGTATAGACAAATATAGAGCGTGTTCGTAAAACCTCACGAGTTTAAGTTCGAACGAATAAGTATTCGGGTCACGTGATCTCAGTTTCACGAGTTAAAGTGTGGTTAAACGAACGACTATACAGGGTGATTCTGAAATGGACCGCCAAACTTTGAGGGGTGATAGTACTCATCAAGACGAACAAGAATTGGTATAGAAAGGGGGGTCGCAGTTACACCGCTAAAGAGCTAGGTCCTAATGTAGTGCGAGAGCGTTACAAAAGGACGTGTTGCCAAGGCCCGTTTAACGAAAAAAAACATAATGAAATGAAAAAATTTATTGCATGAGGTACAGCAGTATCCGTATTACTTACATCATAAATTTGATAGAAATTGGACCACTTTCTAAACCGTGGGGTGAGTTTTAAAACGTGCTCTTAGTCAAACAATGGAGTTCCATTAATAGTATTTAGAAAAATGATGATCGGGGCAGGAATTTTCAATGATCAAAGAGTTTCAATGATCCATGTTACGATCATTGAAAATTCCTTCCCCGATCATCATTTTTCTAAATACCATTAAGGAATGTGATTCTTTGACTAAAAGATTAATATTGCACTTTTGAAACTAACTCCGCGGTTTAGAAAGTGGTTCAATTTCTATCAAATTTATGATGTAAGTAGTACGGATACTGCTGTACCTCATGCAATAAATTTTTTCATTTCATTATGTTTTTTTTCGTTAAACGGGCCTTGGCAAAACATCCTTTTGTAACGCTCTTGCACTACATTAGGACTTAGCTCTTTAACGGTGTAACTGCGACCCCCCTTCCGCATCAATTCTTGTTCGTCTTGATGAGTACCATCACCCCTCAAAGTTTGGCGGTCCATTTCAGAATCACCCTGTAGAACTATTTTCGGTGCACTTGCGCTTTTTTGCGCTACTTCTCATTTTTTTCATTCATTTATGAGAGTCGCATCCTATTCGAAATTTGAATTGCGTTCAGTTAAGTATGAACATGGATAAGTTGTTAAAATGCTTCTGAATCGGTATTTTTCGACGAATCTACAGAAGACGAAGAAGAAGAAATCATTACAAAACTTTTATTAAATCATAATAATCGAGAAACGGAACCTAGAGTATACATAAAAAATTATGTGGAAGAGGTGATTCCTCGATATTCGTAAAAAGTCTTTAAAAGTCATTTCAGAATTAACAGAAGAACCTTTGAAGTTTTGATGAATCATATTATGATCCATGAGGAAAGCAAGAGAAGGGCTGGTGGCCCCGGTAAAATAAAAAAAAATTGTAATAATCGAATCGAATTATAAATGAGGGGTCTGTGGGTCCTCTCCCAGAATTTTTTTTTGAAATTTGACCCTATATAAAAGTGTTTTAACTTGTTATGGTACACATTATGTGCGTTCAAATGGAATTTCTTAAACGGAAGCAAAATATATATATTCCGACTTTGCCCACTTTGAAAAACTAATTTTGAAGACAATTGAGTGGAATATAAAATTTCAAAAAATCGAAATACCGATAACACTCATTGTTTGCAGGCATTGTTAATAAGGAAGTTGCATGTGTCAGATTTTCAAAAACAAACAAGTGTTCCGTATGGTTTTTTGTATATTAAAATGAAATATCTAGTAAATTTTTCAAAAAAATGTACAGGTAATTAAATATTTTAATTTTAAAGTTGAGAAAAAACGTGACTTAAAACGCTTATTGTTTAAAGATGTCAACAATCATACCATCAACTCTATTGCTTTCTAACAATGTTTATCGTATGATGACGTCAACATACGATGATCCCAAACTCTTGGCATTTTCGCGCGCTTTTAAAAAGGGGATTTTTTTAAATTTTTTTGGCAATCAAAAAATTTCTCGATCGGCCTCAAATTTTGGGTAGTTGCTTATTTTTGCAAGAAGAATCGATTAAAAAAATTAAAAAATCATGCAACTTCCTCATTATGCTATCTACAGTTGGGGAAAAAACCGACTCAGTTGCGATTTCTGGCGAACCACTTGGGTTAGGAAGACAAAATAGGGGTCGTTTTTCATTAATTAAAGTATTCTTTTACCAAAAAAATTTTTTAGTCCTTTGGGGGTAGACGAAACACTAACTTTATTTTTCAATGGGGACCCCCAATTGTTATTAGTTTTTCCGAAAGGTCATCCCCCCAAACCCTTAAATACCCAGTTTCATCCAGATTGATTAGGAAAATTTTTTTTAAATAAACTTAAATTTTTTTTAAAAAATCGTGAAATATTTTTATGGTACCTAATCGATTCTGGTAGTACTTTTATGTAGGAAGCCAAAATTTCAATCGATTTTATCCAATAGTTTTTGATAAATTATTAATATTTGATTAATATCTTAAGGGGCCGTATACCGTTGCCGAATGCATACCGCAAATGCTCTTTCTCGTTCGTTTTTTATCAAAAACTAATAGATAAAATCGATGGAAATTTTGGTTTCCTACATAAAATTACCACCAGAATCGATTACCATAAAAATATTTCACGATTTAAATTTTTTTTTCTAAGATTATTTAAAAAATTTTTTTTGATCAATCTGGATGAAACTGGGTATTTAAGGGTTTAGGGGGATGGCCTTTCAGAAAAACTATTAATAGCTGGGGGTCCCCATTGGAAAAAGTTAGTGTTTCGTTTTCTGAAGACGACCCCCTAAGGAATGGAAAATTTTTTTTGGTAAAAGAATACTTTAATTAATGAAAAACGACCCCTCTTTTGTCTTCCTAACCCAAGTGGTTTGCCCGCAAAACCAACTGTAACGTTTTTTTATTTTACAAGAGCTGTACAATGTTACATACGCTACAAATTCGCAGGTAATCCGCCATTTTATGGACAGCGTCACCTTAGTATCAAAAACTACTATCTCCATTCGGCAACCTTCGGGAATCCCGATCCTTGGCGATCAGATCGGTGGAGAAGCTCGTGTTTTGATTTGTAAGAGCTGACATGATCGAGTAGAAAAGATCAAAACCAATCAACTTATTTTCTACAACGATCTAAACGCCAAGAATCGGGATTCCCGAAGCACGGCTAAGGGCTAAACCATGGCTAAACTTGATCGCGACCGTAGGTTATACGGCTTATCCACTATCCAAAAGATCAAAAGAGCCGACGGCGCTGGAAGTTTCCAGTTTTTACCGCTTGAGGGGGTACCGCGCGTAGTCGCTCGTTAGGGTTGGTTTGCTTCGGCTCTTCAAAATACGCAGCACACAGAAAAATCCTAACACAGGTTCCAAAACCATACTTACAAACTTTTTTCAAAAACTTCAACTGGTGACTAACTTCATGGTTCATTTTCATTTTTTCATGGCTCATTTCGGTTTTTTTTCAAATTTGGACGGCTAACCGGGCTAATTAACTTTCAGATTTAGATTCAGTTATTTAGAATACACAAAAATCATACGTGATCCGGGTCCACAAAAATTTTTTCTATGCTGTGACTGCAGTTTTTTGGAATTTTTGGCCTTTTTTTGCATTTTACTCAAAACTGGAGGGTGACCGGGCCAAACGGACTTGAAATTCAGGTTCAGCGGGTCGAAAAACATACCGGTAGGTAGGTCCGGTCCAAAGTACATTCCACTTCTTTTTTTTTTTGTGTGCCGGTGTTATTTTCCAGTCAAAAGAAATGCCATGAATGACAGACAGATGGCGCTAACATCGTAGATCGTATCCCAGTTTCTGGAACCTACCTTTTCGCATAATTGCGCAAGCCGTATATAAACACAGTTAAATCCAGTCTAGCCGTGCCCGAAGTTTGCCGAATGAAGATAGTAGTTTTTGATACTAAGGTGCCGAGATGGAAGACACAACCTCTAGTCGAGCAGCGGAGACGTAAAATAACTGGATCTAACGAAGAAATTTCTCCGTGCGGTTTCATGCGAATTTTTTTCGGTTACAGATAATTTTGGAACGAGTAGTTAAACGCACCGAAAAAAACCAATTCGATAAAGGAACGCACAGTTGGAGAACTAGTAACGCATGCGCACGAGTTAGCTTTTCAAAATTAGCCCATTGATTACGTACTTCTAAAATTGCCATAGGGTGCAATAACTTATAATTATACGTATTTTACTTAATTATAAACAAACGCGCTCACACAACCAAGACACAAACATAGAAATCCCAAACTGAGCACAGCAGCATCAGACGAATAACGAAGAATTTTCTCCGTGCGGTCTCGTTCGAACTAGTTCGAACGGGAGCGAATTTTGGAACGGGTAGTTATCCGCACGGGAAAAACCAGTTTAATAAACGAACGCACAATTGGAGAACCGTGCGCATGAGTTAGCTTTTACGAACGAGCCCATAGTCCTGTATTTAATTATTATTGTTATTTACCTAGTTTTTATATAATTTAAGTAGTCACCAGTACTGGCTCTGTTGCCTCTTGGTGACCAAATCTTATTTTTGTAGATGGTATTTTTAAAGCAGAAAATAAAAATGATTATAAATGATTATAAAATATGGTTCGCGGGCTGCATGCGGTTCTCGAATGGCTTTCTGGGCCCCAATCAGAATTTTATAAATTTAATAATTCAACGCTGTTGACGCAAGACAATTTCATGAACGAATACAGCTTGAAATTTTTCTGCTGGGAAATCGGGATAGCAAAACCTACTTGTTCCGATCAGTGGCGTAGTTAGCCTGGGTGTCAACCGGGGCGGAAGCTCTCGGTGTCACCCCTTTTGGAATTCGCTTATAAAAAATAATAAAATTTGCACCACCAGTCTAGAACTGAGGGTCTCAGGTGGAACCCCATTTTATATTTGTGTTCTTATGGCATTGAATTTATTATTTAAAAATTTCAAAATTGAAGGTTTTAATTTACCATTGCCTTTAATTCCCCAACTTTGCACCAAAGAGTTATGATATGTTATTCTTCAGTCCAAACCGTATGTAGAAGTTTATTTCAGGAAGGGCCCAAAATCATTCCTCAGCATCTGTCATACATATTTAATAGGTTTAATGTAGCTTCTTAATACATTTTAGACGGAATTTTCGTTATGATGAAGTTCTTAATATAGGAAAAGTTTTGTATCATAAAGTTCGAACAACCAAAGGGGGGTCTGGTGGTTATCCCCCAGAAAATTTTATAAAAATGGACTCAAAAAATCAAATTTTTAACTAGTTTTGAGGCCTTTAGATCGAATTTCGGTTACACATTTTTAGGTGGGATTTGTATTTTAAACAAAGTTCCAAGTACAAAAGAGGGTCTGGGGGTTTCTCACCAAGGAAATTTCCGGAAATTTGACCCTAAAAACAGGATTTTAACTTGTTTTTGTATACAACGTAGTCCAAATTTCGGGGGTGAGGATGTCCCCTCTCTCCCCCTTCTATGGTCCCCTCTCTATGGTCAACATATTCGGATAATTCAATCCATTGGCGTACAGGGAAATTTCTTTCAAAAGGGGCCTAAAATATTATTCCTAAAGCATTTTAATAGGCTCAATCTAGCCTTTTCATACATTATTTGTAGCTAAAATTAGCATTTTGCTGAACTTAATATAAAAAAATGCAATTAATAGAGTTCCAAGTAAGGAGGGGGTCTGGGGGCCTTCCCCGAGAAAATTTTTTGAAATGTGATCTTTAAATATAGTGTACAAACTTATGTTTGGATAGTTGTGACACTGGGTGACACCCCTGATAAAACCCTTATCGCTCACCCTTTCAAGAACGTCATATCTCAAAAAACCTAAATTTTCAGGAGAGGCATTTGAAAGTTTAGATTTGCATTGAAATGCATTGAAAATAAATAATAAGAATCTGGTTAATTTCTTTACTATTCAGTTTAAAAATATGAGGGTTTCGCAGGGTTGTAGTACTCCTTCAGAGCTTTCCGAAAACAGTCATAACTAAATATCGTTGATTTTTGAGATATGACGTTCTATAGAAAGGAGTGAGCGTTATGTGGAAAAAATTTTCAAACGATGACTAGCGAAACCAGAAGATGAAACAGTTGGGGTATTCAGATTTTTCCTGAGGTAAAATATGAATTTGAAATTTACTCATTTAAGATTGTAAAACACAAATATCTGATGGACTTTTTTCTCTACCAACCCCCTTTACCTTGGTTTTTAAAACTATTCAAACTAGAGTTTGAATGTCACCTCCCAGTTAGCTGAATGGGCGACACCCGGGTTGAAGGGTTTATACCCCATAGTAGTTTTCGGTTGAATTTTTTTTGTTGAACTACTTGTAAAACTTTGATGTCCCCCCTAGCCAAAGGGGTGATAGTCCAGTAAATCTACTGAAAAAAGGGTCAAACCGGTAAAAAATTGATACCTTTAGTTTTTAAATGGTTTTCACTTGGGAATGACCTCAATAATAACATACTAAAAATTGGCCAAAATCAGCTCTCGGGAAGTTTAATTTGTTTTTAATTTTTAAAAAATGGCCGAAATTTTTTTTCAAAAAATCAAATTATAAAAATAGAGACTTATGATACATGTTCATAGGCTATTTTTCAATGCTGAATACGAATAAACCATTTAAATTTTAAAAAATTTAAAATTTCAATTTTTAAAAATTAATTCAAAATTGGGAAAGTCGAAAAAATTAAAACATCGCTCAAAACCACAAAACAATTGCAAAAGAAATAATTTAAACGGTTTTAAATAAGGAATGACTTAAATAATAACATACTAAAAAAAGAAGAAAATCGGACAATAAAAATGTTAATTTTTTTCAAATTTTCAATTTTTTTAGCCTCAAAAATCGCCCTTTTTAAAAATTCTTGTTAAAAACGTTTGAGGCATTTACCAAGGTCATTTTTCCACGGATGTTGTCGGTTGGTATATACCTCTATAACCTAAAAAAACTAGAATTGGTGATTAAATCATTGGTTAATTAATTAATTTATAAAAATTAACGTTGAAAATACAGGTAAAATCTTTCAATTAAGTAATACAGAAAATATTTAGACAATATTTAGTAATAAATCATTTTATAAATAATAAAATTGAAAAAAGACAAAACATCTTTAAAAAATTTTAAGTTTTAAATTAATTTAAAAAATTTAAATTTTTTAAAAATTTTAAATTTTGTAGTATATACATGTGATACATGTATCTAGGCTATATTTTAGTGCTGTTTACGAATATCAAGCCAACTTTTCAATAAAATTTAAATCAACTGTGGAAAAATTGAAGCATAAAAAACAAAAATATTGAGAAAAATGCTTCAATTTTTCCACACTTACTCTAAATTTTATTGAAAAGTTGGCGTGATATTCGTAAACGGCACTAAAATATAGCCTAGAGACATGTATCACATGCATATACTACAAAATTTAAAATTTTTTAAAAAATTAAAAAAACTAAAGGTATCAATTTTTTACCGGTTAAGTTACAGATTGCCTGGACTATGATACTCCTCTCAAAATGAGTTGATAACTCATTTAATAATTTTTGTATTTATTTAATGGTTTTTTTTCGCTTAATAAGAACATTTATGTGTGATCGAGAAAATTTGTATCATCTAAATAAAGCTCGATGGGTGAAACCCCAGTTCATACCCCTAAAAACTTTTAAATATTTAAATCAATTCTTACACTTATATTTATTACGTTTATATTTAAAACTACGTTCGAAATTTTTAAGCTTGGGTGGGTGTCACCCCAGCCAAATGAGTGTTTTCCAGGATGATAATTTTTTTTTGTTCAAGGAAGGTATAATGAAAATAAAATTATCTGGTTGGTGGTGCCATGACAGTAGAAAGTGGGTTCGTAGAGAAGTTTGTAAAGTTTTTGTTGATGGTGAAGCACCAAAAATGTAATGAAGATTAAATTGTCTTGTATGGATGGATACTTCGTGAGGATGATGAAGGGGTATTGAAGAGAAGTTTCTTCAGTTTAGTTTTTCTGGATAACCCAGGTTCGTCGAAGAATTCTGATTGTGAGTGAAATAGTAAGTTAGACTGGAGAAAGGTAGAGAAACGGTCATACCTTTTTTTGATGTTGGAAATGCAGTCAATGAAGGCTTCTAGAAATAGTGTCTTGGCAAGATGTTAAAAACAAACCAAGTTCATTTAACTAATTCACTCATTTATTTTTTTTCAGCACAAACACATAGAAATTGAAACTATTCAGTTAATTCAATAAATTAGACACTTCATAAATTCACTTCATAAATTGGACACTTTTCGTGGTTGCAAGTTTTTCAAAATAGTCACACAAGGTTGTGGATTGACACATTTTTGGAACACATTATGTAGTTGAACATTCCATAACGATAATCATTTGTAGACACAGTAATTGTAATACTTCGGGTTGAGTCATATATCGGGAAAACTGGTTCAGAGAATGTAATAAGCAAATATGATGAATGATGATACTAGCAAATTTTGATGACTGAGGCCGCGGACTGTACCGCACGAGCACCTCGCATGGGACGCCTCGGCAGACCCGCCCGGGTCTCCGAGAAATATCACCTCTGGGCTACATTAAGGGAACCGGAGCTGCATAGATTCGGGAGAAATTAAAGAAAGCGGAGAGGGTTTAAGAGGGTGTGGAAAATCGTGTGCATCGGGTTAAGTACTGCTATTACAAACCTATGATGGCGAGCGCCATAAAAACCACAATTAGCCAAAGGTTATTTAAAGAAAAGGCAGGAGAGGTTACCGAATGGTGAAATTATCTCCAGAATTAATTTTGAATATTGGCGAAAGTAAGATTACGTTGGGATGGAAAAGTTATGTCTCGACCGGCGACAGAGAGGAGGAAAGCATGGGAGTGTTGATAGAATAATTAACTAACGGCAGAAGAAACGGTATAATTTCGATTGATAACAATTTATGAGATGCGCGTGATGCATAAAGCCGACGCGACGGTTACCATGGGAAATAAGAAAGAAGGGTTTAGGCCTAAAATAATCCAGCGGGAATTTTGAAATTAAAATGTAAAAAGTACACAAAAATATGGGGTGGTGTGAAACATCACCACAGACGGCATATTTACCAACTTAAGGCAAAATTCGAACACTTCGGTATCACTCTCTCAGAGAGTTTGAGGGGTGACACCCGATTTGTTAAACCCTAATTTATTTCATTAGTAGAGTGAATTCAAATTTTTTTCAAGGAAAGCATACAACTTGAAAAAAGTGCCAAGTTCACTAGTTTGGGTGTCACCCCCTTCGGGGTGACACCCGGGGCTGACCGCCCCCCCTAGCTACGCCCCTTGTTCCGATTCACCCCACAAATCTTAAACCTACGACATCAGTGAAAATTTTCATCTTTGGAAAGTATAATTTTCTAAATACTTAAAATCTAATTTATAGAATATCATTGCATGAACATGTACTTAGTAAAAAAACCGCCATCATTGTTTGGTGGGAACAAATTGTGTTGATAACATGACAAAACTTTTTCCCCGACCCTTTATGATGTTGACAATCTGGAAAAACTAAAAACAATACACCCATCAGTATATATTAATTAGTATATGAATTAGTATTACCGATTAGTATATTAACCCTCTACTGCCCATGGTAGCATATATGCTACCATAAGTTTAGCTTCAATTTTCAGCATGAAATTAATAAGTAATACTTATTTTTAAGTTATTACAGCAATAATTGTACCTTTAGGTGCTATAATTTATGAAGTTTAAGTTCAGTCTTCCTTTCCAATTTTTAAAATTTTTTTTTGAAATACCACCTTTGACTAAAAATCCAAAATGGGTCCTACAAGGGTTAATTATAGCTAATTTTTACAAATATGTTAATGAAATTAAGTTGAATTCTTTTGATATATTTTTAGAGGAAGAGTTGCTTATATCATATGTACAAAAAATTGCCTTGTAAAGGTATTTTTTAATTGTGAAATAATTAAATTAAAATGATGGTAGCATATATGCTACCATGGGCGTTAGTGGTAGTAAATCCATGCATGGGGTCTAGGTGGCATATTGGCAATCATAAAATATTTTCATAGAAAAAGAGTATTTCTTAGAGTCAGCTGTTTATTTAAGTTACTTTTCTATTTTAATTAGTCAAACTATGAAAAAATGATTAATTTATTAATTAAAAATTTTAAAAATTAAATAATGTATTAATTTATTAAAATTTTTTAAAACTTATTTCATTAGCTTTATCACTTAATTAACTTATTATTAGGCAAGTCTTTAACTTTATTTATTCGTTTGTTCATTTTTACACGAAAAAAGTACGTTTTTAAAAATTTCATTAATTTTTTTTAAATTTTCATTAAATATCAAGAAAATTTTATGAAAAATTAAATATAACGCTATGATGTAATACTGAAATAACACTCCTATGAATTATTTATAAGTAACATATTTTAATTATAATTAAAACATCTGTTTTACGACATTGAAAGTTTTAACGCTGCATTTTTTACTATAGGAATTTACTAAATAGGCTAATTCCATTATTAAAATTATTTTTAAAGGCATCAAAATATTTCTAATATGTTTCTAGATAAAACTATCAGTGTGCATTGTATGCAAAATCAATTAGTAAAAAATATATATATATATATATACACTAGCGGAAATAAAAATCCCAACACCAAGAAGGAAAGGAGATATCAAAGTCAAATTTATTTCTATGATTACACATAGTATCAATGTGAATTGATTAAAAAATCAGCCTTCCTGGATGTTAGGGGGCCGAGAAAACCAGGGAAGAGTGTTGTCTCCATCGGTGTCCATTACCGCCGTCACACGTCATGGTATTGAGTGACAGGGGATCTAAATGACTTTTGAGGGATTGGAGAACCATGTTGCCTCCTCAGGTAGTCCAAATTCATATGGTGCACCAGCGGACGTTCCATACCGGGCTAGGTGATTTCTCCTCATTGACCGGACTTGTTTTGTGGGTGTTGGTTCTAGAGAACGGGAAAGACGGGGTAAAAATGCAACCTAGGGGGTTAAGAAGAAAGCTTGGACATTGCATACAACATATGGTTGTGCATGTTTCTCTTGAAATTTTTCCCCAGGACAGGTCTGAAGGTAAGGATGGTCTACCGGCTGCAAAACCTCAATGACGCAGCTCTGGTTGGAAAAAGTACTGGTGAATCATGCTCAGGAGTTGCAGAAATGGAATCCAATGCATCCCCACTCCGTCACCCTGCATCACCACTCCGTGGAACGATTAGAAAATCCTCAGCTGAGTGCGCTCTCTCCATCGTGTCTTCAAACTCATACCCAACCGTCGTGGTGCTCCAAACCTAAGCAGGATTCTCTCATAAACACAATGTCATGAAATGGGGATTCTCATGTCCTTATTTCGTGCACTATTGGAAACAGAAAGGCCCATTTTCAGCCCCTTGTTTATAGACAAAGATGTAAGAAGCTATACGGACCAAACTGAGAATCCGCAGTACTGCAAACGACATCCATCCCACCGTCGCTTGTCCTCAGTATGATCTACCGGTACTTTGGCAAACCAGATCTGCTTCATTGAGGTTTTTTAGCCGGTTGTCCGTCCTTACCTTCAGACCTGTCCTGGGGACAAATTTCGAGAGAAAAATGCACAAACACATGTTTTATGCAATGTCCAAGCTTTCTTCTTCACCCCTTATGTTGCATTTTTACGCTGGCCTATCCGTTCGTAAGAACCAACGCTCACAAACATGTCCGGAGAAAGAGGAGAAATCCCCTAGCCCTGTATGCAACGTCCGCTGGTGCACCGTATGAATTTGGACTACCTGAGGAGGCAACATGGTCCTCCAATCCCTCAAAAGTCATCTGGAGCCCCTGTCACTCAATACCATGACGTGTGACGGCGGTAATGGACACCTATGGAGACAACACTCCTCCCTGGTTTTCTCGGCCCCCTAATATCCAGGAAGGCTGATTTTTTAAGCAATTCACATTGATACTATGTGCAATCATAGAAATAAATTTGACTTTAATATCTCCTTTCCTTCTTGGTGTTGTGATTTTTATTTCCGCTAGTGTATTTTATTATTGCTAAAAAATCGAACAAATACTGGTTGAAAAAAAGAAAAAGAAAAGAAAAAAATTAGTTAAAAGCTGTAAAAGAGGAATAATTTTTATTATAAATAAGTAAAGAAGGTTTTTTAGCTCTTTCCACACAAAAATATAACTATTTTTACAAGAATTAAAAAACTTTAGTACATACCAATCCTTCATTTTGTACCCTAATCTGCCCATGGTAGCATATATGCTACCAACCAGAAATCCACAAAATTTTAAAAGAATCAACATATTTTTGGCATTTTTATTTTATTTGGACCCAAACTACATGAATAAGGCAAAAAAGAATTTTTTTCCATAGTAATTTCTTGTAATGGACATTAGAGGGTTTGGGAAATTTTTATGAATGGAAAGTTTTGTTCCGATACGCCCCACTATACTCAGTTGCAACTTAATTTGAGCCTGTAGAAATATGCTGAGAGCAACCAAAGAAAGTAGTTCCACGTGCGGTGTCGGAATTTTGAGTGAAATTAAGAGATTCAATTTTAAAACATGATTAGTTTTTTATATCCACGTATATTAATATTAAGCGTCTTTTCATCCCGATCTGCACAAAATGTTCAGTATTATTTCATTTTTTAAAATGGCGTAACGCGTAGTAGTACAACTCGCTCTCAAACTCGCCAGCTAATAAGAGCTTCTAGATACCCAGCAGGCTTTCTGTTTACTCAGATTTTCTTCCGCGCGGCCGTGACGTCAGGCTCAACTTAAGTTGCAATCGAGTATAGCTATGTCGATTCGCTCCGTTTTACGGTTACTGAACTTCCCCCTCGCTACAAGCTCTGTAACGGTTTCTTTCCCGCCGAAGCCTGTAAAACGAGGTTTTCCTTTAGAGTATGCATCGTGCTAAAAAACAAACTTTACATTGATTTTTTTTAGCAAGTTAGACTTTTTAGCGGATTTATGAAATGCATGCCATATTTTTAAAAAATAATAATATTAATTTATTCTGAAACATTTACAAAATACATAAACATTAACAGGAAATAATAAAAAACTCCCAACATATTGCTCACTAAGGGGTCGAATTGGCCCTTCCAAGTGAAACAAGAATTTTACTTTGAAACATTTATAAATAAAGAAGGAAAAAAGAGAGAAAATTAAGTACACAAATATAAAAAATACAAAATTCAAGAGGAAAAGAAACAGATGAATCATAATGTAATGTGATTACAGAATCGATAAAAAATTCCGATTAAAGTTACCAATTACCATTTCGAAACTTTTTACGTCGAGCTCTGATTGTTACTCTTGTTATCTCATAATCATCATTATTATTATAGTTATTGTTATTCTAATTATAGGGAATACAAACACTTGTGGAAATTCCAGATTTCGACTATTGGAAATCATTTATGAGGTTATAAAACGCATTTCTTCAAATTTTTAGATATTTTGATAATTAGTTTTTTAAATCAATTTTAAAAAACTACCCTCACTAGAATTGGAGGTGTGGCCTACGTGACGTCACTTCTGCTTTCGCCCGAATAGTCAAAGCTGCGTTTGTCGTAAACACGTATCAGTGAATGAATGTTTCTTCTACCTCTTGTCTTATTTTAATATAATTTTGTTGATAATTATAAAGACGGTGAAAAAACTCAAAATCGGATAGTATTGTTTTTGCTAGTTTAAAAATCAGATAGCGTTTTTCATCAAGCACGGACCATCGTTTGGCTATCAAAAAAGAAAAACTCGTGTCTTGATCCTGGTGATCTATATTTTAATCATTACCAGCAATAAGTTTTTATGTGATCAATGATTACATATAACCATTAAAATAAAGATCACCAGTAATCAGATTAATAATTATCACCCTTGATAATCATTAACAAATTATAGTATTATTTTCTGATAATTGAACACAGATGATCATTACAATAACCACTAATAGCCGTTATGAGTGATCAATTTATTAATAATTTCCGCCATCAACTGATCACTGTGTTTTTGAGTTTTATTTTATGTATAAAGTAAAAAAGTACATATTTTTGTAGAAAGATAGCCAAAACAGCAATGGAGAGATACCCCGATTAATTTAAAAAATACTGAAGAGAACGTCTATCCTGGAAAATTGGCGGTTTTAGCGAGGTGTGATATTATATGCTTTAGGCTGTTAAAGTTTTTAATTTCTGATGGAAATATTTTCCTCATTAATCAATAATTACTATCTGAGTATAACCGTATTCTTAAAAATAATCATGATTTTTAATCAAAACCAATAAAACTCAAAATCTGATCCTGAGTTTTTCTCACACAAACCCGATTGTTACGATTTTACTTAACATTAATCATTAACCAGGTTTGGGCGTCAGGTGTAATCATTAAATTCAAGGCTATGCCCTTTCCAAAAATAGCTAAATCACTTTTCAAAGACCCAAAAGTTATCCGGGGATCCCAGGTGGTCTTTTAAGGTTTAATTTTGGGTTCATGACTGCAAAATAGTCAGTAGAAAAAACATTTAGCAAAATATTTTTAGCACTAATGCTCATAGTCTTATTAAATGGGGATGAATGGCCCACTCCACATATTTATCCCCTTATAATTTAATATCATTTGTAGTATCATTGAGATCAAGAGAGCCATCTGTATCTTGATAAGCGGACATTTTATAAAACTATTAGGGTAGGTGGGGGCAAAGCCACGCAATTTTCAGTATTTTTAACATTGTTGTCGAAAGGGGGTAGATAATCCCGAAATTTAAATTGGAGGTGTTAGATTGAGATCCTACCTACAAAACCAATCCAAGTTTAAACTCTTATCGATGGTATTTTAGGAGAAATTTACAATTTAGTAGAAAAAAAAATCGCGGGGCTTTGCCTCGCAAAATGGGGCAAAGACCCGCACTTGCAAATCTTGGTGCCCAGGTGAAATAAACATGGATAAACAGAATTTTTCATTATAAAAACACTAAAAATAATCATCTTAATGTTGTTTTAATTTTTCTAAGCCAAAATTCAAAAAAATTAAAAAAACTTGCAAATTTACAAACTTTTTCTTTTTTAAGGCCTGAAAAAGTCCTATTTTCACATGCATATATATCCGCGAATATTCAAAATATTTTCATGAAATTTTTTCTGTGAGCTCTTCCTAACGTTGGCAACAATACTCTCGCTGACAATACTCTCCTTTAGCTTTTAAATTAATTTTTAAAATTTTTTTATTTAACCACTAGGGGCGCTGTAAGTCATCTCAATGGATTCTCCAGGGTCACTTATCATGACTTAGACACTTTACAAACTGCGCCATGGACTCACAGCCATACCCTTTATGAACCTGGCACACAGAACTTTCGGACAGGGGCGTCATTTGAGTTTTTGGTTGGGGGGGCAAGGATTTTTTTAAAAATGGGTCTGAATCACGCTGTAACTAGACTTTTTTTGGGGGGGCGTTGCTTCGATTTCATTTTTAAGGTATCCCCAACCAGCACATTTATAGGTTAAGTGTTAGAACACTGAAAAGTAGTATTTGAATGATATTACATATAATGTCAAAATTTGACAACGTGAACTCCAAGGAAAAGGGGGTCTGGGGTTCACCCCCAGGGAAATTTTGAAAATTTGCCTTTTAAAGTAGTGTTTTAGCTCATTTTGAGACCCTTTGGGCTGCATCCAAAGAGAACAGTTTCTTGTAAACCACAGAATTTTCTAGGGAAAAGAGTTGTAAATAAACGTCAAAGTTTCAAGGGGGCCCCAGAAATATTTTTGAAAAAATTCCCCTTTAAACTAGTACTTTCTCTTTCAAACTCTTTGGGGAGCTCGTAAAGGTAAAAGCTTCTTGTAAATGGCAGAATTCTAAGGAGAAAAAAATCTGTATAACCACCGACGTAAAAACTTTATAGGAGGGCTGGAGATCTTCCCCCAGAAATTTTTTTGAAATTTAACCCTTAAAAGTAGTGTTTGAACTCCTTTTGTGACTTTTTGAGCTGCACCCAAAGCTCCTTGTGGAAGTTACAGAATTTTCAAGGGACTTGCAGCTATTTTTCACATAACAGTGGAAACTTTGGGGGGGGGGGTTGCCCCCCCTGCCTCCCCTAAATGATGCCCATGCTTTCGGACCCATAGATTTAACGCGAGCACGTTAAATACTCTTTTATGATGACTCGGTGCGCAATTTTTTAAAATAAAAGTTGAGAGTTTTTATGATAAATATAAAAGAAAACATCGAAAGTAGCTAAGCCGACGCCCTAATTCAAAGATGAGAAGACACTGTTTAAATTTATTTCTGTTTCAATGAGCTATAAAGGATGATTTTTAAAGGTTTTCTAATATTCAAACCTTTCTTTTCTGATGGTGTGAGCATCTTTTTCGAAATTTTTAAACCTCTTTTAAAAAGTTAAAAAAATAATTGAGACCATAATTGAGAGAAATTCATAAGTAAGCTGGAAATTTATAAAGCGCATTATTTTTATTCTTTTCTTTTACTTTTTGTGATTGTTTAAAAAAATGTATCAAGTCTATGGTTTTCCACTTTTTCATCAATGAGTGTGTGTGCAAAAACTAGTAGTTGATCATTCTGGAAGAAAGTAATTTTAAACCTTAATTTTACGATTTATCAAGAAAGCGAAATAAATCTATTAATGAGCTGGAATTTTTTATTGAACTATCGCTTTTCACCAATTGATCGACAGAATTATAATTTCTAGTAAAGGGACTTAAAAATAAAATTTTATTTAGAATTAAATCTTATACCGATCAAATTCGAATATAGTAGTTAAAATAGCCTGCTTTCGGCCTATTTATTATTGACTAAGTTTGTTTTACAGAAAATAAGTAAAGCGTATTAAATTCAAACAGACCATTCAAATTTACTCAAAATGAATAGAAACGCGTATTCAAAACTAAAAAGATTAATTTGTTTATTTATATGATGTTCAAATGGAATTTTGTTGCTTTAGTAAATTAGAATACTGTTAGATGGCAGCACAAACTGAAGCAAAAAAGGATGAATTATTTCACATTTTTCCACGAGGCTATATTATAGTTCCGTAAATCTATTGGATTTTGGATTGGTATTGGTGTTACATATATTTTCCGGTTTGTATGCTTTGTGCTTGGTCTTAAGGATCTGCTTATTAACTTTCCCGTAAATCTATTGATAAAAAAGAGTCAAACCTGAAACAAATTGCAACAGTAGGGTTTTAACGATTTTGAATTTGGAAAAGAGTTCATTAATAACAATCACATAAAAAATCTGACAAAAAAATCTACCTAAAAATTAATTTTTTTAAATTTTGTGAAAAATCGCATTTATATATCGTATTCAAATTGAAAAGTTTTTTAATGAATATCGTAGTTATAAAATTTAAAATTAAACAGCACAAAAACCATAATCGATGGTTAAATCATAATATCTCATCAATACTCGATTAACCCATTTAAAATAGTTAAATTTCAAAAATACAAAAAAATAATCTTAAAATGAATTTTATATAGGCTTGAGATAGAGGTTATAGGCTTGTGATACATTTCTTAAGAATAAATTTATTTAGCGCATAAAATGAGAAAAATGAGTGAAATAAAATCGAAAATTTTACGTAAAAAGAATTAAGAAAACCTTTCTATTTCTCTCTATTTTTTAAAAATTTAATTGTATTATATGTTCTGATATTCAACATCAACACTAAAATTTAGCCTATAGACATTTATTATGAGTCTACATTATAAAATTTTAAACTTTAAAATTTTTTTGGCTTATCTGCTATAATTTATAGAGAGGATTCAGAAGAGAAAGAGAAGTCCTTAAAAGGATGTTTCTGTGGTGGATAAGCCGCCCCCGTGTAGGTAACAGCAAAAATTACCATGCCCTAATGCTATTAATTAAACAATTTGTAGGGACCCTCATTCATATGAATTCGCTATTAATAAAGCTTTGTATCTTTTAAAACATAGCTATAAAAATGCATGACATGGAATTGAATCCAAAGAGAACAACTCCTTGTAAACCACATAATTTTCCAGGAAAAAAGTTATAAATAGACGTAAAACTTTCGAGGGGGCTGGAGGGTCCTTCCCCAGAAAAAAAATTGATATTGCCCTTTTTAAACTAGGGTTTTGTCTCATTTTGAAGTGTTCTATCTCACATAACAGTGGAAAACTTGGGGGGGGGCAATTGACCATCTGCCCCCCAAACCCCAAATGACGCCCTTGGTTATTCATAGAATGTATGTAGACTGTCGAAAAGCGAGCTTATAGAGATATCTACGGCCTATAGAGAGTAAGGGAAATGAGCAAGGTAATTCCCTCGGAAGGAGAACTCTTCAAAGTTAATAGAAAGGATGCAGAAGAGCAAAGAGCAATAGAACGCCTTAGAAGGAGATCTTACTATAAAGAGATGATAAAAAAGAACGAATTCTCTTTGGTTCATAGAGAGCAACAATATACAATTGAGCTAGAGATTTCTATGGATCAAGAGCGGTTCATAGAAAATGTGCGAAGGAGCAACATAAACTTTTCTTGCGTAGGAGCTCCCCACACCGTCTTTAGGAGAGGATGCAAAAGAGCAAAGAACAAGAGATTCCCAGGACGGAGTGCTTCACACAGTGCTCAAAAGGAATGCAGGTTACTAAGAGAAGTTACAAGATTGAAAATCCCTACAGTGTTGGGGATGCAGAGAAAAATAGAACTATTTCCAGCTTGGTGTATTATTCGTATTATACTTCGGGCTGTAAAGAAGGGTAATCTTAACACAAAAATATAACTTGTGGAATGTAGAATCTTTGAGTTGAATACCTTGCGATTTTTTTCAATTAATGATGAGTTTGCAGTTGCATACTTACTCCTCCGATTTAGCAATAAGGTTTCCATGTTTATTGACACACCATAAGCAGACAATAATGGGAATATATGAACAAAAAAGTAAAAGATTTTTTAATTAAAAACTGAAATCTTCTGGCTAAATCGGAAAAACTTGCAGCTATGCGATTGCAAGGCCTTACTATATAATTTGAAGCAATTTGTTTCAAAAATATTTTTATGCGGAAAAACAAGAAACACAAAAAGCATAAAGTAAAAACTTATTAAATTGCTAAAGAGAAAGTAAAATCTCCTAACTTTTGCAGGTATATACAAATATTTAACCGACATAGTGGCATACACATTTTGAGGCATTTTCCAAGGTCATTGTTTAAGGGCATATAAAAGTTATTAGTAATACACTCTATAAACAAAAAAACGTATACCTGTTGGGTATCGTGTAGGCAGAGTGCCACAAAATGAAATGGAATAGAATCAATAAGTGGCTGAGGATGTGAGTGATGAAAAGAGTGATGACACGAGTGATGTAAAAAAAGAAATTTCCGAATTAGAGATTAAAGTTCAATTTTTGAATATGACCATTTCATTAAAATAACAAGTATCAGAATACGGAAAATTATCACCCCAGTAGTCTGAAAAGATTTTTCTTCAAATCAAAAAAATCAAATCAAATTTATTACAATAAACAAAATACAAAATACAAAACACTATAACAAGAAAATATACAAAAAAGAAAAAAGAGAAAAAAGGGGGGAAATACATTTATCCATACATTTTTTACCCCAAACGAGCAACTTGCTCGTACATGGGTCTCCGGAATTACAAAAATAAATGTCTGATCAAAAACAGTGGATGAATAATACATAAAATCAATTAGAAATAAAAAAAGGAAACAAAAAAACGAGAATGGCTTAGCTGGCAAATTTGTGTATTAAGATAAGAATAGAAATATACAGATTAAAGTTATACCTGACAAAAAAATTAAAACATAGTGTTTCGACATTATTTTGGTCTTGAATAAAGGTTATACAAAGTTTTTTAAAGTATCCAATATTAGATTCAATTATAAAGAACGGGAAGAATTCATTTATAAAGAACGGGGCCATCGACAACTGAAGAAAACTTCAGACATTCAACTTTTTCTCATATTGGTACACATTTTTATACTACAGCATAAAAAAGGTGCCAGTATTTGAGAAAGTGTGACACAATTTGAGAAAGTATCTTGCATGATATCCGACACAGATGTGCCAATATTTTGTAACTCTTCAATGTATTACTAAACAATGCATAATTGATGGTTAAGTCATTAGCTAATTAATTAATTTAATAAACTTGAAAATCAAGGGAAAACTGCTTAAACATTTTGAAACAGTTAATATTTATGTAATATTTGGTAGTAAATATTCTAAATAATAAGCAATATAAAAAATAGCAAATCTTCAATGAAAAAATGTTTTTCTTTTTAATTTGTAAAAATTTTAACACGTTTAAAATTTTGGTAAATAGGTTAGTGATATATGCCAATAAGCTTAATTTAAAGCTAGTTTTGCACACAAGGGACATTTTATTGCTTTTTTGTATGATTTCAGAAGGTAAAAAACAAAAAATAGTATGTAACAAAATTTATTTTCCCCCTACTTAAGTTCTGAAATTCTTTAAAAATAGACTTAATTATGATGCATTTTCACTTCTTAAAGAAGCAATAAATTTAGAATAAAAATCACCATAACTTTATGTTTTAAGGATTTATAATTCTAGAGCAGTGGTTCCCAAAGTGGGTTCCGTGGAACCCTGGGGTTCCACGAAAAAATTTAGGGGTTCCATGGGACAAACTTCATTTTATTAAAAAAAAAATTAGAATGGTGTAAAAAAATAAGAATGGACAGCGCCGCCCCCCTTGAACCCAAAAATGTTCTCAAAATGAGTTAAAACCTTACTTTTGCTAGTCGAATTTCAAAATATTTTTCAGGGGGAGGACCCCCAGACCCCCCCACGGTATCTCAATTGGATCTTGCCCGATACTTTTTGAAAAATCCACAACATTTCGACATTTTTTCCATCATTATCTTAAGATAATGATGGAAAATTCACCCCTGGGCTCCAAAAAGCGTCTTAAAATGAGTTAAAACTCTACTTTTAAGTCAAATTTCGAAATTTTTTCCTGAGGGAGGACCCCCATACCCCCCAGCGGTACCAGAAGGGGATCTTGCTTGATACTTTTAGAAAATCCTCAAGAATTTGACATTTTTGCCAAAAGGTAAAGGTGATTGTCTGGAAAAGTGCCCCCTCCCTGGATCAGTGCTGGATCCGCTCCTGGTAATATCATATATTAAATTTTTAAAAATCGTTGATTAAAAAATATTCAGGGTTCAGCGATCATTGGTAACAAATTTGGGGGTTCCACGACCAAAATAGTTTGGGAACCACTGTTCTAGAGTTTTAGCTGTTTAAAATGCAGAAAAACAATTTTTAAAAAATTTCTCCTATATAAAAATAATTTCTCTCAAAAGAGAGGTAGTAAAAAGTAGAAACTTATAACCTTATACCTATGACCTTATAATCAAGAACAAAGTGTGGGGTCTTCATCTCTTTATCTTTGCTTTTTTACCCCGCTTATTTTAAACAGCTTTTTATCAAACTTGAAAGCACTTACAGGCTTCAAATTTTTTGGGTGCATTTTACGCCAATGATTCTTTTTACATTTTTAAATAACAATTTTTGAAAAATCATCTTTTAGAAATCTCCTTGCAGCTTGGAATCTTCTTGCTGGGGATTTTGACAAAATAGCTTCAATATTTTTTTTCACCTTTATGAGTCAATTACTTCTGCACCCTAAGATTAGGAAATAAGCGAGAAAACGTTAATTTTGAAAAAAAAATGACGTAAACAACTTAAAAGAATCCCCTTGCGGTCAGTGTGGATGTTGGACCAAATGTCTTTAATAAAGCCTACAAAATTTTTCAGCTTAATACAACGATTTCTTCTGTTTTAAAAGTTATAAACAAAATAACTTTATTTTCAAAAAATCTGTGTTGAAAATAATTTTTTTTCAACAAATCCGCTACAGATTGTGAACTAAATCAGGGGCGGATCCAGGATTTTCTTTTGGGGGGGGCACCACTGAAATTTTAGTCCTACCTGGGACACGGCATGTAAAAAGAATTTTTCTTCAGGGGGGTTGACTCAACGTTAATTCTAAGGTACCCCAAACGAGTACAGATATTCGTTTTTTTAATCACTTAAAAGTAACACTGGTTCGGGATCACCCCAGAAATTTTAAGAAAATTTGTCTCTAAAAGTAGTGTTTCAACTCAATATTTTGAGAACCTTTGGGTTACATCGAAAGAGAACAGCTCCTTTTAATCCACAAAATTTTGAAGGATCTAAATTATAAATAGACGTCAAAATTGCTTGGAGGGTTGGGGGTCTTCCCCCAGAATTTTTAATTTTTTTTTAATTTGAAATTCTTTGGAAAACACCCGAAGAGGACCGCTTCTAGAAAGTGGCAGCTTTTTCAAAGGAAAAACAATGTTAAAAGACGTCAAGTTTTGGAGGAGGTTTGGGGGTTCTCTCCCGAGAAAATTTTTGAAAGTTGACTCTAAAAAGTCGTCTTAACTCATTTTGAGACTCTTCAGGTTGCTCCTTGTAAGTTGTAGAATTCTTAAAAAATAAAACAATCAGATGTCAAAATTACGGACTTGGGGATTGAACTCCTAAAAACTTTCGGAATCGGCCCTGACCTATAAAAAGCTGATACTCTCAAAAACTGTTATGTATTCTTATTTTTCACAATAAATGTTTTAAATTTTACTTTGAAAAATGATATTTACTAATAATAAATATACAACATTATTTTCACAGTATTTAAAAGACACTGGTAGAAACAAGAAAATTGGTTAATATTTTCGCACGGGACAATTGGAGGATTTTGAATAACTTAAAATAAGGTAAAAAAACATTAAAAAAAACAGTATTTTGATGAAATAAACCTGAAAAGTTTAACATATGTGTCGATAAGGTAATGGCCATATGCTGACAGACCTATGGTGCAAGAGATAGAGAATGTGTTGTGCTACGTGTAGAGAAAACTTGCCTTAAAAAACTTAAAAGAATCGCATTAAGTCGTGATAAAAAATGACCAATAATTAAAAATAAATAGCCTTTCAAGTGCTTATAACTTTTCAGTAAACGTATCATGAACAAGTGTCTTTTAGTACTTGGCGGTCTTCATTTTCACAGTTAGTTTAATTGTGAGCATTAAATTTTAAATAATAATTTAAGACAGAAGAAATTCTAAACCTGTGGTTCTCGAACTTTTTAAAGCTACCATCCCCTTATTGTGCGTAAAACTTTTCAACGCCATTTCCCAATAAAAAAATATAGAATTTAGGGTATAGGGTAGGGCGATTAGTTAATATGAAAAGTAATTTTAAGTAGAGTAAACCCGATATGTAAAAGTAGCTGAAGTTAGCTAGTCCCTCAACTCCTTTTCAATAGACTTATGCAGCCCACTTACGGAGCTCTAAGGGATCACCTGCGGTTTGAATATGACTATCAGTTGAGAACTCTCTAGAAATAGACTTACCATATTTTCTTGGGTCAACCCAGGACATTTATGAAATTTCTTAATAAGTACCACATCAAATCATCAAAGATTAAAAAATAAGAAAAAAGCATTCAAACTAATAAACATTGAACAGAAATATCAAATTTTATTTCTTTATTTGACATTACTTTTTCAAAAATTGTTTGATTGACTTAATTTTACTATAAAATTCACTGAAAGTAAGTTCTCCAAATTAATACAGATGTTAGATAATGTAAAACAACGCAATTTTTAATAGTTTTGTCACGATTTTTCATAAAAATGTCTGGCAAATCTTAAAAGTATGAAAACCCGGACATATTGCGACCCCGGACAACACTAAAAACGTATGGTAAGCCTATCTAGAAAAGGGGGGTCTGGGGGTCACCCCCAGAAAATTTTTGATTTTAAGCCCTAAAAAAGTGCCAAATATGCCTTTTTATGCAGTGTATTTTTTAGTCCTCTGGGGGGGGGCACGTGCCCCCGTGCCCCCCCCTGGATCCGCTACTGAACTAAATGACTTTAATAAGACATGAAAATTTTTTTAGCTTCGTATCACAACTTCTTCTGTTGCCAACTTGCAGCCTAAAATTTGAAAAGAAACAAATATCCCTCTGATATTTAAAAAAAATTATGTTAAAATCAGTTTTTCCAAAACCTGCTTTCAATTCGGGTGGAGGGCCAAGTGGTTTCAATGAAATGTATAAATGCTTTAGGTTGAAATAACAATTTTTTTCATGTGTTGACGCGCGTCAAATAATGGAAACAACGAAATTTTAATTTTCGGCCCCATGTCAAAAGCGAAAAAAAATTGCTGTTGTATCGAGCTGACATTTTAGTGCTAAGTCTCTAGCAGAAGGAATTTTGCAACAATATGATTTTTTTCACGTTTTATTGAAGCTATGTGTATGTGATCAAAATTGCTAACCAGCAGCCGAAAGCAAATTTCAAAAAAATATTTTGAAAAAAATTTGAAAATAGGATTGTGATAAACTTGCTCGCATTGCGGTAGCAGAGGAATAGTCATACCAAGCTAAAATTCTTTGTACTTTTTAATGATGTAATTTAGCAAACAATCCGTGATACCCGTAAGCTGATTTCGAAAAAAGCGTTTTTCGAACTATCCAATCAGCATCATCGAAAATCGAGTACACCGCAAACATCGCCTTTTTCCGATTCACCATGTTATCCTTAGATAAAAACAGATGGCACCACGTGTGAAAAGTTTTAAGAGTTTATAACTCCCGATTTACGTATTAGTCCAGGCAATCTGTAACTAACCGGTAAAAAATCGATACCTTTAGTTTTTCAACGGTTTTCACTTGGGAATGACCTAAATAATAAGACACTAAAAATCGGACATAAACGGCTCGCCGGAAGTTTAATTTTTTTTTAATTTTTAAAAAATGGCTGAAAAAATGTTTCAAAAAATCAAATTATAAAAATCGAGACTTATGATACATGTTTATAAGCTATTTTTCAATGCTGAATACGAATATACCATTTAAATTTTAAAAAATTTAAAATTTCAATTTTTAAAAAATTATTCAAAATTTGGAAAGTCGAAAAAATTAAAACATCGCCCAAAACCATAAGTTATTGCAAAAGAAATAATTTAAACGATTCTCAATTGGAAAGGACTTAAATAATAACATACTAAAAATGGAAATCGGATATTAAAAAGTTTAATTTTTTCAAATTTTCAATTTTTTTGGCCTCAAAATTCGACCTTTTTAAAAATTCTTGTTAAAAAACAACAAGAATATTTATTTTTAAGTCCTCAAGAGGAGACAAAATCAAAACTCTATTTTTAAGGATAAGAATTCCATATAATTTCTGAGGGAGAACTCCTTAACACTCCTAAAAGTTTTAGAATATGTGCTGATTTTCCTTGAAAATTCTGTGACTTATAAGGAGTGATCCTTATTTGGTTATAGAAGTTCTAAAAACTAATTAAAACACTATTTTTAGGGGCAAATTTTCAAAAATTTTCTGAAGTGGGATCACCTCCCTCGAAATTTTGCTTTTTATTAGGTAGGGGAGAGTGTTGTACCTATGGACAAAAATCAAGCTTGGATTTTTCTAAGACATGTAAAATCACATTTTGACCATTTAAAGTGCCCAACCTATAGTTCTAACCTTTGTGAGTAGAGAGATATTTTTTATTAGCCAAAATCTTGAAAATTGGATTTTTAATCATTTATAATAACTTGGAAAAATTTGTGTCCAAAGGTACAACAACCTGTTGTACCTATGGACAGACCCAGTTGTACCTGTGGACACCCTTAAAAAGGGACGTTTTAGTTGAAAAAAGCTAAGAATGAACATTTTTATTGATGAATTACCTTTTAATAACCTATTTCAAGCCTTTTTAAAATTGAAAATATATTTTTTAAAGTAATGTAGTTTTAGATCGTAAATGATCATTAAAACGAAGTTGAATGATAAAAGTCTTGATTTTTTACCAAAAATACAAAAATCACATGGTATTTTCAGATCAGAATTTAAGGTAATAGTTTCATCAATCATGCTGATTGATCTGACAACTTACTGATCCAAAAAAACCCAATTCGATCGAAACTTAGTTGTGCAAGCATTTGGTGGTAATAACAGTAATAATTTGGTGGTAAATCGTCTTCAGTGGAAAGTTTAAGTTTTTTTAATCATCATACTTAAATGTGATAGGGTGCTTAGGGTTTTACACCATATTTTACATTAAATTCCAAGTAGAATCATAAATTTAAAAAAAGTAGTTTAGATCACAAAATATTTGATTTTTCATCTAAAATTCACTTGAAAATAATTGCTGACAAATAGATTAACATTTAGAATTAATTTAACATTTATTAAAATGTATTCAGTTAAATGAAACCTGATTCTAAAACGCTGATTAGCTACAGACACCCACAAGAACGTGTCCGTAGGTACAACACTTATGGTGTCCGAAGGTACAGCATCAGGTGTTTTTGCATTCAAAGTTCTATAAAAGATAAAAGAATTGAGATCTGACTATTTCTAATATCAAAACTAAAAAGTCAAAATCTCTGGGATTCCCCCATATATCCCATTATATCATATCATAATCATAGAGGAAGAAAATAATTAATGTAGTAATGCACTAAAAAAAACTTTGAGCACCTAAAATCAGTATTTTTATTATAGAAAATTTAAATAATATTTTAAACAGCTGATTTCACGTTAGCAACTAGATAGCATCAGTTTACATTCAAAATCGACCACAAATTCAAATTTACATTTTCCCCCGAATTTTAAAATGAGGTGGCTGAAGGTACAACCGTCCGTAGGTACAACACTCTCCCCTATAACTAATACTATTTTTCCTTGAAAATTCTGCCACTTAAATAATGAGAGGTGATCTTAGGGTGCAACCGAAAGAGGCAAAAATGAGCTAACACGCGATTTTGAAGAGGAAATTTCCAAAATTTTTTTCTGGGGGAGGCCCCCAGACCCTCTTATTTTTCCCAGAATTCACATCGTTCATACAAAATTTGGAAATTAAGTTCACTAAAATTAATTTACAATGTGTACGTAAGTCATCTAAATTTTGATGTAAAAAAGTACCCGAAAGGAGGTACCTCAGAAAAAATGTTGGGTCAATCTCTCCAACTAAAATCTCCCTCCCGATCTAAAATCAAATATGTAAGCAGATATACTATATAAAATTGAAAAAAAAAATCTCTGGCTCTTTGAAAACTGGGAAATTTTGTAAGTTGTAACTTTTGGCTCTTCCGTTTCAAAAGGTTGCCGACCCCTGGTCTAGGACGATTTTTGAACCCCGCGCCTTTCAAAAGTAGGTTTCCCATGTTAAAGTATTATAGGGAAAATATTGAAAATATCATCATTTTAGGTTCTTTTCAATTTTATGAGCCTGAACGCAGTCAATATCGAATTAAAACCTATATATCATCAACATCATCAAGATCCTATCGGAAAAACATTCAATGGCACCTACTTGACGACAGTTCGACGAGGGCACTTTCACCGAGAAAAGAGGAGGCTCGCGAGCGCTTGCGGCGGGAGCTGGATGAAGGCCTCACCTGGGGGTTTTATTGAACCGTTTTCCTATTTTACTTCATCTGGCATCATCTGATGAACTTGTATCTCAGCTTTGGGAAATATACAGTGTAAGAGAGCCATACTCACCGTCACCAACCATCCATCCATCGGAGTTCGCCCGCGAGCCTCCTCTTTTCTCGGTGAAAATGCGCTTTTAACCCTCGTGGAACTTCCCCCCAGTAGGTGCCATTGAATATTTTTCCGATAAGATCTTGAGACAATGATATCCCAAAGATGATATAATAGGTTTTAATTCGATATTGACTGCGTTCAGGCTCATAAAATTGAAAAGAACAAAAAATGACGATATTTTCTCTATACTTTAACATGGGAAATCTACTTTTAAAGGGCGCGGGGGTCAAAAATTGTCCATGAGATCTGAAATTTTGCAGGTTATAATGCTTCAGTATTTGTAACAACTTGAGGGGGGTGGCATTTGGGAAATTCGGGGTTCTGTGAAAGTGAAAAGGTTGAGAAACGCTGCTCTGTAACTTATTTTTCTCAACTCCTTTTTCATTTTTAGGGACGAATAAAATAAACCAACCATTTTTTAAATAACTTTTCTCAAATGATTTAAAGTTATCACTGATATTTATATTCTATTAGTTCATTGCACTGAAATTCATTAGTCATTAAAATTATTAATTTTCTTTTTATCTAGGTATTCCATCCTATTTTCTTTTCTTCCACAATACCCTATCTCTATTTCTCACTTCAAATATTTTCAAAGTGTCACCTTCGCTTTTTACTTTTAAAGTAAACTAATCTAAAATAAAATTACTTTTAATATTAAAAATTTTTAGTGCTTTTACCTTTTTTTTATCAAGTGAAAGTTTGACTGATATTCCCTTTCTTCTTTGATACCTACCCTAATGACTCAGTTTTGTGACAGTTTTTGATTATTTCGTCTTAGTCTTTTAATTTTTAATTTTTGTGCAATGAACTAAGCAGAAATATATTTTAATTGCCGATTAAAATGGTGTTTAAGTTTTTTTCAGCTAAAATTTCATAAGGATGAAAAAGGTGCATCAAGTTCTTTCAACAGTAAAATAATTTGAATGTAATTACTATAATTTTTCGATGATTGCTCTGTTTTTCAAATAGGTTCCAAAATTTCCAATAAAAGTTTGGTGGTTATACCACGAAAATTCCATTACTTATACAGTTTTTTTAATTTTCTAAAAAAACTTAATTTGTACTATTTTTTTACAAAAACCATTCAAATACGTTTTGAAATTATGGAGTAAATCCGTACCTTGAAAAATGAATGCAATTTTATTATCCTGATTACTCTTAATTAAGACTTGTTCTCTAAATACGGATTCTAAAGAGTCTTATGATTTTTCTTCAAAAAAGTCCATGAAATTCCAAATAAACATTTTTCAAATCATCTATTACTATCATATCTTACAATATTCTCCATATGAAATACTAATAAATCTGCATAGCAGCAAAATATTTCATTTAAAAATCCATCCAGTAATAGTTTCATAACCTTTTATCGGACGTTCAAAGATAAAATAATTTTTTTATAAAAATATTCCTCACCGGAGATAGTGTCGTCTCTTTAGTAAAATATCAAAGTATCTCAGGTAAGAACACGATAAGAACTACCTCAGTTAAAAATTATAATTTGTGTTTAGTATTCAAAATAAGATGAACTTTTTGTTGATGATAAAACCTTAGGTAGGGCTAGAGTCTCGGTTTCACTTAAGCTAATGGAAAGATAAGAGGTTAGCGATTCCAGTTTACCTGAAAGAACAGAAACCCCGAGATAGCCCTTATCGAAACACTGGTTCCTTTCCCTAGGTCAAATGTACTCCGAATACTATGAGCATAGTAATCGGTAGAAGAGGGACATAGAATGCAAATAGGGAAAGAAATAATTCAGTGTTCTTCAAAACGAATGCTCAAAAAGTGTTTTCTGGTTTAAAATTTAAGTCCCGCTACTCATTGTAACTTTGAGATCTTTGTTCTAGACTTGGGGTTAAATAATTTTTTCACGTCTAAGAAGGTCTACACTGTTCTTTTAAGAATTGATGCTGGCAAGGCGTTCTTAATGAATTTTAGAAAATAATTTAAGGAAATTATAAGTAGGGTCACTTGGGGTAAGTGGGTCACTGGGGTAAGTGGGTCATCCCACTCAAACTTAATTATGTAGTACAAGAAATTTCACCCTTACTCGCATTTATTATGTTACAGTTTGTCACACTAATGGGTTTTGCGTATATTTGATTTTTCTTTCATTTAGTTTTAAGATTATAGAACATAAAAATATGAATAGAAAATTAAAATAGATTCCCCGAATGGATTTTTTGGAGAGTTCAGATGCAATTTTCAAAGAATTATTTCTAGCTAAGTTTTCATTATATTTTGATATTTATTGAACAGTTGTGCAAAGTTTAATTTAAAATAATACTGCAATTTGAATTTTTTTAAAAATTTTAATTAAAAAGTGTTTACCGGGGGGTCTCACTAAACCACTATACCGCAAACCCTATTCACCATTCATCAGAAGAAAGTTTTACGTAACATACCATTCAATGCGATTGAATGGTATGTTATAGCTATTGAATTAGCTCAATTTTGTTAAAACTTTTCATGTCAATTTTTGAATTTATATTAATTTCTTTTACTGGAAAAATGCATTTTTTCTATATTAAAAAAATGCTAGTATTACACATTGTATCATTTTAAAAATTGTGATTTAAAAGATAATTTTCTTAAAAAGGAAGCATTTCCCATTTTGGAAAAAAAAACAGATCAAATAACATTCAATTAAAACTAAATTTATTCATATCAATTTAAATTTTAGTTAATTTTGTTTCAAACTTATGTCAAATTTTAATTTAAAGTTAATTTTATTAGATGATACTCTGAGTTCAATTAGAGAAATAGACACAAAAGGTTAATTTTTCCCTGTATTTTTTTTCAGCAAGTAGGTTTAATGTGTGGTTTTAAGAATAACTTTTTCAAACCAAAATATTTCAAAATAAAAAACGGCAGAAATTAAATACTACAAGTGAATTTTATAAATAGCAAATATTTTAATAAAATAATATGAAGTGTATAAATCATACCTATTTATTTTAAATATTGAGAAAGATTGAGTTATACTGGTTCTACAATTTTAAAACTTCTAAATTTGGAGCAATTTTACGCGTAAAAAAACGCTATAAAATGTTCATTTTTATTTTCAATTAATTAATTTATATTATTTAGTTAAAAATTCTTACTAATTTTAGCTATTAATAAAACTTAAAAATATTGATATCATTTTAACTATCAATAATATTAATATTTTAATAAAAAATCATTATTATATATCTCATTACTAATTAATAGAACTTAAAAAAAGTTTTATTTGTTATATTAAATAATACTAACATTTTATAATTAAGAATTTATGAAAATAAAATGAGCGTTTTAATGAGCGTTTTTAAATCCAAATAGCTACAAGAAATAAAGGTTAAATCGTTTGCCCGATTTCAAAGTTATCTCTTTTGTGTACTAGATGGCAGCATGAACTTTTTTCCTTCCGTCTCCACCCGTGTTTGCGCTGAAACTTTTCTAGAGAGAGCTCTCCTAGCTGTTATTTCCAAATATTTAGAGCTTCAGTCCAGATGTTAGAACTTAGTCAGCATGATTAGAACTTCCAAACCACCTTTATTTTACCCCCAATAGATTTTCAAATTTTGGAGTGATTGTAAATATTTCTGGTTAAACAATGTAAGTTCCAAAAATTTTAAAATATTTTACGATTTCTTGTTGCTTAACTACAGAAAAGTTTATAGAAACGTACGTTTCTTTGCTTTAAACTTCTTAAACATAAATAAAATGACACGCTTTTTTAGTTTCTCAATGCCTCCTATAAACAAATTATTTTCCAACGACACATTTTGAAGCTAAAAGTGTGGAGTTTTGCATCAGAAATATCATTTATGTACCCAAGAACGCAAGTAGCAAGTCAACAGATTGTAAAATGTACAATAGAAATAGTTGAGTATTTTTAACCCCTGATGAAAAATGGTTGATTAGTTAAGATTTTTTATCCAGTATAATAGAATAATTCTATTTATTTAAAAGAGGGTAAAAAATACGGATAATCAGTGTTTATAATAAGGATAACTTTTATTTCTTACACAAATTATGTTATTACAAGATTATGTAGTACTTTAATTACTCAGAAATGTCTGTTTCGAAGGCAGTTTACTGTAAATCACACTTTTAAAACGTTTAATCACTAAACTTTTAATGTCTTTATCATTCCCAAATTCAATATCGTTATTTTTCCTTCATATCATAGGAAGATCTGGGAGAGGCAATTCTTCTAAGCGGTTCCTAGGAACTAAGTATTCATTAAACCCTGAGGGTACCAAGTTACAAATATTTTTCTTAAGAGAAACATATGCATATACATAACATACTGTTCCCTCTGAATAACTTGGTTGCCTGTTGCCTTTGATATTCCTTATAGACAGAATTTATAACTTTATGCTGTTCGGTGAAAGTTTAGGCAAGGGTAAATCTATGATGGTAATTTCAAAACAACCAAACAGGTTCAACCT
Organism: Tetragnatha versicolor; assembly: GCA_024610705.1. NCBI lineage: Eukaryota > Metazoa > Arthropoda > Arachnida > Araneae > Tetragnathidae > Tetragnatha > Tetragnatha versicolor. Next base: position 50,160,372 of record JANDEH010000010.1, on the reverse strand, counting down.
AATCAAAACAATAGAAAACTTCAAATAATAGAAAATCGTTAAGAGAAAATATCAATTTCTCCGACGGTTTCCCTTAAGGAGATTCGAATGGAATTCATCGTCTTGGGGCACATACCCCCCCCCCCCTTTGCAACGCCCCATCAATTAGAAGGGTGTGAAAAGTTCTCAAACTTGCCGGCCCTCCTGATTTCCCAAGCACGAGCGCCGGCGGCGTCACGTGACGGGCACGGGCCAATGAGGAGGCGCCGCCGCTCCAGTGTGGAGCGAGCGAAAGTCCCTGTGGAAGAGCCCTCCTAGCACGCGGGCCACGCCGCACTCTGTCCCGTTACCGATGGAGCGCCCCGGCTGACCAAGTCGCTCCCTACCCCTCGGAAGATGAAAATCAACTGGTGAGCCTCTTCTCTCTTCTTCCGCCTCCATGGGATGGCGTTAATTAGCCACAGGTACCCTAAAAGTTGCGTGTCATCCGTTTGTTTTAGTCGAAATTGCGTGTGATCGGTGGGATTTTTAGTTAAGTTGCGTGTGATCATTGTAGTGTTTTGGTTAAGTTAAGGAGTGGGAATTTTTTTTCATTGTAAACTTCACTGTGGAAAATAATGTTTCAGTTCGTGAACCGTATGGTTGGTGCTAAGCGTTTTAGTGAATTTCAATGTGATTCTTTTTGTTTATGTAGTGAGTGTGGTTTAGTACTGTTGCTTTTGATATGATGGTTTGGGGGCTGTTGATGGTAGTTTAGATACATGTGGAGGAGAGTATGGAATTTAAAAGTCAATTTGTTTCTTGAAATTACATTTTGATTAAAGGAACCAGATGTGTAGGTTAACCAGGTTTCTTAACCCTCTATCTAAACCTAGAGGTGGAGATTGAAATGAAGAGTGTTGCAAATAGTATAATCTGTCTGTTGATATTAACCTTAAAAAAATGTAAATAAGTTTTTTTTAAGTTTTGGTGGTTTAATTAGTAATTCACTTTATATGCCTAAGGAAAATTAAGATTTTTACTATGACTTGCCTTACATGACTTCTTCCTACCCTGTTTCCCACCTTCCTTTTTTATAAATGAAAATGTCCTTTTCATGTGTAAAGTTAACATGCAAACCTATTTATTTTCTAAACTGGTCAACGAGATGTCATGAATTTTTTGTTAAAAATCCTTAAAAAGAAAGATAACATTCTTATCCAATATTAATTTTCTTTTTAAGTCTGATATCTGTTATACACGAGTTAAATTCAAAGGGTAAAAAATCTAGTTTTAGAAAAAAAAATGATAATGGATTTACAGAATGTAATATAACAATTATAGTAACATTGGAAAAAGAAGGCTAGTTTGATATTGAATCCCATGTGAAATCACATTTTAAGAGTTAAAACTGAAATGTATCATAGCATAACAAACACTTCTCAGTCTCTACATGATTTTTAAAGCCCTCTCTCTCTTCATAAACATATTTTAAACAATAAAATTTTTTGCAAAACAAAGAACATTTATTTCATTTTGAGATTCTTTTTTTTTGTAATAAGTATGATAATTTAGTACAATGCTAAAACATTTTTTAGCTTTAAGTACTTGATGTGTGTGTAAGGTTGAGTTTAACATGGTAATTTTAAAGCGATTTGCATATGTGTTCTTATATTGTTCTTATGATGTTGATTCTGAATTCATGTAGCAATTGCTGCATATTTATTTGACTATTTTTTAGATATCATATTTTACAAACTTATTTTGAAATTTGCTTCACACATAAGAACATTTTGAGTAATTTTGAATGGGAAATAATATTTAATTTACACCAATTTCAATGAATCATTAATGCAAATATTTATTTAATGTGATTTTCCACATGCTTTCTAACAAAGTAATTAAACTGACTAAACATTATTTTTATGTTGTTTAATCAAGTCATTAATGCTTCTTTTAATGTTTAAGAATTAGTGTTAAGAATTACCTTTTCACAAGATACTTGCAATCAAGATTTTTAAAGAATAGTTTCCAATATTTAATAAATAACATTGTTTTACATTTTGTGCTTGTTAATACAATATACATTATAAGCTTCTTTGAAGTTGTGTTTTCATTTAAATAATTTTGAAAAATTCCTCCTTTTGAATAACTTAATACTATTAGTACTTATTAATAATATAATTTCAAGCACTTTTTTTTGTTACTGAATCAATCTTATGAATTTCAATACCAAATAAAATTTATATTTGTGTATTAAGGATATCATGTGAGTTTACCTTAAGTTATTTTTTCAGAGCCATTGCTCTGCATATTTACAGTGATATATTGCTAGTTACTTACAGTAGAGTTTAGTCTATAGTTGGAAAATACCTTTCTACAAGGCAGTTTGAATGACAAGTTGTTCTTTGGAATATAAAACATATATAATTCATTGTTGTAACATATGGATCTCTACTAATTTATAGGGGAACCTACTTTTAGTTAAGTTTAGTCTATAGTGGGCAAAAAGTCTCCAATAGAGCAGTTGCTGACTTGTTCTCATATAAGAATAGTGTATATTACTTATTGATATTATGTGTGTCACTACTGATTAACAGTGACGCATGTGTTACACTATCTCTCTCTCTGTGTCTTTCTGTCTATACTTAAAAAAACAAAGCTTTTCTACATTACATTTTAAATGATAACTTTTTACTTTTACAACCACAATTACAACTTTTAGGATGCGTTCCAGAACGATATGTAGGTAGCTTAACATTTATGGTTGGAAAGTTCGCTCATGGTACATTATGAATGCCAACTTGCTCTATGGGACAAGTTGGCATTTTATGTAATGTTTCCCCCTTCTGTGTTAGTGACCCATCCGCCGGTCGTTTTATAGTTGACAAATCTGACGGTGCAGTTTGATTGACAACTTGTTACACTGGGCGTATTAGAATATTGTAACCTATTAATGCTGTGTTTCTCTACTGATTAATAGTAAAGTATGGGTTGATAGTTGACAAAGTTGAGTTTGTATGTCAATATAGTGTTGTGTTTGCAGGTTCTCGGAGGAGGAGGAATTCCAGACGGCGAGCGAGATCCGGCCTTCGCTGCTGCTCGGGGGCGATATGCAGCAGCAGAACGGCGGCCTCTACGAGGAGTCCAACACGAGCCGCGCCAGCGCCGAGGCCGCCCTGCAGCCCCTGCACATCCCGGCCAAGCGGCTGACGCCCGCGCCGTACCCCGCGCCGGAGTGCGCCGGCGACCCCTCGGCCGGCGTCATCCGGCACAGTGGCGGCGGATCCGCGGGCTGGGCCGCCGCCTACTCCCCGGACTCGGCCTTCGTGGACGCTCACCACCCGCAGTACGGACATAACTATTACTACAATGCCGCCGCCCTGGACCGCAAGCCCCCGCAAGTGAAGTTCTGGGCGAACTCGTACGACGCGGGCCCCAGCTCGGCGGACGGATGCCAGTCCTTCGGCCCGCAGACCTGGTGCAACTACGCGCCCTACACGGGGGCGAGGGTGCACCCGGGGCATATGGAGCCGCCCCAGCCCGTCTCCTACTTCCCGGCCGAGGAGCGGGCGCGTGTGGACGCTTACCCTCAGACTGATGCCTATGGACTCAGGAGTTTTCCCACCGAGGTGCACTGCCCCACAACCTTCGTCCAGTCGGGTTCAGGTGAGTTTCGCTTTCCTACCTTACCCTCCACCCAACCTCTACTCGGAATGTAATGCTTCAACCGTTTCTCCACACCAAAGTTCTCAGTTTTAAACTAATCATGCATGAACACATAGGCATTGACATTCAAGGTTAAATCCCCCAAATACACGCAGAAAATTTCCTTTTTCCTTTTTGACAACAGAAAACAACTATAAGTATCCCCTACCCCCCCTCAACTCTAATATCTCCATATGAGGAAAAATAAATTTAACCACTGCCACGAGCACTAAGTACGATCTCCAGCTCTCTCACATCACCATCTGGTGCAAAATCTTCAAGAGCGGTTCGACGGTTTCTCCAACTTAATCCCCAATTTTACATCTTACTAAATAAAGCCTCCAAAAACACAAACAACTTATTAATATTTAGCGGCATCACTCCATATTAGGAACAATTTCTTGAATCTCTTGCTAGGAATAATGTTTGAATCGCTTTTCTGAAACTATCTTCGCAGTTTTAAATAATTTTACACTAAGCATGTAAACTGTACAAATTAGTAATATATCTACATCAAGTGGGAAAATTCACAAATATATGTGGCGTATTATTACAACACCAAACATTTGAGAATATTGTTTGAATATTCCAAATGGTATCTATAAGCTTAAAGCTATTTATTTTTTTAAATTAAGTTATTGTTTCATTGTCATTCCCACATTTTTTTGTATTTGTGTGGAATATTTCAGAAACATTGTCCTGTTAAACGCCTCAAAAACAAATAAAAAATAACAATGCTCATAACCAGCATTTTTCATCTTTTCCCCTCTCAGACAAAATCAATTTATCATTTAATCTGTTGTACATCAAAGCTGTTTTTCTTTACTAGCTCCCAGAACTCATAACTCTACCAAATAGAGAATTAAAATATGTAACTGCCATTTAGTTTCCCCCACCCTTAATAACACAAAAACAAAACAATATCTTGTTGGGATATCTTGCTCTATTCTTCAAAACCTCCACTTCAGTGATTACATTACAAGTTATCTAAATTACGCCAGGTTTTGAGATGTGCGAAAGCGGTTGTGATATTTTACAGTTTTCCGAGTAGGGGTTGTATACAAATAGCAGATCCTAACATAGGTAGGTAATTGTTATTTTTATATGTTTAGTTTAAAATATATAATAAGCATACTTCTGTGTTGACATACCATTATAAAAATGTTGAAAATTAAAAGTTACAGAAACAGCTATGGAATTATTGAAGAATATCAAATTTATACCAGTTTATCATTTTTATACAAATGCTGAATATTTGAGATAAAATTAAAAAACTATTCTTCTTTTATTTTAAATAAATATCTTGACCACACCATAATAACACTTATGCGAAAACATGTTTATATCCTGAATATAAATCTGTCAAATAAAACATGTAAAATTGCCAGTGCGCTACTGTTTTTCAAGTTCAGTAGCACCGTTTAAAGCTTGCCGATTTTGTTTGGACCTTTTAATGCCATTTAGCACGTGTTAGTAAGGATAGTTTCAAATTTAATGGCCAACTATTGCTTAATAAAACCAACCATAAATGCATGAAACGCTGTAGCAATAAAATGGGAATAATAATGAGTTTTTGTCGTAAAAGGCGTGAATGGTGCTGTGACAGCTAACAGCATGTGTGAAGTAAATTTAGGAACGTTTAGCGTTTATTAAGTGTTAGGATCTATTTACGCTTTGAATTTGGTTAGTTTTATGTATAACAACATCAATTAACTAAATATAATAAAAATAATATAAATTAAATAGAGTTAACTTTTCTGACTTTTTTTAACTTTAAAAGTAACCAGTCAATGAAGCTTATTATTTTACTGTTGAAAATTCTTCAAGTTAATAGGTAAGATTAGATTGTTTTTGGTAAAGGACAATTTCAAATGCATGCGCTTAAAGCTCTTAGTTTTTTCTTCATTAAAATGTAAAAATAGATCTGAATTTTAAAAAGCTTAGAAATAATTTTAGTTTTGGACTCAATTAGACTTTTGGGCCTTATCTGAAGAAAACTCAAGTAAGTCTAATTTTGTCTAATTTTCCAATAAGACTTTAAATGTATTCTCTGATCAAGATAGAAAAGTATGTGATGTACTCATGTTTTGAGCCAAATAAAATATTTATTGAAAACGGTTTGATTTTTTAACATTAGTTGGCCAATTAGAAACACATTTTTAAATGCATTTTATCATCAGGAAATATAGAAACTTATTGATAATGTTAATCCGCGATAAAAATATGTTGGCGTAAATAAAGAAAAAGAATGAATTTAAACATGATTATTTACACTTGAATAATTAGTTTTATAAATTTCAATAAACGTTGTAAAATAACTTCTGAATCAATATATCAAAGAAATAACTGTTTCTCTAACTTTTAATTGGAGTAGCTTAGCTATATGAAAGCTTTTTGATCTTGTAAGAAGTTCCATTATGAATGTAATACATTTTCACAAGAAATATTCATAACTTGTGAAAGAATAAACAACCCTTCTCTTCAAAAACTTAATGACACAATTTCTCTGATTGATAGTAATTAATAAGCGTTATTCAAAATTGATTTTAATTAATTTTTATTTAGTTTAAAGTTCATTAGTGCTTCTTACAAGAATTTAATACAAGCAGCTGTCATGAACTTTCCCTTTAACTTTGAGTATATTTTTATGTTCAGAATATCCATTCGTTAAAAAATATAACTTATGGAAAAATTATTCATTGAAAATAGTTAAATATTCACTGAATAAAATATTCCCGCCCAGAATTTTCTAATAAGCATTATAGAAACTTATTACTGATAACAAACTGATAACCTGAAAGAGTCGATTCTACTGACTATTTATAACAGCATCAGTGGTTGAACTATTTCTCACGAATTTTTGAATACATCGAATAAATTAAAAATAGAGGAATAATTTCTATTTGTTAAAATCCAATATGACAAATAACCATAAAATATTGTTTGAAAATGTGTGTAATATACTTTTTTTATTATTTTTGTATACTGTACTATCCTACTTTTTTTTCTGATTTCTTGGAGAAAGTGTAAAAATAGACACTATTTGTGTATCTGAAACAATATTGAAATACACGCGCTTAATCAGTAACATAGATTGGGCAATCCATTATTTCATAATATCAAGAGTGCTATATGAAACATACGTGAGTCCACATACCCCCCTAGAAGCTCAAACACATCCCGAAAGAATATCCACTCGTATTTCCCCACTCCAGCATTCATCTATTGAAGAACGCAAATAGATAATAGCAGCAATCCTCGAGCAAGACAGGGGGGCAAGGTCGGGTAGACACGAAGATTAGACAAACCCATTAGGCAATTTCAGCACCTTTTCAAAGGAAAGCCTTTTCCGGCATTTCATCTATAAATCGAGGTCTTTAGCTCCTTGGCGTAACTCGCGGATCTGACCGGTGTGACAACAACCGGGGGGGATCGCAATAAATTTGATATGGCTGAGGGGGCTCCTGTCTAGGACATGGTCACCGCCAGCCTAGGGGTGGCTAGGCCGCCTTTCAAAAGAGCGACGGCTACTGTTTGGCGGGACTATCTGCCCCAGCATCTAGTGCTCTGGCGCTAGGGTTTATGGCCGGCAAGCTTTTTCTCTCATTTGCGTTTTACAACTAGGGATAAGTGGCAGAAGCATGGCTGGGCAGAAGATTGCCATGACTCCAGCGAGGAAATTTTCCGGGGGGAGGGTCTTCCTCTTCGGGGAAAGGCTTGCTCATCTATTCCATTTTCGCTTCACTTGATTATTTTTTTTGAAGCTTGCGTCACTCTTTTTTTCGATGCCGGTGTTTAATTTTATCAGGGTTCCTTTTTAAATTCGCTTCATGTGAAACACGCGAGCAGCTATCTTTCTCACTTAACTTGAACTAATATTTTTGTATAACTGAGAGATTTGTGATATGTTCTATAAGTATTTTATTTGATGCCGCCAATGTACATATAGTTGCGGGTTAGATCACGCAGTATAAATGTTAAGATTAGTTTTATATTAGGATTGCTTTTCGTATAAATAAGCTCAAGTGGTACTTCCTTCTATATATTTAACCGACTTAATTTAGTATTCCCCTATTTGTCAGTGTCTGTGACTTAAACAGTTTGAAATGACTGGTGCTAAATTATTATGTTACAACTTCATTGCAAAGAAAATTTTTCAAATTGTTCACAATTTGTAATTAAATAGAAGCAAGCCTTTTAATTTTTTTTAAACTAATTTTGTATTTAACAATCATTTAAAAATTTAAATATTTAAAATATTTTATATTCAACGAACGAATATTTTTAAAATGATAAAGCGCGTTATTTTTTAAAAATAAATATCTAAAAACTTTAAAATAAATTTTTAAAATAATTTTCTTTTAATTTGAAAATTGCAAAAAGAAGAAAAACCTATAGTGTTAGTTACAGATTTCAATGAAACAACATTCGGTTCTTTTTAATTCTGTCTGGTATTGCAAACCCCCTCCATCGCTTATTTATTCCTATAAGTAAAAATACATACATATCCTTCATAAAACGATTTCCAATCCATACCAGTTTTCTCAAAACACTCCTCTGTGATTAGCCCGGCTTCTTTTTTGAGTTACGAGAGGGTATCAAAGCAATATGTTTCAAAGTACTATTTAAATACGGCAGTTCAAGTCAAGTCACGTCCAGTCCTATCCCATATATCTCAGGGCGGATCTAAGTCATTGGGATTCTGGGCTTGACCTGTCATGGGTAATCTTCAAACAACAAAGATATTTAAATAGGAAATACCGCTTTGTAGGGAAATCGTCTTTCGAAAATGCTTTTGAACTGGTAGCTGAGTTTTATGGAAGTCGAAAATATCTTTCGCTAATCACTTTGTACGAATTTATTGTAATATATCTCATGGAGACGCGTGTCTCACCCCTTTAAGACAAAGGTTGTGTAAGGTTTTTGTAAGTGTTTTTTTAGATATGAAGTTTTGGAACATATTTTTAATTCTTTAGAAACATTATTTAAGGAAATCTCCCATGCGCTGATAGAATATGGATTGGCGTGTCTGGAATCCCTTAAGTTTAAATTAAAATGTGCCCCTAAAATGCCAAATGTACTCGACCTCCAGTATCCGGATATTGGTCTGATCAATATCGTTTGCAAGAAGGTTAAATAAACTCAGCTTGTAAAATATTACGGTTAAAAAACTAAATACAATTTAAACACTAAAATGAGTTTTTGTTAAGGAGACACATCAGTAAAAATCAAATTTTACTTTTTATAACTAAAAATTTCATTTACCAGATAATTTAATGTTTTTTATGTTAGAGTATTGAAAGAAAAACATTCATATTTCTTTTTAACGGTAAAAAAGCATGATTTAGCTTTGAATGTATGTAGCTCAAATGTATAAACTTAGACACCATTTAAACGGTTACCTATCAAAAACTATACTTAATTTTACGTCTTACTTAAATTTGTCAAGTTAAAATAAGTTCCTTTTAAAAAATTTAAAAGATATTTAATGTGTATCGTAAATTAATTAATGAATAAATAAACATAGCTTGGTTTAATGCAGTTCACTTTGTTATCTAGTTGCTTAAAAATATAAATAGATAACAAAAGCACATACGCTAACCTGTAATGTAATTAATCGAATAAATTTTTAGTTATAATTAAATGTCATTAGAGAGATCTGACAATGTGAAGTCTAAGAATCGTTCAATTAAAAAATTGCATTCATTCACAAATCCGTTAATCCATAACTATGATAATTTCGTGGGCGAACAGGAAACACATTTTAATAAAGTTTAGAATGAATTGAATTAATAAATATTTTATATATATGTTACAGTTAATGTTCATAATCTGGTAATGTTCGGAATACCTAGGTAAAGTATGAAATATTTTGTACTTTACCTTAGGTAAATCTCATTTTACCTTAGTTTTTCTGAACATTACCGGATTTTGGACATTAACTGTAACATATACATTTTATATTTCATTATAGCATTTTGATACAAATTATTATTATTATATTTATTCCAGACACAATATTTAAAATTCCATTCAGCGAATTAGCTTCTTACTAACCTATATATTTTCACGTTAAATTGTTTTGAACAAAGTGCCGATTTACCAAAACATAAACGCGAAATATTAACAGTTTCAAACAACACGTGGCAGAAGAACCAAATTAAATCTCGCCCACGAAAATGGACCAACCCAAATCCCATTTCCCAACCCTCCCAAACCAATTTTTTGAAAATGAATGCAAATGAAACCCACACGCTCCCTAAAAGCGTCCTAAGTTTAGCAAACTTCCGAAAAGATAACCTCCTTTAAGAATCAACTGAATCTGCAGTTTCAAAAAACGCTTCTCCTTCGAAAGAGCTGAATAAAAAGAAGAGAGAGCCCCTGCAAGCAACGCCTCAGGCGCTCTCACTCCTTATTTCTCCTGAGTTCTTTTTTTATGAAAAAGTCATGTCTCTAGCTAAAGAATTCGCTCCCTCCACGATTGTCGCCGCAATTGAGAAGAGAATCGAACCCAGACTCATTGTTGACCCCTGGACGGGAGGGTCAGTTGCTTGACCAGGGGAGGGGGAGGTATTGTGCCAGGTGTTTTTCTCCTCAAACTTTCACCATTTCCAGACTTCTCTGAATTAATTGGAGCCTTGCGCTTTTCTTTGGATTGAAAGCGCTAGATTGCTTTCTTTGTAACCGTTAAATAACCCGAAGATACGAGAAGCCGCTTTTCCCCCCATGGGCTTGTTTGAGTTTCGTGTGAATGGGGCAGATTGTCATAACCGCGGATTTTCAGGTACAATATATTTCATTCATAGATTTTTATCTTCTACCGACCCCTGATTGACCAATGGTTTGAGGGGATCGCTCGCTAAAAATATGGGAAAATGCAATAGATGTGTTGACGAACTATATGAGCTTAGGGACTTCCCCCCCATGGGCTTGTTTGACTTTCATGTGAATGGGACAGGTTGTCATAACTGCGGATTTTTGGGTACAATATATTTCCTAGATTTTATCTTCTACCGACCTCTGATTGACCAATGATTTGAGGAGATTGCTCGCTAATAATATGCATTACTTTAGGGAAAATGTATTAAATGTTTTGACGAACTATATGAACTAGTAGTTAAAATGAAAGTCGCATAAGCCCTTTGAAGGTAATTTTGAGTAATTGATGGTTTTCTCTGAAAATGGAGGCAGAACTTATTGAGCTTTTGACTTTGGCGATTATCACACTAGGTTAAGACATCTGAAAAAAAAAATCAAAATCCATGCTTTTGTAACTTTGTACTTTTTTTCAACTTTAACTTTGTGCTCAACTTTTATACATCCCGATTAATACTAAATGTCTGCTTTATAAGAAATTATAATGGTGCATTCAACAAATTACGTCATACCAATTTTCAGTGGTTTATGCACACTTTATTTTTTAGTGACCCCTACACCCTCTTAATATCACACTTTTGAAGATAAAACTGTAGCTATTACTACTATTCAATCAAAATTGGTAAGGGAAGAAACCCCTATTTAACTTTGTAGCAACAGTAGAAAAAAACAGTTTTTAAGTGGGAAGTCATAAACTCCCTCTTTCCTTTCTCACCTCACCTGGCGTCACATATACAAGACCCATTTCCCCCCTTAAGCGTGTGTTAACCTCCTCCCCCTTGTATAACCTCATAGAAAAATAATTAGTTTTTTTGTTGCTTTTGAAAAATATGATTTTGATACAATACAATATGATTATACAATACGATTTTGTGTTTAATATTCTAATTGTTAAAAATAAATAACTCTAATTTTTTAGTTAAAATCAAAGGTGTTTTTAAACGTTGCTCACAATTATGAGTAAAGAAGTAACGTGACAAATATGCTTTAAATTTCAATTATTATAATTTACTTCCGCATTTGAATTACTTCTAAATTTGAATTACTTCTAAATCATTAATTTCTTTCAGGACCAAAGTTTTGATCAAATATATAATTTTATAGTTTCTTTTCAAGTCTGATATTTACGAAAGATATAGACAAATTAAAGAAAGACAAATTTAATTCACTTTTATGAGATCCATCACTTGAACAGATTACCTACAAATACATACCTATGATTTCTCAAACAAATAAATTAATTATGACAAGTTAAGCAACAATAATATTTAAATAATCATGTACGTTTCAGCACACATATTTAAAAACAAATTAAATTATTAGCTAAATTTATTTAAAAAATAGTTATATTTTATTACAATTTTTATTTGAGGATTAATAAAGTTTATGACATTTCCTTTTTTAAATAAAGAAGTATTTTATTATTCGTTTCCCCCATTAAGTAAATATATTTACTCGTGTATATGTTACAGTTAAAGTCCGGAAATCAGTTAATTTACAGATAACCTAGGTAATTTGCAGATTAACGAGGGTGATCCGTTAAAGAGCGAAATTTTTTTCAATTTCTAAGATTACCTAGGTAATCTTGAAATTACCTAGGTATTCTGCACCCTACCGACTAGACACTCGTTAATCTGCATACTACCTGTGATCAGTTATTTTACATATTAACGAGAGTGATCCGTTAAAGTACAAAAATTTATTTTATTTTTATAAAAATTTTAAGGTGGTTGGGGGGGCTGCCGCCCCCCCAAACCCCCCGCCCTAATTATAACCAAACTCGTTTTGGGGGTAAACAGTAACAGTGGCGAATCAAAAAAGGGGGCTAGGTACTTTTTGATATTACACAAAACACGCTAATCACACAAAAATAGTATTGAAATAGCAATTTTAATACGAATAGAATATAAAAGTACCAACTTTGATTTTGTATCAATTGTGGTTTTTCGATCATGATTTGACAGTGTATATTTCAATGAGCATTAAACTAGCAAATCCTTATGAAAGCGCGGCGTAATCGGCATCCAGCCTACCCTAAACTATTGCTAGGATTCGCGATCGATTACATTTCTTAAACCCTTGCCCAGGTTCCAGCGATCTTTGAATTAACGTTTGTTAAAAAAGATATTTCAACAGCTGGGACACTTGCTTTCGTTAAAAGAAATCTCTGTCACTCTGAAGTCGGAGCTTCAACACAATTGTTTTAAAATACCCGTTTTAGTAGTAATTTACTGAACTTAAGCTTGTAAATTTACTGTGCTTACTTGCTTGTATTAGTTTGTTTAACTTTCAACGTGACAACTACCAGTGCTACGCACTAAATTTGAAATCTAAACACCAAATATGACAACAAACTACGTATTGAAACCCGACCGCGCAGGGGAAAGCGCATGGCGCAGTGAGCACCTCAACATTTTAACAGAAAGTATTGAGCGAAACAAACTATTTTGAATTTTAACTATCAAGAGGCCGTTATAGTGTAGATTCCCTAGGTAAAATGCGAAAAACTCTAATATCCGCACATTAACGACAGAAATCAGTTAATCTAAAGTTTACCTAGGTATTCTTTAGAATAACTAATTTTCAACTTTAGCGGTAACATATATAAAAACCTAAATTATTATAAAAATAAGAGATATAATTGGAGAGAGTTAATTCTACAAGAAAACTTATTTCCTGAAGGTTTAAAGAGTTAAGGATACTCAATACGTATTTCAATAAATAAAATATGTTTCCAAAAGACACTATTCCGATTGTGAGTTCCGTTAAAATGCCCAGCGTAAAGTCTGACTTAAAAGTTGAAAAGATAAACTGTATAACTAAAACACACATGAGTTACTATCATCATGATATAAAAGAGGAGGCAGTGTTTCAAACACACCCAGCACAGTGTTCTCCCTTTCCCCTATTAAGTAAATATATTTACTTTTGTATATAAGCATCGTTTACAGACGACCCAAAGCTATAGAAAGATTAATATCATTGACAAGTCGTGATCTGTAGTTGACATATGACCCGATCGAAAGTAAATCATAAGAAGACTAACAGGAGCGCTCTATAATCAATTAACTTAGAAAAGTAAAGACTTCGTAGACTGCAATATCTCCTTCAAGTAAGCGAAAACAGTGAATTGACCTACTATAGCAGTTTTATGACTTCGTGTATTTGCTTCAACCTTTATAACACGAATACCATCAAAAGTAACACATTTAAGTCATAAAAACGTATTTTATTGAAAAGTATTTGTGATAGAGTTGCTGACGTAACACACAAGATTTCTATTGCTTTATCAGTCTGGAAAACAAGTAAGGAATAAGATGGGATTTTTTGGTGAAACTTCTAATCTAAATTTTATTTAGTTAAATGCACATATATACATTTCAAAGTATTGTTTATATTTTGTTCTTGAAGCCTTATTTTATTTATTTTTAATTTTATGAGTTGAAAAAATAAAAGAAAAAAGTTAAATATTAATAAATGGTGTCGATGTCGTTCAGAAGTTATTTTTCTAAGGGAATTTTAGAATCAGAAAAAGCATTTGGCTTCATGTATTTAATAATAAAAGTTTATACAATTTTTGATTGCGTTACAAAATTTTGTTAATTCCACCTTAAATCCTTCATTTTCTTAATAAACTACTTTATGATCATATTTAACATTAAACTTTAACTTAAAAACTTCGTTAAAACTTAACTCATATTTAGGGCCAAAATGATACTACAGCTCTTATGATCACTTTTAGCAGACTCTTTCAATACAAAGTAACAAATCTCTATCCAATAACAATCAATCCATCATCCACAATCAATCAGAAAAAAAAAACAAAAAAATTAACATAAAAAGTGTTTGCATTCAGTGGGGTCACAGTGAGAGCCTATCAAACAATACAATGAAACGAAGAGTCACCCATACACAAAAAAATTCCCACTCCAAGGGTTTTCCACAATAATCAATAACCCACACTTCACACTTTGGGGATATTTCTCTCGGAGCACTCGGCACACACGCTCGCTGATTACTTAAGCTCTTCTCACCTTTTAAGTCAAATCTCTTTCATCAAAGATCATTGAAAAAGTATTTAGGACCTATTCCTGTCTATTGATAGCATCGGTAATTAGATAACCTCCGGGGAATGCTTCCTATCGATGGGAGTTGTGACTATTAGTGACTGCATTCAGAAAGAGGCGCACTCCTAAATCATAAACAGCTCCTTCCTTCGGATTAGAAGGAGAAGGAAGGGAGCCTTCTATTGCTCATTAAGGGATACAGCTGCTCTTCTCGGGGGCTGTATAATTAATGCAAAGGGTAGCGATAAGGTTTGCGCTCTATCTCACTGTCTATATCTCTCTCTCTTTCTCTCCAGGGTTTTACAAACTGGTGTTATAGAGTCCGACTCAAGTCATTTTCACATTTGTGTTAATGCGAGATCTCGTTTGGACCCATTCACGAATTACTTCGTATATAGTTTATAATTTCTGAACCCCTTCCTCCTCCATGTAACATTTCAGTGGTCTTTCTTCCCCCATTGGGATATCCAATCGATCTTCTAAAACTAAAAATAATAACAAAGCATTCTGACCTTTTAACTTTCTTCATGCGTTCAGAATTATATTGTAACTTTTTACTAATAACTAAAAACTAAAAGAGTGGAATGAACGTATCTGTTAGTTTAGGAATAGGTGAAAAAACAGTTTTAGAGTGTGATGTCACAAATGTTTGGACCCCCTCCCCCGATTAATTATAAATTACAGTGATGTATTTTGTTTTTCACTTCTTTAATGCTTTGAAATAGTTATGTATTAAATATTATGGTGGGGGATTTTTACCAATAATGTTACTTTTAATTTGGGAGTAATTGCAGGGGAAATAAAAATCATTGTACGCGCAAGAGTTTTAAATCATATTTTTCTTTTCAAAAAGAAATTCTAACTAATCTTCACTATTTTTAGAGTAACTAACTCGTCATAAAGTAAGACATGATATATATTTTATTTTGAAACGGAGGGTTAAATAAATCTGGAAACCAATGGTTTAATTACATGTATACAAACATCAAATGAAAGTCTGCTTGTGTTGACAAATGTGTGCCAAGTTCTCTTGAGAAGTTATCAAGGGGTTCGACTTTTTGGGATAGCCATTCAGCCATGAAAACATTATACTAAAAACGGAGAAAGTAATCCTGACGAAGAAAGATTTTCGATACCAGTAACTTATTAAACATCCTTATTTAACGTTTTGTACATTATATTAATTTGATTAATTTAAGTTTCTTAACGTGCATCATAATTGAGACGCTTGCAGTAACAACGTGATACTCCCAAAGGTTTACTGGGTAGCTCGTTTTGTTGCTGCATACCCCTCAATTTATTTCCCGATATGTTTTTGATCCCGGTTTATAAAAAAAAGCTAAGATATTTTAGCGCCATCTCATGGAATTCATCCGAACTAACAGCCAAAATTTGAATTTATCCCCGGATCCTATTAATTAGGATTAAAAAAGGATGAACGAACGGATATGCTAATCTAATAGAATATAATAATCGAATATACAGCATTTATTATTATCACTAATGAATTCTAACCCATATTATGAATTCAATACATTTCTTATAAAAACTGAATATCAGGATAAAAATAAAAACGTACATTTTCAAAAATAAGAGTTTTTAAATCACTGTTTACATTTTTGTAACGGTTTATAATTATTTATTTTCTAATTCACTGATTAAGTTGCGTTTACGAAATAAATTGCGTTTGAATTCGAAAATGGATTTTTTAATGCATTCAAATTCTAGTTTAAATGAAGCAACTTAAAAAATACTACCATATCCCTTAAGGATTTTTGTGTTTTAAGTACAATAAGTATAAGAAAATATATAAGAGTTAACAATGGAAAAAATTAACAATACAATTAAAAAAGTTTGGATAGCTTGTATTTTTACTAGCTCTAAATATTTATGTTATTTCCTGTGAAATTTCGGAGATTATAGAAAAAAAACCTACATTTTTTTCAGATTCTCAAAAATAAGTGTTAGGATTTAATTCTTTTTTCAAACGATGGTTTAAAAATTTTTCAAGTTTCGGTGGAAATTCTATTGGTCTATGAAGAGAATAAAATGATAAATCAATCATATTTTTCTATTTTTAAGAATAGATATCATGTAAAAGTTTTGAAAAGAGTAGAGAAAATGTTGTAAAAATATAGTATTATAATTAATATAAGAAATTGGACATTTCTTGTTCTTTTTCTATTCAAGAGTAAGATAGAGGGGAAAAATCAGCAAGTTTTTTCCTATGTAGCACATTTTTTTTATTGCAGAAGAGATAGGTATCGGTTGTCTTTTGAGGATATTAAAGAAGAAACACAATCCTATAATCTTTTTTTATTTTAACAATTTTATTCCCCTTTGAACTTGTGGTTCACGACAAACATTTATTAAAATAAAAAACAATTAAATTTAATTCATCACTGAGCTAAAAAAAGTAATAGTTCGCAATTTAACATCGCATCTACTTTAAATTGAAATCTGAAATAACTTATTTGGATGGAACAAAATACCAATTAAATCTAGGGTTGAAACATCTATGATTGATACATTACAATGAAAATAAGTTCTCATTGAAGCGGGTGCTTATTTGTTACTAAATTACAGTTAGTGACTTTTTTGGCTAAAAATTATATAGAAACTTGTCTTATGACATCAGGAGTGAACAATTATTTCACAGCATAACATATTTTTAACCCTCCCCCTGTAGTTAATGTAAAAACTGTTTCATTTTATTTATTAAATTATGATGCTTTCAAAAATTTTGGAATTAAATATTTCCTTAAAAATGGGTAAGGTAATGGAAAAGGAAATATAAATGTGATATCAACTCTAAAATTGTGATAAAAACCGAACTGCACAAGACTTAGTGTGACTACTCCTCTGCAGAAAAAAAAAATTAAAACTTATCTTTTTTTTACCAAGTGGACGTCGTGTGGATCCAGAGTGCCAAAAACACGTTTTTCCTACGAAAATTAGTTTTTGTGAATTATTAAAAAAATACCGATTTGAAAATCACGTTGTTTATACTTTGGCTTTTCTGTGCCTTTCACTAACTACAGTGCATGTTTAGAACAGGAGGGCGGGGAATTCAAACCTTTGTAACATGACACATTAAATCAGTTTTTTTCACTGCTGTTACACTGTTAAAAAAGGAATTTCTGCATTTCCTCCACTGCCAATGATGATTAGCTGTAATGAAAAAGTTACTAACTTTCTAGCAACGAAAATAAAATATGATTTGAAATGTGTTGAGTTTTTGGGTTGATTCGAGTTTCAAAACTGTGACATCGCGATAGGAGAACGGAGGTCACTGAAATGTGATACTTTGACATATAGGAGGAAGGACGTGTGTAAAAAAGTAATTGTGAATGTGGGAATAGGTAATTATGAATGTGTGAATAAGAAATGGAAAATGTGTGAATAAGTAATTTCGATTGTTTAAGTGATTATGGATGTTTAAGTCAGTAATTAATGTGTCAATAAGTAATTGTGAAAGTGCAAATGAGTAATTGTTTTGTGTAAATGAGTAATTAGAAGTAATTGGAGTGTAAGACGTAGATTGTCAATGACGTTTGTCACTGATGAATTTCATTGACGCTTTGCATGTTTTCTTTTCCAGCATCTGAACCGATGACCACAAGCAACCCTCTGGAGTGGACGGGGACAGTGACAGTCCGAAAGAAACGGAAGCCTTACTCCAAGTTTCAAACACTCGAATTAGAGAAAGAGTTCCTCTTTAATGCTTATGTTTCTAAACAGAAGAGGTGGGAACTGGCACGGAACTTGAACCTCACTGAACGCCAAGTCAAGATCTGGTTCCAGAACCGGAGGATGAAGAGCAAGAAGACTAGCCAGAGAAATGCCGAGAATAACCAAAACAATAATAACACTACGAATAGCAGCAGTAATAGTCAGCAGCATAATGCTGCAGCCAAACTAAGTGTGTAAAGGTTGAAACACCAAGTACTTGTTTTCTGGACTGGTTTATATTGTTAGGGAAGCCTCGGTATCTTCCTCTCAGTATGGGTTCTTTTAAAATTTATGTTCAGCTTCAAAGAATAAAAACTAAATAACAAATGAACGATTTTCAAATACTTAGGCAAAACAAAAGCTTCAAAAAGATGATAAATGGATTCAATGGTTGAGTAATATTTAACCTCTGAAGTAAAATTTCCTTAAAAAAAAATTGGCGAAATTATTGGAACAATTTTAAAATTTTCTTTTTTAACCCTATAAAAATTAAAAATAATGGGTTCTTACGTAGGAAATATAGAGAAGGATTATTTGAAATTCAAAAATTCGTTATGAAACATATGAAATAGATATTTAAAATTTGTGTAATTATTTTCAATAACTGGAAGACAAACGAAATTTATTGGGGTTTAGGTTTTGTAAATGTAAAAAATAAAATGGTGTTTTCACACTTCTAAGTTAGTTGAGCTATTTTAAAGGTAAAATACTTACTAATTTGAATATCTGATTCTATGTAACAACACACAATTAACATATTTTCAGAAAAATACATTTGAGTCACAATATCTTTTTCTTAACATTTTTTTAAACTCTCAGTTGCTTTGACTAGGTTTATCTCAGTATCGAAATATAAAGAAACCATGTCAAATTTATGGTGTCAAATATTTAACATTTTGAGCAAGGGTGCATGAAAAACGTTACTAAATCAAAATACTACATTGATATTAAGCCCTTCATCTGATTATTTTGATATAACGCGTTATCAGTTAAAAAAATTTCTTTGAATTGCAATATGAGACAGATGCTAGTTAAACCAATGGAGCGAAGAGAGTACCATATGACCAGAGTCAAAGTTTAAAAATAAGATTGTGTTGAAACACTAAATATCAATATATGAGACCTTCGATAGATGAATTTTCGATCGAATAAATTAAATTCAAGTTGTTTTGCAAACAAATATAAGAATTAATTACTTTATTTGTTTAATTTTCAAAAAAGTTTAATTATGACTTAAAATTAGGTTATGAATAAAAAATACGAGCATATAAAAGAGCGATTTTTTTATGAATCAATTAATTTTTCATGTAACGTACTTGAGAGTAAAAAAAATATCGCTCCTTTTTTAATCTTATAAAGCCGAATTCTCTGGCCGAATATTCCAAATTATTCTGGAAACGCTCCCTTTCAGTACGATCGATCAAATAACATAGTGTAAATAGCACCTTATCAAAAAAGGGGCGAAAGGGCAGCTTCAAAAATTAGTTGGTAGTAAATATCATTATATGGTAATGGTTAATTACCATTGATTTAACCACCGTATCAAAGCTTATCTGATTATCATTTAAAATTAAGAGCCGGTACTTTAGGAATAATTTAAATACGATTACAATATGATACGATATAATTGAATCCATTTATCACTATTAATTTTGATGTATTCAGCTCATAAATGGATATACAGGGTGTTTCAAAATTGCGTTGCACGGCTTTTATTCGGAAACAGCCCCTCCTAGGGTCATGGAAGTAAGGTCTACCCCTAGGTAAGTGACCCTGGAGAATCCATTGAGAGGACTTACAGCGCCCCTAGCGGCGAAATTAAAAAGTTAAAAAAATTAATTTAAAACCTAAAGGAGATAGAGCAAAAACCCCAATAAGAGTATTGTTGCCAACATCAAGAAGAACTCATTGAAAAAAATTTGATCAAAATATCTTGAATATTCGCGGAGATATAAGCATATGAAAAAATAGCACTTTTTCAGGGGTCAAAAAGTAAAAAGTTCGCATATTTGCAAATTTTTCAGTGAAATTGTGTAGTTTTGTGTTTTTTTAGTTGAAAGAACACAAAATTCAATCAAAAAATCAAAAAAATTTGCAAATATGCGAACTTTTTACTTTTTGACCCCTGAAAAAGTGCTATTTTCACATGCTAATATCTCCGCGAATATTCAAGATATTTTGATCAAATTTTTTTCAATGAGTTTTTCTTGACGTTGGCAACAATACTCTCACTGAGCTTTTTGCTCTATCTCTTTTAGTTTTTAAATTAATTTTTTAACTTTTTAATTTCGCCGCTAGGGGCGCTGTAAGTCCTCTCATTGGATTCTCCAGGGTCACTTACCTAGGGGTAGACCTTACTTTCATGACCCTAGGAGGGGCTGGTTCCGAATAAAAGCCGTGCAACGCAATTTTGAAACACCCTGTATATATTTATATAATTAAACTAAATTTAAATTATATTCCAGCAAAATTCAATTTCAATAGCCAGGTTGTGGAATTTAATTATCACCCACAAACCATCAACCTATCACATACTTAATTATTCATATCGAGAAATATATAATTTAAAGTAAAAAATCGGGAAGGTAAACCTTTCCCCTATAATTTACATGGTAATCCAAGCTTTCCATAACAATTAACCAGTCCAGATCGAACCATTTTCCTCATATGTACCGGCGTTTGGGATGGAGTCGGTAGTGCATCATTTGAACTTGGTGTATGAAGTGAAACCATTTGTTGTACAAAACTCTTATCACTTAGTTCCAAGTGCAGGGTCTCAACTGAAAGACCAATAATCTTGTTTAGGAAGCCATTATTTATTGAATTTCGAGCTCCATTTTGTTTTGTATTTCAAGTTTTATGTAAAAACGAGTTTTAAATTTAGATGTATAGTATGTGTTAATTACTGTTTTTAAGGATTATAAGAGTTGGCATCATTTTTGGAAAGAATCAAGGTTTTTTCTTTACAGGGAGTGTTGGATAACTTTTTCTTATTCTTCTCCCCAGCCCTATACCTTGAAGGAATCTTAAGTTATTTTTAGGAATTTTCCTTCGCAGGGAAATTCTTTTTGTGTTTGATGTACTTGGAAAAGTTGGAAATATTTTAAAACAATATTTTTATAGTGCCATCTATAAATATAAAATAATTAAACAAGATCTTGTGAAGAGCTATGGAGAAGCATTAATTATTTTATATTTTTAAACTCAATGTCAACTTTTATACAAGGCTTTCCAAGAGGATTAACAAAGTGCAAAATTTGTTGCTGTGCTTTTTAATATTGTCTTAATTTGTTTCAAAGTAAAAAGGAAATTTGTTAAGGATGTTATTTTAAACTAGATTTAATTAGATTTTTGTTATTGTGATTATGTCTTTCGAAGTAAGAAAAAGGATATTTTTAAATTATTTTCTATGCTCACAATAAATAAATCTAACTGATGAAGTTGTTTTTACAATTCATTATTCAAAAGTCTTTTATATATGGGTATTGATATTTTATTTGAATTTCTTAAAATTTTCAGACCTAACTGAAAATAACTGCATTGCTCTTTATTCATCAATTAAACTAGTGAAATTAATAATAATGATAGGTAATTTTTCATTAATAAATTAATGATAAATAGGAAATATTGAGAGAACACAACATATTAAGAGAGAAATTTTCAAGTGTTACGTTTATATTTGTGCAATCTTTTAAAAGATTTGTTTAAATTTTCTTCTGTAATTTTTAAAGTAGTAAAACATTTTCTTAACTAAGTTTAAAAAAAAGGTGCTCAGGTTTTCCTTCTTTGCTTTAATTAATTTGTTCTTTAATCTTTTTGAAAGATATAATGTAAGTAATCTTTTTTATTTTAAAATAAGTTATAAATGTAGAAGAAAGCGTTTTTGTAAAAATCAGAATGTATAGTTTTGATTTCGGAAATAATTTTTAAAAACGTTTTATAATGTAGAATGGGAAAAATATTGATATTCTGCAGTTAGAACCAAGGTTTAAATATTTCAACTAAGGATACTATTTTTTTCCTAGCTATATTTAAGATAATCAAGAACTATAATTATAATAGCTAAAAATTATAAATTAATTGAATATTAGTGCTTACATAAGGTATATTTAAATAATTTTATGAAGAGTAAATAACCAACTGATTATTTTTTCCGAAGTATAATTAATTAATGTGTTTTTAAAAAATAACGTCTCATTAGTTAGCTATAATTCTGTATTTTAAAAATAAAACTTTAGGTAAAATAAAGCTTCAATAAAATAAATATTTGAAAACTTGAAAAATTTATAGACCTTATTTATTAGGGAAACCTCATAGAAAAAGTTACAGTTTACACCATTCAAAATTTTTTATATAAGAAAATCATCAAACATTTAGCTAAAAGTATTTTAATCTACACAAAATATCTTCATGTAAAAACAATGAAGTTATTAAGATTCTAAATCTATAGGATGAAATAAATCATATATATTTGATAGCTAAACCATTTATTTAGGAAATATGGATTCTTTTAGAAATCAATTATTCTGATTAAGTACTTTAAGATATCCGAATGTTTATAGATTATATTACCTAAAAATGTCCGATGTGTTGACGTACTTGAATTATAAGTATTTGATTTTTAAAAGTATCCATTTTGGTCACCACTACTTTTAAATAAAAAAAATTAATTAAATGACTTTTTTTACCAGTTTATGGGATTAAATAATATGAAATCCTCAATTTTCAAAATACTCAAAAAACAAATATAAAACCTTTTATTTTTTATCCTTGAATGACTGGAATACGAAAAAAAAAATGACACGGAAGAATTTCAGTGAGCTTTATTATTACGATTTTGTGGATATTTTTTGGTTGAGTTTGGCATGGAATCTTCGGTGAAGCCTTTTGCATAGCTGGAATAATCAATTGTAAGAAAAACTTTATATATAAAATGTAATGTGTGATAATTTGATATGGCGAATATAAATGGTTTGAATCAGTGTCGGTAAAACTGCTCGCAGTTATTTGTGCAATCTATTATTAAAGTAGAAAATGTAAAAATATATTTGTCTTTCGAATCAGAAATATTTCTAGCAACCATACATTTTCTGGAAGCTGAGACATTTCTTTACTGTTAAGTACTTGTATAAATTGCTCTTTTTTATGTCGTGTGCAATGTACTTTATTTAGGAGAAGTTAGCATGTTCTGAAGTTGTGACATAAAGGTTTAATCGGTGATAAATTATTTTAAACTCAGTTAATGCCACAGGATATATTAAAGTTTCATATTTGTACAAATTTCATATACATGTACATAATTATATCACGACATAAGTGTGATATTTCTGTGTTGTGAATTCAGGAAATAAAAGTTGATCTGTAACTTATTCAGTTTTGCTTCATCTTTTATGAGATAATCCTTAAAGTCTTTTCCTGTTTGTCTTCAATAAATAGAATTCTAAATTATTCACATTTTGACTACACCTATGCAACTCGGTTGTATTAGTTTTAATTTAAATTTTTATTAAGTAATTAATAAATCCAACACCTCAAGACAGTTAAGTTAACAATTGTATTCATCGAGGGAGATAAATAATACTTCTATACTTTACTTATATACATCTAAATGCAAATTTTATAACAACCTAAATATTGGATGTTGAAAAAACAACACCCGTAATTGATTCGAAATTGATTTAATAAGCTAATAAATTAGCTATGAATTAATAAGCTTGAATACTGATTTAATAAGCTATTATCTATTTAGTTATTGTGTGAAGATAGATTTATAGTTTACAACCAAGAAAATAAACCTATAGAAAACTTCCAGTTCTTTTAAATACCTACATATAACTCTACATCAGGGGTTTCCAACTTCTAAGTACTCGCGGGCCGCAATCGAAATCACAAGTCAAGTGGTGGGCTGCAAAGTAATCTGGCTCCTTTTTGATGAAAATTTTTTTGGGGTGAAAGTCTTCAATATGAAACTTTTCCAGCAAAAGAGGGACGAAGGTTGTTTACATATTTTGAATGTATGTACTACTGTATTTTCCAAAATTCCAGAGGATATACGATTTTTTTACTCTTATACAACTCGTAGGAATACTTAATGTATTTAATATTCTGAATATTACTTAAATGAAAAGGTCTTCCTCAAGAAAATGTTTGTATACTTTCCTCAGAGGATTATTTTACCTAATTTTTTGATTCTCCATTTTGTCCCTCCTCATGATACAGGTTATAAAAGCCTTTATACCCCCTTGATACGCTCAGGGGGAATTTCAGATTTTACAAACGACCTCTCGAAACTTCAAACTGTTAATTCTTGTACCAAAGAAAACGATCGAAGCTGGTCCATAGTCTAAGTCTATAATCTAGGTATATGGGGGGTCGGGGGTTCTCCCCCGAAAAAATTTTGAATTTTAGTGTGCTAAAAAGTGTTTTGAGGCTACTTTTTGGGGAGTTTTCAGAGAGCTTCGCGGGCCGCACAAAATGACCCGGCGGGCCGCCAGTTGGAAACCCCTGCTCTACATATTCCATGCTATAACAGAAAAGCAATTCATCTACAGATAATATTACGGAGTAAATAATTAACTGGGTTAGAGTTTAGCGATGCATTTGGAGTACCTCCTTATGTGTAATAAGGTAGAACATGTTTCTATGTCAAAAAGAAAACCAAGATCATTAAGTTAGGAAACAAGCATTAATAAGTTGATGAAGTATTTAAATTGCATCTTCCGGAGCTCAGGAAAGTGGTGAAATTTTCCTTTGCTTTGGTTAAGTTGCTTCACTTGATAAAACTTTATTGCTCTAAAACATATACATTTTAAAGCCTATTTTTTAAATCAAATGGAAGTTTTGTACACTTAGTTTATTTTAATAACAAATCAGTTTAATATTTTTTTCTTCATTCTTCTGTTCAATGGATTTTAGGATTGAATGAGAGATATATTTGGCAAATGTTATTGCTAGTAGTCAAGAAAATTCAAAATGCTGCTTTCAGTCAAATGTGTCAATGTATCAGTCAAAAAAATTTTTTTTCCACATGAAATTATTACTTACAAGAGCTTCATTTACTTTAATTTTTATCACCACTCTTATGGGCAATTTCCTCAGAGGTACGCTAGTAATTGGGGTGGGTCAAATTTTTTTTCACATTTTCCCAGGGGCACAGCAACAAAAGGGTGCCAAATGGTCTCAAACTGACGTGTTT
The DNA here is from genome assembly GCA_024610705.1 of Tetragnatha versicolor. Taxonomy (NCBI): domain Eukaryota; kingdom Metazoa; phylum Arthropoda; class Arachnida; order Araneae; family Tetragnathidae; genus Tetragnatha; species Tetragnatha versicolor. Next base: position 50,134,836 of record JANDEH010000010.1, on the reverse strand, counting down.
AAAATATTATTCGATTATAATAACTCTTTTTGCCTCCGGATGGGCCTCAAAGTTTCGATTAATTTAGTAATTTCATGTAAAAATGGACAAACGAAAATCAAGCTTTTACCTCAATTTCACGAATCCGTCATGAATGTAAATGTGCACAATGGTATAAAAATCATCATTGAAGACTAGAAAATAATTATAAATGAAACCAGAGTTGAAATACTTGAGTTGTAATACAACATATTTTAAAATATCTCAATGGTTAGAACTAGCAATCAAAAATTTCTTGATGGAATCATAAAAATATGCGAACCTCTTATTGCCGGTTGAGTAGGATTTTAAAAACATTAAATTTTTAATAAAAATGGATATGTCAGAAGGTGGGTACCTTTTTTGGGTTATATTTCAACCCCAAGGTAAACATTTGGATAATAGTTTAAAAGTTGGGGTTTTCCTTGAAATTTCTTTGGTATATTAGGAATATTCCATCCCAAGTGACCCCATATGAGTCACTAATGTCCAAAAATAAATTAAAACCACATTTTAAGAGTCAAATTTTGAAACATTTTTTTAAGAAGAGCGGTAGATCCCCGTTTTCAGCATAAAGCTCAGTATTATCTCCTAAGTTTTTAAATAAGCTACATTACTTTTCAAAACTTGCTTGTAATTATCTTAAACAGTTAAATTTGCTATATTTTAACTTTTATGAACGCATAAGGGAATGCTAAGGATCCATTTTGAGTCAATCCTCCTTCCAAAGAAGTATAATTTCATGGGCCTGGGTTTCAGTCTATTGTTATAGCAAAAAAATAGGTAAATCATGACTGAGGCGAATCATAACTGATATATTGCCTAATGAACAAACTATCCATTCGAAAATTGTTTCAACAAATTTTTGCGATAATATTTGGATCCCAAGACCAGCCAGTGAAATAACTGTCCGCTGAATTTTGAAAGCGAGATATATTTATGAAAAATATAACTACTTCTACATATAAAAATTTAAAATACCACTTTGTACTGACCAAAATTGAGGGGAAATGTATCTGAACTACCAATATTTAAAATATGTACCACTGACAATCCACTGTTTGTTGGCAAAAAGATCCTCCTATTCTATGGCTATTGTTAATATGATAGCATATTACATTGCCACTTCGGTAGTTGTTTTTGTATTAATAATACATAAAGGTGACTAATGTGATTAAAATTGCGTTTAAAGACCCTTATTTGTGAGCTTTAAGAAGTTATCGACAAAAAAAATTTAATTAATATAATTTTAAAAAATATATGAAAAATTACATATTTTTGTTCTATTTGAGGCCAATCCGGAGGCAAAAAGAGTTATTATAATGGAATAATATTTTACACATGTTAGTTTGAGACCATTTGGCACCCTTTTCTTGCTGTGCCCGATAGAATTTGTAAATTTTTTTTTCGCCATAGGAAGGGTATTTATTATAGGGAATTTATTAAACTATATATTTGAACTTCTAAACCTTCAAATAAATCTTCAACTGACCTTGAATCTTCTTATATAAACTATGAATCTTCATATAAGATCGATGAAATGAACAAGGATATAGCACACATTCTTTATATTGAGGAGCTTAGCATAGGGAATTTTTTTATCTCTAATTAATAAGTCTTTGAGTGGATACAACAAAAAACGTGTTATATATTCTGTAATAATTGTTAAAGATAGTTAAATTCCTTTCTTAATTTTAATCGCAACCTTAAAAATATTATAAATATTTCAAAATCTTACAACGCAGACTCAACCTTAGAAAAAATATTCTGGATTTGCTACTGTTAACCGCGAGGAGATATATTTTTGATTTACAGCTAAAAAAAATATATCCTTGAGTTTAAGAAAATATCAAAAGTAAGTTTAGACATTCATGTAAAGTCTTAACTTTCCATTATCCTATTAATACTTCTCTACGTGAACACGATGCACTTGGTGATGCTCCTAGATTTTTGCATGTGGCTCCTGCACGTGGTATGACGCATTAAACCGACACACTTTTCTTACACACAAACCACCCAGTTTACACGGAAACCATTTTATTTGCTTTTAAAATGTCAGGTTTAAACCCATTGTCCCCATCACAGAGTGAGATGCTGAACAAACAGTTCCTAATCCACCAGCCCACATGGCCCAACGCAAACTCTCCCCTGCAACAGAGACAGCGTTTTGCAAGAATTCCGATCTAATAATTAGCAACGTATGCAACTTTCTTCCTGTCCGTCCCGGTTCCTACCAGCGTGTGATGATTAGAAAGTCTGTTTTTAAAATGAGATCGGAGGCCGGCTGGCGAACCGCTGTTTAATGAACGGAAAGGAGTTGAAGGGGACTGTAGCCTGCGCCAAAAAATAATAGTGGCTTACACGGGGTGAAAAATAATGATATTGTAGACCAGGTTCTGGAGCACTTCCTGAGTAAGGAATTGAATAAGATCAGTTGGCGTTGTAGTGCCATTTCATAGGGAAGATTTTATTAATTTAGACGAGACGCCGGTTGGGTGCATCTTCACTTATCTCTATGTTTGGAGAAAGGTATAACTTCAATTATTACCAGTTTTGTAATCACTTTATCTTTTGAAGTGGAAGTTAAAAAGAGAGGTTGTTATTAAGGTTTCAGAGAATGAGAAAATTGAGTTAATTTCGCTACAGCGATCATATGAAAGTTTTTTAATTGATGTGTCCAATATTTACCTTGAATGACGTTGATTTTTAAATCCTCAGTTTGAATACTTCCGGTTATAAATTATAACTTTAATGAATTATTAACTTTAATGAATGTTAAAGTCAATCATCCGCTGGATGTAAGTTTAAGTAAAAAATAAAGTTAATTTTTTCACCTCTGATGTATGAATTGTGATTGTTGTCTTGGGCTTAATTCAAAGGGCGATATCTCCTATTTGGGGTTTGTAATTTATACTTTTTACTTCTAAAGCAGGTTCAATAATTTTTTTACTTTAATCTACCAATTTTAAAAACTTATTTTGTAGAATTTGAGCAATAATATTTGAACTTATAAAAGTAATAGGTAAACGAATTTAAAGAAATAAAATAATATTTCAGTAAAAGCTCTTTTAAAATTAATTTCTTTAAAATTCTTAAGTATGCTTAGAATATTAGTTGAGTTAAACTTTTGGATTTATAAAAGCTTTCTGTTCTGTTTTATCGCTTTTCAATTACCACATAATATTTATTATCAATAAAGTTTTAAGGTACATAGCGTGTTATTTAATACAAAATATTTATATTTTTTCTTGCTTTTTTATCGGAGAGGAAAACAATAGCTTTGAGTTCAACGCAATTACTTATTGACATTTTCACTCAAGTTATGTTTTACAATATTACTTTCATTTATAAACTCAGGTCTCAGCATTTCATAACCATTTTAACGTAGCCTTTCAAATACAAGCCGAAAACAGCAACATACTGCTTTACTTTGATTAGGTGAGTGTACTTTTAAATTAATCCCACTTACTTTTAATTAAGGCATTACACTAAAACATCTAAAACTGTTGCTTACTCAATCAGTTGAAAACACTCTGGTGAATCAGATTGTCTGATAGGATTTCCATAAGTTTGAAAGGCTGTCATCAAGATTTTACGATAGTTCTTCACAAAGTACAGAAGAGGAAATGCGGTGAATTTTTTTCAGACGGAGTGTGGAAATTACTTCAATGTCTTAGTTTGAAAATTTAAAGAAATTTAAGTTCCGGGTAATTGAATTTGATTTGCAGACACATTTGAAAGTTTTGTAGGTTTGGTTTGAAACTAAAGTGGATATTATAAGGAACCGGAAACTCCCTAGTAAGTAATTGCTATGCTTAACGAAGCTAATTTGTACAAACTTAATTTACAAGGGAGAGAAAGTCTAAGTAAGTTGGCGGTATAATACTTGAGTCTAAACAATTAAATTATTTTTTTTCGAACAAGGTTACATTATTTGGTATAATTAAACCTGTTGGCAGTTTAAACAATTGCCATTAAATCAAGGATACCTTTTAAATTTGTGATATAATTTTTTAAATAATTACATTCATGTATGAGATATTTTACATTTCAGGTTCGAAACTTTATAAATGGACGTTTTTATGTTTTAATTTCCCTAAAATATAAAAACGTGTTAAGGTTAAAGTGTTAATTTTTAATGGTTTAAGTATTAAATAGATATTAAAAAAATAGAAAATTAGACAGGAACAGTGATAAGGAGAAAGAAATGGAATAGAGGTGAAGAAACAAAAAAAGAGAGGGAGTAAAAAAGAGGGAACGAATTTCTAAAAGTATCATTCAGACTTTTGATCTTCATTTTGGAGGAATCATCCAAAGTGAAGATTTTGAATTGGAGTTTCATTTCTTCTCCTTCACTTTTTAATACAAACTAGTGACACCCTGAAGTGAATCACTCAGGATGAACAGTGAAAAGTAAATGAAAAGTGAATTTATAAACATGACCCTCAAAAGAGAAAGTGTGAGAGAAAAAAAAAGAAGACTATGCGAGGAATTGAGAAAGACGTGTGACAAGAAAGCGCAGAAAATAGATATGTAAAGAAACCCAGATATTTTCTTGATCCGATTGCTTTCTAGCTCAACTCAATCACAACTTGTATATAATTAATAATTATCACCAAGACCACACCACGAGAAAGAGAGGCAAAATAGTAATCTCCAGCCCACAAAGACATATTCACCCCCACAGTAGCAGGAAAAACCTTCAGAAAAGTGCATAAACAAGCCCAGCCGTCCCTTCACCAAAAGATACCCAAAAGTGTTATTAGAGATAGGCTCAGGCTAAATGCAGTCCCACTGCGATACAGGCTATTAGTACTGTCAGCCGCGTAGGGTCGATCTATTCGGCTCCCATATTTATGAGCGGAGCCTCATACTGAGACAGGTAAGCAGGGAAGACTCGGGTACAATAGATAGAGCCCCTTGTACCAGCTGGTTGGGGTTTCCGCTCAGGCAGAGATAGGCAAGGCCTATAGAAAATCGGCTCATTAGGCAGAGATATTGATAGGGAGATGGGTAGAATCCTTTATCTAATTGCGTAGATTAGGTAGTATATAATGGGGAAGATTGAGACAGGTTGGAAGGAACGGGATAAAAAATTAGAGGTGTTGCATTTGCTATCTTTGAGTTAATTAGTGATGGGAAGAATATTTTTAAAAAATATCGATACTTAGATATTGAATGCATTGAGCTATCGAATATTAATATTTGAAATTCATATGAATCAGACAAATTTATAATTGAGTATTTGTACTTTTCTTTCGAAATAGCCTTTGGTTAATGTGTTAATCGATCCTCAAAACACCCCCTACCATACGAGACTATAAGAACCTATTTAACTTTTCATTAGTACTATACTGTAATAAAATATTATATTAAAAGTATTACGAAAGGTCTTCATAGAAGGAATCAAAGAGCATTCAATGTTATTTTTAAAAGAATATGCGAGTTTTAACTAGTAATTAAAGGAGTTAATGATATATAAATCGTAATTTTTTACATAAAGCCCAGTATTTTTTTGTGGATATTATATGTATAAACCGCATTAAACTTATAAACATTCAATATAGTTTTGCTTTATCAAACTACCCTAAAACGTAAGAAAAATAGACGTGGATGTTTTTAAAATAATACAAATGGTTAAGGTTACGAGTGATAATGAGCGTCATAGTCACGTCCATATATTCTCTCATAGAATATTTTTCCATACTTGTAACACACACATTATTTCTCAAGATACATAGAGACATTCGAAACTTTAAACTTTTCCGCAGATGTAATAATTTAATAGTGATAGAAATTGAACTAACTTCTTCCCAAGCTAAAAAAATAAATAAACTATTTGTAAAAAGACAGACCAAAAGAAAGGACATTGACGGGACTCCTGTGCTAACATCCTAAATCTTTTCAAGCAAACACAATGTTCCTTAAACAAAGATAATCTAAAAAAAAGTATTCTCTAGAATCGAGACTAGTCCATCATTAGTACCCATAGCCCTAAGAAACAACTTTAAAAGAGCTGCGGTCTCTCAAGTTCTCCGCTTCAAAAAAATTATTCAAACCATCATGCAAAGTGACTTCTCAAAGGTTTTGTTCCTTTAAGACTCTGCCATTGCAAAACCCACCGATAAAGCACTCGCTTTAAGAACAATAAGTCGCTTTTCAAAATTCCCTGTGTTTCTTGACGCCCGCAATGACCACATTACTGGGAGCAACGGGATCCATTTTTTCGCACTTTGCATGTATTGTCTTTAGAGAGCGACCGTTTATCAAGGAAATGAGTGATTTGCTGCGGTGGTTACTGAATAGTTCCTGAAACTATAGAATTCTGAGTCACTCATAGAATACAATTCTAGCTTCAGTTGGGTACCATATTAGCCGCAGGTTCTAACAATCAACATTAAATTAACTTTATAATTTAAGTATAACTCCCTTTAAAAAGTCTTCTTTAGGAAAAGTATCTCTAAAGGATCTTTCAGTCTTAGACCTCGTGATATTGCCGTTGAATTCAGTGGAAATTAGGGTTTTAAGGACTAAAAGGGTGAAGTTATGATTAAAAATATTTGTAGGGGGAAAATTTAAATACTAAAAAGTTATAATTGAAATAGTATAATTGAAATAGTGAGTAAACTTATTAAGGTCAGTCCAGTCATTTTTAATAAGTGAATGTTTTTCCATTTTATTCAATTTTAAATGTTTAATATAATGATAACCATAATACTTTGTCTGGGGTGTGCACAAACATACACTTTTAAAACGAGTCTCAAAACTGAGTAAAAATTACTCAAACTGGCTCCCATCCAAATGTACTCAAATTTGAAAACATGAATATACTCATTTCTAAAAATGTGCATACTCAAAAATGAAACATCTTGAGCTTGAACTCAAAAATGAGCTCATGATGTTTCATTTTTGAGTATGCACATTTTTAGAAATGAGTATATTCATGTTTTCAAATTTGACTACATTTGGATCGGAGCCAGTTTGAGTACTTTTTACTCAGTTTTGAGACTGTCGTTTTAAGAGTTTACTCCCTAGAAAATCCGTAATTCAATATACGTAGATTGGGAAACCAAATATTCAGTAATTTATAATGGTGTTGATATTGTTTAATTTCATATAATAACAAGGTATTTTGGATGGGATTTTGTTACTCCAGGAAAATTGTTTTCCCCTCAACAATTCTAAGGGTCGTAAGGGTATTATAATCCCTTTAGTACATAATTTTACTTCCCCATGAATATTCGGTTAAAAGTCCCATAGGAGTTCCATAAGGAGAGATATTATAAATGTAGCATTTTTTCACCTTTCTGCACACAAAACACTAAATCGCACAATAATTATTTCATGAAAAGTACTGAAATAAGAGTTTTATTGCGGGTTTATGAAAGATATTAAAGATTATTAGGTAAAGCTTGTCTTTCTTCCAAAGGCGGCTGAAAATTGTGGAATCTTGTATTGTGGAAGGCACGTTTAAGGATTGCTTTAATCGGCTTCCGAATATAAAGACAAGCTATACATATAAGTCTTAAGCCAACTTTTAATTAAATTTTCAGCTTTGCTCCTCTTCTAAAATTTCACTCACTATAAAGTGACAATAAACCAAATTGAGACTTCAGAGAAAGGGGTAGCAACAAAAGCCTGTTTAAACCATTTAAAATTTAATTTTTGCGGACAATCAATACGGTTTTATTAAAGGGAAAAATACCGAGAGTGTACTTTTGCAATTTTCAAAATTCATCTATAATAGTATAGACAGTAATAAAAAAACAGTAGCGATCTTCCTGGATATATCAAAGGCATTTGATAATGTCAATCATAATTTACTAATAAAAAAATTAGATTTTGATGGTTTTCGTGGAAATATTCTAAATTGGTTCAATACCTATTTATCAAATAGAGAACAGCGTGTTAAAATTCAAAATAACTTCAGTAATTATGTAATTTCAAACCGTGGCGTTCCTCAAGGTTCAATTTTAGGTCCTTTGTTATTTCTTATTTTTATAAATGATTTGTGTAAACTACAGCTATATGGCAAAATGTTAACATATGCCGATGATTCTATCTTGTTATATTCATGCTCTGATATTAATGCTCTTCTGTTACAAATAGAATCTGATCTGACTGAAATAAGAAAATGGTTTACTGCGAATGATCTATGCCTAAATTTAAATAAAACAAAATATATTTATTTCAACTTAATACAGTCTGAAACAAATCTTAATATTAAATTTCATTCCTCCAATTGCAATAAAAATAATTCTAACTGTCAGTGCCCCGTTCTGAAATCAGTCTCTACAATTAAATACCTAGGTTTACATATTGACTCTAACTTAAAGTGGAAAACTCATGTAAATGAATTAAGTAAAAAATTACGTTTTGTGTTAGTTAAATTTCACCACTTAAAAAATAAAATAGATGCAAGTTTTTTAAAAACACTTTATTATTCTTGGTTCTACTCACTGTTAAATTATGGCATTATTATTTGGGGAGGTGATTATAAATATAATTTACTACCACTAATTTCGATCCAGAACAAGTGTTTCAAAATTTTAAATCCCTATCATTCACATGCTTATAGTTTTAGAAATCTGAACTTACTACCTTTTAAGTATGACTTCTTATTCCGTGTAGCACTTTTTTTGTACCGAAACAAATCAATATGTGAATTAAAATTAAATGTATCTCAAAGAAGACCTAATGAAATTTATAAAATTCCTCGTTTTTCTAAAGAAATATTTCGGAAGCATTTCTTCTTTTTGGGACCTAAAATCTATAACCATGTGCCTTCTTATCTTCAAAACATAAAGACGTATTCAACATTTAAACGTGAACTATTTAACTTCATAATAAACTTGGACGACATAGACCATTATTTTCAAATTTAAAACGAAGCAACCATAACTTTAATAACCAGACTTTTGCCAACTCTGTTTAATATTAAATCCATGTTATTTCTTTTTCATTTTTATTCAATTTTCAAATTTAAAATTATGCCTTCAGTTATTTAATTTTAATTTAATTTTTTTCTAATGTACGACTATAAATTTTGTAACCTTGTTTTTAATTTTAAAGGTTTTTTTAGTTCCTATTGCTTTTCAGTGTGTGTGTTTTTATGTATATTTATCTTAAATTTATTTTCATTAAGTTAAAATTTACCCTATTACTTTATTTATATTCAAATTTATCTGTCACCTGAACGGGACAAAGTCCCCTTGGTGACAAATATGTATCTTATTTTATGTACATATTATGTGATAATAAAGCTTATTATTACTTATTATTAAAAAAATCACAAAATACTTGTTTATCAGGCTCGGTTAGTTTGTCCGCAACCGGCATCAAGAGTGACCCTACAGGACTCGAATCTGAGGTAAGAAAGGTATTTCCTTTATCTCCGAGGAAAGACAATAACTCCTTACCGATCAACGCAGCTTTATTTATGAACTCGGCGCTCAAATCCAGATGAGGATCACCATTCAGAATGAACTTTATATCTACTCCGATTCACAATTTACGTGATGCAGCTGGTAATTGCTGGTAACGACAGAGGAAGACATCAGTAGTTGAGCTCGATCGGAAAAATTTATTTATTTTTAGCCCACTTTCTTTTCGGGCGAGTAGCAGGATGTTGTACCAGCGCAGAGGGCGGTCACTGCCCTGGGCTATCCCCATGGGGTAGACTATCCCCACACGATCCCCTGTTTTCGAGAATAATTGATTGAAAATTTTTTTTCTCGAGAAGATCTATTTGGCTTCCGCTTTTAGGGGAGAAATCAGAATCTGTGGAAAATTTTTCTTGAAAATGTTGTGTTGTTTTTTATGAGGGCTGATAAATTGGTCATTTGAGAATTTGACGCTATAACGTTACGTTAGATTCAAAAAATCGAGTTAGTGATCACTAATCAATTCGTAAAAGTCAACACCACGATAGCGTCTTGTGGCCCATAGAAATGAACCTTAATATTTCATTCAAAATCTATTCAGGGCCTCAAAACAGTGTTTTTAGAAAGAAGGAAATATGAACAGGAAAATTTATTATCTGCCTAATTCCCAATTCACTCAAGGAGTCCTGAATGTCAGAAGAAATCAGAGAAAATTGAAAAACATCGGGTTCTCAAATTTAGTAAGTTCGTATCTAATTTTTTAAAGTACTCAATTCTACCTATTGACACAAAAAAAAATTGATAGAATAAGGTTAGGTAAAATGTTTATAAGGTTTTTAAGAGTTTATATGTATTTATAAACTTCAATGTTTTTTTGACAGGCTGATTTTTCTTGAGAGTCTCAAGAAAAATCAGCATACTAAAAAACTATCTCCATTTTACCCCGTTATAATAATTTTACCCCACCTCACCGTACCGTTTACCTAACTTGAGTACTGGTACCCCAAAGTCTAAATGTTGCCCATTGTTGTTTTGTATAAAATTATACAAAAGCACTTACCCAAAACGAAAGACAGAAATAGAGCATTTCACAAATTACTTCAATCATGGCCACGTTACCGCATTAATGCCAAAAAAATTATTAAGGTTAATTATTCAGCCATCTGTAGTGAAAAAACGAATTAAAAATGAAATTCTTTAACTCAAAATCAAAAATGCAGAATACGTAAAATTTTTATATCTATCAAAATTACTTTTAAGTAGGTTTAATTTGAGAGTTTCTTCTGGCTCATTTTGAATCACTGTCTGACTGCTCTTCCCAATCATGATGTCAGTTTGTGATTTCCGGTTATAATTAAGGCTGACTGCTCAACCTTGAGTCCTGCCGCCACGTGAGATCGAAGATACTCCTCTGATACTCACTGCGCAATTAGGAGAATGTCAAGAACCCCATTGGTGTTAAATATTTCCCGATTAGTGTGGAACTCTTAGTCTTAATTAACTGGTTTTCTCCAAGAGAGAGGTGTTAATATTGTAATTGTGCGTATTTAGAGGGAATGGAAAGTGAAACTAATCATTTATTTGAAAAGCTCGAGTGTAACAATATACAAAAAAGATGATGTTTTTTTCAAAAACAAGATAATTTTAAAATTTTTATGAAATTTAGTAAAAGAAAATCATCTTCATATTCTGATTGTAGCTCAAAAAGATTATTTTTTAGTGCTTTTCCAAACTACTATTGCACTATTGAGCAGCTAAAATAATATAGAACAAGTAAAAAAAGAATATAAATTTATATTTACAACTACGTTTTTTGTATTAGGTTTAATAATAAAATGTTATTATTTATGGAATAATTCCATGCATCAACGCTATATACTAAGTATAAATACTTGGTGATGATATTACAAATATACTTCATTCAGTCTAATTTTGTAAATTTTTAGACATTTTTTTGTATACTTTTAAACGAAATAATACTGCTTTTTAAAATAATCTTATCAAAAGTTTCACAAAACATTTCGCATACAGACTGTTAAAATGTAAGAAATAATAAAATTCAATAAAAATAAATTATTAAAGCAAGTATTAAAAACTACATTTTTCATTTCTTGTCAATTTATGAACCCTTTTCAAGTAAAAAAAATCAACGAAGACATATGTTATTGTTCAACCAATTATTATGTTATGCATTGAATGCTAAATTTAAAACTAAAAGTTTATAAATTCAACCGCTGCCCTTAAAATCATTTATGTGATCACTATTTAACGTAATACTGAGCAAAGATTTCAGAAACTTAAATCATAACTTTACAAAAAAAACCCACTTCATAATAATATAAAAGGAATATATTATTCGTGCCCTTAGTATCAACTTCTTCCTTTAGGAAAAGCCAAGCAGACAATCAATTTAGAGTTCAACATCCGTAAGCTTTTGCACCCTATCAAATTCAATTTACACATTCCGCTATTTGAGATAAAAAAAAGTCTGCGATTCAGTTGAATGAATTTATTGGCCTTTTTATCTGCCTGATGTAAGAATGGATACTAATTGTAACTCAATCACGTAAAGATCTTTCGTTAGAGCTACCGGCTGCGCAACTTAAGTCTTCCTCAAAGCTTAGTTGAACCCAGGATTCCTGACCTTTAGCGAAAACTGATACGAAATGCTTTCCTCTATTAGAGCTTAGGATCCGTTTTAGGTTTTCTTCGAATCCTGGTGCAAGACACAGGTCTTAATAAAAGTCGTAAATCTTGTTTAGAGTTCACTGGAAGTTGGGATTGATCTACCATATCAGAACTTTACTTAATTGCTCTCGGTGTATCTAGAATACTAAAGGAATGTCTTAATTGCTTTACTTTAAAGTTTCCTCTTGGTTTTGAAATTAATATTATCTAAACATCTTCGATAGAGTTAAGAGTTCTGAGAAAACTTTACCGGAGTTAAATTTCGTAACTGAAGGTGGATTTATATCAGGGATGTAATTATCTCGACAATATCGAAAGCACAGTTTGTGCAATTTGTGCTTGGGGCCTATAAAACAGTTTAACAAAAAAAGCTTTCTAAAGTAAAGATATAACTGTGAAGTCCAATTAAAGATGTCATAAAATATACAATGAAATACTTATACATGTATTACAATGAAATAATCATTCGATTGAAATATTCATAAAAATACACAGTAAAATTAAATTCCAATTCCCCTTAACGAAAATCCATTTCTCAAAAATCTGCACGTTCGATCTAATAATAACTGGAAAACCTTTTACATAAGAATTGTTTAACATTCTACTACCAATAATAACAGTTTAAAAAACTACAATGAAGAGGGAGTACAGTCTACAAAAATGTTTTCAAAATTTACATAAAAAACTATGGGCAGGCTTTGGTCCCAATTGATGACACAAGAGCACGTGAACCCCCATAAGAAAACGCAGAAATAAATAAAATATCAAATAAATCACTATTATAATAGACCATTCTCAATAATTTTTTCATGCCTTAGAATTATATTTCTTACCCCGCTTCCTCCTGTCAGAAAGGTTGAGTGCTGGAAGTGAGAAAGTTTCAATGCTATAAATGCTTTTTTTGCCTTTCCTTATTATCACGTGCGACAGAAAAACTACTGTAATTAGAAAAACACAGACTGTGATTTGTGGGAGAAAATTAGAGTTTCGGCCTCATGTTAGGACTTGGGAATTTGGGTGCCGCCAGTTAGCGTTTTTAATTGGTTACACTATTCTTAGTCTTCTAATTTTTCAGTATGGTTAGATATACAGGGTGGTCCTTAATTCATGGTACAAACTTCTAGGGGTGTTAGAGTACACCTAGACGAACAAGAATTGGTATAGGAAGGGGGGTCGCAGTTACACCGTTAAAGAGCTAGGTCCTAATGTAGTGCGAGAGCGTTACAAAAGGACGTTTTGCCAAGGCCCGTTTAACGAAAAAAAACATAATGAAATGAAAAAATTTATTGCATGAGGTACAGCAGTATCCGTACTACTTACATCATAAATTTGATAGAAATTGAACCACTTTCTAAACCGCGGAGTTAGTTTCGAAAGTGCAATATTAATCTTTTAGTCAAAGAATCACATTCCTTAATGGTATTTAGAAAAATGATGATCGGGGAAGGAATTTTCAATGATCGTAACATGGATCATTGAAACTGTTTGATCATTGAAAATTCCTTCCCCGATCATCATTTTTCTAAATACCATTAATGGAACTCCTTTGTTTGAATAAGAGCACGTTTTAAAACTCACCCCACGGTTTAGAAAGTGGTCCAATTTCTATCAAATTTATGATATAAGTAATACGGATACTGCTGTACCTCATGCAATAAATTTTTTCATTTCATTGTTTTTTTTTCGTTAAACGGGCCTTGGCAAAACGTCCTTTTGTAACGCTCTCGCACTACATTAGGACCTAGCTCTTTAACGGTGTAACTGCGACCCCCCTTCCTATACCAATTCTTTTTCGTCTAGGTGTACTCTAACACCCCTAGAAGTTTGTACCATGAATTAAGGACCACCCTGTATATAAGGCTAATCATTTTTTAAAATCCATTAATATTTTATAACTATTACTTTTGTTGTTGAATGTAAAAAAGTTGGAAAGTAGTACAATTACTGTTTATTGAGAGATAAAGGTATGAATGTAATGATTTCTTTGTTTTTAGGAAAAAAAGAATGTTTGTTTAAGTAAATCCATATTTAAAATACATAAAAGGGTGTGCAGTGAAGAAATGATATATCATTAAAATTATTCTTTTGGAAGATATTAATTATGTTCCAGGATGCCTGATATATCCTATGAATATATTAAAAGTATTCTTTTAAGATCTAATGCAAATTTTATGAGGGCAATTTTTTTAATGGCTGGGATATGTCCCTCTAGGTTGTTAGCCCTTACAACATTTTTGCATTTTTATTTAATAAACTTTTATTTATTTATTTATAATAAGAAGTTAATGAACCTTATTCATAAAAAATATACTGCGGTTTAAATGAGAATATACAAAAAGAAAATTCAACTATAACTAGCAAAAGCACTTCTTCCACACTAACAAATACTAAAATTGCAAATTAGGTCTCTTAATTTGTATTCCTATTTCAAAATAACCTAGAGAAGTTACGGTATTTATATGCAGTTGGTTTAAGATATGTTTTTTTGTTTAAATTGTTTTTAAAGTGATAGCAATCTTTACATCCACAGGTTTTTATCACCGTAGAACTGTTACATGAGTAAGAAAGTAAGGATTTCAATTTACCAATATTTTTTATCTAAATGACTTTAAAAATCCTTCGTAAAAGGTAAAAATATAGAGTAATATGTTTGTTAGTGTTTAATAAAATATTTTTATATTAAGATATCCTTAACGAATTGTTTATTACTTTGTCGCGACAAACAAATGCAATCCAGATGACATTTAACGCCTAGGGATTTAATAAAATTTAACAATGCTATGCACTGAGTTCATAGCAGTGCACACGTACCCGTTGTTTCCAACTCCGTCTTAATAAGAGCTTTTTGAGAAATCTTACTAATCTTATAATCTGAAGAAGAAATTTTGGGTTAGTTAATGTATTTTCAGTACAAGTGGTTTTGAGAAAACACGCGTTTAAAAAATTTCCCATGGGGGAATTATTACTCATAGCTTGGTATTTTTATCTGCTTATTTTGAAAAGCTAAAAAGGGCATTCTTAGCATGAAAAATGTCATACAGATTCCTTGAAAGGTCCAGATTCTCCAGAAAGACGAATAAAAATAGTGATTTGATGTTGAGTTTGCTAATAACGTCAACATGTCCTCAATATTGTATTGAATTTTGATCTATGGGGGTTATTATTACTTTGCAACAAACTTGTACTTAAGGGAAAACATTGTACTTGAGGGGTTTGAAATAAACACAGATGTAAGGAATCGCTGACACTGCAACGGGAAACTACACAGGTGTCCAAACTGATACCCTAGCGAGTGAGGTAATTAATTCTTACGCTTCATTACCATATGCATCCCGTCGGTTTCGGCGGTATCCTTTATCCTTGCTCAGGAGATGTTGTAACCCCCGTGGGTCTTTCTCAGCTGCAACTCGTACCCATTTTTTCTTCTCGGATTTTAAATCTTGTATGGATGCGATTTTTTCTATTGTTTTCCGGGCGATCGCGGCAGTTATTGGGCAGGAATTCGGGGATTCTCACGAAAAGGAAGGAAGATGGGGTGTAATTAGGAGAATTGAAGATTCGGTTAGGTTGTTTTTGTATTTGGTTTTCTTGGGCATACACGCAAAATCTGTGTACTAGTGGAACGCAAACTAAAGGTAGTATAGTATGTATTGTGTATAGAGTAGTACGATTAAGAAGCAGTACGGTCAAGTTTTCTCCAGGATTCGAACAAGGTTTCTGCATTATTAACAATGGTATCGTTAAGGAGTTATTGGACCGGAATTAGGATATTCTTATGTAAATGAGGCGAGAGAGTTGATGAGAAGACTATACGGAGTTTGCTTAGGATGGTTTTAGTTAAGGTTAAGGATTTGTAGTATTCGGCAAAGAAATTTTCTTGTAGAAGTTGAATGAGGCTTCTGTGCTAATAACATTTGAGAAGACTTGCTATTTATAAAACTTATTTTTGATAAAATGTTCAAATCTTTAAAATGTACAGTTGAAAAAATAAGCAAATATATAGCGTAACATGATCTTGATAAATTCCATTTAAAAACAGAACCAGTTTAAAAATTTTACGAAAGACACTGAAGCTAAAAAAGTTCTTTGGTATTTGTAGTTTACTGTAGTTTTTTTTAATATCAAGTTTAGTGTCAAGTTAGTTCAATTTTAAAAAGCTGTGTAAATATTCATAGAATTCAAAATAACAAATCCACGTGTAATTAATCTGTTAAGGAAATACTGTTAGAGAATTGTTAGCTACTTGTTTAGCTTTTCAATAAAAATACACAAAAATAAGATTGATACTCAATAATTCCATCATTCCTGCACCCAAATATACTAAGTATTTCATTAATATAAATTAATGAATTCTTTAGTGTTCAATATAAAATCCTCATTAGAAAGGAGAAATATGAATTTTAAAATTCAATGTGATAAAAAGATTAAAGAGTATTTAAACACTCGTTTACTTAATCAAAATATCCTTTTTCAAATTTTTTTTCGATTTAAAAAAAATCCTTATAGTAGATAGAAAAAATTCACCCTCCTTTGCTGTATTCATAGAGTTAAAAAATAAAAACTGCATATCAGTTTAGATAACATAAAGAAGTTAAGTGTGAAAGATTAGCTCGAGTTATTGTTTATTATTGTTTGAGTACACGTCCTCAAATATACTCCATATTTAATTGAAAATTAAGTGTTTTAATACAGTTTGCTTGTGTTTTTCTGTACATCCTTTAGAAAAGAAAGTTTTACTGCAAATCTATAATTTATAACTTATATCTACTTATATCTATAACTTATAACTACTTATTTATATTCAAACTATGAAAAATTGTTCTATATTTGAAATAGCAAACATCCATAACAGTAGTTTTACAACACAACAACCTAATTTATCTAACGTTTGTTGAAAAAAAACTTAGTGATTATTGAAAACAATAAAAAAAGTGTTTTTAAAATAGTCAGACGTGCATGTATAATTAAACAGAATTTAAAAATTGAATTTCAAAGAATTAAATAGTCCTGAAATCCTTTGTAATTCTATCAATATTATCGATAGACTATGGGATAACTCTGAGGAAAAATCTTACCAAAGGGTCTTCCATTGGTTCCAAATGTATCAGCAGGGTATCACCTACAATCACTCTCCAATAGCGAATCAGACCTGCAGGCGTTTGATAAGTTCAGTACTTAACCTAGGTTCTGAGGGACCATTTGCATGACGTCATCAGCTCACTGGATATTTTAGCGTCCACTCAAGTTTCAGATATTGTTAGGTGATCAGCCAATACTGAGAATTCTTTTGATAAAATAAAGTTTAGTGTTGTTGTGTCATATTTTGGAGCAAACCAGAATTTTCAAACAATCAAATTAATTGAATTTTAAATTTTACATTAAGCAAAGTTTGTTTACATTGGATATAAAACCGTAACTTGTGTCTATTTCTAGCAAATTTTTCGGTTGCAAACATCTTGGACATTTTGTATAAGTAATCCAAAATTAAATTTAACAGTATGGAAAAAAATAATCGGTCTATTTCACCTTCATTTGAGAAACTTTTATATAATTATGAAAGTGTGAATTTCTTATTTTTTGTGTGAAAATATATAAAAGAAATTATGAAACATTTTAACCGATGGCTAGAAATTATTTACTTAGTAACTTTTACAGTATTTATTAAATGTTGAAGTGAAGATAAAATAAAAAATACAATATGATCACTATTGGAATCGAGATACCAAGAGCTATATTTAAATAAACTATATTTAAATGTTATATTCAATAAAACTTTATTTTTTAATGATTGTGTGTAATTAACTAATTTCATTTTAAAATTACATTAAATAATTTTCAAGAACTTTGATATGCCATTCTTTTATGTGTATTCAAGATAAAGGGAATTATTAAAGATTTAAAACTTTTAAAAGAATTCGATATTCTGAAACATTTAAAAATTTTCTAATATAAACTTTTTGAATCTAGTGTTAATTTTTGACAAATATCGCATAGAATAAATAAAAGTTATCAGCGTATACAGCTTGAGGAGTTTCGAACTCCACTGCTATGGAATGCCATTGTTTCAAAAGTGAAGGTATTCCTCGCAAGGTCAGAGATAAAATACATAGTTGATTTTACTTTTAATAAAAACTTTTTCATGCTTCGGTATCTTGCGTTTATTCGAAGCTTTAAAACAACCAGAACGATGATCCTATAAATGAAAAAAGAATCTCACTATAAAAACAGATAATAGGGATAAAGCAAATCCAGAGTAAGTAGTAAATTATCAAGTTTTAAAACCCAAGATATAACTTGTTTCATACATTAGATTAAATGGGGGGTAAGTTGTAAAATAATATATCAATACATCTTATATGCCCGTCGAATATTGATGCATTACCTTTTAATAAACTATTTTAAGCATTTTTAAAATTGGAAATATATTTTTTAAAGTAATGTAGTTTTAGATCTTAAATGATCATTTCAACGAAATTGATTGATAAAAGTCTTGATTTTTACCAAAAATATATAAATCACATGGGATTTTCAGATCGAAATTTGAGGTAATTTAGTTTCATCAATCATGCTAATTGCTCTGATCACTTCACTGATCCAAAAAAAAAACCCAATTCGATGGAGACTTAAATGTGCAAGCATTTGGTGGTAATAAATTTCGCAAATATTCTTCGGTGGAAATTTTAAGTTATTTGTAATCATCATACTTACATGCGATAGGGTGCTTAAGATTTTACACTAGGGGAGAGCGGGGCACATTCGCACAAAAAGTGCATTTCGGCATATTTCTCTGGATCTAGATGAGATATTGAAACAAACTCGGATTCAAATGAAAGTTAAGACCTTTCCCGATATTTTAGAACGATAATTGGTCGCATTCATCTAGAATTTCTAACCTATATCATCAATCTAAAAAACGAGAAATTTCGTGCGAATGTGCCCCATGGGTGGGGCAGTTTCGCACACGTGTGGGGCACATTCGTACACATGCAAAAAAATATACAATAATTATTTTTACGAACTAAAAAGTTTATTGCACTTTAAAGTAAGGATAATTAAACGAAATTTTTGCCACTTTTACATATTTTTCATCTAAATTGAAGATTTTTTTACAAAAAGAAAACAGCTTCAGAAAATATTGAACATCTAAGTTTTACACGAGGAAAACAAATAACAATTGTAGTAATGAAGAGTATATTGCACATTGACATACTTCACATAATATAATTAGTTAGAAAAAGTTTAACCAATATTTTAACTGTCAGGTTTTATTCGAAAAGAAAAGTGAAACAACAGCTCGCTTATTAACACCTGAAACTGACGGTTGGGGAACTTGTAATACGATATTATCTTTTTGTATGAATGTTGAATCATTACTTACTGGGAAAATAAAAGTTTCGTCATTAATTTGAAAGTTTTTAGAGTTTTTCATCATTAATTTTAAATAAGAACCATTCAATTCCAAATTTTCTATTTGACCAACATAAAAAAATTTTCTTTTTAGTAGCAAATTCTACTAGAATAAAATCACCTAAGTCCAAGTCAATTGGTATTTTAAACAATAGGGTTGTTTCCTTCAACTGAAATTGATCATTTTAACACCAAAAACACTAAGAGAAATGCAAAAGAATAATTTACCCACGCTCAAAAAATTTTTAGACCAAATAGTTAATTAGTTAAAAGCATTTAAAATTTGGAGCCGCAAAAAAAGAGGCGTGGCCAGCAGTGACGTCATTTGGTATGAACCGGCGAAAAGTACCGATCCTTTGCCTTGCCTCTTGCCTGCATTTGTGTTTTGTTTTCGAACTGAGTATTTACGCTTTGCTGATCATAAATATTTTAAACTAAGATTTCGTTTATTGTTCTTTTACATCATTACTGTACACAAAACAGGATTAGTTTTCAAATTGAGCCTGGTTTTATTCGAGCAGATTCGAATAATTCGCCGAAAATTTCGGTTTTAACTTCGGTTGATTTCCTTAGAAACGATACACGGTTCAATAAACCAGAAATAGAGGAGTTAAACAAGCAAGATGAGTACTATTTCGTATTCTGTTTTTAAAGTTTTAAAAATATATTATATTTATTAATAAAGAGCATTTTTAGTTCGAGTACACTCCAGCATTGTGATAGGGTAGTTTTATTTTCAACTCCCGTTTTGATCCTGAAAAAAGTAGTAGGAATTTTGAAATAATTTTACTATTGGTAACTAGTTTCATCTTTGAGAATCAGTTAACATGTTTTCTGGAAAAAAATCAGACATTTTTTTTATCTATTAGATATCGAGTTTACAAGCGCGCACCTCGGTCTTATTTCCCACCAACCCATAGAGAAATCTTCTTTTTCGACATATTCCCCTTTTTGATGGTTTAAAAAATTAAAAAACTAATGAATATTTAAAAATAAGATAATTATCGAAGGTTACAAACATATTTAGTTACATTTCAACGTAATCACCTTGAAATGAACCATTTATTGCACCTTTTTCACAAGTTTTTCTATCCCTCATCTTGAAAAGTTAGATTTTTCGTTGATTCGCAGGCTGTAGCTCCATGAATCCCCAATGCCTGGATCTTGGCTGATGCACAGCATATGGTTTTAAACCTGCACAATTGCATACTGCAAAAATCACCTGCCTGCCCATTGTTTTTTGTTAATGCGAAAAGAGTTTGAAAGAATAGAAAGTACACAGGTTTGCAATGAAAAAGCTGTTTGAACAATTATTACGATTTCCTATGTATTTTGGTGTGCTGATAACGAAAAAAATATTGAAAAAATCCTATACGTCAGGATTTTTCACAAATTGCAACATTATATTCGAATTTTCCCATTTTTTTATAGTTTTTGAACATTTCTAGCTCCTCCCTTTTTAAAAATTAGGAGCTGTGAATGATGCACATAGTAAACTATCTCATCAGGATATTTAGAGATAATTATAGAGATTGAAATAAAATATTAGGCAAGACTTAATCGTGCAATAATGAAGGATTTTTGTTGTATAGTTCAAAGAAACGTTCTTGTTGATAATCACAAGGGTAAATTTACCAAGAAGAGCTTCATAAGGTGGAAAAATTGGCTGAAGAGTGTGTAAATGAGTTTATTTTAGTTATATAATGATTTTTATGAAGAATATATGTAATAAAAAATTTATTTTATAAGCATATTTTTATTAAAATTGAAATATTAACTTATTTTACAATCATACCTAAATTGTCGGGAAACATGCCATTCTAGGGCAAAACAGAGATCATTTTTGAGTTCAGGGATCCAAAAAACATTAAAACTAATCACCTAATTAATAAATTTGGATTAAAAAATCTACTTCTTAAGTGTATTTACATTTTTTTTTAGAAATGTTGCTATATTTGCTCAATTTGTTACAAAATGCGATGTTTTAAAAATAAAAAGAGGTCATATTTGGATTCAGCACACCAAAACACATGAAAATGATATTCAGATAAAGTTTGAGTCGAAAAATATTTTTTTTTTAAAAGATACTTTCATTTTCTTAAAAAAATTGGCATTTTTGTTAAATTGTGAAGAAAGGTGAAGTCTTATGATAAAATGGAGGGCAATTTTAGATTCAGCACATCAAAAACCATAAAAGGTTTTATGGAAATATTTGAATAAAAAAATTAGTGTTAAGAGTCAATTTTTCAAAATTTTAAGGCATTTTCAGGTGAAATAGTCCAAACAGCTCGAAAAAATTTTTTTTGCGGACCTGTGTTATTGGTAAATAACCTGTGTTATTATTGTAAATAAGTTCGGGAAGCGCACTTGAAAACTCGATATGCTCGATTGCTGGGTATTAATAATGTTTAAATTAATACGTCAAAGTTTTGAGATGATTCGATAAGTATAAGATAGTAATTTTGGCTCTAAAACTGCACAAACTGGTAATTGTTCATAGTTCTTTAGCACTTCCCTCGTTCCGTTGAGCAGCTGGCATGAAATAAAATCAAGACAGATGTTTCTCTGAACATTGAGAGCTGAGAGTCTTTCCCATCACATAAATGTTTTATTTGTTTCCAATTTCGAACAATAAGTGTTGCATTTTTAGTTTATTCAAAAATATTCATTCGCCCTTTACCGTAATTTAGCGAGTGCAATTCTCACAAGCTAAAATAATGCGTGCTTAAATATCGCACTGATTTCAGGATCTATAATTTAACTTAAGATAATTTAACTTACGACATATTACTAAATAGCTGTGTCTATGTGTAAGCTTTCTTGTGTTGATTTTGATATAGTTTACAGAAAATTTTCTTCAAATGACTTACAAATACCGAGAGAAGTTTTTCCCAATAGAGGTTTTGTTTGAGATAAAAATTTCTCATCTGTAACTTATTGAGTCATCTTAAAACTTTGACATATTAATATAAACATTGAAAATATACAACTTAACTTTCAGTAGCCATTTTAATCATGCATTCCCAGATCTTAAAGCGGCCAAATAAAATTTTACGAAAAGCGTCGTTTGCGGTCTTCTTTTGTAGCCGCAATTTTAAAAAGAAATAATACCCCTACCAAAACCATACATTGCATTCTTAAATATATGTAAACCACAATCCCCTTTGTTTGAAATCTCCACCTATTACCAGTTTTTCAAAAAAATTTTTTCGAAAATAAAGCTTAGTCAAAACTGTCAGAACTTTTCGGACAAACTTTTATCTTTCGCGAGCGATTTGTTTTATAAAAAGAACTTTTAATCATGAAATAAATAAGATAAGCACTACATGTTTACTACACTATAATTTTTTAATATAGTGCTAAATGGATACTAAATTAAAATGGTCTTCACAACAGAACAGTTTAGTAGTGGCGGAGCCAATTTTATCCTTCATACAGGCTTTGAACATTTCTTCTTCAATTTTTCGTTTCTTGGAACGATTACGAATCTTTTACTTGGTGTTTTTACAGTCAATGAAGTGCATCCTGGTACAATGCAGTATTATTAAGCTTTTTTTACTTCGGAATCCATTCTTTTTTACGGATGCACACGTGCTTTCTATTGGAAAAATAAGCGCGCGCGAGCGGCGAAATCTCGGCTACTACCAAATGACGTATCTGCGCAGTTGCGCGTTTTAGAGCACTGCGACTGCGCATCATCTTTAAAAATTAATAAAAAAATTAATTAAACTCGTAGCGACCTTGGGATTTTTGATAACAACTTTTTTCACCGTGTTCTATCTGAAAAAAAATAATTTAGAAAATGGGAAACTAGCCTATTATCAGGGACATTATTTCTTCATTGATCATTACTCTTCATTGATTAAATCTGGGTCTAAATTCCTTAAAACTGAAGCTTTCTTTTAGATGTTATTTTCTATTATCACCAAATTTTGAAACAATTACAATAAAAAACAATTAAACTTCAAGTTATTAAATATACTGCACTTATAAACATTTAAATCACTTTCATAATCAAAAATGGGAAAGATGAGGCACATTCGCACTGTCCGAATCTGCCCCATCTTTTGGTGTACGAATGTGCCCCATCTACCAGTTCAAGCTTACCACGTCCCAACAAGATATTTATAATTAAAGCAGTGAAATAAAACCTTTCTAGAAACTTTAGTAGTGCCTCAACTGAATATAATGCTGAATGTCCACTAGGCCGGGTCGAAAAAGACGAAATTCAAAGAATCGAAATGTAATAGTGCGGAAAAGTTGTAACACACTAATACAAGCATAACGCAAAAAGAATTTTTGAAATCGGTCAACGTTTGACCCTCGCGCAACGCGGTCAAAGTTTTGATGTTTTGGTCATTTTTAGAGAAATTGACCGAAAATCCCAAGATCACGTGATCAAATGATGTCCTTAATTTTTTCATAGTTGTGTACCTTCATTGTTAATAGTATGTGCCTAGTTTCATTAGTTTACATCCCATATTTTAAAGCAATAAAATTTTTAAAGTTTTAAAACTCCTGTAAAGTTGTTTTTTCCGCTTTCATAAAATAGCCATAACTCAAGAACAGCTGCAGTTAGAAACTTGCAACTGGTGTCATTCAATGCACACTATTTTTCTGATTAAAATGCTGGGTATCACGACTATCTTCCTTTATAACAAATATTCAAAATACTTAAAATTTAAAATAAAATTTAAAAAATTTAACAAAAAAACAAAATTCTGAAAACTGGTAAAAATGAGATTTTATTGCAATTGAACAAAAACTATGAACTTGTTTTCAAAATTTTAAGTTAAAATTTTAATGTTATCTCACTGAAAAATACATCGCCTTTGTCTTTTGTATAGTCTCATAGAACCTTCTTTATGAACGGTTAAGTACCAATAAAGTATTAATAAAAAGTAACAAAACTAATTATTCTATTAAATAAGAAGGACATGTTAGTTTTTAACTTATATTTAGAAATTAATTAACCTCCATTTTCCCATTTAAAAGTGCGCACCACAAGTTCAAAGTCACATTGATTTCGAATTTCTTCCCGCGACTTGAATGGTTCCCTTATAAAAATCCTTTACGTTTTTGGTGGCCAGCTTTGGTTTTGGTCATCCGAAAAAACGTGTTTATACGGATGGGGGTTCTTCACTTGATTATAACTTGGCAGAGAATCTTATTCGAGAGATCTGTTTAAGAAGTTTTCTACTTTGTCTACGACACAAATCCTCCCTATTCGTTTGTTTCGTTGTTCATATTGAAACCTAACTTAAAGTTTTGGTATTCTTTTCAACTTTTAACAATTGCAGTCAATCAACATGCAATTCAACAATGCAATCAACATGCAATTCAAAAATGCAATCAACATGCAATTCAAAAATGCAATCAACATGCAATTCAAAAATGCAATCAACATGCAATTCAAAAATGCAATCAACATGCAATTCAAAAATGCAATGTCAAATGAATGTGTATACACATTCATTTGACATTGCATTTTGTAAATGTCCTATAAATATTAAATGCACTTGTAGAAAAAGGGTCAACGCATGCGTTCAGTCCACCATTGATTGACTGTAGTTGTTAAAAGTTGAAAAGAATACCAAAACTTTAAGTTAGGTTTCAATATGAACAACGAAACAAACGAATAGGGAGGATTTGTGTCGTAGACAAAGTAGAAAACTTCTTAAACAGATCTCTCGAATAAGATTCTCTGCCAAGTTATAATCAAGTGAAGAACCCCCACCCGTATAAAGACGTTTTTTCGGATGACCAAAACCAAAGCTGGCCACCAAAAACGTAAAGGATTTTTATAAGGGAACCATTCAAGTCGCGGGAAGAAATTCGAAATCAATGTGACTTTGAACTTGTGGTGCGCACTTTTAAATGGGAAAATGGAGGTTAATTAATTTCTAAATATAAGTTAAAAACTAACATGTCCTTCTTATTTAATAGAATAATTAGTTTTGTTACTTTTTATTAATACTTTATTGGTACTTAACCGTTCATAAAGAAGGTTCTATGAGACTATACAAAAGACAAAGGCGATGTATTTTTCAGTGAGATAACATTAAAATTTCAACTTAAAATTTTGAAAACAAGTTCATAGTATATGTTCAATTGCCATAAAATCTCATTTTTACCAGTTTTCAGAATTTTGTTTTTTTGTTAATTTTTTAATTTTTATTTTAAATTTTAAGTATTTTGAATATTTGTTATACTGGAAGATAGTCGTGATACCCAGCATTTTAATCAGAAAAATAGTGTGCATTGAATGACACCAGTTGCAAGTTTCTAACTGCAGCTGTTCTTGAGTTATGGCTATTTTATGAAAGCGGAAAAAACAACTTTACAGGAGTTTTAAAACTTTAAAAATTTTATTGCTTTAAAATATGGGATGTAAACTAATGAAACTAGGCACATACTATTAACAATGAAGGTACACAACTACGAAAAAATTAAGGACATCATTTGATCACGTGATCTTGGGATTTTCGGTCAATTTCTCTAAAAATGACCAAAACATCAAAACTTTGACCGCGTTGCGCGAGGGTCAAACGTTGACCGATTTCAAAAATTCTTTTTGCGTTATGCTTGTATTAGTGTGTTACAACTTTTCCGCACTATTACATTTCGATTCTTTGAATTTCGTCTTTTTCGACCCGGCCTAATGTCCACTAGGGTGTCCCTTATTCAGGCGTTTTTTCAAAAAGTCGGGGAAACTTTTGCGACACCCCCCAATTTTTTTCCTTTTGGTACCCTAAGAAACTGTGCAAAATCTTAAATCAATCAGATAATATTAACACGTGCCCCAAACGGCCTGAAATTAGAAAAATTTAAATTTTTTCTCATTTTTTCGAAAATTTTTAAAAATGTGTTTAAAAAATCCATGGCAGAATAATAGTGCTCTTACACATTTAAACAATCTTATTTGACGGTTTTTCATTACTATTTAGGCCAAAATGCCCAGTTTGTAACCTAGCCATCAAACAGAAAATCATCAAATTTGTCCATTTTATACTGAGAATAGAAGAATCAAAAAGTAGTGGTAAATGACTTAAAACCGCAAAATTCCATGATCAAACACCATTTGTAGACTATATTGATGTGGAGATAAATTATCTGGAGCTCAAATTAATTATGGGTTGCTTATAATTACAGACGCCATATTGGATTGCATTATAACTAAAAAAAATTCTAGAAAAACGGTATGGGCATGTTGGATATCGGGTAATGGGTGTATGCGGTTTCTAAACTCAATTAAGACTAATAATATCTTCTTACACAACTTTTTAAAGCTCTTTACCCAATTGTAAGGGCCATCAGATCTCCTAATACAAGTGCAAACCATGATATCAGAACTATAGATGGTAATAAATTCTACACACATAAAATCGGCAAAAGAAATTCTGGAAATAAGTTATAATAAGACTCCACAGTGTGTCCACGAGTATTTTATTCCGTAAGTTAGTTTAAAAGCTGAAGAAGATACAAAATTCACCCGTTCATCATAATGATTGAGTTATACTCTGTGAAGATAAGCAATTAATCATGTTTATAGAGACTGTTCTTGTATTTTATAATAAATTTATACATTAACATTAAAATACCTGCAATTCAATAAATTAGGCTCTTTAAAAACTTAAATTGGCTACGTGAAAATCATAAATATTAACAACAATTTCTGAAAATCATTCCTTCTCTAAAGTCTGATTTTAAGTTAGAGCTATTCTTCGCTCTAAGTTTCCTACCTCTAAATTCTCAAAGAAGGCTTTGAGGGTTTAAAATAATTTAATTTCATAAACAGTTTTCATGAAAAACTTACTCGAAATCTAAGTACTTCTTCAAAGACGTTTACTGATGATAAGTCGACAGCGTGAAGAGGAACTAAGGATATAGTAGAAGAGCTATAGAAACTGAAGTTTATATAACATTCTTACAGCCTCAATATCCTCAATACAAACAAAATATCAGTGTTTAATTGTTTTAATGACACTAATTTGTTAAATTGCAGGTATTTTTTATGTTTATGTATAAATTTATGATAAAATACAAGAACAATCTCTATAAACATGAATAATTGCTTATCTTCACAAAGTATAACTCAATAATTATGAAGAGCGGGTTAATGTTGTATCTTCTTCAGCTTTTCAACTAAATTACGGAATAAAATACTCGTGGACACACTGTGGTGTCTTATTATTAACTTATTTCCAGAATTTCTCTTGCCGGTTTAATGTGTATAGAATTTATTACCATTTATAGTTCTGAAATCATGGTTAGCACTTGTATTAGGAGATCTGATGGCCCTTATAATTGCGTAAAGAGCTTTAAAAAGTTGTGTAAGTGGATTTTATTAGTCTTAATTGAGTTTAGAAACATCATACACCCATTACCCGATATCAAACATGCCCATGCCGTTTTTCTAAAAAAAAAAAATTATAGTTTTAATGCAACCCAATATGGGGTCTGTAATTAAGCAACCCATAATTAATTTGAGCTCCAGATAATTTATCTCCACATCAATATAGTCTACAAATGGTGTTTGATCATGGAATTTTGCGGTTTTAAGTCATTTACCACTGCATTTTGATTCTTCTATTCTCAGTGTAAAATGGACAAATTAGAGGATTTTCTGATTGATGGCTAGGTTACAAAGTGGGCATTTTGGCCTAATTAGTAATGAAAAACGGTCAAATAAGATTGTTTAATTGTGTTTAGAGCCCTATTATTCGGCAACGGATTTATTAAACACATTTTTAAAAATTTTCGAAAAAATGAGAAAAAAGTCAAATTTTTCTAACTTTAGGCCGTTTGGGGCACGTGTTAATATAATCTGATCGATTTAAGATTTTGCACAAAGTCTTAGGGTACCAAAAGGAAAAAAATTGGGGGGTGTCGCAAAAGTTTCCCCGACCTTCGATTTTAAGGGACACCCTAATGTCCACTTGACAGTTATTTTTGATTGATATTTTACGTCAACAAAATGACAAGAAAATTTACTTTGCTGCTTCTAACGCTAGCAAATTTCTAATACGTATACAACGAGATGGCCCAGGGCTTTGAAAATTCATGCAAGAGGTGGTAGTCATGCTTTTATCTACTGGTATTTTTTTCAGATTTTTAAATTAATAATTACTAGGGGAAATGCCGTCTGTCCGAATGTGCCCCATGTGCGAAATAGCCCCACTCTCCCCTATTACATTTCTATGGCCAAACTTATAAATAAATATAAAAAAGCCAGCAAAAAGGTAGGAAAAAAGAAAAAAAGTGGTGAGTATTTGCGGGTGCGTGCCGGTAATTTAGCTTGTTTGACCATCTTAAATTGAGATTCGGCACGGGTTAATATTATCGTAGAGGGATGAAATTTTATATCTGAATAGGTCAAGGCATTTATAAAGAAAGTAGAGGGTATCTATTTTCAAATTCGCAAAGAGAAAAAAATTCTGACCTAAAAGAGACAAAAAGAGACACATTGACAATCTTTAATTAAGATTTTGCACAGGTTAATATCATCGTAGAATGATGAAATTTTATATCTGTATAGGTAAAAGGCATTTATGAAAAAAGTAGAGTGTAACCGTTTTCAAATTCGCGAGAAAATTTTTTTCTGTCGTATAAGGGCCCTAATCTGTTAACATTCAAAATTGACCACAAATTCAAATTTCCAATTTTTCCCGAAGAAGTATAATTTCATGGGTCTGGGTTTTAGTCTATTGTTATAACGAAAAAAATAGGTAAATCATGACTGAGGTGAATAATAACTGATATATTGCCTAATGAACGAACTATCCACTTGACAAATTTCAACAAGTTTTTGCTATGATATATTTGGATCTCAAGACCAGCCAGTGAAATAACTGTCCGCTGAATTTTGAAAGCGCGGCATATTTATGAAAAATATAACTATTTCTACTTTTAAAAATTAAAAGAACCGCTTTGTACTGACCAAACTTGAGGAAAAATGTATCTGAACTACCAATAGTTAAAATATGTACCACTGACAATCCACTGTTTGTTGGCAAAAAAGAGCCTCCTATTCTACGGTTTTTGTTAATATGATAGCATATTACATTGCCACTTTGGAAGTTGTTTTTGTATTGATAATACATAAAGGTGACTAATGTTATTAAAATTGCTTTTAAAGACCCTTATTTGTGAGCTTTAAGAAGTTCAATTTAAAAAATTTAATTTATATAATTTAAAAAAATATGAAAAATTACATATTTTTGTTCTATTTGAGGTCAATCCGGAAGCAAAAAGAGTTATTATAATGGAATAATATTTTACACATGTTAGTTTGAGACCATTTGGCACCCTTTTCTCGCTGTGCCCAATAGAATTTGTAAAAAATTTAGGAAAATGAGGAGGAATAGGAAAATGACCCACCCTAGTGAGTATTTTTCTCACTCCATGGATACAGTTACAATAAAATATTTTATGTTGAAATTTACTGTACTTTATCAAGTAAGACCCACTTACTTCCTTTTAAGTTTTGCTTGCTTTAAATATAAATAAAGAGGGGGTGTCCCACTTACCCTATCTCTTGAGGTAAGTGGGTCAACCATCTCATTTTTGATAAAAATACCAGTTAAGAAAAATGTAAAGCTTTATTTTAGAAACTACTGGTATACAATATAAATTTTTTGTTTATCGATAGACTCTTTAACGAAATTAGTCAACAAAATAACAACATAATAACAACAAATAAACCCTTTCAAATCTTTTCTATAAAGCTCCAAAAAGGTACTAGGCCAAAAAGGGGTCCCACTTACCCTAAGTGCCCCTACTTAAAAAATTACAAAATTTATAAAATCTGTGAAATATCTTTCCGATCCACTGTAAGATCGAAAGCAAATCTTAACATTTTCTAACCGCACAAGCCCATTCGAGATTCGTGCTCTAAAAATCAAAGAATCATGATTGGACCATCATTTAGAGTTGTGATTAAATATCTAACTTAAAATTTTACTTTATAACTGGTGAGCTTTGATGTAACATCTAGGGTGAAATACCAGTTGGTTTTTTCAGCGGGTCTTAGCCTCAAAAGTCTTATTATTGTATCTTATAATGTGTGTATGTATTTGTATACGAG
The DNA here is from genome assembly GCA_024610705.1 of Tetragnatha versicolor. NCBI lineage: Eukaryota > Metazoa > Arthropoda > Arachnida > Araneae > Tetragnathidae > Tetragnatha > Tetragnatha versicolor. The sequence continues at coordinate 50,104,254 of JANDEH010000010.1, read as the reverse complement.
ATCCGTTGTATACCGTTTTGTAACCAATAATTATAAATGGTAGAACATTCTATGATAATAATTATGTTGATAATAATAATTAGTATTGAATACACCAGGTATTACATATTAGAGGCCTTGTATGTATTGTTAATTTAGTTTTACATGGAATTTTTCTAAAGAAGAAAATAGAAATCTCTCAGGTAAAAAAACCTTATAAATTCAATTAAAGAAATTGTCATTCCACATTATAAGTCTAATCTCTCCCTCCCCCAAAAAAGTGTTTATTTTTTCTTTTTTTCTCACTACATTAATATTTAATGTACAATAAACAATATTAGCTAATTTTATGCATATTAAATTTCGTTAAATAGAATTTTTATTGAATTTATGTGTTATTCAACAATGTTTTTGTTTCTTTTTAAATTTTTAAATTTAAAGTATACATTGTTTTAGCTCAATAGCCATTTAAACTTACTTATTTGCCCACTTATTTCTCCATACTTTTCAATTATCCCTTCTATACCGATATCATTCTTGAGAAAATCTGAAAAAATATAGTAAAATTTACAAAAGTAATGTAGAAATAAATACAATTATATTTAATAAACTAATTTAAAATACAGTTTAGAAATTTTTCATTACTGATCTCATGAGTTATGTTTTTATGCAAATGGATTATACTCAATATATTGAGTATGAACTCTATTGAGTTCAGTCTCAAGTACTTCACAAGTTCTTGCATATATAGACCACAAAATCCCTCAGAAAATCATAGGGAGATTTTAATTACCGTAAAACTCCTTTAAATAAAATTACATGGCAATACCATGTCAGGAAAATTGTAGCCAATCTTCCTCTATAAAAGTATCATAAAAATTACATTGGATCAATTCTAAGTTCATATATGGTACTATATTAATAAATTAAATATAATTTAATATTAACTTTTTGAATGTACTATAACAAAATTATTTGGGATATTGATTTAAGTGAAACTATTGTTTCATTTATATGAAAATAGTAAAATTTTGTTTTAAAAATATTTTCTGAAATGAAAGCAGACTTAGCTTCTTTCCATTGATCACATATTTTGATAAGGATTTCAAACATTAAAGTATACACAATTTTTATCCCTATATCAATTAAGACAAAATTATTTTTAATTAGTTTGATTTAATAATTAAAGGTGACTTATTCTTAACTTAAAAGAAATATATTTTAATTATGAATGCCCAGTAAAATCTATACAAAAAATGTCAAAAAGTTACTTCAAAATGCATCTTGTCAACCAAATAATATTTAAAGAACGATTTAGTTTATTTGATATAAAAAAGGGTAGCTTTATTTTCTTCATCTTATTATTAGATTACGTTTTATAGTATTTCTTTTTATTAAAGTATATTCTCCTATTTTAAAATATATTTTATTTACAATTTTTTTTGTCATGCATCCATTTTTGTCATGCCTTAATCCTTAATGCATCCATTACCATTTAATTTCGTGAAAATATCTGGAAGGATAATTTCATTAAGAAAAGTAATAATTTATTATTAATTATTTATTAATTAATTTATTAGTAATAATTAAATAATTAACTTTTTAAGTAAATAGTTCTCCTTAAAATTAAGAATATTTTAGATTTTCATACACTTGTGATGGGATGAGACTTGAATGGGATCGTTTTGATTTGAAAAGAATTGTTACAGTTGATAAGATCGGTGATCGTGTGTTTTACTCTCTCTCTCTTAACTAAATTTCACTTAAATCCTGTGTACGAAGACTACATACTAGCATTGAGGATTGAAGGTTGGATCAACAACTGTATAGAAATGTTTATATCTGATACAATTCCCTTTACTACCCATTAAGTTTTCATAACTCATTTCTAAAACCCCTAACTTAGAAATATGACACAATAGTAAGGGAAACAAGACATTATAGTCTCCTTAACAAAAGTGCTAAATAATTGTCCTTTCTGAGGATTTTCTTAGTGTTACTCACACAGCCATTTTATTTCGGGTGTTAGCATTTTAACGCTCTCTTTAGCTGACACTAAAAAAGATACATCCTGTAATAAATAATCTGTATATTTTGCACTTAATGTTTCCCAGTCATTGGACGACGCAGCATAATACGATCACACTTCATTCATAATACTCCATTAAATTTACGTTTAGTACTTTTTTGAACGCTCGTTCGTTATAAAGATTGCTACTTTCGAGAAGCAAGTCATAAGACTCAAACGGAACGCACAATTTCGGTGGTATTCTGTCTTTGCTTTGAATGGTAGTACTTTCAGTGAGTTTACAAACAAACCCAGGATTAGTCCTATGTCCGATAATGACAGTGTTGTGAGCAAAGAAAGTATTATTCAGTGTAGAAATGTTCACCTTTGGAATACATGGATTTTGTTAGAATCTTCACAGGTAAGCCTTTTAAATTAATTGAACGTTTTAGAACCTTAGCAATTGAGGGGAAAAGTTGAGATATAGATAAACGAATAATTTAAAAGAATTAAAATTTTTACCCACTGGCGTTTATCTTCTGCATGTAGACGGAATGTTACTTTCTATGGATTTTCATGGTACTGGTAACTTTTTGTAGAATCTGAAACATGTATTATGTTGTCGTTAAAAGAACACTATCCGGTCAACCAATTATTCGCCATTCTGAATTATGCACGAATCTTTATTCAAAATGTGGTGCTAGTTTGAGTGAAATATACGGAAGTTATTGTCAGTTTTGTTACTGATGCATCCATTAAAGTATACGTTGACGAGAAGTAGTTTCTATATTGTAATGATGCGCCTTAAGTGACGATATGTTTTAAATGTAAAAGTGTTTTCATAGCCTGTTTTCTACCTATTAAGAATAATAACATATGTAAAAAACCTGGATTTTCAGATATTTATGCAGTAGACTTTCAATTAACCGGTAGGATAGAAGAATTCCGGATTTAAGAATTGCACAATGAATCAATTTATGTAAATTATAATGACAAATTACAAAAACATTAAAAAGAACGTAAAATCACCATAATATGGGTGTGATAGTTTAGTTGCCACAAAAGAGAGAACGAATAGAAATTTAAATGCTGTTTAGATTTACGACAGATACAATGCAAAAATTTGAAAAACTACTTACCGCACTGTATTGTGAAGAATTAAATTCTAGAATTAAATTTCTGAATAAAATATGTTCAGCTGTTGTGATTTCAACTTTTATACAGAAGATTCAATAAACCTCTTTGTGGGTATTTAATGTGTCACCGTGACTTAATTTTTGATGAGTTACAAAAATTCTTCAAATTTTTTCGAAAGGTTCTTTGAAATTCCTTGTCTATTTGCACTACAAACGACCATGACCATACGCTATACCATATTTTTTATGACAAGGATACAATGAAGCAACATACAGTGATGCTAGGAACTTTTTGGATGCATTGCACATTTATTTAAGAAACTACTTAATTGATCTCCAGAAGTAAAAAAATAACTTTTTTAAAACAATACTAAAAAACTTTGAAGAAATTTTTAGTGTTTACAAAAAATTATAATCGTAATTAAGTCAAAAGTAGATGACATCAAATATATGGCTTAAAAGTTTCATGAGAATTGAATATTATTGTTACATCCTTTTTAGGGATTCATGAAATTTCACTACTTACCTTTACAAACCACTAAACTTATTCAAATCCAGATATTACTAACTATAAAAAGCTATGAAAACCATCTTGCCAAATTTCACAACATCATACATTTTGATATACCTTAATAGTAATAATCGCATATTTTTGGCAGCTGACTTTTTTCTTCAAATTTCAATATTCTTTTCTAGGGGACCTATGAGTTATTAAAAATAAGACTGTTTTAGAAAGATTAAAAGCTGTGCTAAGATATGTAATCCCCCAAAAAAATTCTACTTTGACGAATTTGGTCAAAATTGTTAGTTGGGTACCTTTAAATGACTTCTTCACATTCCAATTTCCAATTTTCGTTACTTAAATTACAGAAACTACTATTTGTGATTATCTTCTTTTTGTCTATAGGTAGTTAATGATATAAAGGTTGGTTAACAGATCGCAGTCAATCAAAATATTCACTATTTTATTAAAACGATAAACACATCCTTATTTCTAATACAATATAAAAGGTAATAAACTTTTAGGCTCCGGATATGACAAATAAAATGTTAATATTTTAAAACTGTCATTTCCACTAAATTGTTTTAATTGAATTTGAATAAATCTGTTCATTTTTATACGTAAAGATATTAGTATGCTCTTATATATAAGTGATTTTACCTTACTTAAGTTGTTTTGAATATTTTACTAAGATAAATTTAATCTCTGTACTCGGTATATAAAATATAGTATGTTAAAAGTTTATGTAATCTTCATTATTCATTCAATGTGTTTTCATATTAAAAGTATAATCAGTTACCCGTGGAATTGCCCATCTATAACTTCTAAGTTTAAAAGTAGTTTCTTTAAATCTAATAATTCAAAACCTAGGTAGTATTTCTTTTCCTCCATTTGACAACAAAAATGTTTGTGTTTTACCTACCTTGAGAGTGAAATCATTTCAAGGTACGTACTTGTTTTCATCTCCATACCCTATAAAATGTCTGGGCTTCATTTCTTATGTAACTCTATAAATTTTTATGGATATTCCAGCTTATGATCTCAATAAAAGTTTATTTTCTTATCAAAATGTTGTAAAATCTGCTTGTTTGAACGTATTAAGAATACTTGAAAGCCGTAAAGTTAAGTTGAATGAAGAGAAGACAGACATACAAAGGTTACAAACTAATTAGTACAATGGGTTTTATTTTTTTAACAAAAAAACCCCGAAACGAATATGTTGAAAAAATAAGTCCAAAACCAAGTTTAAGAAAATAGAAAAAAAAATAAGTAGGGTCACTTGGAATAAGTGGGACCCCTTTTTGGCCTAATACATTTTTGGAGCTTTATAGTAAAAATTTGAAAGGGTTTATTTTGTACTTGTTGACTAATTTCGTTAAAGAGTCTATCGATAAACAAAAATTTATCAGTAGTTTCTAAAATAAAGCTTTATATTTTTCTTAACTGGTCTTTTTATCAAAAATGAGATGGGTGACCCACTTACCCCAAGAGATGGGGTAAGTGGGTCACCCCCTCTTTATTTATATTTAAAGCAAGCAAAACTTAAAAGGAAGTAAGTGGTTCTTACTTGATAAAGTACAGTAAATTTCAATATAAAATATTTTATTCTAACTGTGTCCATGAGTGAGAAATATACTCACATCAAAATCAATATGACAAGGTAAGAATAGAATGAAAAGAAAAATAAGTATTTTAAAGAATATTTTGAAAGGCCAAAGGGATATGTTTTACTTTAGCATATAAATTAGTGTTTAAAAAACATAATAAGGTTGATTAAGATTTATTTTGGCACTTTAATAGACATTGTAAGATAAAAAAAAATCCCACACACTAAATGAGAATGAACACTATTGATGAGATATTTCACTTTACTCACCATAACTTAAATTAAAACACAAATTTGATATAAAATGTCGATCAAACTATTTATAATTTTTAATGAATTTTGAAGTGGTGAGTAAAAGGTCTTGCAACTTGCTACTATAAATCAAAATTTTCTGAAAATATTGGAGGGAAATTGTCCCTATAACCCCCTTAAAATCCGCCCATGTCTTCGGTAGTAGTTCTTATATCATATGGGACCCTCTAGAACCACTTATATCATAATAAAGGGTCCCACTTACCCCACACTGAGGGGTCCCACTTACCCCAACCATGCTAAAACTATGGGGTAAGTGGCACCCCCTGTTAAACACTTCAAAATTAAAAATTTCGAAAAATTTCAAATTGCCGTATATAATTAAGGTCAAACTCTGCAAAACAATTCAATAACCATTAAAATGTAATGATAACTTACCTGGAAATACTTCTTTGAAAAATACGTCTTGAACTCTCCAAAAAATCCATTCTGGGAATCTATGTTAAATTAGTTCTCTAATCTTAAAAATAAATTAAACAAATCTCAAATATATGCAAAACTCATCGGTGTGACAAGCTGTAACATAATCAATGCGAGTAAGTGTGAAATTTCCTGTACATATTATAGTTTTCGGGGGGTGACCCACTTACCCCAGTGACCCACTTACCCCAAGTAACCCTAATAGAATATTTATTGTATAATCACCAAACTTTTTGTGGAAAATCAGTACCCTATTGAGAATATAGAAAAATTACTTATATTCGCACAAAATATACTATAAAGAAAAAAGTTTATAGAATTATCCTCATTTTCAACCTGATGTATAAAAAATATCTTAAAATGACTTAAATTCACCATTAAATTATATTTGGGCGTAGTTCACGAAATAAAAGTGAGAAATAGAAAGACTAAAAAAAATAAAAGCTTTTATGAAACTAAGTCATTAAGACAGGGTATCAATGGAGTAAGTCAATACCAAAGGAGTCAAACATTCACCTTATAAAAATGGGAAAAACATTTTTATATTAAAAAATTAATTTGGCTTACTTTACTGATTATATAGTACTAAATTCAAAAGAGAACTTAGAACTATATATAAATTTCTGATATGAAGTATTTTCACTCTTAAAACGACAGTCTCAAAACTGAGTAAAAAGCACTCAAACTGGCTCCGATCCAAATGTACTCAAATTTGAAAACATGAATATACTCATTTCTAAACATGTGCATTGTTTATACTCAAAAACTCAGCTTGAACTCGAAAAGAAGCTCATGATGTTTCATTTTTGAGTATGCAATTTTTTAGGAATGAGTATATTCATGTTTTCAAATTTGAGTACATTTGGATCGGAGCCAGTTTGAGCACTTTTTTACTCAGTTTTGAGACTGTCGTTTTAAGAGTGTTCTTTCATTGCAGAGAAAAAGCAAAGAAACGCCTTATTTTAAAGAATTAGTCGGGTATAAAATCTGCAAATGATTTTTGAAGGGGACAAGTTCAACTGCTAAAGACTCATTCACTCTTAAAACGACAGTCTCAAAAACGAGTAAAAATTACTCAAATCCGAGTATGTCACGCACTCAAAGAGAGAGAGGCTCCGATCAAAATTTACTTAAATTTGAAAATGTGCAGATACTCAAAAATAAAGCATCATGTACTCAATTTTTAATTCCGTCCATGATATTCTTACAAAGAGGGTGCATGCAATATAATACAGCTACTATGACTTGGGAAGCAGACTTGTACGTTGTGCTAACGTTATCACACAAACTGAATGTTACTTTCGATATATAGTAGAAATATTTGAATTTTCTAATATAAACTAAAAATAAGCATAATTTGAATGGTGACTATTAAATTGTTTGAAACTGAGTATGTCTGGGGTTTCAAAATTGAAAGCATTGGGTCGTCATATTTGAACCAAAACGTTTCATACCAAAATGAGAACATCGATTTACTCAAATTTAAAACTGTATTATCTCTCAGTGTTCAGAGCTCATACTTGTGACTTTGGAGAAATCATTCAAAGTGAAAATGTGAATTGGTGTTTCTCTCTTTGTTCCTTCATATTTTATGGAAACTAGTGATTCACAGGAATAAATCACTTAGGATGGACAGCGGAAGTGACAGCTTGGCTCATTCAGACATATCTTATTTTTTCCTTTTGAAGTAGGAATCATCTAAAAAGAAAAATGTGAATTGGCGTTTCTAGTCTACTACTTCATTTTTCTCTGTAAACTAGCGATTCATAATAGGAGTAAATCAATCAGGATGCAAAAAGAAAAATGAAAATGAAATGGAGATGAAAGTGTGAATGAGCCTTTCAGTATTCATTCATAGGACAGCATCTTATAGGCTGTCCTAATAATATCCATATATAAGTGATCCTAACCCAGGAATCACAAATTGCATTGGAAGTATAAGAATGGATGAATAATACAATTGAATCGTCGGTTAGAAGAAGGGAATAAGTCCAAAAACCAAGTTTTGAGAAAATCGAAAAAAAACCCTGTATAAGTAATGAAATTCTTGTTGTAATAACCACCAAACTTTTATTGGAAATTCAGGAACTTATTTAGAAGAAAGGGCAATCTTAGGAAAATATATAAGGACATTCAAAAGTATTTTAGAGTTGAAAAACGTCGATGGACTTTTTCAACCTTGTAAAGGAAAATCTTAAAAGACTCTTAAATTTATCGTTTAAATTATTTTTCTGCTTAGTTTACAGCACGAAAGTGGAAATAGACAGACCAAGACAAATAAAATTCAAAATTATTATGAAACTGGATCATTAAGGCAGTATCAATGGAATAAGTGAATATGAATGGAGTCAAACATTCCCTTGATAAAAAAAATTTAAAGCACTTTTAAATTTTATTTTGGCTTAGTTTGCAGCACAAAGAATAAGAACAGCAAGCCAAATTCAGCCCTCCCCTCCTTGGACCCCCCTACTCCGGGTTGGAAAATACCCGTTTTTTTTCTCAATAAAACCCTGAAGAAAACTATATAAAACTGGGTTTTTTCTGTAAAAGTATGGTTTTCTCCTATATATTACGTGGGTTTTTTCAAATTATAGTGAGTTCTTTCTATGTTAAACGTGGTCTGTCAAAATAAGGTCAGTTTTTCCATAGTTAAGTGGGTTTTTTTGAAAAAAAAACCCCTCTGAAATTTAAAATATCCTCCTCAATTTTTTATATCTAGTTTGAACTTTAAACGTCCTAAAATTTGAAAAAAAAACATGTAATAATGAAAAAAACCTCTGAAAATTTAAAATATCCCAATATTTGAAAAACCCATTAAATACTGAAAAAAATATTTATTAACTTTGAAAAAAAAACCCCATTGAAATTAAAAAAATCCTCCTTAATATTTTATTAAGTCTCCTTAATATTTTATAAAGTTTAAACTTTCTCCTTCTTCTTTAGTCGCCCTACAGCCCCTGATGGGCCTTGGCCTGCTGTACTATTTTATTCCAGGCAACTCTATGAGACGCCTTTTTTTCCAGTTGGATATTTTCATTGTTTTAAGATCTTTTTTTTAAGAACATCATCCAACCATCTCATTTTGGGTCTCTCTCTAGGTCTATTGCCCATTGGCTTCCAATTTAATGTCCTTTTAACTCTATTTTTTTTCAACCGATCTTTCTATGTGACCCAACCAAGCCAGTCTCTGTCCTTTAATATAACGGATAAAGTTTAAACTTTAAATGTCCTAAATTGTGGAAAAACCCATTCAATAATGAATTAAACCCTTATTTATTTAAACTTGGATAAAATTTTGGAGAAAAAAAATCAACTGCCGTTCTTGGTATGTTATTTCGTTAAATGTTTTTCTTCAATATTAAAACTGCCAAAATCTTGATTTTTCACATGTTTTTTTTTGAAAAAACCCAATTGGTCCAACCCAATAGGGTCCAATTCAGCCAAACTTGCCCCTTCTTCTAACTGACGATTCAACTTACGCTGGACGTTTTTAATGCATCTTTTAAAATGCAGACAGAAAGTTAAGAGTGTATGCGCCTTATATGAATAACAATAGCGTGAGTTCACGCAATGAACCAGATCAAAAACCACGGTATTTGTTACAAGGGGCTACTCACACAAGTTTAAGTTTAAATTTGAATATACAGTTTATTTACTGGTTCGTGTTCATGTTGATCTCTATACATGACGCGGATTTATCTAAGGTCCATTCACAATGTGTTTTTTCAATGTTCATCCTGAGTGATTCACTCCTGTGAATCGTTAGTTTACATGGAAAAGTGAATGAGTTAAGAGTTAAATATTAATTCCCACTTTTCAGTTTGAATAAATAATCAAAAATCAGCACCAAAAGTGAAAATTCTAAATGAGCCTACAATTCAGTCCTGGATTCCTCATGTGACTGTTCGGGCAATATAGGAGTGAAAGTTTGAATGTGTTACTACCTATCTGGAAGAGTTCGAAGAGGGAGTACACTCACTCAGTACTCACTTAGAGGTTCTCCAAATTTTCTATACCTCTTTTTCTATAATTCCTGATAACTTTGACATATACACTCTGAAAACTACAGTCTCAAAAATGAGTAAAAATTACTCAAATCTGAATATGTCACGCTTGTCACGCCCTCAAACAGGCTCCGATCCAAATTTACTCGAATTTGAAACCATGCATGTACTCATTTTGGAAAATATGCAGATACTACAAAATAAAACATCATGTACTCATTTTTTAATTCGTCCATGGCATATTTTATAAAGAATGTGTAATGTGTTACAGTAGGGAGTCCCTTATATGACAGAAAAAAAATTTCTTACGATTTTTAAAACGGTTACCCTCTACTTGTTTTATAAATGCCTTAACCTACTCAGATATAAAATTTTATCCTTCTACGATGATATTAACCTGTGAAAAATCTTATTTAAAGATGGTCAATGTGTCTCTTTTTGTCTTTTTTACGATAGAATTTTTTTCTCTTTGCGAAATTGAAAAGAGATACCATCTACTTTTTTTATTAATACCTTGATCTATTCAGATATAAAATTTCATCCTTCTACGGTAATATTAACCCGTGTCGAATCTCAATTGAAGGTGGTCAAACAAGCTAAATTACCGGCACGCGCCCACTAATACTCACCATTTTTTTTTCTTTTTCAGGCATTTTTATATGAATTTAAATTTTTGGCCATTAAGATGTAATATTAATAGGTCTGAATTGAAGGGCTTGGGAGATGAAGGGGTTATGTTACAAAATCCTAGTTTCGAGTAATTTAGGTTCAAAGTTTTCATGTTGCACCTTTTTCGTTTTTTGGTTTTGTCGTTAAGTGAGGATATGAACTTAGTCTAATGACATCTATTATTTAATGTACCAAGTTTTATTTACTTACCTGTATCCATACTATGTATTTTTATATATTTTGTGTACATAACCCCTTCATCCACAAACTTTTTTAAATCTGTAAATTATCTAACGAATGAATGAAGCAAGATGTAAATAAAAACATTCGAAACATTTTCTATATCTATAACAGAAACCTTGACATCTTCACTAGTTTTGTTGGGTCTCACATTATGTCTACTCATTTTATCAGGTTGAAGAGCACTTGTACAAGATTTCATTTTATTTTGTATGATTTCAATTTTTTCAGACATAAGTTTACCAAAGCAACTCTAGTTCGGCCATGTAGATACCATGTAGTTTTGATTTACAGGACCATGTAGTTACTTGTATGAAGTTAAGTTATGATTTACAGGAGTTAAGGGCACATAGCCCTTTCATGCTCTATGACTTTAGCATAAAAATGTTACATAGACCCTTCATCCTCTATGGATTTAGCATGGAAATGTTAGATATCCCCTTCATCCTCTATGACTTTAGCATGAAAATGTTACATAGCCCCTTCATCTTTTTCATATTTTTGTTTCTAGCTGTTTTGAAATATTCACAGATTTTGCTACGTAACACTTCTGCGCCTAACTATTTCATCCATTGAATTAGATCGTATTTTAAAAAAATGTCACATAACCCCTTCATCCACCAAACCCTTCAATTGTCGTCTACCACTAATGTTTAAGTTCACGAATGTTAAAAAAGAGCACCGCAAAAATTTGTCGCTTACTTGGTAACTTGGATCTAGTAATCTGGTGGCTAGAATCAGCAACTAAGTAAATTGGTTTACGTTTACCTTCACTTTGCTAACTTCTTTTAAAAGGGGTAGACGACATTTTATACCGATTAATATTTTATTTCTAGAGCCAAACTTATAATAAAATATAAAAAAGTCGGAAAAAAGAAAAAAGCTACCTCTAGCTACGATAGAATTTTGCCTCCTTCTGAGCTCCCTCATCCGTCCGAGAGAGATGCTATCACAATAATAAAATTTAATCTCACTGTTACTGATGGTTTCCCTTTGGTATTATTCACTGATGGTAGTAAATTGGGTGGCAAGGTTGGTTTTAGATTTGCAGTTTTTGCAAACGGCTCTGAGATTGAGCATTATCAATTTAGAATCAGGGATGAATGCACTGTTTTTTTGGCGGAACTCTTGTGCTTGAAGTTTGCGATTAGGTGGATCTCGGAGCAAGATTTTCCTATTTTGAAATATCTTATTTGTACCGATTCCCTTTCATCCTTAGACGCTCTAAAAAACATAAATTCTTTTAACGATATAATCACAGACATACAACGGCAACTAAAATCTTTGAGAGATCATGGGACTCTTGTGTATTTTTCTTTCGTTCGAGGGCATACGGGCGTGATTGGAAACGAAAGGGCAGATGTTTTGGCTAAGTCCGCAACAGATTTAAGTATTGAGTTTGAACCTGCTAATATACCGAAGTCATATTACAAAAGGATTATGAAGGAGAGCATTATAGAAACCTGGTCAGATGAATACGGTGGTTCAGAGAAGGGTGAATTAACAAGGAAATATTTCCCGACTATTGGCCATCGTATGTCTTGTGCTCATTTCTATGCTAACTTTAAAATAACTCAATTTCTAACTGGTCATGGAGGGTTCAGGAGGTATCTTCATCGTTTTGGTTTGGCTCATTCTTCGTCTTGTGACTGTGGTTTTAGTGAAGAAGATGTCCATCATATTGTTTATGATTGCCCTAGATTTTCATCCCAAAGAAAAGTTTTGAGATTGGCCTTGAGAAAATTGCACATTAATTGGCCAGCATCTCCTTTTGCTATGATATCTAATAGAGAAACTTTTACATTATTTGTTAATTTTGTTGAAAGTGTCTTTTGATTCTGTTGTTTTGTTCTGATTATTATTTTTATTTGAGATTGTAACTTACTTCTGTAAGCCCCATGTTATACTCTGTGGAGCATGGGGAGATTTTAAATTCAATTAAAAAAAAAATAGGTCAAGGCATTTATAAAAAAAGTAGAGGGAAACCATTTTCAAATTCGCAACAAAAATTTTTTCTGTCATATAAGAGGCACCCTTATGTCTGGTGTTTCAAAATTGAAATCATTGGGTCGTCATATTTGAACCAAAAAGTTTCATACCAAAATGAGAACATCGATTTACTCAAATTTGAAACTGTCATTTCTCTCAGTGTAGATGACAGTATAAGAAAATGGGTTTATGTAATCCTTTTATTTGAAAGCCCATCATTTCACTCTGTATGATATAATTATTTCAATCATCTACAACAGCGGTTCTTAAACTGTGGTCCGCGGACCTCTGGGGGTCCGCAGCGCCTTCTTAGGAAGTCTACTCCAAAGAGATAAAACAGTAGGTTAGAGTGGAAAATTTAAAGAAATTTTCTGGGGAAGAACCCCTATCCCCTCTCAAAAGTTTGACTTCGTTCTTTAGAAATTCTGTAGTAAGTTCTGTGTTCTGTTGTAGGGTGTCACCAAAAATGCCTCAAAATGAGCTAAAGCAATACCTTTTGAGGCAAATTTTTAAAATTTTTCTTCCCAGACCCCCATTATTACTTGGAGTTATAGGAATTTTAAAATAATTTAAAACTTAAACCAAATTCTTCCCAGGCCTAGTAGCTCATCAGGCGGTGTCCGTCTCTGTTTCATTAGCCTTTTGGGCCTGGGGTACTAATTATTTAGCTTGTGTCCGGGCTGAGTGGTTAGACCGATGCTGGACTCAGAAGGCCTAAGTGCTCAACAAATATTAATGAAATATTCGGTACTGTTGTGAAAAGCACATTGAAAATCACTAATTAGCATTGGAATGGTGCAATGAGGATGAAAACTTCCTTCGAGCATTTGCGAAGAAGAGAAATTTTAAAGGACATTAAAAAATGAGAGAAAAAATACTTTTTTTCTAAAACTAAAGGTTTTTTTCAAGTCGACAATATCCTAAACCTTTGCGTGAGAAAGTTATTTTCAGTTTAACCATAACAGTGAGAGGTTTCTGTTGAAAATTAACATAATATTGAGTAAATACCTTCAAATAGCAGTATTTAAAATTTCCTTTCGATGCGTTGTGGGCTCCAGATGCTTCCATGTCCGTAATTTTTTGATAGCTTGTTTGTTTTTAAATAACACCTCGAATCAACGTAGGCAGTCGCCTTAAGACTTAAAAACTTAACTATTAATAGAGTCTATGGGTGTCCTGAAAAAAAAATACGATGAAAGCATAACTATAAGTTTAGATCACTCGTTGATAAATTTTTAGAGAAAAGGTTCTTGTTTGTAAAACGTTTATCATAAAAGTTTGTCTCTATTCGAGAGCCATATAAAATTAGACCTTTTTGATAAAAAAATATTTACTAAAATAACTATTGTGTTATTTACTTTGAATTTTTGATCACATATTAACAAAATTATTGCTTTTATTTAGACTGTTTTTGAAATTTAAAAAGAATTAGTTTAAACACAAATTTTGCTAGAAAGAGAGCAATTAAAAAATGCTTGAAAATTGCTCTTCCTTTTTTATTTTAATCTTTACACGTTATCATATTACTCATACCTCATAAGTTAAGTCTTTCGAGTAATCCGCGTGTCACTTATAAATATTATTTAAAATAGTTCTGTTTTTATTGCAAAAGAAGTTTGGGTTATTATCCGCCACTACCTCTAGACAAGAAATTACAGTTACTAATGCCTATTACTTATGTTAGCTAAACCTTATACATCCTTTTCTTTAAATTCATAACTAGCTTACCCTATATCACTTAACTAAAGTATTTATTGAAAATAAATTTTTAGATTGAAATAATGGGTATGTTTAATATAATTAAAACTTAATTAGTTGATTACACTACTAGTATAATGAAATTTCATATAAACTAAATTATGAAGCTTACCTTTTATATTATTTCTCTGGGAAACTGTTGCTCGAGTCCAAGTCTTCTGTACAGCATTCAAAAGTCTGCTTTGTTAAAATATAGAAACTCATTTATTTATATTTACAAATGAGATAAAAATACAAAAATGTTTGCTCGATTTTTCAACAATATTAAAACAGAACTATAAGTGTATTTATGAAATCGCAGCTTAAAATAGTAAATTCAATATAATACTTTTAGTATTTGAATATGACTTTGAGTGAGAAAGTTTGTGCTATAGAAATTGTAAGTACACAAACTTAAGGATTGTTAAGCAATTTGTAAATTGCCACACAATGAATCCCAATTTTCACACGATGAATCTTCATTTATAATATTAGTATTTTGTAAAAATTTTAATTATACAAATATATTTTATCTTTAATCTTTTTACCTCAGTTTACAATATAGGTTTCCTGTAACAGAAAAAGTGATGATTTTCAAAAGAACATTAATAATTGGATCGCCCGCCAGTTTTGAAAAGGGAAAAAGTCCGAAAAATGATTAATTGACTTTTGGTGCTTACAAAAATCTCCATCCTTTTCTGTTCAAGTGAGTGGAAAGAGGGGAAAATAACACCACTCGGAAGGAAAATATAGCCCTTTGAGTTTTCGAAATCAATGTCCATTCATTGTATTTTTTAATTAATTTGAAATGTTAGTTAATTTGCCTTTCTTTTCTTATTATTTGTGCTGAAAACTGTGCTAAAATAAAATTTGCTTTTAATTTCAACGTATTTTTATTTTTCTACATGTGATGTTTGATTACATTTATAAAATGTACTCCATTGATACTGCCTTAATGACTCAATTTCATAATAATTATTAATTTTATTTGTGTTAATCTTTTTATTTTTATCTTTTGTGCTGTTAACTTTTCAAAAAATAAAACTTAAAAGTCAATTTAAATAATTTTCAAGGTTTTTTCAGTTAAAATTAAATAAGGTTGAAAAAGGGGATAAGTCAAACAATTTTTTCAACTCTGAAATATTTTTAAATGAACTTGTATTTTTAGATGATTGCACTTTTTTCTAAATAGGGTCCTGAATTTTTATTAAAAATTAGGTGGTTATACAACGAAATTTTCACAACTTACACAGTTTTTTTTTTCGATTTTCTCAGAACTTGGTTTTTGGACTTATTCCCTTTTTCAAACTGATGATTTAATTTTTCAAATTAATTCTTAGAAATTATGAGTTTTAAACTATACATAAGTTATTAGATGCTTTTTGAAGTTAACGGTAATAAATAAATATGGTTTAAACTGTACAAGATAGAGCCAATTGTTTGGTTTTGGCGAGGTACATTTAAAAAGAAATTTTCATGCTTTGTTAAACTTTAAAGTTGTCAAAGGATTCTAACCGCACGAGTAAAAAACCAAGATAAATTTTTATTTATGTGTGTTTCAAAATTTTCAACCTTACATCTTTCTTTTTAAAAATTTATCCGCTAATTATTTCACAATATATATTTATAAAGCCATTTCATAACGCCTATAATTTTTTTGTCAATTTCTATAAGTGTGGCTTAGGAAAACTTTCTAATAAAAACATACATTGAAAACAATGTTATACTTCTGTTCTTTTTTATGTTAAAAAGTACTGACGTTTTTTAAAAGTTATGGGAGTAATGTGTAAAAGGATGTAATAAAAAAACTTTTGTTTTAATTCCAAAAGATACCCAGAAATTATTTTATAAAACATAACGAAAGGACTTTGCCGAATTCATTAAGTAGGTTACAGCGCTGAAATTCGAAAGTAAGAAAAAAGAATTAAAAACACACGATATTTGAACAAAAAATTTGATTGAAAATTGTGTGAAATATACATCTTAGTTATAAAAAATTAAAGAAAATATCCTTTTAATAATAGAGTATTATTAGCGATGAAAGATAATACTTTATTTGACCTTTAAAAGGGGTCTGTCATAAATTTAGAAACATTTAAAAATTTTAATATGCATTTTCTTTGATCTTAAGCTCAAATTCGTCGTAATGTTGCTAAATATTTGTTTACATTCGCATACTTATTGAATATCCTTATATAGGGTTATCAGACAATTATGAAATTTTTTTGAATAATTACAAATAAAAAAATCATGTTACACTAAACGTTTTTAAAAAGTGCGAAATATATATTCGTAATCATGTGAGACGAACCTCATTGAAAGAATTGACTGTAGAACAACTTGTCATCCTCCCGCTTTGGTTTGTTTTCCTGTTCTATTATCTTTTTTATTTCTTGACGTAGATACCACGAACTTTGATTCAGTTTTATAAGCCATAAAATTTATCTTTATAATTCGCAAGCTTTGAAGTTATTGAGCCCTAGGCGCCAATATTTGCAGGTTGCATCATTTCAGAGTGCTTTCGACCTTTTAGTAATCTTCTGGTTTTGACTATTTTTGCAGTGCGTGATTTGAAATTTAAGTGAAAAGTCATTTATATAATTCATTTCATACAAAATTTTATGAAAATGAACCGTGCTTTTTTGTGTCATCAAATGAAAATTTACTGAATAAAAATATACGGAAGCATCTCGAAATACATTGTCCACAAAATTAGGTAAAATATGTGTGATATATTTGAGATAATCTGTAGTTTGATCAGTTTTATAAAATTTAAAAAATATAGCATGTCATTTCACAAAATATTTTCATATGTTTATTAGCTTTATCAAAAAAATTATTTGATAAATCGAAAGCGACTTCATTTAAAAACTACTTTTAAGGTAATTCCTGTAATACTTCTACAAAATTAAGTATAAACGTAAGCTCCCTTTAATTTTGACATTGTCCGATTTGTAAATTAAAATAAACTTTAGGTATTTCTAGTGTATTTATTTAACACTAGTATTGGAAATAATGCCAAATGCTATAATAACATCTAAACAAGGAACTTTTCTTTTGAGAAGCTAAATTGAAATTGAATATAATTTTAAGAATAATCTTTCTACCTATTTGATGAGAGAAGGTGTATTGTATTTTTCCGGGAAGCAACTTTTACAGAATTTAAGCAGGTAAACGGAAGTCTATCCTGCTGCCATCTAGCGGGTTTTGCATGAATCTCTATTAAAAAAAAGAACGTTGTGGAGCTCCTGCAGAAAAGAAAACAATAGAGAATAAGCTGAATAAGGTTAATTTTTTTCTTCTAAATTTTCATTACTTGGAAAAATATTGAGAATTTTAAGCTGGAGGTAATATATCATTCTTCAAAGCTTTCATAACCTTGGAAAATTATAAATATATTTTCAAACGCTTCGTGTTTCTCATTAAAATCTTCACAGATTTTATAAATTTTAAAGGTATTTTTTAGTAATAGGTATAAGAGGTTTGAATTTTGATAGTAATAATAATTTTGAATGAGAATTCTAATTTTGATTGTAATAATAATTTTGAATGAGAATTCTAATTTCAAAAGTATTAATTAAGACTGAATTTAGAATAGTTTGATCCTTTGATTAAATACTACAATAATTTGAAAATCTGTTAAGTTGAAAGCACAAAAAACGTTTTTCACCTATCTAAAGAAATAAATATCGGAAATAAAGAGGTTGAACAATTAAAGTTTAAAACTTATAACAGTAATAGATTTCAACAAATAAATTCCAACAGAGAATTTAATAACTCAGTTCATTCTTATAATCTAAATCTATGGTTAATAATGTATGCTAAAGACTAGCTGAGCCAATTATAATTACCTTGATAAAAAGGCATAAGTGGCTACTTCTTGGTTAACATTCCTGAAAGTTTCATTTCTGGGGCGGTTTTGAAACTAAATCAAGGATCACTTACAACTTTTTTAATTGACTTACTGAAACTGACATTTTACCTCATGTTTGGTTTCTTCGAGATTGGAACACTAACTCAACTTTACAGTCTACACAAGACACTGCCGGAAGATGTTGGAAAATCTATAAAAATACCATCTTTATTACTTAAATAGTTTTAATCTTTGTTGTAAAACACCGTAAACAAGAGTACAAAAATTAAATGTATATAAAAGTCACAAATGACCTTCTCATTTTAACCACACAGAGCGTTTTGAAAAAAAAGGCTATGCTCACTTACTTTTTGAACTGATAAGATAAATATGTTTTCCTCTTTTCTTTTAAAACTTCACACTTGAGTTTCCATTGATCCTCTTCACAAAATAAAATTTTTATTAGAAGAAGTCAAGAAAAAATACAAAAAAGTGTGCCTTTATATAAAATTTGCAGAAAAACGACACTCTTGAACATTGTTTTATTTCATTTAAAATTAAAAATATAATTTAACCTTTTTTTGACCATTGAACCCCCTCTGAAAGTTTCAATTACTTACTTAAACTGATGTGATCAGTTTTTTCAATCTAAAAACTTTCGTTTCACAGTCACTGAAACGGAAGATTTTTTTCATATTTCAAATGAGAAATTTTTGCAAGAAACAAGAATAACACTAGGATCATAACAAAACTTAATAAAAATTATTTTTAGACAGTAGACACTGATCCCATACACACATAGTAGGATTACTTAGCCTTTTTTTTTAGATTTTAAAAGAGATATTATTTAAACTTGTATTTAGTTTTAAAATTTTAATTGAAGAAAAGGTTGAAGCCCCAAAAGAGGGTTAGGGGCCCTCCTCGAGAAAATTTTATTAAATTTTACTCTTTAAAATAGCGTTTAAATTCATTTCAGACACTTGGGACTGGCCACTTTTTTGCTAAACAACAAAATTTTCAAAGCAAAAAATAAATATACACAGATGTATGGATGTATGGGAGAGGGGGTTAAACCCGATGAAAAAAACCCTGTGGATAGGACTCTGAGACATTATAGCAAAAATCTTGAAGTCTGGTTATCCTTACTTTAAACCAAATTTGTGTTAATGTTTTATTTACTAATTTAAAAACTAAATCTACGATTAAAACAGTCGCGGATCCCGCAGCGCTCGAAAGGGGATCACTTTTTGAATATTACCTGAACCTTTGAACTCTAATTAAAAAAATCTACTTTCTTCCTGATTAGATCTCTCAAGATCCCCTCTTAAAATTGAGTTTTTGCACCCCATGTTTGATAAATAGTAAAAGCGAAACAATGTTTCTGAACCTAAGATCGCGATCTGAACAGGGCTTTTCCATATGAACAGGGACATGATCATGAAAAATAAAAAAATAAAATAATAAAATTTTCTAATTATTTTAGGGAATAATTATGCAGTATTGATCTAATTGTGTTTTGCATTGCTTAAGTTTTGTGTAAAATTATTTTCATCGGAATGTCAGCATCTAAAAATCAATATTTAGAACTGCTTGTTTTAAAGGTTAATTTGTTAATGAAAAATATATGTTTTATTTTGAAAATTAAAAATAAATTAATTAGTTTTTACAACTTTTTTGTTAAATATACTCATAAACTTTATAGTAAAAATGAAATAAAGTGTTTAAATCAATTTAATTATATTTATATTCATGAATAACTGAACGCTTATACACATTTAGCGTGAGTTACGAAGTACTGTAGCGTGAGTTACGAACAGCTTTCTATATTTTATTTTATTTCTGATTTTCTTCAGTATTCCCAGTAAAACTGTTTGCTATTTTAGAATAAGGGAAGTATATTCAAACACCTGACAAGGATATAGAATTATTGAAACACTATTTAAGCAGAAAAACAAATTTGAATTTTATACTCATAAATCCATGAGTTACGACTCTATTTTAATTAATATTTAAAAAACTAAAATTCTTAAAAGATTCGCAATACTTATTTTAAATTAATAGCATAAATTTCAATATGCATGATTTTTTTAGAAAGAAAATAATAGTTATTTCTATATTTAAAAATTATTTGAAATTGCAATTTTGAAAAAAATGTAGCGTGAGTTACGGTGGAATTGCCCAACATAGTAAAGTCTGTCAAGTGTGTAATTTTTTTAGACGATAGTAGAAGAATCTGGGGACCCTCCCTCTGATAATTGTTGGGATTTTGATCCTAAACCAGCACAAAGTCATGTCGAACAGTCTATGGAAAGGGACCCTCTGGACTAAAAAAGGAGGCCATGAATGGAAAAGGAGGAGAAATAGAGAGTAAAATAAGATAAAGTTCATTTTTAAAAATTAAAAATTTTTGGATTATATTTCTTTCTTTCTTTTTTACTTAGTTTTTAGTTTGTTATTAGTTTTCTTCTCTTTTAGGCCAGGAAGAAAAAGGGGAACCTTTCTTTATGGAAATCATTTTAAGTGCGTTCAGTTTTGCGATGCCGATGAAATAAAAGCTTGAAATAAAATTGTTTTAATTTATTTTTAACTAAAATAATTCTGCGGGTAGCAAAAACAAAAGTATTTGAAAGTGCAAAGCTGACGTGGGTACGAACAATTATACCATTTGAACAACTTGCGTTTCCCTGATAATGACTCTGAATTTTCAGGTAATAAAACTCAAATTTCTCCTCGAAATAATGCTTGATACAATACACAAAAAAATTTAATTTAAACTAATTTTTCAAATTAACCTTCCGTCGAGCGCAACTAACCTTTTTCAAATCAAATTTATTATACACATACAAAAAAATACAGATATAAAGAAAAAATCATCTGGAACCTGGGATCGCTGATCCATAAAGGTGAATATAGATAAATATAAAATCTATAGAAAAAAAACTTCCAAATAACACATAAGATACAAATAAACAAAAGATGACATAAAGGAAAAAACACAAGAAATTCAAAATTACAAGGAAAAGCAATTAGTATTGGAATGGCAAAACGGTGTCAGGTGGTTTATACAATTTTTCAGTCTATTTAAAAGAGCTGTTCAATGTCTGTTAATGAAAATAAAAAGTCTTGAAGACGTTTTTTGAAAATTTTATCGGTTGTACTGTTTTGAATATCAAGGGGTAAACTATTGTAGAATTTTGGGCCTAAGTATGAAAATGTTTTGCGCATGATTTCTTTAGAGGGATGTGGGATTTTATTTTTGTCACAAAAACATGGATTTTTAAAAATAAATAAACATATTTTATATAAATAAAAATATCGTAGTGGCAGGATATTCATTGATATGTAAATTAAAATGTCAGGATGGTAAAAAGTATTTGTTACAATTTTTAAAAGTTTATTGTGAAGTGAATTTAATACTGAAAAATTGCTTACATAATCACCACCCCACACAGTCAAACCATAAGAAAATATTGGGTGAACCCAAGCATAGTACAACTGAAACAAAAATTTACTATCTGTGTAATAACGCAAATGTTTAAATCTAAAAAGTAAAAATCTTAATTTTTTATGACAGAAGTAATATGTGTTTTCCATTTTAAGTTAGAATCAATAAAAACGCCAAGATATTTAATTGAGTCGACGTTCTCGAGAGATTTGCATCGACAATTTGAGTCAATAAGACAAGCGTCGTCATATATACAGGGTGTATCTGAAATGGTGCAACAAACTTTCAGGGATGATAGTACTCATCAAGACGAACAAGAATTGGTATAGAAAGGGGGGTCGCAAATGAGTTTTAAGGGGTGAAACCCCGGGGTGAAAATCTGCTAAAAAAACTTGCATATTTCTGTAGGAAAGAGACACAATGGTTCGATTCCGGTAGTAATTTTGTAAAACAACTTCAAATATTACTAAGCTAGTTTTCCCACCAGTAACACTTTTGCAGTCGACAGGAAAAAAAACTTCGCCAATCCGTGATCGCCAAATACTTTTTTTGTGATTCTTACGGAAACTCAAATTTCTATGTAGTAGTACCATTAATGATTAAATTATAGCTTAGTTGGTAGCGTAACAGTCTTGCAATCGTAAGATTGCGAGTTCTGTCCTACTGTATGAAGTTGTTCGTTTTTAAATTCATATAATTTTTTTGAAAGCTATAGTTTGAAAGACATTGCAACAGTATTAAGGTTTCATTTGGTCCCTTTTAAATAATTTTTTTTAGCTATACTAAATAAATGCTTTTTTAAATAGAAACATATTGATTAATTAATATCGTACCTTTAGAAGTAAAATACTAACACAAAATGTAGAATTAGAGATCCCTGCATTTTTAATTCATTATTAGTACTATTTATGCAATTCAGGACAATGCACAGCTTTTAAAGACAAACACGTCCTTTAAGCCTTAGTCTGTGATAGAAGCACTCCCTTCTCAGCTGGGCAATTGCCCGCAGTTTCGCACCCAGGGGTCAGTTAAAGCCCTGGATGGAACAAGCGTAGCACTCGCACAAACCCTAGGGGATTGGTAGCTAACTCCAATAAGCAATGCATGAGTACTGCTATCGAGCTAGCTGCTGTGACACCGTAAGGATTCATAGCGATAATAAACAAGAGAAAATTATTTTAAAAGTGGTAGATTGCCGCTGAGCCATCCAGCTGGCTCGTTTTTCAACGTGAAGAAATTTAGCATTTTGAAGATAATGCCTACAGTCTAAATAATAATTGAATAAAGAAATTGATTTCTACAAGAGATTTGGAGAAGTGGGGAAATATTAACAGACTGACGGCCAAGCGAAATCGAATAATTTTGATTGAATAATTTAGGAAATGATGGAGTGATTGGAAAAGCCACGATTTGTTAGGTAGGAGGAAGAAGGATTTATGCCAAAAACTGATAGCTGAAGTTTTAAAGGAAAAATAAATTTAAACTAGTGATGGGCAAAATCGATAATTTTAGGTATCGAATACTTTGGTATCGAATACTTATAGGTATCGAATACTTTGGTATCGAATACTTATAGGTATCGAGTACTTTTTTTCAATGTCGGGAAATGAACCTGAAGGGACAATTTTTTTAGGGCCTATCCATAATCAGACTAATATTCAAAAAACTGAAAGCGATCCATCAAAAAGCCCCGTAGCTACGGGCCTGGAGGTGGATAGAGGCGAAGGATTTGGCGGGGGAAAAACCTAGCCGCTTCAAATTTCTCTCGCGGATGATAACGACTTGGGTTTGAGCGTTGCAAAATGAAAACGGAAACAGGCTGCGTTTGATCTACAGTAGGTATTATAAAGATTACTTAATTGAAAAATTTAAAATGAAATATGTCAATTAAGTATCGATACTTTTGTGGGTATCGAATACACTCGATACCTATAGGTATCGAGTACTTAAGTATTTGGTATCGATACCTGCCCATCACTAATTTAAACACAAAAATTGGAGGAGGGGGTGAAACATCACTAAAATAGTATTAATTTTACTAGAAACTAGTTTTAATTAAGTCACCACTCTGTTAATTAATTTTAAATGACTTTGTCTGTGTACTGAGGATGGGCTGTACAATCCGCTCCTAGGGTGTCGGTGCGTTTGAGGCTCATAGGTTAAAACAATTTGTCTGTCCTCGAAGGCGGATAACGTAAACCCCTTAGGGAAAGTGCCCGTACTACGTTACCCATTTATTTTCTATTATTGACTCCCTACCTCATTTTGGTGTCCACCCGTAGTACAGTACATGCCAAGAACCTCCCATCCCCTTCTAGTTTTTACGTAGTAATTCATAAATACGGTTTTCAATTATATTTTTTGCAAACAGAAAATTTTAAAAATTAATTCGGCTTAATTTGTCTAATCCTAATAATTAATTTGGCTTAATTTTGTCGTATTGACAAGAGGAAATTGACTACGAGACGAAACCCTAAGCTTCATAAACTACCCTCCCCTCCTTCAGCACAAAGAAATACTAAAATGGCCGAGCTCGCAACCCATCTCGACCGTGTATTGCTCGAACTTGTAATTTTTTTAGTTTTGTCTCGTCATGAAAATAACAGTTATAATTATGTAGTCACATCTAGAATAAGAGAATTTAAGTATAAAACTGTATAAAATGCTTAGGTTTTTAAACTCTTTTTTTTCTATTAACACATATGTTTCATACAAAATTTGAGTCATCATTACATGTTCATAAAGGGTGTTTCACAAAGAGCTCCCTAGTTTAAAAACTAATAACAAATAGACAAAACAAGATAAAAATACCCCGTGATCTGAAATGTATTTTTTTAGACTAAAGAAATTCTTAACACAATTTATTTTAAATCGGTAGATTAAAAAAATTAATACATGGCAGAACAAGATTTTGTGAAACGAAGGAAAAGCAGTCCTCGAAATCCTTATCATACATTGTAGGGAAATAAAATTTACGGAAGAAACGATTTCCGAATAAAATGAGAATCAAATACTTTGTAATCTAATTAATTGATCATTGATTTAAAAACAGGGATTTCAAGGATTGCTTTTCCTTCATTTCACAAAATTTTGTGTTGCCAAATTTTTTTGAACTATCAATTTTCAAAAATTCGTGTAAAGAATTTTAAACACCTGTCAAAGTTTTGCGTTGAGACAAAATGCGATTTAAATCATTTTAATTACCTGAAAAAATTACCGTAAAGAAAAACACTACAATTTAGAAAAATCAATAAAAATTCTCAAAATACTGTTACACATCCTTTAATTTTGTCCGATTTTTGAACCTCAAGCCATAAGACCCCAACCCACATCCTTTAACCCTTTCACTCCCAATGATGCCAATTGGAATCATGGTATTTGGGATTTTTTTCGTCTTTCCTAGAAATACCAAAGATTCCAATTGGATACTATTAGAATCTTCATCCAACTCTCTTTTTAAAAATATTTTTGTTTTTTCCTTATCTTTAAATTTTCATTTCCCAATAAACGATCAAAATTTAGCTTTTTGAAAAATTTTTTTTTTGGTAAAACATGTGTATAACAACTTTAATTTTGAAGCAATTTAAATTAATCTAAATAAAATAATACTGTTTTATTTTGTAAATAAAGGATTGTAAAGACTATATTGATCCTTTAAAATAATATTCATCAAAATATTTTGGTTTTAGAATTTATTGAAAAGTCATGATTCCAAATGGCATCATTGGGAGTTCAGGTGCACTTGCTTACCAGTACATAACATGTTAGAAAATGCTATAAATCAAATATAAAGCTATATTTCTGACAAATTACTTTAAATATTTATTAAATGTAACCATTGAAATAAAAAAAACAAGACAGCTACAATTTACTCTCGATATCTCGAAATTCGTTATCTCGAAAATTTCGTTATTTCGAAAAATATTTTACCCTATCGACAAATTATATGAATGTTATGCATATAAATGACTGTTTTTATCTTAAAATTAGAACAAATCTATTTAAAGTATAACCTCGATATTTCGAAATTCGTTATCTCGAAAACTTCGTTATTTCGAAAAATTATTTTCATTATTTTTGGATGATTTAAAGAAAAAATAAATAAAAATGTTAAAAAATAATCTTATAACAATAGTTTATTCCAATATTTACCTTTATTATCATTTATGAACTCTCTAGGGTTAAATGTGACATTAGAATCAGTACCACTTTTTTACCCCTTAACTCCCAATGATGCCATTTGGACTCATTCAAAATTTCAATTAAAAAATTAAGATTAATTTTTTTTCTTTTTACCCTGTTATTAGGAAGGCAAAATGAGCATAGTTTACTGATTTTAGAATTTTTTGATTGAAAAATGAAAAGTTTGGAGTGAAAGGGTATAGTACTCTTTCCGTGTATTGCCCAAAAATTATTGACATGACAGAATCCACAATCTTACGATTGTGAGTTAAAAGATTCCGGCTCATTACTCTACCAAGTTGAGCTACCGTTTTAAAGATAAAATAGGAAACGAAAAAATTGCGCCAAATGGCTAATAAGTTGCCAAATTTGGTTGAACATGCATTAAAAAAGAGACTGATCGAATAAATCTTTCGCTACTAAAAGATAACTTCCTGAAAAGTTACAGTTAAAATTTCTTTTTGCAAGTACGGGTTCTATTTTTTGGTGTAAAAAATTACGGAATCGAACAATTGTGTCTCTTCCTGCACAAATATGCAAGTTTTTTTGCTGATTTTCACCCCGGGGTTTCACCCCTTAAAACTCATTTGCGACCCCCTTTCTATACCAATTCTTGTTCGTCTTGATGAGTACTATCATCCCTGAAAGTTTGTTGCACCATTTCAGATACACCCTGTATATGATAAATCAAAGATAAATTCAATTCCGTATTTCTACGTAAATTAAAAGTTAAGAATTTAGTTTTATCAGTATTTAATTTAAGACCATTGTTTATGAACCAATATCTGATGGTAATTAAGTCATCATTTATCAATCGGGTATAATTTTGTTGTTTTTCAAAACTGTAAAGCAAAGTCTTGACATCAGCAAATGTCAAGATTTGTCCGTTTAGTTTCAAGTCACAAAGATCATTTATGAATATTAAAAATAATAGTGGACCAAGAACCTTTCCTTGGAAAACTCCACAATTTACAGGAAGTATATCACTATAACTATTATTGATTTTTACTATTTGCTTGCGGTTAGATAGATATGATTTTAATAAATTGTGATAAGTACCACGAATGCCGATTGTATATAATTTATGTAACAGGATATTGTGATTTACGCTGTCAAAAGCTTTTCTGATATCTAAAAAAATAGCGATTGTAACTTAACTATCGTCTATACTGCGATAAATAAAGTCAGTAAACCTGAGCAAAACTGTTTCAGTACTTTTATTGGGTAAGAATCCATATTGGTTTTGTGAAAAAAATTTAATGTGATTTAACTTAAGTAACCAAAAATTTTATCTTTGATGATTCCTTCAAATAATTTCAATAAAAGGGGCAATACTGATACTGGTCTATAGTTACCAAGTTCTTCAGGGTTACCTTTTTTGTATATGGGAGAAACAATAGATATCTTCAGAGTCGGGAAAGATGCCTGAATTTAAAAGATTGTTGAAAAGACTAGCAATATTATTGGAATGTAAATTAGTTAAAATTTTTAAAGTTTTCGTGTTGATATTGTCAAAACCCGAACTAACCTTTGGATTAAGCCTTTTTACATAACGTAGGA
Source organism: Tetragnatha versicolor (assembly GCA_024610705.1). Classification (NCBI taxonomy): domain Eukaryota; kingdom Metazoa; phylum Arthropoda; class Arachnida; order Araneae; family Tetragnathidae; genus Tetragnatha; species Tetragnatha versicolor. The sequence continues at coordinate 50,076,612 of JANDEH010000010.1, read as the reverse complement.
TATCTTGAGGACTAATGTCCTGGCATGAAAAAGAACTAGATTGAGGCAGGATATAAGATTTATAGTTTATAATTATTATATAAATTTTATTTTTTATTGCTACGGAAACATTCTTTTTCTGTGTTTTTTTCTTATTGGTGGATTGGAGTTTTATACAAGGTGTTTCAGATAATTGTTTCTAAACTTCTAGGGGAGGTAGGGTACATTAGGACGAACAAGAATTGGTATAGGTTAGGGGGTTGCAAGTGGGGTTCAATAAGGGAAAATCACGGGGTAAATTAGCAAAAAAACCCTCGCAAATCTGGGTAGAAAGAGATAAAATTGTTCTATTCCTGCATTTATTACATTCAACCAATTCCAATGCTTTATGTAAAAATCTCATTCAAGTGTTTCTTTAATTCAAAAACAGACCAATAAACGAAACAAGCATGCGTTATAGGCAGATAGACTGCATAGAAAATTTCCCGACGAAAACATCTCAATACTAGATCTAGTTGGTTGAATGTAATACTTTGCTAAGGTGTGAAAAGTTGTTTTCCAAAAATGCTGTCTCCAAAGGCATCGGGGTGTCTGGGGGAACTCCCCCTGAAAATTTTGTGAAATTTACGATTTGTGAAGTTTTAGCTGATTTTGAGACCTAATAAACTACATAATTTTCAAGGCTTATTTAATGCACCCCAAATTATTGCGGGATATGAAGGCCCTCCCCAGGAAAAGCTTTCAAATATGCCCTTTTAAATTTAGTGTTTTAACTATTTTGACATTCTTTAGGTAGGGAAATCCCTAAGGAGGACCACTTCCACTATAGTCTGTTCATTTAGAATAGGCGCCTGAGACGAAATGCATTAGAAGCAGTTACTATCATAATTATCATCGAAAGTTTTTTCTGATGCTATGATAAGGCAGCCTAAACAGAAGTAGTTAAAATACTGTAAAAGAATCGGTCACTGAAGTTGCGTGATGAGCGTTATTGATCCTGTTTCAGGCGCCTATTTTAAATGAACAGACTATATAAGTGGCTGAATTTTTAAGGAAAAAATAATTTAAAATGAACAATTTTCAACGTAAATTCTACCTAATTAAGAGCGCGTTTTAGAGGAAATATTCAAGGCATTTCTGTGCAAAAGGTGTTTTTCGTACTACATCGATTCTTCTCTACAACTTACCATAATTGCCTAATTTAGCAAATTTATAATAGTTTTTAAAATAAAATTTATAACCCTTAATATTTCAACTAGAGGGCGTTGAAAATTGTCGTATCGGATAAGGCATGGCCACTTTACTATACCTAGTCCCCACTTTCAAGACTACATCGGTAGGTGTTCAAAAGTTAAAGGGGGTGGACACTGGACAGTTATCTTGGGATACCGTGTGCCTGTGCATGCATGGATAGTAGGGTGCCCCTTATATGACAGATTTTTTTTTGTGAATTGGAAAATTGATACCCTCTACGATTTTTTATAAAGGCCTTGACCTATTTAGTTATAAAATTTTATCTACGATAATATTAACCCATGCGAATCTCAATTGAAGAAAGTGAGTATGTCTCTTATATGACAGACTTTTTTTTGCGAATTTGAAAACGGATATCCTCTACTTTTTTATAAATGCTTTGACCTATTCAAATATAAAATTGTATCCCTCTACGATAATATTAACCAGTGCCGGATCTCAATTGAAGATGTTCAAGCAAGCTAAATTGAATCACTTAATTCTGAAACGTGTAAAACGCCACTTTAAAAAAATAAGAATTCTATAATGATTTTATGGGTTAGTAATCAATAAGGAAATCTTATTCTCAACTAATATTCCCACTTTTATAACCAAATCCTTAAATGAATTGAGTTGAGCTATAAAAATAGGCATGAATTATTGCAAAAACCTGTCTTTTATTTGTAAAATATCCAAATGAGGTCAACATTAAGAAAAAAATTACTAAACCTCATCATAAAAATGGAGTGAGCTTATGCCTTATATTTAGTTTTTTTCCTCGTTTATCTCTAAACAGGATAAGTGGCATTTGACATGCTTCAGAAATAAGCGATTCAATTATCAAGAACGGGTTACATTTCCTTCAGTCTTCATATAGTATATAGGCTTCGGGAATCCTTCTTGAGAATAATCCCGAGCCATCTCAGGAAAGGATACCGTTCAAAAATTGTGACAATCTCTAGCTATGCTTTTTTGAAAATATTATAAGGAAATATTATTTTCAAGTGGTGATTATCCGATGAAAATAGTATTTAACAAAAATTGAACCGCTTAATTCTGAAACGTGTCTAACTCCACTTTTTCAAAAATGAGTTATTATTGTCATGGGATTCCGTAGGGGTAAACGCACATTTTAAAGTAAGAAATATAAAAATAACGTGATTTTAAAATAGTTTTCCAGCATGTTAAATTTCAGTTTTAGTGCAGAAACATGTCAAACGACGTCGCTTGACTGGTTTCTGCACTTTAACTGCGGGGAAATTTGTTTATGCCGTCTCATCTACAACTTGTTTCGAACGGCTTTTTTTATTTAATCGCATACAAATCCTATATGCGATTGGAAAATCCATTCTTTAGAGGTTAGGTCCGTCAAGCCATAGTAAAAACCATAATTTTTAAAGTTTTGTACGAATCTCAAGATAAGAAGGTTTTGGTAGCTATATATTTAAAATTTTCTGGCTTGTGGTCCTTTTTTACACCCATTTAACTGTGTAAAGATACTTATTATTCTTTAAAATGTTTGTCAAGAACTTCAAAAAACATAGCACAAAAACACAAGATATTCACAAACGGAGGGCAGATGAATTCCTTACCTCTTTGCTCATTGGATAATTTATTTGATATTTTTACGGATGTTTTAACTTTAGAATTTGTCGATTACTTGGTATAACTTAGATCCAGTTTTCTGGTGACTAGAACCGCCAACAAAGTAAATTAGTTTACTTACACAGCACGAAGTTCTTTTATTAGCCATAGACGACATTTCAGACAGATTAAATTTACATTACCACGATCAAGAATACTTGCCTGAAAAAGTAGGAAAAAAGTAAAAAAAGTAGAAAAAAGTGGTGAGTATTAGCTGGCGCGTGCCGGTAATTTAGCTTGCTTGACCATTAGGGTGGGCCGAAAAAACTTTATTTTATTTTGAAACGCTATACAGCGGAAAACTTGCCTCTGGGGTAGAGAAGTAATATGCAACAAAAATTTTTAAAATGGGTTAAAAATTGCCATAGCGCATTGTACCTAAAGTTTGAAAAAATTAGGCTATTTTCATAATTTTTAAAAAAAATCAAATTAAATCAAATTACTTCTATAAAACGTATCTAAACGTATTAGAAGAAAAATGTGGAGAAAATATATTTAATTGAAAAAAGGTGGTATTTAATAATTTATCTTAAAAATACACGTTTTTACCAGAAATCCACATATTTCATATAAGACAAAAAAATTGTGAAAAATTTTTTTTATTAATATACTGCCTTTCTAGCTATCACTCACCAGCCCCCTTAACAGTTAAACCGTTTTTTACAGATCGCTTCACGGTCGGAGCTCGCTGGTTGCACAACAAAACCGCATCAATAGCTCTCGCCGAAAAAAATTATTTTTTATTTTGAAAAGCTATACCATGGAAAATTTGCCTCTGGGGTAGAGAAGTAAAATGCAAAAAAAATTTTTAAAATCGGTTAAAAAATGTATGCACATTGAACCTAAAATTTGAAAAAAAATGCTATTTTCAAAACTCTTAAAAAATAAAATTAAGTCAAATAACTTTTACAAAAAGTATCTAAAGGTATAAATTAGAAGAAAAATCTGAAGATATTTAATGGAAAGAAAGATGATACTTTACAATATAAGGTTGCACTTGGCATTTTACCTTTTTTCCCCCAAAAAATCGCATTTTTCCATTGAATTAAAAAGTATTTTTTTAGATGTTGCATAGTTTGATGTGTAATAAAATGTAGTTCTTTTGATAGTTAGAAAGAAGATTTTCTTGAAAAATTTGGCATAGAAGATCTTGAAAGAAAAGTAGTTATTAACCCATGGCATTCATACCAACGATTTTTCGTGATGTCTCTGTTACCAATTTTGCACAACGTTCCACTGTTTGTTTGTGTGTGACATGGGAATCTGTCAAAGTTCCAGTCATCTGCTGTTCCATTAGGTTTTATCATAGATAATATCTCTTGTTTGGTGAATCTTCGTAGTCAATGTGGGGGGAGGGAAGCAGTATTCCAGCTAATCATTTTAATATGGTCTGTAACTTGTAAACTAAGTTTGGGGGAGGGAAACTAACTGACTTTCTTTTAGAAGCCGAGTTTATAGCCTTAATTCTTCTTCCGAAACCTAATTCCCTTATTTGATATCCCTTTTATCTACGATTATGGCCAAAAGCAACTTTTCAGGATGAGCAAAAAAGGCATTTCATTCTATCACTGGGTCAATGATTTCTAATAACTTTTCTTAACTTTTTCTTATATTACCTTAGATTGCAACCTTATATTGTAAAATATCATCTTTCTTTCCATTCAATATCTTAAAATTTTTCTTCTAATTTATGCCTTTAGATACTTTTTTATAAAAGTTATTAGATTTAATTTGATTTTTTAAGAGTTATGAAAGGAGCATTTTTTTTTCAAATTTTAGGTTCAATGTGCATGCAATTTTTAACCGATTTTAAAAATTTTTGTCGCAATTTACTTCTCTACCCGAAGGGCAAGTTTTCCGTGGTATATCGTTTCAAAATAAAAAATAATTTTGATATTGATGCGGTTTTGTTGTGTAACCAGCGAGCTCCGATTGCGAAGCGATCTGTAAAAATGGTTTAACTTTTAAGGGGGTTGGTGAGTGATAGCTAGCAAGGTAGTATATTAATAAAAAATTGTTTTTCACAATTTTTTTTTGTTTTATACGAAATATGTGGATTTCTGGTAAAAACGTGTATTTTTAAGATGTTATATACTACCAATAAATTGTAAAATACTTTAATTCTTCAATTAAATATATTTTCTCCACATTTTTCTTCTAATATATGCTTTTAGAAATGTTTTATAGAAGTAATTTGATTTAATTTGATTTTTTTTGAAAAGTTATGAAAATAGCCTAATTTTTTCAAACGTTAGGTCCAATGCGCTATAGCAATTTTAAAAATTTTTGTTGCATTTTACTTCTCTACCCCAGAGGCAAGTTTTCCGCGGTATAGCGTTTCAAATAAAATAAAAAGTTTTTTTCGGCCCACACCCTATTGACCATCTTCAATCGAGATTCGGCACTGGTTAATATTATCGTAGAGGGATAGAATTTTATATCTGAATAGGTCAAGGCATTTATAAAAAACGTAGAGTGTATCCGTATTCAAATTCGCCAAAAAAATTTTTGCCTGTTGTTTGTTTACATTCTAGATTATTTTGATTTATTAATTTTAATTTAATTGTATTTAAACATGCTTTCAAAATAAAATACATTTACACCAAAAAATAAATATTATATTTTTAATTTGGAGTATAAACCTAGGAATTTAATTTCATTTTCAAAGAAATGGTCGGCCCGTGGCCCGGTACCATTTTATCCACGGACCTGCACCAATCCGAGAAACGGGGGTGGGAGACCTCTTCCCTAATGGATCGATATAAAAAGCCACCAGTAATAGTTATATAATTTATAATTAGATTCCAATTGACACCGAATCACCAGCGGTTACAATTTAACCATCAAGGTAGTCACACTTAATTGCGTGATAGATACAGAAATGTCAGAATGAGTGGTATAGGGCAGAAACCACAATTGAATCGCTTATTTCTGCACTGTAAAAAATAATCCTGCAAAAAAACAGAAAATTTCTGGCAGCAAAAGTTGCCAGAAAAAATCTGTAGGTTGAAAAATCCTGTAAACAGAAAAAAGCTGTAACCTACAGGTAAATGCTGTAAAAAGGAACTTTCTGTCATTTCTGTTTCAGATTTTCTGTTGCCTCTCAGTAATTTTCTGCTTGTGCGCATGCACTTATTTTAGTAGAGTTTTTTTAATTTTAATTACTAATTGATATCCGGGAATAGAACCCGCGACCTACCGCATGCTAAGCACGCACGCTATCCACTGAACCAAAGAAGATTCAGTATACCGTTGCCAATAGCTGTATTCGTTTTCAATGCAGTAAGTTTCTGTTTAAGTACAGATAAGCTAAAAAACTAGGTAAAAGCTGTTATTTTACATAAAATAAATAGAAGTGCGGTGGGAATGTTACATGACAGAATATCTCTGTAAACATAAAGTCACTGTTATTGAAATTTCTGTTTTTCTACAGTTTTTTTTTACAGTGTGAAGAATCTCAAACGCCACTTTTCTTGTTTTGAGATAAACGAGAAAAACTGTATAAAAGCTCACTTCATTTTTCTTAATTTTTTTTTCTGAAAGTAGGCCTCATTTGGATATTTTACAGGCAAATATAATTTTTTTAAATTTTTTATTCTTTTCATAAAAAAATATTGAAAAATTTGCATTTGACAAGTTTCTGCAATACACAGAGTATTCAAGCCTTTTTTTAGATTAACTCTTATTTATTTAAGGATTTGTTAATAAAAGTAGGATTATTAGTTGAAAGTAACATTTCCTTATTAAATACTAACCCATAAAATTATTATAGAATTCTTATTTTTTCTCTTTAGGTTAGTAAATGTATAAATACCTTTTTTTATAAATGATTTCAACTCTAGACTCAAAAATAGTTGTCAGCCAATTCAAAATGTTAATATACAGGGTGTATCTGAAATGGTGCAACAACCTTTCAGGGATGATAGTACTCATCAAGACGAACAAGAATCGGTATAGAAAGGGGGGTCCCGGACCAAATCCCAGGGAGTTAAAAATGGAGCAACACCCCAAAAAATCATTGAAAAATTCAATTTGTAGAAGAACTACTATTGGTAAAAACTTAATTATGGTCTCAAAAAGTGTGGTTTAATATGATCTTTAAAATTACCTCAAAAGTCTTCACTTTAAAATTTGTTTTATTATGGAAAAAGTTAAAAAACACAAAAAATGTAAAAACTCTGCCAAAACCTTATTTTGTATTTCAAAATCCTTTCTTTTGATTTGATAATCTGAAAGATCATAGTTGAAAACCCTTAAGTCCAAAGTTTCACGTAAATACAATCAATATTAAAGGCTTGAGATCCTGTTAAAGTTTGTTTTTTGTGTGCGATAACAGCTGTTCTGGAAACAGCTCTAAAAAACTGCTTGCGCACCCAAAAAACAAACTTTAAAAGGATCTCAAGCGTTTAATATTGATTGTATTTACATGAAACTTTGGATTTAAGGGTTTTCAACTATGATCTTTCAGATTATCAAATCAAAAGAAAGGATTTCGAAATACAAAATAAGGTTTTGGCAGAGTTTTTACATTTTTTGTGTTTTTTAACTTTTTCCATAATAAAACAAATTTTAAAGTGAAGACTTTTGAGGTAATTTTAAAGATCATATTAAACCACAATTTTTGAGACCATAATTAAGTTTTTACCAATAGTAGTTCTTCTACAAATTGAATTTTTCAATGATTTTTTGGGGTGTCGCTCCATTTTTAACTCCCTGGGATTTGGTCTGGGACCCCCTTTCTATACCGATTCTTGTTCGTCTTGATGAGTACTATCATTCCTGAAAGTTTGTTGCACCATTTCAGATACACCCTGTAGACATCTTCGAAGTCAGTTAGATAGTTGTTTAGATGTAACTTTGTGGACAGTAAAACGATTTTGCTTTAAAAGCCTACAAAATCAGTTAATATGTGCAATATTATGATCTGGCGTATAGATTTGATGTTCCCTTTTAATAAAGTGATTCCAAGATTCAAATTCTCAATCACATTGGAAACAGAAAGGCTCATGTTCAGTTTCATATCTATAGACAAAGATGTAGGAAGCTATATGCGGACCAAATGGACAATCCACAATACTGCAAATGGCATCCCTCTCCTCCGCATGATTTACCGGTACATTGACCAACCAGAGATGAAAAATTGAGGTTTTGCAGGTGGTTGTCCGTCATTACCCTTCAGGCTTGGCCTGAGGACTAGTTTCTAGAGAAAATGCGTAACCACATGTTGCACGCATAGCCCAAGTTTTCTTCTTACCCCCTATGTTGCATTTTACCCCGGCCTTCTCTTTCTCTAGAACCAACGCTTACAAAACTTGCCCGGTCAATGAGGAAAAAGCATCTAGCCCGGTATGCAACGTCCGCTGGTGCATCAGATGAAATTTGACTACGTGGGGAGGCAGCATGGTCCTCCAATCCCCAATAGCCCATTTAGAGCATCTTTAACTCAATACCATAACTTGTGGCGGCGGTTATGGACACCAATGAAGTCAACCCATTTTTCTGATTTTCTAGGTTCCCCAACTTTAAGGAAGCCTGAATTTTGTATCAATTAACTTTCATACCATGGGTAATCATGGACATAAATTTGGCTTTGATATCTCTTTTTCTTCTTGGTGAGCTATTTTTATGGCAACGAGTGTATAAGAGAAAGAGCGAAAAAGAAAGAAAAAAGACGATAAATAAATGGGCTAAACATTTTTAATAAAAGTTTGATAAAAATTATTTTTCTAGTGAACGCGTATAGATTATGGATTATATTACTACCTTTTAGTCTCATTAGTATCCCAAACCAACTCCAGGTTTTGAATTTTTAATTTTAATCTTGGTTTATATCTTTGTACGTCTTTCTAAAAGGGTCAAAATTTAGCAAATTTTTCCAAGAGCTTTAGATCTTCTTAAGGGACAACCAAGAATGGGGTAAGCTAACCTTTCTTTCCCTCCCTTTGTGTTCCTTAGGGGAAAGAAGATAAGCAGGGCAGCTGCCTGTGGAAAAACCCTTCCCAGAGAACCAACCCTCCCCTCTACAGAACCATTTCACCCTTTAGCCAAAGCAATTTCCTGGGAATTTCCTTCATGCTATCCGAGATCGACCTGTGCTTTTACGCCGCTTCCGGAGAAGCTTCTTTTATGGCCTGGATCTCCTTCCCCTTCATGAAATTTCGATTGAGGGGGGAGGGGCAAATCATGCAAATTTAGCCAGGTCCTTGCTTTTATTGCCCTTTTACGAGCCTCCTCTCCGTTTCTTGAGCGAATCAAACGTAGGAATGTGGTCAGAGGAGGGGCTCCAACTAATTTTACATTGAACATAAATTTCTCACCGGAAGCAGTGGGTCCAAAAATGTTGCCATCCGAGACGGTTTTTTTAGAACCGGGGGTCTATCTTATGCAAAACGAGAAGGGTGAGTCAAGAAAGGGTAGATTTAATGACCAATATCCCACGGCTGTAATTTTTTTTGCTAGTAGTGTCGAGATTTTTGAGTTCCTCTCAGACTTGAATACATTAGAAGTTGCTTTTTCTCATATGTCTCAAGGTTGCCTGTTAATTTTTTGGTATAGTGCACTTGAAAGCTGAGCAATTTCTTGTGCTGTTTTAAAAGCTAATCAACCGCAGTCTTTAACTTGGTTGAGCAGGCTTTTACTCGTGTTAAGCGTCTTGGATCCTCAAACTGGTGCTCCAGACTTTTGTTACTCAAAACTGCACTACCCTATGTTGTCTGGAGAAGTTAATAAAATTTGGGTATTCATAGTGATTGTGATTCATGGAAGAAGGGAAATCTTAACCAATATCTATTTGTTAACTCTCATATGAGGTCTCTGAATAACAAAGGGCAAACTCGATATCTGTTTACGGAAAAGCCAAAAAGCTCAATGAATTATATTAGAAACTGAAGAACCCTAATCATGAAAAGAAATATCAATTAGAAAATTAAATATATGGAAGTAAATTTGAAATGTAAGGGAGAGAAAACATGCTCTGACACCCGAGCCACCAATACACCATAGAACATACAACTAAATGTCCTTAAAATATTTATCTAAAGATGCGTCTCATTAACAGGATAAAAAACGGGATTAAAATAAATCCACACAAAAATTTGAGCATCCGTCAAAGTGCACTGGTCAAGGAATCAATCAATAATGATAATTTTTCTTAAATCTTCATTTTTTTATAAAAAATACTTTGAAAAAGCTTGAAGTCTTTTAGTCTGAAAGTAATATTTTAAAACTATATTCTACCCACTAATAACATTGCGGAATGATTAAAAAATGTATTAATTTGTTTATACATTTGTTAATTTTTTTATTTCTGAGTATTATGGGTATTTTTAAAATAAATATAAAATAATATTTTTAAGAAATATAATACTTTTTCAGGGCTTAATGATATAAATTCACAATAGAGTAAACACAGCAATAACCGACCAGTTAAGGAAAGTTTAAAATTTAATTTGGAACAACTCCTAGTAAAAACGATCAAATGTCTGATTATTGGCAGTTTTATGAACCTAAAATTTTCCTTATCTATTTAAAAAAAGCTAATAAATTTTAAATAAAATTATATCGATTGCACCAGTATTAGTCTAATTTACACCAATACCCAAATAATGCATGCATAAATATCCTACCCGATTGAAAATATTGCATCTTGTAAAAATTATATTTTTCGCAGGCAAATCTTAATTAAAAACCAAAAAATGAAATTACTTTTTATAAAGTTTCTAGCTGAGAAAAACTTGTTTAGGGGAGAGGTGGACAAAACAGGGATTTGGGCTTTTTTTCATTAATTTGGAGTGATATCTAGCAAACTATTTCTAGGCATAAAAAACCCCTGACATCTTCCAGTAAACAGAAGTTATATGAACCAACCCATTTCGCAGAGGGAATCATTTTTAAGTTTCATTAGAAAAGCTCACCCTTTTAGCATAGGGCGAACCGCCCAGTGAATGAACACTTAGCATTTGGATTTGCGATTTCCCCACTTTAAAAAATTTTTTCAGGGCTTTTTCTCGGTCAATTTTAAAAAATAAGATATTTTTCCAAACAAGCTTTTCTCAGTAATATCATCAAAGTGTTTCCAGATCTCAGAAATTAATAGTTTTGAAGGAATCCTGATCTTAATGCAAAAGTGCTCCCCACGGCCCCAGTAAATGAACAAAGTTTGTCCTAAATATGAAGAACACCGTTTTCCCAGTGAACGAACACTGAATATACTCCCCAGTTAAATATTTTTAGAAGGTTTATAAGTTAATTTGGTTCTAACATCGTCGGGTAAACCAAACAGGTCTTATAAACTTTTCAAAAAAATTGAAACTGGTGACTAATTTCAGTAAACATTTTTTAAAATTACTTTTTTGTGTTATCTTTTTTAGTTTTTTGATTAAATTATTAATTTGACCACCAAAAAATAGCACCTCCTCAATATATTTCTCAGGGGCTTTACTGTAGGAAAACTTTATTCCCCTGATTCTACGAGGCTTTGTTGTTTAAAACTAAAGCTGTGAAGCAAACTTTGGAAACACCATGTATAAACATAGACCTTTTGATCATTACACCCATCCCATTTACTGGAAGGACACAATTTAAAGACTCGGGCATTAAAGCTAGTTTAGATCACATCATTATGAATCAAATGAAATTATCATCATGAGGTTTTACGAGATAGGCATTTTTCCCAGTGAACGAACACCCTTTCATTTACTGGGAAATCTCAGTTTACACTTCCAGTAAGTGAACACCCCCTTATCTCCCCCTTTTTCCAAACTGTAGCATTTTACATTACTATTTAGCAAAGAAAAACGTCTGAATAATTGAGTAAAACAAAAAAAGCATAATCAGTACAATTAAAACGCGGAAAAATATAATTTTAAGATGTCAATTCTTAATCTTCAGCTCTCTTTTTAGTTCCCTCGAAGCTGGGTTCAAATTGAAAAAGTTTTCACATCTATAATGCATATATTTTACTTGAATAAACGATTGTTCCACATTTATTAGGTCTTCCTGCAACTACGGAATTTTATTGAGAGTCTCCAGAACAATTAGGTTGCTTATTATTTGAGATTATGTGGTCGACTGTTCATTTACTGGGAGTGTTCATTCACTGGGCAACCCACCCTATGCAATATTACGCCACCAATCTTAGATATCTACGGATTAACTCTCGGTAAGTACAGCTTATGGTACCTGATTATTTTTTTTAAGTTTATGTTGGTGCCCTTGCCTAAGAGTTGGCAACTCTATCTAGCAATCAGATACGAATCTAACAAATCACTGGTTAAAATTCACAGTTACTTTCAGTATATTACGTAATATATTAACTGCCTTAGAGCTCTTACTTAAAAATTTTCAAATACAGCTGTGTTTAAACGGTGAACGGAGGTTGTCAAAGGGTTGGGAATATTGGAATATAATGGAACTTTTTTGTATCTTATAGAAAACGACTAAAGTTACTCAGATCTTTCTCCTGAAATTTCTATGATTAAAATTAGAAGGTTAGGCACGCTTATTAAATGAATTGTTTTTCCCTATCATAGATATCCTTGAGCAAAATTAAAGGTTGGTTTTTTGATAGTATTTGTATGGCGCAAGGCCCAAGGACATAAAGCGCCAACCAAGAAAAATTATACTATAAAATATTTAAAGGCTGAAAGAGCACTTGTCGGATGTAGGATACAACAAAAAGCCTAAGTTTAAATTTTGTAGAGTAAATATTATGAAGCCGAATCTATAGTTAAAATATCAAACATGATGTATAAAATTAACGGTATTATGGCATTGTAAACATGAATCAATAACAAGTTTAAAATATGATGGTCGAGTAAAAATAAAGAGCAACAGGAGGAAGTACAGTTAACTTTCTGTTAGTGTATTTAAGTTTAAATAAACTTATTACACTAAGAAATAATATAATACACTTAATATCTATAAAATAAAAATAAAAAAACAAAAAGATGTATTAAGATTGTATTAAAGTAAGTTTAAGCCTTTAAATGAGCCTATTTATATTTTAGTTCCGAAGGAAGTTTTTCTTGATAACGCTTGTTTAACGATAACTTGTTATATAAAAGAACAATATTACAGAGGTACGCTGAAAAATTTATAATATGTACTATAAAAAATATACCTATACATATTTTATTTTCCCAAGCTGTATCTTTTTCAATTACTTGCTTTACTTGTATCTATTCTACTTTCATAATCTGATAAATCAAGACCCTCTATATACAGGCCACCCAACTCTGGACGATGACATCAAACGTGAGTGAAAATCAGTGAATTTGCCATGTTAAGTCATGGGGCTTAACATGGTAAAACTTACTTTCTTGACATCTCCCGTTATGTATCCCTTCAAGGCTGATAACACTGTTCCTAAAACTCAAAAATCGTTTGTTTAAAATAAAAATTGTGTCCCTTTTGTCAGATATCTTGTATTTTCACTCAGTTTTTTTACCTTAAGACTAACATGGATGTTATTTTAGTTTTAGTTTGCTTGAAAATAATGAATGTAATGTAGGTTTTTCTCACAATATACTATTAAGTTTATCTATAAAATAAAAAAAATCACCAGTAAAATAAAAATGTAAAAATATTCTTAAAACAAAGAATAAATCGAACCTGGAACAGTAGCAACAGTAATTAATTTATTTGACCATTAGATTCTGAAATTTGTAATAAGACTTCAAACTGACGATAAGTAAGCCTTCTATTTATAGTAAGGACAGTGAACTAGTAGTATTAAGTTCTATTTAATTCATTTGGTAAGCATTATGGCTTTTTATATTTATGCAGCTGGCATCACGTTTTTGTTTGTTGTTTCACCAATTTTGTTGAATGAAGACATTTTTGGTTTTTATGTCTATTTCAAATTTCTACTTGTTAGACTTTGATTTTAATCCCTTAACAGTGACATTTATTTCAGAAAAATAGACCAAAAATGGAAAATTTTTTTGACTGTTCAATTTTCTTCTTTATATTATTATTAGTGTTATAAAAATTTTTTATGAAAAAAAATCAAAATTTAAATGCAATTACAAATGCATTAATTATTTTAACATACACATAAAAAGTTCTGGATTACACACACATCTTATTAAATTAGGAGGAAGATTATCCAAACATGATGTCTCACAATCTCTAAACGACGAAAAATCACTATCATCATTGAAACAAACTCAGTTTGGGCTTCACAAAACGGAAACGGAAATTTTTCTCCCGCCCGAGCTCAGCTCGGGTATCACAAATTCTGCACCTAGTAGTTGCCCGAGCTGAGCTCGGGTGACACTATTAAGGGGTTAATAACGATATCCATTAAAATTATTACAGCGTTAAGATAAATTCGATATGATTCGAGTTAATAGTGTTCTGAATATGTTTGAAAAGTAAGGAAAATGTGTTCCTTCCAGAAATATATTTTAAAAATAGTGATGTAAAATAAGTTTAAAATCTTAAAGTGTTCTTAAACATCATCGAAACGCTTTTGAGTGAAAGTAATAATTATTGTGTTTACTGTGTTTCTGAAGTGTTTCACGTATTTGCAGTGAATGTTTGATTTGAAGTATTTGAGAGAAACGTACCTGTGATGTGATGAGCTTTATCACACGTTATTTTGCGGTGTACTTCATTATTTAAATTTGTATAGTATTTGTTTAAATGTGTTTTGGGGCATTAAGATAGATGTGTCTATAAGTGTGTAAGAATCGTTTTCAAATAACTCTCGGTTCTTATACGTATTATCCTTCACATTCAGCGGAAAAGTCTATTTTATTATTCAGTACGGAATCGCACAATAAACATTTCTCTGGTTAGGAAAAACAAGCAAAGTAAAATATATTCGATCTTTCGGTGGACGAAATGTCAAGTACATACTAAAATAGAAAATTAAAATGAAATGGAGCATAAATTATGATTAGAAACTTTATAACTGTGATATGCCTCTGGAATACACCTCTTTAAATCATTTATAATTTTATTCTTTCTATTATTTTAATTAAAGATTTAATAACACAGAATTTTTAGCACAAATTTTATAAAGAATTTATATATGTGTTCACATTTTTGTTCTGTTCCATAAAACATAAATCCAAGTTGTAGAAAAAACGATATTGATTATATAAAAGTGCAGAAAACACCCAAATAGCTGGGGACAATAGTTTTAAAATTCAACAAGTGTTTAAAGAGTAATACTTAAATTTATAGCCTGCGATTTCTTTAGTAATGATGAAAATATACTTTTAATTTTTAATTCATTTTTAGTAAATAAGTATAACAAGTAGTTCACTTCAATACACACATTTAAAAAGTTTTAAAGATACACATCATAAAGAGACAGCATACATTTGTAAAAATACACCTAATAATAGTTTTAGCAATTGAAATTGTGTGTATAAAAGACATTACTTAGAAATAATATACCCCTACATAAAATGATAGTTCAACATTGAAAAAATAGTCATAATTTGTACTCACAGCGTTTCTTGACTTGATATGAAAGAATATTATTTTCTCCTCAAAGATCTTAAACATAATTAAAAGTTAAAAAAAGAATGTACTGAATTTTAAATTTATTAATTTTTTTGCCAAATCGATGATAAAATAGTCGTCAGTTCATTCAACAATACGTGGATCCTGGTCCCGAAAACCTCTCCTTCTCAGCGGGAAACGGTCCAGATCAGGCCAACGACATACATTGCCCGAGGCCAAAACAAAGATCCTCCCTTTGACTCCTGAATCTATCACTCTTTTAGGTCTGGTATTGGTGGATAGACTCCTGTTGTTGTCACATTCCTTATTCTACTTGAATGGGGAATTGATTTTTAAGTAGTTATCCACCTTTCCCCAATTTGATTGGATATGGATCCCTGTTTTCTATTAAGATCAGCGACCAATTGCATTTATTATTAGTCAATCAAATATGTTATGTAGTTTTCTTACAAAATAATAGGCAATTAACTTTGTTTCAGTTCTCGAAATCTTACACAACAATCCTGATAACAACATAGACTTGTTAGCCTGCTCAAACACAGCAAAAAAAAAGACCAGTACTCTAACCTAATTTTCATTGTGGTAACCTTAGAAAAATTTTAACGTAATTTAAATTAAATATGAATATGAAAAAGTGATTGATACTATTTTTTACTTTTGCAAATTTTGTATTTTAATCACTTCTTGACACCTGAAAGTTAAATAGGTTCATTAATTAAATTATTACCTAGTTAAAAAGAATGTCTTAAAAAGTGTTTTATATTAAAGATAATTAATAAAATTTTCCCCCCAAATATTTTTTACAAAATAATAAAACTTAAGAACACCAATGTAGAGGTAAAAAAAGTCAATATTTTATTGAAACTTGATCTCTTTTAAATTATTATTAAATAAAAAGAATTGGATTCACTAGAATGCAAGGTTTTGATCCATAAAAATCCTTATAGTTTCAGTTCACTTTTATGCATTGATAAAAGTTATGGTTATCAAAAATCATTTCGAAAATTATATTTCAACAAAACATATTGATAAGCTGAATAAAAGTTTTCTTTAATTTTGATATTTCAAAATATAAAGGATGTTAGGAAAATACGATTATGATTTTGGCCTTATTGTAAGAAAAAAAACCCAATTGATAATAACATATATATTTATTGAACTGCATAGGTTTTTACATGATGTGTTTATAACATCAATTTTCTACATGCTTTGGTTGGTTCAACAATATATTTTTCTTTCAAATTTTTTCATAAACTCTGTACAGTTTAGTTTAAAACTTTTCTACTGCGACCTGATTCGGACATTTTTTTTCTTTGTAGGTACTTATTAAAAATTCTGAAAAATAAAATTAATAAAATATAGTATAATCACAAACAAAAAATGCAAAACATTTACTGCACTAAAGATCTTTCAAATAGAAGAGAAAAATACTCATATATTTTTGTTTAAAAATTCGTATAATAACAAATTTTTTTGCCTCTGAACTTGAGACAGATTGTACTCGATTGAAGTGGTTTGTCCAAATTAGAGAACTTTAATCTTTCTGAAAATATTTAAATGTAGCTGAATACGTTTACAGGCATGGAAAATATTATTTAGTAAATTTTATTAGAAAAATGATTTTGCTAAAAATATAAAGATCTGCCTTTTTTTCTCTGAAAAGGATAAAATGTGTTCTTGATAAAAATACACAATAATAATAGTCGTTATGGTTACTTATAAGAATATTCTTTATGAGATGCTTTGTAATAACAACATAATTGTTTTACTACTGATAGTAATTCCTTTAATATAATTTCTGTATAAAATAATTTTCAAATTAGATAAAATATTTTATTATAGTTCTTTTAAAAATAAAGCCAAGCTAATAGTACCGAAATTAAATGATGTATTTGTGAAAAATGTATATTTAAAAGTTAAAAGTACGTTTGATAAGGAAGTTAACAAGATTAAGACTAGGTTTCTTTTTAAAGTTTTACCTGTTTTTCTTGAACAGCGTGATGAATTCTTCAAGTCATTAATTGAAAAAACTTTAATTTAGTAATTAAATACCGTTTATTTATTTGGTTTCAGATTTCCCCACTAAATACTTAAACTACTCAATTGTTCTTAATTATTTATTTTTCCATATAAAACGCAATAATAATAGTTTCCTTATACTTTTTCTCGGGATGGCGAAATTTTTGTATTTTTTTTGTATATTGTAGGTACTTATTATCAAGTAAAACAAAAACCTTCAGTTCTGTGAATTTAGCGTGAAAATTTATATGTTAAATTATAACAATACTTGAAAAATTAATACGCACTTGGGGTCACCTAAGTTTGAAAATGTAATATACTTTCTAAATCCGTTATAGTGGTCGCAAGCCTATAAAAGTAATTGAAACAAAAACTTTCACTAAATAAAATTTTGTTTTAGAAATGGACTTTTAAAAAAACTATAGGGTTGCGTTTTTCTTTAATTTAATCTCTTTTGTTTATAAATTATATTTTAAATTTTCAAAAACTGTTTGAATTATGAAAAAGAAGAACATTTCATTTTTTATCAAAGGAAGAAATTATGTATGAAGTACAATTTTTAATTAGAAAGACGTTATGGCTTTTAGTAACCAGTGTTCAAGACGTTTTTTCCGACATTTGGTTTAAAATTTAATTTAATTTAATTTAAATTTGTCGAAAATGTTGAAATAATTTGTTGATTTTGAGTCTGTCTTTTAACCATACTATTTTAGTATGCATTACGCACGGTATATATTCATGATGTTTGCTGTCCCATTTTTTCCTGGAAAGATGTTGAGATTTAGAAAACGCTCGTTTTTACAAACTCAGAAGATATAGGGGAGAGTGCTGTACCTAAGGACGGTTGTACCTTCAGCCACCGCATTTTAAAATTCGGGAAAAATGGAAATTTGAATTTGTGATTGAATTTGAATGTAAACCGATGCTATCTAGTTACTAACGTGAAATCAGCTCTTTAAATAAATATTTATATGTAATATAATAAATTTGCTGTTTTTAGGTGCTCAAAGTTTTTTTTAGTGCATCACTACATTAATATTTTTCTTCCCCTTAAATTATAATATAATAAAATGAGATATAAAGGGCGAATCCCCGAGATTTTGACTTTTTATTTTTGATATTAGAAATTGTCAGATCTCAATTCTTTTATTTTTTATAGAACTTTAAATTCAGAAACACCTTGTGTTGTACCTTTGTACCTACGGACACGTTCTCTTGTGGGTGTCTGTAGCTAATCGGCGTTTTTGAATCAGGTTTCATTAAAGTGAATGCATTTTAATGCATATTAAATTAATTCTAAATGGTTATCTATTTGTCGGCGATTATTTTCAAGGGATTTTTAGATGAAAAATCAAATATTTTGTGACCAAAACTACTTTTTAAATTTTTTTTATTTTGCTTTGCATTTAATGTAAAATATGGTATAAAATCTTAAGCACCCTATCGCACTTAAGTATGATGATTACAAAAAACTTAAAATTTCCACAGAAGAAGATTTGCGAAAGTTATTACCACCAAATGCTTGCACAACTAAGTGTCGATCGAATTGTTTTTATGGATCAGTGAAGTGATCAGATCTATCAGCATGATTGATGAAACTATTACCTCAAACTTCGATCTGAAAATCCTATGTGATTTATGTATTTTTGGTTAAAGATCAATACTTTTATCAATCAACTTTATTTTAATGATCATTTACGATCTAAAACTACATTACTTTAAAAAATCTATTCCCAATTTTAAAAATGCTTGAAATAGTTTATTAAAAGGTAATACACCAGTAAAAATACTCATTTTAAGCTTTTTTCAACTAAAAATTTCTTTTTTAAGGGTGTCCACAGCTACAACTGGATCTGTCCTTAGGGAGAGCACGTTGTTGTACCTATGGACACAAATTTCGTCAAGTTATTAAAATGAATTAAAAATCCAATTTTGAAGATTTTAGCTAATAAAAAATATTACCCTCTTTGCTAAGGTTAGGACTATAGGTTGGGCACTTTAAATGTTAAAAATATGCTTTTACCTGTCTTAGAAAAATCCAAACGTGATTTTTGTCCATAGGTACAACACTCTCCCCTACTCATATAGTTCTCATGAAATCGAAAAGCTTTTACAAAAGGTATAAATATGTAAAATTATATGAGTTATGTGAGGGAAATGCAATGTACTTTGAAGATATGGTAATTGATTCATAGCAGACACGCTCTAATTTCAAGGGATCGGTGTTTATACTGTAGGTAAAATAGTTCATGATCATACACTAGCACTAGATGATATTAATATCATATTTTCCTCATGAGAAAAAGATGAAAGAAATTTTTAAAGACCTAATATCTGAACTTTGGCTCGATAATATGTGAAAAATTATATCTGAACGGTTTTTCAACAAAACGAACCATTTCCCCGTTCGATTGTTCGAATAAACTTTCGACTGGATTTTGTCCACACTGTAAAAACTCCTGAAACTTTCCTTGAAAAAACTGGGCAGCTGGATTGCACATTTTTCCAAGTAATGTATCTGAAAAAAAAACCCAGGAGCGTTAAGGTAAAAATTCCAAAAAGTTTGGAAAAATTTCCTATTATTTTCCAGGAACAATACTTGGGGGAAAAGACCAACCCAGCTACCCAGTTCTTTCAAGAAATGTGACAGGTTTTTTACAGTGCGCATTGTGTTGTCTGGACCAGATTTTTTTACAATACTGCCCAAAAAGAAATACATTTAAGGTTTTTCGACGTTATTAGGTTTGATGAAGTGGATAAATGTGTGCAAAAAAAGTGGTTTTAATAATTTTATATCGAAAATGGAAATTAATATTATGAATAATTTCATTGTAATGCCTATGCTATTGGGGTAAATTCGGATCCAGCTTACAGTTTGTAAAAATGTGAGTTTGTGAGCTGGGATCAATGAAAACGTTCATAATTTGTTCATAATAAACGTAATCATTTCCAAACTGATACTTGGTTTTGGCAAATTGCAAATTCACGTTAGTGTAGTTTTTATGTTACAAACCAGAAAGAACCCTGAATCGTTCTTTAAAAAACTGGGCAACCAAGCTACACAGTTTTCCATAGAGCGGGTTCCATGATTTTTTTACTGTGAAGGGGTGATTCAGGATTAGATAATGAAAGAAACAAAGCATGCGGCACCGTTCAGTCATACTTCCGACACATTTCAAGACTATCATGTTCAATCGTAAACCCAAGGGAAATAAGTAGTTTAAAAGGCCACCCATATTCTACAGACCTCCCGCTGTGGCACGGGTTGTCTTATCTAAGTGTATCTCTGATTTCGAAAATCTTCAAGAGGAAAGTAGTAAGAAGTTAACTTGTATAAAAGATGAAAAAGATACCGCTGTTTCTGAAGCCCGCGTGTTGAATCCGTAGCCTCTGTGTTTGCTTTGCTCCACCTGATGTTCTGTCATAAAATTTTCTCTGTTTATACTAAAATGAGGTCAGAAAAGTGTGCAGAGTGATAGGAGTCACTGCGGTTTGGGGTCCCGGAGACGCACTATGAATGTCTGGGTTTTAAAAATCTTTGAAACCGACCTTGTGCATGGCCAAGCCTTGTAGCCTTCTTCTTTGAGATCTGAAAATGTTGAGATCAGAAATTAGTAAGTATGGAGGGAAAGTCATTAGGAGTTTTTAAATGTGAAATGTTTCATCCCACGTTTTTAAAATTATGAAAAGTTCGTTTCTGAATGAAACTTAAATCAGTTTTTAGACACAATGAAGTTTTTAGGATTTCATCCCGATTGCGGTCAAGGAAAATATATTTTTCTCAGGCTCCTCAAATCACTGAAAATACATTAAGCGAGAGTTCACAACATGATTAGTGAGTTTGTTATGGTTAAGACAATCTAAAATAATACAAATGATTTAAATGGAAACTAGATCCTCGAAACAAAATAATAGCACTATTTCTTTTCTTTGATGTAGAATACTATATCATGAAGATGACGCTTGCCCATGCCCATATCAGCTCGATTTAAGGGAATATTTTGAACAAACTGGAAGGGATAAGGCACTCTGATAAGGGGCAATAAACAAAATTTACAGTACGTTTATTCCAAATTTCTTTTTACTTTTTTCCCATGTGGCTTTGAATCGGTTTATATAATGCTTGGATAAATTCACTAAATGCTAAAATTTAGTGAACTATTGATGAAACAGATTGCACTAAATACTTATTATTTATAAAAGGAGCCATAACTGTAATTAATTTGCTATGTTTTAAGAATTTTTAAAATAAAACTTCCATTTAAAAAAACACTTTACATTTCATAAAAACATAAAACTTGACATATTTTTGTATCAAAGCTTAGTAACATGAAGCTGGTTAAAATTTAAAAATAAATGAATAAATTAAAAATAAAAATAAAATGCTCCTTTAAAAGGACATAGGATTAGATTTAAGTGTGAGTATCTGCAAACCACCAGGAGACAAAAATAAAAACAGTGTCTTGTGTGTTGTATTGAAAGACGAGAAGTTTCAAAATGCATGGGATCACAAAAATAAATTTTTAAGTTTTCTGACTGACCTGAAATTTTTTATTATAGTTTTAAATTCGCCTTGGAAATTGTCAGATTAAACTGTTGATAAAATCCCTCAGAAAAATGAGAAGCCCCATTTTTACTTACAAATACTCAACAACTGCGCTCATGATCATTATTGACAATTGGACTTTTGTATTTGTAACCACGGCAATTGTATTTACTCTTAAGTTATTATAAACCCATTTAATTCAAATCCTGTTTTGTTTATCCATGTGCTACACGTGTATTTTTTATCTTACCTTACTGGTTTCCCCTAATCTATCTTCTAAGTTGGTGCGTCCTTCCGAAAGAATCAAGTGGGAAAGGTTCAACAAACATTGTGTGGG
The DNA here is from genome assembly GCA_024610705.1 of Tetragnatha versicolor. Classification (NCBI taxonomy): domain Eukaryota; kingdom Metazoa; phylum Arthropoda; class Arachnida; order Araneae; family Tetragnathidae; genus Tetragnatha; species Tetragnatha versicolor. The sequence goes on along the minus strand of JANDEH010000010.1, from coordinate 50,054,377 downwards.
TATAAGGACGTGTTTTTTCCATATGTGTTCCTATGAGGTACCCTATAAAGTAGAAATTGCAAAAGTCATATACCTCTAGGGTTCGAAAGTTATCTTCCCTTTGGGTCTTGAGAGGATTTGATTCATGGATGGGCAGATGCAGAAAATCGATTGTTGCCAGATTCTCTGCGTTTCGATGTCATTCGACTAGGGCTGGTAAATGTGTGATGCCATCCAACATGGCAAACGATCATAAAAAAGCAATGGAAGATCACACCATAGAAACTAGAATGTTTGGAAGAAAGTGAATTAAGTATTATGCTGGGGGAAATAGTTTGTAATAACTCATAAGAGATTACCATGTGCAGGTTTCCTTTCTGGTTCTTATACTGCAGAGCTATCTTTAAGAAATACTATTATGTTTTATAATCTCCGACTTGATTTTATTAGTCTTTTGTTTTGACCTCTTTCTGAATCTTTAAGTATCTCTGCTTTCAAATGAAGTAATCTGATAAAAGACAGTTTTGAAGAACCCGAAAGTATTGACCAAATTCCCTCACTCTTTCTTCATAAACTCTCGGGAAAAAGCAATTAAGTAAGATAAGAAAGTGCATTCACCTACTAGTTAAGAGAAAACTTCATTAAAATTTTGATGATTTATGATGTTTTGTAACTTTGTACATTTGTATGATCTAGAGGTTCACATTAATTAAAGTAAGAATATTTTGAATAAAGATGTCCACAATTTTCTATATTTGCAAAATATCTTTTTTACAGAAGCTCCTCATTTTAAGTTAAGAAATTCCCAATTACCTTTATTAAAATAACTATATAAGCAAATTTCAGAATAATTGGCAAAAATGTGGTTATAATAATGTATGATAAGTGTAAAAAGCGTATTTTGAGACCAAGCTTCTCAATGGAATACTTTTTGGAATCATGAACTATTAAAATGTTAGATAAGGTACGGTTGTCCGACTGTGAGTGATCCTCAAGTACATACTTCTCAGAAAAATTTTTACAATTTACGTACAAGCAAGTACTACTTAATACTAACTACTAATAATAAAATTATTCCTTCTATTAAGTCAACTACTACTGTACTACAACTATACCAGAAAATATTGTAAGACATGCTATACTACTACTAGATTAGTATTTATTATTATACTAGTAAAATAGTATCCCTTAGAACTTAATTACCTTAATTAAACTACAACACTACTTAATTATAATATACTACTACTGGTATTAATAAGATAATACATAGTAAGTAGGTAATCATCACCATACTTACCTTAGAATAGGATAATTTAGTACTTTCTACAACTTATCTTACAACCTATATCTACTCTTTTGATGCGTTATTTAAAAATTATATATTCTTAATTAACGAGTAAGCACTAATTAGTAATTAGTAAATACTTTAATCTATGGAATTAGTAGCAAAAAGGAATAAAATCCAAATTTGGTTTTGGCTTATCAGCATCTCTGATTGTGTGTGGGAGAGGTGGGCAAATGCAATTTACCTCCTTACCTCACTATTCTTCTGAAAACTAATCTATCGAGGAGGGATGTTTGATATAACAGCAGGCGGTTGTAAAACCCACTCGCCTGAAAAAATAAGGACTAACTCTCATGTCTGTGGGGTTTTATTCCTCTCCGAGGTGGTGGCAAAGCACAGAACTTTTTGAACTCTTTGGACGCAGTGGATGCAAACGTAATAGTTCTTTTCAGAAACTTTTCCTTTTTATGACCCCCGGGTCCAAAAGTTTTTGGGTCATAAAACCCTTCTAAGATTCCAGTGGTGCCGGTGTCGTATAAGTCCACGCCCTAAGCCTTGGAAATTTCAGATAGCAATAACGCAGGGAGAGAGGATTTATTGTTTCCAGGATTGTTTTCTATTCCCTTTCCAAACATTTGGCATAATGTATGCCTGCGCTTTTACTTTGTTTTACAGCGCAACTCAGAACCCGCAATAAAACGGAATTGGAGGGGCGGAGAGCCCCCGTAATAAATAGGATCGAATTATTCTGGGGAGCGGCGGGCTGGGTTTCTGGGCGGACGATTTTGGGGAGCAGGCTCGACAGTTTGGGTGTCGTCTGCACTTTTGTTTCATGTTATGACCAATCAAGTGACCAATTGGTGTAATGGTACACTAATATCGATGTAGGATGAATATTTCATGATAGCAAACATGAATTTGGGAGGGAAAATTCAGTTTTTATCCGTATTTTTTTATTCAAGAGGAATCATTTTGCTGTAACTTGTGTTTTCCTATATTTTTATGATGATTGAACAACTGAGTCCGATTAACATACACTTTTAAGTCTTCCAAAGGATGAAAATTTTGTATTGAAACTTACTTAAGTTTCATAAAAAGATTTCTTTATTATTATTGTAGTGATAACTGAGTATTATGATGGAACAAAAAAATCAGTTTTGTCAAATCCTTTTATAATAGCAGGAAAAACTCGCCTTAAGCTGTCCTTGTCAATAAGGGGAAACAAGAAATTTATAAAATAAATGTCTTGGGTTACCACAAAAGCTTTGAATTTACAAAATAGCATACGTCAACTGTAATATCCATCAAATTACGTGACCATCAGATGACCTATGATGATTGTTATCCTAGGTATAATGGTTCAGGTTTAATTTTTATCACTCCTATATTGTGAGTAAATTTTAATGTACACGAAGTTCTGTAACGTTGTTTCTTCTGCATTTTAAAATAATTATAACTTTAGAACTACTACGTATAGCACCTAAAAACATATAAAATGAGGCTAATTTTGTTTCACTTCAAATTAAAGCAGATTAAAGATTTTAGAAGGTGAAGGTGAACTCAAATATAAACATAATTCTAAAAAAATATAAGTTAAGTTCTCAAACTTCAAAGCATTTGCGGCAAACGAGGGAATTTTTCTACAATGTTCATTGTTCATTGTTCATACATGAACGTAAGCAGGGTTATGGTTAAAATGAACAATGAAAGCTAGAACTCAAACTTTTGGACAAAAAAAAATTATCTTAACTGTTCACACTTTGTTGCTGGATTATATCGATTTTGATAAATCGGAAAAGAGTTTATGACGCTTAAAATGTCATTTTAATACGACTCAAAGATTTAAAAAAAATATTTTTACAAAGTTACTAGTAGTATAGTATTTTTACTCGTTTTCTTCCCCTAAAAACAAAATAGTTGAATTTTCTACAATATAATTTGAGGCTTAAATTAGTATTTATTTAAAAAAATGTTTTATATTTAAGGATATATGTAAATGTACAGAGAAATAAATGAGATCGTTAATAATTGCAATTTCAGTTAAATTATGGTTTAAGGATAATAGAACGTTAAAAATGTCTTCACACTACAAACAAAAAATATTAGAGACACATTTAGGAACACTTTTTTGTCTCATATTAACAACACTTTACATGTGTTGTTAGGTAGAACACCTTTACCACCTTTTTCACTGGTGAAAGTGTTCAGGATATGTTTGAAAAGTGTTAGAAATGTGTTCTATCCTTAAAGGTGTGCTAAAATAGTGTTATAAAATTTATTTAGTATCCAAAAGTGTTCATAAATTGGGATTTATATAAGAACGCATTTTATTTCTTTTTAATCTTCAGCAACACTTTTTCTCACACTAAACAATCGAAATACAATCAAAAGGCTTTGAATTAGAAGGGTTTTCATTATTGAGTTTACTTAGGCAATGCACTAGTCTAAAGAATAAAGTATTTCACACATTAGCAGAATATAAAGAAAACTATAGCCTGGTTTCTTTTTCTTGATTCCCACCTTCTCCTACACTGTAAAAAAAACTGTAGAAAAACAGAAATTTTCAATAACAGTGTCTTTATGTTTACAGAGATATTCTGTCATGTAACATTCCCACCGCACTTCTATTTATTTTATGTAAAATAACAGCTTTTACCTAGTTTTTTAGCTTATCTGTACTTAAACAGAAACTTACTGCATCGAAAACCAATACAGCTATTGGCAACGTTATACTGAATCTTCTTTGGTTCAGTGGTAGCGTGCGTGCTTAGCATGCGGTAGGGCGGGTTCTATCCCCGGATATCAATTAATTAAAATTAAAAAAACTCCACTAAAATAAGTGCATGCGCACAAGCAGAAAATTACTGAGAGGCAACAAAAAAATCTGTAGCCCACTTGACAGAAAGTTCCTTTTTACAGCATTTACCTGTAGGTTACAGCTTTTTTCTGTTTACAGGATTTTTCAACCTACAGATTTTTTCTGGCAACTTTTGCTGCCAGAAATTTTCTGTTTTTTTGCAGGATTATTTTTACAGTGTACTCCTTTAAAAAATAAGCCTTGTTATAAGTAAAAAGTATAACTAAGCCAAGCAGGTTTTAATGAATGGTTATCACAATCATGTACAATATTAACTTTTTTCATAACATTTGAACACTATCTATAGTTGTTTAAGGTGCAATACGGCATGCCTGAATTTTCGGGATTTTGGAGTTACTCGTCAACCCATATTTAACTTTTGACATATTGTACTTTTGAAATAAACGGTTTTGCAAAAAATGAACCGGGACCGTTGCATTCGTCAATTTTCGTATCGCTCTATCCATTGAGTATGTTAGAGGGAGTTCCTCCTTACAAATTTAGAAAATTGCTTTTTGTCTTACTGCGCTTCAAGAGATTCTATGGTTTCCGGAAGAATGGATAACTAATGGCAAGTTTTTATATCAACAGACAATTTTTGCTTTTAATGTTGGATTAAAAAGTTTGATATGGGAAAATTTGATCTCAAACACTCCTTCCAATTAGAAAATTTCATTTCTTTGATTGCTTGTAATTTGAAAGAAATTATAACAATTAGTAAAGCAAAATATTCATTTAAAAGATTTCTGCTACATTATGATATAAAATTATAGCTTACATAAACATTTGAAATCCTAGGATCCAAACAGTTACTACAACGGAACAATTTAACACAACAGATATTTTTCTCTTTGAACTTTAAGTAATTTAAGCAATTATTTTCTTTAGAATAAAAATACCTTTTTTAAAAGTAACTCTTCACTAATGGGAACAAAATAAAACAATAAAGCTATGATGAAAAGCTTTCAATGATCTGATAAGGATTTAGTTTCTCTTTTTTTGTTTAAAATGCAATAAAAACCATGTCTTTACAAAGTTTTACTAACTTTTAGAGATTGATTTTAGTGATTTTCAATAAAAACATAGATGCTTTAACTTAACGTTTATGGTTCTTTCAATATTACCAATAAGATGAGATTATCTATAAACCTTACCAGAGAAACAGGCAGCGCATGTTCAAAAAATCAAAACTTCCAGCTCGGTTTATTTTTAGATCGAAGTTTCTACTTACCATAGAACTGTATACTTAAAATGCATTAATTTTCTATACACACAGGCAGTTTTATTGGTTATGTATTCATTCTAAAATAATAGTGCAAATGTTCCGAAAATAGCTATTTTCGTAATTGTTTTTTATATTTCCTAAACCCTTTTAAAAACCAAAAGAGCGAATCATACACTGTATTCAAAAATGTACTTCATGAAAACTTGTTTAAAATATCTATTATTAAATACATATTATTTTTATTATAGAAAACGGACATTACCTATTTGCTCTAGCTAGTTACTACTGGGATCATCTTGCGCAGAACACCGGTCTCTTTTAACAGTTTCCACAGCAACAACAGTTTTGAAACACCAACGTCCACAATCTGAAACAGATCTTAAAAATGCCTAATTATTTATAACAAACTTAATTTTAGCATTTTTTAGCGTTTAAATGCCTTTTTAACATTTCAAAATTTATAAGAATTAAAACTATTCTAATTCTTCCACACGGTGTTAATGAAAATTCTATTCACCCTGTTTTCTTCTATCATCATATCCGAATTTAGAAGTAGAAAATATTGATTTCTGGTGAAAACAGATAATGAGTAGATAAAGCTCATTGATAACTATTAGAAAATTTAGTTTAACAAGGATATTATCATTTAATAACTTCAAATATTAAATTAACTTGTACTGACATGTAATTAGAATGTCTGTAATGGATATTTGTAAATTCTGCAGGCACGGTGGATTGACAATGACTGTAATTTTCATAACAACTAATTATCCAGCTTTTTCAACAACTTATTTCAACTGGAGATAAATATCTTTTGAAAATTTAGGTAAAATGATCATAAATAAGATCATGCATTTAAACCACGATCTATTCACAAATAATCTTATTATAATGATTTAAAATCAAGCTTTCAGATGGTCTTATTTCTTTAATGTCTACATCGCGTAAAGAAATTCGGGACAATTGTTTAGAAGTGAATGAAAATTCTAAATTTTCTTAAATCACCGCTATTAAAATATACAAAACAGCTTTCTTCTAACGTGCACGTCCACCGAGATGGAAAAACTATACTTTATAATTAAATCGCTTTTTTCTGCAACATATCAAACACCACTTTTCTTGTTTTCTATCTGAAAAATCTGAGGAGCAACATCTAAGTGATGAAAAACAAACTTAACAGCATTTTTTAAACACTTGTGTAACTTAGAGGTAACAACTTTCATAGAGAAATGAGTCACAATAAGAAAAAAAGCCTAATAACTTTTGAATCGATTATTAACAATTAAAAATCTCGGTGGGATTTTACCCCCACCTACCCTACTTAAACCTAAAAAAAAGGGTTCAAGTAAAGACAATTTACTACTTGTGTTACTATAAGAATTAAAAAATATATAGAAATCTGTACTTTAATTCAAAGGATAATTTATCATTATTATGCTGAATTTAAATTGATATGTGATTGTAAACTTTTGGAAAAGCGTATCACAATTTATCTGTTATGCCATAAAAAGACAGAAAGATGCACACATTAAAATAACAGTTTTATACTCATACATTTATTTAAATAATACAACAATTTACAGTTTTTATAACATAGTATTATTTAATAAATTTGATATAGAGAGCAAATTAATAAGAAACTTTTTAATTTGTAACTTTGTGTTTGGGCCTAAATATCTGAAAAAAAATTATCACAAAATATCTTTAAAACATACTTTATATCCATAAGAATTTAATCGTTTTAGAATAATAATTTTAGCAGAAAAAAAATCCCATTTGAAGTTGATGTTGCCAGCAGACTTAAAGTCATGCCTTTTTAACAACTATTTCAATTTATCATGTTTTTGCTATTAAATTCTTTTGGAATTTTTAGTGAACCTTTTAAAGGTTAAAAAAAATGGCTACTTAATTAACTTTTTGTTTCTCAATTTTAGGTTGTGGATCTTTCTTAAAAATAAACCGTTTCTTATTACCCCCATTTAGACAGAACTACGGAGTAGTAAGAAATAAAAGCATTTTTCTTTTAATTATTTCAGTGAATTATTGTTTTTTTATTAAGTTAGAGAGTTAAATTCAAAAGTTTGTAGTTACTTCATTATCATAAGCTAATAGTAAAATAAATTTATTAACCACTTTTATGTTTATTAAAAACTTTATTAGTATTTGAATTAAAGTTTTATATTAAATTTTCTTTTTAATTTATTTTATGGTGAGTAAAGTAAAACATTAATTAGGTTTTTTATGTTCACACTTTTTGAGAAATCAAGTAAAAATAATATTGAAGCATAATAGGGTAGGGGAATAGGTTCGAGGGTTCATTCATAAACTTCCTGAACTATTCGAACCTGAAGGAGAGGGGTAGCGCTGAGTTCATAAAGAGGAAGCGGTATCGACCTTAAAAAAAATTGAGTTAATTTTGATAGAGAATAACGTTTTAGAGTATTACAAAAGAGAAACACCATTTGATTTGTTTTGACATGTTTTTCTCAAAGGTTTTATATAAAAATATAAGGTTTTTTCAAACTTTCAACTTCAGCCTAACTTTTAACTGGGCATATATCGAAAGATTTTAAATAAAAACTTTTGAAAATTACTTTGGTTATAAAGTACTCTTTTAGAGATTATATTAATACCTTCATTTAATTTTTAATTGTTTTAATTAGTAAAATAACTGAGTTTTTTCTTATTATCCTCGGTGGTAACAAGACACAGTCCATTTGGATACATAAGATACAAGTATAAAATCAATCCCCTTCCCTTTTTACTTAGCAAGTGGATTAATTTTTTAAAAGAAAGCTGGTTCTGATATGAACAGAACATTCTGTAAAAAAATCAACTTCATAAACTTAAACGAATTTGCATGTTTCTTATTATTCCATTTGCTTTTTATTACTCCACTCCCCCCTAACTTTGCTAAAAATAAACTTGAATAAAAATATCCTTTACCTTCTTTAAAACTGTTTTTTTTAAACACATACACGAAAAAAAAAACAGGAAGACATATGAGTTGCCCAGGGGTCAGAAACCCATAAGGGCAACCTAAAGGAGTTGTATTTAAAAAAAAAATAGATTGAACATACAAATATACAATACATACAGATATTACACATAGAAAATGGATAATAGTGGCATCGCAAGGCAAGCTTCAGAATGACTAGATTGGAAATTAGAGAGCGTTTGTTCTTTTTTTTAAAAAAGTTCTTCAATATTTTCTATTGTAAAAATAAAAAGCTTTAGTAATTTTTTAAACTTAATAGGGGATTTTTCTGTTTTTATGTCATTGGGTAAAATATTGTAAAACTTAGGTGATAAATAAACATAATTTTTATGAAGAATTTCTTTTTTTGCTTTAGGTACAAAATATAAGTTTCTTGAACGTAAATTATAAGTTAAATTTCGTAGGTCAGATTCGTTTGCTTGCTTAGTAAAATAAACTATTGTTTTAAAGAAAAAAAGGTGACGAACTGGTAAAACGTTAAGTTTTTTGTAAAGATCAATTAAAGGGAACTGATTGTTACTGCTTAGAAATTTAATGATTTTATTTTGAATTTTAATTACTGGATTTATATTTTGTAAGTAATCCCCACCCCAGGCCAGAATACCATAGCTTATTATTGAATTAACCCAAGAGTGGTAAAGTTGAAGCAAGAAGATCTTATTTATTACCTTTTTTATGAAGTAAAGTTTGTGTAAAATATAGCGTAGTTTATTTGTTAGGCAATTAACGTGGGATTTCCATTTTAGGTTTGAGTCTACATTTAAACCAAGGTATTTTATTGAAGATACTTGTTCAAGAGGGGGGCAATTACAATTAAGACCTATACAGTCATTTACATGATAATAAAGACGAAGATGCTCAGGAGGCCCGTAGATACTGAAATTGATAAATTTTGTTTTATTTACATTTATTGCTAATTTATTAGATATAAACCAGTGTTTAATGGTCAGAAGATCCTTATTTATGTTATTTTGTAGTATACTATAGTTAGAACATTAGTATAGAATTACAGTATCATCTGCATAGGTTATGATTTTACCATTTAATTTTAATTTACAGAAGTCATTTATATAGATTATAAAAAGCAAAGGTCCAAGGATTGAACCTTGTGGTACACCAGACCCTATGTTTAATAGACTACTTTTAGAATTTCCCAATTTTACGAACTGTTTTCGGTTTGTTAGGTAGGAAATGAACCAATCTAGTTCACCGCCTCGAACCCCGATTGAAGATAGTTTTTTAATTAAAATTTCATGATTCACACTGTCGAATGCTTTTGAGATGTCTAGGAAAATTGCAGCTGTTTTGTTGTTTTTATCTATACTGTTATATGTATATTTAGTAAATTCTATTAGCGCGTTTTCAGTACTGAGACCCGGCAAGAACCCAAATTGATTATCAGATATTATATTGAAAGTCTTTAAATAATCATAAAGTCTGGCGTGTACAATTTTTTCAAGAACTTTGGAGAAAATCGGCAAAATAGAGATTGGTCGGTAATTAGCAAAATCATTTGTGTCACCAGATTTATGGATAGGTACCACTAACGCTGTTTTTAGGGAAGCAGGGAAAGTACCACTTGAAAGGGATAGGTTTATGATTTTTGTGATGATAGAGATATGGTGGTTTGCAGCAATTTTAAGGGCTTGAGATGTTATGCTATCATAACCAGGGGATTTTCTGTCGTCCAATGATCTGATAATTTTTTCAGATTCTAGATCATTTGTTTCGGCGAGAAAAAAAGAATTTGATTGACTTTTTAGATATTTTCCATGGTTACTATCATTAGTGTATACAGTATTTGATCCCATATTTATAAAAAATTGGTTGATATTCTCCACTAGCAAATCATTATTTTCAGATAAAGGTATTTTGTCTTTTGCATTAGAGTTTGTGATTTTATTCACAAATTCCCATTGCCTTTTTACATTTTTACACTTTAAGAATTCAGACAAGAAATAATTATGTTTTGCGTTTTTTATTTTTATTTTCAGCTCTTTTTGTAAAGATTTATAATTATGTTCGTGAATTATATCAAAAGGATATTTTTTATGTTTTTTATATAGTTTTTCTTTAGTTTTGATCAATTTTAAGATTTCCTCGTCTATCCAGTTTTTTTTATTTTACGATTTGGTAGCTCAAAGCAGTGGGTAAAATTGATTATAACATTTTTTAAAACATCTGCAAATCCGTCATATAAATAATTCACATTCTCAGAATTTACATTTAAAGGAAAGGTATAATTTAATAGAAAATTGTTAATCTTATCATATTTTACTCTTGAAATCTTTACCTTTGAAATCTCATCCATACTAGGATTTACACTGCATGTATACTTTAATTTACAGGCGATCGGATTATGGTCCGTTAAGTTATTGTTGAAAATTACAGATTCAGCACTGATATCAGAACTCCGTAGTATCAAATGATCAATACAGGAATTAGAGAGAGATCGAGTAACACCATCAATAAGGAAAGTAAAGCCTTCTGAAACTTTTACTTTTTACTATATTTTATATATATATATATTTTTTTTCTATATTTTACTTTTTTAATTTTTGTTTAACTATTTTAAGAGTATCACATAAAATTGGTAGTAAAGTAACAGTTTAGTTTTTATTTCAATTTTTAAACTAAAATTTTTCATCTGAAGCTTATAAACAATGCGTTCTTAGTGTTATTATTTTGGACTATGTTTTTATGGAAAAGATGCGAGGTAATTTTATAGATTGAGATATATATTATATTGTTTGAATTTGTGCTACACAAATAAGTATCCCAAAGTTGTAATCAATCTTACTAAGACTCTAATTTATTGAAATATACAAGACATTAAAATCTTTATTTTTCTTTCAATTTAATGCAAATACTATAGTATGACTATCTTCAAACATATAAGTAATCCCTATATCTTTTTAAAAACAAAAGGGGGAATCATTCACAATTTAATTTTAAATTATATTTTTTTTAATTCAAGGTTGTTTTTAAAGAACAATTTGAATGTGAGGTAACCCAGTGACAGATAAATTCCTTTTAAGTTCAGTTATTAATAGTTTTGTTACATTGCTACTCCTTGGAGAAACTTTTCATTTAGAAGTTATTCAACTTACACTTCAAATATATTTGGAGGAATCCTTTTTAAAAAACAATTAAACTAACAAATTATTTTTTGTTGAACTTTTATTATATGGTATGTTCAAAACTTAAGAAATTTTTCTCGTTAACTCTGCGAGTCATTTTATAATCAATTTGTATTAAATAACAAATACTGTTTACTGTGGATATGCTCAGCTGTTAAAGCCGAATATTTTTTTATATTTTGAAACTGCAAATAGAATTTTGTTCTCTCAAAATATTTTTTTTCAAAACCCTTAGTTCTCCAAAATGTTGAACAAAAAATTAATAAACGATAAACGTCACACTCATGTAATAGTTAAGTTTAAAAAATTAAGTGTGAAATAGTACATAAAAAATAACTATATTGTAATAATAATTTCAAACCCTTAATGTGTGGGGTGTGTGTGATATTTTTGAATTTAATTAATCTGTTAAATATTACCCAATTCGTTTTACCTTATTTACCAATTCGTATTGCCTTATTAAAGAGTAAACTACACCTTGAAAATAAATTTTGAAACATAATCGTGTTAATAAATGATTTGTGCTTCAAATATCAAGATCGATTGTTTATTAAAAACTATTATTTTATTTCAATTATAGTTAGAATTTTAATAACGTTTTTATACCAAACAGATTAAATTTTTCAAAACCCAACGCTAATTTGATTTTAAATTACAAAACTCTTACTAAAATTATTCCCACCAAAAAACGTAAAACCCTTAAATTTATCCGCCATCCACCAAACGACTCTCTGCAGCCAAAACCCTCCTACACTCTCCAAAAGTTAATATAAAAAGCCCTCGTGTCCCCAAAACCTCAGTAATGAGAAAGTGCTCGAAGGCAAAGCCACCCCAATGGACTTTTAATGTGCAGTGGGAGGGTACCTTTAAAGAAAAGTCGACCTCCATAACTCCCTCCTCATAGCTGCTGAGAGCACTAAAAGTGCAATTCGGGGTCATTAGGGATCCCAGAGAAGAGGGCGGTCTAAGACAAGAAATATCTGCATATTTCCTGTTCTGGGTTATGGTCCAAGAGCGAATACCGCTTTTACGACGCTCTTTCGCTGACCGAAACTAGCCCTTATTCGGCCACAGATACTCTTCACAAATAACGGTATGCCTATCTGAGCTTTCATTTTTTTGCCTTATCTGCCTCGTGGGCTGAAAGGTCACTGAAGCTGCGCTGCACTTACCTTTCAGATATTATGGGGAGCTTTCGGGCTGAGGAGGTGGCTTTGCAAATGAGGTAAGATCTTTTGCTGCCTTTCTTTCTTTCTTTATTAGGGAGATAGGGAAGGTTCAGGAGATAAGCGATTTTGGGTGAGAACTCTTTTGTTGCCTAGAAAAAGGAAATATCTATGTTAGACGGATATAAAAGACTTTGGAAATGAAATTCTGAAATATTAAAAAGGAATTTTTGACCCTATTTTTAAATATTTCTTCAGAAATTAAAAAGTGTAATGGAATGAAATACGTACTATAATTGTACTCAATATGCAGGGAAACTTATTAAAACTATACTTTTCTGCCTAACATCTGGTGATATACAGTGTGTAATTAATTTACGAAGTTATTCTGAAATTATTCAGTCAGATACTTAAAAATATGGCATTGAATGAAATTTTGTAAATGTTACACTTATTTAATTGAATACCTTTTTTGTGATTTTTCTAACATGACACCCAAGATTTCTGCTTATAAAATTGCATTCAACATTTTTTTTAACTAGATTAATATTGTTGATGATGATAGTTATATTTAATATAGTTATCCTGAAAAGGATATGAACTAAAAAAAGACCATAATGAAGTATTCGTTGGAGTTTTGCTGAATGAAAATACCTAGAATATTTTTTTTGTTGGATGACCTCTATTAAATATCATTAAATTTAAAGGCATTAAATTTCGTGGATATTTATTTTCTACCTTAATTTTAATTACTTTGAGAGCATATTTACTTTAAAAAATACTTTCGAATCTAATAAAAATTAAAATAACTTAGTTAACTAAATTAGTAACTAAAATTAAGTTAACTTTTTAAATGCATTTTTTAAATTGCAGTTCAATCAGTGAAGTTAAACAGTGCTTTGGGTGAATTTATAATATTGTAATAATTATAAGCATCACAAATAATTGAATCAAATCAATAAGTTAATAGAAATTAATATTTTAAAAAGTTTTTAAATATTTAATTTAATATTTCATTCTTATTATTTGTCTCTTTCCCAAAACTTTAGAATTTCTGAAGTATAGAATGTGTATTTTTTTACTCTGTATTTTTCTGCCTTTACATCTGACTCTTACAGTGATTCTGTAAGCTCACTGTAAAACTGTTTAAAGTCATATGCTGCTTGTTGTGGGGAAAACAATTTTACGCAGCGTATTTTTTCAAGGAATTAAAACCTCGCGTAACATCTCAGAATCCTTAAAGTGGATAACTAATAATATATAAACTAATTTTACGTATTTTTAATGAAGAATGTCAATCTTATAATTCCATTCATAATGTTTGAGTGTAAGAAAAAGGTTTTTATTATTTTTTCTTCTAACATATTGCCTAATTTTTTACTTTTAAAATATTGAATTTATCAAGAATTTATAATTCAATAGTTAATTTTTAAAGACTATGTGGATTTCAAAAAGTAAAGTGTGATAAAATATTATATAATAATTATGAAAATAGAAACTTCATTAACATTAGTATTAAATCAGGGATCTAAGATATTTTTATATTTGACCTAATTGGGAATCTCATCATTATAATTATGTATAAGTTTCGAAAATCCTTATTCCTTCTTATTCTCTAATACTCATAATAACACTTAGCAAATAAAACAAGAGCAATTCCTAGTTACATCTAGAACTGTGTTTTTTCAGAACGCGAAGAATGTTAGGAAAAAAAAATTTAAAAATACTAAATATGAAAAAAATATTTTCCTTTTTTAATAGGTATACTAAAAATATTCAAAAAAAATTGTTATCCTTGAAAACCGGGCAACTTAATATAGCATGTCAGAAAATAAAAAAGTTTAAACATTCAAATTATCACTTACCTAATCAAAAGGAATTATTTTGCAACAAACACACATCAGAAAGTTTCTTGTTTGGGGTAAAAAAGATCCTCAAACTAACTAAACTTGGTTGCAACAGTAGGGTGTCTCAAAAAAAAACTTTTTTCCAAAAACCTCGGTCCCCAGGGCTTTTCCCATTCCTTTTGGTCCCAAAAGATTGTGTGTGAAGCTTCAGCCCCCTAAGTTAACTCTAGGGTTTGTAGAGCCCCAAAGTTTGAAAAAAGTGGAAAAAATTACCAATTTTCAGAATTTTTAAAAATTATATTTTAAGATTGATACTGTGATAAAACCGGTTCAAATGTGTCATTTAGGACTTATTTTGGTGAAATATATTTATTTATGTGTATTAACTGTACCCCATAGCCCCTATAATTTAAGATTAAAACGTGCTACTTCGGGACGTTGCACTCGCCAAAGCTTATAATGCACTACCGGTGGACAAAATGAATTAAATCCGAATTTCTTCGAAGGAACTCCCTCAAATGATGCCATTTGGAGCTAAAATGATATTATAAATTATAAACACCAGTGAAATAACAGTTTTTTGCCCTTCCACTGAGCTTTTAATGTAAAAAGTGTTTTCTTCAAAATTTCTTGTTTCCAGCTGATAAAACCCTAAATTTATACTAAAAAAGGGGGTTGTTGTACTTTTTAGATACCAAACTTTGAAATCTTTATAGGGGTTTCATTTTCAATAAGTAGAATTAAATTTTATAGCGCACAGATCAGAAATGACATGGATCTTTCCTATACCAGACGTGAAAATCTATTTTCTTTTTTTAAGTTTGGAAAATTACTTCCTTTTAACGTATTAGGGGAAAGTTTTAATTAAAAACTTCCTTCTTTAACATTTCAACCAATATTCACAAGTATTTAACTATTTTCCTAACTTTGAAAAAAATAAAATCGATTTTCACGTTAGGTAATAGGAAATATTCATTTCATTTCCCATCTGTGTTGTTTAAAATTTAATTCTACTTGAAAAAATGAAACCCCTCTAAAGGTTCCAATGTTTGGTATCTAAAAAAGTTCAGCAAACCACTTTTTTAGTATAAGTTTTGGGTTTAATCAGCTGGAAACGAGAAATTTTGAAGAAAAGCACTTTTTACATTAAAAGCTCAGTGGAAGGGCTCAAAACTGTTATTTCACTGGTGTTTATAATTTATAATATCATTTTAGCCCCAAATGGCATCATTTGAGGGAGTTCTTTCGAAGAAATTCGGATTTAATTAAGTTCGTCCACCGGTAATGCATTATAAGCTTTGGCGTGTGCAACGTCCCGAAGTAGTGCGTTTTAATCTTAAATTATAGGGGCTATAGGGTACAGTTAATACCCATAAATAAATATATTCCATCTAAATAAGTCCTATAGACGGATTTGAATCAGTTTTATTAGCATTATCAATCTTAAACATAATTTTTAAAAATTCTGAAAATTGGTAATTTTTTCCACTTTTTTCAAACTTTGTGCTCTACAGGCAAACCGTAGAGTTAACTTAGGGGGCTAAAACTTCACACACTATCTTTTGGGACCAAAAGGAATGGGAAAAGCCCTGGGGAGTGAGGTTTTTCGAAAA
The DNA here is from genome assembly GCA_024610705.1 of Tetragnatha versicolor. Lineage (NCBI taxonomy): Eukaryota > Metazoa > Arthropoda > Arachnida > Araneae > Tetragnathidae > Tetragnatha > Tetragnatha versicolor. Next base: position 50,038,267 of record JANDEH010000010.1, on the reverse strand, counting down.
AAGGCTTTTTTTTTAGACTCTCTATTGCAACAGGTTCGATTGAAAAAAAGGAGCATTTCTAATATTAAAATAAGGTCAGTTTAATAAAATTATCATTTACTTTATTTAATCAAGCACTTATAATTTTTAAGTTATTTTAATATATTTAAAGTACTACAAACCTTTACTTAAGAGGTTAGTCAAATTAGTCATAGTATATTAAAAAAAGTTCTCATGTGGTTTCTTGGGAAAATATTCTTTGGCGATGATACGATTCTTCAACGAAATTATCCTAATTAAAAACTTTTTTACTTGCTTTTAGATTAACTTTACGTACTTCCTTAGATACGTAATATACCTGACATTTAAGGTATATATTATGTAAGGTGTATAAAGTAAGGGTGTAAATTCAATTAAATTTGCAATTTTTGGATATGGAATTCATGAAACAAACAGTCTTTCTCAGAATCTTAGATAACATAAGAAAGAGATATACTTTATTAAAAGTTGTTTGGAAAAAAAAAGAGTCAATTAAGTACTTACTTTTTTTTAAAGAAAAGATTATGATCGACATAATTAATTAAATATTTAAAAATTAAAATCGACAATCCCTTTGCCTTTGCATAGGATTGATATACATCAGATCTGTTTCAGCATTACTTTAAAGTGAAAACCAACAATTTGAATTGGTATACCGCTTTAAATTGTTAAACAATTGAACCATTTTTTAAAATCAATTCTTAGGATTAAAGCACGTCACAGTTTGACATTAGACGCTTTCGTGCCCTTTTTAAAGTAAAACTTTGAAATTAAATTTAAAAATAAATAATCATCGTAATTGAAAGCTTTTTTGGGTTTATATTCCTCTCTTAAATACCTGCATCAATACCTTACTTCCATGATTCTAAGAGAAATAATTCCAAATAAATACCATGAAATGGTCTTTTGGGACATCCTGTATCAACATGAACATGAACACGGATAGTTACCAGTAAATAGACTGTAAATTTAATCTAAAACATAACGAGTTCTACCGCAAAATTATTCATTTTTCTGTTTATGAATCTAGATCATTGCGTGTTTTCATGCAAAGAAGAAATATTGTATAAAAGGATTTTTTCACATTCGGTCTTCATTTTAGTGGAATCATCCAAAATCACAAGTGTAAATTGTTTGGATGTCGGTTCCAAATATACGCCTAGAATCGGACTTTTGAAGCTCCTTGAATAAAGGCAAAATATTCAGTTAAAATGCGACCATAATATTATTTGCGATGAAAGTGTATTAATTTGAATATTTTGTATTAAGTTACTTCGTTTTCCCCCTGTCTATATTTCTTAATGAAAGTTGGTTAATATGTAAAGAGGAGAGACAAACTTTAGTCAATTATTTATTTTCTCATTATTTACATGCTTACTTACCACAATTCCTTCTCTATCCCAGTTGTTGCCATTTCGCTGATGTCAGCAGAACACTAGCTTAAAATAAAATCATATAAGGATCACCCTGGTCTTTATTTATTTTAAGAAGACTAAATTAAGGTATAAGTTTATTTGCCACAATGAAATATGGTATAATTATACTAAAATTGATTATTTTTGCAACCCATCAGGATTTTCTTATTGATTTTTAGCAAGACTAGAGACAATCTCTAGTTTTGCTGTTATAACAGCGGAAAGTATGAATACCTTTGTTGAAATAGTTATCCCCATCAATTGAGTAGATAAAAGTGATTAAAATTAGGGAACTTTTTATATGTTCGGCCATGGCGTCGACGGACAACCTCCAAGGCTTTCAGGGACATCCCATGGTCTGCAAATTGTTAGAGAGCCTGTATACGAGAGAGAGGCGACAACTCAGTATAGCGCGCGCAGATCGGTAAATCGGTTTTCTCTTCGCCACAGGACGGAGTTAGGTTTCCCTCCATAGGATTAGCATGGGACGCGAGACAAGCGGCATGATACAGTTTGGACAGAATTGGATGCGCAGAGACGCTTTTAAGCGAGTTGTCGCCTCTCTCTCGTATACAGGCTCTCTAAAAATTACCAGTTGGAAACCAACTACTTAAAAAAATACTTGCAGTTTTTAAAATTTCCCCAAGAATGTTTTAATTTTTTGAAAAAATTCAACCAAAGTTTACCTTTTAATGCAGGGTCAAATGTGCTTTTTATCCTAAACTACAAATTTCCATTTGATCTTTGATAAACAAAAATAACTTCATATTAAAAAAACTAGATAACGTAGTGATAGATAGTGGTTTTCTTATATAAAGTTATTTGATAAAGGATTTATATGATAATATTTTCACAAGCTGCCTTCGGTAAGTAAAAATATATGTTTAAATCACAGTATATATTTCACGCTTTGACGAGGGCTTGGATTTCAAAAACATAGGAACTACATAATACTCAAATAAAGGTATCCAGGTTATATAATTATTTTAGCTCAAAACTTATGCACTGTAAAAACGTTATAAAGCAATCTTTAAAAGTATTCTATGATACAGGGAATCCAGATATATACGGGAATGAGCTAACTTTTAAAACCTCCGTTTTAGAAGCACCTCCAATATTACAACATATTTTTCATTTTATTACTTACTGAAAGAGTTTTTGTGGGACTAAAATGCGTAAAAACGATTTCTTCCTTCATTTCAAACATTTTTGTCATTGGATATACGACTAATACTAAAAAGGTTTAAAATTAGCTATCTCAACACTTTAAGTGAGTGGACACCCTGCACGTTATACACATACAGTTCAAGCTTAAACATTTAAAACTATTGCTTGAAAAACATTTGAATACCTAAATAAACTTTTGATACTACTTTAGGTTATCAAATCCTATACATCTTGCCATATTATTTGAAATGTACTTTTAAAAGGATTAGTGATTAACATTAGAGGTCTTTGAAATGATTAATTGATGGAGAATATTACTCTTTAACCTAGTCAATTATATTTTGCTTTATGTTTCTTTGACTCTTTAAAATTTAACCAAGTTGATGTTCAATGTTCCTTTACAAAATATTTCCTTGACGTTTCTACTCTAGCATGTAGACGTTTCCACTCTAATGCAATATTCCTCCCCGGTCAGATCTCCGAATCACTACCCGGGTTAATTATTAACAAGATCTACCGAGAACCTGATCCTAATTTCACCTGAATTCACCCTAATTCCGAAATTCCTTGTAGTAGAAGCTTCCTAATCAGAACTAAAGCTACTTTCGCTTCCCTCTCATCTTTCTAAGTAGGCATTGCGGTTTATTTTTTATGTCCTCTGCGTTAATGTTATTCCCTTCGATCTGGCTGATAATCAAGTTTGGCGTCCATTCCCAGTCGAATACCAAAAATCTACTCCCAAAGAGTGGTCACATCACATTAATGCCAGAATAACTTAACATAAAAGGAAAAAAGGATGGAATTTCGGAGACTTGTGCGTCTCCTTAGCTGTGGTATCATCCAATGAGAGACCTGGCATCCCACCGAGGAATGCGAATAATGCCCTAAGGCTACTACAAACCCCGCCTTCCCAGATATCTGTTATTGGTATTCACCTCGAATTCCTACAGCGTAGGTCATTTGTATCCAGTTCAGTTTGCCTTGTCTGGAGCTTAAGTGCAGACGACATTATATTGGAAGATATGGTAGTAACTAAGGCAAAGATAACTGATAATTTTATTTTCAAATTGATGTCTATTAGATTTATTGTGATTTGTATGAGCTTCTGTCTGTTCATACTAAGAGACGTGTTTCATGGTGAATTTAAGTGGAACTGGCTAATGGATTTTTCGTGTGGGAATTTAAATTAGTTTGATGTTCTTGGCCATTATTTAATTCTCAAGTATTTTACTTATTGATAGAAAGTATTAAAGTTAAGTTTGATATAAGCTGGAAACTTTGTATTAAAGTAAACTTTAATTGAGACAAGTAATAAATTAAGAACTAACTTATCTCATACATCAGAAAATTTTATCGGCATTTTGTGGTTTCGTGGTGGATGTTGGTACTTCAAAGCGTATACGACATTAAAAACGGCCATAATACTTTATTCGCAATAGTTATTTTGTTATTTATATTGCTATACATTTCTGGTTAAAATAATATTATAGTTCTTTCTTTTTAGTTTCAAGTTCTATTTGAATCACAAAGTATAGCAATTATTAGTTTTTAACTCTCTTTAGGTATAGAAAAGTACTTTGAGCTTTTGCTTTAACATTTAATTCTTTTTTAATAAATGATCCCTTAAAACCAAATTATTATAGTTGAACTAGTATATTATATATATTTTAAAATGTTTAACCCCACACGATGTTTAAAATATCGGGTTGTCATTTGTCCCAGAAACATTGTCATTTTTGAAAAGGTAATAGTGAGTTTGTGGTTTTCTCCTAAAATGAATGAGTGCTTTAAATTTGTTACAGTTAAATATTGTTTAAAACAGAGCTTCTCTCAAACTTTCATTATTGGCAATCCAAATTTTAACCATGATTTTCATCGTGCCTCCTTTTATGCAGTAAAAATATGTATCCAAAGCAATAATATTTTTTTGTATAATTTGAATCTACAATACCTGAAGAAAACCGGTTAGAAACCGCTGGCCTTGGAGGGTCTAGGGACCTACATCGGAAAATTTTAAATATTTTTATTGATAAAAGTTATCTTTAAGTATTTCTTGGGGATTATCGCTGATTCATGTTGTTGTTGTTGCATGCCCCCATGGCCAGCAGTGCTAGACCAGGTCCATGACGTTAAAAACCCTTAGAAAATCCAACACCGTCAATGGATCGTTAGTCAAGTCCTGTTTAGAGAGCCCCAGGCACGCGAGGATGTGTTGAGGCGAAGCCTGCTCATCGCTGATTCATTGCACCCCTGGACCCACCATTGGTCCAGATCTGAATGTTGTAACTTTTATTATTTAATCGCTCTATTGGTGTACGAGGAAATGACCCCAGTATGTATTTAATAATTTATATCGTAAAACCCATAGTTAGATTTCTGTTCCGTAAAGGGTGAAATAGTTCCCAAGGCCCGAAATAATTGTATCTTTTCAGAAATTAGTTTTTTAAGAAAATAGTTTTTTTGTTCTAAAAATGGGGAACTACGTTCAAAATCAAAAAATATCAAGGCTTTTGAGTGTTGCCTTTTAATTTTCAAATTGTTAAATATTTGTTTTTGGAAGATCTAAGATTTTTGAGAAAATTTGTTTAAAAACGTTTTTCATTTTATTTGTGTTAAACTTTTTTGTCTTTGAATCATATGAACCTTTTCAAGAAATCTTACGAACGTTTTTGAGTTTATCATTCCTTTACTATAGATTAGGGGTTGTTAACAGGGTACCAAAAGTACGGGGAATTTCATTTTTTTCCAATGTGATTAAATCCAATTTTAGTCTTGATATTTGGTAACAATGTATGGACGGTAAAATGCAATAATTTTTTTGTTTCAAAAATTTTTAAAATTTTTTTAATTTTATTTAATCTTTTCTTTTTGCAATTTTTTTGAAAGGAAGTTGTTCTTAATGCACAATTGCACATCACTTAAAAGAGAATAAAATTACGAAAGTAAATGACCCCAATTTTATGTGTTTAAGTTAAGGGGTTGTAGAGTAATAGTTTCTTTCCAAATTCAGGAAAACAACTTTACATTACTTGCGTAACACTAAAAATTACTACTCCCGAATAAGGGGTGTTAAAAAACGAACTTTGTAGAACGAACTTTTTGTCCATTGAAAAAAGTTAGGGGGTGGGAGCAGCATATTTTTAACTTTTTAAAAACCCCATACTGTTAAGGGCCACCCTAATGTGCATTTTAGGTATACAAAAGGCAAATATTCTTAAACTTAGATGCTAATATCCCAAATGATTGGCATCTTTCGTGCAAAAATTTTTTTTTGGCACAATAAAAGAAGCTAAAAGATAAGGATCACCGATAATCATTAAATTTATAATCACCAGTAATGATTTTGACCCGAGTTCATCTCTTTTGATCGCATTTTTTAAATTGAAAATAAAATGAACCAGAAGCAGGGTAAGAACCCAGGTAGTTCAGTTGGGAGGAGACATGGAGCTAAGAGTAAGTGGAGGGAACATGGTCTGAATCACTGAAGCCAAAAAAAATTCCAACTCAATTGTGATAATGACTGGCGGCCATCCTGAATAGTGCATTTAAGATATAACCAACTTTTCTCAAAAACTATTACTGGTGACTAACTTCGTGTTCCATGAAACTTTTACATGTTTATTTCGCACTCTTCAGAAGACCTCTTACCTCTGAATAAAACAAGAATAAGTAAGATGGGTTGTAGGGCAATAATTTATAAGAGATGCGAATATTTTACTTAAAAACTGAGTTTGGTAATTTTATATTTTAATCTAAAATAAATAGTTTCATGGAACCTTCTAATACTCACCGATAAAAGTTGTTTTTCTTTTTTAAAATATTGGTTAGTTACAACATGCATTACTCAAAGATGGAGGAAAACTTCACGGTCACTTCAACGTGATTATTGAGTTCCTATTGACGATGCTCCTCCATTTATTTTTTCTTCCATAGGAGGAAAGATGCAACCGACTGGACTACTCGGCTCTTACTGGGGGAAATTAAATTCAAAAATTTAAACTTGTGTGTAAAACTTTGGGGTGGGGGCGCTTTCTCGGAGGCTACTGGCTAGTTCATCGTATTACGTCCTGGGTAGGTTACCCTTGGGGTGTACTACAAACCTTCCAAGTTTGAACCCAATGTCCGTTTTCGAGTTCTTGCCGTCCCCTTGTCAGTTTTGAAACCGTCGTTTGAAGAATGTACCAATAAGTTGGTCATGAAGCCTTTACACCTTATCAAATTATTTTTCATATTGAGGTCATGCTGTCCCCTAGTGAGTGAAAAATACTCAAAACTGAGTAGATCACATAGTAAAACTGGCTTCGAAAAAAATTACTCGAATGTGAATAATAAATGTAATCATTTCTGATAATAGGAAGATACTCAAAAATGATTCATCATTTGTTTATTTTTAAGTGTATGGGGATCTTGGTGATAAGAGTGTGACAGGTAAGACTGCTTTCATGAAGTCCCTAAGACTAGGCGAGTCATTTTGGGGTCAATCCATATCAAGTGATCCAGAAAAACTAAAATTGGTCGCTCGACCATTTTATAATCGAATGATTTTTTGTGTGTTGATTCTTATATCATTAGAGAGTCCAAAACCACAAATTTTAATTTTTTATCTTTATTTGAATTTTTATAGCAGCCATCGATGTTCTACGGAACAGCGATTGTAAGGGTTTACGTTAACTAGCGTTATTCCTAAATGGTTTAACTTAAATTCATGGAACAAAAGCCATTTTACTCAGAAAGATACAGGCTTTATGATGGTTGAATCAAATAAAAGGGGTATTGAGTCCCAATTAGAAAAAAGTCCCCCTCAAGTCGAGCTTTTAGATGGTCATTTTTCACTTTTCAAACGCATATTTTTGTTAAAGGAACTATTATTTTTCTATTTTTTTCTTGAGGAAGGTGTAGTATGCTTTCTAAACTTTACTTTAAAAAAAATTTGACTTCGGTATTCGTTTATTTTTAGAGTTATAAACTCTCAAAATCGGATCATTTCAAAAAATTCACTACTTTGACCCCCAATATCTCTGGTGGAACAAAGTTTAAAAATCTGAAATTGTTACTGGTTAAACCTTTCTAGGATATAATCCTGTTCTTTAAGGGCCGTCTTTGGTATTTGCTTACAAGTCGAGTTACAGGTCCTCGAAGTTGCCATAAAAATGCTCAATTTAACGGTTTGAAAAGTGCAATTTTAGTTCGAAGGCTCACCACTTTATTAATTGCAATTAGGTTTATTTGATTTCTCATTGCTTTTTTTTCTTTTTTTATTTCTGTGAGGTGGCTTTATATTCTGTAAGGGTTATTAAAATTAGAGCAGATTGAAAACAGCTGTGGAAACTCAGTGTTCTATGTAAGTACCACAAAAATTTTTTAAAGTTAAAAACATATTTTTCCCCGGAAATGTTGTGATTCTTTCAAGGAACATAAAAACCTTAAAAAAAGGACTTCGCAAAATAACTATTGAACATTTAACAAAAAATAACTCTTTGATTCCGGGAAAGTCCGTGCCGAAATTGCTTTTCCAATGTTTTTGAAAATCCGAAGCAACATTGACTGTTGTCAATCAGAAGATCGCACTGATGAATTCTTTGATCAATTCTTTTGAGACGGCATGAACAAAATTCCCCCAGTGTAAGTGCAGAAACCAGTCAAGCGACGTCGTTTGACCTGTTTCTGCACTAAAGCTGAAATTTAGCATGCTGGAAAACTACTTTAAAATCACGTTATTTTTATTATTCCTACTTTAAAATGTGCTTGTACCCCTACAAAACCCCATGACACCAATAACTCAATTTTGAAAAAGTGACGTTTGACACGTTTCAGAATTAAACGATTCAATGAGGTATTCTCACGTTTTGAGATTAAATTTTATTAAAATATTAGATAAAAAACCATGAAGAATGATGTTTACATCAAGTATTTTCGTAGCCTAGTTTCTGAGATATAAATTTTTGAAATTTCGTTTTTTATTTGGGCGCGAAAACACTAGAATCACAAATCATGCGCTGTGAGGTCACATCCAATAGAAATCCGTTTCCCGATCACGTGAAAACAGTAAACACAATGGTTTTCATGCGCTGTTATGTCCCATCCAATAGAAGCCCGTTTTCTGACAACGTGATTTTTTTGACTTTTTGACAAAAATAAAATTGAATTTTAAATTATTTAAAAACACATTTTTGAACTTAAAAAAATCAGAAATTTGGAACTTTTAAATCATAATTATGGATCAAAAAAGTATAAAATCAAGCAAATCCCTCACTCATACAAATTTTCGTCAGAAATCAAAACCGTAGAAAATGCAATGTTGTTGTTGTTGTTGTTGTTGTCGTGTGCCACTTGGAATACCCAAGCTCCACAAGGATTCAAGGCAAAGGGGGTGCGGCTCCTGAGAAATGTAATGAAAAAAATGCAATGAAGAAAATGCAATGAGAAATCAAATAAACCTAATTGTAATTAATAAAGTGGTGAGCCTTCGAACTAAAATTGCACTTTTCAAACCGTTAAATTGAGCGTTTTTATGGCAACTTCGAGGACCTAACTCGACTTGTAAGCAAATACCAAAGACGGCCCTTATAGAACAGGATTATACCTTAGAAAGGTTTAACCAGTAACAATTTCAGATTTTTAAACTTTGTTCCACCAGAGATATTGGGGGTCAAAGTGGTGAATTTTTTGAAATGATCGGATTTTGAGAGTTCATAACTCTAAAAATAAACGAATACCGAAGTCAAATTTTTTTTAAAGTAAAGTTTAGGAAGCATACTACACCTTCCTCAAGAAAAAAATAGAAAAATAATAGTTCCTTTAACAAAAATATGCGTTTGAAAAGTGAAAAATGACCATCTTAAAGCTCGACTTTGAGGGGGATTTTTTCTACTTGGAACTCAGTACCCCTAATATTTGATTCAACCATCATAAAGCCTGTATCTTTCTGAGTAAAATGGCTTTTGTTCCGTGAATTTAAGTTAAACCATTTAGGAATAACGCTAGTTAACGTAAACCCTTACTATCGCTGTTCCGTAGAACATCGATGGCTGCTATAAAAATTCAAATAAAGATAAAAAATTAAAATTGGTGGTTTTGGACTCTCTAATGATATAAGAATCAACACACAAAAAATCATTCGATTATAAAATGGTCGAGCGACCACCTTTGGATCACTTGATATGGATTGACCCTTTGGGAAATCCTTCGGAAATCAATTTCAATATTTTCAGGCATAAATTTAAAATAACTATAATTTTAGTGGGGATTATTGAATTGTTTGAAACGGAGTATTTGTGGTGTTTCAGAAATGATGGCATTGGATGGTTATGTTTGTTACAAACAGGGTTTGATTTGAATGATCACACTTGATCACCAAGATCTGCTTTAATGATTAAAGTTTGAGTTAAATCCTAAAAAGTCGGGCCTGATTTAAGGTATAAAACCAATGATCAGATTTTGAGTTCAATCCGTTTCAATTAAAAGTAATGATTCATTTTGACCGATATGGTTTTACTCCGATAATATCCTTTATAAATCCGATATAAAATTTTAATCAAAAAATAAAACTCAAACAACACTTCGTTCACACCTCGCCAAATTTGCCAATCTAACTTTATTTCGGAGATAAGCCATTTTCTTCCGGTAATATTCAGAATAAAGTAAGTATCTCTCCACTGGCGATTTGGCAATCTTTGGTGATTTTTCAGAAATGAAATAAAATAAAGATAAGGAAATAATGCTCACAGATAATCATATAATAACGATCACCAGTAATGATTACGACTCAAGTTTTTTTCTGATCGCCTAACATTGATACGTGTGTGATGAAAAACGCTGTTTGCTTTTTAAAAGTGACAAAGAAAAGTTTTGATCTGAGATTTTGAGTTTTTTCTTTGTTCCCGTAATTGAAGGGCTTGGCGGATGAAGGGGCTATGTTACAAGGTCTGTCCCAAAAGTAACGAGATAAATTCCCTAATTTCCGATTCCTAACTCTCCGAAAATTTCCTGGGGAAATCTCCAAATATAAAGCGGTTCAACTGTTAACACACAATTTACAAGCACTTAACCCTGTGTCTACTGCATTATTCTTTTCTGCAATTTTTTTCGTGTGAATATTTTTTGAGTCACTAAATTGAAAATTGAGGGATATACAATGTATATGCTAGAGATAGTTTATTAAATTCATACTTTTGAGTGCTGTCAGTTTACGAAGTGCTACAATATTCCCGAAATACACAAAAAAAAGAAAAACCCGGATTTTTTATCCAAGTTTCAAGTCTTAAAAAATAGTACACTTTCCTTTTGACTGACTAATTAATTTTAAGTGAACAAAAATGACAGTCCTGGAAAGCCGTGGCCAAAAAAAGTACAACTTCTATTCAATCTATTCACATTACCGCAAAAATACTCATCATAGAACCCGTGCCGTATACTGGAAGAGTTAACTGAAAGAGTGTTCCTGCAAAATATCGTCAGTTATATTCATAAGGATGGTTATTCTATGTAATTTTAAATTTGTTGGGACTTTTTACTGTCAGTTAGATAAAGGTTTAAGGTTAAATCAGTGGTTCCAAATCTTAAAGTTTAGGAAGAATTCTGAATTGAATCGCTTATTTTTGAAACATGTCAAATGCCACTTTTCTTGTTTTGAAATAAACGAGAAAAACTGTATAGAAGCTCACTACATTTTTATGAAGATGTTTAGAAATTTTTTTCTTAAATGAGGCCTCATTTGGATATTTTACATACAAGAAATTTTTTTCAATGTTTTTATTCTTTTCAAAAAAAAATTATTGAAATATTTGCATTTGACAGGTTTCTGCAATAGACAAAGTATTCAGGCCTATTTTCATAGCTTAACTCTAATTTATTCAAGGATTTGGTAATAAAATCGGGAATAATAGTTGAAAATAACGTTTCCTTATTAAATACTAACCAATAAAATTATTATAGAATTCTTATTTTTTCCTATTTTCGTTAGTAGATGTAAAAATACCCTTTTTTAAAAATGATTTCAACTCTAGACTCAAAATAGTTATCAGCCAATTCAAAATGTTAATATAGACATCGTGGAGTTAATTAGATAGTTGTTTAGATGTAACTTTGTGGACAGTAAAATGATTTTGCTTTAAAAGCCTAAAAAATCAGTTAATTAGTTCAAAATTATGATCTTGGATATTGATTTGATGTCACCTTTGAATAAAGGGATTCATCGATCAAAAATCTCAATCACATTGATGTAATAAAGGCCCAAAAGTGGATAGATTGAATGCGTCCTGAAACAATCGTAAATTCAAGTGGGGTAAACGAGTTCAAGGGGAAAATTGAAAGATACTGGGATTCTGGTAGTTTGGGTTAAAAAGACTGGACCAACCTTGCTGGGCTTACGCCTGTAGTTGGTCGACTTAATTTGTATTTGTATTTGTATTTGTAAAAGCATGGAGATTTTACTAAATAGCTACCAAAACGTCCTTAGTCTTGAGATTCGTACAAAACTTTAAAATTATGGTTTTTACTATGGCTTGATGGACTTAACCTCTAAAGAATGACTTTTCCAATCGCATATAGTGTTTGTATGCGATTAAATAAAAAATCCGTCCTAAACAAGCTGCAGATGAGACGGCATGAAGAAATTATGTGATTAAACCAGACAAGCGACGTGGTTTGACATGTTTCTGCACACTAAAGCTGAAATTTAATATGCTGGAAAACTATTTAAATCATGTTATTTTTATTATTCTTACACTAAAATGTGCAATTACTCCTACAGAATCCCATGACACCAAATAACTCATTTTTTTAAAAAAGTGGCGTTTTACACGTTTTAGAATTAAGTGATTCAGTTATCAAGAGCTAGTTAATTTCCTTCAATCTTCATATAGTACAGGCTTCGGGAGTCAATCTTGAGAATAATCCCGAGCCGTCTCCTGAATAATTGAGTTACCATCGTGATTAGTTCGTTACCAATGCTTTTTTGAAAATATTATAAGTATATATAATATTCAAGTGGTGATTAAAATGGTGATGTAAAATGTATTTTACAGCACAATTGAATCGCTTAATTCTGAAACGTGTCAAACTCCACTTTTTTCCAGAATGAGTTATTGGCGTCATGGGATTCTGTAGGGGTAAACGCACAGTTTATTATAAACTAACGTGAGTTTAAAATAGTTTTCCAGCATGTGAAATTTCAGCTTTAGTGCAGAAACATGTCAAACGATGACGCTTGACTGGTTTCTGCACTTAAACTGCGGGGAATTTTGTTCATGCCGTCTCATCTGCAGCTTGTTTCGGACTGCTGCTTTTTATTTAATCACATACACAAACACTATATGTTTTACAGTTAAAGTCCGGAAATCAGTTAATTTACAGATAACCTAGGTAATTTGCAGATTAACGAGGGTGATCCGTTAAAGAGCGAAATTTTTTTCAATTTCTAAGATTACCTAGGTAATCTTGAAATTACCTAGGTATTCTGCACCCTACCGACTAGACACTCGTTAATCTGCATACTACCTGTAATCAGTTATTTTACATATTAACGAGGGTGATCCGTTAAAGTACAAAATTTTATTTTATTTTATAAAAAGTTTAAGGTGGTTGGGGGGGCTGCCGCCCCCCCAAACCCCCCTGCCCTAACTATAACCAAACTCGTTTTGGGGGTAAACAGTAACAGTGACGTATCAAAAAAGTGGGATCGGTACTTTTTTCATATTACTCAAAACACGCAAATCCCTCAAAAATAGTAATGAAATAGCAATTTTAAAACTAGAATATAAAAGCAATAATAATAGAATATTAAAGTACCAACTGAGATTTGTATCAATTGTGGTTTTTCGATCTCGATTTGACAGCGTATTTCAATGAGCACTTAAACTAGCAAATCTTAATGAAAGCGCGGTGTAATCGGCTGGCAGCCTACCCTGAACTATTGCTAGGATTCGCGATCGATTACATATGTTAAACCCTTGCCCAGGTTCCAGCGATTATTGAATTAACGTTTGTTGAAAAGATATTTCAACAGCTGGGACATTTGCTTTCGTTAAAAGAAATCTCTGTCACTCTGAAGTCGGAGCTTCAACACAATTGTTTTAAAATACCCGTTTTAGTAGTAATTTACTGTACTTAATCATGTAAATTTACAGTACTTGCTTGTATTATTTTGTTTTAACATTCAACATGATAACTACCAGTGCTACGCACTAAATTTGAAATCAAAACACCAAATATGACAACAAACTACGTATTGAAACCCGACTGCGCAGGGGTAAGCGCATGGCGCAGTGAGCACCTCAACATTTTAACAGAAAGTATTGAGCGAAACAAACTATTTTGAACTTTAACTATCAAGAGGCCGTTATAGTGTAGATTCCCTAGGTAAAATGCGAAAAACTATAATATCCGCACATTAACGACAGAAATCAGTTAATCTAAAGTTTACCTAGGTACTCTTTAGAATAACTAATTTTCAACTTTAGCGGTAACATATGCGATTGGAAAAGTCATTCTTTAGAGGTTAGATCCATCAAACCATAGTAAAAACCTCATTTTTAAAGTTTTTGTGCGAATCTCTCAAAATTAAGGGCGTTTTGGTAACTATATATTTAAAATTTCCATGCTTGTTGCCCTTTATTACTTTATTATTTATTAAATCAAATCTATACCACAGATCATAGTATTAAACTAATTAACTGATTTTGTAAGCTTTTAAAGCAAAATCGTTTTACTGTCCACAAAGTTACATCTAAACAACTATCTAATTGACTTCGAAGATGTCTATATTTACATTTTGAGTTCGCTGACCACTATTTTTGAGTCTAGAGTTGAAATCCTTTATAAAAAAAAGGTATTCATGCATGTACTAACCAGAAGAGAAAAAATAAGAATTCTTATATGATTTTATGGGTTAGTATTTAATAAGGAAATGTTATTTTCAACTAATATTCGCACTTTTATTGCAAAATTTTAAATAAATTAGAGGTAAGCTATGAAAATACGCCTGAATACTCAGTTTATTGTAGAAATCTGTCAAATGCAAATATTTCAAAATTTTTTTGAAAAGAATACAGTTTTTCTCGTTTATCTCAAAGCAAGAAAAGTGGCGTTTGACATGTATCAGAAATAAGCAATTCAATTAAACAAAACTATTATTAATAATTGAATTACTTATTTCTGAAACATAATTACAAGAAATTACTAAACATAATTTCTCCATTTTTCTGTAGGATTTTTATTATAACGAAATGGGATATGGGTATTTATTATATCGATAAATGTTTTTACTTGGGTTTTTTAAGTCTACAAAAATAATAACCTGGTATCTTAGCTTAAGGAACACTTAGAACTTGTCAACGTTTTCTTATATTAGAAACTTTAATGCAATGAATAAAACTCGTGCAGATATTTGACGATTAAAATTAACAAAACAAGCCAAAAATATGGACTAGTTCTTTCTAGGTACCTAAAATTATTAAAAACTAAAAGGAAAGTCTGAATTTTTTCATATATTTTACTTCATTTTTTGTGTTTCTGGATTTTAAGTAGGTCAGCTGTTGCTCGCATGACAAATGAAAACATGAAGCAAAACATGAAATTGAAAAGTATTTAGTAGAATCATGAGCAAAGAGTATGTGTATGTGTAATGTGTTTGTTTAATAGGGGAGAGGTGGACAAAACTGGGTAGGGTAGACAAAACAGGGCTTTATTCCTTGATTACTGGTGATATTTGGATGAAACTTCAAGAATTACTTCCAGTTATGCGCCCCGACAATGTCAAGTGAAAAGAAAGTATATTTACAAACCCGTCTCGCTGAGAAAAGCAATTTCAAATTTAACCGGAAAAACTTTTAATTTTAACGTCTACAACATTTCTCCACCAATCCTAAATACCTTTGGATTTAGTATAGGTAACTACAGAGCATAGATACTTTATTGTTTACTTGTTATTTTTAAGTTTTTGTTGCTGCCTTGGAGTTGTTTTGATCAACGCTAGAATAAAATTTCTTCAAAATGACGTGGTCGGATAAAACCGGGAAGTTTCCTGTTACTACTGAAAGTTTATTGAAAAATTTACTCACCACTTCAAAGTTAATTGAAAAATTTATAAGTAATTCGATCGACAGTTTATATCAATATTACGTTTTAATTTAAGTTATGGTGAGAAAATTCAAATATTAGGTAGTTTTTTACATTTATATTTCCAAGAAATTAATTAAAAACAATATTGAAAAACACAGGAGAGGGGAGTATGTCCGAGGGTGTCTTCATAAACTACCTGAATTTTTCTACCTGAGTTTATAAAGAGGAAGTGGAACCGACCTTAAAAAACTGAACTTGCAAAAAAATTGAGTTGTTTTTCGGGGAGAAAACTAAAGTAGTAACTTAAATTATTATTTATTTGATGAAAATTTTATATAGATTCTAATTCTATAAGTTTAGAATGTCATACCCAGCAAGTTTTCTTTTAATAAAAAATGTGTTTGCGAAGTTACTATTTGATTTAGATTATTCTACCTCGTTCCCGGTTTTGTCCGACTAGTTCGGATAAAACCGGGACTTTTTACTCATCGTCAAAATGTCTTTTATGATCTATATTGCTATTGGTTATGATGTATTTGTTATTTTTCTTCTTCATAAGGAACCAGTTTATCGTTTTATCACCAATTTTGTTGGTTTGATCACACATAAAGTGAATATTCAACAAATAAAGTTTGGATCCCGATTTTGTCCAACTTTCCCCTATATGTTAAGTTTTTTTCTGAATTAATTACACATAGAATTGTGTGTGTTGAACTTATTTTAATAGAGGCTTAAATAGAGAGAAGATATCATTGTTAATAAGAAAGTATTAGGTACTTACCAGGAAAAATTTTCCAAAGGGATGTAAGAATGACAAATTAAATAATAAACTTTAAAAAACTAAATTTATGGAAAACAAAATTGGACACACTGAAAATTTGAAAAAAAACATAAAAGTTTCAGTTAAAAATAGAGAAAAGCTAAAATTGGCAAGTTATTTTAACTCAACTTCACGTTAAAACTTAACTCGTCAATTCAACTTCACTTTCAGTTAGATCACGCAAAAACATCAATTATAGTAATGAAATAGGTAGAAAATTAAAATTTAATTTACAGTTTGTATAATTTTTGACTACCATATGTTAGGTAGTATTTTTTGCACAGGTATGAGCAAAAATTGTATTTCATGGGAAATGTTTTAAAGAATTCATAAATGATTTTAATATTACTTATGTTTTATGAACTTTTTTGTAATGATAGAATGTTATATAATGTTCTAAAATTAATCACAATCAAGTTTCATAGCTAATGAATTAATTTCACTGAATTAGTAAGAAACCTAAAATAGAGAACATACATTTTAGCTAAACTCAGATGCTAATATGTTTTAAATTATACATGTATTTTTGTAATACTGTTTTATTGCAAAAGTTTTTTTAATACATGATGCTAAGTGAAAATATATACATAAATGCAATTAAAGTAATACACAAAAACCAAAATAAGAAATATTGTGTGTATAGAAAATATAAATATAAATATTTATTATGTTTGATAATTTATTATTGTCTATAACTATTTTTTCCTTAAAGAATCAGTGAATAAGAATAAATTTTGTCACTTTTTGAAATTATTTTGAAAGACGTACATTGCATAAATTTTATATATCTATAGAAACAAAATGTAACACAAAAAAACTCAAAATGATTGTTAAATTAAAATTGAGTTCAATAAAGCATCTAATGAAACAATAACTTCAGGAAATAATTTCCAAAATTTTAAGTACTCACCCACGTAATTTTTAATTACCTTATTTCTTAAATAAATTTATTCTACTTCATTTTAAACTGAATGATCATCGAGTAACTAAAATGCCAAGTTAGATCCATGTATCCAAGAATTCGTTGTACTGAGAGAAACGACAAAAACCAACAAAAGCTAATCCTTCGGCCATTTTGAATTCTATAGGCCTATATGCTATAGATTGTTGAATTACTGAACTGGACACGAGAGAGCCAATCGTGAGGGGGGAGCTACTGTTAAAGCCTAAGGGTCACTTACCCAAAAACTCATCAATTGGTATGCAGGTAAATCTGATTCGTTGAGCTTGGACAATGATCGTTATCCGAGAATTTTACGATCCGGTTTTTATGGCTTTAACTCAATAGTTCTGCATAAAATGTGAAGGGAAAATTTATAATTTTATGTATTTACATTAAAATAATTTAGAATTTTTATTTTTTATGTTTGTAGGCATACCAATGTCTGAAAATCCCCTTTTTAAAAAATACTAACATGCGTGTGTGAAAGTTTTGTCAATAATTCTTTTTGAGCTTTTTGAATAAATTTGGACGAAAAAAATATTACTTTTGCATTAAAATTTTACGAGAATGAGGTAAAATAAAAATTTCTGTTCATCAAATCCTAAGAAAATAAAGGTAGTAAAATAAATACATCATAGTGAATCCCCTACTTCCGTAATTTTTTAAAAATCTTGCATAAGTTTAAAGTAAAACTCGCAGATTCTTTTTAACCCTTAACTACACACTTCTATTCACATAAGACTGTAGTAGTAGTATTTTTATCGAAATCAAAAATTTCATTTTATTTTAAAGGGCAGGTAAATTTTTATTTTAAAAAGATATGGGTAATAATAGTATTTATTTCCTTATTCAAGTTATTTAAAGACAATTAAAATAAACTTAAATTTCTTTTTTTGATTCTTGGTTAATTATGATGGAAATATCTTATCTTCTTCAACAATACTTCAAACTTAATAGGTAGCGCAATAATTTGTAAGTTTATTACATCGATTAGATGCTTATTACATTTATATGTTTCATTGTAAACTTTAAACCCTTATTTTCAAAGATAGTGTTATAAGTCTATAAATTAAATGAATACAAAATCTATTAAGATCTAATAAAAAACCTATTAAGATCTTTCATGAACATAACCGATTTTATTGTTATGAAAAATCTTACAACATTATCATCTTCATGTAAACTGGTAAATGAAAGTAGTGTGTCATTCCACCTTTTTTTGAGTACTGAAGGTATTTGGTTATAGCACCTAGCTTTCCTCTAATTCCCTACCCCTTTTGGTGCTGCTTTAACTAGCCAACTTTTTTCTGTTGACTTCAGAAACTAACCACATTACACAATTATATTCTTAACTACTTTTTTACTTGTGCAACTATTGTACAAACTATATAATATATTTAATTGTGTAACTCTGAAAGGACAGAAATATATGTTGAAAAATATTTATTATAGAGTTGTTTTCCAATACAAAAGTCTTAACATCATTAATAAATATTGAAGATGATTTACAACATGCGTGCTATAAAATATAAATAAACAACATGCTTAATTTCACCGAATATGGATTTACTTCATTCTCTCTGATAGAAGAACGAACTTTCCAATGAAATAATAATTTAATTCATGACAGGGTGACTTTTTCAAGGGTAGATATTCCTGAAAGAGAGCAAAAAGCATTGAGTATATATAGGTTATATGTAAAAATTTATTTGTTATTCATAGAATATTCTTGAATGTGAAAGCTGTAAAACAAGATTTTACTTAGCTGGAACTCAATCCCAATGATTTCTGTTTAAATCGACGGAGATATTTGTATTGAAAACTAATATACAACATAGCAATCATTTCTATTTCTCTATTTGAAACTCTATTTCTAATTAAAAATACTGTCAATTATCCGGGAAACGGTTTCACGGCTAGTTATCAAAATTTCAAGAAAATAATTCTATAAAATCTTTAAAGGAGTGTTTAAACGGTACTATTCAAACTTAGCGTACCACCGATATTAATATTATCTTCTAATGAAAATGCAATTTCTTCTTTATAAAGTTTTATAATCTTGCCACGCAGGGGCGGATCCAGGACATGGTTTTGGGGAGGGGGCTAAGAGTTTTCATAATCCAATTAAACCTTCCTGATGATCTTAATATGGAAAAGGTAGTGAATTATCCTGTTTCAACTACTAATAGGGGGTCTGGGAGTCCTCCTCCAGAAAATTTTTAGAGAAACTTAACTAAAAATAGCCCCACTTTTTCAACTTGTTTTGGTACGCCTCATCCAAATTTTGGATAGATTTTATGGTAGAATGTTGCATTTGGAAAAGCTTAATTAAAATAGACATTGCGCTTCGCTGCAAAATTTTAGAATGTTAAAACAATTTAAAGATATGTCAGGGAAGATACGAAGACAAACACGTCCCCTCAGATAAATAAAACACGTGAAACAAAAGTGCAATGTACCTACTAAATTTCTTAAAGTACGATACAGAGTTTTTTTATATAAATTTTCATACAATGTAAAAAAATCATCGCTTTACGTATTCTTTTCCGTGATTTTTTTCACGAAATAATTGAGTAAGTTAGAAAACGGAATTTTAACTGTGCAAATTTTCACATTCAACGAACTTATGCAAAGTATTCTTACGCATAACTTAAATTGTTAACTTTTACATTGAGACTACGAAAGTATTTTTTTGGAGTTAAAGTCACTGTAAAAAATATTTGTAACATTCCGCATAAATTCCAGAAACGTTCCTGCTTTTTATGATTTTTTATAGTAGCTTAACACTTGCCTGGAAAATTCTGGTTTTCATTCCTGAAACATTTCTGAATCCTGCCTAACAGGTAACTATTGTTCGTTTTTATTTTCACTCACCCCTAAAAGAGTTAAATTATTTAGATGAGGAGTAAGAACGGACGGACTTAACTTAAATTTGGGAGTATATACTAAGTAAACTTAAAGCAGGAGTTCCAGGACCTTCGCGGATCAGTTCCTCCGTGGATCCTGGTACTTTCCAGGAACATTACTTTTAAAAAAATGGGCAACTCAACTGCCTAGTTTTTTTAAGTAACGTTCCAGAATTTTTAACAGTGTGATTACTTAAGTGAGAAAGAACTTTCCCGATAGTTTAATAATAAATGTACATTTTTAATGTTCTTAACTCACATCAATTAAAATCCACAGAACTGCTTTCTTCTAACGTGCAAGTCCTCTGAGATAGAAAAAACTATTTTATAATTAAGATCAATAAACAATATATTAACCAAAAATTATTTTAGCACAAACAGTTATCAAATAAACTAGCCTGATGATCCAGCCTGGGATTTCAAATCCAAAGGTTGCGCAATCGAGTCCAACCAAGCGCAATAATTATTGTTAATTTAAAATTTTTTTCATCGGATTGAAATTTCATTGAAATTTTCTCTAATGACAAAAAAATATCACACGGACGTTTCATAAAATAACGGAAAGTTTCCCTTTTTTGATGGAAAAAGTAGACAAGGACGTTTTTTCTCAGAAAAAGAAAAAACTGACTTCTCCTTAATGATGAAAATAATCCGTCAATAATGCTGCCGGAAAGTTTCGGTTTTCGGAAGAATTTTTTTACATTGTAACTTGTAATATAAAAATACTTTAAATAGCTTTCATATCAGGGGTTTCCAACTTCTAAGTACTTGCGGCCCGCAACCGAAATCTCAAGTCGCGTGGTGGGCCGCAAAGTAATCTGGCTTTTTTTAACGATGATAACACTGTTCAACAAATTTGACCTTCAAAATTTTTTCCTTGATGAAAATAGTCCTTTCTTAAAGATTTTGGGTCGCTGAATACGAAAATCTCCATTAAAATCTTAAATTGACTCAGGATTTTCGGGGAACAGCCCCTCCCCCTTTTTACGTTTTTCGACGACTTTATAACTTTAAACTCGATTTTCAGGGTCAAAAAGCATTGTTTTAGTCTTCAAATTGCCCCCCAGGTAACAAGAAATGTTCACATTAATAAAATATGATAAATTTATAACAAATAAATAGGTTTAAGGGGTAATTACCCCCCTAAAAATTCAAAAAATAGCTAAAAATTGTAGAGGTTTCTATACGCTATTTTTTCCTCTTATTTTTTACGCAATTCCCGTTTGAAAGGTCCTAACCCTTCCCCAAGGACCCAAATTTGATGACAATATGCAGCAATAATTTTTACTAAAAGCGGCTGAGGTGTTAGCCTCCCAGAAGCCCCCGCGGAAGAGTTCGGAAGACTTCCAGAATCGCGAAGGCACTCGCGAGCTCTGGAATTAATATTGACAATTTTGAAAAGATTACAAATGACGCTTTTCTTATATTTTGGGTCTATCCTAAGTAGAACTCTTCAGTTCTTTAAAAACTGACCGGTTTTAGGGAGTGTGGATTCCATATTTCAAGATGTTAATAGATGCTGTGGATAACAATTAGGGGGCATCCCCTTTAAAACTGAGGGGGATGGAGGAAAATGGGTGTCATATTTGAATTCAGCAGATCATTTTACACAAGAATCAGCTGAAATTCAGTTAGTGGCTTCAAATTCTTTTTTTTTACAGCACTGTTTAACTCTAAGTGCATTGAACCCTTCCGTGGGTGCGTTGGGGGCGCTCTCACCTCAACCGCTTTTAGTAAAAATCATTGCTGCATATTGCCATCAAATTTGGGTCCTTGGAGAAGGGTTAGGACCCTTCAAACGTGAATTGCGTAAAAAAAATAAGGGGAAAAATAGCGTATAAAAAACCCTACCATTTTGAGCTATTTTTTGCGTTTTTAGGGGGGTAATTACCCCTTCAACCTATCCATTTGTTATAAATTTATCATATTTTATTAATTTGAACCTTTCTTGTCCCCTGGGGGGCAATTTAAAGACTAAAGCAATGCTTTTTGACCCTGAAAATCGAATTTAAAGTTATAAAGTCGCCGAAAAACGTAAAAAGGGGGAGGGACTGTTCTCCGAAAATCCTGAGTCAATTGATATTTTTAATGGTGATTTTCATATTCATCGACCCAAAATCTTTAAGAATTGACTATTTTCATTGTTGAACAGTGTAATTTTTTTGGGTGAGAGTCTTCAACATGAAAATTTTCAAGCAAAAGAGGGGTGAAGGCTTGCATATTTTGAATGTATGCACTCTACTGCATTTTCCAAAATTCCAGAGGCTATAT
Organism: Tetragnatha versicolor; assembly: GCA_024610705.1. NCBI lineage: Eukaryota > Metazoa > Arthropoda > Arachnida > Araneae > Tetragnathidae > Tetragnatha > Tetragnatha versicolor. Next base: position 50,015,668 of record JANDEH010000010.1, on the reverse strand, counting down.
GAATTTTTTCACTCTTATACAACTCGTAGGAATACTGAATATATTTAATGTTATATGAATATTACTTAAATGAAAAGGTCTTCCTCCAGAAAATGTTTGTAAATTTTCCTTTGAGGACTGTTTTAACTAATTTTTTGATACTCCATTTTGTCCCTCCTCATGATAAAGGTTAACTACACACTTCTATTCACATAAGACTGTAGTAGTAGTATTTTTATCGAAATCAAAAATTTCATTTTATTTTAAAGGGCAGGTAAATTTTTATTTTAAAAAGATATGGGTAATAATAGTATTTATTTCCTTATTCAAGTTATTTAAAGACAATTAAAATAAACTTAAATTTCTTTTTTTGATTCTTGGTTAATTATGATGGAAATATCTTATCTTCTTCAACAATACTTCAAACTTAATAGGTAGCGCAATAATTTGTAAGTTTATTACATCGATTAGATGCTTATTACATTTATATGTTTCATTGTAAACTTTAAACCCTTATTTTCAAAGATAGTGTTATAAGTCTATAAATTAAATGAATACAAAATCTATTAAGATCTAATAAAAAACCTATTAAGATCTTTCATGAACATAACCGATTTTATTGTTATGAAAAATCTTACAACATTATCATCTTCATGTAAACTGGTAAATGAAAGTAGTGTGTCATTCCACCTTTTTTTGAGTACTGAAGGTATTTGGTTATAGCACCTAGCTTTCCTCTAATTCCCTACCCCTTTTGGTTTCATACCCCCTTGCTACGCTGAGGGTGAATTTCAGGTTTTACAAACGACCTCTCAACTTCAAGCTTTCAATTCTTGCACCATAGAAAACAATCGAAGCTAGTCCATAATCTAAGATGTATATGGGGGAATGTTCGGGGGTTCTCCCCCTAAAATTATTTTAGTTTTAGTGTAATAAAATGTGTTTTGAAGCTACTTTTTGGTTGGTTTTCAGAGAACTTTGCGATTCGCACAAAATGACCCGGAGGGACGATGTTGGAAACCCCTGTTTTAGATCAATGTTCCTTAATTTGTGTCCACGATAGATAATAAATGTTCCTTTTGAAGATTTTTAAGAAATAATAAACATTTAACCGGTTCTTTTTTCGAAATTTAAGTTTCCCTCAAATGTATGCTTTCCATAATCAATGAATCGCAGTGGGAAAAATTGCATAATTATTTGTGTAAATATCACATTTCTCACATTTAAGAAATTTTTCTCTATTTTCACTTGCCAAAAAATGGTTAATCAACTAACTTGTAATGAGTTTGTCTAAATTTGACTACAGAAAAGAATGTTTCTTTATTTGAGAAATAATTTGGGTGTACTCTTTAAGTAATAAAAAGAGTTGAAACGGTTTAGCTGTTTTCCGAAAAAAAAAACATATTATTCAAACAGCTTGAAAGATGCATTAACATCATTTATATTTTTTAACCTCATCTTCATTGCAGAACCTGCATTGCTCAGTGAATTTTGAAATTTTTTAAAATATTACGAGAAGCCAAGCCCAAAAAGTTAGATAAACCTATTTAATAAGTTTTTATAAAAGATTAACCTTATTTGGTAAATAATTTTGATGAATTTGAACAAGAAAATGAGTTGAATTTTATTGAATTTATTTTTGCAAATACATTATTATGTATTTAAATGCACCACCAGTAATTCTAGTTAATATTAGTGTGACGTCAATCAAAAAGGATAAAGGAATACTGCTTTAGGTAATTAAATTGACATTCTATTTTTATTCACTATGATCTTAACAGGGATAACTTATTCATGTTCTTACCTATAACTTGCTGCCTCGGCATTTTCCAAATAGCACTTTTATGTGTGTTTCATAATTCAGAGTGAAAATATGCAAAGAATTCCAAGAATCGGCTGAGATCTAAAATAAGAAACATATTTTTTAAATCAATCTAGTTTATTTTTTAACATTTCTTTATATTTTTATAGTTTTCTATTCTTAGTTTAAGGGTCTTTTAAAACTTTCTTCATGCTTTCAGTTCACTCATCAGACTAATATTACGTATTTTATTTGCGTTTATTTAGTGTCATTTCACTCAAGTGTCATTTAGATTTTTTACACTGAGTTAACTATTTGTCAAATCTTACCTATAATTTAGACGCATGAAATTTCACATACTGCTGAAGTCAAGAAACATGAAGACAATACAGTGAGCAAAAAGAAATCTTACGCAATGACTCCAATTGAGGAGATAGTATTGCTCCAATTATTTTTTCTCTCGCATCTAGATTTGCAAGTAGTAAGTGACCTAAAATTTATTGCAACAATTGCCAATACAGGTAACTCAAATTGTTACTTTGTTTAAGTTAAAAATAAACTTAGTTGAGTGAAACTTAACACAAGGTTCTGCATATTTCTGAAACTTTGCGCACTTGATTTCATGGCGAAGTAAACACAAAAAAGATAAAAGTTATACATTAAAATTACTGTAAGTGAAACAAGTTTAAACAGTTAAATTTCGTATATCATCAACAAACATCACGATCTTCTCTTTGTTTGTTGGCCAACATAATTATTTTGTTTTAACAGTTTTTTTTACAACAATCCTAATTAAAAAACTCGAATAACTATCTAAATTAATCTGAATACTAAAGCTTATAAAATTAGATTCAAAATTTATGTTCCTTTTTAGTATATATAGGGTTTGAGATAAGAATGGCTATAATTAAGGGTCCTTTTTAACCCAACAAAAAGGTCGTTTTGAAAAAAAAAACCGCTTTTGAAAACTTTTCCATAATATTTTTCGCATTTAGGGAAAGAAAAACGGTCGATCTCAACAGGAAAAACATCATACCTACATAGGTTCTTAGAAGAGCCTACACTGAGAGAAATGACAGTTTCAAATTTGAGTAAATCGATGTTCTCATTTTGGTATGAAACTTTTTGGTTCAAATATGACGACCCAATGATTTCAATTTTGAAACACCAGACCATATAAGGGTGTCCCTTATATAACAGAAAAACATTTTCTTGCTAATTTGAAAACGGTTAACCTCTACTTTTTTTATAAATGCCTTGACCTACTCAGATATAAAAATTTATCATTCTACGATGGTATTAACCTGTGCAAAATCTTAATTAAAGATGGTCAATGTTTCTCATTTTGTCCCTTTTACGACAGAATTTTTTCTCTTTGTGAAATTGAAAAGAGTTACCCTCTACTTTTTATAAATGCCTTGACCTATTCAGATATAAAATTTCATCCCTCAACTATAATATTAACCCATGCCGAATCTCAATTTAAGATGGTCAAACAAGCTCAATTACCGGCACGCGCCCGCTAATACTCACCACTTTTTTTTCTTTTTTCCTACTTTTTCAGGCTTTTTTTATTTTATTATAAGTTTGGCCATAGAAATGTAATAGTAATTGGTCTAAAATGTCATCTACCACTTTTAAATGTAGCAGACCGATCGGTCTGAATTGTCGTCTACCGCTTAAGTTTAATTTCACGAATGTTAAAAAACAGCACCGCAAAAATTTGTCATTACTTGGTAACTTATAGATCCAGTAATCTGGTGACTAGAATCGCCAACTAAGTAAATTTGTTTAGCTTCACTTTGCGAACTTCTTTTAAAAGCGGTAGACGACATTTTAGAACGATTATATTAAATTTCTATGGCCAAACTTATAATAAAATATAAAAAAGTCTGAAAAAAGTAGGAAAACAGAAAAAAAAAAGTGGTGAGTATCAGCGGGCCCGTGCTGGTAATTTACCTTGTTTGACCATCTTCAATTGAGATTCGGCACGGGTTAATAATATCATAGAGGGTTGAAATTTTATATCTGAATAGGTCAAGGCATTTATAAAAAAAATTAGAGGGTATCTCTTTTCAATTTCGCAAAGAGAAAAAAATTCTGTCGTAAAAAAGACAAAAAGAGACACATTGACCATCTTTAATTAATATTTTGCACAGGTTAATATCATCGTGGAGGAATAAAATTTTATAACTGAATAGTTCAAGGCATTTATGAAAAAAGTAAAGGGTAATTGTTTTCAAATTCGCAAGAAATATTTTTCAGTCATATAAGGGACACACTAATGGATATATATAAAAAGCCACCAGTAAAAGTTATATATTATTTATGATTAGATTCCAGGTGACAGAAAATCTAGCGTTCGTCGTTTAGAAAGTAGTTCAAGGGTCATTCTTCATTGAGTGATATTATATCGAAATGTCAGATTGGGTGGTATAGGGCCTGTGCGAGAATTTAATATAAACTGTGAATTTTCTAAAGGATTTTCGAGGGATATATATATATATATATATATATATATATATATATATATATATATATATATATATATATATATATATATATATATATATATATATATATATATACAGGGTGGTCCTTAATTCATGGTACAAACTTCTAGGGGTGTTAGAGTACACCTAGACGATATCAAGAATTGGTATAGGAAGGGGGGTCGCAGTTACACCGTTAAAGAGCTAGGTCCTAATGTAGTGCGAGCGCGTTTCAAAAGGCCGTTTTTAGAAGGCCCGTGTGACGAAACAAAACATAATAAAATGAAAAACATTATTGCATGAGGTACAATACTGGAAAAAAAAATCGACTCAGACCCTTTATCTCCGGAACGGCTTGTGATATAAAGACAAATAAGGTGTCATTTTTCATGATTTGAAGTATTCTATATACAGAAAATTTTTTAAGTTCTTAGGGGGTCGTCTTCATATTAAACGAAGCACCAACTTTCGTTTTTCCTATGGGCGACATCAAAGATTAATCCAGATTCTGAAAGAGCACCCTCTAAAACCCCCTAAAACCAGTTTTCATGTCATTTGGTCCCCAAATGAAGCCAGGAGTGGGGGTTGAAGTTCGTTGAATTTACGTTGAAATCTCGTTTTTCATAGATTTTGATCCTTACAACCATTAACCCCACGCACACAGTAGGAAATTTCAATTAGAAAAATTTGCGCCAATCTCATATCGCCAAAGACATACAACTTATAAAAATTACAGTAACCTTACGGTAACCATAATCTACTAACAGAAATCAACACATTTATTGTTTAAACCTTGATGTTGAACGTAGCCGTGTGGCCTAACGGCTAGTGTGCCTGGTCGCAAATCTCTACCGCCAAGTTCGAACCGCATAGCTTCCGTGTTCTTGTTTTGCTTTTGGAAGTTAGTGTATGCCTCGAACTTAAACTACCGATAGAGTTAGAATTAATAAGCTCTTATTTTTTACTCTATTAATTTCAGAAAAAGGAAAATTAACCTATTTTTTGTGCATGTAATATTTTGTATTTGTTTTTAAATTTTGATGATATTTTTAAATAAAAGTTTACAAATTAAAAATCCTAAAAATTACAATTTTTTCAGATGAAAAAATTTTGAAACAATACTTAACACTTACTTTTGAAACAATACTTAATTATTCGACTAAAAATTTCACCTGCATTATATTTGAAATGTTTTTGAATTACGCGAATAAAGTTTCAAAAAAGAGTATTCGATATAAAGATTCGAATTCATGACAGATTTCATGCAGATATTTGTGGATTTAAATATAAATCTAAGGTCAAGAAAAGTCGTCTCTACATAAGGACGGTCTCTTCTTACATGCATTGTTTATTAAAAGAAATTCAACGTTTTATCTTTGATATTAAATGTTATCAAGACATGAATTAATTTAACCAGGACACAAATATTATCGTGTTGCTGAATTTTGGATCACACGTCTTTCCCATATGATGCACCCCAGGCTTAACACCATCGCTTTGCCTATAACTGACTCATCCAAGGGTTGCACCAGCCACCTACCCCTACAGTAGTTTTCAGGAGTAAGGCAAGCAGCGTACTAAATCTATCCTACGCAGCCAAAGAGCTCAATTCTTGGAATAAAAGTTGACTTACATAATTAACTAATAATAAATAAAATAGTGGTGACTACAAAATAAAAGATTAACACTATAATAACAATTTAGCTACCACTTTTTAATTTAATGTTATTTTTTAATCCTATAGTCAAAGTCAATCATTTCTTGCATTCAACCTGGAATTGGTAGAACAGTAGATCCATCCGCTATTGTCACCAAATATATGGGTGATATCGTTGGTTCTTACCGGTATCGGATTTAGAAACTAATTTTGAAAACTTTGAACTATTTTAAGTGGGAAAGATGAGGTTAAATAGACATAGGAACTTGAACAGGATGAGTTTGAAAAATTTAACATTAATTAATATGCTGATTTTTATTCAGGCTCAAGAAAAATCAGCATGCCAATTAACGTTAAAATTTAAAAACACAAACAGAAAAAAATATCCAACCCCTAAAATAAAACTCCAATATCCCTTTCCAATCACCCCCCCCAAATTTTCGGCAGTAAAAAACGTTCTCAACTCCTCTCACCCCTAAAAAATATTCCCTCTCTCTCACTCACTCACTTTATGGTAATTATTAAAACTTTAAAAAGAATAAAATAAACTTTTTGAAAATTTATCAATGGCCACACGATGATGCATTTTTAATTGTTTCCTTAAAACCCCAATTGTTTAAAATATCAAGAAGCTTCAAATCGTCGATATGATTAAAGTTAATTAATTTTAATTCATCAAGTTTATTAATTTTGAAATTTAATGATTGACTAGTCAACATGTTTCATATTTATATTTTGGTATCTTATTCATCAAGCACATAGGTTCAGAAACTTCAATGTTTATCCTTAAAAATTAATAAACTCTGTATCCATCCTAATGAAACATAACTCGCGCGCGCGTAATTAATTATTAAAAAAATGACTGCAGAATCATTAAAATCAGTATTTGAAAATTTTTCTACTAAGCAAATTTTAAACTTTGTAATTGCTTTAATTTTTCAAGATAAGTTAGTTTTCGTAAGTGGAAATTGAAAATTATTAGAAACATCGATTAAATATTAATGCTAAAAATACCTCAAAAAATCAATCAAACTATCTGTATTTTTAAGTATTTTTATAGGAATTTTTGAGCCGCAAAAGCCTGATTTATTGTTTCATTAATTAGTTAAATTTCTAGCTCTTATTAACAAAACCACTTTGATAATTTAGCGTGATCATTTAATACCTTTATCTAAATTTTTATTCCCTTTTTCCAGAATTAAAAAAAAATTATTTTTAAATAACTCTCAATTAATTATTATTATTTGTAAACAAACGCAATAAAAATTGTATAAATTTGTTTTAAAGGCTTTAGATTTGAAAAAAAGTATTCAACATCTATTCATCTTTGTGTTTGCCTGTATCCCTACAGGTTAACCTTGAACAATGAGACATGCGGAATTGCGGGGCAGAACCTGCAACCTAGCGATCACGAGCTTTTTACTAAGTGGGCCAAGTGGGCTACACTTTAGGGTATTCTAATTGGGAGACGAAATTGCGCCAAAATATAGATAAATAGCCAAATCTGCTTTAACTTTTGTAGGAATTGTGCCAAAACACAGATAAGTAGCCAAATCTGTTCTAACTTTACTAGAGAATTTTAAACAATTGTCGCCAATCTTTCCTCTTTGAAGTTAAATTACCAAAGTTTTCAAACCCCCTTCCTGGCTTTGTTTGACCCCCAAAAAACACGAAACTTGGTTTTTGGGGGTTTTAGAGGGTGCTCTTTCAGAATCTGGAAAAATCTTTGATGTCGCCCATAGGAAAAACGAAAGTTGGTGCTTCGTTTAATATGAAGACGACCCCCTAAGAACTTGAAAAGTTTTCTGTATATAGAATACTTCAAATCATGAAAAATGATACCTTATTTGTCTTTATATCACAAGCCGTTCCGGAGATATAGGGTCTGAGTCGATTTTTTTTTCCAGTACTGTACAAGAGTATCCGTACTACTTAAATCCTCAATGTGATAGAAATTGGACCACTTTCTAAACCGTGGGGTGAGTTTTAAAACGTGCTCTTAGTCAAACAATGGAGTTCCATTAATGGTATTTAGAAAATGATGATAGGGGAAGGAATTTTCAATGATCAAACAGTTTCAATGATCCATGTTACGATCATTGAAAATTCCTTCCCCGATCATCATTTTTCTAAATACCATTAAGGAATGTGATTCTTTGACTAAAAGATTAATATTGCACTTTTGAAACTAACTCCGCGGTTTAGAAAGTGGTTCAATTTCTATCACATTGAGGATTTAAGTAGTACGGATACTCCTGTACCTCATGCAATAAATTTTTTCATTTTATTATGTTTTGTTTCGTCACACGGGCCTTCTAAAAACGGCCTTTTGAAACGCGCTCGCACTACATTAGGACCTAGCTCTTTAACGGTGTAACTGCGACCCCCCTTCCTATACCAATTCTTGATCGTCTAGGTGTACTCTAACACCCCTAGAAGTTTGTACCATGAATTAAGGACCACCCTGTATACAGGGGGGTGTATCTAAAATAGTGCAACAAACTTTCAGGGATGATAGTACTCATCAAAACGAACAAGGATCGGTATAGAAAGGGGGTCCCAGACCAAATCCCAGGGAGTTAAAAATGGAGCGACACTCCAAAAAAATCATTGAAAAATTCAATTTGTAGAAGAACTACTATTGGTAAAAACTTAATTATGGTCTCAAAAATTGTGGTTTAATATGATCTTTAAAATTACTTCAAAAGTCTTCACTTTAAAATTTTTTCATTATGAAAAAAGTTAAAAAAACACAAAAAAATGTGAAAAATCTGCCAAAACCTTATTTTGTATTTCGAAATCCTTTCTTTTGATTTGATAATCTGAAAGATCATAGTTGAAAACCCTTAATTCCAGAGTTTCACGTAAATACAATCAATATTAAACGCTTGAGATCCTGTTAAAGTTTGTTTTTTGGGTGCGCAAGCAGTTTTCTAGAGCTGTTTCCAGAACAGCTGTTTGCGTACGCAGAAAACAAACTTTATCAGGATCTCAAGCGTTTAATATTGATTGTATTTACGTGAAACTTTGGACTTAAGGGTTTTCAACTATGATCTTTCAGATTATCAAATCAAAAGAAAGGATTTCGAAATACAAAATAACGTTTTGGCAGAGTTTTCAAATTTTTTTGTGTTTTTAACTTTTTTCATAATAAAACAAATTTTAACGTGAAGAATTTTTATATAATTTTAAAGATCATATTAAACAACAATTTTTGAGACCATAATTAAGTTTTTACCAATAGTAGTTCTTCTACAAATTGAATTTTTCAGTGATTTTTTTGGGGTGTCGCTCCAATTTTAACTCCCTCAGATTTGGTCTGGGACCCCCTTTGTCTGGGACCCCCTTTCTATACCGATTCTTGTTCGTCTTGATGAGTACTATCATCCCTGAAAGTTTGTTGCACCATTTCAGATACACCCTATATAATATATATATATATATATATATATATATATATATATATATATATATATATATATATATATATATATATATATATATATATATATATATATATATATATATAAAAGTAAACAAGTGATATTAATGAATAAAAATAATTAAAATAGATATGCAGATAAGCGCCAGGCAGCTCACATTCAACATATCAAACTTTAAATAAAATAAATACATTTAGAACCTAAGATTATAAGTACCATATGTACCCACCGAACCTCCAAGACAAACCTCAGAGAAATTGGAAATGTCCACAGGTGTGCCCAAGTCATCAGTGGTCCCGGACGCACTCTGTGGACGGCACAGCTTTCTGTAGCGCGCGGAAGGACAAAGTCGAAATTCCGCGCGCTGGGACCAGAGCTTCACCCAAATCAGATCAGAGTAGAAATACAACTATTATAAGAAAATTAAAACAGCTTAACAAAACTTACAGCAAAAGCACCTTAAATAGAAATTAGAAAGATGCAAAAACAAAACCGGCATGTTCAGGAAGGTTGATCAAATCAGCAAAGCCCTTTATAAAATGTTTGTGTTGAGTTTAGTTGTCAAGAACGCGGAGTGATATAAAGTTTAAAGTACTTAATCAGATCTTCGGGAAAATTATTTTCTGACATAACAACCAAAAGACGTTCAATCTGTGCATTAAATCCAGTTGTACTCGAACATATGTTGCCAATTCTTCTTATTTCATTATTGATAGTATTAAGATAAATCTTGTTTGATAGGTTCGATTTCCAAAATATCATCTTATTCACCTTAAAGCTAAACAGGTTTCTTTTGTCAAATAAATCAATGTGATTGCAATTATTGGAAAAGCTAATATAGATCTAAGAATTCTGCTTCATTTTCCTCAGTATTGTTTTTTTCTAGTTTCAATTCTTTCGGGTAAAGGTCTTCATAGAAGTTACAAAAATCTGTAAAGTTGATTACAATAATATCGTCTATGTATCTAAAAACTCCAGCTTCTCTAATATTGTTTTTTTTCAAAATAGTGCAAAAAGAGATTAGCTAAAATGGAGGAAAATTTAGAACCTTGTGGAATACCCTTTATTTGCAAATAACATTTTTCGTTATTATAGATATAATTATTATAAATGCACAAGTTAATCAGATTCTTCCAAGTATCTTCGTGAAATTTAACAATGCTTTTAAAGTCATAAAACTATGACAAAACGTCCTTTTGTAACGCTCGCGCACTACATTAGGTCCTAGCTCTTTAACGGTGCATCTGCGCCCCCTCTAGTTTTTCAAAATATGCTTGTCTAGGTCCCCCTCTACCTACCCTACCCAGTTTGTACAGTCGAAGAAAAAAAAAGTGAGACAGTTCGCATTGTAAGCGAACTACTGGGGTTAGAAAGATTCTGTAAACGCCAATTTTCATTATTTAACGTCTACTTTAAAAAAAGCTATAGTTTATGTCCTTAGGGGGTCGTCTACATATTAAACGAAGCACGAACTTTCATTTTTCCTATGGGTGACATCAAAGATTATTCCCGATTCTGAAAGAGCACCCTCTAAAACCCCCCAAAACCAAATTTTGTGTTGATTGGCCCACAAACAAAGCCAGGAGAGGGGGTTGAAGTTCGTTGAATTTACGTTGAAATCTCGTTTTACATAAATTTTGATCCTTACAACCATTAACCCCGCGCACACTGTAGGAAATTTCAATTAGAAAAATTTGCGCCAATCTCATATCGCCAAAAACTTACAGCTTATGAAAATTACAGTAACCTTACGGTAACCATAATCTACTAACTGAAATCAACAAACACATTTATTATTAAAAACTTGCTGAACGTAGCCGTGTGGCCTAACGGCTAGTGTGCCTGGTCGCAAACCTATTGAGCCAAGTTCGAACCGCATAGCTTCCGTATTCTAGTTTTGCTTTTGGAAGTTAGTGGATGCCTCAAACTTAAACTACCGATAAAGTTAGAATTAATATGTTCTTATTTTTTACACTATTAATTTCAGTAAAAGGGAAAATTAACCTATTTTTTGTGCATGCAATATTTTTTATTAGTTTTTAAATTTTGATGATATTTTTAAATAAAAGTTTACTAATTAAAAATCTTTAAAATTACAATTTTTCAGATGAAATAATTCCGAAACAATACTTTTTACAATTTTACATTATTCGACTAAAAAATGTTTTTGAATTACATGAATAAAGTTTTAAAAAGTATTCGGGTACTTACGTATTATCCCGTCGACCGTTCCGTGACTATCAAATTCAGCGGCACATCCATAGAAAAGTCAATGGGTTGTTGACCGTTTTTGGATTCTGCGGTACGGTCGACGGGATAATACGTTAGTACCAGTATTCGATAAAGATTCGTTGGTTACAGATTTCATAAAGATATTTGTGGTTTTAAGTATAATCTAACATCAAGAAAAGTCGTCACTTAATAAGGACGGTCTCATCTTACATGCATTGTTTATTAAAAGGAATTCAAAGTTTTATATTTGATATTAAATGTTATCAAGACATGAATAATTTAACCATGACGCAAATATTAACATGTTGCTGAATTTGGGATCGCACAGCTTATCCATATAATGCACCCCAGGGTTAACAACATCTATTTGCCTATAACAGGCTCATCCAAGCGTTTAACCGTATTAAAACAGCGTATTAAGACTACCTTACGCAGCCAGTAGGCTCAATGTTCGAAATGAAAGTTGGCTTACATAATTAACTAATAATAAATAAAATAGTGATGGCTACAAAAGAAAAGAAAACCACTGTAATATAACAATTTAGCTACCACTTTTTAATTTAATGTTATTTCTTATACGTATAGTCAATCAATTCTTGCATTCAACCTGGAATTGGGAGCACAGCAAATCCGGCCGCTGTTGTCACCAAATATATAGATGACGTCGTGGGTTCGGAAACAATTTTTTGAAAATTTTATGGATGAGGCAAAATAGAAATTGGGACTTGAACAGGTTGAGTTTGAAAACTTAACATTAATTAGTATGCTGATTTTTATTCAGGCTCAAGAAAAATAAGCATGCCAATTAACATTAAAATTTAAAAACACAAACAGAAAAAAACAAAAAAATATCCAATACCCCTAAAATAAAACTCCCATATCCCTTTCCAATCACCCCCCGCCCATATATTCGGGAGTAAAAACGTTCTCAATTCTCCTCCCCCTAAAAATACTCACCCATGATTATAAAGACATATTCTTACTTTTTTCTTTATGGTAAAAAAAACTGAAAATAAAATGAAATTTTTAAAAGTTTATCATTGGCCACACGATGATGCATTTTCTCCTTAAACCTCCAATTGTTTAAAATATCAAGAAGCTTCAAATCGTCAGCATGATTAAAGTTATTTAATTTTAAATCATCAAATTTATTAACTTTGAAATTTAATGATTGACTAGTCAACATATTTCACATTTATATTTTGGTATCATATTCATTAAGTGCATAGGTTCAGAAAATTCAATGTTTATCCTTAAATATTAATAAACTCTGTACCCAACCTAATGAAACATAACTCGTAATTTAATTAATTATTAAAAACACGACTGCAGAATCACTAAAATCAGTATTTGAAAAATTTTCTGAAATTTTTTCTATTCCTATATGTATAAGCAGATTTTAAACTTTGTAATTGCTTTAATTTTTCAAGATAAGTTAGTTTTTTAAGTGGAAATTGAAAATTATTAGAAACATTCTTTAAATACTAATGCTAAAAATACCTCAAAAAATCAATCAAACTATCTGTATTTAAGTATTTTTATAGGAATTTTTGAGCCGCAAAAGCCTGATTTATTGTTTCATTAATTAGTTAAATTTCTAGCTCTTATCAACAAAACCACTTTCATAATTTAGCGTGATTATTATTACCTTTATTAAGATTTGTATTACATTTTTCCGAAGTTTAAAAAAAATGTTATTTGTAAATAGTTATCCACAATTTATTATTATTAATTGCAAATAAACGGCTATAAATTTGTATAAATTTGTATTAAAGGATTTAGATTTGAAAAAAGGATCAACCATCTATTCAGCTTTATGTTTGCCTGTATCCCTATTGGTTAACCTTAAACAATGAGACATGTGGAAAATGCGGGACAGAACCTGCAACCTAGCGATCACGAGCTTGTTATATTCTACCAACCAGGCTACTACTTTAGGGCATTCTAATTGGAAGACGAAATTGCGCCAAAACATAGATAAATAGCCAAATCTGCTTTAACTTTGGTAGGAATTTTGGCAAAACACAGATAAGAAGCCACATCTGCTTTATGTTTCGTAGGAAGTTAGCAAAATTGTTGCCAATCTTTCCTATTAGAAGTAAACTTCCCAAAATTTTCAAACCCCCCTCCTGGCTTTGTTTGTGGGCCAATCAACACAAAATTTGGTTTTTGGGGGTTTTAGAGGGTGCTCTTTCAGAATCGGGAATAATCTTTGATGTCGCCCATAGGAAAAACGAAAGTTTGTGCTTCGTTTAATATGTAGACGGCCCCCTAAGGACATAAACTATAGCTTTTTTTAAAAGTAGACGTTAAATAATGAAAATCGGCGTTTACAGAATCTTTCTAACCCCAGTAGTTCGCTTACAATGCGAACTGTCTCACTTTTTTTTTCTTCGACTGTACCACGAATTTAGGACCACCCTGTACAGTACTGGAAAAAAAAATCGACTCAGACCCTATATCTCCGGAACGGCTTGTGATATAAAGACAAATAAGGTATCATTTTTCATGATTTGAAGTATTCTATATACAGAAAATTTTTCAAGTTCTTAGGGGGTCGTCTTCATATTAAACGAAGCACCAACTTTCGTTTTTCCTATGGGCGACATCAAAGATTTTTCCAGATTCTGAAAGAGCACCCTCTAAAACCCCCAAAAATCAAGTTTCGTGTTGTTTGGGGGTCAAACAAAGCCAGGAAGGGGGTTTGAAAACTTTGGTAATTTAACTTCAAAGAGGAAAGATTGGCGACAATTGTTTAAAATTCTCTAGTAAAGTTAGAACAGATTTGGCTACTTATCTGTGTTTTGGCACAATTCCTACAAAAGTTAAAGCAGATTTGGCTATTTATCTATATTTTGGCGTAATTTCGTCTTCCAATTAGAATACTCTTAAGTGGTAGCCCACTTGGTAGAGTAACAAGCTCGTGATCACTAGGTTGCAGGTTCTGCCCCGCAATTCTGCATGTCTCATTGTTCAAGGTTAACCTATTGGGATACAGGCAAACACAAAGATGAATAGATGTTGAATACTTTTTTTAAAATCTAAAGCCTTTAAAACAAATTTATACAATTTTTATTGCCGATCGTTTACAAATAATAATAATTAATTGAGAGTTATTTAAAATTAACATTGTTTTAATTCTGGAAAAGAGGGAATAAAAATTTAAATAAAGATATCAAATAATCACGCTAAATTATGAAAGAGGTTTTGTTGATAAGAGCTAGAAATTTAACTAATTAATGAAACAATAAATCAGGCTTTTGCGGCTCAAAAATTCCTATAAAAATACTTAAATAAAGATAGTTAGATTGATTTTTTGATGTATTTTTAGCATTCAATCGATGTTTCTAATAATTTTCAATTTTCACTTACGAAAACTAACTTATCTTGAAAAGTTAAGGCAATTACAAAGTTTAAAATTGCTTATACATATAGGAGTAGAAAAATTTTCAAATACTGATTTTAATGATTCTGCAGTCATTTTTTTAGTAATTAATTACGAGTTATGTTTCATTAGGTTGGATACAGAGTTTATTAATTTTTAAGGATAAACATTGAAGCTTCTGAACCTATGTTGTTGATGAATAAGATACCAAAATATAAATATGAAACATGTTGACTAGTCAATCATTAAATTTGAAAGTTAATAAACTTGATGAATTAAAATTAATTAACTTTAATCGTATTGACGATTTGGATCTTCCTGATATTTTAAACAATTGGGGTTTTAAGGAAAAAATTAAAAATGCATCATCACATCAAAGGCAAAAAGTTTATTTTATTCATCTTTGTAAAGTTTTTATGAGTGAGTGAGTGAGAGAGAGAGAGAGAGAGAGAGAGAGAGAGAGAGAGAGAGAGAGAGAGAGAGAGAGAGAGAGAGAGAGAGAGAGAGAGAGAATATTTTTTAGGGGGGAGGGGAGTTGGGAACGCGTTTTTTACTGCCGAAAATATGGGGGGGGTGATTGGAAAGGGATATTGGAGTTTTATTTTAGGGGTTGGATATTTTTTTCTGTTTGTGTTTTTAAATTTGAATGTTAATTGGCATGCTGATTTTTCTTGAGCCTCAATAAAAATCAGCATATTAATTAATGTTAAATTTTTCAAACTCAACCTGTTCAGTCCCTATTTCTATTTAACCTCATCTATCCCACTTAAACAAGTTCAACGTTTTCAAAATTAGTTTCCAAATTCGATACCGGTAAGATCCAACGATATCATCCATATTTGGTGACAATAGCGGATGGATCTACTGTTCTCCCAATTCCAGGTTGAATGCAAGAAATGAATGACTTTGACTATACGTATAAAAAATAACATTAAATTAAAAAGTGGTAGCTAAATTTTTATTGTAGTGTTAATTTTTTATTTTGTAGTCACCACTATTTTATTTATTATTAGTTAATTATGTAAGTCAACTTTTATTCCAAGCATTGAGCCCTGGCTGGGTTGGGTAGATTTAATACGCTCTTTGCCTTACCCCTGAAAACTACTGTAGGGGTAAGCGGCTGGTGCAACCCTTGGATGTGCCAGTTAGGGAACGTACCCATACCACATGACCCATTTTTACCCTCCTCCCCCCTTGGTGACCATCCGTAGTATATGCCAAGACCCCCCAGCCCCTCTAGTTTTCACGTAGTAATCCATTAATACGGTTTGACATCGTTTTTTGCAAACAGAAAGTTGAAAAAAATAATTTTGCGTAAATTGTCTAATTTTAATAATTAATTTCGCATTATTAGTCTTAAGTTAGCAAATTTCAATAATTAATTTGGCTTAATTTTGTCGTATTGACTAGAAGAAATTGACTACGGGACAAACCCTTAAGCCCCCCCTCCCCCCTGTGACCGAGCGTGGTAATTTGAAGACCCCCCTCCCTCCCCTAAATGGGTCACGTAGTATGGGTACCTTCCCTTATAGGCAAAGAGCAGGGGCGTAGCCAGAGGGGGGGATTTGGGGATATATCCCCCCCGAAACTCAGAAAATTTCCTTTTTGACCATAGAAAACCACTAAAAATACCCCATATCCCCTCCCGAAATATCAACATCCCCCTCCGAAATTTTTTTCTGGCTACGCCACTGGCAAAGAGAACCTGTTAACCCTGGGTGCATCATATGGGAAAGATGTATGATCCAAAATTCAGCAACACGATGATATTTGTGTCATGGTGAAATTAATTCATGTCTTGATAACATTTAATATCAAAGATAAAACGTTGAATTTCTTTTAATAAACAATGCATGTAAGAAGAGACCGTCCTTATTAAGCGACGACTTTTCTTGACCTTAGATTTATATTTAAAACCACAAATATCTGCATGAAATCTGTCATGAATTCGAATCTTTATATCGAATACTCTTTTTTGAAACTCTATTCGCGTAATTCAAAAACATTTCAAATTTAATGCAGGTGAAATTTTTAGTCGAATAATTAAGTATTGTTTCAAAAGTAAGTGTTAAGTATTGTTTGAAAATTTTTTCATCTGAAAAAATTGTATTTTAAAGATTTATTTAAAGATTTATTTTATAATTTGTAAACTTTTATTTAAAAATATCATCAAAATTTAAAAACAAATAAAAAATATTACATGCACAAAAAAATAGGTTAATTTTCCTTTTACTGAAATTAATAGAGTAAAAAATAAGAACTTATTAATTCTAACTCTATCGGTAGTTTAAGTTTGAGGCATACACAAACTTCCAAAAGCAAAACAAGAACACGGGAGCTATGCGGTTCGAACTTGGCCTTAAAGATTCGCGACCAGGCACACTAGCCGTTAGGCCACACGGCTACGTTCAACATCAAGGTTTAAACAATAAATGTGTCAATTTCAGTTAGTAGATTATGGTTACCGTAAGGTTACTGTAATTTTCATAAGTTTTATGTCTTTGGCGATATGAGATTGGCGCAAATTTTTCTAATTGAAATTTCCTACAGTGTGCGTGGGGTTAATGGTTGTAAGGATTAAAATCTATGAAAAACGAGATTTCAACGTAAATTCAACGAACTTCAACCCCCACTCCTGGCTTCATTTGGGGACCAAATGACATGAAAACTGGTTTTGGGGGGTTTTAGAGGGTGCTCTTTCAGAATCTGGATTAATCTTTGATGTCGCCCATAGGAAAAACGAAAGTTGGTACTTCGTTTAATATGAAGACGACCCCCTAAGAACTTGAAAAACTTTCTGTATATAGAATACTTCAAATCATGAAAAATGATACCTTATTTGTCTTTATATCACAAGCCGTTCCGGAGATATAGGGTCTGAGTCGATTTTTTTTTCCAGTATTGTACATAGGATTCGCAAGAAAATTTTTTTCTGTCATATAAGGGACACCCTAACCAGACATACTCACTCAGTTTCAAACAATTTAATAGTCACCACTCAAATTATGTCTATTTTTAGTTTATATATTTGAAAATCGAATTATTTGCATTAAAGCTAGATTATCCTTTGCATTTATCAGGCCAATGTTCCCAATTGGGAACATCATGTTAGAAAAATCATAATAAAATATCTGCTATCAGTGTACTGTTGAAAAATTTACCATGTAAAGTTGAAAGATTATTTGATTTTTTTAAATTCAAACAAAATTTCTCTCTTTATTTGAAAATATACAAAAAATCCTAAAATTGGCCATTTTTATGCTCCTTGATAAGTTCCGACAAAAAAATTCATAAAAAATTGAAATATTGTCTTAAATTTCCAAAAATTGGCAAGGATATTGAAAAAGACTTACCTTAAATAGATATATTCTCTTTATTAATTATAACTATTTAAAACACGCTTATAGTAACTTGCGAAACATGCATGTTCCCAATTGGGAACATTGGCCTGTCGCCGCTTTGCTTGGAATCCATGTTTCTTGTACCGCGTTATATCATTGAAACGATAGAACTGTTGTATTTCAGGAATTTCTTTTCAGAAAAGAATAAGAAGTTTATATAATTGTTTGAAGGGGAATCCCCTTTTAAAGAGGAAGTAGCTAGCTTGAATGTTTTTTATTGAGTAATTGTTTTTTTATTTGAATCTAAGATTTCACTTTAAGAAATGATGGATGTTAATAAACCACGTTTCAAAGTGTATAGTTCCAAGTGATTTATTCTTGTACAAATAGCAAAAAGTTAAATAGATTCAGACACATCACAATCTCATTATTATTTATTACACATGAGAAATAAATTCAGAAAATATTTATTCTGAAATGATTTCTTTCTGGGGAATACTAAAAGTGTAAAATGTTTCAGATTTTTTTAAGCAATGTGAATGAATTTTTCATTTAAATATATAAATATTACATTCAAAATCAATTATTTCATCCATTACTCAAACTTTTAATCATTATTTTAGTACTAATTATTATAATCTGTTTTTAAATCCTATTCATAAATGCATGATATCTTCAATATTTTACCTGTCTGCAATAAAATAACTTGTTTTTTAATTATATGAAAATTAAATTAATATTAATCTCTGATATTTTAGTTGTTTTTTATATACATATTCTTATATTGTATTTTTCAGGCTAGTGTATAAAATTTAGAAGCATAATGATATAAAATGCGGGTATTTTTCTGATGTGTAACGTGAAATTGGAATTATAATTTTTTTAAATTATAAAATTTACACAAAATTACTGCTTTAACCGAAACATAAATTACATTTAAGGTTAAATTTGTAATTTTTCCATATAATTTGGATTATTATTCTATAGTTTTATCACTATAGTCTATTCGCTCTTTCCCGGGAGAAGTATAGTCGGAAGTGGCCAATGTTCCCAATTGGGAACATCGTGAAAAGCGCATGTAAAAATTTTTTATCACCTTCATATTAATAAAATCTCTTAATTGGAGAATTAGAAGGTTAGTTATGCAAACAAATTAATTAAAATATTCCTGGATCTGAATTCGGCCTGTAAAAGGTTAAGTTAATGTGATAACGTGTAACACAACGTTGTGACATCCCGCCACTCAACTCACTGGTCTACTTACCACGTCACATTAACGTGTCTATATGGTCATCATAACTGTAACACAGTGCACTCTCTTTAAAAGAATGTCATGGAAGAATTAAAAAATGAGTACATGATGCTTTATTTTTGAGTACATATCTGCACATTTTCAAAAATGAGTACATGCATGTTTTCAAATTTGAGTAAATTTGGATCGGAGCCTGTTTGAGTGCGTGACATATTTTAGATTTGAGTAATTTTTACTCATTTTTGAGACTGTCGTTTTAACAGTGTATATGCGAGTGGTGAAAAGTAAACTTCGTATACCTTTGTACTCGTACTATCATAAAGTCATTAAAGGTGAATTCCTGAAACCAAGTGATAACCTTTTGGCGTAGATTTTTAGCTATCACGCTGTTAAGTTAAGGCTTATTGACTAAAACTACCTGAAATTGTTTAGCGATGCACTAGATCAATATTATACCGATTATAAATTGTAAAAGTTTGATTGATCCGTAAGCTATTAATTCAGTTTTCTTTAAGAGTTTACAGAAGAGAATGCATTTTTAAAAAATATCTTGTTAATGTAGTATAAAAACTTGGAATAATTCTGTCAATAAAAATTTTTATCAATTCATAACTAAAATGAGAAGCCATCTCTATAATATAAAATCATAGATTTCTCTAGTGGAATGAATCTGCCTTTTAGACGCACAGAAATAGCATGACCAAGACATTATAAACTATTTGCTCAACACTTTATATCCGGACTCAAAAGCATTAAATGAATCAACTGCCAAATTTATGAACTGCAGTTTCCAACCCTAACACTCTTGATGATCTGGTTCCATAGTGTCTAGGGACGTCGCATAAAACCATTCCTGAGTAATTTTAAAAGCACCCTTTCCTTTAAATAAAAGGGTGAGCAATTTTTATAGTTTCATGGTATGGATCCCTCTTTATTGAAGGGGAAAAAATCCATAAAAGCTATTCTATGGATAGGGTAGGTAGAGATATCCGGACAATCCAATAAGGTATGAAAATATATGGGTAGAATATTGAAGATTGAGACCTGTGGTGGAAACCTTTATAAGTCCCTTTTATAACGAGTTTTATTGGTAAAGCGTAAATATGTTAAGGGATACATCCCCTTAGAGTCCTTTTGATAGGGGACCTTGAATATTTATGAGAATTGTGCGCATAATACTGCAGCTGAGGGCCATAACAGTTTCCAGACGAATGGAGATTCTTCGTTAGTAACTTCTGTGTAATGCTAACCTCTTTAGATTTTTTAAATTTTGCATCTTTTTTTAATTCATTTATTCTCATTTTGATATGAAATACATCTATTATACACAAAAAAAATTAAATTTACCATATACAGTTTACTCCCGAATTTTTAAAGCTGTGAGGACAGGAAGCAATTTAGAGGTAAAAAGTTTTTGAGGCAGTAAATGTAGTCTAATAACTTTAAAAAATGGAAAAGAGAGGCACAGGGAATTTTTTGAGGGATTCTAATAAATCGGGATACTTAGCCTTTTAGGACCTTTTTTTCATGGTCTAAAACATTTGTATGGAATCATTCTTTTTAAATTGAATCGATTATTTCTGAAACATGTCAAACGCCACTTTTCTTTTGAGAAAAACGAGAAAAACTGTTTAGAATCTCACTATATTTTTATGAAGATGTTAAGTAATTTTTTTCTTAAAGTAGGCCTCATTTGGATATTTTAGAGACAAAAATAATTGTTTTAATGTTTTTATTCTTAAAAAAATATTGAAATATTTGCATGCGACAGGTTTTTGCAATTAAGAGAGTATTCAGGCTTATTTTCATAGCTTAACTCTAATTTATTTAAGGATTTAGTGAGAAAAAGTGGGAATATTAGTTGATAATAACATTTCCTTATTAAAAACTAACCCATAAAATTATTGTAAGTTAATTAGATAGTTGTCTAAATGTAACTTTGTGGACAGTAAAACGATTTTGCGAATTAGTTCAATATTATGATCTGGGATATAGATTTGATGTCCCCTTTTAAAAAAGTGATTCATAGATCAAAAATCTCAATCACATGGATGTAATAAAGGCCCAAAAGCATGGAAATTTTACTAAATACCTACCAAAACGTCCTTAGTCTTGAGATTCGTACAAAAACTTTAAAAATATGGTTTTTATTATGGCTTGATGGACCTAACCTCTAAAGAATGACTTTTCCAATCGCATATAGTGTCCCAATAGTGTATATATGTGATTAAATAAAATACAGCAGTCCCAAATAAGCTTTTCTTTACATTTCTTATCTACAGAAATCAGTCAAGCGACATCGTTTGACATGTTTCTGCACTTTAGCTGAAATTTTTTTCCGAAAATAAAATATAAATAAAATAGTAGGTACTATGGTATTTTCTTGTTAGGACTTACAATTTTATTTATGTATTATGCTATTTGTTTCTTGTTTTGTGCTTTTTCTTGTCCATGTCCAATAGATTCAAATTCAAATTCAAGTTCCAAACATCCGAGAAATAAGATTTTAAATGTTACATTCAAGAATTACTCTGATTGATTGTTTTTCAAATGCTGTCGTTTAAGAATAAAAGCAACTAATCTTCCTTTTCTGGAAATTTAAATAAAATAAATCAAAAAATTATGTTCATATTCTCAAAAACAATAAACTGGATTTCAATTTATACTCTAATAAAGTGAAGTTAATTTCTCTTTTCCGGAATAAATTCGAAAATTTATTAAGAGAATGATGTATACCTTTTACTCTGCTGAAATAACATCTGCACTGAGGGAAGCGACCCTTTCAATTTTGAGTAAATCGAAGTTTTCATTTTGATACGACTCTTTTTGTTTCAAATATGAAGGATGGATAAATATAAAAAGCCACCAGTAAAAGTTATATAATTTATTATTTAAGATTAGATTCCAGGTGACAGAAACTTTAAGTTGATGATTTTGATGTGCTGTGTTCAAGATAGTCATTCTTTATTGCGTGATATTAAAGGGTCAATCCATATCAAGTGATCCAAAGGAGGTCGCTCGACCCTTTTATAATCGAATGATTTTTTGTGTGTTGATTCTTATATCATTAGAGAGTCCAAAACCACAAATTTTAATTTTTTATCTTTATTTGAATTTTTATAGCAGCCATCGATGTTCTACGGAACAGCGATTGTAAGGGTTTACGTTAACTAGCGTTATTTCTAAATGGTTTAACTTAAATTCATGAAACAAAAGCCATTTTACTCAGAAAGATACAGGCTTTATGATGGTTAAACCAAATATAAGGGGTATTGAGTCCCAAATAGAAAAAATCCCCCTTAAAGTCGAGCTTTAAGATGGTCATTTTTCACTTTTCAAACGCATATTTTTGTTAAAGGAACTATTATTTTTCTATTTTTTTCTTGAGGAATGTGTAGTATACTTCCTAAACTTTACTTTTAAAAAAATTTGACCTCGGTATACGTTTATTTCTAGAGTTATGAACTCTCAAAATCGGATCATTTCAAAAAATTCACCACTTTGACCCCCAATATCTCTGGTGGAACAAAGTTTAAAAATCTGAAATTGTTACTGGTTAAACCTTTCTAGGGTATAATCCTGTTGTACAAATGCCGTCTTTGGTATTTGCTTACAAGTTGAGTTACAGGTCTTCGAAGTTGCCATAAAAACGCTCAATTGAACGGTTTGAAAAGTGCAATTTTAGTTCGAAGGCTCACCACTTTATTAATTACAATTAGGTTTATTTGATTTCTCATTGCTTTAACCGCGGTTTTGATTTCTGACAAAAATTTGTATGAGTGGGAGATTTGCTTGATATTGTACTTTTTTGATTCATTATGGTTTAAAAGTCCCAAATTTCTGATTTTTAAGTTCAAAAATGTGTTTTAAATAATTTAAAATTCAATTTCCAAAACGTCAAAAAAATCTCGTTGGCAGAAAACGGGCTTCTATTGGAAGTGACGTCACAGCGCATGATTTGTGATTCTAGTGTTTTCGCGCCTAAATAAAAAACAAAATTTCAAAAATTTATATCTCAGAATTTAGGCTACGAAAATACTTCATGTAAACGTCATTCTTCATGGTTTTTTATCTACTATTTTAATAAAATTTAATCTTGAAACGTGAGAATACCTCATTGAATCGCTTAATTCTGAAACGTGACAAACGTCACTTTTTTCAAAATTGAGTTATGGTGTCATGGGATTTTATAGGGGTACACGCACATTTTAAAGTAAGAATAATAAAAATAACGTGATTTTAAAATAGTTTTCCAGCATGTTAAATTTCAGCTTTAGTGCAGAAACAGGTCAAACGACGTCGCTTGACTGGTTTCTGCACTTACACTGGGGGGAATTTCGTTCATGCCGTCTCAAAAGAATTGATCAAATAATTCATCAGTGCGATCTTCCGACTGTTGCTTCGGATTCTCAAAAACTTTGGAAAAGCGATTTCGGCACAGACTTTCCCGGAATCAAAGAGATGTTCCCAAAGTTGTTCTTTTCTGTTAAATGTTCAATATTTATTTTGCGAAGTCCTTTTTTTAAAGTTTTTTTATGATCCTTGAAAGGATCACAACATTTCCGGGAAAATATATGAAAAAATATGTTTTTATTTTTAAAAAATTTTTTGTGGTACTTACCTAGAACACTGAGTTTCCATAGCTGTTTTCAATTTGCTCTAATTTTAATAACCCTTACAGAATCTTATGTTACTTCACAGAAATCAAAATGTTATAAAAAGCAATGAGAAATCAAATAAACCCAATTGTAATTAATAAAGTGGTGAGCATTTGACCTAAAATTGCACTTTTCAAACCGTTAAATTGAGCGTTTTTATGGCAAATTCGAGGACCTGTAACTCGACTTGTAAGCAAATACCAAAGACGGCCTTGGTACAAAAGGATTATACCCTAGAAAGGTTTAACCAGTAACAATTTCAGATTTTTAAACTTTGTTCCACCAGAGATATTGGGGGTCAAAGTGGTGAATTTTTTGAAATGATCCGATTTTGAGAGTTCATAACTCTAAAAATAAACGTATACTGAGGTCAATTTTTTTTAAAAGTAAAGTTTAGGAAGTATACTACACATTCCCTAAGAAAAAAATAGAAAAATAATAGTTCCTTTAACAAAAATATGCGTTTGAAAAGTGAAAAATGACCATCTTAAAGCTCGACTTTAAGGGGGATTTTTTCTATTTGGGACTCAATACCCCTTATATTTGATTCAACCATCATAAAGCCTGTATCTTTCTGAGTAAAATGGCTTTTGTTCCATGAATTTAAGTTAAACCATTTAGGAATAACGTTAGTTAACGTAAACCCTTACAATCGCTGTTTCGTAGAACATCGATGGCTGCTATAAAAATTCAAATAAAGATTAAAAATTAAAATTATTGGTTTTGGACTCTCTAATGTTATAAGAATCAACACACAAAAAATCATTCGATTTTAAAATGGTCGAGCGACCAAATTTACTTTTTCTGGATCACTTGGTATGGATTGACCCTATATCGAAATGTCAGATTAAGTGGTATAGGGCTTGTGCGAGGTTTTTATATAAATTGAAGGGCTTGGGAGATGAAGGGACAAAAATCCTGTTACAAAATCCTAGTTTCGAGTAATTTAGGTTCAAAGTTTTCATGTTGCAACTTTTTCGTTTTTTGGTTTTGTCGTTAAGTGAGGGTATGAAATTAGTCTAATGACATCTATTATTTAATGTACAGTACTGGAAAAAAAAATCGACTCAGACCCTATATCTCAGGAACGGCTTGTGATATAAAGACAAATAAGGTATCATTTTTCATGATTTGAAGTATTCTATATACAGAAAATTTTTCAAGTTCTTAGGGGGTCGTCTTCATATTAAACGAAGTACCAACTTTCGTTTTTCCTATGGGCGACATCAAAGATTAATCCAGATTCTGAAAGAGCACCCTCTAAAACCCCCCAAAACCAGTTTTCATGTCATTTGGTCCCCAAATGAAGCCAGGAGTGGGGGTTGAAGTTCGTTGAATTTACGTTGAAATCTCGTTTTTCATAGATTTTGATCCTTACAACCACTAACCCCACGCACACTGTAGGAAATTTCAATTAGAAAAATTTGCGCCAATCTCATATCGCCAAAGACATACAACTTATGAAAATTACAGTAACCTTACGGTAACCATAATCTACTAACTGAAATCAACACATTTATTGTTTAAACTTGATGTTGAACGTACCCGTGTGGCCTAACGGCTAGTGTGCCTGGTCGCAAATCTCTAGAACCAAGTTCGAATCGCATAGCTTCCGTGTTCTTGTTTTGCTTTTGGAAGTTTTTGTATGCCTCGAACTTAAACTACCGATAGAGTTAGAATTAATAAGTTCTTATTTTTTGCACTATTAATTTCAGTAAAAGGAAAATTAACCTATTTTTTTGTGGATGTAATATTTTTTTATTTATTTTTAAATTTTGATGATATTTTTAAATAAAAGTTTACAAATTAAAAATCTTTAAAATACAATTTTTTCAGATGAAAAAATTTTGAAACAATACTTAACACTTACTTTTGAAACAATACTTTATTATTCGAATAAAAATTTCACCTGCATTAAATTTGAAATGTTTTTGAATTACGCGAATAAAGTTTCAAAAAAGAGTATTCGATATAAAGATTCGAATTCATGACAGATTTCATGCAGATATTTGTGGTTTTAAATATAAATCTAAGGTCAAGAAAAGTCGTCGCTTAATAAGGACGGTCTCTTCTTACATGCATTGTTTATTAAAAGAAATTCAACGTTTTATCTTTGATATTAAATGTTATCAAGACATGAATTAATTTAACCATGACACAAATATCATCGTGTTGCTGAATTTTGGATCACACATCTTTCCCATATGATGCACCCCAGGGTTAACACCATCTCTTTGCCTATAAGGGAAGGTACCCATACTACGTGACCCATTTAGGGGAGGGAGGGGGTCTTCAAATTACCACGCTCGGTCACAGGGGGAGGGGGGCTTAAGGGTTTGTCCCGTAGTCAATTTCTTCTAGTCAATACGACAAAATTAAGCCAAATTAGTTATTGAAATTTGCCAACTTAAGACTAATAAGGCAAAATTAATTATTAAAATTAGACAAATTATGCAAAATTAATTTTTTCAACTTTCTGTTTGCAAAAAATTATATCAAACCGTATTAATGAATTACTTCGTGAAAACTACAGGGGGTCTTGGCATATACTACGGATGGTCACCAAGGGGGAGGAGGGTAAAAAATGGGTCACGTAGTATGGGTACGTTCCCTAACTGGCACATCCAAGGGTTGCACCAGCCACCTACCCCTACACTAGTTTTCAGGGGTAAGGCAAGCAGCGTATTAAATTTACGCTACGCAGCCAGAGGGCTCAATGCTTGGAATAAAAGTTGACTTACATAATTAACTAATAATAAATAAAATAGTGGTGACTACAAAATAAAAAATTAACACTATAATATCAATTTAACTACCACTTTTTAATTTAATGTTATTTTTATAGGTATAGTCAAAGTCAATCATTTCTTGCATTAAACCTGGCATTGGGAGAACAGTAGATCCATCCGCTATTGTTACCTAATATATGGATGATATCGTTGGCTCTTACCGGTATCGGATTTGGAAACTAATTTTGAAAACGTTAAACTAGTTTAAGTGGGATAGATGAGGTTAAATAGAAATAGGGACTGAACAGGTTGAGTTTTGAAAAATTTAACATTAATTAATATGCTGATTTTTATTGAGGCTCAAGAAAAATCAGCATGCCAATTAACGTTCAAATTTAAAAACACAAACAGAAAAAATATCCAACCCCTAAAATAAAACTCCAATATCCCTTTCCAATCACCCCCCCCCCATATTTTCGGCAGTAAAAAAACGTTCCCAACTCCCCTCCCCCCTAAAAAATATTCTCTCGCTCTCACTCACTCACTCACTTTATGGTAATTATTAAAAACTTTAGGGAACGTACCCATACTACGTGACCCATTTTTTACCATTTTTGACCCCCCCTCCCCCCCTTGGTGACCATCCGTAGTATTTGCCAAGACCCCCCCTCCCCCTCTAGTTTTCACGTAGTAATTCATAAATACGGTTTGCCATCATTTTTTGCAAACAGAATGTTTTAAAAAATTAATTTTGCTTAATTTGTCTAATTTTAATAATTTATTTGGCTTAATTAGTCTTAATTCGGCAAATTTCAATAATTAATATCGCTTAATTTTGTCGTATTGACTAGAAGAAATTGACTACGTGACGAAACCCTAAGCCCCCCCTCCCCCCTGTGACCGAGCGTGGTATTTTGAAGACCCCCTCCCTCCCCTGAATGGGTCACGTAGTATGGGTACGTTCCCTTACAAAGATGAATAAAATAAACTTTTTGCCTTTGATGTGATGATGCATTTTTCATTTTTTCCTTAAAACCCCAATTGTTTAAAATATCAAGAAGCTCCAAATCGTCGATATGATTAAAGTTAATTAATTTTAATTCATCAAGTTTATTAACTTTCAAATTTAATGATTGACTAGTCAACATGTTTCATATTTATATTTTGGTATCTTATTCATCAAGCACATAGGTTCAGAAACTTCAATGTTTATCCTTAAAAATTAATAAACTCTGTATCCAACCTAATGAAACATAACTCGTAATTAATTACTAAAAAAATGACTGCAGAATCATTAAAATCAGTATTTGAAAATTTTTCTACTCCTATATGTATAAGCAAATTTTAAACATTGTAATTGCCTTAATTTTTCAAGATGAGTTAGTTTTCGTAAGTGGAAATTGAAAATTATTAGAAACATCGATTAAATGCTAAAAATACATCAAAAAATCAATCTAACTATCTGTATTTAAGTATTTTTATAGGAATTTATTGAGCCGCAAAAGCCTGATTTATTGTTTCATTAATTAGTTAAATTTCTAGCTCTTATCAACAAAACCACTTTCGTAATTTAGCGTGATTATTTAATATCTTTATTTAAATTTTTATTCCCTTTTTTCCAAAATTAAAAAAATGTTAATTTTAAATAACTCTCAATTAATTATTATTATTTATAAACGAACGGCAATAAAAATTGTATAAATTTGTTTTAAAGGCTTTAGATTTTAAAAAAGTATTCAACATCTATTCATCTTTGTGTTTGCCTGTATCCCTATAGGTTAAGACACGCTGAATTGCGGGGCAGAACCTGCAACCTAGTGATCACGAGCTTGTGACTCTACCAAGTGGGCTACCACTTAAGGGTATTCTAATTGGAAGACGAAATTGCGCCAAAATATAGATAAATAGCCAAATCTGCTTTAACTTTTGTAGTAATTGTGCCAAAACACAGATAAGTAGCCAAATCTGTTCTAACTTTACTAGAGAATTTTAAACAATTGTCGCCAATCTTTCCTCTTTGAAGTTAAATTACCAAAGTTTTCAAACCCCCTTCCTGGCTTTGTTTGACCCCCAAACAACACGAAACTTGGTTTTTGGGGGTTTTAGAGGGTGCTCTTTCAGAATCTGGAAAAATCTTTGATGTCGCCCATAGGAAAAACGAAAGTTGGTGCTTCGTTTAATATGAAGACGACCCCCTAAGAACTTGAAAAATTTTCTTTATATAGAATACTTCGAATCATGAAAAATGATACCTTATTTGTCTTTATATCACAAGCCGTTCCGGAGATATAGGGTCTGAGTCGATTTTTTTTTCCAGTACTGTACAGTACTGGAAAAAAAATCGACTCAGACCCTATATCTCCGGAACGGCTTGTGATATAAAGACAAATAAGGTATCATTTTTCATGATTTGAAGTATTCTATATACAGAAAATTTTTCAAGTTCTTAGGGGGTCGTCTTCATATTAAACGAAGTACCAACTTTCGTTTTTCCTATGGGCGACATCAAAGATTTTTCCAGATTCTGAAAGAGCACCCTCTAAAACCCCCAAACCCCCAAAAACCCAAAAACCCAAAAAAAAAAAGTTTGAAAACTTTGGTAATTTAACTTCAAAGAGGAAAGATTGGCGACAATTGTTTAAAATTCTCTAGTAAAGCTAGAACAGATTTGGCTACTTATCTGTGTTTTGACACAATTCCTACAAAAGTTAAAGCAGATTTGGCTATTTATCTATACTTTGGCGCAATTTCGTCTTCCAATTAGAATACCCTTAAGTGGTAGCCCACTTGGTAGAGTAACAAGCTCGTGATCACTAGGTTGCAGGTTCTGCCCCGCAATTCCACATGTCTCATTGTTCAAGGTTAACCTATAGGGATACAGGCAAACACAAAGATGAATAGATGTTGAATACTTTTTTTAAAATCTAATGCATTTAAAACAAATTTATACAATTTTTATTGCCGTTCGTTAATAATAATTAATTGAGAGTTATTTAAAATTAACATTTTTTTAATTCTGGAAAAAAGGGAATAAAAATTTAAATAAAGATATTAAATAATCACGCTAAATTATGAAAGTGGTTTTGTTGATAAGAGCTAGAAATTTAACTAATTAATGAAACAATAAATCAGGCTTTTGCGGCTCAAAAATTCCTATAAAAATACTTAAATACAGATAGTTAGATTGATTTTTTGATGTATTTTTAGCATTTAATCGATGTTTCTAATAATTTTCAATTTCCACTTACGAAAACTAACTTATCTTGAAAAATTAATTCAATTACAAAGTTTAAAATTTGCTTATACATATAGGAGTAGAAAATTTTTCAAATACTGATTTTAATGATTCTGTAGTCATTTTTTTAGTAATTAATTACGAGTTATGTTTCATTAGGTTGGATACAGAGTTTATTAATTTTTAAGGATAAACATTGAAGTTTCTGAACCTATGTGCTTGATGAATAAGATACCAAAATATAAATATGAAACATGTTGACTAGTCAATCATTAAATTTGAAAGTTAATAAACTTGATGAATTAATATTAATTAACTTTAATCATATCGACGATTTGGAGCTTCTTGATATTTTAAACAATTGGGGTTTTAAGGAAAAAATGAAAAATGCATCATCACATCAAAGGCAAAAGGTTTATTTTATTCATCTTTGTAAAGTTTTTAATACTTTTAATAATTACCATAAAGTGAGTGAGAGAGTGAGTGAGTGAGTGAGAGGGAGAGAGAGAGAGAGAGAGAGAGAGAGAGAGAGAGAGAGAGAGAGAGAGAGAGAGAGAGAGAGAGAGAGAGAGAGAGAGAGAATATTTTTAGGGGGGAGGGGAGTTGGGAACGTTTTTTACTGCCGAAAATATGGAGGGGTGATTGGAAAGGGATATTGGAGTTTTATTTTAGGAATTGGATATTTTTTTCTGTTTGTGTTTTTAAATTTGAACGTTAATTGGCAAGCTGATTTTTCTTGAGCCTCAATAAAAATCACCATATTAATGTTAAATTTTTCAAACTCAACCTGTTCAGTCCCTATTTCTATTTAACCTCATCTATCCCACTTAAACTAGTTTAACGTTTTCAAAATTAGTTTCCAAATTCGATACCGGTAAGAACCAACGATATCATCCATATTTGGTGACAATAGCGGATGGATCTACTGTTCTCCCAACTCCAGGTTGAATGCAAGAAATGAATGACTTTGACTATACGTATAAAAAATAACATTAAATTAAAAAGTGGTAGCTAAATTTTTATTATAGTGTTAATTTTTTATTTTGTAGTCACCACTATTTTATTTATTATTAGTTAATTATGTAAGTCAACTTTTATTCCAAGCATTGAGCCCTCTGGCTGCGTAGGGTAGATTTAATACGCTGCTTGCCTTACCCCTGAAAACTACTGAAGGGGTAGGCGGCTGGTGCAACCCTTGGATGTGCCAGTTAGGGAACTTACCCATACTACATGACCCATTTTTACCCTCCTCCCCCTTGGTGACCATCCCCCTCTAGTTTTCACGTAGTAATTCATTAATACGGTTTGACATCGTTTTTTGCAAACAGAAAGTGAAAAATTAATTTTGCTTAATTTGTCTAATTTTAAT
The DNA here is from genome assembly GCA_024610705.1 of Tetragnatha versicolor. Classification (NCBI taxonomy): domain Eukaryota; kingdom Metazoa; phylum Arthropoda; class Arachnida; order Araneae; family Tetragnathidae; genus Tetragnatha; species Tetragnatha versicolor. Next base: position 49,984,095 of record JANDEH010000010.1, on the reverse strand, counting down.
AATTTTGCCTTATTAGTCTTAAGTTGGCAAATTTCAATAATTAATTTGGCTTAATTTTGTCGTATTGACTAGAAGAAATTGACTACGGGACAAACCCTTAAGCCCCCCCTCCCCCCTGGGACCGAGCGTGGTAATTTGAAGACCCCCTCCCTCCCCTAAATGGGTCACGTAGTATGGGTACAGTCGGCTGCAAAAAAATCGAAACAGAGACGATTGTGAGTGATTGGTTGGGGTTAGAAGGATACTGTAAACGCCAATTTTCATGATTTAATGTCCTCTTTGAAACAAGCTATAATTAAAGTCCTTAAGGGGCCGTCTACATATTAAAAGAAGCACCAACTTTCGTTTTTCCTATGGGTGACATCAAATATTATTCCCGATTCTGAAAGAGAACCCCCTAAAACCCCCCAAAACCAAGTTTCGTGTTGTTTGGCCCACAAACAAAGCCAGGAGTGGGGGTTGAAGTTCGTTGAATTTACGTTGAAATCTCGTTTTTCATAGATTTTGATCCTTACAACCGTTAACCCCGTGCACACTGTAGGAAATTTCAATTAGAAAAATTAGAGCCAATCTCTTACCGCCAAAGACATATAGCTTATGAAAATTACGGTAACCTTACGGTAACCATAAAAATTGTTAGACACATTTATTATTAAAACCTTGCTGAACGTAGCCGTGTGGCATAACGGTTAGTGTGCCTGTTCGGTAAGATATAGCATCAAGTTCGAATCGCACACCTAGCGTGACCTTTATTTGTTTGAAGATGCCTTGAATTTAATCTACTAAAAATGTTTTTATATTTTTACAATATTCATTTCCGTAAAAGACAAAATCAACCGATTTTTTATGAGCATGTAAATATGTATTTTTTAATTTTGATATGTTTTTAATTAAAAATTTAGTTACCTTTGTAAAGTAATTTAAGAAATTAAATAACTTTACATACAATTACGATTTTTTTAGATGAAAAGATTAGGAAACAATACTTTACAATATTCGTCTAAAAATTTCACTTGCATTAAATTTGAAATATTTTTGAATTATATGAATACAATTTCAAAACAAAAAAGAGTATACAAATTCGTTCGTTACATAGATTTCACAAAAGGAATTTGGATTTAATTATAAATCTAATTTTAAGAAAAGTCGCTCCACTTAATAATGACGGTCTCATCTTGCATGCATTGTCTAAAAAGAATTCAACGTTTTGGTTTATCTTTAATATTAAATGTAATCAAGATATAAATTAACTAAACATAATTCGGTATCACACAGCTTTCACATATATTGCCCTCCCCTTGGACTACCACCCCATTTTTACATAACAGGATTATCCAAGGGTTGCACCAGCCGCTTACCCCATAGTGGTTTTCAGAGTTATAGGAGGAAGTATTTAAGAATACTCTTCGCAGCCGGTGCGGTTAATGCTCGGAATGAAGGTAGACTCACATAATTAACTAATAATAAATAAAATAGTGGTGACTACAATAATATATTACAAGAAAATATTAACACTGCTATAAAAATTTAGCAACCACTTTAAATTTAATATTCTTTCTAATAGGTAATAGTGAAAAATCTTTACAGCCTGAAATATGGAGCACAGCAGATCCACATAACTTGTCGCTAGTGACTAATAGTCCACACCATCGTGCTAGAGCCCCTGCATGTGTTATCAAAGATAGATGGGTCCTAAATTCTTACTGGCATCGGGTTTAAAAACTAATTTAGAATATTTTAAAACTGTTTGATTGGAGGGGGGGTGGATGCGTTTAAATGGAAATAGGGACTTAAAACTCTAATACCCCTTCCAATTTTTTCAAAAAAATTTTGGCAGTAAAAAATGTTTTCCATTACCCTCCCCCCCAAAAAACCCTCACCCATGATTTATAAAGACTTATTCTTGCTCTTTTCTTTAGGGAAATTATTAAAAATTTTAAAAAAGAATAAAATATAATGAAAATTTATCAATGACCACACGATGATGAATTTTTTCCCTTCCTTAAACCCCAAATTATTTAAAATATCAAGAAGCGTCAAATCGTCAGTATGATTAGAGTTAATTAACATTAAATCATCAAACTTTGAAGTTTAATGTTTGACTTGTCAGCAAATTTAATACTTATATATTGGTATTTTATTCATCAAGCACAACGTTTTACCTTAAATATTATTAAAACTCTATATCCAATCTAATGAAACGTAATTCCCCCAATTAATTATTAAAAATACGACTGTAGAATCATTATAATCAATACTAAAAAAAATTCTGAAATTATTTTTATTCCTATACGTATAAGCAAATTGAAAGAATTGTTATTTGTAAATAATACTCTCAATTAATTATTATTATTCGTAAACAGCAATATAAATTGTAAAAATTTGTTTTAAAAGATTTATATTTGAAAAAGTATTCAACATCTATTCATCTTTGTATTTGCCTGTATCCCTATGGGTTAACCTTGAACAATGGGACATGCGGAATTGCGATGATAGAACCTGCAACCTAGTGATCACGAGCTTGTTACACCAACTAGGCTATTACTTTAGGGTATCCTAATTGGAAGACAAAATTGCGCCAAAACATAGATAAATAGCCAAATCTGTTTTAACTTTTTTAGTAATTGTGCCAAAATATAGATAAATAGCCAAATCTGCTTTAACTTTCATAGGAATTTTTCTAATGAAATTTCCTACAGTGTGCGCGGGGTTAATGGTTGTAAGGATCAAAACGAAATTTCAACATAAATTCGACGAACTTCAAACCCCCCTCTTGCCTTTGTTTGTGGGCCAATCAACACAAAACTTGGTTTTTGGGGGTTTTAGGGGGTGCTCTTTCAGAATTGGGAATAATCTTTGATGTCACCCATAGGAAAAACGAAAGTTGGTGCTTCTTTTAATATGTAGACGGCCCCTTAAGGACTTAAATTATAGCTTGTTTCAAAGAGGACATTAAATCATGAAAATTGGCGTTTACAGTATCCTTCTAACCCCTACCAATCACTCACAATCGTCTCTGTTTCGATTTTTTTGCAGCCGACTGTACCTTCCCTTATAGGCAAAGAGATGGTGTTAACCCTGGGGTGCATCATATGGGAAAGATGTATAATCCAAAATTCACACACAGCAACACGATGATATTTGTGTCATGGTTAAATTAATTCATGTCTTGATAACATTTAATATCAAAGATAAAACGTTGAATTTCTTTTAATAAACAATGCATGTAAGAAGAGACCGTCCTTATTAAGCGACGACTTTTCTTGACCTTAGATTTATATTTAAAATAAGAATCTTTATATCAAATATAAATCTTTATATAAAATAAGAACCTTAGAATCTTTATATCGAATACTCTTTTTTGAAACTTTATTCGCGTAATTCAAAAACATTTCAAATTTAATGCAGGTGAAATTTTTAGTCAATTAATTAAGTATTGTTTCAAAAGTAAGTGTTAAGTATTGTTTCAAAATTTTTTCATCTGAAAAAATCGTATTTTAAAGATTTTTAATTTGTAAACTTTTATTTAAAAATATCATCAAAATTTAAAAACAAATAAAAAATATTACATGCACAAAAAAATAGATTTATTTTCCTTTTACTGAAATTAATAGAGTAAAAAATAAGAACTTATTAATTCTAACTCTATCGGTAGTTTAAGTTCGAGGCATACACAAACTTCCAAAAGCAAAACAAGAACACGGAAGCTATGCGGTTCGAACTTGACTCTAAAGATTTGCGACCAGGCACACTAGCCGTTAGGCCACACGGCTACGTTCAACATCAAGGTTTAAACAATAAATGTGTTGATTTCAGTTAGTAGATTATGGTTACCGTAAGGTTACTGTAATTTTCATAAGTTGTATGTCTTTGGCGATATGAGATTGGCGCAAATTTTTCTAATTGAAATTTCCTACAGTGTGCGTGGGGTTAATGGTTGTAAGGATCAAAATCTATGAAAAACGAGATTTCAACGTAAATTCAACGAACTTCAATCCCCACTCCTGGCTTCATTTGGGGACCAAATGACATGAAAACTGGTTTTGGGGGGTTTTAGAGGGTGCTCTTTCAGAATCTGGATTAATCTTTGATGTCGCCCATAGGAAAAACGAAAGTTGGTACTTCGTTTAATATGAAGACGACCCCCTAAGAACTTGAAAAATTTTCTGTATATAGAATACTTCAAATCATGAAAAATGATACCTTGTTTGTCTTTATATCACAAGCTGTTCCGGAGATATAGGGTCTGAGTCGATTTTTTTTCCAGTACTGTACCAAGTTTTATTTACTTACCTGTATCCATACTATGTATTTTTATATATTTTGTGTACATAACCCTTTCATCCACAAACTTTTTTAAATCTGTAAATTATCTAACGAATGAATGAAGCAAGATGTAATTAAAACATTCGAAACATTTTCTATATCTATAACAAAAACCTTGACATCTTCACTAGTTTTGTTGGGTCTCACATTATGTCTACTTATTTTATCAGGTTTAGGAGCACTTGTACCAGATTTCATTTTATTTTGTATGATTTCAATTTTTTCAGACATAAGTTTACCAAAGCAACTCTAGTTCGGCCATGTAGTTATGATTTACAGGACCATGTAGTTACTTGTATGAAGTTAAGTTATGATTTACAGGAGTTAAGGGCACATAGCCCCTTCATCCTCTATGACTTTAGCATGAAAATGTTACATAGCCCCTTCATCCTCTATGGATTTAGCATGAAAATGTTACATAGCCCCTTCATCCTCTATGGCTTTAGCATGAAAATGTTACATAGCCCCTTCATCTTTTTCATATTTTTGTTTCTAGCTGTTTTGAAATATTCACAGATTTTGCTACGTAACACTTCCGCCCCTAACTATTTCATCCATTGAATTAGATCGTATTTTCAAAAAATTTCACATAACCCCTTCATCCACCAAACCCTTCAATTGTGAATTTTCTTAAGGATTTTCGAGGGCTGAATTCGAAAATCTGGTCAAAATTTTCTAATAGCTTAGAGAAAATTAAATATTTTGATTTGAAAAAATGATAAAAATACACGTGACTTAAAACGCGATCTGCGTCACAAGTCAGGAAGTTGAGTTTTTTTTTTATTTTCACTCGTGCTGATTTCATCACGTGTGTGTCACAGCTTTAACTTTTGTTTTGTTTTTTTTCTTCTTAAAGTTTCGTTTTTTTCTAATGCTTCCATGTAGGCTTTTTCTCAGCAATATGAGAAAAGTATTTCCAGATCACAGAAAATAATAGTTTAGAAGGAATCCTGATTTTAGTGAAAAAAGTGCGATATACCTAGTAACTGAAAAAAGTTTGTCTTAAATGAATCGCTTATTTCTGAAACATGTCAAACGCCACTTTTCTTGTTTGGAGATAAACGAGAAAAACTGTATAAAAGCTTACTACATTTTTATGAAGATGTTTAGTAATTTTTTTCTTAAAGTAGGCCTCATTTGGATATTTTACAGACAAAATGAATTTTTTCATGTTTTTATTCTTTTCATAAAAAATTATTGAAATATTTGCATTTGACAGGTTTCTACAATTAACAGAGTATTCAGACCTATTTTCATAGCTTAAATCTAATATATTTAAGGATTTGGTAATAAAAGGTGGAATATTAGTTCAAAATAAAATTTCCTTATTAAATACTAACCAGAAAAAATTATTATAGAATTCTTATGCAGATGCCGAAGTGGAGTTGCACTACTCCTTCTGGCACTCTTCAGTTGCATTAACAGAGGGGGCACGAGTGGAAGTATTCTAAACCTTCACATAAATACCTTTTTTATAAACTATTTCAACTCTAGACTTAAAAACAGTGGTCAACCAATTCAAAATGTTAATATAGACATCTTCGAAGTCAATTAGATAGTTATTTAAATGTAACTTTATGGACAGAAAAATGATTTTGCATTAAAAGCCTACAAAATTAGCTAATTAGTTCAATACTATGATTTGGTGTATAGATTTGGGATGTCCCTTTTAATAAAGTGATTCATGGATTCAAAATCTTAATCACATGGATGTAAAAAAAAGGCCATACGCATGGAAATTTTAAATATATAGCTACCAAAATGTCCTTTGTCTTGAAATTCGTTCAAAAACTTTAAAAATATGGTTTTTACTATGGCTTGATGGACCTAACCTCTAAAGAATGATTTTTCCAATCGCATATAGTGTTAGTATGTGAAAAATAGTACAACAGTCCTAAATAAGCTGCAGATGAGACGGCATGAACAAAATTTCTTTACATTTCTTATGTGCAGAAATCAGTCAAGCGACGTCGTTTGACATGTTTATGCACTATAGCTGAAATTTAACATGCTGTAAAACTATTTTAAAATCACGTTATTTTTATAATTCTAACACCTATAACTCATTTTTGAAAAAAGTGGCGTTTGACACGTTTCAGAATTAAGCGATTTAATTGAGGTGATTGAGCTAACTCTAACAGCTTAACATTAGAGTTAGTTCATTGTTGCCGCAAAAACCTCAATTAAGGAAGTTTAAGACTAAATAAAAAAATACCTAGAAATAGGTTCTTTCTTACACTCCTTAACCACTTTTAAATCTTCAATGTAATTTTTTTTTTGGTTGAAAGCCCATTAAAGTAAAATTTAAATACAATACGTAACTAAACATAAATAAAAAATTATTAGTTAATAGTTAAAAAAACTGCTATAAAATAAGTCAAATGCTTGATAACATTTATCAGGCTTTCTTGAAAGTCCAGTTCTTAATTCCCCCCCTCCCCTCCCCCCCAAAAAACCTAAAAAGCACCATGGCCTATAGACAATAAGGGATTTTCTGCGAACTGATCATTTTGAATTCTAAATTATTTCGATATAGCCTGTGGGTTTCAGCAATAAGTCGTCGAAATAAGAAAAGAAATTAGATTAAATTGATACGGAATGTCAACGAGGAAGTATTTTTTTAGGTATAAAAGTTTTAAGGGTAACAAAGTTCTGTATATTGCAAGTGTAAAAGTCTAAAAAATTTGTCTAAAGAATACACTATAAAAAATCTTTAGCCTAAAAAAAATATCCCCTGTAAATTTTTATCAATTTGTTCGTGCATGTAGAGAAATGAGTCAAATTGGTATTTTGTTAAAATACTTTTCAAGAATTTTAAACAGTTGTTTTCTCAATTATGTTGGAAGGTAAACAATTAAAAACCAATTTATTAATTATTTTTATAGAGAGAACTAGAATTAGCGTTTGGTTACAAGCTTCTTTACACTAATTAGTAGTGCCATAAACATTAAATTTTTCCAAACTTTTTTTTTAATTTTTCAATCCATTTATGCATTACATGGATTGAAAAAATATAAATATATGTCTAGAGTATGATTACAAAATTTTAATATAAAATAATGCGTTACCTTTTTGATTTAGAAACTTTCACTTATTAAGATCAAATCACTTGGAAGATGTCATTTATGTCACTGAGGTGGCCGCACAACGGTGATTTTCCTTTTCTCTGCATACTTAACTTCATTCTTTTCCTAAAGGATTAAGAGAATATTTAAAGAAAGCAATGGAACGGGCACTTAAAGATCATACATTAAACACACATACATCAAACTGATAAATAATATTTTAATAGAACTAAAATATTTAGCAATAATTATAATAATTATTAATTAGCTTGTGTTCTTAAAAAGTAGGTAATTTCTTTCAATCAGAGTATAGAGTGAGTTGATTTTGACTTTTAAATATTATCTCCAGGAACGAAGTTTTTATACTTATGTTTGCATTATTCGGAGCTGTATATGTTTAATATTTTATTTAGATTTTTATATCAATTATGATTGTCAAGGCTAGATTTGATTAAAATAGTCATTAAAAGATTTAAACATAAAATTATATAGACCATAAAAATTTAAAGATTATTAATCTTAAAAATTAACTTCAGCATTTAAGTAATTCATTTTCATATATCATCACATTTACTACTTATTTTTTAATTTGTCTCTTACTGACTAATGCATTTACTGATTTATCTATGCGAAATTGACTATAATGAATGAACCATTGCGTGTTTAGCAGTGAAGTATTTTTTAATATTGGTAATGTTAGGTAGCTTTGTCTCGGATGCAAATGATAAAGTTTGTATTATTTGGTATGAATTTGCAATATCTCTAGTATACCATATCTTATATTGAAGCTGCCATAAAGTGATAGCAACCGTCTTTCTACTCAGTGAAGGATCTCTAGTCGTGGACAGCCATCTACGCAGGGGGCTCTATTTATTGTTTCATACTATGCATGAGCTTTTAGTTAGGCAATCTCTTTTATGTGTTGAATGCGTCCGATCATCACAGGGCCATAAAGCTCCCCTGAATCTAATCTACGTCCGCTGACCATCAGCAGTCCAGTGAAATTAATTCCGGGAAAGTGCCCCCAAACCTTTCTAGACTCGGCTATTGTCTAATCCCCTAATTTCCAGCCTCGCTTTCTGTGGACATTCCTCGGCTACCGACTCAGGGTCCTAATTTGTGATTGGATCCCGAAGCAACGATCGATGGTCCAATCACGTGGCGGGATTTAACTTCGATCTGCACCCCCCTTCGAATTAATCCCCAGCCGGTGACTTTTATGGGAGGGCCGGGTGATATACGAGATCGGGAAGTTTGCCCTCGCTTGATTACGTGATCAGCCGGCCTTCCCATAATTCTCGCCTATGATGGAAACTTCCGCATTGTGTGCCATCCGACAAAGGATTCGAAGGTCTTTTCCACGATCAAACTCGGGAATAGTTTCCTGGAGAGGGAAAAGTAGTTTTTGCGCTGATGTAATAACCGAGGAGAAAGTTTCTCTTTTTTTTTTCTCTTTCGTCTTACCTCCGGCTTTTGCTCTTTTCCGCCTGTGGGAATAAACTGGTAGGATCTAGGTTTTCGGGGGCTAATACCTCAGCTATAAGTCTAGACCGGTGGTTGCCAAACTTTGTGGGTCATGAAATATTTTCTAAAAGAGAAAATTGTCTTGGAGCATATTCAAGTAAAAAATTTGCAGCGGAGCTATTTTAAGGAGAGATTGGAATAAAGTCAAAGAATATTTAAAATTGGAATAACGCATTTATGAGGGGTAAAAATGGAACAGAGCACTTTTGAGGAGTGAAAATTCCATTTCTAAATCCATTCCATCCAGTCCATTTTCTAAATTTAATTATATTGCCAATTCTCCTATTAATAGATTTTACATGATTTTCAACATGCAATGTAATGAAATTGATATTTTTTCGGTGTCTTTTAGTGCTTTTAAAGGATTATGTGAAAGTGTTTTATTCAATTAAAATATTTCTTTGTTTTTTTTCTCCCTTTCACCACTGTAAATGGATTTATCTGTTGTGTGTGTAAATATTTAAATAAATAAATAAATAAATAAATAATTTTTGTGTAAAAAAAAATTGCAACGTAAGAAGTTAGAAAACAATTAATTTACATCTGGGTATACGAGACAACTTAAATTAAAAACTTTCCAGGGAAAACTTCGTTTAGGAGAATTCAATCACTTAATTCACAAATGGACACAAGCAGGGAAATTTTAAATGTATACATAACGACCAAAATGTCCTTAGCCTTGAGATTCGTACAAAAACTTTAAAAATTTGTTTTTTACTATGGCTTGATGGACCTATCCTCTAAAGAATGACTTTTTCAATCGCATATAGTGTTTGTTTGCGATTAAATAAAAAAAACTGCAGTCCCAAACAAGCTGCATATGAGACGACATGGACGAAAATCTCCATAGTTTAAGTGCAAAAACCAGTCAAGCGACATCGTTTGACTTTTTTCTGCACTAAAGCTGAAATTTAACAAGCTGGAAAACTATTTAAAATCACGTTATTTTTATTATTCTTACACTGAAATGTTCATTTACCCCTACAGAATTCCATGACACCAATAACTCATTTTGAAAAAAGTGGCGTTTGACATGTTTCAGAAATAAGTGATTCAATTTAGAATAAGTAACATTTTGTACTGGAACAACTTAAACCCTCTATTGCCCATAGTTGCAAAAATACTACCTTAAGTTTAGTAAAAATTTTGAGCATGAAGTAGCAATTTTCAGCATATCTTCTATTCAAGCATGTCTTCTTTCAAGCTATTCCAGCAATATTACACCTTCAGGAGGCTAAAGTTACTATTACCTATTTAACTCTAGAGAATGTGACCCTACTGGACTGTATTTAAAAAAAAACCCTTATATTTTGTTCTTTATTGTAGTTATAGACATAGACCTTTTAAATCGGGAAATTTCAAAAAAATATCGAAAATTGCTTCCTTTATATCTTTGTTGGAACTAAGTTTTAAAATCTGAAAATTTGCAGGTTTCATCCATCTGTAAAAATTTCATATTCTTGATATTTTCTTCTAACCAAGTCTAGTTAGAGGTAAAAATACTTAGTAAAGAACTTTTTCAGCTTTCCAAAACTCCGATTTTTTTAAACATTGTTCCAATAGAGATAAAGGGTTAAAATTTGATTTTGTTTCGAAAGTATCATATTATAAACTCGACTTGGAAGCATAAATCAAGGATGAAATTTTTACAGGATGATGATAACCTAGTGAAACTTACCCTGTAAGAAATTAATATTTTGAGACTTTGTTCTAACAGAGATATAAAGTGTGATTGTTTAATTTTTTTAAACTTTTCGATTTTGAAAGTCTATAACAAGGTATATAACAAAAAATATCAAAGTATCACGGTTAAGTTTTCCTCCAGAAAACAATTCAGCAAGATAGCTACACATTTTCTACAAAAAAAATTTGGAAAAATAAATATTTTAGGAATACTTTACCTTCAAAAATTGCAAAATTCACTTTTAAAGTTCAACTGTTAAGATTATTTTCAATAACTGGAACACAATTCTCCTTAAATTTATACCATCAAAAAATCAGCATGGTTTGTAAAATTTCGATGGCAGCTATATAAAAATTTAAAGATAGAGGTTTTTAAATTCTCCAGAACGTAAGAATCAACCCTCAAAAAATCATTTGATCTTAAAATGTCGGAGCGACCATTTATATTTTTTCTGAATTATTTTATATGGATTAACCCCTTTGAAAACAATGCTGATGGTGGATATGTCCCTTTAGCCAACAAGGCTTTAACTCTTCTACTGACTGTAACCTCTAAACATATTAAATTTTTTACGTTTATTCTTAAGAAAACGATTTCGATTTTTTGAATATTTTTTTATCTGAGCTGTGGTTTATTAAAATATTTGATACTTGTATAATATTTATAACTCTCATCACAAAAATAAACGCATTTAAGAACACTTTTCTCCTCAAATTAACCCTAAAGAAGTTCCGTTTTAAAATAGCGTTCTAAATTTTGCTTAGAAAATAAAAGTGTTCTTAAATTCGAATCGAAAACACTATTGGAACACATTTTGTAATTAAAAAAGCACTAGGCCCACTTTGGGCCTTTATCTTTTTTAATAGGTAATTAAAACAACTGAAAATACAAAAACAATGGACAAGTTTTTTAAAAATATGTATCAGAGATGGGGAAAATATTATAAAAAGTAAAAATATGGAATTAAAATTAAAAAATAAAACATATTATGTTAACTTAGCGTTGCAGAAGGGTTTCACATGCATTTGCAGTGAATTTTGGGATGAGTTACAAACCAAATGTGCATTTTTGAACACGGAATACAAGTTAAAAAATCAAAATATCTTTATAAAAAATAGTAGTTACCAGGTATGACATCATCCATTATAAGTATTATCCAATGTTCTTTTTTTTTCTTTCAGTAAAATACTTAATATAAAGTAACGATTTTTTCAAAGTAAATTTTGATACTCTTTGTAGCAGCTATCTTTTATAGGATGTTGACCTTTCAACAGTTGAAGTCCACTGTAGTTATCTATATGCAAATGAGGACAACGTTGTTAAAATTATAAAATAGAAGATAGCATATAAAAAGACTTCTAAATCAAAATTCCTTATATGAATGTTCTGAGAAACATAATATTTTATCTTCGTGACTTGTGCACTGAATATTTTAAAGTTGTGAAAGGTATTTTAAAATGTAGACATGTAAAAATGTGATCATTAGAGACAATCACATTGGAGTCACATATGTGATCGTGATGTATATGATATCGTTGTGATTCATCTATGTCCGGAAGTGATAAATATTTTTGATAACTTGTGACATCGCTGGGAAGTCAGTGAGGCTACTTTGTGACAAAGTGATGTGCATATAATCGCATTGCATCGTCCTCACAACGATGTATCGAATCTCATTGTGACTTGGATGTAATGTAACATCCCTAAAGGGTTATAACTATGAGGCTGCCCAAGTGAGTTTGAAAAAACATACACACCATTGAAATAATAGAGGTTTGAATAAAAAAATAATGAGATTTTATTGTGAATACCTAAACAGTTTGACCGTTTATTCTCGGTATAACCAGCTTCCTCTTGAGTGAGTCCATAAGCAGAACTGTTTATTGAACGATAAATAAACCAAATTTATCTGAAAGAGTTTTTCGAAATACAAAAACTAGAGATTACTTTCAATGATCATTCTCTGGAAAACGGTGTTCATATTTTTTCTTGCTAACCCATCACATGTTGAAATCACAAAGACGTGGCATAAACCATCGAGGAGTCACTGTGATACGTCGCGGAGTACTCATGCAATTACTGTTGGATGGGGTCAAAATATTAAGTCGCTTTTTAGTCCTAATGTGACATATGAGAGGTGTGATCACTTGGAACGTCGAAGTTATATCCCTATGACTTTTAAGTCGTAAGGGTGATTTCCTGATCAGCTATTAGGTTGAAATTGTAAAAATTATTACAAACTATTGATTGTGTTTTTTAAATGTGGAAAGATAAAGGACACATATCTAATAATCTGAATATCTAAGTAGCTATACAAACAATGAAACTTAGTAAATAATAAGAAGACATTATTGTGTTAACCAAAAAAGTCTTGTACCTTATAAACTAAAATTTAAAATGCTTATTAAATTTTAAACGATTTTTAAAACATTTTTTACCTTAATTAATCACACTTTAACCATGAAACACTTCTGTAGTCCCAATGTGAGAAGTTTACATTTAAGTTAGGCTCATGACTACATGGAATGAGTTTGTGAATAATTTAATGGTAAAATTCCGTTTTCTTGTTGACGGAAATATTTCGAAAAAAAAATCGCGGAAATTAATGAAAGTTAAAATAATTATTTATTTACAGTGCAAACAAAAGTCCCCTCATACCCTACCAGTCCCAAGCATACCTTCATTAAAAGAATTATTTCTTAAAAATACTTACCCTTGTTTCTACCCTTTAAGGGAGGTAGAATTGAATCAAATATAAATTATGTAGAATAAAACCTGGTGATAGTTGTGTGTTTATATTATCTATTTTTCTAAAACTAATCTTACATTTTATTCTTATATGTTAGCTCTAATGAATGCTGGATACCATGGCTTTAGCAGCTCCTTATCTATACTGTCACTGTCTTCTCTGTAAAAAATATGCACAAATTAAATACTTAGATATTTATTAACGCTAAAATCTAAACATTTACTACAAAAGAATTTTCGATACAAAAATTTAAAAGAAAGTTTTGCTAAAAAATTAACGATGGGGGTTAAAATGTTAATTATTTAAATTTTCTGTATTTATAAAAGACAAAATAGAGTCACTTGGGGTAAGGGGGACACTTTTTTGGCCTAGTGCCTTTTTGGAGCTCAATAGAAGAATTTTGAACGGGTTAAATTTGAACTTATTGTCTAATTTCGTTAAAGACACTATCCATTAACAAAAACATATAAGTAGTTTCTAAAATAAAGCTTTAAATTTCTCTTAATTGGTCTTTATTTAAAAAATGATATAGGTGTCCCACTTACCCCGAGTGATGGGTTAAATGGGAGGCCCCTCTTCATTTATATGGGAAGTGAGCAAAACTTAAAAGGAAGAAAGTGAGTCTTAATAAAGTACATAAAATTTCACCACAAAATATTTTATTGTAACTGTAACCATGAGTGGGAAATCTACTCACATTAATATCAATATGACAATAAAAGAATAGAATGAAAAGCAAAATAAGTATTTTAAAGAATGTTTTGAAAGGCCAAAGGGATATGTTTTACTTTAACATATAAAATAGTGTTGAAAAAACATAATAAGGCTGATTAAGATATATTTTGGCACTTTAATAAACATTGTAAGATAAAAAAGGAATCGGACACACTAAATCATATCAAAGGATTTTCATATATCATATCAAAGGATTTTCATATATCATATCAAAGGATTTATTTCAACAAAATATAATTAAAAATTACACAAAAGAGAAAACAACAATGGAATAATACGCACACAACATTGAAGAGACAAAAAAAAGACGAACACATACATACAAAAAGAAAATAGTAGTTTTGAAGTACCAAAAGAGCTCGTAGCTCGTCCATGGTACCAAGTACCAAAAACTCTCCCTAGGCAACAAATCTGCGCTGACTCTATTTAGTTACCTTAAATAATATTTCTATGTCATTGTGTCCTGCTATGAAACTATGTAGAGAGAGAAAAGAGAAAGAATGAGAGAGAATAAACACTATTGAGAATGAGAACTAATGAGAATAAACACTATTGATGAGATATTTCACTTTACTCACCATAAATTCAATTAAAGCGTAAATTTGATATGAAATATCGATCATATTATTTATAAATTTTAATGAATTTTGAAGTGCTGAGTAAAAGGTCTGGCTATTATAAATCGAAATTTTCTGAAAGTATTGGGGGAAATTGTCCCTATAACCCCCCTTAAATCCACCCATGTCTTCAGTAATAGTTCCTATATCATTTGGGACCCTCTGGAACCACTTGTATCATTAAAGAGGAGTCCCACTTACCCCACACTGAGGGGTACCACTTACTCCAACCATGCTAAAACTATGGGGTAAATGGGACCCCCCTCTTAAACACTTCAAAATTAAAAATTTCAAATTGCCGTATGTGTTTTAGGTCAAACTCTGCAAAACAGTTCAATAAACATTAAAATGTAATGAAAACTTACCTGGAAATACTTTTTTGAAAAATGCGTCTTGAACTCTCCAAAAAATCCATTCTGGGAATCAATTTTAAATTAATTCTATAATCTTAAAAACAAATTAAACAAATCTCAAATATATGCAAAACTCATCGGTGTGTCAAGCTGTAACATAATCAATGCGAGTAAGTGTGAAATTTCCTGTACATATTATAGTTTTAGGGGGTGCCCCACTTACCCCAGTGTCCCCCTTACCCTATGCTAAAAAATTATATAAATTCAGTCTTAAAATTTTTGTAACTTTTGTCTTATAAAATAGTAGTTACCTAAATTTTTAAATCAATACATATAGGATAGTACCAATTTAAGGAATGCACTTAAAATTCCAAAATTGAAACACACTTGAAGAAGATTATTGAAAAATAGTTATGTTATTAGACAAGTCACTCTTAAGCTAATATTTAATAAATTTTTTAAAAGCTAAAATTATGAATTCTGACCTTTGTCGTATATTACATTGTTAATATCCTTTTTAAATCTTTAATTTCAAATGGAGAAAGATTAAAGGATACTTCAATGTCAGTTTGTGCTGTTTTCAGATTTATTCCTTCCCTCAAAAGGGGGAAGCGACCCACCCTACAGGAAATTTGGGTACTTACTCTTTTGTGACCACCTTATTCTTGTTAATGATCCTAATATTTTCATATTTTTGTAACAATTCACTGCAAATGCGTAAAACATATTTGTAACCCTAAGTAAGCACAATAATAAACAATTCCAACCGAAATAATTTTGCTATACTTCACAGCAACGTTTCCTGAACCCAGAATGTCACTACGCGGAAGGAGAAAGTGTGTAAACACAAAGCCTGTTGGGTTGTTAGGAGGAATTTCGATACTCGAATCGTGATAAAAAGACACTATTTATACATGGGTTTAACGAGAATATCATATTTTAAAATTGACGTTCTTTGTTTCACTCGAAATTCAAACACCGAGATGGGAACTACTTTGTTTGTTAGTTACGTAGTAAGTTCAACTTAAGTTGCTGTCTAGTATAGTATTGTGTTTATGGTGCAATCGTGTTGTGTGGGAATTGTGTAAAAATGTTGTTAAAATATTACAGAGACAGAAAATGTGTTCTTATACTGTTTTCAATCTAAATTTCAAGACACTTTAAGATTATAAACTTATTTTATAACCCAATTTTTTAAACACATTTCTGACATATTTGTTTATTTCAGGAAAAAAAGTGTTTATATTATGTAGAGTTTAAGTTATTTTACCAAAGATCAAAGAAAAAAACTATGCATATTTTGTAGAAATTTTTCCCAATGGCGTGGTGCTTTTTAGATGTTGAATAATTTTAAGGTTTTAGACCAGGGGTCTCCAAACTACAGCACAGCAAGCAGGGTAGATACGGCCCTCAAAACCATCACTCGGCCCGAGGATATCTCTTTATCTACGAAAAAAAAACCTACGGATATGTGTTGTACTCAATTAAATAAAATATCAAATTTCAAAAATTTTCGGGAGGGAGGACCCTCATACCTCCCCCCTTATTTGTACATTGAGCGCCAATTAATCACGTTTATTTTTATATTGAGATCATCAAAATGAGAATCTTACCTAAAAAATTATTAAAAAGGTACATTAAACGTATTAAATATGCATAAAAGGGGGCATGAGTTTTGGGTCTGATAAGGATTTAAATTTTTTAGAGGGTATTTGGGCCCCTCCCAAAATATATTTCTATCAACTAAACACCTCTGGTCTGAGAGATCCAACATGTTAAAAACTATTTACTGATTACTATTTAAAACGGATTTGTTTTCAACGATTCACTAAATACAAGTGTGCAAATTTTAAATTAAAAAGTTTCTTTACTGCATTTCCTTTGAAAATAATAATAACACCGGCACACAAAAAAAGTGGAATTACTTTGAACCGGACTTACCTACCGACATGTTTTTCGACCCGCTGAATCTGTATTTCAAGTCCGTTTGGCCCGGTCACCCTCCAGTTTTGAGTAAAATGCAAAAAACCTCAAAAAAGGCCAAAAATTGCAAAAAACTGCAGTCACAGCAATGAAAAAATTTTTGTGGACCCGGATCACGTATGATTTTTGTGTATTCCAAATAACTGAATCTAAATCTAGAATTTTATTAGCCCGGTGAGCCGGGGGGGGGTCTCAATTTGAAAAAAAAACCGAAATGAACCATGAAATTAGTCACCAGTTGAAGTTTTTGAGAAAAGTTTGCAAGTATGTTAATTAACCATACTTTCAAACTTTTCTCAAAAACTTCAACTGGTGACTGACTTCATGGTTCATTTTCATTGTTTAATGGTTCATTTCGTTTTTTTTTCAAATTTGGACGGCTCACCGGGCTAATTAACTTTTAGATTTAGATTCAGTTATTTGGAATACACAAAAATCATACGTGATCCGGGTCCACAAAAATTTTTTCATTGCTGTGACTGCAGTTTTTTGCAATTTTTGGCCTTTTTTTGAGGTTTTTTGCATTTTACTTAAAACTGGAGGGTGACCGGGCCAAACGGACTTGAAACACAGATTCAGCGGGTCGAAAAACATGTCGGTAGGTAGGTCCGGTCCAAAGTACATTCCACTTCTTTTTTTTTGTGTGCCGGTGTAATTTTCACTTAATTGTGAAATTTTTAATTAATTATTATTTCAAATTATAATTATAATCCCCATTTTAACTACCCACGAGGTGTCACTGTTTTTTTAATTTTTTTATTTGGATCTCGAGTGTGGAAATCCCTGTTTCAGACTGTTAGATTTAAACTGAATTTTGTTTTTTTAAATCCTCACCGGTAAAAATGCCATAAAGTAGCAAATATAGGAAAGGAGGATAGTGCAATCGGTCTAAACTTTCATAAATTGTTGGGAACATCAAGCACGGGTAATTGAGCACATATCAATTCCCATTATCTTCTAATATTTTAGGTCATAATATTTAAAAGCACTTCAAGTACGCGAAACTTTTTTTCAACCTAAAATAGCCTCAATAATGAAATATCTAATTACGTTTCGATTGTACTGTTATTATGTTGCGTGAGAAAATATATTGAAAAAGTGTTTCTTAAAATTATAGACAAAAAATGTGTTCTAATACTATTACGATTCAAATTTAAGAACACTTTCAGATTCTAAACATATTTACAACACAATTATTTTTAAAACATATTTCTAAATAGAACCTTTTAAATATATTCACAACATAATTAGGTGTTAAAATGTTCTACACTCTTAAACGACAGTCTCAAAACTAAATAAAAATTACTCAAACTGGCTCCAATCCAAATGTACTCAAAATTGAAAACATGAATATACTAATTTCTGAAAATGTGCATACTCAAAAATGAAACATCTTAAGCTTGAACTCAAAAATGAGCTTATGATGTTTCATTTTTGAGTAGACACATTTTCAGAAGTGAGTATATTCATTAGGGTGGGTCATTTTCCTATGGCGAAAAAAAAATTTTGCAAATTCTATCGGGCACAGCAAGAAAAGGGTGCCAAATGGTCTCAAACTAACATGTGTAAAATATTATTCGATTATAATAACTCTTTTTGCCTCCGGATTGGCCTCAAATAGAACAAAAATATGTAATTTTTAATATTTTTAAAAAATTTTATGAATTAAATTTTTTTGTCGAAAACTTATTAAAGTTCACAAATAAGGGTATTTAAAAGCAATTTTAATCACATTAGTCACCTTCATGCATTATTAATACAAAAATAACTGCCAAAGTGGCAATATAATATGCTATCATATTAACAAGAGCCGTAGAATATGAATCTCTTTTTATAGTGGATTTTCAGTGGTACAGATTTTAAATATTGGTAGTTCATATATATCCTCCCTCAAGTTTGGTCAGTATAAAACGGTATTTTTAATTTTTCAAAATAGAAACAGTTGTGTTTTTCATAAATATGCCGCTCTTTCGAAATTCAGCCGACAGTTATTTCACTGGCTGGTCTTGGGATCCAAATATGATCGTAAAAATATGTTGAAACAATTGTCGAATGGATAGTTCTTTCATAGGCAATATCAGTTATGATTCGCTCAGTCATGATTTACCTAATTTTTTACTATAGCAATTGACTGAAACCCAGGCCCATGAAATTATACTTCTTTGAGGATTGACTCAAAATAGCTTCTTAGCATTCCCTTATGCGTTCATAAAAGTTAAAATATAGCAAATTTAACTGTTAAGGATAATTACAAGTAAGTTTTGAAAAGTAATGTAGCTTATTTAACTTAAGGGATAATACTGAGCTTTATGATGCTGAAAACGGGGATCTACCGCTCTTCTTAAGAAAATATTTCAAAATTTGACTCTTAAAATGTTGTTTTAATTTATTTTTGGACATTAGGGAATCACATGGGGACACTTGTGATGGACTTTTATTGATATGCCAAAAAATTTCAAGGAAATCCCTACTTTTAAACTTTTATCCAAATGTTTTCCATGGGGTTGAAACCTATAACCCAAAAAAGGTATCCACCTTCTGACGTATCCAATTTTATTAAAAATTTAATGTTTTTACCATCCTACTCAACCGACAATAAAGGTTTCGCACATTTTTATAATCCCAGCAAGAAATTTTTGATTGCCAGTTCTAACTATTGAGATATTTCAAAATATGTTGTATTACAAGTCAAGTATTTCAACTTTGGTTTCATTTATAATTATTTTATAGTCTTCAATGATGATTTTTATACCATTTTGCACATTTACATTCATGACGGATTTGTGAAATCGAGGTAAAAGCTTGATTTTTGTTCGTCCATTTTTGCATGAAATTACTATATTAATCGAAACTTTGAGGCCAATCCGGAGGCAAAAAGTGTTATTATAATCGAATAATATTTTACACATGTTAGTTTGAGACCATTTGGCACCCTTTTGTCGCTGTGCCCCTGGGAAAATGTGAAAAAAATATTTTTGACCCACCCTAATATTCATGTTTTCAATTTTGAGTACATTTGGATCGGTGCCAGGTTGATTTCTTTTTTACTGAGTTTTGAGACTGTCGTTAGCACTTCCGTGCCTAAAAGTAAAATCTTTATTGCTGGTAAGAACAAAATCCCACCTCCATTTCTGTTATTTAAGTAATATCACATATTAGACGTATGACATTAATGTTTTCTATCTCCAAAATTCAACAATTTGTCTAATTTTTTGAATCCCTTATTTAACTTTGAGGAACCGAAGAAAGTATTTTGCTACAAAACTAACGACACTTCTTACAGTTGAATTTTTAAAATATAAGCAGTTTTCCCTCCTCCATACGAAATGTTAAAACTTCGAGCATTTAAGTAGTATAATTGATTAATGATTGGAAGGAATAAGTATTCATTTTTTTATAAATCTGTGTAATTAACAATAAGCTCCTCATTGGACTATGAAACATTTCTTACCAGACCTAAATGAATTTCTTCAGAAATAAGATTTGTAACATAAAATACACTATCAGTAAATGTCCCTACATAGTTTCAGAAACATTTACAAGCGTTACGTCATGTCTGCTGATAACGTATTTTCTATATTCAACTTTTAGCAGCATGCGACACAATTGTTAAAACTCGGGGACTTGGCTTCAATTTTTGGTATGGCTTCCGCCCTTCTACACGTTATACGGTGACATTTTCTTCGAATAAATATTTTTGTCCTCCTTCACTATCTGTCTTTTATGGAGAGCTGCCTGATTTTAAGTACTACACCGCTTTTGCTTCACCAGAGTAAACAACAAAGAATTCTTTCTTCATACATCTCCGCATGTTTTCCTAGAAAGATTCCCCGACACCCCTCTTTCCAAACAACCCCCAAAGCCTTGCACACTTCCCTACCCCATTGGTTGATCGGTCGTTAATATCAGACAAGAGGAAAAGCCGCATTCAAATTCAATCAGCCCCTCCCCTTTCATCCGGTTGCCAAGGCGACGGTCGTTCCCCGTCCGGATTGGCACAGGGTCGTCCGCGGAGGCGTGGCTTGCAAAATCCCGCTAGGAAATCGGCGAGCACACCTCGTTTTTACTGTCTTTCATCTTTTCCCTCGAAATTACGCCGATTCAATAAATTTTCACTCGGCGTATATTGAAGGCTGCTTTACGAGCGCACCAGCCGTAGGATAACAGGCGAAAGGGTGATTAAAAGGCGTTGTAAAGCCGCGGCTGTGTCTGACACATGCACCTTAACACCCCCGGCCACTGGCCGATAGGGGTAATAAAGCCCCGCTTAAAAATTCCCCCAAAAATACGCCAAAAACAAACAACCAAAAACTCCCGGAAAGAGTTATAAAGGAGATTTAGGGTGCATTTTCAGGGAGGGTTTTATTTATTTTTTGAAGGATGGGTCTAATTCTGTTTCTTAACTCACTTCCCCTATGCCAGGCTTGACCCTTTTAATGCCTACCGGGCAGGGATCACTTGCTAGACTAGATCTACCGTCCCTTCCGAAGAGTTGTTCCTTTCAGGTAGGGAAGCTTCCTTTCCTCTATTAACAAACGCTTAATTAGATCTCTGTGCGGGGTTTTTTGTTTTGCCATAATTCATTCACTCCCTCGCAAATCATTGGGGGAGGGGTAATTTTATATGAGTTTTAAAACAAGGAGAACTGACTCACTCTGCAATTTGCATAGGATTCTTTTATTTAGTTTATGAAGCTCTTTTATTTTATAACCCTTTTCCGTTTATATGAAAGTGTATATTTTTTTATGAAACCTCCTTGTTATAAATTATTGACTCAGTTGTTAATACCCATTGGAGGGATTTCTTTTTTTTTAGAAGCTTTATATTTTTATGACTCTTTTGAAACTGAAAAATTTTCTAATCTATTTATTTAGTTTCCATTCAATTTTATGAATGTTTCTTGGTTATTGTACGGAGTTTCTTGATATTTATTTAAACTTATTTCTCTCTTTAGAGAGAGAGAGAAATTATACACCTTTGCATAAAGATTTTTTGATATTTTTGTCACTTTCTATATTTATTTTATTTAAGAATTATTCAAGCTTATCGTTTAACTATTTAAGTTGTTTCTGCTTGTATTTGATATCAATTAATTTTCAAACAGTTGTTAAATCACAATAATGAAATTTAGAAATATAATTTTATCATACAATCTTTATGACTTATCTTTAACACAAAAAAAACTATCAAACGTTTTTCTTTGGAAATCTTCAAAAATGGTATATTGTCGTGGAAGATGCAATACAGCACATCTAACATTTGAAGCACTTTTAGTATGCCAATCCTCTTTCTCGCCAAACAGTTTTCGCGACTTCGTTTGGCGGTTTTAATATGACTGTGCTTTTTTAGTAAACCAAAAAATTTGCAGAAATTGATGCTTAGATATTTGATTACTTGATCAGGCTTCGCACCTAAAAGTATTAAAAGCATTTTTAAAACATCTTTATAGCTTTAGTAAGCCGTGATTTGACACATTTTCACATTGGTCAGAAAAAAGTTGCCGATCTTTCATGATCTGTCATAGTATTTATTTAGAGAATCAATCTCGATCAAACCGTTTGAGAACGTGAAAGATATGAACCGTAAAAGATATTGGTTTATTTTGAGTGCGATTTTGTTTTGACTATTCCTCCGAATATTATTAAACTAATTTAAAAAAGATATTACTGGATCTTCGATTATGTGTTACTTTTTTATTACATGTACCTATTTTTCCTTAAATTAGCTTTGTAAAGTTCCCGAATAATGCAAATAAAGCATGCTTTATTTTATGTCTTGGTACCTTACCTGCTACAAACTTATTGTGATTAAAATGTATACAGTTTTGTAATTTTTATATTCCTATGATTTTTTTGGTTTATACACCGATAAGAGGCAAGAAAAAAATTTTCCCATAAGAATTGGATTGAAAATAAAGTTATCAAACAATTAATTCTGATAATAAAAGGAAAAGTGCTTATTTACAAAAAAATATTTATAACGTGTATTTTATATATCTATGATTTGAGACAAAATTAATAAAAATGATGGTTATTCTTTTCTGAAAAGCAGAAAAATGCTCGATGTGGGCGAGAGAATAAGAAATTCTATTAGCAAGCGATGTTCCGAAGTAGTCACCCTCCCAAGTATTGCCCGTACCTGGAAGTGCTTAACTTCGGTGATGAATAAATGTGCTAGTGTTGGTTTAACTCGATTTGAGCAGCAACCATACGAAACCATATTTGGCTATTTATTTCACTGCCAATTGAAACAATCGACAACTACTTTAAACTGTGTCTTTTTCTAATGTTTTAGATGTGCGGTATGCATCTTCCACGACGATATTTTGTTTATGAGTTTAAGTTATTAACTCAAAAGGGTAAATAGTTTAATAAGTGACACAGCTGTATTAAAGGGACTTAGGTTATGAAAAACTATCGATTTAACATCAAAGACTAAGTAAAAATCAATAACAAATCTAATTTTGGGATTTTTTAATGAATTAATCACACTAAAAGTCACTTATAATGTACAAATTTATAGCCTTAATAATTAAGAAAATCCATAGCTAATCATCCGTTGATTCATTACTTGGAAGTATTTTTAAGTTAAAATAAAATCTTTTAACCAAATTTAGGGTCTTAATATTTAATATCAAAAATAGTTTTGTTAAGAAGGTTATCTAAACTTAATGAGGCGTTTTTACCAAAAGAAACAAAGTATGGAGAAATAGCTGTGCTTATGGGATATTATATAAATTTTCTCATGTCAAATGCTACTTCAAACTGGGAGTAAAATGTTCTTTTGGTATCTTTGGTATGTATGTAAATATCAACGACATACCTTATGGTGTTCATACGATTAGATATATGCAAATAATAACACAAATCTCAGAAAATTCGGCTATTAATAGATCCGGTACAAAACCTTACAGAGCTAGCTAATTTTCAAATTTAAGTTAATTCAATGTGCATGAATTTTACTTGAATATTTCTTAGAAATGTGTTTAAATATAATTTTTTATGTTCTTAAACTTTTAATTTACTTTGATTTGACTTTTTAAAAGTAAAAACAATTAGATATAAACATAATTCTTAGGAATTTTCAGGAGAAATGCATGCAAATTGAATTAAGTTAAAGTTGGGAGCTAGCACTGTAAGATTTTGTACCAAATCTCTTAATTGTCGTATTTTCTGAAATTTATGTGACATTTTTTACATGTTTTCAGTCATATGAACACCCTCAAGTGAGTTTGAATTTTCCATGAGTGAATCGCTCTTGCTGTATAATTTTTTATTTTTTATACATGATTAAATTTTATTTTCAACATGAAATTCGGTAGTAATGTTCATTTTAAGGGTTAAAAAGCTTTTAATATTTTTTCAAACATTTTTCCGAAAAAAAAATTTTATTAATATTTTCCCCTTTTTTTAAATTTTGAAAAAAACTTTTTGAAAATGATTATCATGATCCTGATCCACACTAAATCAAAGAAATAATATTTACGATCGAAATGGGACTGATTTTAGGATTTTTAGCTGTATTAGCTCTTGGTTTTTTAAAAATGCAGGAAAAACAACTTTACAAAATTTCTTTGAACATTAAAAAATTATTTCTAACGGAAAAAGAGTGATAGAAGAT
Organism: Tetragnatha versicolor; assembly: GCA_024610705.1. Taxonomy (NCBI): domain Eukaryota; kingdom Metazoa; phylum Arthropoda; class Arachnida; order Araneae; family Tetragnathidae; genus Tetragnatha; species Tetragnatha versicolor. Next base: position 49,959,439 of record JANDEH010000010.1, on the reverse strand, counting down.
GGAACCTGAAACATTATGTCTATAACTATATTAGTTTCTCATGAAAAAATCATGAACATTATTTGAGAGTTTAATATTTGTTTTTTAGTTGTTTTGTAAAAAATCATTTTCAAACTTTTAGTGCTAGGCGGGAGCCTAAGATATTATCCAATCAAAAAAATATTTTACGCAGTCCTTACTAGACCCAAGTGGTACCCTTTCCGCACTATTATAACATAATTAAAAAATTAATTGTGTTTTGGGCCCACCCTACTATACATTTACTCAGTTTCCAACAAGTTTATAGCCACCACTAAAATTATACTTATTTTTAATTTATGTTTAAACAATTCGTCGTGTGGTAGCGCGACTCATGACGTCACACGTAGTTTGTACTGTCAAAGAAACATTACATTATGGTCGCGGTTGGACTCTTCACACTCTTATCTACGGGAATAACATGCGTGTTTACTTATTTACTTGAAAATAAGCAAACTATGTATAATTTTAGGTGCTCATATTTTCTGAAATAGTTTTATTTATGTTTCGAATTTGAGTAAAATTTTGTATCGATACCGGATTGACAGTGATATACTCAGATTTGAACAATTTTTACTCTATTTTGTAAGAGAGTGTATGCTGTTTTCCCAAAACCTCTATCCCACGACGCAATAATAGCCATTTTTTTGTTTGTGTAGCTTCATGAACTCATTTCGAGAAGTATGCGTTCTCATTGTTGCAAAAATTTATCTGAAATCTTATTGAATTTAAAATTGGATGTAAATTCACCGATTAAAACTGCACTTAATTAAGCTGGTTTTTAAAATGTAAAAATACACCTATTTCATACTATTTAAAATGTAATAAATTTAAGAACTGTGCAGTGACAGGAAAAAAACATTTGAGAGGGACAGATACATTTTTTTCAAATTCTTCAACTAAACATTTTAACCGACATTTTTCATAAAAACGATGTTTATGGTATAAATAAGAAATTTTACATTATATTCAAATAAAGCAAAAAGTAAATTCAGTATATATTTAAATATGTTCAGTATAAGAAACTGTTCTTGAATTCGGATCGAAACAATTTAAGTACTACACATTTTCTATATCTTTAACTTTTATTAACACTTTAATAACGCTTTCTTTTTCTCAAACGATACGATCAAAACTATTTTGGTTAGAATTGTTCATTATTATGTTTACTTTAAATAGGCTAAAGGTAATTTATGTTTAGTTACTTTCTTTTATAAGTACACGAATAGATATAGTATGGTGGCATTGCAAAAATAATCAATTTATAAAAAATTTAATTAATTAAGGATGACCATCGGAAATTCCTTATTGATAAAATCATCTATTTTTATTGTTTTTTGTTTAGGAATGTAGAATATGCCAAGTTAATTTTGACGGTCTTGTCTCTAATACTATTTAGATGGTAAAGAACGATAGGGGAGAGTGTTGTACCTATGGACAAAATTCACGTTTGGATTTTTCCAAGACAGGTAAAATCACATTTTGACCATTTAAAGTCCTCAACCTATAGCCCAAACCTTTGTGAAAAGGGGGATATTTTTTATTAGCTAAAATCTTCAAAATTGGATTTTTAATTAATTTTAATAACTTGACAAAATTTGTGTCCATAGGTAAAACAACGTGCTCTCCCTATGGACAGACCCAGTTGTACCTGTGGACACCCGTAAAAAGAGAAGTTTTAGCTGAAAAAACCTAAAAATGAACATTTTTATTGATGCATTACCTTTTAATAACCTATTTCAAGCCTTTTTAAAATTGGAAATAGATTTTTTAAAGTAATGTAGTTTTAGATCGTAAATGATCATTAAAACGAAGTTGAATGATAAAAGTCTTGATTTTTTACCAAAAACACATAAATCACAAGGGATTTTCAGATCAAAATTTAAGGTAATAGTTTCATCAATCATGCTGATTGATCTGATCACTTCACTGATAAAAAACAATTTGATCAACACTTAGTTGTGCAAGCATTTGGCGGTAATAACTTCCGCAAATCTTCTTCAGTGGAAATTTAAAGTTTTTTTAATCATCATACTTAAATGCGATAGCGTGCTTTAGATTTTACACTTTGATTTTACACCATATTTTACACTAAATGTCAAGTAGAATCAATTTTAAAAAGTAGATTAGATCACAAAATATTTTATTTTTCATCTAAAATCACTTAAAAATAATCGCCAACAAATATATAACCATTTAGAATTAATTTAACATGCATTAAAATGTATTCACTTAAATGAAACCTGATTCTAAAACGCCGATTAGCTACAGACACCAACAAAAACGTGTCCGTAGGTACAACACTTATGGTGTCCGAAGGTACAGCATCAAGTGTCTTTGCATTCAAAATTCTACAAAACATAAAATAATTGAGGTCTGATGATTTCTAATATCAAAACTGAAAAGTCAAAATCTCGGGTATTCACCCCATATATCCCATTTTATCATATCATAATTATAGGGGAAGAAAAGAATTAATGTAGTGATGCACTAAAAAAAACTTGGAGCATCTAAAAACAGTAAATTTATTTTATAAAATTTAAATAATATTTTAAAGAGCTGATTTCACGTTAGCAACTAGATAGCATCTATTTACATTCAAAATCGACCCCAAATTCAGTTTTACATATTTTCCAGAATTTTAAAATGAGGTGGCTGAAGGTACAACCGTCCGTAGGTACAACACTCTCCCCTATAATCAAGAACATTCTTATAAATAAAAGGACATATACGAACATCCAAATAGTTTAGTAAAAATTACAAAAGCATTGAATTGAAAGTGTTTAACCATTAAAACCAAAGTTAATACAATCATTTAATTCACATAAAAATTTAACTAACGTGTGCTCATTGTATGGTTTGACACAAAATGACTGAGTTACATCTGTGAAAACTATTTTATAGATTGAAATAATTAATTTTTAAATAATCTACACTTTTATATTTAACTTTTATTGTTGATAAACTATACATTTTTAAGTGTTGATTTACTCTGTAATACTGTCTTTTAGACTTTTATTTTCTAATCCTAAAATTAAATATATTTTTCAATTGAAATTCAAGGTTTCAGTTTTCAAAATGTAATTTTATAGATGAAATTATAAAGAATAAGTATAGTACTTAATTTTAATTTGTTTAAAAAAAGCTGTCAGGATACTATAAATAAAATTACAAAGGAAAATTTTGTCTTTACTACACTGCAAATGCGTGAAACACTTTTGCAACGCTAAGTTAAAAACAATAATGAACACTTTTAATCAGAAGTGTTCTGAATATGTTTGAAAAAGTTTTGGAAATTTGTTCTACCAAAAATTTGTTTTAAAAATAGCATTGTAAAATATGTTTGTATAAATCTGAAACTGTTCTCACAGCTATGTTGTGTGAGACTAATGTAGGGGCATAAAAGTGTTGTTTAAAAACTGTAGAGATAGAAATTGTGTTCGTATTATTTACCTTAATTTTTCTTTTAAAACCTTAATTTTTTATTTAAATTTCAGAACAGTTTCAGATTTATACAAACTTATTTTACAACGCTATTTTTGAAACACATTTCTGGTAGAACAAATTTAAAACATATTCAGAACACTACCACAACAAAATAAGGTGTTATATGTTCTACCTAACAACACTAATTTGAAGGTAAAAAAGGTGTTTTTAAGTAATGTTTTGTGTGGAACGTTTCCAGCAATTTAAATTCAAACAAACTAAATTTTAGAGTTTGTCTTTAAGCATGTCTTTCTATAACACATTATATTTTCCTTCAAATTTTTCAAGGTAATAAAGAATTTCCATACCCCGTGTGTCAAAAAATAAATAAAAACAAAATATTTCTTTAAACGCATATTAGATACCAATGTAAGTCGTGTTATTCATGTTTCATTTATTAAAAACAACACTAAATAATATTTCTATCAGTAGTAGAAATTTCAATGAAAATCGTTAAATATGTTTGAAATCTAAAAATTAACCTGCCTATCCGTGAACACACACAAGCTAACAAATATAAAACCTGCCAGAAGAAAAAACATACTTAGTTTTCCTAAAAAGAAAGCATCTTTAGTCCATTTATCTAACTAATTCTTGAAAGCCATGAATCTATTTAATTGGATTCTTTTCTACACCAAGACCACGTTTAGCCAAGACTCCTATTTATTGCTTTATTCATGTGAAGAACTAACAAGATGCCTCCAACTTCCCTTGTGTCCTAAGTAGTTCTAATTTATGGCCGAAGTTTGAGCCTTTAAAGACGAAGTTAGTAGGGAAACTGAATTATTTGTCCCCTGTAGACCTTACAATGCTCATGGACCCTTCCGACTCCCCTAATGGCCAGGGGTAGCTAAACCGTGACATACCGTGGAAGCCTTTCCACTTGCTGATTGGAGGAATGTGAACTACATCCCCCTATAAATCGAGCAGTAAAAGCCCAAATTCGATCAGCAACTACTGTATGGAAAGGTTTGAGGGGTCTTCTACTATTTTCTTCTGTTAAAAACTGTAACAATTGTCCAAATTTAAAACTTTATTGGCTGTTTCATTGCAAGGCATTTTAATACACTAAATGTCTAATATTTTGAATAATTTGAAGTTTAGTAGAGTTTGATTGGAGAAAAAGAAGATTTTAATAACCCCTAAGTATTTAGGAAATAATCATTAGAAAATGAATGAAGAATATCAGGAGATATAATTTTTATTGAAGGGAAAAAATTTCACACGAGGTTAATGAAAAAATGAATAAAATTCTGAAACGAACTAAGAAAATCGTAAAGGAGAAAATGTTTGGTTGTTTTGTGTTTAATTTCCTCTCCCGTTTTAATTAGATTAATTAAAGAAAAAACATTAACTATACTTATTAAAAGGGAAAAACTTCAGTTACAATAAGGTAGTTAAATTGATTAAATATCATACGCAGAGCCTACTTTCTGGGAGGGCATTCGGGGCACTTTCCCAGGGCCCCCAATTCAAGAGGGCCCCCAAACACTTTAAAAGCTAATAAAATGAGAAAAAAAATTTTTTTTTAATTTTTTTTATATTTATAATCAGTATAAACTTGTAGAGTTAAAATAAATAATTTTTATTTAGCGTTTATGTTACGGGCAAAGTGATAAATTCAATGGCATATATCAATGAGTATTTATCACTTTGCCCAAAATACTCGGGTATTATTGATAATTCCCGGATATATCACACTGCCCGTAACAATTATATTTGGATTAAAAATGATTGTTTTTGTAATTTTAAGTCAAATATATTTAAGTTTTCTGTTTAAGTCATGTCGGGGGCCCCTAAATGGTTCTTTTTCCAGGGCCCCCAAACTTGTAAGTCGGGCACTTATCATGTGTTTATTTTTTTGTGTAAAATTTCCTTTATTTATTTATTTTAAAAAAAAATTTTATTACTATTAGGTACTTCTTGCTGTAACATTTGAGTATTAGGTTCGATCATAATGCTCTGATTTTTTACAATGCACAGGATTCATTTGCTTATACTTACTATTACAAACCCACAATATTAATTTCGGATCCTCCAAACTTTTGAAAAGTACTTTAACGTCGAACCAAAATAAATCAAATATAAAATTTTAAAATAATTTTATTGATTAAGTCCTATTTTATTTTAACCCAATTTACTGGTAACTGAATAAAATACTTATTGCAATTAAATGGTCTAAGGAATGACGAATTCATTTTAACAGGGTAAACTTTTCTTGAGAGAAAATAATAAAAACGACGCTAAAATATTTTGAACACAATCTAGAACTAAAAACAAGAAGAAAACAAAATGTCTAGATTTGTGAACAACCCACGTCTCTATCTTTTTACCATTGGCAAGTTTGATTTCAAGGGTTTTTCTTGGAAGATCCCTAAGGACCTGTTCACACTTCAAACTGCAATGGCTTTAACCTCTGAAGGATTGGTTTTAAGGGTTGTAAGAACGTTTGAAAAAACCACCAAAACAGACAAGCAAATTGAAGTCTCCGGCCGCCAAGGAACAACGATAGTAAAACTGACAAACTTGAACCGTGCGTGAGCTGAGGTCATTTGTAAAATGCCGCTCTGGTGTAACAGAAAACAGATGGTTCGAACGAGAACAACCGAGTTTTCTGTTAGTACAATCATTTCTTAGCCGTGTGCCAACTGCTTCACTGAGAGAAATGGCAGTTTCAAATTTGAGTAAATCGACGCGACGGTTTCATCTTGGTATAAATTTTTTTGTTTCGAATATGACGATTAGGTCGCATTAAATACCCAATTTTGAAACACCAGACAAACACTCAGTTTAAACAAATCAACAGTCACCACTCTTTTTATATTTATTTTTAATTAATGTTTGAAAATAAATAATTTTTGGTGATGCAAGGTGGTATTTGAGATTTCGAAATAACATCACACCCAATTTTATAGAATGTTACGAACTTACTCAAAAAGTGTGCATGATGTCGCAGTTTTGAATATCTGCACGTTTTCAGAAATGAGTAAATTTGTCTTGCAGTCAGTTTGTATATGTGATATTTGTGATATACTCAGATTTTAGTAAAGTTTACTCAGTTTTGAAACTGTCGTTTTTTAACAGTGTTATTTCCGATTGTGCGTTGATTACCTAAAAGATATACAGGGTGTTTCAAAAGTCCGTATCGCGGCTTTTATTTGGAAGCAACGTGTCCTAGGCTCACGGAAGTAAGGTCTACCCCTAGGTAAGTGACCCTGGAGAATCCATTGAGATGACTGACAGCGCCCGTAGCGGCAAAATAAAAGGTTAAAAAATAATTAAAAAACTATAGGAGATAGAGCAAGACCTCAGTGAGAGTATTGTTGCCAACGTTATGAAGAATTCACAGAAAAAAAAATTCAGGAAAATATCGTGAATATTAGCGGAGATATTAGCATGTGAAAATAGCACTTTTTCAAACCTCAAAAAAGAGAAAGTTCGCAAATTTGCAATTTTTTCAATGTTATTGTGTTGTTTCACGTTTTTTAGGCAAAATTTAATAACAAATCAATAAAATTTGCAAATTTGCGATCTTTTTCTTTTTTGAGGTCTGAAAAAGTGCTATTTTCTCATGCTGATATCTCCGCGAATATTCAAGATATTTTCATGAAAATTTTTTCTGTAAGTTCTTCATAACGTTGGCAACAATACTCTCACTGAGGTTTGTGCTCTATCTCCTATAGTTTTTAAGCTAATTTTTTTTAGTTTTTTTTATTTCGCCGCTAGGGGCGATGCAAGTCATCTCAATGAATTCTTCAGGGTCACTTACCTAGGGTACCTTACTTCTAAACCCTAGGACACCCTGGTTCAAAATAAAAGCCACGAAACGGACTTTTGAAACACCCTGTATAACTGGGTAATGTGTTTACAATATAGCTAGTTTACTTTGTTTTATTTTATGGATGTTTTTACTCTATAATCTATATAATTTTTCTGGAAATATGTCAACTCCAATATGGATTGCTGGAAAGTTTCATTCACTATCAGTATGATTCAACAGATAAATTGAAATCTTCATCAACTTTTTGATTCCCAAAAGCTTTTTCATTCATTCTTATAATTCATTCTGACATTTTTGTGAAATTGGGTTAAAACTTTTTGGTTACTGTAAAGTGGTTTCCAGTTTTGCTAAAAATAGAAATGACTTTTCAAAGTACCTTTCTTAAGAAAAATAAGTAACAAACACTAAGTTTATTATGTGAAATCTCATATTAAAATGAATAGATATGTTTATTAAAAAAGGAAATTTGTTATTTTATTTTCCCCCAACAACTCTTTATATTTCAATGTAGTATTTTGATGTTTATTGGTTAAACACTTTTATTTAAATTTACTCTATACTATAATATACATTTTCGAAAGTTGTGTCAAAGTGTATGAAGTTTATGTAAAAATAAAAAAATTCACAATATATTAATTTTACAAATATAAAATTGAAAATTCCCTCATAGAAAAATTCACTAGTATAAAATGAAAAATCTTAGTGAAAGATTCTTTTGTTTTCATCATTTACTTGATTTTATAGAAACCTAATAAGTAAATCTGTTTTGATGAAACTTTAAATCATAAATATGTATGCCCTATTTTCTTTTCTTTTTTAAAATTTGCTTATGCATTTGTATGCCTATTCTGAAAGACGGCTTTTAGGGTTATACAATCCACCTTTTAAGAAAATACAAGTTATACAAAGTATCAGTATATGCATAATGGGCGCAAAAGTCATGTAATAAACTTTATAAGTTATATAATAATGATATAAGCATTTATATATGTTACATTCTAATGCATTCAAAGCAAAAAAAATAATCCTTGAACTATCTGAAAGATTCTGTATAGATCTTCAAAAAGCAAGCTTTATAAAATTTAAATACTACTGGAAACTGTTTATTTTTTAAAATCCTGTCAGAGCTGTCGCAGGTTGTTATGAGTTAAACACCGGAATACGCGTCCGTTAAAGGTACGTGACTAGCATTCATAGTTCCACTCATAAACTACGATAAAACCCCAACTCGTATACTCACACTGTCTGATTTAAACTGGTAGCACTTTAGTGTAAAGATCCATTTGGTATTACCGCTTGATAAAATAGTTTTCACCCGGACTTCAATGTTATTTTTTGTTGTTGTTTATCTCCAAAAGAAAATGGTTTAACGAATGGAATATGGTTTGAAAATTATTTATACTTGATGAAATATTTTGTATATATATACTTGAAAATGATTTTTTTAGATCATTGATATTTCTTATTGTATTTTCACCTTTCTCAGAATTTTCTCATGGTAGGGTATTTTGATTAAATGGCTTGGTTGTATAGCGAATTTTTTTATAGGAATTTTTACCTTGTTCAAAACAATTAAACAAAATATTTAAAAAGTCAATCCTTTATAATAATTTTTATCATGTTTTCTTTTGCAATTTGTGTTAAGTTCAATACCATATCAAAAGGATAGAAACTTTCTTTTACATGCTGTTATAAGAAATAAATTGCTATCATAAATTCGTTAAATTTCCCTATTGACTGAAAAAAGGTTAAGAGAAAAACTGTTAAATTTAAGAAAAACCCTGGAGAATGGAGAACACACATAAAAATTTCCCTACTTTTTTCTCTTTAGTACCAAGCAAAAAAAATCTGAATGTACCTTGGAAAAAGACTGGACAGCTGGGTTGTCTATTTTGGAATGTTCTTAGGATTTAAGTTTGATTGGATCGTCAGTTTAAAAATTGGAATAGGTCCAAAACCCAAGTTTTGAGAAAAAAACCTTACTAAGTAATGAAATTTTTGCTGTATAACAAACAAATTTCTACTTGAAATCCAAGAGCCTATTTAGAGTTTAGAATAATCTTCGAAAAAAATTAGATATTCAAACTTATTTAACATTTGAAAAAGTTGTTAACCTTAACCCTTTTTCAACCTTCTGAAATTTCAGATGAAAAAAAATGTTAAAACTCACTTATATCGACAACCAAAATATATTTATACTTAGTTTACAGCACAAGTGTAAATAATAGAAAGACTAAGACGAATAAAATTGAAAATTATTATGACGTTTGGTCATTAAGGCACTGTCAATGAAGTAAGTGAATATCAATTGAGTCAAATATTCATTGAATAATCTAAGGGGGAAATACTTTTAAAAATTAAAATAAAATTTTATTTTGGCTATGTTTACAGCACAAAGATTAAGAAGAAAAATAAATTAGCTTAAATTTCCAATTTAATAAAAATACAATGAATAGACATTGATTTCACATATCGAAAGAAATCCATATGCCGATAGGGGGTTGTTATTTTTTCCCTATTTACACTCAAGTGTAGATCGAAGCTTGGATACTTGTTTGCGCTCAAAAAGTCTATTTGCTATTTTTTAGACTTATTCCCTTTTTCAAAGTGGCGATTCAATTTAGGAAAATACTTTCTTGTTCAAGCATAGGTGTCTCTCTTATGTCTAAAATACCCTATAGCTCATGTTGAAGGAAATGTTCAATTTTCTCAGGTTGAGAAGAAGTCAATTTTTCTTCTTACAAAAGAATTTAAAATAAAAATTATTCGATTCAGTGTTAAAAATTTCTATAGTACCTATACCTCTTAACAAAAGTGTATACCACATTACACTACTTTCAATCGATATCGATATAGAAATATGAGTATTGGATATTAGTTCTCATTTTGTAATACATTTAATGCTTCATCATTTTAGCGTTCACAATTTTGTATACCTTAGGGTTAAAAGCTTGTAATATACAAATTTCAACCTGTAAATTAATATGACACTAAAATTTATTCAAAGCTGCTTAGCATAAGTGGGATGAAAGAATATATAGTGGGTTTTTTTTGTGTGAACTCAGTAGTTATCCATCAAATTACATTGCAAACGCACCACACACGAAAACTAACATAATAAATACATAAAATTTTTTTCTGTTTTCAAATTAACATCTCTTACTTGTAAACACTGTTGGGTAGAACGTAGGGGATAACTATTGTTGTGTTAGTTTTCTGAATAATTGTTTTGAAAATTGTTAGAAATTTATTTTCAAATAATGCTGTAAAGTATGTTTAAAATCTGAAAGAGTTCGTAAATTTTGATCGAAACCAATATAAAAACTCAATTTGTAATTTTTTAGAACTTGTACAACACTATCTTTTTCTCACACAACACAATCCCAATACAATCAAAACGCTTTTGATAAGAAGTGTTCATTATTGTGTTTACATAGCAACGTTACATTTACGTTGCAAAAATTTTTCAAGCATTTGCAGTGTACTTCCAGGTGTTACCGGCATACGATTAAAAAACTATTTTCATCCATTGTATCCAATATTCACATTCTTAACTTCCCCATTAATATATCTATTAAATTTTATGGGTATTCTTAACAAAACTATTCTCTCAATATAACAAGTTTATTGTATACTTAACACTAAGCTTACTAGTCCAGATGCACTCTTTGTATCTTCATGGTCATTTGTGTAAGAATCCTAGCAAAGGAATTTTCTTCACTTTATGAATATACACCTTGATTTATGCGAGAAAACCATATGCTCAAGTTTCAAAGACCATGAAAAGGGAGTGGAGGACTCTTTGGAACCTTTATGGAAAAATGTGTCCAACACTTTTCACACGTTAATCGTGTTCCGGTATTACGTTCCTCTAGGCGTACCTGAACCGAAGTTCGGCCAATAAGGAGCTTAGATAGTTTTTTTTTGAAAATGTGGGTCTATTGTAAAAGATACTGCACATTATGAGGTTGAAAAACCTTTTGAAATTCACGTGCGTTTTGTTGGGATATATTTTCTCACACATTAGTGATTAAAGATATGAGACTGTATTTGCAGTGTATCACGCATATTATTTTGCCACTATACAGAGGCTTGGTGAGACCTCACCTAGAGTATGCTGTTCAGTTTTGGTCTCCATACTTAAAAAAGATATTGATTCAATTGAAAGGGTTCAGCATAGGGCTACTAAAATGGTCAAGGGTATATCCAGTTTAAGTTATGAGGGAAGATTAAAGAAGCTAAATATGTTCACTCTAGAGAAAAGAAGGATTAGAGGGGATTTGATTCAACTTTTTAAAATGGTAAATCAAGGGGACACAGAGGGACTAGATTTCAATACGGGTAATAGAACAAGGGGTCACAATTTCAAGTTGAATAAAGTAAAATTTAAGACGGATTGTAGAAAGCATTATTTTTTTAATTGGGTAGTGGATAGATGGAATGCGTTGCCTGAAACAATTGTAAATTCAAGTGGGGTAAAAGAGTTCAAGAGGAAAATTGACAGATACTGGGATTCCGGTAGTTTGAGTTAAAAAGACTGGACCAACCTTGCTGGGCTTACACCTGTAGTTGGTCGACTTAATTTGTATTTGTATTTGTATAAGAGAGGTATTGAAAACAAACCTCCAGATTTTGTACATAGCTAATTTCCATAACATCTACACATATTTTCAGAAAGATTTAAATTTATAAATGTTTTGCAAAAGAAACGTTTTCAGAGCAATAACTTTGCTTTGAATCCTGTTATTTTAGGTAGTCAAATCAATCGTCTCGTATACATCCGAATTTTTCTAGTTTCAAATAATACGAGAGACGTTTTTACCTGTTGGCGTTACCTGCATACTGTCGCAATGTTTGAATCCCAATGAATTCAGATTTGTGCTCTCTGGAGAAGAATGCTTTGAAATTTAATGTGGTTAGGTATTACGACCAGGGATAAATTTGTGTTTATAGATGTTGTAAGTGTAATGGATTTAAAAACTTGTGTTCTAAAGGGGTATTCTCTTCTTTCCACTTTGTTGGCCTGTTTACAATGGATCGTGCTATTTAAACTGCAATGTGCTTTGTCCACAGTCGGGATAACCACATCTTCCGACTCCTGTTTACGATGTATATTAGGCATGCGGCATTCTTTCAATATAACATTTAAAATTATTTTACAAATATTTTTAATTGATCTTCCCAATTATTCCTACGTGGCAATATTTTAAATTTTTAGCTCTGTAATTTTTTTATATTCAGACTACGGCATTTTCGCACTCTTAAAACGACAGTTTCAAAACTGATTAAAAATTACTCAAATCTTAGTACATCACATATTCAAACTGACTTTGATTAAAATTTACCCAAATTTGAAAACAGGCAGTACTCATTTCTGAAAATGTGCAGATACTCAAAAATTAAACATCCAGTGCTTATTTTTAAGTTAGTGCCTGGCATTCAGATAAATCGAAGTGCGACGAGGGTCACGCGAATATCAAATTTAGAAGTAATTTGGGTGTGAAATTGCAAAGTCGTGTTTCACCCTACCTCTCTGGGTATATCGGAAGATTTAAGATTCTAAGAAGGCTAAGATTTCCAAATTTTCTAACATAAGTTAAAAGTAAGTATAATTTGAGTGGTGACTATTGAATTGTTTGAAATTGACTGTCTGATGTTTCAATATTAAAAGCATTGGGTCTTCAAATTTGAAACAAAAACTTTCTTACCAAGATGAAAACATCGATTTACTCAATTTTTAAATTGTGATTTCTCTCAGTGCGGCATTTTCTGTATTTTAATTTTAAAATATACCGTCAATGTAGTATTGGGTTGTCCCATAAGTTCTGTTACTTTTTACGAAATTTTGTCTTTGAAAAATTTTTATGAAAAACTGGTAATAGGTGGAGATTTCAAATAAAAGGGATTTTGATATATGTATATTTATGAACATAACGTGTGATTTTGGTAGTTCTCGGGATGTTATTTCTTTTCAAAATGGCGGTTTGAAAAAAAGACCAAAAACGACGATTTTCGCGTAATTTTTTTCTTTTGTTTAAAAAACTAGGAAGAACGCATAATTCATGGCTAAAAAAAGTTTTACTGTATATTTGAAATGTTTAGATTACGATGTCATAGTTTCAAGATGATTCGATAAGTTTAAGGTTGGAAATTTTAGCTTTAAAACTTCATATATTGGCAATTTCACGTGTTTTTTAAAGCACGCCTATTGTTTTTCTAAGCAGGTGGTATGAAGTAATTAAAGGCAGGTGTTTTTTGAACCATAATGCTTGTTAATGCATTGAATTGATGCCATTAATGCATTGAAAGTACCTTTTCATAATATCAATCAACTGATTTATTTCTAATTGCCAAGGAGTTGTTTTTATTGTAATGTTTTCGTATGAAGCGAAGAAGCGAAACTTTGTTCGCTGAGCGTAAGTTCAGCGAGTGTAATTGTGATAAGCTAAAACGTTGCGCGCTTGCATTGTGCGCACTATTTTCTGAGTTTAAGTTCAGATGTAATTTAATATACTGCATATTTTGAATACTTGGGTCTTTTCTAAGCTTTTTTATTGATTTTGATGCGTTTTTTCGTAAAAATTTCTTTGAAATGACTAACATTATTGAGGTAAGTTTTTTGCAATAGTGTTATGTTTGGGACCGAAATTTGCTAAGTTAAACTTATCGAATTATCTTGAAACTATGACATCTTAAACTAAACATTTCAAATATATAGTAAAACTTTTTTTAGCCCTGAATTATGCGTTCTTTCTAGTTTTTAAAACAAAAGAAAAAAATTACGCGAAAATCGTCGTTTGTGGTCTTTTTTTCAAACCACCATTTTGAAAAGAAATAATATCACGAGAACTACCAAAATCCCACATTATGTTCATAAATATACATATATCAAAATCCCTTTTGTTTGAAATCTCAACCTATTACCAGTTTTTCATAAAAATTTTCAAACACGAAACTTTGTAAAAAGTAACAGAACTTATGGGACAACCCAATACTACGCTTTCAATATCATCCTTAGAAGAGAAGAAACAATTTTTAATGAGTCCCAAAATATTGTTATTCGGGTACAAACCGTCTATTGGAGTCTTGTAGAACTATAATTGGGACTGGATGCTATTGGAATGATGAAAAATTTTGATAATTGGATTTTTTCCAAAAAAGGTCTATTTGAATTAGTTACTGTATTCATGTTAAAAACGGGAGAAAATACTATGTTTAAAGAAAGAGATCTTTTAATTAATTACATGAAAATACAACATTTGGATAATCGGAGTTGGGATAATTGGAGTTCTACTTCTAGTAGGGGAAATTAGTTGCTTGAAATTATCCCTGCCTTTTTACACTTTACAGATTTCAATGTATGTAATAGACCAGGAATTGTGTTTATATTTAGGGGCGTTTCACTGTACTTTCACAATATTGTTAAGTCCCTTACGTTACTTCCTTTTTTGCTATTACTTTTAAAGATATATTTATTATATTAGTTTCATGTTATTGACTAATTCATTCAGTGAGCTAACTACATGGAAAGAGAGTATGCATCAAAACGCAGATTGAACAATTCAGATGAATATATTTAAAAGAAATGAAATTTAATAACTTGTGTATACAGGGTGTTTTAAATATTTTTAACAATAGGCTATTTCTTAAAATATTTCCCTTAGACACATACTTCCAATTGCAAATTTTCATTGGGGGGGTTTACTTAAGAAAATGCAGAAAAAAAAATTTTTACGGCCTCCGCAGTTTAAAATTGGCCGTTTTTTATTATTTCCTGAATAAAACTAAAAAAATATTCGCTCTTAATATCTACAAAACTCACTGATATATTAATTGATATCTCAGTATCTCAATACCCCCTTTTATAACACCCTTTTTGAGAGCAAAATACTCTTCATCCACAAATTTCAGTTTAAACCTGTTTTCATTCGCTGATAGGAATAATTTTTGACAAACCCATAAAAATGTAAACACGCATAGCTAGTTATAAACTCTACAAACTATTACAAATGCAGTGAAATGTTCCAATTTTAATGTATTTATAGTACAAAAAAATTTAAAATTAAGTAGATTTATATTTATTTTAGGTTTGAACTTATCACAGTGATCTATATTTTGGTGAAATATATTTATGATAGTGTAAAATCTAATAATGAAGATATGGAGCAAAAACAGAAGATCTTACACAGGTAAATATTTTATATTCTTAAACCTTGTATGTTGCAATGAACTTTTAAAAATTGTTCAAAACTTGTAAAACACCAGCAAAAATGTGAAATATACCTACTGAAATTTAAATTAAGTATAACCATACATCATGCACGATGGAACCACCACTTTTACTCAATCTATCAAAATACTCGTAATAATCGGGTTATAATTGATAATATTTTTTGGATATAATGAAGGTTTTTAAGTTATTATTTACCCTTATTCCAAGACCTGATTACCTGGAAGTAGGCTACAAGGTGTAAAAAACATTCATGCAAGTTTTGTGTATCTTGTACAGAAAAAAATTTAGGTACTTATATTTGAAGAGAATGGGTGTGAATCGTTAAAAAGATACGACTAGGCTTGTAATTAGCCTACTTTGGTTCTTATTTCTGTGCATTTGCGTGCATCACCCCTTTTATTTTACTCTATTTGCTAAAATATATTTTACTCTATTTACTCTATTTGCTCTATTTGTTCTCGATTCATCAGACTGATATAAAATTTTGATGCATTAGTATTTTAAGGTATAATTGTTTCAGAATTTTAACCGCATAAGTTACATAATTATTTTTCCATGATAATTATGAAATTGTAAGCTGAACCAATTATAAAAAGAAAGCAAAATTGTGTTCAGGTAAGGTATACGATGGAATCCTGGAAGATCAACATCTTTTTTAAATTAGATTATGAATTTATGAGAAGTTTGTAAATTTTACAAAAGAAATAGTGGTGTATCAAAAACTATGAATACGTAACTTAAAATCGCCAAGTGAAATCGTCTCTTTAGAATGAATAGTAAACAATTATTTACTACTTACAGTAGCGTATTTAAACTCGCTATAATTTCTATGAGGTTTGTGATAAATAAAACTATTTTGAAATATATTTGTTTTTATCTGACTCGTTAAACTAGTCTCTTAGTTATTTTGTAAGAGATAAGTATGTGAAAACTTGGGTTGGGGATATAATGTTGTTTCAATGTAACCTTTTATAATTTTTCCACATGCATAATTATTAAACTTAGTTTTTAGATGAGCATGTTTAACGTGTAAATAATAATTATCTTTATACTAGATAAGCTTTCATAATTAGACTTCATTTTTCATTGCTCAATGTGTTATCGCATTCGAATAGATAATTTTTTAGGTAATATGAAATAAATGTAATCTGTTCAACATAAATTGTAACAAAATCCACACGCGTTTATTCTGATAACGCAAAATCAAGAGTAATGGAAAATTAAAGGGATTTTGATACACTTAAGTGTGAAAATGAGATTATGATAAAACAAAATATCGCGTTCAAAATTGTTTTATAAGAGTGCAGAGATCTTTGATTTTTATAAAATGTATTATATGATGGACTCGTAGAACTACACAACATTATATATTCGTGTATTTTGTTTAACATTTTTAACATTATAACCAAAAAAAATATTTTTTAAGTATTTATCTATTTTATTTTTCTTATATCTTATCGCTTCAGCTTAATCTTGTTTATCGTAGTTTTCATTAAAAATAAATTGAATTTTATTTCACTTTGTTAGAAAAATTATTGTTTTGGTCACAGAAACGAAAGTTTTAAATTAAAAATTTTACGGATATGTTTACAATATGAATAACTGAATTCATTTTTAACTAAACATGTTAAGTTAATAGCAGAAAGCCTGTAAAATATTTAATACCCAATCTAGATATTTCTCTCAGTTTTTATGTTGATATTCTTATTCACAATTCGGAGTAAAATGCTGAATTATTATTTTTACATTCAAACAAATGTTACATTGTCGCAAAATATATTCAAAGAAAATAAATAAATGCAATAATCGACAGTGAAAAAGAAATTTCTTAAAAATATAGATACTTTACAATTTTTCCAACGAAAGTAAAACCTTCCAATTGATAGTTTTAAAACCAACAGTTAAAATCTAAACAAATTGGGTCTGTATTTTTTAAAGATTAAATAAGCACATCATATTTAAGTAAGAAATGTCAAATCAAAACTAATTTGTATTTTGATTAGTGCTGTTTTTAATATTTGGAAATGAAAACGTTTCGCATAAATCTAATACCCGCTTTTTTTAATTTGTTCAAGTTATTTATAACTAATACAAAATAATAAACAGGACAAAATCTATTTTTTAAAACATCGTTTTCAAAAAGAGATAATAAAAACAAAAGCCTCTCAAAACTAGTAAACAAACTAAACAAAAACACTTACCCTAAACAAGGTGACGATTTCTTAAAAAAAACATTACCAGGGGTATTGTCAAACAAAAATTTTTAAAATTATATTGTTATTAGTGTGTTTATTTTTAATCCTAAGCGGTAGCATTCCCTTTGATATTTCTTCATCATATCCAACTGTAAGAGGTAACTATGGCGTCTGTCCCTCAAGGAGGCCATTGGTCAAAGCTTCGAATCGTAATCCGCCATCTTAGATCCGATCCGTTTACTGATAGGGGGTAGGATCCCTGTAAATTTCCTCAGGGCACAGCCCATGTGAGATTCAACGGAAAGACCACTGAACGCTTGGATCATATATTATTTACTTTAAGGTTGTATATTGTTGCATCATGTAATTATAACATAAATTCACTGTGAAATATTAAGCGATAGCCAGTTCTTCATAATTAATGAAATTAATGTTTCAAGAGCGATTAGTAAATATTTGAAATAATATTTGGTATGTAGGTACCTCTCTTTTCCTTTAATAGTTTTTTTAAATTGATATGAAGGTCTTTCATGCGTACTTCATTGAAAATATAATAAAATCTTTAACCTTCAAAAAATAATATCGAGTATGAAAAAATTCTATTTCAGATCTATTGAATTTTAAAAAAATATTTCACTTATTCTGTAAAAATCCGTTAACAAAATTCTCAGAGAATTCAGATAAGTAAGGTCGTTAATTTTAATTTTGCCATGATTTTTAATGTTTTCAAGCATTGTTGATGTGGATACATTTGAAAATTTAACTACTATTTATGAGCTAATGCACTTCTAATATGGCATGGCCAGTTATGAAAAGTCATAGAACAAAACAAATGAAAATTCTTTGAAGTATGATCTATTTCGTAACTTTTAGGACGTTAACCTTTTATTTCTTAACACCTTAGTGTTTTATTTCACTTATTCTGTAAAAACCCGTTAACAAAATTCTCAGAGAATTAAGATAAGGTCGTTAATTTTAATTTTGCCATGATTTTTAATGTTTTCAAGCATTGTTGATGTGGATACATTTGAAAATTTAACTACTATTTATGAGCTAATGCACTTCTAATATGGCATGGCCAGTTATGAAAAGTCATAGAACAAAACAAATGAAAATTATTTGAAGTATGATCTATTTCGTAACTTTTAGGACGTTAACCTTTTATTTCTTAACACCTTAGTGTTTTATTTACGTTAGTGTATTTGGTAATAACCTTATGATTTTATTTATAAATACATGGATTCCAAATAAAATCTAACATTTAATTCAAAAGATTGATACATTGAAATAAAAATAAATTAATTAATATTGATACATGAAAATGATACTAAAAGTTTTATACTAGTCACTCATATTATAATTTTGTGGGGTTGCCGTGAAGAAAAACTCTTCTAACATACAGTATACTACAATACTTTTTTTAACCCTTCACCAAGAAAAACAACTGGTAAGTCAATTATGAACGAATCCTTGTTGAAGCTAAATTTACGCACACAAGTATTTTTTTAAATGCACTAAAAAATTAAACTGAGTGATCGCAGTATTTTAGGCCCAGATCTTGAATGCATAATTTAGCTTGCGTCTTGTTGTCTCGCAGAATGTGTGTGTATGAGGGTTGTCAAATTATGTCGTATTATAAAACGTAAGGGAATCGGTCAATTGTTTTTTACCATTATAGGAAATAAATTATAGTGTGTGTAACATACTACCAATTTTTTTTAGTCTTGTGTTTCAAAGTCTTCAGTTTATAAGATAGAGCGCTATCTGTAATTTTTCCTTTGGTATTTTATCGGAGAGAGAATCTGTTTTTAACTTTAAAAAACAATCTGTGCCTGTGTGAAAGTGGTGACCGACGTGACATTTGAGTTCAAGTTATTTCTACCAAAAACTTATACCATGTGAAATTTTTTGTTAAAGAAATTTTTTTTCCAATTTTATGTCGCAACTTTGTTAGCGCAATATGATCTAACTTGATTCTTTCTCCTTAAAACTACAACCAATTTCTATATGTGTATTGAATTTAAATTACTGGAAATATTTGAAACTTAACTGTTAGAATTTACCTTCTTTAGAAACTATATACGTTTATTTACTATTACTCAAAGTGACAGTAGCATAATACATTCGAAGGAAAGTTATGTTTACGTTTTCTTTAGTCAAACCATTTTAAGATGATTTGGAGAAATATTTTACCCCATCTATTCAAGCCTAGTTGCGATTGTGAATTTGCAAATGTGAATTTGTATTTTAATGTATTCAAAGTAAGTTAATGCTAGATGTTTTACTCATGCACAAAATCAGAATAATCTTAATACTCTTGAAAATGTTTTTTCTTTAATTGCAGCACCTGTAAGAGAAGTTAAACAATTAGTAATATCCTATTTTGTGGCAATGAAAGTTGTTATGTCATTTAATGTGAACTAAATCTAAACTTGGAAGTTACTATTTAATCATCCAATGTTTTTCAAACGGAATATATTACTTCTGTAAATTCTTTAGAATAATTCATATAACACTTAGAAATTATGCTATTCAAATTTTTACTATACTATACATGTTTATAGTAGGGGGCTTACTGATATTGCTAAAATAATATATATAAAAGAATGACCAATCTTATTTTATTTTACAAAAAGTATAATTTACAAAAAGTAATTTACTACCTCTAAGTTAATTGCTAAACCATTATTATTTAATGAGAAATTTTTAAACTAAAAAATAAAAAAATATGGCATATGTTTACAACATAAATTTATCGTAGAGGAATACACAAGTAAATTTAAAACATCTTTAGGAATAATAGTATGCATGATTTAATGGGGAAAAACTCATGGTATTTGTTCCAACTAGGTGGTTTTTCATCCACATAACAAACCTCACTCTATAACTGCTAAGCTACTTAAAAAATTTTACTACAAAATAAAGACATGAGGTTTTCATATATTCCGAATATATTTCTTTAAAACAGCTGTAGTTTTGCCTCACTATAATTTTTAACTTTACAGGGACGGACTTTATATGGTAAGGCTAGTAAATCACCTGACTGCAAAAAAACTGAAAATATTTAACTGCACCAATTACACTGGAGCCTTCTAACAAAATTCTAGTTTGAATTTCAACTAACCAGATTTATATAATATGGGGTTTTTAACTTTTAATTTCTACGCTTCAAGAATTAAAAACCTATTTTATAACCTTAAACTGTGTAACTATTTTTTATACATTTTAATAATGTTAGTGTGACTGCCCTCTAAATCGTAGGTCATGTTAACCATGTGATAGTTAAGTTCAAAATTATTAAAAGTAATTCATCCACCTGCTTTTTATTACAGACATATTTAAAGCAAAGCGAAATTATGAATAATATTTTTAAAATGAAACGTGTACTGTGTTTCTAAATAAACACGTGACTTTCATTCATTATTTAGAATAAGTTTTTTAGCTGAGAGGAGGCTAGTTATTTTTGAATTAACAAGGATATCTATAGGTATTTAGATTACGTTAGAGGAATGTGATTTCAAAATTTAACGTTAACTAATACTATCATAAAGAACTTGTCAACTTGTGCCAAATTTTAATGAAATACCATTTTCTTTGCATTTAATGATTAAACTACATAATTATTTCTAAGGATTAGTTAATAAATTTTTTCTTATAATGATTATTAAAAATAAAATATACCCTCACTAAATTTTCGAATTTATTTTGAACATGCTGTAAAGATGTCTTTTTCAAAACATTTGCAAATAGTATAAATATTGTAAATCATACTTATTTTAAGGTTAGTTGAAATTCGTCGCCTAAAACAAGGACAACCTAACTACAACGGTGAAGGTCAATTGTCCAAGTTTAGCCTCCTTAAATTTCCGCTGGTCCAAACATTAGTCTGGGCCGATCCCATCATCTGAAAGATCGTTTTCGAAATGCATTGTAAACAAATGAAAAATATAGAAAGTGGATCTCTCGCTTAATGAGTTATGTTTTTTAACAAATATAAAATCGTGCTTCATATAATATAAGTGAAATTTTATATTGTTTCTGTCCATGTTTCTATAACTCTTTTACTTCACTCTTTAATTGTTTGCATCAGTAATCAATATTACGTACGTGAACTCTTCTGAAAATTAAGATATTAAATTCATTTTTCGAAATTAATTTTTTTGAATGAGTAAAAAAGTAAACACTTGTCAAATCTTAAATCAAACACTGAGAAAAATGACAGCTTCAAATTTGAGTAAGTGGATGTTTTCATTTTGATTTGAAACTTTTTGCTTCAAATATGACGACCTACCTAATGCTTTCAATTTTGAAACACCAGATATATACTCAAGTTCAAACAATATTCAATTCAATTTTCAATAGTCACCACTCAAATTATACTTATTTTTAACTTATGTTCGAATATTATAATTATTGCGGATGTCCGATGTAATTCAGTTTTCGGTGTGGTAGCGCACAATACGACTTGCGATATCACACCCAATTTATAAGACTTATTTAGCACATCGATTGATGAGGATGAATTACACTAACTTAAAAATAAGCTCTTGGTGTTTTATTTTTGATTATCTGCACTTTAAAGAAGTGAGTATATGCATGTTTTCAAATTTGAATAAATTTGAATCGGAGCCAGTTTGAGCGTGTGTCATACTCAGATTTGAGTAATTTTTTACTCAGTTTTGAAACTGTCGTTTTAAGAGGGGAGGCTGGCGGGCTTTTTGGCTGAATTATGCCGATGCAATTTTGCAAATCTTTTTGTTATACTATAAAGACCTGGTTAATTACATTAAAAGTTAGCTTCATAGTACGCTGTTAAAAAGTTTGTCTTTTTTCATTAAATTTTCAATATTTTTTGAAGAAAATTTTCCGTATGCCTAGAAAACGTACCTTTTCCATGTTTTCTACTAAGAGAACTAGGATTTAATAAAATCACCAATAAAAGAATAAATTAATAAAAGTATGTACAATCAGAATTTCCTGTCATAATTTAGTTAAAAGCTTCTTTTAGCTAGTTGTGAAATATGTTTGTTACTGATGTCACAATGATAAATTTAACGTTTGTTATAATTGAATCACTCATTTGTGAAACGTGTCAAACGCCACTTCTTTCAAAAATGAGTTATTGGTGTCATGGGATTCCGTAAGCGTAAACGCACATTTTAAAGTAAGAATTATAAAAAATATAGACAGAGTATTCAGGGATTTTCATAGCTTAACTCTAATTTATTCAAGGATTTGGTAATAAAAGTGGGAATATTAGTTTGAAGTAACATTTTCTTATCAAATAACAACCAATAAAATTATTATAAAATTCTTACTTTTTTCTATTTTGGTTAGTAGATGAAAAATACCAATACCTTTTTATAAATGATTTTAACTCTAGACTCAAAAATAGTGGTCAGCCAATTCAAAATATTAATATAGACATCTTCGAAGTTAATTAGATAGTTGTTTAGTTGTAATTTTGTGGACGGTAAAACGATTTTGCTTTAAAATCCTACAAAATCAGTTAATTAGTTCAATATTATAATCTCGGGTATAAATTTTATGTCCCATTTAAGTAAAGTGACTCATAGATCCAAAATCTCAATCACATGGATGTATTAAAGGCCCAAAAGCATGGAAATTTTACTAAATAGCTACCAAAACGTCCTTAGTCTTGAGATTCGTACAAAAACTTTAAAAATATGGTTTTTACTATTGCTTTATGAACCTAACCTCTAAAGAATGACTTTTCCAATCGCATATAGTGTTAGTATGTGATTAAATAAAATACAGCAGTCCCAAATAAGCTTCAGATGAGACGGCATGAACAAAATTCCCCGCAGTTTATGTGAAGAAACCAGACAAGCGACGTCGTTTGACATGTTTCTGTACAATAAAGCTGAAATTTAACATGCTGGAAAACTATTTTAAAATCACGTTATTTTGATCACTAAAATAACACTAAAATGTACCCCTACAGAATCCCATGACACCAATAACTCTTTTTTGAAAATAGGGCGTTTTATACGTTTCAGAATTGAAGGGTTTGGTGGATGAAGGGGTTATGTGACATTTTTTGAAAATACGATCTAATTCAATGGATGAAATAGTTAGGCGCAGAAGTGTTACGTAGCAAAATCTAAATATTTCTAAACAGCTAGAAACAAAAATATGAAAAAGATAAAGGGTCTATGTTACATTTTCATGCTAAAGCCATACAGGATGAAGGGGCTATGTAACATTTTCATGCTAAAGCCGTAGAGGATGAAGGGGCTATGTAACATTTTCATGCCAAATCCATAGAGGATGAAGGGGTTATGTAACATTTTTATGCTAAAGTCATAGAGGATGAAAGGGCTATGTGCCCTTAACTCCTGTAAATCATAACTTAACTTCATACAAGAAACTACATGGTCCTGTAAATCATAACTACATGGCCGAACTAGAGTTGCTTTGGTAAACTTATGTCTGAAAAAATTGAAATCATACAAAATAAAATGAAATCTGGTACAAGTGCTCTTCAACCTGATAAAATGAGTAGACATAATGTCAGACCCAAAAAATCTAGTGAAGATGTCAAGGTTTCTGTTATAGATATAGAACATGATTCGAATGTTTTTATTTACATCTTGCTTCATTCATTCGTTAGATAATTTACAGATTTAAAAAAGTTTGTGGATGAAGGGGTTATGTACACAAAATACATAAAAATACATAGTATGGATACAGGTAAGTAAATAAAACTTGGTACATTAAATAATAGATGTCCTTAGACTAATTTCATACTCTCACTTAACGACAAAACCAAAAAACGAAAAAGTTGCAACATGAAAACTTTGAACCTAAATTACTCGAAACTAGGATTTTGTAACATAACCCCTTCATCTCCCAAGCCCTTCAATTGAGTGATACAATTTTATCAAAAGCGGGTTACATTTCCTTCAGTCTTCGTATAGTATAGGCTTCGGGAATCCATCTTAAGAATAATCCCGAGCCATCTCCAGAAAGAAAATAAGACGAAAACCACATCCTTCAGCAATGCTTTTTTTTGAAAATATTATAAGTAAATATGATTTTCAAGTGGTGATGATGTCCGGTAAAATGTATTGAACAACAATTGAATTACTTATTTCTGAAACGTGTCAAACGCCACTTTTTGTAAAAATGAGTTATTGGTGTCATGGGATTCTGTAGGCGTTAAAGCACGTTTTAAAGTAAGAATTATAAATATAACATGATTTTAAAATTGTTTTCCAGCATGTTAAATTTCAGCTTTAGCGCAGAAACATGTCAAACGACGTTGCTTGACAGGTTTCTGCACTTAAACTGCGGGGATTTTTTGTTCATGGCGTCGCATCTGCAGCTTGTTTGGGACTGTTTTTTTTATTTAATATGTGTGATTGGAAGAGTCATTCTTTAGAGGTCAGGTCCGTCAAGCCATAGTAAAAACAATATTTTTAAAGTTTTTGTACGAATCTTAAGCCTTAGGACGTTTTGGTAGCTATATATTTAACATTTCCATGGTTGTGGCCCTCTATTACATCCATGTGATTGAGATTTTGGATCTATGAATCACTTTATTAAAAGGGGACATAAAATATCTACCCTAGATCATAATATTAAACTAATTAACTAATTTTGTAAAAGCAAAATCGTTTTACTGTCCACAAAGGTACATCTAAACAACTATCTATTTGACCTCCAAGATGCCTATATAAACAGTTTGAATTCGCGGACCCCTATTTTTTATTCTAGAGTTCACTGAGAGAAAGAGAAGTTTTAAATTTGAGTAAATCAATGTTTTCATTTTGGTATGAAATTTTTGTCTCAAATATGACCACCCAATGCTTTCAATTTTGAAACACCAGACATACTCACTTTCAAACAATTTTATAATCACCACTCAAATTATGCTTATTTTTAGTTTATATTTTAAATTGAAATATTTGCAATATATCGAAAGCAACGATGTTGATGTGATGACTCACCTAAGTGGTCTACTTCCCACGTCATTTAAACAGTAACACATTGCACCCTGATTATAAGAATGTCATGGACGAATTGAAGGGTTTGGTGGATAAAGGGGTTATGCGACAATTTTTGAAAATACGATCTTATTCAATGGATGAAATAGTTAGGCACAGAAGTGATACGTAGCATAATCTGGATAATTCAAAACAGCTAGAAGCAAAAATATGAAAAAGATGAAGGGGCTATGTAACATTTTCATGCTGAAGCCATGGAGGATGAAGGGACTAAGTAACATTTTCATGCTAAATCCATAGAGGATGAAGGGGCTATGTAACATTTTTATGCTAAAGTCATAGAGGATGAAAGGGCTTTTTACCCTGAACTCCTGTAAATCATAACTTAACTTCATACAAGAAACTACATGGTCCTGTAAATCATAACTACATGGTAACTCTATGACCGAACTAGAGTTGCTTTGGTACACTTGTGTCTGAAAAAATTGAAATCATACGAAATAAAATGAAATCTGTAATAAGTGCTCCTCAACCTGATAAAAAGAGTAGACATAATGTGAGACCCAAAAAAACTAGTGAAGATGTCAATGTTTCTGTTATAGATTTAGAACATGTTTCAAATGTTTTTATTTACATCTTGCTTCATTCATTCGTTAGATAATTTACAGATTTAAAAAAGTTTGTGGATGAAGGGGTTATGTACACAAAATACATAAAAATACATAGTATGGATAGAGGTAAGTAATTAAAACTTGGTACATTAAATAATAGATGTCATTAGACTAATTTCATACTCTCACTTAACGACAAAACCAAAAAACGAAAAAGTTACAACATGAAAACTTTGAACCTAAATTACTCGAAACTAGGATTTTGTAACATAACCCCTTCATCTCCCAAGCCCTTCAATTAAAAAATTAATACCTGGTGTTTATTTTTATGTTTCTACACATTTTCAAAATTGAGTTTGTGATAGTTTATTTTAGAGTATATGAACGTTTTCAAAAATGAGTATGTACATGTTTCAAATTTGAGTAAGGTTGACTCGGAGCCATTTTGAGTATGTGACCTACTCAAATTTGAGTAAATTTTACTCATTTCTGAAACTGTTGTTTTAAGAGTGTTGAAATCATTCATAAAAAGGTCTACATCTACATACATCTACTAACAAAAGAGAAAAAATAAGAATTATTTGATAATTTTATGGGTTAGTATTTAATAAGGAAATGTTATTTTCAACTAATATTCTCACTTTTATTGCCCAATCACTTAATAAATTAGAGTTCAGCTAGAAAATAGGCCTTAATACTCTGCTTATTGCAGAAACCTGTCAAATGTATAGAGGAGAGGAGGGTATTATGGAATAGTTGGGTAATATGGAATACCGAGGTTTCAGACATCTGTCGAGCTGTCATCATATGGGAATACCACGTAAGACTTAAGAAGACACCCATGAGGCAGTGCACAAAGAGTTAGTTTTCGAAAGTTTTTGCTGGTAAATGTTCAAAGATTTTAACCTACCAGTAGTTATGAGACTTTAACTTTGTTATTAAGCATAATGTAAACTAAAAGAACAATAGTTTTTTATGCTTTAGTCTTTTTTTAGAAATCAATGTTTTATCCGCCAATAAAATGGTTCATAATCCAAAATGGTATGTCGGGTATTATGGAACAATAGGTCCATTCTAATGTATCATCTGAAATTTACTTCATGCCATCAACTAAAGGACCGGAAAAAAAGATACTGAAGCATTTTAAACAAAGATCTTTTGTAACGAAAAATTCTCCAAAGATCAACGAGGAGAAATTTGGATTCAATGCATTAGCTGTGCTCTATGGGCTTCTAAACTCAAAATTAGAATAAATAGCATCAAAAACATAACTATTTGAACATAATTTTTTAAATATTCTTTTCATAGTTAAAAGTGACTATGCTCTCTGAAGTCTAATCAGTTTTTCAAAAGTTGTAAACAAGTATTCCCTATTATCCCTACTACTCCATATTATCATCCATTTGTAACTTTTTCTTAAAGTACATTTTTTGATTAAAAAAATTTACTGTTTTTTTTTTGACCATTGGCCCTTCATTGTCATTAGTTATAGTATGTACTTAAAATGATTTGGTGGATTTTTATTGAAAACCAATAGTTATTCTTAAATATATAAAGGGTGTTACATAATACCCTCCTCTCCTCTATATTTCAATATTTCATTATGAAAAGAATAATACATTTAAAAAATTATTTTTGTCTGTAAAATTTTTAAATAAGGTCTACTTTAAGAAAAAAAATTACTAAACATCTTCATAAATATGTAGTGAGCTTCTATACAGTTTTTCTAGTTTATCTCAAAACAAGAAAAGTGGCATTTGACATGTTTCAGAAATAAGCGCTTCAATTATATTGGTTACTATAAAAACTGTGTCTTGTAACTGAAATAACAGAACTCGCAAGCTTCTTCCCATAGCGGAGTGTTTCTCTCATTTAACAGAAAAGGAAAAAAAGAGGTATTTCCTCACCTCAAAGTACAGAATTTAAAGTACTGCCTGTTAATTTCCGTTATTTGAAAAAAGAATTTTTAACAATGTATCAATATTTCAGAGTAAAAACAGGTAATAGAATTTGATAATATAACTTTAAGTTTACTATATGATACAAATGAAATACGAACAATCTTTGGAGAGTTTAAGGTCTAGTTGAATTTAAATATTTTGTTTTTAAAACTTAAGAAAAATTCAAAAATTACATTGTTGAAATTTTACTAATATGGCTGAAATATATGGCTTAAATATGGCTGAAAGGGAATGTCCAAACTGAGTTATTTTGTCTAGAAAGTTTAAAATTTTGGAACAAACCAAACGGGAGAACCTAGTAAATTCGTTTGCGATTGAATCTTATACCCAAAACAATAACACATTATATGGTACGTTTTAACGGTTAGATATTTGTCAGGATAGTAAAAGGCGAGTAGTTTTATAAAAGTACTGGGCCGCAAAACACAATAAATGGATTATCAATCGTACTAAAGGAAACCTCCATATAAAGTTTGACGTAATATATTTCGAAATAAGGCATTCAACTTTGAACTTAGATAAAATGATTTAAAGATATTTTGGAATTATCGACCATTTTTAATTTCATGGCAGTTTATTAAAGTTCCACGGTGTTTTTAAAACAATTATTATTTATTTGTAATACTGCTGCATATAATAAATTATACGGTAGTACATCGCATTTGAAAAATGTATTTCATAATAATTGTGCCCTTCTTGTATTGATTCGCTTGTCTAAGAGATTTTTCAAGTGCAAAATAATGTGATTAAATATCATTAGTCATTTAAAATTTTTTCCTTATAACTTGGAGGAAAAATAAAAATTAAAGTATAAATTGTTTTAAAGTCTATTTGAATACTGTGAAGAACCCTTAAATACTTCTAGCAAACAATACATTTCTTAAGGTCCATACAGTGTGTGTTCAATCTCTTCAGTTAAAAGTTCCTTTTAAACAGTGATTTTAAAGTTTATTGAATTTAAATGACATTCCTTTGTTATCTATCCGGTTTGAATTTTGTACATCCCGTTTGAACTTTTTAAATTATGAACAAATATTTGATTACTTTGATGGTGATAATTTGATGGTGAGTTTCTATATCTCTTATAATACTCAGACATTACATACAGCCCATGGCAATTAGCATAATTTTTCCAATTAAAAATTTTTTATACATTGCAATTTAAAATAGCTCTAATAAACGGTCAAAACTTAAACACGCCAAACTGTTCCCAAAAGCATCCCTCTAGCTTTTTGTTATCTTTCGGTGACATTTCCAGTCTTTTCTCGACTATCAACGACATCTAGCGACGTAGGGAGAAAGGTCTGATTCCTGCAAGTAGTTTTGACTGCATGGACAGCATGGCTTGTCAGAGTAGGTTAGAAAAACTCGGTCAAATCTAGTTGGGGAGCTTTTAGAGGAGAAATGCACGAAATGGGCTTGAGCTTCTCGCACGATTTCGTGGTCTGCAAATATTTGATTCGTTTTGTAGAATAGCGATGAAAGCTTGGTTGTAGAAAAATGTACATCAACAGAAGTTGAAAAATATTTATAGTCTGTCGTGAGGTAAAAATAATATTAATATTATTTTTAGATGCATTTCAGTGTTTAGAAGGAATATAAACTTACTTTAATTCTTTTCTATACATTTAAAGCTATTGAGAAGAAAGCGGTAAGATTTTTCGAGTATTTCTAGTAGTTCTCTCTTTCATGACCTTTAGAAAAAGGTAAGTTTCTAATGAATCCTAAAAGTGATTTAAAAATAATTATCAACATATATGCATACACATTCTTAATAAAAAAAAGAATAAATAAAACAATTATACTTATTTCTTTCCCATTATAGGAAATAAAGTTTCTTTTTGTTGGAAGGGAAATCGTGTGAACCTAGTCAATATCAAAAAGATAAACTGAAAAAACTATAATAAAAAAATTTAAATTAATGTTTTATAAGCAGACAAAATAAATAAGAATTTTATAAACAAAACACAAATAAAGGTAACTAAAAACTTAAAAAAGGTTAAATTTACAACCCTTGATTATTTCTTATGATGATAATTTCATGAAATCATGTCAAATGCTACATCAAACTCTGTAAAATATTGATAGATGTAGCATTTTGCAAGTCTGGAAATATATCTCTGAGTTTTTATTTTTGAATAAAATTAAATAAAAGCACTGTAATCAATGGGTATTATTGATTAGAGATTTCTTACAAAATTAAACTGCAATAAAATAACAATACATAAAAAATTTTAGTAAAATTTGAAGTATCAATTCAAAACTTTTAAGTTTTGTAAAGCTAACTCCCAAAATATAAACAATTTTTAATGTATGGGTTTTGTATCACAACATTTACTGAGAACAGAAAAATGGAAAACCCATTCTTTTTAAACAAAATTTTAAAATTGTTTTTGGTCGCTTATGTAGTGCGTTAGTTGTCCTAATTTAAAAAAAATCCAGTAAATTTTTTTCCAATATTCCCTTTCAACGCAAAGCTAAAAACTTTTCAACTATGATAAATCAAACTTAACAGTGGAATTATGCGACTGTCTTTCTTAGAAGCTAAACTAATAAGCTAAAACATAATATTCAAATTTTAATATTAAAAAAGAAAATTTCGAATCAATCACTCATATTTAATACCCGTAGAGTAGTTTTATAGATTTTAATAAAATTATAGGGTGACATCACACTGAGCTTTTGTTTAAAATCCGTTTTATATTATTTGAAAATTTTGTTTTTGATTGACTTTTGAGCAGTTTTACCCCAATACCTCGAAACTAGTCAGGAATACATACTCGTCTTAAAGTCGGTATGGGTGGCTCCTTTTATAAATTCCTATATTCCGAATTCCTACATGCCAGACAAATCATTCCAATGAAGTCATGTTTCGCGAGCGAGCCCCCTCCGAATGCCCCCCCCCACTCCTAAATCATCTCATTCCTAGGCGTCCTCTCATCTGCAACTCCGACACCAGCACTCACTCAGCGAAAAAACAACTCCCTAATAAAAGGCGTCGGCAAGGGGGAGGGAGCGGTCCCTAAAAGCAAGCAACCTACCCTGCTGGAAGTCGGATTTCATCCCTCGAAAGAAAAGTAGGGCGCCTAGGCCATGACTAAGAATTATTGATGGCCGGGGGGGCGGCAAGGAAAGCAAAGCATCAGCCTCACTTAGCACCCCGAAGCATGAGAAATACATCGAAATGCGGGAAAAATAAGTGCCTCCTATATAAAATGTCCCCCTCTGTACCCTTTGTTTCGTATCCGCAATGCAGGGGGAAGGCAATGTAGGGGTCGGGTTATATAGGGATCAGGAACACCCAACCAAAGAGCATTTGGGTTTGGAGCGGCGAGCCAATGCCTCCCTCGGAAAGGCCATCTGCGCGCAGCTCTCGTGTCATTCTGCCTCTGTGCATCTGTGCTCTTGCCTATCCTTCGCTCAGATGCTCTGCCAGCTCCGGCTTTGGCATCACGGCCCGGCGCTGGCGAGCCCGGTAAGTTGATCAATGATTGCTCAATAGAGATGAGTTGTTTGGATCAGTTGTTGTCAGTTGGGAGATGGAGTTTTGAGTGGGGAGGTGTAGTTGTCGTGTCGAAAACGGAGATGTCGCGAGGAAAAGACGCCGGGTTGATTCATGGTGAGAAATTTTGCTTGTTGTTTTTTTATCGGAAATTTGGCAGTTTATGAAATATTTGAATAAGGAAAAGTAATTGTCATCTTAAAACCTATGGGAGTTGATGTCGCGAAGAAACTGTCTCGGTTTAGTTAGAGATGATCGCGTGTATGTTCAGGTTGGCGACAGAAACCTGAAAATTTGGTAATTGATAGAATTTTGAGTAATTAAAAATAATTGTCATCCCGAAAATGGAGATAGTTGATGTTTAGTTTCTAGAGAAGATGTCGTAGCGTCATGGAAAAAGGATCGCGTGTAGATTGAGGTTTATGTGCGCGAGAATTCTCTAATATTTTGAATTGGCAGTTGGCAGTCGATTTGGAGGGTAAAAAGTAGTAATTGTCATGTCCCATTGAGTTGATTATGCAAATTTTTGGAGAACATGTTGCTTTGTTGTGGAAAAGAAGTAAGTGCAGAAGGGGGTTGATAATTTTTTTTATGAAAATTTAGCAGATGATGAATAGTTTGGAATATTGTAGAGTAATTTTCTCGTAAGACTCTAGGACGTTGATTAGCCATGTTTGTGAGAAAGATATTGCATCATCGTGGAAAAGGATTTTGTGTGTAGAGTCAAATAGAAAACTCTTTCTAGTTTTACATTTTATTAAATGTTTGATAGCTTATAAAAAGGTTTTAATGGTATAAAACCTACTTTTGTAATTCATGTCGAACAACTTATGGGGGGTAATATAATTGCTTAGTTTTTTAAAGTGTAAATATTTTATTTGGGGCAAAATTATTGTTCTTGGTTTTGGCAGTAAGTTTGTAAAGACCAATTAGGTATATCATTAAGAAGCAATCATTTTTAAGTAGTTTTATGTCGTAGTTTTTTCAAATGTAAAATAGCTTATTCTTAAACTAGTTTGATTTTCAGAACATAATTTAATTCACTGTTAGATTTTTTCTGTTTATCACCATCTGCTTATCTGTCAGAAAGTTTTTGTATTTTAAGAAACATTATTTTTCAAAAAAAAATTCAAATAGGAAATCTACTACCGATATCTACATTACATACTCGAAAACAACATTTTACGTAAACAGTTTCCTTTTAAAAATGTAAGTTTTTTATTACTTTTTTATTGATATGATACTGATATGCGTATTTTAATTTAACGTTTTTCATTTTTACACTTTCCAATATTTTTGAGAGAAGCTTTATGTAAATATATTTACTACAATTCATGTAACAATATTAATCAATCGATCAATATCAATAATTATGTTCAGCTAAACAATATTAAAAATCCTTTGTAATTTTAAAAGACATCTAAAATTCCTTAGATGTGTTGTTTATAAGTTTTTTAATTCTTACTTTTGACAGCAAAACTATCATTAGTGTTAAAAAGGTTAAGAAGAAGAAACTCGAGGTTTTTTAATTAAGTTTAATTTTAAATTATCTTTAATGATTAAAGATCTTTGATATGTTTTTTTCCACTTTTAATTGTATTGACTTAGTATTGAAAACAGTTTTTTCAAGATAATTTTTTAAAATTAATTATCTAAAATGCATAAAATTCTTCCAAACTGTGAGGGAAGCTAAAGAGATCAAACAGAGAGATAAAGATAATCATTTGATACCAATACATCAATACTTTTTTAATTAGTAATACTTGCATTTAAATTGATACACAAGCATAAAATGACATCTTCAACGGCTTTTTAACTTTACCTTTCAACATCAGTTCTCTTTTCACAAAAGGAACTTTCTTCAAAATAAGTTTGAAATTTTTCTTATTAGTCAAATACTTGTATGTGGCCTTCATTTGCATCTTAAAGGTAAGAAAATTATCAATACATATCTAATTTTAGGCTACCTTTACTTTAATATTAAGTGATATAATCGTTCCTTACATTTAGTTTTAGTTTATATTTAAAGCAAAACTAGTTTAAATAAATTTTTTTATACACCAAGTGGGCTTTGAAAGTTTTAGTTACACTGTTTTACCCTAAACTTTAGAAATTATAATTAATAGATAATTAATTTATAATCTTTCTCCACCAGCGCTTTATGAAAATACGTCAAAATGTAATTATTTATCTTTTAATCTTAACTATGTAGTTTTAATTAGTTATCATTGAATCACAATCAATAAACGTCATACAGATTGTTGTTTAATACTTCCAAAAGTATTTGGAGGTAGTATAGACTGCTTTAAGGTAATAAATTGATAGTCTAAGTTATTTAATGGGATACATACCTTTCTTTAATTGTTTAAAACTTATAAATCACATTATCTCAATTTACATGACTTTACAATAATTATAGCAATACATATAATAAACATAGTTGTAGTTATCTTTAGTATATAATAATTACATTTAGAACACAATAGTTATACATATGATGTTTTCATACCTGAAATAAATGTATCCATAGCGTAATAGTTAGACGTAGCTTATTGAATAAATCTAGTCTCACCCTTAACTCTGAGTAAGTCTGCATGATAAAGAAGAGATGTGGAAACGGTGTTTCACTGGACCTTGAAACCGTAAGTGGAGATTTTTTGAGCGGCCTGTTACGTATACTGAAGGTATACCGGAGAGCGAATAATAATCAGGATACACTCAGTATACGAACAGGAGACTCTTTCTTTTCATCTACACTCCGGACACCTGTGAAGACAAGGAAGAAATCAGGACACAGATGATAGTTATAAGCAGCTTATGCAGTGAAGAAGAGTTATCCTTATTTAGGATGTGAATGTTTTCTTAATTATTAGGTTAATGACCTGTAGTTATTCCGTATAAGATAACAGATATATTTATCTATATGTATCTGTTGGAAATTTGACAGTTAAATAAATAGTGATATGGTATTTAAACTTCTTTGTTTTTATTAGGCGTCTATTTACTTTGTGCACCCAATTTATGTATTTAGTAAATGTAAAACTGAGATCAGAAGCAGACACGAGGATGAACCAGGTTAGTAAAGATGTTTTTTCCTCAAGGAAGGCAAGAGAAGATTATATTAATGGGATTAAGTAAGGAAAAATGGGTAAGGGTTTATTATTTAATTTTTTTTTCTTTATTTTTCACGAATTGTCATTATGAATATGGTTATGCAGCACAATATCAGTATGAGAAAATTGATTATGATTGATTTAAATTACTTTGTGGTGGAGAAAAACATTATAAATGATCGGAAAAGCTAAAACTCAGTAAAACTAACTTAAGTTGTACTTTAATACAATGGAAGTTTTCAGAATAAAGTAATGCCAGGGATGTGAATTTTAGTTTTATTTGAGTTTAAAAATTTGAATGAACTTTTATACCAGTTTAAACAAGTTTTAATGGGTTTATAAAAATAAAAATAAATGTTCAAATTACAAAATAAGTAGGTACTAACAGTCAATCTTATTGATAAAACAAATATTGATAGTCGATATATAGCTTCGTCACCCAGAATATATAAAAAACAGCAAATAACATATAAAGAAGAGAACGCAAAGAACAAATTTTATTCTTAGTTAAAAATAACGTTAAAACAAATATTGATAGTCGATATATAGCTTCGTCACCCAGAATATATAAAAAACAGCAAATAACATATAAAGAAGAGAACGCAAAGAACAAATTTTATTCTTAGTTAAAAATAACGTTAAAACAAATATTGATAGTCGATATATAGCTTCGTCACCCAGAATATATAAAAAACAGCAAATAACATATAAAGAAGAGAACGCAAAGAACAAATTTTATTCTTAGTTAAAAATAACGTTAAAACAAATATTGATAGTCGATATATAGCTTCGTCACCCAGAATATATAAAAAACAGCAAATAACATATAAAGAAGAGAACGCAAAGAACAAATTTTATTCTTAGTTAAAAATAACGTTAAAACAAATATTGATAGTCGATATATAGCTTCGTCACCCAGAATATATAAAAAACAGCAAATAACATATAAAGAAGAGAACGCAAAGAACAAATTTTATTCTTAGTTAAAAATAACGTTGGGACAAAAAAAGTGGAAGCATGGGCTACAACTCAGATAGAAAATGATAAATTCAACAATACATTCAGAACTAATATGATCTCCAACAAACCTTTTTTTAAGAATTTGGGAAAATTAAAATATTTTTTTATTGAGACTATATAATATCTTCAAAATAGAATTGCATCAATGACCCACCATGATTAATATTGAATCAGAATCAGATAAACCTCATCACATTAAAGGTTGAATTTATAGGAAAATATGTTTTTCTATAAATTATAAAGAATTTATACATCTACTATGTCAAAAAGAATGCCAGTTAGTTTATGGAGGAAGGAATCAAGATAATATCTATGTGCTTTAGTTTTTTTTTGCTTTATAGGAGTAATTTACACGTCGGAGGGCTTTAACCTTCTAGGATAACCTTTTTTAGGCAAAATGTTCTTGTGACAACATCCTCCTCTGGGTAACTAAGATCTTACAACCAGTCTTCTAAATCTACTTATGCTTCCTATATGAGATTTGATATGTCTGAAAGGTATAAAGAGGTTCTTGAGTTAAATTTAATAAATAATTAAATTTAACTAAATCCTAATATATTATATTGATCGTTATTATTTCCATTTTGAAGCTCTAGGAATCATAAATAGCCCATTTTTCTATTTTTATTGCAAAAAACAGCCTCCTGTTAAATCCAAAGTATAGAAAAGAATGTTATACTAGACATAGGATGAGACTTTAAAACTTTTTACCTGGTCAATAAACGAAGAGTTTACAAAGAAAGCAATTTTATTTTACAAAAATAATGAAATTACTTTTTAATAAAGTGATGTTTTTGTATGGATTTGTTCCTTTCATTTCTATGGCATTACATAAACAAAACTGACTTCAATCTTAATGTTGCTCCACAAAGTTAATTTGATTTTAAACAAAAGGTTCACTGGTAAACTATGAATACTAAGATAAAATTACGTGCTTTAATAATTGATTTTATTTAACCAATAAAAGTTGAAATATTTGCTTGGAACAATGTTGCAAGATAAAAGCATAAGTATTAATAACACTACCACAGAAAACTATATTAACAAATCAATGAAATTTATACAAAAATGTAGTATACTACAAATTGAGATATTTTAATAAAATATTGGTTTATATTAAAAGTGTCCTAAGTTTAATGGAGTAGTACTGGCAGAAAATCTCAATTTAAATCCACAAAATTACATATTTTAAATAATCAAATAAGCTTTAAGAGCGTACGCTAAAAGCAGCATCGTCCCATAAAGTTATTACACAGAGTTGATTTAAAAAAAAGCGAAAGTAAAGTTAAAGTTAAAATTAAAGTTAAATGTTAAATGATATGCACCGGAAGACCCTCTCATCACGTCATCTCATTCTTTACGATGTGGGGCCTCTCAGAAAAGTCCTCTGTGTACCGGGAGATCCGTGCCCCTGATGAGAGGGTCTTCCGGTGCATATCATTTAACTTTAACTTTACTTTCGCTTCTTTTTAAATCAACTAAGTTTAATGGAAATTGCCTTGAATTTTAAAGAATATGTTTATATTTCTTATATGGTTATTAACATTTAAATTTGAGATTTTCTTGAGAGAGGACTTATTTTTTTTAGTTCAATATAAAACTACGAAAATTTCTTAATTTTTTTCTTATATGTGCACAGACGTAAAACGCTTTCTTCGTGCAACAAATTATTGCATTATATTTCATTTTAAAAAATCGTCTTAAAATACTAGTTGCACATTTTTTGCAACATATATGGGTTCAGCTAATATGGTAAATACTCAAGATATATATAAAAATTCCCTTTCCTCTTTAAGAAGTGTTATTGAAAATAATTTAACTAGATGTTTGCAGAATTCAAAAATGTTAAATTTTCTGGCATACCATCATGTTTTCGGGAAGATATTACAGATCTACTAGTAATGGAATGAGAATAAACTCCCTACTTTTTTTATTTGTGTATCAGTTGGAAACTAATATTGTAGTAAAATAAATCTTAAGCTTCATAAACACTCGTATGAAACGTGGGAGCTCCTAAAAATGAGACGCCTTATAGTCCGACTGCCTCGAGAAAAATAGAACTTTGAAAAGAAGTTCAAATCTAAGCAATAGTTGTACTGATTTGTACCAAAACGTTTTTTCAGCGTTTATAAATTACAATCACCCCAAAAATTGCGGAGAATAACAAGTTTCCAAAACAATCATCACAATATTGAGCTACGTCAAAAGTTTTTCTCGTGGCTATTGGACTATGATATTGTAGATTAGTTGCATCACATGTCATTTATTTTTTACAAGCTTTTATAAGTATTGATTCGTATATTTGTGAATTCAATAATAAAGTAACTAACACTCAAGACATTATATATTGTTTTAAGTAAGAATAAAATTGAACAAAATCTAAACGGAAGGTTAACTTTTATTTAAGAATACAAAAAGTGAGCATATAGCTACTTTACTTCCCTTACTCGTTTGGAAGGTTATTTTGCTTCACTCAATTTAATTTTTGATAATACAAATCGTCATCGGAGGTTCTTAAAACGTATTTTGTTATTGATAGTTGCAAACAGGTTTCGGGTGGGAAACAGCTTCTGTAAAACTTGGAAGGTAAATCGTATTTTTACTTATAGACATACTTTACTTTTGTTGAGTATAATTGATAAAAATATTGTTTTTTAAAATAAAAATGTGAAGAAACGGGAAAAATCGAAAAGTTTTAGTTTAAAGCAAACGCAAGTTGAGTAATTGTTGAACAATGATAAATATAATTAAAAATTGTTTTATTTCTCTTCGAATTTTTATTTCTCCTGACAGAATCCCCTTTATTGATATGAAAAGCGGAAAATGAAAAGTTCACAAATTTTTTTAGGTCTGATATTGATTGAAAATTTAAATAGTAGGTAAATAATAGGGGCTGTTCAGATATTACGTAAGCACCTAAGGGGGATAGGGGGTTGGCTCTTTTCTTATTTTTCCTGACAAGGGGGGATGGGAGATATGAGTGATGCTTACGTAAGATACGGCATATTCGAAAATATCTAGTTTCTTGCATAAATCATTTCAAAACTCAACCAAAAATTTTAACAAAAAATTGAACTAGGAAATCTGACGTAAGCACTTTTTTCTGGGGATGGACCCCGCAAACATTTTGAAATTTTAACCCCGAAATGTAGTGTTTCGACTCATTTTTGAACCCTTAGGGTTACACCCAAAAGGGACAGCTCCTTGTATAATAGGGTGGGCCGAAAAAACCTTTTATTTTTTTTTCGAAGTTTTAATAGCTCGGAAAAGTTGCGAATTATATAGACAAAGAAAAGGAAAAATTTTTTTTCAAAATCGGTTAATATCTTCCGATCGCGCAAAGGCCCCAAAGTTTGAAAAAATATGAAAGAACTTGATTTTTGCGATTATTTTTTTTTAAAAATCAAAGATTAAACTATCAAATAGTGTTCATGATTTTTTTATGTGAAACTAATATAGTTATAGACATAATCGTTCAGATTCCATTCTTCTATCACTTTTTTTTCGTTAGATATAATTTTTTTAATGTTCAGACAAATTTTGTAAAGTTGTTTTTCCTGCATTTTTAAACAGCTAATAACTCTAGAACTATACAACTTAAAAACTATCAGTCCCATTTTGTTCGTAAATTTTTTGTCTTTGATTTGGTGTGCATCATGATCATCATTTTCAAAAAGTTTTTTTAAATTTGAAAAAAGTGAAAAAAATTTAATAAAATTTTTTTAAATTTTTTTTTGAAAAAATATTAATAGCCTTTTAACTCTTAAAGTGAACATAACTACCCAATTTCAAGTTGAAAATAAAATTAAATCCAGTATAAAAAATAAAAATAACCGTAATTTAGTCAAATCCCTAAACATTCCCTAAAATTATACACCAAGAGCGATTCACTCATGGAAAATTTATCAAATCACTTGAGGGTGTTCATATGACTTAAAACATGAAAAAATGTCACATAAATTTCAGAAAATAAGACAATTAACAGATTCGGTTCAAAATCTTACAGTGCTAGTTCCCAACTTTAAGTTAATTCAATTTGCATGAATTTTACCTGAATATTCCTTAGAAATGTGTTTATATCCAATTTTTTTATGTTCTTTAGTTTTTAATTTACTTTGATTTGACTTGTTAAAAGTAAAAACAATTAGATATAAACATAATTCTTAGAAATTTTCAGGAGAAATGCATGCAAACTTAACTAAATATGAAAAAACTTGATTTTTGCGTTTATTTTTTTTAATTTGATGTTTTCGTAACGTAATAGTTTGCAACGTCTTCTAATAGAGCCTTAAAACATTGTGTTTTAATTGGGTTTAGATCAGTTAATATAATCCGATCGCGCATAAGCCCCAAAATTTGCCAAAATATTGAAAATTTCACACTTTTGCAAGTTTTTTTATATCTTTAATATATTTTTTAACGTAATAGTTACACTATTTTTATTTGAAACATAATATTTTTGAATGTTAAACATCTATTTGGTGGCTTAAGGTACTTTAAAGCTGGATTTGCTGATGAAGTTCGGCATGTATGATCTAGAGAGCAGAGTGGTTCTTATAAATCCTTCTCGTGATTCAGCTCCGCAAACTTTTCCTGAGGCTTCCGTGACGATTAGAAGACGTTGCAAACTATTACGTTACGAAAACATCAAATTAAAAAAAATAAACGCAAAAATCAAGTTTTTTCATATTTAGTTAAGTTTGCATGCATTTCTCCTGAAAATTTCTAAGAATTATGTTTATATCTAATTGTTTTTACTTTTAACAAGTCAAATCAAACTAAATTAAAAACTTAAGAACATAAAAAATTGGATATAAACACATTTCTAAGGAATATTCAGGTAAAATTCATGCAAATTGAATTAACTTAAAGTTGGGAACTAGCACTGTAAGATTTTGAACCGAATCTGTTAATTGTCTTATTTTCTGAAATTTATGTGACATTTTTTACATGTTTTAAGTCATATGAACACCCTCAAGTGATTTGATAAATTTTCCATGAGTGAATCGCTCTTGGTGTATAATTTTAGGGAATGTTTAGGGATTTGACTAAATTACGGTTATTTTTATTTTTTTATAGGGTAGTGGTACCAGTAACTGACAGTGCACCAGTAACTGTCACTTTGGAATTTAATTCATAATTATAATATTATTATTGTGAACTTGAAATAAATGGTGGTCTCTTTTAATATTTTATACATTTATCCATAACTTTATGCAGTATTTATTTTCCACTAAAGGGTTTTAAGTGTAATAAATAGAGAATTCGCATTTAGTGTCAAAAAACTTCCGATTTTCAGAGGTCGGCTTAATGGTGAAATTAAGGAAATACATTTTCGTTCTGTGTCTGATTTAAGCAAAATTTTCTTTTGAAACCTATTTGAACACTAACATAAAATTAATAACAGTACATAAAATCATGCTTAGCAGTTATTTTTGAAAAACATTTTTAATTATTTTATTTAAAATGGGGTGTCAGTTACGGGTCACAAAAAATGAATTGTACCAGTAACTGACATAGGTGTCATTACTGCTGAAATAATAATAATAATAATAATTCATAAAACTATCATCACCCAATCTTTAAAAAAATGCAAATAAAACTATAAACATAATTAATTAAATGACAGACGATTTTAAGAAAATAATATTTCTGAATCAAAACAAAACAAGCTAAATGGACTGCAGTTGGATGAATTGTTATTGAAGGTAAACAAAAACGTTTGAATAAATATATTATTTAACTAAATTAATCAAATCTTAGTTTTTAGAATTCTATATTTGTTCGGTTGGTTCTATTCTATATTTTTATGTATACTTATATTTTTCAACTGAATCTTTTTGGCTAAAACTAATTTAAAATGTTTCGATACAATGGAATGGATATTAAAGTTTGACATAGCAAAACAGCGAAATAGATTTTACCAAAAAGAATATTCTGAAAAGTTCTCATTATTGGATTTTTAAGTTTAACATTTTTTTCTTTGTATAATCAACTGTTTTTCATTACATTTAGGCTAATTAGTAACTAAAAACTTATTTAATAAAGGTATTTCAATGTGCCAGTTACTGGTATAGGATATGTCAGTTAATGGTGCTCAAAATTTTCCCGGTATGTCAGTTACTGGTGCAGCTACCATACCAATTTAAAAATTATTTTAAAAATAGAAAATGTTTACTTATTCAAACAAATTGTACTCTAAATAAATATTGAAACTTCATTTAATTTTTCAAGACAGAAAGTTTTTTCCAGGATAGTTTTATAAAATAGCAATAGCTAATTAATTAATTTTATTGCTCTTAAACTGCCAGTTACTGGTACCATTACCCTACATGATTAAATTTTATTTTCAACTTGAAATTGGGTAGTTATGTTCATTTTAAGAGTTAAAAGGCAATTAATATTTTTTCAAAAAAAAATTAAAAAAAATTTTTTTATTAAATTTTTTTTCACTTTTTTCAAATTTAAAAAAAAACTTTTTGAAATTGATGATCATGATGCACACCAAATCAAAGACAAAAAATTTACGAACAAAATGGGACTGATTTCAAGTTTTTAAGTTGTATAGTTCTAGAGTTATTAGCTGTTTAAAAATGCAGGAAAAACAACTTAACAAAATTTGTATGAACATTAAAAAAATTATATCTAACGAAAAAAAAGTGATAGAAGAATGAAATCTGAACGATTATGTCTATAACTATATTAGTTTCACATAAAAAAAATCATGAACAATATTTGATAGTTTAATCTTTGATTTTTTAAAAAAAATAATCGCAAAAATCAAGTTTTTTCATATTTTTTCAAACTTTGGGGCCTTTGCGCGATCGGAAGATATTAACCGATTTTGAAAAAAAAATTTTTCCTTTTCTTTGTCTATATAATTCGCAACTTTTCCGCGCTATTAAAACTTCGAAAAAAAAATAAAAGGTTTTTTCGGCCCACCCTATTGTATAAGTCACCTAATTTTCAAGGAGAAAAAAAAAACAATATTTACTAAAAGGGATGTCAAATTTCCGGCAGTTTCTTACGTAATTATGGTGGGAGGTTTTGAGGTTTGCTTATCTTTGCTGACAAGGGGGAGGGGGGTTAAAAATGACCAAAAAAGTGCTTACGTAATATTTGAACGGCCCCCATACAACATTGTTGAACACCTTATTAAAAAGTCCCATTTATTTTCTTTTATCCCGATTATTTAGTTTATATAATACTAAAAGTTTTCTAGGAAATTTTTTTTATCTCTACATTAACATCATGTAGAAATAATTAGCAGTCATTGCATCTTTTAATTTGAAAATAATTATCTGATATTGACAAAACAAGTCAACTTTCAGTCTTTTGACAAGTCAAAAACTTTTTTTCAATACACTGGAATATAAATGGTTTGTTTAACTAAACTTTTATAAAACTTTTTTGTTTTAAAAAATACTTTAACACAAAATATCTGTTTTGAAAAATTACCTAAATGCAAAGATAGCTAACCAATATTTTTATACGTAGATTTTGTTTGCTATTTCTTGTACCATCATTTGATGTTATTTATGTAGTATACTAGTTTTAAAGTTATTTTTGTTTCAAAATAAATTAATAAAAGTTAAATAACTTGTACTTAATTTCAATGATATTTTTAAGTATTCGTTAATCACAAAAACCTAAAGAATAAGAAAATTAAGATA
Organism: Tetragnatha versicolor; assembly: GCA_024610705.1. Classification (NCBI taxonomy): domain Eukaryota; kingdom Metazoa; phylum Arthropoda; class Arachnida; order Araneae; family Tetragnathidae; genus Tetragnatha; species Tetragnatha versicolor. The sequence continues at coordinate 49,915,876 of JANDEH010000010.1, read as the reverse complement.
AATTAAGAAACCCACACATTGCAAACATTTTCTAGTCTGTAAGTAAAGCTCTACCAAGTTGGTAAATTGTAAATGCTTCGGTAGAAACTGTAATTTATTTATGATGATTACACAAATTTACTGAAAGGAAAAATCATAAGTTAGGGGGTCTCAAGTTCAGTTATACACAAAATAAATGCAATGCAATAGCAATAAAAGTATACTAGTCTTTTCATAATTATTCCCTTTAGATGACATAAAACCCTACGATTAGTAACTTGGAAAACGCTTGAAACTTGATTACACCCTTGGCAATATTTGGGAAATACTAAGGGAAATTTTAAACGTGTTTAGAGGTAACATAATAGTATAGAGTACCTGGTCAAATAAAATATTTATTCTTTAAATTTAAAAAAAGGCTAATTGCTTTACAAGCAACAAACAAGCCGTTATCTTTCATTTTCTCTAATTGGGTCTAATTTTGTAAACCTGGTCTAAGTAATGTTTTGAATACTGTGGGATTGAAAGTTTCACATTTTTTTGTGAAAGATGCTGTTGGTAATGATTCTGACTCAAAATAATCTAATATCAAAATAATCTAATATCAGAATAATCTAAGCAACTTTGTAACGATCCTGCGAGAAGAAGAGGAGAAAAGCGCCGACGACACACTGCTTGCGTCATGCCTTCCCGTGTGTTTAAAGCCTGCTCGTTTTGGTCGTTCTTGGCAGATCCCTTTTCCCCTCTGCCTTGTGGTCACGTTGGATGTTTAGCTAATTTTTAAAATGCTTGTTTTAGGTTTTAATAAATAACTTTTCTTTTATTGGTGTGGGATTTTATTGTGCTGGCTTGTTTTTGATTGGTTACGTCACATGAGGATTTCTGGCGAGCCAGCCAGGATCGGTGCTTTTGGGATCTCAGCTTTTCTTGTCTCTAACATGGTTTTTCTTGGTTTCTAGGATGTTTGAATTAGTGATCTGTGGGTTATTGTTTGCGATTTTAATTATTTTAATCTTCTTTCTGGTAACCGTTTGGGATGATCAGGCTAGACGCCCCCATCGTCTCATTGATCCCGGTCACCCTGTGCGACAGAAATCAAATTTAAGTTTTGAGGGTTCTCCCGGAGATTCCGTGGATGAGTTTGTCCGACGAGTCGACGTTGAGGCTGCTTTGTCAGGCCTGACCGACAGGGCCACGGTGCAGCTGGCGGTCGAGAGCCTTTCCGGGAACGCGGCGCGGTGGTTTAAATTCATGGCCTTTAGACCGGAGGAGCTTTCGTGGTCCAACTTTAGGGCATGGCTGCGGGAACAGTACCTTGGCTCTGGTTCCCCTTTGTGTGGAGCCCAGCGTCTCCTCCAGATCGAATTCAAAATTGGGGAGGATTTCGAGGATTTCGCCTGGAGGTTCCGGGATTTATACCTCGACTGGAGGCCGGATTCCTCGGAGGCTGAAGTGGCTCAGGCGTTGGTAGAGCGGCTACCAGATGCCCAACGCCTTCCCCTGAGTCTGGTAAATTTTCGATCAGTAAGGGAGGTAATGATTCAGGTGCGGCGCTTCTCTCCCCCTGCTCCCGTGAGCAGCAGTAGGCCTCGGAGTGGTCCAGTGGATGCACCGCTTCTGAATGCTCCAGAAGTACAGCAACCGGTGGCCGAGCGTGGGTTTGGTAGGGCTGGAGTGCGTTGCTACCAGTGTGGTGGCCTGGGCCACATTGCCCGGCTCTGTGGGCAGGGAAACGCCTACCGGGGGCCAGGTTAGGGGATATGGTTCTCGGGAGTAGTGGTTCCCCGCTTTCGGCCTTTCTTGAGTTTTTGATTCCCACCGTGGAATTTGGGGGACTGTCCCTTAGGGCACGGATAGACACTGGTGCTGACAGATCTTTAATCAGTCAGTCCTATGCACGTCGTTTGGCTCCTACAGGAAGAGTAAGTTTTAGGGAGGAAAACCTCAGCCTCTGCAATGTTTCTGGGGAGGCCACCCCCACTCACGGTATTCTTAACGGGGTCTTGGAGTGGAAGGGCATCAAGAGGGAGCATGAATTTTTAATTGTGAGTGGCCTACCTGTGCCGATGCTACTTGGCATTGATGCCCTGGTGGTATGGGAGGTGAAGATAGACTTTAGCAGAAGGGAGATTTCTGCCTGTACCCCAGTAAGACAAGGGAATATTGAGGAAGGAAAGATGATAGAGCTGGCTGAAAAGGCGGGGGATCAGGGGGTGCGCCTATTGGAAGTTTTTAGGGAATACCCCGAGCTTTTCTGTTCTCGCCCCGGTATGGTTTCCGAGACTGAACATCGGATAGAGACTGGGGATGCGGCTCCTATTTACAGGCACCCCTACCCTCTGTCCCGAGATAAGGCCGAAGAGGTGGGGAGACAGGTGCGGGAGATGTTGGATTCCGGAATTATTGAGCCCTCGGACTCGCCCTGGGCCGCCCCCGTGGTACTTGTTCCTAAGAAGGACGGAAGTTCCCGTTTTTGTGTAGACTATAGGCTCCTGAATAATGTCACCCGGGAGGATAGGTACCCCTTGCCGTTGATCCCTGTGGTTCTCAGGAATGTTGGCAGTGCCGTGGTTTGGTCCTCTTTAGATCTCCAGTCCGGCTATTGGCAGGTAAAGATAGCTCCTGAGCATAGACCAAAGACTGCCTTTCTCACCCCAGAAGGCTTGTATCAGTTCCGCGTCATGCCCTTCGGTCTACGGAATGCTCCGAGCACCTTTCAAAGGATGATCAATCGCATCCTTCGTCCTGTCTTGGGGAGAACCTGCGAATGCTACTTGGACGACATCGTGATCTACTCCCCCAGCCTTGAAAGGCATCACGAGGATGTCCGTGAAGTTTTTGCTTTGTTGCATCGGGCAGGGTTGACTTTAAAGCCGGAGAAATGCCACTTTTTCCAACGGGAGCTCAATTTTCTGGGGTATCATATCTCGGGAGAAGGGATGCGTCCGCAGGCCAGTAAGACCCAGGCTGTGCTTGACTTTCCCACCCCTCAAAAGGCTCAGCACATCCGCCAATTTTTGGGCCTGTGTTCGTGGCACAAAGCTTTTATTCCTCACTTTTCGGACGTCGCGGGACCACTGTATGCCTTGACTAAGAAGAAGCGGCGATGGCTCTGGGGACCGAATGAGCAGCGGGCCTTTGCTCAGCTAAAGGAGCTGATGACACAGGCACCAGTCCTTGGGTTGCCCGATGAGACCGCTTCCTTGGAGCTCTACACGGATGCGTCGGACACTGGTTTGGGAGCCGAGCTTGGTCAGAGGAAGTCAGACGGGTCATATGAGGTTTTGGCTTATGCCAGCCGGGCACTCAGGCCCCCGGAGAAGAACTACGCAGTGACGGAAAAGGAGTGCCTCGCTCTTGTCTGGGCTTGCGACAGACTTCGAATCTACCTCTCCCGCCCCTTCCGGGTGTACACTGATCATGCTGCATTGGCTTGGCTACAAACCAAGAGGGAATTAAAGGGTCGTCTGGCTCGGTGGGCCATCCAGCTGCAGGAGTATAACTTCCAGATAACTCCTAGGAAGGGAACCCAAATGGTTACAGCAGATGCCTTGTCACGGAATCCAGTTGGACCTCCGGAGGAGACCACGAGCCCAGACGCTATGGTGTTAGTCGCCCAGTGCGTCAGCCTGGAGGATATCGTTAAACATCAGAAGCTGGACCCTTGGTATCAAGAGATGGTTGTCTACCTTGAGACTGGTACGCTTCCCTTTGATCCAGCTGTAGCTGCCATGATCATCGGACGGTCTGCAAGGTACAGACTACGGGAAGAGTTGCTTGAGTTCCAGAGTGGGAGGACAGAGGCATGGAGAACTGCCATTCCGAGAAGTCTGATTCAGGCGGTGATCACTGAGTTTCATGATCCTCCGTCTGCGGGGCACTTGGGTTTTAAGAACACCTACAAAAAGTGCCGTCAAAGAACCTACTGGCCTGGCCAAAAAGGGGATATTAAGAAGTTTGTTGCCTCTTGCCAAGTATGTCAGAGGCTCAAGTTCAGTCAGCGGAAAAAACAGGGTTTACTTAAGTCCACGGAGGTGACCGCGCCTGGTGAGATGATGGGAATTGATTTAATGGGGCCTTTGCCTGTTTCTAGTCGGGGAAACCAATTTTGTTTAGTTTTAGTTGACTATTATTCGAAATGGGTCGAACTCTTTCCTCTCCGCCGCGCTACTGCCACAGCAATCGCTAGATGTTTGGTACGTGATGTGTTTTCCAGGTTTGGTTGTCCGAAGGCCTTGCTGTCTGATAATGGGCCCCAGTTCATTGGAGAAGTATATGAGGAAGTGTGCTTGCTGTTTGGAATACGTCGTAAGTTCACTAGTCCTTACCACCCTCAAACCAATTTGACTGAGCGGGTGAATCGGACTCTGGGTCGGATGATTGCCAGCTACGTGGGTCAGCGCCATGGCACCTGGGATGCGCATCTGGAGGCCTTGGCCTTTGCATTGAGAACAACTGCCTCGGAGACTACTGGACAGACCCCTGCTCGCCTTTTCTTGGGGCGTGAGATAGCCCTTCCCTGGGATGCAATGTGCCAGACCGATGTGTGGGCTCGGGCGGATGAGTATGGCGTGCTGGCGGATGTGGTTAGCTCAAAGGTCAAGTTGGCACAGGCAAGACAGAGGAGAAACTACGATCGGAAACGTGTGGAAAAGGAGTTCGAGGTGGGGGATCTCGTGTGGCTGCGTCTCCGCCCAATATCCAACGCCGACCGCAACAGAATTTCAAAGTTCATGCCCCGGTGGAGAGGTCCTTGCCGCGTGGTCGTCAGGTTGTCCCCTCTGGTTTATGAGTTGCAGGATGTAGAGACAGGGGCCATGATCGGGTCTCACAACATAGTGGACTTGAAAGATTTTTTGGGACGGGACTCCACGACGGAGGATGAGCGGAGCCCGGTGAGATCTCCTGGCACACCACCTGAGGGGGACGATCTCGAGGTGTCTGTGGAACCGTCTCCGGCTGTGTCTCCTGAGCAGGGCCCTGTGGAGTCTCCTACCACACCATCTGAGGAGGGGGACGATCTCGAGGGGCCAGCGGAGCAAAGCCCGGCCGTGTCTCCTGGCGCTCCATCTGACGATGAAGGGTACCTCCCTGAGAACCCGGATGTCCTGCAGCCGAGTGAGGAGTCCTCGGAGGATGAGATCGAGCCTGAACAGAGCTCCTCTGTGGACCACTGTCCCAGTCCGGGACCTAGAAGATCCCAGCGAGTGAGGCCACGAGTGGACTATAGGAGGCTGGCTGGGTTGCGTCCTGCTTTGGTACGGTAGTTTGGCTTTTTAAAGGTATGGTTTTTGTGTTTTGTTCGCGGGGGGGAGAGTTGGAGTGTTTGACTTTGTGGTTTTGGATTGAGTCTTTTGAGTTCAGGTGGTAGATGTTTTAATAGTTTTAGCTTTTGGTATTTAAGTAATTTGTGTAGTGAGATCTTGTAATTGCTTAGTGTTTGTGTTGATTTAGTTTTAGGTGGTCGGGGAATAGGGTCAGGTCTAGTGTGTAACTTTTCTTTTGTTTTCGTTTGGTGTAATAGGTTCAGGTCTAGTGTGTAACTTTCTTTTGTTTTCGTTTGGCGTTTGTTGATATTAATTTTGGGTTTGGCTTTCTCTTTTAGAGTTCGATGCGACCATTGATGAGACTGGCTTCCTTTGTCTCGTAAGCAGTTCTACACAAAAAGGAAAAGGTGTTCCCTTTTTGTTTAACGCAGGGGGAGCATGTAACGATCCTGCGAGAAGAAGAGGAGAAAAGCGCCGACGACACACTGCTTGCGTCATGCCTTCCCGTGTGTTTAAAGCCTGCTCGTTTTGGTCGTTCTTGGCAGATCCCTTTTCCCCTCTGCCTTGTGGTCACGTTGGATGTTTAGCTAATTTTTAAAATGCTTGTTTTAGGTTTTAATAAATAACTTTTCTTTTATTGGTGTGGGATTTTATTGTGCTGGCTTGTTTTTGATTGGTTACGTCACAACTTTACATAGGCAAGTTGAGGCTCTTTTGTGATTTTTATTTTTTGATACGAAAAATAAAACTTAGGTAATAATGGTCAGCGATTATAATTAAAAAACTATAATCACCAGTAATGATAACGATGCTATTTTTTCTTTCTTCATGGCAAAACAATGATTCGTGTTTGATGAAATACGTTGCCTGAATTTTAAAAGTGACAAAAAAGAATTTTATTCTTTGGAATTATTTTCCCGTCTCCAAAATTATCTATTTCAAACCCCTTATAACATAGATAACTCCTTCTTGAAATAAAGGATGTATTAAGAAATCTTAATCCATGTTCATCTAAATTTGCGTATTTTTGAACTTACACCAGTCTCCTCTTGAGCAGCTCATGCATTTAAATATTTCCATCGAGAAATATCCGGGCGCGTGCCTATATGAGGTGTAGAGATTATAATGCTGTGAACTCCTGAGTACAACAATTGGATGAAGGTAATAAAAACAAGCAATAAAGGTCTCGTAAAAAATAATGATATCATCATAAGTCATCGTAAAGTGACTGCGCTCGTAACATCAACGACTCTTTTTACGCTGCATAGTTCTATTTGGTGTTCGTGTCAACTTTCACACCTTGTCAGCGAAAGATTTACATTTGAATGGCACATGTTCGTTTGCTCGCTGGATGTTTGTAACTCTAAGTTTTATTTACTTGATAATTACTGTTTAAAAAAAATCGTTTTCAGATTTTCATAGTATGAAAAATTATTCAACGTAAAAATATGGTCTAAATAACAATCGAAAATTTAAAAACTGTACTGTTGAGGATTTCCTAATATGATTAGTATTGAATTAAAAAAATACTGAATACAAATTGAAATTTAACCATAGTTGTGTGGAAAATTGGTAACGATTCTTAGATTTTTTATGTCATTTTTGAAAACTGGCTCTGTTATTTCTGCGTCAATCACCTATGTATTAGATGTAGAAAATTAACATTGAAAATTCACGTAATTGTTATGTTCATATAGATATTATTTAGATATACAATAGGGTGGGTCATTTTCCTATGGCGAAAAAAAATTTTTACAAATTCTATCGGGCACAGCAAGAAAAGGGTGCCAAATGGTCTCAAACTAACATGTGTAAAATATTATTCCATTATAATAACTCTTTTTGCCTCCGGATTGGCCTCAAATAGAACAAAAATATGTAATTTTTCATATTTTTTTAAAAATTATATAAATTAAATTTTTTTGTTGATAACTTTTTGAAGCTCACAAATAAGGGTCTTTAAAAGCAATTTTAATCACATTAGTCACATTTATGCAATTTTAATACAAAAACAACTGCCAAAGTGGCAATGTAATATTCTATCATATTAACAATAGCCGTAGAATAGGAGATTCTTTTTTGCCAACAAACAGTGGATTGTCAGTGGTACATATTTTAAATATTGGTAGTTAAGATACATTTTCCCTCAAGTTTGGTCAGTACAAAACGGTATTTTAAATTTTTAAAGGTAGAAATAGTTATATTTTTCATAAATATGCCGCGCTTTCAAAATTCAGCTGAAAGTTATTTCACTGGTTGGTCTTGGGATCCAAATATTATCGCAAAAATTTGTTGAAACAATTTTCGAATAGATAGTTCGTTGATTAGGCAATATATCAGTTATGATTCGCCTCAGTTATAATTTACCTATTTTTTTGCTATAACAATAAACTGAAACCCAGGCCCATGAAATTATACTTCTTTGGAGGAAGGATTGACTCAAAATAGCTCCTTAGCATTCCCTTACGCTTTCATAAATGTTCAAATATAGCAAATTTAACTGTTTAAGATAATTATAACTAAGTTTTGAAAAGTAATATAGCTTATTTAAAAACTTAGGGAATAATACTGAGCTTTGAACTGAAAACGCTGATCTACGGCTCTTCTTAAGAAAATGTTTCAAAATTTTACTCTCAAATGTGGTTTTAATTTATTTTTGGACATTAGGGACTCATATAAGAACACTTGGGAAGGACTATTCTTAACATGCCAATGAAGTTTCAAGGAAAACCCCAACTTTTAAACTATTATCCAAATGTTTTCCTTGGGGTTGTAACCTATAACCCCAAAAAGGTACCAACCTTCTGACATATTAATTTTTATTAAAAATTTAGTGTTTTAACATCCTACTCAACCGGCAATACGAGTTTCGCACATTTTTTTGATTCCAGCAAGAAATTTTTGATTGCCAGTTCTAACCATTGAGATATTTCAAAATATGTTGTATTACAACTCAAGTATTTCAACTCTGGTTTCATTTATAATTGTTTTATAGTCTTCGATGATGATTTTTATACCATTGTGCACATTTACATTCATAATGGATTCGTGAAATCGAGGTAAAAGCTTGATTTTCGTTTGTCCATTTTTACATGAAATTACTATATTAATCGAAACTTCGAGGCCAATCCGGAAGCAAAAAGAGTTATTATAATCGAATAATATTTTACACACGTCAGTTTGAGACCATTTGGCACCCTTTTGTCGCTGTGCCCCTGGGAAAATGTGAAGAAAATTTTTTTGACCCACCCTAATATACAATGGGAAATTTCCAACTAAATATTCCTAAATTAATAGCCACATGAATAATACCCTGATGCAAATTTTTTTTGGACGTTTCCAAACTTTAGCTTAATTTTCTAAACTCAGTTTTGATATTAATTTTAAAGCTTCGTTAGCAAAAAAAGTCAAAGCAAATATTAATGAAAATTTTATTAAGTAATTTTACACCTATATAATGAGAATGAAGTTTTACTCAATCCTTTTTTATAAAAAAAGGATTGAGTAAAACTTCATTCTCAACTTCATTCTGAGAATTTATAATGAGAATGAAGTTTTACTGAGGGTTTTATATTGAAAGCGAAAAAAAAGAGAGCTAAATAACGATTTAAATTTTTATTTATTTCTCTTAAGAATATGAGGCATAATTTTATAACTCTAAATTAATGAAATAAATCTAACGAAATTTAACTAATGAAAACTACATCCCGATGTTTTCTCTTTTTTATTGGTATAACCATTCTGGGGGAGATTTTTAAGAGGATTTGGAATCACATAACCTTATAGATTTCATATTTCAGTATTAAAGGTCACCAATATTTCAATAAAGTAAATTTGCCTATCCATTCTTGGTTATTAGTTACTAAAAAAGGTTTATTACTCAATCGATGTTTTTAAGGGGTACATTCGGAAAATTCCGCTGTTTACCCCAAGTATTTTAAAGTGGTAGTAGAACAACGAATAAGAGTTATCGGTGCTGACATTTAACGGAACAAAGTTAACTTTTTACCCCTCAACGGCAATACGTCGGCTTCCAGAGCCTTGAAGTTAATAATAATTGAATTACTTATTTCTGAAACGTGTCAAACGCCACTTTTTGTAAAAATGAGTTATTGGTGTCATGGGATTCTATAGGGGTAAACGCACATTTTAGTGTAAGAATAATAAGAATAGCGAGATTTTAAAAGTTTTCCAGCATGTTAAATTTCAGCTTTAGTGCAGAAACAAGTCAAACAACGTCGCTTGACTGGTTTCTGCACTTAAACTGTGGGGAATTTTGTTCATGTCGTCTCATCTGCAGCTTGTTTGGGACTGCTGTTTTTTATTTAATCGCTTAATCGTTAATTTCTTCCAAAAAATCATTTTGACACGTGAAAAATTGCCAAATTGCCAACGGGGAGATACATCGATTAATCTAAAAAATACTGGGTGTTGGTGAGGCGTGAAAGATTTGTTTTGATGACGCTGTTAGAGTTTATCCTTTGATCGAAATATTTTTCATCTTAAACTAATCATTTTTACTAGAAAAAATCCGCTCATGAGTTTTATGCCTGAAACCAAGCACGATTTTTACAACACTAATCACAATATAATCATTAAACTCGGTTTTGGCTATCAAGCGTGATCATTCATTCAAACCCCGCTTTCTTTCCTTGGTCATATGTTTTACACCCATCCCTTCCTCTATGTAACACATTGTAACATTCAATAACCTCCTTCGATTATAATGTTGCTGGTTAGAAAATTAAGGTTTATCCAAAATAAAGATCTTCAAACTTATTTCACAATTTTCTTTCTTGCCAATTCGATACTTAATGTTTACTTCTATATTAAAACCGCGACGTAATTTACGAATGTCCGCTTTGGACCTACTCCATTTTCTCGGCAGATCGCTGCATTTAGGGGACGTCCCCCATAAGTATTTGGTACCTCGCAAGAACTTATAAATATTTGAGAGATAAAATATTTCATGTATGAGCACGCACAAGCCTGAATATTTTAAGAAAAATGAAACAATAATTTTTTCCTTGGTCTGGGAAGTTAAGTAAGCAGGTGCAACCAAAATGGTTCTTAATATGCATAAACAAGGCATATAAAATATAAAAATAATGTAAACTTACTGTTGACCGTCTTTTTTAAGATATTGTCTGGTTTTTTTTAGTAAAGCAGTCCAACCAATCTAAAATATTATTCTTTTCTTTGCATCCGTCAACCTTTTCCTTTCGTTGATTAGTTCCCTCCCATCAAAAAATTCCGACTACCGAAGTGAGAAAAACCATAATTTTATGTTCTCAAGTCTCCAATTTTCTGTTAAGGTGCCAAAAAATATTTTTTAAAATTGTCAGAACCTTGCTATCGATAGACATGATTCAAACAGTTCCTTTTTTAAATATTTTATCTATTTAAACAAGGCCACATAAACCAGAAAACCACGTGAGGGTGTTCTTATTAAACAAGAAAAAGTAGAACCTTGTTTGAGCTACCTCTCATGGAACCAAGAGTTTACTGTCGTTTTAACATAAGGACGCTATAGAATAAAGTTTAGCACTGTGATAAAACAATCAATACATTTCTTACCGGTCATTGCAATATTTAGATTAATTTTAATAATAATGAATTAATAACTGATAATATATTTAGATGCAGTTGATCCTTTAAATTGTAATATATAGTAATGGAGTATTTTTATTAAATCAAATTTTAATATAATTAACATTACTAGTAGTTATAATTATTAGTAGTTATAATTAAACTGTGGTATAACAAGAATGAGGGTAAATCATTAGATTTTCGTTGAAAAGTTATTATTTTAAGTGTGCGCTTGAAAATAATATAAATCAATTATTATCTAAACTTCAGAGTTCCCACTATTTTAACTAAATTAGAGAATGAATTTCTAGCTTTGGGGGGGGAAATATTTAGAATTTCTCTAAAGTGATTGTTGACAACCAAAAAAGTAATCTTTACAAATTTTGTTTCAGACAATGTTTTTTAAATTATTGGAACGCTCTATAAAAAAAGTGTATTTTTTTTTCAAAACAGAAACCCTTTGCACTAAGCAATGTTTCACGATATCGTTTACGATTTAGGTTTCATTTGACTAAACATTTTGATGGGATTTAATTTTCATCTGTCTCAAATCGATTTTATTTTCAAATAAATGGTAAAAGAGGTATTTTAGTGCAATAAGAAATGCTTCTATGATATTAGTATCGTGATTCATAATCCAAGTCATAATCAGCATGACATTACTCTCTACTCTAAAGAAACATGGAAACGACCACAGCGGCTCCTAGTTGTCGCAAAACATCTCTTTGTCCCATTTGTCCGAACATGCAAAAGCTATCCCGAGCCATATCTTATGTTACAAGACCAGAGCGATTGTAGTCAAAGTGAGCACTCGTATTAAGAGGGTAGGGATTACAAGAGTTCTCCACTTCTGGGGTCAAGATTTATTGCAGCGATTCCTACAACGTGTAATTCTAGCATTTTATGACCCAGAGCTCTCTAACAGTGCCAAAGTGGAATGTCTTTTACGTAAATTACGACCCAGTGTCAAAAACGCAATAAAATACCAGCTTCGCTCAAATGCCTAGATCTTAGGGTATGAGTTACGCTAATTAAATGCTTTCTTCGATGTCTAGATCTAATTTGTTGGATGTGGAATCGCCGGGACTCCTGGCATCCACCCAATGGGAATGCAGGAAAGATTCGGAATGGGGGAGGAATGGCCTCTGAGCGGGAGAGGCCCCCGATGTGTGGGCATCCCCGCTGAGTCTCGTTGTTTAACATTTATATGAGGTCATATTTCATTTTCTCTCCTGCAGTCGCTTTCTCTGGAGTTGTAAATTAGAAATTCAAACAAATATACCTATCAGGATTCAGGGTTGGGTTGGAAGGGGTTGTAGGGCAGCCCCCCCCCCTGTAGAGGGGGAGATCGGGATTTGTTTCGATAGCCATCTGCAGTAAATCAAGAGTTTCTGATATCTATCAGACAGTTTGAGTTTCGAGTACATGAGCTCAGCTTGTAAGTGTAAATTATTATGTTGCATCGAGAAGAGCAATGAGGGATAAAGTGTTTTTTATAAATGTCATACGCAAAACGATATTTCATTTATTGTTTAGTTTGAGTCGTTCCTTAACTCGCTTTTATGTCCAACTTTTTATTTGTTTGGATTTTGGGTGAAGTATTTAAATTTTTCTTGAAGTAAAATTTTAGCTTGTTTTTAGGTTAATTCAAAGGTTATGGCATTTAAAACCTGTACCAGTCCTTAGGCCTGAAGTAATCAACCAAAGTAAAGACTCAAAACGAAAAAACTCATCAAAATTAATGTTATTTCCATTCTAAAACTAATGGAATGTTCTTGCTTATATTCTTTTCAAAAGTAGTTTTACATTAGTTGCAGTTCATGCACACTTACTTTTCTCCCCAAATAAGTAATTCTAAAACTAAATTCTAATTCTAAAGTCAAATATTTTATTTCATCAAATGAAATTTGACAAAAAATGCTTTTAACTTAATATATGGTGTTGATTCAAAATTTTAGACTTTACTGCCTTTAGTTTACAGATGAGTCAACGAATTCCAAAAAAAAGGCATGACATAACACAAATTTGAGTTTTTGATGGAGTTATAAGATAGATAAGTTTTTGTGTTATCTACTAACTGATATAGTAGATTGAATTAGTAGGTTTCGGAGCAGGGAGACAAAAAATGGAAATTTAATGAAGTTTTCCATAATCTTTCATTAAAATAATAATGTAAAGGAGGAAATGGTATGAATAGAAAGGACATATCGAGGAAATGGTATGAATAGTAAGAGACGGATAGGCTAAATTGTGCTTTTTGAAAAAAATCTTTTTGCTATTTTATCGATGGAGAGAGGTTTGTAAGATTAATAACACTGGACAACATTGAAAATTTAAAAATGATGAAAATGCCAAAAGACTTGTCATTTCAGCCTGCTTTCGTTGAGATTTTACTATAATAGAAAAACAAGACTCAATTTAATTACCTGTTAAGTGATGTTTACCCTTTACTTGATAAAAAATTACGATGAAAACATGAAATAGAATCTTTCTAAAATATAATTGAAGGTTTTTTTTGCTCTTTCTGTTATGTTCAACGTTTAGAATTGATCAATATATCTTTTAGCAGTTGTCTGAAACTACAAGCATTGACAATCAGGCTTTGTTTTGGTTACTTTGATTGCCCATTTATATACTCAGAGAAATACTCGTCGGGTTTTTCCCTAAATTATTTAGCTATAGAATGTCTATGAATGTTTTAAATGTTTCACCATCCCAGTTTCTGATAAAAATCCAATTTGTGTCGTGAAAAGGACCTTTGATTTACTCTGATTAAACGCTCCAAAACTAGTTTTTAAAAACCTTAAAGATGACATTTAATGTGTTGAGCTGATAATATACCCATATAGTAATATACATACACGAACGCGCGAACTGGGTTCGTAGAAAATTTTGCCCTCTGTAAAAAATTTTCTGAAAGAAAAGCAACAAAAAAACTTTTAGAAATTTTTCTGCAGACTTTTTTTATCGATTAATTTTTCTCTTGTTTTTTGCCGAATACATCCGTCCACCAGGCTTTGTATTTACGCAACAACTGCTAGGCGATAATATCGGATCTTCAGAATCTGTGTATCACAGTTATTATGTTCAGAATTAGTTGCATTTTAAAAGAAGGGGACAGTTTGTTAATTGAAAAGGGCATTTAAGAAAGAAATGTAAATTCTTGCAGAAATTTTTTTGGAAAAATATAAGTTCGCATATTCGCATATATAAGTTCACAAAACGCGTTTCTTTTTAATTTTTTAATTATTAAATGGTATATTTAAAATCGATTAAAGGTAGGTAAAGTAGATATAGTCTTTAATAGTAGGGGAAAGTCGTCCAAAACCGGGACCCATCATTTATTTGTTGAATATTCACTTTATGTGCGATCAAAACAGTCAAAATTGGTGCTAAAACGATGAAATGGCTCCTTATGAATAAAAAAATACCAAATAAATCATAACCATTAGCAAATATAGATCAGAAAGCCACATTTTTCATATGAGTAAAAAGTCCCGGTTTTATCCGACCTAGTCGGACAAAACCGGGAAAATGGTAGAATTATCAAAATCAAATAGTAACTTAGCAAAAACATTATTTTTTGAAAGAAAATTTGCTGGGTACTACATTCTAGACTTATCGAATTTGAATCTACATAAATTTTCATAAAAAAAACTAATTTTAGTTACACCCTTAGGGGAGAGAGGGGTAATAAGATTCAAATGGGGTAATAAGAACCATTCAAAATTCCAGAGGATTCTCCTTTAAGTTTATGAAGCTAATTTTTTACAGAATGTTTGCATCATTAACAGCTTTCTTTGAAAAAACAATGCACTAAAAAATAATTCACACGAAAAAATAATAGTTTTTTTAAGGTCGGTTCCACTTCCTCTTTATAAACTTAGCGCTACCCCATTTCTTCAAGTTGGAATGGTTCAGGAAGTTTATGAAGACCCCCTCGAACCTATTCCCCACCCCCTGTGTTTCAATATTGTTTTAATTAATTTCATGGAAAAATAAATATAAAAAACATCATATTTTAATTTTCTCACCATAACTTAAATAAAAAACGTAAAATTGATTTAAACTGTAGATCGAATCACTTATAAATTTTTCAATAAACTTTGAAGTGGTGAGTAAATTTTTCAATAAACTTTGAGTGGTAACCGGGAACTTCCCGGTTTTATCCGACTACTCCCATCCCGGGTTTGTCCGACCACGCCATTTTTAAAAAATTTTATTCTAGCTTTGATCAAACAACTCCAAGGCACCAACTAAAACTTTAAAATAATAAGTTAATAATGAGGTATTTATACGCTGTAATTACCTAAATTAAATTCGAAGGATTTTAGGATCGGTGGAGCAATGTGTTAGACGCTTAAATTATAAGATTTTGTGGTGAAATTTCTTAATGCTTCCCTCAGCCAGATGGGTTTGTAAATATACTTTCTTTGCATTTGACATTGTTAGGGCTCATGCCTGGAGGTAGTTCTTGAAGTTCCAGCCAAATATCACCAATAATCAAGGAATAAAGCTCGATTCCCTGTTTTGTCCACCTACCCGGTTTTGTACGACTTTCCCCTACATTTGTAATAGTGATAATATTATCAATAGCCATTGAAACTGAGAAAAAAAAAGTTTTTCATCAGACTTATTCTAATAAAGTTGCTCTTTTAATTCGGTTTTTTTCATTTCATTCAATTCCTTTGTGAATCAAAAATAATTCCAGTTTTAATTGGTTACTTAAAAAATTGCTATCACAATTACGCTGATTCTGAAAAAATCCGTGTGTAAAACTTTTATCTTCTCCTAACGGGATGTAAAATCCCCCTCTAAAAAATCCCTGTTAAAGTTAAAGCGCGTTACACGAGCCCCGGTGTTCTTAAAAAGTAATAAGCTAGTCCTAATCAGTTAGAAACCACCGAACTAAACTCATAATTTAAATTAAAATTCTTCTTTCCAAAACGAGACCCTATAAATTTTCCTCATCGATTTTTGTCGTTTGGAAGGCAACATTTCGCCCGAAACTTTTATTATTCTTGTACCGAAATAAAACAAATTCCAACCCTTGCTAACGCGACATCCTCGTAAGCTAAACCATAAAACGAAATTTTGTTTGATGTTTTCCTTACCACTCAAGCCTCTAAGTTTAATATCTATTTACCCTCACAGGGTATTAAAAGGGTGTTTATGATCCGAGAAACACATAAATATGAATATTAAATTCTTATTGTAAATTTGAATCCTATCCTAAGGAGTAATCTTGTCGCCGAAGACAACCCCTTTGGCAATCTCTAATATGGTCAGCACCGCTGTTCAATAGAGGCGCTGGGCTTTCCTTAGGAAAATGCTTATTTATTAGGATCATAAACTTTGCTTGGGAGTTTTATTATAAAATTCTATTGGAAAAATCGTGTTATCCATTTTTAAGCGCTCCCTTCTCCCCCTGGTAGGTTGGGGGAGGGTGGTTTAGTGCTCGGAGCATGTGCAATGATAGGACGGGCGTCTCCATACCTTTTCTAAGACAAAAGCGAAGAGAAGATCTCTTTATGTTAGGGTTGCTCTCAATCTTCTGAGGTGCTGGGTTTCTAGACGCCAAACACGCCAATGGGTTTTGATCACTTGTCTGAAAGAGAAAATGTTTGTTTTTAGTTGTTGGTTTGGTTTTTTGAGTGATGAAAGGAGAGAGTAAGTTATTTAATGAAGGGAAATAATAACAGGTCTTTAAATTACCCTGATGATTACGGTTAACAGGTTAGGGAAATAAAGATTCAGAATGTTAATCACTTCACAAGTGAAGAAATTATAGTTAAAGAAAAAGAAAAGACGGATTACTTCCGGTAACAAACGATTCCTTTTCTTTCATACTTAAAACTTACCTTCTTTTAATGAATGAGGAAGAGGAAGAGAGAGATAATGGAAAATAAGGATTTCTTTAGAAGGAGTAGTACCAGGAGCTGATGACGTTTTCAAATTGTTCAGACACTACAGTTGCTTACAAGTTACAAAAAAAACATTGCTTGTTCATTGAATAACCGTATATTTATATAGTTTTTTTTAAATCAATTATTCACGTTTGATACATAGAACTAACCAAAGCTCATGTCTTCAGAATTCAACTCTTTAAAAGGGTCGAAAAAACAACTTCAACGAATGCCTTTAACATTAAAATAGGATAAAACGGGTCATTTTCGATACAACAAATTGGCATATTTGATTCAAACCAACCCCAATTTTTAAGCAGGAAAAGGACATATTCTGACATTTTTTCTATAATTATTCAAAAATGACTTAATTTTACAAAACTTTTCGAAAAAGTTTAGGTCTGATAAAAATTAAAGTATAACGACTTTTGTAGTTAAAAAAATCATTATTGTGCCCAACAGGAGATGCTCTCTTTTCAGGCATATTGATACTATGAATAATTTGCTCAAAAATAGTTACACTGTAAAAAATATTGGCAACGTTCCGCATAAATTCCAGTAACGTTCCTGCTTTTTATGAATTTTTACAGCAGTTTAACACTTTCCTAGAATATTCTGGTTTTCATTTCTGAAACGTTTCTGAATCCTTGCGGACAGGCAACCATTGTTTGTTTTTATTTTCACGCTCACCACTAAAAGAGTCAAATTATTTAGATGAGGTGTAAGAACCAACTGATGATTCTGAAACTAGGAAGTATAACCTTCGTAGAACGGTACCTCCCGTGGTTCATAATATGCCACATCTTGAATACATGTAGAAACATAAAAGAACAAGACATATCCAAGATACACATAGCTTTCTGTTTTTTTTGCGGAATATTTCAGTATATTACAGTAACGTTCCTGATATTTCACAGATAGGTTACTGGTATTTCTGCGAAACGTTTCAGTATTTTACAGAAACGTTACTGGTACTTTCCAGGAACATTACTTAAATTTTTTTACAGTGTATTATTAAAAAAATTAGCAAACGGTCATTTTTAACAGATTTTTAAAAATTCCGGAAATAAGATATAATTTTAAGGGGATTATTTCCATCTGAATTAGTTAAATAAAAACCAAAGGTATATTTGTCTGAAATCATACATAAATTAAAAAATTCCGTAGTGATTCATTGGTTAAATTTAGCCAAATTACTGTACTATTTTGCTACTAGTTTGTGGTTTTAATTAATATTTTTAAAAATGGAGTTTTTGGTTACCAATAAAAGTGCTTAGAATTTATGAAGATAATATTCCCATTTTCCTTATTAATCATCTTTTAATCAATTGCCTTAAAGTAGGATACATAATTACTTAGATATAACATTATTAATGTTATATTCAAGAGTATTTTTGTATCAAATTTGAAATTTCTGACTCTTTATGACAGTTTAAAATGATTGCAAGCTAAGAGATGAACTACTGTCAATCCCTTTTTTTACAAAATTTTTAAAAACACAGCTACAATACAAGGCATTTTGAATTTCAAACACTCGATAAGATCTTCAGATTAAAAAAATTGGAGTTTCAGTCACAGCATAAAAACCTTCACTGAAACAAACTTAGCTCAAACTGGTATTTTAATAAGGATAAAAGTATTTTAATAAGGATTTTTAAGTATTAATAAAGTATTTAATAAGGATAACTGGTATTTTGATAAGGATTCTCCTGCACATACGTACAGGATGGGTTCCTTAATGTGTATTAATGTGACTCACTAGTGTATATACATTTGGATCGGAGCCAGTTTGAGTAATTTTTACTCAGTTTTGAGACTGTCGTTTTAAGAGTGTAATATTCCACAGCTTCAAAATTTAGTTTAGGGGCCTTAAAGTACCGTACAGGATTTTCACTATGAGAAGACCCCGCCTTTAGAAATTTTTTTATCACAAGTTCTCTATGGATTCTTTTATCCATAGACATGGCCAGAAGAAGGTTCTCCGCATGAGTGAAGAAGGAGTTTCTTGCAATTACTTGGTCTACTACCTTACGAAGATTTTCTGGCAGGTATCTAGACGGCTCTATCAGTTCATGGATATTTTTGGATGCCTTCCTCTGGCCATGTCAATGGATAAAAGAAGCCATATTAGAAAACTTGGGATAAAAAAATTCTAAAGGCAAGGTCTCAAAAGAATCCAGTACGGTACTTTAAGGTCCCTAAACTAAATTTTGAAGCTGTGGAATATTACGATTAAGAGCGCTGGGGTAAGGGCCAGCTGTCAACCCCACCAATTCTTCGTCATGTAACGGATAATGAACTAAAGGACCTAATTAAATCTGGGAACATGCCCGAGTGGGAAATTCAAGGTTTTCCTTTCCATATTCAAGCGGTGGAACGATGTATAAAAGTAGTGTCCGAAGGCGCAGAAAAGTATGCTGGTCACCAAAAACGTGATGGATTTATAAGAGCAACATTTAAGTCGCGAGAAGAAATGCATTCCTTCAAAAGCAAAGATGACTTTGAACGTGCGGTGCGCAAACACTTTTAAAAGGGAAAGTGGAGGATAATTCAATTCTTAACGTAAGTTAAAAACTAACATGTCCTTCTTATTTGATATAATAATTAGTTTTATTCCTTTTTTTTGTTAACTTACAATAATGAAGGTTATAAGAGACTATACAAAAGAAGAATGCAAAATATTTTTTTTCCATTTTGATAACACTGGAATTTCAACTTAAAATTGTGAAAACAAGTTCATAATAGATGTTCAATCGTAATAAAACCTCAATTTTACCAATTTTAAAAATTTAGTTTTTTTGTTTAATTTTTAAATTTCATTTTAAATTTTAAACATTTTGAATCCTGCAGGTGATCTTAAATTGTGGCTGTTTTATGAATGCGGAAAAAACAACTTTACATGAATTTTAAAACTTTAAAAATGTATTATATAAAATATGGGGATGCAAAGTAATGAAACTAGGCACATACTTTTACAATGAAAGTACTCAACTATGAAAAAATTGAGGACATCATTTGATCACGTGATCTTGGGATTTTCGGCGAATTTCTCTAAAAATGACCAAAACAAAAAAATTTTACGGCAAAATTTTTTTCAGTTATGCTTGTAATAGTGTGTTACAACTTTTTCGCACTATTACACTTCGATTCGTTGAATTTCGTCTTTTTCGATCCGGCCTAGTGGGCACATGAAATGATGAACAAGATTTAACTTTCATTTGAAATCTTGTTCCTAAGAGTTTAACCCTTAGAACTAAAATTCGTGTATTTCAATGTGTTTTGACACAGTGTGTTTTCGAAGTTACTATGTTATTATGATAATTCTATCCAATACCCGGTTTTTTTCTACCAGGTCGAATTTTTCATTCTTCCAAAATATGTGCTTTATGAATTCGATGTTGCTATTATTTATGATAAATTTACTATTTTTTTTCTTCATGATGAACCAGTTTGATCTGATCACACATGAAGAGAATATTCAAAAAATTAAGTTTGGGTTCCGGTTCAATTAATAAGCAACCTAATTGTTCTGGACACTCCCAATAAAATTTAGTAGTCGCAGGAATATCTCATAACTGTGAAACAATCGTTTATTCAAGTAAAATCTATGCATTGTAGCTACGAAATTTTTTTTTATTTTAACCTAACTTCGAGCAAACTTAAAAGAGACCTGAAAGTTAAGAATTGACATCCTACAATCATATTTTTCAAAATTTAATTGTGCTGTTAATGCTTTTTTTGTTTTAATCAATTATTCAGATGTTTTTCTTTCCTAAATGATAATGTAGAATGCTACATTTTGGTAACTGGGGGAGGTAAGGGGGTGTTTACTTACTGGATCGTTAAACTGACATTTCCCAGTGAATGAACGGCCGTTCATTTACTCTACCTCGTTAGGCTTATTCGATCTATAATGATGCAAGCTAAACTATATGTAAATACATGGTGTTTCGAAAGTTTGCTTCACATCCTTAGTTTTAACCCTCCGTCGGTCGCAATATTAAACTGACGCGTTCGGTCGAAATGTGCCAAAAAGCACAATCGAAAGAATTGCAATTTTTTACCTTTAAATTTCAGTGATGGAGCTTTAAAAACGATAAGAGATATTCCTAGAATTATTCAGTCATAAAAAAATATTATATTTGTTTTAATAATTCAGAAAAAAAATAGCATAAAACTAATCTTACATCATTAGGATAAATAATTCAATATTACAGTCAAAAATTATAATGAATGATGTGAAACCTGAGGGATATTAATTATAATTATTGTTTTTGAACTCATGCCCAGATAATAACCCTTCACAAACACTAATATAACAGGTAATACTTGTAGGTCCTAGGCTAGGCATATTAACCGCTTACAGTCCCTGTAGCGGTCAAGTAATCAAGTACAATCCCTGTAGCTATTGTAAAATAACTCCAAAATATATTATTTTTTAGCTATAAACTGTAAACCTACAGGTAGTAGCCGTAGAATTGTATAGTGTACAACTTTGTCTTTTGCGAAGTAAGTATATAAGGTATAGTAACTAAAGTAATATAATAACTAAGAAGAATATAATAACTAAGTAGAAGTAAGTATAATAACTAAACAAAGCGCACGAATTAAATGAATTGGCTGGCGCCATACAAATCAAATCAAATCAAATTTATTGCACAAAAGACAAAACATGTATAAGACATGGAACACACAGACAAGGACTGTACAAAGAACACAAAGGGAAATATATACATATATTGACATTTTGTTTAAACATAGAAAAAACAAAAAAGTTGATTATGTGGATCCCAAAGAGCCAAAGGCTCGCCCAGGGAACCTAAATTTAAAAAAAAGATTTTATCATGTGGCAAGAGCTGCGCTTATTATTTAGGAATTTTGAACAAAGCTTCAATATCTGAGTGTCCTGAGATAAAAAGATGAATACCGGATTTAAATTTGTTAATATTGTTGGTTAGTTTAAGAGTTTCTTCCAGTTTATTAAATATGTATGGTCCCAAAAAGGCATGAGATTTATGAAATATTTCTTTTTTAGATTTAGGGATATACAAGTTACCTTTAGCGTTTCTAAGATAAGAAGTTATATTTTTGGTTTCATATAAATGTTTATTTTTATATATAAAAAGTAATAAACGAAAAATATACAGTTCTCTGATTGTTAAGATATTATTAGGCAGGGAATTATATTTTAAGTGAGATAAAATCTTTTTTTGTAACTGAATGAGCGGTTTAATATTATTGTAATAATCAGATGCAAAGCACGTTACATCCTGTAAAGATAACAGACTACCAGGAATTTCAGACTTCTAACCCCCAAAAAAACGGAAAGGCGAACGAAAATGTACGAGGTGTGCGAAATAGTACAGTTGCGACCGATGGAGGGTTAAACAACAACAACTCGTAGAATCAGGGAAATAAAGTTTTCCTATAGTAGTGACTGTGAGGAATATACAGGGTGTTTCAAAATTGCGTTGCACGGCTTTTATTTGGAACCAACGCCTCCTAGGGTCACGGAAGTAAGGTGTACCCCTAGTAAGTGAGCCTGGAGAATCCATTGAGAGGACTTACAGCGCCCCTAGCGGCGAAATTAAAAAGTTAAAAAAAATAATTTGAAAACTAAAGGAGATAGAGCAAAAACCTCATAAGAGTATTATTGCCAACGTCATGAAGAACTCACTGAAAAAAATTTGATCAAAATATCTTGAATATTCGCGGAGCTATTAGCATGGGAAAATAGCACTTTTTCAGACCTCAAAAAAGAAAAATTTCGCATACTTGCAAATTTTTCAGTGCTATTTGGTAGTTTTGTGTTTTTTAGTTTAAAGAACACAAAATTTAATCAAAAAATCAAAAAAAATTAGAAATATGCGAACTTTTTCTTTTTTGACCCCTGAAAAAGTGCTATTTTCACATGCTAATATCTCGACGAATATTCAAGATATTTTCATGAATTTTTTTTCAGTGAGTTCTTCATGACGTTGGCAACAATACTCTCACTGAGGATTTTGCTCTATCTCTTTTAGTTTTTAAATTAATTTTTTTAACTTTATAATTTCACCGCTAGGGGCGCAGTAAGTCATTTCAGTGCATTCTGCTGGCTCACTTACCTAGGGGTAGACCTTACTTCCATGACCCTAGGAGGCGTTGGTTCCGAAAAAAAGCCGTGCAACGTAATTTTAAAACACCCTGTATTGAGACGGCTTACAATGCTCTCTGAAGCCCCCCAAATCAATAAATAAATTTACTCAAAAAATTAAAGATTGCACAAAAACTTCATTTTGAAAAAAAATTCTAAAAATAAGTCAACAGTTTCATTTTTAAAAAAATGGTTATTAGACTTGTTTGGTTTAGTTAACGATGTAATAACCACAAATAATCTTATAAACTTTTCCTAAATCTTAAAACTGGTGAGTAAATTCAAAGTTCATTCACTGGGATAACGGTGTTCATATTTGAATATCGCTTAATTCTGAAACTTGTCAAACGCCACTTTTTCAAAAAGGAGTTATTGGTGTCATGGGATTCTGTAGGGGCATACGCACATTTTAAAGTAAGAATTATAAAAATAACGTGATTTTAAAATATTTTTCAAGCATAATAAATTTCAGCATTAGTAGATACATGTCAAACGACGTCACTTGACAGGTTTCTGCACTTAAACTGCGGGGAATTTTGTTCATGCCGTCTCATCTGCAGCTTGTTTGGGACTGTTTTTTATTTAATCGCGTACAAACACTAGAGGCGATTGGAAAAGTCCTTCTTTAGAGGTTAGGTCCATCAAGCCATAGTAAAAACCATATTTTTAAAGTTTTTGAACGAATCTCAAGACTAAGGACGTTTTGGTAGCTATATATTTAAAATTTTCATGCTTATGGCCTTTTTTTACTTCCGAGTGATTAAGATTTTGAATCCGTGAATCACTTTATTAAAAGGGGACATCAAATCTATACGCCAGATCATAATATTGAACTAATTAACCGATTTAGTAGGCTTTTCTTGCAAAATCATTTTACTCTCCACAAAGTTACATCTAAACAACTATCTAATTGACTTCCAAGATGTCTATATTAACATTTTGAATTAGTTGAACACTATTTTTGAGACTTAAATTGAAATATTTTATAAAAAAAAGGTATTTACACATCTATTAGCCAAAAGAGAAAAAATAAGAATTCTATAAAAATTTTATGGGTTAGTATTTAATAAGGAAATGCTATTTTGAACTAATATTCCACCTTTTATTACCAATCCTTAAATAAATTAGAGTTCAGCTATGAAAATAGGCTCGAATACTCTGTTTATTGTAGAAACCTGTCAAATGCAAATATTTCAATAAAATTACTTTTGTCTGTAAAATATCCAAATGAGGCCTAATTTAAGAAAAAAAAATTACTAAATATCTTCATAAAAATTTAGTGAGCTTTTATACAGTTTTTCTCGTTTATCTCAAAACAAGGAAAGTGGCGTTTGACATGTTTCAGAAATAAGCGATTCATTTAAGACAAACTTTGTTCATTTACTAAGTATATCGTGCTTGTTTCACTAAAATCATGATTCCTTCTAAACTATTAATTTCTACGATCTGGAAATACTTTTATCATATTGCTGAGAAAAAGCCTGTATGGAAGCATACCTTATTTTTTTTTTAAATTGATCCAGTAAAACCCTTGAAAAAAATTTTAAGTGGAGAAATCCAAATGCTAAGTGTTTATTCACTAGGCGGCTCACCCTATGTAGGAAATAGTAACAAGTTGAATTTTCAAAGAAAAAGTAAAAATAACTATAAGTTGAGTGGTATCTATTAATTTTTTTTGAAACTGAGTATTTCTAGTATTTCAAAATTGAAAGAATAAGGAATCAGCCCGATTTTTTATTATTTTTTTAATCGATATTCCTTGCAAAAATAGGCCTATGTGCGAAATTGCAGCTTGATTTGACAATTTTTTCAATTATAAATAGTTGATTAAAAATCTTCCTTTTTGAAAGGCTTGAAAACGTGTTGTGACTTCTCAGGTCATGATCTTTGTTTGTACCACATGGAAGTATGGCTCTTAAGAAAACTCTTTTCATGATTATTGATTAAACAAAGAGCAAAGATTAAAAAAGCGAAAAAAGTAAAAGCTGTGACACGCACGTGATGAAATCTGCACGAGTGAAAATAAAAAAAACTCAACTTCCTGACTTATAACGTAGATCGCGTTTTAAGTCACATGTATTTTTATCATTTTACAAATCAAAATATTTAATTTTCTGTAAGCTATTAGAAAATTTTGACCCTATTTTCAAATTTAGCCCTCGAAAATCCTTTAGAAAATTCTCAATTTATGTAAAAATCTCGCACAGGCCCTATACCATCCGATCTGACATTTAGTTATAATATCACGCAATAAAGAATGACTATCTTGAACAAGTAATGTTAGACATTGACGTTGAAGTTTCTGTCACCTGGAATCTAATCATAAATAATATATAACTTTTACTGGTGGCTTTTTATATTTATCCATCCTTCATATTTGAAACAAAAAGCGTTATATCAAAATGAAAACTTCGATTTACTCAAATTGAATTTCTCTCAATGCAGATGTTATTTCAGCAGACTTAAAGGCATACATCATTATACTAATAAATTTTCGAATTTATTCCGGAACGGAGAAATTAACTTCTCTTTATTAGAGTATAAATTGAAAACCAGTTTATGGTTTTTGAGAATATGAACATAATTTTTTGTTTTATTTTATCTAAATTTCCAGAAAAGGAAGATTAGTTGCTTTTATTCTTAAACGACAGCATTTGAAAAACAATCAATCAGAGTAATTCTTGAATGTAACATTTAAAATCTTATTTCTCGGATGTTTGGAACTTATTGTAAGTTTCTAAAAAGAAAATACCATAGTGCCAACTATTTTATTTACGGAAAACAATTTTTATTTAAACCATTGTACTCTAATTTTGGCACTTTGCGAAAAACTTATACCCTTGTTTTAAAATATCTTTTAACACTTACATTGATTGAAATTTCATTGTTTCAAATTACTATGCGCATCGAAAAGTGCTTTCTAATATAGACTGTTAAAGTAATACATTTTTCAAAGTATTAAGCACTTTCACACATTTATTTAAAGTTAAATAAATGCAGATAAAAAGTCTAAGATTTTTTGATTTTTTTATAATATTCATATTTTTATAACATGTAAATTCTGTCATAACACAGCTTTATCAAATCATTTTTTAAGAATTAAAAAACATTTTCTATACTTAAAGAAAATTGCTTACATTTTATTTGTTTATAGCTTTTACCAGACTGAAAACTTTCTGTTGTTTAAACTGCAATTTTGTTTTTTAAATACTTTTAAACCGTAGGTAAACGTACATCATTAGCCTAAAATTATACGCTAGCTTTTTTGCAACACATTTTTCTTAGATTTAAAAAAATATAGTTAGGCTTGTATATTATTAAATTTAATCATCATTTATTGAATTCATTTATTAAACTTAAACAAAGATTTAAATTCAACTCTTTGTGTAAGTTTAATAAAAAAGCCTAACTTTAAGCCTTAATAATATATTTTGTAAATTTATAATACCAAAATTGTTTAGTAAATGTAACATTGTATTGGGTATCCAGGGATTTGAAATTAAAATTTTGACAGCTATCCACTTACTAATAAAACTCCGGTCGCTCTTAGGAATGTTAAACTTTTTTGATCAAAGTAGACGTCTCATATCCCTTTTCTACCCTTGATATTTCTACGTTGGATTCTAAACACTTATTCACATGTCTTTAAATAATTAAAACCAACTTGAATAAAACAACTTTTTTTAAAATAAATTATATTTGAATTTGTTTAATTAATGATTATGAATTCCCTTTTCGTTTTCTTACTTATAATGATCACCTGATAATAACCATCTGATAATGATTTTGTGATTACATAAATAACACTACATTCCATTTGCGTATTTATCTCCGATTTTGGCGATTCTTTTTAAACTTTCCTCTGCTCTTTAAGAGAAACATTCAAGTTCACGAGTAAATGCTGCATTTCAATTTTTAAACCACAGGAAATGAAACAAAGTCTTTCTTTATTGCTTAAGTATATGTAACCAAAATGGTAATATATTTATGTTATGGTTTCTCTTGCTTTTAAACTGGACAAAATACAAAAACGCTCCGATATCCACCACCGTGTTTTGAAAAAGCGTCGCCAACGGCGCGAAAACGCGCCAAGCGAGAGCCGCCGCATCTGAGATATGAGCTCCAATGTTGACGGTGCTGACAAAGTATTTATTTCGGAGAAGGGGCGAAACATTTAAGGGGCGAGAATCAAGAGGGGAAAGGTCAGAAGAACACGAAATTTTTGGGTTGGCTCCCTTTGGGGTGCTCCGATTGGCCAGTGACACTAATGAAATACAGATCTCTGGAAAGATGCCAGACGTCATCGCAACTTATTTATGGCAGAAGCGTGACTGTAACTTTTGATACAATGTCAAAGTATTTCCCGTGAATCTGAGATTTGACAACACACTGACAAGATACCTGGCCAGGTAAGCGTTGAATTGAGATAATTTTTCCACTTGGTGCATACACGCGGTGTTTTGTTTTTCGAATTTGGCCAATTTTCGGTCGGTTCGGGACTTTGCCGTTATGTCAAAACAAACGTGTTTTGACTCTTGAATCACGTGTTCGTGTGAGTGTCTGCATTTATCTTAATTGTGTTTAGCATTTAGTGTTTTTTACAATGAATGTTGTGTAAGTTGTTTTTAATTTTTTTATTAGCATTAAAGCCGAGATGCATGTGATTCATTGTAATAGTTTAAAATTGATTTTTTTTTGAAATTTTAATTTACAGTTAATGAGTGTTCTCTTGAATTGATTATTTTTCACCTGTAAAAGATTCATATTTAGGTGTATGTATTTTATTCGTACCTAATATTTGTCTACAATATAATAGGTAGAGATTCATCTCGTACTGTATGGTATTTTTTTGTTTAGCTGACAAAGGTTCTTACAGTTTTTTCCTTATACCTACAACACTCATTTGTTATGTAACTTTGGAGAATACTTTTTAATTATTGAAATTATAATTTTTTTTAAGTTTTTAAGAATTTTCAATCCAGTCCCAGAACTTTACTCGTTCATTCTAACTTCATTATTTTTTCAATTCTATTTATAAATGCATTTTAAGTAGGGAACACGAATTCAATTTTCCTGATAGAGCTAGCTCTTGATAAAAAAAAAGTCGTTCTTATAGTTCAACACACAAATCCTTAAATATAAGAAAATAAAATAAGAATTGTAAATGTTGCTGCAAGATTTAAATGCCCTTATAAATATTTAGTATTTTTATTAACTTTTTCCATATACCTAGTTTTTCTTGCATAACCCTAAATGTTCTTTTTCACAAATTCAACTTCAGTAAAAGTCATGTTTAATTTTCTATTCGATGTATATTCCCAGGACCAAATATTTTTCTTTAGCTAAAGGGGGAAAGTATTTTCTTCTTAAATATTTCAACAATTCAAACAAATTTTCAAACATTTTCAATATTTTGTTTTGTGAAAATATCAGAAACCTTGCTTGCCAAGAGTATTTTTAACTAGCTAAATATTAAATATAATATCCTTCATTAATATGTATTTTCTTAAGTACATATATGATATGTTTATACAGGGTGTTTCAAAATTGCGTTGCACGGCTTTTATTCGGCACCAGCCCCTCCTAGGGTCATGGAAGTAAGGTCTACCCCTAGGTAAGTGACCCTGGAGAATCCATTGAGAGGACTTACAGCGCCCCTAGCGGCGAAATTAAAAAGTTAAAAAAATTAATTTAAAAACTAAAGGAGATAGAGCAAAAACCTCAATGAGAGTATTGTTGCCAACGTCAAGAAAAACTCATTGAAAAAAATTTGATCAAAATATCATGAATATTCGCGGAGATATTAGCATGTGAAAATAGCACTTTTTCAGGGGTCTAAAAGTAAAAAGTTCCTATATTTGCTAATTTTTCAGTGAAATCGTGTAGTTTTGTGTTGTTTTAGTTGAAAGAACACAAAATTTGATCAAAAAATCCAAAAAATTTGCAAATATGCGAACTTTTTACTTTTTGACCCCTGAAAAAGTGCTATTTTCACATGCTAATATCTCCGCGAATATTCATGATATTTTGATCGAATTTTTTTCAATGAGTTCTTCTTGACGTTGGCAACAATACTCTCATTGAAGTTTTTGCTCTATCTCCTTTAGTTTTTAAATTAATTTTTTTAACTTTTTAATTTCGCCGCTAGGGGCGCTGTAAGTCCTCTCAATGGATTCTCCAGGGTCACTTACCTAGGGGTAGACCTTACTTCCATGACCCTAGGAGCGGCTGGTGCCGAATAAAAGCCGTGCAACGCAATTTTGAAACACCCTGTATAAGAAAATGAAGGGGTTTTATTCATTTTAGGAATGACTATGAAAAAATTGATCATATCATTGATTGATAAATATTTCGAAACACTAATCATTTTTCACTTACTTTATAGGTAGGTTCCCTTCGTTATCTGAATCCCATATTTAAAAAGACTGAATTTCATCTCCTCAGTTGAGTCTACCATGGTAAGAAAATCTGTTTATTTCACTTCCTGAAAGAAACTAGCGAAGAAACTTCAGTATCACACAAAAAAAATTCAAATAACTTTCATCATAAGAATAAAAACTAGTCTGTGAAATTTTACACTTCTAATTATATTATAAGTCGGAATTATACAGTTTTATTTTTGAAAATTTTGTCGGATCCGTTGAATACAGATTATTAATCGAAATACCTTTTTAAATTCAATATACTTTTAACAAAAAATTTATTTTTTTAACCATGTTACTAATTGAGGATTAAAATTTAAAATCCAATGTTAAGCATTCAGTTTTATTAAATTTCAAGTTTTAAAATTTTATTGAACAAAATGTATAAAATTTAAAATTTTTATGGTATTAATTAACGTATCCAATTAATTTATTGATGCATGTACTGTTGGCTTATTACTAATTTGTGCATATTAAATGCATTACTCCAACTATAAAAGTGCTAAAATTAAAGGAATAAAATGTTTGTAATTAAAAGTAGAATGTATTAAACCAATACAACTGTAAATGGTTTTTATTTTTAAGTCATTTGAATTAGACTCGTACCAGATTATATTAAAAGTGCACACTATGCAATGCATAAAGATTTAATTTCAGTCATTTCTTGGCAATATTTATTATAGACAATTTATGAAACATAAAGCATAATTTTAATGTATATTACAAAAGATCACAGATGTATAACTTGAGTAAATTTTTCAACAAAATTAGTAACTACTTATAATTTCTTCCACTGTTTAAATTTTAATTTAAGAACTGAGTTAATTTATGGTTTATTTTTTGTTTAAATTACTTTTAAATTAAAAACTTTTTTTAAGTGTATAGTATGTGTTATACAGATAATACACTTACACACAAAATTTGATGAAATGTGCTGACATGTTTGCTGAAAATGTGCGCCAATAGGGGTGTTAAATTTGACGGTTAGTTTAGTTTTCCTTCTCATAAAATTATACCATTAATACTAACATATTTCTCCTTTAAAAAATTTTTTGTGCTTTACCTACTTTTCCCATAATCTACAACTCAATATTTACACATTAGCAAATGATATCCCTTAGTCTTCATTAGTCTTTAGTATGTTCAAGGAATGTATCTTCGACGTAGAATTTGGAACAATCTTTATCCCACAACTTTTACTGTAAGAAAAAAAACATTGAATAGGTACAAGTATTTAATGAGACCACAAATGAAAAAGAAATAAAAAAATCGTTTGGCGACATTCACAAATTACGTTACGCGTTTAGGAGGAGGAGGGGTTCTATATGTTAGAAAGAATATGACGAGGGAAAAAGGAATTTAAAATATTTGGTTAAAATTTTTTTCCTTCAATACTTTTACATCTTTTTGGGAGACAGTTATTCCCATGACACTTTTAAACACTATGAATTATGTAAGTTTTAAAAACTTATAATTTAGTCGAAGTTTCAAAAGTCTGAAGTTCAAAGGACGTGATGGTCACTTAAATTGGAAAAATTTGGGCAGAAAAAGGGGAGGGAAATAGTGTAACTTAATTTGTGATGTATCCCGCTGATACTTAAAATTCACATTTTAAAAATTGTATGAGTTAATAAGGAATTGTTTTAAAAACAACTCCAATGATTTGAGTTGGAGGAAAGATCTCGGATTTATATTTACTCATTTATTGCTATTTAAATTTACTCACTATCTTTCTACTCTTCAAAACAACCAAATTAATTATTTATACAAAGCAGGTCTTTCTTCATATAAAATATTTTTAATTTTTATATAATCAATATTATATACAGGGTGTTTCAAAATTGCGTTGCGCGGCTTTTATTTGGAACCAACGCCTCTTAGGGTCACGGAAGTAAGGTCTACCCCTTGGTAAGTGAGCTTGGAGAATCCATTGAGAGGACAGCTCCCCTAGCAGCGAAATTAAAAAGTTAAAAAAAAATAATTTAAAAACTAAAGGAGATAGAGCAAAAACCTCAGTTAGAGTATTGTTGCCAACGTCATGAAGAACTCATTGAAAAAAAAAATGATCAAAATATCTTGAATATTCGTGGAGATATTAGCCTGTGAAAATAGCACTTTTTCAGTTGTCAAAAAAGAAAAAGTTCGCATATTTGCAAATTTTTCTGTGTTATTTTGTAGTTTTATGTTTTTTAAGTTTAAGAAACAAAAAATTTAATCAAAAATAAAAAAAAATTGCAAATATGTGAACTTTTTCTTTTTTGACCCCCTGAAAAAGTGCTATTTTCACATGCACTAATCTCGGCGAATAATCAAGATATTTTCATGAATTTTTTTTTCAGTGAGTTCTTAATGACGTTGGCAACAATACTCTCACTGAGGTTTTTGCTCTATCTCTTTTAGTTCTTAAATTAATTTTTTAAACTTTTTATTTTGCCGCTAGGGGCGCTGTAAATCATTTCAGTGCATTCTCCTGGCTCACTTACCTATAGGGTTAGACCTTACTTCCATGACCCTAGGAGGCGTTGGTTCTGAATAAAAGCCGTGCAACGCAATTTCGAAACACCCTGTACACTTGATTAGTACCGTTTAATTTTTTTAGGTATAAAATAAAAATTAGAGCCATTAGTTCATTTGAGCATAACGATACAATTATTTGGATCGATGTATACTTTGTATAGCAGCCGCTACAACATCTCAACCGCTTTTAGCAAAATCAATGCTGCATATATTCATTAAATTTGAATCCTTGGGGATGGGTTACGACCATTTAAAGATGAATTGAGTAAAAAATAAGAGGAAAAATTAACCAAATATAACCTCTATAATTTTTTAATTTTTAAAAATTTTTTTGCATTTTAGTGGGTTAAGAACCCTTTAGACCTATCCATTTGCCCCAAATATTTATTTTTTATAAACTTTAAACTTTCTTGTTCCCTCGGGTGTAATTTAAAGACTAAAGTAACAGTTTTTGATCCTGAAAATCGAATTCAAAGTCTTTAAGTTAAAGGGGGATGGGATGTTCCCTGAAAATCTGAGCCTTATGGAGAAAAACCGGGGTCGGATTCGGATTCAGAGGGTCATTTTACATGAGAATCATCTTGATTTGTGTCCGATGCATTTTGACCCTATTTTTTTGTCGAGTGGTGTTATGAACGAACATGTTTTAAGTTCTGAAAGACCAATTTTCTTCATATTTTTTCTAATGCATCCTCATTACTACCTACTTTAATTACATATAAATAATTGATTTTGTAATGGAAAAGAAAGAAATTTTAAAATAATTTTCTTTACATCTTTTTTCATTATCATTTTAATAAAGGCTAAAAGAGCAAAATCCCTACACTGTCAAATAAAAATTTCATCCGTTCACCACAAACTGGATCAAATTTAGCTACATTCTAAGGCTCGGTAACAGGTTTCGACAAGTTTTCGATACTTTTACCAGTGAAAGCACCGAACCTTAGGTTGCAGCTAAATTTGAACCAAGTTTGTGGTGAAACATCCCAATCTTTCACCACAAACTGGTGAAAGGTTGAACCGGTTTTTCAACAGTGTATTGGAAAATCTTTTATATTGCATCAAAATATTATGCAAAATGTTATATCGCCACTCAGAGATCCAAATCTTATTTTCTATTGATAGTCTTTTTAAATAATTACTTATGATTCTCTATTGTATGTTTTGAATCTCCTACTATCTTTCATTCAACTACTTGACAATTGTTGAGCGTTTGCTTCATTGTTCTCGTACAATCACTCTCACTAACAAATCAAATACAATAAATGCTTCATTTCAACAACTGATATCAGTATAAAAATCTTTAAATACCAAATTATACTAAATACTGCACTATATATAAATAACATGAACAATTATTCCCCTTTCCATTCATAAAATTTCTCTTGTTTAACGATGCTTGAAAAGAAGATAACTATCAAACTTTAAAACAGTTGAACACGAAAGCTAGATAACATAACTTACACACAGCACTTAGTGTGCACTTTACGTTTATTACAAGGGAATGTATCAATAATTATCTTGATGATAGATTTGATTCAAAATTATAGTAAAGAATTGAAGACAGCTGATGATGTGCTTCGGTGAGCATGCGCCCTTATGCATCCCTTTTATGTGTAAAATATGGAGGTAAATTCAATCGATTTCCCACCGGCTAATTTAGACTAAGAAATGTTCGAGTTATCCATTATTTCGAAAAATAAACTAAGGAACGTTGAAGTTATTCGAGTTGTGCTGCACCTTAAACCTTGCAACTGAAATAATTTGAATGTCTCTTTCAAGAAGGATTGATAATTTAAAGATTCTATTGGTCCCTGGTGCTTCTTATAAAATCAAATTTTTAGTCCAGAATAATACCTTGAATTTTAATTGCCCATCCTAAATCAAATCGTCTAAGTTGCACTGCATACTTCTTGACTCCCATCGAAGTAAAAAAATATCAAAGGCGTCTTCGATCTTCGGCGTTTTTCCTTATCCTGAATAAATCCGCCATATTTCCAGCAGAAAAGATGGAGATACCGTAAAAAATTTAATTATAAGCTCGACCCCTTCCCAGAATACCTTGTTCCGCCATCAAGTGCAGGGAGGAAAAAGTAACGACTGGGTATAAAAAACTTTTCCTTTCTGTTAGTCAGGATAGTAAAAAATTTCCTTCATCTGAAACCCAGCGAAAAAAGAAACTGAGTTTATGTGCTCTTGTCTCCTTTATCTACATTAAAACCGGGACTATGAGCACTGGCATTTTTCCAAATCTACGGGATTCGATTTTCTATTCGCCAATGGCTGGCCAGGCCCCCGTCTTAAAGAAAATCACGTGACAGACATACGTGCGAACTATTCTCGCTCTCGTAAAAACCTAGTATTGTAATCAGGAATAGGACTTCATATAAACAAAATAAAAAAAGTCGAAGCATGAGCTTGGTATTTATCGATCTAAATCTTTACTGTGCACTTTACGTACGGAGGGGACTTGGACGTCATAAAAGGGACTTTTTATTATTATCAATTTTTTATTTCGCTTACTGCCCTAAAAATGGAAAAGTTTCCAGGTATCGAAGGGGTTTGGAAAAGTATACTATGAAAAATGCAACATGAGAGTTCATATTTTAGCATGAATTTGCAAATTTCCTTTTATATTCAATTATTGAAATAAAGCAAAATGTATTCAATGTATCTCAAATGATATTATTTAGGGTTCATTCTTAGAAAAAAATATTCTTAACTTTATGTGGATCAATCAGTAAATCTTTTGGAAGATAGAATTTGTGATGTGAGAAAGATTCCTAGCTTTAAAAGTAGAATTTAATTACCTAAATCAAGAGACTTAATATCCACCTCCTCAAAGGGTAAACCCACCTAGAAATATCTGAAAAGACGTTTGACTTTTATAAAATACCGTCATTTTTATTAAAATATATAAAAATTTACATTACATTTTGTGCATCCCTCAAGCATTCTTCTTCAATTTATTAAAGGAGCTTCATACAACATAATGATTTTTTGCATTTTTCCTGTTGGAAATAAAAAGCTGTTATACATTTTTAAGCATGTATAAGAGCTACAAGTATGTTATAAAAATTCGATCACTAAATCTCATAACAGTTCCTGTGATGTATAAGTAGTAAATCATTGCTAATACCATCAACTGGCCACAAACTGCTCCTGACCCAAGGAAACAGTTATTTCAGAGAGTGACAATTCATAACCATATTAGCACAGCTCATACCAAATATGTCAAGTTTACGTAACTCCAAATACAAGTAAACGAATGTTGGCCATACATGACAAAAATTGGATGAATCTCGAACATAGTGCTCCTTGGATTCCGAGGAGGTTCCTTGAACAACGAGGAAGTAAAAACATGAGGTTGTGGCTGGCCGATGGTTACAACCGTGACATACAGAGCTTTAACACTTTAAATTAACCTTACCTAGAAATTGAACTTTAAATGGATATTTTCCTAAAACTAGTGATTTTTGGACTGGCGACAGTCTTCTTCAAAATTAGAGGCTTGATGATCAACGGTATAACGTAGCTATCTTGATATTTCAGGTATTTACTAAAAATAAAAAGTGATATAAAATGTATGAATAAGATGCAATAACGTTCCAAGTTAATGTTAAAATAATGTAGCATTCATAGTAAAAAACAAAAGATATAATAAGGACCCAATGAGTTCAAAAACTGTTGATAATATAGCTCGCAAGTTAATGTTATAACAAGATTCTTAATGTGAAGCTATTTGCAAGTAATATCATTATCTTTATTTAAAATTACATTCTTTTGATAAGTTTTTCAACAATTTTTATTTATTCTAATTAATGGTTTCGAAGCTTGTGGGGCGGATTTGAAGTAATGTCTCCTACTGAAAACTTTGGAAGTAATCGCTTAGAAAACAACTAAATAACCTAATTAGAACTTTGAGAAGTTATTACAAAAGGGGTTGAAAATAAAAAAAAATATTTATTGCCGTAGAATTCTAAAAATTAAAGACTTTAACGAAATATTAAGTCTTGTAAGGATCTTGTTTTTCACAGTAATGGTTTTGAGTCATTTTCTTTTTGCCTGTAAAATTTTCTTCCATTTCTGTGAGTTTAGTCTGAGATGTCCCCTGTAAGAGTTAGCCGAAAGTCTTGAACACTGAGGTCTTGAATAGGAGAAAGGGAGAGATAATAACCGATGAGTTCAAAGTACCCGAACATGTCTTCTTTCTTTTAGGCTCCTAGCCAAGAAGTCAGCTTCTTGACAGAAAACTATCTGACAATTTTAGACTTTCCAGGGTTCAGACAAATCTTTTTACCTATTCCATGTTTTTTTAAAATTCATATTGTCTTGATATCTAAAAAATTAGAGCATTAAAATAATATGTATTTCTTTACTTTATTTGAACCATTTGAAATGTAGTGAAGCAAAAGCATCGGATTTTTTAGAAGTGTTTATTTATTTATGATTTGAAAAAAAGTGAACTTGATGAATTTCCTTATGGGAATTACGATGTTATTGAGGACAAATTTTTGAATATACAAGAGTGTAATTTCAAACTTAAGGACGAAGATTCTTTTATCTGATACAGATAAGATAAATATTTGTTTCTTACCTTATATTTGGCTTGATGTAAGACCTGATTTCTTTGCGTCCTTTTTAGTTGTTTAATTCTTCACCTTATAGAATCAAACACTATCTCCATTGGGCAAACTTCGGGAATACCGATCCAGGATCGGTATTAGGGCGGGTCAAAAAATTTTTTTTTACATTTTCCCAGGGGCACAGCGACAAAAAGGTGCCAAATGGTCTCAAACTAACATGTGTAAAATATTATTCCATTATAATAATTATTTTTGCCTGACTTCAATGTTTCAATTAATATAGTAATTTCATGTAAAAATGGTCGAACGAAAAACGGATTTTTACCTCGATTGCACGATTCTGTTATGAATGTAAATGTGCACAATGGTATAAAAATCATCATTGAAGAAAGATTATAAAATAATTAAAAGTGAAACCAGAGTTGGAATACTTGAGTTGTAATACAATATATTTTGAAATATCTCAATGATTAGTACTAGCAATCAAATATTTCTTACTGGAATCATAAAAATGGGCAAAACCTCTATTGCCAGTTGAATAGAATAGTAAAAACTAGTGATGGGCAAAATCGATAATTTTAGGTATCGAATACTTATAGGTATCGAATACTTTGGTATCGATTACTTATAGGTATCGAGTTCTTTTAGGTATCGAGTACTTTTTTTCAATGTCAGGAAATGAACCTGAAGGGACAATTTTTTTAGGGCCTATCCATAAATCAGACTAATATTCAAAAAACTGAAAGTGATCCATCAAAAAGCCCCGTAGCTACGGGCCTGGAGGTGGATAGAGGCGAAGGATTTGGGGGGCGGGAAACCTAGCCGCGTCAAATTTCTCTCGCGGATGATAACGACTTGGGTTTGAGCGTCGCAAAATGAAAACGGAAACAGGCTGCGTTTGATCTACAGTAGGTATTATAAAGATTACTTCATTGAAAAATTTAAAACGAAATATGTCAATAAAGTATCGATACTTTTGTGGGTATCGAATACACTCGATACCTATAGGTATCGAGTACTTAAGTATTTGGTATCGATACCTGCCCATCACTAGTAAAAACATTAAATTTAATAAAAATGAAGGTGTCAGAAGGTGGGTACCTTTTGTGGGTTATAGGTTTCAACCCCCGCAAAACATTTGGATAATAGTTTAAAGGTTGGGGCTTTCCTTGGAATTTAAGTGGCATATTAGGGATAGTCCATCCCAATTGTCTCCATACGAGTCCCTAATGTCCAAAAATAAATTAAAAACATATTTTAAGAGTCAATGTTTGAAATATTTTCTTAAGAGTGGTAGATCAGTGTTTTCAGCTTAAAGCTCGGTATTATCCTCAAAATTCTTAATTTAGCTACACTAATTTTCTAAACTTACTTGTGCTTATTTTAAACAGTTAAATTTGCTATATTTAAACTTTTATGAACTCATAAGTGAATGCTAAGAAGCTATTTTGTGAGTCAATCCTCCCTGCAAAGATATCCAATTTATGGTTTCAGTCCATTGCTATAGAAAAAATTAGGTATATCATTACCGATATTGCCTATGAACAAACTATCTATTCGGCACTTGTTTCAGCATATTTTATGTGATCACATTTGGATCCCAAAACCAGTCAATGAAATATCTGTCAGAAGAATTTTTAAATCCCGGCATTCTACTTTTAAAATTAAAAAAAATCTTTTTACACTGGCCAGATTTGAGGGAGAATGTGTCTGATCTACCAATATTTAAAATCTATACAACTGAAAATCCACTGTTTGTTGGCAAAAAAGAGTCCCCTATTCTATTAGGTCATCCCGAAAGTTTTGTCGCTCTTGGGATCATCTGTATATAAGACATTTTTGACACTTTTCCATTATGTGATACCAATATAAACTGTAACTTTATTTATCGTCAACTTGGCATCTTGGCTTGATTTTTGAGACTGATCGACAACTAGGCTTTCCTTAAATCTATGATAACATGTTACTTCATTTCTTTTCTGCTCAATATTTTGCATTTTTCCTAAAGTTAAGATTTTTAAATTAAAATTAACTGGCTACTTCCATAAAACAATTAAAGTTTTAAGTATTTTTAACAACTGTGAAAAATTTAACTTAGATTTAAATTTTTTCTGAGGCATCCGGAGAGTTTGATCACAATCCTTCACATTAAATTGCTGGAATGCTACTCCTAACCCTGATCCGGATGATCATTTGCAGGGATCTAGATAGCTGGAAATTCTACCGCCGCTCTTCAAAAGTAGTATAAAATGAGTTTCAATTTATGAAATAAATAAGATCTTCCGTACAATCTTAATATTACTGAAAATTAAAGTTAAATTCCTTTGAATTTTAATTTTGAAAGTTTTCAATTAATGGCAACTTGACGTAAACAAAATCTTATTAATCGTAGAAACTAGGAAAGCTGGAAAAGTGAGCCAACAAAAAAGAGCCGAAATTCGCCAAATTGGCTTCAGATAGAAGTAGAAGTACTTTACTGGTTTACCGTAATGGAAAAGTACCAAAAAATACATTGTATACAGATGCTCCCAAGAGCGACAAAACTTTCGGGATGACCTAATACTTCGTTTTGTTGATATGATACTGTATTATATTTCCACTTTAGAAGCTGTTTTTGTATTAATAATGCATAAATGTGACTAATATGATTAAAATTGCTTTTAAAGACCCTTATTTGTGAGATTTAAAAAATTATCTACGAAAAATTTTATTTTATAAAATTTAAAAAAAATATGAAAAATTACATATTTTTGTTCTACTTGA
The DNA here is from genome assembly GCA_024610705.1 of Tetragnatha versicolor. Classification (NCBI taxonomy): domain Eukaryota; kingdom Metazoa; phylum Arthropoda; class Arachnida; order Araneae; family Tetragnathidae; genus Tetragnatha; species Tetragnatha versicolor. Next base: position 49,876,711 of record JANDEH010000010.1, on the reverse strand, counting down.
GGCCAATCCGGAGGCAAAAAGAGTTATTATAATGGAATGATGTTTCACACATGTTAGTTTGAGACCATTTGACACCTTCTTCTTGCTGTGCCCGATAGAATTTGTAAAATTTTTTTTTCGCCATAGGAAAATGACCCACCCTAATCGGTATTCCCGAAGTTTGCCGAATGGAGAGACAGTGTTAATCTCTCAGTCAAATCAGTGTTAGTCTGTCATCCTTTATAATAACTTATTTTCGACTTACTTCTCTTCTTACTTCTTAATAAAGGTATAAGCTGAATTTGTTTTTTTAACCTTTTAAGGCGTTTTTTGATGTGCGATATTTGCTGTGCCTCAGAAACATCCAATGACTGGCGAACTAGCATTAAAATTTTAAAATATCTCACACCAATAAATTCAAGGTGAAAATATTTTTACCCTATTCAATGTAGTCTGAAATAAAATAATTGTTTTTAAATTTTATTTTTTTTATTTTTAAAAATGTTTAATTAAAATTTTTAAAATTTTAAAACTGGGGACTGAACCTAAACTTTATAAATTATAGCACCTGAAGGTGCATGCTGAAAATTGAAGCTTAACTTATGGCAGCACATTTGCTGGACAGTAAAAGGGGTTGATGCTCAGATTTGATTGTTTTTTTTGCATGTGATTCTTTTCCTTACAATCTGTATTTACCCTCAAAAAATAACACTTTCTTCTAATTTGTTTGATCATGTACTATTTTATATTTATGAGGTAAAGCATTTTTTGGATTTTGTTTAAACGTTTTCTGTACACCCATAAAGAAGGTGTTTGACTTAATTTTAATAGAATAATTAAGAAATAGTCTTCTTAAAATTCTTTGTAACCATCATATTATATTAGATCAAACTCATTCAAATATTTCCAAATAACATACTATGTATAATCGGAACAATAAGCACTAATGAAATTAAAAAGCTTAATTTTTTTTGAAAGTTTGTATCTTTTGACCTTTAATTATAGAATTTGAACTTAAGATTTGATTAAATAAATTCAAAGTTGTTAGGCCGTAGTATAGATAACTTAAAAGTGAAATAGATTTTGTCTTAAAAATATTAGATCCTCAGTTCTATCTTCTTAATTATCTCACACATGCAACTTATTTATAGTTAAGAGACCTATATTTCAGTCAACCTAAAATTTGGAAGGAGAGTTTTTATAAGACGAGTACTATCTTCAAAGTTCTAAATAAAACTACGTTTTGCTTTATCATCTTCCCTCCAACTCATCTCTGATACTCTGATCACTACTCTCCAACTTTCTTGAAGCAGAAAACATATGAATTAAGAACAGTTTGGCGATTTGAGAGCCATCTTCAGTCAAAAAGAAGAACTACTACTCAACCTATGTTCTACTTACGCTTCATTAGAATTATGTTATGGACACAGAAGCTATTTACTTTTTAGTTTGATGTAGTTATTTCTGTTTTAATGATTCCATATATTCTATTATTATGCATTCTTTACTTCAAAATATTGCGCCTTTTAAAGAATTAAAATATTGGATTTAATTTTTATTGATTAAACAATGATAGTTATTAGTATATCTTCTAAATAGACTACATCTTCCTCCTGTTGATGGAAATGCTATTAATTCTGATCTTAACATGTAAATATTTTTAACATAAATTAATCCATAAACATTCATGACTGAACAAAAATGGAAACGATTTATTTATTGGTAGTTGATTATTTCTTAAAATGTGCCATTTTACTTGAGATAAAAATCATTTTCCTTCTTTTCCTTTGGACATCTAATTGATATATTTTTGCTAAAGTATAAAATATACGGCTATGATGCACTTGTATGCAATAATTGAAAGTTATATAAGGAATTCTCATTTTCTATCAAAAATAATTATTTGAATTGTAGTTAGTCTGAACTGAACCTTGCAAATCCCTCTTTTGGGTGTACAGAAGATCTTAATGGCAATTTTACAGTACATGCTTACCTTAATGGGGAGGCTTGTACCCCCAAGCTGAACTCCTGGGTTTGTTGTTGGTCTAAAATCACAATTTATTTTTGATTTACTCCCATTCTCGATCGTAAAACCCAGTTTATTTTCAAAATTTTTCTTAACAAATTTAAACTTTAACCTCTGCTGTCCATGGTATCAAATATGCTACTATAAGTTAAGCTTTAATTTCCAGCATGAATATTCAGCAGGTTTTTAAGTTCTTGCAGCAATAATTGCCCCTTCAGGTGTCATAATTTATAGAGTTTGTTTTCAGTCCCCAGTTCCATTTTTTTTTATTTTTTAATTAAATACTTTAAAAATTATTTTAAAAATCTTTTTATATTTTTATTTTATTTGGCCCCAAACTACGGGAATCAGACAAAAAAATTTTTTTCAGTTTTTATTTCCGGTAGTGGACATTAGAGGGTTCAGATGCGATTAAAAGTTTTTAAGGAGGTAATTCAAAAGCATCGAAACGGAAAAAAAGATAAAAGAATTCTCAAGAACCAATCTTTACACTCCAGCAGAAGTGATACTTGCTGACAGCCCAGTTAACTTTTTCACTCTCCCCAGCAATTTCCCTCCAGCTTCAGCCACTGGCCCGAGGATCTGGCATTTTACGATGCAATTAGCTTTTTTCTTCTGCATGCGGCTCCGACAGCCTGCATTATTCAACAGCTGAGCGATTAGATGCAAATTGTTTGTTGGCAAAGCCAAGCCGCATGCTAATTAAATCGCCGCTTATTTATTGCCAAATAAATAATCATTTTGTAATTACTTGTTCTCGCCATCGACGTGACGAAAAAAGCGTAGATGCCGGGCACACTATAAATAATCCTTCTAATCCATGCGCGTGTTGGAAGATTTCCAAAAAGCAGTTATAAAGAGAAAAAATCCCCTGCTGTTCGTATCAATAAAACCTTATGATTGGTGTAATGTCTCATCGTGTTTATCCTAAGTGAACAGTTAAACAAATAATAGGTAAGCTAAGGGATTAGGTAGTCTTAAATCCTATGTGTAGTTATATCGACCATATTGTTATCTCCGTTAGAATAACTTAGTAGTGGTGGTGGGTATCTAATTTTTTTATGTTTGAGAAATTTTATAGATTATCTTAATCAACTTAATGGTTTGAATTGTTTCATTATATTATTCGTAATTTAGTAGCAATTGCGTTTTTAGTGTAAACCCTTAAAATATTTGTTGAAAGGTAAAAGATTGTGTTTTATCCTAGAAACGCTTTTTTGTAGGTACTATTAAAAAATTACTTCCCTGAGTTTTTGTTAATCTTTGATCTTCTGATCTAACATCAAAAGCATGAGTACATGATGGATATTTTCATCTTCATAAAGAGGGCTGGCTGAGCTTTAAAATATTCTACTCCTTTAAAGACTTATTTTTCTGTATCAATATCTACTAATAACTCATAAAATGTTTTCTTCCTACACCGGTCCTTGTAAATATTTCCAATTTTCCCTTATTCCATTTGTAGCCGGTCCCTCTCTTCGCTGATCTTACAAAGAGCTCTCTGCCAAATGCAGAAAATGCTTTACGCTCGGGGCTAAGAATCGTAGCTTCTGATAGGGAAGGTTAGACCCCTTTTTCGAATCAATAATGCGCTTATTGATTTTCATTCAGACTCCTCTTGTTCACGAATGAACTTCAACTCTCTGTCATGGCTGGAGAAAAGGAATTTATTTATAACCGCGTATCTCCTGCACTTTGCATATTCAAGTCCTTACAAACCATGACTATGACAATTTATAACAATATTTTATCATGAAACTCAATCGATATGAGTTTTCAATAAATAGTTCGTTATTTTTATGATTAGTTTTTGACTTTTGGTAATTTCGGGCATTTATACGTTAATGGAAATCCGGCGCTTTAGGAGCCCTTCTTTATTCGATTTATTTCAAAAGTTTATGAAACATCCATGAAAAGGAAATATATATGACTTCTTAACACATTCTTGTGACAATAATTAAATTTTAAAAATAGGAATTCCGGATGGAAAGAAATATAATATGCACTTATTTCCAAAATTACCGTTTTAAACTCCTTTTAGTATAATTAAAACAACTTACGCCTTTAATTTAATGGTTTTTATCTTTTTAAATGATCTTTAATATTTTTTCAAATGTTCTAGTTTTTTGTTTATTCTTTTCAAACATAAAATCAAAACATTTGTAGACCATATTTTATAAATGAAAATAATAAAAGAAAGTATAAAAGAAACCTAAATGTAAGTAAAAAATATGTTCGTATAGTAAAATATTCACCATAAAATAGTCATATTTCAAAGAAAAAAATATTTTATTACTTGCAATTGCATGATGAAAAAGGTGTTAATACCTACACAAGTGTTAACAATGCTTATTATAGAAGTAAATATAATACAGGTGAATACATAGCACTGTGTTAGCAATAAACATTGAAAATGGATGATACACAATAAGTTTTCACATTATACAACAATCCATTTGAAACGCTTATATCTTTGAAAATAAAACTTATTTTATTTTTACATGTCATCGTTACTTTTAAGTATTAAGTATCATAGTATCACGTTTTATTTATATTAGTATATTAATCCAATTTATATTCCATAACAAGCATTTCTCCATAATTTAATTAATTGAATTTATTAAACGAGTTTTATTTTTAACTTCAAGAAGCAAAACCACATATGAAAAATAGAGTACATCCAAAATCAATTCACCTGGTGGTGTCGAGACAACAATTATTATGTCCCACTTTTCCAAACCTAACATCTATTCTATCTTAAGTTTCTATATTGACCAACGCACCTGTATTGTTGAAACACCTTAGTTTAGTATAAGACTCAATCGTAAAATTTAACGAAGTTGTGGATGACTTCGTACAAAACGAGTTTGACTATGTTGCTTAATAATTGCTCAGCTTTCCCCCAGAAAATGCAGTATAAACGAGATATTATAGTATAAGGATACATCAGTGGTTTGGGGGTTAAGGATAAGGATTAAAGATAATACTGAAGGATTTGTGTTGACATGTTACTTTTTTGTTCTCTAAAATATATTGGGTTACTTACGATATCCTTTTTTAAAGAGTTTTACTAATAACCACTTCAAACAAAAATACAGTCATTCTTAACTTAATTAAGTTCTGCTATTTAACTAAACAGCTGTTAAAATATTCAAGTCTTTATCTCTACAAGGTCATAAAATTATATAAATTTAAATTATATTCATGCAAAAAAGGACATAATCATATAAAATTTTAAAAGCTTAGTTGGAAAGTTTATTTTTCATGTTGGCCATGAACTATATGGTAAACAACTCATGAGTATTTTATTGGTGAAGACGTTTGTTTATAATGTAAGGTCCACAAGGACTATGATTTTCTTATTGATCCCTTATGATATAGGTATATCTGAAAATAATAAGAAATAATTCTCTGACATAAATTTTTCCACCCTTTATTTACCGACTGTACTTACAAGTACCGCCAACTTTAAAATTACATAGAATAACCATCCTTGTGAATATATTGACGATAATTTGCAGAAACACTCTTTCAGTTATCCTCTTCCAGGATAAAAAGCAGCGAAGGTTCTATGATGAGTATTTAACGGGAAATGCGAATAGATTTAACTGAAGTTGTAAGTTAAGCTGCCATTTCGATCGGATTCACATGATTGTCATTTTTGTTCCAGCAAAAAAGTAGTTAAAGTCAAAAGTTAAGTATATTATTTTTAAGACTTATTACTGCGATAAAAAAGCTATGTTTTTCTTGTATTGTGAGAATATTTTAGAACTCCGTGTACTGACAGTACCCAAAAGTATCAATTAAAGGAATTGGCTCTAGCGGATTCAATTTTCCAAAGATGATTATTTTATTTATGTATATCCCTTAATTTTCAATTTAGTGACTCAAAAAAGTATTTGCACGAAAAAAATTGCAGCGAATCATAATGCGGTAAATAAAGGGTCGTGGTAAATAAAAGCAATCGTGGTTACAATGGGTTACAATTGTTTAATTTGTTTCGAATAAATATATTTCACAATTTATAAACACTTTATGATACCTAGATATTTTTATATCCAGGTATGATGATATTGCCGATGGACTGTAGCAAAGCATAGTATACCAGTTTTAATATGTAAAGTTGGTTAGAAATATTTATGCACGTATAAAATCCTAAGTAGGTTTTATATTAAGTCGATTAAAAAGTTAATGGCTAAGCGTAAAGTTACGTTTGTTAAGAACGTTGTTATTTTTTTTTTAAAGCCGTTAGTTGTATCTTTAATTAAGGCAGTACTGCCGGCTTTACATATTTTAATTCAACATTTGTTAAATGTCCGTTTACTAATAAATTATCACCTTTTCGTTTGAACATGAACAATTCCTTACAGGATCCCACCTTTCATCAAAACATACAAGATTCGCCCATTTCTCTCAAAGTCTTTGTCCTACCCTCCACCATGCCCTTCACATTCACAATTACTCCCAAACTAACAATGGTGTTTAAACCAGCAAGCAAACAACCTGATCGTCTTCAATCACAAACCACTCTGTCCTCGCATTCACCAGCGAACTCAGATATTTATCTGTTCTTCCTTCTGGCACGGTTCTCGATTTAATAAAGGAATTTGCTTCTCTGGTTTTTTCTTGCGGACCATAAAAAAAGCGGGCCGTTTCTTCTTCTCGCCCATTATCGTCATTATCTCGCTAGGGAGTGTGGCCTAGCAAGATAACGAGTAGACGTTTTAAGAAATATGAGAATAGTTTGACGGCCGCAAAGCTGATATTCTCTCCAAGGTTTTGAAGCGTCGATTTTTATGTTTCCAAATATCCTCTCTTTTTTCGCGTCTTTGCAATATCTTATGACGCTTCTTGAAGGCGAGAAAATTCGATAGTTTGCTTCGGGAAGTTAAGTGTTTTCTGTTTGACAGCGATTCTTTTTTGTATTTTTCAGTCTTTTTTATGTTATTTTAGAGTTTAACCTTGTGGTTCGGTGTAGGGCAGAGTGGAATCGCCGAAAATATTTTATTTGTGATATATGCTTATTAATTTTAAAAACTAATTTATAAATATAAAATAAATAAAAAATTTCATTAGAGTAGTTTTTAATGCCATTAAAAATTCAGTGTTTACAACGAAGTCTTCGAATACACTGCCACACTGAAATAAACGCATTATAAGCATTTTAATCATGTCTTCAAATTAACAACACTTTAGTTGAATTATTTAGTAGAACAATTTAACACCTTATTATCATGTGATAGAGTTTTCAATATGTTTGAAATATTTTCTAAAATAGTGTTGTAAAATATATTTAGAATCTGAAAGTGTTAAGTTTTTAGAAACACAAAAAGAAAGCATTCTCCGCCACTACAATCTTTTAGCAAAAGTTTTACAACTTTATCCCGTTCTCTAACTCTAACAACACAGTTACAATGCAATCAAAACGCTTTGGATTAGAAGTGTTCATTATTGTGTTTACTTAGAATTCAAAAAGTTTTTCATGTAGAATTTAATGTTTAAGTCCTTCTACTTTTGAATTACTCTTACTAAACTGAAAAAAAAAATATCTGTAAATCTTTCCGAAATTAGCCATATTGTAACAGGAAAAAAACTTACAGGAAAAATCCGTTTTTAAGAGAACAGTTTCCTCTGTTTTCCTTTATTTACTGGTTTTAGTCCACAAAGAAGGGGTGAAGAACCCAGTGACTACACTCACCAGTAAAAAAAAAAATTAAAAAAGCTGCATAATGATACGACTTATCTTCGACATTGATAACGATGATATTGATTACACTCGCATTAAAAAATACTGTTTTACTGTTAAAAACAGTTAAAATTCTAATTTACACAGATATACGCTATTGAAAATAAAAATTCTTTAATCAAAAAAACTCCAAGAAGATACCATTGAAATAAACTGGCATCCTGGCTGACAATTTTTTCCATATATTCAACATACTTTTTTACAGAGTATGTCACTGAAATTAAGAAAACATTATCGAAATGAAAGCTTTTTAATAAAATTATAAACGGTAACTTCTCAGTGTGTTCAAATAACAATAATAGTTTTTAGTTAATTGGTTTAAAAGATATTCGGAATTATTCATTTTGTAGCTATTTTTTAATAATATACATGTTTGTTTGGGTGGGATTGCTGAAAACTTTTGTGCTTATATACCGTTAAAAAATCAAGAGTGTATTAATTTTTTCATAGTGTATTTAATTTTTTAAAATAGATTTTAAATGTTTATAGTAATAGGATCAGGAGCTTTTTTTAAAAATGAATAAATCTATGAAATTGTATAAAAGGATTAAGAATTGAAGTAAAAAGGGGTTTAGAAGACGTGTCTTTTATAAATGTCTTAACTGTTTACTTACAGTAAAAAAGAATTTGAAATACGGTTTTCTAGTTAGATCATTGTGTTTAAGTGCAGATGCTTAGTAACAAGTGGTAAACACTATTTTTAAGTGTTTCAAAAATGATCTTTTTGTAAAGAAAAAATGTTAGCTTTTTTAAAAATATGTAATCATTAAAAGTAGCACCCTTTCCCGGAAAGTCCAATTCGGAAGAAAAAGCATATTACATGATGCATTTAAGTATAATAGTTTTAAAATTATAACATGAAAATGACAAATATTTAATACAATTAATATTTTTACAGTTGATCAAAAAATCGTCCCAGCAATAAAAAGATCTTCGTTTAATTTGATAAAACACCCCCTCAATTCTGTGTTATTTCTTCTTTACTTAAATCTACATTATTCAATCTGTTAAGAGCACTTATTTAATTGCAAAAAACTGATCGAATCCATTCCATCGCTTGCAAGCAATCGTAAAACTTCACTTCTCTAACAAGCTTTTCCATCTTGTATCTAAATAAATCTTTCCCGTCGTCTATCGACTCAGCCAATCAGAAGTAATGGAAACCACCCGTGAGCTCATGGCCCTATTCATCTCAGATGACGGAACGTCATAAAGTAGAAAAGCTTTTAAACCCCGAAGGCCAAAACCCCCGCTATGAGCATTTTCCTTCTCCCATTTCCTTCGAGTCGGCTCACAATTACCAAGTTTCCCCCTTAAAATTCCTTTTTAGCCAACGCATCATAACCTATTAGTGTTAGCCGGCCGTAAATATAAAAGTACAAAAGGAAACTTGTCACTGTCACACAGAAAAAATCCTTGTTCTGGGAAAGGGGCCTCCCCCGCGTACAACCCCTCCCATGCTAATTGGTTGCAGGGAGGGCTCGTCCAATGGGGCGGGACTTGACTGCCTACCGCACAACTAGGATTACGGGTGTTTTTAAACCGAAATAATGATGCTGTTGGGTGACTATCATTTGGTTCCGTGGTACTCATTGCCTAAGAAAAGGAACGCCATTTGTATACAATGGAACGACGTAGAGGAAACTATGTATAGTAGTATGCACAAATAGTGCCCTTTGATTGGTCGAGGGATAAGGGAGGAACGATTTTCACACAATAATGAAATTTCAGTTTTCCTACAATTAGTTTAGCAAGAAAAGCCCCTTTATTGATCCTGAAGAGAAATAACTGAAGGAAATCAACTTTGAAACCTAAAGATTGAGTTACTTTATGCAGCTTTTCTATGGAGAGCAAGATGTTGTAAATAAGAGTCGCGCATATATTAACATTTTTTATTCTTGAGTAGGGAAAACAACTTCTAGAATGGGTAAACAGTTGGGAATCGTTTTATTCTTCTTTTTAGTTTAGTAAGTTATATAAAAATAGATTTAAAATACTAATTACCTAGTGTAAGTTAATTATTTAATGCTGATATGTAGTTTTTTGGTTGTATCCGAAAGGTCGATGCAAAAGGGAATTTATAGGATAAATATTTATGTAAAAAACTGTGTAACACAGTTTAATGTGAATTATTAACAGTTTCCTTCCAATAAAATTAATTGAATTATATAATTTAAAGAACTTTTTAGTAATTTTTTTTCATTTTATTTTTTTAAAAACCTTATCAAAAATTTCGAGAAATAGAGCTAAATTTGAGAAAAAATTTTTAAAATTGCAGGTATTTTTGAAAATATGAAATGACCTTTCAAATTAAATACCTAAAATTTATATTATAAAATTTTCACAGCTATACCAAAAATTCTCAAATTTTAAATTTCAGTGACAATATATTATTCTTTCATCCAAATGATATCAAATGATTTTTAAGCAAGTGTTGAAATATCTAGAATTTATTCCGTTTAGTAAAAAAACTCCGAAGCTATCCACTTATTTTTCATTCTTATGAGAAAAATAAACTTTTATTTGTTACAATTAGGTAAATATTCATTTTACTGCAAATGCGTGGAACGCTATTGTCAACACTAAGTAAACACAGTAATGCCCGCTTGTAATGCAAAGTTTTATGGTTACCCTGCTATTATATTCTGATTGTGTTTGAGAAAAGGGTATTGTTGTTAAAATGTTCGTATAGTAGTTTCGATCCTAATTTAAGAACATTTTTAGATTCTTAACACATATAACAACACAATTTTAATCTTGGATTTGTAACACTTAAAAAACATATTCAGAACACTAGTGCAACACAATAAGGTGTTTAAGTGTTTTACCTTACATCACAACCAAAGTGTGATAATTTGAGGACAAAAAGAGTGTTCGTAAATGTATTTATAACGTTTTTATTTTTGAGTGGATTGTTTGCAGTGTTTTATTTATAATTAAAAAATTGCAAGAAAGCACGGAATTTTTAAAATCAGCAGGCACGATCATAGCCCTTTCAAAAAGCATCTTTTATCTCGTATCAAGGCGTGGGAGGTCATTTTTTTTTTTTTTTTTAAATAAATAAAAATAGTTTCAAAATTTCGCTCTGAGATATAAATAGCCGATCACTAGGACTACTAGAAAACTGCTTGCATAAGATAGTAGTCTCCGTAACTTTTAGGACTCTCAGTATGACGTTGAATTATTCATGATTTCTGAAGTTTTCATCCACGAAGTATAAGAAAATTTAACACTTTCAACCGAAATGATTCAAGAGTATTATTATATTATACTAGTTTAATGTGTTCAGATGGATTAAATCTTACTTATTTTCTAAAATCTATTAGGATTGGGGATATAAAAATCTTGTTAAGAAATTAAATAACTGTTAAAACGTTGGAAAAACCATCAAAAGAATATTAGATAATTTTTTAACCAAAAACTGAAAGTAATTTTATTATTTTAAATAAAAATATTTTGTTCAGTAATTCAAATTTGATGAAAGCTTTTAGGTAAGAATTTAGGTAGATTTTAACAGACTCTATTTCAAGGTTATTCCATGCATCTTGTTTTTGATAAGACTAAAATATCATATTTTTTTATGTTCAAATTATCCAATTTTAAATTGGTTTTTCATATTTCATTATTCTACATTCAATTCCTATTGATCTGTTCATTGATTTATTTTTTATGCACAGGAAAAATAAATTGTAAAAATTTAAATAACTGTTTAAGTAGCATGGTGGCAGAAATAATATAAAACCTGTAAAGATTATTTTAGGGTGAACAAACTCCTATTCCAAGAACTGATGAACAGGATTTTATATAATTTGAGTATAAAAATATTTTTGAGCTTAATACAATGGTTAACGAAAATTTCGTTCTATGGTTTTATTCCAAATTAAAATTCAGTTTCAAATAAATATACCAGAAAACTAACTAAAGGCTTAAGTAAAAATCAGGAATTTAGCAAAGGGAGAGACGTATAGCATAAAACGCAACAATTTCAAATTATTTCTTTTAATTGAATAAAAAAATATGGAGAAAATATTATCAGGAAATTAAATGGGAAAAAATAATAAAACCACTAAAATAATTGAAAAAACGTACTTAAAATGCTACATAAAGATACATCTTAAAGCTAAGTATTCTTAGCTCAAGTTTTTTCCCCACTCTGTTCAAAACTTTCTTATTTTCGAGGGTTTAATTTTGTTTAAAGTGAGGCAAACTATTTAAGTTTACGATCTTTCCGAAGTAACCCCCCTGTTTCTATGAAAGCGTTCTTGGCTCGAAAGGTTAATAAATATTCATGCATTCGTGTGGAAACCGAAATTCGTAAAGTAATGAAACGTTTTATGGATATTCTTGGTCCTCTGTGTGTTCAGTGTAATAATCTTTTTCATTCCCTGATCGAATTGCGGCTCCAACCAAGGACGTCTCCTGGGGTTTTGAGATAAAGAGAAGCAAATGCCGGAGGGGTCTTTGGTATTTGGTTAAGTGATATAAAAAGAGAGAAACTATAAAATAAATTAGCAAAACTAGAACCAATATCATATAATACTCTTTTAATGGTTTCTACGATGGATAAAAATAATTCTATTTTGAAAATTGTGAGGTTATTTCCCTTTCTATCGTATTTACACTACTTTTTGTCAATTTATGTATTAATTTAATCCGAAAAAATACTTTGTATGAAAAATAAAGATTTTTCCAATGAAGGGAAGGCTGTACTTAAATATGGATATTTTTAGTTATGCTCGTAAAATTACAGTGTTTTTGACTTTATTGTTATCATTAGCAATTTGAAGAAAAATAGGTACTGGTATTTAGAGTTAGACAATTTTTACATTAACGAACGCTTTAAAAATGCTTGAAAATGATTACATGAACCTTAAATTCAAACATCCCAAAAAGGAAATATGAAAAGAGGATTAAAGAAAGTACTGTTTTTGTTAAGTATGTCATTCTACCCATAAACATACCTTTTTTGTTTTAAGAATCTGGCATTAAAGTGGTAATATATTTCCTTTGGTAAAAATTTACTTCAAACAATTTCGTAAAATACATCCGTATTTCTCAAAATTATACCTTGAGTAAGTATTTTTGATACATATAATAATTTTTGGGGTTATCAAACATTTAACATCTGTAAACTTAAAACATCTATTATGTTCCTTTATTTCAACTTTTCTTTTAATTATCATATTTTACTTTACCAATCATTCAACTTTCAATGATTGTTTGTAAATATTTTCATTGAAACTTTTCTTCAGTAAATTTATGAAAGGATTGACACACAGAAATCAAAAACTAAATTCAAACACAAAATCTCTTAGAAACTATGCTGTCAGTATTTGTTTCCTTGACTAAGGAGCGCGGGATGTTCTACATGTGTTCTTAAAAGAACTTTGAGACACATTTCGTATTGGAAAAAATACTTGATTAAAGATTTAAAATGTTTTTCAAAGTTAAAAGAGTAACGAAACATCAACTACACCGCAAACGCTCAACACAAAAATTAACACATTATAAACATATTTAGGAACACTTTTTCGTCCTCAAATTAGCCTCACTTTCAGTTTGTTGTAAGAAAGAAAACTCAAACACTTGATTGTGTTCAGATATTGTTCTGAGTATGGTTGAAATTTTTTCAAAATGTGTTCTATTCAAAAATGTGTTTTAAAATATATTTAAAATCTAAGAGTGTTCTTTAATTTGGATCACAACCCCATAACATTACCTTTTCTGTCTTTGACAACACTTTCGGAACACTATTGTTCACAACACAATCGCAACAAAATCCCAATGCAATCAATACGCTTTTCCTTAGGAGTGCTCTTGATTGTGTTATACCTAGCGTTGCAAAAGTGTTTTATGCATTTGCAGCGATCAAACATTTCATTTAAATTTTTACAAAACTTTTTTCTTCTTGAAAGCAAAAGTTGCTCATTAGGATCCCTAAACCAAACCCTTTAAGTACCTTCATTTATTTTACAAAAAAACAAAACTGATCGAGAAAACAGAGCTAACTCATCAGTTCACGCACTATAACTTTTGGGAAAACTCCTTTTACGATATCCATCCCTCCCCAGCTTTAACTATATTTACTAAAACCCAAAACTTTATGAATCGGAAGAAATATGCAAGGCATATTCAGGCAAACTGCAGCTCGCCGGCTCCTTTGGCCAGTCTCCCGTCGCCGTGGCGCATAAAAGATCCTTTTGTTTTCTTCAGAAAAAAGCCATAAAGGCAAAGCCTTCGCTCGCCGGGCTCCTTTTTATTGCAAATTGAAAGAGGGTAAAAATCCTTATTTCGTCAAACCCGAAAACAGAATACCCCTGCAGCGTTTGATAAAACATTCAGGGCCGAGAAAGCTTATCACCAGCGCTCGCTTATCGCTCCCAGTAGATAACGACGCCTCCCGCTTAATGACAATCTGAATAATTCAAAAACTCCCGCGTATCTAGGATACGGGGTAAATTAAAATTATTTGCCCGGGAGGTGGATAAGGAGAAAGCCGAAACTTCCTCCTAATTTACTGTAATCGCCGCTCGCAGTTGCATAAATTAAGCCCGGGTTTCCACTCGTTAATTAGGAAAGTTGCGCTGGCCTTAACGATGGAAATTAGTTCTTAATAAGGGGGCCAGGTAATTTATTGACATTTACTTTGGAGAATGCGTTCTTGAGGCCTCCGTGGAGGTATCATTTGGTTCGTTAGGATAATGAATATCATTAATGCTTTTATGTAAGTTTCACTTTTTTGTGTGTTATATTTATGAATTTATCCATACTTTGATTTTGGGTATTGTGAAACTTGGTTGGTGTGATGTTAAAACTGCTGAATAATAAATATTAATTATCTAACTTTCATTAGACAAATGTTTGATTCTTTTATATAGAGTAATTCTTTATAACGTACTTAACTTGCTAAAAAAAATGTGTTAAATATTTCAAATTTATACACCATAACTCTTTAAATGACTTTTTTCAAAACTGAGCAAAACATACTCAAATCTGTGTAGGCCAAACTCGCTCCGAATCAAAATTAATCAAGTACGAAACATGTATAAACTCATTGTTGATTCTCAAAAATGGTCCATTATTTGCTCGTTTTTGAGTAAGTGCAAGTTTTAGACGGCTTTGGTCAGTATCAAATCGGAAAGGTGATGAATGACGTAACGTGAAAGGGCGATGGGTGTGATAACGAATATTAAATTTAAGTTTCTAATTTTATAACATAAAATATTTTTTGAGTGGTGAATATTAAGTTGTTTAAAAGTGTGCAGTTCTACTTATTTCGATTTTAAAAGAAAAGTTCCATATCAAAATAAAAGCATTGATTTATTCAAATTTGGACATGTCATAGCTCTAAGTGTATTTAATAAAATAAATTATATCTTTACCTATCTTCTCTAAAACATACAAATATAAAATACAAAAAATAATTGAAACTGTCTTAATATGGAAAATAAAATGTGTAGATCGGAAATAAAAATTAGCTGAATATATATTTGTGTATTTAAATGTATACATAATCATTTTTTGTTTCTTTAATTAATAAAAAAAATTTCAATCAACACTTTAACCAAAAGTTTGCAACGTATGTATATTTTTTCATCATAGCATGCATGGAAATGTGAAATTTATCAAAAAGTCTTAATGGTGTCCATTGAGATTGCTTTTCTTTCATCAGAAACTGAATGAATGAATAAAAAAAGATGAAAACCAAATAGTTTAATAAGGATGAATTAAAATAATCATGGTTTAAACATATTAATTAATAGTAAAAAATATATTTCATTTATCATACGTGGTAACATTAAAAAAAATCGGTAATAAGTGTTCTTGTTTATACCTATTTCATAGGTATAATATACAGAGATGTAAGGATATTTGCAGTACGATTTTACAGGGTTTTGATTCAAAATATTTAATAGTTTCACCTTATATTGTGCTCAAATATTCGCCAGTGTACGTTGAACTTAAACAATTTACGCTACAAACCTCCTAAAACACGATCGATTCATTCGAAGGTCATTATCTGTCCCAAACTTAAAGCCGAAAGACTTTTACGACTTTTTGCAATTAGACCTAATCTCTACTATTATTTAGAAGGGCCTCTGTGGGAACGCATTTACTGTTGGGTTTCAGAGAAACGAGATTATCGAATTGTCTTTTTTTCTTCTAAAAACTCCAATCATTACATGGGAATATTGATTAAATTGATGTAGGTTTCCTTGCACTTAAAAGAGCAAATTTACGAAATATACCTCCTTACAAAGAAACATTCTTGCATTCATATCCGGGTATTGAACAATATAGTTTTTTTATTTAAGTTACAAATGGATATTTGATATCTAAAGATATTTTGAAAAAAGGTTTTCATACCAAGTTGGTTTAGATAGATAGATATTTTTAGATATATTCCTTTGCATTAACACTTTGATGAATCAAAATTATTATGCAATATCTCGCATGTGTATATTAAAAAGAAAACACTATGGTGATGTAGTGTTTAATATTAAAACCTAAGGATTTTGCTACAATCATATTGATCATACCTTCAAATTACCTTAATTGATATTTTTTTTCTGATATGAAAAATAGAAAAACATTATTTAATTATTACTTAATGTAAAACAGTCATAAATTTCTAAAAATTTTGGTTCGCTCCTTTCTGGATATAGCAATTTCAATAAATTTTAAAGTAACGAAATTTGTAATTTTATTTTCATTAATCCTTAAAAAAGCAACTGAATGACTCTATTTTTTAAATAAGATAAAATAAGACCCCTTATTTATTAAGGTACCTGATTACGTTGAAAAACCGATTTTCGACCCAAATTTCGAAAAAAAGTTTCATTAAATAACCTGAAAATATGGACTCTCTTCTTTTTAAAACAGTTTTTGGTTTGTCTCTAAACAAAGTAGAAGCCGTGATCTATTACACAAGAACACATCTATTACACTTACATAAAATATTTCTTTATTGAATGGCTTTACTCTTTTTTAATTTTGAAATTAGAAAAACTACTCATACTGTAAGCATTCCTAAAACTATTGTAAGGAACTGTACTTCAAAAGGTCTTGAAAGAGCGAGAACTAGCTGTAGGTTTTTCAAAAACATGTACACAACTTAATAAAAAAATTAAATAGTCCAAGGATATATTTTAAGGATCTTCATTTCTAAACCGGTCGCATATCTCCCTGTATAACAATATTTCAAACGGGTGGAACCAAGAAGATTTTCACCAAGCCTACACTGTTTTTACATCGTACTAATGACATTTCAAATTTACTTGAAATATTTACGATGACTGGGCGAAAGTAATGGAGTTTCAGTAATGGAAATTTTTTTAGTAATGGAAAGAGTAAATAGGGGTGAAGTTAGTTCATGTCACATGGAAATACATAAAACTAAAGGCGTGAGTAAGAAAGGTGCGTATAATTTTGAAGTCACACCTCAAAAACTCTCGAAAAACGATGACAGTCTTCCTAAACGACTTCTGCACTGAATAGTTATGTATTTTAAAGTCCCTAATTTTCTGAACTCGCAAGGATTTATTAAACTATTTATTATTCAAGGTGTGGGCAGTGTATGTGATTTTAACATGAGGTGTATTTTTAACATGCACAGGAATTATGAGGTTCTGAAAGAACTAAATTATACTATATATTTTTCAAGAGATAATCCACATATTTGCAGTTCATTAAATGATTGATAAATGTCTAAACATTGTGAATTAAAAAACTTTGAGATAATCTAAAATAAGAGTAATTATTATTACTTAGAGGTATTTTTGGCAAATAATTCATTAGTCGGAACTGCTGTCAATTAAGAAACTTTTCAGTAAATTCACCTGTTAATATATATTATAAATTATGACTTTATACTTCTTCCTCTGATTTCGGTCATTTTATTCTAAAACAAATTTGACGGTTAATTACAGAAATATAGACAAAGTACACTGTAAACAATCCATGTTTTTAAGATTACATTTACTGTTGTATATAGACGAAAATTTTCCGTTTGTCTATAAAACGTGTTTTATTTCGTGAATTCTTCCGCAAAAGAATTTGGATTTAATTAAATCACCACTAAAAAAATTAATTTTTATAGTAAGTATGTACAAGTCGGATTTCATTTTAACTTAAGGGGAGTCAGCACCTCCTAATCGGTCAAAATGCCAAGTTAAGGATTTTGTTCTCAAATCGATGTTTATACTCATGAATTGATTCTGCAAATTTCATATTGATGCAAGGATTCTAAGAACAAACAATTTCCAATTATTACTAAGCAGTAACCATATGTTTTTTTAAATAAATATTTCTCATTACTTTTTTAGCATTCAAAACCCTAAGGCTTTTTTTCTACTGGACTATTTAACTTTAAACTCTACATATATATTAATCATAGTGTTTTTAATAAAACTATGAATTCCAATTAGGGATTTATGTGAGGTCACATAGTTATTAGTCTTTAAAATGAGCTCTCTATTTAATACTGATTATTATGAAGACTTCCTCCTAAACTGAGCTGGAAAAAACACTTAGGGTTTTTCAAATAGTAGAAAATATCTCTCTTTTTTTTATAGAAAAATTATATTTCCTCTAAGTACAGAAATAGTTTACGCTATAAAATATTATTTGGATAACTAAAGAAATTTAAAACTTAAAAAAGTTTTCAGAAAAAAAAATAACTTGAACACAAATAGTTTCGATTAACTTAACTGAAAGAACAAAATCAGCAATAGTTTTCACGAATTATTTCTAATATCAACGGTAATATATTCTTGTCTGCAAATAATCTTTGTCAGAGTTACGAAATTTTATGGAGTTAATGGTGTTAAATATTGTAATTGGTTTATATATAATGTTGGTTTATGTATTAAAATATTAAAAATATTTTACTCGGCAACAAATAAAACTTATCCTCCTAGAAGTTTCTTTCGCAGAACTCAAAGCCGACATTTGTTTTCATTAAACCACATTTAACTTCCATAAGAACTACAAAACGCTGTGCTCCCGTCCAAACAAGTAGCGTTATCACAGCTGTTTAACAAAATGCTCGACATGCTTCAGCTGTTTAACATCTTGTACAAGTTGAAATACATGAAACGGGTGGAGTTTAAAAAGTGCAGTATTTATTCACTCTGGAAACCATTAGGTGAAACTAGAAACACACTCATTACTTCTACTTCTCATTTGGATGTTATTTTTTATTTTTTGCATGTCTGTGGAGTCGTAATACCTACGAGTAGTCACGAAATAGGCTCCAGTCTAATCTTAAGCACTTATGCTCCTTTGCACGAATCAATGGATGAGTGTTCATTTTCTTACTGGAATATAAATAGGCGAAGCAAAAAGTTCATAGCCTCGATTGGACTGCTGAACATCCGCTAATAAACCGAATCCGAATCTAAATAAATAATCCTAACGAAAAGTCCTCTTTCCATGTAAATGCTTTTAGTTGCGTGCCAAAAAGAATTAAACTAAGTGCATGCAATTTATGAACTGATCTCTTAAACGATAATTTATGCTCACGGTCATGTACGCTCTACACGGAGTTTGAATTTTGCGTATATCTTCTACGTTTTAATGCCTGAACGTATTTTAAGTTATTGTTGGTTTGGCTTGTAGCATACCGTTTAGGAGGGTAGATGGTATTGAGTTTTAGGTTTTTTGAAGCACCAATACTTATTTATGTTTAAAGCATTCTCTTCTTCAGATTTTTAGTGTTTGGATTACTATTTTAAATTGTAACAGTAGTCATTTAAGGTGAAATATATTATTTAAAGCAGATATTTATCAAAATTCTATTTTTCACCACTAAGACTAACTAGTTTGTAACTTCTTATAAGCTTGAAAAAATATGTTGAGATATTGTAAAAGATAGTCCACAATTTTAATCAGTAAAACCATATAACAAAGATTATTTTAATAAAATTACTTTTAAAAGGGTAAGGATATATTTACTACTGAACATTCCTCTATCTTTTCAGGATATTTTTGCATAAATTTCGAAAGATTAATAAAATTAGATTTTACATTTTAAATTATTCTATCAAAAATATATCCTGATTATCTTGTTTCTCTTAAACCTAATAATATGAATATATTTCTCAAAGAGTTATAAATTATTTTATATTTTTAGCCCATTTAACAGAAAAAAAGGCATTAAGCAAGCTTTAAATAACATAGGTACTATGTTAAATAAAATAAATCAATGTTATACAGATCTACTTTTTAACTTGTATTCTTTTATCCTTACCACTTTTAAAAATTTAGTTTAATCAACATTACTAGGTTTTTAACTCATTTTTTAAAACTAAAATTAAACAATGAATTTATAACTTTTGAAAAATAGAAAAGAAATTCAATTAAAATATTTCTAATAATTTTATTGGTATTATGTTAAGGAAAATAAAAACTCAATTACAGGTTATTAAATAATTAAATAAGCGAGTCAGCTATTAAAAACAGAAGAGTGAAATTTTAAATAAAACTATTTATAACACCATTGATTTGACAGTAAGGAAAATAAAACTGTATAATAAAGTTAGCTTTTAGATAAAAAAAAATTTAATTTTTAAGAAAACTATTTCATAGCTAACATTATAGAAATACAGTCAAAATTGTTTTGATTAGAAAAGCTCATTATTGTGTTTACTTACCGATACTAAAATGTTTCATAAATTTACAAATCTAAATATTATTTAATGTATATATTTTTGTTAACTAAGTTTAATGTTTTAGTTACATATAATCAAATTCTATTAATTTTGGTGGAGAAGGATGTCTAAAAATAAGTATAAACTACTTAGAAAATTGTTTTTTCCATAAAGATATTTTTAAAAATATTTTTTATTGAACTACATCTTAAAAAACTTTCGCATTAAAAATATTAGTATAGAGCTTTGACAATAAGTGAAGTTGCTGTCATTTGTCACTAACATTTGAAAAGATAAATGTCTATTCATTATATCATTTATTGTTTAAGTTTTGCATAGCTTAAATATGATTTTTCTGAAAGTATAAAAAATTAAATTAAGACTTTTAAAACAATTTAGATTAGTATTTTTAATGAAACATTTGTATTCTTCTGTCAATTATAGTTTAATTTATTTCTATAATAAAATGACAGTGCCGTAAAAATGTTGCTTAAATTACAGAGGTATAAATTGTGTTTTCGATCGATTTAAGAACGCTTCCAAAATCTAAACATATTTTATAACACTATTTTAGAACATATTTTTGAATACACATTTCTAACATTTTTTAATCATATTCAGAAGACTATTACAACACAATTAGGTGCTAAAGTGTTCTACCTGGTAACGCAACTAAAGCGTTGCTAATTTGAGGATAAAGATTATTTTTAAATGTATTTTTAGGTATTAAATTTTGTGTGGGGGCCCAACCAAAAAAATCAGCAAAATAGATTTAAAAAGTGAAGGGAATTGAAACACTTTGTCTACAGTATTCTTCAAAAAATATAGTTTTTAAGACCGCTGAAGTGTTTTTAGAAGAATTTCAAAATCGCTGTTAAACATGCTGAAAGGCTTCAAAATCCTATTGCCACAAATTAACGGCAGATTACAATTTTGCAGATGTTTTTTTTGTTGGGGCAGTTTGCAGTGAGTGTATGAAGGACAAAGATATTTTTGGGATTATATATGAAAGCACATGTTTTAATTACCCTTTAAAAACACATTTGCTCTCTAAAATAAGTTTGAAAATTACTTTAACAAATAGGTACTGTTTTGCGTGTGTTCACGACTGTAAAATATTTATGATAAAACAAAACGTTCCACGATATGAATATACAGGAGAGACAATACTAAATTAGATTTCATGTCACATGCCTTAATGCTCAGCTGCATCTGTCTTGACAGAGATAAGATAAAGTAACCAAAATTATCTATGCCCTTGTGATGAATGATGACAAGGTATTTCTCTAGGTAAGCAAATGTATGGTAAAATTGGGGTAACATTCAGGGACTAATTCTCCAGTATACCTACATATAGCTTATGCAGATAAATGACTGAATTGTTAACGAAAAATAAGAGGCAATCAAACAATAAAAATCCATTGTTTCCAACATTCACTTTTCTATTTAAGGATGATGGAGGTTTCCTTGTTTGTATTTTTCATATGATTGTGTTGAATACTTTCTTTGGTTTTGATTTACAATTAGTGTTCCATGCAAGTTCAATTCATTTTGGTTAAATTATTTTATAAAGTTTAACTAATATTTTGTAGGGAAGAAAATATTTATATAATTTAACTCTATAAAATAAATTTTTTTTTGGAATCTATCAATAAAAATATCAATATTTTTAAAAGGGAAGTAGTTTTAAAAATATCCTTACAACGCTTTTTAAGTTCAAAAAATCAGTATTATTGAAATTTTTTTAAAATCCCTCTCTATTTGTTACTAATGTTATTTAATAATGGATGAAATTAAGTAATAATTTATACTTCTATGGTATTAAATAAAGATATAACGTCGATATTTTGAAGCAAATACAAAAGATTTAAGTATTAATGAAAAGAAATGAAATAACATTCGGTTTTTTAATACCATTTTAGAGGATATTTTACATTCAATAGTTTAGAAATGGTTAATAATTAGTCTGTAAATTTTTAAAAAGATATTAGTAAAAAAATTAGTTATTGAGTTCGATACATTATTAGATACAAACACAGTATAGTTTCGTACGGATAAAAACAATAAACCAAAAGTACACTGTGGAATCATTTCATGAAATCATCTTTCAACTTTCAATGTTTTGAATAATACTCAAAATCATTGCGTACCGCGAAACAAATTCCTTTTATAATGATTAAAAAAATTATACTGAAGTACAAATCTTAAATTCTTACATAATATTTCGAACATCAACCAACAAAAGTTATTGAAAAACCCTTGTGTAAAATAAACGTGTTTAAATAGTTCCAATTCGTTTGATATAAATATCTTCATTAAAGTTTTCCCAAAACATATTTAAGTAATAAAATAAAATTAAATAACGTACTTAAGTCGTAACAAAATAAATCAATAATTGTTGTTATAATTCTCAAGACCATAATCAAAATTCATACTTGGATTTTATTTCCGCTCCCACTCAATAATTAACGACATAATACTTTTTTTAAAACTGTAAAATTGAAATAAAACGAAATATCCTACTTACAGGAAAGTTCAACTAGTTACAGAATCGAGGAGGAATATTTATTTAAAACTCAGTCTCATTTCACGAGTGTAAACAGTATAGCAAGTTTTTTGGGAAGCTGTCCGAACCTTCGCATAAATAGGTAATTATTTTCCATGCTTTCCCTTCCCCTTCCTTCCCTGAATGCCCATAAACAGAAGGGCATCAAGATTGGTTCAGAATAGCTTTGTACAAATCGTTAAAGGCCCCTGGCCTAAGACTTTAAAAGATGCCTAACCAGTAGGCTGCCCAATTGGTCTAGGCATGGCAACACTATTGTGACGTCATAGGGTCGTAAATTTTGGGGTCTATCGATAGGTGAGGCTGCGAAAGTATTCAAACTTATCTTAACTACATTGTTAACTTTTCATCTCCTGACCCGACTCATGGTGAGTACAAAACTTAAACAATCATACCCATTGTTCTGAAGCACAAAGGTTTTTATTGCTTTTTTAGATTAGTGTTGTTTTTATCAATGTGTTATTTTGAAAAAATAATGTATATTTTATCTTTATGTTGTTTTACAAGCAGTGCAAAAAATTTAATATTAAAATCTTAAGTTAGAATTTATGAACTATACTTAGCACACGAGAAAATTTTAATAAGTATTGCACTATATTTGCTTTTTTTCGTTGAACTGATATTTTTTTGTATCGTATTTCTAACAAATTACCCCTTAGAATTTTTTTTAATCATTATGAATAATAGTTTTATTTGAGGGACTTTTTAACAATAATTTTGTGTTTTAATACTTTGCTAATTATTTTCAAGTAATTCATTTCGAATTAAACAAAAGCGATGTTTCGACACGTTTCAAATGAGTTTTTAATATCTCCTTTCAAAAATTACTTTTTTCAGAAAATGCTCAGTTTTAGTTTTTTAAACTTGAATTAAATTAAACTTGAATTTAAATTGAATTAACATCCTTCATTCAATTTATTTGGAGTTTATTTTTTCCCTATGCTTCTACTTTACTGTGACGTGTAATTAAAAATATTTGAAAATTGATTGAAACTGTATTTGTGCGTATACTATACACTCTATTGCTTCTGAACGTTTTTTAATGTTGTTTTCTCTCAGTGTAACATTTTTCTTACGGTTTTTCGATTTATAATAGAAACGAATAAGAATGTAATAATGCAACGTTTCTAAGTTTGAAACAAAAATTTCCAATATATTTGATTAGTATTTACATCTAAAATCTTCACATTTGTTAATTAAATATTTGAATGAAATATCAACTTAAAGAAAGAAACTTTTAGTTTCACTAATCATATAGTCCGTAATAGTTAGTCTTTAGAAGATGGTATTTGAAGTATTTAAGTAAGATTTTAGGGGGTGGGGGAGGAAAAATGTGAATTAATAAAATATATTGCAATGATACATCTACCTCTACATTTTAAATTACATAAGTTGAAAAATTTTATAAGTTTTACCAATTCAACTTTACCCGTTAGTTAATAACTTTTATAATAATAATACCTTGTAATAAAGTTTTAAACGTACAATTGATTTGCATTTTATAGATAACCTTTTGACTATAAAAAGTTCAGTTCCATTGTAATATTTGTAGCTTTAAATTAAATTACTTTGAACGCATACAAAAGTAAGTTTTATTTTGAAAAATAATAATTGATAAACTGAAATATTAAATTAAATAAATTACTTCAACAAAGATATTTTAGAAAATAAAGGTTTTTATTATTTTTTGTAATTGATGATATTTATTTGTTATAATATATAAGAAGAATAGTAAAAATTCTTACTGAAAACTTTAATTAAGCTAAATACTAAAATATGCATTAACTTCCTTGGAATTCTTTCACCTTATATAATGTTGTATGATCACAAATTAAATTATGAATATTTTTCGCATATGTTGTTTACCCCTCAAATTTTTAGTAGCATTCGTATGTTAAAACAATAAACTTTCTTTGTTATATTCAACATATTCTATTAAATTGTTTTGCTTATACTATTTGAATAAGATTTGATTTTAATGTATGTTTCAAAATGTCTTAAAAACAAAAACTAAAAGTGGGAATTGAATATTCTTCTTTTGTTTCAAAATTTCCAGAACTAGAAAAACACAAAATTTTGATTTCAAAAAGCGGATTTTTATATAAATTATGTTATATAATCCAATAGTATTAGTTACAATTATGGTATAAGTTATGGCCCGGGTAAATTACAAATAAAACCTATCATAAAAGTAATTTAAGTACATCAATCATTAAATACATCAATGCTTGCAGTGGAACCAAAACTAGCGTCTTTTTCAGGTAACCCGACTTAAAATCTTAAATTAAGATTGAAAAGTAACTCAAAATGACAAACAGTGAGTCGAGTCATGTCCTAATGCGCCATAAACGACGATATTCGGATAAAACCTTTGAGAACATTAAAGAAAATGTTTAAAAGCTTCTCTCAGAACAGATCGGAAAAATAAGGATAAATGCAATATGATTAATTGTATGGATTAATTGAAAACGCTATTCCTAAATGCTTTATAAGGGTAGGTGCTTCTAATTTTTACGATTGCTTTGTAAAACACTGTTGAAACTACTTCTTGCTAAATTTTCTCAACTTACAGTAATACAACATTGGTTACTTCCACTTCTTTAGTGAAACAGTTTATAATTTCCATCTGGTATTGTTTTTGTTAGTAATAGACTGTTTTCTCTCTCGTTAATCCATGTAATATTTTGGTGAAAAAATATCTCCCTTCACATGTTCTCCGTGTATGCATCACTCTTGATACTTAAAAAATTTTCATACATTTATCTTTACAATCAGAATGCATCCTGAAAAGAATAAATACAATCAATTAGATTTATTGGAAAATTAATACTGAAATTTTCTTAACATTTGAGTTAAATGTTAAGAGAATTTCTTAAATTTTAATTTTCAAACATATTATTAAACAGACTTAAATGAAAAAAATTAAAACAATTTGTTTTAATAATTTTGGACAGCATAAAGATCTGTCGCGATTCGTCACTTTAATTCCTTATCCGAAAGAGTTAGCTCAACTTAAGACCTTTTTGGAATCTCAATTATAAAGTTCCAGTAAGTTGTAATAAACTTTCTCCAAACTTAAACAGTAATTATATTTTAAATTAATTAAACTAACACTTTATAAATTAGTTATTTCCATTGATAGCTTACTAACAGAATATTAATTTATTTATATTTTCTTTCTGGAGCTTCATTCATCAATCAAATAAAATTAACATTTTTTATTTTGTTATTTAGATTATATTTTTTGTCTTTTACTATAAAAAATTTTATAAAAACTAAACCTATGTTATTCCCTGTAAGTGCTCTCTTAACATTCTAATGAAAAAATAAAAAAAACACATTTAGTTATTAACTAATTCCAACCTACACTTTTAAAACGACAGTTTCAAAACTGAGTGAAAATTACTCAAAATTATTATTAAAACATGCCTATACTCATTTCTGAAATATAAAGATACTCAACAGTGAGATATTATGTGCCTAATTTAGTGTTAGTGCATGGCATTCTCATATATCAGAGTGCGCCTGAAGCTACTGTGATCAGATTACGTCACTATGATGTGGTATGCAAATTTATATCTTGCAACCACACCAAATTTGAAGATACTTCAAACCGTTCCCCACGATTTCAAATTTCGAAACATAAATTAAAAATAAATTTAATTTGAGTGGTGACCATTGAGTTGATTGAAACTGAGAATGTCTTGTGATTTAAAATTGAAATAATTGGGTTGTCATATTTGAAACTGTTTTTCATGTTTATAAAGTTTAAGTTGGTCTTGTATTTTATTTAAGATGGGAAAACTATTTGAATTTTCAATACATATTGAAAATTTAATAGGTATAAGTTCTCATGTAATTTAAAACTTAACTAAAAAAAACTTTACTACAGCATAAATTTTTACTTCAACAAGCTCTGAGAGACTTGGTAGACGTAAAATAAGTGGATTGCTTCCTAAGTGCTTTCAGTCTTCTCAATGTCTGCTCTTTTCAAACTTGAGTTTCACGAGTTAAGAAAAGTGACTGAAACAATTATCCCCTTTTCCTCGAGAATAAAACCGAGGATTTTCGTTCAAAATAGAATTCTTTTAAATTTCTTTGAAGAAAAAATTAAGTTAATTTATAAAGATTTAGTTTGTTTATAAATTTATTGTTATGAAATTATAAAAATACTCAATCCATTTGGTACTTAAACTTTATAGAGAAAGTCAAGCTCTCAATTTAAATCTATGAAATATTTTAGGCACTTCTGCATTAGGATAAGGATTTCGTCACAACAGTATAATATAAAACTTTAAAATATACTAAAAATAAGGTATTTATTACTTTTTTGATCATTTACTTTTGAATTACTGTTCCTTAAAAATTAATTTTATTAATATGAATAGGTTTTCATGTGATGTTTTTATCTCTATATTTAAAACATCGTTTCAACGTTTCCTATAAATTCTTTTAGCTGATGCGTAACGGTAATCCAAAAGAAAACTCACTGAGAGACAAAAGTTGTCTTTTTGAGCTGTCTCACAATGACTTGTTAATTAATCGGCCTTGCCTGATTGCCAGAACGTAAGACATCAGATAGTGGAAACGATGCCTAAGATCGTCTCCATAATCTAGAGTAGAAAACTCATTGATTGTGAATGCATTCGCATCTTGAAACATCTTTGTCGTACCAAAAGCATTTAAAAATACTTTTTTATTCATTCATGCAGAGGCAAGGCTGAATATTTTCCAAAGTACTCTAAAAAATATACAATACTATTGACTTATGTTAGAATTAATTAAAAATAACTTGGTGGTAGAAAATGCGATCCCTCTTCATCAATAGTCATTATGTAAGTTTATTATATGTGTTTAGGTTTATTAGGTTATAAACTATAATTTTTATAGAGTAGCAAATAATTTATTAACATATAAACTATACAATTGCGACCTAATAAAACATTAAACTTAACATTCTATCCTACATGGAACATCCACATTCCTTAAAACATACACCAAGCTTTATTGATATAAAAAATCATGTCATTTCACACACAAAACGGGACGCGTCAAAGCAAACTACAACTTTAATACTTCAACTTTACGAGATTCGCTGCGTTACATGCAATTACACGGGGCCAAGCACCGTTTTCCAAAACAAAACAACCTATTTAAAAATAACCACCTTATTACAACCAGATACTTTATCACCTACATAAAGTCACGTGGCGTTTATTCATAAGAAAATACACCAACTATAGCTGAAGTGTCACTGAAGTGTTCTACGTAATTTACGACCTTCCATTAAGTGACAACGTTTATGGGCTGTATTTCTTGGTGGACCTGCAAACATCTAAAACGGCGTTAGAATTTCATTAGAGCACCCTTTTCTGCCACGGACGCCTGTAATCGCTGTCTTTAGAACCCAATCAAACGATCCTCTTTGCCGGACACCCTTCTCCCCCACCAGACTCATTAACTGGACACCTATACAAGATCCCGAAACAGTTATTCTGTCCTTTTATAGGCGAACGCGTCGTTTACACGTGCTAGTCAGGGTCATTAAGGCAAGCAACAGCTCGGCTTGAAACCATTTGTCTGGGATCCCGTGTCATCCTCAGATGCCTTTCATAGAGATTTGCTTTACTGCGCTGGAAGAGTTGCAGACAGACGTGCGTGCGAGAGATAGGGAGGCCTATAAAGAGGTGTTAATGGCACCCAGAAGACAGCAGCGGTGGAACTCATCAAAGCTGGACTGAATCAATCGGTGTTGAGTATTTTTGCAACAGGGGTCATGTTAGGTATGCAAAGGTGTCAACGGGAAATATCTCTTGTGGAATTGTTCTTGTCGAGTTAAATGATAGAATTTTTTAATTGTTGTTTGAAAACAAATCGACTCTTAGAAGCAAATCGCAAGTTCCGTACCACGTTGAGGGGTCATTGTATATGTGGCGCAGTGTGACGGGGTGTATGATTTTGTGATATCACACGAAATAGAGGTTGTTGTTTTTTTCATTGATGTGACTGTGCTACTCTGCGAAAAATAATCGTCAAGAAACAGAAGAGTTCTGGCAGCAAATGTTGCCAGAACTTTCCTTTACAAACGATTTCACTAATGATTAAACTTTTTCTGTATGCTACAATCTTTTCATAATTTTAAAGAGCATTTTCTGCGAAAGTATTTAGGGATATAACAAACTAAAATTTTGTAGACAGGCAAAATGTATTTAAATAAATAGAGTATTTCCAATGGATAAGGACCCTAAAGTTGCAAAGAGAAAGAACGTTCAGAAATCATTCCGAAAAAATTTAGTCAAATGAAAAATCCTGAGTAATGAGAATAGGGTAGGTGGGGGTAAAAACCCGCAAGGGGCAAAACCACTCACCGTGATTTTTAATTGTTAATAATCGATTCAAAAGTTGAAAACCAGGTGGTTGGTTTATCTTATTGTGACCTATTGTTCTACGAAAGTTCGTACTTCTAAGTCACTCTTGAGTTTAGAAAATGCTGTAAGTTTGTTTTTCATCATTTTGATGTAATTTAACTCATCTTTTACTTAAACATTACATAAAATTGGGCTTCAGTAGAAATACAAAAAAATAAGCCACTCATAAGATAGCATTTGAACTTGAGTTTCATCTTGAAAGAATTGCTTCAATATGTCTCTAAAAATAATAAGGCTTGTTTTTCAAAATAAAGTGAAACGGGGCAAATACCCGCAGGTGTTTTGGGGCAAATACCCGCAGCTTCAAAACTTTGGGAATTCGCCCCAAATGGAAATTTGAACCTACAGGATACCTAAAAAGTTGAATAAAGGTTTCTGAGATGTCAATCCTAAACCTGAAACCCCCTTTTTTCTCCCTTTTGAAAGATATTGGGCACTTTCAAATGAGTTGCTACAACAGATTGACAGTTTTCATTAAAACGGATTAGATTTATGTTTAATATTGTTGGTTCAATTAAAAATATTAAAACAATACAGTAGAAATCAGATTATCCGCGATTGCCACGAAAAAAATTTTTAATGATGAGGGCAAATTTTAGATGAGATTAGAGAGATTTTAGATTTAGAGCAAAGGTTTCTGCTGTACTTTACCTACACATTTTAAAAGTTTTACAAATCATGTTTTTTGTACGAGGAAACATAGTTTTTATGCTGAAATGTTTTGTTTTGTGTTTTCACCTCATTTTAGTCTTTTTTCGGGTTTTCCGCGTTTTTAGCTATCCGCGGTACCCTTGCCACCCAATTCCGCGGATAATCGGGGCTCTACTTCATTAAGATGACTATTTCTAGTGTTTTAATAATGAAAAATTTTGTTTATCCATGTTTATTTCACTTGGACACGATGATTCAAAAGTGCGTGTCTTTGTCCCATTTTGCGAGGCAAAGCCCCGCAATTTTTTTTCTACTAAATTGTCAATTTCTCTTAAAATACCATTGATAAGAGTTTAAACTTGGATTGGTTTTGTAGGTAAGATCTCAATCTAACACCTCCAATTGAAATTTCAGGATTATCTACCCCCTTTCGACCACAATAATAAAAATATTGAAAACTGCGTGGCTTTGCCCCCACCTACCCTATTTGGAAACTTTTGCTGTCAGATCCTTTCTCTTCGTGGATGAATATTTTTGCAGTGTACAGAAGGCATCTCTTCCACTGTTCGTTTTGAATTGATAGTGATAATATTGTTATTAATTCTAAAGTAACGGAAGTAGTGAAATCACGTAATTTGTGAATCGTTCATCGTTAGCGTGAAAATTAAACAGGGTTCAATACTAGTTTACAAGGCAATTTTTATATTAATTACAAGTATTAATAAACATGATGGTGTCTTATTGTCACACTGAGAGAAATGGCACTTTCAAATCTAAATAAATGAATGTTTTCGTGTAGATATGAAACTTTTTATTTCAAATATGACGACTAGATTATTTCAATTTTTAAATACCAGAAAGTCTCACGATTTCAAACTATAGAAAAGTCACCACTCAAATTATATTTAATTTTATTTTATGCTTGAAAATTGGTCGAAATTTGAAGGTCAAATCCAAGGAAGCTCTTTAAGGCGTGACGCCGAATCCAAATTACAAATCGACTTATCAAGTCATTGCGATGTTGCATTTTGACACACAAAGGGCATTATATACTCGTCACCACTCCTAGCAGAAAATAAATTATCGATCGATGGAGGTAATATTGCTGTCTATTGATACTGGCTAATGCTATTAATTTGTCTGAACCATGCGCATATTCAAAAATGAGCACAGGATGTATATTTTTGAGTATTACCTGCAAATTTTCAGAAATGAGTTTTCCTATGCACGATTCAAACATGAGTAACTTTGATTCGAAGCTATTTTGACCCCGTAATGTATTTAGATTTTAACACTTTACTCAGTTTTGAAAATGTTTTAAGAGTGTGTATTTTGCAAACCAATAAAAAATTATCTATAGAACAGAGTTCACTTTATAAGCCTGATGATAAAGAATGAACTGAAATTTTATAATATTGCAAAATATGCATTTATGACTACTTAATTATAAAACCCCATTATATTTTTTAAAACTTTTGTTTAAAAAACTAAATTAAGTCATTGAGCTTTCGTGAAGATATCCTAAACGCTAAATAAAACTGTGTTTCATTTGATCTGTCTTTATTATACTTACAATTAGTAAAATACATATGGGAAAGGTTCGTAAGTTTTTCAATAGATTTCATTTCAATGCAACATTTTTGCAATGAAAATTCAATTATTTTTTATTCATCCTATTTTTTTATCCTTAAAATTTTATACTTATACCTGAACTGCTTACCATTGACAAATTTAGAGGCAAGATAATGTGTTTGGGTCAGACTACTTTGACAGGATTTTTCCACAGATTACATTCATTTTCATTTTCCGATGCTCATATCATGCCAGAGTAAATTGTTAGAGAGTCCCTATAAAATAGAAAATACAGATACTTAAAACAACTTTGTAAAATAAATTACTGGAACAATATAGTAATGGGAAATTATGTTTTTGAACAATCAATTATACTGGTTGACAAATTTACAGTTATTGCAACGTTCGTCTCTAAGTAATCTCAATTTATGCCATGACATACACACCTCTATTGGTAACAAGTTAAAGACTGAAATTTTTCTTTAGATTTAATTAAGCAAAAACTGTAGAGCTGTAGCTATTTAGAACAAAGGGAAAAATCAGTATCAGAAAATAAAAAATAAAATGTACTCAACAAATGCATGTGCGCATGCCTTCTTAAAGTTACTCATTTAAATTAAATAGAATACAAAATGGGAAAATTCCTCTTATAAAAAATAATTTCATAAAACTAAACTGAGAATTTGAGAAATTCCGTTCGTAATGATGGTATGTACCACAGGCAATTTACGGTAGTGCCAACCTTAACTTTTATGTGAAAGGATAATTTTTAAACAAAAATGTTTTTTAACCCAAACTTAAACGTAGGTTTAAAAAAATTTACACTTTAAAATTTCATTTAAGAATAAGAAGACGTTTTCGCATCGTCCTACCATTGCAAGTGGGTCTTCGGAAGAACTCGTTCAACGATTGAATAAAAGATTAAAAATTTACTATAATTAACTCTCCCTTTTATAAACTACTTTTTCACAAAAACGTTGTTTTTTTACCTTTAAAAACTTTTTTTAAAAATTCATTTTTACGTTTCACCCCGCTCAATCCACGTCAGACAACGCTAAAAACTTTTTTATTCAAATTCAATTGTTAAAACTTTTGGGATTGAATGCCAAGTAAGTAAGGAGTCCCAAACTAACTAGTGAATCCAGTGAGTGGAATGATAAGTTAAATAGTAATGCTAAACGCGGGAAGGTTCACTGTGGTTGAAGGATAATTAGTTATTATTTAAATCTTAACTAAATATGTAATATATTTTCTATACGCATTAATTTAAATAAAAACTCTTTATTTTTAAAAAGTAGAAACATATTAAAATATACGTACTCGTGACATCGACTGTATTTTTGGATACCATATTATATTCTTTTTTATTTTTTAATTGTTGTCACTTTAGTACTGTCATCAATGATCATAATTTCATAATAGAAGTTTTTGTACCAAATGTACCAAAACATATTGTCAAATAAAATGTTAAAAGAAATGAAAGAAAAACATAAATTACCGAAAGAGATTAAATTTTAACTTCAAAAAGTAATCCTCAAGGGAAAACTAATTTAAGATACTTTCCAGAAAAATTTTAATTATTACAGGACTACATCCTATCATTTTATTATCTTGCCATTAAGGAAACTTAAAAAGGAAAAAAATGTTGCATTTATATTTTTATCCTGTTATCATGGTCAAGTTCATAATGAGTTGTTATAATGCACCATAGAACATCACTATTAAATTGTGTTTTCCATTATGGAAAGTTTTGAGAAAAAAAACCAGCTTTTAAAGTTAAGTAATGCAATTTGTTGCTTTCAATTTACTTTCTTATTCAAATTAAAAAATCATGGAATAACTTGCCTTAAGTAAAGAAAACAAAAACTACGCAAAATTTGAAGACCTACCTATACACTGCAAACATACAAAAATAAAACACATTATGAACAAATTTTAACACCTTATTGTCCGGAAATTAACAATACTTTTATTTTGACGTCAGGTAGAACACTTTAGCACCTCTATATGTTTTGACAGTGTTCTGAAATGTTTTGGGAAGTGATAAAATTTGGTCCATTCCAAAATGTGTTTTAAAAAATGTAAATGTGTCTAGAATCTGAAAGTGTTAGTAAATTTGAATCGAAACACTATATAAGGATTAAACACTAAGGAATATAGCTTAGTAATCTGAAAGATTACATAATTTTGTTTTTTTAATTGGATTTAAAATAAAACATTTTTATCACTTTCCCTCAGTATATATTCAAAATTTCAATCCAAAACAACGTCTTTAAAATATGCTTCCTCAACAATCTTTTGGATTGTGTTGAATGCAACAAACGAAATACTCCTGGAATTTCTGGATATGAGTACTTTGGAAATTTTATCCAAAGTCTTTGTAGAGTTACGCAAAAGTTGGTTCTTTTATTTTATTACTAAAACTTAAGATGTTTTGTCCGGATAAGTTTAATACAGAATAATTAAATTGAATTTTCGCTCGGTTCCACAGTTCTAATGTAAAGAATAGAAGCAACACAATAAAATTTATTAAATTATACAATGGGTTAAACTTAGTCATAAAGTCAGTTCAATGAATGTGAATGAAGTATATTATCTACTCGATATAAATTGAAAATTATATTTTCGCTTCATTACCATTAGGGTGGCCCAAAAACTTTTTTTCCAGGTAGAGTTCTGGGCACCCTCTACTTTTCTTCAAACAGCTAATAGAAGCTCACAGCCAAAATTTCAAATCTGTATTCAAATTAGAAGTCGATGACCAAGAGGAGTGAAAAAATCAAAATTCAAATATTTTTATACAAAACAACTAAAAAACCAAAGATCAAACCCTCTCATTTTGTTCATGATTTTTTTTATAAAAAAACTACTAACGTTATAGATATAATGTTTTACGTTTTGTTTTTTATCACCTTTATTTTTGTTGTAGTAAATTCTAATGTCCAAAGAACTTTTGTAAAGTTGCTTTTTCTGCATTTTTAAACAGCTAATAACTCTAGAACTATACAACTTAAAAACATGAAATTAGTCCTATTTTGTTTGTTAATTTTTTGTCTTTGATGTAATGTGAATCATGACCAAAAAGTTCAATCATGATGAAAAATTTTTTTCAAAATTTAAAAAAAAATTAAAAAATAATTTAGGGTTACGTGGGGTAAGTGGGTCACTGGGGTAAGTGGGTCACCCCCCTAAAACTAGGGTCACTTGGGGTAAGTGGGACCCCTTTTTGGCCTAGTACATTTTTGGAGCTTTATAGAAAAAATTTGAAAGGGTTTATTTTGTACTTGTTGACTAATTTCGTTAAAGAGTCTATCGATAAACAAAAATTTATCAGTAGTTTCTAAAATAAAGCTTTACATTTTTCCTAACTGGTCTTTTTATCAATAATGAGATGGGTGACCCACTTACCCCAAGAGATGGGGTAAGTGGGTCACCCCCTCTTTATTTATATTTAAAGCAAGCAAAACTTAAATGGAAGTAAGTGGGTCTTACTTGATAAAGTAAAGTAAATTTCAATATAAAATATTTTATTGTAACTGTATCCATGAGTGAGAAATATACTCACATCAAAATCAATATGACAAGGTAAGAATCGAATGAAAAGCAAAATAAGTATTTTAAAGAATGTTTCGAAAGGCCAAAGGGATATGTTTTACTTTAGCATATAAAATAGTGTTGAACAAACATAATAAGGTTCATTAAGATTTATTTTGGCACTTTAATACGCATTGTAAGATAAAAAAGAAATCGGACACACTAAATGAGAATGAACACTGTTGATGAGATATTTCACTTTACTCACCATAACTTAAATTAAAACGCAAATTTGATATATAATGTCGATCAAACTATTTATAAATTTTAATGAATTTTGAAGTGGTGAGTAAAAGGTCTTGCTACTATAAATCGAAATTTTCTGAAAATATTGGGGGAAATTGTCCCTATGACCCCCTGAAATAGATAATACTTCCTGTATCATAAGGGACCCTCTAGAACCACTTATATCATAATAAGGGGTCTCACTTACTAAATAAAGAGGGGTCCCACTTACCCCACGCTGAGGGGTCCCACTTACCCCAACCATGCAAAAACTATGGGGTAAGTGGGACACCCCTCTTAAACACTTCAAAATTAAAAATTTTGAAAAATTTCAAATTGTAATATGTATTTTAGGTCAAACTCTGCAAAACAGTTCAATAAACATTAAAATGTAATGAAAACTTCCCTGGAAATACTTCTTTGAAAAATGCGTCTTGAACTCACCAAAAAATCCATTCTGGGAATCTATTTTAAATTAGTTCTATAATCTTTAAAATAAATAATACAAATCTCAAATATATGCAAAACTCATCGGTGTGACAAGCTGTAACATAATCAATGCGAGTAAGTGTGAAATTTCCTGTGCATATTATAGTTATAGGGGGGTGACCCACTTACCCCAGTGACCCACTTACCCCAAGTAACCCTATAATATGTACAGGAAATTTCATACTCACTCGCATTGATTATGTTACAGCTTGTCACACCGATGAGTTTTGCATATATTTGAGATTTGTTTAATTTATTTTTAAGATTATAGAACTAATTTAAAATAGATTCCCAGAATGGATTTTTTGGAGAGTTCAAGACGTATTTTTCAAAGAAGTATTTCCAGGTAAGTTTTCATTACATTTTAATGTTTATTGAACTGTTTTGCAGAGTTTGACCTAAATTACATACGGCAATTTGAAATTTTTCAAAAATTTTAATTTTGAAGTGTTTAACAGGGGGTCCCACTTACCCCATAAATTTAGCATGGTTGGGGTAAGTGGGACCCCTCAGTGTGGGGTAAGTGGGACCCTTTATTATGAAGTGGTTCTAGAGGGTCCCATACGATATAGGAACTACTACTTAAGACATAGGCGGATTTTAAGGGGGTTTTAGGGACAATTTCCCCCTAAAATTTTCAGAAAATTTCGATTTAAAGTAGCAAGTAGCAAGACCTTTTACTCACCACTTCAAAATTCATTAAAATTTATAAATAGTTTGATCGACATTTTATATCAAATTTGCGTTTTAAGTTATGGTGAGTAAAGTGAAATATCTCATCAATAGTGTTCATTCTCATTTAGTGTGTGTGATTTTTTTTTATCTTACAATGTGTATTAAAGTGCCATAATAAATCTTAATCAACCTTATTATGTTTTTTAAACACTTTTTTATATACTAAAGTAAAACATATCCCTTTGGCCTTTCAAAATATTCTTTAAAATACTTATTTTGCTTTTCATTCTGTTCTTACCTTGTCAAATTTGTTTTTGATGTGAGTATATTTCTCACTCATGGATACAGTTACAATAAAATATTTTATATTGAAATTTACTGTACTTTATCAAGTAAGACCCACTCACTTCCTTTTAAGTTTTGCTTGCTTTAAATATAAATAAAGAGGGGGTGACCCACTTACCCCATCTCTTGGGGTAAGTGGGGCCCACTTACCCCATCTCATTTTTGATAAAAAGACCAGTTAAGAAAAATATAAAGATTAGTATAAGATTAAATATATTTTAGAAACTACTAATAAATTTTTGTTTATCGATAGACTCTTTAACGAAATAAGTCAACAAGTACAAAATAAACCTTTTCAAATTTTTTCTATAAAGCTCCAAAAATGTACTAGGCCAAAAAGGGGTCCCACTTACCCCAAGTGACCCTAATGAAAAAAATTTTTTATTTGACATTTTTTGCATGTTATAAGTCATATGGACACCCTCAAGCGATTTTATGAATTTTCCATGAGTGAATCGCTCTTGCTGTATAATTTTAGGGATAGTTTAGGGACTTACCCAAATTTCAAGTATTTTTATGTTTTTATACATGATTAAATTTTATTTGCAACTTGAAATTTGATAGTAATGTTCATTTTAAGAGTTAAAAGGCTTTTAATATTTTTTCAAAAAAAAATTTAAAAACAATTTTTTTCATTAATTTTTT
Organism: Tetragnatha versicolor; assembly: GCA_024610705.1. Lineage (NCBI taxonomy): Eukaryota > Metazoa > Arthropoda > Arachnida > Araneae > Tetragnathidae > Tetragnatha > Tetragnatha versicolor. Next base: position 49,839,120 of record JANDEH010000010.1, on the reverse strand, counting down.
TTCACTTTCTTTAAATTTTGAAAAAAATCTTTTGAAAATGATGGTCATGATGCATTTTAAATGAAAGACAAAAAATTTACAAACAAAATGGAACTAGTTTTAGGTTTTTAAGTTGTATAGTTCTAGAGTTATTAGCTGTTTAAAAATGCAGGAAAAACAACTTTACAGAAGTTCTTTGGACATTAGACAATTACTACAACCAAAATAAAGGTGATGAAAAAACAAAACCTGGAACATTATATCTATAACGTTAGTAGTTTCCTATAAAAAAATCATGAACAAAATGAGAGGGTTTTATCTTTGGTTTTTTAGTTGTTTTGTATAAAAATCTTCGAATTTAGACTTTTTCACTCCTCTTGGTCATCGCTTTCTAATTAAGGTACAGAGCCCAAACTTTGCCTGAATAGTTTTCTCTGTAGGTCTAAAAAATTGAGGGGTGTCCGTGGCAATTTCATAACTCTTTGTTTTTTCCCATAGAAAAGTGGGCCACCCTAATTACCATGTAAATGTTAAAAATACAGACTCAAACAAATTAAATTAAAATACAGTTTGAAACCAAGTCATTATAAGAGTTTGATGAATGTGAATGAATTGAATCCTCCACTGGGCATTAATTAAGAATTCAATTAGATTTTCATTCAGTTTACTAAAATACAGTAAAGCACCGTTTATACGTCTTTCAAGGGACCGACGTAAATCGACGTATAAACGAAAAAACGTATAAACGAAAATGTCCTTAATATTAGGTTTATAACGCCCCTAATGCAGATTTACAAAAATACGTTAAATTTTAGGTTTTTCTAAAGAAAAAAAATTACTTCAAAACAGTCTATAAACTGAAAAATATTAACTAATAAACTTTAAAATAGTATTAAATATTTTAAAATATTAAAACATTTAACATAAAAATTAAAGAAACTCTACCTTTATAGTGATAGGGTTATATAACGGCAGTTTTATGGTCCCGCTTTCTTTGTGGGGTCATTTAGCAATCAAAAGAATTCTTCTCCTCTGCAGGGGGTGCTGGAGACCCCCTAACCAGAGATGCAGTGCTCTTCAACCTTTCCTGGGGAAATTTTTCCACGGAATAACAACTGATACTGGATATTTTCGAATTTTAAGACAGCCGAAAACGACGTATAACCGATATTGCGCGTCGTATAAACGAAGAATTTTTGTATTAAAAAGAATAGGAATGAATTGGGACTTCGCGAAAACGACGTATAAATGATAAAGTCGTATAAATGAGAAACGTATAAACGGTGCTTTACTGTAACTAAAAATATAAAGACTTAAAACCCAATATTAAAACTAAGATAAATGAAAACATAATTTTCTCCCCCAATAAACGAATTCTGCTGAATATCGTTTCCTACAAGTTAAAGATACTATATACCAGGTTGCTTATTTTCTTCTAGTATACTCACCATCCTTTTCAATGTTTCAAACCTCAAAAAGTCATTTTGACATTTTTGATCTTTTTTATTCCTATTTATAAACTGAAAATTTAATTAGAATGAATAATAAACTGCTCAATTCTTTTTAATTAGTTTTAAAGTTTTTCATGTAATAGCTCTGTAAGTTTTCCTATCAAGAATTACGACATTAAACCCCAAGGTTGGTTAAACCTTGGAAATAAGTCATAGGGGTCTTTTGTATAGGTTTTTCTTGTATGGATAAGCAATATTAACTTGCTTAAATTTTTGTTTTTGATAAAAGATGCCATACTTTTGCTACCTAAATTTGATTTAGACCAACGAAAACAATGGAAATAAAATATTCTTAAGCAAAACTAAAAATTTCGCACTGTGTTAGCCTCATCCTAAACTATGCCAGGATAAACATTATCCCCTTAACTTCGAAACTTTTTTTTTCAATATATTATTTTACCATCTAGCTCCCATTAGTTTCTTTTAAAACCTGATCATATTACATTTAAAAATGTATCCGCTAAATTTCATCTTTCAAGCAAATGCGTAACTAAAATAGGATACGCGATCTTAGCTAGCATTAATCAACTTACACAAGTTCACTACAAGAGCTATAAACTAAAGAAGCAAGTAGCAAATGACCAGGAATGTTAGCAAAGTGGGAAAACTCAAGAAAAAGAACTTTCCAAGCTTCGCAATTCAAAATCTATTTCCAGGAGTGGGTTCCCACCCCTCCCCCTCAGCGTCGAACCACTTCCACAGTTCCGAACATTCCACCGCCTGATTAGTCTCCTAACAGCTCCCCAACTGTTTCAACCATTCGGTTCAGGCCAACAAAAAAAGAAGCTAAAAGCCAGCGTCACCCAAGAATACAAATGATCGAGTTACCTGCCCGTTCCGGTGAAAGCACAACATAACGTTGTTCCCGTCCGTTGATAACTGGTAAGTACGGGTCCAGCCCCAATCTGCGAAAAGGCGTTTGTTAGAACACGGAACCATCTCCCATTAAAAGGCAAAGCATTAAATGAGCACGCTTGATTTATGACGAAAAGACGTATTTTTATGCTTTCCACTTTTGGGGAAGAAGTTGCTGTGAGAAGGTCTCGATATTCAAGGAGCGGGTCTTTTGACGTGGAGGTCCCTTGTTTTTAATGAACGTTTTTGCTCTGCAGTCGTAAAAGAAAGTCTGATTCCTTCTGATGACGGTCCTCGAGACGATAAATTACTGGGCTAATCCTTATTCGTGATAATGGATTTGACTTCCTCCTCTGTTTAGATGCATTGATTGCTGGGACTGAGAATGTTACCGTGGCTAATGCGGAATTTTTGTGATTAGCTTGAACAGCCCCGTAAAAATTAATTGCTCAAAATTCGCCAAAAATATCGGTAATATAGTGACATTTGGCTGCCGCTGATTCGTTCTGTTCACCAAAGTTTTAAAGTCGAAGTCCTTGCATGAATATTTGGATCCGAAATTTTTGTTTCAATGTAGTGGTTCCTTTTTCAGCAAAAAAAAATAAAACATAACTGCTACTAACAAAAAAGCACTCCGTTCATATTTTACAAATTATTTACATTTATACTAGATCCGATTCTTGTTGCAAGGGTTTCTTGGGTTACAAGGATTCTTGTTGCATAAATTTATATCTGTTTCTTCTGTTGGTTGCTGATAAAAATCTTTCGAAACCGATTAATTTATATAATTAACCTAAATGTTTCATATCCAGCTACAACCAAGTTCTTAAATACTTTATGAACCTTCAACCAGTACATTTGTTCATCATGCCCCCATACAAGCATAACAGACAAGCCCAACCCCCCAAAATTCGTGAAATCCTGTATTGATTGTTTCTTAGTATTAAATAGATAACTTTGAGAGTAATTTCTAACATTACATATTCTATTATTTGGAATTCAAAGATTCCCTAAATAAAAATTTTATTTACAAATGCAAATATGTGAATTGCGTTCAATATATCTTCTTTTCCCCTAACGAAAGGTTTTGTTATGTGCTAAATATAATTTTACTTAAAGATGTAATCAACATATGGGATCATTAGTAGTTAAAATTGTTGGCAAGGAAAGCTACAAAACTAAAATTACTGAAGAAATCGATCTTACATCAGCTAAACTTTAATCAATGATAGATTGAATTATTTTTTACCGGTTCTTAATATGATCTGCGAATTTATGGAGTACCTGGCCGCTGAAAGCGGCCTCCACCTCCGATCTTGCACGTAAAATTTCTCTGGATAAACTTTGGCTCTTCTCAAATCTTGACCATTTCGTTAGGGTGACCTTTTAGTAAAGTAAACTTGCAGCAGATGATACATTGCGAGGCAGAGAAAAATTTATATTACTTTGGGTTTCTTGAGAAGATTAATTTTCATAAGGGATTATACTATATCGAGGTCTCTTTTTGCTTGGTGGTTGAGCTGGATCGAAAGCTGGAATTTTCTTTAAGGATATATTCTTATGGTTCTTTATATTTTCAAGGAATTTTACTGTTGCGTTGTAGACATATTCTTTTAAAGTGGGGATGTTGAGAGCTCTTCGGATGTCTTTATTTCTGTGATACCATCTGGATCTTGTGATTTTTCTCAGCTGCATGTTTTGAAGTGCTTCAAGTTTTTTCCAATTGGTGGGAGAAGTCGCTCCCCATATGCAACAGGCATAAGTGATTGAAGGTCTGAGAATGGATTTGTATATGAGTAATTTGTTGTGTAAAGAAAGCTTTGAACTCCGGGCAGTGAGTGGGTGAAAGGCCGCTGACTTTTTCCTAAATTTAGTTTTAAGTTCCTCAATGTGTTTGGAATAATTTAAATTTACATCTAAGGTGACACCTAAATATTTAGTGTGGGAAGACCAAGGGATTTGATGGCCATAGAGAGTTAACTGCCTACATTTTTCACGAGAGTGAAAAATCAGAGCGGCCGTTTTATCTACATTCAGTGCAATTTTCCATTTAATCAACCATGTTTCAATTAGTGTAATGTGTTGTTGTATTATATGCGTTATGGCATTTATATTATTATTCTGAAAAATAATAGCTGTGTCGTCAGCAAATAGTGAGAGTTCTGTGTGTACGTGTTGTGGAATGTCATTTATGTAAATTATGAAAAGTAGGGGTCCCAATTTTGATCCTTGAGGTACTCCAGCTTCAATGTTCTTGATAGTAGAATTGGCTCCATTGACTTGAACAAGAAATTTTCTTTCAGAAAGGTAAGAGTGGATAAGCTTTACGATATAGACAGGAAAATTAAATTTGATTAACTTAAATAGTAGACCTTTTATCCAGACTTTGTCGAATGCTTTTGAAATATCGAAAAACACAGCACCTGTCTTTTTTCCATATTCTTTTGCTTGTATGTATCTAGTCACTCTGTATAATTGATGATTAGTACTTAATTCTTCCATAAATCCATGTTGTTCAGGAATGATGATGTTATTTCTTTTGAAGTGATCTTTGAATTCCATCGTAATAACTTGTTCAGTAATTTTACTTAGAACTGGGAGGAGAGATATGGGTCTGTAATTTGTTGGATCATCAGATTTTTTGCCAGGTTTATGTATAGGGATTATCTTTGCTATTTTCCAATTTCTTGGGAAGTACTGTAATTTTAATATTGCATTTATGATGTCTGTTAGAATTATTATTGCTTCTATTGTGAAGGACTTTACCATTTTGTTCGTTATATTGTCTTGTCCAGGAGATTTATTTACCTTAAGCTTTGATATAATGTTGTGTACTTCAAAGGGATAGATTATAGGTATGCTGATACTTTCCGTTGAGAGTGTTTTTGCTATTGCTTCATCGGCTTCTTTTGAAATTGAGTCTGGGTTAATACCATACTTTCTCTCAAGTTCTTCCATCTCATTGTTTAGGAATTGTCTTCGATAGGCATCAGCAAGGACCTCTGACTTGTGATGGTCTGTAAATGCTGTATTAGTAGGTGTTTTCAGGGCTGGTATTTTGGATTTTGTTCTTGTGATTCTTTTAGTCTGGTTCCACAGAGATTTATCGTCAGGGTCAAGTGACTCCAAGTAATCACTCCACTGTTCTTGATTTCTTTTGTTATGTAGTTTCTTGATTTCTTTACCGAGTACACCGGTTCTTAAGGATCAGAGTATTTAAATACATTATTGAATTGAAGAAAAATTTAGTGGTGAGTAAAGTGTGGAAACTATTCTTAAACCACAAACAAAAACAACGTCATTAGAGATAACGAAGTTCCAAAAATGTCCTGTTCTCATTCATAGTTAACTCAAAATAGTTTAAAAATAAACAAAGAAATCTGGATAAATTCTATATTATTAACAATTTGTATTACTAGTTCGTATTATAATTACTAACTATATTTTAACAATTTGTATTACAATTACTAGTTCGTAGTCAAACTTCGTTAATGACGAAAGAAATCGTGGAATCACTGAAAAGACCGTAAGCCTGCTTTCTTTTCAACTTATTTGTCCATATTTAAGTTGTGTTTCATCAGTTATTTTGTTGATATGAGTTAATGAAGGTATTTATGTGTTTATCCTTTCGTTTAAAATAGTGTAATTCATACGGCAATTGATTTTAATTTATTCTGTAGACGATAACAATTTTTCTTTGCGAGATAAACACGTTGTATATACATTTGGCTTTATAGGAGAACAACATTAATTTTTCATTCTTGTTTAAATAATCGTGACAAAATACTTAAAATGATATGAATTCATTTAGTCAAAAAAGAAAATTGTTGTGGGGATTTGTTAGTTATTTGTGCATTTCATAAGAAGAAAAAATATCGAATAGTTCATGGGCATGGTCTATGCAATAAAATACATCGCCCAGAGGTAACAAAGAAGTGTAAGTGGCGGTTAAGTTTCTTAACGATAAATTCAACGTGCATCCTATTTTACGATTGGGAACTCACGATATGGCGGCTCACAATTATTAGGCTTAATAAGCTCAGCATATGTAGCAAGGTTGGTCCAGATGTGGCTCTGAGCATTTGCATTTATGAAACTAAATGTAGAAGGAAAAGCAGAATAAATAAAAAAGAATGGAAGGTAGAAATTACATATGAACCTTTATTCTTCATAACTTCTTGTGTTTCATTTCCCCCGTGAGAATCCATTGTATTCTGGGTTGCGATTGAAGGGACTTGGTTTCTTCTCTGTAAGTTTTCCTTGACTTTTTTGGCTGATATTTTCTTTTTACCTAAGGGAAATCAATTATTATTATGGTGTTTTCTGTAATCTTATATAAAAATCTTCATCACCTGTGATTACACGATTAGTATAGATGGCTTGGAAATTAAAGGGTGCTGAATAATATCAAAACTGTAGTTATAAATATGACACTGAAAATGTATCCCTTGTGTGAAATTGAAATAAATTTCCACCCTCTACCCGCGTTTATTTTAAGAGAAACTAACTTTTAATTGAATTTCTCAGGATACATTTGCCCAATTCATAGTTTTCTGTACCCATTGTATTTTAACAGAAATAAGTTTGACAGAAAACCTTTTAATATTATTATTTTTTAAATTTCTCCTTCATATTACTATTGCAAAATTTAGTTGCTAGCCTCCTATCGATGACAAAATTTCTAAAATTTTATTCTGATCAAATTTTGTACGAAACAAATTGTAAAAGTGAATTTGAAGATAAATTATTTAAAATATATAAGACTTAAAAAAACTAGTTTTAATTAATTTAATTAATAGAAAAAAGTATTTATATTTTTTATTAAAAGAAGTTTATGTATTTAACCCTTCTCAAGGAAGTATTACATAATTCTCATGTTCTTATAATTTTCTCTTATTCGGGAAATGATCCGAAAATATTTCTGATTGTTTTTGAAAGTGGTCATCTGTAAATCAATTTATGAGCAATAATCAATCATTATCTTTATAAGATTTTATATTAGTTACTTTAATAACTATAACTACTGTAAAGTACTAGTTTTTTTTCTAGTCAAACAAATACACTGATAACTAACTGAAAATATCATCACTTATTCTTGGAAAGAAATTTATTCACTTAAATTTCATTTTAGCATACATAAGTTCCTTTTAAATAGGAAGGATTTTTTCAGATATTTTATCATTTGTTGATAACATGTAAATTGATTTTGACAAATATTGCTTCATCGACATAAATGTCATTGAACTTGATTATCATTCAAATTCTGCTTCTTCAAAGAACAATATTTTTGATAAAGGGTGAAATTCCTTTATTCGTTGTAGGTAGTCTCACTCATTTTTAGTTCAGTAGCTGTATTTCATTCTTCTTTTCCTGCATAAAAAATTAAAAAGACAATTTTGTATACAGAATCCATTAATTTTGATACTTTAAATTAATATTCAAAAATAATTTTCACTCCATACGCTCATGGTTGTGATAACAATAACAATAATTATAGGTAAATTTATCTTCAAAATATTTCTAGAAATGGGTCTACCCATAATAATGTAAAATTCTAAAAATTCATATTAATTTGGTATTAAAGTTGAAATAAATATTAATAGCACACTTTAATTGTTTTAAAGATCATTAAAATATATTTATTTATTGTTAAGTTTCAAAATGGATAACAGTCGGTGAATAAATGCATTTAAATTTAAGAATTAAACCGAAACGAAGGAATTATTTTTGTAATTTTGATTCTGTTATTCACAAACTTTTATTGCTATTGATATTTTCAATTGTTCATTACCAGTTGATCAAATCCCGTTATTTCTGTCTTGAAATTCTGGATTTTTCTTTTGTTTCAAACTGTAAAAAAAAGTTTTGATTGTAATTGCTAGTTATTTTATTCTTTACCTTACTATTTATATTATATAATATACTAATGGCTATAAGCTTAGTTTTAAGCTTAAACTAATAGCAATTGGTTGGTAATAATGTGTTTTATTAACCCTCAATGAGTGATATAATTTCCTTCTAATTTAAACTCAATACGTTTATGTGTGGTTGATACAATTTTCCAGAAAATAAATGAACGATATGGTATTCATATTGACTCGAATCCGCTTTAAATTTCATTCTCAATACAGGCAAAGGAGAGTCATTCAAAAGAAATAAACCTCTCCTTGAAATCAATACCAGAGAACAATAATTTAATCTCTCCTGAAAGATCATGACATATTTCTTTTCATGTCCAATAAGAGCTCCCTACCGAAGAATGTCCGTCGTTTTGTCGGAAATATGTCGGGTCAAGCAGCTTAAAGTCCACTACATCTTCTTCTCATAATTAAAAACATGAGCACGGGGGGGCTTTGGAATCTCCTGGATTATAAAAAACGCCTCAGGATTGGGAAAAACAGAACTTCCCTCGTCCTTTTATTTTTGGGAAAAGAGAAGTATGCCTTTCATCTATTAGTTCTCGTGTCGGGTTTACGAGTTCTATAACTTCCAATTTATTCCCGCTCGTACGTGACGGTTTTATTCGGTATTTCAGCGGGGACTCAAGCGGGGGAGAGTCGGCCTTAGTGCCGCATCGTTTCACGTACTTGTGCGGCTCAGGATTTCTTTCTTTTCCCGCATTCCCATTTTCTCTCTTTCTTCGGCGAAGACCTCTTCACATATTTTATTTCCCCTTTTCTTTTCGCCGGGAATTCGACCGGAGTTCTGTTTCGCGCTGAAGCCATCTCAATTATTGATCCCGAATTTTTATGCTCGCTTTCCTTTTTTTCTCTTTTACGGATTTCTTTCTCTTTCTGGACGGATTCCTATTCGGGGAGAGATTTTCTTTTGCGCCCGTCTTTTTATTTTGAGCTCTTTCACTCTTTCGCTGTCATGCGTTGTGATTTATTGAGGGGTCCGGGAAAAATTTATCCTTCTTCCACCCTGCTGCCCTATTAAATAGCTGGAATCTGAAATGAAATAAAGTTTTTATGTCCGTCCCCCCACTGACAGAAGAAATAAAAATTAATGTGTTTGTTCGTATAAATGGGAATTCCAATAATGATATGTAGCTATGTATTATGGGGGAAAGACTAATGCAGAGAAACTCATCGGCTAAGAAATCCATAAAAAGCGAAATGCTCGCAGATACTGAGTAGTATTTGAAATTTAAAAAAAGTACATATTTGTATGGATTGTTTTTTTACTTTTATTACTTATTCTAAAAGATGATATTGCAGAAATCTGTTTCCTCTTTTTTAGCAGTTTTGAATAAACCTTAAAATATAGAGAACAGTTCAAAATACTGCTGATTTTGGACAGAAATCCTGTCGAATTTGCTGCCATAAAACCCGCGTAATTTAAAAACAGACCTTCTCTGTATACAATAACAGGATACAATACTTACTGAAGGAATTGTTTTAGATAAATTAACTTTATCGGGTTAAATGTAGCTTAATCAGTAAGTTTGGCAACAATTATTTCATAAAAATAGTTTTTGAGGTTGCAAACAAAATATTACGATTTCAAATGTAAACCATAACCTGTCATCGTCCTAAAAATAGGACAGCCAATATATGTCGCTTTTATCAAAACTACTTTTAATATTTTAATAAAGCGTTGATACATATTGTTATGAAATACTTTAACCATTATAAATTTCTTTTTATTGCAAGTCTAAATCAATATTATTTTTAACAAAACATTGTAACAAAAATACATTTACATTATAACAAAAATATTATTTAGGAATTAAAAGCTTTTAGAAAAAATAGTATCCAAATTTATGGTGTCTATCACTGTAAAAAATATCTGTAAATTTACAGATATTTTCTGTATTTTTTACAGGAAAAATCTGTTTTTAGGAAAAACAGTTTTTTCTGTACTAAATCTAGTTGGCTTTTGTCCCCAGAGATGGCGCTGCCAAACATGAAGCAAAAATCTTTGATTTTTTACAATTATCTTCCCTAATTAATCAAGAATTTGGTTTAGAACATTACAGAGAGGTTCTAAATACGTCTGACTGTAACCGCCTTTATGTTAGCGCTCAATTTCAGTTTGGGTTTAGGTTTTAGAATTAGAATTGGAGATAGAATTGGCTTAAAACAAAAGTAAGTTTTATCTAACTTCATCCCTTCTTGTATCTCCATCCTAGACTGAGAGAAATGACAGTTTCAAATTTGAGTAAATCGATGTTCTCATTTTGGTATTAAACGTATTGTCTCAAATATGACCACTCAATGCTTTCAATTTTGAATCACCAGACATACTCAGTTTCATACACTTTAATAGTCACCACTAAAATTATGCTTATTTTTAGTTTATATGTTAAAAATTGAAATATTCAGAGTACTTATCAAAAGCGACGCTAAGTTGAAGATTGTGTGACAACGTGCAACACAACGCTGTGAAGTCACACTCAACTTACTGTGCTATTTCCCACGTCATCAAAAAATGTAACACCTCTATGTACCCTCTATGTTGTTAAAAACTAAGAAAACTCAGTTAAAATAACAGAAATTCTCTTTTAAAAAAACAGATGGACTGTGAAAAAACACAGTGAAGAACTGTAATAAAAACAGAATTAAACTGGCGTCCTGGATGACAATTTTTTTCTGTAAATTCGACAAACTTTCTTTTACAGTGTATATCCCCTACTTAAAACCAGTAAAACCAATTTGGTGAACATAATTACTTATGGGGTTAAATTTACCCGTATTTCCAGCTGTCCTAAAAATAGGACGATGGCAGGATGCATTATTACATTTTCATAGTCATTTAGTGGGTTTACCACTAGTTAATTTATAACAAAAGTTTTTTTAATTATATTTAGATCAAATAGAAATCTATGATTTGTGGTAATAAACCATCCTCCTGATAACTCGAACCTCTATATTTAAAAAAATATCTAAAACACATTTTTTTCTCATGTTTTTGGCAAGTTTTCTATAAAATCTTCATCGGTTTTTCCCTACACTGACAGATCTCCATAGCTGTAATACTCTTTTCTCTCGTCTGTACAGTGGGATGTAAATAGTATAACACTATTATTTTTAATATTAAAATATTGTAGTTGGTTCATATTCATTACATATACAGGTTTATCTGGTAATTTCTTAAATTAAGCATAAAAAACTTTTTCCACTTGAGTACGAGTTTCACTCGTAGATACTGAGTAGTATTTGAAATTAAAAACAGTACATGTTTGTGTGGACTGTTATTTTTTACTTTTATTATACTATATTCTAAAAGATACTATTGCAGAAATGTGTTTCCTTTTTTTGCGAATTTTGATTGAACCCTAAGCAGTTTAAAAGTATATTCCAACTCAAGTGAAAAAGCAACTTTTTCACTTGAGTATATCAACAATTGCACAAGATTTTTCCTAATTTCTTATATTTTCATTTTCCAGATGTCTTAATCAAATTATATATTGGTTTGATCAATTATTACATTAAAATCTGAAACCTTTCATGGTAAGGCACAATATTTGGGTCTAGCATCATTAAACACAATTCAAACAACTAATTTTTCTATTTACCAAAACTTTCTTTGATAACATAAAAAATGTATCACTTTTTGAAAAAGAAAGAAAAGAAACCCCTTTTATATGGAAGTATTATCTAAAATAATGCATTTTAATAACCGGTTATACTAATAAACTTACCTGGCTTTATTATATTAAATTTTTCATGATGCTGATAAGTTAAGTGAAAGAAAATGTGTTTTTATATTGTTTTGATCTAAATTTAAGAACACTTTCAAATTCTTATTTTAAACATTATCACATAACAATGAAATAGTTATGTTCTACTCTTGTGTTATAGTGTTTTGAATATGTTTGAAAAGTGTTGGCAATGTGTTCAATGCAGAAGATAAGTTTAGAACCTGAAAATGTTCTTAAATTCTGATAAAAAAATAGAAGAACAAATTATGTCTCTGACATTTTAGTAACACTTTTACAACTCTATATTTTTCTTACACAATACAATTGCAACACAATCACTATACAATCTGAATACAAACAAAACGCTTTAGTTTAGAAGTGATTATTTTTGTATTTACTTGGCGTTCTAAAAGTGTTTTACAAATTAGTAGCATACCTAAGAAAATACAGTGTTTTTAATTTGGGTAAATAAAAATGTTCTGAAATGTGTTTATAATGCGTTTATTTTTGTGAGGAGCTATCACAATGGTTGCTTCGAAGAGAGTTGAAACAAATCAAAATTATATTTTCAATGTGTAAATTATCATGAAAAAAGTTTTAATATTTCTAAAGGAAAAGAAGGATTATAGTGTAAATATAATATAAAAGCACTAAATGAAAGCAAGTAAGGGAAATCCGTATTTTTTTAACCCGATTGTGTTTTAGTATAAAGTATGGGAAATCAGGCTATAACGGCATACTCGGATAAAATGACTTTTTCGATTTTCTTGAAATTTAGCAGAAGGGCAGCACGTGTCTGTAGCTTTTTTCTTCTTTTATTGCATCCAAAATGATACAGACACCATTATTTGAAAAGCATTTCTTACTTCGTGGTGAACGAAAATCGAAAATGTAAGTGTCAAAGTTTTTGTCATGCGTTTTTATAATGAGCTCTCTTTTATTCATAGCCATTAATTTACCATAACTATGATTCTTGTGTGGATTTCTATCCAACTAATACTATATTTCATGCGGTAGGAAGTTGATTCATCTTTTTGTTTTACAAGAAATTGAAAGTAAATTAAAATACACCTTTAAAAATAATAAAACATAAACATAAAAAATGGGTAAAATAACATAAAACTCATTGGTATAAAATGACATAGTGTGTTACCTTATGGACACACATATGTCAGTTAACTATATCTATCCATGTCTATCGTGGCTAGTTAAACTTTCTAAAAATGTAACTAGAGTTGAAATCTCATAACAGTTCTTGTTTTTTTCTAATAAAAACAAACTTTTTATTTATAAGCACATTACAGTTTTTTTTAATTTGCTGATTATCTTTCGCACAAAAATTAATTATAGATTATGTTAAAGTGCTTCAATACTATACTAATATAGTTATTGTTTGGAATCAAATTTAATTGTATTTGCTGAAGAAATCACTTTTTCTCTTCTTAAAGTTTACTATGCCATTTTATCCTTATATCGGGTAAAATGACATATTTCCTACTTTTTACGAAAAGTAAGTTTTTGGAAAGGAAAAAAGAAAGATTATGATATTACTCAATTAGGGGGTGTTAGAGCATTAAATAAACATTTCATTGGTTTTAAAAACTACAGGATATCTAATCAAATCGTCTCTCACGGTTGTTTTGAAAAAGTGGTATGTCATATTAGCCGGATCTCCTATAAAGTGCTTCTGTGTGAATATCCGTAGATCCCAAACAATACAGTAATACATTGTGATTGATGTTAACCGTTTTTAAATACGCTATCTTCAAAAAGTTACAAATGGTATTATTTTAAGAAGTAGGCAATTCAAAAAACTTACCACATGTATCCATTTCATTTTAAAGAAGCATTCCAAAAAATGTAATAAAATATATAAGTAATTTCAAGTGAAAAATTTTATAAATTTCTATCTTGTCTCTAACTTTTCAAATGTTTGAGTGAGAAAGATATCACATTCTTTTTAAATTTTAATTACAAAAGGTAATTTTATTTATAAAATTTACTAATAACAATATACTTACTTTTCTAATGACATACTTTAAAAAATACAGTAACTGAATTATTCCTTTTGAATAAACACTCACGGTATAATGTGCTTCAAATCTCAGCTACGAAACATGATCAGAATAAAAACAACTTAAAGGGAGAAATGAACTTAAAAGTTTATAATAAAATGAGAGTCATTAAAATTCTATATACATCTCGAAGCAAGAGGCATTCTAGCCTTATCTGAAGAGAAACAACAGGAATCAACTAAACATCCTCTGATAGAATCTCGGTTGCTACTGTTTGCGGCTATGTCTCAATAAGATAAAAAATACTTTTTCTTTTATCTACATTTCTTGTTTCTCATTCTACATTTCTCAGTAATGAGCCTTAGTAAAAATTTCAATTTTGAGCAATACTTTTATTTATCAGCCATTTGCAAATTGAGCAAAAAATCTCAGTAATTTTGTTTGTGTAGGTAGTTGAGGAAATGACATTTTAACAGGCATTGAAAGCTTTTTTTTTCTTTTAGATACATTCAGATACTGACTAATTTTGTATTTGATACATTCAAATTTTAGTGGAATATTGGAAGTAGTTTCAAAGAAACAGTAACACCAATAACATTTTTTTGGGCTATTTATTGTTATTTAAATTACTTTCATTCTTTTCTTTCCCCACAAATAATTTAATCTCAAGAAATAGATAGGGTGGGTGGGGGCAAAGCCCCGCAGTTTTCAGTATTTTTAACATTGTGATCGATAGGGGGTAGATAATCCCGAAATTTCAATTGGAGGTGTTAGATTGAGATGTTACCTACAAAACCAATCCAAATTTATACTCTTATCGATAGTATTTCAAGAGAAATTGACAATTTAGTAGAAAAAAAAATTGCGGGTCTTTGCCTCGCAAAAATGGGGCAAAGACACGCACTTTTGAATTTTTGTGTCCAAATGAAATAAACATGGATAAACAAAGTGTTTCATCATAAAAACACTGGAGATAATCATCTTAATACAGTAGAGCCCCTATTATCCGCGGAATCGGGTGCCAAGGGTACCGCGGATAGCTAAAATCGCGAATAACCCAAAAAAAGGCCAAAAATGAGGTGAAAACACGAAAAAAAATATTTCAGCATAAAAACTATGTTTCATTGTACAAAAAAATATGATATGCAAAACTTTTAAAATGTGTACAGTACAGTAGAAACCTTTCCTCTACATCTAAAATCTCTCTAATGTCGTCTAAAATTTACCCTCATCAATAAAAATTTTTTTCGTAGCAATCGTGGATCATCCGCTCGCAGATAAAGGATTTCTAATATATTGTTTTACTATTTTTAAGTTAACCAACAATATTAAACATAGATATAATCCGTTTTAATGAAAATTGTCAATCTGTTGTAGCAATTAATTTCAAATTGACCAGATATCTTTCAAAAGGGAGAAAGGATGGTTTCAGGTAGGGGGGTTGGCATCTCGGACACCTTTATTAACCTCATTAGAGATCAAGTAGTCCCATTTCCCTTTTGGGACGAATTCCTGAGCTTTTTAAGCTGCGTAGATTTGCCCCAAAACACCTGCGTGAATTTGCCCCATTTTACTTTGTTTTGAAAAACAAGCCTTATTATTTTTAGAGACATGTTGAGGCAGTTTTTTCAAAAGGAAACTGAAGTTAAATTGCTATCTTATCATTGGGCTATTTGTTTGTATTTCTCCTCAAGCCCTATTTTATGTAATTTTTAAGTAAAAGATCAGAAAAATTACATCAAAATGATGAAAAACAAACTTACAGCATTTTTTAAACTCATGAGTGACTTAGGGGTACGAACTTTCGCAGAACAATAGGTCACAATAAGACAAACCAACAACCTGGTTTTCAATTTTTGAATCGATCATTAACAATAAAAAATCGCGGTGCGTGGTTTTGCCTCGTGCGGGTTTTTACCCCCACCTACCCTACATATGATATAGAGGAGAGGAGGGTATTATGGAATGAACAACCTTTATATATTTAAGAATAACTCTATTGGTTTTTAATAAAAATCCGCCGAATCATTTTAAGTGCGTACTATAACTAATGACAATGGTCCCATAAATCAGCATTGATTTCTTTTAAATAAAAAAATGTACTTTAAGAAAAAGTTACAAATGGAGGGTAATATGGAACAATCTGGTAATATAGAACAGTTGGATTTACAGCTATTGAAAACTTATTAGACCTTAGAGAACATAGTTAATCTTAACTATAAAAATATATTTAACAATTTACGTTCAAATAGTTTTGTTCATGAGTCTATTTACAATAGTCACAAACATAATCGTCTTTTTCTGACCCTTTGCTTATGGAATGTACCATAATACCCGACAGGCCATCTTGTACTACTATGAACCCTTTTACTGACCGATAAAACATGGATTGCTAAAAAACGACTGCAGTATAAGAAACTACTGATCTTTTAGTATACATTATGCTTAACAACAAAATCAAAGTCTCATAGTTACTGGTAGGTTAAAAGGTTTGAACATTTACCGTCAAAAACTTTCAAAAATACTAAGACACACTTTGCTTTGCTGCGACTTATCAGACAACAGCAAGAAGCTAAACTCTTTGCTCACTGCATCATGGGGGATTTATTAAGACTTTTGTGGCATTGCCATGTGATAGCAGCACGAGGGGGAGCAGAAACTCAAGTGTTCCATATTACCCGACTATTCCATAATACCCTCCTCTCCTCTATCAGAATATTTTTATAGAGGTCTATCATCCATCATAATACAATGCATTCACAAAATTTAATTTAAAGAATGTTCCTTGCATTTAGCGTTTTGAAATTTTTTTACATTTAGAATATACGTTTAAGAAAATTTTTATTTTGTTTGTGTTTCATAAAGATTATTTTAATACAGATACTTATAGGTACTCACTACATGATTCAGAGGTATCCTAAAAATTTCATTCCGTTGTAGAAGTAGTAGGTATCATTCCATCAAACTGAACTTATTTGTATTAAATTTTTCTCACCTATAATGAAAGTTCATATGAACAAACATATAATTAAAATATGAATATAATAAGATTTATAAATATACAACAAACATAAACTTCTATAAATTGAAAGCAATAGTATACTGAAGTTATAACTACTGCTTAAAAAATTATTAAATGAATTCATTTATGAAAGAATATAATTCATTTAAAAACCTAAAACAAATTTTATAAATTAGTGGAATTTTAATGCGTTATTATTGAAACTTCTTAATTTGGATAACAATTTGAACTTTTTTGAATTTTCACTTTTCATTCTCAAACATTTTTTATAGTTTTTCGGGATTTTAAAAATTTATTCCCTCTGCCCAGTAAACTTTAAAAGATCATTTACTGGAGATTATTTTAAAATTCTACGTTTTAAAATTTTAATTTTCGAAAATACCTTTATTGGATAGAATGTTTGCTAAAAACAATGTCAATTTATATTGCACTAATACTAAATTTAATAAACTCGTGTATAAATATATTTATTTGAAAACATCAACTTATTTTTGTCTAATTTCAAAAATTTTAAGCTCCTTATTCGCACTACCTGGAATTTATATTAAATAACTTGCATTTGAAATTTTTGCAGTGTTCTCCACTAGAGGGCAGTATCAAACTGCCACGAAGTTCCTAAGATAATCTGACGTCACTGAATACCTCCTCTTAAATTGGTATCTTTCCATCACGTGATGCTCTGGAGGCCGACTTCTTGGGAAAATTATAATAACTTTCACTTCCCACATATAATAAGCTACCTACAGCCCTGCAAGGTCGACCCCGCCTTCTAACAGTATTCTGTTATGTATTGCTGTCACTCAATTGGTTTATGTTAATCAGTAGCGAATGAGAGCATAGCTTTTAAATATATGCGGCAAAAGGGCGTGGTATTCAGTGGCTGTAGATGGCGCCTCAATGCAAAGCCGCATTCATTTCCTTTCCAGTGAATGGAGAGGAGAGGGAGCAACTTTTGCTCTCCTTTCCAAAAATGTGAATTTGGCAAATAAGATATTCAATAGTTTAAATTACTTATGCGATGTGTTCAAATATTATTTCTCCCTTTTGGTCTTTAAAATTTTAATGTTTGCCAACCCACAATTTTTATGTTTTGAAGTTAGTTCATTTGTTTTTTACTTAGAATTTCGAAAGTTAAATCGTGTTCTTATGAGTAAGGTTTTATGTACTTTGCTTACGTCGTACTTATTTATGATTTTTGTGTAGACAACTCATATTAAGTATACTATCCTCTTTTTTTTCTTCAAATGATTTGTTGAGTGTAAATTTTGTTTCTCGGAATGTCGTGTTTTACAAATGCATTTCTTTCAAACATTTTTGATAAAAATGAAATGAGAAATAATCGCTTGCAAAACGTATTAAAGATTTCAATAAACAACATAAATTGTTAAATAGTTCCATTTCACTTCGAGGTTTTAAAACAATATTGATATTTCATTAATAAATGTCTTATAATATTAAGAATTCATAATTCCATTTAATAGTTAAAGGATTTTAAATCTAATATTTCTTCTGGTAAGTATATAAATTGTCAATTAATGTTAGAAGTTATGATCAAATTTATGGTAATTTGCCAAATTTCACACAATATTTAGTTTTGGTATTGGCTTTTCATTGATTGTAAGTTAACATCATCATCTCTTCAATGATAACATATCTTCTAAATTTATACGATTATTTTTCTAGAATGCATAAAATGAGTTTTTAGTTCAATTTAATATAATTAATCTTTACTTTCCTCTTTCACATGTTTGAAAGTGATGAGTTTATATTTAAAAAAACATGTTTATAAAAATTAGAATATATACTTCCAATAAGTTTATGGTTAAAGAAGGAATACTTTAAGCTCCCTTCTAACTTAAAGAATCAATCTTGCCCAGATGATTAAAATTAATAGATTGTAAATCACTCAAGAACCTTTCTTATAATTACTTCCGAGAAAAAATGAGCTTTCTACAAACTTAAACTTGCATCATTATGAACAACTTAAATTGAAGGCTTCTAGACTAATTATTTTCATTTATCCATTGAGGATGACATTTCGGGTTAGAACACAGGAAAGTCCTAAATCATCTTGGTTAATTAGCTCTAAGTTTACGATCTCTGGGGAGGCTAGCCTTGCAGAGAATTGAAAAACATAATTTGGAACATAACACCATTTGGACAAAAGGGACGTATCAGATGTTTAGTGCACCATAATTAATTTTTGTTAACTTGCCAGTTTGATTGATTGCAATTTTCGGATATATATATATATGAGAAACTATGCTTAAAAAAGAAGGTAATAAATAGTAAAAGCTTTTAATTATATGCTAGGGCAGTGGTTCTCAAACTGTGCTCCGCGGAGCCCTTAGGGCTCCGCCAAGCATTTCCAGGGGCTCCGCGAAGAAATTTGAAATGAATACATTTTTTGATAATTTCTAATTTGCTTTTCTCTGAAATGTTATAAATAACTTTCTGTAAGGTGTTGGTAAGATCTGCTGGTTTTTGCCTTTTTCGGGTCTTTTTTTGGTTTACCAAAACAAGTTAAAACCCTGTGTTTAGGGTCAAATTTCCAAAACTTTTCTGGGGGAGGAACCCCCAGGATAGGACAGTTTGGCGCTGGTCATTTGGGCGCCGTTCCCGTTTCGACACCAAATTTTTCTTCCTCTAATTTTTAGAAGAATTATGAGAGTTCCATTTACTTTCATTTTATTTCTGCCGCTAAAAAGGCCGCGCCGAGTAGTAGCACAGCAAGGAACCTGTTTTTAGTAGAATCAAATTTCCAACCCCCCTTAATAGCATTTGGAACTTAATTACACAAAACGTTTCTTATATTAAGTTCTTTAAGATGAAAATTCTGCCAAAAATGTATAAAAAGCTAACATTGATCCTATGGCATGGGAGGGGATAAGGAATGATTTAGGGCCCATGTGTAAATAAATTTCGATATGTACCTCTGACGTATGGTCTAACAGACCCCCAAAACAGCTCTCGATTTCAAAAGAAGTAACTTTCAGGAAAACAAAATTTACAGATGTATAGATTTCCGTATGAATCCTTTGTTCATGCATCTCCGACATAATGACTAAAAAGATTTACATTGTATCCAATGATAAAATACAATTGGTAAACAAAATATTCCATATATCCCGGGGCGATCCATATATCAAAGGGGCGAGGGGGCCCTGCCTCTCCCCCGTAAAATCGGACTACGTATAACAAAACAAGTTAAAACCATGTTATTTAGGGTCAAATTTCCGAAATTCTTTTGGGGGAGGACCCCCAAAACCCCCTACTGTACTTGAATTTTTATTATTTTCAATTTTTATAGTAAGTTCGTTAAAATTAAAATCCTACCTAAAAATGAATGCCCGAAATTTGGACAATGATGTACCTAAAACGAGTTAAAAAACTGTTTTTAAGGATCACATTTCACAAAATCTTCTGGGGAGGAAGGACTCCCAGACCCTTCTATTGTACTTGGATTTTAATTCGTCACAATTTTTCTTACAAATAAATTATCTTACATGCAAATTATACCTAAAAATGTTTTTAAAAGCTACGTTAAACTGTTAAATATGCATGGGAGGGGCTGAGGAATAATTTTGGACCCCTCCCGAAATAAATTTCTATTATGCTTGTGTTTCTAGAAGCAATGGGTTTTATGTAATTTGCTTTTATACCTTGAAAAATTTATTTCGGAAAAGGGCTCCGCGAATAATATGTCTCTTGAAAAGCGCTCCGCGTCATAAAAAGTTTGAGAACCCCTGTGCTAGGGGATACCCGTAGGCATAACGTATATTTCACATTAAATGGGAAAATGAATAATATGTAATGATTCATTAAATTTTTAAAAGTTATTTGATCCAAAATGGGGAAAGTTTTTGCTTTCGCTTGATATCAACTTATTGTTAGTCCATTTTTCATTTAAAGATACAAATTCGCGAGTATAAGTATTTTTGATATCGGTGTTATCGGTTTTATGTAAACATAAAACAAAACCATACATTATAATGTATGGTTTTGTTTTATGTTTACATAAGTTTTTTGAGAGTAAAAACGATATCAAAAATACTTATGCTCGCGAATTTGTATCTTTAAATGAAAAATGGACTAACAATAAGTTGATATCAAGCAAAATTTAGTTATATTTTTCTTTAGCTTGTTTTGTGTTCTTATTCAGATTTCAGTTCAAAATAACTTACAATTACGTTGATATTGATTGGAGTTATTTTATTACTTTGTGCATTTTTAAAACATTGTCTATAAATCGGTATAAAAATTTAAATCATCTCTGTTCATGTGGAGTTGGTTTATTCATGGAGATAGAATCCTCCATTAAAGTAAGTCACTCCTTGTCAAAGAAACCCGGAAACAATATATTTTATTCAAAAACATTCTGACGAAAAAACATGTTATAAAATGATAAAGCATGATGACGAAAAAACATGACATTTTTTTGGTACAATTATGTTCGATGTCTAATTATGGGAGGGAAAAGACGTGCTCCCTATTGCTCCACATCTTAGTCAAAAGTTTGTGTGCAACACAAATCATGTCGCCATCTATTGGGAAAGTAGCATACTATATGTAGGATGCCCAAAAAATTATAAATGTGGTGTTTTCATCTTTTAATGCTTAGTAAAGTCAATCTAAACTATTCTCTTAAAATGTAAAAAACTTTTTTACTAATAAATATAAAAAATGATTCAATAATTAATGATTACAGTTTTAAATACACTATTTTTTAAATTTATATTTTAATTTTAATCATTTCTTTCAAACGTGTATCAATTTCAAATTAGACGTTAAGGAATTTATTGATAAAACTTCCAATAGAAATTCACATAGAAAAATATCATGTTATAAAATTAAGTTATATTTAATTCTAATGAGTGTTTTATTTATTCCGTATTTATTTCCGCCACAATTAGTTGTAATATGTAGTATTTAACAATTTTTTTATAAATGCCAGTAATTCTTTGTAAACGTAATTATAAAACAGTTAATTTGATAATTTAATTCAAAATTAATTTTAAAAATTAACTAAACTAATTAAAATTTTAATTAAATTTAAATTTAATTAATTTAATTACTTGAAAATATTGTTCAATATATAAAATAATGCTGATCATCAAGAAATAGTAGAATTTAATTTTGAAT
Organism: Tetragnatha versicolor; assembly: GCA_024610705.1. NCBI lineage: Eukaryota > Metazoa > Arthropoda > Arachnida > Araneae > Tetragnathidae > Tetragnatha > Tetragnatha versicolor. The sequence continues at coordinate 49,816,950 of JANDEH010000010.1, read as the reverse complement.
AAAAATTAACGATGCTAAAATTATTCTACAACTTAGAAAAAAATTGTAGAATTCTCATTTCCATAATACTATATTAAAAATAATTATAATTATACACAAATAATTTAATATAAAATAAAAATGAATATACTCGTAAGACAGAGTTTATTCAATATTTTAATTTTATTATCATTCAATGTTTTATTATCTTATTTTTCATTTTTTAAAGTAATTTCTATAGCTAACTCACTTTATATTTACCAATATTCTTAAAGGTAATTTTTAAAATTTATCCTTATCTTTTTTTATTAAATGAAAGTGAGAACTTACAAGAAAATAAGCTTATCTTTACCATAAAATTACTTTTATGGTGGTATTTTATTATTTCTCCATTTTTAATTTAAAATCTAAAAACAATCAAAATAAGGATTTTTAGTAAGCATTTGCAGTAAGTAGGATAAAAACATCGCTAATTCTTTTTATTAAGTTGACTGATTTGAAAACTTTTTAGAAAATACCTTGAGCAGCTTATTTAGAAAGAAATTACAAAAAAATTAATGTAATATGATATTTTTTACTTTTTTATATCTGAAAATTAAAAATGTATCAAGGCATCACCAACCGGTATCTCTGGCCCTCTTAGATAGGGGGTTCTATCATTCATCATTAACTCACCAATAATTCATATTGCGGTCAAAACACATCTACTTTATTAAAGGTTCGTTTATCCAAATCAGAAGTCTCCCCAAATTTTCAAGTAAGCTCCCACAGAAAACAAGATAACCTACGCGCACCTATAACCTCTGAAATTCAAAACCAAACCTAGTCCCTGGATTTTCTATCTAAGAAAGTACTTAATCTCAGTAATCTGATCGACGGGATGAAAAACATGCATCCACAACTAGGGGCTTGTAGATACATTGGAAGACCTTTCTTTTCACGTGACACTTGCGTCAGGTTTTATATGCGTGATATATGTTCGAGCTCTTTTCTGAGGGAATGGCTGATAGCAGCAATGAGTGTTGTGCGTTATCTTTGGTGCTTTTCTAAGGCTAAAAGCTACATTTTTAAGTTATCTAGCATTGGTGTCTGGGTGGCGACTTATACAGTCGTGCTGCAAATACCATAGACTTGTCTGGTGAATGTTAGAATTTTTTTCTTGAGTCGTAAAATATTTTTAGATACTTGGCTCCTCCCCTGTCCTTACTTAGATATTCGTCGTGATTTATTTTTCGAGAGTTAAAATTATGAGAAGTGTAAAATGAATTTGGTTGAGTATTAATTTTCTCATATCTGAATCGCATATTGTGCACAGAACTGGAAGTATCACGTATTTTCGAATAAAAGTAAGAGGCTATAGTTGAAAAAGTGGAGAATAAAAAGCTGGAAACTTGACTTTCGTTTTCCTGTGGCTCCATAAATATTACGCCTGCTTTATCACTAGAAAATCTTATTCCAATTTAGATATATTTCTGATAATATTTTAAATTTAAATTAAGATTAATTTAACCTTACATTTCATTTCAAAGTCCAAAAATCGTTAACTGCTTAGCAGTTAGAGTTAACAACAAATAATAACTAGGAAAAAAAATAATATAAAAAACAACCAAAAAAACTTGTTTTACTAACTTAAGAATTTTTGTCAAAAATTAAAAAATTATTTGATATAAAATATGTATTATAATGGGTATTATTCTTAAGGTTTTCAGGAAACATAGTTTTGCTGCTAATATAAAACATTTATAGAAGTATATCTTTTCTGTAATGTAGAGTTGTAATAGAGAATATAGATTTAATTTTTAATACTTCTAATATTCTTAGTGTTTTTATTGTAACTAAAGAATTGCTTAAATTCGACCACCTATTGTTAAATTTTATTAAACACTACCTAAAGTAATTTTCCCTTTGTGGGAATGAACTGTTTTGGTTTGCTATATAGCACCAGTTTATTTAGGTAGCTGTATCAATACAAACAGGGTAGGAGGTATTTTATCTCAATATGTTTTTTGTACCAACATTGTATTTAATTTTACTTTGTAAAGAAGTTAAATACGCAATATTTTTGAGTTTGAAATTTAAAAAATTAATTCTTATACTTTAATTCCCTTAATTACATGAATATTTACCATTTAAACATCGATTGAAAAATTCTTTACACTAATCATATTTTTGGAAGATGCTAATCGAAGTTTTTAAAACTGTTTCAACATTTTAAACTTTTATCTTTTCCTCTCTTTTCGGAGCACCGTAATTTTCGAATGCGATAAGAGGAGAACAATTGAGAGTCGATCGATACTCAATAAAAACAGTTGTAGGTACTCATTCCCCTTTTACTGGTCAATTTGGCGTCACATTTTTTATTCCTTAGGAAGATATTATTGATTGCAGTGAAAGAGTTGATTTACGCTCTTCTGGCAAACAGTTGCATCACTTCACTTCAGTTTACTAGACATTTCGCCACTTTGGAAAAGTTAAATTATTTTGTTCTGAAAAAAAAGTTTATATTTTTAGAAGCTTTTTATTTGATAAATAAATTTGTTACGCATGTGAAATTTGATAAACTTTATTAATATTAAAATAAATAAAACGGTTGATTCATTAATCATAAACTTAAGGGTATTCAATGCTGTTTATTTGAAATAAATAAAATACAAATACTTAAAATAGATAATGATACAAATTGAAAAGATAAAAATACAAAATGCACTTCTAAATAAAAATATACCTAACATACACAACAATATACCAAATATAGTACACAAAAAACCTTTTAAATCAACATGGTTTTTTACAAACTATAAATACAATTTGTTTTTCAATTATTATTTTCATCACTTTTTATGTTACAAATTCTATACAAGTTTTTATCATTGATGAAATAAGCAATCGTTTTCATCTTCATCTAACGATATATTATACCCTTTCCTGCCACCAAATGAAACAGCATGATGACATTTTCATAATTTGATTTAAAAGTGTGATAAAGTTGGGGTATAATGGGATTATTCAGCAAAAAAAATTATCACACTATTAAAGGGTCTTCTACAAAGTTTCTTGTTTGGAACATAGCTCTCTCTTATTTTGCTTGTGAAGCGTTATAATTGAATCGAAAGAATTTAATATTTTACTCTAGCACAGGAAATAAAAAGTGTCTTACTTTTATCTGGATTTTTGGAATGAAAAATTCATTGTAAAAGAAATCAGACAAGTTTGAAATAATAATAATTTTGACTTTGTAGCTTGGAGACTTAGTCCTATTCTAACTTTAAATGTTAATTGATATGTAATTGCAACGGTACAGAGCCCGTTATTAGAGCCTCCAGTTGTTTAGAGACTGTTTTTCATATTCTGATTTTAAAAGTTAATTGATCTATAATTACAACGGTACAGAACGCATTATTACAGACTTCAGTTGTTTGGAGACTGTTAGTCATATTCTGACTTTTAAATTTAACTGATCTACAAATGCAGAACGCGTTATTACACCCTCTAGTTGTTTAGAGACTGTTAGTCCTATTCTGACTTTAAAAGTTAATTGATCTACCAATTGCAACGGTACAGAACGCGCTATTAAAGCCTCCAGAAAACATCCTTGAGATAATTTTAACCTGTTCAGTTTCCGTCTCTGCTTTTAATTGGATTTTGAGTCCGAGTGCGATTTCCAGGGTCATATCCGCTTCATATTCATCGTGCCTTGTTCATGTGGGAGAAATGGTCTATTATAGTTGGCGTGCACACATAAAAAGCCATAAAAGGCTGCCCATACAGTGCCACTACTGTTCCAACCATTTGCGAACGAAGGTAATTCCCAGTACCTAATTTCAGCCCGTGCCTATGGAAAACCGTGACACCGTAAATAACCAGAAATAAAGGGCAAATATGCATAATTTCGGTAGACAATAGGACAAGCTGTCACGAAATGACAGCCATTGCAACATTTAAGACGAAGTTTTTTCCACACTTGGCGTCCAAAATGCCTTTTGAATAAATCTAATAAGTCTTTTTACCTCAGGCGATAAAAATCTGCTATAAAAAGAAAATTGACCAACCACAAGACTGTGAATGTATCACGAAATTCTGCCAGAGCTGCCGCCTCATGTCCATCCTATGCTTTGTTTATCACCCATTTTTTTAACTTTTATAACCACGTAAACAAGCGTTAGATTGGAGTAGTTGTCGTGAGCAGTATTTTTATTCATTTTCATGGGATGCCTACTTGCAGTAATGCCGTGATATTTCATTTCGACCGGGAATGGCTTTGGCTAATGATACAGACCCGAGCATAAAAGGTCATTCTAATGATGAGGATTGCAAGAGCTCTGGATATGGCTCCAGTAATTAAGGGAATTGAAAGTGAGTGATATATTTCACTACTATGGAAGCAGGAGGAAGAATTCTCGCTTTTTCTCTGACGTTCTGTGGATGGGAGAAAGCAGGCTTTCGAAGAAGCCTTCCATGTTCCAATCTAAAGTGTTTGGTCTTGATGACCTATAAAATTTACTGGCAGTAGCTACTGATACTCCTAATGGTCTACATGTAAAATGTATTCATAAATTGCTATTTATTTATAATTAAATGATATAGTATTGACTTCAATTAAGGATTTCTGTATAGGAAGGGTGAACTTCACAAAAATGGTTCTGAGAAAAATTGTTTGAAAAGTTTCCCAAAGAGGAAATTTAAAAATTTGACATCATTCACTATACTTAGTATTTTGCTAGGATATAGGGTAATCTCAATATTAAAAGCAGAGTCAAATCAGAAGTATTAAAATGAGAGTAATAATATATTACTGGAGATCGTTTTACATTTTAAGTTACATTTTGCTGTGGGAACACAATGGAAAAGGGGGAACAGGAATTTATTCATTAATTGCATTTTAATGACGAAACGAAATTTTTGATCTAATGTCATACCCTCCCTTATTATCCAATCCAAAAAGCCTAGTTGGTGAAACATGTCATAAGATCAACAGTAATGTCATGGAAATAAATAAAGATAAAAATTTTGAAAATATGTGTTTCTGGAATTTATTAGAATTTTATAATTGTTCTTAGGATAACATTAAGTTTTTTATTTTACTACAGTAACTTATATATGTGGCTGGTTTCTTTTCAAACAAAAACCTTAACCCTTAACCCAAACAAACCATTTAAAAAAGGGTTGCAGTTTTAATAAACATATAATAATATAATAATAATTTATTGGACAAACAAAAGAACAGAACAAGAAAAAATACAAACGCAGTTGATCGAGTACATACATTTCCCAAAGGAGCAACCGCTCGTCCATGGGGTCACAGAATATCTTTGTTAAAAGTAAGATCAAAAATAAAAAATCGATTTGGTTTATAGTGGAAGAAGTTGTTTTGCTTTAACACTAGACACTTAAAAATTAATTGTAAAAACAAGAACAAAAAATAAAAAAGGAAAACAAAAAGGCTTGGCTGGCAATTTGTATGTTTATAGAGAAAAATGAATAAATGATGATATTTAAACCTGACAAAATTAGAATAAGGACTCAATGCTATTTAGACTCAAAATATATGCAATGCACAATTTCTTAAAGTATTTAATGTTCGTTTGAGATTGAATTTCGCTTGGAAGTTTATTAAAAAAAGTGGCAGAAAGATATTGGAAGTGTTTTTTGTATATTTCTTTGTGAGGATTAGGTATATTATAGTAGTTATGATTTCGAAGGTTGTAGGAAAAATTTTGGTTTATCGTGGCATAGCCAGGATATTTCTTCAGAAAAATAAGGCAATTGAGAACATATAACTGACGTGCGTTTAAAAGATTATTAAGAGGAAAGTAACTTAAAAATTTCTTTTGTATAGTAAGCAAAGGCTTGATATTTGAATAAAAGTCATCACCCCAAATCAAAATTCCATATTGTATACGAGATTGAACCCAAGCAAAATATATTCTCAAAAGTAAATCAGAGTTAATATATTTTTTTAGGTGATAAAACCTGAACAAAATGTATCTTAATTATCTTAATTTACTACCTACTGAATTTATATGATCTTTGAATTTCCAGTTTTTATTAAACAAAATACCCAAATATTTTATTGTTGGAGTGTATTTGATAAAATGATTTTCACAATGTTTATTTTCACAATCGCAAAAGTATAATTTAAGATCTTGATGAAAAGTGGACTGTAAGGAAAATATAATGTTATATTCCGGAATATATATATATATATATATATATATATATATATATATATATATATATATATATATATATATATATATATATATATATATATATATATATATATATATATATATATATATATATATATATATACACTAGCGGAAATAAAAATCCCAACACCAAGAAGGAAAGGAGATATCAAAGTCAAATTTATTTCTATGATTGCACATAGTATCAATGTGAATTGATTAAAAAATCAACCTTCCTGGATGTTAGGGGACCGAGAAAACCAGGGAGGAGTGTTGTCTCCATAGGTGTCCATTACCGCTGTCCCACGTCATGGTATTGAGTGACAGGGGCTTTAAATGACTTTTGAGGGATTGGAGGACCATGTTGCCGCCTCCGGTAGTCCAAATTCATATGGTGCACCAGCGGACGTTGCATACTGGGCTAGGTGATTTCTCCTCATTAACCGGACTTGTTTTGTGGGCGTTGGTTCTAGAGAACGGGTAAGACGGGGTAAAAATGCAACCTAGGGGGTTAAGAAGAAAGCTTGGACATTGCATACAACATGTGGTTGTACATGTTTCTCTCGAAATTTGTCCCCAGGAAAGGTCTGAAGGTAAGGGCGGACAACCGGCTAAAAAACCTCAATGACGCAGCTCTGGTTGGAAGAAGTACTGGTGAATCACACTCAGGAATTGCAGAAAGGGAATCCAATGCATCTACACTCCGTTACCCTGCATCACCACTCCGTGGAACGATTAGAAAATCATCAGCTGAGTGTGCTCTCTCCATTGTGTCTTCAAACTCATACCCAACCGTCGTGGTGCTCCAAACCGAAGCAGGATTCTCTCATAAACACAATGTCATGAAATTGGGATTTTCATTTCCTTACTTCGTGCACTATTGGAAACAGAAAGGCCCATTTTCAGCTCCTTATTTGTAGACAAAGATGTAAGAAGCTATGCAGACCAAACGGACAATCCGCAGTACTGCAAACGACATCCATCCCACTGCCGCTTGTCCTCAGTAAGATCTACCGGTACTTTGGCCAACCAGAGCTGCTTCATTGAGGTTTTTTAGCCGGTTGTCCGTTCTTACCTCCAGACCTGTCCTGGGGACAAATTTCAAGAGAAAAATGCACAAACACATGCTTTATGCAATGTCCAAGCTTTCTTCTTAACCCCCTATGTTGCATTTTTACCCTGGCCTATCCGTTCGTAAGAACCAACGCTCACAAAACATGTCCGGAGGAAGAGGAGAAATCACCTAGCCCGGTATGCAACGTCCGCTGGTGCACCATATGAATTTGGACTACCCGAGGAGGCAACATGGTCCTCCGATCCCTCAAAAGTCATTTAAATCCCATGTCACTCATACCATGACGTGTGACGCCGGTAATGGACACCTATGGAGACAACACTCCTCCCTGGTTTTCTCGGCCCCCTAATATCGAGGAAGGCTGATTTTTTAAGCATTTCACCTTGATACTATGTGCAATCACAGAAATAAATTTGACTTTGATATCTCCTTTCCTTCTTGGTGTTGGGATTCTTATTTCCGCTAGTGTATATATATATATACAGGGTGTTTCAAAATTGCGTTGCACGGCTTTTATTCGAAACCTACGCCTCCTAGGGTCATAGAAGTAAGGTCTACCCCTAGGTAAGTGACCCTGGAGAATCCATTGAGATGACTTACAGCTCCCCTAGTGGCGAAATTTAAAAGTTAAAAAAATTAATTTAAAAACTAAAGGAGATAGAGCAAAAACCTCAGTGAGAGTGTTGTTGCCAACGTCAAGAAGAACTCATTGAAAAAAATTTGATCAAAATATCTTGAATATTCGCGGAGATATTAGCATGTGAAAATAGTACTTTTTCGGGGGTCAAAAAGTAAAAAGTTCGCATATTTGCAAATTTTTCAGTGTTATTGTGTAGTTTTGTGTTTTTTTAGTTGAAAGAACACAAAATTGAATCAAACAATCAAAAAAATTTGCAACTATGCGAACTTTTTACTTTTTGACCCCCGAAAAAGTGCTATTTTCACATGCTAATATCTCCGCGAATATTCAAGATATTTTTATCAAATTTTTTTCAATGAGTTCTTCTGGACGTTGGCAACAATACTCTTACTGAGGTTTTTGCTCTATCTCCTTTAGTTTTTAAATTAATTTTTTTAACTTTTTAATTTCGCCGCTAGGGGCGCTGTAAGTCATCTCAATGGATTCTCCAGGGTCACTTATCTAGGGGTAGACCTTACTTCCATGACCCTAGGAGGCGCTGGTTCCGAATAAAAGCCGTGCAACGCAATTTTGAAACACCCTGTATATATATATATATATATATATATATATATATTAGGGTGGTCCACATTCCTATGGGAAAAAATAAACTTCGTCCTAGACACAACGTCGCCCCCTCTTTTTTTTACATCTACCTATAGTATTATTCTGACAAAGTTTCAACTTCCTACTTCAGTTTTAGGAGGGTGCTCAATGGCCCTAAAAAACTGCACTTTTTAGTTTTTTTTTCGAAATTTTGGCTAAATTGGCTAAAAAATAAGTAAAAGATAAATTATTTTGACACCTACTCTATTTATACACTTAATATATGATAATAAATTGAAAATAAAATAGTTAAAGCATCACTTTTTTAAGTATGAATGTTTAGAAACAATATTGACGAGTTAGTTTTTCGTTGACTAGGAAGCAACAATAGCAGGGCTGTTACAGGTAATAATTGTTCAGATTGTGCAAGAGGCACCAAAATTGGTGGAAATATAGTTTAAAACATGCTGAATCCGAAATCGACCAGAAGCACTCTGGCAGAAGTGCCGTTTGGGACTTCCGGTCAAAAACAAAATGGCCGCCCGTGAGCCTATTTTTGGTTCTTTTAATAACAGAAAGACATTTTGGGGGTCAAATATTATGCTTTAAGGGTCAAAAAACATGATTCTGGTTACAAAATATGCAATTTGTTTAAAAAAGTAACAAAAATTCAACAAAAGCTCAAAATAGTAATATAGTCCTATGACAAGCAGTTAGTTCAAAAAAAAATTTTTAAAGTTATTTTCTTCGACGGTTTTATATGTTTTTTGAGGTGCTGATTCCTAATATCTAGTTCCCTTTCACGTTTAAGGTCGGCTTCATATTAAAAAACGCAAAAATATGTGAAAAAATTGCAAAATTTTCACTTTATCTTCGGATTTTTTCGTATATTTAAAAAAATATTAGTTTCTCGAAAATTACTTGAATTACAAAGTTAAAGTAAACAAAATTTCCTACAAAATGCACTATTCAACATTTATTTTTCAAGTAATAGTTTTGCTGTTATAACGCACTGAAAAACAGGATTTTAACACGGATGATTTTAACGCATTTTTGCGGATCCAGAGAAAAGTTTCGATAAACGTAAAAATTAAACTAAATGCAATGTAATAAGACATATTGACGCTTAGAAACATCAGGATTAACGAAAAAAAATTGTTTTTTAAGCACGGGATGTCTAAAAGCAAATCCATATAATTTTTTAAGTGTCAAAAAGAAGGGTCATTGAGCACCCCTTAAAAATAGGAGTAGAAAGCTAAAATTAAAGGAGGATGATACTATTGGTAAATGTAAAAAAATTAGGGGGCGACGTTTGGGCTGGCTTGAAAAAAGTTTTTTTGGACCACCCTAATATATATATATATATTCCGGAAAATATATCCCTCTTTTAGTCATAAAAAGATAAGGTGATACGTACATCATTTGTCAGTCAATATTACTGTAATACCTAATATATCTCCTTTAAATGTATTACTAAACTAAAATAATGATGTACAACTCTACTTTAAAAAATATGTATATTTTAATTTTCAAAGAAGCATCCGAATATGCGCTGTAAAACACGAGATAAAAATGAATAAAGATATTTTCCTCGTCCTAGGAAATAAAAAGTATATGATCGTAAGATATCGACATCTTGAGATTCACTGTTGGACATTTTTGTTTACAGTACGCCATTGACAATATTCCAGGAATTTTCCTCACGCTTTAAGGATGGGTCGTAAACGTTTTTTATTCCCCCGATCTCACACAGACATTTCCCGTTTTCCAGAGTTTTCCTTTTACTTCTCCCATAAGAAATCAACCGAATTACCGTATTGGATCTTGTCTCTGGATAACTATCGTTTCCGAAATAAAGATGTTACTTGTCTAGGCACGTCCGAGCGTCTCTGGGAAGGACCCCCTAGGCCCTGGGGATCCGGCAGTTTCGATCCCGGACTCGTAAATTGTGTCCCAGATGATGGAAGCAACGATTGAACCGCGTCTTCAAATTATTTTATCGCCATAGATAGCTGCGCTCTTCCAGTTCATTGGTATGCCTAATGCAAAAGAGGGCCTAGTAAATGAAATTGAAATGCTGACTTGCTGGAACAATTGTTGATGCGGTTGGTTGCCTAAATCAGCGGTTCATGGATTTTTGAGCTTCTTAGTTTCTTATGTTTACCATTAGAAGATATTTTTAGCGTTTTCGGAATCTGAAAATCCTTTGAAAGTTTTACTTTTTTAGGCTTGTTTGATTTTTACGTGTTTAATTAAACTGTATTCAAATGTTAATAATGGACGGTTTGATAGATAAAAGAGTGTAATGATATAACATTTACACAAGTGCAAACACTACTAGGGATCTAAAAAATGGTTCGATTCGATTCGATTCCGGAATCGATTACAGAGGCTCGATTCCTGAGGTTTGATTCCAACCTGTAATCGATTTCTTAGACCCAGTATCGAAAAAATAGAATCGAACTTAGCTATTTCAAATCAAAGATAATTATAATTACTAATTTAATTAATAATAATCAGCAAAATACTAATTAATTATCAAAAGACTAATTAATTTGTGATCAAAATTGTTAATAATTATTTGTATTAATTAGAAAATTAAGGACGATTCCTAAGATTCAACTCCCGCAAGAATCGATTCCTTCAGAAATATTTAGAACCCTATAACACTACATTTATGTTTAAGATACTTATTATGGTAAAAAAAAGGAATTTTCCTGATATCGATCAAATTTAACTTTTGTTAGGGGCCTTCAAATCTTCTAATGATTTGTGTTTATTCTTTTAAAAAAAGAACTCCTTTGACGACAAACAATGAAATTGTTAAATTCAAAAATATTTAAGTATCCTAATTAGAGTATAAAAATAATAAGGAAAGTAATTAACATCAATGATGCACCTTTAACCCAAATTTATTTGAAGGGCAATTTTAAACTTGCGACTGCATTAAAAAACTAATTTTGAAAATCTAATTGCGCCTTGCAGTCTCTTCTGCCTGAAAAGAGCTTACAATCCCCCCAGCTATAAATCTGCAGGGCACTATAAAACCTGCCCAGTGAACTCCAGTGGGGTTCAAGTCATCACCCCACCATGCGCTTCCTCCCAGCTCTCATCACTACTGCTCTTGTAAACCACGGCACCCGCAGAGCATTAGGATATAAAAACAACCTTTTATAATTCATATAAAACCTAACTAAATGTACGAGTGCTGCTTTAGGATCCAAGGCGTTACACTTATGCGTCCTAAGCTTCTTTTTGCAGGCTGTGGGTTCGTAAATCAATAGGCTCGTAATAATAAATCAAGGGGAAGTTAAAAGTGAGTAGGGTTGAATTTCCGTGGTGACATCGGGGCTCTCGTTGAGAAAAAATCGGTGTGGTGACTGTGAATGACTTCCTGGATCAAAGGGTTATTTGTACGATTTTTTTCAGTTCCTGGTGACTTTATATGTGCTGTTGAGTAGTTGGGATAAAGCCCTTTAAGGCTTGCTGGGGAAGATCAAGTTATTCAAATAGCACGATAAAGGCTTGGGAAGTTTAGTTTTGTGACTGAATTGCAGAATCTATTTGATCTCAAAACCTCTTATTATATACTGGGTTATAGTGAATAAACCGATGGCATATTTAAAGTTGTCTACAATATCAAAACAAGAGGTTAATATAATGACTGCAAATGTCTTCACTTGGAATACATATTTTATAAAGCTTTTAGATGTTTTAAAAATCATATTTTATCATTCTTTCGATATTGGAAATAATAATTTACATTATATCCATTCGTTGACAGTTGCTACAGTTGTGAAATTATTAATGGAAAATGGTTTTTACCTAATTAAGTATTATTTTATATAACCATTGACACCATTATAATTCAATATCTTTTTCTTCATTTCCTTCCCGGTTTTTTTCTACTTTTAATTCGAAACTTGTTTAGGTTAAATTACCTACAAAAATAAAACATTTAAGTTTTTTCGTTTAACTTATTAAAAAGTAATCCGAGTCACTTTATTTGATGCAAGAGAAACGAAATTATAAATCTAACCATTAGTATGACTTCATAACTTGGATATTTTAAGAAATTATATAAGTAAAATATTTTTAATCTGACGCTTATGAATATTAAATGTTTAATAACTCTCTGAACTCAGAATATACAGGTGTTTTCAAAAGTCCGTTTCGCGGCTTTCATTCGGAACGAACACGTCCTAGGTTCACGGAAGTAAGGTCTACCACTAAGTAAGTGACCCTGGAGAATCAATTGAATAGACTTACAGCACCCCTAGTGGCGAAATAAAAAGTTTAAAAAATTAATTTAAAAACTAGAGGAGATAGAGCAAAACCTCAGTAATAGTATTGTTTCCACTATTATGAAGAACTCACTGAAAAAAATTTCATGAAAATATCTAGAATATTCGCGGATATATTAGCATGAGAAAATAGCACTTTTTCAGACCTCAAAAAAGAAAAAGTCCGAAAATATGTAAGTTTTTTTTTATTTTTTGATTAAATTTTACCTTTATTCAACTAAAAAAACACAACACTACACAATAACACTGAGAAATTTGCAAATTTCTTTTTTGAAGTGCTATTTTCACATGCAAATATTTCCGTGAATATTCAAGTTATTTTCATGAAACTTTTTTCTGTAAGTTCTTCATAACGTTGGCAGCAATACTCTCATTGAGGTGTTTGCTTTATCTCCTAAAGTTTTTTAATAAATTTTTTAAACTTTTTTATTTCGCCGCTAGGAGTGCTGTAAGTCCTCTCAATGGATTCTCCATTGTCACTTACCTAGGGGTAGACCTTACTTCCGCTACCCTAGGACACGTTGGTTTTAAATAAAAGCTGAGAAACGGACTTTTGAAACTCCCTGTATATGTAGTGTATTTTTAACCATTTAACAGTGACATTTATTTCAGAAAAATTGACCAAAAAGGGAAAATTTTTTTGACTGTTTAATTTTGTTCTTTATCTTATTATTAGTGTTAGAAAATAATTTTTTTTTATAAAAAAAATCAAAATTTAAATGCAATTACAAGTGTATTAATTATTTTAACATACACATAAAAAGTATTGGATTACACACACATCTTATTAAATTAGGAGGACATTTTTTATCCAAACATGATGACGAAAAATCACTATCATCATCGAAACGAACTCAGTTTGGGCTTCACAAAACGGAAACGCTAATTTTTCTCCCGCCCGAGCTCAGCTTGGGCATCCCAAATTCTGCACGTAGTAGTTGCCCGAGCTGAGCTCGGGCGACACTATTAAGGGGTTAAAGTTAATATTAAGCTTCAAAAATGGCGTCGTGACTTAAAAATTTTGAAAAATGGCATTTGATATCACCCAATGAGTTTTAAATGTTTCAGGGAAATCTGCATACCTGTTTGAATTCTGTTTTCGGTTAATATTTATTATTTTGCGTTTAAGTTATTTAAAGAATGTACAATAACTAGATTCTAGATTGTTCAATGAATCTGAGTAGGGTGGCCCTTTTATTCTAAGAATAGAATTATCAGATTCTAGATAGGCCCTATTTCTCATATAAACCAGAATAATTGCCATAAAAAATTCGGGTATCTCAGGGAATCTCCAGCTTTGCACACTCTGAAACTTCCCATTGATGTAATCTATTTTACAACACTTATTATATAATCTTATAAATGACCCTTTTATAGTCACCTTATTTGCAGAAAATCCAAGTAATTATGTATTAAACATAATTTTTGATGCTGTCATTTCTTCTTAAATGGTATAGAAGACAGCTGTGTGTGCATCACCATGTATTTAACACAAATAATAGGGAAATTAAGATTGCTATCAGTTATTAAAGTGCCTAAAATACGAAAGGGAATTTTATGGAGAGGAAATAAAATAAGTCTAATAAATCCTTCCTACTCATGACTAGAAGACGGTTCCTGAGTAAATAATAATTATTATTTTCTCATAGTTAAAGCTATGTTCTAATTAATGAAATCTTTATGAGAGGAAGGACATAAAGGTCTGGGAAGATATGTTCTTAGAAGCAACTATGTATTAAAACGAAAGAAATGAGCAATGATGCTAATTGTAAGATTTATATAATTTTAACACAAGGTTAAAGAGATGAATGGATTACTCTTTTTTCCTTTTGAGAAAGTAGAAAATTGTAAACATCTAATAGAAAGATGTCGAGGACTGTTTGAAGCTTGATTATTGAACCCATATACTTGACGGATTCTTATAGTATATTTTTGAAATTACACTACTCAGCGTTTTAAAATACTCATATATTTGCTTTCTGTGTACTAGTCCAAATTTTCATAATATTCCTGGTTTTACACTAAAATTTCATTGTATTTTGACGAAAGTTTCGTCACGAAACTTTTCCGTAAGCTTAGGTAACGTGCTTTTTCCGGGAATTTTTCAGAAAAAAAATTTAATTTATCAAAATCACCACTAAAAGAATAAATTTTAAAAACAAGTGGTGTACATACAAGTCATAATTCGTAATCATTTGCTTGCGACGAAGTCAATATACTTTTACCTAGGTGTGAAATTTGTCAATTACTCCAAAATATCAGATCTATAAAACTAATTATAATTATATTGATTTTTAAAGGCAGCCTTCTACAGCTAATCTAAAAGAACTCTGAAGTTTCTTCAACTAACGGAAAGTTTCTCTCTTTTACAGTTTATAAAAAAAACAAAATATTTCGTCAAAGTACAAAAATTAACCGGTAACAGTGCTTCTTAATTAGAGCTTCAAATCAGAGTGAAGTTATGCTCCTGTTTTAAATGACTGTATGATCAGGGATTCCAGTATAGAGAAAAAATCCGAATAAAAATCAACCTAAATTATCACAAAAAATGTAAAGTAATAAATATGAAGTTTTTAAAAACAAATAATATGATTGCAGAAATTGTCTCTTGTTTAAACCCTGGTAGGATCTATCAAAATAATCACTTTAATTAAATGTCATTAAAATTATTCATATTAAATAGAATAAATAAGCAATTAGTATTGTAAAATCATAATTAATAATGACAATTAAATAATCCTTTACTATAATATGAAGAGAGGCTCCTGTTCATCCCGATGTTTAAATTAAAACCAAACCAGCAATTTTCAGTGTTTTTTTTAACAAATAGTTAAGGCTAGGCACGCACTGGATACTTTTGTCTCGGTGACTGGTGCATGATTGTCACTCGGGCTATGGCCAGAAGGTAGAGCTCACGCATTAGGCGACGAGACTCTTGGCCGATTGCCAAGAATCTCGTCATAGAAATCCATTGCTTTCGATTGACAGTTATGTTCCAGTCACCGTGATGGAAGTCTCCATTGCGTGCCTAGCCAAGCCCAAGGGAGAAAATCACTTTACTTTAATGCAATTAAAAATCAATCATCTTAAATATAATTAAAATTGACAAATCATAATTTATAACGATAATTAGTTATTCTCTTACAAATAGCATGAAAGATGTACTTCTTTATTACCTTGTTTTTAAATCAAGCCTTTAAAGTTAGTTTATTAACAATGTGTGAAAGATAATAAAAATATTGACTGTAATGGAATGATACTAAAAAAAATTTATGTTTAAAACAATCAAAATTATTGATATTGTAAAATATTAAGTAACCTGATTAAATTCATTAGATAGCAATTATTTTTTAAATTGAATAGTTAATTAAATAAATAAATTGCTTTCTTATATTATGGTTATTATTTTTGAAAGGAATCACGATTTAACTTATGCTTAAAATTTAATTAATTGCAATTACGTTTTAGAAAAATTACTGTCGATATTTTTGCAATTAAAAAGTGTGAATTGATCATTAAGTAAAATATGTTGATCATGAGTCCTTTTAACCGGAAAACTGTATCCTTTATAACCTCATAAAAGGCCAAGCACCTTGTGGAACCAACCACTGAAACAAATAACGCCATACTACAAGCAAAAGGTACAAATCCATACAGCAGCTAGCCTCCCATATTCCGAATAGCTCCTCTCCCTAAACGCTATTTGATGAAAGCGAGTCATTCCATCTCTCCGGTTGATCTAAAAAAGCGCGTTTTAATGTCATAACGCGTCCACAAATCTAGCCGAGTGTGATAAAAGCAGTGACAATGGCTCTTCTCCGTCCTAAATACAGAAAGGGCGATCTTTATGATAACTCCTCCCGAGCAACACACCTTTCTCGCTTGCGCTGACGCCATTGGCCGGTCATATCACTCATCAATTGATAATTTAAAAGCTCTAAAAGCCGGCTTGTAAGTGCTCGGCCAACAGAGAGAAGTAAGCCTGTGGTTATGTAACTTAATTGCATGTTTATTGCATTATCAGTTTGGTTTATGGTAGGTAAAATGCCGCCGTCGAATGCACTAAAGGAGTATTTATCGTTTTTTTCCTCCTACCCGTACAACGTCGTAAAGAAGTTGGAAGTACCAAAATGGCGGATGTGAGTGAAGGGGGCTGAGCGAGGTGAGGCTTTTTTTTGGCCGTTGCTCCGCCCTGGCTCGGTAGAGCATAGATAAACAGCCAACCGAGGCTGGGAAGGTGCGATAGCAAACCGCCATACACTGCACAAAAACTGGTAATTAGTGAACGGGTACGATTTCTAGTCGGGAATAATCTTGTGGGACGGTTCGCACATAACTACTAATGTTATGTTGTTACTTAATGATCGTTTACCCTGGTGATCAAACATTAGACATAATATGTCTTCAGTAGCGGATCCAGGGGATGGCATGGGGGCACGTGCCTCCCTTCTGGAATGAAAAAATTTCATTACAAAAAATGACATCTTAAGATAATTTCTAAATGTTCCGTAATTTTGAAGCTTTGAAATGATTAAAAGTGTAGCTTTATGGACAAAAATGCATTTATTACTGTTCAATATTCTTTTGATATTATTCTTTACTGCGAAAGATGTTTTAAAAATCTTGGTGCCTCCCCCCCACAAAACTCAAACCTGGATCCACCCCTGTATGCATACTTTAATCAAATAATAAAGTTATAAAAATGCGGTGTATTGTTTGAAAAAACTGGCTGCTTTTTGGTTACAAAATGATAAATGACATGTAGAAAAAATTTGTATCGGTATTTTGGGAGGGATATAGGGTACTTTTATAGTCATTTAGATTTATAGATAAAAAAGCAATTTTGTTTTGAGTTTTGAGGGTATGCAATATCCCAAAATCCCCTCCTAGCTCCTGACCAAAGCTATATTATCAGGTAGTTTGGATACTTATTCTTGTTAATATTTAGTAATTAATAAGTAGAAAAAGCATTCGAACAATATGAGAAAAATACTAAGAAATATATTTGTAAATATATCTATGGGTAATTTCTATGATTAAATGGGTTGCTTTAATCTCATACTATTACTACGATACTTTTGAATTTTCAATCTAACCACCTAACTCTAGACTAGACTTTCTTCATACGAGTTGTTTAAAAAAATAAGAAAAATGCAGTATTTTTCTTTTTAAAATAGCAGATTTTATAAACAGCAGTTTTTCAGAAAGAGAAAAATGAACTCTAAAAGAACATCAACTAATCTTGATTGTAATATGGAAATATGAAATGGAAAGCATTCAGGTGGATCCTTCCGTTACCCAGTACTTTTCTATTCGTTGATATTTTTTATTTCAAACACAGAAAAACAGTTAACAGTATTCCAAATTATGCCTGGCTTATAGCGGTTCGTAGGTCAACTTAATTAAATGTATTTATGCACCCAATGCTTTTGTCCAAGCCGCTTAATAAGAGGCCCTTCTTTCGTCATGACAGTTATAATTGGGTAGTTATTCTTCCCTCATAATGAATTGGGTTATAATGTTAAACGGAGGCGGAGTTATGGACAGTTATCATTATTAACTTCGGGTTATATAAATAATAAGTGAAAGTAGGAGGTGGTGCTTCATTAAATATTTCTTTTAAATTTGTTTATATAAACTGAATAGTTTGTTAATTGCTATTTTAGTTTCTCTATAGATGGGATAACCCTATCTCTTGTGTTGTATATTTTAGTTTCTACATAGATGGGATAACTTAATTTATAGTATTTTGAATAAAAAGTGTTTTCAAACTGAATTGAAAGAAATTCAAGAGGCATTACCTACTGATAAAATTAAGGAATCCAACAAATTTAAAGATTTTTATTATAAACCTTTTAAAAATGTACAGTACATAACACTGGTCAACACTCATTTTGATGGCGTGAATATTAAAGCTGTTTTTGTATATATTTGACCTCCTGATTCCGAATATGACATCCGTTTTTGCTCACCAGCTCTAGTTTTTAAGATATTCGAAAATTAAGTTTTTTTCACTTTTGACCTACATTTTATTCAATATGTTGCTATAAAAATGACTTAAAAGTAAAAAACCTAACCACCCAAGACTTTTCCTATTCCTTAGGCTCCCAATAGATAGTGTATAAAGTTTCAGCCCCCCAATTTAATTTTAAGGGGTACCTATAGGGCCCTAAAGTTGAAAAAAAGTCGAAAAATTGGTCTTTTTTTCAGAATTTTTTAAAAAATATTTTGAGTTTTCTAATTTGATAAAACTGGCTAATATATGTTTTTTAGAACTTATTTAGACCGCAAAAACTATTTTTACTTGAAAACTGCACCTCTTTAGAGCGATTGTTTAGTTTTAAGGCGAGAATAAGGGTCATTTCGCTCAAAAACGCTTGGTATGAATAATGGTGGTTGAAACGAATAAATTTCGAATTTTTCAGAAGTAAGTCATCAAAAAAGATGTCCTTTGATATAAAACTGAAATTTCATATGATACAGATCAGTGAAAAAAAGCATTTTTTTCCAATTTTTTCAAATTTTAGGGCTTGAAAGCTCGAGAGGAGCTTCTACTGTTTTACTGATCTGTATCATGTGAAATTCAGTTTTACATCAAAGGACATCTTTTTTGATGACTTACTTCTGAAAAATTCGAAATTTATTCGTTTCAACCACCATTATTGGTACCAAGCGTTTTTGAGCGAAATGACCCTTATTCTCGCCTTAAAACTAAAAAATCGCTCTAAAGAGGTGCAGTTTTCAAGTAAAAATATTTCTAGTGGTCTCTAAAAACATATATTAGCCAGTTTTATCAAATTAGAAAACTCAAAAATATTTTTTTAAAAATTCTGAAAAAAAGACCAATTTTTCGACTTTTTTTCAACTTTAGGGCCCTATAGGTACCCCTTAAAATTAAATTGGGGGGCTGAAACTTTATACACTATCTATTGGGACCCTAAGGAATAGGAAAAGCCTTGGGTGGTTAGGTTTTTTATTTTTAAGTCATTTTTATAGCACCATATTGTATAAAAGGTAGGTCAAAAGTGAAAAAAACTTATTTTCGAATATCTTAAAAACTAGAGCTGATGAGCAAAAACCGATGCCATATTCGGAATCAGGAGGTCAAATACATACAAAAACAGCTATAATATTCCCGCCATCAGAAAAAAAGTTTTTTTTTGTAGACCAGTGTAATCATTCCACACAAAAGAATGCCCACAGGTTTTTTTATAATTCTAAAAACAAAGCCCTTATACATAGGCATACATAACAGACTCCAGATTCCTGTTTAAAACTTAGCAATAGAGACACGTGAACCACTTTTACAACATTAAATAAACAGAATAAGGGCCGTGCACAGAAAATACAATTAAAACACATTTTTTGTCTTCAAATTAACAAACCTTCTGTTTATGTGTTTTTATATTTCAAAGATCAAGAAAAGGAGGTTGACCAACTTTTAAAATTTAAATTGAATAATTGGGTAAGGTATTGCCATTAGAATTATCTTTATAAACTCCTTGTTGACTCTAAGTAGTCTCATTAAGCTTTTGGAGTCAAAATGGATTTATTACCAACTCGGATGTTAATAATACGGGCGTAGGGATTATCACTGAAACAGCAACGTAACGAGAGTATTTCCAACTTTTCTAGTTTTCTTACATGACCAATGACAAAGATTAATATAATTTCCAGCCTTTTCTGCTTTATCTATATCTACATTTACTTATAGTCTAAGATTAACCACAGTTTTTCCTTGTTCGTTGCCAGATATTTTTTGTTAACTGTTTAGTGGTTTGGGGCAGGGGTGTAGCCAGAGGGCAATGCTAAACTTTTGGGTAGCCTCATCGTTTTGTGTGGTTAGTTGAGGTCAATTAGCGAACAAAAGATGTTCCCCTCCTCATAAATTTTTCACTATTGACAATCGTCCGGGTAAAAATCTCTAGATGCACCCTTACAACCTACAAAACAGCCCTGCTTCCGGGCAGTATGGGGATATGGGTGCATCTAGAGATTTTTACCCCAACGATTGTCAACAGCAAAAAATCTATGAGGAGGGGAACATCTTTTGTTCGCTAATTGACCTCAGCTAACCACACAAAAGGAAGGGGGATATTATCAATGCTCCCAATTTCCCCCGAATTGATAATCTCACCCTTCTTTTTGTGTAGTTAGCTGAGGCCAATTAGCCAACAAAAGAGGTTCCCCTCCTCTAAGGTATCATAAATTTTTCGCTGTTGACGGTCGTCAGGGTAATAAAACTTTAGATGTACCCTATCTCTTTGTGTGGTTAGGGGGTTTCCCCTAGCACCCCCTTCAGAGGAGGGGAATTCTTTTGTTCGCTTATTGACCCAACAAGGAAAGCGGGCCCATAAAACTGTACGCTGTAAAACTCTAGCTCCTGCCATAGAGGGATTCGGGGATGTATCTCCCGGAATTCAGAGAAATTTTCCTTTTATGCTTATAGAAATAAACAAATTTTATCCCATATTTCCCTCCCCAGTTCTAATATCCTCCGAAATTGTTATTTGACTACATCACTGGTTTGGGGCTGAAAGAGTATTCTTGCGTTTCATCTATTTAACATACAAATATTCCCTATTTTGTAATGTAAAGCAAGTGTTTTATACACAAGCCAGTGTGGGTATAAAATATGACACTAAAAACAATAGTTAGCGATTTCAAATTTATATAGTTAATAATATGTATTTGTTGAAACAACAATAACATTTTGTTTGTTTTATTAGATAATGTGCAATAAATTGGATACACACTGTGGATTACCATTAAATTTGGATACATTTATATGGATCATTGGGTAAGTTAAATTTTAGATTTTTCTAGTTTGCATGTGCATGTTTAGTTTGTTGTCATTTTTCTTACTGATTCGAAGTATTTCACTATGAAAAACGTATCAAAAAACAAAATTCAATGTGATTGTCAGAACATTAAGAACTCATTTTCCTCCGATAAAATAAGAGCTATACGATTAATTTACTGGTTAAGTAAGGTAAAATGCTTTACTAGCTGCGTGGTTATAAATTTTATGTTATGCGAGATAGTCACGATAGTTTTCACTCTTTTCCTTGTAGAAGCCTCAAGGGCACTCTAAGTATCAATCTAGATATCTCATTTGCATTATAACTTTG
The DNA here is from genome assembly GCA_024610705.1 of Tetragnatha versicolor. Lineage (NCBI taxonomy): Eukaryota > Metazoa > Arthropoda > Arachnida > Araneae > Tetragnathidae > Tetragnatha > Tetragnatha versicolor. Next base: position 49,795,048 of record JANDEH010000010.1, on the reverse strand, counting down.
TAAATTTATTTCAGGTGTTTGTGTAATATCTCGTAAAAGTGTTTATATTTCCTTTGTGGCAATTTATGTCTTAGTGTATAAATAAGATAACGAGTAAACTCAACTAAAACTTCAATGATAAGAAAAGTCGTAATGCCATTGAATGACTCTGACTTGCATAAAAGCATTGATACTTTCGAAGTGAATTATATCTTTCTCCAACGAAAATATGAATATCATAACTGCAATTTTAAATTAGATACCCAATACACAACACTTACGTAAATCCTTAATTTGATTTTCACTTGAATCTGCATATGACATGATACATTTATTTAAACCTGGAATATTTCCAGATCAAACTCGGAACATCCTATTAGTGTTTTTAAGAACCCTCTTTCTAGTTTTAGTAGCTGTAAACAAAACAATTTCAGACCAATAGAATGAATTGATCAATAGCATCACCAAGACAACAATGGATTTTATAATAGAGTTTTCATCCCTTGAAGCGAAATGGTATTCTTAAGATTTTTATGATAAGAATGGGGAAGATTGCTCTATAGTGCTTTCTCTTCTTGGCAAGCGCTTTTTTATTTTTCTTACTAATTTGAGCTTTGTAACTTCAAGAAATGCATAAAGCTAGAAGTTTCTTTATAGACTTTAGGGAAAAGTTGTGAAAGAAACAGTTAAAAGATGTGTTTGTATTAAACACTCAAACTTCTTTAAATTTGTTCCCATTGTCTAAAATTTTCCGCAAAGGAAATTATAAATTATTTTCGGGGTGATTTAAAACTGTTATTGACGTCTATTAACAGTTCATTTTATTTAAGGAGGGTTTACCTAAAACTAAACGTTTAAAGATTTAGAGAATTTTAAAACATAAACGTATTTCTTCATTTTTTAAACTTGTTTATTTTCCCTCGTATATAAAAACATAGTTTAGAGTAAAACAAAAACATCCAAAACAGATTATTTTCACTGAAATAAAACGATCATGGGAAATGAAAAAATTAATAAAAAGGGGAAAATAAGATTGTAGAAAATTTAATTAATGGGTTTCATTGAAGCCAAAAATTCGAAGCGACAAAAATAACTACAAATAAATCAGAATAAGTCTGGAAATAAGAGTTTTGGTTCAAATGAGAGGGGAAAATAAAAACTCAAGTTAAAATAAAATTTATGTTTTTTCATGAAGAATTGTAAATTGGAATGTTTAAGAAAAGTGTTCAGTTATAGAAACTTTTAAATGACATTAAATTCAACAGATACTTTTAAATATTGACTTTCACCTTTGGAGAGTTTAATTTGGTTTCACTTTAGTTGCTTAGATAGGTCAAAGATATAGTTCTTTATTTAGATAGGTCGGAGTATAGTACTTACGAATAGGTAGTTAGAAAATGTTTACAAATTTGGATGAACTTCATGAGATGATCTTCTTGGGTTAACTTGCAAGTGTCTAATTCCATGTCCTCATCAATATTTTTGGAATTTGGTATGGATGACTTTATACAGAGTGTATCTGAAATAGTGCAAAAAACTTTCAGGGATGATAGTAGACACCTAGACGAGTCAGAATCACATAGTATTTGGGGGTCCCAGACCAAATCCCAGGGAGTTAAAAATGGAGCGACACACTAAAAAAACCATTGAAAAATTCAATTTGTAGATGATAAAAATTTAATTATGGTGTCAAAAAATGTGGTTTAATATGATCTTTAAAATTATCTCAAAAGTCTTCACTTTAAAATTTGTTTTGAATTATGAAAAAAGTTAAAAAACCACAAAAAAATGTGAAAACTTAACAACTTGTGAACTTAAGGGTTTTCAACTACGATCTTTCAGATTATCAAATCAGAAGAAAGGATTTCGAAATACAAAATAAGGTTTTGGCAGAGTTTTCAAATTTTTTTGTGGTTTTTTAACTTTTTTCATAATAAAAAAATTTTAAAGTGAAAACTTTTGAGAAAATTTTAAAGATCATACTAAGCCACAATTTTTTAGACCATAATTACATTTTTACCAATAGTAGTTCTTCTACAAATCGTATTTTTGATGATTTTTTGGGGGTGTCGCTCCATTTTTAACTCCCTGTGATTTGGTCTGGGACCCCCGAATCCTATGTGATTCTGACTCGTCTAGGTGGTCTACTATCATCCCTGAAAGTTTGTTGCACCATTTCAGATACACCCTGTATACTACTTTGCGTAAAACTAATCGGTTTTTGGAAGGAACATCAAAATACTAAGGTATTCTAAACCCTTCAATTTTATGTAACAAATAATGCCAATTATACTTTATACATTTAGAAATGGCACTTGAGAAATAGTGCTTTCCCCCACGCTTGAAGTGTAACCATAGTTACGCTCTTTGCGCAGCCAATAGTAAGCCTTCTTCGTCACTTAGACGAGGATAATTGCTACGGTTACCGATCGGTGGTGGAAGAAGGAAACATTTTCAAGCTCCAATTCAAAATAAACAGAGTATAGATGGTTTATAACCACATTGGAAAGTAGGATTTATTTAAGCATATCTTTTTAACAAATACCCTAAAAGTTAGTAGTGATATCTTCTAGTTTTATGGTATACTGATTGATAGGGTTATTAAGCAAACACTTCATAGAATATTTTTTAAAAATTCTTACCTTGATAAAAAATAAGTTAATAGCATAGGGGACATCCATAAATTACGTGAGGTGTTTCTTCCAAAATCTGGACCCCCTCCCCCCTTGGTGAGATTTAGTGAGATTTTTCCAAACCCCTCCCCCCCTTTATGACCTCACGTAATTTATAGATGTCCCCTTAATAAAAAATATTAATAATGATTTTTATCAATAAACTCTTTTCAAAAACAAGAGATAGTTTGTCCGTTAAATATTTATGACATGGGATATTGAAATTTTTAATTAAATAATATCGTTATCATTGTTTATTAGAAGCAGGATACATCCCCCTTTTCTAATGAATAGTCTGCAAGAGTTTTCCTGAATTGAATTTGCTGCAAAAACACACATCCCTCTTATTTTTATGAAAAGAAAAACATAATCCGCAATCTCAACAATTGTTTCAAATTAAACACACTGAAACAAAAGCTTTACAAGGCACCTATTATTTTCCTCTTTTGTAATACTGTAATGGACCCATAATGATCTCGAAAACGTGACAATTAAAGCCCACAATAGGCATCAATTCTCCTACCATACTTTTACTAAATATCTGAGAAAACCTAAAGAGCTAAGCAAACTAGCTAACTATCTTTCTGAAACGCCATAAGAAATATTTTATGGCACACTAATGAAAAGAAACGTTGTCCTCATTTTCATTCGAAGCCCCACAAATCCTCCCGTTAATCCCCCTGCAGATAGATGAAAGAACAATTATCTCGAACAACTCCCCATTCTAAATCTTACCTGTCCCCCACCCCAAGGTTCTGTGACAAGGATAGATGACTCGGCCAGCGCTGCTTTTTCTGAGCCGAAAAATGCCCATTTGTCAGACTGGAATAGAGTCATGTCAGCATTAATACCAGGCCCCAGTCGTTACGTTTTGCCGAACTTACAAAAGTTCCGCCTTCGAACGCTACTAACTTCAGCAGCAGCAGCAGCAGCAGCAGCAGAAAGAGGAAGAAGCCACAGCGAAACCCTGGTAATTAGATATCCCCCGTTCCCCATATTTATGACCGCTGTAACACGAGTTCATAAATATCCAAATCGTTTCTTGGTTTGTTCTCGTTGTGCCGCTCATTATAAGAGCCATTGCGAGTGGATGGCATGACAATGTAGGTACGTGTTCATAACCCGTATATCAAACCTGCCCCCTGACTGCACGGCTTTAATTGATGGCCAGAAATAGCTTTCTTGGAACTGGCTGTGCCGGATCGGAAATTCTGCTTCGATTGGGGGTGGTTCGCCCCTCGGTCAATCGATGGGGGAAGGGTCATGGTCAGCGCTGGCTATTGTTTGGGGGTGACCCACGATTTCGGAAGAGTGGACTGCCGATTATCGGATCAATCCTGATGGGAGTTCGGGCAATAAAATGTCCTCATCCGACGCCGGCTGAAGTTTGTTGGCTTTGAGTTATACTTTCGGTCTTTATTGGAGAGAATACGTTTGCAGAATGTTGTAGGGTATTGGTTAATTTTATTGGTGGATTAACAGTTGAATGATTTTATAACTTTATATGGAGTTGAGGATTGTAATGAGTGGATATAGGATGAAAACCCTATGGGGCATGATGGGAGGGTATGCTATAGTACAATAGACCAATGGTCGCAGTACTAAGGCTCTTGTAGCCACCCCGTCACAAATCATTAAAAATTGGGGATATGCTGCTTTTGATGGTTCTGAAAACGGGAGGGGGAATTTGTTGTTCATTGTTTAGGAAATATTCTACTAGTATCAGAGTTGCTTGTTTTGGAATATAGAAATAAACTTTTTTTCTCTACCCCTCTTTTTTGTTCGCAACTTTCACTTTTCTTTCTTTCTTTCCTTTTTTCATTCTGTCTCTTTACCCTTACCACTCTCTTATTTTCTGCCCATCCCTCTCTTCTCAAATTTTTAGTCATATCTCTGTATTCCTTTCCCTCATTTTTGTCTCCCACTCTTATTTATTTCAATCTTTCATTCTTTCTTCTTTTTAACATTTGCCTTATCCCCATTCTTTTCCTCTCAATGTCTCAATCTCTATGAAAATAACTGGTTTCAGTAAGAACCTGTAATTTTTTTCTTCATATAAAGCTTTATTTTTTATTGTAAGTTTACTTACACTTTGTAATGCGTTAAATGACTTAGTGTGAAGTGAAAGGTTAAGCGTAATAGTTTATCAAGAAAATTATCTGGATTTTTTTACTTGAAAGAAATTATCTTTTTTTCGAAAACTAACAAAATTTGCATGTTTTTTTATCCGTTTTTATCTTTAAACTTCTGTGAATTATAATTTATGGTATTATTTTATTAATTAGTCTAATCACTTTATTTCGAACTAAAAAAAGATATTTTTATTGTAAAATTCATGCTTTCGGATGATATTTTTATTGATCATCAGCATCTTTATTATTAAAACTTCTTTTTTAAGAGGTGCTGTGTGTCCAAGGCTTAAAACGAAAAAAAAAGTAAAATTCTGCTTACTAACTGTCATTAAGTGTAAGTCTTTCATCCCTCATTCGAAATGTTTCGTTAATGTAGCATTACATGCTCAGTTCTGGGAATATCTAGGTTTTGATACGAGTAAATCGCCACATTTAAGTATTTGGTCTTTTCTGGGCACATTACGCACGCCAGTGGGAGATAAAGGTTTCCAGCCCCTTTCAAGCACCCAACCGGTACCTTCGAAAACGGCTGCAGTTTCGAAAAATATGGTGCGATACATCGATATAAAAACGCAGCAGCAAGCACCTTTCTCTCCCTCTAAGCATCCTCCTCGAGCGAAGGTATCGGCGATTCCCAATTCTGATTTCCCGGAGGAAGCCGGGCGAAAAATCAGAATCGCACTTTCCGGCGTTGTTTAGGGGGGCGATCCGCTTTGATTGGGTAATGGACTCCCTGCTCGGCAGAGCCGGTTCCCCCTAGACTACCTCCACCGGAGGCTCGTAAAAAACGATAAGGCAACGGCATGGAGGTGCTATGAAAAGGGAGCAATTTGAACATATCCTCCCTTTGAAGGGAGTATGGCTGTCATCTTGACATTCAGGGTGCAGGTATGGTGAAAATGCTGCTTCGTTTGGAGATATTCATTGAGAAAATTTTACACTAAATGATTCGTCCTTCATTTCTCTTATATAGAAAATACCATTCTCATCTTCCAATCGATTTTCTTTGAAATACATCAATTTCCCACTCGTTTAATGCCAATCTCCAGCAATTTCCACGGTTTCTTTTTGCCACACACCATGTAGCACGCAAGAATACCCTACAAATGCGCTCTAATCACACTACCTCTACGGGCAGCACACTTCTCTTTGCTGGGGCTCTGGGCTTTCGATCCGCAGTAATGGCCGACTCAAGTACGTACGAACCATTCTGGGGGTGTGCGACTGGCTAGGCGTCTACCGCGGGTACAATGTGCTCGTGGGCTTTATTGCGGCGGAATTGTTTAGAATCGGGAGGGAGTTTTCATAATGTTTATTGGGGAGGGATTCATACGGAAAGATTCATAGATGTATTCATATGGAGTCCGTAACAGTCCCGTTATGATGTGGAGATTGAGGGGAGTTGAAATGGGGGCATTGTGAAGTTTTGGTATTAGATGTAGAATTCACATGTGTTTTGAAGGAGTTCTGTATCTCTTTTACACAGTTTGTAATGGAATGAGATTAATGGGAGTAGAAACGAAGATGAGTTTGTAAAGTCTGGTTGCAACGTGCTGATTGAGGGATAAGAAAAATAAAGTTAGGGTATTGTGAAATTTGAAATTGAATATAGAATTAACATATCGTTGTGTGATGGGTGTTCTATATGTCTGGCTTTTTTCAGTTTGACTCTTTCAGTCCTAAGTCACTCGAGATTACCATTGAATCCTATGGAAAATTTTGGCTGGCTAGGACTGAAGGGTAAAAGTACATAATGTTTTTCAAACGTTAATTACCTGTACTGTAAAACACATGGTGGTTGATTTTACTGATAATAAAGTCTCCCACCTAGATCTAAACCTGTTCAAGATCTTGAAAAAAATTCATGATTATAAAACTAAACATTTCGTTACTCCTACTCCTGTGTTTTACTTTTTATTTTACTTAGACACAAGACAATTGAATAAAATGCATTTCTTTAACCAGTTTTAATTTTATAATGTTGTGTCACTCAAAAACACACTTATTCTTCAGGAAAGTGATTGCTTAATAATTTTAACATATTTTAAAACATCTACTCAATAAAATGACACCATGGTGTTATTCATATCATTAAGCATATTTGTTGAACATAAATTCAATATCATGTCCTGAGAAATGATCACTTCACTTGCTTATTTTACATATTTGCATTTCATTAATATAATTATTAGGGTATTTGGAAAATAGAAACCACACACATTAAGTTTGTAAAGGTACATAAATGCTGAATAGTTTTATAAGTTAAATTAAGTAATTAATTTAAATGCAAATACATTTAACTAAATTTTTAAGCAAAAGTTTTAATTAATTGATATTGATAATCTTTAAAGATAAACATATTAATTTATTATTTAATTTAATATTTTAGATGAGTTTATATTGATCCTTATTTTTATTATGAAATGATCATATAAAGTCATTCAGTATGGCCATTCTCATTGCTTACAATAGGTGAAACTATTTTTAAGAAAAAATAACATTAAAACTCATGTAAGCTTTTATTAAACTCGTTTGTAAGTTTATGTGTAATTAATGTTAAACTATTACGATTCACAACACGATATTTTCAGTGTAAATGTGTCATAAATGACTTCATAAGTATGATGAAAGGTTGTAAACAACACAAAACTTTCTCACCTTGTTTTCTAGCATTTGACCAAACTTAATATCCTTACTCAATAACGCCTCCTTGCTTCAAGCAAACGAAGAAACATGCGATGAAGAAATTTACTCGAAAAAATAGGACACAACAACTAGTTTCCGGGAATTATGGGTCATTCTAAAGATAATTCATGTTAAACTTCTGAATGACACGTAAGACACTCATCCGCTCTCTAGATCTACATGATTAAGATAGAAGAATTCGAAATAATCGATAAAGAATAAATGGGTTTGTCAAGTAAATAGGCCTGCCCTTATCCGGGATGGACTCTTAATGATAGTTGTTATGCTAGCAACAACGTGATGGTTAATGACCTATTGAGTTCAAAGGAATCACATTTAATTTATCTTATATTGTTTGATAAACTAGTTTTTGGAACCCGTTACTATTGCTGGTACTATAAAGGATGCATGAAGTTTGAGTGCAGATGATTAAAAGGTAATTTTCAAAAGAATTGTATTTTGAATTTGATACTTAAGTCTGGATTATAAAAACGCAGCTTTTGCTTTTAAATAAAGAGTTTTAATAACTGATTCAACTTATGTATTAAAATGATCACCTGATTTTTTAATGATATTTTTCAATGTAATGAACTTTGATCTGTTAATTACAGTAAAATTATCAAATCTTCTTAGTTTTAACAGCATAAATAAAATAACCACAACTAATAAAAATAACTTACTTTCATTGATATTTCATTACAGAAATATCAACAGCACATATGAAAGTATTTATTAATGTCAAATTGATTTAACGCTTCTTAAACATTTGAACACAATTTGGGTATGCATTAGAAATAAACAAAAGTAATTTTTTTACAATTATTAATTTTTTACGTAACCTTAACTTACTTTAAAGTTTAGAGTGTTGTTGTTCTTCAACTATATTAGCAGAAAAACTAAATCTTGGCATTGATTTGTAAATGTTTTTTAACGGCAATCACATACATTTGACAGGAAAGAAACCAAAAGAATTATAATCTGTAAATCTTATTTTAATGCAGCGTTATGGAAAGAGCAGAAAAGAAAATGTCAGTATGAAGTGTAATATACTACATTCAGTATAAGGATAATATATAATTTATTATTTTAAGCAAAAGCTGTGTACGTCTTAGGAACAAAATTTTAATTTAATTTAAAAACAGAAGTTTTAATTGTCCAATAAGGTATCATATTTAAAGAGCTTTATATGCATAAATTTTTTGTAAATTTTATTAGATAGAATTCAGTCAAATATATTAAGTGAATGAACTTATCTTTGTATCAGAATAGTGTGCAATTTAAAATTTAAAACGTAGATAAGTTTTAAAACATCAATCTTTCAAAATTCATTTCATGGTTTTTAAATATCACTACTTTTAATCATATCTTGAACCAATAATCTTGTTTTAAGAACACACTTCCAAAAATTTAACCAAGACTGTAATTTGTGTTTAAAAACATAAATTTTATATAAATATTTAAGATTATGTTTTTAAAGTATCTTATGTTTTATTTTATTATTTACATAGCTATAAAACTGATATTTTAGCAGGGAAGCAAATCAAAAAATAAATATATTAATTAAAATAAAATAATCAACAAAATACTCAGTCATTTGTTAATTTAATAAAATAATTTTGCAGTTAATTAATATTTAACAATAATAATAATTTTGAAAAATAATTATGTTAAATATTTTTATGAAAGTAAATAGTAACAATTTCTTTGAAATTTAAGTATATATATTTAAAAAATAGTAATGTTACTTCCTTTTTCAAATGATTTTAAAATATGACATTTCTTTAAAAGGAAGTAACTGATCTACTATTTAATAAAAAATAACCAATTTGAGAAAGAAATTATCTTAATTAACTGGTTTTTTTAAAATAACCGAATTCTCGTTTAAGTATTAGAAATTGCTTATCTTTCACAAATAGTAAACACTTAATAATTAATGTTTTTTTAATTTTTGATTAGTAAGATTTAAATACTAAGTATATTTTAACAAATAAGACTTCCTTACTGCTACAATGTCTTATCTATTTTAATAATGTATTTATCTTTTAAAATGTTCGGGGCCTTGCTTAAAGTAAAGATTTATAAAGGTATTTTGATGTGAAAAAGAATAAAACAATTTTAATAGTTCTATTATAAAGCAACTTAAGTTAAAAGCTTTAGTTTTCTTTGAATAAGAAATTCTAAAAACTCTGAATAATTAAAGAACTGTCATTGCCACCAAAAATTTCATAATATTTCGAGCCTAAAAACACCTTAAAATATTGAACACCTAAAAACTCTTTGAAGTACAATAACTTTATTTATGTTATTAATTTTATTTATTTATTAACTTTATTTCAAAATTTTAATAGCTTAAGTTCAATAATTACGTTTGGAGATTTCAAGTTTTATTAATTTGACTAACTAATTACTTAGCAATAACTGAAAAAACATTAGTTTTAATTCATATATTTTTAGATCTTAATATTTTATTTTACATTAAATGGTTTCATACTTGAATTTTTCTATAACCTAAATAAGTGAAATTTCAGGAGTTTGACATCTATTTAATCAAGATTGTGATAAATAAGTTATTAATTTTTTAAATGAATTTTTTTGAATGAATTTTTGTTTGGTTAAGTTCCCCTTCAAGGAAACTTAAAATAAGTTGGTAAAATTATTTTAGTGAAACTTAAAAATAAGAATACTTTTCAAATGAAAAACCAAGTAAACTAAATACGTGAATACATTTTAAGAAGACTGGAGATTTTTCAATTAATTTATTTTGATTTTTTGAATTACTGTTTGATTGTTGAATTGGTGAGTTATACTCTTGATATGTATTGTCTAAAAGTTTACTTTAGAACAGCGTTCGAAATTGTACTGGATTGCTGGTCCGGGACAACCAAAAAACGGCTCGGACCAGTGGAATCAGAAAATCACTGGTCCGCTGGACCAGTGGTGAAAAAATATCACACCCTCCAGTTTTAGCCTGCAATTTCTCTTTGTTTGGAATCGGGAGAAAAAGGCAAAAAAATTAATTTCATTAAATAAACCAGATAACAACCAGTTTGTCAAATAACAATATAAAACTAATTCGAAGTTATGTTATTATTTTTGTGTGCAATATCATTTATTCAAGAAAAGTTCTTATTTTTTGCCAATTAGTGCAATTGTATCCAATTTGTAATGAAATTTTATTTAATCAAGAAGATTATTTTATTTGTATGTCAGATAGAGAAATATTATTTTATCAAGAAAGGTATTTAATTAATAAGATATTTTAAAATAATTGATTATTTTGAGCTATTGTTTATTTCTCATAAATTTATTTTATTACTTATTTTATATAAATTTTATATTTACAGCTGGTAACTTATTATTGAATATGTATTAATTTTTAACATTACTATTTGGTACTCACATTCAGTGCAATAGTTGCTTTAAATTAATATTTAAACTGGTCCTTTTTTTGATTTCGCGGACCAGTAATTTTTGTTGCGGACCAGTAAGATTGGTTAAGCACTGGTCCGCAGGACCAGTGGATTTATTTCCCAATTTCTAACGCTGCTTTAGAATGATGTAGGTGTAAATTTAGGATGGTAAAAATATTTTGAAATTTGACTTATTGTGAACTTCAGTACTTTTCTAAAATGAAAAAGATTTTCTATTTTTACTCAAACTTCATAACGACCAAGAACTTAACTCTTTGAACCTCTAAAAGAAATTGAGACATTAAACTCGCTGATATTAATTATTAAATGTGTTGTATATTCCTTATTAAACTTTTTGATGGATTTTCATAACATTAAAGAATTTGGAACTTGATTATTCTATACTCTTTAGATCCTTTATGAACTTCATCTTACATTGATTTTTATAGAAATAGTTCCAATGTTTCAATATTCTTGTTGATTGGAACTATTCCAGCACAACATTATTGTTGGTTGAATAACTCCAGAATTATAGGTTTAAAAATTTCAATGTTTCTCTTGAAAGATTGAAACTTTATTGTAATTTGAACCATTCCTAACCTGTTGAATAAATTAAAAAATTCCAATATAATTCCAAGTTGATTTCGCAATGATCCTGAACCAACTTCGACCTTGAGTTTTCATAATATTTCAGTATCTTAGTATTAGAACAATTATAATATTTTATTGCTGATTAGAACAATACCACTACAACATTATTGTTGGCTGAACAATTTCAGTGCTGTTTACAAGTTGAAAAATTTCAATATTACTGTTAGCTGAAAGATTTCCAATGTTATCGTATTTTGAACAGTTAATTAAAACTGCTGAATAAATTGAACAATTTCAATACCATTGCAACTTGAAATCAAAGCCAATTATAATGACTCTAAACCAGTTTCATAACATTGTACTTTGAATTTGAACAACTATATTGCTGATAGGAGCAATTCCCGCACAGCTTTATTGTTGGGTAAACAACTTCAGTGCTGTTTAGTTGAACAATTTCATATTACTGTTTATAGGAAAAAACTTTAATGTCATCGCAATTTGAACAATTCCAAACTGTTGCAAATTAAGTTCGAAACCAATTATATAATGACCCTGGACCATTGAGTTTTTATTATATTTCACTATCTTTGAGTTTGAACTATTATTATATTGTTGATTGAAACAATTCCAACACAACAATATAGTTGGTTTAACAACTTCAGTGCTGTTTACGAGTTGAGCGATGTTCAATATTGTTGTTTGTTGAACAATTCCAAACTATTAAATCAATTGGTGAATTCCGATATCAGTGCAAGTTGAATTGGAAGTCAGCTGCAATGAACCAGCTTGCGGTGTGTGTGGAAGCGCGTTTGAAAAAAGCGCCTCCTCCGGTGTAATTTATCTCCGTTAAACAAAAGTGCGGTGGTGGCGGGGAGGGGGAGCGACGGAGGAGGCAGGCAGGGAGCGAGCGAGGAGCGGCCAGAGCAGAGCGAGCGCCTGGCTGAAACGGCGACGAGTCATTGGCTGGCAGCGCAACTCCTCACTGGCGTCGCTGTGGATCGGCCCGCGCGAACTGTCTCCTCGTCAGCCCCCCCAAAATATGAAGTGAAAATGAGCTCCAACACGTTCATGGACTCGTTCCTGGGCGGCAAGTACGCCAGCGACGCCGTGTCGTCGGCGGCCGCCCTACAAAGCTACGGCCACCATCCGCAACACCGCATGTACCCTTACGGCTCCCTGTCGCCGCAGTCCTCGGTGGCCGTGTCGGGCACCCTCTACTACACCTCCAACTCCGACCTGGCCAAGAGCTGCCGCTACAACTCGGCCGGCCAGAGCAATGGCCTGGACATTGCCAGCACTGGCTACGCCTTCAACCTGCAGAACTGCGGCGTGTCGAGCTCGACGGCGGCCGCGGCGCAGGCCATGATGGCCCCAGCGCAGTTTCTGCCGCATCCGGCCACCGACCTGGCCTCGTCGCTCAGCCCCTGCTCGCAGCTCGGCTATCGGCAGCTAGACCCCATCCCGGACGTGCCCCGCTACCCCTGGATGACCATTGCGGGTAAGACACCCTTCCCTCTGCTCCCCGGCACTCGCACAGCCTTAGGCCTAACGACTGAGGGGCCCGACCCATTCTTCGCCTTCCTTTGTGTGGGGGGATGTGTTTACAGGCATCCTGCAGGTAGCTCCTATTGTAAGGTTCCAGGTTAGGATGCTATTGACTATTTGTAGCTCCTATTGACAAGTTTCATGTCGGGAAGTTATTGACTCCACATGAGTCATTTCAAATCTATCAACAAATACACAAGCTCTGGGAGGATCTTTTCTATTTGTAACTTCTTTTGATAGTTTAATGTTAGGATGTAATTGACTCCTCATGAACCCTTACAAATCTATCATCATATACACAAGCTCCGGGATGATCTTTTCTATTTGTAGCTTCTTTTGATAGTTTTAATGTTAGGATGTAATTGACTCCTCATGAATCCTTTCAAATCTATCAATAAATACACAAGCTCTGTGACGCTCTTTTCTATTTGTAGCTTTTTTGATAGTTTAATGTTAGGATGTAATTGACTCCTCACGAATCCTTTCAAAACCATCAACAAATACACGTTGATTTATTTGGGATGTTACTGACAACTATATTAGTCCATTAAAATCTATAAATAACAAATTAAATAGTTATATGAATGTTTTTCTTTAGTAAAACTAGGTAGAATCCTTTGAGTTATTTGATGAAGATATTTTAAGTAAATTTCACTGATAGTTTTAAAGTTTTTCTCAGGTTTTCTTTAATTTTTGTTTTGTTTTCCTTTTGATATTTTTTCCATCTTCACATTAATGATATAAGAACCAATTGTTGAGTACAGTTTCTGGTGTCATAGGATATGTTTACTTCAGATATTGTTTACTTTTGAAAGTAATTTAGGGTTTTTCAGGAGATCTTTGCTTATCAAAAGTTACCTGCTGTCTAACAATGAAAGTTAATTTATTTGTTTTGGTTGCTATACTAAATATTCACTCTCATCTGGTTTTTCAGTTATTGTAGTATGTGGACTTTTCGATTGTGCATTGAAAATTTACTCAAATATCGTTTTTCAATTCTAAAATTTTGTGATAAACTCATCATCATAGCATGGTGCTGAGTTTTGAAGAATTCAATCTTGATTTGAAGTATTTATATTTCCCTTCTTCAGTTCTATGAAGTAAGAATAGATTATAAAATGCTTCCATGGTATCTGTGAATTATCAAATCACAAATTTAAAGATGTAGATTATACAATTTTGATTTTAGCAATGTAATTCTCCACTTGCTTTAAAACTTTTCTTGGTTATGTTAAAGTTATGTTTTTATTGAAACAACGCGAATGAAGATGGAAACAAGTTCAATCAAATTTTTTTGTTCAATTTGTATAATCTGTTGTTTAAGTAAAAAAATTGTTTTTACTGTGATAAATAAGATACTTAATTGTAAGTAAGATTAACAGTTTTTATTAGAAATATCTTGTTTATAGAACAAGATAATACATAGATACAAGATAATAGAACATACAGTACTAAAAATTATGTTTTAAATAGTTCTGGTAAAATGCAATTTAGGTATAGAGACTCCAAAATAAGTTTCATTTTAAACCTCTGTAAACTCTACAGGGTTATTGTCAGCTAACTTTCATTCTTTAATTTATGATTGTTTATGAAAATTTATTAGATATTTTGTGGGAACCTTACTTGTGTTGCTACACAATCTCTTGGTTTCACCATGGAAATTTTGTTACTGTAAATCAGGAGATAAAAAAATATTTTTATCTGGAAACCAAATATTATAATTTAATGGATATTCAGAAAACAAGGAGGGTAGTGAGAAAAGGATGGTGGGCATGAAGTTTAGAGGAAATTGCTGGAATTTTAAGAAAAAAAAGTTCAAATCCCAGAGAGTTTCTAATATTCCATGTCTTTCAGATGGATAACAAGCAAGAAACATGATAATGAAACTAAAACTATCAAGAAAATAAAACTGACAATTGAACATTGTAAAACCACCTACAAATGACCAGAATATTTCCTCTGAAAAATAACCTTTCTATTTTTGAAATAATGGGACACCTGAACATAAGCTGCAAATTAATAAATCAGAAGAACAATTTATGCCTGTTATCAGGAGGAAAACTAGTTTTAACTAATTTATAAGACATGATAGTTTGCCCATGTTACAGAACATAGAGACAAGGCAAGGAAGATATGAAATTAAGCCTCTCCAAGGGAAATATTTGATTTTGGAACTGAAAATACCTAGGTAATTGAGCCATTGTCTACCCCTTGTACTCTAAATTAAGTTATTTTACGGACGGAATTCCAAGTGTTCCGGTGAGTAGATTAAAATTAAATATTGAGACTATTTGAGGCCCCTTTGACCCAGACTGAACTCGTTTGGCTGTGCTGTTCAGTGCCGGGCACAATTCAGGTATGAATACGAGTAAGTAGATTAATTGTCCTCTCTAGAGTTTAGGATCCTAAATTTGGACACGTTTTTTCCTCACTTGGAGAGATATCCACTTATTAACTTGCATCTGATTTGGTGAGTCACTTTAGATGTACTGTCTTGAATTTTATGGAGATATTATTTGGTACTTGGGCAAATGTATATTCGTGATATACATTTTCCTAGTTCTGTCCCTTAGGGAATGAGTTGGAGTAAAAATGAAACTGGGGATATATTACTAAAAAAAAGATTAGGCTACACCCAGGAGACAATTTTTTAGGGCATGCAAAAATTTTTCTCAAAAATGTTTTAAGGGAATATTTTAAAACATGTGGTGGCTTTAAAAATTGAAGAGTTATTTAAAAACCACTAAGAGATGCTTATTAAAGCACAACCTCGTTTTATTGACCATAAAATGAAACCCCAGTAAACATTAAACAAACCAAGCAGCAAAATCCCAGGGAACATGTCTTTTCAAGCTGAAAGCTAAGTCATTTATTTAGGTGAAGTACATAAATGATAAACACGAAATTCAAACCACGAAGAATTAGATAGGAAAAACTAAGAAAATAAAAATCTGGTCGGAAACAAAGCGAAACTAATGATTATCCAAAAATCATCAAATCTGATGTCCAGTAGCTGATAGCAGGGAACTTCAACTCTTATGTTTACTATCAATGAAAAACTTCAACACGACACGGCAGCCTTATCTTAAGTAATTTCGGTCTACTTTATCCAAGCAATTTCCTCACTTCAGTCTACCATCCCCAAAGAGGGCTTTGTTTGAAAGAAGGAATTCCAATGCAGAAACGGCACTTTGTAAGGGCCTAAGTTTTCCATAACATGACGAAGAGTCATTTGGGATCCATAAACATCAGGTAAATGGTTTGAATATTGTTACACTGGGGCTAGATATGGCTCAATTTAACTCGGCCCATCATCGTCGCGAGAGCATAGGGTTTCTGTATATAAAGTGTCTACTTAGGCTTCCTCAAGATGCCATGTTGTAGGTAATAGCTCTTTTGAGCCATTTACTGCGTTTCGCCTTCCATAATAATTCGAGGACGTTAAAGATTATAGAGACATTAATGCAAATAGGTTGTCTTTTAGGAAATTTAATTGTGGAATTTGAAGGAAGTAATAGGAGTGAGGCTTGTTATTATCGAGTGTATTTTGATTTAGATCTTGATTTCACCTTCATATGCTTATAAAAATTAAGTGTTTTATAAAATAACATAGAAATTCCAGTTATTTTACTTCCAAACATCAAGACTTGTGTGATATTTTCCATTGATTTGTTCCATTGGATCATTCTATGCACGGGAAGAAAATTTAGTATTGGTTGTGAGGGAGGAGATGTGTTGGCTAAATTTTTTCTACAGGGACATAGCTTGTTTAGTCACTTTATATCCATAATCATTGACAAAATTATCTCCATAAAATTCAAATATGTGTTCATGATAATCAGTCTAAGGCTGTAAGGCGAGTGCTGGTTTGTATGATTCAATTTATTTAATTTTAAAAATTAAGTTATATTTATTCAGCTAGACTTATACATTAAAATTTTAATTTTTATTCGACTTTCAGAATATAATGATATTATACTAAATTAGTAGCTTTTATCAGTAAAATTAAATGAAAATTAATTGTAAAATAATAAAAATGCTTTAAAGAGTATCTTTTTTTAAGTTTTTAGCTTAAATTACACTTTTAGTTTAGCATTATATCTTAAATTTGCCTTGTTTTTGGATTTTATCATATTTACAGATATCTCAAGCCTTACTAAATTAAAATTTTATTCAGGATGGACAGAACACTCCCTTCATGCTGGCTACAGATCTCTAAGAAGTAGGTTAAAATTTTATATATCTTTTTATGGGAATGTGGGATATAAAAATGGGATATTTTGTGTGTATTATGCTTTATAATTATGTTTCATTATTTCTTAAATATTTAAAAAATACAAACTAAATCCAATACTTTAATAAAAGAGAAAGTGGTGTGCGTTTTAAACGTACATGTCAAACTTTGATAGGGGTGTACCTTAAAAATTCCTTTCTAATTCTTGTTAATAGTGTATCATGTAACCCAATATTATTGTTACCAGTTTAGTTTAGTTTAAACAAGTTTTACTTTGTCATAGTTGAATGAAATTTGTTTCATGTATTGATGAAAGATCCAAATCTAAAATTTGTATACCAATTAAGATACATGAGAAAATAGCTAATAATAGATAGGATCTTTTTGGTTATTTAATGGTTGTGATATAGATTCTGAACAATATTTATCTAATCAGGGAGTCATACAGAATTATGGTAGAACTAATAATAAGATTGTGTTAATAGTTATTATAGTGTAGAAAGTAGTAATTTATTTATATTATTACTAATTTTATTTACTTTTTTGATGAAAGGTTCATTCAAATGTTTCATTTACTTATCCTTCTAGTTAAGAACTTACACTTTAAATATGTAAGATAATATTTGGATCACTTAGACATAAATTATAAACCCTTAGAAATAATTTTTATGAATAATTTTATGAATAGTTTTTAACTATGATTTTTATTATGAAATTTCTGAATAATTTTATGAAAAAATTAATTTTAAAACTAATATTTAACCACTATTTTTTGCTGGTATAAATCATTTTTATTTAGCTATTTGATTCTATGATATTCTTAAATCAATTTTTAACTGTTTTGGGGAAATATTTTCAATTATTTTAATATATATTTTTAAAATAAGATATGAGTAGAAGGAACTTCAGTTTTTAAATTGAGAAGTCTTCTGTTCAAAATATATTTCAGTTTATTCGTCTGGGTTCTTTTTCAATGAGTTTTCTCAAAATATTTTGAAACTTTCGAGAATGGTTTAAACCCGAGAAACTTTCAAATGATGATGACGTTTGTCTAGACATTAAATGAATGGTTAGAAATTAGTTTGATCTACTCTTTTAAGTAAAATTTTTCTTTAGAGTCTAGTTCTTTAAAACATATTATAGTATTAGTTAAAGGGTTGTGTAGAATGTTTACAAAACGTTTACATCTCTGTGAAAATGCTGTAAAATTTAAAATCCGTTTACTGGAAAAACTAATAGGCAACTCAAATAAATTAATTGTATCCAGGATGCTTTTATTTTTATTTCTTATAAATATTGACATATTTAAACTAGGCAAATTTTTGTCCTCTACTTATTCTATATATGTGTAATAATGTAATGATTTTTAGAGGGGAAAGGTAAAAACACATTGTCGGCTTCATGCAAAATTTTTTGGTAAGTACATAATTTAAAACCTTATAAAAATTTTCCTTAAAAGACAGAAAATAACTTTTTAGTATCTAGGTCTAAAAGGAAGCATATACTTAATGATTTTTCAGGTAAGTTTTATTTATTTTTTGTTATGTTAGCTTTATAAAGAAAGGTAAGGACTTGAAGTAAAATTGTCAAAGTAAAAAATGTTGCCAAGAAATACTTAAAAGTTATAGGTAATGTTATTAAAGAAGACTATTACGAAAAAAATTATTGACCAAAATATAATTGTTATTAGTGATCATGTAAAACATTTTGCATGTAGTCGATGAGTGTGAAATGTTTCAATGTAAGAGGTTTTTTAATTAATATTAAAATGTAATTTAACTCATTATTTTAAAATATATTTAATAGTTAAATATAATAGTTGTAATTATGTTACTAGTTAAGTTATTTTAATTAATTATATGTAGATTGATATTTCATTGTTTTCACTATAGTCTATATCAAAATCACTAATTTCTGTATATCTTATGGACAGGTTAGGTGTTTATTTTTAAAATAATAATAAAAATAAGTTGCTTAATGTTTTTTTGTTTAATTTAATGAAAGACAAATAAACACCCTCAAGTAAAACATAAAAAAGGTAACATTTCATATAAACACCTTAAAAGGGCTATTCAAGTTACCCATATTTGTACATTGGAGTACATACAAACATGGTTTAAATTTTTAGTTTAAGTTTTTTCTTGAACTTTTATAGGCAGAAAATTATTAAAAATAAACATAATAGTATTACGTAAAAAATCCTTAAATTTTAAGACAGGACAAATTTCATAAAGAATAACTTTATAAAGTATTATTTTAACCCTCTCATTAAGTATTTTAACTAGTGTGACAATGGGCAATTTCCGTACATTTTATTTGAATGGAAGGAAAAGAGTGTCGTTTTTTAACATGAAAGAAAACTTCCTTTGAATTTGAAAAAGTCATATAACACTTCTTAGCTGTATCCTACTTAATAATTTCCTTGTTTATCATTTTTGGTTTGACAGAGGAATATTGTATATTTTTTTTATCCTTGGCTTCAAATGAATTTTCCAATTTAAATAATGTAATAATTAAATTTTATGTAATTGGACTTCATATGTAATTACAAGATCAGTTTTTCCCAATCTGATTATAAATTCTAAAAATGAAATATGCTTCTGAGTGATCTTTGTTTTACTGTAAATGTTGGATTATAATATCGGAGTAAAAGGTATTCACATGGAAACCATGAAATTAATAATATTATAAGATTTTGAAAATACGAAATCGAGGGATTATTTAAATTATTAGAAATAAAATTCAATCTCGATTTTCTTTTAATCATATGAAATAAATCTTCTTTCTAATATTTAAGAGGGTTTTTCTTACTTAATTTTATGTATTAGAGTTAGAAGGAATAAAATGCTTTAAAAATTAATGTATGAACATTGGATAGACATCTTGAAGCTCTTAAAATACTTTCAGTGTATGTAATACCTAATGCTACACTAATTTCATTCAAATTTTTCCTAGATATATAGTCTCTTATGAATCTTAAAGGATTTCACTATAGATTTATTACTAGTATTGCTAATTATAAAACATGAAATACCCTTGTTTAATTATGCGAAAAAAGCCATTTTACAGTTGAGTGGATGCAGAAATGCTATATTTATGAATAGATTTTACGGTTGCTTTCAAGTTTCTCAGGTATAACGAGGATTTAAACGAAAAATTTTTTAAAGGGCACGCCATGTTGAACTTTACTTTCTGCAGTAAAATGAAGTTGAAAAAATTATTGTTCTTACTTGTTTAACCATAACGCTGTTTCTAACTATAGTATGAAATCTTATCGAGTTATGAATAATGAACCCATTTAGACTATACCAAATACTGACAGTCTTCTTGACCATTGGTAAATGGTATCAAGGATTCTCTCTTTTACAGAGCAGCTTTTTTTACTACCTTCTAAGCCTTTCATAACTGACCTTCTTTAAGTCATTCCCTTTGGCATACGAAGATTAATTCTTAAAAGTCCATGTTTTATCCATATCAGCATTGTTTTGGAATTATTAGCAAACTAAAATATGCCTTTTGGTATACCACTCATAATGATAAAAAGTGTTGAATAACAGAAACATTTTTATTTTAATTTACAATACATACGGACCCAATAAAGGTGTTATTTACTTGGTAGAAATCATATAAGTTTGTTTTCCAAAATTTTCTATTAAATTTAAATTAAAGGAATTGTGTTATTAATGAATCCTATTATGAGATTGATAATGCGAAATTATGAGAATTGCAATGTGTGAATAATAATTTTAGTGTTCATTAAGTATAACAAGAATATAATCCCATTAGCTCAACTTTCGATACCTCCGAAAACCTTTATGTCTCGAAAATATATTTCCCCCTTGAAATTAAATATTTCTTTATTTTTCCTCGTTTTCTTGAAAAATCGCTATTATTTTTGTGTCCCATCTAGATATTGATGTTATATTGTAATAACTAAATTGTTACAAGGTTGGTTATATCTAGTTACTTGATTAGGTACTCCCTTGTTAAAACTAAAATAGCACACCCAGCTTTTCTTTTTAAAAATATCCCATCCTCAAAGGAATCTATAGGATTTGTTCCTAACAGCGTTTTGTCTTTCCTATTACCAAGTTGGGAAGCAGCTGGCGTTAACGGCAGTATTGTGCGATGAGTTATCACCTGGTTGCTGGAAGCGAAAAGTGTCGGCAATTTTCACTTCCAGACGACACTCTAGCTCCAACTCGCTCATTGTTTCTAAAGTTACCCCGACTACAAACGCTGCCGTTGGTGCTTAACCGGATTAAAATTGCCAACATGCGCTTATTTCTCGCCATCGCAGCTCCCGTTTATGCCGTTTTTGTGACAGGAATTGACTTGGGGAGTCGATGAAACGCGTGTTCGTGTGAGGGGGGACAGTATATTTATACTCAGACGCCTTTGCAGAGGTGCCAGAGTTTTTTTATTTGCCATCAGGAGTGGGTTTCATCCAAAGAGGTGTTGCATACAGCGCGCGCTTTGGACATTTGTCTAAATCGTGGCGATCATGTCATACCACGCAGATGGTGGTTTGAACATAGTTTCATTGGCGATGGCATTGGGATTTTTATACCTTCTTTGACTAATCCAAAGCCATTACGGTAACAAGTTATGCCAATGTCCAACTGCAAAGTTTGCCAACTTCATTCCTTAACTCATTCATTAAAAAACAGTAATTTTCAGCATAAATTCAGAGTTGCTATTTCTTGATAGCATTTAATTTCTTTTATTAATTTTGGCTGTTTTTGGTAATCTTTGCTTTGTTTATTTGGGTTACCTCTTATGTATCCCCTAAAATATACTGTCATTATAGTGAATCAACAAGTCTGAACTTATGCCTAATTTCCTTTCCTAATTTTACTAGTTCAAACCAATTGGAATAGGCTACATTCAAATTAGGAAGGCTGTTATTATCAAAAGTAAAGCATTTTCTTGATTTTTTTTTCATACAATTGGATCATTCCAAACCCACGGTATTTAAAATCAACCCTCATACTTGAAAAGATATTTTTTCACTTAATAACTCGACTCTTTTTCTCTTGCAAAAAATTGACCATCCCTTTTTTCCGATCTTTTTTGAAGGCTAGGAAAGGGATCCACCACTTGTCTAAGCGTGTTTCTGTATTACGGATTTCGTTTTGCTATCGCCATGGTACTACTCAGGGACACCTTATCAAAGCTCTCTCTATGCTTAAACCTTCCATGGTTTCACCGTGAAAGGTCATGGGGTCGTGTCTTGGAACCTGTGGGTGTCAGAGGTGTGTCAGCTTTGGAAGCAGGCTCGGGTGCCTCGCGGCCGCTTATCATCCTACGAGAATTTCGAAATCAATGCATGTTTTCTCCACCTATGAGGAGTGGTGAGGTTCTGGTTTAGGCGGATAAAGTGTGAATTCTCTTTTAGAGTTCGGCCCATTCTAGCGAGTTTTGTGACACGACCTTACACGGACTTGAAAAGAAGCTAAAGGGATAGTTTGTTTTTTAAATGGAAATGAAGTGTGTGCCAAATTACTTTGGATAGGGTTTATGTTTGTATAGGATGTTTGCGTGGGGTTTTTAAAGCCAGTTTTCTTCTGCTTTGAGGAGTTTAATGTGTTGACATTTCACAAAACAGTCTAACGACCCTTTTTAAAGGGAGTCATTTCTTCAGGAAGGGTGTATTTTAAGGTTTGAGTTTGATTTAAGCTTTAAGTAAAGAAAGTTTTTCTGTAAAACTTTAAAAACTCATTTTGGTAAGTTGCCGTTTAAAAGTGGATTGGAATACTGTGATTACTATTCAGAAAGGGATTTCTACTTGAGTGTAATATACATAATTGCTCGAAAATGATTGGTCAAAAAAATCTAAAACATCTATTTCAACCTTAAAATGCGTTTTAAAACTATTTTTAGGTAAAATATATACTGCAAAAAAATTGAATAATCAAAATAATTTAAAGATATGAGTTTTTGGTTTACTACGTTTTTAATACATTTTTCACCTGACTATTTTAGTCGTCTACGAGTAATTCTTTCAAAACAATCAACCATTATTTCGATAACTATAAACACTTAACTAATATATAATCTCTCGTCTCACACCCTTACCTCCATTTTTAGTTTGTAGAAAATTTTAAAAAATACTTTTTTATGATTTAAGCTTTCTAATTATAAAAGTCATTAAATGTATTTAAATCTTTTTCGTACTATGGAAAGTTCTACCGCTTGTTTTTAACCTTTTTACCTCATTGAACCAGTAATTTATGTTATGAGATAGAATTAGTGCATTCTTTAAGAGAAGTATCAATTCAGTGAAAGTGCAAAATTTATAACTATGTGAACAACTCCTAAAAATATATATCATAAAATTATTTCATAACGTTTATTATCACTTTTGCTTAAGTTTAAACTATCAATCCATGCTATTCTCTACTGTCTTTGCTTATCCCATCCCATCGAACTCAACATCTATGAACTATTGTATCATTGCCATTTTATAGACGAGTCAAACATCCTATAACAATCAAGAAAACAAGCCCTTAACGACATTCTGAACAAGATTGTTTTCAATTCACCCCATACCTGGTTGTAACAGCATAATTCCCTATCACAACATCCCGCTTCCAATTAAAACTCTCCCTCCTTAATCTTCTTTTTGTTGCCAGAATCACCTCATAATCTGCTCTTCAAAGCGAATGACCTAGATAAAACTGGACACAGCGTTCTTGAACGCCATGTCCCTACGACCCTTCATAAAACCTTCCATAAGCCTACGAGGGAGGGGTTTAGCTACTCAATCCGGGACAAAAATGAGAACCTGACTTATTAGATCCCCAATCCCCGATAAAAATGAGAACCTGACTTATAAGTCAACCTGATACAGGCTAACAGAAGACCTGACCGTCCTCGATGAAATACCACATTTGTTACGTGATATCACCTGACACCTGTGGTGACAGGCCTTAGTGATATTATCTTGATCTGAAAATATATCTAGCTCTTTCCTGGGTTTGTTTCCCTTTCTTCATGAGCTCAGCTCATTTGTTTCCATTTGGGAACGAGCAATAATTTGGCGGGGTAGAGACAAAAAGAATTAAAGTGTGGATGTCGTTTGATGTCGGGTAGAAGAGGAATGGTGACATAGCTAGGGATTGTTGTGGCTTGGAACGGATTTAGTTATGACTCGGATGGATTCAGTGGTGGAATTCGGATGATGAAGCTTAAGGCGAAGGCATTGTCTTTAAACGCGTATTGAAATAGTTTTTACGTTTCCGTGGTATTTAGTTTTCCACCGTTTTGTATTTTTATACCTTTTCTTTAACATTTTTGCGATAGCAAAGCAAATGTTACTATGCTGGGGCTAAATGATGGATTTTCGGGTTTCCTTTGAAGAAGAAAAATTCAAGATTGAGTAAAATTAAACGCTTTATTATTTTATGTTACATTTTATGGAGATTAATTTAAATTTGTTTACTGTTTAACATAGTTACAACTTTAATATCCTATGGATCATTAACTATTTTGATAGATTATTACTGTCACTTTTTTTTTGAAAAGAGTTGGTTTTTCAATCATGAAAAGTTTTCGCTGCATTTTCTTTTCAAATTTATTCCATCTGTCAAAGTTCTAATTTTGAGAAACTTTACTTTCTTTTAAAAACATGATCATCCTCTTGATAACATGAATTCTTGATAAAATAATGCATATAGTATAAAAAAATTATATCATCTTAAAAAAAGCAGGTGTAATTCATAATTTAAACAGTTTATTTAAAAGCAAGTGTTACAATGTAGCTTCTTTAACTCCTAAACCTGATTTTAAATTTCCCGTTTTATAAATAAAAATATTATTTTGGATGTACTAAAACATATTTAATGAACAGTAGGTCCAAGATTTTCAAAATTATTCATCTGAATAAGATTTTAAATCATCTAAAAATAAGACTATTATTTGTTCAAAATATATTAAATAGAAACCACTTAACAGGTATTGTTTTGTTATGAAATTCAAATAGTTTATACAAATATCTAAATCTTGGTATGATTTCAAAACTCTTTTATACAAAATCTCTAAAGAAAATGATTATCTATAAGGAATTCTTTAAATATTTTAAGTAAAACTAGTATTAAATTAATGTTTCATACTTAGTTTATGTCATTTTTGATATTTAAAATATTTTTATGAAAATTGAATGTTTTAAATTTTTAATATATTCTATCGTCCACTTTTAGAGGGGGAATGAGAGTAAATAAATTACACATCCATGTGAATTTTTAAACTAATAAATATCCTTGAAATATTAGTTCATCACATCATTATTTTTAGTCACTTTCATCTTTATCAGTTTATATTATTTTCATTTTACCTTCCAAGAGTGTAATTCCCTCTTTAAAAGATATTTGTGAATCTCAAACACAAGAGATCTACTCATAAAAACCTTTCCCCAACCATACTACACAAACCTCGAAAGCTCTATATAACAGACTATAGTTATACACAAGAGCCAAATGCCCCTGTATTAGGAAATACACAGTAAAGGAAACACCCATTTTAAGAACTACACTCTCTGTCGAACACAAATTTGAGCCTGCCTAAATATACAAGGCGAACTGGGTGTCACATCATTCACCAACCTCTGGAGTGGACAAAACCCCCTTTGTTGGTAGTGGCGGGTTATTGAAAACGTGAGGGCTCATTTTTTCCCCAAACTCGTGATTGAGAGTATACGTTTGCAACAGATGTTGGGAAGATAAACACCTTACCGTTTCCACGAGAAGAGGGCAAAAGCTGTAAATTATTCTGAATAAACAAGTTGACAGGATACAGGAATACGTCGAGTTTTGAGACGAAAATATAGTTTCTTATACCCGGCAAAACGACTCTACTCCCAATTTTTACTGCATCATTACCGAAGTGAAGGCTTGTAAAAGTCAAATCCCCCATAAAAGAAACTTTCGAGGAGTCAGAAATGGAGGGTTTCTCGAGCCGGATGCATTCGTCAGGGAAACCTCGCGCGTGTTTGGATGGGTTGAATTTCCAGCGCGTTGAAATAATGAAAGTGACTAGGATAAAAATGTACGCGGAAATGCAAAGTTTTGTGTTTGGTTATTGTATTAAATTGGTATGTTTTGATAAAAAAAAGATATATTATGAAGTGACTGTACAATATTACACTAAAGGGAAAATACCGTTATTAGTATATGAATTAGTATATGAGGATGCATAATAGATAATGAAATGAAAACCCACAATTAATTAAGTTCAATATGAAATCCTTTTAAATGTGATTGAACTTCTATTACAAATATCTTAATTTCTTAAGTTAATTATATTAAGCTACACTAATGATGGTACAGAAATATTTCAACAAAGAATAACATGTTTATTTATTTTACATTACATCATCAGTAAGGACATAGTAGTAATATGCTTAGATTGAAGAATAAGTTTCATTCCAAAGAAATGTAAATTAAATCGATACAAATTATGTTTTGGATAAGCCCTTTATGAATATAAGTAATATCATTTTATAGGGTAGCATTTCATACATTTCATTAAGTCTAATATATTAACGTTTAGAAACATGCATTATACTTATATATTTGTAATAGGGGAAAGTTTATTTTAACCAGTAATGAAACCCAGTTAAATATAAATAAACCTTTATGTATACTCTGTCTGAAAAACAAACGAAATAACACACCGTATTTCTTTAAAATATACTTAATTAATTAAATACAAATATATTAATTAAATTAATAACTAATATTCCTTTACACCACAATCATAATTTCAGCGCAAAAATGAAACTTTTTGCGATGCTATTGAACCTTTCTTTAGCTCATTGATGCCGAAAACCATGTATTCAAAAAATGACGCGTTGCCAAATATTGAAAGCTTTATCCAACTGCTTCGCTATTGAATCTCCCAATACTTATAAGAATACACACAAGATAGTGGCAACGACTCTATTGAAACACCTGGAGGAGACCCATTAAACTAATGCATCTCAAGTCATTCTGGACTTTCATCCGTTTGCACTCCTCTAGCGCAAAGCTAAGGAAATAATATTTGCTCAAGTTTAAGATGGTGTTACTGGTACAGAAAAGCCATTCGTGTATCCACAACTGATATTCATCATGTCTGACTATTGAGTCACTATTCAATTGAGTTAAAAATACCGACTTTTGTTGTATCAGCCTGTCCAAATGCGTTTCACAGAGTGTTTCTTAGATGAAAGATAAGGTCGTCACATAATACTGTTGAAGCTGTAATACTGTTTCTTTTTGCAATCAAAGTTGTTGGTTTTTGATTTTAGTTTCACGTATTGTGTTTGCGATCCTTTCAATAAAGTAGGTGTGGCGTTTATATATAATTTCCGATAAAGCTTTAAACTAAACTTTTAAACTTAAATCTAAATTACTTTTTAATTTTTTATCCATGTAATCATATTATTTATAAAAATAGTGTTAAAATATCAATTATTTTACGCATAAAAAATTGGAGAAATTCGATTAATTTCGCGTTATATAAGTAAATTAATAGCATAAAAATTTAATTTTTACTTTTAAATTAAAATTTGTGAATTTAAAACTTTTAAGAATAACAAAAAAGTGTGTTATTTTAATTGAACGCGATGATATAGATCTTCGTATTCAATTTTTAACTTATAAAGGCTTTAGGTAGGAGAACTGCTTGCATTTTTAACGAGACTAAAAGGAGAATCTAAATATATTTTAAAAAAACTCTTACGTCATTATGGAGAAAAGTAATGCTAAAGTACTTCGTTTTTGCTAACTCGATCAATTACGAAAACCTTTTTATCAAGCATTGTTATTCTTTCTAACATGTTCTAACTTATATTTTCTTCCAATTTTAATTTTTTGTACAAGCTCCAAAACCGTCTCAACAACAAAAAATAATCTCGAATGCCTCCTCCACTTTACGGTAAAGTAAACACTAGGACCTCTTCACTCCAGAAAACATTTTCCTTATCTTTTCAAAAAAACGAATGGACCAACAATTTCCTCTTCAATGCTCCCTAAAAAAGCATTCTAGCATCTTAATTAACGCTAAATGTTCCTCCAAGTCCATCCTGATTAACTTTAGGAAACTTTTATAAAGCAAGAAAAACCCCAATTCGTGCAACCTAATTCAATTTTCCCATTTTGGCGACTAAAAATTATAATTCTTTGCGTCGGTGGACCCGAAATTAAAGAGAAGACTTCCTTTCCCCACAATATTAACTCCCCTCGTTTTTGCTTTAATT
Source organism: Tetragnatha versicolor (assembly GCA_024610705.1). Classification (NCBI taxonomy): domain Eukaryota; kingdom Metazoa; phylum Arthropoda; class Arachnida; order Araneae; family Tetragnathidae; genus Tetragnatha; species Tetragnatha versicolor. Next base: position 49,766,561 of record JANDEH010000010.1, on the reverse strand, counting down.
CATTCATCGATTCGCCAAAGCACACACCAGAGAGGATCATTACAAAGAAAAAAGCCATGCGCCATAACTTGGCCCCCCGTCGCTTCCCCTAACTGCTCTCTGATAGCGTCCTTTGAAAGTCTTTTCGACTACAAATGACTCATCATAGGTCCGAGTCGGCCTGTTAACGACCTGTTTCGATGCCAAAACAAAATAAAACTGGTATCTTGGACGGTGAAATATCTCTAGTGAGGTGTAATTATCGGCAATATTAATTTAGCTGCTACTGGAAACGCGCAAATTGGAAAATTATACAAAAAAGCGATTGGAATTCGTCTGTTAGGCTCATTAAGAATCCCCCATTAAGCTGCTTGAATTTCACGGCCTGGTATTAAAGAGGGAAAGGGTGCATGGGTGAAGAGAATGAAAAAAGGGGCGTTTTTATTTTGACTTCATAAATATTCAGTGGTGTGTAAGTAGGCTGTGTTGTGGGTTTGTTTGAAAAACCCATTAGATCCTTTCATTGTACAAAGTAAAAAATATTTTTAAATATCATACAGTGTATTTTATACGTAAGTTTTTTGAAATATTCTTTCAATTCCTGGGTTTATACAAAGATAAATAGTGTTATCTAAAAAAAGATATACAGTTAAAAGAATACAGTTATAGGTTAAAAGAAGTTAACCCATTACTGCCTGACGTCCCTTTTTAGGGACGTTTTTTAAAAATCCTCCTATTTCTACCAAAATTGTTCCTTTGAATCAAAATTTGCAATGATGTATCTCTGATCATCATAGAACCTAAAGAACCAAGAAGAAAGCAGAATTTTTAAAAATTTTCACTTTTTTTAAAGTTGGAAGATAGAATTTTTCAGAAAAGTGCTTTTTTAAAAATTTTAAAAGAAAAAGCTTAAAAATCCTAGTTGTTATTTTAAAAAAATGTCAATGCCGATATATATTACTGTTTATACATTAAATCAGTTGGGGTGTTTATTTATTTTTCCAAAATATTTTATCTTGACCTCATTTTGGACCCTCGAAAAGCGTCCCTAAAAAGGGACGTCAGGCACGAATGCCCCCGTGGTTTTCCCCATAGTGAAATGCTAGTGTTTCCTTTATTTTTTTTCATAAAAACGCGTTCGATTCTTATGAAATGAATTAAATAACTGATATTTATAATATTACTTTAATTTTATCTAATAAATTTATTTTTTTTGTTTATTTTTTTTGGAAAATACTGTTATTTCTGCTAAATTAATGGAATAAAAAGTCTTAAATTATAAGGAATTAATTAATTTGTATTAATTAAAAGGAATAAATTAATTATTTTACAATATTTATTACTTATGTAAATATATTCCGGTTATATTTTAATTAAAAGTTTAATAATTATTAGTTATAATGACTGTTTGTCATTAAAATTGCCAAAAAAGTCGCTTTTGTGATAAATTTTCGGCTCTTTTTCTAATTAGATGTCGCAAATCATTGTGTTTTATACTGCAGATCAACCTATATCATCTGGCTTGCTAATGCACATCCCACTAATGCTTGATTTTTCGGGAGAAATTCGTGTTCCGCACAATTAAATTAAATAAAATGAAAAAAGTATGGGCATTTGAAAGACTTAAACTTCACAAATGGAGATATTCTGATGGATTTGAGGTTTGTAAAAGTAATTAATACTTAATATTAGGTAACATATAAACAAGGAATGCCTTTTTCAATTAAAAACCTTAATTAATTTGCAATTAACATAGATTTGAGAGGGAAAAAACTCGTTTTAGAGCATAAAAATGCTCAAATTACGTTAATTAGGGTTAATTTTACAGTTAATTGGATAAATAATTAATAATTTTTGTTCATATTCATGTTACAGTATGGATCCGATCACTTTTGCTGCACTTAAAAAGGTAGAAGATGTTTTTGAGGCTTTAAAAAGTGTTCTACCATGCATTTACTATAGGGAAAAACAACGGGGGCATTCGTGCCTGACGTCCCTTTTAAGGGACGTTTTTTAATTTTGGTGTAAAAATTAAAATTTTAACCTGGAATTTTTTTCACTATTTTTCCAGTTGTTTTGGGGCTATTTACTATGTTTTTACCAAATATTTAAGAAAAATAAAAAGTTGGGCATTAATGGGTTAAAATGTGTTATTGTAGAATCTATTTTACAATGACTCCCTATTAGGGTGTCTCATTTTTTCGAACTTTGGAAATCTTATCGGGCCGTGTCCTAAAAAGTTTCCTTTTGGCACCAATAAACTTCCCTGAAATTTTTAAAGTTGTGGTACAACCCTAACTATTGCCTCAAAGCGGTTGAAGTTACGAGAAAAGCCTGGTCTAGGTTGCAGCGCTAGTTTTACTTCATAACGCGACCTATTACGCAACTATTTGCTTTTTCTTACCTTTTTTATACCATTTTTAAACTGTTTGAATTAAGATAATGTAATAATGCATATAATACAAGCCTTTAATATGGCACAGTTTTTTATTGCAAATACACACTTTCTATGTTTATGCTCCATGATAATTTTAAAATTCGTGAGCTATAGTAGTTTTATCTGTCTTAGAAAACTTAGCGCGATATTTATCGACAATTTGTAGGAGATTTTGCTTCTGTGCTCAGTTTTCAATCTAGGGAGGAAGGGAGGTACTCTTGGGTTAAGGCCACTCCTCGCTCTGCGACATCATTAATGGTGACCGCCCAGTTGTTAAAAAAATCTCGGAATCTGTCTTAGCTTTCCCATTCAGTAGGAGACTTTAAAATGAAACATAGGTTATCCAAATCTTTGAAATAAGTTCAAAGTTAAGTTGTTCCATGGGGGTTAAAAGCGCGCTTTGACCGGATAAAGGTAATGCTTCCCGGCGCTTTCTGCGATGAAGGCCTCACATGGGGGTTTTATTGAATATTTTTCCTATTTTGCTTCAGCAGGCATTACCTGATAGTCTTGTGTCTCAGTTTTGAGAAGTAAAACCCTATGTGAGGCCTTCATCCTGTTCCCGACGCAAGCGCCGGCAAGCAATTTCTTTTTTCGATCAAAGCGATTTTAACCCCCATGGAACTTCCCCCAGTAGGTGCTATTGAATGTTTTTCCGTAAGGATCTTGAGACAATGATGTCCCAAAGATGCTGTAAAGGTTTTAATTCGATATTGACTGCGTTCAGGCTCATAAAATTGAAAAGAACCAAAAGTTACGATATTTTCAATTATTTCCCTATACTTGACATGGGAAACCTACTTTTGAAGGCCATGGGGGTCAGAAATTGCCCTAGAGACCTGAAAATTTGCAGGTGATAATGTTTTAGTATTTACAACAACCTGAGAGGGGGGCATCTAGGAAATTCGAAAAAAAAATTTCCCCATAGACTTTTGGAACAGCCTAATGTCTCTTTCTCTCAGAGAAGCTACCAGCTCCTACTTTCACCTGGTGTTATGAAATGTTTACATTCAAGATACGAATAAAATATGAAACCGTAGAAAAAAATAATTGATCTATAATGCAGTAGATGTCTAATTAAGTGTTTTCTTTCAGAAGTTGTTTTTATTACTTTTTCAACGTTTCGTTTGGATCTTAATGCCATTATTGGAATGTTAACCTCTGGTTTTGGGGTATTCCCATGAAATCCAACTATTTTTTATTTGTTAAGTTTGATGTTTTAAGGGAAAATTAGGTCAACAGTGACAGTTTTTCAAGGTCATTGCGATGCGTTAGTGTTTTCGTGGTAGAGGTTGCTTGCCTCTCATTATAGAGATTTCGCTCTCGTTGAGGCAATAGTTAGAGTGAACAGAAATAATTTTAACCCGGGAGGACGCGCGCTACTTTCTGTTACACGGGAACGCGCGCGGGGTCTCTCAGACCCCACAAACCGTTTTCCGTTCTAAACGTTCAGTGCATGCAAAATTTTTATCACGGATAGTTTAAATATATAATTTAATTGTTCAATGTGCATTATTAGTTGACTGCTTCTTATTAAGATATAATATAAGACTAGGAAAACAGGAAATGCAATGGAATGTGAGCGGAGCTAACGAATTTCTTTGGCTAAACTGAACCGATGTTTATTTTCTAAAATCCTTTATTTTTTAATTTCTTCTTTTGCAAGAAAAATTATGGATTATAGTTACCTCTTCCTTACTTTTGGAAACCTCTTTGGCTATTTAACTCGCACCAATCCTCACAGTTTTGGAAGCATTTTCCTTAAAAACAACAACCTAACTCGGAAAATAACATACCTACTTTATTTAAACTTCATGAGGTGATAAGTGGAAACCTTTTAGGCAGCTACACGGAGTTTCATATATTTTCATTAAAAATTAGAGTTTTTATGAAGGTTTATTTAAGCGTTGGGGTCCCGCAGACCCCGCGCGCGTCCTCGCGGGTTAATTTTGCAACTGACCTTCTAACACCAAAAAGAAACTTTTTAGCTAACGGCCCGATCACTTTTCAAACTTTTCCAAAAAAACGCACTTTTTGAGACACCCTACTCCCTATATAGCAACCCCTAGTAGTAAAAGTATGTATTATTTTATAATAAGAAATAATTTTGTTTTAACGTCTTTTCGTCAAAGCTACGGAATTTTTTGGTCCCAGAAGGGGATTGCTCGATCAAATTTCTACTTCTTATATAAAAAAGCAAAGTTAAGTTTATACTCTTTATTAATAGTCATTAAAAATATATGCAAAGATTATAGTTTACTTTATAGGCAACATCGCCATTTTTAGTCCACCTCTTGATATAAATAACAACTTAAGATATGATTAAAACTTTCACGTGAACCGAAGTGAAAGGGACATGAAAATTCTGGTGATATATTTGTTGATTGTAATTTTTTATGTTTATTTTGTTATTTTTCTTATTACCTGGTTCTATTATAAAATCGTAAACAAGGTTAAAAAGGCAGAAAATTTCATTGATAAGTCATTTGAGTTTCTACATATTTTAACACATTTGAAAGCTGATATTTTTAGTTTAGAATAAGCATAAATAATGTTCTTGTTTCACTAAATTTAACTAGGTGAAGAAAAATAGTTTAGAGTATTACATTAAATTCAATTACATATATGTGTTGTATAGTTCATGCAAATTGTTTTAAGCACTTTATAAAAATAATTCCCCCTGGTAAAATTATTGTATACAAGTCCGGTAAGGTTGTTTACGATTCTTTTTCCTATTAACATTCATTAACATTTTTCACTTCAAGGACTAGACAGAAAATGTTATCTCTTATGTAATCGGACACACTTAACAATGCAAGTAATGGTTAAAGGAAAACCGAAGTACACTTATTTTATTAACACACTTCCAATTTCAGTACTTGTATTTCCAAAAGAATTACTTCGAAATGACCTTTAAAAGGTTTTTTGTCGCAAATATCTTTCTTTTCAACACTAGTTTAAGTGAGGAAACAATCACATGGCGAAAATATTTCTACATGAAGTTTTCACAGCAAACGTCCTAATTCCTCGCTGAAACTGCATACAGCCTTTTTTGCTTTACACAAAAAAGGTATTACAAACAAAGACACGCATTTACGAGATCATTTCACTTCTACGACTTTGAAAGAACAAAACCCGAACGAGACACCTCAAGATTCATTATTTTCTTTCTGTTCTCGGCAAATTTTATATAGATTTTACACTCACATGAATTGGACGTTTCCTTCGCACCTTCTGGGTCATAAAAGACAATTCACATTGTTGAAAATTCTTACTACAAAACAGATCATCTTGTTTCGAAAAAATTCGAAAAATAAGAGGATACGAAAACGCTTGTAGTTTCACGCTTCATTTTGACTGAGAAGTTTACTGGCAAAACCACCATAAAATTCTGCTTAGCGTGAAAAAAGTGCATGGCTTGAAGCCACGAATAAGTCGTAACAGCAGGGGTTAATACATCCTGGCCTCTATTGCCATGCGCATTTTCAATTTTATTCTACATAAGCTTTATTTGTAAGATTTACATCTCCATATTTTGAATTTAGTAGGAATTTCCCACATTCAAAACATGATTCTGGTATAAAAATTACACTCATTTAGAACTCAAGGATAAAAGGTAAACCTTATGTTTTAAATATAAGGAAGATTCGTTTGCATATTGACAAACTTTTTATAGACACCTGTTTGTTTAAGGAGTTTGATGAAATTTGAATGTGTTCGTTTATTTATTAGAGTGGTCTAAAGTAAATTAATTGCTTAGGCGTAAAACAATTAGAACAGGTTTTAAATGTAACCGTTTCAAAAATATGAACTAAAATTACAAACAAAACAATTAATATATAATTAAAAACCTTTTATTGTGTATTCATCCATCTATCCTTTAATTTTGCCTAATAGTTTTACAAAAAAATACTACTATAATATAATTTTAATTTACAAAATTTCTGATACTAGGTTGGTATGAAAATGCCCCCCTTTCATATAAAAATAGTATTCAATTTCTTAAATATAAGAATATTTGTTCAATTTGTCGTACGAAAAAAAATTAGGATTAAAAAAAGATTTACTTACATAAATATTCAAAATAGCAATGAAGGGATATTTATTAATAATAATTCAGCCCTTAAAAATAACTTTCAATAAATATTTAATTGTCTATTTAAATGAATGAAATTCTTTTCTTTTTCTTTTATTTATGTACAAAGAGTTATACCCGAAGAATATTTGTTTTTTTAACGAATAAAAAAAGATTAACACTTCTTTTGAAGCTGAAATTCAAGTATGTATGATTTTTAAACGATTTTTGTATGATTTGGTAGCATTTTTTTAAAACATGCGTTTTGAAAATCTATTTTGAAATTTTTTTGGAAATTGCCAAAAAAATATTAATAATTTAAATAAATACTATTCTTAAACTTGCCACACAGAAAAAATACACTTTTTGAATCATTCTTCTATTGAGAAGGCGGCCATTGTACAAAGATAAACTCGCCTCTAAACTATAATCGCCCTTATAGCAACACTTCCAATTAACTTTCCCTCAACATGCCATAAAAATTGTACTAAAGCTCATTGGAGCGTGTTCCTTTTACTTTAAATGTGAAAAGAACATTTTAAGAACAAAAGAGGGGATGTTCTCTCAGCTTTTGTTCTCACGAAGTGAACATTATTGAAAGATTTTTTAGTGCTTCTTTGGGGGGGCATGGTGAAAAAATGGTGTTAGAAAAAAACTCCCGCTTTTATTTTCTTAGAGCACTTGTGAATATTAAGACTGACCGTCTTCACTTAATTTATTACAACGTTATTATGCGGCTTGAAAGAAATTATTTTCTGAATAATTTGAGAGAGAACAGTTTCTGCATGATCCCTTTGTAGGTTTAGGAAATTGTACTTAGTATAGTTGGCTTTGTATGGTTGGTTTCCGTGTATTGTTGATATGTTAACGATTTGTCTATTGCTAATTTCAACTTAGTTGTTTTAGCACTATCATTTTAATTTTCCCCACCTTCTTCTATATATAAAATCTTTCTATTTAAGGAAAAAAATTGTGTTTAGTTCTTTACTATTTTTAACACTTTAAAAACGATTTTTTTACCAACTTCGAAAAAGAAGAGGTTGTGATACATAATTTTTCTATATGAGTTATATAAGTAAGTTATATAATGAAATATACGCCTGCAAAATATGGTCAAATTTTCATAAAAGTTATATAGAATAGAGAAAATATTTTAGTGTTAACAGGATTTTAACAGATGTTTATAAAATTTTGCTACAAACATGCATTTTATTGATATTAAAAGAAATACTAGTAAATAATAAGTTGGTAATATTATTAAATAACTTGAGTGTATATCTACCTAATACTCTAATACCATTTGGAATTTCTAACGAATTAAAAAAATGCATATTCCATTTGAAATTAACGTTTCATAGTAAGTTACATTCACAAGAACTTAATTTTTAAAATGTAGCGTTTTCTTTACAATGTACCAAAATACCCGAATATAATTTTTTGAAGTGATAATATAGGAAATAAACCCCGAAAAGAAAAATTCAAATACTTTACAAATACAATAAGAAGGTAATATTAACAGACCAAAGCCATCATACCTTAACAAAGACCTTCGTCTACAGACATAACTCTGAAGGATGGAACATAAGAAACAACATCAATGCCATCAATGAATACATTTGCGGTTTTTAATGCGGAATTAGATGCTTACTTTTACACGAGCAATTTCTTTTTACCTTCTTCATCCATCCAGATGACCTCTGAGTTTATGTCAGTTAAAACACCTATCCAAGCACCTCGCTTTATAGCAATCCAATAGTTGATTTTAGTTTTACGTTTATGACTATCCGCGAATTTCAAACAAGTTTGGAGCCCATCGAAATTCACTAGCGATCGTTTTATGATCAACACTTATTTTTAAGAAGATAGGACGCTTATTATTTATTAGTGTCTATTCAAATTTTGGAGAATCCATAAATATATTTATAACCCTAGATTTACATAAGTGGCCAGATAGTAAATTTCAAACAGGTTGCCATAAAAGAAATTTAAAGTTTGCAGGGGCCTAAAATTTCTCATCAATGATGGGAACCAATCAAGTTCCTCTATATTTATATAGAAATCCTGTATAAAGTTTCGTTCCTGAGCAGGTTCGGGACATATTTCATTCTGCTAACATTTTCCTCGCGCAGGTTTTCGTAGAAATTTTAAGGGTTTATTCAAGGTTTTATACCTGCCAGAAAAGATGGAACTTAGAAAATATAATCCCTGGAAATTTTCTAACCGTAAAAGTATATTAATTATGAAGTAAAGAATGATATGGGAAAGTTATCTTTAATTTCTCAGTCTAATCTCTTAATCCTTCAATTAACTCGTATTAAAATCATTTTTAAATGCATAAATTTTAATTTAGGAAATTCCAATTACCCTTTATAAATCAATCCAGTTTTGTCGATCAATTAGTTTATGAAATATGCGTGATATTTAGATCTGGTAATTTTGAACCAAAAAAATCTAATAAAAATTAATTCAGCTTGATTCATTGATTTAAAACAATACTTCCAGGAAACGAAATTGAAATATCTGATATCTTAAGGTTTCATACTAAATGAAATGAAACAAAGCTCAATATGACAATCAATGAGATTAAGTATGAAAAATATTAAGTATGGAGAGAGATTACATAAACATTTATGTTTCCTTTAACAACAGAACATTTTTTATTCTCTTACCTATTAGATAGATTTTCATAATTTTTTAAAGGATGAATTCATTAGTTTAAACATATCTGAGTGTAGCAATGAGTGTGTGTATGAAATTTCATAGAAAACAAAATAATAACGGACATATAAAGTTTTCATTTTTTAAAAGGGGGTTGATTTCGTTAATTTACTAATTATTCACTGCAGTAAAAGACCTTTGTACCAATATTCATCGATGTATTAATAAGAATTAATAACTTAAATTGATGGTTAAACTAAAGAGAAAATCACACTATAAAACACGTGTCAGTTTATTCAAAAGGATTATTAAGTTATATTCTACTCGTAATATAGTTTTCGAATTGTTGTTAGATAATTCTATTTTTGTGCTATGATTTAAGTACGGATATAAACAGATTATTCTACAATCCTCTACACAGCTTCTCAAAAATTCAAACAAAAACAAAGATAGATAATCAAAATACTATGGTCTGTATTACTCAGCGCTATTTGATTAATCATGAAATATTTTATTTTTGTAAGCTAAAATGTCTATCGCATTAAAAAATAAATAGGTAAGAAATAAGAAATAAAAGTATACATATTAAAAAACTACCATGTTTTATTTGATTAGAAGTGAACCTGCTCTGTTTATTTGTGCTGACAGACATTTCTATCCCATATTATGGAAATCAGCAAATCATCTGAACTCAACTTGATTGTTTGAACTCGACCCGATCCGCTATTCGATACACCAGTGGTCATTGAACCTTCTCTGGGTCAAACAATCGCATTCGCATTAAATGTTGCTCAACCTGATTTTTAATACCACTTCATTAAGCAAACGGCTGGTAACGGTTTCTATAACCCGGAATACGTCATACCCCTCTTTAATGACACTCATCCTGCAATAACTGCACCCTCGGTTTAGTGTTTGTCATAATGAATTGTTTAAAACTCGTGGTTAGGGATACCATTTACTCTGGGAACGGACTCTTAAATTCTTATTGTGTACTTACTAACACTACATTAAACGTTATGTCCAGAGGTTAAGTGCTCTAAGCCGGGTGGCCAAATTAAAATGGGTCTGGCTTTTAGGCTCGCCCTTATGAGGTTGCCGACTTTCGAGAAATATAATTTTCGCTGATGGGTTTTATTGCGCGACTTCAAATCGGGTTCAAGGGTTTATGGTCAGGAAAGAGACTAAGGTAACATTTATATGAATGATATTTTTAAATCCTTTGGATGGGTGTATATGAACTTGAGATGTCAATTAAGGCATTTTTTCATTCACAGATTATTTGAAAATAATGATTTGTGCTGGTTTACAAAATTGAAGGATTTAAACAGTTTTTGGAAAAATTGTGTAGCGTATTAGAACATTTCTTTCGCTTCCTTTGAATTTATGTAATCACTAGCGCTGACTCGCTAGACCCGGGCTTCGCCCGGGTTTCAGTTTTTTTAATAAATATCAACTGGTGCGTTACAGATGGGCTTCGCCAGTCCATTTTTAAAGAAAATTATTCTGGTGTGTTACAGATGGGCTTCGCCAGTCCAGTTAAATAAAGGAGCCACTTTTATATTTTTGCTACAACAATGGATTTTGATCTACAACAATCGATTTCAATCTGCAACAATCGAGAATATACCTACAACAATTAAAGTTACATCTTCTGTTATTATATCTACAACAATGGGTTTGCCATGAAGTTAGGTATGAAATTTGGGGTTTTAAGCATAAAATTGACCAAAAAAGTTGTTTGGATGCATCGATTTTAAATTATTTTACTTCAGAAACCTTCCCTGGAGCGAGTAGATCAACGTGGTATAGTTTAATAGTTAATGTAGGTTCAAAAAGTTTAAAACTATAAAGGACATACATACATACATACAAACATTGATTTTTATATATATAGATTTAACTATATACTGTATCTTTTACATTAGTTAGTCAGCATTAGTTTTTTATACTTTTCTATTTACTACTTATGACAACGTGCAGAAATCATTTAACATACAGTAAGTATTTAATGTAATTCACTTTCTTTTTTGAAATTTTAATTTTTTATCTAAAATTTACAAAGAATGAAAAAAAATTGCAATGTTTTAAAAAGGCTTTTTGACTAAATGTATCAAGAAAATAATTACTGATGACATAATCGCTATGAAGTATGAACAGAACATGATCTCTAACCTTTTAGAAAAATAATAGATACACAAATACAGATCACTGTACGAAAAAATTATTTCTAATTTTTTCACAAGAGTTACATCTTTTATAGCTGTAATATAAACAAAAGTACAGCAAAACTTAAGTCTTTAAGATTCTGCGCTTTGAAAACAAATTAAGTTTTTAAAATGATTTAACAATTGCATTTGGGGAAATCCTGAATATTTTGGAATACAAATATATATTATTTTTTTTAATATAGACCCATAAGCTTATAAAATGCGAGTTTTATAAACACAAGAAGTTAACAGTAAAATCGGTGCGTACAAAATATTGCCAATTCATTAAAAAACTTACTTATATCCGTGTATGTAACAATATCTAAGTCTAGGCACAAATGCCGAAAGTAAACTGCGCAACGACGCAACCTATAAAAGGAACCTGCCACCAACTACTTTACTCGTACCGACAAAATCATTAAGATAGATTATATCTTAATCCCATAAGATATTCCCCAGTCTAATTTTAAACTGTATATGTGAACTTTAGTATATGAAACATGGAGTGAAAAAGAAGTAGAGAAAACCTTCAGAAATGCAACACCTCTCGAAAGCATTCAACAGTCGCGAATTACTAATATTCTGTAGACGAGGAGTGTTCAATAACCGTGAACATAAAGGTAGTTTTTCTTCTTTTCTCACTCGTTCAAACCTTGGAGTGTTTTTTATTCCCAGCTCCGAACGAGGCAAAGCTAAATATCCCGACTCATAGATGTCAGGCCGGGGAGTTATATACGAGGGAATAACCGTGATGTAATAGGAGTTGTCACAAAATCAAATTCTTGTAATCGCAGCAGTTGTGACTGTAAATCACAGGCTAGCCCATTGTAATCGCTATTTCTAGTAAAAGGAAACTGTTACGGCGCAAATGATATGCTCCGTCTTTGACAAACATTTTTGCTGCGAAGGAGAATGTCGCAGTTAAGGAATCGGGCATGTTTTTAGCAATCGATTATGGTTAGGGGATTATTTTTAGTCGCGCGTGCTCTGATATTAATTTGATTAGGAAAGCGGGCGGTAGGGTACTGCGAGTGTTTTTGTCATCGAGTTGTAGATAGTTTGCTTAGCGTCTAGCTGTAGGTTGTTTACTTTTCATTACTTGTGAAGTACCTATTAAATAGTATATTTTAGAAGTACGAGTTGAAGGTTTTAGTTTTAACTAAAAGCTTCTTTAAAAAGAAAAATTTGTGCTATATCATCACTTAAGCCCATACCATAATTTTATATATATTTATGCTCTTATATACCACTATTATATACCACATATTATCTACCTCCACTAACCTAAATTCCTTAAAAAAACGAATAATCAATAAAAAACTACCGTTAACGATAATGAAAAATATCAACTAACCGTAAGAACTTGCTCTCTACCAATCTTGCTCCTGTATGTTCTTAGTAGTTAAAGAAAGAGAGAATTTCAATTTTTGGTTTATTCGCTTCTTGCATAAATATATATTTTGCTAATTGTTAAAAGTTATATTTATCTGCACTTTTGCTATATTCCTAAGAAAGTGTTTTAACTAATAAATCAATAGAAGGAATGTTATAGAATAATAACCATAATAATACTCAACAAATCACAGAGGTTAATACACTTATTTTAGAACGAATATCAAAATTTAATTTAGTTAAATTTAAATCTTCGGTAAAAAAAAGGCATTTTACTCTATAAAATATAATATAAAGTTAAAAATAGCCAGTTACTTCATTTAAATTAAAGTAATGTTAACGTAAATAGTGGTTAAGAAATTTATACACTCGGATTATTTTGTTATCCGTCAACAAGCTACAAGCTTATGCAAAACCTAACATGTAAAACAAACCTCACTTTTGATTACGTTTAGTTATTTTTATCTAAAGTATCTATTGACACCTGTTTAATTCTAACCACGTTTCCATTGAAAGTAAAACAATTTCGTCTCTTTCATCAACTGCTAATTTTTTGACCAGGAAAAGAGATACGCTCAATAGTTCCGATGTTGTTTTAGAAGGAAAGGAATATCTAAACGGTGATCTTAGTTGCACATCAAAACGTGATCAAATAGCGTTTCAAAGCGTGATCGCCATGTTGAAACCTCTTACGCATTCATCTGTATTAAAATATGACTCGCGAAATCCTTGGATTGGAATTGCACAAAATGTTCAAATATGTTTACATTTTTGAGAGTATTTCAAAGCTGTAAAGTTTATATTTATTGCAAAGCGCTCGTGTGAGATACTTTTAACCAACTTTATTAGAAATTATTTTGAAAATAGCTGTCGCAAATGAAAGACATTTTTGTCCTTTGAATATCTGTTCATAGAATTGTTTCAATGTTTTAAGAATGATGCTTCATTTTTTTCATTGTTTATTCATTAAATATGTATAAATAATAAAATAAATTAAACTAAACTAGATTGCTATAGGTATATTTTGGGCAATCAGTTATCTGATAAAATGTAACAACCTTTAAAGTCCAATATACCATAAAAAGTTATCCAAAAATCAGTTATAATAAAAAATGTAAATGTTAAGTTAAATGTGAATGTTAAGAAAATTTAATTGAAGTGGGTTTTTTTATTTTATTCGTTTGTTTCTAAATGCCCAAATTGGTTTTTAATTCCCATACTGAAAACAACCTGAGTTTTTTTAAATTGTAATTTACACATTAATGTCCTATAAAAAGCAAATTACAGAGAAAATTAAATGCAGTAAAAGTATATTAAAAAATAAAACTAAGTGTCACTTTAAAAATCTTAGATGAAGTACGCACTGCAAAATAGAAAAAAAGTTAAAATTTTGCAGCCTTATTATATTTATCATACATTTGTTGTAATTTTTAATGCACAATATTCAGATTATAGGTTACTGTTCTTATCATTTTAAATGATTTTACATAAATTACCGAAAACTCATATTGCAAAGATAGAATTTAGAAAATGCGATGTTAGAAGATTGTTACCTAAAGTAATATATAGTTATCTACTTTAAAAAATTCATTATTTCAAAATTTTCAAAAATTACTCCAAATTCCCATCTGAAAGAAAACTCAGCTCTTCCACACATTTTTGATTCTTTCATTAGCGATTCCGTATATACGCTACTATGCATTTATGTATTTTTCGCATAAGAAATGAAGCTAGATATTAATCATCACCCCAAATAAAAAGCGCTCAGAAGCCTTCCCCCAAAACGACTCGGATAAGGCTCCCTATCAGCTCTTCCTCCCTTTCCAAACTCCCCATAACGATACGAAAACGCTTCCTCTAATGTTCGACTCTCTTCCCTCCTCTTTTTTGGTCCCGCCCCGGCAGGGGCTGAATTTATTCCCGCATTTATCCCTGCAGCCGATAAGAAGCAAGGGGGCCATTCCAAGTTGGCTCTATTTGATGAATCCAGGCCGGGGCTCTCCTTTCAAACGCAGCAGCATCGCTCATAGAGAAGATTTTAATAGCGGGCCGCCCTGGCAGGGGCTTTTTTCCGATCGATCGGGACCCTAATGGCTGCTGGCTGCTGCAATCAATTTGCACAAAACTCCATTCAGAGAAAGCGAAAGGGGCAAATTTATAGGCGATGCGTGCATAAAATAAGACAGGTTCAACTCTTGTTTTGCATTATGTTTACACGGACCCCGCTTTAATGTTCACGGTTCCAGGAATGGGCTCTCAGGCGGATCCGCCGTCGTGGCATTACATGAGAAAGTAATGAAATGGCTTCTGAGGAACGCCACCCGCCATCTTAATGCTCGCCCCCGTGCCTATTTGAAATTTAATTTTTCTCTTCAAGCGTGAGCGGGGAATAACTCAGCGCTACGGGGCGGAAATGTCGGCAGCAGGGGCTCGTTTTCCGCTTAGCTGGGGCTAATAACAATTAGAGTGATCGTAGTTGGAAATAAACATTTTCGTTTGGCCGTTTGTCTCGGACACGCTACGTCTGCTCTATAGCAGATGGATCGGCTGAAAGGGATATGGGAAAGGACATTTAAAAAAGAAAGCCTTTATGTCTGCTGTCAATGAGACTTCATTAAGACAATGCAATTTATTTTTTTACTTTGATTCTTAAGATCTAAATTTAAACCAAATATTTTTTATGCTGATCTACTACAACCTTAAAATATTTTTCTTATAAAACCTCCTACCCGTACTTCAAAATTCATTGCCTGCCTTTAATCTATTTTAAAATTTTAGAAGAGGCTTAATTTTTTTCCTCTAATTTGTCTCAAACATCTCATGCGGTAACAGATTCTTACAATTTTTTTTTTGTTTAAAATAATATGTTTAAGGGTCATTTTCACCATACGCTTACATTTCAGAATAAAAATTTTTTTTCAAACTTCATAATTTCGTAATAATATTAATATAGGAGTTTTTATATATGTTTCAAGAAAATGGAACAGCAGTTTGTCATACACTTTTGCCCATAGTTTAGTGTTTTAAATATTATAACTCTGGTAATTTTTTTATTTTAATATATAAATTACAATATTTTTATCTCTTTATACAATATTTACAATTATTTCTCTTTAAATGAAATATGCAAGACCTTTTTTTAATGAAATTAACGATAAATCAAGCGAGAAATGTCAAATCCTTCGTAAAAAGGGGAAGTTGTTGATACTACTTTCAAAATCAATGACATAATAGCAACGGGAGTTGACAGTTAACGGGAGTTGACATTTTTAATAAAATGACAGAATAAAACATACATGCATGGTTGGAAACTGAAATACATATCCATATATCCTATTTATATCAATAAATAACTATATTTCTGGGGTTGAAATTTCCAAAAAAGTTTATTTAATATTAAAAATTACTCAAAAATTACCGTAACGGGAGTTGACATTAATAAAAATACGCTACCTTGACGACAGATAATTTCTTTGAAAACACGATAGTTTTCGAGCCGAAGAATAAAAACACGGTTTAAATATATTCTAAAGTAAACAAACAATCGTTTGGAATGTGTTTCTACATTTTTAAAGCATAATTATTATTATATTTTTTAAAAATTAATTCGCCTGTAACGGGAGTTGACATAAAGTGAGGGACAAAATATTTTATTGATTTGTAAAAATATTAAATTCAAAAAATTAATTTTTACAGTTATAATAACCTTTTAATAGTTCATAATTTTGATATTTATCGTTTTTTCTTTCAAAAAGTCAAATTAAATAACAATAAAACTACTTTTAATTTCGTGAAAATCGTTAGGGATAAGCGTTTTTGGCTTTTTCGTATTTTTAAATATCTTTATTTACATAATTTTAAAGCTTTTCTTATTAATTAAAAGCTAGAAATATTTCATTTAGTCTACTTTACCTAAATCAAAGTTTAAACAGTAATTTTAATAATGATTAATTGTTTAATTTTCATGTTTTAACTTCGGGACAGCAAATGTAAGCAAAATTTTAAAATGACCCTAAAAAACTCATTCAGTAATATGTATATACGTTAAGTTTTTATGTAAAAAATAAAAATGATATAATGTATCTGAAAGATGGAATGTAAAATTTAAAGGTATCCTGTATTAACTATATTTGAAACTTTTAGGCGAGCTACCTGAGCAAGTTCTCTATTAGGAAAGGTGTACAAATTTTAAACTTTGCATGTTTTTTAAAATGATTTTTGATTTTTTCATGAATAAGCGGTTTTTGATGAATAGCATAAATTTCCAAGTTACATTAACAAGTACTGTAACAATAAGTAAGACAACTTTGGAATAACGTTTTGACAATTTGAACACTTAAGAACACTTTGCAAAATATTTTGAGATGAGTTCTGGATGGTAAGTTAATTTTTCTGAACCGGTTTTTCTTATTTTTACATAATTTTAGAAATTTGTTTTTAAAATAAGGGTAAATAATTTATTTTGTCAGGTATTTTTTATTTAATAATGAAATAAAATATAGGATAGTGCCCATAAGTAACGTGAAAATAATTTAACATTGTGACGACATGAAGTAAGACTTTCTTTAAAAAATTTTTTCAAATTTAACATAAAAAGTTTTAGACTATTTACTAAAACAATCATTAATCTACCAAAAATTGAATTAGGTGTATACTTAACTGGGCTAAGAAATAGTGAAATTTTAAAAGTGATTCAGTTTTTCTAACCTGATCTCTCGTAAAATAGTAACAAAGAAAATAAACTAAAAACTGTTTAAACATATTGCTTCGCATTTTAGTATTTATCTTCATAAAACAATTTCAGTAAATGCGTCTTTAATTGAATAGTAACATGAGTAACATGTATGCGTGTTTCTAAAAACATGCATATTTGTGTGTTTGTGTTCCAAAAATTAAATCCAAATAGTTATCACATAACACGTAAAACAATAAATATAATGGAATGTCAAATCTGACCAAAACAAAATGATTCGAACATCATGCTAAGAACAACATGCACTAAAAATCCTTACCTCCAACACAAAACATAATCCAAACAGGTAATCCAATATCGCACAGTCACAAAATTTAAAACACACAACATGTTAAGATCACAAAATAACCAAATGTTTAGAAAACTAGAGAAAAACACACGTATGAAATGTTTTTGAAGACTAGATCAGTAACAAACCCAAAAAGGACGCGAAAACGGTAGCAAAGGGGGAAGGGAAATTTCCACCCACCGTGATTCAAAGAAATCACAAAAGGAAGACACAATGACTTCCAGGATTCCTATCAGTAAACATGGCTATTTTTTGGATTTGTCAGCCAATCCTAGTTTCTTGCAGGAAAGATACGAATCAGTCAAAGACTATTTGAGCAAGAATGATAAGTGGTTTATGGTTCCCTAGTATTCATGTAATGACCATCTTAAGATTCCACCCTAAGGTGTCCGAGGTGTGGTCATTCTTTTCGATTTGCTGACGTATTCTTTGTAAATTGACACTAGTCCCGCCCCCTTCCGTTTGGACATCTCAACTTGTCATTTGGGGGTGCAAAAAATTCGTTTGCGTTTAGGTGAATTTATTGTGTGAATAGAACTTGTTGATATTAAAATGGAACTTAGGTGCTATATTGATTGGGGGAATGGATTGAAATATTTTTTTTTCAAATCAAATCAAATCAAAATTTATTTTTTACTAATATATATACATGTTTAAGGTCAAAACAAAAAAAATATAAGGGAAAATGACAAAAATACACGTATGAGACACCAAGGAGTCAAATTGACTCTTACAGGTGACCGAAAATTATACATCAATGGGTTTTTAAGAAAAGGAAAAGATAGAAAGAAAGGAAGAAAAGAAGTTTTTAGATGAATAATTTATAAAATACGAGTAATCTCAAGGTATGAATCTTATAATGAATATAAATGAAGGTGAGGTGCTGTAGGGTGAGCTTCAGATTATCTAATTTAGTGAGCATATGTTTAAAAATATTGTTCAATGTCAACTATTGAGTATACAAATAATTTTAAAGGCTTTTTAAATTTCAGAGGAGATTTTTCTGATTTAATGTGATTAGGCAAGCTATTGAATAGTTTTGGGGATAAATAGGTGAAGTGTTTTCTAAAGATTTCTTTTCTAGCTTTAGGAATTAAATAAGGGCTATTAGAACGTAAGCTATAGTTTAAATTTCTGATTTCGGCAGTATTATGAGAGAAAAAATGTGCTATTATTTTGAAGAAAAACAGGTACTGATGGGGAAAATATTAAATATTTTATAAATCAACTGTGAAAAACTTTTTAAAGAAACTATTTTTGTTTGTTTTGAAATAAAAACAAGGAGTGTATGTTAAATAATGAAATCTTTGGAAAATAGCATTTTATTTGTTCATAAAAATTATGGCTTGTTAAGATGAGTTATTATATACGTAGTTTATTAAGATATCATTCAATGAATTTTTTCTCATGTACCACTTAAAAGAGGAGTAGAATTGCTATAAAAATTTTTTAATGGAAATAAATAGAATTGGATATTTTTTATGTGTTTGTAATAGATGCTATTTAATGCATCTAAAAATAATAGTTCGAAATCTAGGATGTTTCTTGTAACAGTTAAGAAATTGAAAAAAAGATTGTAAAAATGTCGGTTATTTAATTTAGACGTCTTGAGTACCTATATCTGAACTAAATACATATAAAAATATTTTAACCTTTAAATTAAAGGGAAAGCAAGTTTGTGTGTAAATTTAAAAAAATGAAGAACACAGTTTTTTCGTGTATGAACCAGAAGTTTAGGTTTTACAATGCATGTTAAGAAATTTTGATTAATACAGTGAAGTTAAGTTCTGTTAAAAGTGCAAAAAATTTAATAAATAGAAACGTGTATAACTAAGATGTACTGTAAATTTTGAATAAAAGGAAAATTTATGAAACTTGGGAGCTACCTCCCCCTGCTCTCAATTGCTCACCAAACCCTGTGAACTGCTTACGCAGTACTTTTTGGATTGCTTCGCAATCCTCACTAAACTTAACTCACTTTATAAAACAAATTACTAAAAAAGTTAGTTGAAGAAACGTCAACCAATGTTTCAAATATACGTCATAGTCCATCTCCATGAATAACACTCTTTTAAAAGTTTGAATAATTATTTACTCTAACTAATATCAATGATTTAATCAAAATTTTTTCTTAAAAATATCCAGCACGTCTTTTAATTACTATTGTTAATCAACATTCTGACAAAAAAAATGTACACCAATGAATGCTTTAAATTCAATATTTTACCTAGTAAATCGTTAATATACTACCTAACGTTTTAATTTTCAAATTTTCGTTGCAACCCAGACTTGTTAAACAATACCGTTTAAGCCATTGAAAATAATAAAAGAAAACCTATATGACACTTAATGTTTTTACAATTAGTTTCATTTATAAATAAAAATTGCTAAATTATAAATTTCAGACAAAAGGTGTGAATTTTTCGAAGGAAATTGCATATCTGTAAGTTTTTAGAATACTTTAATCAGTCGAATGATATTTAATTGAAAAAGTACTTCTTGAAAAAGTGAAAAAATTGTTTTATAATAAAATATTTCGTCAATTGGTCGTTGTGATTGGTTGCTTAAGTTGTCGGACACTACTTGATTTGTAACTGTGACCTTATCCGTAATTTAAAAAAATGAAAATATTTTAAAACTGATAATTTTTAATAATAAATCCAATAGCCTATCCGGAAAGAATCAGGACATTTTGATACCAGAAATGTGTGATTCGGATCAGTAATTAAAAAGTTTTTCTCTGGAAACAGTTCACCAAAAACTTTTTTTAGAATAGAGAGAAGATAAGTAATTTTGTAGTATGCATTGATATAAAAACAATCTTCTGAATAAAAATCATGGAACTCTTAATTTTTAATTGAACTAGTTGTTCTGACTTTTAAACACTGCATCGTAACAAAAACATTTTAAGTTACTTTCAAACTTCAATTATAAGTGTAAATAGAAAATGTGAAAGTGCAACAAGACTTTAAATATCAAAGTTCGGCATGCTATGAAAAATATTAATACCATATTTTCAACAAAAAAAAGATATTTTATTGAATTTTATTTTGCCAATATTTTTTAATGAATATTTAAATTTTTTAACCGTTTATAAATTTTGGAAAGATAATAAAATAATCTAGTAGATTTTGCTAAATGGTGTGAAATGTTTATTAAGAAATAAAGTTGATTTTTAGAAATTAGGTTTTTCTTGGTTGAATTGCCGTAGATTTGCAAATTCTTTTTTCCGTAAAAGGCTAAAAAATAATGCAATCTAAGTTGTTATGAATATGTCAAACGCGTTTGTATAAAGTGCACTAGTGTTGTTGAAAGTGTATTTTACTTTGTATTCTTTAAGCATGCGAAATTATTTTAGATATAAGGAGAAAATGTTAAAAATAACTAAAGAAATATTCATGATTAGTATATATTTCCAATCGAATCAAGGATATTTTTTAAAGTAGCATAGAGTTTTCTTTCTTATTTTCGAAAGTTTTTTTATTCAACTGGTACAATGTGCTGTTATTTTTAAATATTTATTTTCGTACATCCCCGTTTGGCATGGATGTTAATTGCTGTCCTTGTGTGATGAATGAATGTGGCCCCCCTGTAAAAAGGGGTTGTGCTAGTGAATGTGTGTGTGGCGCGGGCAACAGTACCTCACCTCCGTGGCTTCGGTCCACAGGTGCTCGCTGGGTAACGCTAAGTAGGTACTTCTTAGGGCATTTTCAGTGGTCAAAGGATAATGTCCTAGTACCCGCCCATTAGAAACAAAAAAAAAATTTTTCGTACATATTTAAAAAATTAGTCAAAATAAGAATAATTGTTTTCTAGAAATTTTATTGTATTTGGAAGTTATAACATAAGGAAATGTATATTTTTTTTTAACAGTTAGGGAGTATAGTGGAAAATAATTTAAAATTATTCAAAAATAAAAGTTAATTTTGTACAGCCATAAAAGCAGTTTATTATAGAATGCATAATCATCCGTCACACTTATGTGAATACATTCAGTGCAAATTTTAATCAATATCTTTGGGTGTTTTGTTAAAAATTTTCTGAGCTTTAATTGTGATTTAAAATAAATAACACGTTTATAATTTAACTAACGTCTTACTTTAATAATAACTGCATACCAATTTTTTAATTTAAACTTTTAAAAAATACTTAACAATAGTGTTGCCTGAAAATATCGCAAATAAATTGAGGAACCATAATTAAATACCTAGTGTAGCTGGGTATTTAAAATTTTGATTAAGAATTGAAGTAGCTATGCTGATTAAAGCTTATTTTTCATTAGACTATCTCTTATTGTATTTAACTAAAAATTAATCTTATAAATCATAAAAAAATATTATTTTAACATGTTTAAATTTAAATTCATGTCCAATCAAATTCCCTGCATGAGACATATTGCTTTGACACGAATAATAATTGTTAAATAGAAAAAGTGACAGTTAATATTGACCGAGAAAAACGAGACTTAGTAAAAGAGAGACATAGAATGAGTATCCAAAGTATAAGTGAGCAAATAATGCAGTAATCCACTTCAACTTTATTACTTTTAAATTTTCGATAGAGAAAAACAACGACGCAACAAATCCATCCACAATAAAAACCAATTTCCCCACACCCACCGTAACAACCACGCTTCACACGCACTTATTAATTTCAATCTCTTTACAACACCACTCACCAATCCCATAATCGACCCGCCCAAATAAAAATAACCCTCTACGGGCGAGTTTTCACCCGTCCTGACCTCCCCTGACTGACCACTGCACAAGACAATGGCCATTCCCATTCCATTTATGCCCCGTTCATCACATCTCGCCCGGCCTTCCTGCACTCTTTAATTACGCTGAGGTTATTTCGGTTCACCTGGTAAAAGCACTTGTCACGGCCTGGGTCGTACATCAGAGCCCCTACCGGCCGCTGGAGACAGCTCTCAGCATAACTGGATCCGCTTCATAAATTTGGTCCGCGAATAAAGGAATAGCTACTTAGTAATCTCCGTGGAAGGCATTCCTTTTTATTTTTCTTTGTTTCCACCAATTGAGGTTGATAGTCTTGAAGCTCGTTGGCGACGGCGTCTTTTACCTGCGGAATATAAAGCAATGCATTAACACCTGTTTATTGTTCTTACATCGTTTTAATGCACTACTGGAATGGATTCTCTTAATGCTTTGTTTTGATGGGGATTTGAGTTTGTTTGCAATTTTCGATTGCTGTTGTGTCACGTATTTTTAGATTAGGTATATTCCATACAAAAACTATCTTTTTGTTTATCCTCATTTTACATACGGTATTTTATCGATAGAAATCTTTATTATACAATAAAACAACTTTATTAAATTTAAGACATTTAGTTGTAGTACTAACTAAGTACTAGTACATCATTTGTTTATAATATGTAATTTAAAATACATTAAGGATTACACAAAACTCATGCTCCTCTTTCGAAATTCAATAAATCCTCAACTCAAATGAAATAACATTACTTTAGTTTAAAATATTTAACACGAAATGTCTAAGAAGTATCAGGTATTTGGATGTTTTTGCCAACAGTATGTTTCATTGACATTAATTCAAATAAAAACGGTTCGGGACTTTCTGGACTTTCGTAATAACGGGATTTTTCGTTATATCGGTATTGGTTGTAACGGGATTTCACAGTAGTAATTAGTTATATGTAAAAAAACAATAACATTATATTTAATCAAACCAGTTGCGCTGTTTCATAGACATAACACTAGATTTACCAATTAAAATGATAAGTACTAAAATAGAGAATATTGACATAATTTCATAAAACATTTGACAGAAATATGCCCCTTTACGAATTTGTTTTGCTTAGAAATAATGAATTTCAATTTCAATCCTGCATCAACATACTTACTACGACAACATCCTGGAACGCAATTCAATACTTACCATAAGAACTTGTAGCATTCTTCTAAATAATTTCAAAATTTTTTTCATAATATGAAAGAAATTAATTACTTTCGTTAGAAATGTCCAAAAAATTATAATACACAAATAGGTTACATTTTTATCTGAATACAAATAAAAGTAATTTGTCTACAATAGAAAATATTTACTTAATAAATTGAAAAATATATAAATTTTTTTACATATTTTAATAAAGAAACTGTGAATAATTTAATTAAATTAATTACATGTTTTTATTTATCTGTGTAGCGCTGATGGAATAAAAACTTCCTCAAACGATAATTTAGGGGTCATGTAACATGTGAGTTTTTAAAAATTCTTATCATCGAATCAAATCAGGATAGTTAGAAACATTCAAATATAAATTTATACTGTTTATACACAAGCTTTATAATTGTAAACAAAAACTTATTAATTAAAAACAACAATTCCAAAATTTAAAATAGAGGAGAGGAGGGTATTATGGAATAGTCGGGTAATATGGAACACCTGAGTTTCTGCTCCCCCTCGTGCTGCTATCACTTGGCAATGCTAAGAAAGTGTTTTAGTGTTAAGAGTGTGTTTTAGGATTTTCGAAAGTTTTTGACGGTAAATGTTCAAACCTTTTAACCTACCAGTAACTATGAGACTTTGATTTTGTTGTTAAGCATAATGTACACTAAAAGATCAGTAGTTTCTTATACTGCAGTCGTTTTTTAGCTATCCATGTTTTATCGGTCAGTAAAAGGGTTCATAGTACAAGCTGGTGTGTCGAATATTATGGAACACTAGGTCCATTCTGATGTGTCATATGAAATTTACTTACTGCCATCAACTAAAGGACAGGAAAACAAAGATGCTGAAGCATCTTAAACTAAGATATTTTGTAATGAAAAATTTTCCGAAGATCAACGGGGAGAAATTTGGATCCAATGCATTAGCGGTTTTCTATGGGCTCATCTTGACTGTACTGGAGCAGAAAAAGACGATTATGTTTGTGACTATTGCAAATAGACACATGAACAAAACTATTTGAACGTAAATTGTTAAATATATTTTTATAGTTAAGATTAACTATGTTCTCTAAGGTTTAATTAGTTTTCAACAGCTGTAAATCCAACTGTTCCATATTACCCGACTGTTCCATATTACCCTCCATTCGTAACTTTTTCTTAAAGTACATTTTTTGATTAAAAAATGAATGCTGATTTATTAGACCATTGGCCCTTCATTGTCATTAATTATAGTATGTACTTAAAATGATTCGGCGGATTTTTATTAAAAACCAATAGTTATTCCTAAATATATAAAGGGTGTTCCATACTACCCCTCCTCCCCTCTATAACCATCTCAGTGCGGCTATAAACTATGAGCAATGGATTCATTTTAAAGTTTTCCATCTGAGATAAATGATGAACCAGCTAGGGATGTTTTATAAGCCCTAATTAAAACAACGTGTAAACGTAATGTACATTTGCCATAAAAGTAAATCCATACTCTACGAAACGTAGTAGAAAACTTCCATTGTTTTCAATGGTTCTTATTCTCCAAGTATTTCATTATTTTGACTGTCTTCCATTCACAAATAGCACTCATTTCAATTCAAAGTTAACTTTATTGCATCTTACAAGAACTTATTGTTTGATAAAAATATAGTGCTTCTTGACTGTAAAGGAAATATAAATTTTCATTTTGGAACTCACTGCATAACTTGTAGTTTGATAAACAAAATATAAATTTGAAGTGTCGAGTGAAATAAAATGAGTCATAGCGCATTTATGTGATGTCCTATGAGGTGTAACATGTTTTAAGATAAACTATAGCGTTAAGTTCGATAGGTTATATAAATATACTTTATGGCGGATTTCTATGGATGAAGGTTTCGTGAAGAAATGGATTTACGGATATTTTGAGCAGGGGCGAAATATATAAAGCCTAAATTTTTGTGAGTATAAAATGGCATAAAATCAATAACTTCAAAGAGTAGAATGAAAAAAATGTTCAATAAGGAGACTCAGATGTCGCAATCAGAGATAATTTTAACGCCTTTAAGAGCGTATTTCGCGCATTGAAAATCGGAAATACGCTTTTAAAACTTTCCAGGAGTATTTTCACGCTTTGAATTTTCAACAAAGGTTTAGCTTAAAAATGCATGGAGCCCTACCAAAAACAACTAATATTTTTTGTCTAATCTAAACACCAACTTTTATATTTTCTACTAATTGTTTGTTTGGATTCTTTTGTTTTTTATTTGTTTCAATTTTTTCTAATTTGCTTAACATTTTCTACAAATACTTATCATATTCTTTAATTGTTGAAAACCAAATAGCATACTCATTTTTTCTATTTCATTTTTTGTCCAATAAAAAAGTAAGCATTTTTATAAAAAAATTTGTCTCTACGTATTTGTAGTTCATGTTATTTCCGTATTTCACTCCTCCTAAAAAAGACAAGGAGTATTTTTACTCCTCCAAAACTAGGAATAACACTGGACTCGCAATATAGAATAATTTCGTGAAACTAAAATGACGTTTTTCAGGAAAGCAGATGCTTTTATATTTTAATTTATTGCAATTTATTTATAACGATATCAAACAGTTGTAAGTTGCTGATGTAAAGTCATGTATATCGAGTAATCATTGATACCCTGACAAACTAATCACGAACGAATGCTGAATGCATTTTTCTGCACACTGCATTTTTAATGTATTATTAGTGATATTTATCCCAAAATGATCTAAATCTATTGAAACTATATTTTACTTTGTATCAGATGTTTTTTCATAGTTTATTGTATTATTAAGTTATAAAGTTGAGAAAATATTTTTTTCTTGGAAATTCATAAGAAATGATAATTTGGAGCTCCTTAGTTAACATATTTTACAAAGACACAAGTAAGATGTGGCCATCAAATTTTTAAATACCATGCTCTTGTATAAATTCCGAGAATTTGTCATTATCCTCCCTTTTTTCAAGAATCTCCCATATAATTATCAACATTTTGAAAGAGGTTATTTTAAGTTGTTGCTAAAGAACTCAGTAAAAATTTAAGTTATCGTTTATTTAAGGATAACAGTCAACAACCGGATACTTACAAATAATAATGATTTGTACCAAAAACTTATAATGAAATAACAAACACTAAGGGAATTGTGATAATTTTATGCACACACTTTTTTGCAACTCAAAAACAACAAGAACTGGTCAAGGTGCATGATTTGTTCAGTTATGGATATGGAGGAAGTCATTATTTTTAATTTTCTACTTGTCCTTTCTCGATGCAATGTCAGTTCAGTCCGAGCATCCTTTTTCAGATGGCATCGATGGAGACAAAAAAATTTCTTTTTCGTTATTTCTTCAGTCAAAGGATGCCTCAGAAAACCATTTCCTTCATTTTATCCGAAATGGACATTGATCGGTAAGCTTCTCAGTGCACTTGCCTTTCAAATTTGAGTTTTACCATTCAGTACAGCTCAGATCCTCAATTCGAAGAAGTTGTTAATATGAAAACCCTGGAAAAAGAAATGTGGTTATTCTTGAGCAAATATTTTCATTTCACTGATATTAATAGAGAACTAACTGAGAAAATGTTCGGGTAGCATTATGTTATATTTTATCATTACTTGTGTAATTTTAAGAAATACTATAAGGACAGATATCACTGTTTTTGAAAAGTTTTAAATATTTAGTCAGTATGTTTCCTTTAAAGTGTTTATGTCAATTCCTAAACAAACAATTTAATAGCTGTATCTTGAACCACGACAGTTTTTTTTATTTGCTAGCATTATTAAAACTTGATTACCCTATCTTATTTTTAAGTTTCATTTCCAAATACCTTATCTACAGAAAATTTCATTCTCGTCTTTCTCTCTCTTTTTTTAATTTCTTATATCTTCTCTAGATAATACGCTATTTTTAAGTAACGTGAAATACTTTTTTCTTAGGTAATGTTCAACTTTAACTATGCCAAACTAAAACCAATTTTTTTACCTGGAGAGTTTCGTTTTTAATAAACATTACCGAATTGAACTTAACTTCTTTGTAGTTCGAGAATATGTAAACTAAATCTGTTATAAGCAATGAACTCTGTAAAATGTTAGAAAATTAAAAATTTACTCCTAATTTAAAAAATATATATATAAATTTCAGGCGCTCACTTTAAATTTCACATGACTATTATAATTCCAAGTATAATTTCTTATAATAATAGCACATCTAACAATTTAAGCTTTAAGTAATTTACGACATGATTGATACGTCTAAATATTGCATAACGTGCGCTACATAATCTCAAATCTTAAGTGAACATTCTTTCAAAAAAATTCTCTATCAATTATCATAAAACTCAATCCATGTTCATTCTCAAACTCCTCCCCAACATTTAAAAAAAACATTAACATTCCCCTGTCTACCACATTCTTACCTACCACCCTCACACAGCCTCCACATAACAATAACACCATTATTCGCTACAACGCACCAGACAATTTAATACCTCGGCGAATCACACACCACCTCCCTTAAACCGATGCATAAAAAAAGAAGAATACACCTGTTCATACCTCACTTAAACGCAGAATAAAAACTCCCATCCCCAAACAAAAACACTTCCTCCATCCCCGAACGATCCCGTCATGCCCAGATCTAATGCATCTGAAGAGATTTGCAATTTTGATTCTCCATTCTGATTCTTCATTCGGATATCTGTACTCCCCCTCAATTCGTAGCTTCCTCCTCCATAGCCTCCCTCCAGCATAGCAATCCTCCTCCATAGCCCTCCTCCCAAGTGCTCATAAGTCCCGAACGTACATTGCTGGCACTTCTCATTACAGCGCTCCTCCATTGCTTTCGGGTAACGAGCACCAACACCATCACTGGCTGTATCGCACAAAACCCTTCATCCCATCAGGGAGGAAAGGAGGAGAGGGTTTGAAGGACAGTGGTGTCAGTCAAGGGTAAAAAATGCTGCGGGGTTTAGGGTTTTATTTGGATCCTGTTTTAGAGCGGTAGTTGTGCACTAGTATTAACAATAAAAACGCTTATAACGCATTTAAAAACACTTTTTTGTTCTCTAACAAACGACATTTTAGATGGTTTTGTTGTTAGATTAACACAAAAATTCGGTATAACCTCGTTATCTCGAACTTTGATAACTCGAAAACCTTTATAGATTTAACCTTAAATAATTTCTATTCGAAATAGAGTACTAATTTTATGTTTGGAGTAACCTTTGTGTTGTTGTCTCGAAAACTCGATTTCTCACATTTAGTTTCGGGTCCCTTTGATTTCGAGTTATCGACTTATACTGAAATTTATTGTTTTGTGGTTGGGATCTAAATATATTTGAAAAGTGTTCAACCCAGAAATGTGTTCTAAAAATAGCGCTGTAAAGTGTTGCTCATGAAAGAAATATGTGTTTTAATAGTGTCTGGATCTAAATTTAAAAATACCTTTGGATTCTAAACTCTGCATTTATTTTAAAATCATGTATTCCTCCCAACACACTTTAGAACGCATTTCTGAAAAGCAACACTTTTACACACAAAAGAGTGTTAAAGTGTTCTAACTTAAAAATATTAATTAATTAACTAACAAATTAAAATTAAATTTTATCCTCATATTAAAAACACAACTAAAGTGTTTAGTTTTTAATATGAGGATAAAATGTGTTCTCAATAATAAATGTTCAAAATAATTCTCCTTCCCAAAAGCGCCTTGTCCATAGGAACAACACAGAGCGATGCAAAATCCTTCAATTTCTACTGAAAACTGAAGTCGGTGGACTTACACCGCTTTTCTTCTAAAACATCTCGTATATATCCCTGCCGCTTTCCCCCATGGAGATACCTGAACCACTTTTTCTTGCTGCTGCAGAGGAATCTGCCCAATCCTCCGAGGAGCTTTCTCCTTTTTGCTCCGGATACACGGCAGAGATTTTTTTTAAAAATAAAGGAGGGAGATGAGATATTCTGATGGTAATTCTGCCTCGACCCGGGCGGGGTAAATTTTTTTTCGTCTTTTTTTAAACTCGTCGTTTTTACGCCACACGCTCTGGGGAATTGCGTCGCTGATATTGAAAAAATATGGGAGTTTTGTGTAAATGCCTCGTCGTAAATTAATCGAATGCCTTTGAAAATCGACACGTTTAATGTCCCGGATGTGCCATAAAGGGGTAGGGAAGACACGGAGGGGTTATTAAAATGTAGTTCGAAATAAATTTCGATGTTCATAAACTGTAATGCTTCAAGTTTGAAAGAAAATTAACGAGGCTAATAGTAAAGAACCAATTTAATTATGCGCTAACTAAATTCATCTTTACGCATAATTACCTATTTTGAGTTCTATAAGAAAATAACTTCTTTTCTTAGATTATCTAGTATATGTGGTTATTTATAGAACATTAGTAACTGAGTTTCATAGCTTTTGACTGTTACTCTTTCAATTATTTTAATCATGCTTACGTCTAATGACCAATAATTTCCCAGGTACTCCAAAAGATATGTGAATTCAATATTGTTATAGGATATAAGGTACAAAAAAAACAATGACAGCTTCACAAATTGAAAATAAAGATGGCAAAAACTCTACAAGTCTTGAGACACGTTTTAAAATTTGCATATGATACGGGCAAAAAGATTAATTGGGCATTATTAATAATGCCCAGAGTGGAAGCGGGCAAAGTGATAAATTTTATTCATTATTTTCGTTGAATTTATCACATTGCCCGGGCATTATTAATAATGCCCAATTAATCACTTTGCCCGTAACATATACAGGGTGGTCCTAAAGTCGTGGTACAAACTGGGTAGGGTAGGTAGAGGAGACCTAGACAAGCATATTTCGAATAGGAATAGGGGGCGCAGTTACACCGTTAAAGAGCTAGGACTTAATGTAGTGCGAGAGCGTTACAAAAGGACGTTTTGCCAAGGCCCGTTTTACGAAAAAAAAAAAACATAATGAAATGAAAAAATTTATTGCATGAGGAACAGCAGTATCCGTACTATTTACATCATAAATTAGATAGAAATTGGACTACTTTCTAAACCGTGGGTTGAGTTTTAAAACATGAAATATTAATATATAAATCACTATAAAATTATCATAAATTGTTAATTATAGCTCAATTTTTGTTACCTTTTAAATTTATACTGTTGTTATGAGTCGAAGTATATCGTATTTGAAATATGCGAGTAAAACAACGTTTATTTAGGATTTTCTTTTTGTTTGTGTCAACTCTCATTGTACCACAAAACAAACTAACTAAATTCAGGTAAGAATCGGGTAATTAATTAATATGTGGTAAAGTATAAAAACAAAGAAAACATCCGGAATTGCTGAAAATTGTGTTGAAAACGCATCTCTCAGTCTTGAACAATAACTATACCAATAGAGAATCATTTAACGAAAATTTTTGAAGAAAAGTCTACATCAATAGTATCTAATTTCTCTTAAAGTACTCAGATAATAACCAAGAATATTAAATGGACGTATTTCCGACACCGAGGAAAATATCTACTGAATTTATAGGTTTTCTCCTAAGATGATTGACAATTACACTTAGTGCAATCGTATTAAATTCGCGGGTGCGTTTTTCTGCAGTGCTTAAGTTTGTCATTCATTTATGTCAAAGGGGAAATGTGAGTTAATTATTACAAAACCCAATCCTAGTGCTTCCGTTTGAGCGCAAAGAAAACGGAAATAAATACACATATGTACTGTCAAGAAATGATGCAATTAGTCTGTTATAGATTCTAAGCGTGTCCTCCGTCAAAGTTCATAACGTTCTATGTCTTAGAAGCAATAATGTGAAGGCTTAGTAGGAGAGTTATGTGCAAGAATTTCTAAAGGTTTTGGTGTTGATTGCAATATATCTAGAATGTTCGTATTTGCAAGGTTCACAGTATAGTATCAAAGTTACTAGTAATATATTTTTTAGATTATGAGAAAAGTTTTGTTTTTAGTGGGTGTCAATCAATATGGCATACTTTTAACGAGAGGTTATGTTCTAGTTAGGATAGATGATGTAATAACTTGAGATGACTACAAATAAGGTACTTGTACCCAATATGGACAGGGCTCTCAATATGGACACCCCTAATATCTTAAAAAGTAAGAAACTTGATCGAGAGTTGGCACTACATGTTCTTGAAGAAAAGCAGTTTAAAGGATAATTTAGTTTGGAAAGTGCAAAAAAGCACGCTGTTTGCCATTTTGAAGGAAATTTATGTTTTCATGGTGTGCTGATCGTAATTACAGGTTAAGTTTAAATTCTTATTAGATATGGTAAAATTACTTTAAATATTAAAAAGTGGAGTGTTTTAGAAAGCCGATAAAACATATTTTAGTTTGCTATTGCGCATATTGCTTAAAAATGTTTTCTTTATTTATTACAAGATTAAGAGTAAAACTGCGCCCTGTTCCCATTATGGACACCTTATGTCCACATTGAAAGTACAGTAAGTGAATCTTCCGATTCAGAAATTTGTAAAATAATTTTCTGTTTTATGTTATTTTATTTAGCTAATTCATAATAAATTAATGTTTATTTGTATTTTTAATCTTAATTATAGTATCCGTACATAACATTACGAAGTGCATGTTCTGAAGATATTTACTGTTCCCCCCTCACCCGCAATACTTAAAGAAATATTTTTTCTTATCCCCTCTCCTCTAAATCCCTTGGAAGAGTGGTTCTTCCATACACCCTGTGTAGAAGGTCAATAAGTAGCGACCTGTCCATAATAGGGACAGGTGGTTCCTAATATGGACACTTGCAAACTTTTTTTGTTTTTATCATTGAAATTAAACCAGAATAATTACAAGGTCGCTAATTTTAATAATGATAGTCAACAGTCCAGGGATAGTGGTCATGCATTTTCGGAGTCCTATGACGTGTACAAGGGGGTGAAAAAATACATTTTCCTTAGGGTATATTAGGTACAGGTACCTTACTTTGTAGATTGAAAGCTAGTTGAGTTAGTATTTCATCTGTCTGCAATACCATTTAAAGATCTAAGAATAACTTTTGTAGAAATAAAAAGCATTTCCTCAGTGAAGGGTTACTTACTTAAAGTTATTTAACAGGCATACAATCTTAAGAAAATATTTATTGGAATTTGATGTTTTCTATATTTTATGCTGGAAAAAAATAGTAACATCTTGATTACTTTTTCTTTAATAGAATAGCAATCTAGTTAGTTTCCTATGGTAGCTCTATTTGTATCTTATATTAAGACATGTATTGTTATGCAATATGTCTCATAATAATAATTGTTACACACCATAATATAACAAAAAAAGTAGTACTATTTTTACTCTTAATACCAACTTATATCAATTATTACTGAAATGTCAATTACTATCAATTAAACATTATTTCTTTTTATCCTTAACAATACTATTAGAGAAATACATCAAGATTTACCTTCTATAAAATTTTTAGGTAAAATATTTAATAAAAGAGTAAAGTTAATGTTATTATTGAAGTTGTTTTGAAATTCAAAAACATACTTACCTATGAAAACAAATCTGTACTTTTTAACTGAATGGGACGGAATATGGGTTGATATATTTATTCAAGAGTTTACCTGTGAAAAAATTTATAAATAATTAAAAACATAAGTAAGAAATTATCCAACGGAATTTTTTAATTTTCTTTTATTTCTATGCCAATATTTATTGACTGAAATAAATATTAATTTAAATAGGAATTTTTGCATTGAACAAGATATTTTTTAATGAGAGTAGTGTAATTTTGTTTGTATTTTTTACAAAGATGTTGTTGACAAAATTATCATAGTTTTATACCAAAGCATACCTTTTATTTATGAGCAATACCCTATCGAGAAAAGCAAAATTATTAATTTTTTTTCATTAGAAATTTCATTTAATAGAGTTTATATAAAAACATAAGGTTATGGAAATATTTTTTATGGATCTTGTTTGATCAATATCAAATAATGATATGTAAAATTTCTATAATTGCATTAGAGTTAGGTTTGATTCCATTTATTGAGCGAGTGTTTACCGTAATATTAAATAAAAATAGAAATAAATAGGTCTTATAGAATTATGCCATTTGTATTCTGAGCAACTTATATTATACTATTCATTTTTATTGCCGTATGCAGTTTTTTTTCAGTTTGTCCTTATAAGTGTCTGTTAATGCAATCCGTGTGTAGAGTATGATTCACTACATAACCCTTTATGTCCGGACGGGACTTGTAAGTCCGAAGTCCCACTTCCCAATGTTCCAAATTCATCCAATTTTCGTCATGTAAGGCCAAATTTAGTTTACTTATAGTTGCAGTTACGTAAACTTGAGATATTTTGGATGAGGTTGAGGAAAATAATTTGGGGCATAAAGGGTTAAAATCTTCGTATATTTTGTTACCATTTTGATTGTGTAAGTATGATGATATGGTATTAGTGTGAAACGCTTTGATGGTTTCTATGCTACTAATGCGAAAAGTGAAATGTAGAGTTGGATAGAACGATACGTTCAATTCCCAGTTGCTTATGTTGGTTTGTATTTTGATTCTAATGTGTTCAGGTGAGTTAGAACCTTTATTCAGTGAGCTCCGAGAGTCAGGTTTGTATCTTCAGTTATTTTATTGACCTAATGAGATAGTCCTGGTTCTAATGGCATTTTCGTTCCCTGCAGGTCCAAACGGCTGTCCGCGACGCCGCGGCCGACAGACGTACACCCGGTTCCAGACCCTGGAACTGGAAAAAGAGTTCCACTTTAACCACTACTTGACCCGACGGCGGCGAATCGAGATCGCCCATGCCCTCTGCCTCACCGAGCGCCAGATCAAAATCTGGTTCCAGAACCGGCGGATGAAGTTGAAGAAAGAGCTTCGAGCGGTCAAGGAAATCAACGAGCAAGCCAGACTAGAGGCCAAACTCAAAGACCAGGACGATGGCAAGCGGAAGGGGGACAAGAAAGACCCTTCGTCCTCTGCCTCCAAGGACCCCCACGTCGACAAAGTGAAACATGACCTCGATGGTGACCCTCGAGACCGAAGGGAGAGTCTTCAGGACGAGGACGATTCCAGAAATTCCACCAACACAGATATCAGCACCACGTCTGTGGGCGATATCGTCGATACCAGCCCTGGTCTGGATCGCCTGGTAGCTAGACCGTTGATTCCAAGCTCGGATGAGGCTAGCTTGCCGTAAATCCATGTCTCCCAGTGGAGTGAGGTTACTGATTACCGATATACGACGTTACTGAAACAAATTACTCTCTGTTGCTGCTGCTACAAAAATTTAGTACTCGATTTTTTTGTTTTGAAGTCACAAAACCAGCGAAATCCAATTCGTATTAGGGTTCCCACGCGATATGCACAATGTTGTTTTTGTTAAATTGGACTGCTGATACACGTTTTCGACAAGCTCAATTTGATACATGCTTCACTTTTTGAATGGTTTTGATTTCAAGTATATGAGTCTCAGCACAAAGCAGCTATACGCCTTTCCGATATACGTAGTAGATTTTGCAGGACGATAGAACGGCATTTCCCAAGTACAAAGTACTTCCAAAACGTATCTTGTTGATTCAATTGGAGTGCAAGCGGACCCAAATTTAAACCACTTATCTTCAGTTTTTAGATTCCGTATGTATACCTCCGGCTTTTTACAGTGGGAACCCTTAGCTTCTCTCCGCACGCAAAGTACGTCTCGCAGTGTGAAACTTTTCACGTATAATTTCGTTTTGTAATATAGTAGGAATTTTAGAAAACATTGTGTCTGATTCCCGATCTATCTAGGGTTGCTGCAAGAACAAAAACATCATGTTTCGACTAATTTTGTATCGTGTCTTATTGAGTGTTTCTATACGTATTTCATCATTTTCTACATCATGATCAGACTCTTAGAGAATTAATGGTTATTTTCTTTTATTGGATGTTGATAAATTCTAATGGACGGACCTAAGTGTTTGTATAGATTTTAAACCCAGTCACTTGTTTTACTTCATTCAGAAGACGTTTGCTTTCAAGTTTCTCAGGATCTCATACTATATGGTTCATTGACTTTGATTTGTTAAGCTTGCTTGGCCTCATTCTGTATGCTTGAGTTCCTTTTCGAAGTCAGCGGTGCATTAATTATTTAATTTATTACGATTTTTTATTTAATGATTTTGAGATGGATCAAGTTCCATTTCTTTTTTAAAGTGGTTAGAACCGTTGCTAGAGGACACTCTTTCTAGGTATATGATGCCAAGCAAGCTTTTTTAAAGACATAAACATAAATTTCTTTGTTTTATTAATATCAGGTCTACAGTCATGAAAAACGCCAATTCATGTTACGAGAGATCTGTTGGCACAATTTTTTTAAATTTTTGAAACATTCATCATAACATTGCAAGCCATTTATGTACAGCACTGAAAAGTTTCAGAAATTTATTTCCAAACATAGCGACATGAGCAAAAGAAATCAAGAAACTTATGAAAGTCTTGCGACTTTATTACCGCTTTACAGCTTTTATTATTACCATTATAACAAGTATACAATCAGATACAATTTTTGTTAAGAAAAACACATTGTTGTTACTATTCGTAAGAGTCTTTAATGTTGTTTCTAAACTTTCTTAATTAAAAAGGAATCCATCTAGACTAACAGATAACTTTAAAATATACTTAAGGCCATCATAAGAAGTCATTTCATCTTGTAGCTGTTTTTATTTAAGTTCTTTCATAACCAACGTGCATTTTATTTTAATGTGTCATTTGTTAATGCGTTTTGTTACACAGCATGCCATGGGAACATGGCTTTATTGTTAAATTTCTCGATTATTGTTGAGATAGTTTTGTTATGTTGAGAAGTTATGTTAAAGCATTTTCATACAGCTCGTTTAAAAAGACATCTGAAGTTTAAATAAGTTGATTACATGACTCGCAATATGTTGAACAGTATTCATGCAATATGTTGAATCAGTTTGTTTGGGTTTATCTTGTTATATCTATTCGTTAGTTCTTAAAATCTTTTTTAAATGTTGATTTACCATTCATAATTCCTGTTACCAAGGTTAATAATGTGTTCTCTTGCAATTACTTAACTCGGTGAAATTTAGTTTGAAATTGGTCTCACTCTATTTTCAGAAACAGAAAAACAATGCAAAACTGAATTTCTCATTAAACTCACTCTGGTCACTCTTTATGTAAAGACCCAATGTCTTCAAAAATTTACGTTTGAATTTCTAACAATTTCAAAGTAAATTTTATTCTACGAGGTTTAATTAGATGTTAGGTCAAGTAGAGAGAAAGTTGAACACAAGTTTTAAGTTACATGTTTTCACTGAAAAACAAAAATTTTTCATTAACGAAGTATGGGATAATTAATATTTTCAATTGGATTCTTGAAAATGATCTTAAAATTTTATAACATTAGATAAGTAAGCAATCTTAGATTAATTTTTAAGTGGTAGTTTAAAAGGTTAATAAATTAATCTCCCCCTTGGTATAAGTTTCTTGCATTACATCCTGAGATTGAAATGAGTTAACAAGCAGAATATAAGATAGTTGTGCAAAATTTAAAGATTTTTTGTAAACATTTGTAGAAACATTAGTGATAAATTGCTGCCTTTTAAAAATATTTTTCAGGGTTTTTTAAGTGTATCAACATATCCTTCCTGAGCTATGACTATAAACAGAGTTGTCCTGAGGTTGCTCTTAGATAATTAGTTCATATATCAATATACGTACAACGTATATACGTAACTTCAAATTCATATTAGCTTGTAAGGGGAAAATAAAGGTAGTTTCAACACTAAATGACTGTGTGTACAAAGAAGATATTTTGTAAAGAAGAAAAAAAGGTTAAAATAATTAGTTTATCATGATTTATTTATCTTCTCTTAAGAAAATCATATTTTTTTCTCTGTGAACGGTTATCGCAAACTAAATACGTTTTGCTTGACAATCCGAATAAGTTTTCCTGTAGAGAAAAGTCTTCAGCATAAATTCATATGAATATATATTTCAGGTAACCATGAAAATATGTAACCATATTTGCACTTTTATTTTCTACCTTCAATTATAAAAGGAATTTCCATGATATTAGCCTTATTTGAAATTGTATTGCGAAAATAACCTAGAAAATACTTGAGTAAATAAGAAATTCATTACGAGAAATATTCGTCAAAAACTTAAAATAAACTCTTATTTTAGGCTTTGACTTGAAATACTTTACGCACATTAAAAAATTTCATTAGTATCCTTATTTTGTCTAAAATCCCTAACTACATAAAACAAAAAAGTTCATTAGACTAACCGTTTAAATTGACCCTTTAATATATTGCTTAAAACTTAGTTAATTTTAGTTTTTACATTAATTACTTGAAAAGTTTACTTTTACTTGAAATTTTGGTTTCTTTTAAACCCCTAAGTTAGTACTTATATTGCTTCTTAAGAACGCATGCAATATACTTAGAACTTAATAGTAAACTGCCATAAAATTATTTAAATTAGCTCAAAACACATCCATTAAGATTTTGTGTCACATTAACACATTTAGTGCTTGGATTTAATTTTAAGCCTCTTTAATCCTTTCAATCCTATAGTGCCCAAAATTTATATTGAATCTAATGAAAATTATGGGCTGGTCAGGACTGCAAGGATAAAATACCACTAAATCTTACAGACGGTTTATTTTCATGTCGATGATGTGTCAGATGTTTGAATGTATTTTGTATAAACATAACGCATTTTAAACGAGTTATTCCTAAACTGTTGGTGAATGCCTTAATTTCTGAAAATTGTGTACTTAAACTACATGGATTCGCAACATCTCTTGTAAATATGAATTCGATAGCGCAAATGTTTTATAGTGATGAGCGTCCTTTGGTTCCAGCAATAGTTTTAAAAAGGAGAAATGCATAACGGTGTGTGTAGAATGCAGCAACAATAAATTTCTTGAGGAACATTCATGTGAAAGTGTACAGTCATGTCTCCCTGTTTATGTACTATTATTCATAAAAACAAGAATACGAGTACACCTTAAGGGGAGTTTCTATATGTTCAATATGTTGCAGTACGGCAATGTGCCGAGACCAAGTGGAGGAATTAGAGTGAAACAACTAACTGAAGTCATTTAACGCCACGAGAAGAACTTTCACAGAAAAACTTTGAAAAGAATTTCAAACTCAAATGATTGTCATACAGATATGGCACAAAAAGCTTTTTCAGAGTTCATTAATTACCATCACTCCAAAAATTTAACTAGTATCCATAGCCAGGGCTCGATTTCAGCCGGAACGGCGTTCCGGAACCTCTTTTTCAATTAAAAAATTAATATTTCATTTCAAAGATCTCCTATAACTACAGGCCACGAAACCCTTTCATCAGGCCCGCGAAACCTTTTCTATATGTACGAAAAAAGAAGTCCTAAAAATGAATTTAATGTCCTAAAATGAATTTAGGGTCAAATTTCCAAAATTTTTCTCTTTTTGTACAGCCGAGTCCGCTTAATGTGATCACGGTTAATGTTATCAATCGGATAATGTTATCGAAATCAACAGGTCCCGATCATTCCTATCTAATTTAATGTAAAATGCATCGTTTATTGTGATCAACTATGGATCAACAGGCCGCTTAATGTTATCAAAATTTGTCCATATCCCCTGAAAAACGTCTCATTTCGAGTCATTTTGAAGGTCAATTTGTACAAGTAAACATCTGCCCCACCAGAGTATCTGGTATTTCTTTTTTCTGAAACTCAGTAGGAGTAATAAAAAAACATTCCGCATTTTTTGAAAGAAAACTGTTAAAGATGGGGGTCCGATTCCATACTTGTGATTGGTTAAAGAAACCATCGGCACCTTGCAGATGTTTCTTATAAGAGATTTTGATTTTCCCTTGTTATGAACTCTATGGATTACTGAAATTCAGATTGCTTATTGGAGTGGAAGGCTATAATGGAGGGAAAAAAAGAAAGAATTTTCAATTCAAATAAATTACTAAGTAAGCGATTATTTTATTTTTATAATTTTAACTACTCTTATATTTCCCCTTAAAATTTTAATTTGGCAAGTGCCTACTGCCAAGTGTAAAAATAGTGTTTTAAATAGGGTAGGTGGGGGCAAAGCCCCGCAGTTTTTAGTATTTTTAAAATTGTGATCGAATGGGGGTAGATAATCCCGAAATTTCAATTGGAGGTGTTAGATTGAGATGTTACCTACAAAACCAATCCAAATTTATACTATTATTGATAGTTTTTCAAGAGAAATTGACAATTTAGTTGAAAAAAAAATTGCGGGTCTTTGCCTCGAAAAATGGGGCAAAGACACGCACTTTTGAATCTTCGTGTCCAAGTGAAATAAACATGGATAAACAAAATGTTTCATTATAAAACCGCTAGAAATAATCATCTTAATACAGTAGAGCCCCTATTATCCGCGGAATTTGGTGGCAAGGGTACCGCGGATAGCTAAAATCACGAATAACCCGAAAAAAGACTAAAAATGAGGTGAAAACACCGAAACAAAATATCTCAGCATAAAAACTATGTTTCATTGTACAAAAACATATTATGTAAAACTTTTAAAAATGTGTACAGTACAGTAGAATTATTTGCTCTACATCTAAAATCTCTCTAATGTTCGTCTAAAATGTACCCTCATCATTGAATTTGTTTTTCGTGGCAATCGTGGATCATCCTCTCGCGAATAATGGATTTCTAATGTATTGTTTTAATATTTTTAAGTGAACCAACAATATTAAACATAAATATAATCCGTTTTAATGAAAATTGTCAATCTGTTGTAGCAACTCATTTCGAAGTGCCCAATATCTTTTAAAGGGGAGAAAAAAGGGGTTTCAGTTTGAGGATTGACATCTCGGAAACCTTTATTCAACTTTTTAGGGATCCTGTAGGTTATAATTTCCTTTTGGGGCGAATTCCCAAAGTTTTGAAGATGCGGGTATTTGCCCCAAAACACCTGCGGGTATTTGCCCCGTTTCACTTTATTTTGAAAAACAAGCCTTATTATTTTTAGAGACATGTTAAGGAAATTCTTTCAAGACGAAAGTGAAGTTCAAATGCTATCTTATCATTGGCTTATTTGTTTGTAATTCTTCTGAAGCCCTATTTTATGTAATGTTTAAGTAAAATATCAGAAAAATTACATCAAAATGATGAAAAACAAACTTAGCATTTTTTCAACTCGTGAGTGACTTAGGGGTACGAACTTTCGTAGAACGATAGGTCACAGACAAACCAACCACCTGGTTTTCAACTTTTAAATCGATTATTAACAATTAAAAATCGCGGTGCGTGGTTTTGCCCCGTGCGGGTTTTTAACCCCACCTACCCTACGTTAATTATGATTAAAAGATTTTGATTTTAAAGCAAACAATCTTGAAACACTCTTTCCTGCTTTTTGATATGGGATCGCTTATTGTTATCGATCGGATAATGTTATCAGTTTAATCTCGGACAATTGCGATCACATTAAGCTGATTCGACTGTATTTAGAACTCAACTAATCACATTTACCTTCAGATTAGGTTCATAAAAGGGCGAATCTTACTAATAAATTTTAATAAAGAACATTAAACCTGCTAACATGTGAAAAAAAGGGTTTAGGGGGAATTTCGAGTTTCATCCTCCTGTGCAAAAAATTATCTAGGGGCCTGATAGTGATTTAATTTTCTTAAAGAATATTTGGGTCCCTCCCGAAATAAATTTCTACATACGCCACTATGATCACTATGATCCTAGATATGTTTAAAAAAACAATTTTATGTTACTATTTAAAACTTATATTCAACGATTCACTTGTGCATATTTTAAATTTTAAAACATTTTAAATGTATTTTTGTCTTTTTTGTAAATAACAATAATTTTGCGATTTAATATTAAGGCTATTACTTAATTGTGTTCTTTTAAAACATATTTGTAAACCCCAATTTTAACTACCCACACAATCCACTCCTGGTGTAGATTCTTTTTTATTTGAACCAGATTTGCCAGATTGCTGGTCGAATTTGCCAAGAAAATTTGCGATATACTTAATTCTACCGTTTAAGGACTTTAACTACGCATTATATTCCTTAAACTGGCAAAGTATGCAACACTATTGGTTCATTGATGATAAACCGTCCCCCCTTCTAGGTTGGAAAAAAAGTCCAACGCACTGTTAAAAAAGGTGTTTTAACAAAAAAAATTGCCTAAATAGTTCATCGTCTTATACAATAATTAAGCTATAAAATTCTTCCTAACCTAGTACAACACATTTGAATTTTTTTGAAAATTTAAATTTAAAAATAAACGCTTAAGTTTTTGTATTAAAAACTATTCGCTTTTTTTTCAGTTTTGAGACCAATAATTTTACCGTTCCGGTACCTCTTTTTTTAGAAATCGAGGTCTGTCCATAGCTATCGCAATAATATTGTACAATGTCAAAAGTTTTTCTCCTGGAGGTCGGACAATAATTAGTCCATTGGTCTCGCTTTCTTGTGTGTTTGGTTTGGTATGTCAATCAGACTAGACTAGATCATTTGACAGAGAGAAGAAAAATTGCTTTAAGCATTGGATTTTTTTTAGCTGTTTTTCACTGATTTGTCTAATACATCTCGCCGCATCGTCATGCCGCAACAGATCGAAAAATGGAAACGCTACCTTACACCTGTGCGTATAAAAAGAATTTCTCGAAAGAGAGGTTTTGGAAAAACAAATCGATGTTTTACAAGTCCCTCTTGGTCTCATACGTATTTATTCTACCACATACGTCAGTCAATGTTGTTGGTAAATAACTTTTATCACATAATAAATATATTATATATACTTATATATATAATCTTTTACAACGTTTCAGTGGCTTGGCATGCAATATACAGCTGACTCAAAGCTTCGTTGTTCGCGTCTTACTATCATTGTTAATTCTAGTGTGAATTGTGAGTTGTAAAATTTCACTTTTTCTATTGTTCTGTTCGTTTGTTAATAACTGATGATTAAAAATTCAAATGCTTTCTCGTAGAAAATGTCCATTGAATGGAACATTAAAAAGTGTAATAAATACTATGCTACTATTACTGCCTGATTCTAACGCCAAGAAGTTAAATCGTTAAAATTTTCTGAATCAATAGTTACAACTTGATGCATTGTAACTAAGCTTATCATTAATAAAGGGGTTTAAAGGGTTTTTTATTTCTGTTGGGAGTAATTAAATTTCTTGCCTTTGTAAAAGGTGTACTTTTGGTAATTAATTTTAGCATTGAAAGTAAAGCAAACCTCTAAATACTATTAGTTTATAAGAATTATTAATTTTAAAAACTTTTATTAATATTTTACATGCATAATACGCAATATTTTTCTACAGTTAGGCTTTACTACAGTTTAAATAAAAATACACATATGATAGTTAAAATCAACTAAATATTATAAAATACTGAATGAAGCATTCGAAATATTTATTAAAGGGTTAATCTTTTTTCCTATGTTATAAAATTTGTATCAAAAACGTTTCTTTATTCCTCAAAAAGTAATTTCCTTTTATTTTAACAAACTTGATTACCTTTAGATCCTGAAACTTACATTTTAGAATCATTTTGTTCTTGAAAATCATGTTTTCACGATAAGCTTAGTTGTCTTATTCTTATCCTTTAAAATAAATTATTTGTAATAAAAAATCAATAAACTTAAAATTTCTATTACAAGTTATTTATACAACGCAAATAAAGAAAAAAATTCCATTTCTTAAATCAAGTTTTGTACATAAAGAAAAATAAATATTGAAGCTGCAATAACTAAGGCATATTTGACAAATTTTGAGCACAAATTTTTTTCACACTGACAAGTCTTTTTTATCTAAAACAATGTTATCAGTGCATACTTAATTTGAATCGTTTATTTCAGAAACAAGTTAAACCCCATTGGATTAACACGGCGTTTAACTTGTTTCTGAAATAAACGATTCAATTAACAACCACACAACACAAAGTCAAGTGCAATACAAAGGAATTGTTTCAGTTTATATATTTTATTTTCTCTTTTAAAGTGAAAAAGAAAAAAACCCTCTATCAGAAAAACGTTTATACTTTTTGGCGTTCAAAAGGGTGTTTTAGCCTGTAGAAATCTTAGTTGTTGGACTGCTTCTATGCCTGTAAGTTCGTGTAGCTCTACAGTCTAATAAAACATACGTCATTATACGTTAGTACTTACGGACATAACTCAGAAGACTGGTCAATAAATATGCATCGCAAAGATTTACAATTGTGTTTGTCTTCATTTCAATGAATTTTCTAGAAACACTCCTTTTATAAGCAATTATGCTTAAATTTTAACTTTTTGTAATGTGGGTTTAATTATGTGGGTTTTTTATGTTTAGGATTCCTTTTTTTGTATTTGTGATTTTTTGAAACTTAGTGTAAAACTTTTGATTTCCGAACTATGTAATTTATGAATAATGGTTTTAATAACAGTAAAATATTAGTTACCACTTTACAAGGCTTTCTTCATGTACTACTTTGCTTTTCATAAACTACTTTACTCGTATTATCCTTGAAATCCTTTCGTATGACTCTAGCAGCACAGATCATATCAAGTATGTCAAATTTACGTAACTGCTACTAGAAGTAAACGAAATTGGCGTACACGATGAAAATTGCACGAATCTTGAACGTTTATGCTGCGCGGGTTATCTTCCCTGAACCTAGAACATGAATGAAATGAAAGGGGTTATATCTGTATAAATAATTCATCTTGTAACTATAATTCATCTTATAAATGTAATTCACTATAATTAAGGGGAATTATTGAACGCAATACCATTAAAAAGAAACCGTCTGTTTCATA
The DNA here is from genome assembly GCA_024610705.1 of Tetragnatha versicolor. Taxonomy (NCBI): domain Eukaryota; kingdom Metazoa; phylum Arthropoda; class Arachnida; order Araneae; family Tetragnathidae; genus Tetragnatha; species Tetragnatha versicolor. The sequence continues at coordinate 49,722,059 of JANDEH010000010.1, read as the reverse complement.
TGAAACAATATACAATATTAATCTGGTTTCCATATATCTTTCTTTACATTACATGCATGTAAGTGTGTTTTAGTTTAATCGTTTAATTGAATAAAAGATTTGATTCGTAAAAAATATATCCTTTAGCGATGCCCAAACCCTTAGAACACCTGTCCAGGCGTGTTTACCGTTTCGTATTAGATTTACAAGTTTTATAAATCTTCTGAAGGATGTATGTCTATTAAATTGCATTCAAGACTATATAAATTTTAGAGAGTAGATTTTTGAAGGGAATTAGTTTTCAATGTAAAGAGTATAAAATTAACTATCCTGATATAATTTTTAAAGACCAATAATTTCAGTAAAAAATATCCGCGAATTTTTAATTAGATTTGTAAAGGGAGGGGAACTGAAATGATTATTTCCGAGAAAACTGAAATTTTTAAAATCTTTGAAATATCCATACATACAAAAGGATAAAATTATTTTTAAATAAATAAATTTAAAAAAAATTCAAAAAAAATTATGGAAATTTACAAATAAAAAAAAGATGTCTTATTTATTTCCATAAGAACAAATTTAAAAAAGATTAGTAAAATAATTTTTTTTATTCATGTTAAAGCATCAGAACCATTTTATTACTCCCAAACCATATACCAAAAGCCAGAAGCGTTTTTCAGGTAAGCTCATATAATAGTTCCATCAAAACCTTTTAAAAGGTCAAGAAGTTAAACATTTGCGAACTATTCTTTTATCATTTATTTTTATTTCTAATATTTAAAACTTTTGTTATATTTCTGAGATATCAATATTTATTTGTTATGTAAAAGTAGAAACTAGGATAGAGTGTAAAAACAGGGGTAAACAGCTTAATACACATTACATTAAACAAACATCTTTTCTAGTAAAATCTCAAAATAATTTCAACTTTTCGTTTCATAAACTGTTTATGTAAAAATTTCCTACCCACGAATATTCTCATGAAACATTCATATTACAACGAGAACACATTAAAAATGGCTGTTACGTAAGATCCCTTTGTTAATTCAAAAAATTATTCACATCTGTTTAAACAATTAAGGCATTATTCCTTCCATTTGGAAAGTCATTGAAAGGGCCATAGAATAGTGAGTACTGCGTGAAAAACCTCGTTTGCCAAGTGAGTAGTCTGAGTTTTGCGAATATCATCAAAAAGTTCGCCAAAAGCGGAAAGCCACTCAGCTGCGAGCGGCCTGCTTTGAATTCGCTTACTCACGCACACAAATTCAAATTATAGAGGCTCAACTCTCGTTTTTCTTTTTAAAGGGACCGTGCATCTATTAATTTTGAGGTCTTTCTAGGATTATTTTTGTAAGACGAGATTCTGGATTGTTTTTAAAAGACAAGGTTGGTACATTTTGGGCTGTTTTGTGAGGCAAGAATGTTGCATTTTAGATTTAATTCAATAAGACGAGATATATTTTATTCAAGGTGCTTAAAGCAAAAAGTATTTTTTCTGCATTGGAAATGTTTTGAATTGTTTTTCTTTTGCGTGAATGAGGAAAAACAAACAAAATTATGTTTGCTTATCTTGTGTAAAAATTAATCGCAAAGCGCTCTATTATATAAGGGAAACTGTGGAATCAGTTTTATATGGGTTGCTGATTTAACTTTATTCTTAGCGTCCTCAAAATCTTTCCAATAAAAGACAGTTTCTTTTATCCACGTTTTCTAAACTAAATAATTCTCAAAAAGGCAGGAATATATTTGGTTTATTTTATTTGTTTGATAATTATAAAATTTGGGAAATTTTTTAACTTTCGTGGATGTACACACTTCAATTTTTTTAACTATAAAATCTTTTTTTACTACTTTGCTCTTTTTACTACTATGCTCTTTTTACTAATAATATGTATGCCACATTCAAGAAACAAAAAGGTAGTTATGGTATGTCACAACAAGTAAGTATGCTAATTACACTGTTCAACAAATTTGACCTTCAAAATTTCTTCCTTGATGAAAAAAGTCATTTCTTATAGATTTTGGGTCGCTGAATACGAAAATCACCATTAAAATTTTCAATTGACTCAGGATTTTCGGGGAACAGCCCTCCCCCTTTTTACGCTTTTCGACGACTTTTTAACTTTAAACTCGATTTTTAGGGTCAAAAAGCATTGTTTTAAGTCTTCAAATTGCCCCCAAGATAACAATAAATGTTCAAATTAATAAAATATGATAAATCTATAACAAATGGATAAGTTTAAGGGGTAATAACCCCCCTAAAAATACAAAAAATAGCTAAAATTATAGAGGTTTCTATACGCTATTTTTTCCTCTTATTTTTTACGCAATTCCCATTTGAAGGGTCCTAACCCTTTCCCAAGGACCCAAATTTGATGACAATATGCAGCAATAATTTTTACTGAAAGCGGCTGAGGTGTTAGCCTCCCAGAAGCACCCGCGGAAGAGTTCAGAAGGCTTCCAGAATCGCGAAGGCGCTCGCGTGCTCAGGAATTAATATTGATGATTTTGAAAAGATTACAAATGTCATTCTTCTTATATTTTGGGTCTATTCAAAGTAGAAACTCTTCAGTTCTTTAAAAACTGACCGATTTTAGGGAGTGAGGATTCCATGTTTCGAGATGTTAATAGATGCACGGCTGTGGATAACAATTAGGGGGCATCCCCTTAAAAGCTGAGGGTGATGAATAAAAATGGGTGTCATATTTGAATTCAGCAGATCATTTTACACTAGAATCAGCTAAAATTCAGTTAGTGGCTTCACATTTTTTTGTACAGCACAGTTTAACTCTAAGTGCGGCATTGAACCCTTCCGTGGGTGCTTTGGGGGTGCTCTCCCCTCAACCGCTTTTAGTAAATATCATTGCTGCATATTGCCATCAAATTTGGGTCCTTGGGGGAAGAGCTAGGACCCTTCAAACGTGAATTGAATAAAAAATAAGAGGTTAAAATAGCGTATAGAAACCTCTATAATTTTTAGCTATTTTTTGTATTTTTAGGGGGGTAATTACCCCTTAAACCTATCCATTTGTTATAGATATATCATATTTTATTAATTTGAACTTTTCTTGTCCCCTAGGGGGCAATTTGAAGACTAAAGAAATGATTTTTGACCCTGAAAATCGAGTTTAAAGTTATAAAGTCGTCGAAAAACGTAAAAAGGGGGAGGGGCTGTTCCCCGAAAATCCTGAGTGAATTGAAAATGTTAATGCGGATTTTCGTATTCAGCGACCCAAAATGTATAAGAAATGATTATTTTCATCAAGGAAATTTTTTCATTGTTGAACAGTGTTATTAGTTCTAAAATAAAGTTTATTGACTATAATGAAAACACAGCAAAAACAGAAAATACTAACTTATTGCTGGCTGAAATGGGGAGAGCTTTTTTAAGAAGTACTAAATACGACGCGCACCTAGTAAATTTTTAGTTTTAAAATGCCTGTAACAAAATCGTTAAAATTACTAGTTTACAAAAGTATATAAATATTTTTCTAGTTATATTAAATGAATACTTTAAAACAGTTTTTAACTCCAAACATATCCATCAAAATGTTTTTTGTTTGAAACCTGTAAGCGCAGTTCGGGTCGTTTAAGAAGAACTTACTATAAAAAAAGTCCAAACGTTTACAAGAGGTGGAAACTAAATTTAAAAAGTTTTGGGATTGGGTTAATATGCCCAGAAAAATAAGTTAGTATTAATAAGCTTTAAGTTCCTTAAGTGATTTATATATAAATAAAACCAAATAACTTAAATTCTGGTGTACCGACAGTGACTATAAAATTTCTATGTTCCTTTTCTTTCCCAACTATTGAAAGCCACTACGATCCTGCAGAATAGGTTTTAAATAAAGTTGTCTCCATTCAACCATACATAAATTGCATTATTGGGATGCCCCCTTCTGGATGCAATGACTACCTATCACAGGAAGCTGAGCGACCAGAATAGTAACATCAGTTCGAGCAATTTATTGCAATAATTGGTCTGGAAGTTCCTGGAAAACGCAGCTTGAATGAAGTATGAGTGATTCATCTCCAAAACAAAAATGATTGCTTATAGCCGAAACTATGCTCAGTGCGTACAATAAATTGTTAACAAATGGCCCTTAATAATATCTTATGATGCTGAAAACTTTAGTCCAACTGAAGTTCATGCTTCAATTTGATCTGATCTTCTCAGAGACAGCTTTAAAAAGTTACTGGTTTTCCCACATCTATTTCGCCATCTGAGTATCGTTAACAAGAGTTCGTAATAAGAACACGTTCGTCCTATCAACTAATCTGGGTAATTTTGATGTTAGAGGAATTTATTAACGTAAGGTTAATGATTCGGTTAGATGTTAGAGAATAAGTGGCTAATCTTCTGTGAACAGTGTTTCTCTGATAAGAATATGCGATTTGGGGTTGATAAGTTTTGTGTTTCGAGAATATAATGCATCGTTGGTTATATTAAATTTGCCGATTGTTTGAACACATGACTTTATTTCGTGACAATTATTTTGGCTTGTGAATTCATTGGAGCCCAATATATTGCGAGTGTATATCGTTAGTAATGCTTTTTAAGGTATGAAAAATTTAAAATCCATGCTCTGTTTCCATCTATTGTTGGTTTTGTGTACCTAAGTTTACTTTTTCCAGAAATCATTGAATATCATAAGAAGCTAAATTAATTTAGGTAAAATATATGAATAAACCCCATAAATAAATTTAGTGCATCTGGATATTCGGTGAAGCAGATTATCAATGACATATTGTTGGCAATGTAACAAAAATAATCTTAAAAACCCAAAATTTTCTTTTATACGTATTTTAAAACTGATTTGTTTTCCAATTTGCGCTTGAAAAATCACCATAATTATTTTGATTTAAAAAACTGTCATGCAAACTAATCAAATAAACTAGAACATAACTACTTACAGCTCTCAGGATTAAAATGAAACTCAAATAAAATCTGGAATGTTCAATATTTTTTTTTCGTGGCTGTATTTATTTTACTTACGAAATCCTGGAAAATAAATAAGCGATAATTATAAATCATTACATTAATAGTCAACTAAATTTTTACCATAATATGTAAGCTGCATGAAAAAATGTCACTTGAATTTTACTGATAATACTCACTGGTAATGAGCCGTTTTTATGGTTAACCCTCTCAATTGTACACCACGTGAAATTGCTTTTGATTCCTATGTAAAATTTGGGGAGGATAGGACAGAAAGGGTTAAACATTTTTTTATTTCTTATACTTTTCATTCTCCATACTCTTTGTATATTCGAGTTGAAACCTCCAATTTAAGCCACAAAACTCCCCCTCGATAAATTCAAGACCACCTTACATAAAAAAACTCAAAACATAAACAACTTCTCCCGTTACATCCCAAACAGAAAAAAACCCACCACCCAGACCCCAAGATCAATAACACCCCCCAAATTCCTCCAGGTCCATCCACCCTAGACAGCACCCCCACGATCGCCGATAAACATCACCGGCAACCTCCTCGTTGATAGGGGGAACGACGTTGCCTAGACCCACATATCGTTCGCCGTCAACGTTCACTTTGTGCCCTGACAAACGCCTCGTGCCGCCTTTGCAATAACTGGAGATATCCAGTTGGGGACTCGTCATTATCATTCCGGGCCCTCGATTCCATTATCCCCCTTCCCCTGAGTGAAAGGACAACGACCCACATGGAGGAATTCTGCGGCTGACTTTTACAGCGGACTCTGGTTTATTCGCCGTCATAACGCCTCATATCCATTTGGGAACCCTCGATAAGAGACTGCTAGGCTGTGTTTGGAGTGGAATCTTCAGTTTGTTGGAATTAGAAGGGGGAGGAGTAATTAATTGAAGGGTTTTTCTAATATTAATTGAATCTGAAGATATTTGGCCGAAATCTCGGAAATTTAGACGCATTCTTGCTGAACCAAAGATCAGTTATTCCTTCATTTTAAAATATTTTTTCATCATCCGTTATAGTCGGCTAGACTAAAAGCTCTCCCTCCGCTCTCTTGCGTTGCCTTCCTATGCCGTGCTGATGAGCCCTAACAAGGGCGAAACCGGTTCGTGGCTGGAGGTGACGCATGAGAGCTGGAGTTCTCGCATATTCTCCTCTAACCAGAGGTTCTGGTGAAATACTCCCTTTTCATTTATTAACTTTATGTAATAATTTAATTCTTTTAAAAGGTAGATAATACCTATAAGAATGAAACAAAAGTTCAAATTTGTGGGTTTGTATGTGTTCAATAAAACAAAAAATAGATAATACCAAAGTACACGTTTTAATATTTGGTCTAAATTTGAAGACTGGACTTCAAAAAGAAGCTAAGTGCCAAAAATAAAAAATATGAGATAAACCCAAACACCCAATCTAAGTACCATTGCCAACAACCTATAAAGTCAGCTTAGCGCCATAACAATTATTAGTAGTTTAAAATTAGCCCAAAAGATGACTCTTTATGCGTATTCCTAAGGAGAATCAAATTTAAAATGATCAATTACAGAAAATTTACTTTTTGGCACTTAGATTGTTTTTGAAGTCCAGTCCTCATTTAAGACTCAGACGTGACTGGTTTGGAATAAAGGGCCTTGACATAATAAATTATTACCGCAAACGGCATGAAAAAGTCATTATAGTCCCAAGATCTGGTTATGAGAATACAATTATTTCTGATTATAATCATATAACTTAAATAGACAAAATAAAAGATACGGTTAACTGAAATCAAAATGCCATTGAAAGAGGAATGTAATATATTATTGAAAAGAGGAGCATGTTCAATCAAAATAACATATTTTTCAAATATAATTTGAAAATACCAATATGCTTCAAAATAATCATATTTGTTTCGTATGCATATTTTATTAGTAAATAATACTATAAGAAAAAATTCTACTTCTGCTTTTTGATAGCATAATATAAGAAAGATCTTATGCGTAGGAAGTTTATTCTTAATATATTTCTCGAACAGAAACGCACGAAATATAGTAACAGCTGTTTACATCTAAACTACTACCATAATTTAACATGCAATGCGTATAGTTATACCAAATAACTAAAATAACTCAATCGTATTGGTATTTCGTACACGTGAGGATGGATATACTCGAAAAATAAAATTTAGAGAAAGATATTGGAAAACTCATTTAAAAATATCTAGGTAAAAAGATCTAGTTAAATTGAAAAATTTTCTATCTATAAAATTTATATTGCTTAAAAATTAATGTACAATCAAAAGTATTCAAAATATAAGAGAATATCTTTAAATTTGTTATTTGAAATGTTTTTTAATTATGTGTTAGGTTTAAGACTGTTATTGGCAGTTTAAATTTATTTATTACACTACCCTGCGATGAAAAAAATACAAGGGGTCTGACAGCTGTTCTTGGGGTAGTTTTTGGTGCTGATTCCGAAAATACCAATGAAAAGTTTCAATCACATCAAGTTTTTTTGAAAAATTCAATTTTACTTGGATTTTTATGGTTTTTTTACCAAAAAAATTCTTTTGGCAATGAATATCTTCCCTCTTTGCCTAAACCTTTACAGTGGTTAAGCATACAAAATACCGATATGAGAAACTCCATATTATGTTGCCATCCCTCCCTCTTCATTGAAACATCTACTTTATGTACCATCAACCAATAGCTTTCACCAATGACGCGCGATGAACTCGGATCATTCGTTGATCTTGCAGGAGTGCAGACATCTGTGGTACCGTGCATGCATTGATACATAACAAGCAAAACTTTTATCACCGACAACATTTCAAGGTTACATTTTCATTTAAGTCTCGTGAAACATGGCGGCTTCATATTCAAGACGTTGTGAAAATTTGCCAGATGAGTTTTGCTACATATGTGGAGAATATATTATCATAAAAAATCGCATGAGGAGCATTACAGACTATGTAACGAAACTTTATCTTGCGTATTTTGGCATGAAACTTGGAGACCAGGACAAATCGTGGGCACCTCATAAAGTTTGTGTGAAGTGTGTCAATGATCTACGCTTCTGGTTTAAAGGAGAGAAGACAGCGTTACGATTTGGAACTCCTATGGTATGGAGGGAGCCGAAAAACCACTTTGATGATTGCTACTTTTGTTCCTGCCATGTCCGTTGGTATAATCAGAAAGAATCACAAGTCTATATCTTATCCTGATAACATTTTATCAGCCATACGCCCCGTTCCTCATACACCTGATGTTCCGGTCCCTTAGCCTCCAACTCAATTGCCAGTTATCAATTCTTAGTCTTCATAGACTCTGAACATCCAGAAATTAAAATCTTCGGCACCGAATATAAGCCTTCAGGAAGGGATTAACCTCAATCAGTGAAGAACATGGTGAAAGGTTCCACCAAGACATCAAAGATATGGAACGCAGGTAGTATCAGGGAAGATGGGACAGGAATATGCTCGCCGACTACTGATGGATGTTAACGCACGATAGACCCGAGATTGAGCATAAAAGAAGATCCACAAAAAGAAGTTTCACATGAAAAAGAGTACGTGCTTAACTATAAACTTTTTTATTTTCTTTTGAAGATTAATATTTTTTTCAAGCTATCATGTATACAAACATAATATTTGCATTTCTTGATTAATCGTCTATTTCATGTAAGATATCTTAATAAAAACAAACTAAAATAGTATTTCGGCGATTTTATTTTGAAGAAACAATACTTTTAATTAAAAATTTTAACTCTTGAATTTTTTTTGTGTTTTTCTCGACCAGAGGTGGGTCATGGGATCTGGCAACAGTAATTTCATACATTTAAATATATAAAAAATAAAAATATAGTCAATAAATAATCAAAACAACTTTCCTAACAAAGATTTGACTATTTTACACATATTTAAGTGGATAAAACCACAGTTGCTAGATAGTAAACCCACAATTTTTCGCTATAATGTCTCTTTTATAGGATTTTAGCAAAAATATTGATATTGATTTTACAAAAAATCCTGATGTGATTGGGGAAAATGGAGGTCATTTTTGTAATCAGCACACCAAAAAACATAAAAATTACTAAACACTTATCTTGTATTTTTCAAAAAGTTACATTTCGCAGGGTAGTGTTATTAATAGGTTTACTCCTCCTTTTAAAATAAAAATTAATTCATCGAGATAATATGTAAAATTTTGATAAGTTGATATTTGTAAACTTGAAACTATTTACTGAATTTCTTAAACCGAAAGATTTATCAAACTTATAAAAACACCTCAAATCTGGAAACCATTTGTATTATTTTCAGCGTTATTTTACTTATATTAATGTAGAGGAAGTATTTTAAATCCTTTTCAGTTCACATTTTCTTTATCTAATGTAGACATAAAACTTCTACGCTAAAGGAAAGAATTAAAAACGATTTCCATGATCTGGAAACTTACAAGCGTAAATGGGACAGTCAAAGTGTATATATGTTCCACCCATTTCAAACTACCAGCTTTCTTAACGCTTTATCTTTCTTCCTCCGAAAGTACTTTCCCCAAATTAACCCTCAAAAAACCCACTCCCCTCCAAGATTTGAATAAAAAGAAGCCCTCGTCATCTCGAAGGCCATCGTCTCTGCAAATGGCCGACAGTTGGCGGCCATTTCGCCATCGATTCCCTTATACCAGAGAGCGACCAATGAACTAAAAAACTCTTCGGGCTCCAATTTATGACATTAGTTCAATGAGAGTTGGAAGTCAGGAGTCTAATATACTCCGCACCAGTGATTTTCAGAGGCCATCGACTCCCAAGTAGATATTAGAAGGGCTTATGGCTCCCTAAAAATGCGAGTCCTGATGGCCCAACAAACCGTAAATGGATCCGGGTAAGTAGGGACCGCATCCCCCGTTATTTTAAATTCACCGCTCCTTCGCGAAATTCCGTGGTCATCAAAAATTCCCCCTCTCGATATTGTCATAAAGTATCTGCTGCCGACGCATGTGCACCAAGAAGTGGCTTTCCGTTTCCACTGGATCAATTCAATTATCATGGCTCTGCGCGAGGAGCCTGGGCGCAGGGGGCTGGCTGTCCTGGCTGTTGTAACTTAGTAGACGGCCGTACCTTACACTTGACAGGAATTATAAGGGGGCTTAGGTTCGGATTGAAATGAGTGGAAGGCACTATAGAGAGTTATTAACAGGGTCGGATAAAGGATGGGTATAGATAGATGCAATCAGGTTGGTTTCGGTTTGGGATAAGGCATATAAAATTTTAAAATATCTGGGGTTTTTTCTACTTGAACGAAATTTTCTCTAATGTTGTATCTTTTACTCAAACGCTTAATTCCCAATCTTTCTCATTATCATCTCCTACCCAAGAATATAGATTAATCATGTTATTATTTCACTTACTACATTTCTAACCGTCCTTCTGATATTTTCAAACACTCTTAAAACGACAGTCTCAAAAATGATTAAAAATTACTCAAGTCTGAGTATGTCACGCACTCAAACAGGCTTCGATCCAAATTTACTCAAATTTGATAACATGCATGTATATATTTTTGAAGATGTGCAGATACTCAAAAATAAAACATCCTGTACTCATTTTTTAATTCGTCCATGACATTCTTATAAGGAGGGTGCAATGTGTTACATACAGTTATAATGATCATATAGCCATGTTACTATGACGTGGGAAGTAGACCAGTAAGTTGAGTGCGACGTCACAATGTTCTGTTTAACGTCATCACCAACTTAATATTACTTTCGATATATTGGAAATATTTCAATTTTAAACTAAAAATAATCATAATTTGAGTGATGACTATTAAATTGTTTGAAACTGAGTATGTCTGGTGTTTCAAAATTCAAAGCGTTGGGTCGTCGTATTTGAGACAAAAAGTTTCATACCAAAATGAGAACATCGATTTACTCAAATTTGAAACTGTCATTTCTCTCAGTGAAGCAACTAAAGAACATGAAATAATATTCCTATTTGCATGAATATTCCTATTCGACCCTTCTCAATCCATCCTTTCTATCCTATCCTTTCAATCCTCCATTCTTCTGATATTATTTTGATATCTTTAACTGTTTTCCTTCACATTCTCCCTTTATCTAGTCTTTATATCCTGTTTAGCCTCTTCGATTTTTTCCACTATCCACTTTTATCCTATCGTTTTCTGGTTTATAATTTTCCTGTATTTTTATAAAAATTGTAGCTCTGTTACCAACTGTTAACATGGGAGAAAGAAGGAGTCGAACATTGTCTAAAAGAATTGGGTTCCTTGAAAGAATTGATCCTTGTTAGTCACCCATTTTTTATCACATAAATTTTCATGAAATTGTCATGTTCATTAAATCAGACCTCTCTTTTTTTGGACCCAACGATCATGCATTAATAGTAAAAAAGAAAAATATTGAGAGTGTTCCCTTTCTCAAATTATAATAAACTTTGAATTAACTTAGTATCCGAATGAAAAGCCATGTAACTTAATGTGAAAATACGCTTTTCTAAAAGTAAAAGCCTTTGTATTTACTAAAAAGTTCAACTATTGAAAAAAAATTTTCATATCACCTCGTGATATTGCTTAACAATTTCATCTTTAGGGAATACACTGTCGGCCATCATCCAAAATGGTACACCAAGAAGGAAAAAAGATATCACACCCAAATTGATTTCGATGATTGCACATAGTATTAATGTGAATTGATTAAAAATTCAGCCTTCCTGGATATTAAGGGGCCGAGAAAATCGGTGAGGAGTGTTGTCTCCATAGGTGTCCATTACTGCCTCCCAACGCCATGATAGTAAGTGAAAGAAGCTCTAAATGGGCTTTGAGAGATTGGAGGACCATGTTACGTACCAAGGTACAAGGTAGTCAAAGTTCATGTGGTCCACCAGTACACGTTGCATACCGGGCTAGGGGATTTCTCCTCTTTCACCGGACATGTTTTGTGGGCGTTGGTTCTTAAGAAAGGGTAGGTCAGGGTAAATTGCAACATAGGGGGATAAGAAGAAAGCTTGGACATTGCGTTCATCACGTGGTCGTGCATTTTTCTCTAGAGATTTGTGAGATAGGCGAGAGTTAAAGGTAAGGGTAGACAACAGGTTATCAAACCTCAATGCAGCATCTCTGGATGGTCAATGTGCAGGTAAATCATACTGAGTAGGCGTGGGAGTGATATGCATGTCGTTTACAGTGCAGGGGTCAGCCCGTTTGGCAAGCATAACTTCAGAAAAATTCCAATCTTCAGCACATGATTTGGCTTTGGCCACAGTGCACTAAATAATGAAATGAACATCTCAATGTGAAGGCACATAGTTTATGAGAGTATCCCAATGTGGTCTGGAGCACAACGATAATTGATGACTTTACGACAGCGAGAAAAGAGAGCACTCAGCTGTTGATTTTGTAATCGTCAGATTTCTTCTTTACGCAGAGTAACGAGGTAGTGAAGCGTTGTCTTCCACTCCCACACCTCCTCAGAAGAATTTACCGGCACATTGACCAACCAGAGCTGCAGCATCGAGGTTTGACAACCTGCTATCTACCCTTACCTTTAACACTCACCTTCTGACAAGTCTCAAGAGAATAATGGACAACCATGTGATGATCTCAATATCCAAGCTTTCTTCTTATCCCCTGTTGCATTTTTACCTTGACCTACCAGTTCTTAAGAACCAACGCTCACAAAACATGTCCGGTGAAAGAGGAGAAATACTTTAGCCCGGTATGCATCGTGTGCTGGGGGACCACATGAACTTTGACTACCTGGGGACGCAACATGGTCCTCCGATCTCTCAAAGCCCATTTAGAGCTTCTTTCACTCAATATCATACCGTGGGGCGGCGGCGGTAATGGACACCTATGGAGACAACACTCCTCACCGATTTTCTCGGCTCCCTAACATCCAGGAAGGCTGAACATTTAATCAATTCACATTAATACTATGTGCTATCATCGAAATAAATTTGGGTTTGATATCTTTTTTCCTTCTTGGTGTACCATTTTGGATGGCCAGCAGTGAATTTTTCAGAATGAGCTTTTCTAGAAAAAATTATTTTATCACTCGCAGTGTTGAATTATGAATATATTCGAAGAAAACACTGCCAGATAGTAAGGACATAGATTCTCCGATCCTTCATCACAATCGATTACATAAATGTTATTAGCTATATCGTTGAATAGAAATGTGTATGAAAGGCATTCATGTGACACGAACATGGTTCTAAAAAGAAGTAATGTATCAATAGAGATGCAATATGCACAACCTTTCCGATTTTATTTCTTCACGTATCAAATACTTTCATAAAAACTCAATAGGACAAAGCATGAGGATAAATCAATCTGAATTTTATACCTCAAAAGCTTTAATGATTGTTTTCAGAACTCTGAGACCACAATATTTCAGGTTTTATGGGTGTTTTATGACCATTCGTATTATATGGATTCGATTTGAAATCTAAAAGGGAAGTGAATATAACTGAAAGTCGATATCACTTAGCTTTAGAGGATAAGTTGAGAGTAGTGTAAAAGGTAAAGGATATTTGCAAGGGTAAAATTGATATTTAATAAGGCTTTAGTAAATAATTTTCCATAAAAATAACTTGTATCTCATAAAAATAAACTTTTCTTAATAAGACAAACATTTAAAAAATTTTTACCAAGATAAATCTTACCTTGGTAATTCAAATATTGTACATAATTAGTTTAATTAGCAAGCATAATCTTGGTTTTTAATTTGTGGTTAAGCTTGGTTTTTATTTTCTTCATTCCTATAAAATAAAACTGTTTAGGATTCATACGATATTTTCAGAGTTAAGATAATAGAACCCTAATTTCCAATTTAATAGACTATGAAAAAATTTTATAATTTACTAGATAAAACACATGATTTTCAATTCTGTAAATTCTCCAAGATCAAGACAAAATAGTTGTTCTTACTAATATATTATCACACACATGATTTATAACCATTTTGAGGTGAAAGCTAAATTTATAAATAAGTTATAAGTCCAATTTAATATAAACTTTTTCTTGGTTTTCTAAAATTCTCAATAGAGAGAAACGTCTTTTTGCGTGAATTCCAAACTTACCATGTACAAAATGATGCAGAATACTCATTGTTTTAACTATTAATCCATACGTAAAAATGCCAAACAATAAGCCACTAAAACCTTTAGTATTCCCGTAAATAGGCTACGAGTGGATTGAATTGCCAAAACTAATCACGATAAAAGAGAAAGCACTATAAATATAAACACCCCTTTCATTATCAGTAAAAATAAACCATGAATAAACAAACAAAAAATGGACCTCATAATGAACGGAGACTAAAATAACGAAAGCAATAAAACACCAAATTTATTTTTAGTCCAGTTGTAGAAAAGTCGGAAAATAACTATTAGCATAAACCGATTAGGATAAAAATCCAAGTGTTAAATTAACCCTTTCTTTAGGGAATAAGAGCAGGCCGTTAAGCAAGGGAGACTTTCCCTCCACCGGCATTCCACAAAAAGTCCCTATTCTTCCCTGCAGAGCCATCCCCTTCCTTTATGACCATGTTCTGATTAAAAATGCTCGGCAGTTAGCGCAGTTATTAGAGCACCCTTCGATCCAGGATGTTGTTCCAGCGCGGCTTCTGCACATTAGCGTTAGATTTGATGCTCTTTTTTCCACCTTGCCAATGAAGCACTTGTTCTGGTAATTTAGATTACGAGCGCCTGAAATACGCCGCGCTCATTTAGTAATTCGCCGGAAGCACAGGCGTTTCTTTCTGGAGCCTGTGCTGTAACGGCGGGGGGCTTTTTGTGCGGTGATTAGGCCGAGACTAGGCCGAGCCCGCAGCGCGCCAAAATGCCCATTATGCGGCGTGAAATGTGAGGTGTTTCCTGGGGGGGGGACTTTTCGAAGGTGATTGGAGCACGTGGCTGGATGTGTTTCGACCACACCTTGGGATGAAGCTCCCTATAGGTGGTGGCAAATTAGAAACAGTAGGGTGATTTCGAGTGCTCGTTTTAATATTTCCCCTCTAACTGAAATGAGTCACGAAATTAGAAGATTATACACTGCTGATAGGGTCTAGTGATGGAAGTAGTTTGGCTTTTTTTGAGAATTTTTATATCTATTATCGCTTCAGTAAAATTATTGAACAGTATTGAGGCTTTGAATAGCTCTAAATATTTTTGAACTTGCATTCAGAAGATGAAAATTAACATACTTTGTTGTATACATACTGCGTATATAGAGGAGAGGAGGGTATTATCTAATAATCGGGTAATATGGAACACCTGAATTCAGTGGCGTATATAAGGGGGGGGGGGCCGAAGGGGCCCTGGCCCCCCCCGAAATTCTGACTTGGTGTACCAAAACAAGTTAAAACCCTGTTTTTTAGGGTCAAATTTTGAAAAAATTTCTGGGGGAGGACCCCCCAAACCCCCCTTTAGAGTGCTTGGAATTTTATTCTTCAAAACTTTTTTACAATGAGTTCAAAATCCTACCTGAGAATGTATGTCTGAAATTCGGAAAGTGTATCAAAACCAAGTTGAAATCCTGTTTTTAGGATCTAATCTCCAAAATTTTTCTGGGGGATGACCCCTATATATCCCCTTCTGTACTTAAAACTATATTACTTATAACATAACTTTTTCATTAAATTCATCAAATTTTACCTGAAAATTTATATCCAAAATTCTAACTAGGGGTACCAAAACTAGTTAAAAACCTGGTTTTTAGAGTCTAATTTCCAAAAATTTTCTGGGGGAGGACCCCCAGACCCCCCTTTTGTAATTGCAACTTATACATCATAACTTTTTAATATTAAGTTCTTTAAGTTGCAAATTCTGCTTAAGAATATACTGAAAAAAATTTAATATACATGAGAGGGGCTGGGAAACAATTTTGGGCCCCTCCGGAAATAAATTTCTATATACGCCAGTGCCTGAATTTCATCTCCTCCTCGTGTTGCCATCACGTGGCAATGCTACGAAAGTCTTAAGAAATCCCCCAGGAAGCAGTGCGCAAAGAGTTAAGCTTCTTGTTGTTGTCTGATCAGTCTCAGCAAACCAAAGAGTGTTTTAGGATTTTCGAAAGTTTTTGACGGTAAATGTTCAAACCTTTTAACCTACCAGTAACAATGATACTTTTATTTTGTTGTTAAGCATAATGTATACTAAAAGATCAGTAGTTCTTAAAGTGAAGTCGTTTTTTAGCTATCCATATTTTATCGGTCACACAGTAAAAGGGTCCATGGTACAAGATGGCCTGTCGGGAATTATGGAACATTCCATAAGCAAATGGTCAGAAAAAGACGATTATGTTTGTGACTATTGTAAATAGACTCATGAACAAAACTATTTGAACGTAAATTGTTAGATATATTTTTATTAACTATGTTCTCTAAGGTCTAATTAGTTCTCAATAGCTGTAAATCCAACTCTTCCATATTACCCGACTGTTCCATATTACCCTCCATTTGTAACTTTTTCTTAAAGTACATTTTTTGATAAAAAAATAAATCATGAAGAAACATTTATTCGCAGAACTCTCTTTCCAGAAATTCGTTTTTTGCATCTGAAATAGAATGCCATCGGATTTGTATGTTTTACCATAAAATTATGTTTAAAAATGAAATAAGGTCACAGAGGGCAAGATGATTTCATGAAAATGTTCTACTCTACAGGGTAGTGATAGACTTTGAAAGAAACTTAAACAAGTTACTTGAAAAGGTGAATCTCGAAGAGACTAAAAAAGTTCTTACCTTTTGATATTTTGACAAGAATCATCGAGATAATCAAAAAAATGTTTTGATCCATAATTCCATTGAACCCTAGAAAAAAAGCATGATTTCATATTTTTAGAAACCCTTCAGGGCAAAGAAAAACAAGTTGATGGGATGTATAATACATCTTCGTCATAAATTAGACGAATAAAGTAAAAAAAGTGTTATGCAAGTTATTTGAGGGCTCATTTATGTCTATGAAGTTGAAAACTTTTTTCAACAGTTTGTTAAGTAAAAGTCTCAAAAAGAAACTGATAAATGAGCTACAGTTATGACAGTTTTTTAAGGATACTGCTTGGGACAAAATATATGGCGATGAGAATATTCCTCTTCAATAGTCTAACCTAAAGCTCGCCATCTGGAAATAAAGACTTCCATTATACGCCCAACCCAAGACAACACACGGTCCAAAGCGTCATAAAGTACTCATCGGATACCGGTGTCATCACCAAAAGCTCATTATCTAGAAAGATGGCTGTCGCCGAAACTGTGTTGAGATTTGTCTAAGCATTTCAAGATCTCTCAACGTCCGCCTTAAGTTCCCTCTAACGTTGTCGTTACCAGTCATTTCTCAGAGCGGTCGAAGATTACATTCGACTATAAAATAAAAGGAGATAACGTTATGTGAGAGACTTCAGTTGCTTTGGTTCCTCCATTGGACCGTTAAGGACACGCTGTAAGACTGGCTCATTAACTCATTTAAGTTAATGGGGAGTTAACCTCAATTTAACCTCGGTAATTGCGTATCAGTTGCTGCTGATGAAGGAAGCAACAGTATTTTTGTAGGGAAATGATGTTTTTGAATATGCCAGACCAGACAGAAAACAAACATATTTTTCTAAATTTTGTCTACATTTGTGTGTGGGTAATATTAGAACTTATATTTTTCCTAAACTAAGTCAACAAAAAACATGAGATATATCATTTCTTTATATCTTAAGATAGGAAAAATTTCTGTCTGAAAATTACAAAACCATCATAGTGAATTTTAAAATTTATAATCCAGACTTACTATATATTTCTGTAACATTCTCAAATTAGTTCATTCTATTTGCTTTGAAGAACTTCGTTGCTACAGTAGACACAGCAAGCAACAGACAGTGCCTGTTTCATTGCTCAAACAGTATTATCTTTATGGAGTGTTATGTAGTCAGCCTAGGGATTGAAAGGTTTATTTATTGACTGCTATCTGTTGCGCTATAATTGCTTTTCCTTATCTTCTCTATCGAAATTTTCAGTCTCGACGATAGCTTGATGATTTTGTTGAAAAGATTAAGTTAAGAGCTGACGATAAACTACTTTTAGGTAAAACATTTAATCTTAAAATACTTCTTGAGGCATTTTAATTAATATTTAGAGAGTATTTCAACTCAAGGAATTTAAATACGTTTTTAGATAAAGTAATACTGCGGATATTAATCTAATTAATATGTGCTACATTATACATATTAATTGGATAAAAGATTTATATAAAAGTATTATTTCCAGAAGAGGAAAGTTTTTGAATACACAAAAAAAGAATGAGGAAATAATATCTTTTGAATCTATAAACATTAACGTACTAGAATACTTCTGAGAATCAAAAATCATATTCCCCTCTCTATCTAAAAACATCTAGTTTTGGTGGCAAAATAAAATATTTTTTAGTATCACGAAATACTCAATTATTCATAGTTGGATAAATTAATTGGATAAATAAAAAATCTAGAAAGAACGAATGAAAATGTAGTGTAACTGGAAGAGTTATAGGCTTATGTGGAGTCATCAGAAAGTTCGAATTAAAAAGTTTTATAGGATTCACATAGGAAAGTTTAAGGGACCGAACCATATATTCAAATCATTCAAGGTGTTGTTCAGGACATTTAATGTTTCTCTATAAGTGGGAACTTTATTTTCAATCAATTTAAATTCCTAAATTTTATTACTTGAACAACTTATATATTTTACCGGTTAAATGTTTTGTACTAATGCAATAATAAAATGTTTTAACAATCCTTTTAAAATAATTATAAAATCCTTCAAAGCTAGCCATATTTGTCACACTTTGTGTGAATACCTTGGTTAAAATATTGAGTGCAAATTTTATTTCAAACCCACAATATCAGAGGGGTTTTTTCCTTGTTATTCACCTGCTCCCCATTCCCCAGCTTTTCGAAACTCCTCCATTCAGCCAAGGTGGCGAGACTTATCGAAAAAATGACCTCATAACTAACTCCTTTTGAAAATCCATTTCTATAAGTAACTCTTGCTCAAGATATCAAGAAGTGTGACAAGGCATGATTTCCCAACAAAACCCCCAGCAGGTTGCCTTTTGAAGTGAACTGCTTTTGGATACATCATTAACTCCCCCCAACTCCAAACAGCATGAGCATATCGGAACAAGATACATCGGTTGTCAATTACAGAGATTCTTTGAAATTTTGTGGAACCCGTCTTTCAAGTAGGGAGTGTAGGCCACGGCCATTCATTTTCACAGGGCCTCCACGGGGCTACAGAATAGACAGTAACGAACGCCTATCGCAAACGGCCCGATTTGGGTAGGCAAACGCCGGTGCTGTAGTGGGTAGAAAATGTAAACAGCCCTCAGTGTGTGGTGATTTGTGGCAGCATAGGCCATCGGTATGTCAACATGCAGTCGTTTGGGGGATGTTTGCGTCGAAGTTGTGTTCGTTATGCTGACGTTGAGAACTTCCTTATTTTGAACTTCAGAGTGTTTTGAAAACATTGGCGTCTTGTGATGGTTCTGAATCGCTGGTGTAATGTGCTCTAGGCGTAATAGATAAGGGAATTAGAAATTATACGACGCTTTTTGTTATGATAGCTTTGATGTTAATATTTTATTGAGTTGTTTTTATTCAATGGAATAAGTAGGGTGGATTAAGTAACGCGTTTTAAGATTTGAGAAAACTTTTTTTTGTGTTCTTTAAGTTTTAGCAAAAAGAAATTATTTTCGCTTATATGAGATGCTCCAGGCCTTTGTTACAAGCATGTTTTCGTACTCGTATAATATTCAATGTTAAGTGTCTAAAAATGCTAAGGAGCAAGAAGTTACTTCGATTAAATGTTATCTCAAAGAGTTATTACTTGAAGATTTATTTCATGTTTTAAATAACATCCTTGCTCTATTAAAATTTTCACACATGACTGCCTGGATAAAATTTAAAAAGTAACGTAAAAGTTAAGGATAATTTTTTAATGAGCGATATTTTACATTCTCGACATCAAATAAATTCCAAGAGTCCAATTTGTTTAAAAGGTAGTTTTTACCAATGAATAGAAAAGTTGCTTTTTCAGTCCTTCCAAATAGCTCTGAAACTTTAAATTTGTCTGATGCTAAGGAAATATATAATTTGTGTTCTTAAGCTTAGTGTATTTTGGGACATCATATGAAATTTGCATTTGGATTGGTTGATTTGCAGATTGGTATAAAAACGCTCTTACCTATTTTATAGACAGAATATTTAGTTTCAGTAATACAAAAATATTATTTTAGCAACCACTCAAGAGATAGCTTTTCGTAAATCATCTCACCGCTCAAACACTCATCTAATGAGGGAAACCCATCTTTTACCCTTAAGCTACCCATTTTGCCTCCATAATCCTCAAAACAAGCACCGAACTAAAAACCCCTCAAACCCCGCCTATACCCAGACGCAAGCCAAAAATTAGCATAAACCAGCGAAAATACTTCCATACGCGTTTTCTAAGCTCCATTCCAAGCAGCTGAGACAACAAGCAAACGGCTAGAGCCGTCGTTTGGGTGTACCTTTATACTTTTAAAGACCTCCACCCTCTTTAGAAGCGAATCCTCGGTCTTAATCTCCATGTTAGTCTCAGCCTAGTGCTCCGAGCTAGGATTTGGCAAGCATCGATTTCCTAGCGGTGATTTAAAACCCCTCGAAATCGGGATCAGAAGGCTTTGGGCTTTCCCACTAACGACTCTTGGAAATTAAAAGTTGTTTAAAAGGGATGAGGGCTGGATTTTGGCTGGGACTTTTCAGGGGAGCTTAGCTCTGTTTTTATGACGTCTCCTACCGTTAGTCTTTAGTTCCTTCACATTAATCATGGGGTTGGGGCTTTGGAATTTAAAATGCCGGGCTTGGATATTGGTGGTGGGATGATGAGGGTAAGTAATGGGTTGCTAAAGCGTTTTGAACAGATTAAGCTCAGTTTAGGGGCATTCGGGAGATATTTTTTCCTTTGAATACTTGAGGCAGTGTTTTGTTATTAAATGAAACATATAAAAGCTCATTTAATGCGATTAAAATTAACTCTATCATAATGGAAAAGTGGTCGTTATTTTTTTAAGTATATCTGAGAAGATTGTTTGCTAAAAGGCCTTTTTGTATTTGTTAATTTTTTAGAAACTTTTTATCGACGGATCTTTTTTACTGTAACCGCTATCGTGACTTTTGATTCAATTGCATAAGCTTCAACATGACATTTAAAACACCGTTAAATTTTCAAAAAGTAACTAGGGATAGATAGTAGGCGTAATAAAACCATATTTTTGTCTTTAGATAAGTGGTCAACATGGGATTCCTGGCACCTTCAAAATGCAGCAAGACTGTCTTATGTTCCACTAAATATTATAACAAAGAGATCTATAATGCGTTTTAATATTTGTAGGACTTTTCAATATACGTATGTGTGCTTTTTGTTTGCAATTATTATTAATCATTGGTAAAAATTTTACTATATTTCAAATTACTACATTGTCTTTCTAATTTTTCTTGTAAAATTAAAAACTATATTATCTCACAACATAAATTTTTAATTTAAAATGCTATTATTTAACGATTTAACCTCTTTCAATACTTAATTCTCAAATACAAAAAAATATGGAAAGGGTTGTTTTTAGAGATATAAAAAATTATAAAAAATCTTTACTTCATTCCAGTGTTCTCTTAATGACTCAGTTAATACTCCTCGAGTGTTGCTGGCGAAAATTAAGCATCATATTTCCCAATAAATACGATGCTAGGCATTTCAGAATTCGCTTCCATTTTACCTCCAGAATAAAATAATGTTAGATAAGCTCATTAACTTTAAATGCATTAGCAATTTCTACTGCTGAACGCTTTCATAAGTGATAAGAACAACATTAAGTTCTTATTCCATTGGTTATATTTCTATTTCTAGAGGGTCATTAATTCGGTTTAATGTAATTGACATCGGTAAAAGAGAGTCCATAACTCCCTATACTCCTAGTTACGCAGCATAGTATGAGGTTTATAGCTTTAGACAATAGGCATTAAAATAAAGTAAGGAGAACATTAAAATTATTCCCAGCACTTAATTTATAATCTTTTTTTCTTTGAAGCAATTTTAACATTAGTGCTTGATAGAGTTTTATTGATCACTAAAGGCCAGAAAGACGGCGGAGGGTTTTCTAATATCAGATTGGAGATAATCCTTCTCTGGATGTTTCTCACATTCGAAGTGACTCTTACAATACGTTGGGAGTTATGATTTTATTTCGTGAAATGATATATGAAGGAGTCATGGTGTTCCCATGTTTAATGGTTGGGACAGGTTTTAAAACGTGAGAATATTTCCGATCAAATGAGTGTGAGAATGTCGTGTGTTAACATTTCTGTTAATTTTGTTTTTCTCTATTATATCTTACACTGATGACCTATTTAATGGGCTATATTATGTTGTGCGTGCATTATTATTTCCAGCGTGTAAACTAAAATACAGGTTTTAAAAAGGAATATGCTGAGACATCGATCAATGTTGTAACAATATTGATAAATATCTATTAAATCGGAAATTTTGTAGATTTTTAATTAATAAAACAAAAAAAAACACTACTTGAATTATTGAATGAAGTAACCCTGGAAAATGATACTTGGAAGATCATACTTCATAGGATCAACCCTGGAAAATGCACTTGGGTCCCCTTTTTATAATAAATATTGAAGAAACGATATTGCCCAGCAAAAACCAATATTATGTAATGTTGTGAATATTGGCCGATGTTTCAGAAGGGGTCATATTGATGGGACGAAATTGGTCGGTAATTTTGTGCTATCTGGAAAGCGTTCTGTAACAGAAATAAACATATTATTTAATTACAAACCTAAATCCAATTATTCTTTGAATATTTTATAGAATGCCATAGCATATTAAAGGTGATACCAATAAAAGTTAGCTTCAACAGTTTGGGGAAAAACACGTTTCACTCGTAAGGGCGATCTCAATTAATAGAAATAATGACGACCATCAGCTACAGGCTTTTATTTTAGAGGGAAAGAAGTGTGATGTCTCTCAAAATAAATATTGTATGTTTTTAAGGGTTTGTATTTAACTGTCGAAAAAAATTAAGCTCTTCGCCTTTCATACCTGGATATCTTCTTATATTTTATTTAAAATAGACGAATATGTGTGATTCCTTCACAATTACTTCTCAACGAATAAACGAATGTCTTTAGCCATCATTTCTACTAATTTTGCATTGTCTTTGCATACGCCTGGAGTTTTATGATAACGTACTGTCTCTCTTCAAACAATGCACACACAAGCCCACGAAAATTTAATTCAAGCATGCTTATTATATCAGCCATAATTCTTGTTGTAGAACGGACATTCTGCTTTCTATCAAACGGGAAAAGAAGTATGGCAATTCCAATGCAAATAAGCATCAAGGATATCGTTTAAGAGAGAAAGACTATTTCGGAAATATCTCTTAAAACTTTAAGCTTCCGTCTTGTCTAGGCTATTGGGAGCTTCCTTTGTTTGTTTTTCATTTGACACACCAGATCATTCAAATGCATTTGGAATGGAATCGTAAGAAATTCTCCATCGTGACTGTAAAAAAGCAGGCTGGTAAGCTATTGTGTTTATAACTATAAAATGTACAGCGTAAAAACTTAACTTTCTTAGTACTTAGTGTAAAATATTTATCCGTGAGCCAGTTTTAATTGCATTGAAAAACATAGAAATATAGGTCACTTTAAAATAAACGCTTTTAAATTTAAAAGTTTGGCTTTTATACCTTAAAAAACCATAGATTCAACAAATAAATTCATCTCATCTATGTTAACAGATAAAAACCTGTAATTTGTGCAAATAAACTTAGTTTATTGATTTGGACTTTCACTGCATATAAAACACAGGTTTTTTTTATAGAACATATGTTACAGTGAAAGACCGAAATTTGGTGATTTTCGACATTCACCGGTGAATGTCGACAATCAGATGTTCACTTTATCTGTGAATGTCGACATTCTCCAATTTCGGACATTCACCGTAACATATATCCTATATAATAATAGGACTTTCCTACAACATAGTTTACAAGGTTTATCCGGTGTGACATATAACAGACAGGATTTTTGTAAAATCTACTGGTTACTTTAAGGTACCCAGAAATATTCTAAATAAATTACACTATCTCTCTATTTCTCATAATCTCTATATTATCGTCGAGTAAAACTATTCTCAAATATTTTTATAATATTTTTAATCCTCTTTCAACTAACCCCTGTTGTGTGATTAAGAAAATCCAAGAGTTCAAACAGGAAGCTCTTAATGCTTCTTAATGCATATAATGTAGGTCAATGCTAAACCAACTTTTCAAGAGCTAAATTACGAACACATCTAGATGAGTTAGAGTGAACTGTTAATTGAGAAAAACAGCATTTGAGGGTATTTACTCACATGTTGCGAAGGATTTATTCTTTGCATATGTTAAGCTTGTGTTTGATATAAAATATTATTTCTTACATTAGATTAAACCGCATTTAGGGTTTCAGAGCAAGCTTTAATATTTTAGTTGCTGAATTAACACTTGTGTATGTGTAGATTGTGTATAAAGGAATATATGATGTTAATATCCTTTAAAATTCTTCTTATTTATTTATAAGATACACTCTAAATTTTTTTTTCGGATTTCTTATTTCCTTTAATTTCTTTTTGCATAAATAGGAATGGTAGTAAACCCGTACTAATGACGTACAAAACAGAAAGTTAATTAGTATCTAATAGCTTCAAATACGCAAATGCAAAATAATATCACAAAACTTTAACGAACCTGAACTGAAAGCACATAAATTTTTCAGTTTTCACCCAAATCGGAACCCAAAACGACATCAAATCTATACCCAACTCATTTCTTTTATCTATGACCAAGAAGCAATCTTTACAGCTACAGCCGCTTCCATTTCTGGAAACACCCAGCTCTTCCTCAGCTATCTTAGTTGCTTATCGAAACATTGGAGGGTGATTTAATGAACCAGCCGCGTATCTTTACGACGGAAACGTTTCATACCGTTGCTAAGTGCAACATTTAAATGTGTATTCGTGGTTTTAAAGATACTATCGGCCGCGTATAAAGCTCTCCAGCTTCCTTTTACCCGAAATTGCGGGGGGTTACGCGTTAAACAGCAGTTCCATATCTGCCCAACTTCCGAACTTGCTCATTATTGTCCATGTACATCAATGAAATCCCTGCGAGACGAAGCAGGTGCAATGCTTTTAAGGGCTTGTCCTATACCCGAGAAAGGGACGTTATTGATTTTCTTTCGCAAAGGGTTCGATCCAAGTAGGTATTACTTTAATGTCAGGAAATTCATTGAGTAATGAAAAACCGGTAGAAATTTTACACTTTAAAAAAGGTTTAGTTTACAGCAAAAATCTGTCAGCCAGGATGCCATACTATATCCATTAATTTCAAAGATACCTTGCGTGATTTACAGATTTTCCATTTTTTAGTAGCTTTTGCTGTCAATGTATAGAATTTTAACAGCTTAATTAAAAAAATAACAGAATGTCGGAATAAATCAGTTGCTTTATTATCTTGATTGGTGAGTGCAAGGATTAAAACCAGTTTGGTAACTACCAACTACATCACAAATAAATTAAAACAGATTTTTCCTTCAAAAAATTGGGGTGATTTAAAAACGATTTAAATTTATTTTTTACAGTGCCTTGCCAGATTTTTCCTTGAAGACCACTAAATTTTTGAGTCCACAAAGTTGTTTTCGTGTAATAACAGCTTACATTTCATTATCGTTTAATATCATAAATTCCTTATTTTCGTCATTTTTCATAAAAACCATTATAATTTTTATTAAAATTTGATTATGGTTGAACTTGAAGATTTAAGTTTAAACTTAACCCATATCCTTCTTTCTGGTTTATTCTCTTGAATTGAAGGTGGGTTGACTTGTGTTTAAATTAACAATACAAGTTGAAGATAGTTGAACAAAATCATGCTTTACTAACTAGGATACAAAAGTTAGTACATTAAAATTATTCAAAATTAATATCGGCAATTTTACATCCTAAAAAGGTTTGCGGACAGAAGCTTTGATGAATTTGGTGAAATTACTAACTTTTATGGCGATGAATCGTATTACAAATTTCTGTACCAAATACAGAAACTTCGTTTGATTCTTCTTCTTAACCATTGGGGTCATCTTATCTGGGCCTTTCCTATTTAAAATTACTATTATTAATCACAATATGAGCAATGAGCATTCATAATAATGAAATGTCACGAGGTCAGACAGATAAGATTAATTTGTACCCATTATAAGGTACCAACACAGAGGACTGAATTGCTCCAAAAATATTAGCCATAAGGAAGTCGAGAAATAACATCACGAGCCTAATTTCAAGAAGAACCATACCATTAATTAACAATAATCGTTCTGTCCATCTAAGATACATTTTTTAAGTATCAACATACTCCTAACTTTCGTTTCACTTTTTCCCCCGCTTCAGATCGTGATCGTGAATTAATACGCCACACAGCAGTTAATAGATGTACACTAATGGGGCAAGAACCCAACTCTATTAAGACATCAGACCATTATGGCTTCTAATTACGGAAGCGGAGGCAGTATTTTGTATTCAAACAGCACTACTAAAGCTCGCAACTCCATGTAAAACGATGCAGGATTTCGTTCAGAGTAGTTTTATGGATAAAACTAAGCCATAAAGCATGGGGTCTTTGCCAAGAAGAGCACCGTGTTTATGAACAAATAAATAAAAAGCTTTGGAAAACTAGGGGCAAGTTTTATTTTTTATCCATAAAAAGCATAAACTTTGGAGTCACCTAATAAGAAAGTTGTAAAAAAATCCGCCGTGTATTTTAATGTCACTTGCAAAACGTTGTAGGTTCGTAGTAATTACGGTTTCATAGTTGTATAAACGTCATCCCGAAGAAATATCGGTGCTACTGGTTTGCTCGCGTGACCAAAACTAAGGAAAAATGCGTCCATTTAAACCCCTTAATAATCCCTTTTTAATAACAGCAATTATAATCTTCGCAAGACGCTGCTACTACGTGTATGGGGTTGGAATGGTTCCCTTTCTTATGTTCGTCTGTTGGGTATTGTTAATGAAAGCGCATAA
This sequence comes from Tetragnatha versicolor, assembly GCA_024610705.1. Lineage (NCBI taxonomy): Eukaryota > Metazoa > Arthropoda > Arachnida > Araneae > Tetragnathidae > Tetragnatha > Tetragnatha versicolor. Next base: position 49,695,001 of record JANDEH010000010.1, on the reverse strand, counting down.
TTTCGAGAACGCGGCATTAGCGAAAGGTATATGGAAGTTAAGGGTTTGTAATTGGGGATTGTCTCAGCGATGACTTACTTTACGCTCGGAGAACAGAGATGCTTTTAATGGCGGGTCAACAATTGAGGAAATTTTTAATTGTCATCTGGAGCTTCTAAAGGTCATGACAGATGTTGCAGGGTAAATTAACGATGTTGAGAATTTCACCTAATTAATTTGGGAGATTTTTTTTATGAAATGGAAAAAGATGCGCAAAAAATAAATTTGGCACAGCCTTTGAATATTATGGCATTTTGAGTACTGCCAGGCTGCTGTTTCTAACTTACTTAAATTTTCTGTTTAACGGTTACACTTACCATGTAAAATTTAATTAAAACGTGTGCTTAAAATCTTCTCGTGAATAAATCTATTACTTTTCGTAATGTTCTATTTTTTATCGAATGAACTTTTTAATCGTCAGGTATATGAAAACAGTGATTTTTATTACTTTGAAAAGATATTTGAGTTTTTTATACAATCGCAACAGCTTTGGTAGTGCTTTGGTAGTAGGGTCACTTGAATAGGCTACCATTAGCAGCCGGTCCTTTCGGATCACCTAGAATATTTCTGTGTTTTGTTGGGAAGAGGTTGTTTTGTCGGGACTGTGTTTTGAAGACTAGGACTGTGTTTTGTTGGGACGAGGACGATTCCTGACGGAAACTTATTTCTTACTGTTTTGAATTTTTTAAACACCGAAGAATTTTACGATTTTATTTAACAGAGGATTGATCTTGTTCAAGTAAAAATTTAGTTGGCGGATGTGGCATGGATTTTTAAAAGTCGGTATTGAATTTTGTTTAATTGGTAAAAATTAGTTTCCTCATCATTTAGCTCGATGTCGAGTAAAAAATAGCGGTTTAAGTGCAGAATAGATAGTTGTTGCTAAAAAAAACCACTAATTTCCATTTGAATGAACTTATAAATTTAAGAGGAATAAGGCTAAATAGCACCACTAAAAGGTTCATTACATGCATGATAAAATGTAGAAAGAAGAAATAAAGTTTTGATGATCCTTACTTTATATTTTGAAAAACTTAGGGAAGGGGGTATACATAGTAACCTATTCGTGCCTTATTTAAATTTTGAAATTTAACTTTACTTATTTCGTGAATAGAATCTAAAAAATATCTAAAAAACAACCTGACAGATATCATTTTACCTAGCCGCTCTAATTTAAGTTTAATTTAACGCTTATCACTAAAACCAGAACACTAAAACAGGAAAGCCGGTACATTCCTTGTTTCATATATCGCCAAAATAAATATAGATATTCCCCTATTACTATCGAAAGTTGTCTCTAAACAACACGAATATTTCCTCGAATTTACGCTTATCCTTTGTGCCCGCCAGAGAGAAAACCCTCTAACTAGGCGATCATTCCCGGCCGCTATCCTCGCTCCCAATAATTAGCTGTCAGGGCCCAGTTATTAATCGCCTGACACATGGCCCTCCATATTTTTGAGTCGGGTAGCTGGAACCGCCTTCTTAAGACCTCCGTCTTGGCGATTCTATCGATTCCTTACGAGCCGGCAGTTGGTCTGCTGTTTATAGGGCGTTAGGAGACAAAAAATGCGCTCGGATCTTTTTCTTGTGTAATAAGAAGCTGGAGCGGGGGCCTATTGATGCCGTGGTTTATAACCGCGATAGGAGGAATCAATAGAAGGAGGGAGAAGCTGTAGAATGGAGTGTCTCGTTTTCCTTTGAAGTGTTGATGCTTTCGCACTTTCTGGCCGACGCTTTTTCGCAAAATTGCTGGAAAAGGGAGATCGAGGATTCGCTTCTTTTGGGATAATTTTTTGGAGGGATGATCGGAGTGGTATTTTTATCGATTTTGAATGCGGGGAATTTTGGGTGTTGATGTGTTGAGAGGAGGCTTTTATGGGGCGTAGTTAGCGTTTAAATAAGCTGATGGGAATGTCGTAAAAAATGTGTGTTTGTACGTTTTACTGTGTCGAATTATTTTGAATGCGTTTTGCGTATGTGTAAGGATTAGTAATGAGGGATATGGATGTTGCGATTCGGGAGTATCAGTTATCCATTTATATTTCCTTGCTGTCGGGTATTGTGTTCAATGGAGCTTTTAGTTGTTGTAAATGAAAAAAGTGGTTTTTCTATTACGGTAAATTTAGGAATGATATAAAATAGGATCTGATATCTGGATATAGGACACATCCACATTCCAAATAATTCTTATTTTCACCACAAAAACACCGTGTTCTTGTAAGAACCATAAAAGCTACTTTCGTAAAAAGACAGTTTTAATAAATTATTTTTAATCAATGCAAAAAATATCCTATGAAACGGGATTTTGGTAAAATTAGTGTTATGTATCAATAAAAAACATTAAATACCTTATGAACAACAATTTCTTGTTCTTCCTAAGGAAATAAAAACCTTATTACAACAATTTGTGTTCTCTATATAAACAAAAACAAATTAAAATAAATTAGACTTTCTTCATTGCCTAATAACAAACCAAAAAGCTTCCATCTTAAACTCGCTAACACAAACGGCAATATATTTATAAAAAAACTAAAATCTATTTTACTGAATAATATTAGATAAAGAAAAACAGCCTATATCACTTTCTCACTTCATTATATCGTTAAAACGTGTCAATACCAAACGATAAACCCCAATACCAACCTAAAAAATAATTTCATGTCCTTCAAAATCATTCAAACTAAGAAATCATCTCAAAGCTCTAAATTCACTACTATGCGAGCTAATTTAAACAAAGTAAAACCCATCCCTATTCGATTTCCAATCCTCAGAACAACCCAGTATACCTTCTTTTTTCTTCGGAAGATCTCCCCGGCCAAACGACCCCCCTAGCCATCCCTCGCCATCTTGAACGGTCGGTTCCAAGACGTCGGGCAGCCATTGGCCGCTGCCCCTCCTTTGGGATCTAAGCACCATTGGGCAATTAGTTCGGCACCATTGGCACCATAGAGAACGGCGGCCCTGACAAACTGGCTGGTTTTGCTTCGATGGAATTGAACCTAGGCTATTTTAAAGTAACGAACTGAGTGTGTGTTGGGAAATATGTCGGCTTTAAGTTTGATTTGATACGGAATAAATGAAGCTGTTGGAATTGATTAAGGGGGTTATTTACATTCACTAAATTTTTTTCCTTCCCTATTCTTTATCCATTCACAGTAAAAAGAATTCTTCTTTTTACAATAAATTTCACATTGTATTTTGATGAAAACTTTTCTTATGCCTAGAAAACATGCTTTTTCGGTGAATATCTTTTCACGAAAAGAATTTTGATTTATTATGAACACCACTAAAAGCATAAATTTAAAAAAATAAGCACTAGCCAAAAAAAGTTGACAGTTAACAGGTTTCGGTTAGTTATATATGAACCGTAGCTCCTCTTTTAGTTAGGTGTGTAATGTGTTTTCGGGTGAGTAAAAGGTGTTATATTAATTGAATCGCTTATTTCTGAAACATGTCAAATGCCACTTTTCTTGTTCTGAGATAAACGAGAAAAACTGTTTAAAAGCTCAGTACATTTTTATGAAGATGCTCAGTAATTTTTTTCTTAAAGTAGACCTCATTTGGATATATTACAGACTAATAGAATGTTTTAATATTTTTATTATTTGTATAAAAAATTATTGAACCTTTTGCATTTGACAGGTTTCTGCAATACACAGAGTATCAGCCTATTTTAATAGCTGAACTCTAATTTTTTTTAAGGATTTGGTAATAAAAATGGGAATATTAGTTGAAAATAACATTTCCTAATTAAAATACTAACCCATAAAATAATCATAGAGTTTTTATTTCTTCGCTTTTGGTTAGTAGATGAGTAAATACTTATTTTTATAGAGGATTTCAAATCTAGACTTAGAAATATTGGTCAAGCAATTCAAAATGTTAATATAGAAATCTCCTGAGATTTGATGTCCCCTTTTAATAAAGTGATTCATAGATCCAAAATCTCAATCACATGGATGAAATAAAGGGCCACAAGCATGGAAATTTTAAATATATAGCTATCAAAACGTCCTTAGTCTTGAGATTCGTTCAAAAACTTTAAAAATTAGTTTTTACTATGGCTTGATGTACCTAACCTCTAAAGAATGACTTTTCCAATCGCATACAGTGTTTGTATGCGATTAAATAAAAAAAGCAGTCCCAAACAAGCTGCAGATGAGACGGCATGAACAAAATTTCCCGCAGTTTAAGTGCAGACACCAGTCAAGCGACGTCGTTTGACATGTTTCTGCACTAAAGCTGAAATTTAACATGCTGGAAAACTATTTTTAAATCACAATATTTTTATAATTCTTACACTAAAATATGAGTTTACCCCTACAGAATCCCATGACACCAATAACTCATTTTGAAAAAAGTGGAGTTTGACACGTTTCAGAATTAAGCGATTCAATTGTATTGATGATTGTTATAAAGACCTCCTCCTGTAATTAATCTAAAATTATTCTGAAATTATTTAAATAATAGAAAGTTTCTCGCTCATTTGACAGGAAAAAAGCAGGTGGTTTATAGTTATTTTTAAATGTTCAAACTTTTTGAGGATAAGGTATTTATAAGGTTTATCTGATTTAGACAGGTAATAGGCCAGCGTAACTTTATGTAGCTTGATTTGATAGTTGACACAATAATGTAACTTATTTTTAAAATTTAAAAATTATATTTTTGGCAGATAATAATACTCTGGTTTGTATGAGAATAACACGTGTTATACACTTTCAGCTCCTTAAGTGTTTTAAAAATAAAAGTCATTTTTGATAAATTCATATTTCTTTTTAAATTTTATAAGATCATCCGAATCATCTAAACTTAATATCATATTAATTAATTAATTAACAATTAAATAAATATTTAATAAATAAATGTAACTTTTTCAAAACTATCCAAAAAAGTTATTTTTGTAACACCCATCACTATTTACAAGTTTGCTGATTATTTAATTTTATTTTTAAAACTTAATTTTACGTGGCACACGGATAGTAAAAATTAAACACACTTTGCATAATAAATTACACTGTAAAAAAATCTTTCTTCAATAAACGTAAATTTCCCGGCAGCACAGCTGCCGGATTATTTTCATCATTTGAGAAGGTATCCGTATTTTCTTTTTCCGTCATTTGAGGAAATGTCCGTTTTGTATTTTTCTGTAAAAGGAGGGAAACCTTCCGTTATTTTACAGAACGTTCGTTTAATATCTTTTCGTCATTGGAGTGGAACTTTCCGTTACAAGTTAATCACAACTATTTAGAACATATTTTTGCGATCTAATATACTAATATTATTTTGATTCAGTATATTCCTGATTATAATTTTCAAAAAAAATGACAAACAATCCGTAAAATCCAAATAGACGATTCTTTTAAATAATTTACACTACCGATCACAGTAATACAAGTCTAATCAAAAGTTACAAGTTATCACAACTATTTAGATCACATTTTTGCGATCTAATAAGACTAGTTAGGTATGCAATATTTTAAGACTTCAGCTACGTGGTGAAGAAAGCGATCGTACGATGTTTAAATATCTGTTTAAAAATAGTATATCAGAGTATTTCTATTTTAAAGCATGGTAACGTTTACTACGGCCGTTGCTAGGCTGCCGACGTACTGTTTTGTACTGTATTTCACAATCCCTGCAAGATTTTTATACTTTATTAGCAATGCGCATCCTTGTGGACTTGATTCTTGATGTTTCTATAAAATATTTTAGCGAAATAATTTTATTTTCAATTAATTAATAATTAAAAATTTTTTTTAAAAAAATTAGATAAAGTAAAACATTTAAAAAACACAAAGGAATGACTGTAAAACAAGAGAAATTAATTCTTGCAATTTTTAATGGAATAATAAAAATTTAAAATTAAATTTACTGAAAAATAATTATGGAGGATTTACACCACTGCTGTAAAAGAGACATCAGCGACATTTTGGGCATATTTTAGTACCCGCTACTCACAAAAGATGGCGCTCGTCAATTGGAATAACAATTCCCGTTTCTTCCGAAAATATCGCTGATGTCTCTTTTACAGCAGTGGTGTAAATCCCCCATTACTGGGGTTCGAACCTACGACCATTTGCACTCTAGACTGACGCGCTACCACAACCCCATTCGAGCTCCGCTAAGTTCCGTCCTAAATAGTTTAAACCCACGCCTTTAACCCGATCATGCGCACAACGGTTACCCGTCGGCAGCCTAGTCATTCCCGATTACGGCCAATAATACAAAAAATAAAAACAATATATTTAACTTTCTTACCCATAATAAATTTGCTGAAGGTTCGTTTCGCCTGAAGACGCTTGCACAAACTTCCATTACTTATTTACAACTATATTTGAGTCTCACCAGAACTAGTGGAGAAATCGTACAATACGCATGCGTTAGGAGAGGAAAATTAAAAAACGGAAACTTCACGATGAAAATTCCGTTTTGTAGTTTACGGAATTAATCCATGAAAAAATCACGGAAAATAATACGTCAAAAGACGTTCTTTTTTACAGTGTAGACTGAATTTTCTGTCGTACTCTCCACCGATATTTTTCGTATATATTTTTTACCTCTCTCTCTCACTCTACATCTAATATCACCTTACATTGTCTTTAACTTGATAAAATTTCATAAATTCCTTTTATTATTTTAAAATAAAATAAACTTTTGTAAAATTTTATATAATTTTAGCTTCTTTTATTAATTTGAACATGTAAAATAAAATAGGAGTACTTAAATCTTAAAAGTCCTCTTTATAAAACGAATGTTTAATCAATGGATGAAATGATTATTATGAATTACAAATATGATAATTGTTTATAAATCAGTGTACCGCTTATTTCTTATTTCTTTTAAAATAAAACTATTATTTTAGCATAAAATTAGTTTTGCTTCTTATGTGGTTATTTTTGGAAACTTTAAAATTTAACCTCTGGTATTTTAACTATTTGTGTATGAAGCTTCTAGTTCCGTACATGATCTCATTCGAATTCAAATATTTACGTTAAACTCATAAAATTCATAATACACAGCAGAGGAATTAAAAATTTCAAATTCTATTCCTAAGCAAAACCTTATTCGCGTAGGCTTTGTACCAATGAAAAACCAGAGGAGCGTTAGCCTCTTCATAAATTACTGCGTTTAAATTTTTCTGTAGAGCTTTACTAAGAAACAACGTGTATAATGAATCATTCGTTCAAGAGAAACAAAATCCTTCTAATATTCATATTATAACCCTAAAGATAATACTTAAAGTAATAGTTTTTCTTTACCTTCTTATCCGTCATCAACATATCAAAACGCATGCGCAGTTTTCCTTTTCTCCGAACCAACCGCTGACAGAAGTATAATTACTTATGTATTGTATTTCAATTTCATTAAATTAACATTATCATCATTTAAAGAAATAAAATCAGGGATAGAACAAATTAAAAGCAGTGATTTCAAACATAAAATATTTTACTCTAAAAAACTATTTGATCTCGAAACTAATTTAGAAAAATCAGGTTCATAAAATAACCTTGGACTTCTATTTGAAAATGTAGAAAATATATTTTAGGAAAATTAGTATAGAGCTTAGAAGGGGCCATTTAACAAGTTATTTTAGTCTTTTTAAGTTATTGATAAATGACTTATTCTTAAATATTGTTATTTACGATAAAAACACTTTGGAAATAAAGCTTATCGAAATTTTACAATTTAAAATTCAAATTACATGTCATATTTATTATATTCCTAAATTATTTCCGTTTTTATTTAACAATCTAGAAACACGTTGATTTCATTTGAGTGACGAAAAATTACTCCTAATATTATCTTTGGAAGAGAGTTTAAAAGACACATTTCCTTATAGTTCCTTAAATTTTTAAGCCAAAAAGCAATCAAATAGTAAAAAAATTACATATGTAGCTACTTTTACTCAAAATACCTTTTGTCGCATGCAAATGTTGATTCAAAAACTATTTCTGACAAAAAATAATCAAAAAAGTAACAAAAATACAAGATACTTCATTTTTTTCAGTAAATTAAAATGTTAAATGAAAGACTATTAATTAAAAATAACAAAGTCTAGATAGAATAACAATTACATTAAGAATGAAAGTATGATTAATTAATAAGAAAAAGTGGAAAAACGTTTTTCTCAAATTTTTATTTGCTAGACGCCCATCACTGTTTAAACTAAAATCAGTGTGCAAGCTTGGAATTTGCTGAGCTCCCTTTATTTTTTTAATTTCTATTAAAAACAAATTATATTTTATCACAGTAACCATTCTCAACTTCGCATATCTACTCCCCACAGTAACTTCCCAACTTTATCAATCCCGCAACTCTAAGACGCCATAAAATCAGACTGAAATACGCTTTAAAACGAACATTAAAAAATGAAATCAAACTATCTGCATCGCAATGAACCAAACAAATACATAAATAGAAATTCCCAATGTTATTATGCATCGGTAACAGAAGCTAAACACTCAGGCCAATACTATTGGTAGTTTCCTCTCCAGTAGACTGGTTCCCTACACGCATACGTTTAGTGGTGCATAAAAAAGTTCGAAAAGCAGGGCACGACCTTGAAAGGTTACCGCCTTTGGGACCGCCCTCTGAAAGGGATTTCGGTCAACTTTCAATTGTTACGCTTAAATTCCATTCTGACCAGAAGTTTAATTGTGTCCGCTGTTCAGATATGCTTCATTGAGACGTTTGGCAACCATGTTAACAACAGTGCAAAACTCATCGGATAGGAGGTAAGGATTTTCCTGTATTAAAATGATATTCTTTTGGAACTTTATCTTGTCCTATAGGGTTTTGGAGGGAATTTTTTTCATTGAAAAAAAATTATGTTGGTTGGTATATCAAATTTTTTTTCGACAACATGTCTAGTATATTAAAAGTGTTTATACACATAATTTTTTGACAAAATTTTCATGATGTTGTACTGCTCGTGTTACTAAATTAAGAATATATAATCCCATTAATGTGATTTCTATATCAAAGTTCTTGACATATTTGTATTGTAAGCGTATTATTATGATAATTTTTTACGTAGTTTTACTGCATAAGTATTATTTTACGAGTGTTTTTCTGTTTCTTTTGTGCAAATTCAGGATTTAAAAATGTATCGTATTGATACTTTTTAAAATGATGCTCTATTTTCAATAAGGGAGCGAAAGAGAACAAAATAAGGGACAAGGACTTCACTATTGCTATTTTTTAAAGATTAATGATTCTAAAAGTCTTGCATATATTTTGACAAAATAATGATTTATTTGTCACACCGTTAAATTTATTGAATTTATTTATTATTCCGTTTATTTGTAAGAAAATCCTTGATATTGCTAGTAGTAAAATTTTTAGACTAACAAAATATGTCTATTTTATTTTACTCCCGCGATATACAGCTCGAAACAACTAATTTTATTTCTGTACTAACAGAAAATTGGATAATTTTGTGTGTTTTTAGATCACTGTTATTTTATCATAATTTTTTTGCAGTGTTGCCATATGTAAAACAGTAGAATATTCAATACCCACACATTACGAAGATAACATATTTTTATAAATTTCTAAGGAAATTTTAACCATTCGGTGTTTTTCGAGTGCCGAAATTTGATATCCAACGACTAAATTTGTATGTTTTTGGAAAATATTCATTGAAATTACGTAATAAAGCAAATGTAGCTTCATCTATTCAACGTTTCAATGAAACCAAAAGAAAAGCTTTTAAAAACTTAAGAATCTTCTAAAAAGCACGGTTGCAATAATTGTATTTATTTTTTAAGATATTTTTACACTAAGTAAATAATCAAATTATTACTTTTCAAATTTTTTCTTAAAATAGTATATTTTTTATCACATTGTAATTTAACTAGTAGTACTTAGGTGGATATTATGCCAAAATTAGTTTTTTTTTGTTTTAATCAAACGAGGTCTAACGAGCTATTTTAATTTTTAAGATTCAACTTCCCAATATGAAAGAATGATAATATTAGTTTTAACTATACTTGACAGCAACATTTTCTGAACCCAGTACATCACTACTCAGAGGGAGAAAATGGGTAAGCACAATGTCTGTTGGGATTCTAGGAGGAGTTTCGGTACGCAAACCGTGATAAAAATACACTATAATATACACGGATTTAAAGAAATAATCGTATTTTAAAATTGACGTTCTTCGTTTCACTCGAAATTCAGATACCGCGATGGGAACTACTATGTTAGTCACGTCGTAGGGTCTACTAACGTTGCTGTCTAGAATAAGAGAATGTGGGTCTGAGGAGAAAATGGTATTTGGCAATATTTCTACTCTTTAAATTAATTGACATTAATTGATACAGGTGAAACTTTGATAAATATTTCTAAGTGTTGTACTTCTGTAAACTGTGATTAGTATATTAATGGTGGTCGTGATGGATGTGTGTTTGAGAGAATTAAAAGTGTAGTTGTACAATAAAACAAAAAAGTACTCACCACTTTGAAAAACTACTTTTGATTATATTTCTTCCCTTCACGTTTTGTTTGAAGTAGTTATCTAAAAATAAATGTTAAATTTTTATTAGTTAGCATCAATATTTTTATTTTAGTGAATCAATACGAATAAAATTTATTGAGTTAAATATTGATGGAGGCTTTTTATCCGTAAGATGAGGCCTTATTCTTTGTTCTAGTTCACCTCTCCACCGCAAATTGCTTGACACACTTTTGTAAGGACAAATAAACACAATAATGAACATTTCTTACAGAAACCGTTTCGATTGTATTGTGTGAAAAAACGATAGTGCTGTGTAAAAGTGTTCCTAACAATTTACAGACCATAAATTTTTTCTAACATTTATTACTATTTTACAACACTCTAAGAATATATTTATAACTCTTTTCAAACATATTTGGAACACTACCACTACACAATATTGTGTTAACCTAACAGCACACCTAAAATATTGTTTATTTATTGACAAAAATGTGTTCTTAATGTGTTTATTTTAAAGTGGAACGTTTGCACTGTAGAAAATAGAAAAGAATATAATAGTATTTTAAAATTATTTATAAATCTTTTATTTTTATCATTATTCACTTCTGTACAATTACTTGATTTTATATTGTAAATGTTTGGTGGGAATGATTTTGTATCAACAATATAAATATTGTCAAAACTTTTGTTTACATTTTTAACACACAAATACGGATATATATATTTAATTTTACATTAACTACGGATTTGTTTTGACAAAGAAACGAAGAAGTTTTTTGAAGTAGTATTAATGTAAGGGTCACTCATGGGGGTATTTATTTTTAAAATTCGTAATTAGTTTAAAATATCTAATTAATTTGCATGATTCGGTGATTATAAGATAGTCTAGACTTATTAAAGAATGAGTGTTGACTCATTTCACCGTTGAAATAAATATGCAGCCGTAAAATTTTATGCATGCGGATATAAAAGATTACGGTCAACTATAACCCGTCTCAGAAGAATGTATAAAAAGAGTAAATGGGAAAACAAGCATTTGCTGAAACAAGATGACTGTAAGGAAGGCACATAAAATCCATAAAGCTAAAATAGTTACACGTTTATAATAATAAATGCTAATAATAAAGTTTTTAATTACTTTTTATCCCTAGACCTTACAACCGTTGAACTTGGGAGAGACAGGACCTGAAATAAATGAAAATGAATTATTCTTTGCTGTTTTGAAATTATAGTGTGGGAATAGACTTATCCTTTCTTGAATTGATTATAACATCTATGATGTAGGTAAAACACTAAACTAGTTTTATACTCGCAAATTTGAATGCTATAAAGTCATTCCATGAAGTCGTAAAACTTTTTTAAAAGCAAGGTTTTGTATACGTAATAACTAATATTTGTTTTCTTTTTCTCTTCGGATAGCTAAAAATATCAATGATAGTTTTTTTCCTATATGTTGGGTGTTTTTAAACCTTTTTGCTTTTTGGCTACGTATACAAAATCGTTTAAAAGTTAAACTACCTCAAATCCAATAATGTATACTTTTATTTTGAACTCCTAAAATATTAGAACGAAATTGTTTTATTGCAAACATAAATCATTCATAAAACCTTCATAGGTGTCATTCATAGACCATAAACGACTTGTTCAACAATCTATATGTTATTTCTAGAAATATCTCTTTCTATAATAGCATAAAATATGTTTGAACAAGAGTCAAATTGCTTTTAAACTGTAGCGTTTATGGTATGATTATGGCCAGGTGGACTTGAGAAATCTATCCAAAGTTCTCGAGAAAACCATTAAAAACTAGTTTCCACGACATTACTATATCGGTATGATTTAAAGCTTCTTTAAAATGAGGCCAAAGCAGTGTGAGTAAACTTGTGTGGGTTGAGAACACACTTAATTTAAACCTTAAATCATTTTTGAGGGGTAAAATTTTAATTTTATGTGTAATTCTTCAACCTTCAGAAATTTTTAACCCAAAACCAGAGAATTAATTTTTAGTTTAATATTTTGCTGTATTTAAAGGGATCTTTTAGGTTGTTATTTTATAATATATTTTAAAGAAAATTTTACTGAATGACAGTATAATTGATCGCATGATGATATAATGATTGCCAAATTAAGACATCCCGATACTTAATTGGAAAACTTTATTGATCTAAAGTTGCTTCTTATCCTAATACATGAATTCTACCGTTTTAATGACCCAATAAAATAGTATAGATAGTATCTGTACCTAAAGGTAAATTTTTCTTTCCTTTGTCTGACGTCATTTTTCTGAAGTTTTCTTTTTTTGAAGAGTTTCTATTTTTTAAATATAATTTCCATGAACGATATTCATGTTTTCATAAATGGATTTACAGTTATTTAACTTTTATTTTTAAAATTTGTTTGGTCTTCTGACAAACACTTTTAGATGCTCTTAAAATTTTTTGAAATTTTCGATTTACTGATGAAGATCGTTTTTTACCAGCTTGGTTAATCCTTCCAATATACTTGTTTCGTTAAATTTTCTATAAAATATTTTATAAATGACAGGGAAATTTATATAGTATGTGTCAAATTTCTGTATATTTTTTTCTCATGGATTTCTTAAATGTATAAAACTTAGCTATGGCAGTAGTGTTAAAATATCGATAACCTGTAGGTAATGATTTTTCTTGGTCGATTTTTCTCGACACTATCGATATAAAAAGGGTTTCCGATTTATATTCATCCTGTTTCAACCTTTTCTTTGACTGCGCAGTGATGAGGATTGAGTCCGAAATATGTTACAAACCCCGTTAAAAGATCAGTGGTCTTCGAAAAGAAAATACCCCCTCAGCAATATTTCACATTCGCTGTGGAATGCTACTTTTTATCGCTCTCCCAATGCATTTCTGGTGCAGCCAGGGGCCATTACGCAGCGAAAGGCTACCCCACTATTTCATTCAAAGACCGTTTCAAATATGCAATGCCTTGTTTTGCATAAAAGAACGCGATCGTGACCACGTGGCTCTGGAGCTATTCTCCCCAAGTCGGAAACAGAAAAAAGTCCGCTCTGCCATAAAAACATAAATTACCGTAAGCGTGATTAGCTCTCGTCGTCCCTGGCAACCAAAATGAAACGGCCCTCTCTAACGATGAGAATACATTTGGATTTCCACGACTTTCAAGATTTGCCTCCAGCTTTTTTATTTCGGGGTCCGTCGCTACTAATCGATAGGAGCGCTTGTGCTCCCGGCTCGTTTTAGTGCGCGCCTTTATCACCAGACGGCGTTATTTACGTTCTTCGAATGGCCCATACTGAGGAAGAATTGGGCCGTGCCGAATACTTCGATTTAATAGGGACAGCGGAAGAAAAACCATCGCTGGGTTTTAAGAGTTCAGGTTATTCATTTTCATGAAAGAATAAACACCCTTTTGTAGGTTTATAATTATCAATAATAATTCCGAATTCATACTGTCCATTCATTTGTAATTTAACTTATTAATAATATAATCCTTTGCAATAGTGTTTCCTAAGTCTGATGACCATTTCGACAAAAACTGAATCATGTACGAACTAACCCATTATGCAGGATAGCTATAAAATATGTTATCCTGCTTGAACCCTCGTATCACTGGTTCTTGTGAGGTCAGATGTTGATGAAATATGGTATTTAACGTATGATAAAATTAAGTTTAATGATAAAAATCACAATAAACTATAATGTATGACACAGTTTTACGAATGTGTCAACATATTCTTTATTTTAAATTGCAATACAATCTAGTACTATTTTTTCGGCCGGATTGGTAAATTCTCTGCCCTGCCCAGTGCTGACAATTAAAGATGGAACAGAGTATAGAAGGTTATGTAAGAGCAATATGTCCGACTTAAATTTTTCGACGTTTTTAACGGTAAAGGTTGTTTTCAAGGCAGTTAGGGACGGGACAGCAGCCCCCTCTAAACTCTCTAGTTTGTTCCCCTTTAGGGTCATTTTCCTAAATCTCATCATGAGTATCTTCTATTACTACATTTATTAATTTTAACCCTTTCTTGGTGCATTTCACCTAATATTGGATCCATGTCTAAATCAGTTAAGTTAAAACGTAATTCACCTTTGAGAAAAATGTTTATACTTTAGCTTTATTACTTGATTAAGTAGCAATTTATTGAAGGCATGGTTTGGTTTATTGTGTCCATCATGCGTGAATGATTTAACATCAACTCAGCTTTTTAAGGATTCAGTCCCCACTATATTTTGTGCTCGAGAATCATTCCGCGGGTAACTTTGAAGACTCTCATGCTTCAACATTGATCCGCATACAACCTGTTGGGCACCACTTCTTTGAAAAGTGTCTTTATTTCTTCATTTAAATGATGTTACTAGAATAAGAAAAAAGAATGACTTTGAGAATTTTTTTACTTTTTTAAGTATCAAAATAAATCTGAATAATTAGTGTATTTTTATGAAAGAGATATCAAAAAGTAATAATTTTAAGTAATAAAAAACGGAAGAGCAAACCTCATAGATTCTGTTTATTGAACCAAAACTCGCTACCAGACCAACTGATACGAAATGGTGGTTGAAGAGATAATTTTTCATCATTAACATTTCTCTCAGTTTACATCATCATTTTCTTTCTAATCTAAAAGATGCTCCTAATGTGTAGTATAGTTTTTTGAATGAAGCACACTAAAGAGATTAACGTGTTTATTCAACATTTATTTTACACATTAATTTTTATTTATGTATTTATTTCCCTTCATTTTTTTTATAAAAAGCATTAAAATTAATTTTATCAACAGTACTTTTTCCCCCAGAAAGTATTATATTTTATAGGAGGAGTTTATTAGCCTACTTAGCTCTTGTAAAGATCCTTTTATAAAAAAATTAAATGGTTCCATTTATTAGTTATCGAAAATAAATTTACGAAATTTAAAGAAAATTCCTATAAATATTTAAAAAATTATTTTCATTGTTTTATAAAAAAAATTAAAAAGGTAGAATTAGGAGTTTATTATATCTGCGAATAATTTGTAACTTGTTAACGACGGGCATTGTACTCCGAGTCAAACCATTAATTCGTTTAAATATAAATTTTACTATTAAAAAATTCCTTTGTCTTCTTGTTGTGAAAGGAATGTATGTAATGAATCAAGATAATACTAATGTGACAAGTCTCTTTGACATCAATAATTTTTAAAATGCATGAAAAACTCTTTATTATCGAAACGTGAAGCTTAACTAAATGTAAATAAGTAAATTTTAAGGAAATAATTAAGCACTTGAATACTTTATGAAAATATTCCAGACGTCTGCTGATTGTAAAGATAACCCAAATCTAACCTAATCATACCACTCGTTCCATTGTTCCATACAAGGATGATGGGTTGCCTCTTTACTAGGAATTCTTAATGAAGATGAATGTAGAAATCTATATTTTAAACCGGTAAATATACAAAAGTAGATAACGTCATGCTCCTCCTTTTTTTCTGCTCCTGTATAACTTTAAATCAAAATTCGTATAGATTAGAGGTATCGCTATAAATCAAATTAAAAGGGAATGGTATGAAACCAAATTTTTTCAGTTTAAAACTTCAAGGTTAAATAGTAAAAATAAAGTTTAATATAACACCAATATATGGATAAAATATGGTTTTAAAAGGCCAAGATAAATACTATCTTTTAAAATGTATGAGAAAAAATGACACTGTCAGCATGTAAATTTCTACAATCCGGTTTTTCAGAAATAATACGTGCACATAGGAAAAATTGAAAACCATAAAACGAATTAGCCAACTTAAATATCAGTGTATGACTTTCAGGAAGATAAATTTGTTACTTTGTTACAATCGCCTGTTAAGCAGTTATTTAAATAATGTACTTGTTATGAAGAGAAAATATAAAAGCATGGTATATAGACTTGGTTAGATAGTAAAGTTTAGTTAGTATAAGGAAAAACACACCAGACGTCTGCTGATCGAATAGATATTGTTTTATATGAGAGACTCAAGTTAAATATAGACCATAAATATTTTCATATGTAGATGCAATATGTAGTCTATGCAAATTAATCAAAAATGTGTAATGCACGTGAATGACCCATTCAGAAATTTGTGGTGTGCAGAAGAGAATATCGGACATCAGTGCTGACAACTGAAGTACTAATTAATACTTAAATTAATTTATGCAACTTTAATTAATTTTTTTGGCCCACTTGGGCAAACAAAGAAACCTGTTCATTTGATTTAATTGATTGCAGTAATTGCAGTAAATTGATTGCCAGAAATGACTATTAACTCCAGCTATTGTATATAGTGCTGCTGTAGCTTCAAAAAAAAACAAAAATCGGCAGTCTAATTTTGATGGTGTTACTGTGAAAAATCCCTTAAACTATATATATTATTAAGCATATAAAAATAAAAAACGATTTTATTCATTTTAGAACACCCTGATCCTAAAAAGCACAAACATTCAATATTCGTCCAATTTTTGTCATGGATGGGGAAATTTCGTTAACTTCTAGTTGCAGTTACGTAAACTTGGGATATTTTGATATGAGCTGTGATACTATAGGGATCGTTTGACGCCTCTCTACTGCTCCTTACAATATATTTTTTAAATTCATAATGTAATATAAAATTGTGTTATTTTTTGTTTGTTTAATTTAGGCGTTAATACGGAATTTTTTTAAATATTTTTATGATTTGAGTCGGTTAAGTTATCTGTATGAAAAGGTCGAATCTCTATCTATATCTATGTAAAAATCTACGATTTTTTTAAATAAAGATTTTCCCAGAGTAGAGATGGGAATTGCCAGAAAAAAAACCCGGAAACTTTGGGGGAAAAGCAATTTTTTTTCCGAAGAGGTTTATTTCTTTCCGGAAAAAATGAAAATTCTTATTCTTATTATTTAAAATTGATATTCTTATATAATTTAGTACTTAAAAAATTAAATTTTAACCATAGGGGAGAGTGTTGTACCTCTGGACAAAAATCACGTTTGGATTTTTCTAGGACAGGTAAAATCACATTTTTAACATTTAAAGTGCCCAACCTATAGTCCTAACCTTAGAAAAGATGGTAATATTTTTTATTAGCTAAAATCTTCAAAATTGGATTTTTAATTAATTTTAATAACTTGACGAAATTTGTGACCATAGGTACAACAACGTGCTCTCCCTATGGACAGACCCAGTTGTACCTCTGGACACCCTTAAAAAGGAAATTTTTAGTTGAAAAAAGCTTAAAATGAACATTTTTATTGGTGTATTACCTTTTAATAAACTATTTCAAGAATTTTTAAAATTGGGAATAGATTTTTAAAAGTAATGTAGTTTTAGATCGTAAATGATCATTAAAACGAAGTTGAATGATAAAAGTCTTGATTTTTTACCAAAAATACATAGTAAATCACATGGGATTTTCAGATCGAAGTTTGAGGTAATAGTTTTATCAATCATGCTGATAGATCTGATCACTTCACTGATCCATAAAAACAATTCGATCGACACTTAGTTGTGCAAGCATTTGGTGGTAATAACTTTCGCAAATCTTCATCGGTGGAAATTTCAAGTTTTTTGTTATCATACTTAAATGCGATAGGGTGCTTAAGATTTTATGCCATATTTTACATTAAATGCAAAGTAAAATCAAAAATTTGAAAAAAGTAGTTTAGATCTCAAAATATTTGATTTTTCATCTAAAAATCACTTGAAAATAATCGCCGACAAATAGATAACCATTTAGAATAAATTTAATATGCATTAAAATGCATTAACTTTAATGAAACCTGATTCAAAAACGCCGATTAGCTTACAGACACCCACAAGAACCTGTCCGTAGGTACAACACGTATGGTGTCCGAAGGTACAGCACCAGGTGTTTTTGCATTTAAAGTTCTATAGAAAATAAAAGAATTGAGATCTGACAATTTTTAATACCAAAAATAAAAGGTCAAAATCTCGAGGATTCGCCCCTTATATCACATTTTATCGTATTATAATTTAAGGGGAAGAAAAATATTAATGTAGTGATGCACTAAAAAAAACTTTGAGCACCTAAAAACAGTAAATTTATTATATTAAATATAAATATTATTTTGAAGGAGCTGATTTCACGTTAGCATCTAGATAGCATCTGTTTACATTCAAATTCAACCACAAATTCAAGTTTCCATTTTTTCCCGAATTTAAAAATGCAGTGGCTGAAGGTACAACCGTCCTTAGGTACAGCACTCTCCCCTATAATAAGTATTTTCCCCCCAAAGATGTTTGATTTCTCAATTGGATTGACACTGAAAAAAATTTAAAATTTGGAGTTATAAAATGTTTTCAGAAATGTGATTACAATGCTTATTCTGTAGATATTTTATATTACACATGAAAATATTTAACTTTGGAAAATGTAAGCCGCAAGTAAAAAACTAATTTCTCTGAGCAAAAAAATATTATTTTTTTATCTACTTAAAACAAAAATTTACATGAAAAATTATATCAGACAAATAACAATTTAAATTTTCCATATCTATAGAAGAGGAAGCCTAGAGAAGGACAGTTGCCAGGCGTAGTGATTAAGGATTGAATATGGTTAGGAGATTTAGCTGTGAATGTTTATCAAAACATCATATTTTCATAATTTTGCTATTGTGTTCAACAGAAAATAAATATTTCTAAATTGTTTAGTTACTTTAAATTAATATTATAAAGATTATTGCAGTTTTGAAGTAGGAATTCAGGTAAATCATAAGTGTTAAAATCTTAGTTTTAATATTTTTCAATACTTATAACTTAATATTTTTAATTTGGCTATCTGAGATCTTAGAATGTTGTAAAGTATTTTATCTCTGAACAGATAGTTAAGGTGAATATTTAGGAATTTAAGTGATAGTTAGGAATTCATTCAATATCGTCATAATGTGCACCTAATATCAAAATATTTTACTTAAGAAAATGTTTTAAGCTCTTCATAGCAGGCAGTGTAGAGTTGACTATTGTGACATGAAAATGGGTAAGCGTGGAAGGAAACTTCCCCTGTTAAGTGTAAAGTGCATGTTATTTTAACCTTTTTCAATATGAATATATTTTAAACTGTTTTTATAGTAATTTGACATATATTTAATAAGATAAAAAGTAACTTTTGTTTTTCCTCTGATCATTACAATTTATTTAAAAAAAACTGTTATTGCTATCTTTAAAAATTTATAGAGTTAGTTTGTTTTGTCATTAGAGAGATAAATTATTTACCCTTTCTAAAAAAACGATTTTAATTTTTTAATTGCAATTTGTGTTACCTGAGAAAGCAGTTTGATGCAAACTGCCCTGAATACAAAAAAAAGATTGAACTAGATCCTTGGTGTTTTATAGCCATCCACTAAAAGAGGAAAGGAAAGAATATAAATATATGAGAACAACTTTCTTTTCTTCCGTTCCATTGGGAAAACCTCCCCTTTATAACGGTAGAGGGCGTTACGAGTCCCAATGCTTTCAGGAGAAAACAGGCATAGAAGAAACACAGGAGTTTCTATATTTAATGGATGAGAGGGTAAGATAAAAGATATACCTTTCCAAAGTCATTTCAGTCCCTTTAACATCATTGCAGGTCAAAATGAGTAATTTTGGCAAATAAATGAATAAGGCATATCCTTTATGAGGGATTCAAAATGCCATAAATCTGATTTTTTATTAAACGTGATTAGACGAAATTTATATCCGTAAATGGTTTATTTATAGTAAAAATATTTTCAATGTGTTAGAGAATGGCTACATCTTATATCAATAGAAAAATATTATGTTTCGTGTGAAATTAGTATTTAATTTTACCTGTCCTATAATCAGTAATTTCAATCATTATTTTTAAATATTATTATTCAATTATCTTTATTAATACATAGTTTATTCAAAACCTAACTAACAAATAGGATGAGAAAAATGATGAAATATTAAAAACTTTATTTTATTTATTTATTGTAAAGTTAAACTACTTTATAGAAAATAGGCGATGAGATGTAAACCCAAACATTTTCGTAGGGTTTTATTTCTTTTAAATCCACATTAGGTATTGCATATTCTTCATGCCTGATTATTTTTATATGTATAATATTTACCTGTGCCCATCTGTGACTATTTACCTGTGGTTATACGGATCAAAAACCACAGACATGAAATAGTTTAAATTATTTAAATGCATTTAATAATAAAAAACTTGAATTTCTCTTCTTCAAAAAAATTATACATAGAGCTTACTTTTTGAAAACAATATTGCGTAGAGAATTTTTAACTATCCTACACATTTAAACAAATTGACTAACTTACGTTCTTAATGCAAATAATATTTGTGTATGAAAATTTCAAACTACCTCGGAAATTACACAAATATGTTTTCATTTGAATTTCGAGAAATTGCATAACACAGTCCATAAAAGGTGTGAAGGGGGAAAATAATCCAAATATCTCTTTAAAAGCAATCGTATTTGCCTCGTGGTAAGAATAAGACAAATATTTTACTTTCCTCCTCTTATTTAAGAAGCTATTGTTTCCCACTGAGTGCACTTTAAGAGTACTTTGACAACCAATTGTCCACCTTAACTTGACAACTCAGCCGGCACTTGAGTGTCATGTTTTATAGTGTCGCTATGAATCACGCAACACCAATTTAGGAGATTCTTATCATGGGCGGTATGCAGCAGAGTTTTGGTTAGGTTTTTAGTTGTACAGCTTATTATTTAGTAGGTGGGGTTAGAAGAGCTATATGCGATAGCACTGAGTCAGCATTGTATAATGATTCATTTGTGCAGTTTGGTTAACCTAATTGGAGTGGGTATGATTTAATACTTGAGTTATGCTGTATAAATAGCGGGGTATACAAATATGCGGACATGAAATTGTTTGGATTATTTTGTTTTTCTCGAGTTAGATTAAAAGTGGATGACTGGTTATGGAATGGATTAGAGTTTATGGTATGGAAAGTTTCATGAGGGGAGATAAAAAAATAAATAAAAGTATCATGGAAGTGAGTTTAGCTGTAACAAAAAATGTGTTTATGCTGATAAAATAATAAATAATCATACTTTATTACTTAAAAAAATTGTGATGAAATAATACAAACGCACATAAAATCATGTTACTATGTAAATTCAAAATAAAAAGCAAGTGATAAAGAAATATTTTATTTTAAACAGGACTATGAAAATATACAAGCATAACATATATAGAACAGAAAGTTTTACCTTAATAATTATTTTTTTAAATAAATTCTTTCAAAGCAGTCACATAAATTTCTGTACAAAACATTGTTATTTCCGCAGATGTGCATTTTTTCCGCAGATGTGCATAATTATTATTGAAACTAATAATAAGCGAGAAATCATAAATAGTATTTTGTTCTTTTTGATATGATACAATAAAAATCTATGTAATACTAGTGCACTATATTACTTGTGTTAAGATAATCTAATTATGTTTTAAAACCTAATGCTATTTAAAGGTTAAAGTCAGCTATATTTTTAATGGGTGTATTTTTACTCAATGGGTTCTTTAAAAACTCTAATTAAATTAATTCTCATTTAAAATAAAATTCGATAATCATATCATTTTGATTTCATGATATCTTTTTGAATTAGGAAATCAAACTTAGAAAGATGTCACTAATATGATCTGCACATACTATGCAAAAGAACTGTTTCTAGCCTCTCTTTGAAAACATGTACAAATTTAAAGGTCTAGATTAAATTGGTTTTCCTGAAAATTTCCCCAGTAATATTCAAACTATTATTTCCCTGTGAAATATTGTTTTGTTGCCCAATAAATAGAAATCAAACCGAACAAGTGGATTATCACGTTAACCTAATATTCAATTGAAGAAAAAAAATTAAATTTATCAGTCAACAAACTATGCAGTTAATATAAACAAAACAAATAACAGTACACATAAGTAACATAAAAATTAAAAGTATAATTAAACATCCAAACTATTTAACAACGAAAACGCAACAACTTTAATCTGTTTTCATCCTTTTGGAGAGAAATTACCCCAACACTCATTCCACCACACATTCCAAATAAAACCCCTTCAAATCCCTTCAACCACTCTCATCTCACCACTACACTCCAACCGCATTAACCACGCAGAACCCATACTTGAAACTCCCCAAGAAAAGCCTGCGGTTTCATTTCCAAGTAATTAAACCCCTCAAAAATGCCGCCACTCCGGATCTCCCCCATTTTTCCTCATTTGAATTAATCCAGGGACTTTAAAACGGAAAATCCCGCGTCCGGATCCAATTGCAGCCGAAACAGGAGCCACATAAGACATTATTAGCCGCCTTTAATAAGGCCTGCAGCGGGTATAATGATGGGCCCCCCATCATTATGAGTTGGCAGCCATAGGCCCTTTGCTTTGATGGACGCCCGGGATTCTCCAGAGCTACTGTACCCTGGAGAAACGTTGCTGGGGATTAAGGGCTGGTAGGGTACTGTCTGTTTACATGTATATTACAAGACATGGCTTGAAATAGCGCATGGAGGGATATCGAAATTCCGTGTAGTTGGGTTGTTTACGCTGACTTGCTGTAGGCTGGGTCTGCTGTTAAGGGCCCTACTAATGTCGGAGGGGAAGCAAGGAGGAATTTATGGTTCCTCTGTGCCTTGAGTCGTGTTTGGGACGCTGAGAGTTATTGAAAAGTGCGGGGTTTGTCTTGCTTTTAATGGCAATTCTTGTGGAAATGATGATTTTTGTTTGTTGGGGATGGGGATTAAAGGTCAGTTTGTTGGCCTTTTTTGTTAAGATATTCATACTAATATTGATTAGGTGGAGGAATGCTTTTCCTTTTTTGACCTTTTCTTATTCATTCTACTTAAATTTTAACTTTAGTTATAAGATTTGCTGCTAATTTTGGAACTTGGTTTTTAAGTAGAATTTAGCATTCATTCTTTTTACATAAACCAAACATGCATCTAATCTGTATGTAATACATTAAATTATAAAGTTTAGAAAGTATTCTTTGTGTAAAATCTTGTTAGGTCACTTCAGGTGGAGAAACATTTAGAAGGTGTCATAAAAGTGTATTTAATAAATTTGCCTAAAATTCATACTTTTATTGGCATGTAGTATTTAAAAAATTATTCCTTACTGCGTTGACTTTTACATTATTTATTTAAGACTTCATTTAAACACAGTTAAGTTCTAATTTATATTTTTATTCCTTGGCTTTTCAAAACAAAGGGATGAATCAAATGTTTAGAATCTCAACTAAATAAGTGTAACACGAATCTAAGGGTCATGACAGACCTGGCGTTCATAAGACGTGACATCGATCCATCACCATTAAAAAACGATTAAGATAGTACCAGGAGGAGGGGCGATCGGAGTGGACTTGAGGGGGCGATATAGTAGATAACTCCTGATGATAAAAGATGACACCCGTTTTCCTCCGCTGCAGGAATAATCTACTACATCGTCCCTCGAGTCCCCTCCTCTCCTCCCCTTATCGCTCCTCCCATTGACAGTGTAAGTTATTGGAGCGACTGCTATAAGAAGTCCGGTCTGACATGACCCTAACACCAATTTTTATCTAACTAAATCTCTCAAATAAAATCAGTTAAAAAAGTTTTGTCACATAATCTTTTGAATATGGTGTTGATATTCATAGTGCAAATTTAAATTTGGGGCTAAAAAATATCAGGCTTCATTTAAGAGCAATATAATTTTAAACTCAACCAAACATCATAAGATAAGGTGATTAAATCTTCTTTTTTATCCTATACTAGTCCCATCAATATTAACTGTAAGAAATTCCATATTTTAATCCACTCCCTATCAAACCTTCCATCCATCCCATCAAGTAATGCTCTCCAGTGCGTATGTCCACAAAAAACGCTCTCAACTGCCACAGCAGCGGACTGATGACAAAGAAGTCGACTCTCAGCCCCAATTTAATAAATATCCCGCGCCATCATTCCCGATATTTATGCCTGCCATTCCGCGCCCCTTGCTTTAGAATGCAGCCCCTCCCCCGCTTTGTTTCTAATCTCATTTAATAGCGCCGCTATCTGCTTGTTCGTAATGGGCGGATTTTGTTTTGGAGATCCATCAAGCGCCCGCGCCATGTTCTTTACGAGAACAGTAGAGCGCTATCAAAACTTTGCTGCGGGCATTATGATTTATCTGCAATGGCCGGAGCAACATATCAAGTGGCAGTCCCATCTTCGGCGGACGTTTCCATCCTAACGTACGGCCATATGTACTTTGTTCGAGGCAGGGAGTGACTAGCTGCTTTATACTGGATACCAATCACTTGGACGCTAAAGGCTTCACATAGAACACTTGGGGGTTGCCTCTTTGCCAAATCTCTGGCTCCCTCAACGCGGCATCGCCAAGGATATCCGGAAAGGTCATATGAATGGAGCCATGGGGGTGGATATCAAGGTATACGCCAAAATTAGTTCTTTTAATTTTCAGATTAAAAAAACACCAAAATAACCTAATATCTCTAGATTTAGATGGTTTTTCCTATCCAACCAGTTATATAAATTATATTTAAAGGGTAAGATCCCTTATTTATGTAGAGAATGATAAAAGTATAATTATTTCATTATTTTAAACACAAATTCGACTAGATATAAATGTTGGGTATACTACTATATGATGGGGAAAGAAAGTTGAGTTTAAAAAAAGCTTCTTTGAAAAGTTGAAATAAAAAAACGTTCATTTTTTTCTTATTTTCATCATATTTTAATTCGTAGCTCCTGCGATGCTCTTGAAAAAAAATGTTTAAAGATACCTAAAAAACAAAAATTACAAAATTTAATTTTAGAAAGACGATTTTTTACTTTTCTCAACTACAACCAAAAATATAACTTGAATTGCCCCAAAAATATTTAAAAAGGTTTAATATTTTTAAAAATTTTACAGGGAAATTATTTTCTTAAAAGTTGACTGGTGAAAAGTTTTGCATACAAATAAGCTGATCTAAAACAATCAGCTATTTTCAATACTAATATCTTCATTCATATGCTAATTCTGAAAAATCATGTGTAAAATTTTTAAATTTGTTTTTATTTTTGTTTATTCATAAAACTTTATCAAAAGAAAATTTACAATATAATATGGTAATACTTTTAACGTTAGAAACATGCAATTTTTAAGAAGAAACGTTTTAGCTTCACTGATTTCTATTTAAAAAATAAGAATTCTCTGCTTTACAATGACTTTACCATTCGCAGTTTTATTAATCGCCTTTATCATCGCCAAAGAGCGATCTCCGCCGCAGCCCAGCAAACCGCGTCGCCTGGGTTGTTGAGACGAGGCAATAATTTAGCGGGCGACCGACATTTCCTTTGACAAATGATTGCACCGATGACACTGAACTCGGCTATTTAGCTGGCTTATTGTGGCCATTGTTGTGATACGCGAGCTCAAGGAAAATGCTTTTTCAAGCAACGATGAATTTAAATCAGACTGCATCTTTTGAATCAGTGCATCCGTTTCATTAATCCTTTTATCCCGAATGGACATCACGAAGCACTTTGGCAATATTGGATTCGGGATTAAAAAGAGCAGTCTTGCTAAGCCCAGAAATCGGTATGATGAGGTATTTTTCGTGGAAGAACGGCTTAGGAAGTTTTTTGGGCCATGAAACATGTACAGTAAAGCACCGTTTATACGTCTTTCAAGGGGCCGACGTAAAACGGCGTATAAATGAAAAGACGTATAATTGAAAACAATTTTGATTATTTGAATTAATTGGGACTTGGCGAAAACGACGTATAAATGTAAAAGACGTATAAATGAGAGACGTATAAACGGTGCTTTACTGTATTAGGAAAGGATTACTTCTCTTAGGAAAGAATAAATGTTAAATAGATGGGAGATGCTTATAGTGATACGCGGATATTTATAAGGTATAAAGCTATGTAGGAAACATAGAATTTCTTATAATTTTACGTTGCTTGTTCATTTTTTGTGAAAAATTTTTTTATGGATATTAGGGAGAATGTTAACACCTTGTGATTGCAAATGCAACAATTAAAATACAACTTAGCTCTATAAATAGTTTTTTATTATGTATGTCTTAAAACATTTTCAACAATTTATTTTAAAATTATAGGTATTCATAACACACTATCAGCGTATAAAAAGGACACTAATTTTGAAAGTGGCTTAAAACAAGTTTTAATGCAATGACCTTGAAATTTTCAGCGATTTTAGTACCAATATTTGAATTAGTGAAGAATGTTTGAAATGACTAATTAATTTTGACACTCGTATTTATGTTTCGAGGTTAAAATTGATTATCACTAAATGTGAAAAACAAACTTTTCTGTATATCCTCCAAATCTTATTACCCCCTGCTTCATTGATAAATTTCAAAGTCAGATTGAATACAAATATTTTATAAAGTGTAAATGATTCCCTTATTAAGTTCACACTGGTGGAACAATCAATAGGATCTTATCACATTCATTTATCCCCAAAGAACAATAAAGAAACTTTACCCCCACCAATTCCACATTCAAATTTAACCATCCGACTTTTTAAAAACCAACTTTCCCCAACTTCCCAACTTGATTTAAGGGCCAACTCCCACCGAAAACTTGCGAACTTTTACGGCCCCGCCAGCCCTCAATACCCTCCACTAAGTCCCGAACTCGGGAGATATATGCCCCATTCCGCGTGCTCTCCTGGAATTTTAAATTCGAGCGGGCCCAAATGAAAGCGGCGGGTGAAAAAGGGGCGCAAAAAATAGCGGCCAACACCCGGGGCGTAAAAAATTAATATTGAACCGCAGGGGAACCGCAAATGGCGGGCCGCAATTAGAGTCCGGCTTTTATAATTGCGGCCCGCACCTTCCAACACTTGTCTCGATTACCCCGAGGGCTGCATCGGAGGAGATGCAGCCCCATCCCATTTGGGTCGCTCGGAAGGGCAGTGGCGTAAGTCCAACGAACTTAGTTTTGAGTGATTGAAGATTTTCTGTGAGTGTTCTGTTCAATGCTTGATTTTATGTCTAAAGGATCGTTCACATTGTTCCACTTTAACTGTTCATCCAGAGTGATTCACCTGTGAGTCGCTAGTTTGTGTAGAAATGTGAAGGTGTAAAGACTTAAACGCCAAGTTATACTTTTTACTTTGTATTGTTCCTCCAAAATTAATATTAAAATAGATGAGTCTGGATGGGCTTTTAGATAACATTTACCTGAAAAATCTGAAAAGAATCTCCATTAGACCGGGAATCTGTGTGATAAAATCATTGCACTATTTTGTTCGCCTCCATATTAATAGGATTAGTTGTTTTAATCAAGTAAGAGGTAAACGTCATTTTTGAGACTGTCCGAATTTTATCATCGGGAAACCTTTTACATAGACATTCAATAGATTACATCCTTCTTATTTTTAAATTTCTAGAGTCAGAGTGGGGCAGAATTGCTCATACAAGTTGCTATAAAATTTTCAGCATCATTCCTTAATCTGTTAAGAGATTCTATCAACCTGCGGATGCTTATTTGTTAACAAATCAACCAAATCACAGGCTTTATAAGGAATCTCTATATGGTACCCATTACATATTTAACAAACAGTTATAGATCAATTAGTTTTGTAAGATGTATTTCAATCTATATAGTTTCTTGACCCCAAGCACTCTAAAAAATTACATGTTTCATTTTATTTTTTGCACTTATGTCCCACCTCTAGGGGAGTGAGAGTTTACTTTTTATAATCAGAAGGATATTAACCATAGAATACACAGTTTTTCCCCGTGAATAAAATATGAAATTAATTTCCTGCATGGCTATCTCTAATTTTGCACTGCCGGACATAGGCCAGTGTCCTCCTGAGCGGTTCATTGGGTAGCGGGGGCACGCAGCCCAATGGGGGCATAAATAGCGGGAAGCGCGGCCATCCCCATTGCTGGGAGTGCGAGGAGGCAGTTAAGACACTCATCTAACGGCGCTGGCGCCATTTGCAAATCGACTTGCAAATTACATTCCCAGAGTGTCCGCTGGAGCCGCGTATAAATTCCACGAGCCGCCTCCCCCTTTTATAAAATACTTTGGGGAGCCCCCTTTCAAAAATGTTGGATAGGGAGAAAGAAATAATGCGGCAATATCTGAATTCCTCCGGAAATTCTTTTCCGGGGGGCGATGCTCGAGTTGCGTTTAAGTCTTTATTAAATTCGGAGGATCTAAGACGGGGATGTCCTATTGTGGTGTAATGGCATTCTTTTAAATGACTCATGGCCGCTTTAAGTGAATGGGGGGGTTTAGAGTTTTCAAGGGGGGTGCATCAGAAACTGGATCTTCTGCCTATCAGATCGTCATGCTGCTGAGTGTTATTCTTTTGGTACGGTTACGAGGAAATGGGAAAACATGAGAGGCTTTGCATGATTATTCGTGCCCTTATATATATTAGGGGGAATAAATGATAAAAATACTCTGTTACTTGAAGAAATCGAGTCTGAAAAAACTAAGGAAAACTTAAAATTACTTTAAATACCATGGATTTAATAACGGGAGTTCAACAAAACAAAAGACATTCTTAAATTATATGAAGGCGTTCCTTTTTTGTCAAATTGCATTGTTCCCACAATTTAAATGGAATTGACTTAAATGAAAAATGTGTTTGTGTATACTTATTACAGCCTTGTTGGCAATGCATAAAAATCAATCCAGACTTTGGCATTTCAGGCATTATTTCTGATTAAGAACTTTATGATGAACAAATTCTTATTTGTGTAAATAAAACCTAAAAGTTTTGAATACAGTATATCTAATAAAATCTAAATTAGGTAATTTAATTAAGTAATACGTTTACGTTAAAAAATAATAAGTTTATATAAGCTCTTTGAAAAGTTTGTATCTATAAATGCTAACTAATATGAATTACTTTTGTAAATAATGATGAAAGATCATTTTTTCTTAACTACAAAACAATTCACTCTGTGATAAATTGAGTAATTTTTGCAATAGGAGAAAGGAAATTTAACTGATCTGATAACTAGAAGCAACATTAAAATTCTTAATATTTATTTACGAGTAGTTTCAAAGCAACAAGCAATTTATAAATGACAATAATTTGCTTGGTCAAATAATTGTAATTGACCTTTTGAAATTAGATTTTAGGATCCTGCTCTTTCAGTAATTCATGATTTTAAATAAGACACTAAATGAAAACAGGTGATTTTATTTGTTCAAATGTTATCTTAAAAATACACAAACAACAATAATTGTAGTTGGAAAGAGGAGTCTTTATTAAAATCCTAATACAAACAAAAATTACTTACATGAAAGCTAACAAAAGTGCATAGTTAGGGATATAATAATTTTGTAAATGATTATACAAAATTATATTTTCCATAAAATTTTAATCAAACAATAATGCTGAAAATATTTTAGTATAGTATTTTACACAGACACAAAATATTTTATTACAAAAATTTTAACCAAAATTTAATGTAACTTAAAAGCATAGAAGCTCAATTATCAGTTCCGATGAATAGCTCATCTGCCCTTACAGAGAAGTAGCTTATTATTATTTAAATTTAAAAAATAATATTAAATTACATGAAATGAAATCTCAGTAAAAATATAAGGGTCTATATTTTATATAAGGGTACTCTGTGGAATATATTTTTAATCCATTACTTTTCTGAATGTTTTTAATTATGTTTGTTTAATTTTTACTCTTAAATAGTTTTTTGAAAAACGTGTCGTTCAGCATTGTTTTAGTTAATAAATATTAAGTGGTGTAATGAATACGCAATTTTGTTCAAATTCATTGAAGATCTTAACAAGATAATTGCTAATTTAGAAATGTTAAAATAAAAAAGCTTTTAAATATACATAATTATATTTTAATCTAGAAAATTTTGTATAAGTAACTTGCTGCGTGTATAAATCTATCTAATGATCTAATTTACTAAGCATATAGAAATGATACGCTCAATAATTCTTTTTTCGAACAAGTTAAAAATAGCTTGGTTTTGATAAAGAATTTTTGAACTTACATATACTCAAGCTCATCTATCTAGCATTTTATTTTCGGGCAAAAAAAATAACAACGAACATCCTAAATTACGAATTTTCGAGCGATTTGCGATAAGACTACGACCATTCCCCAGAAGATTTCCCCAAAGCCAAACAGATGGCGCTGCCTAATCCAAAAGCAAAGCCATTTGCAAAAAGAAGAAAAGCCGGGGAGAGAGAGCAGAGAAAAAGAAAGAAACAAGAAGAAAAAGATGTCCCATCAGGGGCTGAACCTACGGGTTTCTTCCAAGAGCGGATTGGCAGTATAAATCAGTCAGTTTTTCCTTCACCTGTCTCCGAAAGAAAAAGTATTTGGGGGCCCTCTCCCCCTGTTATTCCGGGGGTCCAGAGATCAGATCACAGATGTGGTACCCTCCTCCTCTGACATCACTCATCCCCTAGCTTCCGGTGACTTCCTGGCGCCTAGAAATACAGCCTAGTCGCTGGGGTATGACAAGGATAAGTTTGCATTATCGGGGAAGGGAAGCTTAGATCAGGATTTTTGAGAGAAACGTCCATTTTTGTCCATAGACTTCCCAGCTTTTATGGGGCCTTGAATCTGAAGCATTACTGAAATACGCAGTGGAGTAACGGGGAGAAATGTCATGTTTTATGCGTCAGTATTTCAGAGGGATTGAGGGGGCTCACACTGCATAAGGGGGTGTAGTTGTATTGAATTCGATTTGACTTTTAATTAGAGTATCTTGTACTTGGTTAAGAGTTTTGGTTTAATAGATCAACTGAATTTTGAATATTATTGCATTTTTATTGATTTTTCCCGGTGATTTTTACTTGAAGATAGCTGGTTTTTTAATGAACCTATTGAATTTTCTGTCAAGCAGCACAAAATTTTGACATTTTCGATAAAATAGCTTTGTTCAATATTTTTCACATGCTATAGTTTATAAAATGAGAAAGCTAAGAGAGGACACTAAAAACTAGTTGGGACTGGGCCTTCGTCAGCATGAATTGAAAATTACGGATAAAAGAGAGCAAAAAAATGCAATTGTAGACATGAGAAACAGACAAACTAAACGTAAAACTCCTAATGAAAACGTTGCATATAATCCAGATTTTAGAGTGTTTAACATGCTTTATATAAAATCACAAAATGCTGGAGATAACTCTTTAACAGGCTATTAATGTTTTATTAAATTTGACTCAATACTTTAACACTTTTAATTGAAGGTCCCCGTATTCTCCTTTGCATTGAAAAGGTACTCAACATATAATACTGAAAGAGATCAACTCTATTTGAACTTCATGACAATTCACACATCTAATTTTTAAAAATTCTTTAAAAAAAACTTGAATTTATTCATGTGTATTCAAATTGTTTTAATGAAAAATCTGATAATTTCTTTTAGTAGATAATGATATTCACATTATAAAAAATATCTTTTTATGAGATAGTTGTGATACTTAAAATTACAATTTGAATAGTTTAATAATTGTATGGAACATCTCTCTACTACTGACTGAAATACGCACCTTGGTCACGCACATGAATATCTCTCTCAAAAAAGAAGCTTCAGTGATCGAGTGCACTCATATCGTGAGAAAACATATATATTCGCTCTAAACTTTTCTTGCGTCTTCTTATCGCCGTACGTGGAGCCATTCCCCAAGATCTCCATTTCCACATCGGAACATAAGAAATGGGAAAATGCAAAGAATCATTTCGAAAGCGAGCGGAGCAGTATTTTTATAGGATCAAAAATCGAGTCGCGATAGATGGAAGGAAAGCTACATCGGGCTTCAGTGTATAGATGCGACTCCAAACGGCTGATATCTCAGAATGTATAGCAATCGGACGCCGTGGGATTTTTTATGCATGGATGCATTTCAAATATATAGGGAGAGAGATATATTATTAATAATTTCTAGTTGTGCGTCTGAATTTGAGAGACTTTAGGGTGATATTTTCTTTTGAAAATTGCATTGCAGTATGGAGTTGTGCTATTCTCATTTCCAGGAAACATGTTTGTACAAAATTTTTGAAATACGAATTATTTTCTTGTTTGCTTTGTCAAGGGTAAAAAGTTTCGTAGTTGAGTTTATCAATATAAAGAAACTTATGAGGATTGTTAAAAATTTCCATTATGTTTTGAAAACTATATGCATTGATTTGAATGTGGAAAATTTGCATATTACAATTCATAACTTTGAGTTTGAAAGGAATTGTTTAAACATGTAAAACTTCCTAAATAAAATTCCAATTTTTGTTTTGATATTAATAATTTTATGTACTTTTAGAATGATCGTGAAATCAACAATGAAAACCAAAATCAAAGATTATAAAGATATCCCCTTACAATTTTCCATTAGAATGAACTCTTAACTAATTGAGTGTAAGAAAAACAGTGTAATATTTGTAAAACTCCATGGGAATTTTATTTATTCTTAAAACGCTAAGCAATACGAAATTTGAAATTCAAGTACAAATTAATTTTAAAACTCAACTTTTGGTGACTTTGATTTCTGATATACTACTAAGTACATATTTAGGAAAAAGATAGACCTCTCACAGAAATTCTGCCTAAAAATTTATGTTTATTTCTTTGCAGAACTAAATTAATTTTCAATTTTTTGAAAAATTTGTTGGATTTGTTATTAAATATTAGATGATTAATATTATAACTTTCCTGAAGAAAAGTTTAAAAATAGTTGTTTATGGTTCCAGTTTTGAAAAAAAACTTCAACTGAAATCACAATGCTCTTATACACGAATAATACTAACAATTTTAAAAAGGGTAAGTGTAGTTGAAATGATATTTCTATCCAATATTTGAAAACCAAATTGTCATGTTTTAATTATCAATTATTAGTTACCTCGAAAAAACAAAAGTATTGTAAGAATGATATTACTAGGGTATTGTTGTTTAATAATTGAAAAAGTTATTAATTTCATGAAGTATTACACAGTAAAACCAGATGCATAGAAATAACAGATTTAACCCTGTTAAAAGGGGAGCTGGTATCAGAGTTAAAAGTTCATTTTAAAAACAAATTCCTTTCACTTGTTTACAACAACACATAAAAAGACAACTATATAAAAAAGTTTTAGTACAAATGGATATCAATATTTTTACATCTGTAAAACTCATTGAAGTTTTTAAATAAGTGCTAATTTGAACTATTTATCATGATTGATTTTTTTGTTTAGTGATTTAGAAAGTCAATTCCATTTTGAAGAAGTTTAAACAATGCTGAGTTGAGAGACGTTAAACAGAACAAATGACTCGAAATGGTTTTCTAGATAAAATTAATGGTTGCTTTATCCTCAATTTTCCAACCGAAGTAATGTATTTCCCAATTTTGCTACCCCTCTCCCGTTTTAAAATTTATCCTGGGTGCGCAGAATATTTGATACACGTGGCTCCCTCTATCGCGTTTTCCCTCATTTACGAAACAAATATATGTGCATAAATTTGCATTATCTAGCACTCTCCTATTCTTCCTCAGCGAATTTCTTATTACTGGTCGCATTTTAATTTCTATTTAGGGCAATGAATGAAGGGGAAAGGATCTGAATTGCTGTTTTATTGCAAAGAAAGCTTTTGAAAGTTAATTAAAACCTTATTTTGATTTATAGGTCGATTCTACGAGCGCAACGATCGGCATTTTTCTCACTGTAGAACATTTTACGATCCATAATAAACTGGAAGAGTTCTTTATTTTAAATGTGATGGTATATATATCTTGAGCGCTTACGCCTGGTTTAACTGTTAAATGAGGAGACATTTTGTGAATATAAGTCATTAATCTATGATGTTTTTGTTTTCCTAGGTTTTAGTTTCAAACTTTGTCTATAACGAGAAGTTTAGAAAACTTTTCTAAAGTTTTCAAATATGCTTACTTTATATTAATATAAAATAACATTTGCGAAATTATCCAAACCAACTACACATTTAGAATTCATATTAATGGTTGGATACTTAAAAGTGTTTAAGTTTTATGGGCTAACTAAACATTATTAGGATAATTTATGTACCATTAGTTACTTTTTTATGTTGTTTTATGTTTCCATACTGTTTTATAATGCTTTTCAAAGCTATTACGAATCAGATGTGACAAAACCAAAATATAAGATTTCTGTTCAAAAATTTTAAAAATATTGCACTTAAAGAATGGCCTTCAAAATTTAATAAATAAATGATGAGAAAACAAACTACTTAAAAATATAATGAATATATTTTTCATTTAGAATAATAGTATGATAGTTTTATTATTTTTTAATGAATCTATTGAAAAAACTAAAAAGTGTTTAAAAGCGATGAAATTTATCATTAAAATATAAATTAAATGTAAAATACTTAAAATATATGCAAATTGTGTACACAAAAAAATACTGTGTTCTCTTTTTTTATCTTACAATGCCTATCCAAATAAAAATTTGGAAGAAAAAGTAAAAAAAAAATAAAAAGTCATCGTATGAACTTGTTTTTAAATAACATTTTCCTGATGCTATTATTATTTTTTTAATTTTATCTTACAAAGGTTTATGAACAAACACATGTGTTATAATTAGATCGATCGGGGAAACAAAGTTATTAATAATTACTTTCAAATAAAAATTGTTTTCGAATAAAAATTTTTCTACCCTAAAATTATATCTCTAAATAACGCATTTCCCACCTAAAGCGCCCATATCTCGGTCACCAAGATTTGTGCCAAGTCAAAGCTGGCTTGATCCCCTACCACTTTTATGCGACATATAAACTTAACATGAGCAGCACGCCGGCTTGATACCACCCTATAATCTTGTAATTTATCCAAAGCGTTTTCATATGACCATTAAAAGAAGAGATAAAAAGCGAAACATCGATAGAAAAGGCCATATAACAACTACTGCGGCATTAGCAAAAGGAGGCGGTGAAAGCTCCAATACCAGTATCAAGAGCCTGTGTTGGTACTGCTAAGAGCCTAACAACAGCATTTTTATTTGCAATTTACGAACCAGTGACTGACGGTTATAGGGACACCGGAATAACTAGTCCTCCTGATTTTATTTTTGGTTTAGTAAACGTGGAATTACGTCCTCGATCGTAAAATTGCCAACTCTGGAGCACGTTTGAGGATAGTTTAGTGGACTGAATACCTAAGTGATAGGGTTGCTTTCTTTAGTCTTTAGGAACGCTCGCCAAAGACTTTCCTAATTGCGATCTTTGCTTGATAAATGGCCTCTGATGGTTATGATGGTGTATGCTATTGCTCAAGTCCATTTCACTTGTGTTAAAGTGCTTTTAAAGCGAGTTATTAAGATAAGGAAAACTTCTTGCAATGTAGTAAATTAAAAGTATTGGATTGTATTTTATTAAAAGGGTGTGTTACAAAGTTTTTCTATTGTTTTTTTCTCAACTAGAGTGACAGGGTCAAATTAAGTAGAGATAGGGTAAATTTATCATATCAATTTCGAGGGTTTTTGAAAATTTTGGAAAAGTACGGAAGCTGTAGTAAAGAAAAGGTTCTTTTTGCAAATGACGATGTAAGAAATTAGAAAATGCAAAAAAAACTCTATATATTTAATGGATGATATTGAAAGTTATGGACAACTTAACATGTTTTGGCCATTAGTAAATAAAAAAATTACAGTTTATTTTAATATCTCAACTTGTATTTTTAGCACTAACGATTGTGTCCTAGCATCCCCATTTATTTCTTCTTTTTTTAACGATGTAATTTTTTTTTCGTAAGATTGAACAATAAACTCAATTCTAATTTTAAATAATATAAATTACATGTTTTTATATTCAAAGATTTTAAATGTTCGTTTGGTTTAGTAAATAATATCAAAAGTTAGACACTTTTCTTTTTACATTTGTTGGAATTTACATTTTGAAGAAAATATATTAATTTGTGTGTGTGATTTTTTGTTTGTCTCTAAAAATAATTTTTTTAAAAATTCCATATAGCTGGATATTTAACCTTATTTTTTAAGCATCGCTACCTAGCCACCAATGACATTTAAAAATTATTTATATGTTTTAGATATGTAATACTGATACTTTAAAAATAATAGAGTAAAAGTTGCCAGTTAAAAAGTAATTTTGTAGATAAAAAGTTTAAAAAGATGTTAAAGTAAAAAAAAATTATAGTTGAAGTGTATTAAAAATTATAGAACCCCTAAACGTATTAACTTTTGCAAAACATTGCCTGAAAAAAGGCTTTATTTTTCTTAATACACATTAAGGTTGATATTGAAAGATATTATTATTTGAACAACCCTTTTAATA
Organism: Tetragnatha versicolor; assembly: GCA_024610705.1. Taxonomy (NCBI): domain Eukaryota; kingdom Metazoa; phylum Arthropoda; class Arachnida; order Araneae; family Tetragnathidae; genus Tetragnatha; species Tetragnatha versicolor. The sequence continues at coordinate 49,658,268 of JANDEH010000010.1, read as the reverse complement.
AAATACAGTAAGGAAAGCTTTTGAGCTCTTAAAGAACGTTTTCCTGTTTTACAAAATCATGATGGTGAATGTAATGGGTAAATTCATATTCTGGCCCCAGTTCTGACATAGGTTTTTTATTGCTGTATATGCTTTTTTGTAAAGATGTGAAATCAAAATACGTTGGAAACAGATAAATAAAAAAGCCCTTAAATCAAGTATTTCATTTACAGCACTTAATTTTAGATAATGCTATTTTAAACACTCCTTTTAAATCTATAAAGAAGGTACTTTAAATATAATTACAGATCCAACCTTTGAACTTTTAAAGAATGTTTTCGGTTTTACACAAAAATTGCAAGTGAATTTTATGCTTAAATCCATATTGTAGATAATATACGTTCCATGTTATACATTTTTGGTTATACTGAGTAAATTTACAATATATCGAAAATCAAATAGAAAATTCAAAAATAAAGTACTATTTCAATCATATCAGTTAACTATTAATAAAATAAAAATATGTATTCGCTGACACTCATTTATTATTTTAAACTGGTATTTATCATATAAGTTAAAGAAGTATAAAGCAATTAGATATGTTTTCCTTAAACTTTAAATGGGTTCACCGACTTTGACGTTTATACAGAATATCATATGCATTTGATGTTTCGAGAATTGAAAAAGATATTAAATAATATAATATAATATAATATATAATATATCACATGCACTTCCATTTTTCTTCTTAACATCTAAATAACGTGAAAATTTAAATAAAACACCTAGATTTTTTATTAATATTTAGTGAAAATTATCAAAGGTGATGTCCGTGATGCATATAGAATATTGTGTAAATTTCAGAAACTTATTAGAGATGAAACAAAAAATCTACTTGTTCATAAATAAATTTTTTAGCTATCTGATCTCGATCATTTCATAAAAATATTTATAATCGCATTCGAAATCATTTTTACATAAACTCAATTGATGAGTTTTTTAAAGAGAATTGTTAGAATATTTACTTACAAAAAAGAAGATGATGTTGGTAGTATGAAGCAATAATTTGCAGAATAACATCAAAATGTTTAAGTGTTAACTAATACTCATACAAATGACAAAATTTAACCTAAAAAGCAATATTTCTCTTAAAACTTTCAGCCTGTCCCTCAATTTCGCCAAAAAGATCGCTCGCAGCCAATTCATTGTCATTCCCAGCCAGGTAACCAGTAACCTCTTCGCAAATTTAGCGATCCTCCTCCTATTGGTCCCACTAACAAAGCATTTTCAGGACCTTTCCTCTTCTTTTTAGTGCCTTCAGCACACACTTATTTTTAAAATCCAACACCGGGGCAAATTTATGGTTATCCGAAATTCGGGCAACAGCCATAGATCAACAACGCTTCTGATAAATAATGTATGACCCGAATCAGCTCTTTTGCCTTGCGTTGAAAGCAGGTAGGAATGTCATGGATGTGTTATTTATCTGCCATTGCACCGAGAGACGTTTGAGAAAATTATTTCGTTCTCGGTGGGGAAAATTAAAACGCTTTGTCGTATGACCGCTGAGGCAGTAACTCATACCGGGGCTTAAGATCGAATGAGAGATGGGACTGGGTTATTTCTGTGCATGCAATAATGCGGATTCGGTTGGAGAGGGGGGACGTTTGAGGTCTTGCATTTTTAAATCTGGATGCAACTTCGGGAAAACGTATAATATTTTAGTTAAAATATATCTGAAAGAGAAAATCGGGGATGAAATGTAAACAAATGACTCGAAGTGTGTAAAAAATCGTGACCTCTGAAACAAACGTTTTGCATCAGGTGTTTTATATGTGAGGTCGAAAAGCTTTTTGTAACTTCATCTGGTCCTTATTAATAAAAATCAGGATAATCAAAGGGTTTAAAAGTTAACAAGTAAAAAAACAAAGTGGAAGTAAGCTAACAGAAAATCACAAGTTTAAAATATTTGTGTTGTAAACTGTTTCTTTGTATGAGGAAAATAAGAAAATATATTTGCAGTATAGAGTATTTAGAACATGCACTGAAAAAAACACAAAAAAAGTATTTTGTTTTACAACTTTATAGCGTAGGTATGTAAGCAAAAGAATATTTTGATTACACTTGATTTAATAAATATTGAGAATCAATACTACAAACGTCATTTTTAGTAACATAATCGGTAGTATACAAAGAAACTACTATTAAATTGTTTTATGAATCAAACGAAATATGAAAATAGCATTTCTTTACCTATTAAATAACATTAATACCTATAGTACCTATAAAAACATTGTGTTTTTACATAGTGTAAAAAGGTAAAAGTAAGCTAATAGCGTTACACACTCAACACTATACTCAAAGGGAATCCATAGTTTATATTTGAATTTAGATAAAATACAAGTAGAAGCATTTTTATTGTTGATTTTTAAGTTACTTAAAATCGATGTTTTTATGCCACATTACAATTAACAAAAAAAAACACCCGTTCACAGTTATGTAACCCTCTATAGATGTAACATTAAATGAACAAAACTATCTCCATTGTTTGTCTAAAAACATCTCATCCTTCGGAAATTTAAAATACAATATTAGACTAGTTTGTGACAAATTCCATGATTGTATCTTAGAATGAAAAGATGGTATGCTGTGATGAATTTTAACACAAGAATTTATTTCAAGTGCACAACTGAATTTAAATATTTCCTTCACACACAGTGTGAATCCATACTTATAAATATATCAAACTGAATAATGGAACAATAAAACCACCAACAAGAAACTCATAAATTTAAATAAACTTTACTTCAATCGTATTGTTATTTATATTTACATCTACTTCCATGAAAAAAATATATTCATTTAATAATAAAAAGTTAGCATAGAGTCAAGGCTTAAATGTCAAGAGGGGGATAAAAAGGAAAACTTCAGAAAATCCCGAATTTAAAATGCCCGAGTACCGTTTCCCTACGAGGGAAATATATTTGCAGCTTAGCCCATGTACAGAACACACTGTTTCATAAATTTTACTTTTCTTCTGTATCCCCCAGATTGCACCATCAATAAAATTACCCCACACTAACGGGAGAAGTATCACGGTGAGGATTACTCTTTATTTCAGGTTACCTTAGAGAAGTACCGCTCTCTTTCGCTTGTTTCTGCTCTTTCGCATGTGGACTTTGTCAAAAGATTACTTTTTTCCCCTCAGATCCTGAGCTTAATAAAGGAACTGAGAAAGAGGGTAAAAATTCCTAATGGATAAGGTTTAGTAAGATGTTTCAACTCGTTGGAAATATTATTGGATGAAACGTTTTTTTAACTGTGAAGATGCTTAAGCTTTGACCCCATCAGTTTTTAACCCTATACGGATTTGAAAAAAAAACACACGAAAATAAAAATCAAGAATTCGTACATTTATAAGGGGGAAACATTATATTGACAATTGAGATTTCTAAAAAATTGGGTTTTAACTAAAGTATTGATTTAAAATTGGCATAACATAACTTTATTTTTTAAATGTTGTATTTAAAAATTCTAAATATAGCAGCAAATAAAACAATTATTTTAAAATGATATTTTTAACACCTGAAAAAGATTGGGTAATTCTGTCAGCCAAAATTTTAAAAAGTTAATAGTGGTTGAGTATAGGATATAATCCGTTTGGTTAGAGATTAAACTTTCTACCCCACATGGGGTCTTTTAGACCCCAAACGCATTTTCACGTTTGATATCTGCCTTCTATTTTAGTTTTAACGGTTCCTGATGTTAGTATTATTCAAATACTACGTGTAGTTTTACAATTGGTAAAATTGTGTGGTTAAAATTCAAATTTTAAATCACCTTGGAAATAGAGTCACATATTCCCCTTCTGGGGTCTTTTAGACCCCAGTTACAAATACGGTAAATCAACAACAATTTATACATAATATTTAGTGTTTTTGAGTTCGTATCAGATGTTAAGGGATTTCCTAGAATGTGTAGATGTGTAGGTATTTAAATTTTTTATTACGAAGACTGCGGTACAGTTTATTCAATAAAACCATATATTTTAACTTCTTCTTTCATATTCTAAGAAAATATGCTATTTTATGACGATTCTTTTGTGTAACTAATGCTGGCATAAAAACTCAGACAACTGGCACCAGGATTTGCTGTGAAATAAAGTTCGTTACAAAAAACAATAAAAATTTATCGCATTGCAAAGAAGTTTCAAATAAATTGTTTTAAAACTTCATAAAAAGGTAACACATATGAGATTATTCAAACACATAAAAGCTAGGATTATAATCAATTGGATGTTTGAAATTCACATGCAAAATGTTTTGCATTTATGGAATTTTCAATATTTACGTCATGTGATATTTATTGTTAACAGTGTAATTATAAAATATTTTCAACAGACTAACTTTATAGTTACGAGGAAAAGTAATATCGTTTTGTTCATATTTGAGTATTTGGTTCATATATGAAATTTCAGACGTTTTTTAAGAAACGTGTTTCACCAAGCTCAAAAGAGACAAAAAAATAACTCCAAAAAAGAAGAAAACCTGAGAAAAATGCAACAAAAACTAGACAAATCATTATGAAACATGTTTTTGAAGTATAAAACGATGATTCTTTGCAATTTAAGATACATTTACCCTATTAATAGACCCATATGCATTTTTTACGCATGGGGTATATTAGTCCACTTTATTAAATCTTCCTTATTTTTCAGTTTCAATTTTTTAAAAAATTAAAAACTACCTCTAACAAATAAAAAGTTAAAAACTGTAACTCTAAAAAAATCATCGCCCACCCGATCACATCATTATAAAAACACGTTCATAATTTCTTGAAAGGGGCTTCACACGTGCCTGAAAGCAGCTATCTCCCTTCCATCGTTAGTAATATACTCATTAAAGTGAAGTGACCGTTATGCATTTCTCACCTTCTTTATTCCAGAGTACGACACCACTAACAGCTAGGGAAAGTGCACTATCGAAAAAGTCTATCTGGGCAAGTTATGGCCGCTTTTGGACACTATCTACAGCGATAAGTGGCTAGTAGTAAGCAAACTAGCTTAAAAGAAAACGCTGATCTGCCCCTAAGTTATGAGTAGAGGTTCGGTTCTGTGAGTAGCAACCCCGCTGGTGGTACGTGATTTCAATGCATATGAGGACACTCCCTGAACTGAGATTACGAAGATTTTTTCTCTTAATGCAGACTGGACTCTTGCGTTAATTTAAGAAGGCGGTTTAGATGCCGTAAACACTTAGGACGACTTTTCGGGTTTTCGGACGATAAATTTGTCGCATTAATTTAGGGAGCTTCTCCGTAAGCGTTTTGAGCAATGTTTGGGGCATCGGAGCTTTATCTGAAACATGGGAGAGGAATGGCGTTTATCATGGCACATGGAGCTCCTTGACTCGTCTTTGTTTTCGGCTTTTTGTTGAAAAGATAGGTATAGTAAGTGATTTTAAGACGGTGTCTCAATTTGGGGTAATTTATGAGAGTGTTTCGGAAAATGATTTTAAACACCACTTACTATGGGAGATGTCCAAGAAAGAGACAGGAAGTATATAACTATCCTAAAACACCATCATTGTTTTACGCTTAGTTCTCCAAGGCAATTTTGTTCTTTCATGGGTAAATGTTTAAGTGGCTTCGAATTTATCAAAGAAAAAGTAAAATATTTTATAAATTTAAGAGAATCATATCGGGTGGGTTGCCCAGTGAATGAACACTCCCAGTAAATAAACACATGGTAGTATTATCTCAAATATTAAGATATTTGAACTCGTTATGGACTATCACTGAATTTCAGTAGTTGCAGGAAGACCTCAATCGTTGATTTAACAGACCTCAATCGTTGAAGACAGGCAATCGTTGATTTAACCGTATATTCCGATTTCAGACTGTGTAAATTTATTTATTGATACACGAGCTTCAGGTCTACGAAAAAGACACCGGTGAGTTAAGATTTGACTTGATTCATTCATATTTTTCTAACTTAATATTGCGTTTATTATTATCATTGTTGTTTTTATCAACTGTTAAAGACTCATTCTTTGATATGTCATAGTGCAGAAAGCTGTACTTTTGAAATTGCGATAGATAAGGGTGTTCACTTACTGGAAGTGTAAACTAAGATTTCCCAGTGAATGAACGGCCGTTCATATCATCGTGAATCTTCATGGTTTTTAGCTTATTTGATCTATAGTGATGTAATCTTAACTAGGTATAGTGCTCGAGGTTTTAAATCGGGTTCTTCCAGTAGATGAACGGGATGTGTTGATCAGAAAACCTATGTTAATACATGGTGTTTCGAAAGTTTGCTTCATAGCTTTAGTTTTAAACAACAACGTCTCCTAGAATCAAGGGTATTAGGTTTTCCTATTGAAAAGTTAACATGGTAAATACATTGTGATGGCTTATATTGCTCTTAGTGTCACAATTAAAAATTTAATCAAAAAATTAAAGTGGAAGACAAAAACTCCATTTTGAAAAAATGTTTACAGAAATTAGTTACTGGTTTTTGAGTTTTGGAAAAATTTATAATAAAGATTTGGTTTATTAAACCATCGGTAAAACAAATAATAGAGTCAATCTAGGTCAAGTGATCCAGAAAAAAATAGAAATGGTCATTCTACCATTTTAAAATTAAAATATTTTTGAGGGATGATTCTTACAGCACTAGAAAGTCCACAAATATTATCTTTAATTTATTTTGTCTTTTTTTGAATTTTCAGGCCAGCAATACAGATCCAACAAGGAATTCAAAAAACATTTGGGAATAATACCATGTCTTATAAAATTGAAAAATAATCTTATTTGAAGTTCCTCTTAAAGGCTGGTTTTCAATACTTTAAGCACAGTTATCCTTAAATTCATACCATACATAAAATGAAGGATGTATCTTTCTGAGTAGAATAGCTTTTGTTGTATGAATTTAAGTTTAAAGAGTTTTGTAGTAATGCGAGTTAACTTCAACCTATACAAACGCAAGAATTAACATAGTGGCTATTACTTTGATGACTGCAGTGAAAATTTAAAAAAAAAACAATAAATAAAAATAAATAAATAAAAATTTAAAGATACTGAATTAAATAGATGGATAAAAATGATCAAGCGACCCCCTCCGGAGGACTTGATAAGAATTGACACATTATAAACTCTTCCAAAATACTGAAACTAGTGATTATATTCACTGTTCATTAACTGGGAGGTGTTCATATTTTGGACTAACTTTGTTCATTTACTGGGTCTATCGCACTTCTTACACTAAAATCAGGATTCCTTCCAAACTATTAATTTCTGATATCTGGAAATACTTCGATCATATTGCTGAGAAAAAGCCTGTATGAAAACATACCTTATTTTTTAAAATTGACCGAGAAAAAGCCCTGAAACAATTTTTTAAAGTGTGAAAATCGCAAATCCAAATGCTTAAGTGTTCATTCTCTGGGCGGTTCACCCTATACGTTATCAATAATGAATATAGTCAGGAGTTTATTCAAGAAATTTTCAATATTATTGATTAAATTTTGTTCAGAGACAATAGCAAGTAATTCGAATAGTGTAAGTACAGTGTGAGTGTCATTAAAAGATATTTTATTCCTTTTCTTTTATAGAAAAATTAAAAGCTTTAAGGTCGAGGAAAAATCATTTGAATAAACATATTCCCTTTTCAATAAATTCCCGAACTTAATTATCCCCAAATATATGACTGATTTAAACAATTTCAAATGTTCATTTTCCAAAATGTTTCCTTTCAACGTCTCTCCACTTTTAACACCACCGTGGTTTATAAAAAGCTTCCACTCTAAAGTTAGTATGCATTCCAAAAGGGCAATACGGAAATTGACAATCGTGACTTAAGGTTCAGCTGACACGAACAGCTTCAATATCTCTAATGAAAATGCAGATACAATACTCAAACCCCGAATAAAAAGGTTAGTGGAAAAAATAGTTAAAATTACGCTTTGAACAACACATACTTGGGTGCTAGGTTCCCAATAACAGTACAATAGGAAAAGGAGCGATAGAAAAGACGGGTAACAAAAAAAGCAATTATAGAGGCGGCCGAGAAAGCCTCTTCTCTATTTACTCACGTCATACACTTTAACAAACTAAGTTTGGGTCACGTTCTAGTCGGTTACATTTACCGGATTAAAGAACACAATAGACTAAATAGATATCGACTGTTTGGGTTCTGGAAACGGCAAGGAGTGGAGCCCAGATGCAATTGAATGCTATCACGATGGAACTCTGGAACACTTTCCACGTTCCTCTCGTAAAAACACTGCAATGGGGGAAGAGGAAGTAAAAAAGGGAAGAAAAAATCAATAGATTTCGGGAAGAAAGTGCCGGAATATTCCACAGCCCTGGCTTCTTCAGGATTATGCAAATAACTTGGCATATTTTTTCCAATTATGTCTCGAAACTTTATCCAATCATTTAAATGACTGCCAGTGAGATAAGCCCCGTGAATACGTAATAAGGGACTATTCACCAGTTTTGGGGGCTTAAAATCAGTTCGAGGGGAGGGTGCACTTTCGCAGGCAGTTTGGGTTTGAACGTGAGGCTCTTTGGGGGAGTATTGTATACTTAAAATCTTCATTTGGTTTTGAATCAGTTTTTTGTTTTGGAGTTAAAATATTTTATAAAATTTTACTCTATTGCGATACATTTTATCTCTACGAAATTTTTATCACCACATTCACAAAATGAAAGAGAACGAAATGATGAATCAATTGATTCTGGAATTCCTAATGCTTGATTTCAAATTAATACGAAAATAAGTCTTTATATTATTTTTTCTTGTGTATTTTTCTTTTAATGTAATTTACTCTGATGCTATTTTTAAAAAGATGTTTTTATAGAAATTATTGGATATTTTTGCTTGTAATTAATTTTATTCAGATAATATGCATTTAATGAATCAAAGTAAAAACGAAATCCCAAATCTGGTTTAAAGAAGTTACCTTTTTAAAAAATAATTAAAGGAATCTATGATTGGTATCGTAATGCATAAATTCATAAATTGAATACAAACATTTTTACATTGCAATCACTTAAATATTCTGCAAATTAGAGCTTTTTAGAATTTTAGAAAATTTAGAGAAATTTTGAGCTTCTACTAAAAGGGGAGATCTACAAGGCTAACACTATTCTACTACCAAATCGGTTGAATAAAGTTTCTTTCTGGTTCTAAATTTGAATTTATTTATGTTTATAGCATTTACGAAATACTTCACCTTCATCATGCAAATAATAAGAACTGAGAAGAAAGTAATCGTTATTTATCATTTAGTTTAAAAAAAAACTATCTTGTGCAAATCCATCTTGAAGAACAAGAGAATATCAAATAAAATCAATAAAAATGAAAATAAATTCAAAAACAGTTAAAAAAGTTCTGACCCGTAATAATCAACGCCTAGATACAAACGTAACTGCAATTGGCCTTTTCAGAAAGCCCCTAATTTATTCAAACTTAAAAATTTAGCTGGGCTTTGTCTGTCAGAAAAGGAAAACTAATTAGACGACCGAAAGGCCAAGGTTCAAAAGTAAATAGAACCCGCTATTCGTTAGTGCCACAGTAGTGTAATGTGTATTCTAGCCCCCTAGTGAAAACAGAAGAATCAAATAAGCAACAAAAGCCAAGGAATGGGAAATTGTATGTAGCTCTTAGGGCCAACTTCACTATCGAGTCGACAGCTTTCGGGTGCCATAAGTGTGCTATGTCAACAGCGCCTAGTTGCCCATAAAGAAACATCGTGCCTGGTTCTCCCCTCTCCAAACTCTCCGGGAGAGCCGGGCCTTAATTTAGAAGTCTTTCCTCGATGGGTGCTCAGGAGGACTCGGGGTTTTAAACGAATTTAAAGCACCCGATCTTAATTAACTTGGAACATTGGAATGTTTGAGGAACGGCATCTTTAATGAGAGTGGGCTCGATTAATCTCCGTTGCCATGGCGACGGAGGGGGATCGATCCATTGGCGGGGAGGGAGGGAACAAAAGAAAGCCGGCGGATAAAAAGAACTTCCCAAAAGTGGTTCCAATGCTACAAAGTCCAGGTTGGGCTTTTCTTTTCTTTCGGGATCTTTTCTTTTGTGTCTTTTTTCGGGAGGAATTATGGGAATGGGGCGTGTGCACGTGCTACTGTATCACCCTTTGCTCTGCCTTGGGGAGCAATGAGGAAGTTTTATGGCTGGAAGGAAATGCAGCCTTTCGATGCTTGGGCCCCGCACAATGTAACAGCTGGGGATAATCTTTCACTTTCAATGCTGACATTCCGTTCTTCCCACAGCTGGCCCCCGCTTCTCTGGAGGGGGAGGATGTTTTGGGTGCCCCGGCTCAAAAAATTTCTCTTCACGCGCAATTAAAATCGAAATCGACTGCTCTTTGACACTGCGATCTGCAACTTCATTTTCATGGACATTGAACTTGAAATGGGGCAGTTCACATAAAATACATAACAAATTTCAATAGAGTTTTTTTCTTTTCCCCTCAATGTTAACTTGCTAGGGAATGTATAATTGTATATTTACAAAAAAAATTTATGAGTAAATTCAAGAGCTTAATACTTTTAGTTTGAATGTAATTGAAATTGTTACCTAAGCATCAAAATATAGTTTTGTGCCATAATATTCAACTAAACCCTCAGAATTGCAATGAATTAGAGTGAATTATTAGTAAAACACGCATGCAAGGTTATCAAATCTTTCTTCACTGTACACTGGAAATAATATTATGCAATGATACATATTAAATGTAGACACTTTATAATTTAAAAAAGGCAATTTTAGTTAAGGGTAGTTAAAGTTTGTATAAAAAAGATCATTGTTTGTAAACAAAATTAGAGAAACGGAAAAAAAATGTAAATAAACATTGTTTTCTAAACTTCAAACATTTACGCTCTAAATTGTGTTTTAAGTTATCAAAATTATCTATTACATTTCCAAGTTAATTAAAGAATTAAAATGAAGGTGGTAAACCAAGTTGTATACGCTCAGCGTAAAAGTATAATTTGCATACTTTACTAAGATTGAAATTTAGTAATATCTTATAGCTCTTTTTGAGACACCACCAGTCACAGAATTAAAATAAAACAAATAAGAGTAGTATGCGTGAATTAATGATTTCTGTAATAGTCACTTTCGTTTGTTTTAGATAAAACTACGACATGTAATATTGTTTTGATTTGAGAGTTACTGAAATTATTAGTGTGGCTATTAAAAGGATTCGTTCACATATGCAAAGGCTTTACAAATTCATGGAAACACACTTATAAAAAATTTTGTGAGATCGTTTTCCCATTTTAATTCCCTAGGGATGTGAATACTCCCCAATATTCCCACAGTAAATATTTCACAGTTCTTTACGTTTACTTGACATCTTTGCATGCAAATTGTGATCTGCTGGTTCACGGACTCAAGTTTCTCTTAATGTAGTATTGTATATGCATCTCTGATTCAGAAGATGGACCCCATCAAGTTTTATGATATTTTTTATTCTTGAATCCTTGAATGTATGACCCGTTCCCCTCTATTTTAAGATTAAAATTTTAATTAAAATATCCAATGCTCTGCTTAACAGATATTTTTTGCAATCGTTTCAAGTATTGTTTGGAATATGTGTTAGTTATTTGGCCTGTATAATAATTTGGAAAGGGATATTTCATCTAAAATCATACTCGTTTTTCCGCATTTAAGATCTATACGAGCAACAATTCTATTCAATATAACGTTTTCTCTCACAAGTGAAAAAAGTAATCTCTTATTTAAGCATGAATATAAAATCCTGAAAAGATTACTTAAATTAAGGATTTTTTAACATGTTTTATTTGATGAATTTATTGGGTTGTCCCATAAGTTCTGTTACTTTTTTTGAAGTTTTGTCTTTGAAATTTTTTATGAAAAACTGGTAATAGGTGGAGATTTCAAACAAAGATGATTTTGATATATGTACATTTATGAACATAATGTATGATTTTGGTAGTTTTCGTGATATTATTTCTTTTCAAAATGGCGGTTTGAAAAAAGACCAAAATGACGATTTTCGTGTAATTTTTTTCTTTTGTTTAAAAAACTAGGAAGAACGCATAATTCATGGCTAAAAAAAGTTTTTCTGAATATTTGAAATGTTAAGATTAAGATGTTATATGAAAGGAGTATTTTACCAATTATTGCTGGTTAAGCGGACAATAAGTGTAAACTCACAACTGTCACATCCAACCGTGGACCGGTTTCGTCCTTGTTAGGACTCATCAGCACGGTGTAGGAAGGTAACGCAAGAGAGTGGAGGGCAAGTACTAGTCTAGCCGACTATAACTGAAAAAGTGGTGACAATTGATTAGTCCTCCACTCATCTGCTGAAATGACATGGTATTCCTAGAACAGATTTAATTCCAGTAAGGCAAGGTAAATGAAAGGAGTATTTCACCAATTATTGCTGGTTAAGCGGAGAATAAGTGTAAACTCACAACTCTCAACACTTGCGTTACCTTCCTATACCGTGATGATGAGTCCTAACAAGGACGAAACCGGTCCACGGTTGGAGGTGACGCTTGAGAGTTGTGAGTTTACACTTAAGATGTTATAGTTTCAAGATGATTCGATAAGTTTAAGGTAGGAAGTTTTGACTTTAAAACTTCATATATTAGCAATTTCACGTGTTTTTTAAAGCACACCTATTGTTTTTCTAAGCAGCTGGTATGAAGCAAATTAAAGGCAGATGTTTTTTGAACCATAATGCTTGTTTCAACGGTTTAAACATTGAAAGCCTCTTTTCATAATATCGTTGAATTGATTTATTTCTAAATTCCAACGAGTTGTTTTTATTGTAGTGTTTTCGTATATGAAGCAAATAATTGCTTTGTTCGCTTAGCATAAGTTCAGCGAGTGTAATTCTGATAAGCTAAAACGTTGCGCGCTTGAATTGTGCGCACTACTTTCTGAACTTAAGTTCAGATATAACTTAATATACTGCATATTTTGAATAATTGGATTTTTCGTAAGCTTTTTTCTTGATTTTGATGCTTTTTTTTGTGAAAATTTCTTTGAAATGACTAACATTACTGAGTAAGTTTTTTTGCAATAGATGTTATGTTTGAGACCGAAATTTCCTAAGTTAAACTTATCGAATCATCTTGAAACTATGACATCTTAAATTAAACATTTCAAACATACAGTAAAACTTTTTTTAGCCATGAATTATGCATTCATAATAGTTTTTTAAACAAAAGAAAAAAATTACGTGAAAATCGTCGTTTGTGGTCTTTTTTTCAAACCACCATTTTGAAAAGAAATAATATCACGAGAACTACCAAAATCACACATTATGTTCATAAATATACATATATATCAAAATACCCTTTGTTTGAAATCTCCACCTATTGCCAGTTTTCACAAAAATTTTTCAAACACAAAACTTTGAAAAAAGTAACAGAACTTATGGGACAACCCAATGCATAAAACAGAATTCTTAAGAAGTTTTTGGAAGCGTAAATTTTATGCAACTCTTCATATTCATTTGTTGGAAATACTTTTTAATTGAATGATGGATTAGATGTTATGGTGTTAAAATCATGCAAACAACTCGTCAGTTTTTTAAATATAAATTTGATGCTTTATTGAGAATACAAGTACAGCTTCTGTTTGATTAAAATTAACAAAATAACGTAACCACAGTACTTTAAAAATATATTATATTTTATAAAAAAAAAAAAAAATATTGATGAAAACGTATCATGAATGTAACGTAATTTGTTGTACCTTTTTCATTGCCTCTCTTTTATTCTTTCATATAACTTCACGAAATTTTGATTATAAACAAAAGTTAAACATCCCAAATTTATTTCAAATTTTCAAAAGTTTGATTGAAAATGCATAGAATAATTGATAATTTTGCATTAATAATTAATAATTGATTGTTAAAATTGTAAAGCATTATTCCAACACCCTTCTTGTACGCCAATAAATTTTCCGTTATTTTAACTCCTTCTAATACCTTGGAATGAATTAATATTAATTACGATGTAATTTTCCCATATTTTACTACTTACTTTTATGAAGTGATTATCTTCGTTTTATCATTCCTCTATTTTATTGTTAATATCACAAAATATATTATTTTCTTTCACATAACTTTACCACTTCGTACTTATCTTCGGAAATTAATAAACGGTACATAATAAGAAATCCCCTCCTCAAGCAAATGCGTATATATCACCAAAATACACCACTACAGATCCTCGTAAATTTCCAAGGACAATTTCAAACGCCATTTGTCAGCGAATTTTATTTAAAACGCCGCAATTAAACGCAGGAAGAAATCGCAGCCGCCACGCATCGTGTACGCCATTGTACGCAATTTGCAATTCAAATCCTCCTCCTTCCCCCCCCCCACATTGCGTGGGTGCGTCAAGACAAGATGGAAGCCCCGACACGAATCCGCAACTGTTAGGGCCCTTAAGTTGAGTTAAGGGGGCATAACTTGTCGCTTGCACGCAACGCGGGGATTGCCTTAATTATCCCAGCGACGCTGATTTGATGGGAACGCTGTTTTTCCCCGAATTTTGTCCTTGCTTGGCGTTTTAAAAATTTACCCGGCGGCCTTACTTTATAATTTTAAGGTGATTAACTCCAAACGTGCCAATAAGATGCGCATCTAGTGATGGATATTGCGCTGTTTGGGAGAACTTAAGGCCGTTTGGCGAGAAAAGATGGAGGTCTGTAACCGACCGTGTTTATAAAGCCGTGATCCATTTTTATAAAGCGCCGTACGCGACCGTCGTATTTCATCGGATTCTTCACTTTATGATGGTCGTGAAGCTTAAAGAAGCAGGCGCAGTAAAATATTCAATAGAGATTGGCGTGGTGGTGTTTTTGCCTTCATATCCCATCGTTCGGGGTATACTTTCCGAGGGAATAAACTTACGTGTTGAAATAAAAACTCGTCGAATATACTTGGATTAGTTGGAGGATGGATTATTTTTGCTGTGTGAATGCGTTTTATATAAAATTTTTTACATTTTATACACACATACTTTAAAATTAACATATTAACTCTTATTAATATCTCTACGCAGTAAACTTGAGACTGATGATTTTTACATTTGAAATGTGTTTGGGAATGTAGATGATTGAATCTCCGCTGTGGTATATCTCCAGTAAGTAGAAAATGAATTAATTGTTTTTATTAGCTTTGTATCTTGAATATCATTGGGACGAAAAAAAACTTTTTGATGAAGCATAATGTAAATAAATATAACTTAGAGAACAATTCTTTAAAGAAAATAATATGGAGAGAAGATTGAAAGAAAAGATAAATGTCGTTTTACAAAAGGTACGCCTAGACTTTCAAGCAAAGTCACAATTTACCACGATGAATAAAAATGGAATTTTTCCAATGAAACATTTAGTTAATAAATTAAAAGTTTAATTTTTAATTATAGTTAATTTTTTTAGATTATTACTTGTGAGAAAACTCCAGCTCTCAAGCGTCACCTCCAACCGTGGACCGGTTTCGCCCTTGTTAGGGCTCATCAGCACGGCATAGGAAAGGCAACGCAAGAGAGCGGAGGGAGAGCTTTTAGTCTAGCCGACTACTTTACTTTATTTTTATATTTATTTTATTGTTTAAGTAGGTACTTGGTTGCTTGGTTCAATTTAAAAAGGAATTAGTACCTATTTTATTTTGAACTACAGCGTGTTTTACAAAAGAAGTGTGTGTTTTATGAAAACATTTAGCAATATCTGTGATATTTTGTAGAGTTTGAAATATACTATACGCCCTCTATGTGTTTAATGTGCTTTAAATTTTTGAACTTAATTTTTTCAAACGTTACGTTCACCTGTTATAAGGATTTTTTTTGTAAAATATTCACATTATTAGTTAAATATTACGTGTTATTCTAAAATATGGAACACGTTTATAAAATACCCCTACATGCTTAGGGAATGTTTTATAATTCTTCATAAGATTCATTGTTAGTTTGAAAGACTACATTTTGATCTTGGCTTCTCTCCAAGGCTCAAAAATCCTCTTTGTCTCCCCAGGTCGAAGCTAACCTGCCAAATCTGGCCCCCCAGCAGACAAGGTGGAATTCTGGAAAACTGGTGCGATTCCAGCAAGGAGGGAATGAGAAAGAAAGAGAAAAGAGAAGAAAAAGATCCAACGCAGAGGGACGAAGCCCCGCTTCTTATGGGCCGACCTGGCAACGTTATTGCCACTTTCATTCGATAAATTCCGTAGCAGTCCGCCCTTAGCACCTTAAAGAGTCATTTCCCAGTGGGGTGCCCGGTATAAGCCTCCCCTGGCTGAGCAGCTTTTGGTCATCTCTGGGCTGCGAATCCATCGTTTTCACGCTTTGGCCGCAGCTTCGGTCGCATCTTAATACTTCCACATAAATAAAGGAAATTAAAGCCCCCGTGTCCGATAGTGAGACTGTAATTCAATCAATTTTGAGACACGCACTGGCTTGGGGTGGGAGTGTAGGTGGGTGGGGGAGTGGGACGTTTAGGGCTGACCTTGGAGGGAATTTGGTCAAGAGGTGGAAAGGAAAGATGTTTTCATTAAAAACATTTTTTAAAGATTTTCGCCCTCTAGGCAGCACATTTTCAATTTCATTGGATAAATATAAAAGCTTCAAAGGAAAATTTTAAAAATTACATATTTTTAATTATTACTTGATTTAAGGATAGTCACATACATGCAGTGCAGCTTTATTATCATTTAATTCGTTAAAAAAATAAAAGCTGAAGAAACTCTTACTGGGCAATTCCACGGGTAACTGACTGACATTTTTTAAGAAAAACGCTTAGTAGTTTGTTATTTTCTTCCCAAAAATAAATGATAAAAAATACTTTCCACCCAGTTTATTGCTTTCTTGTTAGCTTAATCTAATGGCACAATTAAATTTTCAAAATATGTTTTTATTTATTTTTGAAAAATTAACAACAAGGTAACTGACTGACATAAATGCTTCATAAATGTCAGTCAGTTACCATGTTGTTTAAAAGTTTTCAAAAAAAACATATTTTGAAAATTTAATTAAGCCATTAGATTTTATATTATTTATATTGTATTTATTTTTGGGAAGATAATAACAAAATACTAAACGTTTTTCTTAAAAAATGTCAGTCAGTTACCCGTGGAATTGCCCTACCCGTGGAACAGCAAATAATGCGATGACACATATAAATTACGAATATACTTTACACATCACGGTATCTGACACTAAACGCATCCTGATCTATCTTTTTTTAATCAGCTTATTTCCCGATAAATGTATGTTTAAACTTTATTTTTTTTATTTCGAAGCCAGTTTTAACAGGTGATTTGATACACACAGATTTGAGTATTCTTTAATCAGTTCAGTCTTTTTAAGAGAGTGTAGCGTTCTTATTAAATTACTTAAGAAAATAATCAAGAGAAAAAGGGGGAATAGATAACTCCTTATTAAATATTCTCATGTGAGTAAAATATCAAGTGAAGTAGAAAATGATTATTTCTTTAAGTATATATGAATGGGGACTCAAAGAAAAATATTTTAAAATAAATTTGTCCAATTGCTTTAATTTTCATAAAGATAGGGATAGAAAATAAATTTTTGAACGACAGTTAAGAACTGCATCTTGAAATGGATGCAGAAATAATAATACAACATTTTTTTTAATATTGTATATGGTTTTAAAAATATTTAAAACAGTTTTTTTAAACATACGTGAAAAAATTTTTCAAAGATAAAAACCCTTGTTTGGATTTCCTGTTTTAAAGTTTGAGAGGTATTTGATGTAAAGTACAATTTGAGTTCGAAATTTATTTCTAAGATTTTCTTTTATTTAATGAATATAAGAGTTAAAAAAGATGGCGAGTTACAAAATCCTGTGATTGTACTTGACTCATTCTTAATTGTCTCATCTTTCCAATTTAAAAGTTCAAAGTTTTCAATATTTCTGAACACATATATACCGTTATTTTAGGTTAAGTAATGAAAAAATGAAGCAACTATTGGTATTATTATTTCTTATAATTTAATAGCTGTTTGATGCTAAAAATTTAATAAATTTATTTTTGAGAAAGTGAAGAACATCTTGTCCTTAGTATGACGATGACGAGTAATCAAAAGAAAATCTAATACATTTTTCACATAGTCACAGAATTTAGTTCATGGTTTACGGAAAGGAAAGAGTTGAAATATTTATAATGTTAATAATATTCATTAGTTATTAGTTTTAAGAAAGTTATCCATTTGGAATTTTTTAAACTTTAAAAACATAAAAAGTTAAGTTGGATTTTATGTTATCCTAGTCATGTACACTTTTTGATTTAAAATTGACAAATAATTTATTCAAGAAATGAAAAGCATTAGTTTTTAACATTTCATTTCAAACCATCTTAAGTTTATACACTTTTATACCCTCGTGATTTATTATTTATATTGTTAAGAGATAAATTAAGAGCAGTTTCATTAGTTTATATCGTCGTTTTAAGTAATTATGTAGTCATACAAGTTTTAAAAAGTAATGTGATAGATACGTTTGAAACAATAAATTTTGAATTCACCAAAAAGTGTGATAAACTGAATTAAAATAATTATGTAATAGCCCTTTTATCTAATGTTATCTTTATAGCACGAACATTTTTTTTAAATATTATTAATTTTTTTCTCTGTTTTCAGATCCAAGTGTTATTCAAATGTAGCTTTTGAGATAGTCTGCTGTGTCATCAAGTAGAACATCAGTCAAACTATTGTTGGTAAACATTTAGATACTTTTTGTACAATTCCAAAACAATGAAGGTTTGATTTTAGATTTTTAAAAAGTTAAAATTAAAAATGTTAAAAAGTATTAATGAATTATCCACGAAAAAATGCAGTATTGTATATTTAAATGGCTAAGGCAGTGGCATTGATGTTTTAAAACGCTGATTGTTTGCATCTTATAAGAATGAAAACATTTTCATTTTTAAAGCTTTTAACTAAAAACCTTTTATTTTTCTAATAATATATATACTTAGTTGTGTTCTCACAATGTAACTTAACTTAGGTTTTAAAGTATAAGAAAACAGCTAGAATTTAGTTGACTGGTAAAGCAATTGTGGATTAAATTTTTAAGTAAATTTTCCTCTCAAATGGTTTGTTTATTCACAAAAACACCTAAAACTTTTGTACATTTAGTTAAGTTAAAATTCAGTGTTATTAGACAAGGCAATAAAATGTATTCCCTCTCTGTCGTTATAAAATAATTCTAAGTAATTTACAAATAGAACAGCAAGCAAATACACATGAAAGGTACAACAATGAAACACGTTAATTTAGAAAACAAACATTTAGGTTAACTATGTTTTAACATTACCCTAAATTTATTGCATCATCATGTTTCACTAATGATGTTTAAAATTGAAAAATAATTAGTTCACAAATTACTCTTGTAAAATTTTCAGACTCTTAGAGTTCAGTTGATTATTTTTCAAAATTATTTAAAAATCGCATATTAATATATTCGGTTTACTAAATACAATTTTTACAGTCATTATTGGTTTATAAAAATAGCACACATCAAAACGGAAGCGATGAACACAAGTAAAATTAAATTATACACGAATGTTACATTTCACGTTAATATATTTCTGTTATCAGATTGGTTGCGACAATAGTTTAATTTGGATGATGATTTATATCATCTGTTCGGTTTTTTCAAAAAAAATTGCGTTGTTTGATATTACACTGTTCTACAAATTTGACCTTCAAAATTTTTTCCTTGATGAAAATAGTCATTTCTTATAGATTTTGGGTCGCTGAATACGAAAATCACCATTAAAATTCTCAATTGACTCAGGATTTTCGGGGAACAGCCCCTCCCCCTTTTTACGTTTTTCGACGACTTTATAACTTGGAGCTCGATTTTCAGGGTCAAAAAGCATTGCTTTAGTCTTCAAATTGCTCCCCAGGTAACAAGAAATGTTCAAATTAATAAAATATGATAAATTTATAACAAATGGATAGGTTTAAGGGGTAATTACCCCCCTAAAAATACAAAAAATAGCTAAATATTATAGAAGTTTCCATACGCTATTTTTCCTCTTATTTTTACGCAATTCCCGTTTGAAGGGTCCTAACCCTTCCCCAAGGACCCAAATTTGATGACAATATGCAGTAATAATTTTTACTAAAAGCGGTTGAGGTGTTAGCCTCCCAGAAGCCCCCACGGAAGAGTTCGGAAGACTTCCAGAATAGCAAAGGCGCTCGCGAGCTCAGGAATTGATGATTTTGATAATTGATGATTTTGAAAAGATTACAAATGACGTTTTTCTTATATTTTGGGTGTATCCTAAGTAGAAACTCTTCAGTTCTTTAAAAACTGACCGGTTTTAAGGAGTGAGGATTCCATGTTTTAAGACGTTAATAGATGCACGGCTGTGGATAACAATTAGGGGGCATCCCCTTAAAAACTGAGGGTGATGGAGGAAAATGGGTGTCATATTTGAATTCAGCAGATCATTTTACACAAGAATCAACTGAAATTCAGTTAGTGGCTTCAATTTTTTTTATTGTACAGCACAGTTAAACTCAAAGTGCGGCATTGAACCCTTCCGTGGGTGCTCTGGGGGCGCTCTCACCTCAACCGCTCTTAGTAAAAAGCATTGCTGCATATTGCCATCAAATTTGGGTCATTGGGGAAGGGTTAGGACCCTTCAAACGTGAATTGAGTATAAAATAAGAGAAAAAAATAGCGTAAAAAACCTCGATATTTTTTAGCTAATTGTTTGCCTTTTTAGGGGGTTAACCACCCCTTAAACCTATTCTTTTGTTATAAATTTATCATATTTTATTAATTTGAACCTTTCTTGTCCCCTGGGGGCAATTTTCAAGATTAAAGTAATGCTTTTTATTCCTGAAAATCGAGTTTAAAGTTATAAAGTCGTTAAAGAACGTAAAAAGGGGGAGGGGCTGTTCCCCGAAAATCCTGAGTCAATTGAGAATTTTAATGGGGATTTTCGTATTCAGCGACCCAAAATCTATAAGAGATGACTATTTTCATTAAGGAAATTTTTTCAGTGTTGAACAGTGTTATTCAAGTCCCAGTATTTTGGGCATTATTTCCGTAATGCGCTATTTTCTTGGATATACAATAACTTAAAAATGTTAAAATAATATAAATGTTATAAAATAATATAAAATGACATCAAGTACACAAAATAAAAAATTCAGGATATTTAGTTTGGAATAATCACACTGACATAATTGTTTACGGTTCAAACGCATTATTTTCATAATTTTCTATTCGAATTGATTTCAAACGCAATCGAACGGATGAACAAAGTAACAAAGAAAAGAAAATGAAATACATATAAAATTAAAGATATTTAATGAATAAACCACACTAACCTGATAAGATATCGAAATCCACTTTTAAAAAAATTAAATTCCCTTGAAAACAATCCCCAAAAACCTTCACACACAACCCAACGCATGCATTTGAGTATTACTTTAATTGAAATAAAAGTGAGTCTGGTCCCATTGCCAGTGACGATTGACAACATGGGGGAGGGGGTAAAATGCCCATCATTTGGACATAGCTTGTACCCCATCATTGGTTACATTTTGTAGCCACAGAAGGCGTGGAAAAAAGCGCCTTTTTGAGGGGAAGGCTACTGGGCCAGGATCTATTACTTATCACCCCCTGGGTAGGTTTTCTCTAGTGACGTCAAGTAATTTACGGAAGATAGTAGCCGATGCTTTGGAAAGAGCTGTACACACAGTATGGCACTCGTACATAAAGAGCTTAGATTTATGTGTTTTCGGGGTACCAGACACTGGTTCTTTTGAAAAATGTTTTTCTAGGTTGGGGGAAAGGTTGATGCTTATTGCCCCCTCAAAATAAATTTTCTGAAGTGAAGGATGGCAAGATATGTTTTTTTTGTTTCGAGAAGTAATTCAAGTTTGGGAGTTGTGAGATCAAACTCTATCATCTAACATTGTCGTACTATTATAAAATAATCATATTTTACACAAGTTTTAAATGTGCTACGATGTGCTCCTGCAAAGTTGCACGAATGCAGTTTGTACGAACTTTAACTGAATGGAATCAATAAGAAAAAGTAAGAGTAGTTATAATAAATTTAATTCAAATAATAATTCACATGAAAGACACCAATTACTTTAAAAGTAAAAAAAAGAAATGGATTATTTAGAGAAGGATATTTTTTAATTTCTCACTACACAATGGGATTTTTAATAAAGGTTTTTTCAATCTTTCATATGTGGGGTGTCGCTTCTCAAATACATACAGAAAGAACTGATGATTAGAAGAAAATATTTATATTTTGTTTACTTAGTGCGCCGGTCTCTATTGAATATTAAGAGAGTGTATATAATTAGTCATAATTTATCACCCGGTGTAACATCACCCTTGATTTTTCAACACTTAAACAACTTTTAAGAAATTTGCAGTTTAAAGTTATTTGTTAATATGAGTTATTTTTATAGGTATCATCTGAATACTCTCAGAAAAATGGAATGAATATACTGGATGTTTAAAATTGAAAGAATCAATTCAACCGAGTATATTAAAGTGTGCATGTATTTTTTCATCTATAACTCTTTTTTCCGTTTTCATTCAAATTGGACAATTTTTTCCTTACTATTATCACTTATAAATAGCATTTAAATTTTAAGGATGCATTCAGTTCTGGTAAGTGCGAAACACTGGTAGCCTATAAAAAATATCTGTTATAGGTTTTATCTTGTTCTGTGGTAGACGTCATTGCAAAAGTATGACAAATAATTATAAAGAGATAGTAGTTCAGAATTATAAATTTATCATTGTAAACTTATGCTTGTGTTCATATCACAATGTTTTTCAATATCTGAGACCTGGTCACTTTATAAGTAGTATTCTTACTTTTCTTTCCCTCAATGAATACAACCCATTTTTCCTTCCCCTAAAAAAACGAAATCAAAAACGATCATCTGAAAAAGTTCCTTTTTAGGAAAATCGTGCCAACTATCCGCGAGGAAAGCCATTCGGAACACAGGAATGCCTCTTTAGATTACAGCCCGCATAGGTGTTTAAAAGAAGAAAAAGAACAGCGCCAACGCGTCATTAAAAAAGCCCACCAAGAACATTGAAAAAATTGTCCGAAAGGAGCGCCTATAACAGCCCCGAAAAGATTCGGGAGAAAAAAATGTTTTTATGGGACTGTTAGAAGCCCTAACCACGCTCCGAACTAGCCTGGAAACGAGCAGCCTCGAAACTTCGCGATAAGAAAACGCGAAACGCCGGTTATCACGAATGCTGGGAGGGAAGCCGGAATGAAATATCGGGTGCCGGATTCTATGGCGGAGCCTGCCGCCCTGATACCCTCTGTTCATTGTGAAGTGGGCCGGACGGTCAGGGAGAGTCAATATTTTTGCGACGCTGTCAGGCCCCTGGAATATCAGGGAATAAGACCCGGAACGAAGAAATGGAAAGGAATGGCATATGCAGAGGGAGGAGGCACATATTGTATTCATGAGTTGTGGGCTTGGATCAGAATGGGATGCTCAGGTGATGCGGAAGGTTTCAATATTTACAGGGTGGTTTCAATACTATTTACATGACTTAGCATGGTTGAGTATAATCTAAAATCTTATTTTTAGGAAAATTGAGAAACAGCATGCATGATCAGAAGTTTGTCTTGTTTTGAAACGTATTTAAAGTTTTAAACCTTTAAATTGAACTAAATTATTGTAAAAAATCATTTCTTCAAGTATTGGCAATTATCTTTTTTTTCTCTTTTTGTCTAATGAGAGGAACTTTCAGTTATTTGAAGAACTTCAGAGTTGTTTTAGATGAGTTACGCCAGGTATGACCTTTAATACTATTATAATTTTATACATCCGAATAATATAACCCTCATAGCTTTATTAAGATTGCTTTCATTTTGACTTAACCATCACGAGCCTTTTTGACTTGTACTTACTTGTTTTTAAAATTTATTCCTTAAGTGGTGATTTTGTGAAAGAGTTTTCATGATAAAAGTCATCAGTCGGAAAATTTTAGGCAATATGCAATGAAAATTTTAGAGTTAAAGGACATGATTTTTTTAAACGCTTTTATTTATAGTATGCTGGTGATATCCTTAATAATTTAAAAAGTACTCAGTCCAAGGTTAATACTTTTAACATTTATCTTTAAAAAAACGATTTAGACAATGCTTTAAAAACGAAAAAATTAAGGTAATGAACTTGTTAGTGGAGAATATATTTTTTAGGCAAAATTGAATTTTATTTCTTATTACCGCAAAGATACACACTTGGATGCCCTACAATTGAAATAATGTGGAAAAGTATGCTAAATGAATGAACATTCAAATAATTGAATGTTTACCAAAATTATCTGTTATTTCCTATAACCAAAAAATCTTACCCTTGGAAAAAATCTATTTTGAAAGGAAAAACACATTATTCTTTCAACTTTGGTAAATACTAAAGTAAGTTTTAAAAAAAAGTTTTAGAGATTTTATTCTTTACAGAAAATCCAGTTTTTAGGTGAAAATGTCAAACAACTAGTATATTCATATTAGTATATTCGAACCAATGATTAAATCCAAGAAAATAATTTTCTTAACAGATTACTAATATGCAAACTTTGTTGAACAAAAAACCTTAAAAAGTGTTGAAACTCTTTTCTTATAGATATATTATTGAAATAAATTAAATTTCAGTTTTACAAGTTAAATATTGTTTACAAGTTAAATAACGAGACTGAATTCCATAATAATTATAGAATTCAGTCTCGTTACTTTTGGGACAGGCCTTGTAACATAGCCCCTTCGTCCCCCAAGCCCTTCAATTGTTAAAGTATTCACAGAAATTCCAGTTATAGTTCATTAAATTTTTAAGAAAAAAAATAAAACTTTCAAACCGTTAAAATAATTTACAACATAGTTCACACACCCTTTATATAAACAATTGTACTTTTTAAGTTTCAAACATTTAACCAAGTTAATAACGAATTAATCAGTTAAAAACGAGATTTATTGACGTCACAAAAATTATTTGATAATTTAAAAAAACATTTAAATGTAGATAAGTTGTAAATATTTAATGTTTCAATAAAAATTAAACATTTTGTATTTTATAATAAAACTTTCAGGATTAACTCATGGTCTATCACTAAAACATTACCAATTTGTATGTATAATATCTTACACCCAAGATGCGTGATGAAACAATTAACAGACTCATAAAAATAATGTGATATTTTCTATGCATATTTTTTACCCCTAAAATATGATAACTTTAGACTAAAAACAAAACCTAACATTCATGTAAATTAGTTCAAGAATGACATCTTTACCTTTTTTAATTTTACATTGCATAATTTGACTTATCTTATATGCTTGAATTTCATGAATTATATAACACTTAGTATTTAAATAACGTATTAAATATTTAACAAATTATGTACTACAGTTTCATCATGATGCAAAATATTTTTATTACTGTTTTCCTCTTTTGATTCCTATTGTATTCTTTTTAAATTTTATATGTACCTTGTATGAATTGCAATAAAATTGAATAAATCCCATAGATTCCCGTCTTATTTATTTTGATTATCTCAGTATTAATGACCAGTTTTCCTACTAGGAAACGGGGAAGTCCGAATTTAGGTAATTTGGGAAATACTGTAATTTAACTAATTATTAAATTCACTTCTTGGCGTCATATTATATTTTAGTTGAACTCTTAAAATTGAGTGAATAGAAATACATTCAACTATATGCGAATTAAGTATAAATAAAAGCAAAAGGAAACACACATATTGAATTTAAGAATAAAATTTGTTTACAGCATAACTGAATTTGTTTAAAATATTCAACAGTCACCACTCAGAAAATAGTGAAAAATATTTTAAGGGGGGCATCCTCCACTCCTGTGTCAGTTAGACGGGGGCAAGTGAATATTTAGCTGCTGGTACCCAAAAATTGATTGGTTCAGAAAAAAGTTCCCAGATAACTGTATTTTGGCTAAAAATATTGCTGCTGAAACTGTACTATTTAACAGTGTTTAAAACAGATTAGCTCGTTTGGTAATGTTTTACTTGTCCAATCAGATTTGTAGATTTGACTTTAGTTACTCTTTCATGCAATTCCTAGTCACCACTTAAAAAATTACGAAAAATATCATTAGTCGAGTGTATTTTTATCTCCTCTAACGGTACATGTGCTTCAGTCACCACTCATAAAATTAAGAAAAATTTAATAAGGGAAAAGAAACTGCTGGGGTCAGTGGTCGGGGTTCGAGGAGAAATACCTATATTTAATATAAGAAAGTTTTATTTAATAAAGATTATATATTTCGATTCCGTCGAAGACAGAAAGGGTAGACTTGAGTAAAACAAAAAAGCATAAAAGTCTTGAAAAATAGTAATACTGATATAGAATCTGGCAGGAACGGTTACAGTTAAATTTTAAAAGAGAAATGTTATGATTCCCCGTGAGTAGGCTAGGCAGGAACTAAATTTATAAACGCCTATCAGCATTTTTTTCCGAGTGATATACCCGATGAGAAGGCTCAGCCTCGAACGGATTCGATCTGAGGGCCTTTGGGATGGCATATTGGTGAGCGGAAACACCAAGCCATCTGTTCCTACAACTAGGCAAGTTCCAATTTTAATTTGAAGTTGATACTTCACCACGTTAAAAAAAACACCAGTAGAGATACTGCCCAGTGCTAGACGGGGTTCGATCCAAGATCCATTCGACTCGTAGCATCACGCTCCAGCACATTAGGCTATTTGGACCCTTGATGAAGCGAATTTAAAAAAGTATTGAATTCTTTGAATTTTGGCATTGTAATCGATTATAAAGAAACCTAATCGATTCTCATTGACATTAATTCCCTTCAATTTTCTATTTATTTCAAAACTCACCACTTTTTCAAACATTCTATTTTTTGTATTCTTTCCTGAGTAGACATCACTAGCATTGGACTGACAATGGCATCTAGCAGCCTGTCCCCCTTCTGCTCTTCTCTTCTTCTAAATGAACCATTCCCTACTCAAGGACCCATAAGCTAGCCATTCTAACAACCATTATTTTTGTATTGGATAATCCTCCCGTTGAACAAAACTGTTGATCCATCGAGCAGGTAACGTTCCTAAAATAGCTGACAGTGCCGACAGTGTTATATTGGAGGGAAATGAACTTTACTAAGTATTCCATCATGTGACGACTATAGATTTTTCAAACACATTCACATGGAAATGTTTTAGTGATCGACATTGTTATTCCCATACGAGTAACCTTCCGATCACAGTACAGATACCGTAGTTGATAGGGTATAAGGTGCTTGACTTTAAGGGATTATTCGAAAGAAAAACAATTATTTAAACTAACTTCATAAGTAAGTAATAATCTCAATACTGATATTTCAGTCACAGAATAGAGTTGTAATAATAAGAGTTATGTATAATAATTTTTTTAATTTAAATAGAAGAACAATGAAGTCGAACCCTGGTCAGGAGCATGCATACCGTACGTTTATCCACTGAGCCATTGATTCAAACAACTATCGGAACAAATAATAGCAGCGTGTTTTAAATTTTAATCAGTTCTAACATTTACTGAAGCACGCATTCTACAAAATTTGAAGATAATGTGTTTTCAAAACACTTTTTGGCGCTTCTCTGGGTTAAAGAATCGATTCAGCTTTCATAGGAAATTTCTTTTATAGGAATTCTAAAAAAAATTAACGAGAAATTATTCATCTTTCAAATTGACTAAGGAGTAAATTAATTTTTCTAAATTCGACGGTAAAAATTATGATCTCACAAAGCTATGTAATGTTTTATTATTTTTGCATTGGTGCGTAACAAATTTCCATCATCTTATCTTCCAAATTATTTGGCAACTGCAAAAAGATAGCTGAAGTGTTTCATAAGAATAACATTTAACTCAAAAGGAATTAAAATTGACAAGCACTATAAAGTCTTTATTTACTCCTGTATTCTTAAAACCTGAAAAGGTCTCCAACATTTAACCCAGCTTTTTACCTGATAAAGTGTTTGCTATAACCAATACCTCACACCGCCTGACATTTGTAGGAGAGAAAGTCGCAAAAAATGGTTGAAACGCTTTCAATAAATCGGTATACTAATTACAGTAATGCATCGTGACAAACTCGCGTCCACCATATCATATAATCATAGAAGTGCAGCGATACCATCAAATGGTAGGAAATGGAGTCTTGAATGCACCGACTGATGTTTCAAGTGACAGATATGTAGAGATTCGGGGAATTTATGTTAGATATGGAAAAACGCTATCGTCACAATTCAGGGGAAAGCGTACAGCTCTCAAAAGACCGCAGGAATTATTGTCCATCCCGCCAGAGACTGGAAGCTGAGAGGCGGGTCTTAGTTATCTTTCCCTTCCTAGGATCTTTTTTATTTATTTCTGCGTCTCCTTCTTTTCTATCTCTCTTTTTTGTCTCCGTTTCTGCGGCGACGTCGTATTTCAATTCTGGTCAGGATTTCGATTTCAAAGTTTCTTATCTGGATAGAAAGAAACAAGAAAAAAGAAGTCAGAAAGGCGGGAAAGGAAAAAAAATGAGACCAGGGAAAGCTCTATCCGTTTAGGGTTGCCAGAGCCAATGGCCATTTTATTGCCAATCATGCACTAAAATATCGAAGATATCAGATTCAGTGGGCCGTACCAATTTCTTTCGGAGGAAAGGAGGGGGTCGGGTTCATTGGAATTACACTAGAATAAGTCCCCGAATTCCCGAAATGGCCCCTGGTTGCGAGGAATGTAAAAACTCTTAGGACAGTGGTCATTTCTAGGAGGAGATTCGGGATAGTGGCCGAAGCTTGGAAATAATTGGATAGCACTGGGGCATTTAGGTCCATTAATGATATGCTTCTTTAGAAAGAAATCGAAATAAAACCAGTTCTAAGATAATTGCAAACAAAGGGTAACTTCACATATCCCGAGAGGATTAAATTCAATAATTGAACCATTACAAAAATAATTTAGTCGACAACGATAGATAAGAAATCATATATGAGGTGAATATAAAGAATATTCCCTAAGTTTTGCTTTAAGTGTCTTCCCTAAATTGAATCGTCAGTTTGAAGAAGGGAATAAGTCCAAAAGTCAAGTTTTGAGAAAATCGAAAAAAGTAATGGAATTTTCATTGTATGGATATCGATTTCACAACTTCAAGGGGCGATATCTCCCTATAGGGGTTAGTTATTTTCCCCCTCTTTTCACCCATGTGTAGGACAAAGCTTGGAGATTGTTTTGAGCACAAAAAGTCAATTTGTCATTTTTTGGACTTATTCCCTTCTTCAAACTGACGATTCAATTGTTCCTCTAATTATTTTTGGTTATTTTTAGTTCTTAAATAAAAACTTTTGTTGCTTTTATAGGAAAATTTTGCGTATAATTATAAATGTGTTTTGTGTTATGTTTATCTGAATAAACTAATAGGACAATAAAAAGGCTGTTAAAAAACTATACCAATATTACTTAGTTGAGGGTATTATTTTTATTACTGCTTAATAATTAAACAATCTGAAAACATTACTATCTTGGTTATACCAATTACAGGGTTCCCACTCATTTTCAGAAATAAAATTCCGACTTTTCCTGTCAATTTTTGAGATATTTCGGTAAAAAAACTAGCAATTCACAGCATTTTTCGGATACTTCTTGCATTTTTGAACACATAATTTTCAATAAATTGACTATTTTTCACTTTACTAGAGCCAAAATTGACATGCAGACGTTAAAAATTTTCCTTTTCCAAGTATTTTTTTTATGATTTTCCAGGTTTTGGGAAACAATTTTCTGTAAATAAATTTATTATTATTATTATTATTATTATTATTATTATTATTATTATTATTATTATTACTATTATTACTATTATTATTATTATTATTATTATTATTATTATTATTATTATTATTATTATTATTATTATTATTATTATTATTATTACTATTATTACTATTATTACTATTATTATTATTATTATTATTATTATTATTATTATTATTATTATTATTATTATTATTATTATTATTATTATTATTATTATTATTATTATTATTATTATTATTATTATTATTATTATTATTATTATTATTATTATTATTATTATTATTACTATTATTACTATTATTACTATTATTACTATTATTATTATTATTATTATTATTATTATTATTATTATTATTATTATTATTATTATTATTATTATTATTATTATTATTATTATTATTATTATTATTATTATTATTATTATTATTATTATTATTATTATTATTATTATTATTATTATTATTATTATTATTATTATTATTATTATTATTATTATTATTATTATTATTATTATTATTATTATTATTATTATTATTATTATTATTATTAATTAGCAATTTTCCCTGACTATTCCCTGACTTTTTAGTTGAAATTTAAATTCTCCGGTATTTAGGGTATTATCCGGTAGGTTTTCCAGGTATTCCCTGACCCGTGGGAACCCTGCAATTATTTCATGATTAATAGATTTTAGAAACTGAACTAATGGTAATTAATATAAAAATCTTAAAGAGTCTTGATTTTCACTGAAATTTTCTCTAACAGTAAGGATACCATATTAAATATCCTTTTAAAATCTCTCTATTCTGAAAAAAGCTTTTGGTGAACGGTTTCAGCAGAAAGGCTTTTTAATTACTGATCCGTACAACACATTTTTGGTTTCAAACTGTTTGGATTCTTTTGAGGATGTATGTGCAATAAGCCCTTCAAATTTAAAAAAAAATCGCAATTTTAAAATATTTCCATTTTTGTAGATTACGGATAAGGTCGAAGTTACAAAACAAGTACTATCAAACAACTCATTCAATCCCGACCAATGAACGCCATATTTTATAATAAAACCTGAAACAAATGTTTTCCCTTTTTAAAATGTACATTTAGATTACTCTCCAAATTAAATAGCATTAAATTACCAATTAAAGTATTCTAAAAACTAACAGTTATGATATTTCAAACTAAAATTACACACATTTTATCTGTAATTTATAATTTTAGTCTGATAATTGAAATTAATTGTAAACATTAAGTGTCGTGTATGTTTTGTATCTTATTATTTTCAATGTATTAAAAGGTATGGTTTAAAATGTCTACAAATCTGGGTTGAAACAAAATTTTAATTTTAAGACAAAACCTAATTTTCAAGATACACACAAAAAAGATTGAAAATTTCAAAAATCAAGTTAAAATCTTTCAATAATTCATACTTTTAAAGCGCTTTATTAAAAAACTCTTAATTGTATAATAAACCGTTAACCGCCGTTCGTTTTTCCTTCTAAAGTGGGAAAATTTTCCTTTTAGGCTTTAAAACAATTGTCCGCACGGTAAACAACAACGGTCGTATCATTTTAGGAGGACATTTTCAGGCAGAATCACTAAAGAAACTTTCATTGCTTTTTCTCCTAGGCACGTTCTAAATTTGTTAAGACCTTTTAATGTCTCTGAAAGGATCAAGTATTTTAAGGTATGGCATTAACTTTTTCAATAGCTATCAAGTCTTTATTATCCAATTGTGTTTGTTGACATGAAACATTAATTAACCAATTTACGGCTAACGAAGACTAATTTATATAATCCATGTTTGGCTTAGTTTAATACTTTTTACGCGTATGTTAAAGGAAGCTGAGCCCAATTAGAGGAAATTTTTAGTTTAATGTTAATATTATTTTTTAAAATAACAACACTTGTTTTATGTTGAGTTATTGAATTTTGTTGATTAAAAAATGGGAGAAAATTCATTTAAAAGTTATATCATATACGAGAGTCTTGGTAAAAGATTAAGAAGTTAGAGTTGAAAAATAAAGTGCTAAAAATAGAGTTAATTTTCATTTTTTTAAGGTTAAAGTTTTAAATAACTTTCATGTGTAATGGTTAAATATAAAGCTGAGATAACTATTGCAATGTATTTCATAAATACTTCTCATCGTTCTTATCAAAATACAAGATTAAAAAAAGAACGAACATGTGTGAGAGAGACACACTAGATTACATTTCAACAAAATTAGACAAGTGTGATCCTTGCAAAAGCTTCATTGTATTTTTTTAGCTAGATTTGATACCAAGAATTGTAAAACATTATAAAAAATACTCAAACGCGTTACCATCTTAAAGTTTCTTAGAGCTAATAAGAAACGGCTACAAAATATCTCTTCAGAAAACAAAGAACAGTGTCTCCTTCTTGAATGAATAAGAGTCTTTCATTGAAGTGAAAAAAACATAATTGGACACCACTGGAAGAGATAGCTAGGTTGTACAAAGAAAAAGATCTAGCACCAATTATATGGTCATCTAAAGCGTGAATCTGTTCTGGCTAGGCAAATCTTGAATTCATAGCGTGTCTATATTCCACTTTTTATCTAAATAGCGCTATTGCTGCAGCACCTCCTAAGAAGCTGGTAGCAGATCTAATATGAGCGCTTCAAAGGAACTTATGATGATGAGGATTTAACATTAAGATAAGGAAAAGCTGAATGTGAGTTTTTCAAAACAATCACTACTCAAGCAAAATAAAAAGTTACTCTGACTATAAGATTCTAGAATGAGACAAGTTGGGATAAGGGAATGAGAGATAAAGCATTGCATGTAATGCTATACATTTCATATGAAAGCCTTTCCTTTGGACTTTTGTTCAGAAAAGTATCTTGGGCGTCGGATCAATGATAGAAAAAAAAATTGCTAACTTTCTTAAGATATAGATGATTGCTTTAAAATAAAAGAATGCTCTAAATATTTTATTTTCCATCAAATTTTAACTGATTTAATCGTTATTATGCGGTTAAAGAATCTTTCGGCAAAAAATGACTAGTTAAATCCCTTAAAAGTAAATAAAGATAATTAAGAATAGTTTAAGATAGCATAAGAATTGAACTATTTTCAGTACAGTAAGATAGCATAGTAATAAGTAACACTACAGTAAAATCTCTCTTTACCCATTATAGGATTTCTACCTATCGTTAAATAAAAAATTTTATGAGCATGATTGGATAAATTCAATTAAAATTACTTCAAAGAAACTTTTTCTCTATAATTAGTTCTAATTTTATCCTTTCGATTTAGAAGAAAACCTATTCATTTCACATATACTAATCAATCATTCTATTTAAGGCTATGGTGGACACCAAAAACTAAAACTAAAACTTTTTTGTAATTCTTAACCTACGTTCTTAAAATTTTCAGTGTTTGTTTATAAGCATGATCAAACACCGCTCACCAATTTTCAAATAAAAAACTTGGTTAGTTTTTTTTAATTTAAATTTTAAACAAAAGTTAACTAAATTTCAAAATGTTCCATGCGGCTTCATTTTAACCCGATAATTTCAAAACTTCCCTAAAATATCCTTCTTTAGTGTAACAATAGACTCTTGTAAAAATCATTTGGTTAGTACTTGTGTGAAAAAAATTTCCATCAAAATAAATGAAATTTTTACAATTCTTACGATATTTTCAACAAAAAAGTGCGTAAATGGCAATACTTTTAAAAATATATTTTATGTCATTCCCAATTCTACAAGAATTTATAAACCATGAACTATTTATATAAAAATAAAATCAAGTAAAATTTTTAAAAACTAAGCCGCTTGGAACATTTTGACATTTAGTTAATTTTTTCTTTAAATTTAAAAAAACTAACCAATATTTTATTTGAAAATTTGTGAGTGGTGTTTGATGATGCTTATGAACAAACACTGAAATTTTAAGAAATTAGTTTAAGAATTACAAAAAGTTTTATTTTTAGTTTTTGGTGTTCACCATATAGCCTTTAGGCAGCATAATGGTTGAAAGAAACTCCAGCGTTTGATTCAAATGCATTTAATTTATCACACAACACCGCTTTTCCTAGCAGAAATTGTGTTTCCCCCAGAGGTGAAGCATAAGAAGATACAATTTTACGCGGTAATTCAGTTTTGGAATAAACAGTTTCATTATTAAAAACTTTACTGGTAGTTGTTATAAAAGTTTTCTTGAAACAGCGGCACAAGCTAGTTTACAAGAAATCTAGTGATCTTGAGATTTCCTTTTACACAGTCGACTCCGCTTAAAGTGATCTTGGTTAATGTTATCAGAATTGACCGGTCCCGATCACTTCTATTTAATTTAATGTAAAATGTGCCGCTTAATGTGATCAATATTTCGCTTAATGTTAACATAATTCCGTGAAATCTCCTAAAAAACTCCTTTTTTTAACGTTTGAAGGCCAAAATGAGTACATACAAAATGACAAATGAGTTTACAAAATGAGTCATTAATTTATGATCCAATCTCATACTTTCTTTAAGAACGTATAATTTGCCAAATTCTAATTAGGGAATTGTTTTAAATACTTCAACTAGAACTACATAGTTTTGACTTTAAAGCAAATACTCGTTATGCTGTTTGAAACTTTCTAGTATCAAATTGCTTATTGTTATCAATTGGATATTGTTATTCTACTCTTGGTGATCACATTAATTGAATCGCTTATTTCAGAAACATGTTAAACCCCATAGGATTAACATTGCGTTTAACATGTTTCTGAAATAAGCGATTCAATTGGAGTCGACTGTACCTCGATTATTTGGTTGACAAGTTTTCAATTGGTTGGGTCATTTTCACCTCGTGTTTGCATCTGAGTGTCAAATGTCAACTCTGGTCCATGCACTTAAATCATTTTGAGAAAAAAGAATAGTTTCTATATATTTTTCCATGATGAGCACCACCTGATAGGCCACTAGGCCTGGGTAGCATTTGATTCGATTGCTTGAAATTATTGTTTCATATCCATCTTGGTACGATTGAATAATATCAATATGAAAATTCCAACTAATTTTTATGCTAATATCTAACACCATATTCCAGAGTTTAAATTTAATGATCCCATTTGATTGCAAAAACCTTCTTTAATGATGATCAGTAAACTCATAAAAATCGGCCCTTTTGTAAGAAATTGAGTTTTATTCGTTTCAATTAAAAATCATTATACATTTGAGCGGTACGGTTTAACTCAGATAATAAGCATTATATAAAAATATAATAGTGACAGATAATCCTTAAAATTATGATCACCAGTAATGATAACGACGCGATTTTTTTTCTTTCTGATCACCAAACGATGACCCGTGCTGGAAGAAAAACGTTGCTTCATTTTTAACCGTGGAAAATAAAAATTTTGATCCTATTTTGAGTTTTTTGTCCGTGTTTTCATAATTATTAATTTTAAACCCTGCCATATTCCTAACATACAATAGAAGGCCCATCCACTTCATCAAGTTTTAAAGATTTATAAATTTAGCACCATTGCAGAATAAATACTTATTTTATATGTAACGGGCAAAGTGATTAATTGGGCATTAATAATAATGCCCAATTAATCACTTTGCCCGTAATGTATATACAGGGTGTCCCATAAATAGTGGGCCACACTTCTAGAGGGGATAGTAGACACCTAGACGAGTCAGAATCACATAGGAATCGGGGGTCCCAGACCAAATCCCAAGGAGTTAAAAATGGAGCGACACCCTAAAACAATTATTGAAAAATTCAATTTGTAGAAGAACTACTATTGGTAAAAATTTAATCCTGGTCTCAAATTTTGTGGTTTAATATGATTTTTAAAATTATGCTGAAAGTTTTCACTTTAAAATTTTTTTCTACGAAAAAAAGTCAAAAAACCACAAAAAAATGTGAAAAATCTGCCAAAACTTTATTTTGTATTTTGAAATCCTTTCTTTTGATTTGATAATCTGAAAGATCATATTTTAAAACCCTTAAGTCCAAAGTTTCACGTTAATACCATCAATATTAAACGCTTGGGATCCTGTTAAAGTTTGTTTTTTGAGTGCGAAAACAGCTCCAGAAAACGAACGTTCAGGGAGAATCTACGAGTTACGGATAGATAATTGCTAACTTTCTTTTCTCTCCCAGTTTGGCGAAACATACCAAGCTCCTACAGATCGCCAAGACAGCTTGGGCGATCTGTTGTTGGCGAAAGTTGGCGAGGAATCTCGTATCGCAAATAATGGCGAGAAATTTCGCAAGCATCAATCCGTAATTCGTAGATTTTCCCTCAACGTTTCTTTTCTGGATCTGTTTTCGCAAGCAAAAATCAAACTTTAATTAGATCTCAAGCGTTTAATATTGGTGGTATTTACGTGAAATTTTGGACTTAAGGGTTTTCAACTATGATCTTTCAGATTATCAAATCAAAAGAAAGGATTTCTAAATACGAAATAAAGTTTTGGCAGATTTTTCACATATTTTTGTGGTTTTTGACTTTATTTCGTAGTAAAAAAATTTTTAAAATGAAAACTTTTACAATGATTTTAAAGATCATGTTAAACCACAAAATTTGAGACCATGATTAAGTTTTTACCAATAGTAGTTCTTCTACAGATTGAATTTTTCAATAATTTTTTTGGGGTGTCGCTCCATTTTTAACTCCCTGGGATTTGGTCTGGGACCCCCGATTCCTATGTGATTCTGACTCGTCTAGGTGTCTACTATCCCCTCTAGAAGTGTGGCCCACTATTTATGGGACACCTTGTATTTATTAATTCTTGCAGTCTTTATCATACCTCACAGCTTTTTCAACAGTCATGAGGTTTACCCAGAAGAAACAATATGTCAATAAACAACCAAGAGGTTTTATTATTAAAAGAAGAATATGCAGTATCATTTTAAAATAATTAACTGGTAGCTATTGCAAAATTTGTAATCTAGCAGTTCACCTTACTTTTTATGAGATTTACAATGTTACTTGAGATAAAGAGAGGATTAGAAATGAAAGCAATTTTGGGGTAACAGGCCTCTCCTAAAACAAAATAAGTCTAGTTAACCCATTAATACCCAACTTTTTATTTTTCTTAAATATTTGGTAAAAACATAGTAAATAGCCCCAAAACAACTGGAAAAATAATTCAAAATATTCCAGGTTAAAATTTTATTTTCTACACAAAAATTAAAAAACGTCCCTAAAAAGGGACGTCAGGCACGAATGGCTCCGTGTTTTTCCCTGTAGTAAACGCATGGTAGAAAACTGTTTTAAAGCCTCAAAAACATCTTCTACCTTTTTAAGTGCAGCAAAAGTGATCGGAACCATACTGTAACATGGATATGAACAAAAAAATATTAATTATTTATCCAATTAACTGTAAAATGAACCTAAATTAACTTAATTTGAGCATTTTTATGCTTTTTACTTCCAAATCTATGTTAAATGCAAATTAATTAAGATTTTTAATTGAACAAGGCATTATTTGCTTATATGTTACCTAATTTTAAGTAATAATTACTTTTACACACCTCAAATCCATTAGAATATCTCAATTTGTGAAGTTGAAGTCTTTCAAATGCCCATACTTTTTTTTATTTATTTCATTTTATTGTGCGGAACACAAATTTCTCCCCAAAAATCAAGCATTAGTGGGATGTGCATTAGCAAGCCAGATGATATAGATTGATCTGCAGTATAGAACACAATGATTAAGCGACATCTAATTAGAAAAAAGCCGAAAATTTATCACAAAAGCTACTTTTTTGGCAATTTTATTGACAAAAAGTCATTATAACGAATAATTATTAAACTTTTAATTAAAATATAATTAGAACATATTTGCATTAGTAATAAATATAGTAAAATAATTAATTTATTCCTTTTCTTATATATATAAAAATTAATGTTTGTCTGTATGTATGTATGTCTTAATGTATGTATGTCCTTTATATTTTAAACTTTTCGAACCTACATTAACTACTATACCACGTTGATCTACTCGCTCCAGGGAAGGTTTCTGAATAAAAATAATTTAAAATAGAAGCGTTCCAACAACTTTTTTGGTCAATTTTTTGCTTAAAACCCATATTTCATGCCTAACTTCAGGTCAGGGCAAAACCACAGAGAAAATGTAACTTCAATTGTTGTAGGCATATTATCGATTGTTGCAGATTGAAATCGATTGTTGTAGTTTAAAATCCATTGTTGTAGCATAAAAGTAAAAATGGATCCTTTTTTAACTGTTTCCCCATTTGGACTGGCGAAGGCCTTCTGTAACACACCAGAATAAATTTTTTTAAAAATGGACTGGCGAAGCCCATCTGTAACGCACCAGATGATATTTATTAAAAAAAGTGATACCCGGGTGAAGCCCGGGTCTAGCGCGTCAGCCCTAGTAATTAATACAAATTAATTAATTCCTTATAATTTAAGACTTTTTATTCCATTAATTTAGCAGAAATAACAGTATTTTCCAAAAAATAAACAAAAATAATAAATTTATTAGCTAAAATTAAAGTAATTTTACAAATATCACTTATTTAATTCATTTCATAAGAATCGAACGCGTTTTTATGAAAAAAATAAGGAAACACTAGCATTTCACTACGGGGAAAAACACGGGGGCATTCGTGCCTGACGTCTCTTCTTAGGGACGCTTTTCGAGGGTCCAAAACCAGGGTGGGCATGGTTTAAACCATTTGGTTTAAACCACGGTTTAAACCATGGTTTTAACCAAATGTTTATTTTTCAAAAAAAAACCACCAAAATGGTTTTTTTGTTTTTTTTCCAGAAAATATGCAATTTTTTGAAGAAAAACTTTTGGGTTTATTAAAGTAATTTATTTATTAAAATATTGTCTCTTAATATATTGTTTTTTTTTCATAAATACAAATATATTTATTATAATATATATATATATATATTAATATATTAAAAAAAGAACTTGTTTTTTTATGCTTTAAAAAGAAATTCCATGGTGTTATTCATTAAAAACCAAGTATGTTTTTTTTTAATTTATTAAGAACAAGAAATTTTATTGTACCTTGCACTATAAAAACCAAATGGATTTTTTAACTCACTAAGCACCAATAATAAAAACCACTTGATATTTTGCTTTGAAAAGAAATTCTTGTTTTTTTTAGTTCAATAAGAAAAGGATATTTTAATGCACCAAAAAAACAATTTTTTTACTCACTCGATCAGCACTGGCTATTTAAGTAGTATGTCTTATAAAAACCACTTGGTTTTTATACTTTGAAAAGAAACTATTGTTTTTTTAAATAAAAACCAATATGGTTTTTATCATATAAACCCCATTTATTTGAATCCATTATAAAAACCTCAGTTGGTTTTTATTTATAATAAATAAAAATCTTACTAAAATGTACACATATAAACACTTTTCCGATGCAATAAAAACCAGGGGTTTTTATATGCAGCAAAAAATCCTGATTTATGTATAAATTTAACTTTTTTAAAAATTAATTTTAATTAGTTAATTAATTAAATCACTTGGTTTATAGCTGAATTGATTAACTATTAATTCAATGGATTTATAACAGAAAAAACTAAGTAGCTATATTTATGCGGGTACGAAAAAAAGTTTAAAAAAATCACTGGTTTTTAAAAAAACCAAAAAAACCTGGTTTAAACCAAAAAAACCAGGTTTAAACCAAAAAAAAACCCTGTTTTTTTGAAAAAAAAAACAGGTTTTTTTCCCACCCTGTCCAAAACAAGGTCCAGATAAAATATTTTGGAAAAATAAAAAAAAAACCCCAACTGAAATAATGTATAAACAGTAATATATATCGGCATTGAACGTTTCTTAATATAACAACTAGGATTTTTAAGCTTTTTATTTTAAAGTTTTTAAAAAAGCACTTTTATGAAAAATTCTATCTTCCAACTTTAAAAAAAGTGAATTTTTTTTAAAAATTCTGCTTTTTTCTTGTGTTTTTTATGTTCTAAAAAGATCAGAGATACATCAGTGCAAATTTTGATTCAAAGGAACAATTTTTGTAGAAATACGAGGATTTTTAAAAAACGTCCCTAAAAAGGGACGTAAGGCAGTAATGGGTTAAGGACGTGTGCGCAGTATTCTTCAGTATGGAAAATAAGAGTATCATTTTTAATATACCAGTAGTTGTTTGATGTTTAATTCTAGTTAGTAGTAAAAATTTTTCTTTAACAAGTTTCCTTGAACAATAACTCCCTGTGTTTCTCCTAAGCTTGGAGGGTGGACTAATTATTTTCGATTTACTTGAAGAATGTTATTGATTGGTAAATGTTAAATGGCTTTATTTAGTCAGCTGTTTTAATTTTAACAAATCCTAGCAGTTGCAAAATTATGTTACTTTTGCGTCTTTGAAATAATTTTGCTGGTGTCGAACTGTAATATACACCAAATTACCTATCAACTTATAAAATTTGAGTATGAAGAATAAATTTTTTTTGAGTTAACAAGATCTGCTGTTATACCAAACCGGGGAATTATCAGAAGGAGAGTATTCCAAATCAAATCGTTCGGAAAATATCCCATTTGATTTAAAAATATAGATTTTTATAAACATTTCATTGGTAACATTGTATCAAACACATCGGAAATATTCCAAATCAAATAGTACCTTTTGTAAATACGGTTATTTCCCGTTGTTTGAAGAAGGAATTTTTTACTGCGTAGTCTTCCGCTCACTTAAACGGTTTTCATTTTTACATGGCAAGATTTAATCACTTTTGTATGAATATAATAAATTAATTGTGTATAGTTGAAATAATACTATTAGGTATGCAAGACAGAACTAATAAAATCATTATTAGGATAACCTATAATATATTTTTCTCGAGGGATTGTAACTTGAGAAGTATTAAAATGTTTGCAAAATTATAGTATATTACTCCCAGGTTTTGTATTGAATAATACGAAATAGTTCCCCCCAATCACACATACCCCGTATTGAACCTATGGAGGCGGGACTTCCAATAAAAAGGTTTGGTTGCATGCATAATGTTAGTAAGACTAAAATATTTCCCACAAAACCTGCATAATAAGCTAAAATTTCATCCATTCTATATATATTATTTAAAAACATAATTTGTAATGAGAAGCTTCAATCATTTTTAAATTGGAAATTTACTCCTATTATTATATCATATAAAATGTAACGTGGCTTCTAAAAGAGATAGAAGTAGATTCGTTAAGATTTCAATTTGCATTCGCATTTTCCCCCTCAAAATATTGATAGTGTGAAAATTTGAATGCAAAAAGGAATTAGTGTAATAAATGTTGGAATTAGAACAAGTTTTCAAGAAACTATGAAATAAATTTTCTTACCAGAATTTAGAGACTAAAACAAATAATAAATAAATAATTTTGATGAATACAGAGACCGATATAAAATTCTATCAATATTTTATGTTTGATTTTCAATCAATCTGTTTAAGTATGACTTTTTTCCACAAAGGAAACAATGACAATTTAAAAATATAAAAGAACAGCCCGATTCAAGTATTTTTATCGCCTTATTTACATAAAAATCTGTAAATCAAAGTTTGCATGATTTTCATGATCCGTAAAAGCCGTATTTTGATTATTTTAATAAATATGTTTAAAAAATTAACTAAGTATATAAAATATAAATAATTGAGTAGCTAAACTATTAATTGATAACTGAAGGGCTTGAGAGATGAAGGGGTTATGTTACAAAATCCTAGTTTCGAGTAATTTAGGTTTAAAGTTTTAATGTTGCAACTTTTTCGTTTTCTGGTTTTGTCGTTAAGTGAGCGTATGAAATTAGTCTAATGACCTCTATTTTTTAATGTACCAGTTTTCATTTACTTACCTGTATCCATAATATGTATTTTTGTATATTTTGTGTACATAACCCCTTCATCCACAATCATTTTTTTAAAATCTGTAAATTATCTAACGAATGAATGAAGCAAGATGTAAATAAATTCAATCATTGCAAAGCTCTATATTTTATTAGAAAAAAGTATGCAAAGTGAACTGATTTGGGCCATGTGCTGCAAGTGTCCGATTTAGGTTGTCCAAAAGAGAGATTACAATGTGTAACGAAAATTTGGCGGTAATAACTTTCCTTTACCATAAAAAATTATCAGGATGCTTATTGTTTTTACATTCATCGATGTACAATTTATGCATTTTGGACACAGATAGAAGTGGGGAAAGATATTTTTTATGTATATTACCATGCCTAGAATAATGTAATTCCTTGGAAGGAAATTTCGAAATACATTCTATGTATAACAGAAACCATGACATCTTCACTAGTTTTGTTGGGTCTCACATTATGTACACCCATTTTATCAGGTTGAGGAGCACTTGTA
This sequence comes from Tetragnatha versicolor, assembly GCA_024610705.1. NCBI lineage: Eukaryota > Metazoa > Arthropoda > Arachnida > Araneae > Tetragnathidae > Tetragnatha > Tetragnatha versicolor. The sequence goes on along the minus strand of JANDEH010000010.1, from coordinate 49,616,118 downwards.
CAGTCGTAGAAAAAAAAGTGAGACAGTTCGCATTGTAAGCGAACTACTGGGGTTAGAAAGATACTGTAAACGCCAATTTTCATTATTTAACGTCTACTTTAAAAAAAAAGCTATAGTTTATGTCCTTGGGGAGCCGTCTACATATTAAACGAAGCACAACCTTTCGTTTTTCCTATGGGTGACATCAAAGATTATTCCCGATTCTGAAAGAGCACCCTCTAAAACCCCTCAAAACCAATTTTTATGTCATTTGGTCCCCAAATAAAGCCAAGCCTATAATAAGTTGAACCAAAATAATATCTTTCATATGACATTCTGGAATCTTCAGACCCAGATCCGGTACTGTTCCATCGAGGGGTGAAAATTTTGAGGAAGGCCGGTATTGGCCAACGCTTGAAACATGCATTTACTCAAAAATAAGCACGTGATGTATCTTTTTTGAGTATCTGTCTTTATATTATCAGGAATGAATTCATTCAATGCACTTGTTTCAATATTCAGTATATTTGATTAGGAGCCAGTTTGAATAAGTGGAAAATTCAGATTTTAGTACTTTTAACTCATGTTTTGAAAATGTCGTCTGAAGAGTGCCCAAAAAGTAAATATGTATGTCAAATTATATGAGCTATAAACGACCAACATAGTTACTTAGGTAGTTCTTCATGCGAAAATACAAAGGTTGTCGACCTCTACCTCAAATAAACATTCTTCACTCAACACTCAGTATCCTCGTGGCTAACAAGACAGGATACTTCCATATCCTTCAATAAGATAGGGCACCCAAAAGCTCTCATAAGACTCTCTAAACAAACAAAAAAACAGAATTTTCCCTTTATCTTTCCTCCACGCGACTATAGTATGTGGGTGAGAGAATTATCGAATTGAAGATAAGTGTTCTCATCCCGCACACTCACTGAATAAATCACAGTCTCATAACTCCTCAGCAACTGTGAATGAGAAGCTTGGATAGATGCCAAGGGTTTTTCAAAGGAGTTCCTAAAATTAACCCGACTTGTAAACATGATATTTCGAATGCGGTGCTTTAGAGATAATCGTGTTTTAAACAACGCGTTTCTAAACATCAAATGTCGTTTTGGAGGGTTAGAGTAAAGCGGAAATTTTTTACTAAGAGTGTTCAATTCACTTTTGGAGTTAAGAACGGAGTAGGCGTCTGTTGACTTGTTCAGCAGTTTTTTTTATTTTGTGGAAGGGTGAAGCTTGGAAGGGTTTTTTTCTAAAATGTATGATTTGTTTACCCCCTCCGATACCGTATAAAAAGATTAATTTCATTGTCATATTTTTCACTTAGATATTTGTTTAATACTTCTGAAAACAACCAGAACTACATTAAGTTACTCCCCGCTATATTAAAATATCCCTTCCCAAAAATTTAAGAACTAAATTTTCATAGTCCTATAGATAAAAGAAAAGGTTGCACGTAAACTTTCGAAATGATGCGTTTGTTTTTTCAATCGCTATTGGTAAATAGTTGTATCGGTTTTAAAGATTTAGCATTACATAAAAATTTTGTTTATAATACAATTGCTCCATTAATTAAAATTAACAGTATATCCATAAGTTAAAGTTATTAAAATCCTTTTTGCACATTTTATTGACAAAAAATTATCTATTTATGAATTAAAAGTTTTGCGTATTTAGTTTGTTTATATTTAAATAGATATAAAAGCAAAGTATACATTTAACAGTTTAAAAAAATCATAAATATTTTACAGATATTTACGCATTTTCTTTTAAAATTTATGCTTAGTTTTAATAAATCTTTGAATGATCAGCGAAGTTTTCTTTTTGTTTAAAATTAAAAATTAACGACATCGATAAACATTGAACCCTGTAAAAATTACATAGATTGGCTCATACATATTACAATATTTTTCTTTGTTTGAGCTGGTTTATGTATTTTAGATATATTGTGTGTATGAAAAGTCTGACGACACGCACGTTTTAATGAAATAACTTCACTATATTAGAATTTAATTATAGATGCGAAGTTTATAAAAATGATGCAGAAAAAATATTTTAAAGGAATCTGAAGTAGTATGGGGGAAATTTGGAAATCAATTTGTTTTCTTATACAAATTTTAAATTTCTTACATTCTTATCATTAACAGTTTTTAAAAGCTTAGCAAAAATGTGTTACTATTAATTTGTGAATAGTAATTGTAAGCTCTCACCAATAGTAAATTTTCTCCTAGCAAAACCGTTCAGCATTAAGAATTTCCAAATAAATCGAAGCGTTGTTTGAAGCGTTAAGAATGCCGAAAAATGTTTCAAATTTGGATAAAAAACACCCAATCTAGAAAATATAAAACTAATTTTAGTGTAACACGGTTTGACTACGAAATAAAACTCATTGTAAAAGAGGATTTGCTCATCCAAATGTCGATGAAATTTTGTCAACTCAGAACGTGATAGAAATTCTATCACGTCCTGTGGGTAGACAAAATAGAATACGATCTTATACTTTTAATAATTTTGATTTTAGCATACCTAATAAATCAAGGTGTAGTGAAACTGAGTGAGACTACCTTACTCCAGTCAAAAAAAGATATCTACAGGAGAGAAAATAAGAGGAAGATATTTACAGAAATAGGAAAAGGAAGAGAAAATAAGCTTGAAAAAAAGAGAGAAGAGAGTGAAGGAGTGGAGAAGAGGAAGAGAAAAGTCCTAAATAAATTTCCGGAACATGGTTCCGGCTTGTTTTCGGCGATGTTTCAGGAGTTTTTTTTTCTTTCCTCCGTTTTCTCTTCGCATATGATTAAAATTTTCGGATTCAAAATTCGACTAACACTTGATTGAGAAATGCAGTTTGATAACGTTTCAGAAAAATCAAACTCGTGTTATGCATTCTACCTAAATTTCATAAAATTCTTAACCACTTAAGAATGATTAAAAAATTTAGGGTTAGTGCAATAGAAAACAACTACATAATTAATCCACTATTTTAAGGTGTCAGGGCCTGTTTGAGGCAAAGTTTCCCTTTAATGGAAAATTAACCTATTTTCCTTTATGTTGTAAAAGCTTAAATCTACATAGCACATTATGCATTTATTACACTAAAGGTGCAACATTATCGTTAATATTTATGGTTTATCATGTAAGAATCACTATGTAAAATTCTTGCTTCAGTATGTGAACTATTAATCATACACTGTGTAGTACTGTGCAAACAGTACTGGAGAAACAAAACACGATATAAATATAATAGGTTTTCTCACCTTTTGCTCATCTTTTCAAAAGGAGCACAAAAAAGCTATAACTTTTTTACAGGTGGTGTCGAGTGAAAAAGTTATACGATATAAAAATTTAATAACTTAACCCTAAGCGTATTTAAGCATATTTTAATAAATAAAAAATACATGAATTAATAAATATAATAAATAGCCTTCAAATTTTATAGGTATGATTGGGAATTTTCGATATGTTTAATTTAAATTTAATACTTATTATTTTTGAGAATAACAATGACATTTTGCAATTAAACTATTTGACACAATCATACCATTAATCAGTTCTGCATTAAGTTAAAAGTTGAAGTAAAATTTGCCAACTACTAAATATTCTGAAAAATTTGTAGATAATAACTTTTTTGTTTTATTTCTTTAACATCAAAAAATGTCCAATAAAAAATAAGCTTAATTTGTACTAGCCTAAGTTAAACGTTATTGAAAGATTAGTAAAGATATGGTAAAAACCGCATTTTTTATATTTGCTGTAAAGTTAGAAAATGAAGAAACGATCGTATTAAAAAATTTAAAAGGTTGATATATTTTTTTTATAAATGTAAGAGTTAGATAAACTTCCTTAATACTAAAGTAGATTGTTTTTCCTGTTTAAAACAGAATTCAATGCGCAGCAAATTTTAAATAAAGAATGGAGAAAATCCTTTTTTTAGTTAATGAACTCGTTAAGATGAATTCTACATAAGTCAACAAGTTAAAAATTTTGAGGCAAGTACATAAAATCAGCATTCTCTATGAACCTATTGTCCATAGAGCAGTTTCTTATAAGTAAACAGTTTTTAGTAGCAGCCCCAAAAATGCCTACTAAATATATTTTAATACGTAATCTACTTCTATTCTAACTAGCTCATTTGTTTCATTTAAAACTCCAGATGCGTAGAAAACACTAATAAATAGACATTGAAAAAAGTTTTATATTAGAAGTATTCAGAAAACCAAGATACATAGAATAAGGGAGAAAATACCTAAACTACTAATTAAATATTTTTCTGATGAGTGATATTTTGAAAGCTGTCTTTCTTAAAAGAAATATAAATAAGAATTACTACATATTTTTAACTGGAAATTATTTTTCCTGAATTAAGCTACATGCGACTTGATTAAGTCCAACCGGAAGTCGAAATACAGATTATAGCAGGAAGAAGAAACCAAATAATATAAAAATATTATTGCCGTAAAATTTTTACAAGCCATTAAATAAAATTTATTACCCTCCCGAAACAAAACACCAGCTACCGAGTGTTTCAAATTGTGAAAAACCGAGTGAAACAGCAAGATTCAAAACGGTTGTCCAAGAACTAAAAATGAAGCTATTGTCTTAAAAATCATTGTTATATTTTTCTTGAGAAAATCTATGTTGGTAAGTCCAGTTTGTTTTGAAAAACGTTTTACTCAATAGTGGAAAGGCGGCGACACCGATCAGACCCAACTCAAAACTTCTCAGCCCTAGTGTCAACCATCTAAACTATTCAAGATGGCGCCCTCTCAGACACCGCCCACTTAAATGCCCATCTCATTACCGGCATGGACAGCCCCCTGTCAATCAAACTGGTGAAAAGTTTGGAAAAATCACCCAACAATACAACAAATACTAACTCCTGATGGGTACAGGACCTCAGACAATTTAAAACCACCCAAATATTTTAAGTTATTAATTGGGAATAAATGCCTAAAATAGTTTCTAATGTAATTTTCAAACATTTTAAGCCCCCAGGTCTGATATTCGAATAAGCCAACTCCATTGGTCCAAACCCGAAAGATGGCGGGGAGCACCCTTCACTCTTGGACTCGGATGGACCAATGGGAGCGCGAGTAGAGGCATTTTATGGTAGTAATCAGCAACTTTATGTCTTGATAACACAGGAGAAAGTAAGTTTTTATTTGTTGAGTTGCACTAAGTCTTGCTTTATTTTCTTTAAAGCTAGAATAGGACAAGCCTGCCTGATGGTATACCTCAGTGTCCACAGAAAAGGCATAGAAAGAGTATCTCATCCCTAAAAACGCAAATTAAAATTGAAAGAATCGATATTAAATGCTTTATCTATCTCAAAATGAAGAAGATATGTGGATTAGACGTTCTTCTGTCGTATCCGATTCCTTTTGTTTCAACCAGGTATGTTAAAACTATGATCCAAGCTTTTACCGCTTGCTCCAGCAACGGACGCGCTAAGCCTAGATTCCTCTATATTGCTTTCTGCTTTTATAAGATCATTTCTCTTATAATTATTTATAAATTAATTTTAGAAATGACCAAATTATGCTGAATCCGATTGCTTTCCGTATAATTTCTACTAATAGTTCATGTGCTTTAGTTGATGACTCTCTTCCCGAATGTTGGATGTATTGGTTTCATTCATGTATTGCTATTACTTATATGAAAAGTTATAGCTAATTTGATATTTTATAAGCTATATAAAGTACTTTTATGGAAATCTTTTAAATATTAAAAAAAATCTCAAAAACTCGACTCAAAATTACGATAAACATTTGCGTTCTTTACGCAAAATTCGATTTTACCATTTATTCAACTTAAAGGAATGAAAAATATTTTTGTCACAAGCATAGGACAAAAGTTTTTAAAAACTTACTAAATTCATTTCTGTAAATACTGTAATTCCTAAAAATCCACTTAAAGCTAATACACATATTAGGATTGTCGGTTGTAAATATTATACTTTATATGTGCAGATATTTACTCATGGACTTTCTTTTTAATACAAATTGTAAAACGCGTTAAATCAAGCAATTCTTTTCACTCCCTACAGAGGGGCGCTAATCGTTTGCAAGAATAATTTTCACTATTTTAATAAAAGAAAATCCGGTATAAAATTACGGTAACAAGTCGCTAGATCTTCAATCTAAAACTACATTATCCCAGCTACCCTTTTTTCACGTATATTTAGGATTCTTGTTCAATAAATTTAAATGATTAGTTATGAAATAGAGGTATACTCATTCTAAATTTAAATATTCTACAGCGTAGTAAGATGAGTCAATCAAAGCTAGGAATAAATTCACATGTATTTCCTAAGATCTGACATTTCAAAGAGTATTTATGTGATTGTATATTCCGGTGATACAACTATATTTATCTTATTGCTTAGTTAGAGATCCTTGATAAAATTGAAACATAAGTCTTCAATAAATAAAACCACCGAATGCCACGAAAGATTATTTCAAAAAATTTTATCCGAAGTAAACGATGATATCAAAACTTAAACCGATTGTTTTCCTTTTAAGAAAAGTGTAAAAGAAAATTTTATTAAGTGACTAAATTTCGTAAGCTGTAATAACTACTAGTAAACTGTTTTGCAAAAAAAACTTACAACTTATTTTTCCCTCTCATGGTTTTTCTCTATTTTAAAGCGCAAAAGACCACGATTATTTTATACGTATCTAATAAAAACTATTAGATAATTTTAAATGCCGCAACGTACAAAAAAATTAATATGGTACAACCAATATTAATTTTGTGTTTATCAGTAATGCTTCAATATCATATTTCGATTCAAGTCTATCTACGTTTAAAAATATATTCCAGCAGCAAAATAGTTACGTTACCTCACTGTGTTTTAATGCATGCAAACACAAAAACAGTTAGGTAAAAAATGTGTCATATGTGAGTTCTTAGTTACATACATTGAGCTTCTATGCTTCAGTTTGTTGTGTCTGTCCAATGCAATGTATTACCTTTTCATGGTGAGACAAAATATCTTGGAAATATCTTCAAATTTTTCTTTTTTCTTCGGAACCATGTATCTGAAATATTGAAAAAGAAAAAAAGAATTATTCTTGTAAACATTATAACATTTATCATTTAAATTTTTAAAACGTTAAGATACTGAAAAACCTTAATTTATCTCCAGCATCTAACGTTTAGCTTTTATTAGCCCTCTTAAATGTTCGATGCAACTAGAAAAAAGTCATCATCAATTACTGAAAAATTAATTAAAGTTTCCACCCAAAAACAAGTGTAATTCTATTAATCAACCCCCCCCAAAAAAATAAGATATTTTATTATAAAAACCATCTACGCAATTATCTTGTTTAGAAATATCTAGATCTTGTTTGGATATAAGTATATAAATAAGTATGTAATTTCAAACTTAATGTTTCAGAAAATACATTTCTTAGGTAAGTTATCAAATAATATTTTAACCGTTACTTCAGTGAAAAATACTGAAAGAGCTTTTTTATTTTTAACTTTTTTGTGTATTATAAATCCTGTTTCTATTATTCAACTTTTACGTGATAAAAATATACTTTTAACTTTTGTTGCATATTATCTAAACCTTGTTTATAAAAATATTTCTGAAGACAAATTTTTACTGGTTATTTTAAAAGTGGAAAAGTGTCTATTACTGTAATAGACATTTATCCACTAGTCTTCAAAGTAAACCATAATTTACTTAAAAGTATGACGTGCAAATTGTGGTTTACATTTATAAGTACTTTCCACTTTACACATAAAATTCACTAATTGGTAATCATTAGAGATTGTAAACAGTAGTTTATTTGTATAATTGTTTTATCTCATTAAGAATTTGTTTTGTACAAGCTTTTTTAATGCTTTTTTACGCAAAATATCACAATATTAAAATAAAATCTCAACAATAGTGGTTCCCAAACTTTTTCTAAATTCCATGGGTTTCTTGGGATAAAAAAATCCTTCCTATTTATTTTTATAAATGATTTCTTTAACCATTGAAGTTATAAATTAATAGATTTAGTGAGAGTCTGTCCTTAATTGTTCCTTTTTGAATAGTAAAATCAAATTCAAGTTGCTTATCATTTTCAGTTCTGGGTTTTTGACATTTTAAAAGATTCCATAATAATAGTAACAAGAAAGCCTGATTTCGCTTTGTTGAGGAACAATTGAATTAAATTATTGTCTTGAAGAATTTAATCTAACACTGTTATACGTAGCATAAGAAATAGGCTACACATTATATATTGAAAGTATTTGGGAAAATCAGACGCATAAGTAGAGTTATAACAATGTTTGGAATTTTACTCGTTAACTTAAATGGAAAAAGGTTAAGCTAATATTTGTCATAGTTAGCGACTCATAGTTTGAAAACCACTGTCCTAAAATGTCTAGTTTCAGGGTGTTAAGAAAAACTTCTGAAAACAAGGTTGCATTTCGCCTTTGATTTTTACACCTCTACTTAAGTGTATTAAACATAAAACAATGACTGGTACCCATCAATCTTATCCCAACAACCTATGTTAAATCCATAACCACTTCTGTATATTAACATGTTGCACTTGACGCATGAGCTTATGTGTCAAGTGCAAACACACTTCCGAAATTGAAGAGCTGCTGTCTGTCAATACTTCTTTCCTAGAAGCAGTGACAGATCATTGCTTTGATAGATTTTCGCTACTGGATACTTGTGACTTGAAACAAATCATTTAAGTATTCGATATAATTGCATCAATTATTGACTTTGTAGGATACTTACACCTTCAATTGTATAACTATTAAGCTTTTTTGAACGCGTATATTAATTTATGTCTTGCAATTTGAAGTGGTTGAATTTAATGTAAATAAAATGAAAGACGTAACATCATAAAACGTTATTTTTTCCTTTTCAAAAAATACAATTAAAGATCCGTGAATGAATAGTGTATTTCTATGATAATATTAACCGTAAACATTACTATTCCTAATGAAATACAATAAAGTTAAAACGGAAAACTAAAGAGAAATTTATAAACATAAAAACCAAAGTCATATTCACCATAACACTAACCGAATTAATAAATTTTCACTTTAATTATTTTGGGAATTTTTTAAAGTTATTGACTTGAATTCTACATCACTTATAAAATATATTTTAATTCATTTTACATTAATTCATGCAAATATTACTTCAGATGCATTAAAGACGCATCAAGTCGGCTTAGTAAAGAAAGTTTCAAATTTCTTTAAAAACTTTGAAAATGTATTTAGTGTTCTTTAGAACACACTGCCACGCATTTGAAATTTAAAATTCTGATTTTCTTTCCCAATGAAATTATTTTTAACTAACTTTTCGCAATAGTGTATAAGAAGTTTGACCAAAATATTCCAAACCTCTGTGTTTCAGACCAGCCATTGTAGGTAGAGCCAAGGTCGTTTTTTAAATATGCGATGTAAAATCCAGTAACAATAGATTTTGAATTTTATGTCTAAACACTTTGATTTTACTTTTGAAATACGTTATCTGACCCTCTAATATAACGAATTTTTTGTCAAAATACAGTCTTCAAATGCCCTTATTAAATTTCGTAATTTAGAAGTTATGTTGCGTACGTTTTTATGTATTCCCTTACTTGTCCTATAGTAATGGCGGTAAAAAAACATGTAGAATGAAAAAACTACTCTGGAAACACTCGATTAAATTCGACAATTAAATAAAAACTGTTAACTCTTACACTAAAAGCAAATTTTATTTTGTTATATTTTAAATGTTTCTAGCAATTTAATTATTTCGTTAATTCGACGTTTGATTTGGATCTGAAGCTTTGTTTTTTTATTGAAGCATAAAAATTTTAAAGCTATCTTTGGTCTGAAAACCCTTTTTCTTCTTTATATAACACTGTTCAACAATAAAAAAATTTCCTTGATGAAAATAGTCATTTCTTATGGATTTTGGGTCGCTGAATACGAAAATCACAACTAAAATTCTCAATTGACTCCGGATTTTCGGGGAACAGCCCCTCCCCCTTTTTAGGTTTTTCGACGACTTAATAACTTTAACCCTCTCGCCACCCTGAGCCTCATATGAGGCTCCAACTTATGAGCTCAATTTTGGTATGATGCAAATACGCAAATTTATTTTCTTTTCATCAGTGACTTCACTGATTCATGTAGATCACATATGAAACTTCTACATGGTTTCTGAATTCGTTCCTAAATGGCAGCAAGATGATTTATACCTCAATGTTTTCTTATTTCGAAATCATCTAATATTATGATCATGTCTTTTAATAAGTTCTAAACCAAGTATTTTCTGTTAAAATGAAAAAAATATGGCCCATATGGCCTCATATGAGGCTCATGAAAATAACTAGATAAGAGTGCACACAAGAAAAAAATTTTTACAGACAAATTATAGGGGCATGTTGGATGTATTGAGAAGAAGAAAAAAGTTTTTTTTCACTTTTTTGATGTTCTGGTGCCTAGAGGGTTAAACTCGATTTTCAGGGTCAAAAAGCATTGCTTTAGTCTTCAAATTGCCTCCCAGGGGACAAGAAAGGTTCAAATCAATAAGATATGATAAATTTATAACAAATGGATAGGTTTAAGGGGTATTTACCCCCTAAAAACTCAAAAAAATATTTAAAAATAGTAGGATTTGTTTTACCCTATTTATTTTGCTTATTTTTTACTCATTTCCTCTTTGAAGGGTCCTAACCCTTCCCCAAGGACCCAAATTTGATGGTAATATGCAGCAATGATTTTTACTAAAAGCGGTTGAGCTTTCAACGCCCCCAAAGCACCCACGGAAGGGTTCAATGTCGCACTTAGAGTTAAACTGCTGTGCAAAATAAAAGTCAAAATACCACCGACTGAATTTTAGTTGATTCTTGTGTAAAATGACCTGCTGAAGTCAAATATGACACCCATTTTCTTACATCACCTTTAGTTTTTTAAAAGGATGCCTCCTAATTGTTATCCACAGTCGTGCATCTATTAACATCTTGAAACATGGAATCCTCACTCCCTAAAACCAGTCAGTTTTTAAGAACTGAAGAGTTTCTACTTAGAAAACACCCAAAATATAAGAAAAACGTCATTTGTAATCTTTTCAAAATCATCAATATTAATTCCTGAGCTCACGAGCGCCTTCGCGATTCTGGATCGCGAAGTCTTCCGAACGCTTCCGCGGGGGCTTCTGGGAGGCTAACACCTCAACCGCTTTTAGTAAAAATTATTACTGTATAATGTCATCAAATTTGGGCCCTCAGGGAAGGGTTAGGTCCCTTCAAAGAGTATTGAGTACACACGCAATCGATATATTTCAAAGTTACACCACTAACCCTTCCCATTTTCAAACATAAAATAAAAATAAGTATAATTTGAGTGGTGACTATGGAATTGTTTGAAACAGAGTTTGTATGGATGTCGTCATATTTGAAATAAAAAAGTTCATACCAAGATAAAAACATGGATTTATTTAATTTTGAAACTGCAATTTTCCTCAGTTATTGTTTTAAAATTGTTAGAAAGAGAAAAACGGACTTATTTTTCTCTTTAATAAATAGTCAAATTTCTAAGCAATAATCAAATCACTAACATAAATACATATAAAAATTTTAACGTTCTTCCCATTCGTCATTTATTTTTTATCCAAACAGTTGTTTATTTTAATACGCATCGTAATAGTAATGAAATAAGAAACATAACTTATAACTTGCGTTCAAAAAATAATTACCTAATACCCAAAACACGGAAAGAAATTTTTCACAAAAACTATGCTTACTTATCCCCAAAATTTTACAATAGACTACCTATTCATTTTAAAACAGAAATATCTCCATTAAAATTTTAAAAAAATATTACAATTGTTTATTTACTCCATAGATAATATCGAGGATCATTTTTGATTATATTCTCTAGCATTTTATCCCTGAAGCTCACCCAACAGCATTTTCACTTGCCATATTTTACAGTATTTTTTCATCTATTCATGGTATGTTTTTGTTTTTCTTGTATTTTATTTTCTATGGTAATTTTTTGTTGTATATTGTGTTTTTTGTGTTTTTTATGTTTTTCATTTGATATAAAATATACTATTTCACCTGTATGAGGTTATCTCATCACCTCCTTGGTGATTCACAAGAAAATGTCTTCCCTTTTTGTATTCTTTTTGTGTTCTTTTATTCTTTGTTTAAATTGTAATAAAGTTGTTTGTTTGTTATTTAGTTAGTTCCACGTTAATGCCATTGTTTTATAATAGATGCCTTAGAAAAGAAGAAAGGATTATTTTCGAAAATAATATCTATTTATGTATTCGTTGCTTACGTTAACTTAGCATGATAAAGTCGGACAAGTCTTCTTGAAAAATAAAAATTTCATTAGTTTTAAATTAAACTTTGGAATATTAACTTTTGGAAATCAGATTTCAGTGATGTTTTAACCGTTATCATATATAGACCAAATATTTTTAATAGATTCTTCCCAAAAAAGTAGAGAGGGATTATTTTGAAATATTTATTTCATTGGTTTCATTATTTTTATGACCAGACCATTGGAAGTAAATTGTAAAATATAAGTTAGATATTTTAATAGACAACAGAAGACAGTTAGGTCGCTGCATCTGGACAAACACTGAATCAACCTTATACAGATAAATAATCGTTTTTAACCCAAGAATTTTAAGTGTCATATTGATAAGCTTAACATAAAATTTCTGGAAGGCAAATCGAACCAATAATCTAATTATCTATGCAGAATATTTCTTTTTAAAATGTTTCCTGTTGACCAAATGAGATGCATGGCCTGCATAATGTATGCTAATAGCGGATGCCTTGCATTGAGTAGCCACTTTTTGAACAGGTCCCAGCCAATCGGCACGGGATTGGTCGGCATTGTTGTGGCTGGCACCCCCATGGCACGGGTGGCACAGAACTGCTCCGGAGGCTACAGGTCTTCCCACCGGGTGACAGACTGCCCAATGCTGGACCCTTGGAGACTAGACTTTCGGCACCTCTTCAGAGAAGCAATGGAGTCCTTTGGGGGAAAAGCTTGTTATGGTCCTGATACCTCCTGATGCGGAATCTCTTCTGGAAAAGGTAAGTATACATTTTAGAATTAAGGCAATGTAACTGTTCCTTAGCAAGGGTGTGTAGGAAACTTTTCAATGAATATAAGCTATTAAAAAGTTATTTAAAAATTAATTAATTTTCCAGACGAGACATGGATGCAAAATAACAATTCATAGTTTTTCGCCAGAATTTTGATGGTAAAGATTCTTTGCATGAAGCTTCAAAAACATTCCAATATTAAAATGTAGACTGAGTTGATAACAGCTAAGATCTTTGGTATAATGATTTATTTTAAATCTTTTAAGTTATAAACATTTTTTTGTTTTTATATATCCTTGATGTTATTTATCGTTCTACCATTGCATGATTTATAAGTTTCAAGTTACAGAATCTGTACTAGATCACGTTTTTGTTTATCAGTCTTGATCCTTTTAAATTTATGCTAGATTTCAATTTCAATAAATCGATTATAATAATGTAAAAACTTTTCGCTAAATTTCCAATTTTACTGGCGTAACTAATTTAGGTAGGCAATGAAAAAATTGCAAAATCATGCCGAAAGTCATCGAATTTCAATGCTTCACTATGTAAAAAAAGACGTTTTCAAATGACGGAAATTAACCGGGAATACTGTTGCTGTGTTATTTCTGTAGTTTGAGGAAATATCTGTTTCTTTTTCTGTCAAAGGAGAGAAACTTTCAGTTATTTGAAGAAGCTTCAGAGCTTTCAGATTCTTTACAGGGGAAGCAGCATTTATTAAAATCAACATGATTTTAACCAATTTCATAATCCCAAATGACATTGAGACGTCACCGAAAAATTCTTATACACCTACCTTAATGAAGGTTGGCTAGTTTTTTAGCAATGTGATCAGGAGACACGAATACGTACTTGTTTTTTAAATTTATTCTCTAAGTGGTGATTTTATTAGATATAAATTCTTGTAGTGGAAAAGGCACGTTTTCTAGACGTATGAAAAATTTTCGTCAAAAACAATAGAAAATTTAGTGTTAGACGAGTTTTTTTACAGAGCACCTGACATAAAATTATTTGAAAATTGAAACATTTTACCCAATTGTTCAAGATTTTTTAATATGCTGACATAGTTAATAAATATTTCTTTTAAGGGGTCTTAGGACTCTTAACTATGCAAAGGGTCGAACTTGTATTTCACTAAAACTAATTATTGTAGAAACTTTAAATTTTTACCGCATAATAACTATATATCAATACATAAATACCCAAAATTTCAATAAGTTCTGATGGTGTTTATAGAAGTAATCAAAAAAGGAAAAAATTTCACTCCCAGCAAGATTTTTCAAAAACTCTTCAAGTTATAAACATGAAATTGGGTACAAATACGGTACTTAATAATCTTCGGGTACTTAATAAGGCATACATACTTTTTTTTAAAAATATACTGTTAAAATTATTTTTAATCACAGTTTTTTAAAAAATAATTCTAAAATGTGAATAAATTTTTTAAAAACTGTGATTAAAAATACTTTTAACAGTATATTTAAAAAAAGTATGTATGCCTTATTAAGTACCCGAAGATACGTATTTGTACCTAATTTCATGTTTATAACTTGAATAGTTTGAAAAATCTTGCGCGCAGTGAATTTTTTTTTCCTTTTTTGATTACTCCTATAAAAACCATCAAAACTTTTTGAAATTTTGGGTATTTATGTATTGACATATAGTTATTATGCGGTAAAAATTTAAAGTTTCTACAGAAATTAGTTTTAGTGTAATACTAGTACGACCCTTTGCATAGTTAAGAGTCCTGAGACTATGAAAAAAAATGACAATAATGAGCAAAAAGGCTGTTAGCAGTATTAAAAAAGTTTTGATTCATAAAACGCTTCAAAGCACTTTTAAACATACCCCATGGTAGTCTGCAACTCTATATTGTGTTATCTTTAAACGAAGGTCGACAAGAAAAGCAAGACCCTTGATTAAGTAAAAATTTTAACTAAAATAGCCTACCTCGGTGTTTTTAAACTGTTCCTTACATTTTTACATTAATTTTTCAACCTTCCTTTTTCATTTTTTCAAGCTGTTTTCGAGCTTTAGAGTTTAACACTCTACCATGTCCCACTCTTTTTTCGTCACACATAGAGATTTGTGATAATTTCATTCAAGCTAAAGCAATCGTCTTAACTATTGTGAAATTTAAGTGAGAAGAGTTCGTACTTGTATGTTGAAAAATGTCGTGGAGACTCGGGTATTTTCATGAAAAAGCTCAAAAACTTGAAAAAAGGGTCCGTTGTTCACCTCCGGTTTTAAATGGTTCTCCATCGTTTAAGAATTTAACAATTACGATTCCCCTGAATCGTAATGCTTTAATGAGTACCCACAAAAATACTTTTACGGCCTCAAAAATGACTGCTTTAGCCTGAATGCAGTGACCACCTAGTTTTATGGACCGGTGGCACAAGAGTACTAAAAGTGAAATTTTCTTTTAAATGCTGATATTGCCCATTCACTTTTAAAAGAATTGTTTTCCAAATTATAAGGAATGTGTATTTATCAATATAACATGAAATTTACTTATTGACAGACAAAACAGTTGTGAATATGTTGTTTTTACTTTATTCGATGTTTCTTCAAATTAAATATACATACATGGTGGAACCAAGACTCCAGTTAGCAGGTAGCAATACCAATGGCCTTATTCACTGCTACCTAACTAGCCATTAATCAACGGTTAAATTAGGATTCCACCTATCAGACTCAACGATAAGCTTATTTTCTGTCTTTAGCTGTTTGTTAACTGCTGGTTAAGTGGCAGTGAATAAGGCTGTTATTCAAATGATTTTTTGATAGTAAGGAAGCATTATTTTAAAAAGAAAAGTAAATAATCTTTTTATCACAAAATATAAAATACAATCAATAAGATTATGTTGTTAGTTGTAGTTTTGAAAGTGTTAAAATTAGTCAATTTTACTTAAAGTTTTAAAAATATTTGTTGGCACACACCACCACCACCACAATTATCACTCTTCTATTTTACTTGACAAGCGTTTTAATACTTAAAAACAATATTTTTAATAACATTAGCTTTATTTTTATTCCCAAATTGGGACATACGCCACACACTGCAAAAAAGTTTGTCATTTTACGCTAAATGTTTTTGACGAAAATATTCTGTATGCGTAAAACGTGCATTTTCCATGAATCTTTCTTTCGACAAAGATAGTTATGATTTTATAGAATCACCACTAAAAGAATAAATTTTAAAAACAAATATGTATTAAAATTCAAAACATTGTATGATCATTTAGTTAAATGATTCTAATCTTTTAGTTTTCTGTGTAATATTTCGTGGTGATTATAAAATTTGCTACAATTATATTGATTGAAAAGAACTCTCAAGCTTCTTTTAATAGCTGAAACTTTCTCTGAGTTCACAGAAAAGAAAGTAACAGATTTTTTTTAAAAATTACAGGTATTAACCGTCACACTGCAGCCGGTTAATTTCCGTCATTTAAAGAAATACTATTTTTATAGTGCATTTTATGCCCCTATAAGTTTTCCCTTATTTTACCCTTACACGACCATGCAAATTACTATAAAAACTGTTCCAAACTCCTAAGTAATGTTGGATATTTAACAATTCTCGAAGATAATTTATTTATTTCATTTTATATTTATTTTTTTAAAAATACGTACACAAATTCCAACTCACTGAACTTAATACACTTTATAAAACAATTAAACAATTTACAGAAAAAACCTCAACCAACTTTCCAAAAATACGTCACAAAATCCATGAATAAATCTCACTTAAAAGTTTAAATATATAATATTAACTCGAACTTATCAAAAATTTAAACGACATGTTTTTTAAAATATTCTTCCTAATTATATTTTTAATCTATGATTATAAAAGTAACTAATTCTAATCATTTATCAATATTCCGACCAAACAAAAACATTATTTTAAAGTAACTCGTTAGTATAATATGCCTAGTGTTTATCATTCATATTTTTTTAACCCAGACTTGTTAAACAATACCGTTTAAGCAATTGAAAATAATAAGATACAAAACATCACTCTATGTTTACAATTAATTTCGATAAAATCAGACTAAAAATTATAAATATTCGACAAAAAGTGTGAAATTTTAGTATAAAATGGCGTACATGTAAGTTTTTAGAATAGGGTTTTTATCAGTCTTTGAGTGATATTTCATCAAGAAAGTATTTTTTTAAAAGGTGAAAAAACATGTTTCATCTTAAAATATAGCGTCAATCGGTCGTTGTGATTGGATGCATGATAACTTGATTGACAATACTTGCTTTGTAACTGCGACCTTATCCGTTATTTAAAAAAATGGAAATATTTTAAAATTCATAATTTTTTTGAAAAATCGAAGTGCCTACTCGGAAATCCGGAAAGAATCCGGACATTTTGATACCCTATATGTGTCATTCGGTTCAGTAATTAAAAAGCCTTTCTCTGGAAACCGTTCACCTAAAACTTTTTTTTAGAATAGAGAGATTAGAAATAAAAGGGGTCAATCCAATTGAAATTTGTCCATTTTTGAAACTTAAAAAGTCCATTTTTCGACGTCATCTTTTTAAAAAAATCTAAGTAGCTTAGATTTTTTAAAAACAAAATAAAAACATTCCATGGGTTTGCATGCCGGTATTAATAATTCGGACCAATTTTCTATCCAAAAGTAGGGGCAGGAAATATTTTATATTTATGGGTACGACTTTGCCTGTAAAGGCGGCTTCTCCTCCTTCGTTGGTTGTATTGCGAAAAATGACTTTTTGTTGGAGGACAAATGTTTTTACTTTTCCCGCAATGCAACCAGAATGTGAGAAGAAGCTGACACTTTACGGATCATCGAGGCCGGAAAGTCGACTTCTCGCGTTTGCTGTATTGCTGGAAAACGAACTTAAATTTATAGGAGACACATTTGCTCAATTTAAAGGTTCATATATATGAAGTTATTTTGCATTAATAGCTCAAATTATAACTACTTAATTAAAATATTGAAAGAAAAGATTCTGAGAAATAAAAAAATTTAACCTTGAAATATGGTTAAAGCCATATTTAAACATTATGGCTTTACTGTATTAAATATACCAGTTGGGAAAATTCTTTTTTGACTTTTATTTCAATGAAGTAAAAAGCTTTAAAAACATAGAACCTCATAAGAATAAGGTGCCAAATAAATATTTTTAGAAGTAATAAGATCTTTATACAAATGGGATATTTAAATTTTACTTTAAAAGGAAGTTTTAATTTTTCTCAGTTGCATTTTCGGACAATTTTGAACATTTTTGAGCCTTATCCTTTAAATTAATTTTTACTATTGTATTGATATGTATTAGGTTATAAATTCTAATTTTGTTTTAATTTATTTTACTTTTTAATAATAATTTGAATGTAAATGGAATTGCTTCACAAAAAAGGGCTCCAAAAATTAAATTTTGGATCGACCGCTGAATGAGTTCTAAAAACAATGCATTCGGAGTCAATACTATGTCTACAACAGCACTGGCACGGATTATAGCAATTTTTAAGCGGTCTAGGTTCCCCAAAATTTCGTAGATTTGATTTCAAATATAATTAATCCCCCACTTCCTAGTCCCCTTTTCAAATTATCAGTGGCGGATCCAGGATTTGTGTTTTTTTTGGGGGGGGGCTTGGAATCTTCAAAATCCATTTGAATCGTCTTGATCATCTTAATATATAACAGGTTGTGAATCTTCATACTCGAAGTACTAAAAGGGGAGTCTGGGGGTCCTCCCCAGAAAATTTTTGGAAATTTAAGTCTAAAAAGCCGATTTTCAACTCATTTTGGTACACCTAATCTTGATTTCGGAAATACATTTTCAAGCATTTTGAAACAAAAATTCCTGTATTGCTACTAATTCATTACTTTACTTTTAGAACTGTGAAATAAAAATAGTCAACATGTAAAACTAAAAAAAAGAATGTAATTAATTAACAGATGTCTCAACTAAAAAATAGTGCATCAATGTTTATACCCTTTCTGAAATCAATCGGGTACTATTCATAAACGTCAAAATGTTGTGGAATACGATGAATGCATTAATTGAGCCTTATAAGATGTATTACTTAAAAAATGAATAAAATTAAAAATGGATTATTAAAAAAATTCTGAAATGAATTTACACAACTTCAAACTTAAAAAACATGCTTTACCAAAACTCTGAAATATTCTTTCTTTTAAAAGTAAAAGAATTGTTTTCTTTCTTTCTTTTCACACACTAGATCCTTTGAAATACAACCTTTGACTGTCCTTGGGGGAAATCAATATATAGTCGCAGAAAAGCCCCCAAAACTTCTCATCTAACGTTATGTTGGAAAGAGGCAGTTTAATTTTTTTTCTCGCAGTTTTCTTCTGGCCGATTTATGTGTTAAGAAATCTATTCGCTTCCATCCCAGAGGAGAAGAAAGTATTGTAAAATCTGTAGAAAAAAGGTATTAGGTAAAAGCTACTTCATCATAAAATATTTTAAAGATATTTTTCTTTCTTAAAGTTTCATTTTTATTGCATGAAATGTTAAATGAGAAAATGCACAAATAGAAGTTATATTTAATGAATATAGTTAAAAGGATAAGATATTTTGTTGTATTTGTAGAGCATTATTTACTATCCATTTGAATTTAAAAGCTGTTTATTCACAAATAAGAATTTTCTTGTGTAATTCCAATTGGTTTTGAGTGAATATCAGAGAAGTAATACTTTTTCATAAAAAATGCTTTATAAATATATTATTTTATTTTTAATTATCTGGTGTTAAGAAGTACTACAATAGATTTTTCCCAGACTGAAATGGATGTATTTAGTTTTTAATACACATTTTTATCTCTTCACCATTTAAAAAATTTCTAAAATTTATTAAATAGCATTTTTCTTAATAAGGGATGTTGAATTTTGTGTTTTTGCTGGTGCCTATGAATCTTTAATTTTCGAAAAAGTGTTGCTTGATTTTCAAGAGAAGTAATCCAATTATTCAGACCAAAATTATTTATTGCATTTGATGACAGGGTGTTTAATGTATAGAAGTAGATGGTAGGTTATTTTAGTAATAGGGGATTGTGTGATACTATTACCCTTGAATGGCTTTTGTCAAATTACCCTTTTCAATCAGGTAGACATTAATGTATAGAAGTAGATGGTAGGTTATTTTAGTAATAGGGGATTGTGTGATACTATTACCCTTGAATGGCTTTTGTCAAATTACCCTTTTCAATCAGGTAGACATTATCTACCCAATTAACCCGACCTTTTCTTCTTGGTGAGAAAAATCATCTTCATAAAACTCGCATCCTAGAGTTAGTAAAATGTAAAATTAAATGAAAGAACAATGAAATCAATTCAAAAACTGACTAATAAAAACTAAACATATCAGCACCGAAACTTTTAAGAGCTTTCAGACCGGAATGCTAATATGTTTTATATTATTTAATTTTTTGGTAAAATTAAAATTTTAATGAGTAAATTTTAATACATTTGTATCATCTTTTTTATATTTTTAAACACCTAAATAAAAACTATAATATGCATTTTTATTATGTAACATCTGCTTTTAAAACATTTTTTATAAAACTTTAATTTTATTTTCACAGAAAAATGAACTAACAATGAATGAACTAATTCCATACCCGTAATCAGCAGGAGAAGAGCCGGAAGAAACCACCTCTTCAACAAGAAGAAAAAAGTGGTAATTTTAATGAGAAATAAGTATTCTTGCAAAAAAATTTCTTAACTAAAAACTTCAAAATATACATATAAAAAGTATTTATTTACAGGTAATACCATAAAACCATAAATTACGGTTATAAAAACATCAAAACCCATTAAAAACACTACAGAAATTCCCACCAAAAGGTTTTTCCTTCTTGCAGAAAAACTCTTCTTTAACAGATATAACTTAAAAGAAAAGGCCGAAAAAGGCTCAAAGAAATATCACCATAAAAATTTCCCAAGTGCTCATACTGCAGCAATATCGATTCCCTTCAGTACTGACGTCATTGGCCCTTACGCCTATTGGCCGAAGCCTTCTCCTCCTGCATCTTAGAATCCTTCATCCCCATCCTCCCGGAGTAAAAAGGGGGAGACGCTATCCACAATGGCCGCGGACCATTGAACCTTTCTTCGAAATAGGCTCTTTCGGATCCTTGCATCTTCCAGGTCTAGAGATTATCCTTGCACCATCCAAGTGCCTGCAAAAGAAAGAGAAAATCTTAATTTATGTTTCGAACACACAAGCTTAGGATGAAAGTGGGCGTTTCATAAACAAAGCTTTCTTCAGTTTTATGGGCAAGCTTTACTCTCGGTTTTTTGAAGGTGCGAGTTTTTGCCTTAATCGTTTTTGGTGTGAGGGCTAGGCATTGAAGGGGATCTAGAATCTTATTAATGTAAAACTATTCTCTCTTTCTAAAAAGCGTAGAGCTTACTCTAGAAAAGGGCATACCAGAATTTTATACGTCGTATAGAAAGATAATAACTGAAAATGAAAATGAATCTTGGTTACAAAAATCCATATACTTTAGGGGAAACCCCATTTTAATATTCATTGAAAATTTTTCAAAAATGTATAGAAATTCTTGTAATCTTATCCACAACTAATACTAGCTCTGTTGAAATTTAACTATTTAATAATTATTTTAGACTAAGATTGTACACTTAAGTTTTTTATAGTATCAAAGTTCGGTAGATCCAGACTAAAAAGTTCATTACATAAATTAATATTTTTTATAAAATGCTTTATAATATTAAAACTAATAATTTCTTCATTTAATATCTCTGTAAGTTAGTGGAAGAGATCTCTAACAATCAAAACTCGACAGTATTTGATTAGAAAGGATTGACTTATAAAATTGAGACACCCTTTTTTATTTTAAAACTAAAACAGAATACTGTGTGATTTAACAATATAAAATTACAAAACAATTAACTGTTTAAAAATAAATGTAATGTAGTTGTATTTTAGAATTAGCAAATCTAAAAGATGTAATACCGATAGCTTTACCCTTTAAAGATAAACTTTTTGGATTTTGGATTCAGTTTTAATCAATAATGAAGTGCAGTGATAATTAACAGTAATTTTTTAAGTATGTTCCTTTTTTATCATGGCTCATACATTTTAAATTGTTATGCTTTTGAGTAGTGCCAATGAGGTAATTTTAGTTTTCTTCATTAAGGCATGGAATTATGATCGAAACTTTCTAATAAGTATAGTGTAAAAAATTAAGTGACACTTTTAGTAAAATAGCAATATGATTATAGGCGACCATTCGATTAAATTAGCAAAAAGTGCATTACTTAACTTAATTTTTTTCATGGGTAACTGATATAAATAACATTTACGCCTTTTTATAAAACATTTAATATGGATTCAGTGATATAGCGTTACTGTACTTTTTCATTAAGCATATACTTTAAACATCCCATCCGTTATTCTTAAATGCATCCTATAAAAGGTTATTTAACTTGTCTGAAGTGATATTTTAAATTTTATTGAAATAAAATGAAAGCATACAAACTGTTTTGATAATAATGGAAACTGGAGACGACATAATATAAAGCTATATTTTTGAACCCTTTTTAGACCTTTTAAATAAGCAAAAGCTGCGAAAAATCCTTAAATAAATTACACCAAAGAAACATATATTATCTTATTTCATATTTTATTTGTATTAAATTAATTAAAAAATATTTGCAGTAGGTAAGGTGTTAACAAACTCTCCATTCAAAACTTAAAGGGAAACCCACAAAAGACCTAAAGCAGCCTCCTCCACCCCATCCTCTCATAGCAGACGGCGAGAATAATTACTCCGATAAAAAGCGCAAAATATGAACTCATCGATAACAATAGAAGAGCTGTCAGGTAATTAGGGTTTGGTAACCCTGGCTGGTTGTGATTTACTGTTAATTACGCCTCCTCCCCATGTTATGGACTGCGAGCGCCTTCTTCTGCACAATGAATACCTGCTTTTTAAATTATTAAAAGCATTGCGGCCGGTATCTGCAGTTTATCGAGCAATAACATGCGTTGTCACGCCTTTGCGCCAAAGGATGACGTCATTGCAGGAAATCGATACGTTTCGGGTTACTGGGGGAGCGCCTCCCTTCTTGGAGCCAAGGTTCGCCAACATCCATCCAGAAAGATGGCTGCTCTATCCATGGAGAACCCTTAAAAAGTAGCTTAGAGTCACTACTATGGCTTGCTCGATTTTAAGAATTTTGTAGGGTAACCCCTTGACCCTGTGTTCCTTTTGCCTCCAAAGGTGTATGGGAGGGTCCCTTCCAAAAATATTAGGTTCTGGAAAAACTCATTAGGGGCAATAAATCACAATTGTGAATCTTAATTGAAATCCTATTTCTTAAACCAAAATAAATGTAAAATTTTCCTAAAACTCCTTTCATTCTAACTTTACTAACAATACCCTATCGGAAAATTTTTTCTGGTGTTTCATAAACCAGAATCAAATTATACTGGATCCAGTATAAAGGATACTGGAGCCAGTTTGAATAATACTGGATCCAGTATAATTTGATACTGGTTTATGATACACCAGAAAAATTTTTCATATAGGGTAGGTAGACCCCTCATACTTTCGGCCCAACATGAGTAAATATGTATAAAATGAAGATTTCAAGTCTTTGAAAGTTGTAAAGCAAAATAATTTAATTGTTTTTATTTGAATATTACCTTATTTTAGAAATAAAGGTCAACCAGCAATTGAATGATAACGTGTGTTGTAAATATTGAGTGCAAAGTGTATTGGAAAATAATTGTCAAGATAATTAATTAGTTACCGTTTTAAGTTAACGTGTACCTTTAACTGTACAGATATATAAAGTTTTAATAAAGGTTTCAGGAATAGAACAAACGATTTAACTTTTTCAAAAATTTTGTGCAAAATCCTTAGCAAAAATAGTGTTTTTCATTTAAGTTACAAGTCCTCACAGAAAAATTGCATGAGAAAATTGCACCTTTTAAAAGACAGTCTTTTCCTATTTAGATAATAACTACTTTTCAGAAATATTGACAATATTTTAAACACTTTCGTACAATATAAAACCTAACCATTGCATAAATTGCATACAACTCTAACAAACTACAATGTCTAATGAAACCAGCTAAAAATTTGAAAAATTTTCATATCAATTTTCAACTAATTTTCAAAAAATGAAGGACAATTTTCTCTTTAAAAATTCAATATCTTTGTTGAATGCTTGAAAAATAAAATAGCTTTCAACGAACTCATCAAAATTTTTATCTCAAATTATATGCCTGGAAAAGTGCAATGTGTCCATTACATAATTAAAATTCTAACATTCAAAACCCTCAAATATAATAGCACTAATTAGGAGAAACATACTATTTTTTTCTCTCTTTGAAAATTAAATGATTCTATGAAGTTCAGTATGGCCTTATAAATGAAAAAAGGTAGGGAAATATAAAATGCTTCGTTTGAACATAGCTTTTTCTGAAGAACACATCAATTCTAGTTCAAACTTATTCTTTATGGGAGTAGAATTACCAGAGTGAACTCTTCCTTGAATTTGAGCATAGTTACCTTACTGGCAGCGACATTAGATCTATATGTTTTAAGAATCGCCAAAGAAAAGACTAAACAGCCAAGAATGGTGAACAAAATTGATACTCAGAATCTTCCTGTACTGCACCATATCCTTGTTATCGATCAACTACACTCCATCTTATCTTTTTTACTTTTGCTTTATTTTCACTGTTACTGATAAAACCCGGTTCCTTCTCTTTCACCTATTGCCTTTTATATCACCATATTTCTCTCCTTTTTATCTCTTTTAAACTCTTATCTGGACAGGAGACAATGTCCCCAAACCTTGTTAGATGCTTAACATTTCTCCCTTGGAAAACGCTCTTGATTACTTCATTTATTCTACTTCCATTCTTCTGGCTTATTTTTTCGATTTTTTTCTTTCTATCTCTCCGTTTTTACACATAAAACTTGTTCGCTTGGAAAGAAAGATATCTAGAAGTGTGACTCCTTTCCATTCTTGAAAAAGATAGGAAGTGCTTATGGCTTGGAAAAGTTTAAACATCTTTTACACATGATGGACACGACTGAGATTGGTAAGCGGCGTTGAAAAAAATGAAGTGTAAGGAATTGCGTGAGAGGGTTGTGTGTAAATGCTTTGCATTGTGTAAAGATCATTGTGTAAGGAAAGAAGGTTGTTAGAACTTGAACATGATTTACCAGATTATATTACCCGAAAAATGTTTTCCTTCGAATATTAAATTATTCGAAGGAAACGTTGTGAAAGTTTGAAAAAATTGATCTATGTTTGAGAAAATAAATTTATTTTATTTTCAGAATTAAGGAACAAAGGAACTGCTCAAAGTTGCAATAGCGTAAGCTTAAGCCATCACACTTAATTTTCAATTAAATATGAGGGTTCCTTTTTTGAAAGGTCTATGTGCTGATAAGCAGGCATTACTGGGGTACTCTTGCTGGTAAATTAGTGAAAATTTGACTTATTCAGCATACATAAGATGATTGGTTGATTTTTAGGGCACAATGCCTTTGGAAGGGCATGTTGCACCAAATAAAGGATGGGGGAAAACTGAAATTTAATACTTATTTTATAATTTTGCCCTTTATGAAAAGCTCATAAGTTACTTTTGGTGGCTAATATTTCCTCTGGCATGGTTTAAGAATTAAAAAATTGTATCTCCAGAGACTATCCTCTTAATTTATTCACAACATTTTGATTCTGAATAATACCAAATTTGGCATTTTAACTGTGTTTAAATGTTGAAAGTTTTGATTAAACAGCAATTTTTGGACCATTTTCATTTATTAAACTTTTTATTTAACCACCTAGTTATTGCGATTATAATCACTCAAACCATCAGATTATAAACCTCATAGCGAAAAGAATCTTGTGCAAATGTTAATATCAATTGAAAAACAACGTTTATTTTTACACAATTTATAAAATTTTTTAAAATTGTAGACAATTGTTTCGGGGATCAATGGATCCCCTTCTTCAGTACAAAAAACTGTTTGAACTGAATTTGTTTTGTACTGAAGAAGGGGATCCATTGATCCCCGAAACAATTGTCTACAATTTTAAAAATTTTTATAAATTGTGTAAAAATAAACGTTGTTTTTCAATTGATATAAACCTTATAGTTTTTTTATGACAGATAGGAGACTCAATCAGTTCAATTTGTTTAATATTATGTAGATAAACATGGTTTTTCCAAAAATTTAACTTATAATAAAAAGTTAAAATATTTTATTATGTTTACAGGTGTTTATGTTATGTTAACAATTAAAATATTAATTTTGTTTTATGTTTACAGGTGAAACACCTTTAAAAAGAATGAACTTCATCAAGAATTTCCATTCCAACAAGATTACTGTGTGGTATGTTCTAGAGTATTCCTGGTTGATATTTTATACTTGTTTGCTTATTGTTTTCATCTTTGCCCATTTATTAAGTGTTTCATAAGAAAAGAATAATAAAATGGAAATCTTAAGTAATCAGTTACATTCTAATCAACTCAGAAATTTTTTTACTATCTGAAGAAGTCTTTTTACACTAATTTTGTATTGCCTTTGGCGAAAATTTTTCTTATGCCTAGAAAGTTCTCTTTGCACGAATTTTTTCACAAAGAGAATTTATATTTAATTCAACCACCACTAAAAGAATAAATTTTTAAAACGAGTGTATACCAGTCTAAAATTCTCCTTATTATTAAAACTAAACCAGTGGCGTTGTGGTTGTGCATACATATGTCACGGGCAAAGTGATTGATTGGGCATTATTAATAATGCCCTGGCCATGTGATAAATTCAACGAAATTTATGAATGAAATTTATCACTTTGTCCTCTTCCACTCAGGGCATTATTAATAATGCCCAATTAATCCCTTTGCCCGTAACATTTACTAGTAAACTCTGATCAGGAGTTCTGGGTTCTTCGTGGATCGGTACGTGGTGTATGGCTGCCTCCCCATCGGCCCTGGATCCTCTAATTTTTTTTACATAGTAGCTTATAGTTTCAAATGTGTATTTGCAAAATAGACATTTTTCCTTACCTCAAAACCTTGACCTCTCTTTGATCCTTTACTTTCTTTTAAACTTGAAGATTCATTTTTATTTGAATTACTTGTCTTTTTGTGCTTTTTTAGTTAGATGTTGGTGTAAAGATGATTAGCTTTGTTAAAGAACTATTAAACGAAATTTATTTATTTAGTTTTTTGTTAAAAGTGTGTTAATTATTAAATAAAATATACAATAATCATTTCCAAAGTCATCATGGGAAAAATATGGATTTATTATGAAACTTTTTATGTCAGAGGTTAAAGTAAACAGTTAACTAAAACATATTTTACACATGTCAGATTTAATAAGTAGCATATTACACAAGTATTACACTCCTAAATATTATGAAATTAGTAACCGTTAGGATCAAATATATGTTTTACACTTGTGATAATGTTAAACAAATTTAAATTAAAAACAGGAGAGAAAAATATTAGACACAAAGAAGATTCATTGCTTTTATTGTTCAAAAATCCATGCATTACTTTCTTGTAAACAATTTGCATTTTTTCTTTTCAGGCATAAATTCCAGTCTTCTAAAAAAATAATATGGAAAAATTTTCATAATTTTTTGGATGAGAAATGTGTGTGGTTGAAGCCATATATTCTTCCTCTTGAAGACTTTTCAATAAAACACTGGTAAGTTTCATTTATTTTAATTATTTTAAAGACAAAATTTTATTCCATGTTTTTAACTAAAGTAAATCTTAAATACATCTTACATACAATGTATTCACACCTGTTACACATCAATTCAAAATGTATCATTTTACACATTTTTCTTGCATGCTTAAGTAAAGCACATTCAAAACGCCATAAAATATTTCATGCACTTTTATGAACAATAATGTAACATTTGAAGAATACTATTTTCAAAATCAAATATATTTTTAAATAAAATACAGATATTTTCTAAGCATCATTAATATTGTTAGTTTCCTAAAACCACCTCTTCTTTCAACATATATTAATTCCTTCTTAACCCATATATTCTATTTTTATTAATCAAAAAGTAATTTTAAATTTAAAAAAGAGGAGTTAGGAGGGATTAGGAGGAACCAAACATCTTTAAGCCAAATAAACTAATTAAGTGAATAGCTTTATTTAACTTAATTTCTTATAACTTTAATTCTTGTTCAGCTTATAAAATTAATAACATTTCTGTAAAAATACTTAAGTATCATGTAGTTTAAAACTAGTCAAAATAACTCAATTATATCTACATTTATCAAAAAATTATATCAACCAAATTATATCAGATATGAATTATAATTAATTACACTAGTCGACAGTGGTTTCCTAACAAAAACCGAATTACTATTTTTATTACTAACTCATGTAGTTATTTAAATATCTGCAAGTAAAAAAGCTCCACTACGTCCCATTTTTCCGTAACAAAATTTTTCGATTTTCTGCCTTTTTTCTTAATTTTTGCGTTTTAAGCGTCATTTTTGCCCAATAGCAACCCTGAAATCCCATCCAATTAGTTTATTTCTAGTATCCCAATATTTAGACATTCTTTTAAAAGTGTGGCGATGTTTTTGTACTGCAGTTCATTTTGAAAATTGACTAGTTTTCAGTGTAAATTTTGCACATTTATATATAATACGTTTTGCTTATTTTGGGTACGGTTAAAATTACAATTCAAGGATAATATTTTACAGAAAAGTGGGAAAAGGTTTTCCCCACGGATTTTGGTCCAAATAGGTGACTAAAAGGAAATCTGGGATCCTCACATGTGTTGCAGAAGTTAGAATGGGTTTTTTTAAGTGCGTAAGAGTCAATAGTAGTTCTATGCAAATTACTATCCCTATAGTATGGGGAGGACATTCAAATTATCTTAGTTATTTAATATCAATGACAAATACAAAAAATAACATTTGAAAACGTATTTAAAAAGACTTTTTTCAATTAAGTGAAGGCAAACTCGAAGTCAATATGAACCTCTGATTAAAAAGAATTCGCGACCCTTTTTGTGAAGGAAAATCTAATAAAAACGCATTATCAGCTTGAAAATGGTTTTTAGGAGAGTGGTAAGAGGATTTTTAGAAAATAAGACAGATAAAAATGTTTTAATCCCAATAGAAGGTTCTCTTTAGTCTTACCAAGCCAGAGAATGTTGAGCATCACCCAAAATTCATATTTTACATCCACGTTTGAACTTATTTCCGGAAAATATCACTGTAGTCAATCATAAACAAGGATAAAGATTCCCTTAGGACATTTACTTGATACATAGGTCACTGCGAAATAGCAATTTTGGGCTACAGTTCTTTGTTCATTGAAAGAGGAGATTTAACGCCACATAAGAGACAAAAAGTGATAAAATTGCATCGTATATAATGAATGTTTAATGATTTTTAGTTTTATATTGTCTGAAACATGTATATAATCTTAATTATGATAGTATTTTATGCTAAAATAATGAGATTAATTGTTAAAAATGAGTGTTTTCACCGCTTTTGTCCGTTTCTTACAGTACTACTGCCATATTTGTAACAAAAAAACTGTACGTGCTGCAGCTTTTTCACAACTATTTCTGAATTCTACACCCTGAAATTAGTCGGAAATACCTAATCTCATTTTTGTTAGGGAAAAAAGTTTAAATTTGTCGACTAGTGTTATTATCTGAGATTTCCCCAAATGAGATTTTTATAAAAAAAAGTTACCAAAAAGAAAACACTACCAAAAATTTTAAAATAATATACTATACCTAGTTAGGGGCCATTCATTAATTACGTAAGGATGATTTTGGGAATTTTTGACCCCCCCTACCCCCATGTAAGGGTACGTAAGATTTTTCAAACCCCTCCCCCCCTATTCTTACGTAAGATTCCACATCGTTTTTCAAAATAATAAAATGTTAGAAAAGGATCAGTTACACTAAAACTCTCAGTTTATGTAAATCAAAGATTTTTATTTTTCAACAGATAAGTAAGTCGATCGAGATCGTCAGAATTTTCAAGTTTCTCTGGGGTTATTCAATAGTAATTTGATTAGAATAATTGGAATTTGTTTACTTTAACTTGGAAAATCTTACGTAAGAATGGGTTTGACCCCCCACCCCCCAAGTAAGGGTATGTAGAGATTTTTCCAACCCCCCTCCCCCTCGAGACCCTTACGTAATTAATGAATGGCCCCTTATATGGGAATTTAGATCTTTTTTTGGAAATAGTGATTATAAAGATACAAAACCTAATCTAAATGTGTTTTTTAATCCTTATTAACTTGATTTTATTTTATTTCTTATACTCAGCTCATAACTTAAAAAAAACTACCCATTAGAAATATTAAGTTAGGCACCACATTACAAAACAATCATAATAAATAACTTATCTACTTAAATCAAAAATAAATTTTAACTCTTTTTCTGAATTTTCTAAATATGGAATTTTTAAAAGGAAACTAAAGAAAATATAACTATTTTACTTATGAAAAATTACGTTTTATGGTGGGAAATATAGAAAAAATTATTAAGCTATAGTTATACTTCGATCCCATAAAACTACTCATGAAGATTATAACAGACTTGATCAAGGGATGTCCCATCCGATAATAATGGAAATTTTAAACTTTAATATCCTTAAAATATCATTTATAAAGATATATATTCTCTTGAAAATTTTCAGCAGTTTGGGTTCTGTAAAAACAAAACCCCATCCGATAATAATGGGAAGTTGAAATTTAAGTATCTTAAAAAATATCATTAATAAAGATAAAGAATATATCTTTAAACCCAATAAACTAATCCGGAAAACTTTGAACGGACTAGGTCATATAAAAAGAGGAAATCCCACTCTCCCGAATTGAATGCTTCTAGGGAATGAGAATGGTTGACGTAAAGGGGGACAATTTCACATTCTTAAATGACGCTTTATTCACTTTCCAAGTTTCTTTTTCGAGAGAAATGTCCCCCTATTGTTGCGTCACATCATCACTCTAAGAAATTAAACGAAATTCCTCCAGAGGGCCGTTTCTTTTTACGACTTTTCTGAAAAACGAAATTCTTGCTTTGGAAAAATGTTGCTAAAAGTGGAAGAATGTTGCAAATGTGATGAAATCTACTTAGTTTTCATGCATATTTCTGAAGTTCTAATGGGTCATTGAGTTAAATTAAAATCAGGCATTAATTTGCAGGCTTTGTTTTGTTTTAGAGCGTAATTTAATATAGTTAATTTCTTTCAAACTGCCATTTTAGAAAAGGGTTTGAGCTTTTAATTTAAATTTAAATGTTTGTTTTTTAATATTAGTAATTTCAACTTTATAGTTGTTTGATGAGGATATTAAGGTAGATTTTAGTATTGACAATAAAAGTAAATAATTTAAGCAGCAAATTGTTTAATCAAAAATAAATTTTAAAACATTTTATAAACAACTTTCCACTTCTAGATATATGTTAATTCAGTTATTTTAGAGCTTGTAGGCAAAATAAATATCACCAAATATTACTTCCCTTTTAAAATATTCTTTCCCCCATTATTTTACTTCTTAAATCAATAAAATCATTCTTAAATAAAAAAATGTTTAACAAATTTTACAATTAGATTAACCCCTTATTAATTTGAGCTGATAATGTATGAAAAGGGTTCGTCATTGACATTTAAATGTTATAATAACAACCTGTTTGGATCAGTACGTAATTGTTAAGCTTTTCATGAGAAACTTTAAAAACTGTTACTAGGGTCACTTGGGGTAAGTGGGACCCCTTTTTGGCCTAGTAAATTTTTGGAGCTTTATAGAAAAAATTTGAAAGGGTTTATTTTGTACTTGTTGACTAATTTTGTTAAAGAGTGTATCTGTAAACAAAAATTTATCAGTAGTTTCTAAAATAAGGCTTTATATATTTCTTTAAAAGGAAGTAAGTGGGTCTTACTTGATTAAGTACAGTAAATTTCAATATAAAATATTTTATTGTAACTGTGTCCATGAGTGAGAAATATACTCACATTAAAATCAATATGACAAGGTAAGAATAGAATAAAAAGCAAAATAAGTATTTTAAAGAAATTTGAAAGGCCAAAGGGATATGTTTTACTTTAGCATATAAAATAGTGTTTAAAAAACAATAAGGTTGATTAAGATTTATTTTGGCACTTTAATACACATTGTAAGATAAAAAAGATATCACACGCACTTAATGAGAATGAACACTATTGATGAGATATTTCACTTTACTCACCATAACATAAATTAAAACGCAAATTTGATATAAAATGTTGATCAAACTATTTATAAATTTTAATGAATTTTAAAGTGGTGAGTAAAAGGTCTTGCTACTTGCTACTGTAAATCGAAATTTTCTGAAAATATTGGGGGAAATTGTCCCTATAACCCCCTTAAAATCCGCTCATGTCTTCAGTAGTAGTTCCTATATCATATGGGACCCTCTAGAACCACTTATATCATAATAAAGGGTCCCACTTACCCCAACCATGCTAAAACTATGGGGTAAGTGGGACCCCCCTGTTAAACACTTCAAAATTAAGAATTTTGAAAAATTTCAAATTGCTGTATGTAATTTAGGTCAAACTCTGCAAAAAAGTTCAATAAACATCAAAATGTAATGAAAACTTTCCTGGAAATACTTCTTTGAAAAATACGTCTTGAACTCTCCAAAAAATCCATTCTGGGAATCTATTTTAAATTAGTTCTATAATCTTAAAAATAAATTAAACAAATCTCAAATATATGCAAAACTCATCGGTGTGACAATCTGTAACATAATCAATGCGAGTAAGTGGGAAATTTCCTGTACATATTATAGTTTTAGGAGGGTGACCCACTTACCCCAGTGACCCACTTACCCCAAGTAAACCTATATGTCATCATTAGACTGTAAAAAATATTTCTTCATGTAACGGAAATTAATCAGCAGCACTGTTGCCGGTTAATTTCTGTACTTTGCGTAAACATCTGTTGTTTTCCTCTTCTTTCAAATTACGGAAACTTTCCGTTATTTGAAGATACTTGAGAGTTCACTTAGATTAGTTACAAAAGAGGTGGCCTTTATAAATATGAACATCTTTATATCAAATTTCATATAATCCCGAATTACAATGTGACAACACTGGCAGGCACATTACACAGCAAGCTAAATGAAGATTCCTCCTTTTACTTAAAAATCGAGGAAACCCTGTGACTTCTCTGTACTTGCTTTTAAAATTTATTATTTTAGTGGTGATTTTATTTAATCTAAAAGTGTAGATAGAACTTTTTTACAACGATTAGTATTTCTCTTTCTTTAATTATATCAATTCTCTTTTTATATAAATTCAATATCACATATTTTCTCCTTTTATTTAACTTCTTCACAAAAGACTAGGTACATACAGCCTCTTCTCTCTCAAAATGGAGAAAAAAGGGTAATTAAAATCCTTCATCAATCTTTATGAAGCAGATATTATTATTATTTTTCACATTTCACTCTAAATTCCGATAAAAATAAATTATCACTAAATATTTACTAAACTACAAATTATAATGTTACAAGCTTCCCTGTTTATTTATCCTCAATCTACTGATAGCTAAACTTTAAACAAAACACTTCGAGCAAAACGAAAAGCACAATTCATACACTGAACTTTCTATTGCCCAGTATTTTTCAACAGCAAATATGAGGGAACTTATTTAATTTCCCCCTTGGGAACATTACAGTTTGCCATTCCTGCCACATTTCTCCCCCAGTCGTCAGAATAGAAGGGAAGTAGCAGAATTTGTTGTCTGGTAAGAAACACTCCCTACAGACATAACAGATATACGTTTTCCTGTTTACATAACAAGCACCATTCTGGTACAGAATGTTGAAAGTAACCTTTTCTTCCCTCCCCCGCTGTCTAGCGAAGTGAATCACCCTGGAAAAGACGTCGCGTTTCCTCAGGGTAAAAAAATAAAAATCTTACCAGCCTGTGTGTTTTTTTTCCCACATTAAGATAGATTGTAAAATTAATTCCAGATGTAAGGTACTATACTTGGTTTGTGCATGCTTACTGTTGGAAACAAGTTTGGTGCTTTACCCAAATTATGAGGTATGAAGACAGTCAACCACACAAAACTTAGGGATTTAAATATTTATAAAGAGGCCAACAAATTTATAAGAAGAATAAATCATCAGTAATTAGAAACCGAAAGAAAAATAATGTATTTTAAAGCCAAAGACACATAAAACAAAGAGTGCCTACTAAAATTGCTTACCTCTTCAAACACATTTTACAACCTCTAACTACTATCTATCTCTATATCTAATGATTAAAATTACAAAATAAACAGAATGCTTGTACAAGTATTATAAAGTAACCACAATCTACACGAATTATATTTATTTGGTAACAAAATAAATTAACTTATTTT
Organism: Tetragnatha versicolor; assembly: GCA_024610705.1. NCBI lineage: Eukaryota > Metazoa > Arthropoda > Arachnida > Araneae > Tetragnathidae > Tetragnatha > Tetragnatha versicolor. The sequence goes on along the minus strand of JANDEH010000010.1, from coordinate 49,581,657 downwards.
TTTCAATAAAAGATAAAGTAAAAATATTTTTATATAAAATAACATTTGTACTAAATTTAATTTTCTTACATTCTTATCTAGTATTATGAAAAGAATTTCAACACATTCAATAGAAGGGATCAAAATTAAATAATTTTTCTGTTTAAATCTTACCATTTAAAAATATCTTGCTGCTCTTTTATGATATAAATTAATAAAAATAAAACTTTATAATGAAGCAATATTTATATCACTGCCATCATAAAAACCGTTAAATAATCACCTTTATCCTTTCATTTAAATGAAACAGCAATAAGTTAGAATGTCACTCACAAATTCTAATATAACCACCAGCTTTCCTTACACATTCTCAGGGTCTATATTTTCTTTTCCTCATAAAAATTATGACGCAGGAACTTAAATTAAACGGCTTCTTCAACAGTATAAAAATAATATAACTGGCTACTTATGTTCTTGGAAGAAAAAAAAGTGAAATCTGCTTCTGTGAATGTCATTTATCATTCTTCAAACGAAACCTCTGCTATTCTAAGCCTATATCATAGTTTTTTTCTGACTTAAGTCCATGGCGTCGTTTGAGACTCTGAAGTGAAATATTAGCATCGTGAGGGGAAGACGATGACCTCACCGGCTGTGCGCATGCGTCAATATTTTTTTCATAAAGCAGCAGCCTCTCTCCTCTTGCTTTGTAACATTGCTTTTATGGAATTTTCTTTTGGGGTGAACATTCTAGATTGCTCTGACCTGTTAAATTGCATAAGAATTTTTGGAGGGGAGGGAAGATTATGTGGTAAATTAATATGTTTTATCAACCATAATTGTATGAAAATTGAATAAATCCCATGAATAAACACATTAAATTGAATAAATGAGAAAAATATTTTTATTATACATTTTTTTAATTTTAGAGATTTTGCCAAATATAAACAATATTATTTCGTACATAATAAAACAAAACTTCTTTGAAAGTTTCTTTTTGCTGTATTAAAAAAATCAGAGAAAGGTAAAGGAAAAGAGAAAGTTCTGTTTTGAAATCATACAATGTTTTTATTTTTATATATAATATCGGTACAATAAAATAATAAATATTATGTATCTATAAAAAATTGCCTTTTCTACAGACTACTTAAACACTGATTGAATTTGCCTGTGATATTATTAAGCAATCTTTTTTTGTGATTTTACAGTAATAAACCAGTGTGATTTTACCTTGTAAAAACATGAATTAATAAATAAATATTTTAAAAATCTCTTTGAAATAAGAATTTATCAAATTTAAACAGTGTTAAACTAATAGCAAATAAAACATTGTAGTACACATAATGACAAAATGAATTCAAATGAGCAAATGTCATGAAAAAAAACGTTGCAAAAACATTTTGAATCATAAACATATTTTGTTTAATAAAATTGAGTATTATGCTGTGTGTGTAACACTAACGTAACAATAACACTGAAGATCTAAAATTTTTGGATAGGTTTTTTAAAAAAGTTGAATACATGCAGTTTATCTCTTTTATATTTTAAGTCTGTTCAAGTTCAAGCCCCCGATTGTCTATAACAGGGGTTCTCAAACTTTTTATGTCGCGGAGCCCTTTTCAAGAGACAAATTCTTCGCGGAGCCCTTTTCCGAAATAAATTTTTCAAGGTATAAAAGCAAATTACATAAAACCCATTGCTTCTAGAAATAAAAGCATAATAGAAATTTATTTCGGGAGGGGTCCAAAATTATATCTCAGTCCCTCCCATGCATATTTAACAGTTTAATGTAGCTTTTAAAAACATTTTTAGGTATAATTTGCATCTAAGATAATTTATTTGTAAGAAAAATTGTGAAAAATTAAGATACAAGTAAAATAGAAGGGTCTGGGGTTCCTTCCTCCCCAGAAGATATTTTGAAATGTGATCCTTAAAAACAGTTTTTTAACTCGTTTTAGGTATATCATTGTCCAAATTTTGGACATTCATTTTTAGGTAGGATTTCAATTTTAACGAACTTACTATAAAAATTGACAATAATAAAGTTTCAAGTACAATAGGGGGTTTTGGGGGTCCTCCCCCAAAAGAATTTCGGAAATTTGACCCTAAATAACATGGTTTTAACTTGTTTTGTTATACGTAGTCCGGTTTTCCGGGGGAGAGGCTGGGCCCCCTCGGCCCTTTAATATACACCCCGGGATATATGGAATATTTTGTTTACCAATTATATTTTATCATTGGATACAATGTAAATCTTTATTTTATATTTCTGAATAATATAGGTATCACTTTTTAATCATTATGCCGGAGATGCATGGACATAGGATTCCATACAGAAATCTATACATCTGTAAATTTTGTTTTCCTAGAAGTTACTTCTTTTGAAATCGAGATCTGTTTTGGGGGGCTGATAGACCATACGTCAGGGGTACTTATCGAAATTTATTTACACATGGGCCCAAAATCATTCCTTATCCCATCCCATGCCATAGGATCAATGTTTTCTTCTCTTTTTATACATTTTTTGGCAGAATTTGCATCTTAAAGAATTTAATATAAGAAACGTTGTGTGTAATTAAATTCCAAATGCTATAAAGGGAGGGGGTTGGAAATTTGACTATACTATAAACAGGTTTTCCCTTGGTTTTGGTACATCTACTCCGAATTTCGGACATACATTTTTAAGTAGGATTATGATTTTGCTGAACTTTATAAAAAAAGGTGCTGAGTAATCAATTTGAGAGATGGGGGAATGGGGTTCCTTGGTGTTCTACTATTCGGAGCGGCCGTTTCAGCGGCAGAAATAAAATGAAAGTAAATAGAACTCTCATAATTCTTCTAAAAATTAGTAGAAGAAAAATTTGGTGCCGAAACAGGCCGGCGCCCAAACGGCCAGCGCCAAACCGTCCCATCCTGGGGGTTCCTCCCCCAGAAAAGTTTTGGAAATTTGACCCTAAAAAGAGGGTTTTAACTTGTTTTGGTAAACCAAAAAAGACCTGAAAAAGGCAAAAACCAGCAGACCTTACCAACACCTTACAGAAAGTTATTTATATAAGATTTCAGAGAAAAGCAAATTAGAATTTATCAAAAAATGTATTTATTTCAAATTTCTTCGCGGAGCCCCTGGAAATGCTTGGCGGAGCCCTAAGGGCTCCGCGGAGCACAGTTTGAGAACCTCTGGTCTATAATAAACATTCCATTAATGGCGGAATGCTTCATACACAGCTCAGTAACACAGTTCAGGAACACCCAGATAGATGGCGCTGCATGTAATGCTATCTTATCGAATTCTTTATGGAAGAATCTCTGAATCTGGAGTTGGGAGACAAAAGACGCTAACTTGCTAACGGATAACTCTTACCAGTATTCTGCCATCTAACTGAATTTTTGAACGGAAATTCTTTATGAATTGTAAATTTTATTTAATCCAAACTTCAGAGAATCATAGTCATCATTAAAAAAAACAAGTTGTAAGTGGTGAAATGATATCCAATTTTTGAAAACTATAGCCATATTATTGCTGAATCATTTCTGAACAACCTAGTGCATGAACTGAAGTGAATAATTTTGAAAATATTTCTAAACTTGGTTATTAGGAATTATACTGTTATAAAATAAGCAATTACTTACTTGGATTTTATTTTATTGTGACATATGTTTCTATATAATTACAACCCTAAGATCTCAACTATTTCCAATTTTTAATGTAACTCTACATAAATCTTTGCTACTTTTTTATTATTCAAACTAATTTTAATTTTATGTGTATTTTATCAGAGTATTCACTAGCATACTGTTGTTAGTATACACTTTTCTCCAAATGTTTTAGTATTAGCTTATTACTGAATTTTTTTATATCGGCACAAAAGACATTTTCTTTTTAATCGAATTTTTTGAAAACCAGAAAGAAATCTTCTTAGAGCTATTGTTCTAAATTGTTTCTATAACATGACAAACCTGAAGTTATCTAACTTCAACTTATTCAACTGAAACTATAGAAAAAACATTAGGGAAACTTAACTGGGTTATTTAAATTACATTATCAGGAAAATTTTGTTTCTTTCAAATGTATGTTCTGGTGATACATCATTTACAAATGTTTAAGAATTAGCTTCTGAGTACTTATCAAAAAGCATTCATTTTGAAAGAAAACTCTCAGCCAAAACCACAATCTTGACTACCACTTAATTCCCCTATCTTAAACACATTCCCAGCAGAAATCCGACATAAAAACAACGCACTAATGCAATTAACTAAACGTTATAACTCCCACGCTAAAGAGCAAGCCGAGATTAGACGCCACCCTTCCCTTCATTTCTCTTTGTAACTGCCCCCACCAGAAACGCTCTTACTAGTAATGCAGTTATATATACGGAACACACTCCCTTCTCTACGATGGGCATAAAAACCGGAAAACAGCCCAAAATTCCCTATTTCTGCGAAGCCCGCGTTTTTGCCGCTTTTGAGGGAGAGCCCGCTATACTTCTTCATTAGCCGGCGGCTCCACGGGCTTCTCAAGATGGGGTATCAATTTCCTTCACAGCCCATAGACGCCAGCGTGAAATTTTAATTAGAGCAGGGCTTTGGAAGGGGCCCGGGAGAAGCCCGTTATCTCCCGGGAATGCGGCCTGGGAGTGATATGGTCAGCCAAATTAGGTGTAATGGGCCCCGCGAAATTAAGTAGCGGCAAATATTTTGGAGGAATATAATTAGCTTGGCGTGGGTTCTTGGAGACGTGGCTGTAATCACATCGTGAGATGGGCCTTGGCGCTTTTTGCCGACATGGCCCACTTTGCGTTGAGGGTGTTGTTTTGAAGGATTCAATTCCAGGCTCTTGTTCAGGGGCGTCTTAAAGCTCTCATTTCTCATGGTTTTGTGATTTTTCGGGATTTGGACTTTTCTGTGGGGTTTGGAGAAGCTTTGATAGGCAGAATTTGTTTTTAGGAGGTATTATGTGAAGTGTAAATACCCAATTTCAATTTAAGAATGGTTTGAAATAATATTAGCTATTCACAAACTCAATTTGAAAAGTTGTGGATTTGGAAAATGGCTTGCATCAAGACCATGCAAAATTATCAAAGATAATATGAGACTATGATAAAAATAATAATTTGGAGCAAAATCCAGAATTATTCTTAAAAGAAGCAACTTCTATGGAAATGTTATCATGGTATTTTCAAAATGTTTTCAAATTAAATTTCCGTTAATAATTGCATTTTACATTATCTGTTTGAGAACTAAGACAAAATAACTTTTTCACAAATGCACACTGACATTTTTTAGTCTCATTTTTCCAACTCTTTAGAAGACAAGAATTTATAGCATCAAAATAAATTTTTTGTTATAAAAAAAGACTAATTACAAATTAGAGAGTAGAAAAACTGGGTTATACAAATTTCGTAAAGTATAATGACAATTTATCGTGAAAAACAAAAAGAAGAAGAACACTGGGTTTATCAACAAAAAATACAAACTCTGCGGACTTTAAAAAGTAAAACTAAAACTAAAAAACACACCAAACCCACTCACAAATCTAATAAAAATAACTCAGCAATCAAATCTTCCCAAAATAAAAACCAACCCCGAAAGTTTCCATCAACAAATGAAAAGACAAAAATATAACAATTATCTTATTTATACCTCATACTTAAATAAACGAGCTCGTTTCAAGAGTAACTTAAGCGTCAGATAAAAACAGAAGGCGTTTTTAGATGTTGCCCTCTTCCTCGCAAATCCGAGATAAAACATGGCTTCTGTGCACCGGCCCGACAGCGTGAGATGTCAAACCAGTTTGACAATGTGGCATTCTACCGCCCTTGTAATCGCTAGCAACAGTAGGCACATTTCTAAGAAATGGTTGTTAGTGTATTTTGTTTGGATCTCTCTCGGAGTTTCGCTGTAGCAAAAATTCGTTTATTTGCGCTTATTTTCCCTTGTATTTTGATTTTGAAGAGTTTTTCTCGTATAAAAAGGAGACGGGTATTACCTTGAATTCTTTCTCAAAATAATTTACAACTTTAAAATCACCACTAAAAGAATTAACTTTAAAAAGAAGTATGTAGGAGTCTAAATATTAACTGTTGAAATCTTTTTCGTTAGCATGTACCGTGTGGCGATGACGTGATAATGTCACTAAGTATAATATTCAATGCTGATAGCTTTGATTTGAATGGTGACTATTAAATTGTTTGAAACTGAGAATGTCTGGTGTTTCAAAATTGGAAGCATTGGGTGGTCATATTGGAGACAAAAAGGTTCATACCAAAATGAGAACATCGATTTACTCAAATTTGAAACTGTGATTTCTCTCAGTGTGTTTAAACCAGATAGTTCATGTGACTAATAATAGTTCGAGAAGTATTTACTCCAAATGCAAATATTTTTGACTTTTCTATTTAACTTATAAATTATGAATGTTATGAGAAAAACCCCTTTATTTGTATTTAGTGATGAACACTCTAATGCAATTTAACTATCCATTTTTTAACTGTGCTACTTCTTTCTTTTTCATTAAACATTTAATCATCCTTAGTATTTTAGTGTAAATTTCTAATAAAAAAACTCACTACTTAGAAAAAAATTAACACCAATGGAAAAAGGTTTCCTAAATTAAATAAGCGTGTTTTGAATAAAAAATACTTAACTGTGTTTGACGACTTTAAGTCTTAGATTTTCCTTTCCTACCCTAAAACAATTTCCTACTCATTCTGATTACATACAAACCAACTCGTTTCAAAGAGTTCAACAAACAACTGGTTAATATTTCAACAAGCCAATCAGTTTCACAATCCAAAGTAAACCTTTAAACATTAGGAGCTTGGTACTTGATTTCGAGCGTGCCACTTTCCCTATCCCACCGAAAACCCAACAAACTTCCTTACGGATTCAATTACACTATCTCCTTCTTCCAAGACTGCCAGAGCTCTCCCCAAATTTCGGCCTCTCTCCCCCTGGCCATAAACTCGGCGTTCCCTGCAGGGGGGACCTACAAAAAGCGGCCATCGAAAAATCAGTACAATCGGGAAACTCTCTTTCCAAATCACCGATAAGAACAGTTACATCTAGTACGAGGTGCTAGCCAGGAGGGGAGAATGGGTCAAAACCTGTGTCTTCAAAAAGGCTTCAAACTGAGAAAGTAATACCAGACAGCTGGAGACCCGTGTTCTTTTTTTTAAGGGAACCGTAGGTAATAGTCTTTAAAAAGAGAATCTGGTATAACTCAGTTGGTGTGCGACTTCCCACAAGGTTTACATGGATTGGGTTGTTTATGGATTTTTCTGTGTAAGCCCGTTTGAGTTGCTGCTGACCTAGAAAGTTGTTTTATTAAAGGTTAAGGTTTTAGGAGGATTACTTTCTGTGTGGGGTGTAAGGTTGAACTCTGAGTTAGAACTTGTACAGAATATTATATTTGAGTAATATATTTTGAACAATCGTGCCGATTATATTCGTTTTAAAAACGGATAAGAAGGGCATCAGGATGTGCTCTAATTATGATGTTCAAATGAAAGATATCATGCTCATACTGATGCTAAGGAAGAGATCGTTTGATAAGTAAATTATTATAAAAAAATTGTCTTCCAAGTTATAACCTTATTAGGTTCATTGTTGAAAGAAGCTTTAAAATGAATAAAACTCTACTGTGTTGGTTATCTTATTATAAAGAGGCATAAATAATAAAATATAATTCTTTAATTTTAAATTTTTTTAATATGAAGGGGTTAGGTCCTACAACTCAATAGATTCCACATTTCCTCTATACTGTTTCATAAGAGAAGTTTAAATTTATAACATTTTCATTGACTAAGCTGACTCTATTTTCCATTTGAGATGTGTGACAAGAAAACTAGTTTTTTTAGACTTGCATAGATATTGTAGGAGTCATATATAAATATTATTTTTAAACATCAATTATTTTAGATATTCTATAGATGCTGCGAACTTATTTCCATTCTTTTAGCAATTTTTCTTACTTTTAACACAAAAGCTTATAAAATGATAGATCTCTCTTTATGATTTAAACATCCTGACATCCTGATTCCCTATAGAATTTCCTTACACCCCATATAGGACCATTAGCATTTCAGCTTTATTATTTATCAATCATTAGAATTTATGTTCGTTCCTTTATCTACACAATGCAGTGTATAACGCTTATTCCATTTTTTGTGGTTAAAGTAACAATATCATACAATAATATGTGTTCCCAAAATTCAAATCCCTTTAATTTCATCACATTTCCCAGAGAAATTTCCCAATTTCCTCTTATTTTCCAACAGTAAACAACACACTCCCTCAACACATCATTATTCACATCATAAACATAAAAAATACTTTATGCCCCATCTAATTATCTCCCCAACAACCCCAAACCCCAAAATATAACACTCCAAACCCTGCAAACTTCTTAAATTCAAATCGGCCATCGAAAAGCTCTCCCAAGCTCTCAAGGAATCGAAAATAATCGATAGAAAAAAATTCCTTCCCGCCTGTCACTCCTTCATCACGAAAGCTTGTTCCCGCCTCCTTTTATTCTCTAAGCCTATTAGATTGAGTTGCCTGCGTATTGGCCTGCCTCCCCCCGCGGCCCGAAGATTCAGACAAAATGGCGGCCATTCGCTGTTGGGTAGATCGCCGCCGCATTCGAAGAAGTGCCCTAACCTTCAAGTTTTGATGGTAAAATGGGGCATTGGCACAAAATGGAGTTTGGGGGGCTTGCTGAGGAGGAAATCTAGGTTTGTTTCACAGGGAATGTGAATGCTGAGTGAGTTTCGAAGTGCTTGTTGGATGTGGGGATATTTTCAGTTTTAGTGATTTTATGGTTTGTTTGGGGGAATTTCTGTAGTACATTTCACTCGAATAATACATTTTCACTCGGTAAAGAAATGTGTATTTGTGCATGCTTTCAAAGAATACAGATTTCCACACATTTCTTATTCTTTAACTTATTCTTTTAAATATTTAAGATAATCATTTTGTTTAAGTCAAAGTATTGTCAAAATACAGAGAGTAAAACAAAAATATTGTTACTGAGATCATTTAGTTTTAAAATTGAAAAAGAAAAACATTATTGTGATTCTTAAGGATATATACTGAATCTAAGAATCCATGGAAATTTATTTATAACATACACACATATGTAAACATATGTATAAAAGCTATAGTAGAAGAACAATGTTACTATTACATGCAAAACATTGAATGACATAGAATTTTCTATATTTCATTTAAGAAACATTTAAAAACAAATCCATAAACACCCAATAAAATATGTTTTAAATAAATGCCTTGTTTTGACATTTTTAAAAATGCAGTCTGTACATTATACATATTTCAATTAAAAGTATATTTTTGATATTATGTTATGATAACTGTAAAAATCAAGAATTTATATATCAAGAAGAAAGGTAAGAGTAAGGTAATGGCCTTCTTTTCTTATTTATACTAATAGTTGTTGTTTTATCTGTTTATTATTGTTTGTGTGCTTTTGATAGATTATAACAAATTACATGAATAGCATATATTCACACTCATAAAAAACATATTAATATACATATATTCACAAGATTTCTTGTTTTACAATTTAATCAGTTATCAATCAGTTATATAACAATAATTTGAAGCTAACGATTATTGGAAGTAATGTTTATAACAGAAGATTTTTTTTTAATTACACCTTACTGAAGGTGGCGTTTCCCTCTTCTTCGGGGTAGAGGGAAAAAGAGCTTAGGCAATAGTACCCATTGCTCTACCGCCGGTAATGGTCATTATAACAGAAGATAATGGATATTTGGAAAAAAACATTACATTCAAACAAAAAATCGACAAAAAATGAAAAATAACACCGAAATGAGGAAAATAAGTTAGTTCTAAGTTTTTAAAATACGCCTTGTGTGAAATTTCGTCACTTCTCATCAATTTGCCACCAATAATCAACTCACTCCCTCAACCTATCAATATTCTAACTTCCAAAACTCAAATTTTAATACTTTTTCTGACATAACTGAATACTTTAGTCTTAAAATTTTTAAATCAGTGAGGAAATCTAAACTAAGAAAATTTTGATCATATACTTCCAAAATTTTTTATAAGTAAAATATATATTTATTATTTTCAGTTATTTTAAAACACTATTTTTAATTGGTAAAACAGAGTATTCTTTAAAAGTGTAAATCTGTGTTTGTGTAAATATTTCAAAAAGTACTAAGTTAACTTTATAATCCAATCTCATTTGAAAGTACTAGTAGGAAATGGGTCAACTAATATAAATATTGAAAAAAAAAAGATGAAACTAATATATATATACAATTGTAGATAATGAAAAATTTTACATATATACTACTTTTACATTAACAACATACTTTTTTTAGAAAATTTAACATGTTTTCTTTTTTAAATATCATTCTTATAAATAATGTTTGTTTCCTTAATTTTGTATTATTGTATTTAGATTCAACATACTCTTAACATAGTTGTATTGGAATTAAACAAACTATCTTACATGGCATAATTTACATTATTACATCAAGCAAATATCCTTATAAAAATCATCACTTAAATCAAAATACCTAATAACAGTCTAATTTCATATATTTATAAAAAAATATTGAATTTTATTTTTATTTTTTCATTTCTTACTAACAAATATTCTGCTTCGAAAAATATATGCATGCTATAGAACTTAAATTGAAGCAGTAACGAAGCAGATCCTTTATTATCATAATCAGTCATATTCTTCACCCAAATAACTTTCTATAACCTAACAATAACAATCTTATTTACTGTTTAAAAATATATTATTAAATCTTACTAATCATCAACTATTTTTCAAAGTTTGTGTTTTATTACTTTGTCATTATCAGCAATACGTTATATATGGTATCCATTTCATCTTAATACACTCTTAAAACATTTTTTAAAACTGAGTGAACAATACTCAAAGTATGTCATTGAGTAGTCCTCAGATCATAAACAAATTTACTCAAATTTTAAAGATTAATACAATCATTTCTGCAAATATGCATATACTCAAAGAGGATAATATCTGTTATTTTTGAGTAAAGATCTACTTGTGACTATTGTCACTGCTGCCACATAATTTAATAAGCCGAATTGCAAATTGGGTGTAACGTTGCAACGTGAGGACTAGTGCTATCGCATGATAAATTGAGGCTTTTCTAATAATTAGAAAAACAAATATAAAAATGAAGTATAATTTAAGTGGTGACAATTGAATCAATGGAAACTGAGTATTTCTGGTACTTAAAAATTGAAATGTTATTTCCCTCAGTGTTACTCAGCCACATGAAATAGGTACGTAGTAACAGCCACAAACATCCAAAGTCTTCTAGCATGTGAGAAAAGTCACTGAACACCATGCTTCAGTACATTCAGCATGCCATTCCTTTCAAAAAGCGGCGCAATCTCTCCATTTCTAAGACCTGCGTTATTTATTAAGACTTCAAAACCCAAGCCAGTCCAACTAACCAATACCTAAGCTGCTAAAAAACTGCCCATAAACCATCGCCAATCTTTTGTACAGTGACTATTAATGGCCTGTAACAAATCTACACTCCATCACCGGCATCGTTTTAAGCTCACCTCAACCTTATCCAAAGCTCATTATTCCCAGTCCAAAATCCCCTCAATTTATGGGAAAACAACACAAGCCCCTATTGAGGAACACACGTAGCTCTGTTTTTGTTTTCCTGAGCTATTTTCCCCCTGCCCCTCTAGTCCTAAGCACCCCTGGACATTTCCATGGCAATTGCAGTGATTTTTATCACGCTAGGAAACGTTCCTGAGCCCTGATTAGTGTCTTTTTTTTGCGAATAATGGCATTTGGAGTATCTCTGAGCCGCCAATGAAGGTCCAGGGATAGGATTCCTCAGACGCTAATGGTCCAGAGATAAGCGTGTGCTGGGCTAGGGCTGGGAAGTCTCAGGCCGCTTTCATCAGTTTCTGTTATATTTAAGTGGAGATCTCGGGATGTTTTTTTTTGTTATCTTTCGGGTAATTTTCTGGAGAGGAAACTCCCTTAATTTGCTCTCGGTGTATCCCATCTGTGAGTTTTTCTGGGGGGTAATGAGTTTTGGGATAGAGGTATTGATGGCTGCTACCATTCAGATTTTATTTTGGGACTAGTGAAGGGATTCGTCAGGAAATTGCGTTTAAATCTTTGGTAGTCGTGCTTCTATATTATGCAAGAAAGTTTCAGAAAGATAAAGATAGTTCTGTACAGTTTTGTTTAACAGTAAAATAAAATACTTAATTGAATGGATATATTAAAAACATATTGAACTACTTTTATTTGAAATTAAAATAAATTCTTTGGCATGTATGACAAAGTACTTTCAATAATTGCGTTTAAAGAATAAAAACAAAGTTCTTAAGAACTAGTACATCTTTTCTTTCAGGATAACATAGTAATTTTTTATTTTTATCTCTTCTACCTTTATATGAATTATTTTATTTGGTAACACCTATAAATTGAACAATTTTTATAAAAAAGAAAGATTTTTTAAAGTAGTCAATTAAGGTAAATGTGGGTATAGTGGACACTTTAAGGAAAATTTTTATTTAAATTCTTAATAAAGGCCAATCAATTTGCTTCGAAACGGTTATTATCCTATTTTTAGGTTAATTGGATCTTCTTCTTTCGATTTTACTATTAAAAACTTTAATTAAATTGGGCAAAGTATTTTTAATTATTTTTTTAAAAGTACTCCAAATTGCATCTATAGTGGCCACATAGATGAAGCTGTTGCTTCTATGGTGGACACCTCTTGCATCAATAGTGGACACCTGTCTTTTTCTGCCTATATGAGGGGTTTATGCATAAAATTGAGGGGTTTTTCTTGGTATAGTCATCTAGTTCTAATTAAATCTTCCTTCCCAACGAAATGTATTTTAGATTCAATCAAATTAGCTTTATTTTAAAAAAAATTATAGTTTTCGGCCCAAAGTCTACGATGTAGCTGATTTGAGAGGAATTTAGCATGTAATTCCATGTTTTAAAAACATTGGTTCCCGAATCCAGAATGAAACCAAATATATTTAACACTCATTTTAAAGCACAGTCAACAGTTTATGAAGAAAAACTGATTCAAATTAAGTGTTATTTATGTTTCTATTAGACGCCATTGCGGTGGCCACTATTGGAAAATCTAAGATTATGTGTTGGTAAAGTGGACACCCCCATAAATCCTCGCAAAGTCAGCATTTTCAAATAAATTTTATTCAGTATTATTTTATACACTCTTATTTATCTTGATATAAATTTAAAAGTCAATCAAGCGGTAATAAATACGAAAAATCAGTTCCGACTTACACGTTTCCTTACGCGATTCAATAAGCAAAATCAAATTTCAGTCACTCGGCCGATGTTGTTATTTTCAAATATTTAAATATCCTTCCCATGCTGATCTGTGGTATCGGTGGTAATTTATCAGCTTACCTGATTGCACAATCTACTATGCCTATGAATTTTGACGCTATTCGATGCCTCTAACTCGTTTTATTTAAAATTAATCAGCTATGTGGCCACTATTGGTACAGTGTCCACTATACCCACATTTACCTTAATGCTTTTTACAATGTGGCATAAATTCATAAAATAAATTTTTGTTTCTTGGTAAATTTCCCTCAGTTTAATTGGCCCTGTTTTTTAATTAAATTCCCTGGTTTTTTTTTTCAGTAATTAATTCAGCAAATTAAGCTACCTATTTATTACAATAGTAATTCTGAGATGGTTCCTTTTAGAGTATAATATATATAAACCCTTAACAGTAAAACATAAGTAAATGTCAGGTACTTCATAAGGGTCGGGGGAATGGTAGGGCAGAATTTTATCTGCAAGGGGACAAAGTTAAAGAAGGTAATATGATCAAAGATTTAGGGGTGATAGTAAATGAGGACTTTAAATGGGTTCATCAGTGTTCATCTGCTAGTAAAAAGGCTAATAATATATTGGGAATTGGGATACATTAAAAAACTGTTTCTTCAAGGTCCGAGGATATTATTTTGGCACTATACAGAGGCTTGGTGAGACCTCATCTAGAGTATGCGGTTCAGTTTTGGTTTCCATACTTAAAAAAGATATTGATTCAATTGAAAGGGTTCAGCATAGGGCTACTAAAATGGTCAAGGGTATATCCAGTTTAAGTTATGAGGGAAGATTAAAGAAGTTAAATATGTTCACTCTAGGGAAAAGAAGGATTAGAGGGGATTTGATTCGAAACTTTTTAAAATGGTAAAGCATGGGGACACAGATGGGCTAGATTTCAACACAGGTAATAGAAGAAGGGGGTCACAATTTCAAATTGAATAAAGTAAAATTTAAGACGGATTGCAGAAAGGGGGCATTTTTAATAGGGTAGTGGATAGATGGAATGCGTTGCCTGAGACAATTGTAAATTAAAGTGGGGTAAACGAGTTCAAGAGGAAAATTGACAGATACTGGAATTCCGGTAGTTTAGGTTAAAAAGACTAGACCAATCTTGCTGGGCTTACGCCTGTAATTGGTCGACTTAATTTGTATTTGTAAAAGTAAACACTTTTTTTACTTTTCTAACTTCTTTATTTTTTTAGCAGAGTGTCTGTTGTATGTTTCCCATGTGACCACCCACTATCTTAAGAATTCAAAGGGGTTTTTTCTTGTACTGGCAATACTTTTATAATTTTTAATAGTATAAGTTACATGCTCCAAATTAAAAATGGACATTAAAACAAATAAGGAAGTTAGTTTAAATTGTAGATATATGTGTAAAATCATTTAACCAGATTTAAATAAAATTGAACAAGGGATTACTACTAAAAAGTGCTACAGAATACACAAAATTATGTCTGTAAAAATTAATTGAAAAACTAAAGGAGATGGAGCAAAAACCTGAATAAGAGTATTGTTGCCAACACTATTAAAAATTTCCTGGAAAAAATTTCATGAAAATATTTTGAATATATGAGGAGATATTAGCATGTGAAAATAGCTTTTTCAAATATGCTAGCTCAAGTACGAAAAGGTTCCCAAATTTGCAGGTTTTTTATTTTATGATTAAATTTTGTCTTTATCTTGAACTAAAAAACACAAAACTACGTAAAAACACTGAAAATATTGTAAATTTCCAAACTTTTTTGAGGCCTGTGAATTTCACATCCTATTAGGGAGAAAAGTAGGAAATATGTTATTTTACTCGATAAAAGGATAAAATGACATGGTAAACTTTAAGAAGAAAAAAAGTGATTTCTTCAGCAAATACAATTCTATTTTATTACAAAAAAACTATATTAGTAGTTAAGCACTTTAACGTAATCTATAATTAATTTTAGTGCGAAAGATAATCAGCAAATTTAAAAAAAACTGTAATGTGCTGATAAATAAAAAGTTTGTTTTTATTAGAAAAAAAACAAGAACTGTTACGTGATTTCAACTCTAGTTACATTTTTAGAAAGTTTAACTAACCACGATAGACATAGGGATAGACATAGTTAAATGTCATAGTGTGTCCATAAGGTAACACACTATGTCATTTTATACCAATGAGTTTTATGTCCTTTTACCCTGAAAGGTGTATTTTATTTACTTTCAATTTCTTGTAAAATAAAAAGATAAATCAACTTCCTACCGCATGAAATATAGTATTAATTAGATATAAATCCTCACAAGAATCATAGTTATAGTAAATTAATGGCTATGAATAAAAGAGAGCTCATTATAAAAACGCATGACAAAAACTTTGACACTTACATTTTCGATTTTCGTTCACCACGAAGTAAGAAATACTTTTCAAATAATGATGTCTGTTTGTATCATTTTGGATGCAATAAAAGAAGAAAAAAAGCTACAGACACGTGCTGCTCTTCTGCTAAATTTCAAGAAAATCGAAAAAGTCATTTTACCCGAGTATGCCGTTATAGCCTGATTTCCCTATATCCCCAAATATTCAAGGTATTTTCATGAATTTTTTCCAGTAAGTTTTTCATAATGTTGGTACTACTATCGTTGGGGGTTTTTGTGTTCTATCTCTTTTACTTTTTTAACTTTTTTATTTCGCCGCTGAAGGCGCTGTAAGTCATTCCAATAGATACTCCAGGGTCACTTACCAAGGAGTAGACCTTACTTCCATAAGCCTGGGAGGCGTTTGTTCCAAATAAAATCCGTGAAACGGACTTTTGAAACACCCTGTATGGTCTATTTAACAGACCATATATTATGATGTTAGTTGTTTTTAAAATTACCGAGTAGTAATTTTCAAGAACCTTTTCAATGAAGAAGAACAATTTAGATTTTAAAAGGGAAGATATTTATATCATGATGGTAGTTTAGTACACTAATTTTACTCAGGAATAACAATTTTTTTGTGGAAGTAAAGTTATTGATGGTTTTGTAAAAATCATTTTATGTGCCCTCTTTATGTCTCTGTCCTACTTTCCAGACGAATTTAAATAATTTTTTTTGGGGAAAAATCTGATAAGTCTTAGTACCATTAATTAGAAATTAATGGGCCATATCCTTTATTAATTAAAGAGATAGAAACTTGAGATAGAAAGTTGATTATTCCATCAAATGTATTATTATTTCGATTAATATTATAATATGAAAAATCCAACAATCAGAAGATTTACTAGTAGTATATTTTATGGTTAATAATATCATCAAAAGTTGTTAATGGGGTGCACTCTTAGCTGCTTTTAAAATTCAAAAACTATCGTTCGAGAGTAAGCTATATGAAAATATGCCAGTTAAATACAGTTTCTAATCAACTATCAATGCTTTCATTCTTAAATTAAGCGAGTTGTATGTGCATTGCACATCATCAGTCCATAAAACACAGCTTCCTGTATATATTCAATTCATATCTCCCTCCTAATAATTGTTGCACAAAGTGCAAAATTAAACAAATAAGTGATATGGCGGCTCAATAGTTAACTATTCTTCTATTATCAAGAAAGGCTTAGAGACTGATACGTACGTAACGGTGTGGCGAAAGGAACTCTCAGTGCTGAAGATAACAGGAGCTCGAAAGGGCAATGGCGCCGTATCCCGATAAAGAAACTGAGGTTCCTAGTTCAATGTTGAAAGAAGAGTTGTTTAAACTAATCTAAAAACGTCAATCTTGAAGTTTATGGAGATTTATTGCACACCAGAAGGCCTTAGGTTTATTTTGATATTCATTGTAGAGTTTTACAAGGAATATTTGAATGATAAAATTACTTGGTAACATATTTGTGTGTTGCGGTTAAATTTGAAAAAGAAATTAAAGGTATTTTTAATAGGTCTTACTCTTGGAAGTTATATAAATGATGGTTATAGACTAAAAACATGCTGATTAGAAAGCTATCTGTTAAATTTCTGAGTAGTTATATTTTTCACAGTATTCATCATAGATAAATTTATATTTTATAGCCTGATATGATACCACTTATATAAATCATAATTAAATCTTTAAATTTTATTTTATGGTATTTTTTGTTTGCTTTAGACTTATAATCGATCACAAATCAATGAATGATACTTCAAATTTGTTTTTCTTGCAGTTACTTAATTTAAATAAAATTATTTAAAAATTATTTAATAAAAACAAAGGGTGTTTGAATTGGTAGTAAAATTTAAATCTACACCTTATGTTATGGATAAATGAAGGACAAATTAGTTTGGAGAAGGTAAAGGACTTAACTTGAACTTTACTAGCTAAAGGAAAGAGAGTGAAAATTCATAAAAGAGAAAGGGAAAATGAAAGTGAGAGGAATAAAGGAATGAGTGAAAGAGATAAGGAGGGGGAGAGAATAAAAGGGAATGAGAAGGAAGTAGGAAATTATAGAAAAATTCGGAAAGAGGCAGGAAAAGAAAATGAGGAATGAAGGAAAGAGAGGAGAAAGAAGGAGATAGAGTGAAGAGATGAAAATGAGTTAAAAATAATGAAAATAGAGAAAGATGAAGGAGGTAGAGAGTAGACAGGAAAAATGAGTTAAAAAGAATGGGTGAAGGAAGAATGAAATTAGGGGAGAATAAGAAAAATCAGAAAAGAAATAATTAGTGAAGGAAAAGAGTGAGTTGGGATAGTGGAAAGAATGAGAGCATAGGGAGAGGGAAGATGAATAATAGAGATAAAGACGAGAGAGATGAAGGAGAGTTTGGGATAGCTAGAAATAATAAGAAAGAGATTAAAGAACGCGTGAATGAGAGTGAGATGGACGATGGTAGAGGAAGGAGGGTAGAGAAAAAGAGAGGGAGAGAGAAGGAAATAGACAGGAGGAATGAGAGTGTGTGAGAGGAATAAGAAAAAAGAATGAAACAGAGATCTGAAAGAGAATGAGAGAGATGATTAAAATGAGTACTTAAGAGAAGGTAAGACAGGGAGAAGGAAAATAGTGAGTGAGAGGGAGAACAGAGAATAGCAAATAGAACGAGAAGAAGAGCAAAAAAGAAAGGAGAGGGGGAGTGAGAAACGATCTCTCGATGCATTTGTTTTGCCTACAATGATGTTTTTCTTATATACAAAAAAAATTAAAGGTACTGAGGTATATCGTCAAATTCTATTTAAACAAATTGAAAATGCAGCTTGTTTTAATAAAATTATGAGTAAGATATATTGCCTGATAAAACCAAAAATTATGTGTAAAATCCGTTTTACATTTCTAGATCGATAATCACGAAAAAAGTTATTTCAACTAAATATGACATTGGGAAAAATCATTCTTGTAAACGAATAAAAGTTTACAATGAGAATAAATCCTTTAAAAAAATTAATAAAGAATGGAAAGTTGTTGGCTTTTTAACCATTTTAACCGAAGAATCTGCAGAAAGGGAGCGAGTTATCGAAAATTCCGGGAAACTCCCACCCTTCTCAGTAGATGTCGCTGCAAGCGTATGCTCCCCGTATTTGAAGCTTTATAAAATTCAGTCAACGAAGCTATCAGTGACTTAGATTCTTAATGTTAATTAGAAAAGGTAAGGTTTAAGACAGCTTCTTTGTAATGAGTTGGGTGATTACAACAATCTTCTCAACATTTCTCACTATGCCAATATTTTTAGTTGGAATGTCCAAACAAAAAATAACGATTAAGCCCCTATTTTTTGTGTTCAACTAGAAAACACCAGTTGTAGTCTTTATAACATATACATATTTTCTATGCGCGCGATTTGCGGTTTTATGTTTTCAAATATTTTGGCTTTAAAAAATCTAAATTTTCGTAAAATTTTTACACTAAATGTGATATATTTTTTTTCAATTTCAATAAAATTAATATATTTTGTCACTCGAAAAATAACATTAAGTCTTTTAACACCTCTCAAACTGTTTTTTTAAAAATCAAGTGCGTCTTTATGAGCGCAAGTACATTGCACACGTCTCTCATTCTTCTACCCATTACAATTCTTTTAGAAGCAATTACAAAGATATAATAGGTCAAATAACTTCAACTTTTATAAGCCTTCTAATGTACTCAAGTTGCCCTCTAAAAGCTTAAAAGCAGTTGAAAAAACCGGTAATTGTTGGTTTCAGAACTAGGGTCTCAATTTAGCTTGAAATATGATTCCTAACATTTTTAAAACTGATGGTTAGTTTATGATTATCTTTTAATAGTTTGAGGCTTTAAAGATTGGAAAGATATTTTAAAGAATTAATAGTTTTTACTATGAAACTAAAAACAACTTATAATGCACAAGTTATTTTGCTTTGTACATTATGGAAAATATATTATTATTATTATTATTATTATTATTATTATTATTATTATTATTATTATTATTATTATTATTATTATTATTATTATTATTATTATTATTATTATTATTATTATTATTATTATTATTATTATTATTATTATTATTATTATTATTATAATTATTATAATTATTATTATTATTATTATTATTATTACAAGTTAGTGTTAATCATTCAATAAGACTAGTAATTTAGGTAAAGATCGAAAAAAAATAAATTTTCGTTCAACTCTGTATTTTTTAAACTGCTTCAATCACCTCCTAAAATAATTACACTTTAATTAAACGTTCCCGGAAATACAATGGCTTTTGCAAAGATGATTTAATTTTAATATTATACAACCATCACTTATATGATCTCTTTGTTTCAAAAAGGTTTTTTGTATAGCATTGTACGATTTACTATGTGTTTTGAATTAACAAATTTTGTTCTAATTTTGTGAAAACCGTTTTTTTAAATTTGAGTATAAAAGTATTTAACTATTTTTCAGTTTGTTACAGTAATTTCATTAGTCATAATTAAGAACATTTTTTTAATTGTTAAAATTTAATAAAGTTCCCTGCCCTACTTTTTAAAACTTATCATACACTAAGATATTTCATTCAATCAGATGTCCAATGAGGTAAGTTATTTAAGTAAATATATTTTAAGTTCAGATGATATTATCTGGAGGATCAGAAATTTATGTGGTAAGTTTTTTTTCAGTTAAATTTGAGTTTTCTATAATAGACATAGACATAGACATAGACAAACCTTTATTGTATTGGGCATATGCCCGTTTAGTTTTCTATAACATAAAATACACGAAAATAAAATTTAATTATTTATTCAAGAGTAATTTGAATCGTCTAAAACTACCTTTTGGAAAGATTTCTATTTTAAGAAACTGTTTCATTGATTCTTCAAGTATATAAGACACGAAAATAAGTGACAAATCATACGATAGTAAACCAGAAAATTAAGTTGCATTAAACCAGCATTTTCATAGCTGTTCTTGTCAATTAAAAAGCTCGAAATAGGCATTTTCAACGCAGAATAGCTTCCAGATGTTCACGTTTCCCCTGAATTAGTACCCAAGAACAAGTTCCTAGAATTCTATGAAAAAAGAGGACGCTGGGGATGAAGCATACAGAAAAAATGACAGTCCCGAAGATGAGCGTTTGAAAGATTTAACGTTCCTCGAGCACTGGCACAATCTAAAGTTGCACTTTTTATAACTTTTCCCTTCATAAAGAAAGCGGGGCGAATGAGTGAGAGTAAGAAGCTGAAGATGTCTATTTCCATTTCCATACTTCAAGATAGTCAATTTGGGCTTCGTTACTGGGATATAAAGAGCAGAAATATTATGCAGTTACTTTCACACACTCGGCCTTTTCGTGTTGCGTTGAAGGACCGATGCCAAGTCGGCACGCGTTTTTGAGTTCAAAAATGGCTAATTTAAAATAAATACTAAGCCATTTACTTCTTGACATAAATGCTAAGCAAATATTATGTTATGGTAAGCAATGTTATGGTTAGTTTCTGAAGTATTATTGGGTTTTAACTTCAAGACGTTAAAGTTCAACCGTTTATCATTTGTTAGTTTCTATCCTAAGTGGTATTATCGATGTATAATTAACCCTTTCAATCCTATATAACCACCCTTATTTTTCTATATGATTTTATGGCAAACTCAGTTCAGAAATTCTGGGATTTTACAAGAAGAGGTCTTTGGGTGTAAATCGAAAGGTTTAAAAAGGTTACTTTTATAAGGGCTAAATTTTTTTTCGTCTTTGAATAATTATTTCAGTGAAAAATTCCTGTTTAATATTGATGCCGACAGTAAAATCGTATACCTAGTCACACTTATTTCAACTATTAAATTAACAATTAAATTATCTTAGAATTTTTAGTGAACTTTTTTGGAGGTTAAATGGGCTATAGGGGAAAGCGCCCCGATGTGGGGTACCATTTTTATTATTCTAAATTACACATTACTTTGTGAACACTCCTTATTTGAAAAACGTGTCGCCTTTTTATGAAAACAAATTGCAATTACCCTTAAAATCCATTTTTGTTAAAATTAAAAATGTGCCTAATATGCGATACCTGTCTCCTAATATGAGATAGTCTCATAGGGCACCTCTAATAATTAGGTTTTATGATTATTAATTAAATAATAATTTTACACTCTATTTTCTGATTTAAACTGAGCATGAGCGGTTTTCAACTAACGAATACCTAGAAAAACAATATATAACATTTAGACTTTGAAGAGGCTATCCTATATTTAGGGTGGTGTTTGACCCTCGTCTTTAAAAACTAATAATTATCTATTAATAACTAATATTATCTAACTAATTATCGTCCTCCAACTAATAATTATCTATTTTATAATAAAAACTACAAAAATGGCACTTCTCTTAAAAAGAACACGCATTTCAAAAATAGAATTTTATTGATAAGTAAAAATAAAAATAGTAGGTAAACAAAAAACGTGTAAGGTATTAAACTTCATGCATCTATGTGAGTTTTATGTGGTTTATATTAAAATAAAATCTTTTATGATATTCATTAATCAACTCATTATAAATAAGTAGAAAATTGATAAAGCGTAAAAGCCTACCACGTATCCGTCTAAAAGAAAATTTAAGAAATAAACACACTCAAAATTTTTTTTTCTTTCTGATAGCAAGTAAGGCGACTGCCTACGTTGGGAGAAGGTTTTAAATAAAAACATTATATTTAACTTGTTTACAAATTTTTTCTTAACCTTTGTAGTTTAAATAACTAATATATGTAAAAACTACCCTTATTTTTTAAAAAAATATTTTTAAAAATAGCAATTTATACTAAAATTTGGCGGAAATTTACAATTACGCCAACACCTCTATAGGTAAAAATATAGTTTTTTTGAAAATTCTTGAAATCATATGTTCCTTAGATAAATATACCTGTGCATTGACCTAAAAGCTAAGCACAACTTTGAAAATTAAAGGAGCTATGCTATTTATTATAAAATGAACCTATTTTTTTTAAATATTTTTTAAACAAATTTTACGATAAATAGCATAGCTCCTTTAATTTTCAAAATTTTGCTTAGCTTTTAGGTCAATGCACAGGTATTTATCTAAGGAACATGGGATTTCAAGAATTTTCAAAAAAACTTTTATATATTTACCTATAGAGGTGTTGGCGTAATTGTAAATTTCCGCCAAATTTTAGTATAAATTGCTATTTTTAAAAATATTTTTTATAAAATTAGGGTAGTTTTTACATATATTAGTTATTTAAACTACATTGGTTAAGAAAAAATATGTAAACAAGTTAAATATAATGTTTTTTAAAAACCTTCTCCCAACGTAGGCAGTCGCCTTAAAAGAGTAATATTCAGATCCTAAGACTCCTACCATTCATCAAATTAGAGAGTGCTAAAGTTTAAATTCAATTACACTGTTTTAACTTCTAAATAGTTTAGCTAACATTGTTTTAAATTAACTACACTGCTCAAAACAATTAAAGGATATTGGTGGTTTTGGTACATGGTGGCAAGCAAATAGAAAATTTGCAGTGGTTCAAGCTTTTTTCTTAAACTTAGGGCCATTTTAAAGCTAAATCCATGCAGTTATCAAAATAAAAATTTTATTTTTACTTTTTTTTTATCAAAATTGGAAAATGCACATTTTGTGTAGTTAAGCAAAAAAAGTGAAAAATTTATCAATACTTAATTGAAAACCCATTTCGCTTGGGGTATTACGCTTGGGGCATCACGTTGTGGGTCTGTTTGCCCACTGGGTTTGTTTGTTTATTTTTGAGGGGCTGGGGTATTTTCTCCCTTTTCTCCTTTTAGAGCATTTTTCAGCACCTGAACTGTTTAGATGTATTGGAAGGGCTGAAATTCATTTCTCAAGCATGTCCTAGACTTGTTCTATTATGGATTCCTGTCGAGAGAACGTGCTGGTAGATCCCTTTCTAGTGATTTCTTCATCCTGAAAAAAATCACTAACTAAGGTAGCACAATGTTTTCGGCAATTACCATCCCTGAAAGTTAAATTATCACCAATTTCTCCTGCATGAGGGGCAACCAGATGTGTAAGGATATTGATCTTTTTACCCTGAACCACGGGAAATGGTTCCTTTAGCTGTGGGGGGTCTTTATTCCATAGATAGAGATGGTGCTCTATATCATCACTCAACATCTTCAAATCTGACTTCCTCATGCACAAAAAAGGGGTTATTTTGTGTTCCTTGTACCCTCCAGACAAAAATAAGAAGTTTTCAGGATGAACTGAGAATCAGACAACGTTGTTTTAAGTCAGGAGAAAGCATACCCCAAGCGAAATGGGTTTTCAATTAAGTATTGATAGATTTTTCACTTTTTTTGCTTAACTACACAAAATGTGCGTTTTCCAATTTTGATAAAAAAAGTAAAGTATCCTTTAATTGTTTTGAGCATTGTAGTAGCCTTATAGAGGAACCATGTTTTTCAAACCCTGTAAGTGCTTCGAAACAATTATTTCTCGGAGCAAGTTTTTTTTGGTGTTTATTAGATCTAAATGTACAGAAAATAATTGCTTTAAATATCAATAAAAAACTTTAATTGGTAAAGGTCGGGTTGGAAAACTAATAAGTCCATCAATAGACTTCATGTGTAAAAGAAGGTGAAGGTCTCAATATGAGATATCCCATAATAGCAACTGTCGCAATATCTCATATTAGGAATTTACCCTTTTTTGAAACAAGCGCAACTATTTATTAAACTTTCTCTTCATAATTGAAATATTTATTGTTTTTATTCTATTTATCAAGTTAAATTCAATTAAGTTTCTCATTACTTTATTTTCCTGAAAACGGTGGGGTAGTAAGAAACACTTTACCACTTTACTCACCACTTTAATGCTTATTGAAAAATTTATCTAAGTAATTACTTTAAAATTTTATACTATCAACTTTTCGTTTTAATTTAAGTTATGGTTAGTAAATTAAATTATTATTTTTCATATTGCTAAGAGAAATTAAGTAAGGGAGGGATAGTTTAAAAGGTTTCTTCCTGAACCTGAGGGACAGCGCTGAGTTTATAAAGAAGAAGAGATACCGACCTTAATAAAAACTGAGATTGCATAAAAAAAGGTAAACATGTTTTATTTTTAGGGGGGAGGAAACTTTTTCGTTCACATAATGAAGTAAGAGAAATGTCATTTTATTTGTTTTGTCATCATTTTCGTATTGTACAGTAAAGCACCGTTTATACGTCTTTCAAGGACCAATGGTGAAACGACGTATAATTGAAGACATCTTTGATTTAGGTTTCCAATTCTCCTAATACAGATTTACGTAAATATAGTCAATTTGAGGTTTTTCTAAAGAAAAAATTACCTCAAAACAGTTCTTTAACTGAAAATAATAACTAAATTTTAAAATATATTGAAACATTTAACATTAAAATGAAACTAGCCCTAACATTATATAGTTTATCTTAATATTAATTTTATTTTTTATATCTTCATTACTATATTATATATCTTAAACACCCCATCCGAATACATTGCAATGTATATGAATATCAAAACTGGAATTTATTTTTTTAGATTCTTCATTAAGATAGAGGGAAACGACGTATAACCGATATTGCACGTCGTATAAACGAAGAAATTTATATTAAGATTATATTAAAATGAATAGGAGTGAATTGGGATTGCGCGAAAACGACATATAAATGGAAAAGTAGTATAAAAGAGAAACGCATAAACGGTGATTTATAGGAATGTGCTTTTTAGCTGAGTACCTTTTGATCTAAAATTCGTTGAAAAAACCCAACTATTTTTAATGAGTCAATTAAAAATTAATACAAAGTTCTTTAGTATATAAAGAAAAATTTAAAAATTTCTAGATGAATGTGGGCTACTTTTCGATTTCAATTTTAAGCAGCATTTTACTTGCATTTATGTAAACACCGATTTCACATGAGCTTTTTTAATACCCAGCTAAGATAACAGATATGAGTGGGTTATTATGAGTGGTCGAAATTGAATCATTTGTTTTTTAATAAGAAATAAAAAATTTATATTTTTGCATTACGAATTTAAAGAAAGATACTAGAGTCCGACTTAAAAATATTAAAAATAATCAAGTTCAAAATAATTTCCTCCTTTCATTAATATCGACATGTTTATTTGGAGTTAATGATTTTGGAGTCATGTTAATTAAAATATTTTCCATATTTTTTCATGGAAGGAAATTTTTATACGTTCCTATTTTAACTTTTTAATAAGTTGGATACAAAAGTTTAAATTTGCGTACTTAATCTTCCCTTTTTGTCTTAGGACTAATACTTTTCACTTATACTGTTTCTAATCATCGAGCAGATCTTGTAAAACACACCAGTATTTAAAAATGTTGATTTAATATTTAAATGCCTTATTTGAACGCCTTGCCTTATTTTTGCCTTATTTAACGTTCATTTTATAATCTTGTCGTATGTATGGAAAAGTTGGAAATTCCTTTTATAGATTATCTTATCTATCTTACTGAGGGAATCTCTGGGAACTTTGGTGACCAAAAAACTTTTTTTATCTATATCTGTCGAAACTTCAAATTACAGTCGACTCCGCTTAATGTGATCACGGTTAATGTTACCAATCGGATAATGTTGTCGAAATTGACTGGTCCCAATCCCTCCTATTAAAATTAACGCAAAATGTATCATTTTGTGTGATCATTATATCGTTTAATGTTATCATAATTTGGTGAAATTCCCTAAACCATCCGTCCGCACAATCAAAAGAATCGCGATTTTCTAGCCTTTAATTTCAATAATGGAGTCTTAAAAACGATAAGAGATTTTCATAGAATTATTCAGACATAAAAAAGCCGTACAGGTAAAAGCCGTAGAATTGCATATTGTACAACTTTGTCTTTCACGAGGTAAACGTATAAGGTACGATTTTGTAGGTGTATGTTCAACCGCAATAAACCAAAGATTTTTGAAAAAATTACATATTTATTAAGGAAAATTCAATAATATTGACGTGTAAACATTTATAAAATAAATAAATAAGCATCAGGGAATCCAAAAAAAAAACATTGCGTACCTTTAGGAATTGAAACACGATCGGGCGCAATGTGTCAAATTGGGAAATTATGGTGAAAACCAAACTAAACAAAGCGCGCGAATTTAATGAATTAGTCGGCGCCATACATCCGGTAAAGATAGGAGACTACCAGGAATTTCAGACTTTCAACCCCAAAAATAACGGAAAGGCGAACGAAAATGTATGCGATGTGCGAAAAAGTACAGTTGCGACCGACGGAGGGTTAAAAACCTAATTTTTTCCTTTTGAAGGCCAATTTCAATATGGACTACACTGTCGTGTTTTTAGTGCCAGCACTCGTTATAGTGCTGGCCACTTTTTAGTATAAAATCGCTTATTATTATCAACCGGATATTGTTATCTTTCTGATCTTGGACAAATGTTATCACATTAAGCGGAGTCGACCGTATTAACGTGTGCATTCATTAACATGTGTATATGTCCCTTCACACCCAAGAATTCACTGTACTGGAGGTTTACTATAGCGAAGCTAGACTCGACATATAAGAAATTAAATAAAACAGTTAACTTAAATTAAAGGGGTGCATTAAAAATGAAATAATCTTTATTTGTCTTTAAAATGTTATTACAAATTAGGTTAAAAACCTCTGTTGTTTACCGCGCTTAAATTTTGAGAATAGGATTTCTGTGGAAATCTCGAAAATCTTTACTATGTTAGTCGATTGAAAATTTATATTTCTTTGAAAAGAATCACCCCTTAGCTGTCATTAGAAGATATTTTATACCTACAAAGATTTCATATCTTTGTGTTTTAATACATTTTATATTATCATGCTAAAAAACTAAAACCCATAAAATTTTCGTTCTTATTGACTTAATTGCAATTTACGTTTAAAAATTCCTCATAAACCCTTTTCAAACACTTGAAATACTGCTCCAAACAATTCCAAATCCTCCAAACCGTCATACTCCGCTATGCCGAGCGCTCAACGCGAAGAAAAAACAATCCAACATCTGAATACCATTATGAAAAGGAAGACAGATCAAGAAAAATCACAGAAGGAGAGAAAAGAGCTTTTTGTCAGCCTCGCTTGGATTTACGAGTCACATTACGCTTCCATAAAACGCATACGAGTAACAGGTAAAAATAAACACGACATCATCGTGCAACGCTACATTTAAAAGACTACATTACAGCAGAAACCCAGTGGCTAATTCATCCCGCTTTATATAGGAGGCCACAAACGCTTCCTTTTTACAGCATACCCCACGGTTTAAAGCTGGCTTTAATTGAAGAAGTAGCGCTTTATGATGCTAATGCTTATTGATATGAGGCCCCTTGAGTGAGTGTGACTTTGCTGACAGCACTGAAAGGGTTTTCAAATGGATATAGCGGGAGCTGCAAACCGTAAAAATGGCTGACGGAGGGATCGGCTTTATTGTTCAAGGATCATTCAAAAAATGGGGGATGGTCACGTAGGGGGTCGTCTCCTCATTGCGCTATTGAGCGTTTAGGTCACAACCTTATTTTAGTCACTCTTTTACTTGGAATTATTGGGTATTTAAGGGTTGTCGCAATAATGTTGTATTTAGGGGTATTTAGGGATTTCGTTTATATACACCCGGATAGTATTAATGTTGGGATCGCTGTATTTAAATGTAATTATTTCAACACAAAATAACATTAGTTTAAAAAGTTGGCGCTGGTTCAGAGTTGCGTATGCTTGACGAATTTTGGCTGTTTAGCGGCACATTTAGAAGCAAAAAAAATCAATTAACATGAGTTAGGGTTACCATATTAGTCATCTTTATCGCTAAACACTTGGCGCATACGCAAGTCTAAACTTGCGCCGAGAAGTTTTTCATGAGGTCAATAAATAACATAAAGATCAAATTATATCTATTTTTTTACTTAAAGAGCACTGTTTTCTTAACTTAGGTTGTATTTTTTATTGGAATAAGAAACGAAATATTTTTTTTTATTTTTCACAATACAAGAATAAGAATATAATTTTCATTTTGATTCCTTTTTGTTTAAGACCTTTTTGTTTGTAAATTAAAGTAATTGCAATTTTATTATTCAATTGAGAAGAGATGGTATTTTGTGTTAAATGCTCAACTCGATATTTATATCTTCTATATGACACCGGATAATTATGAATCGACTGTCCATAAATTACTTTTTTAACTTTAATGCTATTTTGTTCATTAGCATCTTCTTAAATTTGCATGTTACTTTATAAAATATTTTTGTGTATTTGATGTTTAGTTAATTAAATATTTTTTCTATAATTAATTATAATATTTATTATTTCGCTTAATATTTACCACTTTAAGATCACTACAGTAATATAAATTAAATTCGAGTTATATTTACATTAATAATTATTAATGTAAATTACGATTAATTATTTTTAGTCGTAATCGAGTTATATTACGATTAATATTTTACCTCTTGAACAACTTAATTGGAGAAAAAATAATTTGGCTTTAACAAAAGTTCAGTTGACTTTAAAAAATATTTATTGTATTATAATCAAGAACTTATAAAAAAGAACATACTTACACATAATTGCTTTCGCCATATTGAATATTAAATTAATTAACAATTAAAATTATCCTAGAATCAATATAAATTGCTTTCTTTATTGTTTTAATGCTAGTATTTATACCCTTACCATTCAATTTTCTATCAATGTAAATTTAAATATATTTTTCTTTAACCCTACAATGCATGATTTTTTAAATTCACTTGAAAATCATTTATGTGTCTTCTATTATTCGAAGGGTGTATATGAGTTTAAGCTAAAACTAGACAGTCAGTGGGAATGGGTGAATTAATAAAAAATGGACCAGCCTTGTTGAGCTTCGAGCCTGTAGCTGGTCGACAAAATTTGTATTTGTATTTGTATTAAATTAGTAAAAAAATACTAAAAAAATTTAATTTAATTTTTTTCTACTTTTAATTGATAAAAAACTTTGTCCTTGTGAAATTATTTTGTGTCCCTTGTGAAATTAATTGTGAAGTGAAATAAAACCAAATGCTCTAAAAATATAAAAAAACAACTTATATTTTCAAAACAATTTCTTTTCAAGCTGGAAATTTTTTTTATTTTAATTTATATGGTCCTTTTATTTGGGCGTTTTCTGTGTTTTGACTTTCGTCTCACTAGCTACTAACAAATGTCTCAAAATAGTACCCCTGCTGCCATTTACTGGCAATCTAAAGTGCTATAACAATGAAATGTTATATTTATTGTACTTATTGAATGGTGTTGTCGTTTGGAAATGGAAGTTCGAGTAGAAAATGGGGGAAATGTCGTGTTGCCAAATGGCAACAGTATGCACTGTAGGGTTAAGAAATTCCAGTTTTTAAACCAAAATAAAACATTTTCCCAATGATTATTTTAATATAACAATCAAAATAAATTTTGATAGAATTTGTGATTCATAAAATCTATTGAAGATACTCTTGTTAAATTATTATAACATTACATTTAGCATAAATTTGCTGATACTATGATATTTTGTTTCGATAAAAATATGTTAAAACAAATTAATTATCTTATAATTTAAAGTTTAAATTCACTTTAACTCAGTGAATGAATGGGAAAGTCAGAGAAATATTACTGTTTCCTGGTAATGGATGTACAAAGAGTTATTTTATAGGTCAAACAGCTGTGTAGAAAGAGTTCATTAAGATACCATCATACTCGACAGGTGTAAATTATTATTCATTAATATGGGTTATTGCCTCTTTTATTTGATACTTTTTCGTTTTATATAGTACCTATATTACCTCCGGCATATATGAATAAAACAGAATGTAAGATTAATCATTGTTTACCTAAAAAAACACAATTTTTTATTTTACTCATTGTATTATTAACTCTTATCTGCAACTTTAAATTCTTAAAAGGGTACACTTTCCATTTTTCAAGATATTTTTATATTCTTTCTATTCCACCCACTAATCTTCAGGCCTGATTGTTGAAACACATTCCTTACGTATTTCTAGAAAATTATTTAAAACTAAAATTGAAATATATCTCGCACAATACAAACTTTACAATAAAAAATTTCTTTGTCACTTTTATAAATTCACGATGAATCCAAAGAGATCTGCCAAAACCTTAAATATTTTTTTAACACCACTCAGAGATTAATCAATAATTACGTTCTTATGCAATATCATTTTAATCACTTTTATCTCAATGAATTAGAAATCACTTCAGATCAGTCTTTTCATGTTAGATCCGCTCAAACATCTCCCGTTGAAAAGTTTGTTTTCAATCCCAGCATCCGGAAAGGGACGCTCCACAAACGGAAACTCCACAGCATCCCTCATCCCTGATCCCTCTCCTCACTTTGCGCACGGTCCCCACTCCCGCTACTCCTCTCCACTCGACATCACCTCGGCGAAATAACCATTTTGATAGCGGGTGTTGTGTTTATTTTACCTCCTCAAGTAGCCTAGCAGCAACAGAAGAATCCACTGCCCAGTTCCCGCTCTTCAAGAGGCAGATTTCGCCTGAACTACATTTATTAGCTGCGAAATGGCGGACGTACACATGCCAAAGAGAGGCGCGATGCGGTCGGATCTGAGAAGCTAGGGGTGCGAAGGAGCCAGCCGATTCCCATTGGTCGGCGGTTTTTATGAGAGAAGTTTGGAAAGCGAGGAACAAAAATAAAAACTGGCTTGATACCAATGGGATAATTGTGGATGAGGAATAGGATGGGATTTTAATGAGTGGATAGTGGATGTTATGAGGCTTGATGTTCGTTTAGAGCTCGTTGTGTTATCTAGAAGATGGGTGGTTGGAGGATGAATATCGTGTTGAATGGTTGGGAATCTGGAGATTAGGTGGTACTTATCCTCACTTTTTTGTGATTTCTGGGCTTCTTTCTTGTCATATCTTTAGAGCAGTCTTATTTATTTCTTCTTAGTATGTAAGCGAATTCTGGTGGGAATACTGAATGAAAACCAAGAATCATAGAAGAATATCGTTTCTTGAAGCGAAGCGTAATATAAACTCAATTTTTACAACTTTTCAAGATATGAAAAAACTTAGGTTTATTAGCGTGCATTTCTATGGATGGATCACAAAACTGCGGATAACAGTGGTTCTAGGGGTGTTTTTGCAAAGCTCTTGTTTTCCCAAATGCTCTCTAAAGAGTAATCAAGGTTTTCTCCTTAGGAGTTGTGGAAAATTTTTCCTGAATTCTTTAATACTGGATTAATAATGTGTACAAGAAGTCAAAGGTCTCCATAGTAAAATATATTTTCTCTGTGTGGAAATCTTGAAGAGGGCATAAAAATAATTTTTATTGAATTAAAGTTATTCAGTGTTTATAATTCGAAGCTGTGTTCCTTATATGTGAATCTTGAACTTTAGTCAAATGGTCTTAATTTTTATATTACTCTTAAAATGAATAACTCAAACCTTAGTTATGAACAAAATTAATTTTGAAACTTGAATAAGGAAGGCTGGAAAACTAATGGGGGGATTACGTTAATGATGTCTCAAGTTAATCTTTGGATACAATATATCAGAAATTCATGTTTTAGAAATTTATATCAGGAATTTATCTTTGTGTTTGAAAGATTTTTTGTGAGTTATTACTTAAACCCAATTTCACTGTACACTTTATATAGGTGTTTTATCGTAATTAGAAATAAGGTTTCCCCCATAAAATTTTTCCATGCAATTATTTTTAATACTGTTGGTGCAATTCATTTTTATAGTTTGAATATTAGTTTTATGACAAACTCTTACAACTATTCATTGATAGAGAATATGATTAAAATTCAAACCGATTAATTTTACTGTATTTGAAACTAGGATTAAAAATTTTGAAGAATATAATGGAATTACTACTAACATTATCCTTTTTAATGTTGGTCAGGAAGCCAATTTTATTCTTCTGAGCAGTAGTCATTAGTACTAATTCATTACTAACTCAGTTTTGATTACTTATAGTTGTATTTTTAACAACTTACCTCTTAAAACATTTGATTTAACATTGTTAATAACAGTAACAATTTTTATATAGTAAAAATGTCTTCATTGGGCTTAAAGTGAATATTTTTTTCTTTAAAATTCGACTACATCTGAAAAAAAATTTAAATCATCTACTTACAGGATAATTTAACAATTCATCCCTGTTGCAGGTTTTAAACTATGCTGACTCATAATTCCAGAAGTTAATTATGCACTCATAAGAACATAATAATATATTGCAATGACTTTCTTTTTAAAGTATTCTTTAATAGAGAAGGATTGCTCAAGCAATCACGATGGGTATCTTTTAAATAATACATAAAATACAAAGTATTATCTGAAAAAGATGCTTTTTTTACTACTTTTAGGCAATAAAAATCTTTAAATTTACTGAAACCATATTTATTGTATTTCTTCGGATGATACCTTTTATTACCTAAGAGTTATTTCTTTAACCTGTAGAGAATATTTAAACTTTTCGATATTTTAATTTATCTCTATTACTATTAAAATCTTACTCATAGCTATTCTTTACTTGGAGGTGAATCGTATATTCACTCTCTAATATTTAAAAAAATATTTATCCTGGTTTTGTATTGGACTTTCTTTCTTTTGGGGATTATATTTCGCCCTTAAAGTTACCTAATTTTAAATTTACATATGAGCTGGTCAGAATAAAAGGGATAAAAAATTTATAAAAAGATTTCAGATGGATTTTTGTCTTTAATCTTTTGGTTCAGTTTTGCACTTCCCCAAGTCATCTACCTACACCATATATTTTTTCACTACGACCATAAGCCAAGAATCCATGTAGGAAGACAACACAATCTTATGTATGGAATTAAAAGGTTGTCTTATTTCATTTCAGAATATTCAGTGCTTAAATTTCAATACTGTTTACAATAAATTATAAAATAAATTTTAAAAATGATAAACTGAATGTCTTTAACTGAAATTCTCTACATGAGTTAACTGTCCCTCTCTAAACCAAATTTGTTCATCATTGAACCACTTTCTGGGCTAAAACAAAAAATCTGTGATCATTTGTATTCTGACTAGCTCATATGAAGTAAATAAATAAAACTTCTCGGATTGATCTGACATTATTTCATTCCTTTTCGGAAAACTGTTACTGAATAACAGAAAATATTTAATCTTTTGAACTGAAGAAATTAAACGTGGTCGTGGTATTGGAAGGAAAGACAACTTTACATTCAACTAATTTTATAGCTTTATCAGATTTATACCTAAGTAGATATTAGGCATTTTTCACTTTTTTCCTTACGAGTCATTTGGATAAGATTTAATAGGTTAATTTCTAGAAACGACTTCTCTGATTATTGTATTTCAAAATTTAAATTTAAAGGTGTCATTAAACAATTAAAATTATTTTGTAGCCGTTTAAAGTGCCATTACTGTAAATACAGATGCAATCTTCTTGTATTAGATCAAGTTTTAATGACTCATCACAAGCTTGATGGCTGTTTAATTTCCTCTTAATTTAAATGGCCATTTTGGTGAAAGTCCACCTCGCTGCATTGGTAGAAAAACAACTTTATTTGAACATAGTTTGTTCCCATCTACTATTATAAGAAAAATATTTTATTAAGTCTTTTTCAAATGTCCATTAAATTAATTCATTAAGATTTAAGTTTGATTAAGACATAAAATTTAATTAATATTTTACGATTACTGTTATGTGTTTTACGGTAGTTGATAATAGGAACAAGATATCTATTAGCAATAATTAAATAATTTTAACTGGATTTCTTTGAAACAAAATAAAATCCCTATTCAAATCTGGAGAGAACATCCCATATCTATGTCCCAACATCTCATTATTGCACAACTGCTAATGAATATTGTTTAGTACTAATTAGAGAAATTAAAAGAAATTTCAATTGAACCCCATTTGAGTTAAGCCCCTTTGATTGTAATTGCGTTAGGAGACTTGGATTCCCTTGAGCGGGATGCGTGAGATCGCGGCGTGTGTTGTGGTTGGGATGGAAGGTGAGCGCGGAGGATCCTCGCGACGCAAGACTCTCGGGCGAGTGAGGCCTCGCGAGCGCCGCTCCACGCGCCTCCGCCGCGGCAGGATACAGCGAGGGCTCCCCGGCGCCTGCTGATTGGCTGCGGCCAGCCTCCCCAGAACCACCCTTTGCGAATGTGTATCCATGGCAGCCGAAGCCCGCAACTGAATCCAACACACCGTTCTCTCCAGCAAAAAATACCCAAATTCCGACTCTGATGCTGAAGAGAGAGGAGCCTCGCGCCGCGTCGTTCCGTGCATGATGAACTCATACTTCGAGCAGAGCGGCTTCTACAACGGCCAGTCTGCCGCCGAGCAGTCGTACCGCTTCCCGCAGGGACTCCTGGTGCCGCCGTACCCGCCGCAGCCGAGCTCAGCGCGGGCCAACCCGGCCCATGAGAACTCGGCGGCCTCGTATGCGGCGGTGGACGGCTCCAACAACGGCAACGCGTCCGCGGCTTCGACGGCGGCCACCGCCGCGGCCGCCGCCGCCTGCAAACTCTACTCGAACTCGGTGTCGGAGGGCGGCTCCACCATCTTCAAGCCGGAGTGCCTGGCTAAGGATCAGAACGGCTTCAACCAGGCCGTGAAGGAGATGGCCTCGTGGCCCTCCAGCTCAGTCGCAGGGCTTCGGCCCTCCAGCATGAGCGGGGACACCATGCGCCCCTTCCCCGCCGACAACTCCGCGGCACCCAGAGTCACGGACGCATGGTCCACCTGCTGTCAAAGCACACCTCCTATGGCTCAAGCACCTGCCAATGCTTTCTACCCGTGGATGGCCATAGCAGGTTGGTGTAAGTTGTCTTTCGATTATCTCCTTTACCACCACCACGCACTGAAAACCAACCCCTACTGCCACTGCGATGGTTCCTATATCACGAAGACCAAAACCACATCGTCAATAAAAAGCCATCACATTTTAGACCTTCACAACAGCGATAAAGATATTCGGTCATTTTTCTGGAGAAATCATTCCTCCAACACTTTTTTGGGTAGAGATCTTTATATTTTGTGGGTATAAAGTAGAACTATATCCTACAATTTTAGCTAAAATATAACCATATTATCACTCTAAATGTCATGTCAATAAAGACATGATTCAAATCAAAACTTGCCACTATAGCAATGTGACACTCATCATTCAATTCTTGAATATATTTCTCAGTACCTACTCTTCCCTCGTTTTTCTTACAGCCATTTTCATTATTGAAAATTTCTCCCTCCATTCCTTGTTTTCCAAATTGTGGAGAATTTTCCCACGCTACCACGTTTATTTCTCCCAACTTTCTTTGAGTTTAAAGACAATTTCTATCCCTTCTTCTATTCCCTGTTTCTTGAATTTAAGGAAAAAATTCCCTCGTTGTTCCTTGAAGAAACACTTTCTAATATATGGTACAACGTCAAAATTTCTCCAACTCTTTTTTATTATAGAGTTAATTTCTCTCTTCATCCTTTGTTCTCCAAATTAAGGAAAACTTTCCCACGCTGTCCCTTGAAGAAAAACTATCCAATTTTATAGCACAACATCAAAAATCCCTCCATCGATTTACTCTACCAATCTTTTCTAACCAACAATCCCCCCCGTTTTGAGATACCAGTCTCCCGCATCAAAACATGGACCCAAACGTGTCGCAAACCAGAACCACGTGCTTTCTCCCAAAAGACAACCTCTCTGATCAGAATACCAAAGACCCGACCCGGCCTTTTTATTACCTTCCAGCAGCTTCAACAACCCATTCCATACAATTTGCTCACAGCGTCTTGGTCACAATCCGCACTTCCCCACCCGCTTTGAAACCAGAAATAAACGGCACATCAAATCCGCATTTAATAGCCTCTCGCTTGTTTTATGAACTCTTCAAGTAGCAGTAAAATGATTTTATCGCCGCTAGCAAAGCTATAGCTCATGCATCACTTTCGAAATCCTTCCCCGGAGGGGAGAGCAGTCACAAAACGACTGTTTACTGGCCATCAAGTCCTGAGGAGCCGAGCAGTCAGTCCCTCTCAGCTCCTCACGCATTGGCCAATGGTGGTCCCCATTTGCCGTTTATGCAGTGCTCTTTAGCGCCCTCCGAGAACCTGACCGGGGAGAAGGTTTTACCGCTCACTTAAGATAATTTTATTACTACTTCTTTGCACAGCGTGTAGCGAATAAGTAGATGATTCATTAGGCTTGTTATGCATTTACTTTTTGGGGGATTTCCATGTGTCCGATGTGTATCCCTAGATCTCTTATAGGTGTGGGGGATATGTTACTCTTTCGATAATGTTAATTTCAATAAATAAAAATTTTGGTTGGGGGAAAAGTAATAATGTGGAATGTAGCAAGTTATCCATTATAATGACATGCTTGTTAAATATATGCGTTTAATTGTTGAAACTTTAAGGTTGACATTTTATGTTGATTTAAGATAAAATCTTGGATGTAATAATGAGTTAAACAAGCTAGATTAGGGCTTTATCCCAAATATTTACTATTTTATTATATTTTATGTGAAATAGTTTGAGCTTATTTTCAGTCTAATTAGTATTTAGTTTTAGATAACATATCTTATTTTGTGTTGAAGTAGTTTCTTAAATAAATTTATAGAATGTTAATCATTTTTTACTGAGAATCATTTTATAATGAAGTGTTTATTTTATTTAGACATAACATCTTTAGTTTTCAATTAATATAAGGCTAAGAAATGTATTAAAATAATTGGGAATGCTTCTACAACGATGTGATTAACTTTTGGATAAAAATAACTATTTCTGTAAAACAGTAGATTTTTTACTATTGTGGGAGACAACAAAATCCCCCTGGTGATAAGTTTCCACAATCTTTTATAGTGGATGACGTCAGTGAATGGGAGTAAACAATGGTTAAGATACTATTTGTTTTAATATCCTGATTAAATTTAGAATTATAACTATGCATTTTTATGTTTTTCAGAAGGAAATTCTAACTTAAAGAACTTATATATTAACTTTAAGAAGCATTTAAAGTATCTAATCATTTTATTAGTATCAAATTTTATTTGTATTTTATTATTATACTATAAATAAATATTCTCTATATTTTTTCAAAATAGGTCCAATATACCTTATAATTTAACATTTTTTCTAAATGTTAGCGATAAATTATATAAAACTCTTGTAAATGTATGTAACGAAGTTTCTGTGTTAAATTCTGGGATTTATAAATGCAAAACGTACTTTCTGCTTTATTGCTCCTACCTCTATACCTCAATTATAGAAAATTGAATGAGTAATTAATCATTTTACTTACAAAATGTTATGAAGTATACTTAAAATTGATGAAAATATTTTCCTATTTTTCATGCCCTGGAAAAAGTAAAATCAACAATTGCTTCCTTTATTTTCTTCTTAAATAGCTTTAATACTAACAATAATGCCAAATAGCTATTGCTTATAATAGACATTTATACAAACATTTTAATGACAATTTTTATCTTGTGTTGAAGGGTTTATCATTAATAAATCCATGCTACATAATGCTAAATATTCTTAAAATATTGACAATTTCTGAATTTTGTATGGAAAGTATTGATAAATAAGTAAAAATTAACCTTAGTTATTTTAATCCTTCACACGGAGTTTTGCTAGTATTTATTTGTTGCTTTCATTGATTAAGACTTGAGTTTTCTAGCATATAACAAGCAAAGTACTTTCAGTTTGCGATGCTTCTTCAGCTAGTTGTTAAATTAATTTATCAGATCCAAACTAAATTGAAATTCAGGTTTATATCACCAATTCCGTTTTTGATGTTGCATATTTAATCCTTGTTTTGTTTCCATTTCATGACATGTTGTCATGTTAACACATTACAGCAATTATAACAGTTAAATAATAAATAAAATAAGTTATGTTAAATTCCCTGACAGGCAAAAATCTGTAACTTAATATCTTATTTGGATATTAATTATCATTACAAACCAATAAGAGTAAAAAATTACGTTATAATATGTCTCTTTAAGCATATATTTGTCAAGGTAAGTAATCAGACAAAATATCGATTACGCTGTAAGAGGTAAGTTACTTTTCTTTTATCTTTACTAGTCTCATGAGATCTAATTCTGGACATTATCAAGTAAGTTATAGAGTAAGTGAATAAACTGATGGTGGGAAAACCTCGGTTTTGTATTTTGATAAAGGCTTTTTAACTTGTTATATTTTCTTTTAGGAAGAATAAGAAAACAATTTTGGTAGGGTATAAATACCCGTATCTATACTTACTTGTTTAAAATGCTAAAAATTTGTTTAATAAAAAATTTGAAAAAAGGCATTATAAGTTAACAAAGTGGAAGCTTAAAAATATTTGTGTAAAAAAGCATGAGGAATTTTCAAAACAGCTTTGCTTTTAATGCTTCTAACAATGCTTTTTGACAATTACACATATTAACACAAAAACTTCTATTTATAATAAATTTTTGGTGATTTTCCTATAACCAAAATATCCTTTTCTTACTTTTTATCTGTAAATAGTTGTGTAATGCGTCTAAAAAGTTTATTTGCCAGGGAGTAAAATTTATTTTAGAAAACTACATATATTCCCGTACTTATTTTCCACGTAATTTGAATTAATAAAAATTGAAACAATCTTCAAAGGGACATACTTGAACCAATTTTGACTTCACTGTAGTGTAGTTAGAACCCAAATTACAATACACATTTCTCCTTGATATTTGTGATTTAAAGTTCATCAGGTGCTGTTCATACATCACAAGATCCCTTGAACCCTAATATCCTTGAACGCTAAATTTGCATCCGATTCTTTTCGGGAAGAGTCAGAATCAGTACTCAAATAAAACATGCCAAAGAATTCCCTCCAGAACCGAGGGTAAATGAAATTAAGGTATGCCCGATCACTGGGATCAGAATTAGCATACGCGTGCAAAGGAATCGTTATGAGCCGAGATGAACGCTTTCAGTATAAGAGCCGCGTCACATTGGGCGGCTTTTAGTCGCTACTGCAATCAATCTCCATTAAAAAGCATGGAGAAAGCCTAGTCAAGATAGGGGGAGACTCAGGCTGATCTCCATGCTTTTCCCCTATCTTGATTTGCGACTCGAGTCGCTATAGTGTGGCGCACGCTTAAGGTATCTGCCACACTACATTGGAAAAGACGCCAAAGCCATTAATTAAGTTGTCAAGAGGAGAGGAGAAAGCATGGAGTTGAGCCTGTCTCCCCTATCTTGTTGATTCCTGTCAATATAGGGGAGACAGGCTCAACTCCATGCTTTCTCCCCTTCTCTTGACAACTTGATTAATGGCCCTGGCGTCTTTTTCGATGTAGTGTGGTAGCCACCGGCAAGAACTGCGAATATGCGGGGTTTGAAGGGTGAAATGAAGATGGGATGGTTGTATTTGTTGTTTTTTACTCTATTTGATTAGGGCAATTGATGCCAAGTTAGTTTTTTTTAATGTGTGTTGTACTTGCAAGTTTACCGAGCCTTTAAAATGTTGAGATAATATTGTTCCTGTTAGATGAAGGTGGCAAAATATTGTGGCAGATAGGAGAATGGTAACAATAGAGCAATTTTTTGAACATGTTCAATAAATTAGTATGTTAGGATGTGATTGCAAGTTTTGCAGATTAGTTCAATGAAGATTTTCTTATTTTAAGGGAAATGTTATAAATTTAACATTTTTTTATGTTTTATGACCGTTTTTTTAGAAATTTTAAACCTACCTTAAGTATTTTTAATCAATGATTTTGGAGAGAAATTTTCCTACCTTATGAATCATTAAATGAAAATGATTCTTAATTCTGAATATAGTAAACTGCTTTAGTTTTAAAATTCAAATAATTCAATACTTCCTTTCTAATAAATTTTGGCAATATGAAACAGAAAAATATAACTGATTAAGTTGTAAGTTTTATAACTGAATTTATTTGATATTCAGCTTTAAAAGGACAAAAACTTTTCATCACCCTCAATAAAACAGGCCGTGTACTTCATGAATATTTTAATTATTCTCATCAAAAAAGTTTTTCTATTAGAAGATAGTTTAATGCAAACCTCTGAAGTTAACTTTGGGAATGTTTTCGATAAATCCCAGGTAAACTTATGACGATATTTTTACACTAAATTTTCCATTTTATTTACGAATATTTCACTGTTAAAAATATTGACTTAAAAGTGAGAACATTTACCTACTCACTTTTTTTGAGATGTTATGACTCAAAAACAAGAGTACGTTTTTCTCAATATTCAGTATTCTAACTTAAATTTAATTTGCTCAATATTCAGTACTTAACGTACTACTCAGTTTCATACAATTTAATGGTCACCACTCAAATCATGTTTATTTTTAGTTTATATTTAAAAATTGTTAACTTATAACATATTGAAAGTAACATTGAGTTGGTGTGATAACACGTAATAAAAAGTCCTTAATGTTAAAAAAGTAAAAATGTCTTATTAATAAGTACCAGCTATATCTCAAATATTAAAACATCCGTTTCTTATATTTGAGTAGTTTTGACTCGGAGCTATATCAAGTATCTCATGTACTTAAAATTGAGTTAATTTGTTTCATTTTTAAATACCTTGATTTTACAGTGTTCCTGTATACCTAGAAAATGCACCTTTTTTTCAAATTTTTCCCCAAAGAGAATTTAGATGTTATAAAATCACCACTAAAAGAATAACTTTTAAAAACACGTATGTTCAAGTCAAATTTTCATACAATGATGTAGTTAAAATGATGCCAATCTTTTAGCTCAATATGTAATTTTTTCAGTTAACGTCACAATGTCGTTCGGGATTATAAAATAATTTTATATATGTAATTACATTGTTTTGTGCAAAAGCCACTAATTAGTAGTGGATTTAAAAGAACTCTCAAGCTTCTTCAAATAAGGAAAAGTTTATCTCATTTGACAGGGAAGAAAAAAAATATTTCCTCTAAATACAGAAATTAATCGGCAACAGTGCTACTGGTTTATTTCCGTTACTTGAGAAAGAATTCTTTACAGTGAAGCTTCAAAGATTTTTTAGTTTTGTATATTAGTGTTTAAACCAAAAAATATCTATCTATACTTTAATATAAGTAACGGCTATTCTTCTACCCACTATCAATACCCATTTCTCTCCGTAAATGTATATTATAAAGTGTTATAACGATGCATAGCTATATATTCGAAATTTGATGTGAAAATAAACGCACATGAACATGGAGAACAAAACCACATAAACTTGCCTGTCCCTCTCATAACAAAAACATTTATTCTCTTCAAGAACGGCGAGTATATGTATTTTTCATTCAATGTTACAAAAGACCGTGATGGCCGAATTAAGATGATGCATTGGCT
The DNA here is from genome assembly GCA_024610705.1 of Tetragnatha versicolor. Lineage (NCBI taxonomy): Eukaryota > Metazoa > Arthropoda > Arachnida > Araneae > Tetragnathidae > Tetragnatha > Tetragnatha versicolor. Next base: position 49,539,576 of record JANDEH010000010.1, on the reverse strand, counting down.
TTTGTTTCAGGAATGGTGCGAAATACACTCTGCGAATATGTAAATTCTCTTCTTAGCGTGATGGATCTCAAGTACTTGGGTATCAGAGAAACTGACCTCTTCGAACCATAGATGTAGTAGTGTTGTTTTTTTAAGCTAGTGTTTCCCACATATCGTGAATGCTGGAGTATTTTCTACTGTAACGAAAACGTAACGATCGATCAATTAGTTAAGATATGAATATGTTTCGAAATGACATATATCTATAATGTGATTTTCTTTTGAACAGTTAACAGATAACTCCACATTAATCTTGTCTTATATTTTGTATCTTACTCTTGTCATTGTCTTGAAAAACTTTACAAAGTTCAAAACTTATCATGAGGAAAGCACATTTTTTTGTAAAATTTAATTTTTAATGAAAAAGGGAGAACTTAATATTTTTTGCAAATGTAATGCATTATTTTTATAACACATTTCTTAATGTAACAAGTTTCTCAAACAATTATATAAAATTATCATAACACAAAGAGGTGTTAAACAAAACAATTAAAGTGTTGATAATTAATTTGACGAAAATAAGTCTTTATACTTTCGTGTGAAGCGCTTGTTGTAAACCAAGCATCTTTCTTCCGATATTTAAATTATAATAATGGTTTAAAATTTGTTATAACTAGTGATACAAAGGCAACGTACTATAGAATCTCTATCTCTATTGGACATTTTAAATTCATGATTAAAAGTTTTCTAATATATAAAATTTCTTCCAACTTATATTATAATATCAATTTCTTTTAAAATGTTTAAAATTAGAACAAATGATTCGGCATCTTTTTTCTAATAAAGCTTATTATGTTTCCAACTGGTAAATGAAAACGTCTTAATGATTCTTATCGTTATCAACAACACTGAAAATGACTTGTTTAATATTTTTCTCTACACTATAAAATTACCGTTTCATTGTTTATAAACGCCTTCTTTATTTAAATGTTTGTGGCAAACGCAGGTGAAAAATATGTCTTGATTATATCTTAGCAATCTGGAAATAGCATACGGCCTCGTAAAGAAAATTTTGACCATCTGTGTTTGAGTAAAACCCAGAGGGAAGATCGCCATTTGTGATAACTAGCTACCTTGAACTCACTTGCGTTGACTTAATCATAATATCATTCATACAGGAAGTACCCTTCAGATAAATGTAGATAGTGATGTAAAAATTATTTCCCATTGCTAAATTACCTTAAATAATAAGTGTATAGTAAATTTGTGTAGCAAAAACTTCCAAACTTACTGCAAATGGAAAAGTGAAAAAAAATTCGCATGTGTGAATAATTCGTAATCGAAAAATTTAGAACATGTTTTGGCAATTTTTATTTATGCACTTAATATTCGACGTTGGATCCCCTTGAAATAAACGATATATAGTAAAAAAAACTTGTATCACTTTAATCACAAGTTTTATCTTTGTATTCGTTAAAGAGAACTAACTTTTTCTGTGACAACTAATACGCTAATGAAACAAAAAGACAGTTAGCATGGTTACTAATTAATTCATATTGCTCAGCTGAAGCCAAGAGAGAGAGAGAGAACTCTTAATTAACCCTTTCCGATAAATTCTAACCAGTAGACACACTGTAAAAAAAGTTTGTCGAATTTACAGAAAAAAATTGTCATCCAGGACGCCAGTTTAATTCTGTTTTTATTACAGATCTTCTCTGTGTTTTTTCACAGTCCATCTGCTTTTTTAAAAGAGAATTTCTGTTATTTTAACTAAGTTTTCTTAGTTTTTTAACAACATAGAGGGTGCATTGTGTTACATTTTTTGATGACGTGGGAACTAGAACACTAAGTTGAGTGCCGTCACAGCGTTGTGTTGTACGTTGTCACACCAACTTAGCGTCGCTTTTGATACGTGCTCTGAATATTTCAATTTTTATATATAAACTAAAAATAAGCATAATTTTAGTGGTGACTATTAAAGTGATTGAAACTGAGTATGTCTGGTGTTTCAAAATTGAAAGCATTGAGTGGTCATATTTGAGACAATACGTTTCATACCAAAATGAGAACATCGATTTACTCAAATTTGAAACTGTCATCTCTCTCAGTCTAGGATGGAGATACAAGAAGGGATGAAGTTAGATAAAACTTATTTTGTTTTAAGCCAATTCTATCTCCAATTCTAATTCTAAAACCGAAACTGAAATTGACCGCTACTGAAAATAGCATTAGATTATCTCATTAATAATTGTTTTTTATAGTTTCAAAGTAATCCGTTTTTAAAGACAACATTTGCACACTCGCTTATACTGCTATAGCAACAATTTAATTCACTTCATTCAAAAATTTTTAACGCGTTAAATTGTTATTTTAGCAACGATCACGAATTTACTGTTACTCAGACCACTCTTCACACAGCAAAATTCCTAAGTAATCCACTAAAAATTTCAAAGTAATTCCGTGATTCCGAGCCAAAATTACAAGCGAATTCCATTTCACGCTCAGTTTAAACCGAAATAAAACGCAATCTAAATAAAAATACGCTGGAACAATAAGTGGACGGCTCAGCTCGAAGCACCCAACAGATATATGTTCCAAAATAAGGGAGCAGGTGCAAAAATAATTTCCGATGGAATCTCGGCCCTCCCTTTTTTCAGCTGAGGAGCCCAGCTTAAGAGAACGATTGAGGCATTGTATGATAGGGGCTTGAAAAAAAAGACAGTGGGGAGTTTTGTGAAATAGACTATTGTGGTCGTAATCCTTTTCTTGCCCCGACCCTACATAGGCACACACTTATTTCACGGGAACTGGGCTTTTACTTGGGAAATCAATACATATACCAAATCCCACTTTTCGCTTGCTTGCTTTCCTTATCCCAATCGGCTGCGATAACTGAATAGGGGCCGACCAGAAAAGGCATAGGCTGGTTGTTTTTTTCGGTTTGAGTGGATTTCATGTTTATGCCGAGTTAATTGAAAGTGATGACCGGGTTGGGACGCTTGGAAGTGCTATCAGCCTTCACAGAGATTCGAAGCGAAGCTTTCATTAGGACTCTTTGTTTTTTTCCAATGCTATTCCCTTTCAACACATAGCGGTCTATTTGTTTCTCTATTTATTACAAGTAAAATTTAAGTAATTCAAAAGAGTGAAGTATTAAAACTAACAATATTATATTTTTTCATTTATTTTATTTGATAGCTCTATATAGGCTGCAAACACTCCACATAAAAATAAACACATTTAAAAACACTTTTTGTTCATAAGTTATTTTTATAGAACAATTTAACACCTTATTGTATTAGGACAGTGTTAAAATATGTTTAGAAATGTGTCCTATTGAGAATTGAGTTCTAAAATTAGTGTTGTTTAAGGGAACCAGGACGTCCAAAACCTTCAAAAATTCGATTTTTTAATTTTTATTTGATAAAATAGTAGGTTTCATGACGATTCCAAAAATGTTTAATACATATACCTTTAGGACCGAGATCCCCCAGAAAATGGGGGTACAAGATGTAAACAATCACCACCACTAATGTTCCATTTTAAGTTCTTTTGCATTTTTCTCAAAACCTGTTTTTTTGAACTTTAGGTTAGCTCTTACAAAATTCTAATCAATGAAATTACATGAAACTTGGTACAAATATTCGTTTTATATAAGTGCATTCAGTGAATATCATTTTATACAGTTTATGTTGCAATAATTTTTTTAATTAAGCAAAAATACGAGAAAAATCTGCTGTTTTTTGCTGCGTTTTAAAATTTTAAGTTCAGCATTTTTTTTTAAAAAAAGTATTCATTAAATTGTTTTAAAAATTAGTTCACTAAATTGAATATACATTTCTCTACATGGAAACCTATTTATTTTGCTAAAAAACAACATAGAATTTTCTTTATGCTAACCTTTCTAACCCCATCCATCGGAAGACTCGTATGATAATATACTTTTTCGACTTCCTATTTTAAAAAATAATATGATAATATATAATTAATTTTTGTCATTTTAGGATGACAAAAGACTGTTAGTTAACACAACCAATTTTTATTGTATTTGAATAACTTTTACTATGTAATTTCGGGTCTCGAAATATTGTAAAATTAGCGTATTTTGCATGGCTGAGAACGTCCTGGTTCCCTTAATATGCTTAGAATCTTAAAGTATTCTTAAATATCGATACACTATAAGAAAAATTTTTGCCCCAGTGATTTATGCAACACTGTCTTTTCTCACTTAATAATAATCACAATACAATCAAATGCTTTTGATTAGAAGTGTTTATTATAGTGTTTATTTAGCACCGTAAAAATGTTTCACGCATTTGCAGTGTAATATAAACTAATCGCTAAGATATTTGTAAAATGTTGTTTTACCTTCTCAAAAGAAAATAGATGTAGCCATTTATAACTTATTTTTTAAAATCTAATAGTAAAAAAAAGGGTTTTTTAATAATGTTTAATTTTTATTTCCCATTTCAACAAAAATATTTAATGAAAAATTTTCTAGAAAAACTACTCGACTTGGAAAATATATAAAACGTAAATAAATACATTCCGTACTATTTTCATTGTGTACATCAAAATAAAACATTTAATCCAATTTAAAACTAAACAGCCAACTATGACATCCACCTTAATGTTATTGAAAGTATGTAAGGAAATCCTCTACGTCGAAAGAGTATAGCAGTTTAATTTTTTAAGAGGAGTTAAATTAATTTTTTAAGTAAAACTAACTTAAAATGTTATGCAATATTAATGTCTTAAAATTTACTTCATCAAATAATGTTCCCTCAATTTAAAGCGTCGTTCCCTTTCTATTTATTAAATTTACGGAAGTCATATTTAGAAATTAACAATACCAAAATAGATGTAGTTTCAAAAATATTTTTAACTATATCTTTAAGCCTTATTACTCTGTTTTAAAACTTATTCGTCTACTATTTTTACATGACGTCTTAGATCTAGAGGGTTAGGAACTATTTTTAGATACTCCTTAGCGTTAAAAAAAACTACCTCTATTTTAGGCATTGATGCAAACAAGGATGTTTTTAAAACAAGCAAATATTACAAAATCAAAGAACATATTTTAGGAAAATATAACTATATTCAGCTTTATATACGTCATACTCATGTTATTTATCTCTAAATTATTGTCAAATAGGAGAGTGCAAAAGAGATGAGAAATTGGAAAAACAGTATGTTTCAATATGAAGTGCGTTTTTCAACCTACTTTAACTACACACAAACTAACTTATCTTTCCTGAGCCCCCTAAAAAGAACTACATTATTTCAACTAGTTCCCTTCTCAAATAATCTCGTACTTTATTTCTTGGCAAGTTCTTACATGCACTTTAAAGATCATTGGTACAATTGATGTTTATCTATTTCGTTCAAATTAAATGTGTTAAGAAAATGTAAAAAATAACATTTAAAAACAGTAACTTAATAGAAGTAAAACTTCTCTTAATACAAATAAGATAGTTACCAACTCTTCTAAAGAAAAAAATATCCCCTTTTTTGTATACAACATGTCCTTGCCAATAGAAATATACACTTTAGCTCCCTAATAATAAATCTTCTAACAAAAAATTAACCAAAAGGTTATTTACACAGTGTAAATACCATTCACATTCATATCCAAAGCCAGCGGTCAGGCGTTTTGTAAACAATCCCCTCCGCGGATCAATTTTTTCTGTCTCTTTTAGCGGTAACTGTCTTATGGTCTCGAAAATAGATAGAAGAGGCTACGATCACCAAGGCTTCGATTCCCGGACACATCATAGCCTCTCTGAACGATCGGAGGGCCTCGTCTTCCCCAGAATGCCCCTGCAAATGAGCACTGATTCTATTTCCTTTTTCTGCTTTCTATTCCAAGTGTTTTTGTCCCGAGAGGTTTGCGTTTTTTCTGCGAGAAGCTTTCGGGTGGTGGGGGGTTTCTTTTTGGAATCTCGGTTTTTCCTTGTGCAAGAGGGAAATATGGACTATTAGGAGGTGGCTATTTTAATGATTCATCATATACTGTGTAATCATTTAACAGGTTTAAATGAGAGCGGGCATCAATCAGACCAAAATTCCAGTTAAAATAGAGAGGAAAATATGGTTTAGTAAATTCTTCGAAAGAAATGATCTTTTTTCAAAGACGTCAATAAAATTTTAATCTCTCAAAGTCGAAGGGATAACAAAGAAAATTAGAGAAATGCTTAATATCAAGGGGAAATATTTAGTTAGACATAAAGGTTTTCGACGTATCAAAGTTTGAGATTGCTAGGTACTACCTTATTTATAAAAGGTGTGTCAATTAATTTTTTATTAAAATATTTAACAATAATTATTAGAAGGACTGCTTGTGAAAAATTGTTAAAAGTCAAATTTAACGACTCGATGCATATTTTTTCCTTGCTTTTACTTCGTACTTACAGATAGAATAACTTATTTTAATAGTTATAACTTTATAACTATTTTTACTTAATGCAGTTGGTTAAAGAATTAACCGGGTGTAATTAATTATTCGTTTAAGAGGAAGTATATTTTTAATAAAAAAGCGAAATATAAGTTCAATTAACTTAAGACGAAACATACTAAGTTTTATTTAGAGCTAAATTATCTATTTTTCTTGATATTCCCGTATATCAATAAATATTTTTTATAACAAGGAAAATTTTTCATTATAAGTTATAAACTTAAATTAAGTACTTAATATTGAATAACTCATAAAGAGAGATAGATAGTCTACATTGAGGGAGGAAACGTGTTGATTTTATTTATCAAAAGTTATGTATAACTTACAAATTATCTGATTGCGAGAAATTAGTACAAGATGTCACGACGTCAAAAGAGAATAATTATTAAACTTATGGGCTTTCAGCAATTTTTTTAGTTTTTGAAGCTTATTTTAAATTTTAATCCTAAAATGGGTTGGTTAACTGTTATGCCCTAATGGCTTAATCGCCGTTATAAACCATCTTTACTTAAAATAAGTCTCACGTTTTAACTTGTAAATACTTGTCTTCTAATCAGCAACAAAAACTAAACGAGGTGATTTTAACAAATTCGTCTTCAGAATTAGTGGTATAAATGGTCGTTTATAAAAATACCACTTTTGTTTCATATATTAGCATTCATGTAATTTTTCTAACAGAATTTATAAGAAATGTAGTATAGAATACAATATGAATTATCAAAAATGATAAAAAGAAATGCAAAATCATGTTGGAAATACTTAAAAAAGTTAATCGGGAATTTATACTATGTATTTATATTAATTAACCTTAACGTGTAAAAGAAGTGTATATTTTATTTTGCGCTTGTTTTGAAAATGTTTTATAAGAATATATAAAGTTTTTTGCAAAAAATGTATGAATAGAGTTGCTAATGCATTAATATATAGGTTTACTGTGTACCTAAAGGTGAAACTTATTCTTTTCTGTTAAAATTTTGTATTAAACACAGAAGAATACAATAATCTGAGTATAACAAGCTAAAATACTATTGAAATGTGTTCATAAATAAGAAACCAATCACGGAAAATTCCATATTCATATACAAATCAAACTAATTCTAAAAATATACGTCCATAAAAATATGCAATATGTATTTTAAAAGATGTCACAGTATTTATAAAAATTTTAATCTGCACTAAAAGAAACATTGTCACACAACAAGTGTTAAAATCCTCAAGTAAGAGCTCATCGTGTTTAAACTATATTGTTTCAGGCACTTAAGCATGCATCCTGTATTATCTCATCTCAGCTTTTTGAAACTTGACAATCAAATATGTTATAACGAAAATTATTATCGCAAAACAATCTGCATATGAACGCGAAACTACTTTTACTCCCACGATTCTAAAAATCATATATAACGAGCTACAAATGTCAATTGCCAAGGATAAGGCATAAGGCCTCCTAAATAGACTTAGCATGCGAACCAATAATGTGTAAATTTTAAATCTTTGTTACGTTTACTATAGGAAAATGTATAATAAGCAAAATAAAAGGACACGGTCCTTAGTCCAACATATAAATGACACCAATGCATCATACTTCCTTTAGTCACAAATGCAAATGAAGTACAAATGTAAATGAAGAGTACGTGAAAATAATATATGGAGAAGTATCAGTTTTAATCTTTGCAACAGACGCTCAGATCATAAATAAGCCAAGAAGTGCGTGACAAGAAGTTTATTTCACGGAAGGCTGCTTTAGGTCATATTAGCTTGTAAACTCGAAAGTTTGAGATTAAATTGTGTTTGCATCCGTCTCAAGTATTCAAGATAGAAAGAAAAAGCTTTTAATGGGGAAAACTATCATGCTCAGGGCATCCGTAATTAATGCAATTTGAAACTGCCTACAAGAGGAATTAGTCAGCAAAATTTTAAATTTTGTGAACAACATAATAAAAAAAGAAAAGAAGGAAGTTAATTTCAGAAAAAAATTATCTCTTAATTCTTAGCAAATAAAGTATACCTATAAATAGCATATTTTATTTATTAGATAAATAGCCATTTTTTTCTTCTTGTTACAAATTTATGTTAGCAGTTCTGTTATTTTAATAATTGAGTCGACGATATTTTTGCTACGCTGAAATTTCAAATCATATCGTTTCATTGTTGATCAGAATATTTCATTAGCATGAAATCCTGTCTTTTTAGAAAAATTCATATCACTGAAATAAATATCTTTAATCCCCCACAGAAATTTCATACTTTTCTTGCGTATTTTTTTAATTGGCATTTGACACCCTTTTAACCAGATTCTTTTAACTTTTAGATCCCTTTATCCCTTCACTTAAACTTCTCTTGTAATAAACACCATATAAGTTAGGAAAGACGATCTTGGAAAAATGGTATTTGTAAACATGATTTTTCTTCTACTACTTCGGACCTCGTTTTAAATTGAATGGAAATTTCTGACGAGAACTTTAGCTTGAGCTATTTAAAAAAATAAAAATCTTCTAATTTTTAACATTAATAAACATGATACAGAATAAAAACAATTGATCAATACGCTGTTTATCCTTAAATTCTAATTGATCAATCCTTTAATTAAAATAAAATTTATCAGATACCTCATTAAAGCTTTTACATGTCAGAAAATTCGACCACGGACCATCAACTCTATGAAATAAGAAACTTAGACAAACGCCAAATTATTACAAGGATCACAAAATAGACAACTTACACTACTGCGATAAAATAACAAGCAAATCCTACCTCCTTTCCATAAGAAAAGATAATATCCAATATCATAAGTGAGAACATCTGGAACCACAAATTTCGTGTAATCCAATTATGCCTGTGTTTCAAAATACATTAATTACTCAATTATTTACACTCATAACTAACTCACTAGCAAAGAGATTTCAGTTAACTCCAAACTGGGATTTCAAAACATGTGTAGATTTTTTTTCGCGTCCGACAACTCATGAGTATGTTAATGAGATATTTTCGACGTCACGATGTCATTGTCGCTTCTTCGAAGTGACAAGGGGTAGAAGACCCCCTTTGTCGCCTTCTGAACGTCCGGGGCATACGGGGGGTGACATTCTTGAGTGTATGGTGGTTCCGTTTTCTATGGGTCTTCAGCGAATCAGTGGACAGCAGTAAAGCCATAAATATGATTCCTTGACCTGACCCTGGACAAGAGTGTATCTTCCAATACATACTATTTCATTGTAACTTTTGTTATTTATAGGATTTAATTAATTTTATTTTAGTTGGAGCAAACTTAAAACTTCCATAGTGCAAACAAATGTGAAAATTGAAATTATAAATTTATTCTCAAATTAAGTTTTTCATTCGTTGTTAAATTTCCTTAGTTTTGTCAAAATAAGCAATTTTTTGATAGTTCTTTTAATACTACGATCCCCAATTCTCCGCTCCCAATTCTCCGCTTTAACACAAATATAAAAAAAATTAATTTATAAAGTTGACTTTATAGTGGTTTATGACTGACTCTAAGTTGATCTATCATTAATGCAAAAGAGATGTGTTTTTAGGAACGAAATTACAGATGTTTATTTTTTATCTGTAAATGAGTTTTGGGTAACTTTGTCTTCCATCGCAACATAATATAATTTTAAATCAAAATTATGTGCTTGGAATCGATTAAAATCTACTAATCTCCTTTTGATCGAAATTTTTAACTTCTTAATGTTTTTAATTGACATTTTAATATTAATTGACATGTGGATTGCATTGGATTTGCATTGCAAAATTGATTGGCATGCAGAAACATTTAGGATGTTTTGTTAATTTATAAAAAATTATGAAACACTTAACGTGACAAGGGAATGATGAATGAGTTAATAGCTACTTGTAGGCGTAGGAATGTTGGCTGAAAAAACGCATAATTATACAACGGCCTTCACTTGGTGTTTTTGGCTCAATAAATCGACCTCTATGGGCGTTGGCTACTTTCCTGTTAAATGAAATTGGAGATACCAATTCAAATTGCATTTCGCGTTGAATTCGTTACCAATTGTAAATTACCTACTTGTTGCATTTTTTGTTATGTTGGCTATTGTTGAACTATTTATAGTTTCTACGTATTTATTTGGAACTCAACAAAGCTGGAAGGTCTAAGATTTCACTTTATAACTAATAAAGTTATTTAATTTTATAAAACTATCAAAGACATACGCCAAAATTAGAGAAAAACCAATTGTCAACCTTCGGATATCTAGAGTTAAATACAAATTTAATAAATAAAACCGTGTTGAATTAGTATTGAAATCATTTGAAAAAATTAGGCGAAAAGGATTGAATTACACAAGATATCATATCTGAAACTCCCTTAAAAAACTATGGAAAACAGGATTATCAATAAGCGTTGGATGGAAGTATTTATATATCAAAAATAATATGGGGAAATGGTATGGTATTCCAACATTTCTAAGACAAGGAAATTCCACATTTAAAAATAGTCATAAGAACACCACTTTCTTATGATGGAAGAGTCGAGCTTTAATAGTTATAAATGGTAGAAAAAGTTGTTTTAATTAAGTCCGTTACTATGTTTCCAGGAATGGTTATCATAAATAGAGTAAAACACATGCAACCTGTTGGGTGTAATAAACTAAGTAATTTAAGAGCTATATTTTCATAAATGAGCTAGTTATTTGATAATAACTAGGTCACTTGTGAATCTTAACCAGCATTAATAACATTATTAGGTAGTAAATGACCATTAGAAATACTTGTTATTACTAGAAAAAGGAAATAGTAATGTGTGTAGAATGTAGATAGTTAATCCTCAAGAGGTCGTTCAAAATGAATTAACAGAGATTTATAGTTAAAGTATGAATAATATCAAATGAATGTATCATTCTGGAGATCATAGAATGCCTGACTTTCTCATGTAGGAGGAAAATAAACATAACCATAAAACAAATCAACATGAAAGGATATTCTGAATCGTCATTAGAGCTTTGTTTAGTTTAGAATATTTTGAGAAAATAAAACACTTTCTAGAAAATGTAAATGAAAAGAGGAAAAATTAAAAATAAGGATATGAGGCCAATTTAAAATTTGTTATTTTAAATCAAGATATTCTTTAAAAGAATAAAACACTGGACAAATGTTGATATTTTTTCGTTCTTTTTGCGTACCGTTATATTCCTCAGAATTAAGTACTTTCCGACGCGCTACTGTTTTATAGATGACTCAAAAATTGATTTGACATTAAAAACTATTTTCATTTAGTTAGCTGAGGTATTTAAGAAAAAATTCGATTCCATTAAGGAAACGAAATTTCTTTCAATTAACATGTACGAATTAAATTCGATATTTTTAAAAAATTTAAACGTCTGTTTATTCAGATTATTTCATGTGGGAATATAAAAAGTATTTTTATATTTTCACATTAGTACATTCTTGAACATTCTTACATTATATCCAGCTAAAAGTGGAAATAATTTTATTGTAACATATTTATATATTTTTATCAATTATTCTTTAAATCTTGTTTTTTTAGTCCCAACACAATCATTGATATCATAAACTACTTTCTAAAATATAAATTGTAATAATAGATTGGTAAGATAATTAAGATCCCATTGCTTATCCTCAAGATTTTTAATCATTTATGCTATAATTCCACTGCTTGTTATTAAAGTATAAGATTAAAATCAACTCTCATTTTGCAACTTGGACGCTAAGCGAACACACAACCTTCTATGACACGCTATCTGTAGCGTTAAGATCAGGTATGCTAAATTCCATGTCAAATAATTCTTAATTTTAACATCTTTAAACACTTGGTGGCAGCATCAGTATAATGATTTTTAAAACAATCCAAAATCAAAACTTGTAAGGACTTAGCAGGATGAGAAATTTAGTACATTCGAAAAAATATTTTTCTAGCAAATTTTTAAGTATCAATTAAAATACTTCTGAACTCAAAACTCAAAGTTAGCCCATCCATGATAGGTCTACCAAATAGTAGAACTTCTTGAACCTCGATCACGGAAAATTGAAAAGACTCGTCTCATCAAATAGAAAGACTGTCTAGCTTTGAATTTTTACTTGATTTCCTATTTAGGTTTTAAAATTTATCTGCTGTTTCTTAAAATTTGAAATGATATCAGCATATAAGGGGCCCAATAATTGGCGGTGATCGAATTTATTTTTGATTGTAATCAGCATTTAAAAGTAAAAGGATTGCAAGATCCAAGATTGATTTATAAAATTATCAGCAATCAACAAAACCACTCATTAATAACACATATATTAATAACGGTATTTTTTTGTTTGGCACTGATGAGATAATTTTGTTTTTATCCATGAAAGCGAGTAGAGATCTATCCGTACTTCTCATATTTTACATTAGTATCTTTAAAAATAATGCAAACTTTTGCGAATTTTAGTCACATTTCAAAATGAAACATTTCACTTACCAAAAAGACTGAAATCCACGAATTAATTGTAGAAGGTAGGAAATCAAATTATAACCCGACTCCAAAATCGTAACCCATAAATTTATACTGATAATTGAAAATTACTAACATGTTCTAGAATAATACACATACACAATTATATATTATTGTGAGGAAGAAAACATTACTCATAAGTCAAACATGCCGACAAACGTATTACAAAAAAATTAAAATTAAATAAAATAAAAGTGAAATAGAAGAAAACGCATTTTCTCGCTACTAGTTGGATGAAAAGTAGAATTTTCTATTACGATCGGTATTCCTGCGGCAAGGTTAAATTACGATACATATTTACTTGTACTTTAAGCTAAGAGTTTTCAAATCGCAAGCAATATTTATATCATGTACATAAAACTACATAAAGTCGAACGGGTATTCTACTGGACCGTAGTAAAATAAAGAAAAATTTGAACTATAAAGTATTAATAAAAAAAGAGGAATTCAGAAGTATAAAAAATGCCCATAAGGAAGGATTTTTATATAGCGTGTACTTTTATGCGGTAAAAAATTAACACTTTATAATGAAGCCCCAACCTTATTTCATTTGCTTGTTAGACCGTCCTTTCAAACACCGATCATTTTTAAAACCTCGATTCTATGCATAAAAGAAATTATATTTTCGATTACATTGTTTAAAATTGACAATTTTATAAAATGATAATTACGAAAGATACATTATTACTCTATTGTAACTTACTTTTTAGATAATTTAAATGAATCGGAACATTGAATCACACATTTTTGATAGTCCAAATATCCTTGTTAAGTCTAATCAAACGCCTTCAAAGTGTAATTTTAAAAATGAATAACCCTGATCGTAATAAATAAATCCATTTACAACAAACAGCTAATTTTTCTTCACCTTTTCTACTAAAAAAACTCCTCCTCTTATCAAACTTTTGTCTATCCTTAAAATAATAAATCTGAGTAAAAGTGGAAGAGATTATGACAACACATGATAAAACACATTCTAAAGTGTAAGCAAGGGAGAAATTCGATGTATCCCCCAACTAACGGGAGTAAAAAAAGTGAGTGTTTTGATTAGAAAAGGCTATCAGGCGTCTGTTTTGGATCTAACAGGACATCATATCAGATAGAGGATTTCCTTTCGTCTATGATAGAGTCGGAATAGCTGAGTTGCTTGAAAAGCATTTTGCACTCAAATAAAGATTTTGAGAATGTTATTTATGATGTTTGTTTCTGCTCCTTTTTTGGCACATCAGAAAAACCTGTTACAATGATAAGTAGCATGCTACTCTTAATGTGGTTGTTCATAATGAAGAGAAAAATTATTTTAAAATTTTTGTGATAAAATATTGAATAAACGTATTTCACTACTGTTGGATGACTATGTGTTATGTAAAAAATTAGTGAAAACTAAAACCATAGCATTCTGCATAAAAGGGTTATATTTTACACATTAAAACAAATACAAATTGCATATAAAGACAACATTGTGTGCAAATAATTTCAAGCATAAAAATCGAGTGCAGATGTTTCTTAAACCATATTACCGATTGTAACCATTGAAATAGCGTGCATACAGTTCTTTTAGCTTGATTTACACTTGACATATCAGCATTTATTTATTTCTTGGCAATTCAGCAACATGCGGGTTTCCTCTCTATCAGCTCTGAGAATCACAACCTGGAAAATTTTAATCATGAGAGAAAAATTTATAATGGAAAATAAAAAACAGCATGCAAGTGAAGAATAAGCACTATTATCACTCTATCTTAGATTCTTTCAAAAATGATTGAATAGACTTCCTTTAAGTTTTATTTCCTGTTGTAAAAAGCTACCCGTTTAGAGATCCAAGTATCTTCATTAATTGCATACACGCATGGATGGTAATAGGAGAAGTTCATTGAACGTCTGGAATAATCATTCCTGACATTAAGTAGAATGCTTCCCACCAGACTGGACATTTGGTTCCGTTAAAAACCATCAACCTATTACTTAACAGCGTGTTTACCCTACATTTTTACACTGACACAAAATTCGTTCAATCCCATTACGTTAAAAACTAACAGTTTATTAATTACTTAACAGCATACTTGCCCAACACATTTTCACTGACCCAAATTTTTTATAACATGTCTCATTTTAAAAATTAAGATACCACACATTCATATGATTAGATAATTAAAATTTGTAACGTTGAGAATTTTTTAGTTTATATAATTTCCATCAAGCAAATCCGGACTATGCTTTTTTAGTATCCTGAATATTAAATAAACAAACGAACCAGTAATTCTAGTTGAACCTGTGTTAGTATTTTAGTCCAAGTTATATTTTTTATTTTTATCTATAATTTTTTATTTCTATTGATTAAAAATATAACCGCTCTGACTGTTTCTAGTTTGTAAGGAATAATCTAAGCCAGGGGTTCTCAAACTTTTGAACATCTCGACCCACTTTCTAGAAACAAAATCTAACGTGACCCACCCTTCCTTCAGTCCCTCATCTCATGCCCCTCAACAGAATTTTAACTTCTTGACTGGGGGTGTTCACCCCAACTATTTTGTTACAACAATAAATTACTAAATGCACTGCACGTATTAGAAGATAAATTAAATTTTTAGAAAATTAAAAGTATTCGAATTTGAGCGTATGAAATAGTTTAGTTGTGGGTTAACAATGATCCCCACAGTAAAAAGGGGGTCTGGGGTCCTTTCCCAGAGAAAATTTTGAAATTTGACCCTTAAAAACAGGGCTTTAACTTGTTTTTTAGTAATATGGAATAAATTGCAGTTGCATTATTTCCTAAGTAAATTCTTAAAATTTGCATTGTTCCTCCCGGTGAGGATGAGAAGTCCTACGTTTAGAAACACTGATTTTTTTCAAATCTTATTTGAATAACTGACAAGTTTTGCATTATCGGCACATTATAGTGAGTGACACACATGTATTTACATTAGTTACCTTTTCCGTTTACCTTTCCTGGGGTTTTTCTTAAACCTCTCTTAATGCTCTTATTTTTATTCTTTTTACTGTATGGTAATTTGATAAATTTCAAAAATCAATAACACGTTTGTGAAAATTATAAAAAAATACTACATATTCAGAAAAATAAAAAATCTTCTCGCGACCCACAAAACACTGACTGGCGACCCACCAGTGGGTCGCGACCCACAGTTTGAGAAACTCTGATCTAAGCCAATCAAATGTTAAATAGTAAAATGAAATAAATGTTCAAAGATGTTCTTTAATTACTCCTTTATAAAATATTCGCAAATTTAATATAGACGATTTGTTCTTAGGTCTATGAACAAGTGAATCAAGACAACTGTTTTATCCTTGGATGAAACTATTATTAACCACTCTTAAACAATTATTTTTCTTGGTGCAATCTCATGTTCTCCTACTTTGATTAATATATATTAAATTCGAGTTTTTAAAAAGTGGTGTAAAACTAGTTTTTATACTAGTTAATTGATCGTTTTTTGTAAAGTATTTTTATTTATACTCAACTTTTCTACAATGTTAAAATACTTTACAAGTAGAACAAACAAAAAATAAAAAATGTTTGAAGACTGTTTGATGAAAAAGCAGTAAATATTCTGCAGAACTGGATTTGTGAATTATTTAAGATGTTAAGAACTTATTGTCTATAAATTGCCTTAAAATGTTTGGTAATGGGAAATGGGGGAGATTCCTTGGAATTGAAAAATGTTAAATGTTATGGAAAGTTCTGAGGAGAAATAAATGTTTTTCACCTCATTATTTTTTTAATTCAAACAAGTTATGGCAGATATTTAGGAGAAGTGTGTTGTATATTTATTACCACATTGTTGTACGTAATTATTTAAATTCCATTTAAAAGTGTTCTATGGAACACATCTTTCCTAGTAAAGACTGAAAAAAATTAAGTTGTATCCAAAGAAGGCGCAGTGGAATTAATTAATTTTAATACATTCTATTTTGCTATTTAGCGCAGTCTTTAATTTTTTTTTGTTTCGAAAATAAGAAATACTGCACCATATTTAATTTTTTATGACCTAACTACACCGGAAAAACGAATGTATTCAATGCAGGTTGTCTTTATATAGTAGATAAAATATAAATCTACAATTTCGAACTGAAAATTTAAAACCCCTCATTTTCGGCAACGAGTAAAATCAAAATTGAACTCATTCCAAGTTCAAATCATGCTAACAGCAACAAAAAGCACCGATTGATATACACATTTCACCGCACCCCCAAAATAACTTCCTCCTTCTCCCGAATCCATCTTACCGCAAAAATCCCATTTGCAGCCCAGGCGGCTGAAAAATTGAGACTGCCCTTTATTAAGATGCACGGCGTGGTGAGAGGAGGCAAAGTTGCAAAGTAGCAATTCCATCTCAGCAAGCTTTAATATCCGACATCGTATACAGAATTGTAACTTAAAACCATCTTTCTGGCACGCTCAGGAGAGCGAGACTTCTACTTTGCATGACGAAACTTTTGGAAACGCTCAATGGACATGACTTATTGCATTCTCGAGATCTTTGGTTACGGGTGTTAGGGACTTAGTACATTAAGTTTTCGGAATCAATACTTGCCTGCCTACTTCTTCATCAGTTTGCATAAATGGATATGTAGATGGTTGGCTGTGATTGCTGATTGAGGCTTTTTTTCGGGGTGTGGGGATTTACGCTTTGGGTTTAAATTCGCATCTTTTATTGAAGTGGGGAATGCGGGGGAGATATTGTGCGTTTTATTTCTTGGAGCCGACAAAAAATACGTTTTATACTTTATTAGAGGTGATTAAAGTTGGTGGTTGTCTCTGATGGAAAGATAGGATTATTTCTTGACATCGTAATTCTTATGTGGTTCACAGTGCTCTGGAGTTCATTGAAGCAATACAAAAAGTACCATTAAGGGAAAAATCTGAATAATGAATATTAAAAGAAAATTGTAATAATAATTATAAAATTTCAAATGTTGTTCAATATATCTATATAGTATAATAGCTAATTATGTAATATCAGTTGAACTTTAACCTTTAAACATTTCTTTTGTACTCATTGAATTTTTAAACAGTGGAATCCTTGAACCACAAAAACAGTCATTGAAAATTAGGTTTTTGTTTTCAACCATTATCGCTCGTTACAACCCCAATTCCCTGCATAGTGCTGTAAAACACAGGCTCAAATATAATTAAACAATTTGATCAAATGTTATTTTAAGATATGGATATTAATCGAATTAAATATAAAATGTATCCATGTGATAAAAGAGGAATTATTTGTAATAGTTAAACATAGTAATTATACTTCCTTGAAAAAAATCTTCGTTTTAGTTTCAATAATGACTGATCAGGAATACACTCATTCACAAGAATACGGTGTGGATAATGCATTTTTTTCCTGAAAGAATACATGTCTTATTAATGAAACGAACAAATAAGAAGCTTCTGTGTATGCATAAATGTATAACTTGTTGCAGTTAATGTTTATATGGAGATTATCCTTTATCAATAAAATATCCGATAGATTAACCACATCGTGAATCTTTCAACTTGAAGTATTTGAAGATTGGCGATTGTAGTTTTTATTGACCTGTGATGCATATCTATAAATCTCTCATAAAGTAGATAAAGGCATCTTAAGAAATAGAAATTTTCTGATATTATTATGATAACCCTTATAATCAAACATTGTTTAAAATTCATCAAGGATGTATTTGATGCTTTGCTTAAGAATTTTAATCCTGATATTTTCCTGTTGCTATTACAATTAACTTCTTCTCAATAAAAAAAATTGTCACAAATTGTCACAATTGTCAAAAAATGTAAAGAATAATACAAGGGTTCCTATGACTCAATATTATCATAGATAACAAGTTCTTTAAGTAATTTTGTGTAAAACAAGTATAAGTTGATGAAAGTGGTTAAAATTTATCAGTTTTATAATTTAGAAGAAAATTATATTATTTTCAAAATTAATTTAGTTACTTTCAATTTGTTACGTATTTTTCTTTAGATTTTATATTATTTTTCTTTTTTATAGTATCTCTTAAAGTGTTATTGAATGACAGTCTCACTTATAGTTTTCGGTTCGGTGTAATTCGGCATTTCGGAAATAGTATTGATATAGAAGACTTGTAACATAAAAGCTTGTAAAAAGTAAATAAAAATTTCGTTGTTTTCCTTTCTTACGTCTGTTGTTTTTACGATATTTCCTAAAATTGAGATCGTTTTCACATAATAAAATCTTCTAACTGAACAACAAAAAATATATCTACGCTTTTTTTCCTTATGGGGTTATGCCTTATATGGGGTAGTTCTTAGGAGTACTATATTAAAATATTTAGTTTTCGTTAAAAAAAACGTACTATCATAAAAATTACACTGAGAGAAATGTCAGTTTCAAATTTAGGTAAATCCATCTTCTCATTTTGGTTTGAACTTTTTGGTTCAAATATGACGACCCAATGCTTATAATTTTGAAACACCAGACATACTCAAATTCAAACAATATAATAGTCAATAGTCACTCAAATTGTGCTTATTTTTAGTTTATATTTGAAAATTGAAATATTTGTAAAATATAGAAAGTTACATTAAGTTGTTGTAATAACATGTAATACAACGTTGTGAAGTCGCACTCAACTTACTGGTGGTCTACTTCCCACGTCATAGTAACGTGGCTGTATGGTCTGGTCATCATAACTGTGTAACACATTGCACCATCTTTCTTTATAAGAATGCCATGGACGAATTAAAAAATGAGTACATGATGCTTTATTTTTGAGTATCTGCACATTTTCAGAAATGAGTAAATGCATGTATTCAAATTTGAGTAAATTTGGATCGGAGCCTGTTTGAGTGCATGACATTACTCAGATTTGAGACTGTCGTTTTGAGATTGTATGTTTTGTACTTGCGAAAAAAGTTTATAATTTTTTTAAAACAAAGGTTTTTCGCTTAGCCTGTTTATTAAGTATTAAACTTTTATCAATTTGCCCCAATTTTTATTTTTAACTAAAAATATCTATTATCTCAATAAAATAATAACTAACGTTATACATATCTAACGACTTCCATTCCTATGTAGCAGATTGTGATTAACTGAGAATATTTCTCTTTACAAAAGAGCTCATAAGTGTAAGGTACTGAAAGGTAAAAGAAAACGGCGTATTTGAGGTAGAAAATGAAGCACCTTTCCTTGTTTTTCTTCAGAACGTGTCTTATTCAAGCAACGAGGGACTAAAAAAAGAAATGCCGAGTGGAAGAAAGGTTCTTTTGTAGAGTTAAGACAATCCATCTCTCGTCACTACTTTTTATGCGTTGAAAACAACTAAAACACCAGTTCTCGTAGAGACATCCGCCGAAACCACTAACAAGGAAATGCTTCACTAATTAGGGTTGGGCGCTGAATACTTAGAAACATCTGAGCAAAAATTATTCTTCGTTTTACCCTGCTTGGAAATGCTCGCTAAAATCTAACTTAGTGTGGGATTTTAGCTAATTGTTTGTTGAACTGCTTAAGAGTATTCAAAAGAGCATTAGAGATTAGGTTCGGCATATTAGGAAACTCGACAGTATATTGGATGAATTTAAGAAAATTATTTGTTAAACTGAAAGAGGTATTGAAGATGGGTTGGGAGGCTGAATACTTAGAAATATTCGAAAAAAATCGAAAGACACTAAAATATCCTTTTTTACGTTTTAATGTTTGCTTTCGTCTTTTGTAGGCTTATTTTACTTGCTTTTATGAACAGCAAATGGGAGCAGCCTTTTGATCAACCCAATAGCGAATTGCTTATTATGTGTGTGAAGAGCACAGTTATGAGTGTTTACTTGTCTATCACAACTGGAACAACCGTACTTGTGTATTACCAAGTTAGAAAAGGGCATTAAGACAATGTAAATCAGATGTTGATTATTTTGGTTTTATTTGCAATGAATTAATTAAAGTAAGAAGCAAAAATTTTGCTTGGGCAACAAATTGGAAGCTTAGCGAAGCTGAAAAATGGGTATCTCACTATGCCTGATTTTCTCTAGCTCTTAAATTGTTCTAGTTTCTACATAAGCAAACAAAAATTTAAAAAATATTTTTCCTATTATTAGTAACGAGAAACCAAAATTTCACAGTCAGAAGCCACACCCAAATCACCCAAATGTAGTGTCAACCGGTGTTATATGTTGAAATTAAAGGGATATTAAAGTGACTCTTAACGATAAAGGGTTATTTTAAAAAGAGCACTTCTAAACGCTTATAGATTTTAGATTAAAATTAAAAAAAATTCGAGAAGTT
Source organism: Tetragnatha versicolor (assembly GCA_024610705.1). NCBI lineage: Eukaryota > Metazoa > Arthropoda > Arachnida > Araneae > Tetragnathidae > Tetragnatha > Tetragnatha versicolor. The sequence goes on along the minus strand of JANDEH010000010.1, from coordinate 49,518,424 downwards.
ATACATGTCTTATTTAACGTAAAGGATTAAAACCAAATGTTCGAGTAACGTTGTAGATTATCAGGAACTTATTGAGAATATTAAAAACGCCGGAAAAAAATATTCTCTGGAAATGTTGACTCTTCTCTGAAAGTACACACAAAACTACAAAATTTTGTGGGGTATAAAAATCCAATATTATGTGAGTTGACGATAAAATTAAATATTAGTAGGATGTAAGTGACAACAATTTCTTTTAATCACCTATACTCTGTTGGAGATTCAACTTTAAATCAATAATAGCATAGGTTTACTTGTTTTCCATTTAACGTAAAGATTTAAAACCGGATATTCAAGTTACCTTGTAAATAAGGACATGAATGGGGGTTTTCAATTTATTTATTAAAGGTGACCATTACTTACAGTTGTTAAAATGAGGTACGCAAATTAGTTTTTATTGTGGTTTTTTGAAGGTCGTTTTCAAGACACTGATTCGACTTTTATCTTTTAAAGCCATTTATCTTGAGTGTAAATTCGTTATAACTTTAACTGTGTCAAAATCGTCTTGTGCTAACCGCCTACTTGATTGTCTGGGAATTTCGAACTGGTTTCTCTCATTTAAGTTGTGCTTGAGGCACAATATTTTTAGAAATAATTACACTCTTTAAATGCATGTACTATTCCCTTTTCATGAATTTTTCTTACTTTCATAACTTGTTTTAGCGTTTAATTTATTCCTAAATAAAGTATAACGAGGAAAGTTGATTTTATTAGGAGTTATGAATGTCCGGCATGCTTTAAATCTTTCTTTTAAATGATTGCTTGTTATTTATATTAAACTAGGATTATAATTGGGTAAAATCGTAATTAAAAGATATAAAAGTGAATAATTAGGTTTTTCTAGCTTTTACACTAATCTTAAATCATTCTGCGTGTTTCTGTGAAGGCTTCTGTTATATCATTTAAAGTTTTTTTTTCGTTTAGTCTTGAACTTTCGCACATAAACTTTATCGCTTCATGCTCGCCTGATATAAAAAAATTATTTTTTAGCATGTTAATAACTCAATTTATACTTACGTAAACCTTCAGCCAGTAACAACCATCAACCTAAATCAAGCTCATTCGAAATTATCTTTTTATTTGGTATATTTTTATAGAGTTCCTTTTGCTTTGTATAATGTAATCAAAATTATATTTGTCGATACTCATCATTTGGGGTTCAAAATTTTATAAAAAAATAAAACTCTACAGAGAATGTTAGAGAGAATTATGCCTTGAGATTACCCGTATTTTATTATTTATTCATCTAAACTTTTTTCTTCCTTTCTTTCTATCTTTTCTTTTTCTTGAAAACCCATTGATGTATAATTTTCGGTCACCTGTAAGAGTCAATTTGACTCCTTGGTGTCTCATACGTGTATTTTTGTCATTTTCCCTTATATTTTTTGTTTTGACCTTAACTATGTATATATATTAGTAAAAATAAATTTTGATTTGATTTGATTTGAAAACTTAAAAAATATATATGTTTGGCTATAAGAAAAAGCAAGCTTTAAATTTAAAACAAAGGGTTTAGATCTCTCGCACTTATGCTTTAAAATAAATAAACATCATGAGTACAAGTATAGTCGGCTAGACTAAAAGTTCTCCCTCCGCTCTCTTGCGTTACCTTCCTATACCGTGCTGATGAGCCCTAACAAAGGCGAAACCGGTCCACGGTTGGAGGCGACGCTTGAGAGCTGGAGTTTTCTCAATCATGAGTACTGTTTAACATACAATATCTTTGGCGTGTTTTCATAACTCATGATATGGTATACCAATTAAAGGTATTACCTGAGTCTGATCACCATAATGTTATGAATAACATGCTTGATTTGAAACCCTGTAAAAATACATTAAATTGTATAAAATATTTTTGAAAAGCAAAAAAAAAAACTTTTTTTAAACTAAAACATTAAGTTGCTAAACCTTTTTATATCTAAATCAAGTCAATATAACACCGATGAGACTAGCACTGTTGAATTTGTCACCATATCCTGAGTGACATATCTAATCGAAAAGTTACCAGCAGGGCAGGACAAAAATGGCGGCCCGTAGTCCCCTTGCTTTTCTGGTTTACTGCTGTGGGAGGGTTCGTGGATGTCATTTCCTCGTCCTCCAATGGGGTTGGGGAGAAGTTTCACAATAGCTTTTGACCCATGAGTTGAATATTACAATAAAATTTAGACTCCGTCTGGCTTCGCGCTGCATCTGGAACGGAGAAAAACGTTTGACATGACACACATGAAGGTAATACTCATTCTATATTATACAATGATTTTGCTATTTTGGGAATTGGGTTAGGATTTAAAAAACTGATTTGAAACCTATTTTTAGGGTAGTTTAGGCATTGTATTTTTTTCTTTCAAGGTGTATAAAAAAGCCCATGCATGTATAATTTCTTTTCGCATTAAACTAATGCATCCATTCATATTTGTTAGGTGATTTTCAAATTGTTTCATATAATATAAAAGAAATCTAAAACATTTGAGAGCTTTTATGTAAAAAAATCACCCCATAATCTTAACCTACCATTCACATTTGATTGATGATATTTTTATACAGCTTCACATTATCATACATTTAGTGGCTTAAAATTATCTAAAATTGGAAATTGAAGGATCAAGAGCACAATTCCTAGTTAACTTTGATTTTTAGAGGTCTTGTTTGCTGATACACAATATTTCACACACACAATTTCTCTTACAATATTATTTATGTGAATAAACTTTTCTGTTATAATCTTAAACTACCTAAACATATAAATTTAGCTGTTGAAACAGGGAAGTGTTGCATAATAGCTTTTTATGCATATTTATCTTCTCCCAGGGTTTAAATTATTGTAGTTCAATGATTAGCGAATTTTTTGTGATTTGAAGGTTTTTTATATTCATCATTATTTAAATTTAACAAGTATTTAGTGTACTTGTGTTTTGATCATTGCACACGCAGGAGAGTGAACTTGGTTTTCAGTGCTATTTTTAGTGTGTTTAGAATGAAAGTATATAGTAATCTGCTTTTTGTTAATCAGTTACTCTTTCCCTTTTATATGTAAAGTTTTTGATTTAAGTATATTGTTTCTGTTGTAGTAGTATTATTAAAATAAATTAGAAGTAATGGGAGTTTAAATATTTGGTTGAATATTTTTAATGAAAAGTATAAGAATGAAGTTTTTCCGTAATTGCAATTGATGTGATTGAGTAAGTTACTTTGGCGGGTGTTAAAAAGGATGCATCAACTTCAATGCTTGATAAATACAAATAAATTCAAAAAGTATCACGAAGATATCTATATGTATAGTATAGAGTAGATTTTTAATAAAAAAATATCATACTGATCTTTAACCAAAGAAAACAATCACTTTTAATTTCTAGATAAAACTATTTTTCTAAAAAAAACTAAACATCCAATTATAAATCATGATGCCACCATTGTAAATATTATGTGACGATTACCCAATTTTTGTTTTTATTTTCTGTTTCTTTAAAATATATAATAATAATATAAGCAGTTCATCAAATTTTATTTTTTATACTTATTCTTTGCTTACTTTCAACGTTAGCGTTTCTATGTCGTGTTCTGTTAGTATTTCTTCTATGTTTGAATCAATATTGAAATAATTTCATTTTTATCTAAGCAGCAGTTCTTTTAATTCTATTTTCCTTATCTTTTTAAAAATATTTATAGAAACATTCAGGTCGGTGATTCAGGATAACTGTTTTAAATCTATCTAAAACTTTTTATTTGATTAATTATATTTTTACACTTGGACTTGATGCTCCTCAGCTCTTATAATTTTCCTATAATTTAATGCTTACCTTCAATCACAATGCCGTGTATTGAGGATTCTCTACCCATACTTTAAATAATATTTATTAAATTACGCCTCGTACATTTAGTATTAATTTAACGGGATAATTTGACTTTCCAGTGTTGAAGCACTTCCGTGAAAAAGGATCTGCTTTTACGGAAAGATTTAAAGCAATTGTGACTCAGGCATATGTAATTTTTTTCATTAAAATATTTAAATTTCTCCCTTGACATCTTCTTGAAATTTTTTGACACCGACCCTTACTTCCTTCCTTTCCACCAGATTCTCAATTCCCCCCTTAGTTTACAGTCATCCAAATTTCATGAAGATATTAATTGAATAAACCTTTGATATCCTTTGCATTCTTGATATCCTTTGCATTGTTTACCTGTTAACTCCCCATCGCAAACAAACTCAAACAAGTTCCCCTTTCTCCCTTTTTAAGAAGGCTGACCCAGACTTTCAATTACCTGTATAAAGACAGTTACCTGTATATTACCTGTATATAGACACAGTTATCTAAATTTCATAAAGATATTATTGTAAATTATTCTTTAATATTTTTCTTCAAAAATTTTTTTCTTTAAAACTGACCTCTTAAAAAAGAATTTTTAAGATGGTGTTGTCCATAAATAATGTAATTATGTCACCCCTTTTCACTACATTTTTTACCCTCTCTCTCCTATGTCACAAAGTGTCTCACTTCACCATACCCTCCTCCCCTTTCGAAATGAAAAGTAATTAATTTTATAATATTGTTGCACAATGTACATGTGCTAAATGCTAATTTGTAGTTATTTATGTAAGCAACATTTACCCTAAAAATTTTTCTTATGGTATTATTATGCTGATTTGCACGTTGTGATATCCCAATCATTTTAACTGTCCTTGTCATAAAATATCATAGATTGATGAACCCCTCCCTGTCCTGCAAGCATGACACCATTTATGGACAGTCACTATATCTACAAGGACTGTTCTTTCCTACCAATTTTCTCCGCAGGTAGTCATCCTCTAATTCTATAAGGATAACACTTCTCCCCTTCTCCTTCCATTTTTTAAACCCTTACCAAGACTATCTTTTCACCCTTTCCTCTCCTTTAAGCATGACACCATTTATGGACAGTCTCTATATCTATCTTTAAGGACTGATTAATGCTAACAATTTCACCACAGGTAGGGTCATCCTAATTTTATAAGGAAATGAATCGTAAATTTCTCCCTTTCTCCTTTAACTCTTTTTTTACCCCCTCCATCTCCTGTAAGAGTGACACAATTTATGGACAGTCACTATATCTATAAGGACTAATCTATGCTGGTAATTTTATCCATAGGTAGAGTCATCCAAACTTCATAAGGATATTAATTGTTTATTTCTCCATTCCTCTTCCCTTAGGGCTGTAACACACTCAAGCTAGAACCGTCGAGCAACCCAAGATCCTTATCAACGGAGGGGACTTGAGGATCAACTACTTGATTTTTCCTCTTCGTTTATAAGGATTTTAATGGGTCACGCGACGGTTCTAGCTTGAGTGTGTTTCAGCCCTTACAAAAACTCTCTTCTCCCAGTGAGTAGGGTCTAAGATTGTTGCCTCCGTCAAACGGAATAAGGTGCTCGCGTTGCGAGCGAGCGCGGTCCGATTCCAAAGGCGTGCGATATCAGTCCCAGGGCGATAATTCGGCGCTGCGCTGTTTACATCAGCGCTCCCGCTGGCAATCTATAAAAAGCCGGCTGAGATAAGCGGTCCACCCCACTCGCTCTCCGTCTAGACTTTCTTACTGCAGCAGAGTGTTTATGTTCGCAGGCGCCAACGGATTGCGAAGACGAGGCCGGCAGACCTACACGCGCTACCAGACCCTGGAGTTGGAGAAGGAGTTCCACACGAACCACTACCTGACACGCCGACGCCGCATCGAGATGGCCCATGCCCTCTGCCTCACCGAGCGCCAGATCAAAATCTGGTTCCAGAACCGGCGGATGAAGTTGAAGAAAGAGATACAGGCCATCAAGGAACTGAACGAACAGGAGAGGCAGGCGCAGGCGGCCAAACTGGCAGTGCACCAGAAGTCTTCAGGCACCGGCAACAATGCCAACAACAATGATTCCTCGGCATCCGCAACGAAAACGTAAGACCGTTCCTTCTCCTTCCTTTTCTTTCTTTCTTTCACTTTGTGTTCTCGTTTTGCCCACCCTCCGTTTCACCCTTTCTTTTAGCAGCATGTGAGTGTCGTATACCTTAAAGGAAGGATCCAAGGACTTCTGCCTTTCTCTCTCGCCGAAGCTACCATGGTCGGTTGGCGAAAGTTATTAGCTGTAATGAGAGGGCAGGATCCCGGTTTTGTGGGAGAAAAATGAGCCTTTTTGAGCAAAATTGCGGTGATTATAGGTTTTGAGGGCACTACATCCTTCAAATTAGAACAGGGCGTTCAATTGTACAGGAACTACTTCAGTCCACGCATACGCTGCCTAAGACCCATTAAAAACAGTTTTCTAGTCGAAGAAAAAAACATTCGTTCCAAGAGTAAATATGTAAATTAACTAAAAGTAATTATTAAATGTAAGAAATTTGAAAATGTTCCTTGGTAACAGAACACTTTTAATTTTCCAATTTATCTAACAATGCAGTATTGACACAAGAATTAAACAAACGCGTTTATGTGCATTACATTTCCAAGATAATGGTTGAACTTTATTTTTTTATATTGACTCTTCTATCTTCATTCATTCCCCTTTGGTTTACTCTACTTTAAAAAATTAAAGAATAAAGTAAAACATCTTAATCAATAAAATTAACTCCAAAAGTATAATTTTAAGTTTTGCTTATTTTAAAATCCATCTTCAACCTACTTCCTAACTTATCTATGCTTAAACACAAATATTTTTATTGAAATTAAACTCATTGAATAACTTCACAATACTTAATCTGTATAAAATAATTGTTAATCTGTATTAAATAATCAATGACTATTTAATGAGAAAGCTTAAATCTAAATGCCACTTGTTCAAAAATCATTCATTTAATCTGGGGAACTCTACCCCTTCACTTTAAAAAAACAACGATAATTTTTATTCATAGAAACCATAAATAAATCATTACTATTTTAATTTAACAACTTCTATGAGTGAGATACTTACTATTTATAATTATAAACCCATTTCACGTATTGAAGGGAATAGCTATCTCCCCCCAATCCGGTTTTGAATAGGCCCGGTAAGCTTCAGGCACACGTGCATAGCATTATACGACCATTAGCATAACATTACCTCTGCTCCAGTATTGAAGGTGATTCGACCGACCGTTTCCTCAGAAGTGGCCGATTCACATTGGTGGTAGTAGGGGGTGTACGAAAAATAGTTGGCAAAATCGTGGTGATTGTTGGTAAACACAACTCCGTTGGGCTGTTTCTCTCTGTAAAGAACAAAACATTAGGTGAGAGATTTATAAAATAACTTACTAATCTTTTAAGCTTAAATGTTCTTCGTGTTTTACAATTCGTTTTTACGAACGTTACGTTAAATTTTGTTTTGTGACACAGTATTTTGTTCGGTGTTATGTTAGTAATTAATTTTTCTCAGCTTAACTAATATTCCAGTTATTTATTTATCCATTGGAATTTTTTAAGTTCTTGATTCATACTTTAATTTTGTTTATATTAGAGTTATTGGACTAAAAATATTTTTAATTTGTCTAAATGTAGATTTAAATTTAAATATATTAAAGCCGATGCAAAAATTTAATCAGGCAAATTTTCTAAGCATAAATACAAGCTGTGAGGACAATCGTTTGAAACTGTTTATCGTGTAGTTTTTTGGGGGATATAGTGCCTGGAAGCCCATAATTAAATGATGTTTGATAAGAATATATTAGCATAAAGGTCTTAATAAGGATCAGTTGTATGGTGGATCAGACTAATCACTAGTCGTAATCAGAAGAGCTCTACATGTATATTTCCAATGATGTACTTAGATAATCTGCAGCAAAGGATAATAATTTCTCGTTAACCGGCCATGGCCAGAAATGCAATATGTATAATAGGCACATATACACACTCACACCAGGATGATTTGATTGCAGTGATGAATCATGCGTTTTGTGCCAATGCAGGAGCTCAGATGCCCGGCACTCTGCATGCTTTTGCTAAACTCAATTCTCTAATGTATAAGCCACACATCGTACTTGAGAACTGATCTTCTGTAATGAATAGTAAGTAGTACAACACTAGGACTGCAAACTACATCAGTGTCATTTCTTGAGAAAAAAGAGAGGCCAGGCCGGTGACAGACTCTCAGACTCTTTAAAAGGCCGTACAAAAACTCTTGCTCTCTCTCAATTCTCAGATCCACTCTTCCCTTAAATTTCCTAGTTAGACAACGCTTTGGTACGATGGGATTATTGTGTCTGGTTCCGTGAATTTCTCGTTCTTTGTGCTCAAGAATTACTGTCCCATCTTCTGTACAGTCGACTTAAAAGTTTCATGGCGAACTCGGCAGTCTTACCAGCACTATTTAGGTTTTCCATTAGCAGTGGCGTATTTAGATCTTTTGAATGGCTTCATTTTGTTTTGGACATGCACTGTTAGAAGGGTAATTTAATATCTTGCGAGCTATTGGTACCCTTAACTGTGCAGTCAGTTTATAGTGTAAAGATTCACTAATATTTTGTGGCTAAACGGTCTTTTAGATCAAGATTTTTGTGAAACTTAAAACCAGAAAAATGATTGTTTGGTAAAAACTGCCAATTTCTCGTGAAATGTTGAATAACTTTTTTAACAGGGCATAACTTAATTTCTATAGGCACATTTTTCAGTTGTCCTAGTGTGAAACTACGGACTGGAGGTTTGGCAAATTAATTTATGACACTCTTATAAATTAACGGTTGGAAATTTATGTTTATTGCCTTTGAAGGAAGAAATAAAACGGGGTCTTACCAATTTAAATAAGCTAAAAATATAAAATAAAACTTCTAATAAAACATGTCCATTATTTAAAGCTATTCAGGTATATGATGGCCTTCTTTTGCTTATAACACATATAATAGAAATTCTTCGGTATTTTAGCCCTTCATAAACGAATTAAGTGACGCCACTGCTTCATAGGTTCTTTGAACCACGATTTCAGTCATACAGATTTTAAAATACCTAATTGATTCTGTATTTCATGCATTCTCAGTTAGAAATACGCATTTTTGAGAAGCTGTACATTTGTATTTAAAACGCTGCTTATTAGGCACAAGTATTTTGTGTCAACACTTTTGTATGCCCTCAAAGTGATTCAGTAGTCTTTAGGGAATTTTAATAAAACCTGAAGGTGAAACTATACGTAAAATTTCTCTGCTACACTTTTGAAACATTGGGTGTGGTTTTATGAATTAGACCGTATATTTGCATAACTACAGGTCAATCAGTGTATTTTTTATACATCTGGCTTTCTCTTAAGGGGCATGGAAAATCTATAGCTGTGCTTTTAATGTTGGTAGAGAGAGTTCGTATTTATTTATTTATTTATTCATCCTATATTTTGGTGTGGTGTGATGTACCATTTTAAAAGTATGAACTAAAAGGCGATTTTTACTTTCCAAAAAATGTGCTTTTCTTTCCAAAGACTGCCGCGTTGCCAAATTCATCCTTAGTGTTTCGCACAGAGTAGAATGTCAAAATTAAAGTAATATTTAATGTTTTTTTCATAAAAAATCCTTATGTTAACAATTGTTTCCCTTAGAAAAATATAATTACGTAACTAAATCGTTTCATACAATCATGGTTACATATATTTGTTTACATTTTGGCTTAAAATTTACTTCTTTTACTATTTCAGAAAGTGTAATATTTCTCCCATGAAATTTCAATATCAAGTCGAATAACAATTTAAGACCCCATAAAATTGTTTCCGTTTACTTCAAAATTAAACACATAATATCACTATTCCCTTTATAGTTATTTTGTAAGTTTATAAAATTTATACTCTTATTCTAAAACACATTCATCATTCATATGGATAGTTAAACATATGCAACACTTTTTATGGATTAAAATATTATTTTAATTTATAAAGTTAACAAAAATATATAAAATGTTTACATAATACTAGATCTGGTTGGAAAGGAAATGGTTCTTACTCCGTACGAAACACTGGATGAAATATAAATAAGTCATGTTAGAAATGTGATTTTGTAGACTTTATATTTTAGTGCATTCGTAAAATGGATTGAAAATGATTACCTCAGAGAGGATATGCACTAAACGTAACTTAAATTGCAGACCAGGAAAATAATATTTAATACCTTTTTCATTCTTTCATTTTCTCATCGATATCATATTTTCATTTGTTACTCATATGAAAGTGCTACATCAGCTTTGTATTTTATTTTGAAGATTTTGAATTCATAAATTAACTTTCTTGTTTTAACTTATCAAAAAGTTTCCATTTTCGTGGGCACCTTCGATGCTATTGAAAAAGCTTTTGAGAATGCTGTTGTAATTACCATAGTTAGTATAGTGATACAATTGCATCTTAACAGTGGTATGTGATATTGAAGGATACAATTTTTTTTACTTTAAATTAAAGATTATCTTCCTGTTCTGCCTCTATTTATGAATTCGTATAGTTCTTATAAATACATCAGTCATTGAACAAAACATCATTCTTTGTACGTAAAATTCTTATTGTCCGTTTTACGATCTCAAAAGTAGCCGTTATGGTGAAAAAGTATACGTACTTTCTGTGTATTACTTGTTTGTTTTAACTGTTTACGATTGTTGGTTTTAACTGTATTTTGTCTGCATAATTATATATCCAGTGCCATTCAAAGTTGCCAACGAGGTAAGATATATATTAATTTTCATCTGTGCATTTGTTCACTTTTTATGTGCATAAGTTAAAGGTTTGTAAAATTTAAATAACACGTTTTTTAATGTTGAAATTACCGCTCTTTTTCTGTTGATATATATTTATAAACAAATCTTGTTTACACCTATTGTAAAAAGATGAAATTAGCTGTTTGAAGATTATTTAACAGGCAAGTGCAATTTTGTTATTTCTTAATTTCTTATTTAGATGAGAGACATATTTAATTTCGCTCGGTAATGTTTTCAAATAACTTTGATGAAGCTTTCAAATGTGCGTTATCAACTTTTAATAAAAAATTTTATATTTTATTTACAAGGCATATTTAACACATTCTTTTAGAGTACTGGTCCTATACGGCTTTAATGCGAGGTTAAAATTATGTAAAAATAAATGAAATATTATGTATTATTTTGTACAATAACAATCCTAAACAATCCCAGGACTACATGTAATAGGACATCCTTTTGTGATTTAAAGCTATTTTTGAATGCCTTCATAACTGATTCCTAAGCGCCTCACACAGGAATTTCGATATTTTTCGTGAAAAAAACAATGGATTCTAAACCAATGCGTTTTCATTTAAACATTATTTGGACTCAACCCTATCAGCTTTGATAATGCAAAATGAATCGATATAATGTAGCTTGAACAAATATTTAAAAAGTGGTTCTATTATCTGTAAGCTAAATGTAATAGCTGGAACATGTTTAGATTCATTCAACGCGATCAAGAATACGAAAGAGGTTAGTTGTTAAGGTATTTTGGGTATTTTAAAAGACGTATATTTTGATTTTAAACATTCACTTATATTTTCATTTTTTTTACGTTTTCTTATTTTAAAAATATTACATTAACTGCAATTCGCACATTTGAAAGTACTTCATCTTATTAGGAAGTTAGGACTTTCTACATAAGCTGTTAGAAGTTAGATTTTTGCCGCAGATGATAAAATAAGATACGTAAATTTATAAAATTGGTACAAATAATATAACTATGTTTTATATGTTTTTACACAAAACATACCGTAATATACGTAATACCTTCCCATAAGTATCTCAGTTCCATGTGTAACTTGACACTACTTATGAATACGTAAGAGATGGAAAGGTTCCAAAGCCTGAATTTTTCTAATCTCTCAAAACTCGCCAATTTCATGATTCGTAAAATGTTGATTGTCTTTCAAGTCCCTTGAGTTACAACTTGTAAAAACAGCAGTTGAAAGTGGAATTGTTTTGTTCCTCGATTTTAATGTTGGTTTTGATGCAACAAAACCAACTTTCCTGAAACATTGAATTGTTCTTAAATTTTTGCATCTTTCATGAGATGTACAGTGTAAATGTTGACGTACGTATTTGTGACGTGAAAGAAAAATATAGACTTTACTTAACTACAATTTCGTATTTTGTGTTTTTGTTCTGTTTATCTTATTGCCTCCCTCTCAATTCTAGTCTATGAATACTCAGTTATTTTAGGAAAGTTAATATTTATTTTACAAAAGGAAATAATTATAATTATAAAATATAGCATACCAAAACATACTCGAAGTGTTTATTCATCTTACCAAACTCTCTCTAACTGTAGTATATTCTTAAAGCACTCATCACTTATCTTAAAATACTGCAAGCTGAAAAAAATTTTCTTCAGTTTTTTCTTTGAAATACTTGAATTTTTCATGAATGCTTGAACCTGTTATGGAAAAAAAGTATTAGTAGGATATAAATAGCGATTTTAACTAAGGATTTTCAAGTTAACTACATTTTGGGGGTTATTGCTTTTTTAAAAACTGGTTTTACTATGTAGTAAAATAAATAATCAAGTTCTGTTTAGTTAAATATTCTTTTATGAATTATTCCTCTGTGGTAAAAGAAAAGAATTTAGTACAAAACTTTGCATTTATAAAGGTCTGATATTCGTATGTTGTCCTTTTGTGGGGGTATTAGCTCTCCAGCTTTTTCCTCTCAATTTAGGACTGTTGGGTCTTATTGGACAGTGCTAGTACTTTTCCGTTGAGACATAATATCATTTCTTGTAACTGATATGTCTGTTACATTTTCAATTTCTACAATTATAGTGTTTTTAGCATATCTAATAGTAAAATTTTATTCTAGATATTCCTCTAAAATTAACTGCTAAAATATTGAGCCTAAACCAAAACGTAAGGGAACCCCACAAAGCATTTTGAATCTAAGTCATCATCTGTTGTCGTTTCTTTCAAACCCAACTGCCTCCGTAACTTCACTATAATTCCATTCTTTCTTCTCGCACAATTCCAGGATCTTTCAGAAGCCGAACCGAAGATCTTTTTTCATTTCACGTGACACTTCCAATGCAACCAATTCCCATAATCGCGACTGCTCTTCTCGCTAAACGCAAATTAAAACGGAAAGTTGCATACGCCGGAGACTGCCGAAAAAAGCCGATCGCATCCGAGTTTGAACGTAATTATGCAGAGAGCAGGAAATGGCCGTCGTTAGACGCATAGACGTGAAACTTCGCAGTTCGACACGATACAGTCACTTTTAATTACCTAGTTAGCCATTTATCTCTGATTGGTATAGCCATTTTAATTAACGATATGGGGTCGTTTAGACGACGCTACGAAAAGTTTGGCCTTATCACGAAAAGTTGTTTCAAGGATATAACTATAAAAATAATTTTTTAGCTGCATTGTTTTCGCTTGATGATCAATCTGAGCAATGGCAGAATGGATAGCATATAGCGTTAATTTATTGCGATGGGCTCCAACAGATAGCGCGATGGTTCAACGCTTCCACTGCGTTCAGTTGGGTGTTGATAATATTTAAGTCAGAGTTTATTTTTTATCGAAATATATTTTTAAAAATAATTATCTCATTTGAAAGCATTGTTGACTAGTTAAGAAAGTTTATGTTTAATAATTTTTATTGAATAAATTTTTTCTCTGTTCGATCCCAAAACGAATTCTTTTAAGTTTCATAATTTAAAAAAAAATTAATTGAAATTATTGTATATTAAAAGTTAATTTAACTTAATGTCTATTGTACAACCAATCATCCTTTTTGGTCAATTTAACACAAAGTATACATACCATGTATACTCTGTGGATGGAAACTTGGTAGGCATCATTTGATGTTTTCGGAAATCCCGTGTTTTTATAGAGTTGAGTTATTTTTTTAAAAAGATTTTGTGAGCAATTTTATTCGGTAAGGAATAGCACTAATTAAAACCATAATAGAGGAATTATCAGAAATGTAAAACATTTTAAAATACTTTAAATGAATATAAAACGTTGTTATAGACAATTTACAAATTACATTAAAAACATTTTTATCATGGTTTTGTAAATTGAAGGTTTATAACAAACAAATGTATAATTATTTGAATTTTGTGCTTATTTAATTTACCTGCTTGAATCAGATTTCCTTTCTCTTTTTTTTACAATGCAAGCTTCCATTCATCAATTGTTGTTGTCAAATAGAATATCTTAATCCAACAAGGTAATCGGGTAACCTATAAATATAAGTCATAAGTTAGACATTGTAATAATCAGTAGTTTTTTTGAAAACTTTTGAACTAACGTTTTTATGACATTAAAATTTTAAAATGCTAATGCCAGTTAAGAAAAGGAAAATGTTACATTTCTGTTTGGGAAGTAAACTATAGTTTTTTCGGTACAAAAAGTTGCAATCCAGGAGTCTTGTTCAAGAGCCTAGCTGGGAGGGATTGACTGCAAAATCTAGCTACTAATTTAAGGCCGAAAACTTAAGGTATATGCATTTCTCCACCTTAAAAAAACGGTGTCCTTACATATGACAAGAAAATGTTTTACTAAAACCGAAAATGTTTACTAAAACTAGCCTACTTGGCCCATACTTCATGGTTTTTCTCAGTGGTATGAAGTTGAAATAATAGTTTACCTCTCAAGTTCACATTCATATCTCTAAACTGTAGTGATAGCATTAATATACATATTTATTAAACATATCATCAAACTCTACCAATCAACAACTTACACGATGCACGTTTTTAATTTTAACTTTAAATATTTCCAAATTATACTTAATATCCAAAATATAGTCCCAAGATTTTTCATCATTTAAAGAGCAATAATAACTTAAATGAAAATCCCTTTAAGTTCCTTTCTCCAGTTCTAAGTTTAATTTCCTTCTTCGTGAGCAAGCGATCAATACAGTTAGCAAAGTAATTCAAGAACCTTCTTTCTTTTGCTATTTCTCAGGACTAAGATATTCACTTCATTTTCGATATATCTCTGTATATCAGCCCTCCAGCACCTAACAATGAATAGGGGAAAAGGAAAGGAACGGTGAAAGTTAATTTCTCTGAAAGCATCTTTAATAAGCATGCCTTTGTCATCATTAATATTAGCCGTGGCAATTTATTACCCTTTCCTGATGACAAGGTGCTTATAAATCAGCAAAAGCGTGTGCTTTTAATAAGCCTTACTATTCATACCCAGGGAGAAATTAAAGTTCCACACTTAGGGGTGGTAAATTAGGAAATAAATTGGGGGATGTCTCTATGACAGGTAGGGGAAAATAAAAATCAAGAATTTTTTAATAAACATGTGGGGCGATATACACAAATCAAAGAGCAGGGTTTCTTTCATTTTTACACCAAATTTAAGGCAACAGAAATGTCTCAGCATGTTATGGGATATGGTATATTATTAGAGAGAAAAGTATCAGTTATTTATTTTAGTGCGAACTATTTTTGTAGTTGGAGGGTATAGATGACTTTGTACTATAGTTATAATTATAAGACAATTGTATGTTTTTTACCTGTTCATTTTTACTAACAAATAAATATTTCATTTTTATAAGTATATTTCCATACTGAACTTTCTTTCTTGGTTGCTTTATTTTTTATTAGAATGCATTTTTAACTGTTCAATGCTATGAAATCATCCTTAATTAATTTGTGAATGTTAGAATTCACCAAATGATTTTATTGCTGTAGATTTTAGAAGATTTTATACTCTATTAAGTCAAAAACTCTTTATTAGTTGGACGCTATTCTCTTATTCTTCAAAGACACTTTTTTACATTTTCATATAAGGATAGTGTCTTTGATGAGTGTACATTTAATTTTAGTTTTGTCAGTTTGATTTTTTAAATATTTCACTTTAAACATATGTAACACTTTATGTAATAATTTTTATCCAGTTTCTGTTTAGTATCGCTGTCATCAATGGCAGGTTTATTTTTATTCTTTTCTCATTCTTGATTTAATTTATTTTACATTTTTACCATTGGTTCATAGTGGCTGTCTATTCAATAGTTCTTTATTTCATTAAAACTTTAACAATAAACTGAAAGAAATCATTGAGCTAGGTTATTTTTTTCAAAATGAAATTGTAGATATTTGTTGAAACGAACTTTATAGAAACTTTTTTTTATAGAAACGAACGTTTAATTTTGTTTTTTTGGTAGGACATTATTTTCGTTGACAATACATTTCTCATATTTTCACCAAAAGAGAACTTCTTTGCATCTTCTCCCCATTTTAAGTATCTTCGGATATTGATACTTTAAGGGACTCTTATGTGGTTGTAATATTTTACCATTTACTCTAAAGATGTATATCACAATAAATGTTTATTTTAATTTAGGCAGTATTTTTTCAGTATTTGGGATATATATATACATGTATTAATTGTTTCTTCTCTCTTTGTATTTACTAGTTCAAATCGAAATTATCTTCCTCTTGACATCATGCACAACCCCATTGTAATTCGCTATTAGTAAATGATAATTACAAGCTTATCATACGTGTCTCCCCTCAATCGAAATAAAGGACCAGTAGACACAATCCCAATGTCGCATTTCCCAACCCCAGACCCAGTGTTGCCCAACTCTGTCTTCCAAACCGTCAACTGCAATTCTGGTATGCCATGTCGGTTATCTTTATTTATGAAGCCGAACAATAGAGGCATATGTTAGGGAAGATAAGCTACCCCAGCTCCCCGGTCCCGAAACTGCTGAAACGGATTCCGAGGGCTTTAGCTCCATTTCAGACCCTAACAATACTGGGCGTCAATAATTGGATCAAGCCCTCCCTCCCCCTCTATCCATCGTACCACGTGTGCCACTAGATTAGCCACCTCTCATTTGCTGAAATTGAGATGACGTCAGCACCATGGCTCAGCTGGATACTACCCCATACACTAATACCTCTAATGGGGACTGTGTTCGTTTATTGCTGCAGAACGCCTATGAAGCTTAGAATTAATTTAAACTAATGGCTGATTCGAAATTGGAAAGGCATGTAAGAAGTTTAATGTATATCATTTCGCATGGTGCCACTAATGCACGTTTCAATACCATTTGCTATTTCGTTGATTCGCGTTTTTCGATACTTGTGAGGGGTTGGGAGAGGTTTTTTGTGTTGCTCGCATTGTTTGCGGCTTTAAAGTGATTTTATCTCAATCAGACAAATTTTATGGATCTATTTGATTTAGTAGGCTCTTAACCATTTATCTTTTTAGTTGCTTTGTAAGAACGTGTATGGGAAGTTATCAAATGACTTGATTCAATCCATACAAACAAATTTATAAATGTGAATTCTCAAATAATACTTAGTGTTTGAAAGCAACTTAATAGTTTGTTTATAGTGAATGACAAGTTGGTTAATACTTTGAAATTATTTTATTATAATCTTTACATATTAATCTCTAGCATGAAATGATAAACATTGGCGTCGGCGGCTCCTGAATATAGGGGGGACGCCTCCTCAAGGATTCGGGATCCTCCCCAAATGTTTTACAAACTACTGGTTAACTACCCCAAAATAATCGTTTTTCTTTTTGCCCTCATGAATTTTAAGGTGGTTTTGAATCAACTAATTAACTTCTGTTCATTTTTTATAAACCGTTTGTAACTTTGCACAAGGGGGGTCTGAAGGTTCTCCCCCAGAAAAATTTTAGAAATTTAACCTTTAAAATACAGGTTTAAACTCATTTTAAGTGTTATAAGATTACAGTCTCAAAATTAAATTTTTTAGGCTTTAACCTTGCTGTAGTTGGATTTTTTATGAGTCTTATTAAATTATTACTTTTTTAGCCAGAAACAGAATTTTTTGTTGTGATATTTTTTCACAATCTCTCACTTGCTTCAACCTACTCTAAATGATATCGTGTTTAAAAATGAGGTGTCCTTCTTGTATAAGCCTCTTAAATTAGGTGCCATTGGTATATTGACACCATTCTTTATGATTCAAAGTCAGAGAAACACACATTCAGTAAATTTTTGGTCACCCTGGAAAGTTAAAAACATAGTTTTTTAAACAATGTTCCCAATTATTGGGGGGACACGTCCTCCCGTCCCCTCCGGTGACGACGCCTGTGATGATAAAGAAACCCTGCTCATAAACCTGATATTTTCAAAACCTTTATTTAATATTACCAACGATGATTTATTTTATCTGCATGTTTCAAAACCTCAAGTTATTTACCACAATATAGTTTATATATCTACTTAATCCTTTATGTCCTCTTAATCCGTTATCCACAGGTTACATAACTTGTGAAACCTTTTTTTCTTCCTCTTTTTCCTGCTATTTTGAAACTGAAATATGTTCATATTTACCAAAATAACAACTCATCTATATTTTTAATTTAAAAGCTTCACAGACCTCAATCAATTCTTGTGTATCTTTATTTACAAACTTTTCTTATTTGAGTTTTTCTCTGTTCCTGATTCACCATGAACTCTAATGATTACTAGATGAACTAGTTTATTTTGTACAGCAATAAAATCTCTAAAATTTAATCTCTTGAATAGCTAATCACGATATTTAATTAAACTTTAAATTATGATCTTTTCTTGAGGATATTATATCAGTTTTGTTTGTTTACTTTTGTGTATGTTTACTCTATCACATTTTTCAATACAGTAGGGTAAGTAGTCGAAAATTCGAAATGATACATATAGCCAAATCTGAAGAATATATCCCAATATATATCTACCCCTTCCTTCAACACTACCTCACAATATGATCTTTATTACTCAATGTATTTATCCCAATATATCCACTCCTTCCTTCATCACTCTCTCCCAATATATGATCCTCATCACTCAATGTATTTTCTTTTATTTACTTCAATGTATGTTTAATATAAAATTTTTCAATATAGTAGGGAAGGCAGTTGAAAATTTGAAATCGTGTAGGGCCAAATCAGGGGAATACATCCACTCCTTCCTTCAACACTCTCTCCCAATATGATCTTCATCACTCAACGCATTTTCTTTTCTACCTACTCCCCAGACGCAGGATTATTTTCATCGCGATGATTGCTGAAAGCCAATTACTCAGACCTGATCCCAACACTGTTAACATTAGAAGAAGAAATGAAAAGTAAAATCCAGATCTCGTCCGTATTGACAGGCAGGATGATCGTGTGAGGCCCTTATCTTCCATCAGTCATAAGCACCCCCAACGTAAACTGGCGCTCGAGTGCGAAAATAATTGATCGTTCCGTGCTACACCCCATTCCCTTCCCACGGCAGAGTTACAGCCGAATCGCGTGCAAAATCTGTTTCATGTTATCTCCAGTCATTCAAAAGGTCATGTTCAACAGCTATCCACTTGAATAATACGCGTGGGAGACGTTCCCGGGTTTTCATGGTTAGTACCATTGGTCACGCCACTACAGGCCCGTCTTTTTTACAAGCCTTTAGTACCTCCTGTGGTTTTCCGACCTTTTTTGAACTATTCATCCTCGTGGGGTTTTTGTTTTATGAGCCGTTCACTGCCTTTGTCATTTCCAGAAAATCATGCTTTTTTCTGATACAGGCTAATGTAGATACAGTTGACGTCTTTTTTTGTTTTATAGATTACGTAAGTGATAAAGGAAGTGAAAGAGAGGGAAATTTTATTCCCAAATTTATAGTCTTAAGAGACTATTATCCCTATTTGGAAGCATGTGGTTTTATAGTTATAAAAATAGATCAGGGTGGATAAGAGGGCCTGAATTCCCTCAGAAAATTCAATTAGAAACAAATTGTGTAGATTTTACTCCTCAAATGGGGTATTATGTGTGATTTTTTTATTCATGCGGTTATCTATGTTTAAAGAACAAAATATTTACACTTTTTAAAGTTAATTCCCTAAATAGCTTAAAAATTTAATTCATAGCATGTTTGACCCCCTCAAAATTTAAATTAAAATCCCTGCAAATTTTCAACCATTAACATTTCATTTTTAAAAGATAACATAACATAAACATAACAACATAACGTTTATTATTTTATATTGCAATTTTACATGGAACATAAAAGGAACGAACAAAACACAGAAACTAAAAATGTACATAAGAATACATATCTACTATAAACAATAGAGAAAAAAAATATTAATAGAGTTGTTTGTATTACTCAGGGGTCAGCGCAGTGACCCATACGAGTAACTAAAACTATTTAATTAAAAAATTAAAATTATTTTTAAATTATAAATACAATTTAAGATATTTATTTAAAAATATATATATAATTAAATACAAGTGAAAACTATATTTAATTTTCTTTTTGCGTATAAGATTTTGTTTCTTACTTTAAAGAAGGGAAGCAAATTTTTCCTGTTCCGATTCTTTACTCTCTTTTAATAATGATTGGTGGTAGAAAACAACATTACCAAGCCAAAATACTACATACCAATTGCCCGATTTTATGAATTGATGCTTATAGGTGTGTAGGTCAATAACCAGTTATCTCCAATTTCAAACTAAGTTTAATCATAGGTTGGTTCGCCAATTTAATGATACATTTCCAATTGTTGTTACTTTAAATTGCAGATATTTACCTGTTGCCTATTACGGGTTTTTAAATTGCAAGTTTAACTGCCCTTTACCCTCATTTCAGCTTTTATTTGGACTGAATGACTTAGCTGAATGAGAGCAACAGTGGTGGTAATAGGTGGATCTTAGTCTTTTAGGTTGAAGTTAATAAGTTGCTACATCTTTTTTTAATATGAGTAGCTTGATTTTATCGAGGCTGACCACACCTAGTTTATCTATCCGCTTTAAATTTTAATACGCAATAACAGACTTAAATATGCTGATGCACTGAAGGATCATATATTATTTAGTTGATATACAAGGGTTGCTGTTTTGGATCAAGTATTTTCCCTAACCAACTTCTACGAAAAGCTTATACAGCAACCCTTAAGTTCGTCAACATTTAAGATATCTCCCAAATCATCCTAAGTAAATTTGAATTGAAATTGAAGATACCTGGTTTTTGCACCAAAAGCCTCAATATCAAATTTTATTTCAATAATCTAAATTGGATCAAATTTGAAGCTGTCCAAAATATAAATATTAAGTTAATTTTTTAGATCGTTCTAAAACTGAACTATAAAACTAATGCAGCCTTTTTATTTCTAATTCAACTTTAATTGAGCAGCATTTTATTAAAAGACATAGACAATTGGTATACCGAAATTCTTATCTCTGATATATATATAGTTACTTACATTTCCCCCTCTTTTTCTCAGTGGCCAAACATGTTTTTTATGCAATCTATTTTAGAACCTTTCATTTCATGCGCAATAATTTTTGATCAATTTTATTTTTAATTGCTATGTCCATTAAATAAATCAGTAAAAAATTCATAAATTGAAAATTACAAAATGTGGTCAAAATAACATGCTAACATCGACACGCACCTTTTCCATAACGGAGGAACTAATGTTATTTATCTTTGAAATTTCCTTGTATAATTAATGAAATTTTTAGCGTTTCTATTCCATGCACTAAACAGGTTTCTCTTCCAAATCAAACCTTAAAAATTTGATTCTCCAAAATAAAAAAATGCCAAAAATAGATTTAGAAAAGAATCGACTGTGTAACAGCGTCGTTAAAGATTCCCTTCATCTTCCCCAACACACACAGGTATACGTCTTTTTTTCCCCAACTCTGAATATAAATTGTATTTACAGGGAAATCCATTTCTTTCCTTTGGAAAACATCGCGCGGAGAGCGATTCCTAGTCTCGTGACTTGATCTTGTTGCTGTTTTCGCGCTCATTCTTGTGGAAAAGTTGAGGAGGAAGTAACAGAGAGCGTAAATACCCGTGAATATGATTTAATGGGATCGTAAGTAGTAAGCCAGCGCTGTGTAAGATTCCCTCCGTAGCAGAAGAGTTTAACAAGTCATCTCCATAAAACTTAGACTTGGCACTTAGTGTCTTTCGAATGAGCACTTAGCGCTAGATAGAGGAACATTACCTCTCGATGCTCGCTTATGTCTACGATATTTGTTTAGGAGCTTCGCAGTCCGAAAACGCACGTGACTGGAGGGCTAAGGGGGCCGTTCACAAATTGATGGGGGATTGCTGATGTGTGAAGGGAATTAGCGGGTGGGATTTTTGGCTTTGGGTAGTAAATTTGGTGATGGTATTTATTATTTGCTCTTTGCCTGTTGAATTTTTTAGTGGTAGTTAAGATTGTTGTGGGAAAGTTTCTTGCTTTAGGGGCGTGTTTCATTTTCAATTTGCTCCGTGAATGTTTGATGCTTTCTTAATTGAAGATGGAAATGTTGTTGGAGTTATAAGCATGTTTAGTTTTTTTGTTTTTGTACTCATTCGGAGATCTTTAATTATTTTTGATGATTTATGATTAGAGATGGAATCCATGTTACTTGAATTCTTTTCAAACTGGTGTAAGCAGTTTGCTTTGTAGAGTATTTACGTAAGTTATGTGGATGTGCCACTTAAGCATGAATTGAAGGGTTTTTTCAATGAAAAGTGTATATTCAATGAAATCAATTTAAAATTCTTGTATTGGGGATGAATATAGATATTTACACTGTCCCAAATTAAATATATATCTCAGGAGATTTATTTCTAGCTGAAAGCATTCAAATTCAAAGTTTCGGAATTATAATAATGGACGTCTAAATGAGACATCTTTATTTTTGAACTGAGATTTAACATTTTTTCTTTGACAAATATCAAGTTCATGAAGACCAAGTATATAAGTTAACCTAAAGATCCTTTTAAAAATTCAAAACATGTCTACAATATTCTGAAGAATAAAACCAAGAAAAAATTCAACCATCATTTCATTTAATAAATGGCACCTTCCGACATCGTGTTGAACGCCCACTCTCAACACCCCAGAATCCTCTTCATCATAAAACATCCCCAACAGTCTAATGGGTCATACTTGCAAAATGGATGAAGCCATCTCAAAATTAAAACCTCTCAAATTGAAGGGTAATGGCGTTAAAATAGGCACTCCAAAGTGGTAATCACAAAACAGTAACACCACAAACAAAGTAATGCTACTTACGAGTCCTGGCAAATCCCTAAATGTGACCCTGAATCTGCTGTCGTTCCCTTAAAGTAGGAAATTTGCGACAGTTCCCGGAATGGGGGCATTTTGCTCAAGGTGGATTAAAGGGATGGGGAATGTGCAGTGCACTGCAACTAACCCGTAAAGCTTAATCCACAAGGGAATAATTCTACTGTTCGGACCCCAGTCCAAGTAATTCCTTTAATGGTAGTCTAACAGCCAGGGAGGAACTTCGATCCTGGGATGCCGGAGATCTACGGCGATGCTTTAATATTCCCGTTTACTTATTTATTTATAATAGACGTACACAGCGTTTCCATCGGAAATGTTTCTTTTTATTTATTCATCCAATTACTTCGATAGCTCAAAGCAGTTCGCGATGGTACTGTGAGGAGGGTGGTAATATGTTGTGGAATTTAAGTTGAAAACTGAGTGGGGATCCCTCAGTTATCCACTGTTTTTTTTTATTTTTTTTTATTTCAAGCATCAGCCAGGTTTTGTTCAACCTATTTTACTTTTTCTGATAATTTATAAGTAATAGGTCAACAAAATTTGTAGATAAATTTAATTGCAAACAATATATGGTTTGGACTTTGACCAATATTATTGTGTGAGAAATACATCTAAAATCATCGGATGTTCTTACTTCCTGAACTTGATGTCTTAACATGAATATTACACTAAAATATCTTTTCAGGGCAGCTTTACTTCTTATGAGGTAAGACCCATTTTTTTTCGAATAGTAAAAAATTAAAACTTAACAGTTCTTGTTCTGTTCAGCTAAGTTTTATTTAGTGTGATAAGTATCGTTTTTTAAATTAAATCCTAAAAGTAATTAGTCAAATTACCTACGTGAAAATAAATATTTTATTTATACTATATATTGGTAAGAAATTAAAACAAATTTACCCACAAAAAACCTCTGCATTTTATTTGCTGATTATTTACATTTTGAAGCATAAATTTTATTTCTGAAAAACAATAATAATCTTACTCCCCTTAATTTTTAGAAAATTAAAGTTTCTCACTACTGTGACGTTCCTTAGAAGAATTGAGTAGTTCCTATGAAGTTCCATTTATCCCTAAAACTAAGTGAAATATCCGTAATTTATCAAAGAGTACAAAAATATCCGGATTCCTACCACCCACTTAAATTCCCCTCCTTGAAGTAGTGTCAACTTAAGATAACATTTCTGCAATGAATTTCTTCCTGATTTGGTGTGACTGGAACTTCATGTTTACATCTGAAACAGGGGTTAACATATTATCACCTCCTCAAAGAGTGTTTATTTTCACTAGACGGGATAAATCGACGTAGATTATCAGTCAATGATGAATGACGGTTCGGTCTTTGACCTTATGGCTTTGCCACAGTAGTACCATGCATCAGTCAATCTAGAATCACAAGAAAATAAACACCTAGTCTTGTTAAAGATCAAGTTGTAGATTGATAGGTTCTTATTAATCAAAGATAAATACTTTTTACTGAAGTGTCTAAAATTCCTTAAATTATGTTTTCGAAATTAATTTATCGTGTATCAATTAAACTGAGGCAGTGTTTTTTAGAAATTGATTTGGGAAGAATTATGAAACATATTGTTATGCATTAAAATAATTATTCTATACATCGTTCATTTTTTGATTTCACTATTGCCAGATAAGCAAACAAAAAAATTTTGCTAAAAATGTAATGTTAATGAACTTTTGGTACCTCAGTTTGGTTCAAAATGTTATTTATTAAATTTCGAAATATTCCATTTCATTCAATAATGTGAAATCTCATGATATTACTTAACTCATAGAAATACTACATTCTTGATACAAGTTATCTTTAAAATTAATTGTGATTTTCTTCTTCCTACAGTAATACCCCTCTGCTTCTTAGCAATATGTTTTACTTAATTATTCGGTACCAACCTTTCATTTCTTATTTATATTCATGTATGATATATTTTCTTCTTCTATACCTTTTTCCTCTTTCTATATTAATCAACTAAACCATTTATGTCAATATAAGCGTTTTCTCAAAAACCAACGCATAATCATAATATGCTGAACATAATTTATTAACCATTTATATTGCTACAACACACCGCATTACATCTGTGACCCATTTCAGAGCAATCCTGTTCTCAATTCCGTCATTCACCCAAATACTCCTCGTAACATCAGTAGCAGATAGATTACCTCCTAAAAATCACCTTACCAACTGTTTTACGAGCTGTTGAATAGTCATTACCTGACTCCGCCTGTTCTCCGCAAGATAAATGGTCATTTTGAGAGTCTAGCTATATACATTATCATAAAGAGGGATCGCCTTCGCGCATATAAACGACCCTATTAATTTCGTTGACATCTCGACAACCCATAACTCTGTCCACCTATCCCCTTCAAAGACGGATCTTGAAAACCCACCTTCTTTGGGTGGAAACGTTCTCTTTGAGAGCCAATCAAGGACAAAAGTGGCCACCATTGGGGTAATTCTGGGGGAGCAGAGTACTCATTCGTTATCCCAGAGGGATCTCCCTCGCATAGGCTGGCCCCTTTTCCTGCGTGGAATAATCTATCACGGGTCGCCCGCCTTTGTGTCTCGCCTCCATTGAAGGGACCACGTGATCACCGCCATGTTTGTTTACAATGAGGTAGCGCCGTCTGGTGGGATGGGTTTCAACTAACGGATGAATAGATTTGTATTTGTTTCAGATTTGATAATGTGGATGGAATAATTCTCGTGTCCCTTTTGCAGTGTATTTTTTAGGTTAAAGGAGAGGGTTTAATTTTTACTCCTGTAATAGTTTTTTTAGTGGGGGAGGTTAGAAC
This sequence comes from Tetragnatha versicolor, assembly GCA_024610705.1. Lineage (NCBI taxonomy): Eukaryota > Metazoa > Arthropoda > Arachnida > Araneae > Tetragnathidae > Tetragnatha > Tetragnatha versicolor. Next base: position 49,492,640 of record JANDEH010000010.1, on the reverse strand, counting down.
AGCTGCTTTATTTGTAATATCAATGCTTTGAATTCTTTTCACATCTGGGTATTTATTAAATTTTATGTTATCAAGCATGGATTTAAGGAGTTCAAGTGAATGCAATTTTTTTAACCTGATACATTTAAATTATGTCATTATGAAGTGAAAATTTTTAATTTCCCTTATTATTAATTTTAAATTATTATGTTGACCTTTACTAATATTTAACAACTTTCCTAATTTTTATTTCAAGTATTGTTTTCTCTTTTAAAATATTTTTTAATTATCTTTTAAAACAATTTTTCACGTTGAGTTTTTCCTCTGGCTTGTAGTTTTTGTTATCCTACTCTTTTGCATACTTAAGCGCAAAGAAAAAAAATATTTAATTGCCTTTAAATTTGATGTTAACTTATGGCTTTTTAGTATATTATTTTCTTATATTCATGATTAAATTTATTCAGAATAATAGTTTTAAATTAGCAAATTGATTTTCATATTAAATGCATAAGTTTTTTCAGTCCATTCCCATTACCCCTTAATCTCGCATTTACAAAAAATAATTTTTCAAACATCTGTATTTAAGCATTTTTTATATGCTATAAAAATATCACATTATCCCTTAAAAATCCTCAATATAGTTAATTCTGAAGTTATTCGAATAATGCGGATTTGAGCGATTTAATAATTATATAAACCCAGAAAATTCATTTGTTCCAGTAATGCTGAAAAATACCAATAGAGGGAAACAAGTGTCCAAATATGTTCTCGACTAACCAAAGAACGTTGGATTTCACACCACCTATATTTTTCGAATTCAATGCAATTTAGCAGCAACCTGCTCTTCTAAAATTAATAAAAATTAACCATTAATTTGTTAAAAATATCCTACATTTAAATAAAACTACTAACACAAAATTTCAAGGCAGATTATAACATCCAATGTATTATCATTCTTAACCTAAATATCGTCTTTAAAGAGTACTAATATTCAAAACAATCTTGTAATGAAAACGAAATTAATATCTATAAAAATTTAAATGCACATATTCATTCATGAGCATTAACTGCCAAGAAAGTTAAATTAACGTTTAAATTAGTCAATATTTAATTCATTATATTTTTTGTATATGTGTTTGCAAAAACATAAGATGATGGAAACAAGTAAGGGTAAAACAAGTACACAAAGGTAGTAAATGTATGACAACTAATATTGATTCAATTGAAAGGGCTCAGAATAGGGCGACCAAAATGTTCAAGGGTATATCCAGTTTAAGTTATGAGGAACGATTAAGTAAGTTAAATATGTTCACTCTAGAGGAAAGAAGGATTAGAGGGGATTGAATTCAACTTTTCAAAATGATAAAACAAGGGGACACAGAGGGACTAGATTTCAATTCGGGTAATAGAACGAGGGGTCACAGATTTAAATTGAACAAGGTAACTTTTGATCGGGATTGTAGGAAGTATTACTTTTTTTAACAGGGTTGTGGACAGATGGATTGGGTTACCTGAAACGATTATCAACTCAGGTGGGTAAACGAATTCAAGAATAAAATTGACAGATACTGGGAATCGGGTGGTTTGAGTTAAATGGACTGGACCAACCTTGTTGGGAGCTTGCCTCTAGTTGGTCGACTTAATTTGTATTTGTAATATTTTTTTCATTTGTTATTAATCGTAATTGTTTTTTGAGTTATTACGCTAAATTTAATAAGGATCAAGAGTTCAGTATGCTGGCATAAAAATTATTACATGGTGTGTAGTTGTTTCTTTTGGTATAATAAACTTCAAAATCGTACATAATCTACTTCTATAAAAATCCAGACCAATTACTGAGATTAAATACATACAAAAGGCTTAGAATTATATCTCTTTTAAAAGTTAGTTTTGTATAAGTGTTTCATGGAATTATTTAACATGAAATTAAATTACCTAAATGTTGATCGATTGAAGGATTTTATCAAGTGCACTGTAAAAAATCGTCTTTTTACACTAAATTCTCGATTCTTTTTGTTGAAAATTTTCAGTATGTCTAGAAAACATGCCTTTTCCGTTATATATTTTCAAAGATAATTTAGATTTACAAAGTCACCACTTAAAGAATAAATTTTTTTTAAAAAGTATATTAAACGTCAAAATTTAGTTAAAAACAAGATCAATTTCAACTCGATTTGTAAAACCGGCATCACTGCTGGTGGTTAATATCCGTTATTTAAAGAAAAACTTTCACACAGATCTTTATATAAAAATCTTTATTTATTATAATTTTTATTTATTTAATCTTTATTTATTTAATCTTATCTTTTATATAAAAATTAAGGATTTTTATTAATTTAAGGTAGCATAAAACATTAGGTAGCATGATGCTACATTTAATGAAATAGAAGATCTGTTACATCCTATCTTAAAATATCTCTTAAATAAAATATAAATTTAAGAGAAAAAATCCTGTACACATTGATAATCTTAAAATTAATTTTAACCCCTTGTTTGTAAATATTTTTCTCTAGAGCTGCATAAGAACAGCATATTTGACAACAAAATACTTAGTAATTTTGTGTATTCTCAATTAATTTTTTTCTGGCAAGTTTGCTTGAACTAAATAACTACATGGTATTTTAAACTTCATCTTACATTGAAGCTTGATTTAAATGTGTCCCATTTTTAGTTTTTTGTTCCATTATAAAAGATCCTTTGGTTATCAGCAATTACTATATTTTTAAAGGAATATAAAAAGTAACTTTATTATCTCATACACAATCATTAATGTGATATTCAATTTTATTCAGCATTTCTAATTGAAAATATTAGCACTATGCTAACAAAACATCATCATCATTCAAAAAAAATATTCATGTATAATCTAGAAAACTGATACAAAATATTTTTAAACCTTGCATTTATTTACTCATGAAAATTTTTTTTTTTCTGTTTTATTACTTTCATAAAGATCTTTTTATAATGCTATTGATACTTTAAAATCATTTCAAAAGTGTGTCTGCTTAGCATTTAAGTCAAAAAATTTGTAAACACAAACCTTTTGTGGGTTAATTTGTTAAGTTTATATCAGTAACAGCTTGTATTTTTCAAAACTCGAATAATCACTTTTGCTATGGATTTAATGAGAGGTAATCCAAAAGCCCGAGTTTTGAGATCAAGAAAGGTGAATAAAGCATAATATGTAGTTAGAAATATATGTTGATTGTGTATTCGCAAAAAGAACTTCATTGTTATTAAAAATATTTTATAGTATTACTCACAGCACTTTAAATTCTAAATAGCCATTCTAAAATAAAAAACGTGAGTTTGATTATCAAAATAAGAAGAGTGATGTAAGGACAACACATACGATAAAACTTAAAAAAAAAGAAAAGCCGCCCTTAAGTAACTGTTTTAAGAATTCCCGAACTTTGCATTTATTACGAAGGCTTTAATAAAATGATTTGTGACATTTATCGTGTCTCATAAAATTATTTGCATGCTTGCTAACACTTTTGTAACTCTTAAATAAACACAATATAAAAGCGTTTGACTGTATTGCGATTATGTTGCTTGAGAAAAAAGATACTGTTCTAAAAAATGTTGCTAAAAACTAAAAAGACAGACTATGTTTCACCACCCTATTTTTACAAAACATTTCTAGATCGAACACTTATCTAACAATTTTCAAACATATTCAGAAGGGTATCACAACACAATTAAGTGTTAAAGTGTTCTACTTCACAGCTTAACTGTTGTTATTGAGGGGGGAAATGTTCTTACATGTTTAATAATGTGTTTATTTTTATGTGAAGCGTTTGCACTAGATACGAAAATTAACTATGTTTTCTTTGTTGGAATGAAAAATTGTAGCCATTTTTAAAAGTACAAATAAAAACCAACTTAGCCATTTTTATATGAATATTTTCAAGTTAATGTGAACTTCTCCTGGCTGTAAATCGCTTAAATTTATATCACTTTAATTGATAGATGCTGTCAAGTAATCATAAGCTGATTTTAAAATTTAATTGTTAACAAAAAATTTTAAAAAGCTTTTTTCTATCACAAAAATATAAATAAATTATTTTTACATTAACTATTTGTGAGAGTACTTAAATTTAAAAACTGTTTTGGATATGTTGATTTTAATCAAACCGTCAAAGCGTTGTTTTTCTTTATCTGAAAATATGAACTATGTATTTGTGTGTATCTTTATGTTTAAAGTTGTTTTATATCAACTCCAATCTTAATAAAACTGTCACCACATCGGCTATCGACTTGACAGGGAAAATGCAAGCGCTTTAAATTTGACAAAGAGGCAAAAGAAACAGAAAACGGCTGATTGTGTATCGTCATTTTATTGGCGTTCCTTGCGCGATCGAAGTTTTCCTTTTCTTTCTCCGAGAATAAATGAAGAAAATAAGATTAAAAGAGAAGGAATGATTGTTAAGGAAGGCCTAAGTGGCCAGTTCGTGATTCCAGATCTTTGTTTTCTTTGCTTTCAAAAAGACTTGCACGTTGATGGTGATATGGGGCCCTTAGGGAATGTGTGGACCTTTACAAAGCCGTTTGTGTTTCCTTTTTTGCCGGGGAGTGATATTTCACCTTTCAGGCATGTTCTTTTTAGGAATCTTTTTGCTGGTGTATTTGGGAATATATAAGGCTTAATTTTATCACTTTATAAAACTAAACATTTCCTTTTTGTTCTTTGGTGTGTACATTGAACGTTTCAAAATACGGTGTTAAATTTTATTTTGATTCAGAGTAAGAAAAATGATGGCTTGTTTTTAGTTATTTTTTATTCAAATTTTACCAAACAGAAATAGCTTAAAAACTATTATCTATTGTTTTAATACTATTGAAGTACAATTTTAAAACACTATTAGGCTATATTATACTTTATAACTACGCAAGTTAATAACCTTTAATTGTACTATTCTGCGTCACACGTACTAGTGTCGTTTAATGTCCATGTCCTCACGGTACATAATTTTTAACATTACTAAAATATTTTTAAAAAGGCTGACTATGCAATTGAGTATTAAAAATTAGAATTAAATTAAACAAAGAAATAAAGTATTTAAATTAACTATCTTTTCGTGGGTCTCTTTTATAACAAACTATTAATATAATTGAGTTTATTTACATTTCATTTTAATGATATGCATACTAAAAACAATAGGGGTAAACAAAAATAAATAATAATATTGAAGAATAAAAATGTTATGTAAATGTATGTGACTGAAAAACTCTAAACAGCAAAAGTAAATTAGGACATAAAGTAAAAATGTAAGCTAAATGTTTTTGCGTAAAAAAGATAAAAGTGTAATTGGAACTTGAAATACTCATAGGATTATTTTGTATGTTCATAATTTTTTTTGTATTTGTTGTAGCATAATTGCAATAGTCTTGAAAAAAATATGCATATAAAAATACATTTGATGCTTCACTCACATACTGTAAATTATTTCAACTAACTTTTAAAAAATATCTTAAAATATCTCTAAAAATATCACATATGCGTCAGACTAAAAATTACGAAACAATAAAAAACAGGCGTAAAAGTATCTGCAAGAATGGTATATCGCAACAAGCATCATACTGCTGACAGTATTGGATTTTAATGCCGTTTACCTGCGTTAGAGTCAGTGTTTACTTATTTTTGATGCATTTCAGAGAGTGATATTCTTTTTTTAATTTAAATTCCTTCGAAGATAAATAATACACATTAAGAAGTGTACTTAAGTGAACGAAATGATACTAGAATGAGAATCTTCTTCATGTGTTTGGATACATTTATACTAATATTTGTAGTAATGTTTTGAAAAAAAAGAAGCATTTGCTATTCCAAAAATACAGTAGTATTTTTAAAAGTAGTATTACAAGTAGTATTACGCTTTACATTCATGTTTCGCTCAATATTCGCACTCGCAACAACAACGCTCAACTTTATGTACCAACATAATAATTTTGTGTGCGATATGAAACCCCACTAATGACAACAATATCTTTGAATTATTTTTAAAAAACATTTTGTAATTGAATATTTAGTATTTACACTTAACATAAATGTAGTACTGCACAAAATAAGATTGAATTTGTTTACGCAATGCGCAATAAATAAAACATCGCTAACAAAATTACAGAAATGCCCCTTCAAAACATCAAGACACTTCTTACACCCCTGCTCAACCACTTATCTTCCAGAGAAATTGAAAAACAATTCCCCCAGGAAAGGACATATTTTACCAAATAGAAAAATGAATTTACCTCTTTAAAACCTAAGGATTCCTTACGAACGAAAACACAAGAGAGCGAAACGAAATAAATCCCACAATAACGACTATAAAACTGAACATTTCCAGCGAGACCGAATCCCTAGCTCTACAGCCTCGAATGCATTGTAGACCGTTTAAAAAACTACGCCTCGCTCTCAGACTTATAACCGACAATAATTTCATACCGATATCCGGAAATATAACATCTGGGCTCCATTCTTCCCTTTCTGTACGCCCATATTGAACCGAATCCTTATTTACTTATTTTTTTGTACTAAAACACCATTATCATAACAACCTCTGTTTTCTTATTTATACCTGACTAAGCGGCGCAAAAAGAGTACACATACGGGATCGATAATTTACACGATGTGGAGCTTCGGTGAGATACGTCCGTTTGACACACAGATAATAGGGCTCCCTTTTTTTATCCCGATATTCCCGTCTCCTGGTTTTTTATTTGAAAGGCGTGATAGGTAGATCATCCCAGTCTTTCATAGGAATTATAGGGTCTGCAGTCTCATCTGTTCCGTTCGGATGTTTAATAACAGGGTGGCAGGAACTCAAAGCGGTGTTTTGCTAGTTTGGAACGGATGAAACCACACCTGTGGGTTTTTGTGACAGTGACTTTCAATGGAGAATATAATTTTAGGTAAAGCTTTGTGTAACAAGCTTCTTTTTAAAAGAGGTCTAATGATGTGATATATGCGGATGTGAAACAACACAGAAACTATTTGTTTTATTGTAATAAAGGGGTGAATGGTTCACTCTAGTGAGCATAAATGCATTTTCAAAAGGAAACAAGGTTCCCCTGTGATTACTGATTCTTTACATTGATTTTAGTCGAAATGTTTAACCGGAAGTGATACTTCAGATAAGTAGGACCCGCTACCAGTAATATATAGTAAATAAAGTAAAGAACACGAAGTTCATGAACAGGTTTTTAACTGAAAAACCCAACGCTTTTCTTCAACATTAATTAAGAACTTATTTATTGGTGTTATTATGTTTTGAAAATGAACAAAAATAATGTTTATGTTCCCGTGTTGGGCATGAAAAAATAGCTTAGCTGGCAATAGTGTTTTTATTTTAAATAATTCTGTGTGTACATGCGTTTAACGTTTCTAAATAAAAAAAGTAAATAAACGAATAATCTCATGTAAAAATAATGCTTCATATTTTAAAAATAAACTTATCAGATCAATACCAAAAGAAAAGTATCTTTCAAAACAATAAAGAAATGAATTTTTAAAAGTATTAAAGAGCTTAGCAAATATTATATTTTTTAATACTTTATACCTGAATTGATAGGGCATAAGAAATATTAAAGAATATAAGTGTATGTATGATATTATGTATCAAGGTTTTAGCACATGTATCAATTATTGTAAGAGATAATAGAGAAGTCTCTAAGGAAAGAAAACAATAAATATATCAAGTGATTAGAGCATGCACCTACAAATAATTTATGTAGTTTATATAAGCATGCGGTATCGGTCCAAATTTCCATTTACCTTGAGTCTTTAATATTAGTAGTATGTTATTTATAAAATAAATAATAGAGCAATTTAGTACAGTATACACAAACCCAATTTGTTAATGCATTTACAACCCATCAAAATTACATAGGCAAAATATAAAATATATGTCAACATTTAAAGCGTCCATTTAATATACTGAAAAAAAAACAATTAAAGTTAAACAATGAACTTCAGAAAAGCATCGGTCCCCAAAGCAACTTCACATTTACTCTACACTAGGAAACATTTACTCGTTGCAATAGAAATTGAATTTTTATTCCCCTGTGAAATTTGGAATCATTAATGTAAACAAAAATGTAAATTACCGCTTCTACTCCTTTCGCAAAATGTCACGCAGAGGTAGTATCACCTGCTCTTCTGATTATTTTTGCTCATACTCAATGCAAGAATGCTCCAGATCGCTAAAGCCCCCCTGCATTATTAAAATGATTGTTAATATCGCGTTTTCTAAATTGCGTGCTTGTCCGTAGAACGTTTAATTTTTCACACATGAAAAGATGAACGTTGTGTCAACGATCACACTTCTATTTGTTAGGAGTTCGTTCAGTTCTTGGCCTTTGTAAATTAATGTAGTTGATATTAGTTTGAATTCAGGCATTATTTTTTTTGGTTCGGCATTTGTGTTAAGTGATGTTAATTGTTGTTAGCTACTTTATATGAAACTTGGTTAGAAAATGATACTGTAAATAATGAATGGATTGATACTAAAATATTAATCACGTTCAATCTATCTACTGTTATTGGTATTTTACGTTAAGAAACTACTAAGTTGGTGGATTTCGAACAAGTGATAGATAGTTTTCAAAATTAATTGTAAAGTAAGAGTAGAAAATATTTCCTATTGCTTTCTTTCATTTTTATTATGAAACAAACATCTTAAAAAATAAATAATTGGTGTGCAAAATTCCTTACATGTAAAATTTCGTTCTCAAAAGTTTTCACGGAACGAAAATTAATTAGACACATTAGAGTTTTAATCTAATTAATATAATTTTTATATTAGGATAATCCTAGGTTTTTATCCTCTCTCAATCACCAGATTAAAATTATTTATAGTGAAGAAATAGAAGAAAGAATAACCATCCGCGAATAGAAAAACAATAACCAACTGATGAAATAAAATTAAACTTGTCATTTCCAATAAAATAATAAGAGCGTTATCATAGAATTACTAGTTAATTATATATTTTGCTTTAGCTCTCGGCCGACCGAAAACATTTCACTCTTATTGAAAACAATTTTAATTTAAAATAACGTCATTTAGTGAAGTTCAGAATTCACCAAATATAATCTGTAGAAGGTATCATTGCTTATTTAAATATATATTTAGTTTTTATTTTTAATATAAAAAGAAAGTCAGATATTTTTTATTTTATAAGAAATACAAATGGCTTTTGAAAAAAAGCAAGAGAAATGAAATTTATTTATTTAAAAAAGTAGGTAACTTGAAATATAAAATTCCTCCTTTTATTTCAAAACTAATAAATTGCATGAAGTACTAGAAATAAATGAATTAAATTTCTAAAAAGTTTAAGTGGGATACAAAAGAGCGAAATAATTATTTTAGGAACAAAAAGATTCCACGAACATCCAAAATCATCTCAAAATGTTCCTTGTAACTGTTAACTAAGTGACGTGATTTTAAATACAAAATATTATTTAATTGGTATACTGTATTATTTTAATGTGGCTAAAATTTTATTAGGTAATTACGAAATAAATAATTTACCATTCTTCCTATTTGTTTCGGCAGATTTTGGAGTACGGACGCTACGTAGTTAGATGACGCTATTTTAAATACGAAATAATTTAAATTTAAACTGTATCCCCTTCTTTCGATTAAAATTATGAGAATATAGAATATACATTACAAAACAACCCTTACTAAGATGATCCAAGCGTGTAAACAATGTAATAAAAACGTAACTTAGCGTAAATATACACTATTTAATGACGCGTTTAAATGTTTCATTGTTTTCCATCAAATAAAAATTTAAAAATTAAATAACTAAGCAGTATATATCTGCCTTCAAATATTTGTTGGTGAATTTATCTTCTAATACCTTGAATGAATGACATTGTTGATGTGACTTGTTATTATTTTTATGAAATTATGATTTTTTAGCGTAATGTTGAAATTTATTTGCATCTTTATTTTTTTATTCAGTATTCATGGTAAACAAAAACCAGCGGTTTTAAAACTTTATTTTTTTACGTGCGAATTTTAGAAGCTTCTTTCATACACATGGGATTATTAATTGTTAAGTAACAAAAAGAAAATTTTACTAGAAAATTATATAAAATTTTGAATATAAAAACAGCATTCATCATGATTGCTTCACATAATTATATTTAAAAACAGTCAGATCTACGTTTAAAAAATTCAACTAACATTTACATACCTCTCCTTCAAAAATCCCACAGAAAATTAATCATACACCATTTTAAACTTCAAAAATATTTAAATATTTTTAAAATAAATCTATAAATATCGGAGTAAATCCTGCATGTGTGGCATGCCACGTTCCATCACATACTACTAACTAAACGGCCCCACTGCTGGGAAAATGTCAACAACCATATTCCAGCTCGTTAGTGCTGTCGCAAATCTAATAGGGCCAATAAAGACATAAAATTGGCAATACTGACAGCTGAGAAGGAGGCGGTGTCAAGGGTTCAGCGGAACAAATCAAAGGAATCACGATGTATCCTTATCAGGGGCCCCCCATCAATGTGAGGGCATTTCCCCCTTTCAGCCATGTACAGCATATAGCCATGAGGTCCACTTCCTGATAGGCTGGCTTCGGTAATAGGCGACAATGTGATTTCGTGAGATATGGGGGCAGATGGTGAGGGAAGAAACACTCGCCCCTGGTAAAGTTTAGTTATCAATGGGAATCTGAGGGTTTATGAGACGCCGTCTGCACCCGTATGTATTCAGCGGAAATTCAGCTCAATGGCTCCAGGACTCGTAAATTGGATTATGGGGTTGACATCAACAACATCCAGGTAGGCACCATAACAAACTCGTTTTTGGATTTGAAGTAATTTTAAAATGCATAGCTGCCAACTGAGTTTGCTCAAAAACCAGAAGATTTTAATATACATGGACGCATAGATATTACTAAAAAAATCGTTCTTCTATGAACTGAAATGAGGAAAATTTTAATGTTTACAGTAAAATGTTCACATCATTCAACATTTCAACTTTTCCTTAATTTTACACAATTCTGCCATAATTGCACACTTTAGATCAGTATCTGGAAAATGCAGACTGTTTGAGGCTCAATTGAGCAAAAAGTAGAAAACTTTCACAAAAATAGAGAAATTTACTGAAAATTGTGAAAAAACGGGAGAAACTAGTTTCCGACCATAAAATCGGAAAATGATTGAAAAACACTTCCGGGTAAACCGGGAGGATTGGCAGCTATGAAAATGCTTTGATTAGTAAAAATTTTGGTGGCCACCTTTGATTGAAAGTTTTTTTTCTAGATCCTGGTTTTTTTTAGTACTGGTGGTTGGGTTTTACGTGTGTAAAGTTGAAATTGATATTTTTGTTTTAAAAAATATACGAGGTTTCAGTGTTTGTGCTGAAGAAATGTGAATATTGACAGTTTGTTCATTGTTGATGGTAGTACACTTTATGTTGTAATAAAGTAACCGTTATCTTTTCAAGAATGTTCCAATTATTGTTTTTGTTAAAACCTCGTGTTTGAATATTTCTTTAAAGTAAGTTTTACGCGTGGAAAGAGGTAAAATAAATGCAAGGTTTTACACAAATATGAAAAAAGTACATTTTAGGAATTTTTTCTTTAAAAAATAACGCGTAGGTAAAAAGGTGAAATAAATGTAAGGTTTTTACATGAATGTCAATATGAATTATTGAACTCTTGAAAGATGAATTTAGTCCAATTTTTCATACGGCTGACGAAGTAGGAGAGGCACTTGGGAGGTTCTCTTTGTTTTAACTATATCTTCTGAGTTCTTTCACAAATTTACTAAGCTACTCCACACATGCTGGGCATAAGCGCTCTTTTCAATTCTTTCTAACTCCTGGAAAATAAGAAATATTAGATACAAGATAGTTTTAAACCATTTCCAATGTCACAGTTCGATACATTATTTAATTGTGAATGCATACTTGTATACAAGCTTAAGAATTTTAAAACACAAGAAAATTTTGATCCACACTGCAAATAAGCATGTCTGAAATTAAGACATTTAAGCGTCTGAAACGATCTTTCAGATGCATTAAACGTCTGACCCAGTCGGACCTATATAATTTCAGACACCACAGACATCTGAATTTCAGACATGTAAGTTGTGTAGTATTGAGGAGCTGACTCAAGCGTCTGATTAGTGACAACAAGTCTGAATTTAAGACGTTTCGTTTAAGGGATGCAGAAATTCACACACATAAAATCAGACGTTTAAATTCAGATACTTGATGTGTCTTAAGTCATCCTGTGTTGATGATGTATACACATAAGATTATATAAATTAAGAAACTTATGCTCGAGTTGAAGTCTTTTCAATTTTCAAACGTTGCTGATCGAATCATAAATGCCCTGCATTAATTACCTAACGTTTGCATTTCTGTACAACATTTTTTTTGTGAGAAATGATAGTTTTCATCTTGGTATGAAGCCTCTTGTTTCAAATATGAAGAACCATGCTTTTAATTTTGAAACAGTCACCTATGAAATTATAATTATTTTAAATTTATTTTTAAGCTATTTTCATTTTGTTGGTTTAACCCAGTAAAAACATCCCGATGTTGTGATAATAAGTAATCTCAAATAATCGCGCGGTCTATTAAAGATTTTAGTGCCATGTAGAGGCCTTTAAAATACTTGCTCAAAAGCAATTTTTATCTAAAAAAATATCCAAATCTAGAAAAAAAGAATTAAAAGAAGATCTACAATTAAACTTCCTTAAAAACAGCATTACAAGAAGTAATGGGCTAAATCTGTAACAACCACTTTATATAATGCGTCCTTACATGAGGCAAGAACCGGTGGCTGAATGGTAGGCGCGCTCTCCTAGCAAGCGATAGTCCCGGGTTCGAATCCTACCCTCCCCGGTCACGCTATTTATTTTTATTTTTCCCTCATCGGTATTTCAGACGTTTGAAGTGTCTTACATGGGCAATTTCAGACGCTTCAGGTGTCTGAAAAATTGGAATTTCAGACGTTTCAAGCATCTGAAACAGCGGTATTTCAGACGCTAGAGGCGTCTGAAATATTTAAGACGCATTCATGTGTCTTAAATTTGAACCATCCATTTCAGATGCATATGTGTCTGAATTTCAGACATTTCCATTTACAGTGCATTGAGAATATATTCAATTAAGTAAAAATTATTTCTTTAAAAGGATTAGAAGCGATTTTGTATCAAACATAAGTATATCACCTTAACTTACTACTTAAAATTTCTTACTTTTGATTCACTAAAATATTTCTCCTCGATACATCTAAACAAAAAAGTTGCTCAGTTTAAAAAAAACTGAAGAGGTTCTGGGAAAGCTATTTTAAATAACAAGAATAATTAACTTTCTTTACATTCCATACTTATGGAAAGATATATATTATATATCTATCAAAATATATCTCTATTCAATCGATTCACTAAATAAAAAATTGGATTCCGCCAAACACCCATTTCAAACTAAAGTTTCATCAGATGCTATTTTTTAAATAAACATTTTAATACATGCATTGTTATAGAAATTTTGTAGATTCATATGATAGATTCATTTTGTAGTTTAACTACTTTGTTTTCTTCTCCCACAAAAAGATATTTTATTAAAAAGAAAAAAGAGCAACTTGCGCTTACGGTATGAATTTACACCTATATTTCGACTAATGCCTTTACACCCTCATTTGACAGTGATACTTAAAACTTTCGTCTAGATCTCTTCATTAAAATGCACGTTTTAAATTTAAATTCTATCCCTTCTCCTGAATGGCTCCCAACCGTCATTTGGTACAGTTATCCGCGCCATGATTCCTCAGGAATGTGTCTCATGTCAACAGGTGATTACTTGCTCGGCCTCTCATAACTGTCCGGCACGTAATCTCCCAGCGTGATAGCTCTCTCCCTCGAATTCCTAATCAGAAAGTATTTATATTCCACGGGCATCATTTATAAATAATCGCGGCTACCGCTGGGTCTTAGACCGATCCGCAAGTATACCGCTGTAATTCATGGCTACATAAAAATCATGCCACAGCATTGTAAATGCAGGCCGTCCATAAAGTTAGCGCCGAATTAATCTTGACCAGCGTTAGATTTCGACGCAATACGTCGCATGTAGGCGGTAGTCAGTGGGGAGATTTACAATCACTTGTTTTTCAATAAACATGACGAATTTTCTGATACGAAATCCGGGGTTAAGAAAGCCATTTACATCAATATTTCTTGCGTTATTTTTCTATTTAAAGAAGTTGGTCGGGGAGAGGAATGCATGCTGTCTATCTTTCTGGGGGAGGGCGAAATTGAAGCCATAAATATGGGAAATTTATTTGTGGAGCGTCTATCTGTGAGAAGAGAAATAATGGTCGATAGCGAGAGGATGGCGTAGCTTATTGCATCCAACATGATAACGTCTAGGTTGGGCTTTGTCCGAAGGAATGATGAAAAAAATGGGAGTGCAATGCATCAAAACACACCCAGACAGATTTTTTGGAGGGAATGTCGACAAACTGCAGAACTGTGAGATTTTCTCTTCGAAGAACGTTGCAAAATCACTCGTTTTGCTCGAAAACAACTGATAAAAGCTTTCATATTAATCTAATATTTTTAGAAAATTGCTTATTTTGATTACATTCTAGCAGTTTATTTTTTCTAATAAATTAAAAATATCTTAAGTTGGTTTCTTTTCAAGGAGCTTCAATCATACATGTATGTCCTGTTACTCAAACAAAAGTATCTAGGCTGAAGAAAATATATGTTGTTTTCCCGAAATTGACTCGACAATAAATATTAATCCCATTCTAAATTTTTAATCCATTATAAGTCCCATTTATAAACTTGATGTAAGTTAAAATATAAATCAACATATATTTATAGTTCATAAAAATTTTAATTTTGTATCGATTTCAGTTAAATGTTTTAAACTTTAATTTCTGTGTTAAAATGAAAAAGAGCTGAATTGGGAAAAATTTCTCTGTTTCTTTCTTTGATATTCTCTTGAAGGTGATCCTATTAGTTTTTAACAACTTCAGATACTTTAATATTTCTGAAAATGCTTGGATATCCTACTACGTAGAATTTGAATCCCATTTGTTTACAACAGTTCGTAGGCAAAGAACCTTTAAAACATCTCAGCTTATAATTAATTATTTAAAATTGATAGTTAATTCCATTGATACTTATGTATTACTCTGTTAATTAAGAATAGGTGGCTGAGACGTAAGGTATTAGAAGTAGTTACTATGGTAATTATCATCGAAAAAATTTTCTTTTGCAATGACTCGGCAGCCTGAACAGAAGTAGTTAAAATATTGTAAAAGAATCGGTCACTGAAGTTATGAGCGTTATTGAACGTTTTTGATCCTATTTCAGCCGCATATTCTAAATAAAAAGACTATGTTTTTAGGAATTAGTTTAAAGAGTTTATTACTGAAAATGTTGTTTTTTAACTGAAAATGTTGATGAAATCTTACTCCCTTTCGGAACTAAGAGAGGAACTCTAGTAATATATATGTACTACCAATGTGTGTGTTTCTTTAACTAAGTAAGAAAAATATGAAATATTTTAGTGGTATTTTAAAAATAGCCGTTGAGTTGAAATGACTGGGAATAAATGATAAAGATAAAATTTTTAAATCGTATCTTTAATTAATACCTACAATTTATTTCAGTCTTATCAAAGTTTTCTGATTCTGTCATTAGATTTAGCTACTTTTAGTTCCTTTTAGTCAAAGTTCAGAGTTAGCCATTGTATAATAGAAAAATACTTTTAAATTCCGATATCAACTTATTACTTAGTAGCAATGACTCATCAAAAGAATATAGTATCATCGATTTTATTTATTTTACATGCCTTCGTATAAGTAAACATCTGATGTAATGTTTTAATTTTTATGTGATAATCAATTTCAAGTAAAAACCAGATTTTATCTTATGCTTATCAAATACGCAATCATAGTAAAACTAAAAAGGATCTTAATGTAATGAGGGTAAGCTGTGAAAATGAGTAGAAAATACAATATATACAACGTTTATTTAGCACATTAATTTCACTTAAAAGATTTTAAAAATCTGGATTCTATAAAGATTCTAGAATCTAGATTATAAAAATCTAGTTTTTTTAATCTTTTAAATTAATGTGTGCAAAATAATAGTTGTCTATATTGTATTTTCTAGAAAGGATCTTTACTCTTTTTTAATTAAAAAAACGCTGAGTGATTTCTATGCGACTTTCTTTTGAAATGAGATTCGTTGTTTTTCATGTTTACTAATGCTTTGGAAGTATAGAAAAGTGTACCATTATTGATTTTTGCAGGAAACACTTCTTTTGGGTACCCAAAAGAAATGTTAAATGTCTCATAAAAGAAGTAAATTTAATAGATGCACGATCCCTTAACCTCAAGAATAATACGCTATCATTGAGGCAGTTCAACAAAACATTGCCAGGCTTGGAAACGATTTGTTATAGAGTAGATTCTGCCAACTTCATGCTGCCCTACAGCCATTTGCGACAAATTTATATCCTTCCCCCACTTCGAGAGAAAAAGCATGCTCCCAATCAGTTTCTTGTCAGTGAAATAGATTTCATTTAAGGTATTCGTATAAGGTACGGCATAGTTTCAGAAAAGGCTATTCCTCAAAGCCGACGTATCTTATCGAAACACTAGACAGCCCAGCTTGGTCTCAAACACTTCAGCATAGTTTTATGCGTCGGACATATCAAGAATATTGTGGGAAGGGCATTGCATGCTGAGATTTCTTTTATTTACCTTTTGTGTTATTACGTGTTCCACCACATTTATCGAACACTTAACGATAAAATATCACTATGCGAAATTCCTCACTTAGCATGTATTATGTTGGCCCTAGTCTCCTAAATCTGAATGAAAAGTGGATCCTATCTGGCTTCTGAACGTCATTTTAAGTATAAAAAAACAAGATACATGTATCCTGACTTTTCTCGAGTCGTGGTATTAATGGGATTTGATCTTACATTGGACAGGCGGTTAATCAAATAATCAGTATAGCTGAGCAAGGCCGATAAGAGTCTAAGTAAAGATGTTGGAAATAATGGTGTGGACGAAGTGATTTTAATTGAACAGATTACTTGATGGATATAGTGTGTATGAAGATGTCTTGTGTTCAGGGAGGTTTAATGATCAAAGTAGAGAGTAACTCAGTGATGTCTTTAGTGTAAATTCGATGCGGTTTTTTATTTTACTTGGAGGAGCTGATGAGCTTTTTGAAATGTCTAAAATATTTTATGTGCATGTAAAGTTTTTTAAGGCACTTATTATAAATGCATGTAAGAATGAACTTATTAAATTGTTTGTAGTTTTTTAGGTTGTTTGCATAGAAAAGTCATTTTTATGTAATAAATATGTACAAAGTATTAATATAAATCCCTAGATGAAAGTTATTGTCAAATAAACTGCCACTATACCATTATTATTTACTAGACAAATACTTACCATATTACCCATCTCAAAAAGACTCCTTGGTCATTTGTTGTTTCACTGTCTACATCTACGTAAAATTGTATCGACAGGTAGCATACATTCCATCCGTAAAAAATAATTTCGACCTAGAAAATAAGTGATGACAATTAATAAATTGTATGTAGATGATTTTTGTAATACTACTTTGCCAGTGTTGTAAAAGAAAGACATGTAAAAAATTTTAAACTGAAAATTTAGCCAATATAGTAGAATCAAAACCGATTAATACCGATCAAAGTATAAATTTTGCCTTCTTATACTGTTTTGGTTAAAGGTTCTTAAAATTTTCTTTTTTTTCGCATTCCTAGTTATTTTAAGAATTGTAATTTTAAGTAATTTAAGTTTACTGATTTGATACAGTTTTAAGACAAAATTTTTTCTACAATAAGTAATTAATTGTTGTCCATTTAGTTCCAGAACTGATGCATTGAAATAATTATCTGTTGTACCCCCCTCACAATCTCACCAAATATGTTAAAAAAATTCAATAAAAAATGATAATAAACATAATTATTTGGAGCTCACCACCTTTCTTCTTAATCAATAGTATAATGAAGCAAGAAAATATTGCTTAATTCTTTACTGTTTCGTCGATAATGAAAGGTCATTTTTTTTCTGTAGTACTTTCTTTTTTAATGGTACAAAAACATGTATATAAATTCTCATTTCGAGTTTAAGTTCTACTCTTAAATATTATAAAAAATATTTCTGAAAGAAATGAGGGAATTAACACTATCTCTTATGAACCATACCAACTATATTAATATGATATTACATACCTGCGTCTTATGCGGAAAATTAAATGTATTGATTATGATTGAATTCCTTGTAGTTTAGGAAAATGTGACCATATAAATTTACCACAAATGTAGAGTTGGTTACAGGTTTTTAATATTGATTGAGAGAGAACATACTATTTATTGATCTCTTTTGGAGTAGCTCAATTCCATGGCCATCATGGTCACATCGTTGTCAATTTCTGAAGAGAGTGGTGATCCTTCGTTTAGAGTTCTGATCTGTTATGTAGTAATAAAAGTTTATACAAAAGGTAAATTATTATCCAGGTATCACTTATTTATCCTTAACTTCTCATTTGTTAATATGAAACTAAATCCCTATCATTACCTAACGAAATTGAAATTTATATATAATTGTTAGATTGAATTATAACGGTTTTGAAAATATATTTTCTTACTATATGTTTTCTATTAAATTGTTATAACAACACAAGCTCTTAAAACATCAGATTGTCTAATTGTAAAAGTTACCATTGCTCTATCCTTAAATACCTTTTAACTGTTATTCTTATCATTTAAAATGCTCTTTAAAAATACAGAAAAAAATTCTTACATTAGTTAGTGCACATATTTGTTAGTAAAAACAAACTCAACATCAATAAGAGTAAAACGGTATTTGAACTCTTAATAAATAAATATTTTCATCAATTTAATAATCTCTAATCCCAACGCTTCTCTTCTATTATTAATATCCTGTTTTATAGTTTTACGACAATCCCGTTGAATCAATTCCGTACAAATTTAATAACACTTAACAATTTTTTCTACAACACTACTAATTCCCATACTACTCATAACTACACCATTTGACTCCTCATTCACCCGTCACTCCAATCACCCGATTTTTCGATTAAAAAAACCCACACTTTCCCCCCTCCGGGACAAACGGCCTCCTTTTTCCCGTATTTGTATCCCCCATCCATTCCGGGCGAGCCATCATATTTTTAGTGGCAATTCATGAAACATAAAATCTCATACAAAACATAAAAGCCAAAGAGGCCCCGCGTCCCCCTAACTTGGGTCAAATCACGTCCGCCGAAAATGGAACTTGAAAATTATCCGCCAAGTCCGCCGTAACTGCATTCTCACGTTCGCGGCCTACATAACCCGGGCGGCCGTAATGGAAGCAGGGGCTGTCCCATTTGCAGGGGCTGTAATGCCACGGGGACAGGAATTATGCGGGGTAGACGACGGGAGATAGACCTATCCCCTCAAGTGAATATCACTCCTCGTTCATGCACCTGCTGGGGAAAAGAATTTGCCTTCCTGTATGATATGATGATGAAAATTTTCGGATATGGCTGGGTCGTATGTTTTCGCTACCGAACTTTGCATACTGTTTGTATCGAAAGTCAATCCGCCTTGGGTATAAAAGTTTCGTGTCGTAAAGCATGGCTACCGATGTCGATCACTCTTTTTAAGTAAATTTCAAAGTAGGCAAAAGTTGGGATGTTATTTTTTCATTTGTTCTTTCAGTTATGGTAGATTAAGGAGATTCCTTAATTGAATAATTTACTAATGGAGATAGTGATAATTACGGATATGCGGTGGTTTGTTAAGATGTTTCGAATTGTAAACATTTAAGTTTTCCATTGACATATTTCACCAATGATGCCTTGAAAAAGAAAAACAAAGATTATAGCAAAATAAGTTCCTGTGTGTGCCTGTTCTTCAAATAAATAAATTCTAAGTTCTAAATAAATAAATAAAGTTATTACTACTATTCATTACTAAAGTTAATACTAAAATAAGTTCTAAAATAAATTTTTTCGCTGTAATGTAAATAAAGATTATTATTATTATTATTATTATTATTATTATTATTATTATTATTATTATTATTATTATTATTATTATTATTATTATTATTATTATTATTATTATTATTATTATTATTATTATTATTATTATTATTATTATTATTAAATTTGAATCGAAATGAATTTTACATTCAAATTATTTAGAAAACCTTTAAATATATTGGAATGGATTTTTTAAAGGTAGATTCGTCGCAGCTCATTAGTAGGTACCTACTTCCTATTAATTTATTGATCAACGAATCTTCTTTTTAACTCATTTAAATTTATTTATTTTTTCGCTTTTTCCTGAGATTATTTATTTCTTTTGTTATGCGATTTCGGTGTTTGAATTGTTTTGTTCTTCATTAATTCAATAACCATCACTTAAAAATTTTAAAGGTTCTTAAACTAATTCCTTCAATTCAGAGAAGTTCTAGCAAACAAATTTCAATACTTGGATGGCACGATTTACTTAATGAATAAATGCTTCAAGGGTATGTTTAGACAAAGGTAAAAATAAAATTTGATGAATGAATTTGAAATCTTAAATGTCTCTTCAACAAACTTATACGTTAACAAAAGTTCGTTGAAGAGACATTTACGTAGGATGATGCAACTGGTGTGTTAGCGTTAAGAGAAGCCTGTTTATTTTTAAACTGACATCAAGGAAGTTATTGATCTTGATGTTATCCATCATCAATCAGGGCAGGGTAACTCAGCAAATTTAAAAGTATAAAAAAATAAACATTCTTGTATAGTTGCAATTTTATGAAAAAAAATAAACTACCAATTATATTCAAGATTAAAAACTAAATAAACGACTACGCATCTTGTGAATGAAAGTTATTATATTTCTTAAAAATTTTAGAAAATTTTTGCTATCCTTTTGATTAGAATGTTTATCCGCTGAATATTTGCTCAGTAGCTGGGTGTAAGACTTAAATTGACAAATTCGTTTTATTAAAAACATGGCTAATTTAATTAATATTGATACTTAAAGGTTATGATTGAATGATTATACTTTAAAGTAAATTTCAGCATCTTTCATTATAAACATATAATTTAAATAGGTTATGCCGTGGCATTTAATTTTATTTTTCAGAAATTAAAGCTTTATTTTTACTTTTTGATAGTTAAATTATAGAGAATATTTTTAGACATTATTAGAATTTAATTCACAGAGTATTTTTTATGCTTTTTAGAAGAACATACTTAAGAAAATATACCAAACACTGATTGACACTTTTAAATTGCACGTTGAGGATAAAAAAATATGTCTACTCGCAGATAAAATCAAGAAGTTCTGTTTTGATTAGGTAAATGAGTTTTTAATGGTTCGTTAATACCGTTGTCCCGTCAAGCAGTCTTACACTCAGAAAATCCGAAATATCGCTAAAAAGTGAACATAACATAGAAATATAAAAATTTAGTTAAGTCAATTACAACAATAAGAAAAATTGGCGGTTTGAAAGATTTAGTGCCTAAAATATATTTTTCAAATTTAAACGTTGCATTTCGTTAAGTTGTATGTTTCTTTAATTTGTTTTTTCTAATATTTATTTTAAAGGCATAGTTCGTGGTTTTAAATAAACCACATCAATCTTTAGAGGTTGACTTTTTGTTAGGAATTTCTATTCTTTTTTCATTCATTGTTATTCAATTGACAAATAATTTCCGTTAGTGCTTTTACTTTAGTGCTTTAGTGGATTAATTTTCTAATGCATAATATTAGTATTCTTAGAATATAATAAAATTGAAATTTTGTTGAAATATGTTGTATACATTTAATCCACAAAGTTAAAATGCAAATTATCAACCTATTACTAGTCTGTCTTAAATATTTAAATAAATTGTTTTATGAAGCATAACTCGATTAATAGGAATGTACATGAGTTTAAGTAAAGATAATTTAAATAGGTATTCATTTGAAAAAATACTAATGTGTAACTAGTAAATTTTTTTTCAATTAAACTCAGTATTGCAGCCCGTTTATTTTCATTTTTTCTTTCCGTCATTTGAGGATTTGCTAGTGTTATCCTTGTAGAAATATTTGTGTATTCATTTAAGCACAACATTTAATTTATTAATATTATTTTAATAAAAATGGAAACAAAATCTTTTTTTATTATACACTCGTAGAATTTAATACTATTATCTGCTAATATTTTGGTAATTTATCTCTAAGACAAAAACAGTAACCGTCAACAAGTTATTTTGTGCCTATTTTCTTCAAAAATCTTTTAAAAGTTGTTAGTGGAAAAAAACATTTTCCACATTAAAATATTTTATATAAAAACTTAATCAAGTTAAAGAAGGGAAAAATAGTAGTGCTATGAATTTAGATTACTTTTATGGTTTTAAGAATATTTAAAACTGTTCACTTGGTTCTTAATATGGATTTCCAAAACATTTCAAAAATACTTTCTGGAGAATGCCTTTTTTAATGCTCTTAATTATAAAATAGTTTTTCTGTGTATTTAGACGTGCACGATTGAAAAAAAGCTGTTATGTGGATTTTAATAGCTGTTATTTTTGATTAGTTAAAATGCTTATTCAATTTTTAACAAGTGTAGAACTTTTTTTATCTTCAGTAATCACACTTTAACCCTTAATGCCCGCTATTATGGTCCCAATAGGAAAAGCTATAACATTTTGGGTTGGTTGTAAGAATACAGTGGATCAGTTCATGGAAATTACATTGTAAAACACCATTTGGTTGCTTACGAATTTAATCACAAATAAATCACGAAAATGGATACTTAGAGACGTTTTTAGAGTGCATTTCCAAACCAAGTTAGCGTGTTCAGAAGCGGTTAACAGTTTTTATGAACAATATAACACCACCTTTCCGTGAACGTAAATGACTGGCATATCACATCTAAAATCATTATCGCCCAAAAGTAAAAAAAGACAACAATGTAGCCAAAATTTCCCAGCTCCAACATTTCCATGAAAATCGGGTTGACGAAACATTAACAGCTGTTTTCATCTTCGGCTCTCTCGCAGCTGTAGCCGTCATCCATAAATTGGAAGGATCACGGGAATTTATGTAGGAAGGGAGTGGTGTATGCCGTCGAGAGAAGGCAGGAATGAAAGGGAGAGATATAAAAAAAACGTCAAACGTCTGTTTGCATGTCCTCTCGCAATATGACACTCAGTGTCATATCCTCACTCACGTGACGGAGTTTCTATTCCCAACAAGTCTGTTGGCTCCTTCTTTTTGCATAGGGCGTCCCAGAGGGATCCTTGGCTTGGGTGTCATGGTTTTCAAAGGCGCGTTTGTTGGAGATTTTCTTAGAAGTGGTAAGAATCACCTTTTTTGATTTTTTTCTGGATCATGGGTTACTGATACGAATGTTGAGGGATGATTTGAAATTTAAACTGTTTGAAAGCGCGCAGGGTTGAATTATTGCTGCCAGTGTCTTCTGTGATGACAGTGTCAGTGGGTTTGTGGGAGAGACACTTGTTGTGGTTGTGTGTGAATTCGCACTCTATCCGTTATCCCGCACGTAAAAAATTATTAACTGCCTATTTTGGTGGTTAAATTTGCTTTGAACCTGTTTTTAAATCTGTCGGCGACATTAGTAATTTTGTTGATAACTGTTATACATACTATTTATTCATCATGAGGTTATCAGAATTTCCCAAGGAAATCTGTAACACCTAGTTTGAGTAACTATAGGAAGTGTTAGACGTGGCATCATCATTTATTACAAGATTAATCGTTCAGAGAAGAAAAGAGGAGATATTTTTTAAGACTAAAGAGGGGGTTTAGAAAAAAGACACTTAATATCATCGAAGTTAGTATAATTTAAGTAAACAAACATAACACAAATAAACCGTAAGGCCTGTTCAAATCATTAACCTTATATTTTCAAATGTACGGTTTAATTATTTTGATGAATCCGAATAAACCCACCTACGATACATAAGCCAAGGGAACGGTTTTTCTTTCTTCAAGCAATTTTTGGTTTAGAAGTTTCGGATATGCACGGTATCATGCCACATCAGAAAAAACGATTTATATAATATTAAGGTGTTAAAAATTTTTCTACAGTCACACTCTTAAAACGGCGTTTCCTAAACTAGATAATTTCTCAAATCTGATTGTCACATTGTCAACCTTATGGTGCTCCGAAACAAAGTTACTCAAATTGGAAACATGAATAACTCACTTCTAAAAATCTACAAGCCCTCAGAAATTATTCGCCATGTTTAAAATAAGACATCATGGCATACAAAGATATCACACAAGGGCTACTTAAGATTTAAGTTCGCTTTGTCAATAAGATGCGACGCCGCAACGGAGCGTGTCGCATTAACAAATCAATGATGACTCAATCTCGCATTCTTCTAGTTGCAAAAATAAATATATAAATTAAAAATAAGTATAATTTGTGTGGTGACTGTTGAACTGTTTGAAATTTGGCAAGTGCGGTATTTCAAAATATTGCATTGGGTCATCATTTTTGAAACAAAACGTTTCATATAAAATAAAAAAATCGGTTCACTTAAGATTTGAAAATGTTGTTTTTCTCAATGCACCATAACAAACTAAATTCGGTGGATGAGATTTATTAGTATTTTTCTAATTTCATAATGCCCCAAATAGATTTTTCAGTTACTGCCTTTTAGGCTTTGCATATATAAATTAACGCTATTTATTTTTCATCCTTAGATCTTGCGCAATAACAACCAACACTACTTGAAGTTAAAAATGATACTTTGACAGTCTGTAAACTTCCATCATCTTATTTAATTTAATTCATGTTCTTCATTTTATTAATTTAAGAAATGATTCTAAAAAGGTTTCATTCAAAAATGAATTAAATTTGAGAATTCATAGTGAGGGATGTTGAATAGGAAATATACAATTTCAATGTTAATATAAATACAAAATTTTCGGTATGTTTTTACTTTGTAATCAGAATTAACGAAATGGCCTTGGTAAATTTTAATAAAACCTAATTACTCCCACTTTTTATTAAAGTTATGAGAAGTACGCACCCCTAAATATTCTCTTAAAAGCCAAAACTTTTAAAATCGTTTTTAAAATACTTTTACTCTTTAAATGAGTATAGCAGAGTAATGTAATTTGATTCTTAATACTTTGAATTTCTTTCTTTCTTTCTTTGAATTTTTCTTTGGGCTAATAGTTAACACATTAACAAATATTTAGCAACTTCCATATTTATTTATCCTTTGCCTAACTCGTAGTAATAAAAATTTAAAACCAACACTGATTAGTAAAAAATATTCTTTTTTCGGTTATTGCTCATTTAAATAACTTATTAATGCATTTATGTGTTACTGGTCATTATATTAATTACAATACAATGATGTTTAAGCTATTAACCACTTGCTTTAAAAACTCATTATTTTATATATTTAAGCACAAACATACTTTTAAATTCACCCTTATATTTGTCTAGTATCCACTAAATACCCAATTAATTGAGTTAACCGATGTCCAAGAAAACGCTGGGATGCATATTTTAACAATACATTAACGGAAACTTTCGTTTATCATCTTAAGATACCGTCCTCTTTGAATTAATGCATTGGAATTTCGTATGATATCATCAAGAATCAAAATCCCTGCATTGACATCTTAATAAGCAAGGTGCCATCATTCTATTATTATTCACACGCCTAAAACCAAAACGTGAATGATTTATTAAAATCGTCAACCAGTAGTCCTATCGTAACTCAAGCGACGCCCAAGTTGTGACGTTAATGTCCCATTGTGTATTTTTATTGGCTGTTGCCTGACGCCGAAAACCTGTTTTTCTAGCGATTGGCTGTCGCTCTAATCTTATACTAAAGATGTGTAAAGTAGATGACGGGAAGTTGAAAATAGGCTAGCTTTCTTTCCCATGCGTTTCTTACTTATTTTTATCATACCGTAACAGCATGAATATGCAAACTGAGTTTTTTTTAGCGAGAATAATGCGTTAAAGAATTAGAAGAGACGCGTATCTCTTATTTGCTTTATTGCATAAAATAACAAGTGTTTTAAATAAGATGCTAGTATTCGGGAAATATTTATGTATGTGGATATGAAAATGATTTAAACATGTTATTTAATCCCAATATAAGAGCAGTTTCTTTTATTTATATGTTTCTATTTAAATATGTTTTCATGTTTCCGTAAAGTGTTAAATACTTTTAAAAATTCTGACTTTAACCTTTAAGTTTTAACAAAATAATTTTTTGCATATTTTTTTCTTAAAAGTAGTACGGTTTATTTCTCAAATGAAATTATAACTCCTTAACTGGTAAGTCTATTTACTTGCATAAATTGGTTGGATAGCTAAAATGCAAACTAATGTTTTTGCTATTTTTACTAAAATCTGTTAGTCTTCTCAAACTGAGAAAAATGGCAATTTCAATTCTGAGTAAATCAAGGCCTTCCTTTTGATATGTGACTTTTTGTTTAAAATAATTTTGAAGTACCAGAATTACTCAAGTTAAACAATTTGATAGTCACCACTTAAATGATATTTATTTTTATTTTATGTTTGAAAATTACCATTTTGAAACCATTTTACATTTAAGGTTTGACGGTTATAGAGAATATGCCTTAGTACATGCAACTTAGAAATTGTTACTTTTAGGAATGACAAATGCATGTTTCGTAATTATGCGAATTTGTTTCGTAGCCAGTGCGTTAATCTGGCATACTCAGATTTGAATATTTTATAAATGCTTATTTAAGAGTGCATAAGTTTCATGGCTTAAGGTCTGACATAATAGTTATAAAAGTCAGCACAAAAATTATAAAATTTTATAATACCATTATACCTCATTTATTTACATAAAATTTTCTTTAATTTAAAAAATTAATGTTTTCTAAGAGAGTTTCTTCCATTCAAAAAATATAAGTCATAGTTTGAGTGCCTCTCATTTAATTTTTTAACTTAAAGGATTATAAAAATCTGGTGAAGGAAGTTCCATGAGATAAAAAGTATTTTTTTGCAGTAGCTGAGTGAGAAATGCATTGAGTTATAATTATTTGGGATTAATTAAAAAACACCCTTAAAATGTATTTTCGATTATTTAAAAGGTAATTATTTATTATATAAACTAAACGCCACCTCAGTTTTATTTTACACAAAAAATACATATTTATTCTGGTTTGTTGTGTTATGTTTTAAAACTTTTGATAAGAATATAAGTCACTCAAGTTTTAATATTTAAGGATTATTTTTTTTCAGTTCGTTTCTGATACAATATCAATTAATAAAATTGCGTAAATATAAGTCGCAGTCATCTGCACATTTAAAATAGTCCATCCTTAGAAGTTTAAAAGAAGCAGTATTTTTCTTTCATATTTTTTTTAATAAATATATATTTACATTTTAATAAAGAAAAAATATATTTATATTATAAAGATTTGGGTTAGTTTTGAAATAAAACTACAACAATTTTAAATTAACAAATTATCAATTGAATGCAGTTGAATGGATTTTACACATTTTCTGCCCTGTAATTTTCAGTGTTTACTTAGCGTCGCACAAAATTTATTCATGCAATTCTAGATTTATACTTATGTTCCGTATTTAATATATTTCCTTGAATGTGTGAATTGCATGTATTGCATAGTTTTAACAATCTATGTAAACTTTAGAAATGCAGGAATTGCATAGTTTTCTCCTTTTTGTGAATTGTATGTATCAAATCTATTTTACACACTAACTGGAAATACAAAGAAGGTAGATGACCCCACTACATTGTACCCAATTAAATAGAGAGTTTAAATCATTTACCCAAAATTCCGTTAAGGAATGAGAAAGAAAAGGAAATATAATTTATTTGGCAAATTGCCTTTTTTTAAGAACTTTAAATAATTATATGTGATCTTTATCTACATAAACTACTTCATCTGAAACCCCTAGTATATTCTTGAGGAAAGATAATGTACATTGATTTTTAAAATATAATTATTAAAAAAACTATTACGATGTCATCTTGTCCCATGCATTTTTATTTCACAATTAATTATAAAGTTACGCGGTGAAAAATTAACTTTATCAATCTAAAAAATATTCAAAATAATTCATTCATATATAGAAAAATACTTTGATTACTTTAAATAATTCAAAGATCTTGTTAATATTTTGTAAACTTTATGTCGAAGCTTAAAAACTTATAAATATTTGAATACCAAGTCAATTTTTACAAAAAAAATTACTAAACTGTCTTAAATTTGCTAAAGGTTTAATGTTTCTTAAATTTTGGTTACTGTGATGCTTTTATTTCTTTTATTTTCTTCAAAAAAAGCGGTTTTGTTAAAAAAAAATGTTGTTTTTGAATGCTTGAAAATTGACTTTTATAGATACTATAGTAAATAGCATAGATTTGCGAATTTTACTTTATTGTGTCAGATGGGGTAAAAAAGCTAGAAAATGCAATGATTTTGCATTCTAGAAAAAAATTTTAGCTAAGGGAGATAGGGGTAATAAGATTCAAAGGGGTACATTAAAAATTACACAAGATTCTCCTTTAAGTTTATGAAGCTGATTTTTTTACAGAATGTTT
Organism: Tetragnatha versicolor; assembly: GCA_024610705.1. Classification (NCBI taxonomy): domain Eukaryota; kingdom Metazoa; phylum Arthropoda; class Arachnida; order Araneae; family Tetragnathidae; genus Tetragnatha; species Tetragnatha versicolor. The sequence continues at coordinate 49,464,031 of JANDEH010000010.1, read as the reverse complement.
ACATTATTAATAGCTTTCTCTGAAAAAATAATAAATGAATGAAGTAAAAGGGGAAGGGGAGTTTTTACTTGTTTCTTATTACCCCATGCGACTGTATCTTATAACCCCGTTTGGGGTAACCCTGTTATTTTGCTAACTAAAACAATTAAAAATCAAATGAAGGTATTAATATAATCTCTAAAGATTTTTTTATAACCCCAGTAATTTTCAAAAATTTTCATTAAAAACCTTTCGATTTATGCCTAATTAAAAATTAGTCTTAAGTAAAGTACAAGTTGAAAGTTATAAGCAACGCTATATTTTTATACACAATATTTGAAAATCATGACAAAATTAATCAAATGGTGTTTCTCTTATTTCATTTTGTGATACTAATTGGTTATTCTCCCCCAAAATAAACTAAATTTTTTTGCAAGCTCAGTTTTTTAAGGTCGGTTCCACTTCCTCTGTATAAACTCAGAGCTACCCCATTTCTTCAAGTTTGAATGGTCCAGGAAGTTTATGAAGACACCCTAGAACCTACTCCCCACCCCTGCGTTTCAATACTGCTTTTAATTAATTTCACGGAAAATTAAATATAAAAAACCGACTTAATATTTTAATTTACTCATCTTAAAATAAACTAAAAGGTAAAATTTATATAAACTGTCGATTGAATTACTTTTAAATTTTTCAACAAATTTTAAAGTGGTGAGTAAAAGTTGTCTTTCAACCCACCTATTTCAGGAATATGTAGTAGAAATGAAATTAATTGAATTTAAAGTTTTAAATTGATAAACGAAACAAGTACAATAAAATACTAATCTGATAAAGAGAAAAATTCGTTAAATTAATTTTCATGCATAAAATGCTAGTGTTTCTTATTACCCCATAATTTTGATTAAATGGGGTAATAAGAAACAGGGCACTTTTAAGAATGATCCACAACCCTAAATTGAAGAACAAAAGGTGAATTATATAGCCCGTTTAACCTCCTTAAAAGTTCACTAATAAAATTCCATAAGAATTCAATAGTAAAAACAAGATAAATTGAAATAGTTGAAAAAGCATTACTTTAGGTGGATGATTTTGCTGACCTGATTATTTCAAACGGGAATTTTTCACTGAAGTAATAACGATAATTTTTTTCTGGGATATAGAGTATGTTTTGAAGATATTATGTGAATTTTTTCAGATTTTTATGCCCACACACAAAGCTGCAAATTAATTGTTTCGTATTACCCCACTCTCCCTAATTTTTTATTCCAATTTTTTTGGATCTTTGCAAGTGTTACATCTTTAATACATTCAAACTATCCCTATTAATATGAATAATTTTATTGATGAAAAATGGACAGCCTTATTTCATTTAAACTTAGGACTACCAATTTATTTTCCTTCTTGTGTTAGTCATGTTTACAGGATTATAAATTAATGGTATACATCTCCAACAAATGTTGAATTAAATTTATATTAAAATTTTGAAAACATTATTTTAATAAAGTTTATCTAAATGAATGAAATCACGTAGTTAATATATTAACCTTTTTTGTTGCATTACTTTTATGATCCCTTATTTAAAAAGTGTAGGGAAATACATAAAACGATATATTTTTTTATCTTAAAAAGAAAGCAGGAAAAGTATTGGTGGTCAATGGTACTCACACTGAACTTACCATGTAGCTTATCTTTTACAACAGGATTCCCACTCAATTTCAGAAATAAAATTCCCTGACTTATCCAGGTCAATTTTTAAGATTTTTCGGTAAAAAAACTAGCAAATCGCGACATTTTCGGATACTTCTTGCATTTTTGAACACATAATTTTCAACAAATTGACAATTTCTTCACTTACCAGAGCCAAAATTTGACCGCAAACATTAACAATTTTCATTTTCCAGGTATTTTTAAAGATTTTCCAACTTTTTGCCCAAAATAAGCAATTTTCCCTGACTTTTTAGGTGAAATTTATATTCCCTGACTTTTCCAAGTTTTCCAGGTATTCCCTGACCCGTGGGAACCCTGTTACAGTTGTTTTTGAATCAATAATCATAATTTCATAATAGTGATGCATGAATGCTACCTTGGTATTTTATACCTGATTTGAAAAACATACACCTGATGTAATATTGATAGGTGCTTTGTGAGAAGCTAAAGTGCTACAAAATGAAAAAAGGAGTTAAAGAACTATTTTACTATGATATCCAAATGATACTTTTTGCTGGTAATATATGTATTTGCCTTATATTAAATACATTTAAAAAATGTATTGAAAATTTATGACTTAAACTTAAAATTTAAGAGGTGTTTTAAAAATTCTACTCCTCACTCATAAATAATCACTCATAATAATTGATAAGACGCTGAAAATCAAAATTCAGTAATACTTTTAATAAAATCTACCATGAATATCCAAAAAACCACTCCACCTTTTGTTAAACGCACTTCCAACAATAGCCTGAAAATGTTTCAAGAGTTTTGGTCCAATAGATAAAAAGCCTTAATATTTTATACAGCGAAAATGTGGTTCTGTGAAAAGCGGACTTGAAGTTTCCAATAGCCCACCAATAGATCGAGTAGTGAACACGATCAAATATGAAATTAACCATAACTTGGATGATTTTCAATACAAAGTTTTGAAATTTCTTAGGATGATAGACAAATGCATATATATATGTTTGGAAATTAATTTTTTCTCGAATTTTTGTCAAAAAAAGTTCCATGTACCTTCAAGTCGATTTGTTAACAAGATGCGACCCCCCAACGGGGCGTGTCGCGTTTATCAGTTACGCTCGGCAAATTCCATTTTTATTTCAATTTTGAAATATATGAATTAAAAATAAATGTTATTTGAGTGGTGACTATTGAACTGTTTGAAATTTGCAATGTGCGGTATTTCAAAATAATGCATTTGGGCATCATTTTTGAAACAAAACGTTTGTTATAAAATAAAAGCATTGGTTCACTCATATTTGAAAATGTTGTTACTCTCAATGTACAAACTAAATTCGGTGGATATTTTCTATTTTTAATTTTTTATTTGTGTAAAATGTATTTGATACATACAATTCACAAAAAGGAGAAAAATTAGTAATCCATGCATTTCTAAAGTTTAGATAGTTTTTAAAACCATGCAATACATGCAATTCAAACATTCAAGGAAATTTATCCATTATGGAACATCAGTATAATACTGAATCACTTAACTCTAAGTAAATACTTCCAAAAGGGTTGCTGAAAATTACAAGGGCAGAAAATGTGTCATTATTTTGAGAAAAAAAAGTAATAACTAAATTGCATTTTGTAGGTTAAGTTAAATCATTCTGCTTTAAATGAAGTGAGAATATAGAGTGTGTTGGATTTTATACACAATTGCAGATTAAAAACAAAAAAAATATCTAATTTCTTAAAACTTATTTTGAACTTTGATAGCTTGGATATGGTAATATCCAGCTATTAAAATCAATTAAATAAACCATTTAATTCTTTAAGATATTTAAAATTTGAGTTCAGTTATATAAAGGAGAAAGATGTTTACATGTAAATAAGTCACCCAATAAATTTGTGAATTTCAAATAATACATTCAAATTTGCGAATTAGACAAACTCGACTAAGGTATCGACATAATCTAAGAAATGGGAAAAATTTCATTTTTCAAAAGATTTCATATTCTCATAGTTATGATAGGGGTAAATGGTGTGGTAAGAAACATTTTAATTTGCGGCTTAAAAACATCTGAAAAAAAAATCACATAATATCTTCAAGACATACCTACGTCGTATTTCATAAAAATTTTATCGATTTAGAATAATATTTTAAAAAAAATAAATTCCCATTTGAAGATGATGAGGGCAGCAGAATCATAAATGAAAAGTCAGGCCTTTCAAATATTTAAATTTATCTTGTTTTAGCTACTAAATTCTTTTGGAATAAATTATTATATAATTCACTTTTTGTTCTTCAATTTAGGGTTGTAGATCATTCTTAAAAGTGCCCTGTTTCTTATTACTCCATTTAAAAAAAACTATGGGGTCATAAGAAACACTGGCATTTTACCCACGAAAATTTATTTATATAATTTGTCTCTTTATTATATTAATATTTTATTGTTCTTATTTTACTTACCACTTCAAAGTTTATTAAAAAATCGCTTGATCGCTTGTTCCTTATTACCCCTCGTGGGTTACAAGATATAGTCGCTTGAGGTAATAAGAAATAAGTAAGAAATCCCCTTCTCCTTTAGCTTGGAAAGTGCATTATTTTTTCAATGAAAGCTGATAATGATCTGTAAAAAAATCAACCTGATTAAACATAAAGGAAAATCCTTTTGAATTCTGAATGTTTCTTATTACCCCACTCTTCCCCTAGTGTCTTTTTGTAAATAACATTTAAAAATACGAATTCTCTAAATAAATTGATCTTGTTACTGGTTTTTAATACCTTTCTTGCCTAAAACGCTTCATTAAATAGTAAGCTTCTATCACTAAGAAAATAGATGTAGTTAATTTAAATCTTATCTTATGAGATTACACTAAGCTAATAAATTTCATTAATTAAACCCTTACAAAGTGACTTTATGCACATGAAGTCCTTCAATTTAAAAAAAATACATATTAATTGCTATAAAACGTGATAAAGTTTTACAATGGTTGAGAATTAAATTTACATTCTTAATTTAACTTATAGACTATGATATCTCCGATCTGGGTTTTTTCCTCTTATTCTTTAGTACATAATAATTGAGGAGCCAATCAACGGTGAAGAGAGTTACAGCTTCATTCTTAATAAAAACAGGTCTCTTGTTGGGAAAAGTTCAGCCACTTATCAACAGAGGGCGCAGTAATTTTCTCCCAATTCAAACCGCGTTCAACTGTACAACTAGATACTCCTCTTTTATCTTTCTTTATTTTTTTATTTATAGGAACAGTAGTGACAATGACTCCATTTATTACTGATTTCATTTATTTTGTAGCTTGAATTCACAACTAATGTTTTTTAAAGAAATTACACCATTAAACTAGTTGAATCTTTATGCAACAGAGGGCGCGATGCTAAAATAAGAAAAGCGATGTGTCGTAAACAAAAATGAGTTCTAACACGCTCTTCATCTCTGCTACATTTAACGACATTCAATAAATTATCTGTTAAAATAAAGGGGGAATAGATTTCTTGAATGCAGTCTTATTTGACAGGTTTGCTTGAAAAGGATTTCATAAGCGTGAGAACACTCTGAATAAAAATCTATTAGATCGCCAAAATAAAATATTGATAAATAGGAGCATGGGCGTGGCCAAGGGGGGGGGCAGGGGGGGGGGCAGCTGCCCCCCCCCCTAAGTCCTGAGGAATGTACTTTTACTTTACTGTTAGTTAAGTTAAAACCCAGTTTTTTAGGGTCAATTTTTCAAAAATTTTCTGGGGGAAGGCCCCCAGGCCCCCCTAAGTATTTAAACTTTATGATTCACACATTTTTAGAATAAGTTCATTAAAATCAAATTTCTTCCTGAAAATGTATGTCCAAATTTGGGTTTGCGAGTACCAAAAAACAGTTTGAAACCCTGTTCTTAGGGCCAAATTTTCAAACATTTTCTGGGGGAGTGCAGCCAGGCCTCCTTTTAGTATTTAAACCTTTCACATTCTTTTGTAATAAGTTCATTAAAATCAAAATTCTACCTAAAAATGTATGTCCAAATTTGGGTTTATGTTCTCCTAAAAACAGTTTAAAATCATGTTCTTAGGGTCAAATTTCAAAAAATTTTCCCAGACCCCCCTTTGAAACTTGAACTTTTATTACAAAAAAATGTTTCATATATACATTTTTCTTGGATGCAAATTCTACCTAAAAGTGTTGAAAAGCTACATTAAAAATATTAATATTGATGAAAGGGCTGAGAAAAATATTTCTAGGCCCCTCCCGAAATAAATTTCTATATTCACCAGCACTGATTCAAAATTAAAAATAAGAGCTCCCACCCATGGCCGTATCCAAGGGAGGAGAACACGAAACTACTTTTTAGTGTCAGATTACAAAAAAATTTACGTCAAAAACGCAGCATTTGTTTCCACGTTACCCACAAAAAACTTTTACATTAATTTCAGTAAAGGTCAAAAACCCATCTTGAAACAATACTGTGGCTACGGCCCTCTCTCTCACGGGGCTTTAAAATTGTTCTCCACAAACATAAAGAAGTTGACCCTGCTTGCCCTACGTAAGCGGAACCCTGGCTATGCCCATGAATAGGAGGCGTCCTAAAATATTAAGAAACACTGAGTGGAAATCCAATTTTACGTATATTAAAAAAGTGTTACAGTACTTAGTTGAATATTTTAACCGATTGAATCCAATTGAACATTACTACATGAGCAATATGAGAGAGAGAAATTATTGATACAATAAGATGTAACTTCATATTTTCAATATTTAAAATGAATTATGGAAAGGTGAGAATACACACACTTAGTACCTGGTTAATGAGACGCATAGTTAACTCCATGTAAGATGCGATGTTCTTTTGTTGTAAGTACTTGCTAGTTTCTTGTCCTTTCCAGTTCTTACTTTTGGCCGTTCTTTGGCTTCTGTAAGTATTGATTTAGTTGCTTAGACATTAAAACTGGAAGGCAAAGGATAATTGTAAGTGATAAGTTTATTAGAAAATTAAAGATGTATATATTATCCTTAAAAATACCAATAAAAGTTAGTCTTGAATGTTTTGTTTACTTCAATGGTTCGTTCTGAGTACATTACCATTATATTTACATTAACTAATTAGTAAGAATGCTGTGCTTTAATATAAGACTGAGCACCTACAGCATATTTTAGGTTTCTCATTCAGTTCACCTGTAGCATGTTCATTTCCAATTGCATTTAGGTACCATCTCATCACTCCTTTATTTCTTAAAACATATCTTTGGTAGATCGTGATAAGTTACTTGGATACTCTTTTCTATAAAGTTACCAGTTTTACTTTGTAAATATTTTCTTCTCAAATAATTTGTAGTAGCCCTTTCATCTATTCTAATCTTATATATAAGGTTTTTTTTTAAATCCCAATTAATTGTCGTGCTAGTTTATTTCGTGACAGTATTCATAGAACTAAACATGTATTTTAATTTAAGGTATTTACAGTCCCTAAACTTTTTCAGGCATTTTTATCAAATTTTAAAAAGCAGTAAAGATACACTTTTATAAAAATTGTAACTTCAATGATTAAAACATACAAAAAGGAAAAAGTTATTATTTAAGTACTGATAGACAAAAATATACTTCATAAAAGAAAAAAAAATTGAAAACGGCATTAAAAGTTTTTATGTTAATTTAATATACAGGGTGTTTCAAAATTGCGTTGCACGGTTTTTATTCGGAACCAACGCCTCCTAGTTTCATGGAAGTAAGGTCTACCCCTAGGTAAGTGAGCCAAGAGTATATGTGTTACAGTTAAAGTCCGGAAATCAGTTAATTTACAGATAACCTAGGTAATTTGCAGATTAACGAGGGTGATCCGTTAAAGAGCGAATTTTTTTTCAATTTCTAAGATTACCTAGGTAATCTTGAAATTACCTAGGTATTCTGCACCCTACCGACTAGACACTCGTTAATCTGCATACTACCTGTAATCAGTTATTTTACATATTAACGAGGGTGATCCGTTAAAGTACAAAATTTTATTTTATTTTATAAAAAGTTTAAGGAGGTTGGGGGGGCTGCCGCCCCCCCAAACCCCCCTGCCCTAACTAAAACCAAACTCGTTTTGGGGGTAAACAGTAACAATGACGAATCAAAAAAGGGGGATCGGTACTTTTTTCATATTACACAAAACACGCAAATCCCATAAAAATAGTAATGAAATAGCAATTTTAAAACTAGAATATAAAAACAATAATAATAGAATATTAAAGTACCAGCTGAGATTTGTATCAATTGTGGTTTTTGATCTCGATTTGACAGCGTATTTCAATGAGCACTTAAACTAGCAAATCTTAATGAAAGCGCGGTGTAATCGGCTGGCAGCCTGCCCTGAACTATTGCTAGGATTCGCGATCGATTACATATGTTAAACCCTTTCCCAGGTTCCAGCGATTGTTGAATTAACGTTTGTTGAAAAGATATTTCAACAGCTGGGACATTTGCTTTCGTTAAAAGTAATCTCTGTCACTCTGAAGTCGGAGCTTCAACACAATTGTTTCAAAATACCCGTTTTAGTAGTAATATACTGTATTAATCATGTAAATTTACAGTACTTACTTGCTTGTATTATTTTGTTTTAACATTCAACATGACAACTACCAGTGCTACGCACTAAATTTGAAATCAAAACACCAAATATGACAACAAACTACGTATTGAAACCCAACTGCGCAGGGGTAAGCGCATGGCGCAGTAAGCACCTCAACATTTTAACAGAAAGTATTGAACGAAACAAACTATTTTGAACTTTAACTATCAAGAGGCCGTTATAGTGTAGATTCCCTAGGTAAAATGCGAAAAACTCAAAAATCCGCACATTAACGACAGAAATCAGTTAATCTTAAGTTTACCTAGGTATTCTTCAGATTAACTAATTATCAACTTTAGCGGTAACATATGCACTGAAATGACTTAGTATAGCACCCCTAGCGGTGAAATTAAAAAGTTAAAAAAATTAATTTTTAAACTACAGGAGATAGAGCAAAACCTTAGTGAGAGTATTGTTGCCAACGTCATGAAGAACTCACTGAAAAAAGTTTGATCAAAATATCTTGAATATTCGCGGAGATATTAGCATGTGAAAATAGCACTTTTTCAGGGGTCAAACAAGAAAAAGTTCCCATATTTGCAAATTTTTCAGTGTTATTTTGTAGTTTTGTGCTCTTTTGGTTTAAAGAACACAAAATTTAATCAAAAAAATTTGCAAATATGCGACCTTTTTCTTTTTTGACCCCTGAAAAAGTGCTATTTTCACATGCTAATATCTCCTCGAATATTCAAGAAATATTGATCAAATTTTTTTCACTGAGTTTTTCTTGACGTTGGCAACAATACTCTCATAGAGGTTTTTGCTTTATCTCCTTTAGTTTTCAAATTAATTTTTTTAAATTTTTAATTTCGCCGCTAAGGGCGCTGTAAGTCATCTCAATAGATTCTCCAGGATCACTTACCTAGGGGTAGACCTTACTTCCATGACCCTAGGAAGCTTTGGTTCCGAATAAAAGCCGTGCAACGCAATTTTGAATCACCCTGTAGTTTAATTTATTATTTCTACCTTTTGGTTTTGATTAGATAATCACATCTTAATGAAAATGTTTTAGCATTAAGTTGCAAATAATATATATATTTGTTCTCTATTTAAGTAGGCATGCAACACTATACATTCGATTCAATTTTAATATAACTTTTATTTTAAGCCTTTACTCGTTATTATTCCCTTTACAAATATAGGAAAATGCAAAACTCTTTTCATTTCTATTGTGATGGGAAAAAGTAAATTTAATACACACCTCCAAATCCTATCAAAATTATTTATTCTTTTAAAGTGCCGAAAATGATAAATTACTACGCACTGCATTGTATTTATTATATAAAATACAACAACTTTGTTTTTAGTCAGTAAAACTAATACAATGCCACTTTATATCTTTAGGTATTCTGCACATATATAATTGGGTGATTTTCATTACTATTCAAAAATTTGTATTGTATTCGGCCCCAATTAATCCATGAAACTGGTTTTTCTCAGTATAACCAAACATTAATCGATCTCTCCGAATAAATCCGAATTCCCTTTTACCGAAGAACCCAAATTCCCTTTTGCTGAAGAATCCCACCCAGGGATAAATAATCGGCGAAGCGAGTGAAATTCCAAAGTGAATGATAACGGTTATTTGCCATGTCCCTCGCCCGCTCTGGAATGAATGCTGGATGTGGTTTTAACTTTTCCTCTCCTTGCTCGTCCGTCACTGCTTCCGCAATAAACAACGATAAGTGAATGTTCGACTAATGTCACTGGATGGGAATTGTGACTGCACCTCCTCCCAAGATAAAGAACAACAGAAATACCATGCAGGCGATCTAATGCAGTTCTTAAGCGAAAATGCCAACTTAAGCTCCATCTCTTTCTGGCTCTTTCTTTTTGTCTCTCTGTCTTTCTTGAGATTCCTCCTGGGGATCTCACTCGTAAATCTAGCTTCTTGTTCTTAGATGGGGTCCTGAAATTAAAAGATACATTTTATGGGTTAGTCTTAACTTGTTAAAGAGCAAATTAAGCGAGGGAATGTGGAACGGTGGATTGGAGTACTATTGTGAGTTTAGAATGAATGTTTATATTTACCATTTTATGCTTTCAAAATGCAATAATCTATAACTTTCTTGAATTTTTCATTTTCTTAGTTCTTTTTTTAAAATAGTTCAAGTTTATTAACAACCTAATGCATTTGTATTCGCTTACAATTTTACTCCGTGGCAGCTAAAAAATTAAGTCACTTTAAATTACTTCACAGATTATTTTATTATTGATTGTTAAAAAACTTTTTTCAATATGTGGAAATACCACCTCAGAAAAAGGAAACTTTATTGTGTAACAGGGTTTTAGTATTGATGTAAAACACTGCAATAAATTTTTAAAGGAAGTAGAACTAATAATTAATTTTCTAGATTTATCAAAAACATTTAATATTTTTTATTACTTATTCTCGGTTATAAAAAACTACCTTGTTTTCTAGATTTTTTTACAACATTCAGCGTAGGTTCTGGCTAAGCTTTATTATTTCCTTTAATATTAATTGTTTTAATAAACAATGACTTTTTTAACCATATCATGATTCTTATGCCTTGTCATATTTTTTCTGACACTTATCACTAAATACTTCGCTTTTTTCTTCTCCTCTTTCTTCTTAAATCGTGGCCTAATTTTTTTCTCAGCTATTCTTCTTCTTAAATTACTTTGTGCAGATCCATTCTGCAACTTATTTGTACGCGTGAGACTCTAAAATAAATAAAAAGCATAATATATTGTCGAAAATTCTAGAAATTAATAAAAAATAGTTTGATATGTTGATTAGTAAATGATACTAAACTTCCTTTGAAGATAAAATTTGAATACATAAAATTTGTATAGTAAAATACATCTGTTGATGGATAAATATAAATTGATAGCTTATTCAGTGTTTTTTAGGTCATAAATGAACATCATCAACATAAATGAATCTCATGTCCTTAAGAAAACAAACTCCTACTCCTCTAACCCCTTCTATTTCTACCCAACCCCTGCCTTCCCTGCGCTAAAGGGTGTCTGTTTACCCTATCAGCGACTTAATAAGCCAATCCTCAGGTATCCAAAGTGGGCAGGATATTTATGAAACACGAAGTAACCGGAAATGATAGTTGTCAGCGAGCCCACCCCCCTGCGCCCCGGCAATTGTCACGCGGCCCCCAGAGCCCCAAGGGGGGGCGTTTTCTTGCGCCCCATCCCTCCTCCGGTTGCAGTTAATGCCACTCATTCTGACCCAAACCCAAGGAAAAACAATCCGCGTAATGGGAAGGCTTCCGATCGGCTCATATTTACGGTCTCATCGATTGCCCTCCTTGCGCTCCATCTTTTCATTCGTCCGCTTTCCTTATCTCTGGGCTCGCTCTCCTTCATTGCGTCCATTAGATGATACCTCATTGATCCCTTTAATTTCCGGGAACACATGCGGTTCTCTTGCGCATTCATCCCACCTCCAACTTTCTATCGGGGATGATCTTTTACCTTAACAACAATGTCCGCCGCCGGAATAGAAAACTCTTTTTTGCCGCCATCTGGATTCAAAACCCAGCGGCTCGATTATTTTTATCTGCCCTGCCGATCCTTACAGCATGTAGGCGGGTAATTAATGCCCTTGAATTGTTTTGGAGGTAGCAGATAATGTAGGAGGGGCGATTCCTTTAATATCCGGGGACATCTGCGGTTCTCATACTTGATGATCATTCAGTCTCTTCATTTTATACGAGACTACCATATACATCTACATATTTTCCGAAGGAAACATTGATAAAAACCTTTATATTCCCATAGACACCCATTTTAAGTGTAACGTTTGTAATATACCAAAATGTGATAGGTATTTTTTTCTCTCAAATTTAATCTTGATTATTCATTTAAAATTTTTTTGTGGTCCCCCTAACTGAATACTAACTTTGATAAATAAAGACTAAGCTGCAAGTTTGTTTTAAAAGTGTCTATAATATGATCTTATTGAAATGCAGTTATAGTTTTCTTAGAAAAGACAAAAATGCATGATATTTAAGACATGGGAAGCTAAGGTTTCAATGTTACTATGAAACAATACAAACGCATTTTTAATGGTTGACAGTAAAACTGTTCAAGTGAAGATAGAATGATTTTATTACCTAGGTCCATAATTTAACTGCAGTTTATTTAGCCAAGCAGTTTCTATTTCTGTGTTCTTTAAATATTTTTTGTAATTGATGGTTCCTTCTAGAAGTAAAAAAACGGTTATATAAAGGTAAAATACTATATGAAAAAGCTACTTAAATAGAATTATAAACTTATTTTCTAAATAACTAATTCCCATCAACTTCTTTTAATAGGAATTCAGTTTGTTAGACATCTTCAGTACTTGCTCTTTGTTGTTTTCAAAATTCCTCCTCATTTTCCTCGATTGCATTCTTCCTAAAAATAAAAACTTTTTAGTTAATATCAAATTTTTTATTGCAATCCAGAAATTGATTCAAAAATAATTTACTATTTTAAATGTTATCAATCTGAATCAGCTAAAATGTGAAAAAATATTGGTAAATTTATGTTATTTTTATCCCACTTGCTTTCATTGTTTAATGACGTTAGTTTTATTATCTAATCATCTATCTCCTAGTACCTTTACTATCCCCTTAGTAATATCATTATCTATCCCCTAGTAACTTCTATTTTATCTCCTTGGATTGCATCGTGGTATTAGCTTTATGATGGAGATAATTTTAGAAATGGATGTTACTAGGGGAAACAATAAAAAAATTACTATACATGTTTTTTTTATACAATGTGTATAAATGATTACAAATAATAGTACAGGATTGGGGCTTATTATTGTCGAATTGCTGATTTATTGTCATTTTTACACGATGAAAATGACCCGAAATTCGTTTGAAGTCTGTTTAGCTACCTTACACTTAACTTGGAACTCGATCCGAATTTTGAGCAATGGTAGTATGTGAGAGCCGGGATAAAGAATAATAATGCAATATATATCCATATACGATATAGATATATATCCTAAACGTGGTAGATATATGTAGGTGAGTCACATTTATTTCTCTGACACATTAAATTTCTGTGAAATCCTTTGGAGCAGAAAAAATATCTGAGAGTCTCATGCATCACCGATGAGAACGCTTCATCTCTCTGCAACGTAGTAGGGCTATCTCTTATGGGTTGCTACATCTTGCGGACTATCGCCAAGGAATAGGGGCATGAATCGCCAAATCTGCTCCGTTTTATTACCATCAACGATGAACTGACATTTCTTAATGTGAAATTATGTAAATAATAGTTAAGGGAGGGGAGGAGAGTTAAGACTCATACCTACACAAAGTTTATTTTAACTGGGATTGTGAAGTTAATAATGTTAAAAACAGAAACATAAATGAAGTTATTAAATTTATTACTAACAATTAAATTATCATATCTTACATGATTTATCTTTCCTTAGATTGTATCGGAAGCTCCTTAAATTGAGAATACTGTTAGTTTACATATTACATTTTTAAACAAGAGGCAGCAAAATTTAACTGAACGATTTAGTGATAAAATAGGATTAAAACTTAGATTGATATGAAAAATTTCATTTTTTTATCTGTTATTGTACCAATATATCTCTTTTATTGATTTATAAACTAGAAGGGGATATTACGGTATGCTAGGTGAAGCTTAAAAATGTGTTACTTTATTGATCAGCAACTTATAATAAAAACTTACAACAAACCAAACCCTAATTAGAAAAATTTCTTACACTACTTCCGTTAAGTCATTTAACTATTGAACTAACCATAATTGATAATACACTGCTGTGCAAAAATTAAGGACGAATCTGTTTTTTCAACATAACACCTAGTAGAATTATTGTTCATCCATGAAAATCATACCAAAAGATGTTTATTGGGTGAGAATACTGGGCCCGAGAACAAATTTTCCCTATCCATATTTTAAGGGGGTAAATGGACCCTCCATTGATAATGGAGTTCCATTACACATTTAGAGCAGTGACAGAAACGTTTATGTAAGAGGTATTTAACCGAGAAATTTAAGTTTTTTGCAATGAATATGATTATTCCTGAACTCAATGCATATTTTTAAACGTTTGTGTTGCCTTTAAATGGTATTTTTTAGGTTTTATTGAGAGATATCGGTCTAATCATCATTTTTGACAAGTTTTAGCTTCTGGGTCATTTTTGGTAAGTGGTATCTTACCGTTAACCATGTTTTTAGAAGGTCTCACCTATGCCTGATTGCGTTTAGGTCTGGGGACCTGTAAAGTAACTTTATTCTTTCAATATTGTTTCTAATGAAAAACTTTGAGATAGTCAAATTGTGATTTTCTCTGCAGCTTTTTCACTAATAAAAAGAAATCCTTGACCCAAAATGTCTTCTAAAAGAAGCAAATGGGCCATGAGAATACAGGTATGCAATTGCAGACATTAGGGAAAATCTCTTTTGAGTATAGGGGGTGTTGAAATGTCTGTAAGGATAGTATAGACTTAGAGGAGAAATTCGATGTCTTTAAACTTCATTTTAAAGATATTGGAGATATTTTTACAAATATATCTTTCTTTTCAGACAAGATAAAGTCCATAAACACTAAAAATACTTCTTTTTTTAAACTTTAATAACAGATGTCATTTCTGTGAAACTATGCAATTCTTTATGCCGTTTCAACACCCTTTAGACAGCACAGAAGTTTTCACTGATATCTGCAATTGCGTACCTGTGTTTTCATGTTCCTTTTATATCTTTTAGAAGACCTCGCGGATCAAATATTTCTCTTTATTAATTAAAAAGCTGCTGAAAATCACAATTTCACTTTCTCAAAGTTGCTCCTAAGTAACGCTATTGAAAAAACAAAGCTAGTTTTCAGGTCCCCAGACCCAAACTCAGTTAGGCACATGTGAGACCTACTAAAAACATGGTTAACGTTAAGATATAACTTACCAAAAATGACCCAGAAGCTAAAACCTACCAAAAATGATGATTAGACCAATATCTCTCAATAAAACCTAAAAAAATACTATTTAAAGGCGGCACAAACGTTTAAAAATATGCATTGAGTTCAGGAATAATCATATTCATTTTAAATCACTTAAATTTCTCGGTTAAATACCTCTTACATAGACGTTTCTGCCACTGCTACAAATGTGTAATGGAACTCCATTATCAATGGAGGGTTCATTTACCCCCTTAAAATATGGATAGGGAAAATTTGTTCTCGGGCCCTGTATTCTCACCCAATAAACATCTTTTGGTATGATTTTCATGAATGAACAGTAGTTCTACTACGTGTTACGTTGAAAAAACAGTTCCGTCCTTAATTTTTGCACAGCAGTGTATTATATTATATTATTACGGATAATACATAATAATAATTCATGTTATATTATTATTACATTAAAATTTTAAAATAATACTTGTTTCAATTGCATTTAAATCAGATGACATCTTAGAAAACAATAGGACAGCACCCTATGATCCGACAATTTCAGATCCCAAGAACGGACCACACATATGATTTACACCCCAGAGTCAGTGGCACGCATTTATCTATTTGCAAAGCCCATCCGAAAATAATGTAGTGACACCAAGTCGCCAAGCGATGGTCATAAAACCGCCAATATGGCAGTAAAGGAAGATGAAGCCAAACCTGATCCCCTGCTCTTTGCCTGCTGTACTCCCTCCCCCGCATTTCTTGGGCTCTAGCCTTGTCGGCATGCCCCTAACTGTAAATCCTACACTTAGATTCTCATTGGCATCTGCTAGATAAATCATGGATAGCGGGAACCACGCAATGATTTGTGGGAGAGGGCTTTACTCCGTTGATCCGCATCCAACTTTATCCCCAGCCTCCCTCTCCCCATCCCTGGAAGCCCGGGAGCACTAAGTCATCCGTTAAGGTTGTCAAAGGAGGAAATATGGAACAAAATAAATGAATAAATAAATAAAATCTTTAAATTTTACGCCTTGTAAAAGTTTAATAATACGGGTCTGGTGTTGTGACTGGGATGCTCCTACTTGAGTCTTTTTATTGGAGGAAAGTGTATTGATGAATGTATTGAAGTTGTTAAGTTAGCTACGTAATAATCTGTTAGATAGTGTGTTTCAAAAGTTTAACCATTTAAAACAGCTGAAGGTTTTTTTACTGTGTGTTTTAAGCAATCCTTTATTATTGTGCTTACACATTAGTAGATATTAAATTGAAGGATTAGAGATAAATTTGATAAGGAGTATAATTGTAATTAAATATTTTAATTATTGGTGCATATATTTAATGGAGAAAAGGAAACCCTTTAATATTGTGTTCAAATCTGAGTGTGGTTGTTCTAATTTAAAAATTTGAAATCAAGCTTGTATTTGCGTAACTTTTTAAAGGATTGATGTAACTTAATTTTAATTATAAAAATAATTAATTCACATTTTATTAACCTTTTCAGGTTTTCAGTAATGAAGGCGCTAATGCGTTCCATTTCTTTTAATGTTTAAGTTCATTGTTTTTTCAGGATTACTCCAATATTCAAATTATTAACAACTAGCCAAGTCTTGCGAAATCGAATAAATCTCTAAATGTGAATTCCTAATTTAGCGTTACAAGGACCTTTACCAAACGGGATTAACTCCAATTCCTAAATGGCTCTACTCTGTTGTAACTGTAACATATATTTTACAAACTCAAGTAAAACTCATCTAGGAATTTTGAAAAAATTCGTGAAATTAATTACGTGAGTTATCTATCTACATGGTTCAGGTGGTTATTACATGGTTCAGGTGTACAACTCACTAACACAACCTCAGTGTGTGGCCACTTTTAAAATTCCCAAACATGTTTCATACAAAATTCCACAATAGGTACTAAACCCCAAATTATTACCAAAAGCAACAAACCCCCATCCCGCATTGTTCCCTAGTTCCGCCGGATTAGTCCCCTGATGAAGCACCTTATTTACCATCGCATACGGTAAACATAGTCAAATATTTCAAGCTTACCTCAATAAAAAGTGTAGCATAGACATCAGAAATGAACTCCCCGAAGTATAAACAATTACCCGGGCAGGGTTTTTTGCCCCATTCCATTTATTTTTTGAAAAAAAGTTTTAATAAGCCATCGCGATGCCCCATAATTCTTTTTCGGGGGAGGGGCTGGATTGTTTCTAATGAAATCCGCATGAGCAGGGGATGAATGGGGCCAGCCGGGAAATGACTTCGCCTAATGAATTTCGTTCCTCTGAGTGCAAAGAGTAATTAACGAAGAATTTGAAAGCGCTAGCGGCCTCTGCTGGCTGTGTAATTATTTTAGATGCCCACTGCGATGCTCTGAGGAGCTTAATACAGTGGACGCTTTTCGCGCGGGGGCCGTGCAGTGGATTTGGGAGCGTTGCGATCGGTGGATTGTGGAGGGGATTTTATTAAGTTTTCACTGCTGAGATGAAATTAGTTCCGTGCTTTTCAAAAAATTGCATTGGTTGTCCAAAACCTGCTTCCAAAAAAATTTGTAAAATAAGTGGCAAAGCTCACTAAAACTGCTTTCCATTCGTTTCGTTTTAAGCTTCGCAAAATTTAGTGCCCATTTATGTCCACCTGACGTTTTAATAATGATTAATCGCAATTTAGTTCCAATATAGATGAAAACTAACAATTTCTTGAAATATATCATATCAGTAAAATAAATCGAAATCTGTACACCATCAGTATTTTTTATAGAAGCCAATCAGTAATTTCATAAATCTTTAGTTTAATTTTTAAATGTTGAAACGTGCATATAAATGCTATTTGTATGTCTACAAATTTTTAAGTACTAATATTTTGTTGATTTCAATAACTCTCCTTCCTTCAAATTTTCTAACAATATTCAAATGCCATTTTCACTGTTCTGGTGAACCTAGGCAAATAGTTTTTCAAGCTGGTTATATCTTCTTATTAGATTAAAGACGATTGTCTCTTCTAGATTTCAAAATACCTAAATTAATGACATATTAAACATTTAATGACATGAAAGCACAAAATACCCCTTTTCATATTTTATTTATGATAGAAATAACCTTCTCTTAACCAAAATCTCACCCATAAAAGATATCTCAATATTTTCTACAACATCAACAAAGCCTTTAAGGTAACTTTTCAATTTCCCTAGCTTGTATCAAACCTCCCCTCCCCATAGCCCCAGCTCCTCTTAAAATACGTCTCAATTCAACAGCTTCGTATCCCAGACAAATAGCCTTTCGCCAGCGGGCATATTTTTGAGCGAAATATCTCATACACATCCCCTCAAGTTCCCGAGCTCTGTTGCTATGGCGCCAGAATATTGAAATTATTAGAATTTATTATTCCCTACAGCTTCAGTAATTAACGTTAGAGACGACTTAAGCCTCCAGGGGAAGGTACAATATTTAACTTCGCATTTCCCTCGTGCGTCGGTTAATCCCTATGGTAGGGAAAAAGCCTTGTGCTCCCTTAAGTATTGTATTTTAGCTGACAATTATTCAATTAATTCATTGAGCTGTTTGATAAACCTCCGATATGATCTTGTGTTTGCTTATCTCCGTCGGGCGGTTAAAGTAATTAACCGGGGAAATATTTTTGACTATCGACGTTTTTTAACGATAAGTAATCAATTTAGAGATTTGTAATTAAATTGTTTCGTTTATCTTTTTTCCTCTAAATACCAATAGATTCAGGAGTTATTAATTAAACTTGAGGTAAATTGAATTCAGGGATTGGAATTAATGGTTCTTCTTATAGTGCAACACTATAAAAACATTTAAATTACTTTGATCCTGACCAAGGGAGTTGCAATTATGTTTCTTTTATAAAATTCGAGTCGAAAGCAATGGAAACTAGTAAATAATATCTTAGGAAAAGAAAGAAATCCTACCTTACCAGAACATAAAGATTGCGGCCTATTAGCTAATGATTTAAATAAATTTTTCTCATCCATCAACGATCATATATTTCATCATAATAACGAATTCAAGAATTACATAGTTCCCTCCGTTAATTCCTTTCAATGGTTTTCTATAGAAGAGGTAGACATCAAAAGATGCATACGCAACCTAAACTCTAAAAAAAGTCCTGGCTCTGATGAAATTGACGCGAAATATTTAAAAATTCTATCATGCACAAATCTAAGTATTTTGACCAAACTATTTAATGATCTTGTAAATGAAAGCACTTTCCCAAAATCATTAAAAATTTCTATCATAACTCCCATTTATAAAAAAGGAAATAAAAATGACTATTCTAATTACAGACCAATCTCCGTCTTACCATTGCTTTCAAAGGTATTTGAACAAATTATCAAGGATCGATTGCTTTCGTACTTGAATCATATACATTTTTTTTCAAATAATCAGTATGGATTTCTGCCCAACTCAAACACTGAAAAAGCTTTGCTAGAGTTTACCAAATTTATCTATAATAGTGTTAATAATGATAAAAAAAACTGTTGGTCTTTATTTAGACATCTCCAAGGCTTTCGATTCAGTACAACATAATATTTTACTAGAAAAATTATTTTTGATTGGCATTAGAGGTCCTTTTCACAATTTCATAAAGTCATATTTATCAAACCGCTTTCAGATTGTTAAAGTACATAATACCCTTAGCGGATGTCTCCCAATAAAATGTGGTGTCTTCCAGGGATCTACTTTAGGTCCCCTTTTGTTTTTAATCTTCATTAACGATCTGTGCAACCTTAAACTATATGGTAAATTGATAAGTTTCGCCGACGACACAGTTTTACTTTACTCAGAAAATTCAGTGGAAGACCTTAATTTTGTGATAAATGATGACCTTGTGAAAATTCGTGACTGGTTTTTTCATAATGATTTAAATTTAAATGTTGATAAAACTAAGTATATGGTATTTTCCCTTACGCAAAACCAAGCAAATTATCTCTCTATAAAATATCATGAAAAATACTGCAATACTCATAGCAATTGCGCCTGTAAACCCTTAGATAACGTATCCTCAATAAAATACCTCGGACTGCACATAGACTCAAATTTGAAATGGAAATCCCATACAAAATATATATCAGACAAACTAAGGTATGTACTGTGTAACTTTTATTACCTAAAACAAAAGTTAAATAATAAATTACTAATCAATTTATATTATTCTTGGGTTCATTCACAACTTAATTACGGTTTAGTTGTGTGGGGAGGAGATTACATGATCAACTTAAAAAGAATTGAGAGGCTGCAAAAGAGATTCCTGAGGTTTTTAAATAATGAAGCGCACTTACACACAAATAATATAAACTACTTCAATTCCTTAAATATACTTCCAATTCGCCATCTTTTTTATTTTAAAATTTGCCTCCATCTCTATCTAAACCCCAACATTTGTCAAAAACGCAATGTCGTAAACCTACGAAGACCAAACATATTATACTTTATTCCTAAACCTAATAAATCCATATTCTGTAAAAATTTTTGTTACATAGCCCCTAAGTGTTTTAATAAGTTACCTATACATATTCAAAATAGCCCTTCAAAACATTTATTCAAAAAGCAATTAAAGGAATATCTGTTTACTATTGAGGATATTGATGATTTCTTTTGTTCTGTTTAATGTATGATTTATAATTACTTTAAGCACTTACACTCATCATTATGGCAAAAATATAATTTATTGGCGCCCTGTTTGCCACCATATCCATCTCATGTATGTTTTTCCTGTGTTTTTTTTTTCTCCTAGTTTGCATTTTAAATTTTAGTTATTCATAATTACAGTCACCTACATGGACCATGAGATCCCAGGTGACTATGTGAAATTGTAAATTTTCTTCTTTTTTATTTCTAGTTCAATAAATAAATAAATAAATAAATAAAAAAAAAAAAAATTACCCGGTATGTTTTAAAATCCAATTGGGACATATGAACAGGTAAAATCTTGTAGTTTCCTGTCCCTTCTGGACAAGTGACTTGATTTCCTTAAAATTTCTACCCCTGTGCATATAAAAGCTTATAAAAACTAAAATGTGTAACAGGGAAATTATTATAAATTTCACTGAACTCTTCTGATCAGTTAACCTTACAAATTAGCATTAAAATTAAACTTCAATCCTTCTGATCGAATTTATTGTATTTTATATTCAATTCACAATTTTCTAATTATTCTACCTGTTTCTTCTGTCTACCTGTTTTGAAATGTCGATAAAATTATAAGCACACTAAACGGGTAAAATTTTAAAAAGAGTTAAACACGCGACTCTAAAGGCAAATTTATTCAATCCTTTCGAGCATCTAATTAATGCTCGCTTTCTCAGAAAAGAGAAAAACAAGATCCGGCTTTCTCTAGCAGTATACCAAACTCCCTAGACGCAATATTTTAAAAATCTTTTTAAAACAAACACGAAACTTCACGGCAACGACCGCTAATCTTTTATTTATTGAAGGTGACCACCAGCGACATAAAGGATCTCACCCAGATCCGCGCGTCTTGGTAAATTCCCTAGCAGCAGGGAATGAGTAACGGGCAAGGAGTTTCTAAATCTTCTTAGGACACTTCTTTAAGAGCATTCATTTCGATCTCGGGGTCACTAAGAACCCTTTCCATTTGATTACCCCTTGTCGGAGTCCTTCCTAAAGCCCTGGAATCTTCTGGGAAGAATTATGGTAACGAGGTGGTCCCTGAATCTCTACTCTGTCACGGTGGCGTTTTCAAGTAAATTTCGTTTTTCGGGTCGACTTCCAAGAAAAAGTGGGTGGCGTGGATCGAAGGCACTGCCGTGTGTTATTCTATCGTTTTAAATCTTTTCTTGGGTTGTTTGGGAGTTGACTTTTCTGTGATTCCTCTTCTATGATGAAAATAGTGTGTTTAAGGGATATTTATTTTAAATATCTTAAAAAAACGTCGTAGTCATGAAATAAAAAATATTTTTTTGAATAAATTCAACTTTGAGTAAAAATGAAAAACAGATAACGATCCAATGACTCGAGTTCTGGTTGTTGAATTGAATTCGTTTCACTAATAATAGACACACTTATATTAAATTCCAAATAATTTAATAGAAGTAGAAAGTGTATATGCATTTAGGTTCCTAAAACATTTTAAAACCTAAATTTTAAACCTTTAGATCTCTAAGAACCTAACAGTTTTGATTTTCTAAACTGTTTTAAAACAAAATAGTCCTTACTCCTTAATATCTTTCCCCCCATGACTTTTCAGTACATTGTTTTTATATACCTGTTTTTTTTTCATTCTATACTGAATAAATCTTACTTTTTCTTGTATTAACAAATATTCATATTATACAAACTTATCACATAATCTAATTAATTTATATTACCTTGTGTGAAATATGATAAAGCAGACATTATAATCCAAAGTCTTTAAAATTCAAAGGCTTCATTGCTTACCATTTACTTAAACTACTTGACAAGAGGTTAAGGTCATGTACTCGAATTCTAGATTCTCAGTTTAACCTTTGCTCTAATTAATATATCAAACTTAAAAATAGCCTTGTTTCATTCTCTATTTTCCTGCTAAATGAGGTAGTGTTGCTTCGAGTCATTTGATACGGCCATTTATAAAAGCTTGATGTGTGTACAAAATTTAAAACTCTGTCACTGTGCGTAGATTTGGAAGCTAGCCCATTTACAAAGGTGTGAATTGCTCTTAGAACGAATGAGGAAAAGCATTATTTCTCCACTAAAGTTAATGATATCGCAGCCTAGAATGTTGTTTTCACACTAAATTTCTCCTTTTGTCTTTTGAGATACAAACGTCAGGTTTCTTCACAAGTAAAAGCTAATTCTAAATATGAGATCATCAAACCTTTTTTCCCATTGAAGTAAAAAGTAAAAACAACATTACAGACAAAACTTTTTATTTATAATACAATGCAATTTGAGGAGTTTTATCACATTACTAAATTATTTATTTCAGATAATAATGCCTTTTACTGACTGACAAGGCGACAATTCCACACCTGTTTTATGAAAAATAATACATAAATTTTTATTTTACTTTTATTCATACAAATATCGAAAAGGCCATTACTTGATAACTTCAATTGTAGGTGATATTTTGTTGCTAATATGTTTTCAGTCAGCTCCATAATACCTATATTAATATATTCATATTGCATTCTAAGGAAATGCTGAACTTAATACATTTTTATAGACTCTTCTCCTTTTCCTACAAACAAACCTAAATCCTTAGCCTGAAGCATTTATACTATGTGTTTCGTTATTGTACAAGGTTCAAAATTATTTCTCTCAGAACTGAAAATGCATCATCTTATAATTTGCATAGCCTGTACTCTGTCTAGCCATAAATTCCCGAGTGCCAGTGCCGATTGTTTTTTGATGATAAAAATTTTAATTTAAAATCGGTTCCCTCGGAATATAGGGGGAAACATACGTCACTTGCGGCTGGCTTCTGCCTCTGGCAACCACATGGTATGTGAGGGAGGACGGGGATATAGTGGGTTAAGTCAAGGGAGCCAGTTTAGGCAGTTAGATCATAAATGGTTTTCATGTGTTTTGTATTTTGTTTACTCTGAAATGTGTATCCCCATCATCTTAAATATGAAAAATGTAAATGAGCTTGTAATGTGGGTAAATATTACCTGCATCACACCTAAACAACCTATATTTATTACTTGATAAAATCATATTAGTAATAGATCTGAAATGTTTCTATTCAACTTTGTAAACAAAAACAACTGACAATGTTTTAAGGTCAACAAATGTTCCTTTACACATTTGGTAACATTTTAAATTATTTGAAATTATTTTAATATCAGTTTTCTTTTAAATCTTCATTTACTTAGTTTCACCCTTCTTTCTAATTGTTAACAAAATTAAGCTAGAGTAGGTTATCTCGATATTGATTTTCTCAACTATTGGCCATCCAGATTCTCCCTTGGAATTCTACTCTTTCTCCAATTGGGTAAAAACGGTATAAGATAGAATATTAGTGTATTGCACTTATCTCTCCGGCTCTTAAACACCAATTTTTGTTGTTTCGACAAACGCCACTTTTCCCCTGAGCCCCTTCTATCATGTCCCAGTAAATCTAAAGCAGGTCGTTCCGACGACCACAGCATGGAAGTGTTCCTGGCACCACCAAGAACGAGGAGATTTACAGTTCGACATATTAAAACGTTGCTTATTTTAGCCCTCGTCGTGTGTTATTGAATGGGCCTAGGCCTTAATGGCTTCAGCAGCTGTGACCAAATAGGTTTCACTTTCTCTCTCCCTTGCGGTTTTACAAAGGCGAGGGACTCAATACCCCCGCTCTAATGGCCCCCGGAACTGACGTCACACTCGCTGTCGCTCTCTGATTTGTGGACTCGCACAGTTGGGATGGTTCTGTCACCAAATAACGGCAGGTGCGGGTGAAGACACGACAAGGTGAACCCCGCTTTTAATTGATTAGATTAATTGCACCGAGTCTTTCGGATCTGTAATTGCCAAAGTTTGGGGGCTTCCTGGTGGACTTTGGAAAATTCGCCCGCTTTTAATCTTTTCCTTATTCCGAACGCTTTTAATTAGGTTCGCCGCTCAGAGCGCTGAAAATGGCGCAAGTCCCGACTTGCAGCGGCGAAGCAGTGCTCTCTTGGGAGGCAGTATTCCTGCTGCCGAGATCCTCGTCAAGGCTAATTACTGTTTCGTCTTCATCTTCATTTTAGCCACTTGAGAAAATGTCGATGGTTGAATAATTTTAATCTTAAGTGATAACGGCAGCCTTTTCGCTCGTATTTCCTCAGTAGTGACCGTTTTGTTTAATTATGTAGGAAGATGATAATTAAACTGGACGAAATTAATCTGTTTTCTTAAGTGGAGGATTTTGTAGATTATAAGAAATTCAAGGAAATACATAGTTGCTAATACAATACTAACAAATTGGCTTTTTCACATGTAAATTTTAATCCTTCGTATTACTTACATCTTTATAATTAAATATTTTGGGAATGTTAATTTTCCTTCTTACTAGAGTACCCTGCTGTTTGACAATTTTAATTTATTGATTTGTCTTCAAAAGTTTATTTGACTGACTATGTGAGACTAAAATAGTAAAATAATATTTAGTGGAAATGTAATTTTATATATTAAATAAATAGTTGAAATTTTTTGTTAGAGAAATTATTTAGAAGATAGCACTTATTAATATACTTTCCTATTACAAATTAGTTACTTGAAATATTATATTTTTGTATTATTGCTATTGACTAAAAAATATTACTTCGTATTATTGGTAGATTTATTTACTTCACTTCCTCAACTTTACGAGAAATTCTAATAAATTTTTTAGTTTATATCGATTTTAATTTAAATTGTATTTTAATTTAATTAAGAATGAAAACCTTTTTTCAACGAAAAGTTTCTATAACAAAAAATGTTAACAGTACCAAACATTGTTACCCTATTATTCTCTCAAACTCTACCATGAAAAACCTCAAAAAATCTATTTTTTTAGTTAAATGGTAGAATGAAATGATTTTGGGATTTTTACTATAATTTTAAATGTACTACAACATTATTTTCTTCACCATTTTCAAATTGGATACCATTGCACCATTATTTAAATTCCTATTGACAGTAGAGTAAAATAGATGAATCAGTTTATTATTCCTAGCTAGTTTCTTTTAGCTTTTGATGGATATGATACCTATTAACCCCACAAGTTAAAAATATATATTGTTATGGTATAATTTAAACATTTAACTCCTTTACTGAGTATTTGTTCCAACCTTTTCAATTTCCAACGCAAGAACCTGCCCATTCCCAGCGCATAACTAATGACGTTTAATTAAGACAGTCGAGAAGCTACTCTAATTTCCCTCCAATTGCTGGGCCCAAAGTCGACGGTCGTAAATCGGGCGTCCACAAAACAGAAAGCCATCATTGAATTACTCCCCTAGACGAAAACGGCAGTTAGCCCGATAACATCTTTCTGTTCCGCCAAAACACAAATGTGATAAAATATCGAAAAATTCTTTTGTAATTAGTGTGCAATATTTAACACGAACAAGCACCAACAAACAGCTCATTTATCATTAAAATAATAATCTTAATGAACTAGCTGAAGGAAGTAGCAGCAGAGGGGGACCAGGACAATGTTTAATTTCCCATTAGGTGGTTCTTTACCTCTTTATTTGGCGTTAACTTCATTTACTCCGCTTAAAGTTGGTGGCGTTTATCGCCTAAACTTTCCCCGCTCTTCCGCTAGCAGATCTCTATAACAGTATATCAAAACTTGGACGTAATCTGGAGTCGGTGGTAGCGGCGCGCGTTCAATTTATTTAATTACCGCTCAGAGGAAATGAAAACCACCGTGCGCCCTGGCTATCTTCCCCGATTCCTGGAGTCCTTCCCCGCGATCGGATGGTCAGATACGGCCCGCCGATTGGGAGGGACGTGCCACCGGGGAAGATGCGTTTTTAGATCAAATTTTCCTGTTTTATCTGGGGTTTTCAATGAAAAAATATCTCCCGGGGTAATAAAATAGGAAATTAGGGGTCCTCCTCGCGGGGAATGTAATTGTGGTTTTGATATCTTCCCAGGTCCGCGGAGAATCAATAAAGAGTATTTCCTATAAGACAAAAGAAAGGTGGGAGTCTTTTTGCTGGTGGGGTTCTTTTTTGAATTCGGGCACTTTTGATAATGACGCCTCCCGGGAGTCGGCCATCAAAAGAGGAGGTTTGCGAACTCAGAAGTAGAGTGAGAATTGCCTGGGTTGGTTCACTTTGCAATTTGAGTGAATAGATGCGGTCTGTGAACAGGGTGTTTCAATTTTTGTTGTGCATTATTTCATATGGTAAGAATGAAACCAATTGGAGTGTCTGAGATTTTGGAGATGCTTGACATTTTCAAAAATTTTGCGTGAAAACTTTTAAGTAACAATGAAGCGAATTTCTTTTGATTAGGATCAAAGCACGTGATATTGCTAAGTGCTTGAATGAACACATTGTAAAGTAAATGTTGTATCGAATTTTTTTTATTTTATACACACTTCTCATTGTAAAGCACTCGTATGTAAGCTTATTTTCTCGTATCCTATGTATTTTTTAAAGGCTTATTAAATTTAGGGATTAGGAATCGTGAATGCGTTATCGTTACCAGCATTTGAATAATGCATATGGGATAGTATCTTTATTTTTTTATTTAATCGAAATCCACAAAATATCAAAAAGGAAATGCGCATCACTTTAAGGTTGCCTTTTTGTAATTTTAAACGTATATCAGTTTGGAAACTTTGGGAACTGGAAAACACAGGATGCCACGATGACTATGTTCTTCGTTATAATGTTTTCTTAACACTTTACATTTACAGTTCTTTATTTTTACACTTTACAGTTCTTTATATTTAAAAAAGATAGGGAAAACGATTTTTCTACCTAAGAAATTTCCCCCAATACAACTTTGCTTCTAATAAATTTTCACGCACATTATGTAAGCAAGCAAATGAACATCCACAAGATTTCCCTCTACAAAGTAAAGGGCGTAGTCTTGTTTTCAAAACACTCCACATGAACTGACCCACCACAAGTTGTTCTTGAAAAAAGCTTTATATATCCAAAACCACCAGTTAATTCATCCATAAAGAAACATGGTGACCAGCATGTTATTCACCAGCATGGACACCTCTCGGCCGAATTCCGGCAGGACAAGCGTGCCTTAATGAATGTCCACTGCGAATAGGATTCCGAGAGTTTCGGGCGTGGAATGTATTCTCTCTGCTTCACGCTTTATTAAAGTGTTATGCCTGGGATTTCTGGGCCACCCGCACAGCCCGGCTATTCTCCCGGCATTTGCCCGTTAATTGCCGGGTGGTATTGATTAATCGAAGCACCCATTACCACTACGAAACGCACCCCATAACTCAGCCCTCCCCTCCCCCTGGACGTAAATTCTCGTCCCCTGACGCCCCCGAAATCCTTTTCCATTTGCCCGCTTCCTTTATCTTCCCAGATCCGGTGTCGAGGTATGCATACTGATGAAGAGCTGCCCTTGCGTCACCTGATACAAAGGAAGATGATTCAAGCAGCTTTCGGTGCTTTTATTATGCTTTACTTTATCTGGGATTTTTAACTCGCTTTGTGTTTTTGCCTCCCTGAAATTTCGGCTGTGGCCTTTTCAAGCCTTTCGCCGCCGCCGCCGTGATGCTTTTTTATAATGGCGGTGGAGAATGGTGCTGTGCTGAGGCTTTTTTGTGATGGGAAAAGATCGCGAGGATGGGATATGAGTTTAATCAGTTTGTTTGAGCTTTGTGGAATGGTTGGAACCACCTTTTTGTAATGCTTGCTGTCTAAGCTTGCGTGTAATGACGCACTTCATTCATCCATTTTTGTGAATATCACTGACTAAAATTTAAATTACCTATTTGTTGGGAAATCAAACCGACTGTTGCGGTTCCGATTTGGTTAAGGGACATTAGCCTTGGAAGGAGACACCTGTAGAATGTTTGATTGATAATATTAAATCAAAGTTAGGTATTTTTAAATTAAGTCAATATATTGTCAAAGAAGAAAAAAACATTTTATTACATTCATCACCTTAATACGTACAATTTCATTTGTGATAACAAAGATGTGATAGATTTTAATATACACTCAAAACAGCAAAATTACACCAAATTATTAATATTAGGTTATTTTGTTCTTTTGATGGATAAATAGGTATACTCACGATCATTGAGGAAATAACTTTGAAAATGAATGCGATGAAAAAATTCATTCGAGAGGCAATTTTAATGCAGAATTCAACAAACCCTTAAATAACATTTATATGCATGGAATGAGAAAGTAACTAGAAGAATTTTACTCCAGATTTTGAATGATTTCATTTTTTTGTACTAGCTTTGTTCGTAATAACTACTTTAACTTATGTCGATCTTTCAACACGATACTACCTAGTTGAAGATGTTCTTTGAAAGCAGGATATACTACAAAATATTAATTAATTAATTAACCCAATCCGCCCCCCCCAACCTCTCGGTTTGTGGGGTAATAGGGGGATTGGGATTAGGGTCAGAGCTTTATTGAAACATAAAAGATTTACAGGCGATTGTACAATAAAATTTGGTAAAATACAGTTAAAATATGGTACAGAAAATTCGTGTAATATTTTAAGCTATATAAAATTTGTAACATAAGTTATATTAAAAGCTTAAACTCTATCAAAATTTCAAAAGAAAAATTTTAAATTAAAAGTTAAAACCATTTAAAAATTAAAAGTTAAAACCATTTAAAAATTAAAAGTTAAAACCATTTAAAAAAATTAAAAGTTTTATAAGCTGGGGTCCCGATCTTCAGTGCGGACAGGCACCTCACCCCGCCGACAGTTGGTCCACCACCTCCTTTGCTTTTAGAACAGACATTCTTATCTTCAAAATCTTTTGAGGGTCTTTCATTACTGATTTAAACCATCCTGTCTTTGAATCCTGCGATGGGCGCTGAAGATGAAATGTGGAGGTGAGACTACAATCAAAAACATAGTGATCGGCGTCTCCGATCCCGCCACAAAGGCAAAGATCTTGGTGTAGTCTTTTAAAACGAAAGAGGTACTGGGGGCTACAAAATATTAGGAACGTTTAATTTGGTTAAAAACTATTATTTTATTTCGTATATGCTCCATGACTTTAATTTAACCCAAGTATAACGTACTCCCGCCATATAACTACGTTTTACTGATTACGAAAACAACAATCACGGTAGAAAAATGCTTTCATTACATAAAAAAGAGAATAAAAATTAAATACGTCCAATCCCTTAATAATTACCAAAATATAATTTTTCTCTTGCTTTATCGGAAATTCTTCCACCTCGAAAGTTGTTTACCATGATTAGTTTACAACAAACAAATTGGATATTTTACTTTTTTTTTAGATAGATACCTCCAACCCATTGAAAACTTTCACACAGCCTATACTCGTACGCAAGCTCTTAAAAGATACCCAGAAAAATTAATGTTCGATACCAAAAGATACATCCCACCAGATAAGGCAATCCATTTTATTAAATACTTGTAACGATGCAGTTTATCAGATGAAATCGCTTTACACGCGACCGAAGCGTAGAAGTTATGGTACTTTTTTCTTTCTCTAGTTGTTTGTGATTGTCCTATTAAATAAATACAGCTCGCGCCACATACACTGTGGTTTTTTTTGTTTTAGAAGGCGTGTTTGCGGGCGAATAATCTACCTGCTTCATATTTCTCAGCCATGCAGAGCAAAAAATTAATTTGGTTGGTTTTACGCCGTGAAAGATGGCTGCGAAGTATTTTTTAAAACGTACAAACGCGTAAAGTAATCTACTCTTTTTACCCTCCGTCGCATGGTATAAATGCTATTTCAATCTCCTCTTAGCTTGTCCCAAGTTATTGAATGCGCTTCTCAAAGTTAGGGGTTTATTTGTAGGTCACTATTTTCATTTGTTTTCGTATCATTTCAGGTTTTTTAATTTTATTCAACTGTCTTCTTACTGGGATATCTTTTTCAGATTTAATCTTTTATTATCAGCGAGGAGGAAAAAGGTTCCATGAGATTATGTTTTTGAAACTTATCCGATTGTTAGCTTTATCCCACCCAGTCTTGTATTTTAAGTTTTTATTTCATTAATGAGAAAATTGATAAGAATTAATAGTAATAAGAATTAAATAGTTTTGGAATATTTATGAGTTTATTTTTAATTTGTTTCTATGTACTAACTGGCTAAACCTTTTTTAATTTTCTTTGTTCTGAATATTTTCCATTTTTTCTTGAAAGGACCTTCATGCGTTAATATTAAAATTTAATATTTTTAGATTTCTTGAAAGTAGTAATTTTGTGTTAATTTTATAAATGAATTTTATTAATAGATATATTATTGTGCTTGATTATATAATACTCCTGAAACATTTTTTAAGAATTTAAATTTTAGATTGATGGGGTAATAAGATATTTAAAACAACGTTCTAATCCACAATTAACATGAGTAAAAATTGGCACACATTTGTTTCGGGTGTCAAAGGATCCCCTTTGATTATGGATTAAAAAGTTGTTTTATATATTCTGGCCTTAATCAATTGCTGTCAAGGATATTTATTTCACGGCACATTTTAAAACATCATATTGTTAAAGTCCAATGTCTTATCTTCTCTCTTTCTTCGGTTTTTATCTTCTATCTGTTTATACTACTACTTTCAAAACATAAGGTAAATGTGGGTATAGTGGACACTTTAAGGAAAATTTTTGCTTAAAATCTTAATAAATACCAAACTATTTGCTTCGAAATTATTATCCTATTTTTAGGTTAATTGGATCTTCTTCTTTCTTAAGGCCCAAAGTCTACGCTGTAGCTGATTTGAGAGGAATTTAGCATGTAATTCAATGTTTTAGAAACATTGGTTCCCGAAGCCAGAATGAAACCAAATTTATTTAACACTCATTTTAAAGCACATTCAACAGTTTACGAAGAAGAACTGATTCAAATTAAGTATTATTTTTGTTTCTATTAGAAGCCATTGCGGTGACCACTATTGGAAAATCTAAGATCATGTGTTGGCAAAGTGGCCACCCCCATAAATCCTCGTAAAGTCAACATTTTCAAATAAATTTTATTCAGTATTATTTTATACACTCTTTTTTATTTTGATATAAATTTAAAAGTCAATCAAGCGGTAATAAATACGAAAAAATCAGTTCCGACTTACCCGTTTCCTTACGCGATTCAATAAGCAAAATCAAATTTCAGTCACTCGGCCGATGTTGTTATTTTCAAATATTTAAATATCTTTTCCATGCTTATCTGTGGTATCGGTGGTAATTTTTCAGCTTACCTGATTGCATAATCTACTATGCCTATGAATTTTGACGCTGTTTGATGCCTCTAACTCGTTCTATTTAAAATTAATCAGCTATGTGGCCACTATTGGTACAGTGTCCACTATATCCACATTTACCTTAATAATTCATTTTATTTTATACCCATAATACTTTTAAAAAATACTAATGAATAATTATATTTACATGGCTAAAAAATACACATATTGTAACAACTACAATTCAAACCTATTTTCCTTCAACCCAACGAAAACCACAACCTCCTTAACCTCCCATTACTTACGATCCCGAACTACTCCCCGACCTTCTGAATTTTAACACTTTGCAACCACATAACGTTTGTCGAAAATATGTGAATGGTCCCCAAAGCGTCGATGAGGGCATCTCATCCTCTGTTTTAATCTCCCTCCTCCGAAGCATGCAGGGAGTAAAATAAGGGCCCCGAGATCTATGTAGCATGAAGCGTTCCTTACCGTCATTTATTTCGCTTTCGAACCTATGAAACGTAGACTTTTATTTGCAACTGGATAGTTCATTATCAAACACACTTTACTTGCAGGAAAGATTGACTCACCCGCATTTTGTTTTGCTCCTCTGCGAAGAATTATTTCTTATCATAAAATTCTTCGAAAGGTTAGAAACCATTAAAAACCTAAACTGAGGCGATGGAATTCTCCGTTCTGTGTTTTGGGAAGTTTTTTTTTTCTTCTTCAGTTGATGCGTTATTTGGCGGTTCATGTAAAAATATTTTTCTGGAAAGGGGAGAAGTTTTAATTATATTTATTCTGGTTTTCTCTCTTTTTTTATATTCAAATCTAGCAAAACTGTGGATACATGAATTTTTTACTAAGGTGTATTGTAATCATTTTGGTTATTATGAGACTTTCTATTTCCATTCAAGTTTTAATTATTTTTCTTGTTCAAACATTTTTAATTGCAAGTGTAATATGGGCAAATATTATACTTTCTTGTTACGGGAAATATCGGACATTATTAATAATACCCGAAGTGGAAGAGGGCAATGTGAAAAATTCAATGACATTTGTCAATGAAATATATCACTTTGCCAGCCTCCACTCTGGGCATTATTGATAATGCCCAGTTCATCAATTTGCCCGTAACACATATATTACCTTTTAAAGTAGATTAGCTAACATTTACAGGCATATTTTCTTATCTAGTTTTAATTCAAAAACTGATATACCATTTATTTTTTTACAACTTAATATAATTTTTGTTAATTTAGTTCAGGTCACATATTAACTCTTATAGATAAAAAAAAGTTCCATTTTCATTCCTGAATTATTTTATTATCATACTAGCATGTAAAAATGGTGTTACAAGGAAGCGAAACATTCCTTAATTGCAACTAAAAATCCATTCTGCAGTGCCAGCACGGCCGTCCTTTACAATCTTTATAAACTATTATAAAGGTGTTTACAAAACATTTTTGTAATATTTGCAATTAGTGTATTCTTTCGAAAGAAGGTAGCTATTCATTACTTATAGAGATTGATAAAAGAATCCTTTCTAAATTCTAACTATCTGGGAAAACTGACGAAATTTTTTAATAGCTGATTAGAGAATTTAGCTTTTCCAAGATGTATCTATTTGCAACTAGTCTAGTAATCACGCTCTTAAAAGAAAAATTGAGTCTAATCTGAGAAACACCAAAATGCAAATTCAAAAGCCTGGAATACTCCCAGAATGCCTGAAATATCCGTTGTAAAAAAGGCAATTTTCCTTCACTTGGCGCCTGTAAGTGCGAGACGAGTCTTAATCTTCCTCCAATTTAACTGTAGTGTGACAGAGTCAGTGACATTTCAAAACTCTTTAATCGGCAAGAAAGCCTCTTCATAGTCAAAAATATCGCAACACTGTAAAGTTTGGAAAGCTATTCCTCTAGGAAATGTGTTTATTTGACTATGAAGTCGCAGGTCAGATAAAGTTATTTAAGCCATT
This sequence comes from Tetragnatha versicolor, assembly GCA_024610705.1. NCBI lineage: Eukaryota > Metazoa > Arthropoda > Arachnida > Araneae > Tetragnathidae > Tetragnatha > Tetragnatha versicolor. The sequence continues at coordinate 49,430,083 of JANDEH010000010.1, read as the reverse complement.
ACGAGTGTGCTTGGGCTGAAGTTTTATTGCCTTTAATGTTAGCCAACTCATTCCTTATGTCCACTCCTAGAGATTAGGTTTAATCTAGGAGCGATTCGGCACTTAAGAGAGTTAATTAAATTCCCTTCACTTAGAGAAGATTGCTGAAGACCAGTTCGGCCAGGGAAGCACTGAAGAGCATTGATAGTTGAAATGCTCATAATTGAAATTGGTTTCAATGCCCTTCTTTATGTTCGAAGTGTGCAACTGATTATGATTCTGAGTCGAGTATAAGTGTCATCAACTTCGATTGAAGTATTTCTGTCGACGATAAAGTGTTTATTATAGTTTAATGCTTTTACAATACGATTTTATACTGGGTTTGAGGAATAAGTCTTAGAAGAATACTTTTAATCAATTTTGAAATGGATTTCTTAAGAGCAATATTTAGTTGTAATTAAGGGTCATTTATAACAATTGTGAGGTGATCACTTATTTGTCAAATTTTTATACCGCTACTACCTTTAATACAGCTTTTACCTATGGAGTTCACTATTTGGATTTTTAATTAAAATCTTCTCATCTTAAAATCTATAGCAACTTTCTATATTCAAGATATCTATTAACTATTTTAACCCATATATTAATTGCTTTAATTTTGACTTATATTACAAAAATTTATTAATATTTGTTATTATTTTCCAGGGTAAAAGTGGTATGGGATGTATCATTTAAACAAAATTACATCATAATTAATTAATAGAAAATACTATTAAGTTTTTTGAGATTTTCAGGAAAAGAACTAACCTTGCATTTTTACTTCACCATCATCTTTATTAGGCTAAGGATCATTGTCCTATTAATTTTGTGCCACTTCATTCGAACAAAAGTTTTATCTCACACACTTCTTTAATCCAATTCAAATTTCTCCAGATTAAAAACTAAAGGAATCAACGATGTCTCAATTATAATTTTTAGCAATTCCCGACCTCTTTAGCGTTCACAGCTGATAAACCGATACCAGTTCTTCGTCTTCTCAATGCCTCATTTGTTCACATTTTCACACCCTATAAATTTTCCATCTCCAGCTTTTCAAGAATTCTCATCCGAATTCCGAAACAATTATAAATCTTCCCATAAATATCGAGCAGTGGCTAAAACAGCAGTGAGGGTGCACGATTTGTTTAACTTAAATCCAATCATTAATTTAACCGGCTGAGCGAATAAACTTTTCTCTGCTTCGGAAAATGATTATCTAGACCAGCCTATACTTTTCCTTAGGCCATAGGGTACCCGGGCAACTTGTCACTTTGATTCATTCCGTAATTTATTTTCTCATTAATTGCCGGTCTTAATTCTCCGAAAAAGATAAATAGGTCCTTACAAATCACGACAAAGGTTCTACCGAGGGGGTTTGAAAAGACTGGCTTTTGTTCCTCCTGGCGCCCTGAGGGGTTTTCCCTTGTTAAGATGCATATTTTAAGATCCACTTCACTGGGAAACTATTGGATTAAACTAGTGTTTCACTTCAGGTTAAGGAAATTGAAATTAATTTCTGATGAGCTCTTTGGATAGGCTCTATACATGAGTGTTTTTATTTTATTATCATTAAAATGAACTTTTAAAAACTTTTCTCTGGCAATGATATTTAGTGTTTTACTTCTCATCTTTTTAAATTTATTGGAGAGTTAGCTAAGTGAGAAAACCTTTTGCTTCTTGAGTATAAAAACGTTGTACACCATTTTAAATAGGTTTCTAAAGCTGTATATATGTTACGGGCAATGGGATAAATCGGACATTATTAATAATGCCCGAAGTGGAGGAGGGCAATGTGATAAATTCAATGGCATTTATATCAATGAAATTTATCACTTTGCCCTTCTCCAATCTGGGCATTATTAATAATGCCCAATTAATCACTTGGCCAGTAATACACTAGCGGAAATAAAAATCCCAACACCAAGAAGGAAAGGAGATATCAAAGTCAAATTTATTTCTATGATTGCACATAGTATTAATGTGAATTGATTAAAAAATGAGCCTTCCTGGATGTTAGGGGGCCGAGAAAATCGGTGAGGAGTGTTGTCTCCATAGGTGTCCATTACCGCCGTCACACGTCATGGTATTGAGTGACAGGGGCTCTAAATGACTTTTGAGGGATTGGAGGACCATGTTGCCTCCTCAGGTAGTCCAAATTCATATGGTGCACCGGCGGATGTTGCATACCGGGCTAGGTGATTTCTCCTCATTGACCGGACCTGTTTTGCGGGTGTTGGTTCTAGAGAACGGGAAAGACGGGGTAAAAATGCAACCTAGGAGGTTAAGAAGAAAGCTTGGACATTGCATACAACATGTGGTTGTGCATGTTTCTCTTGAAATTTGTCCCCAGGATAGGTCTGAAGGTAAGGACGGTCTACCGGCTGCAAAATTTCAATGACGCAGCTCTGGTTGGAAAAAGTACTGGAGAATCATACTCAGGAGTAGCAGAAATGGAATCCAATGCATCACCACTCCGTTACCCTGCATCACCACTCCGTGGAATGATTAGAAAATCATCAGCTGAGTGCGCTCTCTCCATTGTGTCTTCAAACTCATACCCAACCGTCGTGGTGCTCCAAACCGAATCAGGATTCTCTCATAAACACGATGTCATGAAATTGGGATTTTCATTTCCTTATTTCGTGCACTATTGGAAACAGAAATGCCCATTTTCAGCCCCTTGTTTATTGACAAGGATGTAAGAAGCTATGCGGACCGAACGGACAATCCGCAGTACTGCAAACGACATCCATCCCACTGCCGCTTGTTCTCAGTATGATCTACCGGTATTTTGGCCAACCAGAGCTGCTTCATTGAGGTTTTTTAGCCGGTTGTCCGTCCTTACCTTCAGACCTGTCCTGGGAACAAATTTCAAGAGAAACATGCACAACCACATGTTGTATGCAATGTCCAAGCTTTCTTCTTAACCCCCTAGGTTGCATTTTTGCCCTGGCCTATCCGTTCGTAAGAACCAACGCTCACAAAACATGTCCGGAGAAAGAGGAGAAATCCCCTAGCCCGATATGCAACTTCCGCTGGTGCACCATATGAATTTGGACTACCTGAGGAGGCAACATGGTCCTCCAATCCCTTAAAAGTCATTTAGAGCCCCTGTCACTCAATACCATGACGTGTGACGGCGGTAATGGACACCTATGGAGACAACACTCCTCACAGATTTTCTCAGCCCCCTAACATCCAGGAAGGCTGATTTTTAAAGCAATTCACATTCATACTATGTGCAGTCATAGAAATAAATTTGACTTTGATATCTCCTTTCCTTCTTGGTGTTGGGATTTTTATTTCCGCTAGTGTATATACTAGTAATTCATCCATGAATTCCTTAATCTTATAGGGTTGGTAAGAATAGAGGCATCTAAGCTTTTAACATGTTTTAACATGTGTTTGTTTTCAAACCTATTATTTTTTCTCTTTGCAATCTTGATAGAATTGACTCAGAAGACACCACAGTGACTGAAATAAATGATTGGATGTTTCTTTAACCATTTTTAACTACTCTAACTAATGACCTTAGGAAACGATATTAATGCACAAAGATTTGTTGGGAAAAATTATAGGAAATCAGTCCATGGGTCAAAGTGTGAAGGGACCCCAACCTTAAAAGGAGTACGCTGGAAATAGATAACTCATTCACGCTAACTTACAAAAGCTTCCTCATACGAAAACCCAAGTCCAGAGCATCAACAACCCGCTCCTCGTGTTGTTTACTTCCTCAAAACAAGGCACAATCCGCATCCATTATCCGAGCCGTATTTTCTGGGGCCATGAATTAAATGTGTGACCGGTCCCTCTCCAGGAAGAAGGGGTTCCGGGCCATAATTTCATTGGCTACAGGAGCTCCTTTCGAGACAGGGGGCTGCATAGATTTATGGAGCCCTTCTCCCAGTCACGCAAGTTCGCATTGGCCGAGCTCACGTGACCACCAATCAATTTGCCAGCTGCTCACCATGAGAGCACCTTGCCTAGGTCAATACGTTTGGACGTGGAGGGACATTTTAATGCACGGACTTTCCTCACGTGTGCTGAGGATTCGTCTTCGAGGAGGAATGCTTTCGAGAAAAGTCCGCGTGAATATGCTTGGAGGCTAATTTTTGAAAATATTTTAGTTTCTTTGAGCGTTTGGTGAATTTACTAGGTTTTGAGGAAGTATCTTGACCTCTAAGGTATTCTTAAATAAGGATTAATATGCTTGGAGGCCAATTTTTTGAAATATCTTAGTTTCTCTATGCAATTGGTGCTATTTTATGAATTGCCTTTTCGCTTGATGCTAGGAAGTGTAGCGAAAGTATCTAAATCTCTAAGGTATTTCTTACTAGAGAAATTATGATCGCTATGCTTGGAGTTATTTTTTTGAAAGATATTTTAATTTTTAAGCATTTTGAATTACCTGTCTTGGTGCTAGATTATGGGAAGAAAAACAAGTGTCATTTCCCTATAAAATAGTCTCTCCTCAAAAAATCTGAATGAAATGCATAAACAGATTTTCCATATTAGTTTTTGAGCACATTGATGCTACTTGATAGCTGCTGATATCTTGCTGTTAATGTATAAAACACATCTTGTGATTAAAATATTCAATAATATCTCAGAAAATGTAATTTTTGAAACTGTATTGAACCTTCTCAATTTACATGGAAAAGAGACACTGTTATCGAATTTTCCTGCTGAAGGTTTTATCTTACCTCATAATTTCTTTTTTATTATGGCTTTTATTTTACTTCCCTCCAACATTCTTCAATAAAAAAATATGTATCAACTTTTGGCTAAAGTTATTTGTATACTTTTTCTATCATAATATCTCTATCTATCATAATGAGTTATCTTCCAGTCATCTTAACTAATAAATTCAGCTTACACAATAGCTAAATATTTCACTACCAGAAATTTTAAACTCCAATCCCCCCCACGATTAAAAATCTAAAAGAAAACCGCAGACCCACACCACATCTTCAAAACTGTCTGTAAACTCCCATCCTTCTCCCAATCTTCTTTACAACCATCCTCACTAATTCCGCCCAGAGCGTTCATGTATGTATGAAGGACTGTTTTCTCTTATGATGAGTTTGCGATTAAATTATCCGTTACTCCCCTCCGTCGGATCCATCTCCCTCCTCGCCTCCCCCGTCCATCTTCATCCTTCCTTCCTGGGATGCTCTTCCTCCCCCTGACTCCCCGAGGGAGCGTATAAAAAGATGGAAAATACATTTTTTGCAGTTTCTTCGTTTCTTATCGATGAGGAGATTTATGCTTTCGTGTTCAGTGTTTTGGATGACTTTAATGCTGTGGGGAGGATATGGATTCTGTTTCACTTAATTTTGAAAGAGAAATGTTGGATTTTTGTTTTTATCATGCTTTTTATGCATTTATTTTTTTGGAGCTAAATATTAATTTTGAGGTGTCACGTCTATAAATTTTGTTTTAGTTTTCTGAAAGATGTAATAACTTTTATACTTTGTTCTTACCAGGTTATAGAATTTCAAGCAGTTATGTATTATCTTTTCTTCTTCATACAAAATGCATTTAATTTATTTTAAACATATCAAATAGTACACCCTATTGATAAAGTTTGTCAATTTTTTCACACACCGTGAAATAAGATTTCCTTTATAGTAACCATTAGACTAAAAGGGATTGTTCACTTAATGTTTCGCTACAAATTTCTACTAATGATCATACCTATCCAAAACTTACGCCTCTTTTTTATATTATTAATAGGGATACTTTAATAGGATTATTAATAGGGATATATAATACTTTTTATAATATCCATATCCCTATTATTAATAGGGATATGGATATGTTTGTTAAATACGTTTGATACTGACTCTTCATTTAACATAGGGAAATGCCAGTTATATTTTGATTCATTCAAGATTTATTGGACCGTACTTTAAAATTTATAATTAACTTAAAAGAGTGTAATGTACCAATTAACAAATAACACAACAAGTAAGAAAAAGATAAATCCATTTAACTTCAGTGAAACAAAACCAAATAAAGAAAAGACTAAGTTAATTTTTATGTGAATGTGTTAATAACTTTTAATAATCCCATTTGTCTTGGTAAGCCTCGATCCTGCACTTTAGCCCCTATTACAAATAGATTTTACACCTTTATAATCAATCCGTGTAAAACTTTCGTTCTTTCACTCAAAACCGCTAAAGCATAAAAATGATTTTATAATCCCCTTTCCTTATCAGTTACTCGGTTTACTCCTCACTTTGAGGGAGCCGAACGGCATTGAAACGGGCCAAATTATTGCAGGTTCTCTCACCTCCATTGTACACAATAAAAACGTCTCCCGCGTTTACTGCTAGTAAAGCGGCGCATTTAAGAAAAGAGGGTCTTGTCTTCTTTTTCATCCTCCACCGCGGAGGGATGAAGACACAGATCTTCCCCACATCGATCGAGACGCCCTCTGGCGGGGGCTTCGAGCAACATCCCCCTCCGCCATCTTGTAAACTGATTGTTCCCTTTATGGCGGTCGGGTACATAAAGCACATTAACAACCATCATAGATTACCCCGCTGAAAGGACAAAACCGAAATGGGGGCTTCATATCGGGTTAGGAGAGCGCTCGAAAAAGACATCTGTGTCCGTGTCATCTTTGCGATGTTGACTGAAAGCAGGGGCGACTTTGGGAGAATATTCGCGGGAATATTAACGGGAGAGAAGCCCCGCGCCATTATGGCCGGAATATCTGAGGCGAAAAATCTCGCGTTATTTTTTTTGTCCGCTTCTTTTGCTTTGCTTTTTGCGCGCTGTCGTTTCCCGATAGAGTTGTGTGTTTAAATTTATAAAAGTTTTGTCTCGCAGGGTGTTGAGGAGCGAGGTGAGTCGTTAAGATGATGCTGTTTTAAATATTTCTTGGCGGTGTTAAGGAGGAGGCGCGCGTCTGTCTTCCGGTTTGGGGTTGGGATTCTTTGCTTAAACGGCGCTGTGTGCCTTGGAATGATTTCTGATAAGGTGTTTTAGGAAATATTAAAGTTGTCTTTATATTGTTTTTATTAAAGAGTAAAATTAGCTGATGGGTCAGTGTTAAAGCTTTTTTGTCTTTTTTATTTGTTAATGCCCGTGTTAAATATTATTAATTGTATTAAATTTATTGAGATCCAAAAACTTGTTTAACTTATTCTCTTACGGTTTAAATAACCAATTAATTTCGATATAATATTTTAATTTAGCAATACATGCATATTTACTGCATTAATTAGATGATTAAATCTATTACTTAATTCAATTGGATTATATTACCTAACATTAGTTCAAAAATTTAACAGTAGCTTTACTTCTATTTTACATTGAAATTTTGACGATTATAAAATTAGTTATAAAGACTTAATTTATAAAAAAATAAGTTAACTTAACTAATTTTACTTAACAATACCTAATAAAACTTTAGAAATTTTCATTTTATCTTTATTTTTTGGCATCTCTCACAGAGTATTGAACCCTGCACTTTCTTTTATATTTAACACTTACCAACTTAACATTAGATGCTTTTTTAAAAATAAAATTGAAAAACATTCAACATTAAAGAGAATAATTATATTTCTCTCATCCATATGTTATACAGCTTGAAGAATCTCAACATTAAAATTTTCTAAAAGTTACTCTTTCAGTACATGCTTACCACCCGGATCATTAGCTGACAATAAGTACACCCTCGTTATGTCGAACCCATGACAGAACCTACTAATTAATTTTACATTTGGAAAAACCATACTTCGAATTTATTTTTGCATCCCTTCGATTTCGAGATTATAATACTTTATTATCTCTACGTATCCATCATGATTTCATACGTTATCATAATTAACACCCACATCAACCCTCCGTATTTGGTTAAGCCTTAGGTTAGGGCTCATTTCCATTGTCCCTGCATTTTTAATCCGTCTCCGTCCCGCTGTGTTCTCGGGCCTCCCAGCCCCGGCTATTCGTCAGAGCTCTCCCGTCCTTGGGGAACATTACATCCAAACATGCCAAGGAACTTGATTTATGGGAGGGTCCCACACCGTGCCCTCCCCTTCCGCAGCAGGGAGGGAGGGATCCCCAAACCCCCAGCTCATGAATTAATCCCAACTCAGGAAAACCCCGCTATGGCGGAGGGGGTGGCAGCAGCCTTTTTGGGTATAAACAGCATAGACTCTTTTGGTCGATTTTTTCCCCCACCGCTGTTTTATTTTTCGTTTTCCTCCACCGTTTTTCCTCCCTCTGCTATTTAGAATCGGACTGCTAAAGATGAGATTTATGTTTTGCAAAATTTCCCTCCTGAAATTTGTTTTAAATTTTAAATCCCCTGGAGAAGCTACTGGTGCGAAATAACTTTCCCATCCGGGTGGCCTTCTAACTGCAGTGCCGGTAGTTTCAATTTGGGCTCGGCTGCCGTTTTTTTTCATGGGGGGGAAAGAAGTAGGTTTAAATAAAAGTGGTTTTTTATTTCGCCAGGATCCACGTGCTGGGGGTCAACGTCGGTGAGGGAGGGAAGGATGAGGTGAAAAATTATAAATATGTAATGAAGGTGTGTTCTTGGGGTTTTAGCCATTACATGAAGGGTGAATGGTATGGGTTTGAATTCTCACTCCATTGCTAATGTCCATCAGAAGTAGCCAATCTAAGATTTTTGTTAAGAAGGCTGAGGTTTCATAAAATTTGAATGGTCATGATTCTTTCAAACTATCATCACAGTTTTCTTTTTTTTTGTATGTCATGCAGATATTTACTGTTCCAATTTCGGGAAGGAAAAATTTTAAACCCTAAATCAGGGTTTGTATTAATGTTACGGGTTTTAGAAGATGGACTGACTTAAGTCGAACATCTAAGAAATTAGCCTCTATTATTCTACATCAACTAGTTATTATTTAAGCGTTAAAGTTATTCAAGGTCATGTTTTTTTAATGCAATATTTTACATAACGTACTCAACCAGTTTTGAAATATTTTAACATCCATTCGTATTCGGAATTCTAAGATAACCTACAAGACGAGTTTAAAATTATTTGGCAATTACAAAGTTGAACCTGAAATCAAAAGATTTTATTACTGTGAAGTAATGTACCATAGTATTTCTTTTTTCCCCCTTGTAAATACTAGGTATTTGGAAATTAATAATTAAATAATAAATATTATTAGAGCTCTAAATCTACATCTTGAAGTTCATAATTGATCATCCTGATGTGAAATCTTTTACATGACATTATATAAGAATTTCGCTGAAGGTTTTGACGGACGAAAATGATGGATTTTTTATGTGACTAAGATCAGCAATTTTTGTAGAAGGATGCTTATTTAAAACGAGTCTGAAGAAAGGGCTAACAAATAATTAATGCATTTTTAATCAATCCCAACTACAGTAAAATCTGTTCTAAATCCTTTGAAAAATTTATATAGCTTATTTAATCAGTATTGAAATGAATATTTTAAAAATATATTCATAGGAAAATCATTACTTTACAATACAAAGAAAGGTTTTATCAACGTATCCTTAATTATTCTGAGAATATCGATGAAACTAGCCGGAAAGGGAATAAGAAGATTACTAGAAATGAATGAGTAAATTTCACAAAAGCAATACAACCGAAACTTGTCTTCATTTCTACGAAGTCAAAATCAAGATACTAGCCGTGTTCCCAGACGTAGGATCATGTAGACCTCCAGTTGTGCCTTTATCAGGAGTAGGGGCCCACCGTCTGAACAGGGCTCCTCGAACCCAGGCTCAGGTCTAGTGCTTCCGCCCGTATATCATGGAGGTGGCGAAAAAGGTTGCGTGCCCCGACATTTGCAAAAGAACCGCCAACTGCTGCGTAATCTGAGTCAAAAGGAGCCTGCCGCCATCTCTGCCCTAGTGCTCCCCGTCATGGAAAAATGCTCTTTCTGTGAAGGAGCACTCCAACTGACTGCTTTATGCCGTTTTTGAGCGCAGTTTTTGTTATTAATTGTTGTGTAAGTCAAGCGGTAGGTTCGATGGTCGTTTGTTGCCGTTGTATAATCTGGGGAGCGAGGTTTGATGGATATGTGGTCGCTGAGTATGGGAGTGGGTAGTGTGAAAAACGTAATGTACGATTGGAAGGGTTATTGGGTGGAGGAAGATTGTCACTGTGAATATGGTATTTTTTCGTAGAGGCCTTGGGGTTATGATTGCTAAAAATTTAAATTTTTGAAATGATAACTGTATGAAGTGTTGTTCATTAATATTAGGATTTTAAAAGTGGAGAACACTTCCTGAGAAACAAAAATAAATTAAAAAGTAAGTTAAAAAACGTATCAATCATTTTCATAATGGGTGTAAACTCTCAACTCTCAAGCGTCACCTCCAACCGTGGACCGGTTTCGTCCTTGTTAGGACTCATCAGCACGGTATAGGATGGTAACGCAAGAGAGAGGAGGGCAAATACTAGTCTAGCCGACTATAACTGAAAAAGTGACCATTGATTAGTCCTCCACTCATCTGCTGGAATGACAATGGCATTGCTTGAGAGTTGAGAGTTTACACCTATTGTCCGCTTAACCAGCAATAAATGATGAAATTCTCCTTTCATTTACCTTGCCTTTCTGGAATTAAATATGTCCTAGGAATGCCATTGTCATTCCAGCAGATGAGTGGAGGACTAATCAATGGTCACCACTTTTTCAGTTATAGTCGGCTAGACTAGTAATTGCCCTCCTCTCTCTTGCGTTACCATCCTATACCGTGCTGATGAGTCCTAACAAGGACGAAACCGGTCCACGGTTGGAGGTGACGCTTAAGAGTTTACACCTATTGTCCGCTTAACCAGCAAATAAATGGTGAAATTCTCCTTTCATTTCCATAATGATTCAATAAAACTTCTTATGGTTGAAACATTCGATTACAAAAAAATACGAGTAATATTTTTCATTATAAAGATAAAAATAGAGAGGATTCCTTACATTTTAAGGTGTATATTATAAATAAATCATGTTGGTTTTTTTTATTTAAATCTTACTCTTAAAAATTTGAACTTCAATTAGTACCTAAACAGGAGTAATATTTACAAGGTGTAATTGGTCTTAATTGCGAGATAGGAATTTTAATTAGTGCACAGACAGAAATACTATAAATATACTCAAATATTTGATAGTCTAATAAATGTTATATTTTTGTTTTATAAATTGCTAAGCTAACTCAATAATAAACCGATACATTTAAAATAATTTTATGCGTTTCATGGAGCTACCCTTTGGGATTCAAGAGATAGATAAATAAAAGTTGACTAATACGATAATCTCTTTACTCATTCATAAAAAGGGATCAGAGGCAAGATTTCCTCCGCCGCCGCAGCCAAAAAGCGAGCTCACAGCCGGAATAGCCGACCCATAAAATCTATGTCTGATGTCTCATTCTTTCCCCCTCTTTTAAACTTTACTTTTGTTGGGGGAGAGAAAGGAAAAAGAAGAAAACCCGAAACTTTCTACCACTCTACTCTCATGGAGCGATTGAGTAAATTTTTTACGCAATTTTCCTCTTTCCTTTTCCTATACAGTCCGCCAATTCTCACAAAATTCAGGAAACTCCCCAAAACGAAATAAGTGCAAGTTACGTAATCATTTCACCCGTTTCCCATTTCTTTCTCTTATTTGACTACCCCCTGTAATTCCCTCCCCTGAATTTTCTCTATCCCCCTCCCGCAACTCTGGAGCAAGTTCTTTGATAAACAGAAAGGCCGTGGCTTTCTTTTCTCTTCCCCCCTTCTGTATCCTAACCCCTCTCTGGCTTCTCTTTGTGTTTAGAGGTATAAATCTTTCAGGATGCTTTTCCTTTTTAAAACGTGCCCTAATGCGCTTCCAATCACAGTAATGCACGCTTGCTTTCCTATCTTTTCTCTAGTCCCTCTCAGTTGGTTTTTTGGGGGACGTATCAAGGTTTACTGGCAGTGAGGCCGTTAGAAATCCTTTCATTGCCTCGAAAATGTTTCTATCGGGAGATTACTTCTATTAAATGTCAATACACTCAGATCTTCAGTTATAACCTGAGCCTTTCTCAAAAATAATTTTCTGTCATTATTTATCATTAATTGTCGTCCATCTTATTTACTTTCATTTAACAACCAAGCATTGTTGTTATAAAAGATGTCTTCATTTTACCCACATTATTAAAAATGAAAACATTAGTTAATTTTTTGAAAAACTAAAAGATGTTTTATTAAGAAGGAAAAGGTGCGTGTTTCTCACCTGGGGGTAGAATTATACCCATTTAGATGACTAAAAAGGAATTAAACTTGATGTATCAGTTACAGTTATACCATCTGATTCCTTAATAATTATTCATAGTAAGGGCTTAGTCAACTAAAAGACAAAAAAACACCTCGAGATAAGGGTGTAGGAAGGGTAGAGAAATATTCATTAAGTATAAAGAACAGTAAAATTTTAATTTAACTTTATTTTATGAACTATTTCTCAAGTTTAAATAGTATATGGTGCAAAAATTTTAATTGCAGACCAAGTTAAATAATTCGAAGCTAAAGATACCACTATGTCAACTATGTTTTAAATTAAATTCACACGCATAACAATATTTATAGAAAGTTCAAGGGATTCATTTAATTTTCAGTTAGAGACATTCTAGAGATCAAAATTTCACTACTTATTATTTTCTCATGCTTTATGAATTTATTTGGGAAAACTATCTGAAAGAAATAAATTCCAAACAATTATATTTAAAAGAAAACAGCCTTGAGGGGGTAAAGTGTGACACCTCATATTTGTTGGTGTTCAAATCACGAAGTTTTTGACAGCTATAAGGCTAATGGAGTAAAAGTAATCAGCATTACTCCCTAAAAAAGAGAATTTTCAATCTCCCTCAAGATTCCTGAAGGAATAATCCGCGTGTGTGCTGTTCCCCCATTTAAATAGGCCGAGGGATAGTACCCAACCTGGAGATTCTGATTTATGCACTCTTTATGTAAATACGTTTTGCAAAATGAATGCTCCTCTCGAAGAATTTAAATATTTGCATACCCCCTTTTTCTTTGAGAATCCCTCTCTCCCTGCTCTTTTTTCTCTGAAAAAAAACTCACCAAAAAATAAAGCAAAGGGAGAGGGTCTGTTGGTAATGAGATTGAATTGTCCAATGGGGGACGAGAAGGAGAGCTGACAGGGGAATGGAGACGTTTTCCAACCTTCACCCCCCCCTAAAGTGGGCTCTCACCTTATATTTATTCCACAATTTTTATATTTATTTCACATTTTTTAGGTTTGGGCATTTATCTGGTGGTAATATAGGCAATTTGAGCCGGCTACGTACTAGAGTAAAATGTTTTTCTGTGGCTTACTGTTAGATATCTTGGGAGTTAATAATTTTTAAATCATTGTGAACTTTTTTGGGAGGAGTATTTCAACGGATAAAATCTACTGGCTGGGGGGGTAGGTGTAACGGTTTTGTGAAGAGGGTTGTTAAACTGTCGGCGGTTATTTAGAGGGGGTAGAGTCTGTTAAAAATTCGTAACGAAATTCAGTTTTTCATTGGTTTACTTTCTTAAGTTTATCAATGAATCTGTTACCGAGTAAACTAAATTTTACACTACCTGAAAGTAGCTTAAAATATTTTAGAAAATCAGATTTAAAATAGTGATCGAATTACCTTTAGATACGACAAAAGCTGGATATACATAAATTAGTGTGATTCAATACCTCACACAGAAAGTATACCTTGGAAAAAAACTTTATAATCCAAGTTCTGATGAATATTATCGTGTGTATTAATTTGTACAAGTATTAGCTCTGAAATGTGTCGGAGAAACTATTTTTGAAACAAGTTTCAATTTTTGTAGACATGTCCTTACAAAATACATCATGTATATGGATATTTTCTATTCTAAATATAGAAGTCTAGTTTCCAAAAATATGAAACTCGGTTTGTGTCTCCTGGAGTTTTCTACACTTTGCTGTCAACAGTAAATACGTCTCGTATATGTTTATCCACTTAAAAAATACTTAAAAAGTTGCATGTAAGATTTTCTGTCAAAACAACATCTGTTGCTCGTTAACATGGACTCTAAGAGAAAAGCACGATTCTGTATAATATACTGTGTGACTTTTTATTATTTTTCATCTATAGTGTTTGACCTAACTTTGACTTATTCTTTAATAAGGAATAAAATAGGTTAGATATATTTAATTCCTGACATAAGGTCTGCTTTTTTGTTAATAGGCTGCGTTGAAAATGACTCGGTATAAAAGTTTTGACAATGGTATTTCACTGAATTTAAATTAAATTGGTATATTTTTTCTACTTTCTCATCTTTTTATAGCGTTTAATTTAACGATTTTGCCATTAGTGGTGTAATTACTAATATTTGATGTTTTGAATTTAAGTAACAATAACAGGTTTTTTATAATGAAACTGAAATAGTGTAATTCATTAAAATTTATAAGCTTCCGTATTTGATTTTGAATACCTCAGTCAATTCAAGAGAAATGTATTCACTTTTTCTTTGCATTTTATTTACTGTTATAATTATTTAAAAAAATTTTAGTTAACAATTTCTTATCCACAATTACAAATAATTATTTATTATAATTCAAACCACCCTTCCTCATTGATGTCACTTAAAAAACTGAAAACTTTTTTTCTTCAATTCAATTTTGGTTATCTACATGCAGCAAGTATTAAATACTACTATTTGAAAACAAGATGCATCTGTTCACTTACTGATAGAGTGAAAAAAGTTTTTGATTGTGGCCAATGACAAATGCCATAACTTACCCTCCCTCATATGTAACACCCATACAGACTTAGACCCTCCTCTCCCTCAACGAGTGACGTAATTTATGAATAGCTCTTAATGAACTCCCATTAATGGTGTTTTCAATCATTAATAAACAGATTCAAATTATTTTTATATTTGAAAGTGGAAGCTAAAATTTAACATTTTGCAATAAACATGCGAGTAAGAATTTTTAAAACTATTTTATATTTAAAAAGAGGAAATAAATAACACTAGTATCGATATATTTACAAATAAGTTTAATGGCACAGTAGCATAAAATAAATTAGATGAAATCTAGATCCTTCCTCCTACCATTCGATCATAAGCAAAACAGAATAGTGTCAATATTTACAAATAAAATACGTAATATAATGTAACGAACTACTCACTTAAATTTAACTTAGAAAAACTTCACTACACGAATTCAAAACAATCCTACAGCTTTGCCTATACAACACATCCCTCTTAGGATAAATTGGGAACGTACAGGAACCTAATCCAGTAGCTTCGTCGCAGGAGGATTACAGACGTCCAGAAAATCTTGGCCATCGATTTTTCTGGAATGGATGTTCCAAGATATTGGTAACGACCATTTCCTGTAGGCCTACACCAGGGTGGCCTACAACAGGGATAAGGCTTGGAACTTTCGCATCCGTGCAGTCTTGATCAGATTAAATCACGTAACGGAACGGGCTGAGGATGTAAATCCCATTCCGATAAGTGGCCTTAAAGGAACTGGAAATCAAGTTTTCGAGATGTGGGATTGGGGGAAGTTGGGAGATGTGCCATTAGAGTAATAGGAGGTTTTAACTGAATTTCTGTACTTTGGTAACAGATTGGTGTAGTGAAGTGAATAGTTGCAAATTTAACTTAAATATCTGTTTTTAGAGAGGATATTTTATTTGTTAACGAAAAGGTTTGTGAATAAATGAAAAGGGATGTTTGTGCTCTTTATTGGGTTAAAATATATTTTGTTACTATTCTGACAGAAAAACTTAAGTAAGACTCGAATTCTTAACCATAAATACCGACAAAACCTATACCTATCTAAATTGCTATACAGTTATAACATAAATATTTTACAGCATATTTAGCTATAACGTTCACTCAAATCATTATGTTCAGTGCAAAAAAATTATATATTTTTAAAATATTTTAGAAGCAAAATATGCGACTGTTGTCGACAATTTGAGACAAACAAATTGAAAAAAAAAACACGTGAACCCCAAATATTTTTACAACTACAGCACTAAATAGATTTACTACCCTTTGGAAATATATACATTTTTATATATACCTATTGTGTCGACGAAATTAACCTAAAAATCCTCAAATTCTCAACGATGATATAAAAGCACAAAGAATTCAGTGTAATAAAAACAGAGAACAAATGTATTTTTTTCATTATTTTTTTAAAATTTCGACGAGTTAATTTTATACCTTTAAAAATTAAATAATCACCGTAACTTCATCAGTAAAAATTTATACACATATTATAACTTTTTATAAAATCTATTTAATTTTGAAAACTAACTTTAAATCAACAGAAGGGTTCCCTTTCATATCAGAGAAGTGTCAATCATATTGCCGCATGTAAACAAAAAACAATACAATGCCGAGAAACACCGGAAAACCAAAGAAGCTTACCTCAAAATTTATGTATCCAAAAGGTAATTAATCCAATCAATCTGAGTAAGCCAAATATTGCACACACCCAACACTAATAAACAAAAACACTCAAAATAACGATATTCATAACGGAACACTCGCCCCATGCTGCGCTTGTTGACTTTTTTCACAACTGAACCCAAAAAACTGTTGTTGACATTCCCCTTCCGAAAATGACCCCTACTCCGAATAGTCACGTGATATAATAACCCTGATTACCAACTGGACACCGTCGGCGCCATGTTTTATGGCAGTGTAATTTGACGCGATAGGGACGACCACCCGACAGGGGTCCCATTGTATCTTGAAGTGACCCTTGTAAAATTTTCGGGTTTTCTCATCAGCCATTCACTGGGGATGCTGTCAAGAAGTCTGGCTTGTCGACTTTTATTTATACCGTTGTAAATTACCCCCATTTGGAGCGATTGCGCGTATCTGGTAGGGGAGGGACTTCAGCTTGTTTGTTTTGTTCGACTGTCTGCTGGTGATTGTGTTGTGACGGGTTATCTTGCTGATCGCAGTGTATTGCTTTCTCACGGGGCGGGCTTCTGGGAATTATATTATAATTGAGACGCTCAAGCGGAAGTTTGCATTATTTAATTATTTAATATTGATATTTTTGATATTAAAAGAGAAAATGAGTTATCTTTCTAATCGGAGATTATTTCTTACTCACGGTGGGGGACTGGGAGAAATTGGGGTGTGCGGAGCTGAAATTTGGATTGCTCCATCTTTTTTATTTTGATGTTTAATATTAAAAGAATAAAATTAAGACGAAACACTGATTTTAACTTAATTTGGAGGACTGTAAATTTTTCCGCTGATTTTATCGAGAGTAGTTTGTTTTTTTATTTGATAATGCTCGGGTTATATTTATATATTTTTTAATTCAGCTTTTAAAATTTTATAGTCTATCGTTATCTATTTTTAAATTAAAATATTTCTCAAAATTTATGAGTTGTATAGTCTGAGTCGTATTTTTTTTAATTCACCTACCGCTTATGTATATAAATTTCAAAAATATTTTGTCATTAAAATCACTGACTATAACAGCATAAAATATGCGGTCATAAGCTATGTATGCGTTAATTCAAACTTCCTTTTTATGGATAACATTTCAATAACTTGACCACCTGTTTAAGAGCTAGAATAAACATAACACAGATAAATTCTTGTTTCAGGTGTAAAATATCCCTTTATTTACATAGTTTTTTTGTACCTGTTGAATGTACTACAACTGTTAGAAATCAATTACCTTTCAGATGTAGATAAGAAACTAATTTGATAGATTTTTTATTATCGTTACAAATTTTGTGTGAAGGATAATTTTTAATGAGCTAATGAAAACTATGAAATCGCCAAATAAGTATCTGGATTACTAAATAATCTAGTCAGATTGCAAAATACCTTAATTTTGACTCATTGAGCATTATTATTCTCTAATCATTTTCTCATTATAAGCGCCTATGATTTTTGTGGATATGGGTTCTAACGTCTAATAATGGTTTAGCGCTTTAAAAATTGTTGTGCACTATGATTTTGTTGTTGGTGTTTTACATGCTGTCTAATAGGGATGTAAAACAGCACGCAAACCCATTCAGAGAATACGCTACACAGCATGTAAAACAGCACCAAAAATCACGTCCACAGCACTCAACGACCCATTTCATTTTTCAATTACACCGCTGAGTCAAAGGCAGCGGGGTAGACCCGACACATAAAAACATCCCCCACCCCGAAAGGACATTTCCTTGTTGCTCCATGTATCTTTCTTTATCATACTATTTTCTTTTTAATATTGAGGTGTGAAAGGAAAGCGAATTATGAATAGGCTTTCGCTGGCTCCCCCAGGCCGGGAGATTTCATACTTTGCATTCATAAATGGCGGCCTCCGCAGCATTCTTCAGCCACCGGGGTTCGGTTCGGCACTTTTTCTGCTCCCCTCCGTGGATCGATCTGCAAAAGAAAGACAGGGACGAGGAGAAATATCAACAAAAATTTTCACGGTTTCATCGCTGATTTTTATCGCTTGTGTATATCTGTGTTAGCGCGGAGCAAAGTTTGGGTATCGGGGCTCTATTTTGGTGGAGTTCCTTCCCCTTTTGGCTAGTCGTGAAATTTTCGCAGGTTTTGTGTGGTCGGGGATCGTTTTTTTCTGATGATGTGATTCATGTGGGGACCTCTGGCTGTTGTTGAATGTTTGAGTTGGATAGTGTGGTTTATTTGGGTTTGTTGGCACAGGGGATTCGGGACATAATAATTTTGGGAAAAATATAAAATAATCATCTTGGAAAAGGTGGTTTATTTCCTCTATGTTTTCTTATATTTTGAATATAAAAATTAAGAATTAGGTGCTTTCTTTTAGTGGAAGGATTATTTTAAAATTATGGAATATAATTTTATAAGATCAATATAAAGGTCTGAGTCCAAAATTTTAGAATTAGAATATAAATAAAATTAATGTTTCAGTTTCGGAAATATTCCCAAAATATTTTTAAATAAGTGAGAATATATAGAGAAAATTATTCCTGTTGAAAAAAAGGTACTTCTTGAAATCAACTTATCGTATTCCTTCTAATTTTGTTTTTTATTCGGCGTTTTCAGCTTGCAGTATTTTCTAAGATTTTACAAAAACACCATCGTAAGTTTGTTTTAGGTTGTACTAACCATTAACTAGAATTATTTAACATTAAACTTAAAAGTAAAATGATTGTGATTTGAAAAGTTTACAAAACAAATGTAGTTACAGAGTTATTCAGACAAATCAAATACAAACATAAATTAATTTAAAGACACTTATAAAGAAATCAATTGATATTAACTTAAATATGTAGTAATAAAGCTTTAGAATACTCAGATATATGCTTCCTCAAGCATTATTAAACTTTTTATTTACCAAGAAATCTCAGGTAAAAGTACACACAAGAAAATTAGATTTTAAAAAACTGACAACTGTTAAATAACAATTGAAACAAAAATTTGCCTAATTATTGTGCATTCAAATACACACCATCTTAGTAGAGAAACGGAAACTAATTTCTAGGCAAGAAAGAAGATAAAAAAAGAAGAGAAAGAAATGTCGTGCCATGGAGGAGGATTTAAATCAAGAAGATGGATACCTCTGGTACATCCGGGGATGCTAGTCTTTTTTTAGGGGCCAAATCTTTTCTTCTATTTCCTGAGGTGCTTGGAAGTAACTGGTTTCCTGGAGTCAGTCTCCTGAGGGTGCGATTAAAGATGGGGTTATATCACTGGACATGATTCTGAAATGAAAATTGTAGATTTAGCAACACAAAAAGTAATAAACAGTGAGTGACAAAAGAATGATTGAATTTTTAAAATTTAACACTAGCTTTATCATTGTTGTAATTTTCTAATCTCATAAGAAGCACTGCTCCATATCATAGATACAATATTTCATTCCAACTCCTTAGGGGGATTTATTTTCTATAAAGCAACGGATGGATAAGAAGTTGTTTTGGAAAAATGATTTTCTTCTCAGTATGAGATTATCTTCTTTAGGAAATAAATCTTATAATTTTCCATCTCATATGTTCACAAAAACTTACATTTTAATGTAAGTATCATTCTTGATAAAGAAATTGTTTAATAAATTTTTAACATTTTTGATCTTTAAGTCACACTTTAAATTAACATCCATAAAATTTAATGCATTGTGGAAAACTTTTCCAACTTATCTACTTCTATTACTAGAACTTGTGAATGTTCTATGAGAAATCTAAAATGTAAACTTAAAGGATCTAAGCATAATGCATTTCATTTTTTTTCAATTCTTAAAAAATCACTATTCTATTAGCAAGTTACTATCTCATTAGAAAAAAAAACTTCACTCAAGTAGTAGGTAGTCACTATTTAAAAAAATAGTATTGATGGTTAAATATAAAATATACAAAGGTATCAACAAAAAAATTGTATAATTTTAGGTGGGAATAGGAGAATAAAGGTGGGAATAGATGGATTTGAGCGAAACATGTAGGAAAAACAAACTATTTAGGGAAAAATTTTAAATAAGTAGCTCACATTACCTCTACAGGAAGAAGTTGAAAATTAAGAAGAGTTTTTCATGGTTTGTATGAAGTATGTAAATGCTTTAAGAAGCAACAATGGTAAAGATAATTCTTTCATGAAATCCTTAAGAATATAATTAATTCTTTCATGCTAAAATTAAAATTTAACTTTCATAGTTAAATAATTTTTTGAAATTATAAAATAAATTGTGCTAGATAATTGAGGAATATTATTCTTCAAATGCCTAACAATACAAGCTTAGTTTTCTTTTCGATTAGCTTAAAATTAAAAGTAAAAAAGTCATTGATGAAGCCTAACTGTTTAGCCCTAGTTTAATAGGTAATAATAACAATAATTATTTTATTGAATATCCTAACTTTACTTTTCTTTCCCCGAATAGTTATTTATCCAGAATTATTCCAGAGCAAGACGGATGACCTGATAAGGCTGGAACCTCTACATCACAAAAGTAAAGAGAAGGAGGCCCACAAACTGTGCCAAAAGTACAAGGGTATAAGTTAAAGCCTCTGCATGCTTCGCATATTTATAATGTGTTTAACTAGTTATTTTGAATGATTAAGTAGTAATTCATCTTCAATCATTTGGTTTTTGATAAAAAAAAGTTTCATGCTTTTTCTGATTCCAGTATTCCAGTCTTTCTATAGTTAAAAATTGAAAATGAAAACTAAAGATTCATCCATCTCTCCAGATCGCCAGGTCTACAGATGAAGATAGGATGTTAAGGGCATGGTAAATTTTTCTGATAAATATTACCAATTTTTTCTAGGGTGTTTCCTATTATTTAATCTATTTTGTGTTTAAAACCGAATTGCTGATGGGGAAAAAGAGTGTTTTATTAACTTCAGTAATTCCCATTAAATAAAATTTTCCTGCAGAAAGATTTTTTGCCAAATGTGTAAATTAAGTTATTTTCAGAGAACTGTTTAGATTAACTAAGAAATGGTTTGTGTTTCAATGAAGGGTTTTAAATGTTATTTGTTCGT
Source organism: Tetragnatha versicolor (assembly GCA_024610705.1). Lineage (NCBI taxonomy): Eukaryota > Metazoa > Arthropoda > Arachnida > Araneae > Tetragnathidae > Tetragnatha > Tetragnatha versicolor. The sequence goes on along the minus strand of JANDEH010000010.1, from coordinate 49,408,618 downwards.
GTATGAAACAAAATCTTAAAATGTTAATGTGCGATTATTTTGGGTCTATAAATAATTCTAGCATCCACATCAGTATCTTCAAGTCACTCTAACGAAACATGATCGTTTCTGCAACTTGAGGCTCTACCAACACTCTAACAAGATGAATGTCAGCTCGAAAACTACTGAGAGCCCGACTCATAACGATTCCTCGTTAAAAAAGAAATTGATAGCCTCTTTCGGGCAAAAAGTGGCAAGTTGCACTCAAGTTTATCTATTTTCACTAGGGCTAAACAAAAATCCCTGACTTGGAGAGAGGTCTGCGGAGTTTCTTGTTCGCTGAGAGACTGCTATCAGCCTTTCCCCAACCTACATGTAAATATCCTCCTTTGGGTGGTGTAGGGTGAACGGAAGACTGGAAGTCAGCTTTGATAAGCCGCAGTGCAACCGACCGTTGGGGCAGATGCAAAGGTAACCGAGAAAAAACGGTTAGGTTGTGTCGCTTGCCGAAAGAGAGGTTTGAAAAAACTGCGGAAGAGATAGATGAATATATCTAGTAGGCTTGAGAGAGAAGTTAGAAGTATCTATTAACGGTGTTTTAAAATGTTTTTGTTTATTTATGTTTAGAGAGACAAAATTCGCTCGAATTGTTTTCATTAAGACAGAAAAATTAACGCTACTGTGAGGTACTTAGCAGTAAAAAATTTAAACATTAAACGTAAAAAAATTAAACATTGTTTGTAAATGAAGAAATTCAATCCCCCTACTTGAATGAAAAAAAAAATATGACCCCATTCATATTAAACTGAAAAATGGACATTTAAATCTAAAAATAGATATGGAAATGACAGATTGATTAAATATATTTTAACGCAGTTTACAATAGTTTATTAAAACTCAAGATTTAAAATGTTTAAATCCTTTGTGAAGAGTGTTGATTAATTCCCCATCCCAAATATCACAGAAAATTCTGAGGAATCCAAATTCAAAATCACATCCAAATAACGCTTAGTTGCCCATTCAATATCCATCCAAATTCACAGAATAAAAAATAAAAAAATATCAATCAATCAATACTTTTTATAAATACATACATTTTGAATGGGCTTATATAGTCAACATACCAAACTATGTTGCAGAAACTACAAGCAATAATGCTTGAAATATGTAAAAAAAACTATAATTTTTGGAAGCATTTCCTAGACGAAAGAATTTCCACACAGACTGCACATCGGATACGAAACACTGCACTATCCATTTTCCCGAAAGTTATACTTCCCGAAATAAATGACTCCACAACCATCCAGTCTTTCATACGGTCAATAACATATTTTCCCGACCGGAAGCCCCCTACAATAATGTAACAATCCCAATCTTCCTCAACTCCATCACAAGATCCCCACATCATTTTACATATCGCATCAAACAATTTCCTGGCCGCAATATTTCCTGAATCGACGTCGAGAGAACCCCACACCACAATTATTACTCTAAAAAAAGTCGACCCGATATTTTACATCTCATACCGCCTCACTGATGCAAGTATTTTTCTAAACCAGTCTGTATATCCTTGAAAATCATAACGAGCATAATGTAATTTGTTCGACCAGCAAAAATAGGGATGGTTTTTTGACTTAGGCTGGTCTGGTTCTGAGGTAGATGGCACAGACGTCTCCGGAAGTGTTTCGGAAGACCACGTGCTCTAGGCCGTCGCATTCTGGAAGAAAAGGATCCAGACTCGCATCGTAAATTGCCCCACAGACATTTACGGTCACTTGCCGCTGATCTCCCGCCGTTTTATTATAAGGTCGATGGGTTCTCCTTTCGCGATGTCTTGATCTGACTTGCAGTTTGTTTGGGCTCTTTCTTTCCTCATTTTTTTAATCTATAGGATCGTTTAACCCCGGGTGGGAGCACGGATTTGCATGCGCAAAAGAGGATTGTTTTTGACCGGTTTATTCTTTTTGGCTGTGGATAAGAAGGATGCATCATATTTCTCCCCGATTTATTTGCTTTTGGAAATGAGTGTTATGCTTTTGAATGAATATTAAACTACGCTTGATATTTAATAGAGTCAGTAATTTCAACTTTGTTATACATACGAGATCGCATAGCTGTCGATGTAGATAGCAATGAAAATTACATTTTTAACCAATACATCAAAAAAATATTTCTATATTTTAGGAAATTTACTATTCAATATATAATATTAATAATACAGAAAAAGTTTTGTTGTGTGTTTAAATAGTAATTAATGCAATAAATGATGTTATTAAATAGTGTAACTGAGGCAGGAGGTGGATTCAGGACGGCTCCTTGGGGAGCTGCACTTTTCCAGATCATCACCTTTACATATTGACACAGAAAGTCAAAATGCTGCGGAGATATTCTTAAAAGTATCATGTAAGTAAAAGTAAGTCACGCTGGTCCCCAAATTGTTTTTTAAATTTAACTTGTTAAAGAAGGGTTTTAAATCATTTTGAGAACCTCTTTGTGTCCAAGGGGGCAACTAAGAATAGAAAACTAGAGAGGAAAATAATTTTTGAAAATAGATGAATTCTTAAATTTGATTTATGTCTTAAAATAATTTAAGGTAGTTAATTTTTAAAACACTAATTTAATTTTTCTCATGGATTTCAAAATATTTATCTTGTTGATTAAAAATGAATTACGAAATACGTACTCCTGAAAATACTTTTCCCCCAGGACCCTCCGTAAATTCTCTCATGGCCGCAATCGAATCAATACGTTTGAAAGATCTTGGATGTCGATTCCGGATCTTGGATCTTCGATTCCAGAGATTCAATTAAACCCGAAACCAAAATTTGGTTGTTTAAGAAAATCACCTTACATAACAATGCGCTGAAACTGAAGATCGTTTAAATCGGTTATTTTTCTAGATTTAATGAATTTTTAAAATGTCAGTGGATGGACTTTCTGTTCATTCTGCATACATACGAGTAAATGTAGACTTATGCATTAGGCTGTCTCATTTTTTCGAACTTTGGAAATCTTATCAGGCCGTGTCCCAAAAAGTTTCCTTTTGGCACCAATAAACTTCCCTGAAATTTTTAAAGTTGTGGTACAACCCTAACTATTGCCTCAAAGCGGTTGAAGTTACGAGAAAAGCCTGGTCTAGGCTGCAGCTCTAGCTTTACTTCATAACGAGACCTATTACGCAACTACTTGCTTTTGCTTACCTTTTTTATGCCATTTTTAGACTGTTTGGATAGAGATAATGTAATAATAATATTCATATAATACATGCCTTTATTATGTCAGTTTTTTATAAAATATACACTTTCTATGTTTATGCTCCATGATAATTTTAAAATTCATGAACTAAAGTAGTCTTATCTGTCTTAGAAAACTTAGCGCGAAATTTATTGACAGTTTGTTGCAGATTTTTCCTCTGTGCTTCAGTTTTCAATATAGGGAGGTATTCTCTTATGTTAGGGCCACTCCTAGCTCTGCGACATCATAGGTGACCGCCAAGTTGTTGAAAAAATCTCAGCACCACTTGAATTCGTCTAAGCTTTCCCATTCAGTAGGAGACTTTAAAATGAAACTTATAGGTAATCCAATCCAAATCTTTGAAATAAATTCAAAGTTAAGTTGTTCCATGGGGGGTTAAAAGCTCGCTTTGACCGAAAAGGAGAATGCTCGCAGGCGCTTGCGGCGGGAGCTGGATGAAGGCCTCACATGGAGGTTTTATTGAATATTTTTCCTATTTTACTTCATCTGGCATCATCTGATAGTCTTGTATCTCAGTTTTGGGAAGTAAAACCCTATGTGAGGCCTTCATCCAGCTCCCGCCGCAAGCGTCGGCGAGCATTCTCTTTTTTCGGTCAAAGCGTGCTTTTAACCCCCATGGAACGTCCCCCAGTAGGTTCTATTGAATGTTTTTCCAATAGGATCTTGAGACAATGATGTCCCAAAGATGATGTATGGGATTTAATTCGATATTGAGTGCGTTCAGGCTCAAAAAATTGAAAAGATCCAAAAATGACGATATTTTCAATATTTTCCCTATACTTTAACATGGGAAACCTACTTATGAAGGGCGTGGGGGTCAAAAATTGTCCTAGAGACCTGAAAATTTACAGGTAATAATGTATCTGGGAAATTTTACAAAAAGAATTCCCCATAGACTTTTGAAACACCTTAATGTCTCACTCTCGCAGAGAAGCAACCCACTCCTACTTTCCCCTGGTGTTATGGAATGTTTACATTCAAGATACGAATAAAATATGATACCGTAGAAAAAAGAATTTTATCTATCATGCAGTAGATGTCTAATTAAGTGTTTTCTTTCAGAAGTTGTTTTTATTACTTTTTCAACGTTTCGTTTGGATCTTAATGCCATTATTGGAATGTTAACCTCTGGTTTTGGGGTATTCCCATGAAATCCAAATCTTTTTATTTGCTAAGTTTGATGTTTTAAGTTGAAAATTTGGTCAACAGTGACAGTTTTTCAAGGTCATTGCGATGCGTAAGTGTTTTAGAGGTAGAGGTTGCTTGCCTCTCATTATAGAGATTTCGCTCTCGTTGAGGCAATAGTTAGAGTGAAACGAATTAGTTTTAATTTTGCAACTGACCTTCTAACTCCAAAAGGAAACTTTTTAGCTAACGGCCCGATCACTTTTCAAACTTTTGCAAAAAAATGCACTTTTTGAGACACCCTATTATGCATTGCAAGAAATTTTTTTATTACATGAAGCTAAACGACATGAATGAAAAAATTGTTAAATAATATGGGAGTAAATGTGTCTAATAAAGTTAAATGAATGATGTGTACTATTATATCATTTTCATTTTTCAGAAGTTTCTTAAACAAAGGTTTCAGATGTTTTAAGTGTTTGTGTATTTATTTAAAACTTATTATAGTCTTGGGAGTTAATTCTCATTAATTGAATTGCCAGTTTGGAATATGGAGTTAAAGTTAATTTATCTTTCTTTTCTTATTAAGTACTGGACGGGAGTACTTCAGTATCCAAAGCTCCCCAAATGACCCAAAGATCTTTAAGGATATGCCCCGTTCTGTGGCATCGTTCGCAGCACGGGCGACGGGCGCGCATGGGTCATATAGTCACCAGAAAATATCTACATAGATTTTGCTTGGTGGCCAGCCCTCTTTGTGAGAAGTGCGACATGGGGGAGGATTAAGGAGGCTAATGACTCAGTTTCATTATAATTATTTAAATCTACTTGCCTTAATCTTTTTATTTCTCACTTTTGTGCTGTTAACTAACCAGAAATACAGGGTGTCCCATAAATAATGGGTCACACTTCAAGGGGGGATAGTAGACACCTAGACGAGTCAGAATCACATAGGGTTTGGGGGTCCCAGACCAAATCAGATTGAATTTTTCAATAATTGTTTTGTGGTGTCGCTCCATTTTTAACTCCCTGGGATTTGGTCTGGGACCCCCGATTCCTATGTGATTCTGACTCGTCTAGGTGTCTACTATCCCCTCTAGAAGTGTGACCCACTATTTATGGGACACCCGGTATAATTTAAACGTCAATTTAAGTGGGTTTTAAGATTTTTGTTCACTTGAAATTTCAATTTTTTTCAACTGTAAAATACTTTTGAATTTATACGTTTTTATATTTATTTCGATGATTGCCCCCTTTTTCTAAATAAGGTCGTAAATTTCCAGTAAAAATTTGGTGGTTATACAACGAAAATTCCATTATTTATACTGTTTTTTCAATGTTCTCAAAACTTGGTTTTCGGACTTATTTCCTTTTCAAACTGATGATTCAATTTCTCTCCCTCCGAGATTTTTATGATGGCACATTATGATCATGTTTGTGATTTATGGGCCATAAAACAACAACCAAACCAAGATTTTAATGAAATACTAATAACTGATTTAAAAAAGTGAAATAAAAAGGAGAAATGATAAAGAGAAGAATTATCATGCCATATTTTCATATTTTTTCTTTTTTATAGGTATTTGATCAAAAAGTTGAAATTTAGAGAAAAAAAAGAAAAACATAAAAGAAGGATTGGAAATTCTAAGTATAAATATACTTAGTATAAGTATGTTTTGTTAATATTCTCACTAAATCATTGAATATTTTTAGGTAATGAGTAATTCCATTTAAGTTTAACTACTCTTTAATATACCAACAACAAAATATTCATCTAATTAACTAAGTATCAAATTCCTTTATAACTAAAATTAAAATCAATATCCTAAGTCAGATGTTTGTCTGGAAAGAAAATGGGGCTGTTTAAGTGTTTAACCCTTTATCTACTGACAGTAACTTACAAGTCCCACCAACTTTAAAATTACATAGAATAACCATCCATACGAGAATATACTAACAATACTTTGCATGAACACCTTTTTAGTTTTTCTCTTCCAGGAGAAAAGTCAGGACGGGTTCTGTGATGAGTATTTTAGCGGTAAATGCGAATAGATTTAAAACTAAAGTTTTGCTTTCAGCTGCCATTTCGATCGGATTCCCATGATTGCTATTTTTGTTCCCTCAAAAGTAGTTAAAAGTCAAAAATAAAGTGTATTATTTTTTAAGACTTAAAACTACAATAAAGAGCAATAAGGAATATTTTAGCCCTCAGTGTAGTGACGGTACTCAAAAGTATCAATTTAAATAATTTGCTCTAGCAGATTAAATTTTTCAAAGATGATTATTTTATTTATATATATCCAGGGGTGCAGAAAATGTTTCAGGGCCCAAAATTTCCCCAGAACACAATTCGTTTTCTACAAAATTTCCCCCAAAATGAGATTTCTTTTAAAGATGTAAACTTCTTTCAGATTCAATAATTTTCACATAATCCATAAATTTGAATTATCTTTATAATCTCTTTTTTATTCTTTCTTACACGCTTATAATTTTAGCTCAGAAGTGCCTCTTTTCTTAAATTATGAAAAATTGTCTATTTTTCTCAAATTTAAGCTACCTGTAAATTTCTAATTAATTAACTGAACTTTTCAGTGAAGAACATGAATGTGAGAAAACACACACAAGAACACTATTTATAATAGAAATTACCATCTAACCACGAATACGTTGTTTTTCTGCATACCAAACAAAAAGCAAGGAAAAGCCAACTTTCAGGTATTCACCCAGAAAACACGGATTTTTTACACTGATCCGTAGTTTTCACACTTTACATGCGCAATTCCGCTGTTTTCACCCGATTTCCGTTTAAATTGGAGGTTATGGTGCAGTCACTACCCAAAATATTTGTTTTTCAGCAATTGATGATTGATTTTTTTTAGTTTTTCTTTCTATCTGGGGCAAAAATTTCCCCAGAGCAGCTTGAATTTCCCCCGAACATCGTTCGGACATATTCTGCACCCCTGTATAAATCCCTTAATTTTCAATTTAGTGACTTAAAAAATATTTGCACAAAAAAGAATTGCAGAAAAGTAATATTCAGAATATTAAACATATTCAGTATTCCTAAGAGTTGTATAAGAGTAAAAAAATTAATATATTCTCTGGAATCGTCCCTCTTTTGCTGGAAAAGTTTTATATTGATGACTCTCACCCCAAAAAATTATCATCGGTAAAAAGGAGCCAGATTACTTTGCGGCCCGCCACTTGACTTGTGATTTCCTGGATGAACCCCCCAAAAGTCAAAGTAAACATTTCCTGATAATTATATTCTTATACCTTTATTAGATCACAAAAAAATTAATCTTATTTAAGAACTGTCATGTTATAAAATTAGGAAAAGAATTTTAATTATTTGTTTCTTAAAAAATATTCTTTCTTCATGTTCTTAAATTTTTTAAATTTTAAATGTTTCCTGAGAAAGAAATGAGAAAATTCCTATTATATTGGGTCAAGTGAAATTCTACCTGCTAACTAATTAACTAGTCAGCTGGTTAAAAAGTATTAATCATCATATGATAGTTTAAATTTAAAGTTTTGTTGCTGCCAGCATGTTTTGTCAATTATTAATCTATTGCAACTTATAATAATGAATGAGAAACATGTAAAAAAAATTCTGACTGTTTTTTGTTTATTCTAGGTTCTTCTGATTTTGTTCACTTCTGTGTAGGTATAAATGTAAGTGTTGACATGCACAAATTGTGTTACACTATGTACACATTGAAAGGTTTAATAAATATTCAAGTTTATTATAAGAAACAGTGCATGTCATTTTTTACATACTGCATGACATAAACAATATTACACGACACCTGCATGAAGTTACAGATACATAAAATGTATAGTGTATTTTTTACCCAATCCTCAATATGATTTCCAATATGAAACAATCAATGTATTAGTTCGTGTTTTTAAAATGTGCATCATAGAGTATATACATTATACAATATATATTGACAGATAATTCTTTATATTATAGGAAAAGTAAAATCAAAGAGCTTTAAAATATTGAATCCCTTCAATTGTACCCTTACATTCCATTCTTAGTGTGTATATCCAGTACCCATACATTTGTACGTACTCATTTACCCCTAAGTCCCCTTTCCTACAAAATAGAATAATAGGTGTTTACTGGTTACTTGACTTGACAGCTATTTTCTAAACAATTTTATAGATTCAAACCTTTTGTTATAAAAATGTTAGAGGCTTCAAATGAAGTTTAGAATCATGCAATGAAACACAAAACAAAATATAGTTTTCATAGTGTCACAGTTAAAAACTTAAGGAGGAGTTTTTTTAATTCTTATTTTTACGGTTTTAGCAAAATTTCCTTTCAGGGTTCTAAATAACATATTGTTGTTAGTTAGGATAGCCAAATGATTCTCTTTGGATAGATGTGTTATGTTGGTTTCTTTTTCTAAATTAAAAATTTGTGTTAGGGGAGATGAATTCCTCAACTTCCTAGGGAGTACTCCTGTACTTGTTTTTTGTTCAAAGGGGATAAAGTGATGTGAAATTTCAGGGTAAAAATTTGTTATCCTTCACTCAAAGAAGTGATGGCAAATAATTATCTTAAATGGTTAAATCTGGTATAAAAAAGCAGTTCCCCCTAACTATGACACATTTTGCTATTATAAGGGGTAAAAAGTTTAAAAACAAAATAATAAAAAGTTCAGAAAATCCAGAAAAATATTGAAAAACAGTTTTTACTTCAGCATAAGATATTAGGGAATTTTTTAGATATAAAAATTTAGTTTAAAAAGATGTTCATAGATGTCGCCATGGTAATTTCATTGAATAAGACACCTCACTCCTATAACTCTTATCTTCTCTCTATATCCCATTTGCAGGTTTTATTTAAAATTGAAGGGCTTGGTGGATGAAAGGGCTATGTTACAAGGCCTGTCCAGAAAATAACGAGACTGAATTCCAGTCAGAATTGGGGAATTCAGTCTTGTTACTTTTGGGACAGGCCTTGTAACATAGCCCTCTCATCCACCAAGCCCTTCAATTTATTGGATATACTGAAATATGTTAGGGGAGAAATGTAGTCTCCATGGTCTACAAAGGATGACATTAGGGGTGATCCATGATCTGACATAGACTTTTCCTGTACCAGATATGGTTTTATGTTTCATAAAGCAAGGGTTGATGATTCTGGGTTATATCCTGTCTTGACAGGATGCTTTACTAATTTTATTAAAAAGGATGATTAATAAACTGGTTGCATTAAAAAAATCCTTTACCATAAAAATATCAAATGCTTTTTAAAGGTTGGGCCAAACAATGCAAGAAACTATTTTTACTACCAAAGCATTAGGGAGAGTTGCCCATAGTGGGTAGAGGCTTGTATGTTGCTGGATAAAACCTGAGTGTCAAAATATTGTATGTAGTGATTAACCAAACACTGCCCAGTTATGATCAACACCGATAGAACACCAGATTTGTAATATGGGTATGGGGTAACCGTGTGCAATATAAAAAGTTCATTTTGTTAAAAAAAAATCCTAAGCTAAGTTTCTTCTGAATAGCTATAAACTCAATATTACTTCCAAAAAGATTGTTCTCGTTTGCAATGCTCACCCACTTTTCCCCAGATGGGGTACCTGCTTTTACCTAGTTGAGAATGGGGTTTTTTGATTTTAAGTAAGAAAATATTATTTGGCCCAATCCAACGCTATCGTGCATTTTTAATTTATAGTTCTTTGACTCACCTATCATTTAAATTAAAATTCAAAGTTAGCATACCGGCTTTGAGCTATTCTTCCCTATCTGCAGGAGGTCTAGGAGTCTTTTTCTGGGGTCACACACTAATCCATGTTAATTATTCTAGTTCCATCTATTGGCATCTTTTTGAACATATTTTTTATTTTCATAAATTTTATGCCCCACCAACCAATGCTAACTCTGAACACTGTTTTTTAATTTGTTATTTCTTTTCTGTACGGTAAAAAAACTGGATTTTTGGAAACTGGAAATCGATTGGATGGACTGGAAACCGATGCTTGTTGAAAGAATTTATCTGATAAATTAATTTTATTAGATTAAATGTAACTTAATCAGTTTCAAACTACTGGCAAAAGAATTAATTCGTGAAAAAAAAACTTACTAAGGTTGTAAACAAAGCTTTTATGATTTTCAAAACAAAATGTAAAAATTTTTAAAGTATCAATCAACACTGTTAATTAAGCTCAGGTCCACCGTGATCTAATCGGGCCATATAAAGTTTTGAGAAAAAGTGAAAATGTAACCTAAAATTTTGGGGTCCTGGGATTTGGGGGAGACTTTCTGTATTTTTCCTGTTTTTTGCCTAAAGTTATAAAGAGGATATAAAAATTAAAAAAGAAAAGAGTAAAAACAACAATGCTTAATTTTAGAATAACGCAAGAAATAAGAGATCAGACATACACAACAAAAAAAACTTGGCACTAGAGATTGCAGTAAGAATTACATATAAAATTTTAATTATACAAAAATGAAACTATGCTGTAAAAAATATTGTGATATCTGTTAAAACAAGTTTTTTTTGTAGTCTGGATTTTTAATGAATTTTTAATGTTTCTCTCTCTACTTCTTTATGTTTTTACATAGTATAAATAAGAACTCCATCTTTCAAAACTTTTAATTACATGCGCCCCCTTAAGTTAATTTTTTTCTTTAGCAATTTTTATAATTATGGAACCTTACTATGTCATCTCTCAGATTCTTTTTCCCTTAATGCCCCTAACCCTAATTCTACCTTTATTTCATTTTCATATTAATTTCTTAACTGAAAATATTTTACTTCAAGTCACACATACTTCCCCTCAATTATCCAAGTAATTTTCCACCTTTGAAAAAATTGACCTATTTATCATTTGTTTTTTTTGTTGTTGTTGGGAGGGCAGGTCAAAATGCTAGACCTCTGGACATTAAAAAAATTTCCAAATTCAGTTTTTTTTGCTAATTTTAATTTTTGTAAATTGATTTCTTTTCTTTGTATATTAGAGCTGACAAGTAGGATATAAATAATGCTTGCAAAAGAAACTAGAACACTTGTAACTAGAAAAGAAATTAATTTACAAGTGATTAATGTCGCAGAAACATTATCTTGTCAGCACTAATTTACAAATAACAACCCCTCTATGTGCTTGTAACAGAAGAATGCATCTATAATGATAGAAATTTAAAACACTTCTCACATAAAACCCAATTTTAAATGTTAAATCCAAACCAAAAGATTGATGAAACTAAATTTTTCAAAAGTATTGTTTAACATTAAGTTAGCAATATATTACTAGAAGTCAATGGAAAATAATAAGTAAAAATTTTAATAGTGGAAATAAAAGCAAAAACAACATTGGTTCTTTATTTGCAAAAACTTAAGATTCCTTCTCAGAAATATTATATTCTTACTAAAAAACTTAAACTTATTTTATCTGATAAATAAAATACAGATATACAGAAATAATAATGACAACCTTTTAGGATAGCTCATGATACATGTGTCCATATTATCATACTTTCTCCCTCTTACACGGTTGCAAAAGGGGGGAAAACGCTGCTTACTTTTACCCGACCACACACACTCTTACCCTCCTTTCCCCTATATTTCTAAGAAAAAAAAATTACCAACAATATATTATTGTTCTGCAATTCTAGAGGGTACAATTTAGTTTAGAAACCAAGAAAGTTAATATTGAAATCCACCAATTTTGCAAACGTAGCAAGCATTTTTTAGTTGACTGTGTGTTCAAAAACAATAACACAACAAGTTAATCTAACTTGTTTGCAATGTAAAAGAAACATCTTAGTGTAAAATATTAAAGCAACGTACTGTTAGCATATGTAGCATTTTAAAAGGCATAAATACTCAGTTAATTTATTATTATTTCATCCATAAAAAATCTATTTTAAATTTAATGTTATTTTTAGATGAAAGACTACTCTCGCCTGATATACAAGCAGACTTATATTCAAAAGGAATGGTATATAGTAACTGGTAAATATAATTATTAAATAACAATACTATTAACGAGGCTAAATGTTAATATTCAGGAAATAAAGATTAAATAGCATTAAACTTCCAGGTTTTCCAATTTTTATACAATGCATTCTTTCAAAATGAATGAATTTAAAGGAAATGAATGAGTTTATTAAAAAACGAATTTTTATTTGTATCAAGAAATATTTCAATCAATTGTATAGTGATTTTATTTAGAGATAAAAATATTAGTCGTTTTGGGGGCCAATCAAAGGACTATATTGACCATTCCCATATTAATCATGTGATCAGGGAAAACAAACTCTCACTATCAAATCATATCTCACTACAAACTCTCTCTGTGGTAGCCAAATGCAAGCTCAGTAGGTCACATGATAGGGGAAATGTGACATCAGAAGGATATAGTCCAATATTCTGTAAACATCTTATTGGTCTTTTTTGACCCTCTCCCTTTTAACAGCAAAGATAAGCAAACCACAAACCCCTGACAATTACTTAGGAAAACTGTTTAACCCCCTTTTTCTCTCTTAAAATAAAAACTTTTTTGGGATGAATTTTGATATTATTTATACAAAAAACATCTTACGTAAGCCTCACTCATACCCCCCTTGTCAGGAAAAATAAGCAAACCCCTTCCCCTGGTTAGGTAATATAAAAAATTTTATTTAATAATTTTATTATACCTGAAGCACAGCATATGTATTCATGAAAAAAGATCGTTTTTATATCTTTTAATTATTCAATAAAATTGTCTACATTAGCAGAAGTTGTAAGTTAATAGAAAAGTATAAAGTTATTTTCGCATTCACCAGTCTATTTATTAAAAATTAAGGTCCATCATTCATATGACATTTTTAAACATGAAACAAAATAGAGTAATTTAATATACTATTTTATTGCTGTGAAAAATGAATTTCTCTACCCTTTGAGGGAGGGGGAGTAGCCCCCCAGAAAAATACAACACAAATAACTTCAAATTGGATCATATTTAAATAGTTAAGATAATTCAAATGTGTTATAAAAATAGTTTATAGTTTCTTATACATAGAAAAATACATTTTTATCCAAAAACACATACTTTTAAGTTCAATAACACTTAAGATTTTCTTTTCCCACAATATAGTCTTGGTTAGTGAAAAATAAAAATAATTAAGTGATATGAAGGTTTATTTTATGATAAGAATTTGTGACTGCTGCCTTTACTAATTGAGGGGAAAATATATTAGTGATAGAGAAAGAGAGGGGAAACTATAACATGAGCTTACTTATAATGAATTACTTTTTTATGTATAATTATGATTAATCCATTAGATTGAATTGTATAAACCTATAACCTCATCTCTTCAAAACACAAACATTCAACTAACATTAGCTTAAATACTCTCCTCAACCCTCAATTACCAGAACTCCACAAACATTCGCCTTCCAAACCCCGAATGCACACACATATCGTCCCAGAGCGCCGGACTTACCGACAAGAAACCTTCCAAGCGAAAGAAAGACGTTATAAAAATTAAATCCGAAACTAAAAAGGCGCAAAAAATTTCCAGAGAGCCTTCGCAATATATACACAGGCTGCAGTTAAAAAAATTGCGCGGAGATGTCAGGGGGCCGGTTGCACCGCCCCTTCTCTTGGCGCCGCCTCCGAACGAGATACGAACGTTCTGCTGTCGGAGATTGGTTTAAAGGATATCGCTCCAACAGCCATAGAACGTCCTCAAACTCTCCTGTGACCACACATCCCTAGCGCGGCAGCCAGTCCTTTTCAAAAGGTAAACCATTGCAACTTCTTTATGATAGTGCTTTACTCGCATGGCTCATAAACATGTAGAAACGGCTATCTAAATTTGGCTTTCTTTTGTGCTGAGGACTGTTTTATGCCCTGTTAAATCGGAATTGAAAGGTAATTCGCGCGCTTTCGTTTTGGGGGCTCGTGTGCCACTCCGGTGAAGGGGTCGTCGTTTGTTATGACTGTTTTTGGTAGGGTCAGTCACATGGGATGGTTGTATGTCTTGTTAGTAAATGTGGGGGCGTATTTTGTTGGGTCAGTCAATGAGAGGGTCTGTTATTAACTGTCAAAGTAGGTTCAAAAGAGCGCGTTTTTGAGGCTAGTTTTAAAGTTTCCTTTACGGGAATACAATACAAAATATTGTCAAATAATAAAAAAAAAGAAAAAAAGATGTACCTCAAATAATCTCTCCATTATAAACACCATTTATGAAAATATTGGAGACATTACATTCAACAGTGCATTTAATGGTTTCAAACACAAATTTTCCATTTTGTCACTATCTAATTATTTAATTGAAATAAAGTACTCAGACTGTAACAGTCAAAGGCTTCAGAGTCCACAGTTTTAAACTACAAAAAACTCACGTTTGTAAATGTTTTACATTAAGAGAAAACTTTTTGTTTCATTCTTCGTAACAAAAGGGTAAAAACCTCTCAAAACATTACAAGTTAAGAAAGTATATTGTTTTCGGAATAAATTGAATAAATTTCTCCCATAAATTTTCAAAGTATTGAGATATATTTTCATGGCGAAAATTGTCACAAAACAGTGTAAATTCGGCTTTCTTACAAAACTTGCGTACATACCAAAAAGCGAACAAATACAATACTTCAAAAACTTATTCTCCACGAAATCTACAAAAATTGATTCTAACTAACCATAGACCATGAAAAACAAGTAGAACTCAGAAAAAGACCTTTCAGAATATTTTTCTGTCTAAGTTTTCACCATAAATTAAGACAGTTTAAGAGGCTGACTGCACTTGAAAAACGCTCTGTTGAGTATCTAAACTCTAAAGTACCTACACGTGAACGTTATTATTAGCTGTTGTTAGAAGGGTAGCAATTGAAGTTAATGGGCAGTTAATTTGACAAACGTTGAGACTTTAAGAGGGAGACAGTTCTTTTCACAAAATAGGTGGGAAAGTGCTGAGAAATTCAGTTTTTAATTATTTTATAAAAATATCAATGCCACAAAATAAATTTCTATAGGAATAATTTTATAGTTTGTAATTTTTAACTTAAAAAGTAGTCAAAGGTACTTTATCCTATTTCTTTTGGTTTCATAGAACGAGTGAACTAAAACCAATACAAGTTATGAGATATCTATGAATTAATTCATCTTAAATGAATTTTAAACAGTGTGATCTGAAACCCTAAATTTGACCCAAGTTATAAATGCTCATATTTAATGACACCCTAATTACTCTTTGAAGCATTTATTGTTAATCCTTTCTTAAAAATAAAAGGAGATTTAAATAATTAAAGTTTTGAGTGCAACCTCTCCAATTGAAATACAAAAATTGGAGAAAGTTTTTTGTCCTATCAAGTGCTTTGAATTCTCTCATGGGATTATCATATTTTAAATCTATAGCTACTAAATGTATGTTATACAAAAATGCATTACAAATACCAAAGCCCACTTGAAATTAATCAAAAGTTTTTAAATATTTAAGAAAGGCCCTTTTATAAAAATTCTCTCTGAACTGCTTCCCTCCGAATTTTTTGTTCTGAATTAATTTCAAAAACCCTTCTTTTTATTTTGAAATTCAATAGATCTCATTTTTTAGAGAAACAACCATTGGAGAGCCCATTTGATAGTAGTAAAGCATACATTCCAGATAACATACTGATGTGTATTGAATTTTCTTTTGTGCATGCATTGTATTAGGAAGGAATATCACAATTTTTATTTATTTTACACCCCGTTTATTTTATGAAAAATTTGATAACGGGATAAAAAAATAAAACTGTTTATAAATTTAGTTCACAATACTAACTGGATAAGCCCAAAGAGGCAAAAGTTATTTTATGAAAGCTAATACGAAGGAGTAATGGTTAGTATTGATTATATCAAAAATAAATTTTCTTTCTAATCAGCCATTAATATTTGATTTTAACATTTTAAAAAATCTTAAGAATACTCCACTTATTTTAGATGCACTGTCAACACTCAACACAAAAATAATCACTCTATAATTACATTTAAGAACAATTTTTGGCCTCAAATAAACTCCACTTTAGTTGTGTTGTTAGTAGAACACTTAAACCCCTTACACTCTTAAAACTACAGTTTAAAAACTGAGTTAAAATTACTCAAATCCGAGTATGCCTTATACTCAAACTCTGGCACGGAGCTAAATTTACTCAAACTTGAAAACATGCATATACTCAATTCTGAAACTTAAAGGTACTCAAAAAATAAGAGATATGTGCTTATTTTAGAGTTATTGCATGACATTCTCTTAAGTCATAGTGCTACTGTGACTATAGGTTAAAGGTCACTTCATAGCATATAAAGTTGTATCTTGGTACCACAACAAAATTGAGGTATTTCCAAATAGTTTTCCCATTTCCAATTTTGAAACATAAATTAAAAATTGATATAATTTGAGTGATGACCATTGAATTTTGTTTGAAAATGAGTATATATCTTGTGACTTGTGATTTAAAATTGAAAGCATTGGGTTCATAGTTGAAACAAAAGGTTTCATATCAAAATGTACTCAAATTTGAAACTGTCAACTGTCACATTTCTCTCAGTGCATAGTGCTGAGAGTGATCAGAATATGTTTGAAAAGTGTTTTATCCAGAAACATGTGGTAAAATATGTTTAGAATCTAAAAATTCATTCAATTCTAATTCAAAAAACAAAAAATTTGGTATGAAAATTTTCTGTTTCTCGATACAGTCACTATACAATCCAAACCGTTTTGATTAGAAATGTTCGTTATTGTGTTTTATATTTCCTTAAAAATGAAAAGGTGTTTCCCAAATTTACTGTCTATAATCAATGGATCATAGAAATACACTTATTATTACAGCAATTTATGATCTACCTTAAAAGGATTTAAGGCATTCTAAAGGAGAAAGTTTTATGTTTAAGTTTTATTTAAATTACTATGGAAAATCAAGAAAATTTTTTAAAAAGTAAAAACAAAACAATAGAAAATTATCCAATTTAGGAGATAATAAAGAAATTGAGATTTAAGTTACTCATTTTTAAACTGATAGCAAATTATCTTGAAAACAATAATAATCAAGTTTGAATTATAAATATCATGTCTGGTTGTAATTTCATAGAAAATGAGAAAAAACAACATAAGAACGAAATTTAAAAATTTGTATTTTTTTACTTAAAAAATTATTATTTTAAATCTTATGTTAAAAGCATTATATAAATACACCAAAATATCTAAAATTCATTTTTTAATTAAAAAATATTTGTTTTATTGCAATCATTATCTGAAACCAATCAAATCATTAAACTTGAACTAAAATCCAAGCCTGGATTAAAAGATATCCAATAGAATGGGGCAACATGATTATGATTTAAAAATGTCTGAATTAACAAAACATTAAAACAACACATTGTTGTTTAGCAAAAATTGTAGTTTATTCCCATAGTTTAGTTTGATAGTAAAACATATTACTCTTAATATCAAATTTGTTGATACTAAATCTAAAGACAAATACCCTACCCTTACTATAAAGTCATACATACTACTAAAAATAGTTATATTGTGAGATTTATTAAACATCAAAGAAATTTGAAATATAACGGTTTTATTTATGTATGAATTCTACTTTCTACAGAAAACAAATATTCCGTTTGGTGAGTTAATTCTTATCAAAATATTCATTAATTGAAAGTAAAAATTTTTTTGAAATACAAAAATTGAAACATTTATATCTGTTTCCTTTTTACTACTCTTTATTATTAAAAACATCAAATGTAAAACCATTTTAAATTTTTAACTTATTTTGTACACCTTTTTTATGTTTTTGCTGATTTAAACACACACCAATGTTATCAATATCCTGACAGAGATCAAAATATATCTGGAAATTAAAATGCTAAATGTGAATTTTTAGTTAAGCCCCTTATACTTTACTTTCACAGTATAAAGTATAACTATTCTAACTAACTATTGTACAGTATAAAGTATAACTATTAAAGTATTACAAAAAGTATAACTATTCTTATCTAATTCACTGATATATCAATCAATTTTTAAGGAAGATCTAATAACTTTTAATCAATTTTGTAACGTTTGCATACAAATCATGGAATGCACATAAATATTTGCATAATCTAAGGTAAAATCCCCTTGTTGCATTGAATAAACCCATAGCATATGTAACTGTAAAATACACTGTAAAATTTTTTTTAAATTTACAGAAAAAAAACTGTCAGCCAGGGCTCTAGTTCATATCAGGGTTGGAAAAACATGTTTTTTAATAAAAAACAAAAAACATGTTTTATTTGTTTTAAACGTGTTTTTGTGTAAAACATGTTTTAGGGTCACTTGGGGTAAGTGGGACCCCTTTTTGGCCTTGTACATTTTTGGAGGTTCATAGAAAAAAATTGAAAGGGTTTATTTTGTACTTGTTGACAAATTTCGTTAAAGAGTCTATCGATAAACAAAAATTTATCAGTAGTTTCTAAATTAAAGCTTTATATTTTTCTTAACTGGTCTTTTTATCAAAAATGAGATGGGTGACCCACTTACCCCAAGAGATGGGGTAAGTGGGTCACCCCCTCTTTATTGATATTTAAAGCAAGCAAAACTTAAAAGGAAGTAAGTGGGTATTACTTAAAAAAGTACGGTAAATTTCAATATAAAATTTTTTATTCTAACTGTGTCCATGAGTGAGAAATATACTCACATCAAAATCAATATGACAAGGCAAGAATAGAATGAAAAGCAAAATAAGTATTTTAAAGAATGTTTTGTAAGGCCAAAGGGATATGTTTTACTTTAGCATATAAAATAGTGTTTAAAGAACATAATAAGGTTGTTTAAGATTTATTTTGGCACTTTAATACACATTGTAAGATAAAAAAAGAAATCATACACACTAAATGAGAATGAACACTATTGATGAGATATTTCACTTTACTCACCATAACTTAAATTAAAACCGAAATTTGATATAAAATGTCGATCAAACTATTTATAAATTTTAATGAATTTTGAAGTGGTGAGTAAAAGGTCTTCTACTTGCTACTATAAATCGAAATTTTCTGAAAATATTGGGGGAAATTGTCCCTATAATCCCCCCAAAATCCGCCCATGTCTTCAGTTGTAGTTCCTTTATCATATGGGACCCTCTAAAACCACTTATATCATAATAAAGGGTCCCACTTACCCCACACTGAGGGGTCCCACTTACCCCAACCATGCTAAAACTATGGGGTAAGTGGGACCCCCCCCTGTTAAACACTTCAAAATTAAACATTTTGAAAAATTTCAAATTGCCGTATGTAATTTAGGTCAAACTCTGCAAAACAGTTCAATAAACATTAAAATGTAATGAAAACTTACCTGGAAATACTTCTTTGAAAAATACGTCTTGAACTCTCCAAAAAATCCATTCCAGGAATGTATTTTAAATTAGTTCTATAATCTTAAAAATAAATTAAACAAATCTCAAATATATGCAATACTCATCGGTGTGACAAGCTGCAACATAATCAATGCGAGTAAGTGTGAAATTTCCTGTAATATTATAGTTTTAGGGGGGTGACCCACTTACCCCAGTGACCCACTTACCCCAAGTAACCCTATATGCTGTTTGTTTTACCCTCGACATAGAAATGATACACAAATCTATGATTTTTAAAAATTTTAATTTGACTTTTCAAATTGAAATTAGATTAATAAAGCTATACTTTTAAATACACCACAAACAATTCGTTCTTTTAAATGATTTTTGTAAGTTTTCTTCACAGCATCATGCTCTTTATCAAGCAATGTACTGCCTACCTATACTGCCAAGCCTTATACTTGGGACCATCTTTTTAGGCTCTGGGTGATCCATACATGAAAATAGTGAGTTTGTTGCCTAAATAAAGGGAGCAACTTGCTAAAAACTACATGTGTTGTAAACAATGTTTTTTCGGCTTTGTTTTAAACATGTTTAAAACATAACAACCCTGGTTCATATCTATTTATTTCACTGGTACCTAATGTGATTTTAACAGACTATTTTTAATGGTGTATTTCTGTCAATGTTACCGAATTTTAACTGTTTTTAGCAGTTTAATTTCAGAAATTAACAGATAAAACCTGCTCATTTAACGCAGGATGTATAGGAATATTTTTACTGGACCTACTAATACGTTTACATCCCTTCTAATCGATCTATAACAGTCGAACCCGCTTAATGTGATCACATTTGTCCAAGATCAGAATGATAACAATATCCGATTGATAATAATAAGCGGTTCTATACTAAGAAGTGGCAAACAGTGTAACTAAAGTGTTTGCATAAAAATCACAACTGTGTAGTCCTGATTTACGTATTTAAAATTATTTTCTAATATGTATTTTGCAACTTAAACATTCTTAAAGTAAAATATAAGAGCAAATCATATATCACTACTATATTAATGACTTCTTCTGTATGTTTATGCATTAAAATTGACTTTCCAACGGGAAAAAAGGAGGTTTTTAAGGGATTTCACCAAATTTTGATAACATTAAACGATAAACGGATCACATAAAACGATACATTTTGCGTTAATTTAAATAGGAGTGCGGGAAGAGTTAATTTTGATAACATTAACCGTGATCACATTAAGCGGATTCGACTGTATTAGGAAAACCCAATAAGAGGAAAGGTTAATCAGTTTCTTTATGCTTATATACAGGCATTGTTAATTATTTGACTGGTGAGTTTGGGCATTAACACCAGTTTGAGAACCATTAAGTTCATCACTAATATAAGAAATCAGAAAAACTGCTTTTGCTTTAAGTACAGATTTTTCCTGCAAAAATACAGGCAATTTCTGAAAGATTTGCAGAATTTTTATTATTTTACAGTGTAGAACATCTTGGTTAACCCATCCCGCCAAAATATAAGTTATTAAAGTTAATGTAGAAGGATAATTTAAATACTTGCACTAAAATAAGTGAAGCCACATTAGTTAAGATAGGGTTTTGTAAATTTATGCAGCAGGTAATATGGAAAAAGAATTCAGAAAATGCCCTAA
This sequence comes from Tetragnatha versicolor, assembly GCA_024610705.1. Classification (NCBI taxonomy): domain Eukaryota; kingdom Metazoa; phylum Arthropoda; class Arachnida; order Araneae; family Tetragnathidae; genus Tetragnatha; species Tetragnatha versicolor. Next base: position 49,387,268 of record JANDEH010000010.1, on the reverse strand, counting down.
AGGTATTTTACAGAATCAAATATTTCCTCTCTGATATGATATTGCACCACATCAAATTAATAAAGCTAATTGAAAGTATTGCTTATTGGAAAAATTGAAAACTCAATAGAATAGTTTTGGCCAACAATTATTGTTAACTTGAATATCTTTTAACAAGTTTTCTATTTAAAACAGGGGTTCCCAACCGGTGGTACGCGGGAACGTTTCAGGTGGTACGCGTGAGTGCGCGTTTAAGAATTATTTCTCTGAATGTTATTCAAAAGTGGACTGGATCAGAAATTCTTTTTCGGGAACCTCACCAAATGAATTGGAACTAAAAGAAAGTTATATCGATCTTTGCAGAGGATAGTTCCATGAAAGATTATTTTAAAGAGAAATCTTTAATTAACTTCTGGATCGGACGCAAAACCGACTACCCTTTGATTTTCCGGCAAGCTCTGCTATTTTTGATGCCATTTGTTACGAGTTACTTGTATGAGAGTGGATTTTCTGAACTCTTGTACATAAAAAATAAACATAGAAGCAGAATAAGTGTTGAATAGGATTTAAGAGTTAAGATAAGTTCCATTACTCCTAATGTTGATATTTTAATCACAGGCAAACAACAAAAAATTTCGCTCTTAAGACTATAAAAGTTTATTTTGTATGATGATTAATTTTTGCTGAGTTTGTACTAATTTTCTATTTCTATGTTTTTAGACCTCCTATGGGTATAATAAATAAAATTGCAAATTAATACCATTTAATCTTTTTATTTATCCTTTATTATAAGCATGTTTATAAATAAACAAATATCTAACCATTAAATATGAAGTTTTCTCAGGAATTTAATTCAAAAAGCCTTTTCACACTTTAAGAAGAGTAAATATTAAACGTTTATTAAAATATTTAGGTCTGGAGGTACGCCAAAATTTCTCAAAAACTCTAGTGGTACGCAGGTGCAAAAAGGTTGGGAACCCCTGATTTAAAACAAGTAGCATGATTCAGGTACAATGAACGGGTCACATACACGCAATCCTTACATGAATTCAATCACAGAAAAGTTTTACGTCAATGGATAACACATTTCCCCCGTACTTTTTTGTGGATACCCTCGAAGTCGTAAAATTTGCTGGGGGTGTCTTTTGAATTTCACGGACAGTGGAACCGAATCGAAGAAAGAACCTGTTTCTCCCCTCCCTCCCTGTCCGTAGAATGCACTGGACACCCCCTGCCATTTTTACGACTTTGAAGGGATAGCCCACCCAAGTGTGCTCGGTCCCTTGCAACAGTGAAATTCTCAATAAAAAATATTACTTTTCCATCAGAAATTTGAAAATCTTTTTTGCGCTTTCAAAATGTGATAAAGCAGTTACCGTTCATTTTAGTTATTCAGTTACCTATTTGTATTTAAAAGAATAAAAAAAATTATTAAATTGGTTTGATTGATGTCTCGGATAAGGAAAAGATACAGATGGTCACCCAATAGTTGACATGATTATATATTTCCTATTTGTAATTGAAAGAATAAAAAAATATTAAAAGGGTTTGATTGATGTCTCATATAAGATACGGATGATCACCCAATAGTTGACATGATTATATTTCCCTTTTCTGTTTAAAAAAAAATACGCGGTTAAACAAACCGAAACGGACGTTAAATACTTAGCAGAAGTTATTAAACCCAGCACAAAACAAAAAGATCACATAAAAGGGCATTTCTTTCGATATATACCCAAAGAGATGAAGATCTCTAACTAAAAAAACCATGCATGCTCGGCTACTATAAAAATCATAAATCATTAGTGAAAATAAAGCGTTGTCTTCCCCCTTTCTTGACAGGGGGTGCAGTGCTTAACTGATCTGCTGACTTTCAAATGAGGAACGTTTCTCCCGAGTTGAACTCCTTCCTCCGAAATGTATGAGTCGGAGCATTAAGCTCATATTATCGTTTCCAGCTTTTGGCCATTATATGAAGCTTTTATATGTCCACCAACTTATCCGGCACAGAAAGACTGGAGGTATACCGAAGGGGGAGAAGCAAGAAGGGAATAGGAACATTACACTACCATAAACCGTTTCTGACACGCCATAAAATGGCCATAAATGCCAGACCCGTCCAATTTCTCCAGGATCGCGTTTAAAGGACACTACCTCATGGGACTTTACACTACTACAAGCAGCAATGCTTTATGTGAGAACCCAGCTAGAAATATACGGACTTAGTTCCCAGTCTTGGTGGAGTTGGAGATTTTTGCCGTAATGTGGCTTTAAGTTTTTTTAATTTAATCTTTATTTCAGTTGGGGAAACAATTTTATATTCTTATGTGGAGGACTTTTATGTGAAAATGTCAATGGTGGTATTTTAAGTTATGGAAGAAATCCCTGACTCTCTCTCAATCCCCCCACGTGTTATTGCCTGTTATCAATGAATCGAAGAGGCTGTATAAAGGCATGCGATTCAGAATTTATGTGCTGTTAGAGAGAAGTTTAATAGTTTTTGAAACAACTGTCCAGTTTTTATTTTTAAGTCACAATCAAGATATATCAAAACAGTATCTATTGTTTATCATATAGGTGATTTATATTTTTTAGAGAAAAGTTCTGATAATAGTCTTCCATAATAGCCTCAATTTGAAAAGATGTGTCAACTTGTAGTTATTCTTATGGATGGGTAATGTAAAGTGAGATTTTTTAGGGTTTAGTTTTTTTGTCTATTTCGTTATTTTACTTGAATTTAATACTATTTAAAATTTCACATGACAATAAAAAATTTCTTTATATTGATGGGGCAGTTTAATGATTTTGAGTTTTAAAAAAGAAAGAATACAAATCCCATTCCTCTTAGTAATTCCTTCCAAAATGTTTTTCATAAAAAGGGTCAGCCTTTATTTAGAAGTATTGTATATGCCCTGATAGCTTTCCTTTGAAATTGTGAAAGCAGGAATTACAATAAGCTGCTCAGAGAGATAAAAATGAATAGTTTGCTATTGGAATTGTGTTCTTGGGTATCTATTATTTTCAGAGACTAAAATATAGAACATACAAAATATAACTTCTTACTAAGAGTCTTTGAATTATGAAGATTGAATGCTAAAACAAAAATGATGGAACACTTAAAAGGAATAAAATATCAATCGAAGATAAGACCCTTTTTTCGATAGCTTTGTCGTGAAAGATCCAGGTAAGAAGGGTTTTCATTTACCCTTCAAGTTACACTATGCTAGAAAAATTAATGGACAAATCACCAAAAGGCAAAAGTGACGTCATTTTGAATTGTTCATAAGTGTAGCATCGCGCAAGGCAGCATTTTTATTCTTATTTTTAAATGTGCTTTGATTAAAATAAAGCGGTGTTTTCCCCATTACGGAAATATTTTATTACGTTTGATGTTTGAGTGCATCGTACAATTTATCACTTTTTGTTAGCTAAGTGGAGCCGCTGAAATTAGCGAATGATTTTTTATTTGATAGAGAAAATCAATAACGATTTCTCTGATATCTTGCTACTGAAAAATGTTTCCCTTACATAATGGAAAAGCACCCTAATTGTTATAATAATTTTAGTAACTGATTGGATTTATTCCAAGCAGCACAATCACGTTCATAGTACAACCGTTATCATAGCGTTAAAAATTCAGCCGCTTAGTTGAAGTGGTCCTCTTTGGGGTTTCCCTAAGGAAAGTCGAAATAGATAAAACACTACAACTTAAAAGGGAATATTTCAAAAAATTTTGAATTTGAATTTGGCCTCTTTTAAACTGTCTTGAAAATTCTGTGTTTCATTAGGTCTCAAAATCAGCTGAAACTTTACTTTTATTGGCATTTCATTTATAAGTTATACTTAGAAAAGACATTGGAAAAAAAATTGGGGGTCAAAACCCCTCTCGAAAAAATAAGTCTGTTTATGGCCCTTAAAAATCTTTCTCTCCACTTTCATAAACGTTGGCGTGTCCTGGCATATCCTCTGAGTATTCACTGATATAGGAAAGCAATAAATGTTACTGTGTAATGTTTGAAGTAACTATAAACCCCTAATTAACTGCTAAAAAGGACTAAAATTCCAAAATTTTTCTAAGGGCACTAAAAATTTGGAAAGTATATGGAAAGTGGACCCTCCTATATATGGCCCCCTCCGAAAATCTGGTCTGGACCTGCCCTTGTCAAAGTATGCCAAAATATTTTGACTATTATGAAAATTATAAGAAGGTCTGGATTCCTCTGATCATGTTACGTGCCAAATAAAAGCTTTTCTGTGCTGTTTTCTTTTGTTATCACGAATTCTTGAATTTTGTGCTACGAGTTTATTGTGCATATTATATTATTTTTTAAATTTCTTAGGGCCAATGTTGAATTTTACAACCATCATTTTGATGGTCCAAAAGCAGGTTGGATAGCAGCACAAACTCCCTTGCGGGAGGATCTTGACCGAGAGAGCCTTCAGACGCCTTTCGGCCCACTAAATTGGTAATTGTTGACCAGCTTTTGAAGTCACCGACTTTTCACCTGTTCATCTTTTGTTAACCTACTTCTAGGTGTGACCACAGCTAAACCTTTTATTGCGACACCCGCTGTTTTAGGACTGGAAAGTAAACAGACAGAATGCTTTCACACACCTTTTTGGCTATTCTTGTTGTTAGGAGTGTGTAACGTATGGAGAATCGCAAGCGATACGGTTTCTATTGTTGGACAAGTTGAAGGGTTTTTCCCACGCTATTTCAATAAACCTTAGAAAAAGTATTTAGATGGTACCGGGTTCAGAGTTGGTCTACTCGTTTGCAGAGATTAAACTTAAAATCAAATAGACTTCTTCAAATAAATTATGAATCAAATTGACCACATCACGTTTCACTGAAGCACACTTAAACAGAAGACCTTTTCACCGTCTGGACGTTTTTTACTGAATTTGGTGAAACGACCTGTCGAGGAAATAATCTCTGTGAAAAGGATGTGGAATAGGGTGCGATGGGCACAATGCTCCCTCATTTCGCTGAAATCCACATCACCGACTGCTACATCATCGAAAGACCGTTTCGTCGATACATTATGTAAACACAATTCTTTTGAAAATAGTAAAACCACATAAATGATTTATTTGCAAAGCGTACTAAATATATTTCGTTTTTTAAATCTTAAATAATTGAACTTGAACCTTAGAAAACTTAAAACATTTGAATAAAATGTAGCGCAATATTTCAACATCAATAGAAATGAGAAATTTAATAAATTAAATTAGATATTTTTTTAATATTCACTCGGCGAATCGTTTCAATCTGTGAAAATGTGGTTGGTATATCCTCCCGCTTAATCCTGACACCAAAACATCTTGTTAGAAAACGTCCTGTTGATTGTTGTTGAGTCCCGTTCGATATGACGTCCTAACAGTCCTGCCGGTGAACAGTGCGGTTTAACCCTTTGTTTACCACATTATGATTCGCTGCAATTTTTTTCGTGCAAATACTTTTTTGAGTCACTAAATTGAAAATTAAGGGATATACATAAATAAAATAATCATCTTTGGAAAATGGAATCCACTAGAGCCAATTACTTAAATTGATACTTTTGGGTACTGTCAGTACACGGAGTGCTAAAATATTCTCACAATACAAGAAAAACATAGCTTTTTTTATCGCAGTAATAAGTCTTAAAAATAATACACTTAACTTTTGACTTTAACTGCTTTTTTGCGGGAACAAAAATGACAATCATGTGAATCCGATCGAAATGGCAGCTAAACTTACAACTTCAGTTAAATCTATTCGCATTTCCCGCTAAAATACTCATCATAGAACCTTCGCTGCTTTTTATCCTGGAAGAGGATAACTGAAAGAGTGTTCCTGCAAATTATCGTCAATATATTCGCAAAGATGGTTATTCTATGTAATTTTAAAGTTGGCGGTTCTTGTAAGTACCGTCGGTAAATAAAGGGTAAACGGAGATGTATATATCGGCTAGTAGAGACACACGCGGGACCGATACCGATCCACTGCTGTTTATAAAAACAAACTCAGAAACGTTGGCTCGAGAAACGCATCTGGACATGAACTCGGTAGAAAATCTGAAAAGACACGGTTGCAGATGGGCATTGGTCTAGGGGACTGAAATACCTTTGACGCAACACCTGTAGAAAAGAGTTTTACGACCCTTTTTGTGTTCCTTACAATTCCAGTCCTTTCAACACTAGAGACAGATATATTCGAATTCGGTGTTCGGACTTCACCCTGGGTTGTTCAAGGCACACCAGAGGGGTTCCCCCAATGGCGTCTGAGAAACACACATGGGGGGATTTCGTCATTGTTAAAAAAGTTGAAAAGTCGCACGTGTTTTTGACTTAAATTTCATAACATAGAGAAGTGAGGTGAACGTTGCGTTGGAATATCTTCAAGGATTATTTTAGACTTAAATATTTTATCATCCGAAAAATATTTTTGCAGTTTGGTGAAAAATATTCTCAGGTAAATCATTAAGTTAAGCTTTCCGAAGCGAAATTTTATTTATTTATTTTATTTTTTTACCATAAAATATGATAAAAGTGTGCACAATCTGTGGCCCAAGAACCTTCAATTTTCAGCCCATTAACTATTTTTGACTAAGTTCTTGCTATGAAGATTAAAGCCACCCTCGGACTGAATCCTATTTTAATTACATTGTATGTTGTTTCTTAAAAAACCGAACCGAATTAATTTCCGAAAATACTGTTTTAAGTTCGTTACACAAACATGCCTCATACTTCCTCCCCCCTCCCAAAAAAATATTCTGAAAAAAATTATATTTGCTTCTTTCATTTTTTAGCTTGATTATAAATGCCTGGGTTTTTTGATAGAACATTTGTTAATTTTATCTTAATTTATGACACCCATGAGTTTTAAGTTATGTCCTAAATGACCGTAAAATTAAAAGATTGATTGGATGAATTTTTTTCTTGTTTTTAAACTGGTGAGTGATATTCAGCAGAGGTTGTTTTGAACACCTTTCCTGTGAATTATATACCTTGTTTTTAACCCTGGGCTTTTCCTGTGGCCTCTCTTGCCCTTTACTCTAACATATTTTGTCCGATACAATGAGAAAGGTCAATAAGGAAACTCCAAAGCATTTAGAGCTATGAAACGTCCTTATTTTGTGTTCCTACTAATTTTCGAGTACAGTCGAGTCCGCTTAATGTGATCGCAATTGTCCGAGACTAAACTGATAACATTATCCGATCGATAACAATAAGCGATCTCATATCAAAAGCAGTTAACAGTGAAACTAGATTGTTTGCATTAAAATCAAAATCACGTAATCGTAATAAATGTATTCAAAACACTTTTTAAACTAGGTAAAAATTTAAGGGGGAAATATAAGAGTAGTTCAGTTAATAAAAGTAAAATAATCGCTTACTTTGTATTTTTATTTGTATAGAAAGGTCTCTCTTTTTTCCACTCCATTTTAATTCATCCTCTCCAATAAACCACTTATTCATTAAACGATTAAACACAAGGTAAAATTCAAATCTCTTATCAGACATCTGCAAAGTGTCGATCTTGGTGGTTTCTTTAACCAATCACAAGAATGGATTCGGACCCCCCATAACCGTTTTCTTCCAATATAATGCAGAATGTTTTCTGTATCTCTTAATCATACTGAGTTTCAGAAAAAAGAAGCGCCAGATGCTTCTCATGGGGCAGATGTTTACTTGTAAAAATCGACCTTCAAAATGAAACTTGAACTCAAAAGCGGTCGTTTTAAAGGGAATGTGGACAAATTTTGATAATATTAAGTGGAGTGATGATTCATAGTTGATCACATTAAACGATGTATTTTATATTAAATTAAATAGGAATGATCGGGACCTGTTGATTTCGATAACATTATCCGATTGATAACATTAACCGTGATCACATTAAGCGGATTCGACTGTAATTCTTAAGCTTTTTGTAAAATGTTTCGTTAAGGTCAGTAAATATCATCCTGTGTAAAGTAATTGAAAATAAACACTTTTTGCTAAAACTTTACATCATCTAGGAATTTTGTTGATTTTTGCAAAGGTGCATGTTAAAATCTAATTTTTCAGAACTCATCAGTTGTTTTTTAAATCAGACTATATGCATGAGGAGTAATGATTTTGGGGGTTCAGATAAAAGTAATAATTTTTTTTGAAATGGGCCTGAAAAAAGTACGACTGGCAATTTTCGGATCTTTTTAAATGCAGAAACGAATGGATAATTATAGATTAGTTTAATTTTACTCTCTATTAGAGCTAGCTCTACTACTCTGATGTCCCAGCTTCATAGTGGAACGATAATATCAAGACTGAAAGTTTTAGACTTGATTTTGAAAACAAACATAACCCGAACTGACAAAATAATTCAAAAATACATCTTCATTTTATATCCTTAAAAGTTATATACTAAGTCAAACGCACCTTTGCAAAAACCTACGGAACTTTCCGGATGTCCTTTCAGATGCCTAAAATACATTATTGTTTGTAAACAAAGATTCATGTAAAGCTAAAATGTGTTTAAATGCACTTTTTTGCAACTTTTGTTTTGCAACTACAAATGCAACTTTATCTTTAACTCGCTGTTGAAAATAAATTAGTTGTTAAAAAATTAGAAAATGGGCTGGTATAATAATTATACGTGTTGTATTTGTGTAGAATAACTGATCGCTCTTTTTTTAAATTTAAAATTTTTTAGTTACAGGTTTATTGTTAAGAACTTGGTAATGGGTAACTACTTTTATTTCGCAGTTTAGTACCCTTTAACAATAACGGAAAAAGTTAGTGACGAAAGTCATCGTGCTTATACCACTAAATCTAATCATGTTAAGCAAAGCGTTGCAACAGTTCTAAAGCGTTATTTTAAATGTATGTGCTGATAAGTCGCATAAAGATAAATGTTGAAAAAGCAAAGCGACATAATTTTAACATAAGTAAATTAGATCTGGAGTGCTGCTGTCTTCATAGTTGGCAAAACACCATTTCCATTTAAACAAGGCATTTTAAATTGGAAGACGCAAATCTAAATGCTGACTAACAATAAATTGTTCTTAAGTGTAAAAGAGTGTGACCAAGTCTCAACGTCGGCTCACATGTCTTCAAAGAAACGGGGGTAACAAAGCACTCTTGTGAGTGGAACTTGAATTTATTAGGTTGGCTGAAAAACTCAGAGAGATTATAATGTCTAGATTAATGCACAATTGTTCTCCGCGCTGGCATAGTTTAATGTATTTCGTGTCGATAAATAAGCGAGATTATGTCAGTTATGTGCTGTCTCGTTCTGATAAGAAGCGCGATTGTGTCAGCAGCGCTTTAATTAATATAAACAAAAGAGGGAGTGTGTGTGTATCTGTTACTGATGAGACTGTAATGAAGTAATTGCGGGGCTGTAATTTATACTTGGTGAAGCATCAATTTTAACGAAAAACGCGTTAACTTTATCATGCAAAAAATGTATATTGTACATTGGAAACTTTGATGAAAACAGGGAGCTTGAGCTTTTCTTATTAAAACTTCTTAATTAATAAAAATAATTTAAATAAATATTAAAGAATTCGGGAAAATTATCAATATTATTTTGTAAAGGAGATACACCTCTTTTGCTACTGTTTCGGTGTGGAAAAATCTTGCTGTAAATCTGGCAAATATCTTTTTTAATTTAAATCCGCTCAAAAAACATTATTAATTGTTAATTACGCATACATTTCTATAGAAACAATTAAGATCACATTTTGTAATGAAAATTATTTAGAAGTAATTATATTGTAGATAATTAAGATGTCATTATTACAAATACATAATACGTTTATAACGTTGTATAATTTCATATCGAAGAAAAATATTTAGCTGGTTTTTCAATAAGTTTTTAATTGTAAAAAAAGATAAAAACTCATTATTAAACCGGTGTTTATAAAATACTGCGCAAAAACTAAATGAACAGTTTGTATGAGACCGTTCTAATTTGTATGATGGATTTTAGATTTTCACTTTTGAATAAATGTAAAACTGAATCCCGTTCTTTTAGTGAAAAATTTTTTCTGTTTTGAAAATTCGAAACTGTTTTATAATTTTTATCTCTCAGTGCAAATGCGTGAAACATTTCTACAGTATAAAGAACATTTCTAATTATAAGCTTTTTTATTGTAGTGCCATAATTTTGGGATTGTCTCGTGTGAGACAAGATAGTGTTGGACAGTGTTGCTAAAAATTAAATACAGAAAATGTGCTCACATTATGTTTTTATCCAAATTTCGGAACAATTTCAGACTAAAAATATTTTAAGACACTTCTTTTTAAAACAGAACACTATCACAACATATGTTTAAGTGTTCTACCTGACAACACAAATGAAGTGTTGTTATATGAGAACAAAAAAGTGTTCTTAAATGTGTTAACTTTTGTGTAGAGCGTTTGCAGTGTGTATTATACACACTGCAAAAGCTCTTAGATGTTTCGTCAAAATATTATAAATATATTTGTAGTGAAATTTAAAAGGTCGCACTAAAAGTAAAATATTTTATCCGAACTTTTGATTAAAACGGAACTTTATTACATAGTTACATGTAAACTGAAAACGCTCCTCACAAAAATTAACACATATTAAACATATTTCGTCATTAAATTAACAACTATAACATGTTCCCACACTACATAATCGCAATTCATTCACAATACAAGCAAAATGCTTTCAATAAGAAGTGTTCATTATTTTGTTTACTTAGCATCAAAAAGTGTTCAATGAATTTGAAGTGTAGACTATTACTGTATCAGTATTGCAACAGAAAATTAAAAAGAATAGCAAATGCCAAAATACTATCATGTACTTAAAATTTTAAATTCATTGGACAGAAAAAATAGTAAAAAAGCCTCCTGATGATGACGCAATCCCGGTTGATTTGTATTTAATTGGTTTTTCATTTGTATTGTTTTTATTACTTATTGTTTTATTATAATATAGTAGAAATTATTTTCTCTTTTAACTTGTTTTTCGTTTATTCTGTGTTAATCGTAGAAGAAATCGGTAAATTGAGGAAAAAATAACTAATTTAAAAAAACCCAAATAGAACCACATGCGCTTTTTATTACTGATACAATTTAATTTTCAAATAGGTTACTAAAATAAACACCCCCAAGATTTTTCTGCTAAAACTTTTTTCAAATTTAGTTTAGAAAATGAAAACAAATTGAACTGAACTAAGATAAGTGTTTGAAGTTATTTTTATCAATAATGTTGTGTTTAATTAATAGTACTCTTATTATTTAAAAATCTAGAACGATAACATATTATATTATATTAAATTGTGTTATTAAGGCAGATCTTTATTTTCGAACAAGAAAAAAACATTGGCAATTTTGTGCTTCGAGATAGACATAGATAAAACATTTAACTTAAAATATCAAGGGAAATCCTTACGAATAAGGTTTTCCAAAGCATTTAAATTCGTGATATGGACTATGGAGGGTATTCTGAGTATCATAACTCTTAATGTAATTTTAAATTACTAGGTAAAAATAAAATTTACCGTGTTATCGAAATTTGCTGATATTTTTTAATCATATTGAATCAAACACTGATAAAAAATAAGTATCTTCTTAGCTGCATCAAGCATGAAGATGTTATTCAGAAAATTAACAAAATAACTGAAGTATCAATAAAACTATCAATAATCATTAAAATAACTCTCAGTTAATTAATTATATTATCAGTGTTATGCAGTTTAAAAAACATAAAGAAAATAAATAAATACCTAGATTATTTGGTAACAGGGAACTTGATACGGGGAATTCTACCTCAATAAGGGATAAACACTAGCCGAAGACACGCAGGCAGGTGATTACTATCATAATCATCAAGTAAATTTCATATTTTAAACTTAATTCATTAATCTAGTTGTGTTTCACAAACAAACCGAAAATCCAATCACTGCAACAGTTGTTTTTAACTACAGGTACTGATAACGTTTAGTTGTGGTTCCATGTTTCCTGGACCCCCCCTGATTTCCTGACCGTCTTCTCAGAAACGGTGTCCGGCACGAGTTGGAATCCCCGCCTCCTTTCAAAGCTTCACCCTATCACCAGCGTCCAACAGATGGGTATCTGAGACTTCCGGACAAAAATTTGAATAAGAAATGTCCCCTGAAAGGGGGTTGAAAGGAGTGTCTGCCAGGGTTCTTCTAATCTGGCGTCAAATCGCCTTTTCCGCCACCCACTGTTGCTCACCATACCAACTACTGTTATTTTTGTACAAATTCTGTTCTTTTTTAGTTCTAAATGTTTATCAGTTGGCTACTTGGCGAAATATCGGAAGATGCATTATTATTATGCATTGTTTAGTTATAAATTAGCTAAAGAGAATGAACTTTAATGGGAGAGATAATAAGTGCTTAATGGTAAATAACCAAACAATGACTGCTTACAAGTTCGTCTTTTAAAAAGATACGAGCTAAATTAATTTTCTCGATAATTGAAAAATTTAAAACTTCATCAAATTACACTTCTGATACATTTTTGTCATTCAACTTTATGATTTTGATGCAGATATTAGAATAATATTTTTTAAATATTAAAATTGAGCCTAGTGGTTAAGGCATCCGCCTTGGGATCGGAGGGTCCCGGGTTCGATTCCCGACACCGCTGAAGACCCATCGAGTATATGCGGAGTACGTGCTCGTTAAATCTGTGGGTCCGAAAGTCCTGAGGTCCGTCATGGCGCAGTTTACCTTGGGTCCAAGTGTCTGGAGACTATTTCCCTCCCCTTCAGATGCATGGCAAAATTGTGGAGGTGGCGATAGATAGTGGCAGCATCTATCATCTCATGAGGCAGAAGTCTGACTCCTGCCATTTATGGGCCTCACTTTCTCAGGAGCCGCACCCCCTTTGCCTTGAATCCTTGTGGAGCTTGGGTATTCCAAGTGGCACACGACAACAACAACAACAAAACATATTTTATGGGTTAATGCTAGAGCGATATTGTCGTAAAAATATTAATAATGTAATTCAGGCTGAAAACTCGTAGGTAAAATAAAAATGAAAGTAATTATCATCATAGCTTAGTTTAGCCGTTAGGGTGCCGAAAGAAAAATTAGGTATTTTAAGAAGGGAGGGTAAAATAAGACTGGTATTCTAAGAGTTATGTATTTAATTTTTTGTTTGTGACAAGTCAATCGCGAGATGCATTAGGCTGACGTGAAAAATAAAAAAAACATCCTGACATGCTTTAAAATCTTTCCGTTATCGATTCAATACTTCATTTCATCAAGTTTTTCGTTACTTATATGCGAACGATACAAAATATACTCGAAATAATTATTCGATTTCTATAAGTACTCGATACCTAAGTATCGATTCCCAAATGTATCGAGTTTTTCAGTCATGACAATTGCGGTTTGCCGCGTCAGAAAGAACTGGAGCTCAGCTACTTCGAAACGTGCTAGTTTTGCGTTAACTGAAGAATTGAAGATAATTTTGGAGATCGCTGTGACATTGATCATTATTCTGGAACATACCTCTCCGAAGGAAAATCTAAAAAAATATATATTCTCAATATTTTTAATAATCAAAAATTATCCAGTTGAATTTGAATAGGAAAAATATCTTTGTTTACAAAGTGGGGTCACTGGGTAAAATATTTTAACTTTCGAAAAATAATTTATTACTTTTGTAGTTTTACTTTATATCTTAAATGGTTGATTTCCTTTTGTTCAAAGTTTTATTCACAGAATAATCAGGGCACAGATTTTAACACGGTAAAGAAAAAAAGTGTTATCTGAAAAAAGTTCTCCAGAGTATATAAAAATTTTAAAACAAGTTACATACGGAAAAATTATTTTAAAATGAAAAGTTAGGATTATTTAAAAAAAATAGCGTTGAAATTTGTTAAAATTCATAACGCACACTTCTCATTACATTCTTAACGCACCATCACTAATTTTGCTTAAATCAAGACAAGATCGGAACCACAAAACTATTCTTCAGTTGTTGCTTGGTCATAACCAATATTAATTTTTCCTTGCAAAATATTGCCACTACCCTTTTACTTTTACACTCTTCTTAAAGTTGTTGCTTTTCCCAATTTTTTTACTCCCTAATCCTAAACCCCGGTACAATAGGCGATTCACGTCCCCACGTTTCAACATACCGTTGACCGCAATTGTCATACAGCGCGCAGCACGGGATCAATGAGATCAACAGCGCGCTACGCACGGGGTCAATGGATAAACAACCCACGTCTTGCGTTGATCAACACTGCTCCGACTGCTCCTCGGCAAACCCCGCGGGCCATTCAGCTCAAGGGGATCTACAACACACGGCGCCAACATACAATTTGGCGAGCTCTCTCCCCCTACTCTCCAAAAGAAAACCCCTCGAGGGGTTATCCAGCCCCCAACCCCATTGTGTTGCGTCAATGACGAATAACGAAACGGGTAGCTACAACAATCGGACTGATTTTTTCACTGCGCACAGTTGTTTCACGGATTATGCAATCAGTACTGTCATCATAGCCTGTGTCCTGTGCAAACGCATTATCATTGCTGCAAGTCTGCTTTTGGGGGGTCGGCATGACTTAAGGGCCTCTACATACTCCCAGCACAAAATCCCGGCTGGAGTAATTCGATCTCCCGCACGTGGTTCCGTCACAAGCTTGGCCATACAAAAACGGGGGAGATAGCGTTAATGATCTTCCCTGTCAGAAACGTAAACACATCTCCCCTCGGACACTTCCACCCCCTTTTTTGTATAACGAACGCTTAGAGGGGGGCGCGTGCCGAACAGGTCAAGGTTCAGGTGATTTATAGTTTTCCAGCACAGCCGAAATCCAGATCCACTATAAAAGAGCCCTAATACTGAATGTATAGGAGTGGGTGGGATTATGACTAAATTTCCGGGGGGGGTTGTGCCATTAAGAAACAAATCGGGGAGGATTCTTTCAACGATCCCCGACCCTGTAGTTATCGATTTTGAACCAATACTTTTGAATGGTAAAGGTTATTATCATAATAAAAGCAGATTTTTCTGTATTGTGATGATTCGGGTATTGGGATGTTAACTACGCGTGGGTGCGAACCAGCTGCATAAAGGCTGGCCTAAATGTATTGTATGGGATAATGCTAACCAAGTAGCAAATACAAGGAAATGTTTGATTATAATTAATAACATGTGTTTTATCATTTTTTAAGGAAGTAAATTAAAGGGTTTGTTTCCCTTATGAAGCATATCCTCAAAAGTTAATACCTATTGCCTTAATATAAACTTAATCATTTATGAAAATTTTGTGGACTCTTGTGAAAATTTTACATACTTAATTAGGTTTTTCAAAATATGAAATATAACTTTTATATTTTTGAAAATATATATGTGATTTGTCCTGAGTATACTGCGTCTGTATACTAGCCTTAAAAAATGTTTTTTTATTTTATTTCATAAAGATTAAAGAACTTAAGTAACAAATATTACTTACACAATTCACGTTCTAGATTTTGTGAACATAATTAAATTGTTTTAAATTTGTTATGTTTAAATGTATGATTATGTATGAAATTACAAAATGCGTGAATACATTTAATTTTCTTCAAATTGGGATGCTAGAATCAAAGGATTGTTAAAAGTATTAAGATGTTCAATATCATGACTGAGCATTGAACTAACCAATACCTCCAAGCATCGCTACCAATTAATATCCAATTTAATGCCAACATTTAAAATCACTTTAAAAGCGGCATTTAATTACAGTCCCCCCTCCCACCACACCCATCAGAATTAGATCACACAGCTAGCTAGGCCAATAGCAGAATCGCATCTGCTGATGTGTCGTCCTCGTTCTCCAAACATTGACAACGTCCCTGTGCAATATGAGGCCCCCTCTAAATTAATCATGTGCTCTGATGGTATAGCCCGGTGTGTAAGGCACAGATAAGGGTGGAAGGTATGGAACTTTCCGCATCGAGCAACATTTGATAAGGTACGAATGCTCACCTAACACATGTTTCAGATAACACATGATCATAAATCTCTTGCCTCTGATCCTTCTCAAGTATTAGCCCACTGAGATACTCCTGGCTTATTGGTGGAAAGTTATGATGGTGTCACCCATTGGCAGCTGGCTGATTTATACGGCATACAGAAACTTTATACTACCTAGTGGAATACGAAACGTAGAGGGAGACAGTATTTCATGCGAGGAGTTATGGGGAGGGATACTGGCTGCACGATTGTGATTCTATCTTGGAAGATTTTGATTCATGAAAGAATATGACTTTATTTTCTTATGTTATCTTAAAAGGGATATAGATATTATTAAGGGATTAAAGATTTAAATTAAGAAACTGCATGAAGTATATAAAATCCCATTGAAATTTTAAAAGAGAAAAAGTGCATGCATATAGTTGAAAAATAACTAATAAATAAAAAATCTTGAAGTAATCGTGTTTCATCACCACGATTATTTGGTTAACTCACAAGTTTTGGTACTTGGTTGACTCGCCTTTTGGAAGCCAAGTGCGGAAGGTTTCCTTGGAGTTTGTTTTAATTATACTGAGATAACTTTTTCTAATCTTTGGTGAAATCCTCTACTCACTCCAAGATTGACACAACAGACTATTTCTGTACACACAACCCTCATCACGAAACCGAATTCCGGTTAGTAGTTTTTTGGACATGTTCAAGGCTCGGAGTTGAAAGATTTGCTGAAATGTGTGGAAAGGAGCCAATGGCTGAGCCCACTCAAGCTAGAAAGCTTGCGGCTTTCAAAAAGCTCTTGAGAGTCGTGCGATCTTTCATACTTCCATTTCTATGACGGTCTATCTTTCGGGTTACATTTATGTTTTCGGAACATCCATTTCATAAGAGTTTAGATAAGACTTTTTTTAAGTGTTAAATAATTTATTGTCTTCAAAGCTTTTGAATATAAAACACCTAAATTCTTCTTTCGGAAAAAGATCTATTTTGGTGGAGGCAATGGCAAAGAAGATAACTGACTTCTGGGTTAAGAATTATCATTGCATCATAAAATTATCTGTATACTAATTTTGTAGTTGATTTTTAAATTGAAACAAGTATTAAAAAGAAAGCAGAGTGGAACATTGAAACTTGTGTACCATTTTTGTTTGTAAAAAAATATAGAATTAAAAACTGTGTGGGTAAAACAAAAAAGAAATATACTTTACCACTCTTTACGAATGAAAATGGAAGTATGATATTTGAAGTTAGTTTCTTTATGATGAATACTGATCCTTTTTCTTAATTCTTTTTATTATATTTTTTGAACTCCCCGTCTTGAGTCAAATTCAATCCTAAAAAACAGAGTAAAGTTACTAAAAGAAGTTATTGAAAGATAGATTAACTTACTAAACATACAAAATAATTTAACCTCTTTAAATTTAAAAAGACTTAAAGTAAATTAACTTTACTACTAAATGTGCTCTTATCTTTGTTCTCTTTTTTATCATAAAACAATTGAAATATCTTAGTAAAAAATTCATTGTAAACTTAAACTTCTGAATAATAACTCTCAAGGTATACCAATAATTTAATTTTTACCTTTGAGAAAGAAAGTATTTAGAG
This sequence comes from Tetragnatha versicolor, assembly GCA_024610705.1. Taxonomy (NCBI): domain Eukaryota; kingdom Metazoa; phylum Arthropoda; class Arachnida; order Araneae; family Tetragnathidae; genus Tetragnatha; species Tetragnatha versicolor. The sequence continues at coordinate 49,369,751 of JANDEH010000010.1, read as the reverse complement.
TAAATTAACTTAAAAAATGGGGTTTTTAATATTAATGCATGATTATTCCATTAAACTTTCAAAAAATGAAGTAAAATAGGTTATAAGTGATTCCCCCTCCAATATAAGTAACATATAAAATAATAAAATGAAAAACATCAATTATCAATCGTTTAGTATCCACTCTATCATTTCTTAATCCACAAGAATCTGGATCTATAAATGCTTCTTGCAAATCGATTTCATGAGGAGTTTGAGCTCTTGAGATCAATTCACTTCAACAAATGCGCCTGAAAAGAGAAATCAATTATATTTAAAACTAAAAAAAATATGAAACATTGAAAATACAATGACTAATTTTTCACTAACTTTTTAAATCTTCAAAGTTCAAATTATTTTTTAAATAATGTATTCCAACATGTTTTATGAAAAATAAGAAGCTTTATACTTATAAGCCTACATGGGATCTAAATTAGAAAAACTATACAGAGAGAGATAATGAAAAATTAAATATTTTTCCCTTTAACCAAAATAGATATTTTATTCTACTTGAAATTTGAATTATTAAGTGCTTATTATTGTGTGAATTCTATTAATTTTATTTTTTATAAGAACTACTATTACATTAACATTTAAAACAAATTTAGGATGCAGAAATTTCAAATTAAATTCATTTCTAAAAATCCACGTGCAACATCCACAAAAGTATCATTCGAAATGCAGAAGGCAAAGGTGTTTGTTGAGAGTTCCTCTGTCGGCAAGGGCAATTGATACCCCTTGTAAATCTTCCTCAAACATGACCATTGTGCTGGCTCCCCAACAGATTCAATGGACCATAGTATGGCCCTATGCTGCAATACAACAAAAGGAAATCTCCCATCTTCTAGGACATCAGTTGGTGTGCTCCCTGGGGGGACTGGAGCAAAGGAATTTCCAAAATTCCTGTAAAAGAAAAAAATTACTAAACGCGATTTTACGAAAATCAGAAACTACATAAAAACAAGTCAAAGTGATAAATTGTTTGACATTTTCATTTGATAAGTAAATTTGCGTTATTGAGGTATTCCAGACACAAAGGGAGGACTCAACATAATATTAAAAATGTCTTTTACTGAAATCACCTTTCTTGCCCTCTCGTACCTTTTAAAATTCGTTATAACTCGGACATTAATACTACTAATAAAGTTAAGCTCGAATATGAATTATAAAGTTACAACTCGAAAATCTTGCAAAAAGTAGTGAAATGTCAAGTAATTTATAGCTATGGTTTTGATTGAAGGTCTAAGGTGACTTTATTTGTAGAATTTAGATTTCTTTAAAAGGAGAGGAAGTGTGAGGAGAAAGAGAAGAACGAGAAAGAAAAACAGGACAATCAGAATGAAGGGGAAAAAGAGAGGGATTAAAAATATTTTGAAAAGAAAGAAGAGAGGATACTTTCTCACTTTATTTTTTCTCTAATTAAGCTTAGCTTTTATATCTCCCTTTTCTCTTTTATTTCTCATTCATTCCCCTTTCTTCCACTCCTCATTCCTTCAACCTTTTATTTTCACTTTTTTCTTTTTCTTACTCTTGTTTTTTTTAAATTTCCTTCTCTCTAAAATCGCGATTCACCTCAAACAAAAAATTACACTAAAGATGTAAGATTTTTGGACGTGACCCTATTGCATCAAATCAACAATATGTGGAACATTCACTCTTCACACCTTGATCAATTCTAAGTATAACGCCAACCACAAAACAAAACTTAAAAAAAACTCCTAAAATGTCTTAAGCAGCAAAACATTTTTCCCAGGAATGTGAAAAACACAGCCGGTTTATTGATAAGCAAAATGAACCAATTTTCTTCATCCAAAAGGAAGCGAGCTCAGTTGATTGCAGCAATTATTTCAAAATTAAGATAAAGTCAGCCGCAAAATCCCTCGGAAATGCTTAAAAATTATTAACTCCCTGTCAACTATATGATCTTCCTAAATTGATTGCGGTCAAGGTAAATTTAACGCTCGTCTCGATTTAGTAGTTGCATTTCGTTCCAACTTATTTATCGATCATTTATTTATTTTTCCTCCTGTCAGCTCCGGAAATTTAGTGTGTATCCCGTTTCAGTAGTCATCATATAGCTCCGTTATTTTTGTGCGATTTATTTCACTTTTTCCTTCTCCGAGTTTAGATTGAACTCCGTCTCGGCTAAGCCCGATGGGCCATAACAGTAAAGTGGGAACTATAAATTTCGGGGAACAGCGCTTAAAATTCGTTAACGGAGTTGCTCGTAAAAATAAAACTCGTATTGATCTGATTCTTAGACGACAAGACGAATGGGAGACCTGTCGCTATCCCTTCTAAATACCCCGGCCATGAAATTTAAAAAGAACCATTCAGTGGGAATAAAAAGGGAGAACGGAGCTGGGATTTTGATCGCTCGCTTTGCATGAGGTGATTCAGTGCTAAACAACTGGGAGAGGTGTATCAAAGGCATGGAAAGGAAGTTTAAATTAAAAAATTTCAATGAATTGCTTGGAAATGTATTATTTCATTTCCCACCATACAGCAGTGGCAATATTTTTTCTTTATGAAGTAGACTTTAAATTGTTTAGTGAATTTTTATATTTTTACTACCTCCATAATAGAATTGAAATAATTTATTCTCGAAGTTAGGCATTGGGTTGTGAACAAAAAGTCATTTTTGTTACAGAAATTTCCTTTTTGTTGATAATATTACACTTAATTTTTATTTTGCGAAATGCATGATCGCAAAAATTTATACACGATCGTTTGGAAAGTTCCTTTTAATAGTATTATGATAAGTAAAGAAATAATGACTTTTTTTTCCTCGGATAACCCTCTTTCGCCCTCATTTTACTTCTTTTTGTTATTTTTTCAAGATGTAATGCATTGATTTATGTTAAGTTTATATTTAAGTTTTTAAACTATAAACTTAAATTTGCTTCAATAAGATTCCCCCTTTCCTCAAATACCTTGATGCTAAATTTAAGTTTTGAGACGAGAGAACAGAACCAACATATGACCAACAATATCAATTCTAATTGCTTCTCTAAGCATCGTTTGATCTGAGAGGGGGCAGCTTCTCCATAGACTTTGACTTTTTACCCAACATAAAAGTTCTCTACTGTCCTTGTCCATATTAGAGATGGCCTTTGTCTTTGTAGCATATGAAGTATTAATGTTAATTAAGAAATCCCCCCATCTTTTGTAAAACTGCAGATGGATGGTTACATTTGGTTGATATTTTTATAAATGGATCCAACGCAAAGGTGAAATCTAAGAATTAAATTACTTTTCCTACTTCTCTCGGTCGAGCATTTTAATTAAAAATGATGTTTGTGTCTTCTTTGAACTTTCACGCGTTGCTTAAAGCAACCGCTAAATAATATATGTGGAGAAAATAATTAAATAGTTAAAAATGCTCTTAATCATGCCTATAATATAATTAAGAGATAATGCTATTCTGTCGGAGATTTCCCAAAAAATTATTTTATTAGTAATGACGTGCTGCCATCTATATAAAAAACATATAGATATTTATATATAGTTAATTTTTATGATTTGTTACTTTGAACAAAGATGAAATTTTATCGCATGATGTCAAATTTTCATAGATTTAAACAAGTTCATTCAATCGAAATTCTTTTTAAACACATTTAGATAAATATTGTTAAATTGAATCCACAAGACATTATATTAATATAAATTATTTGAATAAAGTATATACTTTTTTAGTTCATTTTGGCAATATGTATTCTTAAAATTCCTTTAGCATCTAACTGTTTTGAATTTAAACTTGTTTCAAAAATTTTTTTTGAGAACTTAATATATTTTTAAATATTTAATCACAGAAATTATAATTTAATTTTTTTATAAAATTATATATTATTCCTTTGTTATTTTCATTTTTCTATTTTTTATCGGAATAATGTAAACCATAAAAGTTTTACAAATATTTCGGCGCAAGTTCAGAGTTGCACCTGCTTGGCGATTTTTGGCTGTTTAACGGCACATTTAGAAGCCAAATGACTCTTTTAACATGAGTTAGGGTTACCATATTAGTCATCTTTAACGCTAAAAACTTGGCGCAGGTGCAACTCTGAACTTGCGCCAATATTTCTTCATGTTTAGTATACATAAAAGAAGTGAATAATGCATTTCGGTAGATATTACCTAAAATTAATTTAATGGTCTCAAAAAATGTAATACTATCCTAACATTAATTTGATATAATAACGTTTTATATTAATATTATAATGTTTGCCTTAATGTTGAAAAATATAGTTTTACATAATTTTTTTAAACATTCTATAAAACATTTATCCTACCAATAACGTTTATAAAAATTAAGATTTAGTTAGATAAAGACTTTATAGCAAAGAATAAAGTAAAATGAAATTAATCTGTATTTTACTTCATACATTGGTTCAAGAATAGCCCATTAATCAGTTAAATTCCAAAACACTCATTTACAATAAGTATTGTACATTTCACGCCTTTTCTTATAGTTTATTGTAGTGTGTATAGAGGGCGCTGTACATAATCCATCGATTTCTCCCAAGGGATGGAAAGGATTCTCCTCTTGAGCAGGATGGGGAGAGAGAGGAGTCCCTAGATGTCTTTTGGGGTTGAGTTAATTCAAGAATGGGGGTATGAAGGTTATAGCGGTTAAATAAGATTTTGGGATTGAAAATCTATGAAATATGGTACATAATTTATTTTAAATATTAAACCATTTATTGGGATACAAAAATTCTGCTTTCTACTTCTTTCCAATTTACCAGAAAAAAATATTATTAGTAGATGTGGAGATTTTAAAAGTAATATGGGGGTTTGGTAATCAGGGATTATCCCTTAAAACGGAATTTAACGCAATTTGCAGCTCAAGGTATTTTGAAAATCCCAAGAAACAGTAACTCCAGAAAAATCCCCCAAAGGAGTCACTTGTAAAACCTCAAAAAAATCGAATCATGCAAAATTTAAGCTTTTATATGAAGCTGAAGCTGATACTAATTTAAGAAACTGCGACAATCGGGATGAATATATGCTATATTAAAATTCAGGCAAATTTTTGAGATAATACAGAGAAGTATGGGTGAAAAATACAGGGTTTTCCTTATGAATTCTTTACAGGGTTACTTTAAAAATTCTCTACAGACTAAACTATCTGAAAGTTGGTTTAAAAAGGGCATTTTGAAGGGAGGGGAATTTTTTGAAGCAAAAAATCAGTTAATTTTCTCTTCATAGTTTCCTCTTCGGCGCTTTACCTAGACTTTTGTCTTGGTTTTCCTACCGACATAGTCACCAGAAGTCTAAAAAGTATATGTTATTTCAAATTATCAAATCAGACACTCAACAAAAAAGAAATTATAACTCTCCCTTCCCTAAGAAAGTACACAATTTTGTTGAGCAAATGGATAATTATAATTTATTTTTTCCTAAGTGTCTGATTTATTGATAGTTTAAAAACACATTTCACACATAGAATTCTGACACATAGAATTCAGGTATCGGTCTGAATTCCAAGGCAAAAATTTAGGCTAATTAATTAATTATCTAATTTTTTTCTTAAATTGCCTATCCCTTTAAGATACTCTGTATGAAAGGGTATAGCCGGGTTAGTATGGGAAATTAGATAGTTTGACGTTTATTGGGAAATTAGATAGTTTGAAAATTAGACGATTTTGTGTCGAATAAAAATAATTCACCTAAATTTTCAGCTCTTCAACTCAAACGGATTTTTCGATTTTATTATATTTTGTATTGTAAAATTCGAAATTTTAATAAATGATAATATTTAAATAATTTAAATAAAATTAAATAATTTAATAATTATAATTATATAATTTTTATATAATTTAATAATGATAAATTTTTTCCTGATTTTTAAGAGCCAAGGACATGAAAAAATGATTTCATCATGATTCTTAAGCGAAATCCGATTTTTAGGGGAATGAAGAAAATAAAAAAAATTTAACCTTTTTGAAAGGTGTCACTCACCAAATTTTGTTAGACAATGCCTTTTACTCCTCTATATTCAGGAAATTTTCCGAAATTTTTGATGTGATGGAACAATATGAAAAAAATTAAAAACTAGTTTTTTTCCTGAAATTTTGCGATTTTTGATATGACGCCGACCTTCCCCATATAAGAGAACTAGATATTCGTTATCAGCACCCCTATAAATATATAAAACAGTCCAAAAAAATCGTCTATACCCAATTTTTTTTGGAGCAAATGCCGATTGACAATATTGCTCTTTTTGAACTTAGTAAGGCCGTTAAAGGGAATAACTGTTCACATTGTAAAAGAGGCGCAAAAATTGGTAGAAATTAGTTGCTGAATCCAAAATTGACCAGAAGCACTCTGGCGGAAGTCCTGTTCGGGACTTCCGGTTAAAAACAAAATGGCCACCCGAGGCCCTATTTTCGGTTCTTTTAATGATAGAAACACATTTTTGGTGTCAAATATTATGTTTCAGGGGTCAACAAACATGATTCTGATGACGAAATAGAATTTTTTTAAATACCGAAAATTCAAAAAAGGCTCAAAAATAGCAATATTGTCATTTTCGGCATTTGCTCCAAATTTTTTTTACGCAGACGATTTTTTACATGGTTTTATAAGTTTTATGGGGAGCTGATTACGTAAATCTAGTTCTTTTCCACGTGGAAGGTCAGCGTCATATCAAAAATCGCAAAATTTCAGGAAAAAATGAGTTTTTAATTTTTTCATATTGTTCCACACCTTCTAAAAATTCGAAAAATTCCTGTGTATGGAGGAGAAAAGAGGCATTTTCTAACAAAATTTGGCGAGTGTCACCTTTCAAAAAGGTTTACATTTTTAAAAATTTTCTTAATTTTTCTAAAAATCGGATTTTTGTTTAAGAATCATGATCATATCATTTTTTCATGTCTTTAACTCTTAATAAATCAAGAAAAAATTTATCATTAATTAATTTCGAATTTTATAATAAAAAATAATAAAATCGAAAAAAGAGGGTTTTTTGAAAATCTCGAAAACGGCGTGTGAGTTGAAGGGCTAAAAATTTAGGAATTTTTTTTTAGGTAAAAAGGTAAAGGTTAAAAAGGTAATTAGGTAAAAATTGTATGGCTAGAACATTTCTGGGCACAGTAAAAATTTCGGCGATCGGCGAAAGTTAGCATTCAAGCAAATGCGAGGCTATCTTTAACTTTCACATAGTTTGGGATTTTCTTTTCGATCAGTTTCTATTGTTGGTTAAAAATGTCCTGTATTCCATTGTGTTAATATAGAAGTTTTCATTGGTTGAGGGTTGACTAATAATAGTTTAAAGCGACTTGGTATTCTTGCAGTATGTGATCTATCAGTTCAGTTAGCTCATTAGGATTAGTAAGCTTATGTTGCTTAGTTAGTTTTCAGTTAGCTCATATTAGAATTCAAAAAACATCAGTTACGATGCCGTCATCTTCCCAACCTTTTTCACGATTGTAGGTACCCCCAAAGGAAAATTACAATTCCCTGCGTACCCCTCGCATGCAGTTGCAGCTAGTAGTTGAAATATCACCTTCGTTTAAATATATTACGTAAATTGGTGGGTCCAGGATTTCGTTTTTGGGGGGTACGAAGAATTTTCAAAATCAAAAATTTAATCATCTTAGTAACCATAATATTAAAAGAACATTAATAATCATGATCTCACTTCTTTAAAGGGGGGTCTGGAGGTTCACCCCCAGAAAATTTTTGGGAATTTAAGTCTAATAAGCAGGTTTTCCACTCGTTTTGGTACTCCTAATCCGAATTTCGGACGTACATTTTCAAGAATTTAATATATTTTTTGGTATTGTTTTTGCAATAAATGAAAATAAATGAGCCTCCTTCCAGACTTGCATAAAAAATTGTAGAAAATAAGTAAAAATTAGTGTTCATTTTCTGCATCATTTTCGGGAATTTTTAAGCGTTACACTTATTCAAAAATTCATAGCTCCGAAAACTATCATTCCTTCATCTTGAAATTTTGCATACTTGTAGCTAATAAGTCAAAGAGTAACATATTTTTTCTTTAAAAAATCGAAGGGGGTGTTTTTCAGGAGATCAATTAAAATTTTTAAAAGCTTGTACAGTCGAGTCCGCTTAATGTGATCGCAATTGTCCGAGATGAAATTGATAACATTATCCGATTGATAACAATAAGCGATTCCATATAAAAAAAGCAACGAATGGTGTAACTATATTGTTTGCTTTAAAATCAAAATTATGTAATCGTAGTTAATGTATTTAAAACAATTTTATTCTATGAACTTGGCAACTTATACGTTTTAGTGTAAAATATAAGAGTAATCCAATAAATAAAAATAAAATAATCTCTTACTTTGTAATTTCCTTTGTTAGCACTTACTACACCTATGTGATTCCGCGCAAACATTCGATTTCTTTTGACATCCAGGCAAGATCAACATGAACTTTCAAAAATTTACATGGAAACGGCAAATCACTGAAATTAATTTTAACAACTTAACAAGGGAAAATCAAAATGTCTTATCAGAAACATCTGCAAGGCGCCAATGGTGATAACCAATCACAAGCATTGCTTCGCCCCCCCCTTTAAGAGTTTTCTTTCAATGTATGTGGAGAGCATCGAATATTTTATTTTTCTTACAATCAAACCAAAGAAATATAACGGTGCAGCTGTAAACTCATACCGAGTTTCAGAAAAAAAGCAATTGACCTTCAAAACGAAACTTGAAAACGGACGTTTTTTAGGGGATGTATACAAATTTTGATAACATTAAGCGGCGTGTTGATACTTACTTGATCACATTAAACGATGCGTTTTACATTAAATTAAATAGGAATGATCGGGACCTGTTGATTTCGATAACATTATCCGATTGATAACATTAACCATGATCACATTAAGCGGATTCGACTGTAATTTTTTTTTGTTCAACTCCAAATACTAAGTGCTGCACATCATATTAAGGGCCATAAAAACACCTTTAAAATGAGATATGAATTAACTTTCTACCTAAATTCTTGAATTATAAAGGATTTTGTGACTGTAGAAATTGCAAAAATCGACAGTTTTGGAAACTTTTAAAATTCAGTTAAAAATTATTTTTAATACTTAATCTCCCCTAGTACTTACTATATACCTGTGAACCAAAAATGATGGAAATTTGTTGCTCCTCTCCGAGCCTAATGGGGAATTTCCGATTCATTTCCCTCGTTCTTCAATGGAAAAATATTTTAAGATTTAAATTTTTTAAAATGTTCGAATTTTGTTGTTCGGAGGAAAACGCTACTAAAAAAAGATTTTTTAAAAAACGCTTTTATTGAAGTGAGTGAATTATTTTTTTGAAAAGGTCAAAAATAATTTATTCGGTTTGACAAATAACACTGGTCTACAAAAAAAAACTTTTTTTCTGATGGCTGGAATATTAAAGCTGTTTTTGTATATATTTGACCTCCTGATTCCGAATATGGCATCCGTTTTTGCTCATCAGCTCTAGTTTTTAAGATATTCGAAAATTAAGTTTTTTTCACTTTTGACCTACCTTTTATACAATATGGTGCTATAAAAATGACTTAAAAAATAAAAAACCTAACCACCCAAGGCTTTTCCTATTCCTTAGGGTCTCAATAGATAGTGTATAAAGTTTCAGCCCCCCAAGTTAATTTTAAGGGGTACCTATAGGGCCCTAAAGTTGAAAAAAAGTCGAAAAATTGGTCTTTTTTTCAGAATTTTTAAAAAAATATTTTTGAGTTTTCTAATTTGATAAAACTGGCTAATATATGTTTTTTTAGAACTTATTCAGACCGCTAAAAATATTTTTACTTTAAAACTGCACCTCTTTAGAGCGATTTTTTAGTTTTTAGGCGAGAATAAGGGTCATTTCGCTCAAAAACGCTTGGTACCAATAATGGTGGTTGAAACGAATAAATTTCGAATTTTTCAGAAGTAAGTCATCAAAAAAGATGTTCTTTGATGTAAAACTGAATTTCACATGATAAAGATCAGTAAAACAGTAGAAGCTCCTCTCGCGCTTTCAAGCCCTAACATTGGAAAAAATGCTTTTTTTCACTGATCTGTATCATATGAAATTTCAGTTTTATATCAAAGGACATCTTTTTTGATGACTTACTTCTAAAAAATTCGAAATTAATTCGTTTCAACCACCATTATTGGTACCAAGCGTTTTTGAGCGAAATGACCCATATTCTCGCCTAAAAACTAAAAAATCGCTCTAAAGAGGTGCAGTTTTAAAGTAAAAATATTTTTAGCGGTCTGAATAAGTTCTAAAAAACATATATTAGCCAGTTTTATCAAATTATTAAACTCAAAAATATTTTTTTAAAAATTCTGAAAAAAAGACCAATTTTTCGACTTTTTTTCAACTTTAGGGCCCTATAGGTACCCCTTAAAATTAACTTGGGGGGCTGAAACTTTATACACTATCTATTGGGAGCCTAAGGAATAGGAAAAGCCTTGGGTGGTTAGGTTTTTTATTTTTAAGTCATTGTTATAGCACCATATTGTATAAAAGGTAGGTCAAAAGTGAAAAAACTTAATTTTCGAATATCTTAAAAACTAGAGCTGATGAGCAAAAACGGATGTCATATTCGGAATCAGGAGGTCGAATATATACAAAAACAGCTTTAATATTCCAGCCATCAAAATGAGTGTTGACCAGTGTAATTTATTGGGAAGTAGAAAATAACTTTTTGGTATGTAAAAAATAACTGATTTTCTAATCACTAAAAATAACAGCGTGGGCGCGAGTAATTTAATTTTTTAGACTTTAAATTTTTTTATTTATTTTTTTAAATTTGTACAAATTCCCCTGAAGGTATGGACCCGTATAGGTAAATTCAACACACACAAGGACAGTAACACTAACATCCATGCCGAACGAGGATTCGAACCCCAGATGTACGTCATTGCAGTCAGATGCTCTAACCACTAGGCCATTACGTCGGCATTTATGTATAATTTTACATAACTAAAAATACCTAATAGATAATTTAAAGTGAATCCATCTCACCCAAACATCATAAATGAGAAATTTGTAAATTTAACCTTATATAGAACATAGAATAAAGACGTTAGAATAAATAGTGAATGAAGAATCATTAGCGCCCACGCTTTTATCTTTAGTGATTAGAAAATCAGTTATTTATTACTTACCAAAAAGTTATTTTCTACTTCCAAATAAATTATTTTTCAAACCGAATAAATTATTTTTGACCTTTTAGAATACTTCAATAAAAGCGTTTTTTAAAAAATCTTTTTTTTACTTATTTTATTTTCAACTTTTTAGTCATGGTATTTTTTAACAAAACCTCACAAGAAAAATTGTATTTAACTCAACCATATTTAATCTTATGCAATGGAATTTTAGTTTTCTACAATATGAGGGCTTCGCATACGCTTCATTTCTGCCAAATCTTCAGAATTACAAGGTGTTGTGCCAGACAACTTGGAACAGTCCAATTCTTCGATTCTTAACCCTTATTGTGAAGCGGTCGTCGGGTAACCGTTTCGATATCTAGCTTTGTTTCCATGAGTGTTCCTTACATTTTACTTCACTGAATATAAATAATAATTTTCTCCAGATTTGCTCGCTTGTATTTGATAAATCAACACAACACTCCTATCCAGATTTAACTATTTGCACTGCCGTACATAACCTCTACATAAAATCAGCAACTGACGATTCACCGTACTCAAATATCAATAAGATCCAAAATATCTTCCTAAAATTAGTAACGAAATCATGCATAAAAAAAATTTTTCACTTATCTGACAAAATAGAACAATCCTCTGACGACTCAGCAGGACACTCAACTCCAAAGTTAATTAAAATCTATTTAATATTGCTAGGGGTAGTACGTTATAATTACAGAGCGGAGCGCATCCGCTCACTCGCCGATGAAATCCGTCGGTATCAAAAAGATTTACAAGAAAAAGAAGAAGCATTCAATAAAATAAAAATAACCATTGTAAACCCAGACAAAAATAAAACTCAGAATTAAGGCGGCTTTAGACCACGCGGTTCGCGACATCCGGTTCGCGACAAAAAATTGACCCTCTTCCCTTAATTGAACAGCGCCATCTTTCGAGAGGTCGCTGAGTTACTGCGGTTGTCGAAATTCCCGAAAAACCGCGGAATCGCTGTCGCAAACCGGGTGGTGTATAAAGCCTCCATTAGTGTATCAAGGAGCAAACAGTATTATCCAGTCTTTTCAGTAGTCCATAAATTATAAAAGTAGCATATTTTCTTCTCTCGCGATTCCTCTGGATGGGACACCAATTTTCAGCGATTTCTTGCTCTTCTGGCGATTTCTTTCTCGCGGTTATTATCTTAAATCGCTAATTATCTTAATTGGAAGGTAAGAAATCACGTTTTGAAGAATGAATATTGTAGTGATATACTAATTTATTATCTTACAGGTTTTGGGAGCCATTGGCTTCACGAAAGTGTTTAAACGGATAATTAAAAACACTCGTTAATTACCTTAATTACGGAGGTTTTGACTGGTGTTTTATTGAATATTGCATTGTCATCGGGGTTATACCATGGTGCAAAGTTTCAGAACTTTATATCGTTTGGAAATGCCTGAAATTTTATGTACAAGAATTGAAAAAAATAATTAATCGTCTATAATTATCGTAATTACTGAGAAATTCTAGGTTTTGACTTTTGAATATGATGAAGTTATGCCTTATACACAAATGTGCCCGGTTTAGGGAGAATAGCTCCTTGGGAAAGGTCTCAAATTCCAGTTTTTCTGTTAATTAAAAATACTCGTTAATTAACTTAATCCTTTGGTTGTTTGAATAGATAATAATTGGATATTGGAGTATCATGAGTGTTACACAGATGTGTAAAGTTTCACGGCCCTGGCCTATCGAAAAGTGCCTTAAAATCGAGTTCTAAAATTCCGCCTGTGAAACTCCGCCAAAAGCAAGTATAATAAAAGCGTTTAAAAACCTTGAAAAATCATTGAAAGTTGAAAAATATATATTTCGTGGCGTACCCGTTAAAAGCTCTCGGCGTACCCCCGGTTGAAAACCACTGATCTACCCTAAATCTAGCTAACTAAACTGGTAGATCGCCTACTACAAGGGTGACTTTGTGCTGAGACGTAATTCGTGCATTATACTTCGATACTTCGTGTGTTTACTTCATAGGATCATAGTCATTAATTCAATGAATTCCAAATATTAAAATATTACTTCGGTATTTCGATCGAAGAACAGCCTGGATAGATAGTGATATGAAGAAATGACGATTCCAAGAATATTTTGCCACTGATGTTACGGTAAAGTAATAAACAGTGGATTATAAATAATGGCCCGAGTGGGCTTTATTCGTCCTGTATGGTTATCCATGCCATATGTATATTAAATTTATAAAGCCTATTACTTTTTTACCATCTCTTTTTTCTTTCATAATATTCGTCTAGTTCTCAGAAAAACGTTACAGTGGCATTTTATTAATTTATAGAAATTTTTGTTACTTATTATAATTTCTTAATTAGATTCATCCTACTTTAGGAGACCGGCAAATATTTGTACAGAAAATAATGAAAAAAAAGTGTAATTCTCGAACTTTTAGATGGCGCAAACAATTTTGTTATTTTTTGGGAAAAATCGATCGTTTTATCCCTATGCTCAATTCCTCGTGGAAATAAAATATTAGATAAAAATCAATTCCAGAATCCAAAGAAAATCACTAATAAATCCAACCTTGGATCCCAGTATCACGGGTGGAATTTTTCAGTTTATTTTTAAAGATTTATGAAGTTGCAAATATTTTCTTTTCTGTATTATCAGCTACCTTTCATCTCAGAGTAATTTATTTAGTGTTATGAATCATGTTTTATGTGTCGTTTTTCCTTTTTAAAATTGAAAAAATAATACAAAAATGATGGGTTCAGATTTGGTAAAACAGTATCTAAAGTTTCTAAAATAATGCTTTACTCATTTCTTAATTTTTTAATCAGAAGGGTGTTCCACTTACCCCATATTAAGAAGGGGTAAGTGATCCAACCACTTTTTATTTAAATTGAAAGCAAGCAAAACTCAAAAGGGGTAAGTGGGTCGTACCTGATAAACAAAACATATTGGAAATCTATTTTTATATTAATTCTAAAAAAGCTACTTACCCTAGTGATCCACTTACCCCAACTAACCCTACATATTTTTTCTCAAAATTTTGTGTGCAAAAATTTGCGGGTTTTCCAAGTAGAATGTAGCAGACGGCGTATTTTTTTGTCTCTTTTCCTTTATCTATTATACATTTTTAAAGTTAAAGGATGGTTGTATAACGCCACGTACTTTTATGTAATGAAAGAATCACTCATAATTCCATTATGAGAAATTGAAAAGAATGGTAATGATAAATGCTTTTCTATTTGATATTCTAGTACTATTTATCTTTTTAAGGAAAATCAATTAGCTTCTATATTAATAAGTTTTGTCTGATCGTAATTGAGTTGGCCTTGATGAAGACCTTTTACCTCCGAACTGAATAATTTATAGAAAGGCAAATGTAGTAAAAGAAAGGTAGCAGTAATTCGTGCTACTGACGTAACTCATTACGATCAAACCATACGGGGGCAATTATTATGTTAAAATTGCAAAATAATTATATATTTTTTAAAATTACCAAATATTTTTGTTACTTCAAGTAGATAGGAAAAAAAGTGAGTAAGAGTTCCCGAAAATTGATTTCCACCTTAAAATTAAGAATTGGAAAGTCTAATAGTAGTATGTTAGTTAATTTGTTGATTGATTGAAAAATCGAAGTACTAAAACTTAACAAAAACAAGTTTAAAATGAAAAATACAAAATTTAATACGTACTCTCACCCTATTGGGAGTACTCAGGGTGGAAGGCCGAGACTACCGGTCTTGAAAACCGTGTTTTAGTCCGTTTTAGAAACCTTTAATTTTAAACGGAAAGACTGGAAAAAGTAAATTTCCCTGAACTCCTTGCCGCGAAAAACGAACTAAATCTGATTTACACAATTGTGAAATATATTACTGCCAACCATTAATTTAATAATGATTTAAATCAAGGTTTTTAAAGGCTCATATCATTACAGGTTGCAAGACGAGCTCCTTCTGAAGTGAATCGGACAACGATGCCTGACTAGCTCATCAACATCTTTCAATTTTCAAAACACCTCAAAAATTTATTTTAAAATTTTGTAAGTATTATTTCTTGCATTGTTAAAATATACAACTAGAATAATTATGATATCACGAAAAAAATTCCTTTCAAATTAAAACCAAAATCTATGCGACAGTAATTATATTCGGATAGCTTTTCATGAAGCCAAAAACCAATTGAAAGTATGAAAATAAAAAAATAATTATGTTATTTTCAAATAGCCAAATACAATAAGCTCATATTATATAATTAAGGGATTTTCATGTAGCTATTGAAATTTATAAGACCTATTATCATACCAGTTATGTTTATCGCCATTAAGAAATTCTCTAAAACTTACTTAACCTCATCGCACCGAGCTGGCACATAAGGCGAATTCTCTAAAAACTATAGTTCTCTATAAACTTATAGTCAATGTTTTAATTAAAGGAGACTATTCACAAATTACATAACATATTGATGGGGAAAGAGGGGTCTTAAATGTATAATACGTATAAAAAGTAACAAAGGGGACGGAGGGTTATAAAACCCCTGAAATATGTGTAATGTTAATTGAGTAAAGTAACATGCTTAAGTTTTTGATCAGCAACTCATAAGAGCAATAAATCAATACTTAACGATGAAAAAGATCCCTATGAAAATATACCGAAGCCCACACATATAAGGTTGAGAAAAAATGACAGTATTGTACCAACGTTTCCTTACCGTTTTCCTTTCATTCTTTGAACCCATTGTCTTTGCATAGTTAAAATCTAACAAAAACCATTAAACATTTGTACTGTTTAAGATCAAAAAGCGATATGAGATAACCTATCTAACCCATTTATGGTTTTATTTCCTTTAGGATTATAATGCTTGCGTCACTCAGGAAATCGCGGAGTTTTTTTATTGCGATCGTACCATCTGACTGATAAATAGTTTTGTTTAGATTACGAAATACTGAAAACTATTTCATAGCGTATTGGAAGAATTAAAGCGTGATTATTAAATTTATGCATTTTTTCAAGCATCATTTATTTTGACACTGATATGTAGGACGTGATGTCTGGGAATACAGGTGCTAGAATGTTAGCCTTATTTTGGATAGGCGGTGACATTGAAAGTGGGGTAATTTTGGGGGTATTCTAATTCTTACAAAAGTAATTCCGTCGCGTTTCCCCTCAAATTGAGCCCTGCTGATAAGTATCAAAAATTATAACCTAGAATTTGTAACGCGGATACATATGTTATTCTATCTGAGAATTATTTTTTATATTAATATAATATATTAACAATTATACAGGGTGTTTCAAAAGTCCGTTTCGCGGCTTTTATTTGGAACCAAAGTGTCCTAGGGCCCCGAAAGTAAGGTCTAACCCTGGGTAAGTGACCCTGGAGAATCCATTGAAAGGACTTACAGCGCCTCTAGTGGCGAAATAATAAAGTTATGAAAGTTAATTTAAAAACTAAAGGAGCAAAAACCTCAATAAGAGAATTGTTACCAACGTTATGAAGAACACCTTGAAACAAATTTCATGAATATATCGTAAATATTCGCAGAGATTTTAGCATGTGAAAATAACACTTTTTCAGACATTAAAAAAGAAAAAGTTCGGACATTTGCAAGTTTTTTTGATTTCCAAACTTTTCTTTTTTGAGGTCTAAAAAGTGCTATTTTCACATGGTAATAACACCACGAATACTTAAGATATTATCATGAAATTTTTTCTGTGAGCTCTTCATAATTTCGGCAACAATATTCTCTTGAGGGGTTTTCTCTATCTCCTATAGTTTTTTAATTAATTTTTTTAACTTTTTTATTTCGCTGCTAGGGACGCTGCAAGTCATCTCAATGGATTCTCCAGAGTCAATTACCTAGGTGTAAACCTTACTTCCTTGACCCTAGGACACATTGGTTCCAAATAAAAGCCTCGAAACGGACTTTTGAATTACCTTGAATGTTATTCTTCATATTAAATCTCTCAAATTGAATTGAACCATAAACAATGAGCCTAACTTTGATAACTAATAAGAAACTTTCCTGATGTAGTTTTATTTATAAAAATACCCCATTGGTTTTACCTTTTTTAAGAACGACCTGATTGTCTTTTCTTGTATTCCTATGATTGGTTTTGGTGACACTTGCAAATGATAGTAAATTGGGATGCATATTGAGAAACAAATTATTTGGGACAACAAAATTACAATAAATACGGAACTGAAAAGGTACCTTGACCAAATAGTAATTGACAAATCCTTCTCGCATCGTTTTCTCGTTTATATTCCTTGAAAATTCTTTGAACCCACACTTTTTAAAATTGTGACCTCTTTTACAGGAAATAGTAAAAATTATGCAACCTTGAAGCAAAGAAAGTCTCTCCCTGCCTTACTCTAACTTAATATTCATTTACCATTCAAACCATAAATAATATCAAATGTGTAAGAAAATGAATTGAATAATAGTTTCCTTTAACAGGTTTTTCCAAGAAAATAAAAAGGACATTCAGACATCCTGTCTTGATCAAACGTATAGTAAAACAATATTTCGCTATTCTTCCCTTTTCTGCGTGCCTTAACCACTTATTAATTTAATCTCGTAATGTTCCGTCTCTTCTTAATGGCACAGCCTAGGTGTCAAATTTAATACCATTAAACACACATCAGTCTCCTGCTATGACAACTGTGAAAGGAAGTTGTCATTAGACATGCAATATCTCATCCTGTCATGTAAAGAAAGCCGACTGGCAGGTGCTAAAATTTTTGGTCTTCGTCTAATGAAAAGCCTTGGAGGAAAAATGGGAAGACATCAAAAACAAGACAAAAATGCGTTTTTTGCATGCTACTTTTATTTTCTTTTGAGGGGTAAACGACAAAGTTTAGTTAATAGTGCCTCTGTAAGGAAACCTTGAAAAATAATGACACCTTTCCGAAGGTGCAGCGTAGTAATTTTACACCGCTTTCCGTTTGAGTTTTCTGGGTGGCATTTTAAGAAAGGTATTTTTTTCTCCGGCTGGAGAGAAAAATGCTTTTTTTCCGAGGGGGGAGTAGTACAATCCAAAACCATTGGACTCAAAGTTTGGGAAACGCCCTAAAAGGAAGCTCGAACTTTTTCATTGGTTGCAGCATAATGAAAGGCTTCCTTCAACAACTACATATTTTCCCTAGTAATCTACTAGTTTAGGAGACCTTTCTCTGCTAGGTTCCGAATTTCTTTTGCTTGTGCAAAAATGAAAAGAAAAAGCGTGCTAAAACCATTAGGTTTTCTAAAAGATCATCGAAAAAAGATTAACACTTTTTGAATGAAGCGAGGGGGCTGTTGATGTAAACAATCTGATATAAAATTGACCTTGAAGGATTTGAAATGTAATCTTATGAAAAGAGAGTGTACTTTTTCTACTGGTCAAATTTCCTTCAAATCGGAAAAATAATTAACTTTTCCTCATCTTTCTTAAAAGGTAAGCATGAGAGAAAAGTTTCTAATGCCAGTTCTTTTGACGGATTTTTTAAAATAATTTTTATGTAGAAGGGATGTTTGATGTAACCATTCGTGAAATTTTGTTGACAGAAGAAAAAGTTACTGCAACCTTCAAATAATAGTAATTGAAACATTGTTCAAACTGGATCTTTCTTGTTATGAAGCCTTCTTTGAAATTTACAACTTTTATTTTCTGTGATAAAAAGAACCAATTAAAGTGTTTTAAGGCTTATTGTAAACCTACCGACCTCCAATATAAAGCAATATTATAAGAAAATTTCTTAAATTCTACCTAATAAGTTAATTATTTTGAAAACCAAAAAAGAGGTAACAATAAGAATTATACGTTTTCAAAGTAAGCATTAATAAACACTCGATGATTTTATACAAAAAAATAAATTTAAAATCAGTTTAAGTATAATTTTAACATGGAATGTGTTCCTTCTTTTTGTATGCTTCCCCTTTGTAAACTTTTTAAAGGTTAAAAAGGAAATTTTTCTTTCGCTATTTGATGTCACCTTCCTTATACTCAAGCATAACGGATTTATAATGCAAATTTTTTGTTTGGTTTTAATTAATGTTATAGCCTTTATATAATACCAGCAAACAATGCATCATTGTAGAAGCCATAAAAAAGAGCACAAATGAAGTAAGAAAAAAAGATGATTCTTATTATAGCTTTCAAGAATATTATCCATATACAAAAATAACCATTTGTGCGTCATACCTATTTTGGAAAGGCTTTTAGGAATATAAACAGCCGTGGCAAGCGACAAAAATTTTTATCTTCAATTATACCGTACTCATTGTACTAAATTACTATAATGATTGATAGAATTACTTAAATCAAGTTACAGTAATAAAAATAGCTAATTTTTATAAAGTTTGCTTTGTATTGTCTACCTTCATAATATTCCTTTAAATTGCGAGCCATACTTTTTCAAAAGCACTTAAGATAGTTGGAGGGATTTTTAAGTGCGATTATTCAAACATAGTATCTTTTAAGTGTAGACATAGTATTACAACATATTGTACACTGCAAAAAATAATTGTCAAGGAACAGAAAAGCTCTGTCAGCAAATCGCAACTTTACGAAACTTATCCATCGGAAATATTCTTGTTTATTATTACATAAATATTTGTGTTACTGTTACATATTGTTGTCTCTACAGACTGGTGTCTAATTTTTCCCAACTTCGGAAATTTTAGTGGGTTAAGGGTTAAGTCCCTAAATTTTTTCACAGAAAACGTTCCCTTACGAAATGATCATTGTATACAGAAAAGGTTCAGTCAACAGAGAAATTCTGTGTGAAAGCTCTGGCAACTTTTGCTGCCTGAGCTTTTCTGATTCTTGACGATTATTTTTGCAGTGTGTATAGTTCGTCACCTTAGAATCAAAAACTACTATCTCCATTCGGCAACCTTCGGGAATCCCGATTCTTAGCGATCAGATCGTTTGAGAAGCTCGTTTTTTGGTTAGTAAGAGCTGACATGATCGAGTAGAACAGATCAAAACCAATCAAATTATTTTCTTCAACGATCTAAACGCCAAGAATCGGGATTCCCGAAGTTTGCCGAATGGAGATAGTAGTTTTTGATTCTAAGGTGACGAGTTGATCTTATGGGTATAGCAAACCCAACTATACAGACAACTCTTAGTCCTATGGTAAATATCGGTGTACTTAATGCAAGCATTTGTTTGTTGAGATAGCAAGTTTATTGGTTCGTCACTGCCATTGGCGTCGGAGGCTCCTGGAAATTGGGGGGACGCATCAAGAATTCGGAATTCCTCCCCAAACGTTCTTTTTTACAAAACTATTGGTTAACTATAACTATCCCAAAAACAATCGATTTTCTTTTTCGTCCTCTTTAAACAATTTTAAGGGGGTTTTGAATCACCTAATTAACTTAAAATTTTAGAAATTTGACCTTTTAAAAACAGGTTTAAACTTATTTTAAGTGTCATAATTTATGCTTTAAACAGTGCTGTAGCTGAATTTTTTTGAGGGAGTCTCATTAAATTATTAATTTTTTTAGCTAGAAATAGAATTTTTTTTGGGATAATGTTTTCCCATTCTCTCACTTGCTTCAACCTACTCTTAATGAAATCGTGTTATAAAAATGGGGTGTCCATCCCCCTCTTGTATATGCCTCTTAAATTAGGTGTCATTGGTATATTGGCTCCATCCTTTATGATTAAAAGTCGGAGAAACACAGTCAGTAAATTTTCGGTCACCCTCAAAAGTTAAAAACAGAGTCTTTTAAACAATGCTCCAAATTATTGGGGGGACGCGTCCCCCCCATCCCCCCGGTGACGACTCCCGTGGTCACTGCACATGTGCCAGGTTAACACATAATGTGCCAAACAAGATAAACTAACAGAACGAATCTTACAAAAAGTCAATGGATATACATTAAAAGCTTCCGTTAAATGTTTGAAAAGAATTTATTTCCATTTAATATAATACTACATCTTAAATTTGTCTAAAGCATTTCTTTTAAGTACCAATCCTATTGCTATTTAAAACTCTTTTCAGTACACGAACGTCGTAGATTAGAGTTTAATGGTTTGTGAATTATCAAGGCATTGTTGCAATTTGGGTTTAGTATTAGGGAGTTTAGTTTCTTTCTGGTACACAAAATGATAGGTGTAACATGCTATTGAATTGGTATTACATCGAACTAAATCCAAAATAGCCTTTTTGTGACACTTATTGGTAAAAAAATAGGATATTAAGCCATGCGAAAATGCTCAGTCAGTTTTCCCACAGTACTACGTGCTGATGAGTAAATTTAATGGCTCAGCATCACATACTTTCACCCTATATATTTGAAGGTGCATGGGCATCGGAAAAGGAAGATAATAAAACACAAAAAGTAGAATCTCCAAAGAGCAACCATGCTTCTCAGAGAGTCGGAGCATTTTTTCTCTAACTCCTTTAAGACTTGCTTGAACGCTAGCTCAAGGATGTGTGACATTCTGCTTGGTTTCTTGAGATAAGTGAATACTAATGACTCTCGTGGAAAAAGATCCTTGAAGGGGGCGAAGCTTAAACATCTTGACGAATGCGTGATACCCTCCTAATGTGACATGAATTCCTCTTAGAAATCAATTAAGATGAGACTTTTCTTGTTGTCCTCTTTATTAGCAAGAAGATCCATTGAATGAGAAAGTTAAGATTTTTCTATGAAAGAGAAAAATCTTTCAGATCTTCAGATTCTTTCCTTTCTGAATAGCCTCAGTGGCTCTTTTCGTTTTAGGTCAATTTTTTTCGGTGATGGTTTTAGATTTTACACGGAGCTATTTCTAGAGCAAAAGGAAGCATCCTATTCTCTGCACCTCTGAAACTGCTAGATTAGAAGTTATAGAAGTTTAAGTCCTAAAGATTATCTCTGGAGGAAAGGGGATAGCTCATGAAAGGTGGACTTGATACTATGGGAAGATTCTAAGATTTTCTGCTCAATTTTTTCTTCAAAAGTTCTTGTTCATCTTTTCTATAACGCGCAATCTTACATTCTAATAATGCATGTGACCAAAACAAAATAAAATTGAGACTATTTTCAGCGAAACCTCTAAGTAATTAGCAATATTAACGGTCCTTCCCAACCCATCGATCTGATGCAATCTAATCTAAGCACAATCGGACCTAGACCTGAATTTCCGAAGAATCATCACTTTGATTTGAATCATAGAAGACATTAGCCCAACGGGAATATGTGTCCTAATTCGTCGCACCGCTAGCCATTACACCTTGGTGTTGGAAAAATTTATACTTTGTTTCGTACTTTCAACGACCAAGTTTAGTGGCATGTATTCTGAGGTGTGAGTATGATTACGATTCTCTATGCAATTTCGTCGACTAAATCAGTGGATCGACAAATCGGTTGTCTTCGTTTCGATCACCTTATCTTCGGTCTTAATCACTTTACAGATAAGTGATGCGCTGAGTATCGATTTCTGGAGAGAATGTAAATCTTGAACCCAGAGCAAAGGGTACAATTACTTTACCAATAATCCATAGAAAAATATTAGAGGGAGCACACTTTCCGAAAGGAGATAATGCTGTAAGACGTATTGGTCCAATCATTTCGATCAATCATCTGAATGAGATCAATACTGTATTTAATGTGTTCGAGAAGTTTGGAAGAGCCTCGTGCAGTTAGGTAGAAGTGTCAATGTGGACAAATGTAAACACACAAGTACTTAACCTTCACAAATACTTAAAAACTTTAATGCCGAAAGTATAATATGTCCTGTATACTGAATTTTTAAACATTTAGTAAACTTAAATCTGTGGGGTTTTATTGTAGCGTAACGGTTATCTACTAACCCGTATTATGTTTTTTTGAAACTATTCTCCTTCAGGAAGTAACAGAAAAAGCGTAACCTTCTCCTTTATCACCTATAACTAGTAACACTGAAACTATCGGGAAAATATTGATTACTATAATTATAGCTATCCTGAAGCAAGTATGCTCTTAAAGATAAAGTTTATTCTTTTTTTAATCGTAGCATTTAAACTCAGGCTAAATCTAGATATAGATGCGACCATGAACAATAACCTCCATTCTTATCGATACGATTCTCTGTGAAGAAATTAACCCGGCTATTTAGGATTCTTATATTAATTTGTAAGATAGAGATAGTTTTGATGAAATGTTTAAAGCACCAGTAAAATTTAATGTGAGTTATGTAAAATTCAACTTTGAAACTTAGGATGGCGTTCATAATTTGACATCTTGACAGTCACATAAAATATTTTTATTTTAATTATATTAAAAAATAATACCGCAATTCGTGTGGAAAGTTCCCATTGCATGTATGTAACGTAAATTCATTAAACAATTTTTATTATACGTATGAAAAATTTCTCCTTATTGTGAATTAAAAAAAAGGTTTTTCAACCGATACTAAGTACATGGTGGGCCAAAAGTCAGTACACTTTTGAAACTTCCATAAAAACTGGAAAAAAATCGGAAAAATAAACGGTCTTCACTCTCAGCATCCCACCCTGTATAAGATGACTATGGTGAAAAACCTTTTGAACAGTTTAGAGAGTAGCTTAATTAATAGATTTTCCTGACTGAACTCAAAAATGATTTGCTTATGTTAGAATTAAACCAAAACTCAAAACGACGCAAGTGAGATGTCAAACTGTCAATAAATTTATCTCTTTATGAGATAGAAATAGTGAGTCCCAAAGTCATTTTAAAATGTGTAAAGAATAGAAACAATTTTTTACAATAGAATTAATTTTTGCCGTGTCCAACTAAAGTATAATCTTCTAGCAATAATGATAACATAAGGCAAATTTATTTGGCGAATATGCTTTTATGTAGTTAATTATGTAATGGGTTATGATTTTGATGAATATTTGAACGTAATTTAGCTCATCTGAATTATACTTATTTACCTTTTAAACTGAAACAAGTAAAGACGTTTAAATTATTTCAAAATTTTCTTTTTTACCCAATGATTCTCAATCAACCAATCTTACTTATTTTTGTCCTTAATGTAAAGCTATTTTTAGCTTTCTGCGAAAAGATATAAATTAAATTTTTCATATGAGTAGCTTCTGAAAACTGCGTCGGGACATTATTGTTTTCAATAACTTGAAATCAATGAGGAAATGTAAAAGAAATAGGTAATAAAACGTTTAATTTAATATCTTTGACATTTATATCCAGGAAAGTAGTATTATGTATGTGGTATTATGTAACGGTGTTTGTTCCATAGTTCCAAATGTTTAAAAATACATTAGTTTTTTGGTTCTTATATAATAATGTGCATTCAAAATCCTTCAAATTGAAAGAGAGAGCTCAGAAAACATCCTAAAATAGACGATAAGCATGTACGGTATTGTTCATCATAGGTTTATAGAGCTTTTATAACCTTTTTGTTGTGTTCTAAAAAAGAGAAGCTATTCGTCGTCATTTGTGAAAGCGCTCTTTTCTTAACAACCGCCTCAGCTTTTCTATTCAAAAGAGTGCGAGAGCTTGGACTTACTTTTGCTCTCGGAGAGTCTCCTCGAAAAAATTATTGCTTCACAATTAGAAATCTATGAGTTTTTTTTAATGCTTCACTTATTTATATTTTCAATCCGTAGTTTATAAAATATTTCCTTCAAGAAGCAGTACTCTAAAAGAACTTCATTAGCACTTTCTTCAAAAATTTCTTCAAACTCTTCTCAATTCCAATGACCTAAGGTTAACCTGGAATCAAGCTTTTTCGCTAACTCTGATTGGCTTAAAACTTGATTTTCTTCTTCAACAACCAATTAGATATTTTGATTCCATGTTAACTTTAGGTTAGGTTAGTGGTGAATACCGGCTTAACTATTTTTCAGTGAAGTAGGCACACGGTAAAACGCATTTCGGTTGGAAATTTCTGAGTTTTGGTGGGTTATGGAGTATATTAAATCGTTTTCTGAGATCAAAAAGAAAAAAATATGGTTTTCATTGAAAGCCATGAAATCCCACCTTGGGTGCGCCTTTGCTTCTTTTAGAAGAAAAAAAATTTCATAACACCTTTAAGATAACAATTCAAGACAAAGGTATTTTCGACTTTGTAAATAGTAGTATACCTAAGGAGAAAAAATATAAATTTCTTAAAGATTTCATCTCTCTAGAAAAATTAAATAAGATCTTTTTCATTGGAATCCCGTTTATAAATAAAAACTAGGAAAAGTTTTATTGATTAAGGTGACCTCACATAAGGTAAAATTAAATTTTAAAACTTTTATATTTTGGCGATTCTTATAATCGTTAAAAAGCAAATAAAATTAAATAATATTAAAAGCTAATATATTAAATAATAGAGCAATATTACTAGTGAGCCTATATTTATTATCGTTTTAAAAATTACTATCTGAAAAATTTTCCTATTGCGACTTTAAGTTTTCAGTTGATGGGGGTTTTTTTACGTTTTTTTTTGGAAAAAATTTTAGTCCTCAACTTTTAACACTAAAAGTAAATATATTGTGAGGAAATCACAGTTTTAAGGCGTAACCCTGTAAAAATAGGGATTCAGGATACTTTTTTCTGGGTTGAAATAAATAAGATATTTGACTTCCAGGGGTAGGGAATAACATCCCAAAATTCCCCTCCCTTAGCTTTGTCACTGACTTTCATACTAAATTGGGCGTACTACAAGTGTTTTGGCTCCAGAATTCATATCAAATCTTCTCGATTTCTTTAATTGAAATTTATAGCCTTCTCAGTTCTTAACAAGGTAATGTCTATCATAAAGCAGTTATTTTATCATCGCTAACCTGTGAATTCCCTGCAGTACACTTCTGTCGCCATTCATCAACTGGTCATTTACGACCGCCATACTGTAAAATGTGGACTGGTTAGAAATTGCTTATTACTCAACGATTACACGGATAATGTGTTTTCTTCTTGATTTATATCGTGGCTAATATAATGAAACAGTTTTTCCTTATTCTGTATTTGGAAAGGAAGTAACAAAATTCGATACGATTTATGAGATACATTTGAAGTTCCGTAATCGGAAAAAGAAAGATTGAGTTAGCTTAAATTCGGTAGGATAACAAAAAATTCAAGTAAGAAGGGTTCGTGGTATAAGTTTTTGGATCCAATACTACACAATTTACTATGGAACCATTTGAAATTACCCAATGTGACTCTATAGATTTTATAATAGTAGTAATTTTGACTTAGTTTTGTCATTTTATATTTAAAAAAAATTTAATGTAAAAACAAAGGAAAATATTCTTTTATGAGGGCATTTCACAGTTGTTGAGACACATAGTAAATTTGTAGCACGTTGTGCATAAATTAAAACTTCTAAAACTCTTCCAAGATTACGCTATGATGTGATAAAATTTAGAAATTTATAATATCCCTTTATAGATTCCGATTTAGATGAAATATCGTTTTTGTTTCTATTGAGCCACAATTTTTTGCTGGATTTTTTGTCATCAAAAATATCTGTTTAAAAATTAAAAAAGAATAAAAAAAGTTTATAACATAAATAATATAATATTTCATCGACAAAATATCAGTCTATTAAATATTAGTCTGAGAAGACGCAAATTAGCAAAGAAACCTTCTGCTCAACCCAAAAATATGTTTTCTCAAAATTAAAAAGTTTCAGGGTATTTCTCATACTATGCTATTAATATAAATGGTCTAAAATTTAAATATACGCAAATAAACCGCTCTTTTTTCCCTTCTCTTTCTTTCTTTAGATCAGTTTTTAGTATTAAAATACCAACTGAAATTTTGAAAAACCCCTATACTGAACGTTGTTATGCATCTATTGTCTTAAGATAATTATATTGAATACCTAATTTATTGATAGTGGAAACAAATATTTCATCAAATTATTCACATTATCCTTCTCCTTTAAAATACTTCTAAGGACTCAATAGCTGTTTCCTTTCAAACTATTCCAAACATACAAAGTTAGCTTTAGCAAATTGTTAAACCATAACTATTTCAATCAATTTCGGTTTTATGATCCATTGAAAGCAGCACTGAACTCGATCTATTAACGGTGTATAACCTGTCTTACAACTTTTTCCTAACTGCCATCCTAAGCTTAAAAAGTGTAATATTTCAATTTTTTAACTTTTTAGTTATATTAGCAAGCTACCTGATATTAATTCTAAGCAGACATCGCTGTATCGTATTCAGAAACAGACTTTGAATGTTGCTAATGTGTGACATATTACTCTCTCATGACTTCTAATACGACTTAATATCTGGCAAATGGCATATTACACACATTACTTTAAATATGGCTTTATAGATATATGGTAACTATTAAGTCATATTTAATGTCATGAGTGATTTTTTTGTTGTTAATTTATTTATTAAGTCATATTTGAAGTTAAGTGTGGAGAATATGTCATATATGTCTAGTAAGTCATGTCGCAAAAAATTCATGTATCAAAAACTGTTGAAACACTAAACGTATCAGCCATAAAAGAGTTTTTTAGCCGGCAGTGCACTACAGACTGTGGTTATGTTAATTCGGGACAGGGCTCTGCCATTTAGTTTGGTCGACATTTCCGTGACGTAGTAGCGACCATCAAATATGTGACTCCGATGGGCCGTGCCTGATTCCGTCACCGAGTCTGACGCCCGCGACATTGGCCGACTCCGCTAAATGACGGACGGTCTCGCCCAGCGTTTCGTGTTTTGCGCGCTTCGCTAATCCTCTCCGGCTACTCAGATTTACTGCCGGGAACTTGCCTTGGAGGTAAGATATAAAATTGTGCTTATTCATATGCTTTTTGTTGTTTACGTGAGTGTACGTTTACGTTTTATTATTGTCGTTAAAATTTCTTTCAAACTTTTGCAAGAGAAAAAATTCATTAGTTTTTTTGAATATTTTTCGTGGGTTAAACTCTTGGAAATAAGGTCAAATATTTTTTTTAAGTTTCACAAAATAACTAACTAATAAGAGAAAACACTTTTTTGAAGTTTGTTTTTAATTTAATTGTATGTTTTCTCAGTTTATCTCAAATAATTTCACGAAGCGAACTTTCTCGTAATATTTTCGATGCTAATTATTGCTCTACGTAAATTACATTTGGGTAATTTTCTTTTCTTTCGGTCAAAATATTTTTTAAATTCCCTCAAAAAATTATGAAAAACTTTTTTGTAGTATTTTTCGATGACAGCTGATCTTCGTAATTTGTAATCGTGTGATTCATATTTCTTTCGTCTGAATATTTTTTAAATTTTCCTAACGAAAAATATCTAATCTTAATTCCTTCGATGTCAAAAATCATTTTGAAATTTACACCCGTGCTTCTAACATTTATATTTATTATTTGATTTTTTTTTCAATTTATTTAAAACATTTTCAGAAACTTTGTTTCCATAATTTCTCTAAGATAATGCAACTCATGGAAACGGAATTTTGATTGTAAAAATATAGTTTAATCACAGTGAAAGTTTATCTCTTATTCATGATATAAGGGTCTTTTAAATAAGATAAATATACAGGGTGTTTCAAAATTGCGTTGCACGACTTTTATTCGGAACCAACGCCTCCTAGGGTCATGGAAGTAAGGTCTACCCCTAGGTAAGTGACCCTGGAGAATCCATTGGGATGACTAACAGCGCCCCTAGCGGTGAAATAAAAAGTTAAAAATTTTATTTAAAAACTAAAGGAGATAGAGTAAAATCCTCAGTGATAGCATTGTTGCCAACGTCAAGAACTCACTGAAAAAAATTTGATCGAAATATCTTGAATATTCACGAAGATATTAGCATGTGAAAATAGCACTTTTTCAAGGGTCAAAAAAAAGTTCGCATATTTGCAAACTTTTTTGATTTTTTGATTAAATTTTGTGTTCTTTCAACTAAAAAACTAAAAACTACTCACACTGAAAAATTTGCAAATATGCGAACTTTTTATTTTTTGACCCTTGAAAAAGTGCTATTTTCACATGCTAATATCTCCGCAAATATTCAAGATATTTTGATAAAATTTTTTCAGTGAGTTCTTCTTGACGTTGGCAACAATACTCTCACTGAGGATTTTACTCTATCTCCTTTAGTTTTAAATTAATTTTTTTAATTTCGCCTCTAGGGGCGCTGTAAGTCATCTCAATGGGTTCTCCAGGGTCACTTACCTAGGGGTATACCTTACTTCCATGACCCTAGGAGGCGTTGGTTCCGAATAAAAGCCGTGCAATGCAATTTTGAAACACCATGTATACACGACAAGTAGGATCCTCACGCCCCGACTCCTGTATTACATACCTTTAAAAACTGGGTAATTATTTTCAAACCCTTCTCTGATAATATTAGATTTTATCCAATAAGTTTATTATTCAAACCATCCCTTACATCTTTTAAAAAACACATGGAAATAAAACTTAGTTGTTATCATCGTACCCAAAGTTTTTAACTCCGTTTATTTTCTTTTATATTTCTTTCTCTATTCAGCCTATTCAAAGCTTCTACACTATTTCATTTTCTATTTATTATTTAGCTATTAAGTTTAAAATACAATACAAAATAACAAGAAACATTACTGGTAAATTATCAGGAAAATTGGATTAAATTAAATCAACAAGATTTTCATTTGTATCTAACTATAACTAGGTATCTGTTATCGGTAATTACTTAATTTTTTATTGTTTTTTTAACTGTGTGATTTTAATCTGATTATCAACAGAATATATTTGATATTTCAGTGAGATAGATTTGTTTTATTCTCACTAAAACTCAGTTGCAGCCGACACTATCTTGATACATAAATAATCTTCTCCTGGGTTCTTTTGTTTCCTTGAGCTTGTGATTCTAAAGTTGTAATCCGGCGTGTTTTACATAAATTATGATGCACATCAAGAAATTATTCTGCCAGAACAATTTGTCTAGCCAAAAAGGTTTGTTTAAATTGATGCGAGATCTCTAACGTTTATTTCCAGTCTCACAATAGGATATTAAGGGAACCAAGACGTTACAGACCTTCAAAAATCGATTTTTCAATTGTACCTTTAAAAAAACTACATTTCACGCTGATTTCAAAAATGTATAACATGTGTAGGTTTGAAACCTGATTCCAAGAGAAATTCCGAGTTAAAGAACACTTATAACAGTTTTTCTTGATTTTCTCAAAATGTGTTTTTCACATCTTTGAGTAAGGTCGTATCAAATTCCACTCATTCAAATAAGATGAAACTTCGTATAATGATAAAACACAATAATATGCATACATTAAAACTAAATTTATGGGTGTTGTGACCTTATATTTATTTTTAGGGTCCAAAATGTGTAAAAAAAACTGTCATTTTTTACGCGTTTTCAATTTTCAACTTTTATAATTAAAAAAACATAATCAATAATTTAGAACAAAAACTATTTCATTGCAATGTTTATATAGTTGTTAGAATACCTAAACATGTTTAGTGAAATTTTTTTCAGAAACTTTTCTACGAGTGTACCTTTCCATCACTATATGTTATAAGGCTGCATTGAATAAGTACTTTTTCGATATTCTTTTTCTAAAATATTTATCAGATTTTTTAAGTATTTTTTATAAACCTGGTTGAAATAGTGTACAGATTATGTCTACAAATTTTTATCAACATGCGATCTCTTAAACTTAAAAGAGATGATAGGTGTAAACTCTCAACTCTCAAGCGTCACCTCCAACCGTGGACCGGTTTCGTCCTTGTTAGGACTCATCAGCACGGTATAGAATGGTAACGCAAGAGGTTGCGTTACCATCCTATGGGTCTTGCGATACCATCCTATACCGTGCTGATGTGTCCTAACAAGGACGAAACCGGTCCACGGTTGGAGGTGACGCTTGAGAATTGAGAGTTTACACCTATTGTCCGCTTAACCAGCAATAAATGATGAAATTCTCCTTTCATTTAAAAGAGATGGTTTTTTCAATAAGGAAAATAACAGCATTTTTCGTTGACGAAAACGTCTTGGTTCCCTTAATGATTGATATCCATGCGAAAAAAGTTGTTAAATTTTACTGATCAAAATTATTTTCTGTTACTTATAATATTTTTGTTATTTTTAATTTTAGTATACAGGGTGTCTCAAAAGTTTGGTGTCAAACTTAACATGTAGGCCTGTCATGCCATGGCAAACAATATTTTATAGGAACTCATGCGATGCCCTATCCTCGGCGTCTACAGTTTCCATTTGCGGACATGATGGACATGAGTGAAAATCTTGTTTGCCATGGCATGATAGACCTCCATGCTAAGTTAAGGCACCAACTTTTAAACCCTTTATTTACCGACGGTACTTGTAAGTACCACTGGCACAAGTTTAGAACTGCTGATGGTTGGCGAGTTTTGGCTCTTTGGCGCCATATTTAAAAGCCACATAATTCACTTAACATTAGTTGGGGTAACTAAATAGTGATTTTTATCGCTAAAAATTTGGAGCATCAGCAGTACCAAACTTGCGCCGAAAATAATTTGGTAAATAAAGGGTTAAAACACCCTGTAAAGAAGCTTAAATACAGGGTGTCCCATAAATGTTGGGTCACACTTCTAGGGGGGATAGTAGGCACCTAGACGAGTCAGAATCACATAGGGTTTGGGGTCCCAGACCAAATCCCAGGGAGTTAAAAATGGAGCGACACCCGAAAAAAATTATTGAAGAATTCAATTTGTAGAAGAACTACAATTGGTAAAAATTTAATTATGGTCTCAAAAATTGTGGTTTAATATGATCTTTAAAATTATCTTAAAAGTTTTCAGTTTAAAATTTTTTATTACAAAAAAAGTTTAAGAACCACAAAAAATGTGAAAACTCTGACAAAATTTTATTTTGTATTTCGAAATCGTTTCTTTTGATTTAATAATCTGAAAGATCATAGTTGAAAACCCTTAAGTCCAAAGTGTCACGTAAAAATCATCAATATTAAATGCTTAAGATCCTGTTAAAGCATGGTTTAAGTCCGTTTTTTTGCGTTCGCAAGCTGCCGTTTTTAAAACGGCTATAGGAAACCAGTTTGCGCACGCAAAAAACGAACTTTAACAGGATTTCAAGCGTTTAATATTGATGGTTTTTACGGGAACTTTGGACTTTAGGGTTTACAACTATGATCTTTCAGATTATAAAATCAAAAGAAAGGATTTCGAATTACAAAATGAGGTTTTGGCAGAATTTTCGCATTTTTTGTGGTTTTTTAACTTTTTTTATAATAAAAAATTTTAAACTGAAAACTGTCAATAATTTAAACATCTTATCTCTTCAAAGTTTTTTTATACAGTGTTTCCTCGTTATTCGCGGTAATAACGTTCCAAAACATACTAGGAATACGCGAAATCCGCGAATAACGAACCCAGTTTTAAAACGCGCATACATGATAATATAACAGATATAATGGTTCGATTCCGTCATTTATTACATAAAACTAATAAAACTGGTTCATGCAAAAAGTAGTTTTAACTGTAAATTACTGTAAATAATTTTGTAATAACTGTAAATAATTTGTAGCAAATACCGAAAGGGTTACTAGTTGGAAAACTTGCTTAGTAGAAGTAACATTTTTCAAAATGGTTTTACATAATATAAATACTGGAATCGAGCAATTATATCTTTATCGCCAAATATGCAAGTTTCATTGGTAAAAAACTTTGAGATCGAAATCCGCGAATATGCGGGGGTAACATTGCTCAACCACTCATACTGAACCGCGAATATGCGACGGCCCACTGTACAGCAAAAATAACTTTTGATTCGTACCACATCAATTTCCAATAAAAAAATATGTTTTTAGTTTTTTTATTTTATGTTTAAGTAATTTTAAAACTTTATTTGCATTTCCAAGATTTTTAAAAATAGTGCAATTAATGACGTATTATCATAGTTTAAATTTTAAATTATCATCATAAATATACAGCAATAAAATCATGTTGACTCTTGAAAATTTTTGCTCAAACAATGTTTTTATTTATTAAGTTATTTTTCTACAATTTCTTATGTTTTCTATTTTTATAAATGCACCCCCTTTGATACACCCTTGTAAGAAATAACTTTTAAAAATTCCTTGAATTCTAGTACTTCAAAATTTTCTAAGGTTTTTTTTGCTTTTTATTTTGCTTCCTACAATTTATTAAATACTTGATCAGAATATTTTCATAATTTTCATCATTCCTTTTTGAATAGAATCTGTAAATCTGTTAATATATCTGTAAATCCTTACAGATATTTTTGTCACACGTTTTTGATAAAAGCCACCAAAAATTGTCCTAAAGCGCTAGTTCTTACATATTTATGCTGTCGTGAAATCTTTAAAAAATACAAACTTTTCTTTACGATTATATAATATTTTATCATAGGATACTATTAAACAATAAAATATAATACAATTTGCGGGGGAAATTAGTTATTCACACGTTATTTAATCAAACAGTTTTATACTCTAACTTTAAACAAACTAAAATCCTGAACATGGGGCCGTTCAAATATTACGTAAGCACCTAAGGGGGGAGGGGGTTTGCTATTTGCTTATTTTTTCTGACAAGGGGGGAGGGGGGATATGAGTGATGCTTGCGTAGGATATTGCATTTTCGAAAATCTCTTGTTTCTTGCATAAATAATTTCAAAACGCAACCAAAAATAAACTTAACAAAAACTTGAATTTGGAAATCTGACGTAAGCACTTTTTTCTGGGGATGGACCCCCAAACATTTTGAAATTTTAACTCCGAAAAGTAGTGTTTCGACTCATTTTTGAACATTTAGGATTACACCCATAAAGGACAGCTCCTTGAGTATACGTCACCTAATTTTCAAGGAGAAAAAAACAGTACTTACTAAAAGGGATGACAAAATTTCGGGGTGGGGGTCCGGCAGTTTCTTACGTAATTATGGTTGGGGGGTTGAGGTTTGCTTATCTTTGCTGACAAAGCGGAGGGGGTTAAAAATAACCCAAAAAGTGCTTACGTAATATTTGAACGGCCCCTATCACCTAAAAAGAAATTATTTCAATACGAGATTTTCTAGACTAACTCTACCTGATTCGATTTTAAAGGCTATGGGAAGTCTGTAAAATTTTTCCTTGACGGTATTTTTATTTAACGCATTCAAAGAACGAAGACACCATTAGAAATACATTTCTTTACGTCAAGTTAAAAAAAACTCGAAATGCAAAAGCGAGAGATTTTTTATAATAAGGCGTCATATTCTACCCAGACACCCAAACCCTAATTTTAGTTTGATATGGGAAAATTCTCACGATCGTCCTCCATCAATGGCAGAAGTAGTAAACAGAAGCCAGGCTTACTATCACGCTAGCTTTACAGGAAGGGGCCCAGAGCTTCTGTAGACCATTAATGTGGAATACGTGTAAAGCCATTTAATGTCTCCGTTCCGGTAACTTAAAAACCACTCATTAAGTGTAAAGGTCGACTGAATTTGCTATCGGCCTATCTCGCCCTAACTGCAGTCCCACACCTTGCCTAATGTGCTGTTTGGGTGGACCACACATGAAGAGTCCTGCCTCAGTGCCCAATAGTTGGCAGTGTTGCCTTTGAGGGAGTTTCCATTACAAATGACGAAAGAAAAGCCAATCGCGGAACAGACACTTATGAACACCTTTCACTGAGGAGGTAGAGATGGTGGACTTTGATTGGGAAACCAACAGGTGTGGGGAAGCTTTCGAACGGAACGGTGGGGATGCAGATGGACAGAACGATAGAAAGGAATGATTGTTGGACAGATATTCATGATGTATATCGAGTAAATAAAGGGTTGACGCACTGTGTCGTTACCGCACCATGTCAAAAACGTCAATATGCTTCGAAAAAATTGCATATAAATAAATATCAATGAGAGGTGCTGGAAGCTGTTGCAAGCGCCTCAATTGTCCTTTCACGTAACGTAAAAAATGTGCTTAGTTTTTTAAAAATCCATTGGGAAATGCGATTGTTGGTATTGGCTAGGCATGCGGCATCTACTCCATGACTCCAAAAATGCATTTAGGGTCAAATATGACCAAAGAAACAGGGGGTAGCACGGGGAGTGACGTTCTTCCCTGAAGTGTCCCACGTGATGCATTAAAAAAGTTGACCCATAGGAGTCGTTACCAACAAAAAAATTGAAGGTAATCTCTTGTGGCCCCCCACAAAACATAAAACCTAATCGATTTCGGGAATAAATATATACTTTACATTCAAAGACCTCAAATGTGATGGAAGGCATGTCCCTTATAGAATCGACGACCGTGGTTGAATGTACTACTTATAGGGATCTCGGATAAATTTTTAAGCTAACTTTAACTTGTCTGCCTAAATGTGTGTTTTGTTTTGCGCAAAGCACAACAATTTTTCTGTACCACACTACAAATTCATGAAAATTTTTTGCAACGCTAAGTAAGTAAACACAGTAATAAACATTTCTAACCAAAATCATTTTAATTGCATTGCGATTGTGTCGTGTGAGAGAAAAATAGTGTTGTACAAGTGTTGCTAAAAATTACAGGGACACGCAGAAAATGTTCTTATGTGTAGTGTTTCGATTCAAATTTAAGAACTGATTCTAAATATATTTTGCAACACTATACTAGAACACATTTTAAACATATTCAGTACACTATCACAGCACAATCTGGAGTTTAAGTGTTCTACCAAACAATACAATAAAGTGTTGTAAATTTGAGGACCTAAAAGTGTTATTTAATGTGTTTATGATGTGTTTATTTTTACTTGGAGTGCAGAAGAACAATGTCAGAATAACTTTCGGCATTTAATATTGTTTGTATTTTATTATCAGGTCTTATTTTATTATTTCTCCTTATGCACTGCATATAGGACACTTAATCCTATTCACTTAGAATTCCAGGAATATTTTCTCTATCGAACACAATGATTCGATACCCTTCAAAATCAAATCACAACCTTTCAATAATTTTATTTTTGAACAAAAAATTCAAAACAATCCTTATAAATGATATATTATCTGGCCTGATGATAAATCTAAACACATGGAATAAAAATAAACTTTTCCTCTTTTTGATTTTACATGCTACCATTGTCTTAAAATTTGTCATGACTTTTATTCAATTCTCATTTGATATGAATCAAACGTTTATGAATATAACAAACATCATTGCTTTTAAATAATGACCTTTTTATCTTTAATTTCCTTATATTAATTACTATAAATCTATTGATATTTCGAAGAGGAAGCATTTAATTCTTGACATACATATAGTTTTCATTTGAAAAATCGTTTCATAAACTTTGTGACAACTCGATGATTTCAACAATTGGTAATTATTATTCATAGTTTTCAATGTACAAAATTTCAATCGATGCGGCTAAATAATCCATTAGATTTGAAGGAAAGTAGTTCCGGTAAGTTATTGAACTATCTATTGTTTCATGAATTTTCAATTTTTAACTAAATTAATTATTATTCATGCATTTATTAATTTAGAATTTTTATTTATTTTATTTTGCATTTTTATATAAATAAAAAAATAACCATTCATATAAGCTTCTTAAAAATGCAATACCTTTCTAATTTCATGACTAAAAATTTATCTTTCATTGGGCACTCCGGAAAATCCCCCACCTGATGAGGCCAAAAAAAGAGTAAGAAATGTGGAAAAAATAAGTAAATCTTCCCTCTAATTGTTCTAAAACTTAACATATTAAAGCATATTCGTAAATTAAACCTTAGAAAAACGATGAGTCAAACTCCCCCCTCGAAACACAAGTCTTGTTACGATCCTGATATTCATTTAATACCAATCTTTCTTGTTTGAAAAAGTATGTATTGTACTCACAATATTCACATATCGTAATAATATCTCATAGCAGCCAGATTTACAATTTCATAACTTCAACTTCGTGTTTAGTAAATAACATAATCACGTGTTTTATATTCTTATTCTGCTTAAATACATTTTTAAAAATTACCTATTTGAAAGTTTCTTTAAAATGTATAATACCATTTGTCTACAGAGTTTAAAATAACATCAATTCAACTAAACGCCATAGCCAGAAGACATATGGTTAAATTACGAATGCCTCAGGGGCTGTTTAATCCAACAAAAACTCATCAGTTAAGAGTTCTCGAGTCACAATACTGTAGCATCAGTCTAGGCAATGGTAGTTACGAATCACCAAGATAGGTTTCTTAAAATCATTATGGCAGTGTTCACTGAACAACAGTACACGCAATTGATGTGACGTTTTTCTTCCACGGCGAATAGGCTGCCATGGTCTTTAAGCTAGATACCCATTTCAATTTATGAGAAAGCTGTATAATCTCATTTCGCCACTCCTTGGGTAATTATTATCACAGCGTGTAATTGGCTTCTGGAATCCACAAACATCTAAGGGAGAAGACTTACCATTATACAATGTTTCAGAACCATTAAACTGCCATTAAACAGCTCATTGTAATTATTGCGGTCGGAAAAAGATGAACCTTGTAATCAGGAAGAACGTAAGCTGCTTACGCTTCACTATTATTGCGTGAGGATTCCCAAATAATTTTAAAATCAGATAGCGGCATTTCAGCAAAGCGATGTATCACTTCAATTATTTCTCTAGAGCTCATTATTTTATTTGGAAGACGCTTTAAAATTGGTGCCATTTCTTCACTAGTAGGCTACTCGAGTCGACGGCATGGTAAAATAATTAGCAAAATTCCAAGTAAACAATAATAGTAGATGGGTTCTAGTGCATTGCTAAACTTGTAATGTACTATGAACGAAAAAGATGCATGGTCCCCATTTGGGAAATATTACGGAGTTTCTGATGAGGATACCTATTTGCAATACTTCTGATCATGCTAGTTTCTTAATAATGGATGAGAAATCCGTTTGACCTTATTCCCTGGCAAAAAAGTTTGTTGGGGGATTGACCAAATGTATGTGATTAATAATTTAGGAACTTTAAAAATACAACTTTTTACGACGTTGAAAGTAATGATTTGACGTTTTTCATTCAGTTATATTTCCGTTTTACCACTCCCAACAAAATTACCTCGACATTTCCATACTATATTATATGGCCTTTCTTGTGCCCGAAATTGCAAGGAATCGTAAATATGAGTGCTGTATCAGATATTAAGGCATTTCATACATATTGGTGGACAAGATTCAATGAGATTTGAATCATTATCTAATTGCACTTGTATTGGTCGGAAAGAGAAATCAAAGAACATACTTATAAGTTATGGAAGACTACTAATAACAGAAATTCCTAATTTTTTGCAATGACGACGTCAAACAGTAGGCTGTGATGTACTACTTTACCACTTTAACAATTGTGATGTAGTGTTCTGAATATGTTTGAAAAGTGTTGGGAGAATATGTTGAATAATGTTTTAAAATATGTTGAAATCTGAAAGTGTTCTTAAATTTGGATCGAAATACTATACAAATACACATTTTCTGTTTAATTTTTACCAACACTATTATAACACTGTAATTTTTTGACACAGCATAATCGTTAACACAATCAAAACGCTTTTGGTTAGAAGTGTTCACTGTTCATTATTGTGTTTTCTTAGTGTTGCAAAAGGGTTTCACGCATTTGCAGCATTTTATATTACGTCTGTAAGAACCAACTGAGGAGCAGGTCAAGAGAGTTACCCTACACACGCACTATTACAAAATCCATCAAACACATCCTATCCATAAAAGGATCTCGGAAAGATTATTTATTGGTCACTCTACTAAATGGATTTATGATGGAAAGTTCTGAATCTGAGACTGGCCGCGGAATCCTTAACACAAAGAAATACCAGTTAATATAAAATTATGTCGGTAGTTATAGATCTGAGATCAGTGGACCATAATTTTTCATAGACCCTCCTTGAGATTAATATCCTAAGAGAACTTTACTGCGATACCGCAAACTCTCCCTTTGGAGCAAAATTAGCTCCCTTTATAAGTCTGCGGAGAAAGGAATTACACCAGCGGTGTATTTAGAAGACTTCGGGTCCAGTAACTCTATACCGTGGTCCAGGTCCATCATTCTGCAGTCTATTATATCTTTATTATGAAAGCAGGCGCTATGCCAGCTCGGTCAAGATTTATGAAGTGCAGAAAGTAGCGAAACCGCCTCCCACATATCTATTTTTCTTTTCTCTTCGCCTATTTTTCTTTCCCTCGCCATAAAAAATACACATGTTGAACAAAGAAAAACTCGATGAAAATACATTCATCTTGAGGGGAGGGATTTCCCTGGAGCCTTTTGAGAAGGGGACTGCACCCAGGACTGATTTGACGAACGAATGGAAGACGTGGTATTAGACAGGTGTTGGTTTGTAGTAGAAAGGGCCATTCGTACTGCCTTGAGCTACAGAAACATAGAAATTAAAGACAGCGAGGGGCCTTCTTTTGCGATGTCATGCATTCATTATTCCTGTGAAGTCATGAAAAGCTTTTGGTGAGCAGCTATTAGTTCTCAGATAATGAGAACCGTGGTGTAAATGTATGAGTTTTGATGTAACGGAGGTATTTTCTGCGCAACATGTATAATTTGAAGAGTGGATGAATATCCAGACTGTTTTTGTTCGCTAGAAGATGTCCTAATCATATGTTGTTTGTGACGAACATGTTCTATGCATAAATATACAACATAACACAAGGCATTCGTCCTAAGGGAATACCGGAACCAATTTGTAATTAGAAATGCTATAGATCTCATTACTTTTTATTTTGAATCATTTTGAGATCTTTTTTTTTGCACAACTTTTTAATTCGTACGTTTTATATTCTACACAAAACTACCATAAATATTATTATTGAAATTTTGACCTCCTAAACAAAATAAGTCAAAATATAATCTAATGTGATATATATGCTAGTTTAAATGCTAAGATATTATTTACATAACATCGTAAAAATTTTAACGAATTTATTTCGTTTTAAATGTCTTGAAATTGTTACCGGTATCTTTTAGGTTTATAACAAATAACCTTTATATCAAGACAGTCTTCTTATGATATTTAATATAATTGAGTTGACGTTGTTCACTCTTAAAACGATAGTCTCAAAACTGAGTAAAAAGTACTCAAACTGGCTCCGATCCAAGTGTACTCAAATTTGAAAACAATAATATACTTGAAAGGAGAATTTCACCATTTATCGCTGGTTAAGCAGACAGACAATAGGTGTAAACTCACAACTCTCAAGCGTCACCTTTAACCGTGGACCGGTTTCGTCCTTGTTAGGACTCATCAGCACAGTATAGGAAGGTAAGGCTCTAGAAGGTATAGGCTCTCTTGCGTTACCTTCCTATACCGTGCTGATGAGTCGTAACAAGGACGAAACCGGTCCACGGTTGGAGGTGAAGCTTGAGAGTTGTGAGTTTACACCAATAATATACTTATTTCTGAAAATGGGCATACTTAAAAATGAAACATCATGAGCTCATTTTTGAGTTCAAGCTTAAGATGTTTCATTTTTGAGTATGCCCATTTTCAGAAATCAGTATATTCATGTTTTCAAATTTGAGTACATTTGGATCGGAGCCAGTTTGAGTACTTTTTACTCAGTTTTGAGACTATCGTTGAGTGTTTCTAGCCTTCCGAACTCCAATTCAAGATTCCTAAACCAATAGGAGAGACGAGCCTTACTCACTTATATTCAATGACTGAATTACATAGCAAATCACAGCAAAAAAAGTGCAATAAAAGAATTTCTTCCATTCAAAGTACTGTGCGTGCCCACGTGCACTTGACGCAAAAGAAACACCGCGTGGAAATCAGAGGAAAAACCTTTCTGGAAAAACTTTTTTTCTTTCCTTCTGTATCCCGATATCTTCTTAATTGAACTTCTGGGAAAGACTGCTCTGAAAGCGGCTGATCCTACTTATTCTTTGCGCTAAATATGTGCCCTTGCAATTCTTCCCCCCAATATCACGTCTTTATCATTAAGCATTTTTTCTCGATTCGAAAAAGAAAGTTTTTATGAATGAAACGTGTCATTACAGGATTCGTAGTCTTTTGAATACGGAAAAGTTCAAAAGGGAAAAAAATCTGCGTTTTTATTTCTCTGGTTGGGGTATGCTTCGCGATTTTTCTTTTCTTCTGAACTTACTCGATTACGGAACACAAATTTAGCTTAATACCGACCTACATATCAAAAAACACGATTTAATGGATGTGCGGTTCCTTGGGGAAAGCACTTTACATGATTAAGATATGACGCATTGCTTTTCTCATAATTGAAAGTGGCTTGTTTTTCGATGACACAATCGGTTGTAAGAAGATCAGAATATCTGTACATTGCAGTTGTCATATAAATAGTAGTTGATAGTAAAAATATATATTTTATTACTAGTGATA
The DNA here is from genome assembly GCA_024610705.1 of Tetragnatha versicolor. Classification (NCBI taxonomy): domain Eukaryota; kingdom Metazoa; phylum Arthropoda; class Arachnida; order Araneae; family Tetragnathidae; genus Tetragnatha; species Tetragnatha versicolor. The sequence continues at coordinate 49,328,386 of JANDEH010000010.1, read as the reverse complement.
TCAGTTGGCCCTATTTGATTATTTTGATAATCCAAACCATAATCAATTTGTAGTAAGTTAAATCCAATCCTTAGAAAAATTTTCACTTAGAAGTATGTTTTTTTTCGGAAAGTAAACGAAATAATCAGCTATTTAAATGTTGTATGCTATCAATAACATATTGGATGATTTTTTTGCTTATCATACCATTTCCAATGCAATATTAATTTTAGGCAGGTTACCTACCATTTACTTTCATTTTATTTTTGGACATTAATATACTTCACCAGCTACATAGAAACTACTTTTCTAACTTTTGATAGCAAATGATATCATAATTTTTAAACGCTGTCATTTGTTGTCCAGTTAAACGGTCTTATTAAAAATTTCTCCTACAGATTATTTAAACGAATACCATTACAAGTGATGGGAATTGATTGATTGTAGAATGTTTAAAATTTTGCCAAAGCTTTCTATACAATACAATTGTATACAATGCAAAATACCAAAAGCAAAGCAAATTTGTATTTGTATTGAAAAATGTCTCTACTTTTATATTAGAATAAAAAGGTAACAAAGAATTAAGGAGAAGATAATTACGGCAATAAACATAAACAAGTCCTTTGATCTCAGCCAACCTACCAGTCACAGGCAAAATTCCTGGATTTGCTACTGGCTTTTATTGAAATTTTATTCGTGTTGTAAAATTTTTCAAGCTAAATTTCGATTACAGGTAATACTTTTTATCGTTTTAAAAGAAACTTTATTTCTCCTTTCCCAAACAAAACAAATGTAAATGTATCATATCCGTATCGGTGAAACTAATTTCTATTAACGCCTTACGAACTTCGTGTCCAATCAAACTGATCTCCAAGCGCCATTTCTCACTGCTCTTGCTTGGTTGGGTATAGAAACTCAAACCAGTCCCCCAACCGCGTTTTTTACCGCCCGAAGGCACAACCTCGAAAGGACAAACGGAACGCTGTCCAGCAATTTTTTACCCCATCTCTGCAATCCCCGCTTGGAAATCGGACGAACAGATGTCACTGGAGCTACTTGTCCTCATCACTACCTGGCAATTATCCGCTCGAAGGTGGGGTCTAGGAGGAGCTTAGAAGGCGCTGCCGGATGAAATTTGTTTGTTTCTTCACTTGAACAAAAAGATTCGGATGTTGGGAGGCACTCTCTTGGGTTGTTGTTGCATTTTGGGGAATCTCACTCCACGTGCTTCAGTCAGTCGGATGATGAGTGGAGAAGAGTAGGGTGAGTAGAGTCGTTTCTAGGCCCATCTCTTAATCTCTTTTGCGTATGGTGAAGAGCAAGAGTTATTTGGTATTCTTTTTTTGAGATGATATGATGGTTGTAATTTATGTTATATCGGAATTGATTTCAATTGACCAGATTCAGATTTGTGTAAACGTCCTTATAAAGATATATAAAGATAACATATCTCCTTTTCAATTTCCTACTTTTTATTTATTTTTACAGTAAATTCTATATTAGTACTAGTACTTTTGTAAAAAAGCTAAAATTGGTTATTAAAATTGTATATGAAGACTATGAATATTATCTATTATAATAATTTAAAAACCTTTTAAAAAGAAAAAAGTTTATAAAACTTCCAATTTTTTCCATTTTTAATTGATTATCAAACATAAAATAACCTTAAGAATAAGTTACACATCTTTTCGGATGACTTGATAATTTTTTTGGAACTTGAACAATTCCTTTTGTCTTTGTTGAAGAAAATATTTAAACATGTTTGTAAGGAAAAACATATTGCGTAAGGTAATTTAAATAGTAAACTTAGTTATTGCCATTTAACTACTACTTTTATAAAAAGTAAACCAAAACCCCATCTTTCTCTATCTTAACTATAAATGATAACGTAACACAGTGACTGGTATGGTGTTCTTTATCATTTACTAGTTAGAGTTTGAGGAACCAACTGAAATATTGTTTTGACTTTCAAGAAGTTTCTCAATGATCCTCTTTCAAATTGGAGGTTAAAAGATTAAAATGACCTATACAATATATTATTTTTAAAAGGAAACCATCAAATTTTATTAGCTTTTAAATATCATGAAAAATGCTCGATAAGGAAATGCTACTGGCATTGGAATACAATTAATGGGAAGAGCTTCACTCTTATCGTATCCTTTGATATCATATTGTAGCACAATAAACCATCACTATCCTTTCAAACTACAATGTATCCATATGTTATAAAATTTGAATATATATTTAATCTTTCCATAGCTTGAGAAAGTTGCAAACTATTCATGTGTGCCGGATGCCGATGGCAATGGCCAAGGTTGTCTAAACAATTTTTAATTCCATATTTCATGAATATTTCATAACATGTCTCTAAAAATCCTCAACTGCTATTGGCCATGCCTCCCTTACCAACACATCACCTGAAAATGGGTGTCTGGATAAAACTTAAACACTTTTAATCCCAGATACTTCTCAGCGGTTAGAATATTACAAGGTATGACATGTTATTACTCGGCTTTCAGTCCGGCAAAATATGCACGCGCGGTTAATCCTGAACAAAATGGACGTGATTAGAAAAGTTAATCCATCAAAAGGGTAGTGAGAGAGTCGGTTTTTCAATACCTTTGCAACTCATCAAGATGGTCGGTTCTGGTTACCCGTCTGTCTTTACTCATCCGTAGCTTGGTTTTTCTTTTTGCTTTCAGTTGATGAATAGTAAGTGAAGCCATTAATCATATGCAGGACCTGCATTACATAAGAGCTTGCGGTATTTCGTGGGAAGCGAGAGTTACCCAAAGCCGCCATTTCTGTTCACTGACTCTAATGCAAGCTTGATGTTCTAATATAACTTTGGTTAAGAATTTTTCTTGCTTCTGGCAGATCTTCTGTAAGTGTAAATTGTTAAATTTTTTCGAAACTTTCATTTTAAGTTGTTTCTGTAATTATTAAATGACAACATCCATCTTATAACAACGTAGGTAAAAACGATTTCGCATAAAATTGTTCTTAGCCAAAATTTAATTCAAATAGTTTTTTATAACAAAAATCAAAATTTAAATGAAATTACAAGTGTATTAATTATTAGTAGTGTAAAAATGAGAGTTCTGCGACATTGCGACTCTGCGCCTCCTGCGCCGGCGGCTCCGCGGCTTCCTGTGCATTTTACTGATTGGGGCTCCCTTCCCATTCTACTAGATTGCGGAGTGTCTGGGCCGATACTTTGCGGCTCCCCGAGTAGAGGGGAGGCTAATTAAGAAGATTAATTAGCAATTAAGAGAACTTGAGCAATATGTGGAATTACTTTGGGGCTCCTGCCCATTCTACCAAATTGCGAATACCTCCCCATTCTACTAAATTGCGGATACCTGCGCATTCTACTAAATTGCGGATACCTGCGCATTCTACTAAATTGCGACTCTGCCACTAAATATCGGCTCTACCACTAAATTGGGCAAAATGTGAAGATACTTTACAGCTCCACCGCTATATTGGGGATTTACCACTATGACACAGCAGGAAGTTATTTTTCTATTAACAGTTACTATTAAAGTTATTTACTAATAACAAACTGTAACCGCTGTTTAACTGTAATATGGAGAAATTGCAGCTCTTCCACTATATTGAGGCTCTAGAACACATGCAACAAAAAGAAGCTAAATTGTGACTTTCTAAATTATTTTAAGATAACATTAATTGATAGTTAAAGTTATTAACAAATGCTAATTAACAGTTATTTTACATAAAATTATAAGGTTAATGAACAAACTAACTGCTGTAATATATCACCTATTAAATGCCCATACTGGAATAAAAGACCAAGAAAATCACAAACTGAAATGTAGACTGCACTACTCACCTGTCATTGAGCCTCCCTTAACAATGCACGGCGAACCGCCCCTCTTACCTTTCACAGAGTAATATGTGTGGTGATAAAGGGGTAACCTCCATTGGGATTGATAACGATTGCATCTTTTCCCGCAATACCAAGGGGAGAGGATTTTCAAAAGATATATATTTTTCCATTACAATCATTTCTATTTCGTTAAATTTACAGTTCAATATTCACTTTAGTTACAGTTTGACACAAAATGCTTATCCTATCACAATCCTAAACTTTGAAATTACAGTATTTTCACCAGAAAGGATACTTTGAAAAATTGAGAATGATCGAACATTATCAGACAACCACTACATTATCCTATTGGTGGAATTATTCTTATTTTACTTTGATCAGGAAAGGATACTTTGAAGAATTGAGAATATATTTTCACACCACTTGATATATAATACGTTATCCTATTGTGAATTATTTTACAACTTCGATTAAAAATTACTAATTATGTTCATATTGGATAAGATCTTAAATATTTTAAGCAATATTGCAAATAAAGTATAATTTTTATTACGAGTTCTGTTCGAGGAGTTTATTTTTTCATTGAATGTTAGAATCATTTAAGTTAAAAATGATAAATCCACTAATTTTCACTACAGTTGAATTGAAGATATTACTTATTTTATTCGCAAAGAAGCTTTTTCTAGTTTTAAACGTGAGATTTTTTTTTCATATTAACTCAATTTTTTTTCTTTTTAAAAGAACTTTATCATAACTTTAATTTTTTCATGACAAAGTATGAAATTTTCTTCTATGAAAACGACAGAAACAAGACAAATTTTTTATTTTAAAACATTTTTATTATTTTCATGAATAAATAATGTTCCTTACAGATTTGAGACCACCATAAGGCAATCTTAAATATTCTACAGATCTACAAGGCTACTCGTTTCATCTTAATGGTTGATATTTGGCCATACTCAGCTCAAAGTGCTCAATTTTTTCAAGAGACCACCCTGAGCCACGCTGAACAAATTCATCAAATGCCATTCTGATTTTAGCAAAAGCTTCTTGAATGTGACTCTCTATAGTATCACTCACTAATTCCAACAGAACGTCACTTCTAAAGTAAGGAGTTGCATGCTCTTCCTCGCCATTCTCACTAAAGCGTACAAGAGTAGCTTTTACAACCCCATACCATTTAACTGCACGCATTGCATGGAGTTCTTCATTTAATTTTGATTGTAGGTGCGGGGCTACTTCTTCAAAGAAGCGAATAAAATCCCCTTTCATTTCTTCCAAAGGCTCAAAATAAACATTAGCAAATGTATTTAGGGCCCTTTCTTCCCTTTTGACTCGTTTCGAACTCTCCGCTGCAGTAGGTAATACTCCTCGCACTTTGGTCAAAGCACTTGCAGAGTGACTCTCCCTTAAATGTTGTTGCTTTGTTTTAGCAGAGGCAAAGGAACGATCACACAATTTACAATTAAACTCCCCACTATTATGTTTTAACATATGCATAGTATAGTAGCGCTCTCTTTGGAAGGATGTATCACAAATTTCACATTTAAAGTATTTTTCTTGAGAATGTATTCTCTGATGTTTTTTTAAGGCATAATTTCGGGTGAAAGTTTTGCTGCATATTTCACATTCTAACACTTTTTCTGGGGAATGAATCTTCAAATGTTTTTTCAAACCATTATTCTGGGTGAAAGTTTTACCACAAATTTCACAATTGAATTTTTTCTCCTGATGTTTTAGCATATGCTTATCGTAATATTTTCTTTGGAACGATCTATCACAAACCTCACATTTAAAGTATTTTTCTTGAGAATGGATTCCCAAATGCCTTTTCAAGTCATCCTTTCGGGTGAAAGGTCTACCACAAATTTCACAGACAAACGGTTTTTCTCCACTATGAATTTTCAAATGTTTAACAAGAGAGCTTTTCCATGCGAAAGATTTTGAACATATAGGACAAACCTACAAAAATAATTGAAATTAGCCTTTATACTGTCACCTATCATAAAAGATACCACCAAAGTAAAAGTGCACTTACCAAGCGTTGGCTACGCACATGCATGGCAGGAGATGCATCCATTCTTTCATCAACATGTTGAATGAAAGTACCAGGCTCCTTAATTTTATTGAAAGTAATAGCCTCACCACAAGGATAGTTAGACTCTGATTCATTCCCATTCGACACACAGCTCCCTTTTTGTGGTGAAATGTAAAAATCAGCTAACTAAAAAGGAGCAATATTAAAATATATAATTGATTTAGTAAGAAAATGAACTGATTATACCTCTATCAAGCCTTCATCAAGCCTAAACCTTAAAGAAAAGTTTTAAAAATATTCAATAAGACTTGTACATACTTTTGTATTATCAAAATCCATCGAGGAAGCACTAGACTCTTGATGACTCATTTTTGAAAATTAGAGATGAATGCTCAAACGAACAAAATAATGAGAAACTAATAGCGTTAAATAATTAGAAGTTTGCGGATCACAGGGGAAGTCCTCACAAATAAAGAAGCAATGAAAGTATCTACACCTTTGCGGCTCATTATATACTAGTTGGAACAATCGCCAAAGTCGCCAAATAATATCGCCAAATCATTAAACATTCTAAAAAAGTCGCCAAATAGTATCGCCAAATCATTAAATATTCTCAAAAAGTCGCCAAATATTGTTACCAAGTCGCCAAATAATGACGCAATAATGATGAGGTCACGTGATTATCTATTATCATATGTTTACTCTGATTGGTTGATAAGTTATCAACTATTCACACACACTAGGAAAATTTTACAAGAAATGAAAGCTTATACACTAAAAAACTAAAATCTTTGTTAAAAATAAAAACTTAACTGAAAATTTTGTTAAAAATAAAAACGAACACAGAAAAACTTTCACTGAAAAACTAAAATCTTTGTTAAAAATAAAAACTTATTCACTTCGATACTAAAAACTTAACTGAAAATTTTGTTAAAAATTAAGACACATGCAGAAAAATAACTTAATACTTTGTTAAAAATAAAAACGAACACAGAAAAACTTTACAAGAAATGAAAACTTTTCACTGAAAAACTAAAATTTTGTTAAAAATAAAAACTTAACTGAAAATTTTGTTAAAAATTAAGATACATGCAGAAAAATAACTTAATACTTTGTTAAAAATAAAAACGAACACAGAAAAACTTTACAAGAAATGAAAACTTTTCACTGAAAAACTAAAATTTTGTTAAAAATAAAAACTTAACTGAAAATTTTGTTAAAAATTAAGATACATGCAGAAAAATAACTTAATACTTTGTTAAAAATAAAAACGAACACAGAAAAACTTTACAAGAAATGAAAACTTATACACTGAAAAACAAAAAATCTTTGCTAAAAATAAAAACTTAACTGAAAATTTTGTTAATAATAAAAACTTAACTGAAAATTTTGTTAAAAATTAAGATACATGCAGAAAAAAAAACTTAATACTTTGTTTGAAATGAACTAGAAAACGAAAAATTTTACAAGAAGTGAAAACTTATACACTGGAAAACTAAAATATTTGTTAAAAATAAAAACCTAACTGAAAATTTTGTTAAAAATTAAAACAAATGCTGAAAAATAACTCATTACTTTGCTAAAAGTAAAAATGAACACAGAAAAAACTTTACAAGAAATGAAAACTTATACACTGAAAAACTAGTCTTTGTTAAATATAAAAACTTATACACTACGAAACTGAAAACTTTGTTTGAAATGAACTAGAAAACGAAAAACTTTACAAGAGATGAAAACTTATACACTAAAAAAACTAAAATCTTTGTTAAAAATAAAAACTTAACTGAAAATTTTGTTAAAAATTAAGACAAATGCAGAAAATAACTTAATACTTTGTTAAATGTAAAAACTTAAAAGCTACAAAACTAAAATATTTGTTTAAAGCAAATAAAAACTTACAAGAAATTTTACAAGAAATAAAAAGTTACACTAAAAACTTTATCAAAAAGAAATACTTCGTGTGAAAAATAATTAAAAACTTTGAAAAAATTTTACAAGAAATAAAAAATTACACTTAAAACTTTACCAAAAAGAAATTATTACGAAAAACTTTAACAGAAAGAAAACCTTGAAAACTATAAAACTAAAAACTTTGTTAAAAAATAAAGGCAAATGCAGAAAATAACTTAATACTTTGTTAAATATTAAAACTTAGAAACTATGAAACGAAAAACTTTACCATAAATAAAAACTTATACACTACAAAACTAAAATATTTGTTAAAAATAAAATAAAAACTTTGAAAAAATTTTACAAGAAATAAAAATTTACACTAAAAACTTTACCAAAAAGAAATTATTACGAAAAACTTTAACAAAAAGAAAAACCTAAAAACTAAAAACTTTGTTAAAAATCAAGACAAACGCAGAAAAATAACTTAATACTTTGTTCAGTATAAAAACTTAGAACCTATAAAACTAAAAACTTTGCTCAAAATAAAAACTTTAGGAAAACTTTGTTAAAAATAAAGAAACCAATACAGAAAAATTTTAAAAATAAATAAAAACTTCGAAAAAATATTACAAGAAATAAAAAATAACACTAAAAACTTTATCAAAAAGAGATACTTACAAATTATAAAACTAAAAACTTTGTTAAAAATAAAATAAAGTTGAAAAGTTACACTAAAAAACTAAAAACTTTATCAAAAAGAAATACTTCTTGTTAAAAAAATACTTTGAAAAATATATTTGTACAAGAAATATACTAAAAACTTTACCAATGCCCATACTTTGTTAAAATTAGAAGACAGATAGATTCACGTCCCTCTTTCGTTGAGACCCTTTTTTTTATTATGAAAACTCGGAGGGCTGAAAACTCCTTCTTAATGAAGGAAATTTAAAAATAGTACTTTTAAATTTTTCAGCCCACGTTTTACATAATAATTAAAAAAGGATCCCAATGAAAGGGGGACGTGAATCTATCTGTCTTCTAATTTTAACAAAGTATGGGCATTGGTAAAGTTTTTAGTATATTTCTTGTACAAATATATTTTTCAAAGTATTTTTTTAACAAGAAGTATTTCTTTTTGATAAAGTTTTTAGTTTTTTAGTGTAACTTTTCAACTTTATTTTATTTTTAACAAAGTTTTTAGTTTTATAATTTGTAAGTATCTCTTTTTGATAAAGTTTTTAGTGTTATTTTTTATTTCTTGTAATATTTTTTCGAAGTTTTTATTTATTTTTAAAATTTTTCTGTATTGGTTTCTTTATTTTTAACAAAGTTTTCCTAAAGTTTTTATTTTGAGCAAAGTTTTTAGTTTTATAGGTTCTAAGTTTTTATACTGAACAAAGTATTAAGTTATTTTTCTGCGTTTGTCTTGATTTTTAACAAAGTTTTTAGTTTTTAGGTTTTTCTTTTTGTTAAAGTTTTTCGTAATAATTTCTTTTTGGTAAAGTTTTTAGTGTAAATTTTTATTTCTTGTAAAATTTTTTCAAAGTTTTTATTTTATTTTTAACAAATATTTTAGTTTTGTAGTGTATAAGTTTTTATTTATGGTAAAGTTTTTCGTTTCATAGTTTCTAAGTTTTAATATTTAACAAAGTATTAAGTTATTTTCTGCATTTGCCTTTATTTTTTAACAAAGTTTTTAGTTTTATAGTTTTCAAGGTTTTCTTTCTGTTAAAGTTTTTCGTAATAATTTCTTTTTGGTAAAGTTTTAAGTGTAATTTTTTATTTCTTGTAAAATTTTTTCAAAGTTTTTAATTATTTTTCACACGAAGTATTTCTTTTTGATAAAGTTTTTAGTGTAACTTTTTATTTCTTGTAAAATTTCTTGTAAGTTTTTATTTGCTTTAAACAAATATTTTAGTTTTGTAGCTTTTAAGTTTTTACATTTAACAAAGTATTAAGTTATTTTCTGCATTTGTCTTAATTTTTAACAAAATTTTCAGTTAAGTTTTTATTTTTAACAAAGATTTTAGTTTTTTTAGTGTATAAGTTTTCATCTCTTGTAAAGTTTTTCGTTTTCTAGTTCATTTCAAACAAAGTTTTCAGTTTCGTAGTGTATAAGTTTTTATATTTAACAAAGACTAGTTTTTCAGTGTATAAGTTTTCATTTCTTGTAAAGTTTTTTCTGTGTTCATTTTTACTTTTAGCAAAGTAATGAGTTATTTTTCAGCATTTGTTTTAATTTTTAACAAAATTTTCAGTTAGGTTTTTATTTTTAACAAATATTTTAGTTTTCCAGTGTATAAGTTTTCACTTCTTGTAAAATTTTTCGTTTTCTAGTTCATTTCAAACAAAGTATTAAGTTTTTTTTTCTGCATGTATCTTAATTTTTAACAAAATTTTCAGTTAAGTTTTTATTATTAACAAAATTTTCAGTTAAGTTTTTATTTTTAGCAAAGATTTTTTGTTTTTCAGTGTATAAGTTTTCATTTCTTGTAAAGTTTTTCTGTGTTCGTTTTTATTTTTAACAAAGTATTAAGTTATTTTTCTGCATGTATCTTAATTTTTAACAAAATTTTCAGTTAAGTTTTTATTTTTAACAAAATTTTAGTTTTTCAGTGAAAAGTTTTCATTTCTTGTAAAGTTTTTCTGTGTTCGTTTTTATTTTTAACAAAGTATTAAGTTATTTTTCTGCATGTATCTTAATTTTTAACAAAATTTTCAGTTAAGTTTTTATTTTTAACAAAATTTTAGTTTTTCAGTGAAAAGTTTTCATTTCTTGTAAAGTTTTTCTGTGTTCGTTTTTATTTTTAACAAAGTATTAAGTTATTTTTCTGCATGTGTCTTAATTTTTAACAAAATTTTCAGTTAAGTTTTTAGTATCGAAGTGAATAAGTTTTTATTTTTAACAAAGATTTTAGTTTTTCAGTGAAAGTTTTTCTGTGTTCGTTTTTATTTTTAACAAAATTTTCAGTTAAGTTTTTATTTTTAACAAAGATTTTAGTTTTTTAGTGTATAAGCTTTCATTTCTTGTAAAATTTTCCTAGTGTGTGTGAATAGTTGATAACTTATCAACCAATCAGAGTAAACATATGATAATAGATAATCACGTGACCTCATCATTATTGCGTCATTATTTGGCGACTTGGTAACAATATTTGGCGACTTTTTGAGAATATTTAATGATTTGGCGATACTATTTGGCGACTTTTTTAGAATGTTTAATGATTTGGCGATATTATTTGGCGACTTTGGCGATTGTTCCAACTAGTATATAATGAGCCGCAAAGGTGTAGATACTTTCATTGCTTCTTTATTTGTGAGGACTTCCCCTGTGATCCGCAAACTTCTAATTATTTAACGCTATTAGTTTCTCATTATTTTGTTCGTTTGAGCATTCATCTCTAATTTTCAAAAATGAGTCATCAAGAGTCTAGTGCTTCCTCGATGGATTTTGATAATACAAAAGTATGTACAAGTCTTATTGAATATTTTTAAAACTTTTCTTTAAGGTTTAGGCTTGATGAAGGCTTGATAGAGGTATAATCAGTTCATTTTCTTACTAAATCAATTATATATTTTAATATTGCTCCTTTTTAGTTAGCTGATTTTTACATTTCACCACAAAAAGGGAGCTGTGTGTCGAATGGGAATGAATCAGAGTCTAACTATCCTTGTGGTGAGGCTATTACTTTCAATAAAATTAAGGAGCCTGGTACTTTCATTCAACATGTTGATGAAAGAATGGATGCATCTCCTGCCATGCATGTGCGTAGCCAACGCTTGGTAAGTGCACTTTTACTTTGGTGGTATCTTTTATGATAGGTGACAGTATAAAGGCTAATTTCAATTATTTTTGTAGGTTTGTCCTATATGTTCAAAATCTTTCGCATGGAAAAGCTCTCTTGTTAAACATTTGAAAATTCATAGTGGAGAAAAACCATTTGTCTGTGAAATTTGTGGTAGACCTTTCACCCGAAAGGATGACTTGAAAAGGCATTTGGGAATCCATTCTCAAGAAAAATACTTTAAATGTGAGGTTTGTGATAGATCGTTCCAAAGAAAATATTACGATAAGCATATGCTAAAACATCAGGAGAAAAAATTCAATTGTGAAATTTGTGGTAAAACTTTCACCCAGAATAATGGTTTGAAAAAACATTTGAAGATTCATTCCCCAGAAAAAGTGTTAGAATGTGAAATATGCAGCAAAACTTTCACCCGAAATTATGCCTTAAAAAAACATCAGAGAATACATTCTCAAGAAAAATACTTTAAATGTGAAATTTGTGATACATCCTTCCAAAGAGAGCGCTACTATACTATGCATATGTTAAAACATAATAGTGGGGAGTTTAATTGTAAATTGTGTGATCGTTCCTTTGCCTCTGCTAAAACAAAGCAACAACATTTAAGGGAGAGTCACTCTGCAAGTGCTTTGACCAAAGTGCGAGGAGTATTACCTACTGCAGCGGAGAGTTCGAAACGAGTCAAAAGGGAAGAAAGGGCCCTAAATACATCTGCTAATGTTTATTTTGAGCCTTTGGAAGAAATGAAAGGGGATTTTATTCGCTTCTTTGAAGAAGTAGCCCCGCACCTACAATCAAAATTAAATGAAGAACTCCATGCAATGCGTGCAGTTAAATGGTATGGGGTTGTAAAAGCTACTCTTGTACGCTTTAGTGAGAATGGCGAGGAAGAGCATGCAACTCCTTACTTTAGAAGTGACGTTCTGTTGGAATTAGTGAGTGATACTATAGAGAGTCACATTCAAGAAGCTTTTGCTAAAATCAGAATGGCATTTGATGAATTTGTTCAGCGTGGCTCAGGGTGGTCTCTTGAAAAAATTGAGCACTTTGAGCTGAGTATGGCCAAATATCAACCATTAAGATGAAACGAGTAGCCTTGTAGATCTGTAGAATATTTAAGATTGCCTTATGGTGGTCTCAAATCTGTAAGGAACATTATTTATTCATGAAAATAATAAAAATGTTTTAAAATAAAAAATTTGTCTTGTTTCTGTCAGTAGTGGAAAAATGGGGGTTCTAGGGCAGCCGGCGCAATCCGCAATGGTTGCGCCGGTTGCGCCGGCAGATCTGTGACTCCTGCGCCGGCAGATCTGTGATACCTGCTCCGATAGAAAGGGGTTCCTGCGCCGGTTGCGCCGGCAGATCTGTGACCCCTGCGCATTCTACCAAATTGCGATTCCCTTCCCAATCTACCAAATTGCGATTCCCTTCCCATTCTACTAGTTTGGAAAGTAGCAGACACTCCGTAATCAGTAGAATGGGAAGGGAATCGCAATTTTGTAGAATGCGCAGGAAGCCCTAATCAGTAAAATGCACAGGGAGCCACAATCTAATAGAATGCGCAGGGAGCCCCAAACTAGTAGAATGGGAAGGGAATCGCAATTTGGTAGATTGGGAAGGGAATCGCAATTTGGTAGAATGCGCAGGGGTCACAGATCTGCCGGCGCAACCGGCGCAGGAACCCCTTTCTATCGGAGCAGGTATCACAGATCTGCCGGCGCAGGAGTCACAGATCTGCCGGCGCAACCGGCGCAACCATTGCGGATTGCGCCGGCTGCCCTAGAACCCCCATTTTTCCACTACTATTATTTTAACGTACACGTAAAAAAGTATTGGATTACACACACACACATCTTATTCAATAAGGAGAAAAAGATTATCCAAACATAATGTCTCCCAATCTCTAAACGAAGAAAAATCACTATCATCATCGAAACCAGCGTTAGAAATTGGGGAAAAAATCCACTGGTCCTGCGTACCAGTGCTTTACCAATCTTACTGGTCCGACAAATTAAAAAGGACCAGTTTAAATATTATTATAAAGTAACTATTGCACTGAATGCGAGTACCAAATAGTAATGTTAAAAATTAATACATATTCAATAATAAGTTATCAGCTGTAAATGTGACATAATTAGCTGTGTTATGAGAAATAAGAATAGCTCCAAATAATCAAATAATTTTAAAAATCTCATTAATTAAATACTTTTCTTGATTAAATAATATTTCAACTGACATACAAATAAAACAATCTTCTTGATTAAATAAAATTTCTCTAATTCACATACAAATTAGATACAATTGCACTAATTGGCAAAAAATAAGAACTTTTCTTGAATAAATGATATTGCACACAAATTAATACATAACTTCGAATTAGTTTTACATTGTTAGTTGACAAACTGGTTGTAATCTGGTTTATTTAATGAAATTAATTTTTTTGTATTTTTTTCTCCCGATTCCAAGCAAAGAGAAATTGCAGGCTAAAACAAGAGGGTGGGATATTTTTTCACCACTGATCCAGCGAACCAGTGATTTTCTTTTTCCACTGGTCCGAGTCGTTTTTGGTTGTCCCGGACCAGCAATCCAGTACAATTTCAAACGCTGATCGAAACGAACTCAGTTTGGGCTTCACAAATGGAAACGTTAATTTTTTCCAACCCTAACTCAGTTTGGGCATCACAAATTCTGTACGTAGTAGTTGCCCGAGCTCAGGTCGGGCGACACTAAGCACAAAAATTACATTTTTTATAGTAATAGTAGAACCTTGTTAAAGCAACCCTTCATGGGACCAAAAAACTTACTGCCGTTTTAACGAAAGAACGTTTTATGAAATAAAATTAGTACAATGATTAAACAATCCGTAATTTTCTTAACGGTCGTTGTTACGTAGGGATACCTATATCGAGGGGTCGTTGTAAAGAGGTTGTACTTATTGAGTTATTGGAAAAAAATGAATGAAATTAATGGAAAAAATAAATATTAGGATATTAAAAACTTTACAAAGTTTCAAAAAGTTTAAAATTTTTTAGAATATTCTCTTAATAAGGTAAAACCAGCAAATATAAGTGAGGAAAGTCTCAAGTATATTTGATCGAGCCTAACTGATGAGTGAATACCTTTCCTATCCAAATGAAAGATACGGGGAATAATTCTTATTGTCTTAAAATCTTTATTTATAGTTTTATACCGTTTCTTCAATATGAACTCAATGAAAATTTAAATAAAGACGCAATTTGACGCGGAAAGTATCCATCAATGGCAAATTCATACTTTTATCTTTAGTAACCGTATTTACATTAGTAAACGCCAATTTTACCGTCTTTTAGATTATTCTCAGAACATCCATCTTATCCAATCAAAGTGATCTACAGCTTTTATCTCTTACATCTTCGATACATGTAAAAAAAATATAACATGACATCCGTGTTTAAAATGGGTATTACATGTATAATTATCTATCTAGGGTTGGCCAGCAATGTATAACTAAGAATATGTAATAGGATAAGCGTCAGGCGCATTACACTTTGTTGAATGGTTCACTGGACAAGAGTTGAAACAAACTTTCTTAGATATAAAGTATTCTTTTGCTGCAAAGCTGTGTATCCAAACGGATGAATGTGATTGAAGATGTTTAAGATTGAGATGCTCCGTCATGGTTGGGATTTCGAACAAATATTATTTCACATTCGAACATTCGTTTTCAATGTTTACGATTGAAAAGTACGAAAGGAGATCTCGATAAAACGAGCATGTTTTCCATCCGCTAACTAAATGACCATCGGGTCAGAAAAATACAGGGTGTTTCAGATAAGTGTGTTTCATAACTTCTAGGACCTAGGAGGAGTAGGACACACCTAGACGACTCAGAATAATGTAGGAATGGGGTCGGAAAGGCTCCCCTAACGAGCTAGGGATTTTGAAAGCGGACATGGGAAGTTGTAAAATTCCCTCCGGAAATTGACACTTAACCTTTTAAGATCGAATTAAAACCATCGGTTCCCCAGGCATTTATTCCATAAAACCAATTCAAGAGCTGAAATTTCAGCTCCTAAATTGGTTTTTATGTAACAAATGCCAGAATCGAACGATTTTGCTGATTTTAATCCAATCTTAAAAGGTTAATTGTCAATTTTTCCACTGTGGATTATACAACCTCCTATGCCAGCTTTCAAAAAACCCTAGATCGTTAGGGGTGCATTTCTGACCCCCCATTCCTAGGTGATTTTGAGTCGTCTAGGTGTGTCCTACCCCTCCTAGAAGATATGAAACACTTATCTGAAACACCCTGTATATCTGGACTCACTCCTTCAAGTTTTTTTAATTTTATTGACCCCTTAAAAGTTTCGCGGGAGGAGGATTTCGGCCCTAAACTATATGTTTTAGGCTTTGATTCCATGCACCACATATAAGACTATTGGTTAAATATAGATTAAACGAAAACCCCAAGGTTTGAACCTTGGTAAATCAAATGTTTAAATTTCGGGTACTTAGTTCCATCTTTGGGTCCATCAAAAGGGGGTGTGGGTGTTATCCACTAGAAAGTTTACTAGAATCTAAGGTAATTTGCATCTAAACAAAATTGGTTTTGAAAATTTCCAGAATTTGTAATTGTCCCACTGTTTCCTATCCCCCCTATTGGGTGTACTCCCCACTTTAAGGAAAGCAGAACATTTTCCATTCTAGATCTCCTTTTAATCTCACGGAAAATTATACAAATTTATGGATTTTGATCTTATGAGGAATAAATGAAAAGAAAGGCAACGTATTATGAGATTATTTTAGTTAATGTTAATTTGATGATAAAATCATTTTTAAATTTTTGACCTTAAAGCGCTTTTAAAACAATAGAAAACCTGCGTTTAGTTCGTTAAGTATATTAGTTTTTTATAAATTGAAGCTGAAAGGAGACACTGAAAATATGTTTTCTCTCATTTAGAATTATCTTTATAAAAATGAATTATGATGAATTAGTTTTAAACAGATGCGTATCCGAAGAATCCATCTCATAAACGTATCATTGAAAAGTTTTACACAAGTGTTTTATTTTATTAAAATCACACTTCATTAATTACCTACAACATTTGGGAAAATGTTCTTATAGTGTGTCTGATTATTTTAGTGCAAAACTAACAAATATGACATGTTTTTAAAAAGAGTAAGGTTAATCAAAGTTTGTTTTTCCTGGAATAAAATTCTTACCCGCTCCCTCGTTTAACAGCCCTTGAATGGAATTGTTTGAAAATATTATATTTTAAAAAGTTATGTAAGAAAAGTCTACGATTTTTCATTGTTATTTTAACTCTTTTTCAATAAAATTAATCATTTCATTTGAATTTCCCGCATATTATTCAAATTTGATTTTGTTTAAATGAAGTGGTAAAAAGTAAGGTAATAAGATCATTCCAAACATTATTTTTAAAACTAGGATATTCTATTGCTTAAAGTATAAAAAATAATTTTTTATAAAAAAAATATTTGTAAGAGAGAAATTTAAAAATGTATATTGCTATATATAAGTATTGAACCCATCAAATTTAAATAATAAAAAGTACCAAAATACCTTTTAAATGGGAAAAAATTCCATATTTTCAGAAGTGGTAGGAATTTCTGAGTCATCAAACAATTTAAGGGAATGTATAAATGAGTGTTGTGTGCCCAACAAAAAAAATACATAAGTTGGTTTAGTAACACGACACCCTGAAAGATGGCGCTACAATGATCCTATTGTGTTAAGTTTTATGGCAATAAATCATAAAGCAAGTCTTGACAATCTAATCACGAGTTAGTTCAGGAGGGATTACTAGATCGCTTTTAAAAGCGTGATCATTTTTTAATTCCTCAGTTAAATGATAAATGCTGAGTGATTAATTTTTTTCCATTTCTAAAACATTTATTTCCTATTTTCGTGACTAAGGTATAAGTTACTCAGGAATGTCTGCATGCTTGTTTATTGAAAAAAGTTAGGGGTTTTCTATTTTTTATCTTTTAAATGGATGACCTTAGTTTTCTAATTAAGACCAGTTGTTGTGTGAGCTGAAATAAAATTGATAGCAATATTTTTGCCAACTAATTTTAACTTGCTTTTGTTTATTTATTTTTTTAGTTATACAAACAAGAAATAGAAGCTTTCACAGTATCAAAGATTTCATAAAGACAAAATTCATTAGTATTTGTACATTTAATAATCTAAGTATTAATCTTAATAATCTGGAGCACACACAGATCACTTTACAATTTGAACTTTTATATTCTGACTGACTGAAGCAAACTTATATAATATAGTACTTAAAGAGAGGAATTCTCTATTCCCCCCCACTACAAATTATAAATACCAACCACAAAGTTTTTAACTGAATTTTTTTTTGGTTTGATGAGCTAAATTCATACAACTAACTTTCAGAAGTATAGACATTAGACAACCCCAAAAGGATTCTCCTCTAGTGCAGTGTTTCCCCACCTTTTTCGGTCCATGCCTAGGGTGCTAAATGTTTCTGAAAGAATCGATTCTGGAATCGAATCAGAATCGAATACCTTGGAAACGATACCAAAGAATCGAACTCTTAAAGGAATCGATTCCAGCAGAAATCGATTTTTTGGAATCGTACTTAATTTTCCAATTAATACTGATAGTTATTAACAATTTTTTTCACTAACTAATTCGTATTTTGCAGCAGGAATCTAATCTTAGGAATCGTACTTAATTTTCTTATACCGATAATTAACAATTTTGTTCACTTATTAATTAGTATGTCGGTAATTAATTAATAGTTTACTGGTTAGTAATTAAATTCATATTGATTACTAATTATATTTTATTTGTATTTAAAATAGATAAGTTCGATTCTACTTTCTCGATTCTGGCCCTAAGGCATCGATTCCAGGTTGGAATCGAATCCAAGAATCGAACCTCAGGAATCGATTCCGGAATCGAATCGATCGATTTTTTAGATCCCTAACCATACCCCACTGAAGCCATTCTAAATTTTCCACTCACCCATCCCCCATGTCTTTTTTTTTTCGAAAATCCTTCTTGGGCATTGAATAAAACCTGGTGTAACCTGGGGGCAATTAGGTTGGAAAATTTTCAAATTGCCCTCCTAGAAATCATATTGCCCCCACGTTGGAAAACACTGCTCTAATGCGTTTGGGTGCGGTATTTGGAATAAATTTTTCTTTACAAAAATAACTATCATTTTTCTTATTTTACGTATGAACGTTAAATTGTGGAAACCATTTTACCTAAATAATACGTCCTTTATATTAAAGTAAGAGGAATGGTTTGTTTGTTCTTCATATCTTTCATATCCTTTGTTGCATTATTGCATTGCCGTATTTTATTAAAGACGATCCCCTAAAGACAATGACCTTATAACTTAGTTTTCATTAGTAAATTAAATGAAAGATATATCAATATTTTTTTCGATTTACAGCTGTATTCACCCCTAACATGACCTAAGGTTAACCTGGAATCAAGCATTTTCAATAACTCTGATTGGCTTAAAATGTGTTTTCCTTTTTCAACTACCAATTAAAAGTTATGATTCCAGGTAATTATTCCATATTAGTTTACGGCCGTTATTCTCTGAATACTCAATATTACCAAACTTTACTCAGCAAACAAGAATATAGAAAATAAACCGGTTTACTGATATCCCTCACATAAAATAATCATCTCTTATTTCGTTTCCATAACAATGTGCTAATTTAAGTCCTTCATAAATCAATACACAACACCAAGCTCTCCTTCAAACAGGATCTACTAGTGAGGCTTGATCTATGGTTCTGAATGTATTAAGTAATACGAATTGGTTCTAAGTGTGATTTGTCGCCATTTAATACTTAGAGGTTAAATCAAGTCGCAATAAATCTTTCCGTTTTTATCCGAGTCAATCAAATTAAATGGCTAGTAACTATAAGTTTGGATGACAGCTATGAGTTTAGATATCCAGATTTATTTATTTCGGGGGTTGTAATGCTTATCACGCTTACAGAACATTGATTGTGAATTAGACTTAATAATGGTAGTAATTATATCTCAGTTTGGGTGTTAAGTTGTTAAGAAATTATTCTTGTCGGTCATATTCACGTGTCTCTTTTGTTTTGTTTAATCTGATAATGGGAATAATCAATTAAATATTTATTTTCTTTATTTGTTTATGAAATATGCCTTTATCTCACGTCTTATGTTATGGAATAACGCGTTCAAAAATTTTGACTCGTTAAATTATTATGAACAATGAAAATACGCAGATTACACCCTCGAGTGAATGAGCCTTTTTTTTAAAAGATATTTATTGGGCTATGCATGAGGTGTTTTTGAGATTTAGGATATAAAACGAGTTTGTAATTTAATTTTCGATCACCCTTTTATTTGAATTCATTTTTAATTTTTTTAAACATTTAGGGTGCTTTTTAAAGCACCCAAAATGTTTTAAATAGAAAATAGTACCTTCTTTTAATAGAAAATATTTTACTTAAGTCATAGTTAAAAAGGGTAAAATTTTATCATTTTAAAATCAGAATTATCTTTTACATATTACAAACAGCTTAATATAAGCATATTTCACCAAAAATGCAATAAAATTCATTCGCACACCACTAATAGCTATAACTAACCCCTAACAAAGTAATGACAGAATTATAATTTTGAAAAATTAAACCATTCAAACTTTTTTCTATAAATGTATTTACTTAGAAATTTATTCAGTACAAGTTTTAGTTTGCCAAATCAAATGTGATAAAATTTTTAGGGGATCAATACCACATAAAATTAAGGTTATTTGTTGGTCACACGATTGTAGAAAAATCGATTAAATACCTTTCTAACTAGGTACGGTACATTACATATTAGGGAAAATTTTTTGATATATTTTGTCCTACTAATTTGCTTTATTAGTAAAAATCGATCCCTCTAAACCATATTCATTCCACCTTAGCTCTTTATTCTTGCGAAAATTGCGTATCCGCACTTCTAATTAAACCCATTTCCATATATCAGATGTCCGAATCCCCTTTCCCGTTTTAAATCAAAAGCAGCATCGCTAAAAAAACGCAATTAGGACGTTATAAGTGCGGAAGATCTCTCCAAGAAGAAACTTTCGGACTCATCTCCAAGTAAAATCTCAAGAAACTCCGTTCGTTTCATTAATTGATCCCCAAATTAAACTCTGTGGTAGATTGGGGGACACGTTAATTGTGGAAACCTGGAGAAAATAAATTACTCTTGTCGCTAAAACCCAATCTAGATGATTGTTCGCTTTGGAGATTGATGAACCAGAAACGCCTACGAGAGTTCGCAAAGGGAGAGAAATTATCTCTGGTTATTAAAGCAGATTTTCTAAGCATATTACGCCTCAGAACGTTGCTGTTAACCGTATCATTTACGTCACCATCTAGCGCGTCTCATTATTTCTAGCATAGCTCTGAAAAATAAATGTTACACCCTGGCTGTGCTCTATGAGATCAATGTTTCTAATGGCCGCAATGCAAGCGTAACTATTTTAATGTTCAAGTTTCCATTACGGTGAATATTTGAGGAGTGAACCTGATACTTCTGGGGTGTTAACAACGCGCAGTACCCCGCTGTTTCTGGGATGTAACACCCATCAGAATACGCCGGTTTCGTGTTTGTTTTGGAGTGGAAAAAGACGATTTTGCGGTTGTTGAGAGGAGTTGTTTGAACAAACACACTGATAAACGAGCTCTTGAGTGGTTAAAATTTTTCTCCCGAAGCAATTTATTACAAGAGTAATTAAACTGGTGTCAACGGTGTTTGAATCCGGTAGCTCGGTTTCAAATTTGAATAGCCTTTAAAGTATTAAAATGAAAAGTAATGCATCTTTTTTGGAATTTTATTTTGACGCTTAACATTTAATCACATTCCGAAATGATTAAATGCTGTTTAAAACAAAAGAACTTTTACAAAGGAAAATTCATTATTCAATACATTGAATTTGAACATAAGGGTAAACACATTAACGATAAACCTAAACAATTTTGAAAAACCCATCTCGTATTGTCAAGAAAGTAATGTGTATTCATAGCAAAAATAGACAATGTTAAATTCATTAGAATAGATATCATTTTTGTAGTCGGCCCCGCCCCTCTCAGTGAAACGCCCTGCACTTGTACCATCAGAAGTTGAAGTCACCACGTTGCGACGATCTCAACGTTTAATTGAGAAATCAGCTCACTGAAGATGCCTGACACAGTTTTAGGCGAAACGTCTGAGTTTTTATCAACTAGACCTTGGCAATTTAGCCCGAAAAATCTTAATTCATTTGTAAATACAGTTATTAAAATTTGAAAATTTTGAAAATTCCACTCTGTACTAGCGCTTAAAGCTTCTTAATACTAAAATAGAAATCGATCAAGAACGAAAATATAAATTAATTGAATTAATTAAAGTATGCAACCACTGAACTACTTCTTCAGGGGTGCAGCATTCCAGGTTACCCAGTATGCGGCTGCTGAGTGCTGCACCCCTGAAGAAGTCGTTCAGTGGTTGCATACGTTAATTAATTTGATTAATTTATATTTTTGTTCTTAAATTCATTAGACATTCTACAGCGCTCCTAGGGTAAAAAGGAAGTTAAATGTCCAATAAGCAAAATTGTGTGCAGCATCAATATCATAATAAAAGCACTAAAAAAATTCCAGAAATTATCAGAAATATGATTGGATACTTGTTCTGTTCCATTAAGTGTATATTAATGTCTTACACCTAATATTATACAACTAATGAAACAGAATTTTTTGACTAAAAAAATTACTTGAAAATCCTTAAAAATTAATCTTTCAACTTTAAGTGTAAAAGAGGATGATAAAAATATTGTCCCCTGTCTGTCACCATAGACTATGGTTACAACCATTATATTGTATGAACACAATCATATGTTAAAAAATTGCATTTTCGATAGAAAATAATTTACCAATGTTTGCAGCTGCTTAGAAAGTTTTGGAGTTATAATCGACTGGCATCGGCTACATTTAGAAATGATTGATTTCAATAGATTTAACTTCATCACACATTCTATGAATTAAAAATCCCATTAAAATGAGACTTCATTATGTACACGAGAAATGATTAACAGCATCTCTTTAAAATTAAAACATGTCGTGTTAATCAGTGAAACAATCAGGATGATTTAATCCAAGTCCGATTTGATGGGAAAGCGATGAAAGACAGTGATAACAATAAATAATAACTACTGGCAAATGAAATCAATGCATCTTCAACCGAACAATGTTACTTTGGTGCTATCAGTTTTCTAATAAATAATATTTCAAATTTTATATTGGAGATAAGTAACACGATTTGATTTATTTTCTTTGCTTAATTACTCCCATCGCAAAATCAGTGAACTTTTGTCTCCAATGTACACTGTAAAGGGTGTTTCAAAAGTAATTTCGCGGCTTTCATTTGAAACCAGTCTCCTAGGGTCATGGAAGTAAGGTCTCCCCTAAGTAAGGGACCTTGGGGAATCCATTCAGATGACTTACAGCGCTCCTAGCGGCGAAATAAAAAATGTAAAAAAATTAGTTAAAAACTAAAGTAGATAGGGCAAAAACATCAAGGATAGTATTGTCGCCCGTTATGAATAACTCACTGAAAAAATTCATTAAAATATCGCGAATATTCACTGAGATATGAGCATGTGAAAATAGCACTTTTTCAGGCATCAAAAAAGAAAAGTGCGCAAATTTGCAAATTGTTCAGTTGTATTATTTTTTTTAGTTCGATAAAGGCAAAATTTAATCAAAAAATTTAAAAAAACTTGCACATTTACGAACTTTTCTGTTTTTCATGTTATTTCATGATATTTTTATGAAATTTTTTCAATTTATTCATGACGGTGGCAACAATACTCTCATTGTTCCATCTATTTTAGTTTTTTAATTATTTTTTAACTTTTTTATTTCACCGCTAGGGGCGCTGTTAGTCATCTGAATGGATTATCCAGGGTCACTTACTTACGGGTAGACCTTACTTCTATGAGCCTAGGTGACTTTGGTTTCAAATAAAAGACGCGAACCGGACTTTTGAAACATCCTGTATTCACACGTCATGAAGATGAAAAATCAATTTTTCATATTCCTTGTTCTATGTACGCCATGGAAATTTCATAGCAATCATTACTTACGATGAATAGACTTTATAACTATATATTGTGAAAATTAATTCTGCTTTTTGTGCATGTAGCATGAGGTTGAAATTTAAAGGTATGAATTATGAGTAATAGTTAACCTCCCTCCCCCCTTTTGAGAAATGCAAATTTGTTCAACCGTCTGTAGGAAGTAACTACTAAAATAAGAGGAATTTAAAACGAAAAGATGATTTTAAAAAACTGCCATAAAAGGTCGTCTACCAATTGAATTACCAGTTTGAAAAAGGGAATAAGTCCAAAAATTTTCTGCAAAAATAGAAAAAAAAAGCATTATAAGCAATGGAATTTTTGTAGAATAACCACCAAATGTTTATTGGAATTTCAGGACCCTAGGAAGCACAAAAAGTCGATTAGCCATTAGTAGACTTAATTCCCTTTTTCAAACTGACGATTTCATTACGTGATATGTTTAGGGAAAAGGGGGATGGCATGGAGGAATTTCTTCCTTTTGAAGCTTTTAATTGGTAAAAATCACGCAGATTTTAAAAGACCAAAATGATCTAAAATATATAATGTTGAAACTTTGTTCTACGGTTTGGTTTTTAAAATGTGCTTTCCTATGACAGGAAGAAGACGATGAACTATGAAATCTTGTAACATGGTAAAGGGCGTTTAAATCTCCTTAAAATCATGTGCTCAATTTGTGAAGGGCCCCTAAAGCAGATGTATTAAAAAACTTTAAATAGGATAATATGTGCTTTAGGTGACTTAACGCCTAATAAAATCATGTAGCATGTAAACAGAGTGCTTTAACCATTATTGGCATAACTGGTTTTGACAGCCTAAACCCTTATCCATTAAGAATTAATTATACCTCTTAACAGAAAAAAAACTATTAACTCTGCAGACTTCAAGTGACGTGGGCCGCAGTCCTTGCACGCTGCATTATCTTTCAAAGCAAAAAATGTCATTTAGCTTGAAGTTTTTATCCTCTTTCTTTGACCTACCGACCCATTGGGTGCAAAGTGATACCCCACATTCATTCGTATACTCGAACAGCCACAGCAATCTGAAGCAAAGAAAGGTTCAAACGGCTGACTGATAAACAGGATGACTGCTAGATACAAGTCCTTTCAGTTTAAAAGAATGAAAGACTCGTTGAGATAACAGTTGATGGTTCGGCCCTATTGGTGGTCGGTCTACTCTAGTTGCTGATCCTCGGAAGAATCCATTATTTTCTTACCTATATGTGATTGCGACCGCTTTTAGGAGGTTTTTAATCGTGTGTGAGATGTTTAGATAAAAAGGTTTGAGTTTGTTTTAGAATGGATAAAGTACATCATTACACCACTTTTAAATTATTTTTTTCAAGCTTTCTTTTATGAAAAACATTAAAACTAAAAACATCAATACTGGTTTGAGGTTTAAAAAGTTTTTGAATGGAGAATGGTTTCAGCCCACTTAAGACTTAAATGGAATTTATACTAAAATTAAAGACCATATATTTTACTTTCAAAAATTTTACTGAAGATTTCTATAAATTCTCAAAACTGCATCCAAATGCATCAGTAGGAGCAGCTGCTATCGATTTCTTTATGTAAAACAAAGAGCTATTATTTTTAACAAGTCATAACTAATTCCAACATATATAATTGTAAACGTTTATACTATGTTTAGAACAAAATACTTGAAAAATATATAGTAATAAATTACAACACCTACCAGGTTTCACCTCTTTGCCTGCATATTTATATCCATTTATGATATCCATTTTTCCCCAGTTTTTTTAATTTTCATGTCGTTTTAGCTGTTATACGAAAACACCTAAAACTATGATCCCTGTTTTGGGAATGAATAACACGCCCTAACAGAAAGCAAACGACCAAAATCACAGTAATAATCTTGTATCATTAGATATAACCCAGTTTAGTGCGTCTTATTGCTTACTAACACGCATTTTTGTTCCTAATTTTACACTGTGACTGAATTAAATGTTGTAAAAGTAAAAAAGTAAAAAATTATACTGAAATTCCCTTTTTTGATTTTACTTTTAAAAATATACACTGTAGTATCCATGAAATATCAATTAAAACTCTTGTATAAATGCGTAACTTATGTGGGCATAAGTGTATTCTTTAAATTTTTTTTCTAATTCAGTACTAACATTTATTTGAATCTATACTTTTAGTAGTTTTCTGTTACAATGTTTTTCTTGATAATTAACAGAAAATTTCACTTAAAAATAAGCATTTAACTTTAATAATTTTTAATTTACAAAACTAGTACTACTTTCTTTGAAAATGTTTCTAATATATGGTACACTTTCACTGTAAGAAATTATTTCTATAAATTACGGAAATTAATGTCTTTACCTTAAAGAAATATAATTTTTTTTCTGATAAAAGTCTTAAGCTTTCCGTTACTTGAAGAAACTTCATACTTTTTTTGATTAGTTATTGTTATCAGAGGATATTTTGCAATCATCAAGCTGAAATTTCTTATAAGCCATTAATCGATAATCAGTATTAAATACAACTAATTAGACCCGTATATCATCGTGACATCACCCCCCACTGTTTACCTTATAATAAACGTACCTTGCCAAAATACATTTTTTTAACTGTGTACACTTTTACTCTCTTGTAGGTACTATATAAAATTTTTGGGAGCTGTTTTCGTTCTAGTACTGAGTTTAATAAAGTCATGTATTTAATTTTATTTCAATTAATAAAGTCATTCAGGCCACTTTTAGAAAATTTTCAATTCGAATAAATTTAATTCCTTCACAATTTCCACCATGCTAGCTCGCCTCACATTCAAAAAAAGACAGTCTCTAGAGCTGCACATAAAAGTTATTTTATAGATTTCTCACAAAATCTTCTTAGCTTATTTCAGAATGAACTAATGATGTACATTTGGAAGGCTGACGATGATTTTTTTTGTAAAAAACTTTTAAAATACTAAATTTTCTAACTATTAATATTCTATATCGTTAAACACTCAATGAAAACAGGATTTAAAAACATTACCAAACTAAAAAACGACCTAAGTAACGTTAGGGTTGAATTTGCCATTCACCCCTTATTCTGTCTATAATAATCAAAGGAACAGCCTAACGACTTCGATTCTAAGAACTCAAAATTATGTCATGCTTGATATTTAATCGATATATGCCATCACCAACAACCTGGCCGAAACTATTTATGCTGCACCGCATTTTAAACGTAAGATGGGTTTGAGTATTGATTGTTTCGCGTGCCTAGAATAGACTCCAAAACTTTTCCCTTCTTTGGAAAGTAATGTTTTCTGCTTATGTTATTGATTTATTGATTTGCAGAAGACATACACTCGCAACACGCGGTGGAGAGAAGCGGAGAAAAAAAAAGCTCTTACGATTTAAAATCAGGGGGCGCTGCAGTCGATTCGAGGGGAGTTGAGTTGTTTTCCGGAAATAACGAATACGAATGTCGAAATATTTTGCGCTGCTGTCTATTCTGGCGAACACATAAATTTGGAGTTTTTTATGGCAGCTAATTACAGGGGTCTAAAAAATAATGGCTGGTTGAAGCCGTATTTTCGTGGGGACTTGGAAAATAAAGGATTTTTTAAGGGAGAAAAAAAATTGCCCAACTGGGGTATAAAAAATTAATTACTATTTTATTTAAGTAATGGTGGTCCAAGTGGAAAAATTTAAGAATAGAACTGGTTAGTATTATGGTTTGTGAGTTAGAGCGTTTGTTAGTTGTTTTATTATTTTTTCTTTATATTTAGTTAGTGTGAAGATTTTTGTGTGTTGTGTGAGGATATAAATACATATTAAGGCTTGATAAAGATGTTTTTTTGTGGGGAAAGACATTTTGGAAGGGGATCAATTTCATTCCTTAATAAACCAATGCAGATATACCTTCGGATTACATAAAAACAGTTTTAAATATATAGTAGCGTTGCAAGCTAACTTGAAAATTAACTGTTGAAATTAAAGTTATCAAACATCAAGTCACACACACATTTTATGATTAAAACTAGTTAATAAGGTGATAAAGCAAGGTGGAAAATAGTAATTTATTGTTTTTTATACAAAATCAAGTTACTTTTTTAATCTATTATTATTTCATATATTTTTATATAATCCTCTTTTTTCATCTACCTAACTTAACTTCTATTTTCTATTTATATTGCCTGAAAAATCTTATGATTTCGATTGGTTTACACTTTATTTAACCAAGAAATTAAAAAGGGATTAAGAAAACTTGGAAGGATTTTTTAAAAAGTGTAAATATTCAAGAATTGCAAAAAATGCTAACTTCCATGCTTTGAGTCAGAATTAAAAAAAATCATGATTTCATGAAAACTAAAACTTTTTATAATGTACGTAATTGCTTTATAAAATTTTTAACATTACTAAATTACAACACTTCAATATCAAGAAGGAAAATCCAATAACCGAAACAGCAGACTTCTCAGATGCAGTTTTCAGTGTTTATTTAAATTTGCATTGACTTAAAAGTTTAAACTTATCTGTAAAGTTAAATCATCAGTAATTTAAAGTTAGTTTAAAAGATTTGCACACAATTTTCAAACTTTTTGAGAAATTTTTCGAGAAAAAGTTGCTGGTTTAATGTGACAAAATTTGTTAAAATAGTTCATAATTTTACACAGTTTTGATATAAAAAGTTTTGGAAATGATCAATCGAAAAAGCATTGAAAATTACAAACTACATAACTGCATTTACATACCTACTACAACCAAACTACATACCTACATTTTAAATTACATAACTGCCTCAATTTTACCTAAAAATTCTTAATATAAAAAAACTTTCATAATGAAAGTTTTTCTGAAAAGTGTATATTACAAGTTGCAATTATTCCATCCGCCAATTTTACTAAATCTGAGACTGAATTCATTCCATTAAATTTTCATAAACATAGAAAATTCGCTCTCCAGGACCAACTTTTGCAAACTAATGTTGTCTTTCTTCAATTAAATGTGCGTGAAAACACTTTTGAAGCATGAAGTAAACACAATGTAATTAACAATAATGAACACTTCTGATCAGAAGTGTTTCCATTGTTTTCCAATTGTGCAGAGGGAGAAAAAGAAAGTGTTGTGAGAAAGACAGAAAATGTGTTCTTATAGAGTTGCGATCCATATTTAAAACACTTTCCGATTCAAAAAATATTTTACGTTATTTTTTAACACTATTTCTGGATAGAACACATTTCAAACACTTTTAAACATATTCAGAACACTATCACACCACTAAATGGTGATACAAAACAAACAAATTGTTGTTAATTTGGGGCCTAGAAAAGTGTTCATAAATGTTTTATCGGGTTGTATGGAGCGTTTGCAGTGACCACTGGGTGAATGCTTTCGTGAAATTAGTCGGGAGTTAAATAAACCCTTATTTTATAACAACCTTTGAGTACTACTTATTGTAATGATTTTCAAAGAGAAAAAAATAAAATTGTAATTTTATAATGAAAAATTGAAATAGATATTTTTGCAATCAGTAACATATTTTAGTCATAATTTCCTTTTAAATTCTTAAAATCTCAGTCGAATGTATTTTTTTGATAACCCAAAACACCTTCCGGTAAAAATTTAAAGAAAAAACTCTTACTTACCCCCATTGTTTTGTGATCTGCGATGCATTATCGGTTCTTATGCCCTTTTTTACCTGAAAAAGCATAGAAGAGAAAAAAATGGTAATGAGAAATGCGCACAGGAATATATTTGAATTCCATAAAAATGAAAACAAAAGTTTCCAACACATGACTGATATTTTATTACTACTTTAAAGATTTTTTAGAAGAAGTTTTAGAAATGAAATCGTCTTGAATAAAGATATAAAACAGACAATCTTAAGATATTGTTTTGAGTGATTAATACAAGCCTACATAAAAAACTTATAAAACAGGCAAAAAATTTTAATTTATTTCCGGTTTGTAAATTTTTTATACTAAATTTAAACAGTTCTGACTACCCTTCTTTTACATTAACAACTTTTTGCCAGACTGAAAAGAAGAAAATAAGAAAATAATTTAAACGACAAATAGGCTTTATTTTAAAGATTATATCGATCGAATGTTCCTCAAGCTCCTAAAATACATCATAAAAGTGTAGACGGTTTATCACTAAAATCACAGTACTTTAAAGATGCGTACAGGCGTCAGCAGAATTTGAAGGAGAATATTACGCAAATTTAAAATTTGTCAGCGAAAAACAGACCTTAATATTTGATGTATTCCTACTTATAAGTTCTACATACATACATTCAATTATGTGAAAAATGCAGCATGTTTTTAAGTTTCAGATAGTCGTAAAAGTGGAATTAATTTTGAAAATAAACTTGCATGATTTACACTGCTGTGCAAAAATTAAGGACGGAACTGTTTTTTCAACATCTAGGTGAATTATCGTTCATTCATGAAAATCATACCAAAAGATGTTATATGGGTGAGAATACAGGGCCCGGGAACAAATTTTCCCTATCAATATTTTAAGGGGGTAAATGGGCCCTCCATTGATAATGGAGTTCCGTTACACATTTGGAGCAGTGACAGAAACGTCTGTGTAAGAGGTATTTAACCAAGAAATTAAAGTTTTTTGCAATGAATATGATTATTCCTGAACTCAATGCATATTTTTAAACGTTTGTTCTGCCTTTAAATGGTACTTTATAGGTTTTATTGAGAGATATCGGTCTAATCATCATTTTTCGGAAGTTTTAGCTTCTGGGTCATTTTTGGTAAGTGGTATCTTACCGTCAACCATGTTTTTAATAGGTCTCACATGTGTCTGATTGTGTTTAGGTCCGGGGACCCGAAAAGTAACTTTATTCTTTCAATATTGTTTCTTATGAAAAACTTTGAGAAAGCCAAATTGTGATTTTGTGAAGGTTTTTTACTAATAAAGAGAACTTATTGACCCAAAATGTTTTCTAAAAGAAGCAAATGGGCCATGAGAATAGATATGCAATTGCAGACATCAGGAAAAATCTCTTTTGAGAATAGGAGGTGTTGAAATGTCCGTAAGAATAGTACAGATTGAAAGAAAAAATTCGATCTCTTTAAAATTCATTTTAAATATAATGGAGATACTTTTACAGATATATCTTTCTTTTTAGACGTGTAAAGTCCATAAACACTAAAAATACTTCTTCTTTTAACCTAAATAACAGATGTCCTTTCTGTGAAACTAATGCATTTCTTTATGCCATTTCAGCACCCCTCAGACAGTACAGAAATTTTCACTGATATCTGCAATAGCGTTCATGTATTCTCATGTCCCTTTTACTTCTTTTAGAAGACCTCTCGGGTCAATGATTTCTCTTTATGAGTGAAAAAGCTGCCCAAAATCACAATTTGACTATCTCAAAGTTGTTCATAAGTAACGATATTGAAAGAATAAAGTTACTCTCAAGGTCCCCAGACCTAATCGCAATCAGACACATGTGAGACTTACTAAAAACATGGTTGACGGTAAGATACCACTTACTAAAAATGACCCAGAAGCTAAATTTTTCCAAAAATGATGATTAGACCGATATCTCTCAATAAAACCTAAAAACTAACATTTAAAGGCAGCACAAACGTTTGAAAATATGCATTGAGTTTAGGAATAATTATATTCATTGCAAAAAAAAACTTAAATTTCTTGCTTAAATACCTCTTACACAGACGTTTCTGTCACTGCTCCAAATGTGTAATGGAACTCCATTATCAATGGAAGGCCCATTTACCCCCTTAAAATATTGATAGGGAAAATTTGTTCTCTGGCCCTGTATTCTCACCCATTGAACATTTTTTGGTATGATTTTCATGGATGAACAATAATTCTACTTGGTTTTATTATGAAAAAACAGTTCCGTCCTTAATTTTTGCACAGCAGTGTATTAAGTTCTTAACATCAATACAAAAATACTCAACCATTGCAATATTGATCTAAGAGTAAAGATGCTTCTTCTTTCTGGGGGACACTAGTGCCTCCATCAGGCAGAGACACATAGTAAAAATTTGTAAATCAATTTTAAGGTTCCCATTTTTTCAACATTTTAACTGTAAATCATTGACAATATATGAACATTGGTTTCACTTTTAGACAAGACAGATTGAGACAGTAATTTTAGTTTTGAACACCCACTTATTTTAATTAGATATTTTGAAACGCTTTGGGTAAGGAACGATCCGTTTACTACAAGGAGCATATTCATCGGATCCTATCGATCCCTATCAATTGAATTTCAAAACTATAACAATGCAGTCGTACACAGTCGAAACCTGCTAATGGACCCGGGATACTACACTGCTCAAAACAATTAAAGGATATTGGTGGTTTTGGGTACATATTGGCAAGCAAATAAAAAATTTGCAGTGGTTCAAGCATTTGTTTATAAACTTAGGGTCATTTCAAAGCTAAATCCATGCAGTTATCAAAATAAAAATTTCATCATTACTTTTTTTTTATCAAAATTGGAAAATGCCCATTTTGTGTAGTTAAGCAAAAAAATAAGTAAAAATAAGATTTTTTAAAAAACGCTTTTATATTGAAGTGTTCTAAAAGGTCAAAAATAATTTTTTCGGTTTGACAAATAATTTATTGGGAAGTAGAAAATAACTTTTTGGTAAGTAAAAAATAACTGATTTTCTAATCACTAAACTCACATCTTCCACATCTTCACTGCAACTCTTCAAATCTGAGTCTCAGTTCATCCTGATAACTTCTGATTTTTGTCTGGACCAGTGGCGGATCCAGCCTGGACCTACGGGGGGGCACCACATTTTTGGGTTGGAATTTTTCACCAGAAAAATTTTGAAAATAAGACCCTAAAATAAAAACCCATTTTATGTTAACTACAGGGATGTAACCCCCCAACCAGACTTATGTTTTTAGAAATGGTTTTGATTCGTAATTTCTTTTCTATTAAGGTTCCTTCCCACAAGTATTTTATGGATCCAATGTGAACCTTCGCTGAAAAAATATGCAAGTTTTACTGTCGATGCTTAACCTAAGGAACGGAGGGGGGTCTGGGGGGTCCTTCCCCAGAAATTTTAAAAAAAAGTAGACTAAAAAAGTAGTATCTCGATTATTTTTCAACATTTAAGATGGGATTTGGATCGGAGGATGAGACCTTAATTAGGGTGCCCTAATAGATTCAATGACGTCAATAGGTTCAATGTAGCTTTTAAATATGTTTTTAGATATGAAAACCCCGATTTAACGTCTTTCATTGGACTAAGAAAATGTGAGGGAAAACATTGAATCCGGGTAGAACATTAACTTAATATTGAATAAGATTACAAGCAACAGTGCAATCAAAGGGAAGAATCTGGGAATTATTCTAGAGCTAACATACTTGTTCATTTATTAGCACTATAGTTCCAGGATTATCTTATGGCCCGTAAAATTCCTTTAGGATACACAAATAAAGAGTAGTCAAATTATTTATGATACTACATAGATTTTGACTTCTTTGCATATTTATTCCTACTCAATTTTTGAAATTGCTTTTTTTAAAACTGCAATTTTTGCACCATCTCACTTTTGAAAAACACCTTTTTTCACAAAAATTCGTCGACTCTTTTTTCCGAAGCTGACGAAATCAAACGCAGAGGTCTAGAACGATTCTTGTTCTTGATGGTAAGTCTCAGAACGAAGAACAATTGTAGCAAGAGCAACCGAAAATATCCGAAAGCTTTTAAATTCTACAAGAACGTGCACAGAAAGAGAAAAATATAATGCTCTAAGTAGAAAAGGGGTGTCTGGGGGTTCTCCCCCAGAAAATTTTGGAAATTTGACAAAAAGGAAGGAAATTTTGGAAGCCTAGTCCGAGCCCACGAGGGGGGGCAATAGACCAGTTGCCCCCCTGTATCCGCGCTTGGTCTGGACAGTACAAGGAACACAAAATAACTCCTTTTTTGTGCATGAGAAAGTCAGATTTGAAGATGTGGAGTGATGATATAGAGCACCAGCTCTATCTATGGAATAAAGAGCCCCCACAGCCAACGGGGCTGTTTCTGGTTGTTCAGGATAATAAGGTCAATATCCTTAAGGGGTGTCAGGACCCTTAAAATTTTCAAAAATCGATTTTTTGAAAATTGCATTTTTAAATAATTTGAAATCTTGTGATTAATTTGGTACCATTGGTTTTTGATTATTCCCATTAGTTGCGAAGTTATAGCTGTTCAAAGTTATGCCATTCTAGCGAAAACACAAGCAGCGCCCTAGATAGTGAAACATGATGGCTGTCAGACCCACGTCAGACCATCTGTTGTGTATCTTCTGTAGCTTAGTTTTTGTTTACTACTAATTCAGCCTCACATTTTTGGTAAATAATTTTTCTGTAGAATAGGATCTAAACAACTCAACTTTCCACCAAATTCTACCAGTCTTGGATTCTTCCCGAGATTGTTTACTTGTGTTGTTTACGAAACGTGATTTGAAGTGTGAAATGCAAGATTACTTTTACGTGCTTTTTTTAACCAAGTGTTACGAAATGTGCCGAAACTGCTACCTACTTATGGATTTATCTATTTATTGATGAACAAAATTGATATCAAGGATATAAATATAACTTTGCCTAAAAATAAGTATAGGCATATGTAAACATGTCTAGAAACCTGCCAATGAACATAAATTCAATTGGCTTACAGAAAGAAAAGTAGCAAGCTTCTGTGTATGATATAGTGATATATATTTTAAAAGTCATTAAGTGCACTTAAAACTTAAATTTAAGGTTATTATTCCGTTGGATTTTGCTCATAGTAATGTAGTATTGTGTTTATAAAAAGTCATTGCTTCAGCGCAGCGACAGAAATTATTTACATTATTATTGCCTCCATAGTAAATAAAAAAGCCTTTATGCTTCTGTTATTTGTTTTTATTAGTAGAAATTGTGTTAATTTGTATAAGGCAGGCTTTTTATATCAGTGTTTATTGTTAATATTTTAATTATTTACATATTCAGTTAACGTCAATTTTTTCGAAACTTGCTTTTCCAATTTCCACGTCTGCTTACATCAAGTACTTACAATTTTAAGTAAATAATAATTTTTACATAGCTTCAAAACACTGTTCTTAAGATGCTAAAGCTAAATTTAAATTATTTTAACAATAATGTATATAGATTTTTCTACTTTTAATTTTCAAAACTGTCAAAGCTACGATTCATAATCCTGCGAGTTTCACAAAGCAAAAAGACTGAAAGCTTGTTAGAGAGTATATTCATAGTAAGTGGTATATGCATTACAAATGTAAATAAATTAACTTTATACATATATTCAATATAATAATACTGTTAAAATTTTGTGAATGCCTTTGTACTAAAATATAAGATTGGGGCGTTACAATGCAACCACGATTGTTTACAACATAATGGCCTACAAAGTAAATTTAAGAAACTTTATGCCATTATTATTAGTGTATACATGTAAAATAATAAATTAGTTTTTATACCCAGTGCTACATATATCAGTTATAAGAGTTAGTATAGAGTTATTCAAAATTTCAACTTTAAACTTGTTTTTCTCAAAACATGCATTTTTCAACTTTCACGTCAAACGTATCAAACACTAATTAATATAAATGAATGAAAATTTGTACACTTCTTCTTAATACTGTTCTCTAGGTGCTAAACATAAATTTTAAGTAAATGGATTGAAAAATTTAATTTTTTTCAACTTTTAATTTTTGAAAATTTAAAAAATTTGCATTTTTCAACTTTGCATTGTTTTATTTAAAAATTGAAAAGCAAAATTAGAAAAAAATCATGTTCAGCACCTGAAAGAAACTGTTACGATTAATTTAAGACTATGTTCGTGGTTTTCACTTAATATTTGAGCTGTACGTTTGTGTTGAAGCGGAACACACTTTTTTCAAGAAAAAAAAATTCAAGTATTAAAAAATTACCAATAAAATTAAAAATAATTATAGAATTTTGTTTTCAACTATCATAGTATAATAATCAAACTACTGTAAACTCATGAAAAAAAATTCATTCCCTTGAGTTGTTGTTACTTAAAGTAATGAAGGTTTGAAAAAGTACCATTTTAGCCTTGTTTCTCAGTAGTTAAGGGTCCTGGTTGCCCCTCATGCAGGAGAAATCGATAATAATTTAACTTTCAGGGATGGTAATTGCAGAAAACATTGTGCTTAATGATTCTCTTCAGGATGAAGAAATCGCTAGAAAGCGATCGACCAGCACGTTCTCTCGACATGAATCCAATAGGACAAGTCTAGGACATCCTAAAGAAAGGAATTACTGTTCCTCAAATACCTCCCAAACTGTTCAGGTGCTGAAAAATGATCTGAAAGGGGAAATTGGAGAAAATACCCCAGCCCCTCATAAATAACCAAACAAACCTGGTGGGAAACAGACCCACAACGTTGTTTTAAGTCAAGAGAAAGCATACCCCAAGCGAAAGGGGTTTTAAATTAAGTATTGATAGATTTTTCACTTTTTTTGCTTAACTACACAAAATGGGCATTTTCCAATTTTGATCAAAAAAAGTAAAAAAAAAATTTTATTTTGATAACTGCATGGATTTAGCTTTGAAATTGCCCTAAGTTTATAAAAAATGCTTGAACCACAGCAAATTTTTTATTTGCTTGCCAATATGTACCAAAACCACCAATATCCTTTAATTGTTTTAAGTAGTGTATAATGAACTACATAAATGAATATTTTCACCTGTCTTGCAGGAACAACCAACACTCTGACGTCGGTTATAGTGAACCCATCCTTCACCCGTTAAAAATGTTCCATTGACTTATGACGGCGTTGGTATAGAATCGGGTTCGACTGATACGCGTTGGCTAGAGAGGTGCCCTGTATCTAAGATTGTATGAACCCCTTTGGAGAATAGAAAATCAAGACGAGTAATTTTCTTGCAGTGTTCATTTTAAAATTTTAGAATTCCTGGAAATATTAGGTGAGCTTATCCCCCAAGGAAGACATTGAGGGGGTTTGAGTCCACTCAAACTCCATAAGTTAGCCCTTATGGATCCAGGACATCGTATTTGGTTGTGCCCTTCCTACAATGTAACAAATAATCGTGAAGAAACAGAAAAGCTCTGGCAGCAAAAGTTCACGGAGCTTTTCTGTACACGGGATTTTTCTGCTGACTGAACTTTTCTTGTACACCGAGTTCCTAATTCTTCTTAAACTTTTGGGGACTTAAGACAAAGGAAATATTCTCTTTATGTAACTACATATTGATCCCTCTACAGACTGGTGTTCCATTTTCTCAAAAGTTTTTCATTTAGTGGGTTAATCCCCAAAAAATGCTCAGCCAGAGAAAGTTACATAAAAATGCCTAGGATACAAAAAAAGCTCTGGCATCACTTGCCGGCGTTTTTCGCCGATCCTTTTTCACTATGCAAAAATCCCTAAATTATGTATTTAGGCATTGATGGATATCTCGCATGATGATTTCAGCCAAATTCCGAAAGTCAGAACCGAAAAAAACCACCGATCAGTCCCCGGCATGAGCGCTAATGAAAAGGCACACGCCGCGCGCGTTCCCTCACCCTAATCAGGCGGGTGCGCAGTTGCACCCAACTGTCCAGACCTTGCACCACTTTAATCGGCCAGTGACGTAATTTATTCGATCCGATATGTACCTGCAGGCAGCGGCGGCCGCCCAGCAGTCCTACCTGAGACAGGTACCCAGGCGGAGGGCGCTCCTTCCCTCTGCGCGCGCTCCCATTGGCCAAGGAGCCGGCTCACGTGACCTTCCTCACCATGAATTCATCACCGGCTGAAATAATAGCAATAAAAAAGCGCGCTCCCTGAGAGATCGGGCGAGACGGCAGTGGTCCAGTCGCCCCTTAACTCTTCAGGCACCAGGAATGCCGGCCGAGGCAGGTCGGAGCACCAGCTGATATGCCAGGTAATTCCAGAAATTTATGGATCGGTCTTTTTAATTCCTTTTTTGCGATGGCGCGCAGATAGGGTTTTGTTTGGCCGGCCTGTTTACATGGGCAGTGTCGGCGTCTTGGGATTTTTGATTAATGGCCGTCTTGCAAGAGTTATGGCTCCACGCGCTTTCGGGTCTTTAATTTCGAGCTGCGGCATTTTGCACGCGCTTTGCTTTGACGCCTTGCTCGCGGGAGACGGTTGTGGTCAGGCGTTTACGTTTAATTTGCGGTGCTTTGATGCTGATCTTTGAAGTTCGGTTTTGTAATCTTCCATTTTGGCAGCAATATCAATTAAGCCGTTGTAGCGTTAGGAGGATTAAGTTAACAATTATTTCCAAGAGGTAGTCTGTTAAGATTCACCAACGTATAAACTCGGAGCAAAAATTTGGAATGACTAAAAATTTTAATATAAGACTCCTTTAAAGATAAGATACCATCTGCACCTCGATGGGATGCAATATTAAAAAAGAGACATCGACTATCCCAATTACAATTTTTAATATCTTCAATCAATGCGACGATACAATATCATGTTAGGAAATTTCTATTAGTAGGTATAGTTGTGTGATCTTTAAAAGAGTTTCTGGAAAAATTTTCCTATTAAGATATTTGGCTTTGAAAATACTAAGTATTTCTTTATTAGGTGTCTTGATATAAAAATTTTAAGAAGGCATTAAGGATAACTTCTTGTTAAATTTCTACAAAACTTTATAGTAGTATTCTTAATAAAAATTTTTGAACAATTAAAACAATTTTATAAAAAATTATCTAAATATATTTCTTATAACATTTTACTAATTCTTGTAATAATACTATTAAAATTTAAAATACAAGGTAATATTTGGAGTTATATTTTAGTTAAAACCTCTCTATATTTTAAAACTCTAAATTTAAAGGTATATTTTTCTTAAGTTTTAGATTAACTTTTGCTATTATAATTTTAGCAAAGGTTTTCTCCTTGTCTACATGTGTACATTTCATAATATGAAAAAATTAGTGGTTAAGTTTCAGCAGCATAAAATTTAACCCCCAGTGTATTGCATAGATTGAATTAATATATTAGTTTTTATTTTCTAAGAACAAATATCACAAAATTACGTTAAACTTTTGCCCTTTTACTGAATTTTCAAAATCTTACTTTTTTTTATAGTAATTTGACAGACTAACAGTTAAATTCCTACTCAACACACTTCGAAGAGTACATTTAAGCCATTTATATACCATGTAATAAAATTCAATATATTGTTTTGTTATGTGAAAGAGACACCAAAATTTAACGTTTCGAGTTAACTTGCATTTTACTTTCATAAACATCTATATTCTTACGAAATGTATAAAGAAATTTTTATCTTTAAAAAATATAATTACCGATCAAATTACAGAAGCTTATAACACGCAAGACCAATACAACACGAATCAAAATTTTAATTACCATTTAAATTTAAAAAATATTCGTATATATATATATGATACCCCTATTTCACTTACACAATTAACTTAGGACTTTACACTACTAACTTAAGAGTTCAATATCGTAACATAAACAGTTAAAATTCTTTTATAAGAAACATTAAATTTCAATAGCCCTACCTTCAAAAAATACAACTGAATACATTTGAATAAATCGAAATAAAATCTTACCTTATCATGTCCTGTCCCATACAGACTTCATTAAAAATACAACAACTAGGACATCCTCTTCCGCCGAAAATACGAAATGACATCTCAATCCACAAACCCAAGCTAACAAGTGCACCCAACCCCTCCTAAGTCCCCCACCCGACAAAAAAGCACATTTTGTCACAGTGGCGTAGCCAGAGGGGGGGATTTGGGGATATATCCCCCCCCGAAACTTAGAAATTTTCCTTTTTTGACCATAGGAAACCATAAAAAATACTCCATATCCCCCCCCGAAATATCAATATCCCCCTCCGAAATTTTTTTCTGGCTACGCCACTGTTTTGTCACCAAGTGCGCAACAAAGCATCATTGTTGCCCTAATCGAAGGAGAACGAGGACCCACAAGAGATTTCCTATTGTATCTTTCCTACCTGCCACCACGTGCTTATAAGGGTCAAAAGTTAAGAGCCACGTGATCGTAATAGTCTCCCACCTAAGCTTCTATCGTTTGGTGCGTTGGGATTGTGGAAGATGGTCACCTCACCAGTGGCCACGGAACGCCGGTGGTCCGTTGCGTGCCATTAGGACACCACTTATGGGCTTCTGAAGAGGCCACCTTTTGTATGGGCGAGGCGAGATGGGTGATTAGAGATGGATGGGGAGGGAGATTTTGGATCAGAGTTCGTGATTTTCGTGTTTATGGAATCTTGGGGTGGTGCTTGCTATCATTTAACTTTGATCAGAGTGGGTTACTTCCGTTCTTTCTGATTAGGGGGGCAATTTGAAAATTTTCAACCAAATTGCCCCCCAGGTGGGACCAATCCAGGGGGAAAATTAAAAAAAAACTTTTTAAATAAAAGTTTATCAAAATCTTATCATATTATTCTATCTGAGAATGTATGTCTGAAATCTGGACCAATATGTATCAAAACCAAGTTGAAACTTTGAAATCCTGTTTTTAGAGTCTAATTTCCAAGCCTTTTCTGGGGGATGACCCAAGATCTCTTTGTTTTTAGAACGCTTATATTTGAAACTTTTTTGTTCATCAAAATCTTCCCTAAAAATTTATATCCAAAATTTCCCAACTAGGGGTGCCAAACTAGTTAAAAACCTGCTTCCTAGAGTCAAATTTACGAAAATTTGCTGGGGGAGGACCCCCAGACCCCCCTTGGTACTTAGAACTTAATTACTCATAACTTGATTTAGTTCTTTAGCATGCAAATTCTACCTAAAAATGCTGTGATCATTAGACTTATTAAATATACATAAGAGGGAGGGGCTAAGAAATAATTTTGTCTCCCTCTCAAAATATATTTCTATATATGCCACGGAGACCGGGGGGCATGGAAAATTCAGAAATGCTTTGGTGGGGCATGGACCGAAAAAAGGTTGGGAAACACTGCTTTAAAACTTTAATTCCATTTTTCTCAGTTTCAATTTTTTTGATGTTTTGGTACGTTTAAAAAAAAATCTATTATAGTTAGAGATTCCAAATTTTCCCTACATGTAAACCTTACTAATAAACCTTACTTCTCAAATTTCTAAAATAATAAGCCCTGAATAACCAATCAGAGTTACATTTCGATAGAAAAAAGGTTTTTTATGTCTTAAATTTGATAGATTTTTGAAACCTAAATTTTAAAATTTTTTAAATTAATTGTTGTGTAGCTAAAACAAAAAGGATGCTTATTATTATCTATCAACTTATAATCTATAGCTGGTCCAAATTTTAAAGTAAAATGTGCAGTAGTTTTTTAAATGTACCTTAACAACCCTTAGTCAATATGTATCGTAGTAACTAAGTCCATTTTAACTATAAATTTAAATATTAAAATATTTAATTTTTTTATTTTTCTTGTGTTATATATAAACTACAGTATCTTGACTGCTTTCTGTAAAAATTTTAAAGATGGGAATGTATTTTTAATTATATTTCTGAAAGAAATTGGTAAAGCTAAATTTCACGTATTTTGGCTGTCGAGATGTCTTGTGTCCCCTTAAAAGGGGATGCGTCAATTTCCACAGAGAATTTTACAACTTCCCATGCCCGCTTATAAAACCCCTTAGCTCGTTAGGGGTGCATTTAAGAACCCCCCTCATTCCTAGGTTATTCTGAGTCGCCTAGGTGTGCCGTACCCCTCCTAGAAGTTATGAAACAATTATCTTAACACCCTGTATAAAACCGCACAAGTCCTATACTGGGAAGTAGTTTGGGGGCAGCCTGTTTTGATTTATACTAGGCATATAATTTTACTAAATCTAAAGGTTTTGGTTCATATATTTATTATTGTTTCTTCTTCATAAAATATAAAAATCATACAAAGATAATTCTAGTTTCTTGGGAAAGGGATAAAAATAGCTTAAGTTAAAGGTTTTCTCGAAGTTGAAGAAAGAAACGCTGAAGAAAACACAAAACAAATTTGTGGATAAAGAGGGTAAATTTTGAGAAGAAAAGAACTCCCGAGACTCAATTTAGAAATTTTTAATTTTGGCTCAAATTTCAAGAGGATATCACGTGTTAGTTTTAAAATATAGAACATCTTTAGGATTTCAAAAAATAACATTCCCTTCTCAATTCTATTATTTTCTTGCATCATTTTGTATTGATAAAAAATTAGTTTTAAACCAGTACCGGATCCAGGATTTGGTTTTGGGGGGCCTAAGAATTTTTATAATCCAATTGAATATTATTGTTAATGTTAATACGGAAAAGGTAGTGAAATATCCTGCTCCAACTACCAAAAGGGGGGTCTGGGGGTCCTCCCCCAAAAAAATTTGGAAATTTAAGTCAAAAACCCCACTTTTTCAACTCCTTTTGGTACGCCTTATCCGAATTTCGGATATAGATTTTTTTGCGTTTTGACAAACTTAGTAAAATGTAGTTGTAATAACAGAGTTACAAGTGCCAAGGGGGTCAGTGGGTCTTCCTCCAGAAATTTTTTTTAAAATTTGACCCTCAAATATCAAGGTTTTAACTCATTTTGGTGCATAAAATGTCATATTATTTAGAGTAAAACTTTTCATTTGGGGGGAGGGGCTTGAGCCCCCTAGCCCCCCCTGGATCCGCTAGTGAATTACTCCATAAAACTATTCACATTGTTAAAATAAACAAAACTGTTTGAATAATAAATGAATAATCACGTTTAAATCATTAAACAACCACATATATATGCGGTAAAACATCTGTTATCACATATGTTTATGAAACATTAAGTGTAAGAACCACACTTTAAAAAAATCTGGTTATTTAACAAAAATTCCTGTCAAATTTTGCTAAGTAGATGTATTAGTGTAAAAAATACAAAAGACTTGCGGGTATAATTTTCTCGGGGATTTTGCTGTTTATCCGAGGTTAGAAAGATGATGCATAATAATAAAAAATAATAACGACAATTAGTGTAGTTTTAGAATAAGAAACAACGGATAACGATTAGACGAACGCAATCAAAAGAATATGGCGCTAACGAGCTGAGTTACAGAAAAAAATTGTATTTTACGTAAAATGGAGATATTCTGTTACAGAACTGTAGTTATGCGTTAAAACAACGGTAATTGCTTAAATGAGTGGCGCTGGGTAAAAAATAAAATTTGTAGTTTACATAAAATGGAGATGCTGGGTACCTATCTCAGTTTGAATATCTCTTAAAACACACTTTTTTTTAAAAATGCATATGGTTTTATTTAACAAAAATTAGTTTGTTATCCTTTCATAGATAGTAATGCACTTAAATAATTTAAATTGCTATTTATGCAAAAATATTTTAAGAGTTGGAAATAATATAAAAATTAATGTATGGATGGAATGAATATTTGGTTATATTTTATTAAGTAAAGAAACTAATTTAATTATGGTTATAAGACATTTCGTCATCTATAGTTTTATGTGGAAGAACCCAACAAACATACCAGTTCATAATTCCCTCAAAAACATATAAATTAACAAAAAAACACCTGGAAACAATTCAAAAAGCTCTCCCATCGCGTCAAAACCCCACACCCGAAATCTCAGCAATTTAAATTCGATTAGCAACCGGAACCGTCACACCCCACATCAATTGTCATACCCTGTCCCCAGTGACCCACCCCCAACACAAAACAGCGAAGAAAATCAGTCCGTTCCCAGGGGACCGATCGCTGACCGACGGCAGCAACGGAAAAGATCGCGCCGTGTGGCCGTGGACCCTCCGCGGCATGCCGCCGGCGTTTCGCCGCGTTTGTCCGCTTGTCGCGCCGCCCTGATAACAAGCTCGTTAGGTCAGGTTGCGCTGTTTCCATTCATGTTGTCAAACAGAATGATGTATGGGTCTGAGATAGCCTTTATCGCTGGGTGTCCGCTGTTGGGAAGACTTGTCCCACGCTTTGCGGTTTGTGTTTTTCGAATGTTTGTGGAGAGAGAAATTGAAAGCGGTTAGGTTTTAATTCTTCAAGGTTGGGTATTCATCGTTTCAATTTTCTTCTTAATCAAACGGTAAAAACTCGTTTATGGTTAACAATTTGAAAGTTTAATTTAGTTGGGCACTAATTACATTCAAAACTGTTGAACAATTAAATTCTTGACACTTGGGACACATACAATTTACCGTTTCACCAAAACCCACTTGTTAATGGAAATGTTTGGCTGGATAATTTCTTGGGGCATCTAATCCTTTTATAGAACCGATATTGTTCTATTTCCTATCGTTAGTTTTTTCTGCACCAAAACTTTAACTTGCCCTTTTTATTGTACCCAATTTTATAACTCTTTTTTTTTTCACCAAAAACTGTTTTTGAAATCCCTATCAAATTCAAATTTGGGGATAAGATTGATCTAGATAGGTTTTCATGAAAGGTAGTCACTAAATATATCATGAATAATTGTTAAAATTTAAATATATTACCAAAAATTCATTTGAAAACTTAAAATTATTATCAGTTCAACTCTTTGAAAAGAAACTCTGCAAAAAATAATTTGAAAACACTCATTTAACTCCCTATCTGCCTTAATATAAATGTATTTAGGAAAAGAAAAGAAGCAAAACCCCCATCTCAATTAGTGTCATTGCAAACTACTCTCAGCACATGATAACAAGTAAATTAGCTGTAATAACAGAGATATAATAATTTCAACCAGCGTTAAAAAAAATCTGATGAATTTTCCGTTAATAGTCTCACAGTCTTTAGATTCATAAATGCATTCCAATATTCCCAAATGGTTCAAGCAAAACAAAAATGGTTGATGGAGAAATTAAAGGTTTCCGATAAAGTAGTAATGTACGAAAGGGGGAAAAATCCCCAGCAAGGCCATTCCGCACAACAAGCCTAATAATCAATACTTATTTTAGAGTTTAGTAAATTGTTTAGGGCGAATAAGAAAACAAACGAGGAAAAAGCTCTTTAGTTTAGATACTAATGAATAGAACCAGTGAAGA
This sequence comes from Tetragnatha versicolor, assembly GCA_024610705.1. Classification (NCBI taxonomy): domain Eukaryota; kingdom Metazoa; phylum Arthropoda; class Arachnida; order Araneae; family Tetragnathidae; genus Tetragnatha; species Tetragnatha versicolor. The sequence continues at coordinate 49,283,758 of JANDEH010000010.1, read as the reverse complement.
AAGTAAATAGAAAAGTTGAATTATTGAGCCTAGAGGGCTTAGAGTTTCAAACTTTGGAGAATGCTTTTGTATTTTTGTACTTGGGAATCCAAATCATTTTAAATATTTGAAAAACTTTAACCTCCAAATAAGTTTAAAATTATGTTATACATATTTTAGAACTGATTGCGGTTAATTTATAAATACTTAGCCATTTAATCAAACTAAGGGAAGTATACATCATAATTTTCAAAATAATAGATTTGTTACAAGGTATAATAAAGGTTAGTTTTTACAAGCTTAGGTCAGAGAAAGGTAGTGCTTCATAAAATGTGTTAATTTAAAATAAAATATTTAAAAAAACACTTGAAGAATATTACCCTAACCTTTAAAATACAAATTTGATTTACAAAAAAAGTTTGGATTGATTCTGACCTATGTATCATTTTGCTGTTTTGCATTTGGTTTAAAATTTTTTGGTTAATAAGCGGAAATGTTTTTCTATAATACTTATATGTTACTAATTTTCAACTTAACTTCTTTTTTGCCCTATTTCGTGCTGAAACTGAATTGATCTCAAGATCTTTTCAGCAACCGTTTCTATCTCTAAATGGCTTCCTTATCTTTTCTACTCGACAGTTTAGAGTTACCTATTCATTTATAGTAACATTAAAATAAGAATGGGAATAGCATTTTGTTCTTACTTCAGAGCTTAAATCTTTCACCTAAGACACGATTTTATGTTTATTATTGATATTTTATCAATAATAAACATAAAAACAGTAATAAACAATTAGTCAGATAGTAGCTTGTGTATAAAATAGTTTTACAAGTTTTTTTGTTGCACAAACAAGTTTTTATGATATTTTTATTTCCGTTTAAAATTGATTAATATTTTTTAATTTAAATCTTATCGCCAATGTTTTCAGGATAACAAAACGTTAAATCAACGGAATCAGTTAGTAAATTAGAAATATGTATATAAAGATTACTTTGGTTATTATGGATTCAGTCTGTGTTATACAATTGAATAGAATATTTTTTATGCAGATTTCCGTATCCATGCGTCTTCATTAGAAGGCTATTTTCTTCCATCTTACGTAATATTATCGCCAATGTTATCAGGATAACAAAACGTTAAATCAACGGAAACATAACGATAAAACTATCTAACAACCGCAGTTTTTTCTTATACTAATCACAAACAAGCCTAAACATAATAGTGGCACTAAAGGGTATAGCCAGGGAGCCTGTGAATGCCCATTGTTAATTTTCGAAGTGGAGTATATGGCCATCTATGCGTGTCTTGGTTGGTCGTGCGAGATCGCTTTCTTGAAATCAATTGTTTGAAGGTGGCAGACAATGCTATCTTGAGCTCAAATCACCGAAGGACATGTGCTCTTCGCTTTGCTTGCCATCATTCCACCAAGGTGGTCTTAAGGATATTCATCTTGAGAACATGTGAAATTCAAGTTAAAATCGATTTGGGAGGTTAATAGGAACCATGGATTTTCTTGCATTGTCAGTGGGAACTTCAGGTGCTGATCAGAATAATGTATTAGATTCATAATTCTGTTTCACACGCAAGATACTTAGGTTTCAGCATGGGTAATTTGTGGTACGCTCTAGCAATTTCAATGGAATAATAAGGTAAATGTGGGTATAGTGGACACTTTAAGGAAAATTTTTGCTTAAATTCTTAATAAATACCAACCTATTTGCTTGGAAACGGTTATCATCCTATTAGGTTAATTGGATCTTCTTCTTTCGATTTTACCATTAAAAATTTTAATTAGATTGGGTAAAGTATTTTTAATTAATTTTTAAAAAGTACTCCAAATTGCATCTATAGTGGCCACCTTGATGTAGCTGTTGTATCTATGGTGGACACCTCTTGCATCAATAGTGGACACCTCTCTTTTTCGGCCTATATGAGAGGTTTATGCATGAAACTGAGGGGTTTTTTTTGGTATAGTCGTTTAGTTCTTATTAAATCTCCCTTCCCAACGAAATGTATTTTAGATCAAATCAAATTAGCTTTATTTAAAAAAATACTTGATAGTTTTTGGCCCAAAGCCTACGCTGTACCTGATTTGAGAGGAATTTAGCATGTAATTCAATGTTTTTGAAACCTTGGTTCCCAAAGCCAGAATGAAACCAAATTAATACAACACTCATTTTAAAGCGCAATCAACAGTTTATGAAGAAAAACGGATTCAAATTAATATTATTTATGTTTTTTGTAGAAGCCATTGCAGTGGCCACTATTGGAAAATCCAAGATTATGTGTTGGTAAAGTGGCCACCCCCATAAATCCTCGTAAAATCAAAATTTTCAAATAAATTTTATTCAGTATCATTTTATGTAATCTTCTTTATCTAAATATAAATTTAAAATTCAATCAAACGGTAATAAATACAAAAAAATCAGTTTCGAAATACCCGTTTCCTTACGCGATTCAATAAGCGAAATCAAATTTCAGTCACTCGGCCCATGTCGTTATTTTCAAATATTTAAATATCCTTCCCATGCTGATCTGTGGTATCGGTGGTAATTTACCAGCTTACCTGATTGTACAATCTATTATGCCAATGAATTTTGACGCTGTATGATGCCTCTAACTCGTTTTATTTAAAATTAATCAGCTATGTGGCCACTATTGGTACAGTGTCCACTATACCCACATTTACCTTAGGGAAACTTTGGCAATTTTCTTTGGTATACAGCATGTTCAAACTACTGAACTGAACTTGTGCATCAAAAACTACTCTAACTTATAAGTTATGTTACATAAGAGAACTGAGTGGAAAGGATTGAATTGCTAAAATCTTAAAAAAAAAACTAAAAGGCTAATATCTAATAAGATCCTCACAAAAGTCCAAATCTATACGTATTTAGAAACAGACGGCTTTGAAAATACTTTAATCATTACCAACACCAACCAAAAAAGCTCAAGATAAAAACATTTCCAACGGTTGTATGAACGTGCTGTAAACGTTCTTGTGCTGCTTGGGAACCTTGAAAATATTTACAACAGCGTTATCACTCATAGTTCAGCGGTGAACTATGAGTTATTAAACATAGAAAACTGCATTGAAAATTTCCTAAAACATCTAAAATTTTAAAATATAATTTTACTTGAATTTCCTTCATTTCAAATAGACAAATGGGGGATTTAGTACTTCAAGAAAACTTACTCTATAATTTAATCTCTCTTTCTTACTACCTACTATATTATTCATTACGTTTTTTTAAACGATGAAAATAAAGCCTGTATATATTACTAAAAATAGAATTAAATTACACAAATTGTTTGGTATTACTTTTTAAACAAGGGACTATTTCACTTCATTGCAAATGCTTCACACGAAAATAAACACATTAAAACAATTTATTAACACTTTTTGTCCTCTTTTTTAATAATAATTTTGTTGCGTTGTCAAGTAGAACACTATACACTTTATTGTGATGTGATAAAGTTTTAAATATTTTTTACAAGTGTTAGAGATCTGTTATAAAAAATAGTGTTAAAAATATGTTAGAATCTGAAAAAGCTCTTAAATTTGGATCGAAACGTTATATGAACATGGTTTCCTGACTGAATTTTTTAATAACACTTTTACATGATCTTTTTCTCATGCAACACATTTGCAACATCAATGCAATGTAATCAAAATTATTTTGATTAAAACTGTTTATAATTGCGTTTACATAGCGTTGCAAACTTGTTTTTGACATTTGCAGGGTAGGGTAGTACTTTTAAACACATGTTTATTTGTATCACTTTTTTAAACAATACCCACTTCACTCTACTAAGCGTTTTCCTTAAGTACGAGGTAAGGATGCATATTACCTTTTAGTTGAGAGTAAACGGGTTTTCATTTAATTGCAAATCTTACCTTTCCTATAAGGTGTCCCTTACTGAAGTCTTAAAAAATTATAATGACCCTGTTCAATCAAATCAAATAATATAAAACCTGTATGAAGCAAACATGTACACTTTAAAAAATAATATGTAGACTTCCTTATTAAGTGTTTATGAAATAGAAACATAAAGGGCTAACATAATTACTTGTTATGCGTACAGTTTTTATAAGTAAGAACCGCATTCCCCAATGTTTAAATTGCTTATAAATTCCAATGGTAACGGCACATAAGGAAAACAAAGGTAAATAAATAAATCCACCCTTTCCAATAAATAAGCTACGCGGATAATGGACAAAAATCACATGCAAACAACCTCACAAAAACCCAAACGGTGTTAAGAAAATAAAACTCACCTTTAACACCTCTAACCGCGCACAATTGATGCCGGTAATCCAATTTGTCTGCTATAACCATCCCCAGTGATGGACGCACGCGCGATATGTCTTGCACCGCTGCAAGGAACACATAAATTGATCCGATACACACCAAGAAATACGGTTCAGCTCACAGCACATAAATCGCAACGAGTCATTTTTACACCCAGCAAGCAAACTGCGAGCTCTGTGCAACAACTGATGGCCGTTTGTTTACGAGGTCCTGAGGATGAACCAGGGTAGGCTCTGCCAATAGGGCACCGGGTCCTTACTCCCCTTTTTTTCCGTGAATAGGTTATCCCAAAACAAGGGGACTGTGGGAAGGGGTGCAGACATGGAGCCATTAGCGAATCTAGTTTTCTTTGTTCAAAGCTGAACCCTCAAGTTTCTCCGTAGAGGGGAGAGTCCTATTGCAATCGCCCCTTCGCCCCGAGGGCTTCTTGACCTCCGGCGGTGTTCCTCTTGAAGCAAATGGGTTTCAGATAGTGCGGGGATGGCGGTTGGAAGAAGTTTTGCAGGGTTGTTATGATTAGATGACAGTGGATCTATTTAGTTTTTGCGTAATTTTATTGATAGCACATTCGTTTATATCATTCCGATTATAAGAATCCGATCATCCTTCATTCCGATTGTAGAATAATCTAACGAGTTTCCGAAAATCTCTGTAGTGAAAAGATTGTGTTATAGTTAGATTAATCAAAATCTAAGAAGTTCGGCGAGTACTTCGATCACTCAAACGTCTCTATAAATCAAATTTCTATAAATTATCCTCTAAAAAATTTTCCAAATGATTGTGGATATAAGATAGTATAATCTTCTGTATGCATAAATAAATTTTCTATTGAAAATGTTTTCCGAGAAGGGGTTGAGTCAACCTAATATTTTCTAAAATTTATGTAAGGTTTTAAATAGTAAAATTTAAAATGAACATATGTTACGGTGAATGTCCGAAATTGGAGAATGTCGACATACACCGGTGATTGTCGACATTCACAGGTAAGCGAACATGTGATTGTCGACATTCACCGGTGAATGTCGACAATCACCAAATTTCGGTCTTTCACCGTAACATGTGTTCGTAAAGGAAAGTTACTCGTCCTTAATATTTCTTTTCTCTAAAGCAAAGTTTAATAGCTTCCTCAATGATTTTCAAAAGCCAGCGGCTATGGTACTTTTAGATTTTGCATATGTTAAACCAAATCGACTATTTAAGGTAAACTAATATTGTAACACTTACAGCACCAGATTTGATATAAAAAAACTATATTTGGACGATATTTTTAAGCAATTTATTTTATTAGAATAATTTTTCAGTTCACATTCTTTGATTTAATTAATATAAAGTAAAATTTACAACGTCTCAGCAAAGGGAATGAATTAAATTTGAAATACCTTTTAGATATAAAGCTTTGGTAACTTTTAAACATTACCATTAATTTTTTCAAATTGTCATGATTGGTTGTACCTATCGTATCTCATGGTTCAAAAGAGAGGAATCGTCCCTTATTCCTGTATACAATCTCCTCTGCGCAAACCACGTCTATCCTGATGAAAGAACTGGTCTACAAAATTTAATCCCAATTACACGTTTAAGTGATTTAGGAACACCACAGGAGATGCGCTTTGTGAACTAATACTACCTACCCTTTCATTCTACAAAATATTCACTTTGTTTCAAGTGTGAAGCTTAAAAATATTTTAAATTAATCGGATGGTTAGATAACAACAAGAATTGGCTATTCGTTTGTTTATATATATTCCCTTAACATAATGAATTAAGATGTTGCATAACAAAGAATTATGGGATAAAAAATAAAAGATTGTGTGATTTTTACTGTCGATTGTAGAGTAAATCTAAAGCTGATTTAACTGTTTAGTATCCAGATGTGTATACCATGTGTTTTTATTTATAGATTTAACCATGCTAAGTTTCAGAAGAAATACATCAACCATATTTTATTTGATATAGCTACATAAAATCTACAAAACTTACTTTATAATCTTTTTTATATTTAAGAAAATTTTTAAAACTTGTGGAAATCGATACTGTCTGAACTTTAGCTTTTAATGATGGAAAGCTTATCTTTTTTAAGTTATAGGATACAAATAATTAAACTTGTTTTCATTTGGTGCTATTGATGCTTTTTTCAATTAATTATATAATATTAGTAATGATCTAACAGTGTATCTTGTTTTTGTTTTAGTCTTAACTCGCAAAACATATTTTATTGAGAAATCGCTTTTTCAATTTTTAAGTCAATGTCAGAAGGGGCGTAATCAGAAAAAAATTCCATGAGGTACTATAAGATTTTGGGATAGAACATATCTCATAAGTCAGGTACACAAGAACTTTTTTGAATTAAGGGGGACCCTCCACATTCTGGCTACGCCTCTGAATGACACTTTTTTTGTTACTTGACTGCTGTGTATCAGTTTAAAAGTCCAACTACGGTTAATTCCCATAAAAGACGTTTTTATTAATTCAGTTTTTAAAACCTTGAAAGTTAAGATTTATCTAGGTGAAGGGTGCCCTTTGTGTGGATCAAAATTATTTGAATCTGATGAAAAGTGATCGCTGATGATTCAACTCATCATATCTGAATCACTCCAGCTTAGCTGGGCTCAGTAATTTGGTAAGTAAGCCTAAAAACTGACCAAATAGAGGGACAGAAAGGTAAAATGGTTTTATTTTTAATTAAGGCAATTCCCAATCACATTAGAATGGAGGGGATATTACTTGATAGTTGGTAAGTACCATGTAAGTTATTGGCCTTTTTGAAACAAGTCATTGAGATTGGACTATTTGACTAACTAGTCATTTAGTCATCCAAAGGATGGAAATATCAAAGTAATCTGAAGACTTCAGATTACATGTATAAATACTTTCAAAAATATTCATTTTTATTTTTGACTAAGGTAAGCCAGTAAGTTTTTGAGTTTAATGTGTGTGTGTCATATTTTACACTGTTTTCATTTAAAATAAATGTAATAATCAAAACATCTTAATTAATTATGTTGTTGGGTATTGAGATATTGGATATATTTTTGATTTTACTTCATTGCCAATCTAACCATATTAAAGAAATTTAGAAACAGTATATTTTGTCTGTATAATTAATCAGAAAGTTTTTTTTAAGAAACAGGATCAATACAAATATTATTTATATATTTATCTAGTTTTTTCTTTATAGGAAATATCCGATTTTTTTTGTCTTAGTATTATTTTCAGGTAAAAATTCAATGTAATATGCATATTAAGATTTTAAAATGTTAACCGCCATTTTTATGGAATTGTAGTCTTAAAAAAATCTTGCTTTACCAGGCACGGATCCAGAATGGCTCCAAGGGGAGGGGGCACTTTTTCAGACCATCACCTTTACCTTTTGACACAAAATGTCAAAAAGTTGGGGATTTTTTAAAAAGTATCACGCAAAATCCCCTTGTTGGTATACCGCTGGGGGTATGGGGGTTTTCTCCCAGAAAATTTTTTGAAATTTGACCTGTAAAAGTAGTTTTTTAACTCATTTTGAGAACCTTATAGGGTTCAAGGGGGGCACTGTCCAGAGTGCCCCCCTTAGATCCGCTTGGATATTATACAAAGAAAAATTTGTCAGCCTCGAATGTAATTATGATTTATACAAGATACTCTTAAAAATATATTCAAACTTCAATTTTGATTCAACCACAACATAACTATTACAACTTAAGACTAACCTTGATCGATATAACGTCAAATCAACCAAAATGTAACTGCTTTTGACACGCAAGATGAAACTCAGTGTATCTATATTAGCTGATCATACTTTATCCTTGACACACTGGCTCTACGTCACTACTATCATGAAGTTACAGCTCTTGTCATATTTTCATCAGTTGATACAGTTATATCTAGTGTAGACAATTGTTACCAAGAGTATAATACATCTCAATATGCTTTGTTTAAAATATAATAAACCTCATTAGTAATCTCTTTTTTGCATGCTATACTCTTGATACATTCAAAAATCCTGTATATAAGCGTTAGTTTTATTACATAAAGTTTTAGTTATAAGTTTAACGTGCTAATTCTTTTAATACCATTAGTCTCAAGATAAACATAGATATTGTAATATAGTAGTAGTTTTGGGGATTTAAATTTTTCTTAATAATAAGGATTTTTCTTAATAAGTGGAAGTGTAATTTTAGGAATGACTAAACTAAATAATGATAGGTAAAACTGAAGATTTTTAATAAAACAACACTTTTAATAAAAATTAAGAGTAGTGCCACAAAAGAAGTTTTATTGAAATAACTTCTCGTTTTTCATAAATCTATTAATATCCATAGTATATTATGGAATAATATACTATGTACAACTTTATTTGCGTTATAAAGCTAACAGTTTGTTGAATGACGGAAATAAATATTGCCTTCTCGCTACATTTAATTTGATCAGGAAACTTGAAAAAAAAATTAATTTCATCTTATAACGCAAACTCGAAAGACTATTAATATATTTTTAATGTTAAATATTTTACTATTTTTGAAATTAAAAGTCAGCGTACGAAACATGTTCAATAATTTATTAAATTAGAATACAGTATACATTTAAAAAATAGAAAACATTAATTAATAAAACTTATTCAAAACATGATTATTTGTGCATTGAAATATTTTATCCATCATCTCACTATATAGCCTGTAAATGGAGTCGATGTAACATTTCATCAGGTGTTTGTATCAGTCCGTCTTAGATGTTTCTGAAAGATACAGCCTTATTAGTTTAATATCGATACATCAAAATAAGTAAAATAAGATGTGTAAAACATTATTAAGACATTTCTCTCATCAGGATGGACGTTTATGCTATTTAACCCTTTCAATTCTAAAACGCCCAAAATTACCATTGAATCTTATGGAAAATTTGGGGCGGCTTGGACTGAAAGGATTAAACATTACTGTTTGCCCAACGATAGTAAAAGGGTCACGTGATTTTTACAGAGTTTGCACGGCCGATAGTTGGGTAACCGCTGATAGTTGGGGTCTTGATTCTATATTAGGGTGGGCCGAAAAAACTCATTTTTTTATTTTGAAGTTGTAATAGCGCAGAAAAGTTGCGAATTACATAGACAAAGAAAAAGAAAAAAATTTCGAAATCGGTTAATATCTTCCGATCGCGCATAGGCCCCAAAGTTTGACAAAATATGAAAAAACTTCATTTTTGCGATTATTTTTTTAACCAAATCAAAGATTAAACTATCAAATATTGTTCATGATTTTTTATGTGGAACTAATGTAGTTATAGACATAATATTTCAGGTTCCATTCTTCTATCACTCTTGTTTCGTTAGATATAATTTTTTAATGTTCATACAAATTTTGTAAAGTTGTTTTTCCGGCATTTTTAAAAAGCTAATAACTCTAGAACTATGTAACTTAAAAACCTGAAATCAGTCCCATTTTGTTCGTAAATTTTTTTCGTTGAATTGGTGTGCATCATGATCATCATTTTCAAAAAGTTTTTTTTTTAATTTGAAAAAGTGAAAAAAAAGTTAATAAAATTTTTTTTTATTTTCTTTTGAAAAAATATTAATAGCCATTTAACTCTTAAAATCAACATAACTACCCAACTTCAAGTTGAAAATAAAATTTAATCATGTTTAAAAAATAAAAAAACCGTAATTTAGTCAAATCCCTAAACATTCCCTAAAATTATACACCAAGAGCGATTCACTCGTGGAAAATTTATCAAATCACTTGAGGGTGTTCATATGACTTAATTCCTTAAGTTCATATTACTCCTGAAATTTTTTAAGAATTATGTTTATATCTAATTGTTTTACCTTTTAACAAGTCAAATCAAAGTAAATTAAAAGTTTTAGAACATAAAAAATTGGATATAAACACATTTCTGGAAGATTCAGGTAAAATTCATGCAAATTGAATTAACTTAGAGTTGGGAACTAGCTCTGTAAGATTTTGAACCGAATCTGTTAATTGTCTTATTTTCTGAAATTTATGTGACATTTTTTACATGTTTTAAGTCATATGAACACCCTCAAGTGATGTGATAAATTTTCCATGAGTGAATCGCTCTTGGTGTATAATTTTAGAGAATGTTTAGGGAATTGACTAAATTACGGTTATTTTTATTTTTTATACATGATTAAATTTTATTTTCAACTTGAAATTGGGTAGTTATGTTCATTTTAAGAGTTAAAAGGCTACTAATATTAAATTTTTTTTCACTTTTTGAAAATGATGATCATGATGCACACCAAATCAACGAGAAAAATTTACGAACAAAATGGGACTGATTTCAGGTTTTTAAGTTGTATAGTTCTAGAGTTATTAGCTGTTTAAAAATACAGGAAAAACATCTTTACAAAATTTGTATGAACATTAAAAAATTATATCTAACGAAACAAGAGAGATAGAAGAATGGAACCTGAAAGATTGTCTATAACTATAGTATATTAGTTCCACATAAAAAAATCATGAACAATATTTGATAGTTTAATCTTTAATTTGGTTAAAAAAATAATCGCAAGAATGAAGTTTTTTTCATATTTTATCAAACTTTGGGGCCTATGCGCGATCGGAAGATATTAACCGATTTTGAAATTTTTTTAATGGAAGGAAATAATTTAATTAATTAATTTTTTAAGGAAATAATGGAAATTATATTTAAAAAACCTTCTCTAACAATCATAGAAATTGCTTTCTTTGCGTGAAATATCGCTTACAAAAAATGAGACACCATCTTTCTTATCATTTAATTTCCAAATAATCATTTACCCTCGAACAACCAAACCCAAGCAATTCCCTTTACTTCTACTCAAACCACCTTTAACTTTCTTTGAACCGCGCGCACCTTATAATTCAGATTGAATATCAAGGCCACCCCAACCAAACCGGCTCGTTCCTGTCAACATAATCTCACCTGAAGACGAGCTGATAACACCGGACTGTTATGTTCACATTTCTGACATTTATTCATTTCAAGTCGAGCCTCCTTCCAAGAGGTGTTTAAGCATTCCTTTCACTGATGGCGATGGAGAGTTACTAAAGATGCATTCCGCACTTATATGTACTCCTTAACACTCCATTCAGATTTAGCTACAAGATAAAGGTTTCGTTAGCTTTTGATTTATTAAGTGGTTTTGCCACATGAACTCAACGCTCGCTGGATTTTCTTCTTTTTGTTTTTGTCTTCTCTTCTCCTTAGAAGACATGAGACGATTTTCTTCTTGGGAAAAGTTTTTTAGATCTGTCACTGTCAAGGCAGGTTTTTTAAAGTGATACTTTAGAGCTTTTTAAGTTGTTGATTTGGGACTTCGGACGGAATAAGTTTTAAGAGTGCATTAATTATCATTAAAGTAATAATTTTCATTAATTTTAAGTAACCTTTTGATGATGTTACTGGGCGATGAAAGAAAGAAAATAATGAGCATTTTTGGATAAAATACCATCGAGCAAAACATATGTTAATTAAAGAAAATTTTTTTCATTAAACTATTAATAAGATTTTTCAAAAATGATTTGTTGAAAAGAAAAAGGTTTGAGGCTTCAATCAAAAAATAAGTAAAGAAACAAAATATTCCTTGGCAAAAATTAACGATGTTTTGAGTAGTTGGGTTCAAAAAAAGGTTTTATAATACATCTTTCCCTTTGTATTCCCGAGTTGATTTAAATAGCTTTTGAAATTCGCAACTTATTAAATGACGAACCTCGGTGCACAAAATGAAGACAGTTTCGAAATCTTTCTGGTTAACTTAGCCATGATAAATTTCTATATACTAATGCTAAAAAGTTCCATAAAATGTTGTATCTAAATAAAAATAGTCAAGTAGGTTCTGGGTAAAAAACTTCTATGAAGAGTTTGTTTTATTACTTCTTTCGAATTTCTTAAGTCAAAATAAGGAAACAAGCTCATCATGAAAATATTTTTCTTATTTTAAATAGATTCCTCAAAATCTAATAAAGTAAAACGAACCTAAAAGGTTCAAAAATATTCTTAGATTATTATGATATAAACAGCACAAATTTTAAAATTCAGTACACTTAAGTTACTACATCAGACAACGCTTGTAATTTAACGCGGTAATATTGTTGCATGAATAGTAATGTTAATATTTTCACCCAAATCACGCTCCACCTTAATTATTTATGCGTCAGCCACACCAGGCACTACTTAGTGCTGTCCGCAGACTCAACGAAAAGGGGAGGGGAACACCGACACAACATGCCGCAGGTGGTGAAAAGTTTCCGAGGTGACTGAAGCACTGCATATTAGAACTGCTGTTCTTGGTCATTGACCAAGATTAGATTCCTTGGATTTTTGTACTGATGCTGATTATGTTTTCTTGCAGGCTTGTATGGTAAGGGAACCACGAGTGGTTGTCAAGCTTCACGACGGCGAATCCTACTCCAACTGCGCAGTGTCCGCAAGCGGCCGAGGCTATATACAAGAACTGGTCTCCCATCTACGTGTCTACCGACCAAGAGCATAGTATGAGTTCGTACTACACCAACTCTTACATGCCGGACCTCCGGAGTCCGGGCGGCGTGGAACAGTACAATGGACAGCCAGTGCACAACCAGCCGAACGGTGACATGTGCGATCAGCAGAGACAGTACATCCAGCCGCAGTACGCCTCCTCCCCAGTACAAGGGGCGACGTACCCCCGCTTCCCCCCGTACGACAGACTGGAGATTCGTCCCATTACCTCATCCCCGAACTCGCCAAGCCCTCCTGGTGGTCAGTATTACGGGAACCCGTGCAACCAGCCCCCGCCGGGGCCGCCGCTACCTCAGCCCGCTCACCAACCGCCCCAGCACACCCCCATGAGCCATCCGAACGCGTACGTGCCCCAGGACAACTGCCGGGGCTCCCCCAACGGGGCGCAGCACCCCAACATGTCCCCGGCTCAGTACCCTAGCTGCAAGATGCAGCCCCAACCGGTTCCGCACGGGCCGCCCCACCAGCAAGCGATGGGTCACGACCCCAATGGGGTGGTCCACCGACAGGTGAATTCGGAATGCGGGCCCCCGCCCAACAATATCCCCCCGTGCCAAAGTCCGGTTCAGTCCCCGCAGCAGCCTCCCCCCCAGATGTACCAGAACCACGGAGGGCCGCCGCCCAATCAGCAACAAGTTCAACAGCAGCAACAGGTTCAACCTCCTCAAGCTGGGAACATGCCCAGTCCACTCTACCCGTGGATGAGGAGTCAGTTCGGTAAGTCCCTCTTACTATCTTAATTCTCCGAAGACTCGCCAAAACATCCAAAATTTTATTCCTAACCAGCCCAAACACAAGTAGCTCACAATATCTACCATGCGATACATTGTCGATTAAATATCGCCTCATTGACAGCCATATAGGCTAATCGCTAATTTCTTCTCTGAATCCAAGACACAAGTTTTAGGTTTAATTTTGAATGCATGAAATGCTCACAATAAAACCCGCGTTTCCGACTTGATAGACTTCCAGTTAATTAAAGTTCAATAAGGTTTTTTTAATCCATGTTTTTGGTAGCTTATGCTGCTGGAATTTTACGAGGTTTGTTAAATGTTCGGGTTTCTTAAAAGTTACGGGGCGTTTTGAAGGATTTTCTATAGTAGCACAAGATATTGATTAATATAGTGTGCTATACTAGAAAACCTTGACATCCTTCATAATGCCTTGTAACACTAACCCCCCCAAAAAATTTAACAAATATCATAAATTTCCTCAACATCAGCTACCAAAAACAAGAATAGAAACTACATTGAACTTTAAGTTCAATGAATGAAGAGGAAAAATAAAGAATCGCGCATTACATTGTATAGCAGTTATGTGCATTCAAAATTACACAAAGAAATTGGTACCTAATATTTGCGTCTGGTTTTCAAGGACGTCGCAGTTGGTAGTTTTCAATCAGTATTCAGGTCTAGTATGAGTATTCATCATCAGCAGTCAATCCTGTAGAGTTGCTTGACTGAAAACATCTCTTAAGGATAAAATAATCTGTACATTAACAAGTTGTTTAAGACAAAAGTTCCGTCTTGTAAAAACAGGATTATATTATGTAAATGTTTAAAATATTACCATTATCAGGTTTTTTTATTAATTTACATTTTTGTTCATGATTGATGGATAAAAATTAGAATTTACTGCCTTCTATTTAGAATAATTTATACGACAAGCACTGTTTTGGCAAGTCTTCAAGAAACAGTATCAACTCCATAATATTTTACTCCTTACTTGTCTAAATAAGACTACTGACCTGACTTTAAACAGTTTTTACAAAAGAAACTTATAAACCGTAAGTTATTTTTATTTCGCATTATACAAAATCGACCAATTTTAATTTGACAAAACATGTTTTATATTTTTTGAAATGTTATCCTAAAGCATTGGTTATTTTTTAAGCGGTCAATGACAAAGTTATTTAAATGAATCAAGAAAATTTTCAGTAATTAAAAATAAAGTGGAAAAAATAGCAACGATCTACATTTTGAAAGTGAACATAAAAAACCAACTTGAATGTGTTTTTAATCTGTGTTTTGTTTTTGCCATTTATGACCGATGCATTTATTTTAAGTTGCCTTTTTGTTAATTGCTCGTGTTTTTTCTTATTTATTTTCAACGCTCCTTAATGTGTTAATTTTCGTATTTAATTGTAGTGTTTGTTCTTTGTTTGGTTTCGTGGATTTTTATCACCCTTCTTTGAATTAATGAGGGAAATATTTCCATCATCAGTTTTCCACATACGTTTTGTTATTTCCCCTATCTAATATTTATTAATCAGAGGGAATGCCCTTATTGTATATTTTGAAGCTTGTGAAATCACAATACTTTGCGATTTCTTACCTAAAAGGTTTATTTCGGCATTAGTGGCGTCAAACGACCAACGTTTTTTTCTTGCTCTTTTACTTAAAATCGTACGTATTGAAGATGTACTTAACATTTTAAATGAAGGAAGTTGCAATTTATAAATGGTAAACAATAAATTTAAGATACCTTTATAAAGTATAAGAGTAATTTATATTTCTCAATTGGTGGTACTAGTAATTACAGTTAGATAGATTATGAATTAATTTTTTAATATATGAGATATAAACGCGCTTATTCAGCTTAATTTCAAAATGGGATTGTTAGGAGATGTTTTAAGTTAGAGGAATATATGGTTATTTAATCGAATTTTGTAAGGATTTATACTGTGTGTTCAAATATAAGAGCGATAGATTTATAGAAACATTTTTAGATTTTAACATTCTTCGGACCTACCTTACTATAAGAGTAAAGAGTAAAATAGACACTCAAAACTACACAAACCATGAAATTTTTTAAAACTTTATTGCGATATTTTAAAAACATCTCTTTTAATCATAAGATTTAAAATTTTTATAAACTCAAAGAAAACTGAAATAAAAATAAATTTGATAGTAAAAAAATAAAAAAATAATTTAAAATATTTATTTTACACAACTTTTAACTATACTAAGATTTTAATAGACTATTACTTTTTAAAAACCTGATCGATTTTATTTATACCAGAGAAAAAAAATACTCATGGAGCAGAATCATAATTTTTTAGATATACAGGGTGTATCTGAAATGGTGCAACAAACTTTCAGGGATGATAGTACTCATCAAGACGAACAAGAATCAGTATAGAAAGGGGGTTCCAGACCAAATCCCAGGGAGTTAAAAATGGAGCGACACCCCAAAAAATCATTGAAAAATTCAATTTCAAGAAGAACTACTATTGGTAAAAACTTAATTATGGTCTCAAAAATTGTAGTTTAATATGATCTTTAAAATTACCTCAAAAGTCTTCACTTTAAAATTTGTTTATTAGGAAAAAAGTTAAAAAACACAAAAAATGTGAAAACTCTGCCAAAACCTTATTTTGTATTTCGAAATCCTTTCTTTTGATTTGATAATCTGAAAGATCATAGTTGAAAACCCTTAAGTCCAAAGTTTCACGTAAATACAATCAATATTAAACGCTTGAGATTCTGTTAAAGTTTGTTTTTTGGGTGCGCAAGCTGTTTTCTAGAGCTGTTTCCAAAACAGCTGTTAGCGCACGCAAAAAACGAACTTTAACAGGATCTCAAGCGTTTAATATTGATTGTATTTACGTGAAACTTTGGACTTAAGGGTTTTCAACTATGATCTTTCAGATTATCAAATCAAAAGAAAGGATTTCGAAGTATAAAATAAGGTTTTGACAGATTTTTCACATTTTTTTGTGTTTTTTAACTTTTTTCATAATAAAACAAATTTTAAAGTGAAGACTTTTGAGGTAATTTTAAAGATCATATTAAACCACAATTTTTGAGACCGTAATTAAGTTTTTACCAATAGTAGTTCTTCTACAAATTGAATTTTTCAATGATTTTTTTGGGGTGTCGCTCCATTTTTAACTCCCTGGGATTTGGTCTGGGACCTCCTTTCTATACCGATTCTTGTTCGTCTTGATCTGTACTATCATCCCTGAAAGTTTGTTGCACCATTTCAGATACACCCTGTATACCACAAAGCTACCATCATAAACTCATTCAAAAACTTAAAACAATTGAAGGGATGTTTTTATTGAAGAAACAAATAAAGAGATTATTTCTCTATAGTTTTAGCCCAGATAGTGTTTTTATAAGATTGCGTTTTATGGATAAAACATATTTTGCTGCTTGTTAAATATTAAACTGTATTTTATCAGTTTTTCTTAAAATTAATAATTCTTATTTCAGATTTTACTGAATGTTATCAATTTAAATAAAACATTTTTATCGTAAATTTTACACTGCAAATGCGTGAAAACCTTTTGCAACACTAAATAAACACAATAGTTAACACTTCTAATCAAAAGTGTTTTGAATGAATTGCGTTTATGATGTGTGTGAGAAAAAGATATTAATGTAAAAGTGTTGCAAAAAGTTACAGAGGTAGAAGATGTGTTTAAAAAAAGTTTCGATCAAAATTTAAAACACTTTTAAGACCATAAACATATTTACGCCTTTTTAAAATCACATTTCTTGATAGAACACATGTCTAACACGTTTTAAACATATTCAGAACACTATTACAGTGGGATCAGTGTTAATGTGTTCACTAATCAGTGTTAAAGTGTTCAACCTAACAACACAACTGAAGTTGTTGATTTGAGGACAAAGGAATGTGTTTGAATGTGTTTATTTTTGTGTGGAGGGTTTGCAATATATTTACTTGCATTTCGGTTTTAAACTGAATCTCATTCTTTTTTGCGCCACTGTAAATTTACGTAATATGTTTCTGGTCCCCCTAACGCTGTCATAGGAAAGAAACAGGCTCATAAATTTATGTTCCCTCGAAAGTTTCTATAAATATATCACTCGTTCAAATCGATTTAATTCTTTTCCAGGCGGAGCTAATCATTTTACTTCACACATTCCCTCAAGCAAATAGCTATTACGTAACGCATTTTAAATTTTTCACGTGCTCATGGATGCATAAAAACTATACTGATACATATTGATATTGATACATTTAGGATAGTACTAACATTTATAGCTAAAAGCAAATCGACAGCTATGTCTTTTAAAACGCTTTATTAAATGAAAACCTTTAGAATGCCGTTTCTCAGCAAGACACTCATAGAAAATAAAACCGGCTGTTAAAATGTTATGGTTTAGTTTATTTTGTTTGTTCTTGATTTTTTGCTACTTTATTACCTATCTATCTTCTGGATATTTTTTGGGGGGGAGGGAATGTAGTAACTTTAAAAGTGTAATGTAATTTAAAGTATTATCTCAATTGATCATGGAGTCAAGAACAAGTGGGAAAAAAGTAGTTTAATTAATTTTCTATCTGGGAATAAGATTGTTTATCATTTTGCATTTTAGTAAAACAATATTTGAAATTTCAGAAAACTTGCTAAATCCTAAACCGATTTAACGCTGAAAAGGGTCTGCTCAATATACTTTTACCTCTAATGATAAATATGCTGTTTTTAAAATAATTTGAAAGTGTCTATTTGTTTTAAGAATATATTGCGGTATCGCATTAATATTTATTATTAAGATTGCTTGGCGCACATGCTTACTTAACAATTATAGTTTTTCTTATCATTAACGTTGTTTATTTAGAAATTTTACAATGACTTTAAAATATAAACAAACAAGAATGTTTCGTGGATATTTGATTAAATATTATTTTTAAAGTAACGCATTAGGTTCTTAAATATTACAAAATATTTTCCTTCACCTGAACCATATTCTTTAAGAAATCTGCCTTAGAATATAAAAAAAGTTCATTACTTCTCAAGAATCGAAATTGGATTTCTTTTTCCAAAACAAAAGGGCAACTCTCCAAAATTTCAAATCACAATCCTAAAATCACGCTCAAAAGTTCGTTACCACACCTTCCGTGCCTTCCATAACTCAAAATCCCAACCCAAGAGAAGAATTAGGCAGTGGGCCAAATTTGGCAGCAGAATCCATGCTCTATATATAGGCGCCTGAGAAGACCATTGCAGCATGGTATACAGGCTAAGGTAGGTTCGATGTGTTCAACTTTTTACCTGGCTGCCGAAATCCTTCGGAATCTTAACACCTGTCACTGACGGTTCCGTGTCTTAGACGAGAAGAATTTAATGCGCATGCGCCCAGGTAACGCTCACTCATCGATTTTGGGGGTAGTTTAGTTTATCTCTCATAGAAATCGAGCCTCGATACTGGAGTCTGAGAATTTCCATGCTGAACCCTTTGATTTATGCGATAAAAAGGTTCGTGCTGTAAATCAGTTATGTAATGCTGTAAATGAAAATAATGTTCTTTAGTAGGATAGTGGGATAGGAAATATATCTGATTTATAAATTTATCCCTGGATATTGAATATGTATTGGATATTAGTTATTTTTTTTTTATTTTATTACTAATGTATACAATAAAAAAGAAAAATTTTAGATTATCTGAATAAGACGTTGCATAGGTATATTTTTAGCATTAGTTTAGTCTGTTTACCTACGGAATAAATATAAAAATGATTTTTTATTATTAAAGTTATTCTATTAAATTGTTGGAACAATTATTTTATCAGAACGTATTTATTAGCTACTTATCTAAATATGTCGGTCAATAACTGATTTTATGAATTCATGTGTAAGCTAAATTTAGCTAATTTTATAATTATTTTAGTTTCTTAAATTTTCATGGAAAATATAACTTTTAAAATTATTTTTACTCTGTCAATCTTATGCAGATCCTAATCCTCATTATCTAATGCTTTTTAATGGCCTTATTCACTAAACCAGCTGTTAATTCGTTTCTTAGCATAAATTGTTGTTTTGTGACTTAAAAATGTCAGGTTAGACACACAACTTTACTTATAGCTTTCAACCGTAATATGCAATGATTATCAATAAAACTTGAGATTCTTTAAACTTTAAAAGGTATATTTATTAACAGATAGGTACAATATATAAAGACAAATTTAAAATAAAGGTATTAGATTTTTAAAGTAAATTTTGTAAAACCTTCTTTTTAAAGTATATTTTATATATTGTTTAAATATTTTGCCCTCTTTGGGAGAAATGGAGCTTATTTGTGTGCTTAAAATAATATTTATATTTAAAAAATTATCTACCTTTTCATTACCTTATTCTATAACAAAAGCATTTCATGCATTTAAATCTTTGGTAAAGTTTTCTCTTGCGAGAATGTTTAGGCGTATTATCCATTTGGATACTTTTCATTCTTAGTATATTTAAAAAATAAATTGAATAAAAAATAATTTAGGAATAATAATTATGAATACTTTCCAAGTAATTTGGTATTCAAATTAGTTATCTGTATTCAGAAAAATGTTTCTTAAGTCTGGATATCGAACATTATAATTAAAAATCTATGTTTTAAAGTTCCCAAATAGTTTACAAACCAAATTTTAAGTGAAGTATTACTGTAATAGTTAGTACATGTGAAATTGGTCTTTACTCCTCATTGGTGTTTTCTAAATCAATAGTTGTGTTAAAATGATATTTTGTTTGTTAATGAATGGAAACAAAATTTTTGTAATGTTAATGGTATCTTATAGTAAAACTTAGATTTTAAAAAAAAATTCATAATAAAAAAGCTAGTTTTCTAGAGTAGGATGATATTCTTTATTTTTTTATGTTGGCATTATTTTATATATGTTACGGTGAAAGACCGAAATTTGGTGATTGTCGACATTCACCGGTGAATGTCGACAATCACATGTTCGCTTATCTGTGAATGTCGACATCACCACCGGTGTATGTCGACAATCACCGGTGAATGTCGACATTCTCCAATTTTGGACATTCACCGTAACATATACATATTATGTTACTATCTAATATTATATCTATTGAAAATTTTATTATATGGTGCTCGGTTTTCGTTTTTTTAATATAGTAATAACCATATTTCGTGTTAATTAGGAAAAACATAAATCCCCTTGATGTTAGTGTTTTAGGTTCGATTGGGAAAGCTTCACAATATTCATCAAAGTGGGAAAAATAACATTTAAATATAACTGGATAAAATAAATAAAACAATATTTTAGTATAATTATGTTCGCTCTTTAAAAAATCTCTAATTATAGAAAACGTTTTTATAAAAAGTAACTATTATTATGAAAATTCGACCGGTTTAAGGTTACTTTCGTTAATCCTCATCCAAAAACTCGCACGCACAGCTTTAAAATATGTTTTTTCGTTTTTGCTTAAAGTACTTAAAAGTATGTTTCCATCACCATAAGTTATAAGTCTATGCTTGCAAAACAAAATTGGTTATGCATGCTCAAAGAAGTTCTGAAGCCTCCATATTAACTGTTGAATGCATTTTTCTTTGGTTAAAGATTGTTTTGTTTGCTTTGCACGTGCTGCTTGTTTTTGTATGTACCCTTTGTGGTATTTGTACGTTTTTATTGTTTGCCATTTTGTTAACCTAGCACTCAAGTTTTTTAACCCTCTAATGTGGTCATTAACACTCATTGCTTAAAAACTTATCACATCAAAGAAATACAAAAATACTAAAAGCTTACCAAAAAAGGATTAATATAAAATGCTGCAGAGAATGTTGAAGGAGTATCAAGGTTCCTCGAACTCACATTTTGCACACTTTTATTCATGAATAATTTCGAAGAAAAAGCCGCTGAAATGAGAATTAGAGTTATTATTAAAATGTTACACGTTTTGAAGACCAATTTTACATGTAAAAAATATATGATTGAAATTTGAATTTTTAAATTTAAAGTATAGGAGGTATAATCTGTTGAAATAAAAACTTTCAGTCATTGATGACGACTAAAAAGAGTTAAGTGAATAAATCAAAAAGTTCACAAGTATACTCCCCCCCTTAGATTAACAATAATAAATTGAATATCTCCCTAGCAGAGACCATACAATGTAAAAAATCTGAAAAGACAAATGAACTTCAAAGGGCATACATGCAATCATACAACCTTAATAAAATCCCAGCAACTCAGCAAGAGCTTCTTCAGATCAACACGAATGGTTTTCCTTGCCATGTATTTTTCCACCGGCTATCGCAAAACATCGTCTACGAAATATCCCAATGTAACTTATCTTGTTAAGGTAGACCAGATTCTCTACATTGCCTTTCGTGTCGTACTGAATCAAAGAAAAAATTAGCCTCAGGCTATGTCAGATACGAACCAAGAATCTGTTCTCATCTGTCTACAGACCGCAAGATTCCACTGATACAAGCTCCGTGCTGGGCAATTATGTCAACTCAGGTAATGCTTCAAAAGAGTATTGATCGCCGCTGCACTTCAACAAATGAAAGGAAGGTGGGGTGATCTTGCTTGGATTGCGGGTCAAGTCTTTTGTCTGCATTGATTGGTTTGCTTTCGGTTGGGTTCTTCTAAAAAATATAATGTTCATTAGTTTCGCAATGGATGTAGAATATGAGAGAACTAATTTAAGGATGATAAATAGAATGTTCTGAGTAGAATAGATTTCTAACACTCCTAAAAGAGAGGTATACAAAGCTTTTTAAATACTTTAAAGCAGAAAATGTTACATTTTCTACCCGTAAAATTTACTTTTAAAGAAAATATCATTCAATTAACCAATTTCGCTAGATTTATGCCATTACACCACCTCCTCTATCGAAATACCTGAAGAAACTCGTTTCGTAAGGTTGAATTTAAAACCGTCTATCTACAATAAAGTATACTAGAAACGTTAAAAACTTAATTTAATACTATTTCCATTGCAAACCTCTATGCACACGTAAGTTAAACATCAGTAAACTAAACATATATGAGAGTAAAAAAGAAGATAGAAAGAAATTTTGGAAAAGTTTTTTGATAAAAGTTGAAAAATGTGTGTCTAACTACTAGCAGGACTAAATCAGACTTGCACATTGTAGGATAACACCTATCTCCAGAAGTTCGACTTGAACATCCTCTCTTCACGATAGAAAATTTGAGGACATTTGACCCTTCTTCATTTCATTCAACACAAAACCAAATACGCGATTTGTTTTCCCAACTCATAAAAATACTACACGATGTGCTTCGAGGAACACTCCTTTCAACTTTCTCTATCATACGCGCCTTAATTACCAATTAACTTGGTGAATAACCAATGCTTCAGCTCTGGAATGCTAACCTTGATTTTGCAACACAGGCTTGGATGAGTGCGAGGATGAATGCGAGAGAAAGTGCGGGGGAGATCTCCAGGAAGAATATGACACTTTGTCACCCTATGAGACTCCACCGCCCCCTCTGCCCCCCGTACAACCGCCCCTATGCCAAGAAGGTACAGGTGCCCCTCTGTACCCCAAGCAGAACGAAAGACCTGAAATTGTTCACAACCCTCTGCTCTTAGGTAGGTTGATCACCATTGTGCCCCCTTCAACACCCCTTATTGTGTCCCCTAACATTGTGACATAATCATAACTGTGTCAGGGGGTTTGTGCACGAGCCCCTTTTGATGGGGGTTTATAGGTGTTTGATGGGATTTTTTCTGAATGCACTGCTTTGTGCTTGTTTATGCTTTTGACAAAATACACGCTATTTTACGCTAAAACTACGGGAATGCGGTTCTGTTCCAGGGTGACACTATCAGTGCGTAAGAGGAGGAACGCTTGCAACTCTTGTTCAGCACTCCTGCATTCCTTTTAGCACTATAGTATTATGTGGGATTGATTTATGAAAATTAGCATACAGAGAGAAAAATGTCTGATGCAAGGATGTAAACGAATTCCGTCAATTAAGATATCTGTTTATGGAAATTTAATTTAACCTAAAGGAAAAACATCTTAATATACACCCTTTTAATTCAGGTAATAAAACAGCTTTTTAAATCAGGTCAAATTATTTCTGTTCCTAAAGCACTTTTTAATTGTTTTGGCACAGTTTTATTACCTATTAAATGTTTTAAGTACCGGTAGTTATTAAAGCATTCTAAAAGTAAAAAAACTTTAGTAAAACAGTTTTTTTTTGTAAAAAATATAAAAGTTTTGTAAAAACACCTATTTTATCATAAATAACCATAAATTTTAAGAGAATTTTTTTTTCGTAATTAGAAAACTTTCTGAATGGTGGGGTACAAGTCTTTTTATAAACGTTATGTAGAAGGTTTTCTTTATGTTCAAGCAACAAAATGGAAATAAATATACCCTTTTTGAGTCTTGTAATTTCCTTTCTGTTTTTGAAATTAGCCTGTATTATCTACTACTTGCATAAACATAGCTTTTTCACAAACATACTTTTTTTTAAATTAATTTTTTTAAATTTAATTAAAATACGAGGGGTTTTAACAGATTATAAAAATATCTTATTTTGCTCACCAACGCAAAAAAATTATTTCTACAGTTTAAGTACAGTTTCTTTAAGATTTAGAAAATCCTTGTAAGGATAATGTAAATTTTTATGCGGAAAATTCTCGTGACAAGTATAACAAATAAAAAATACGGATATTTTCTCTTTTTTAAAAAGTCCTAACAACTTGTAAATTGATCTTTTAGTAGAAGGATGATCGTTTATCTGATTATCTACAGAATCAACCAGTTGCCTAATGAATTTGTTACTTTCGTTTTTAAAAGAATTACGCATATTAGTAGGCACTTATTTGTAAAAATTACCTTGATTCAAACATATTCTATGAATACAGGGAAGTTGTTCTTAAAATAACTTAAATTGTTGTAAAGTTTAGTTTTCCTGATGAGATTCACTCCGAAATTTGTTCAACGTTTCCGTATCAGTGTAAGTTAATTTGTTATGATCAGAATCAGACATATCTTTTTATGCAATTTCATACTATTGTTTCAACTTTGTGAATCTAAAGTAAGAAATTAATACTTGAAATTATATACAAGAGGGAATATCTATTTCACATCTTTAAAAGAACAAAATGAAACTTGATATCCGTGGTAAGATTATTGTTACTTTGTGATACAAAAGTTTGACTTTTTTCCTTAAAATATTTCAGCTAAATTTTAAAATTACTGTCAATGCTATGGGGGGAGGAGGATGTAAGGGAAAGCCTTCCACTTAAAATTTTACCAGCCCCTCTATTTAAAAAAATATGTGATAGAAAAACGGAAAAAATATTAATCCCAAAATGCTATTTTCCAACTACAACATTGATTTACATGATGATTGCAAATGAAATTTTTAAGTTTGTTAAATTGGTTATTTATTTCGAGGAAAGAATAGGGGAAACACAAGGGTAACTTAACCAAGATTTATTTTTTCCCTATTTATCTGTAATTACATCAGTGCAAAGAAAGGGGGGGAAATCACCCACTGTAATATTTGCACCTTACTATAAAACATAATTGGAAAGGGTAAAAAATGAAAGTACCCTTAAATATTATTTTCAAATTAAAAAACTGATTTACAGAATCCTTTAAACTCATTTAAAAATAGTTAAATTGATTATTAATTTAGAAGAAAAATATTGTGTGGGTAAACTAGGAAAACTTGACCCCAGATTTGGTTTTTGATTTTTCCTATATTTGCAATTACATCAGTGCTAAGATTGGGGAAGAAAGATTACCCTCTGAAGTATTTGGACTGTTCCTCCAAAATATGTGGTTTTTGAAAAAAAAATGCACACAAAAGCAAATGCAATTGAAATTCTTTAATTTTTGTGTTTACTTAGCTTTGCAAAAGTGTTTCCAGTGTTGTCCTTTGAAAGAATAAAAATGCATTTAATAATATTGACAGCTGATTTTCAAGATTCTA
Organism: Tetragnatha versicolor; assembly: GCA_024610705.1. Lineage (NCBI taxonomy): Eukaryota > Metazoa > Arthropoda > Arachnida > Araneae > Tetragnathidae > Tetragnatha > Tetragnatha versicolor. Next base: position 49,258,294 of record JANDEH010000010.1, on the reverse strand, counting down.
ATGAATGTGTATTAGCTAGCATTGTGAAGCTTGCTTGCTAGACTCTTTATTTTGTTTGGTGTTACAAATAAAAAAGCGTAATGACTTTGAAAATTTCAGCAGTTGTAGGTATTGTAATCCTTTCGACTAGGTGAATTTGAAAGCCTTAAAAAACAGAATTTAAAATATTTTGAATTATTTTTTTGCAAACCTAAGCACGTTTAACTTTACCGTTGTACCTTTCATTAAATGACAATGTTGTATAATAAACGATGGCACTTAATAGATGAAAGGTATTAAATAACCTATATAAAGTTAGTGAATCCTATATATGTATTTTTCGCCAAGACCTTTTTTACTTCTATAAGAACGTCAATGTCTAGATTTGAAAACTATTTAAAACAGGTGTTACACATCCTCATAAAAAACTTAGAAATCTTAATTCTCGAAAAGCTCCCCAGCAAAAAAAATCAGCACCTTACCTTCAAAAATCCCTCTATTTTGAAGGTATTATGAAGGTTTGTGCAGATTTGATTAAGATAGACGAAGACCTGCATGTTTTCTACATAGAAAAGACCAACTTTTGAAATGCGTATTGGAGGTATTTTGCTGCATAACAATACCTTCAAATTTCCTTCATAAAATTAGCTGTTTTTATAACGTTTTCATTTCACAATGCAGATTTTGAACCTCATTTTATCTTTATAAAAACTTGTATTTTAGTGACAGTAAAATAAATTATATGACTCAGATTTTGAACTTTATTTTATCTTTACAAAAACTGCAGCTCCCCAGAAATTCTTAAATAATTTTATATTTTTAAAATTTTAAAACACTGCATTGCAGGATTGCTTTTCTATTATGAATTTATAATGGTTGATAATTTACATTCACACACCCACACATACATGGTGTTTCAAAAGTCCGTTTTACTACTTTTATTTGGACAACGTCTCCTAGGGTCTTGGAAGTAAGGTCTACCCCTAGGTAAGTTACCATTGAAGAATAAATTGAGATGACTTACAGCACCCCTAGCGGCGAAATGGTTTTAACTTTTTTAATACACTATAAGTTCAAATTTCGGGGGGCAGGGCCCTCTCACCCCCCCCCTTTATACGCCCCTGCTGATGCTGAGTTCCGACACGCCATGTATAAAAAAGACTAAAATTACTCAAATTTCTGTTTGCCTGGGTTCCTGATTTCTCCAGTATCCAGAGATTATTAGACAAGTCATTTTTTAAATTTATATTTGTAGTTTCAGTTAGTTGCTAATTATTTTATGTGATTAAACCTGGTATATCTGAATTATCTCCAATATTTGACAAAAATATCCCGATAGCAGAATTTCAGTTCTAACCGAGTCTGCTCTGATTGGTTGGTTGAGAAATTTCTCTTTGGAAAATATAAGTTTTTTAATAATTTACTAACCGAGGTTAAAACCCACGAACTACCGTATGCTATGCAAGCATCCTACCACTGCTCAATCAATCTATCTTATATTATTGGGTTGTCCCATAAGTTCTGTAACTTTTTACGAAGTTTTGTCTTTGAAAATTTTTTAGGAAAAACTGGTAATAGGTGGGGATTTCAAACAAAAGGGGTTTTGATATACGTATATTTATGAACATAATGTGTGATTTTGGTAGTTCTCGTGATATTATTTCTTTTCAAAATGGCGGTTTGAAAAATAGACCAAAAGTGACGATTTTTGCGTGATTTTTTTCTTTTGTTTAAAAAACTAGGAAGAACGCATAATTCATGGCTAAAAAAAGTTTTACTGCATATTTGAAATGTTAAGATTAAGATGTCATAGTTTCAAGATGATTCGATAAGTTTAAGGTAGGAAGTTTTGACTTTAAAACTTCATATATTGGTAATTTCACGTGTTATTTAAAGCACACCTATTGTTTTTCTAAGCAGCTGGTATGAAGCAAATTAAAGGCAGATGTTTTTTGAACCATAATGATTGTTTCAAAGGTTTAAACTTAAACATTGAAAGCATCTTTTCATAATGTCATTGAATTGATTTATTTCTAAATTCCAACGAGTTGTTTTTATTGTAGTGTTTTCGTATGAAGCAAATAATTGCTTTGTTCGCTTAGCATAAGTTCAGCGAGTGTAATTCTGATAAGCTGAAACGTTGCGCGCTTGAATATTGCGCGCTACTTTCTGAACTTAATTTCAGATATAATTTAATATATATTGCATATTTTGAATGCTTGGTTATTTCGTAAGCTTTTTTATTGATTTTGATGCTTTTTTTCGTGAAAATTTCTTCGAAATGACTAACATTACTGAGGTAAGTTTCTTGCAAAGATGTTATGTTTTAGACCGAAATTTCCTAAGTTAAACTTATCGAATTATCTTGAAACTATGACATCTTAAACTAAACATTTCAAACATACAGTAAAACTTTTTTTAGCCATGAATTATGCGTTCTTCCTAGTTTTTTAAACAAAAGAAAAAAATTACGTGAAAATCGTCGCTTTTGGTCTTTTTTTCAAACCGCCATTTTGAAAAGAAATAATATCACGAGAACTACCAAAATCACACATTATGTTCATAAATATACATACATCAAAATCCCCTTTGTTTGAAACCTCCACCTATTGCCAGTTTTTCATAAAAAATTTTCAAACACGAAACTTTGTAAAAAGTAACAGAACTTATGGGACAACCCAATACATAAAACGCTAATGCGTGGCGGAAAATGGGGTTACATTTCTTTTCCGCTGTTGGCAACGATGAGTTTGTTTACAAAACGCGGGGTTTGTTTGGGTTTTGATCGATGCCTTCGCTCTCCGATATTTGCTGTTGTTAAGTGTTAAGAGCTATAAAATGTTTCCATTTTAATGTTTTTCGTTGAAAAAATTGTAAAAATTTGTCAGGATGAAACATTTTAGGCGTTGAAATAGCACGTTAATTTCGATGGCGATCGAAGAATGTCGGCAACACGCATTTGTTGTCTTGATTTCGCCAATGGAATCTGACGTTTCAAAATGTTAAGAAATAAGGTAAAAGTTAAAAATTTAATGTTTTTAGATAAAATTAGACATATTTAGGATGATAAACTGACTTCGATCGCGAAATTAGCAGGCAAGCTTAAGCGAGGTGCGAATCTAAAATTACTGTTTATATTTAGTTGCCTGTGAACATCAAGGAAAATAAAAACTTTTATTTCTTTGGCACAGCTTCGATAAGAGTCGACTAGCCGCCATGTTTACTCACAGCTCAAATGATGACACACGACCATATAGATCTAATTTGAGCTGTGGGTAAACATGGCAGCTGGTCGACTCTTATCGAAGCTGTTCCATTTCTTTTTTTAGTAATGCTACGATAGTTAAAAAGGGTATGACAAAAGGGTATGATTTTATGTTCTTACATATTATCCCGTCAAGCTTAAGCGAGGTGCGAATCTAAAATTACTGTTTATGTTTAGTTGCCTGTGAGCATCAAGGAAAATAAAAACGTTTATTTCTTTTTATTTAGTAATGCTACGATAGTTAAAAAGGGTATGAATTTATGTTCTTACATATTATCCCGTCAACTGTGCCACCAGTTGCGTAGCCAGAAAAAAATTTCAGAAGGGGATATTGGTATATCCGAGGGATCTATGAGGGAATTTTAGTAGTTTTCTATGCTCAGAAAAAACTTCGTGAAAAGAGAACTAAATTTGATGGGCACTGAACGGTTGACGGTATAATACGTAAGTGCCAATTGTACTATGAAAAATTTATCGTAACTATATAAGCCGAATTAAAAACTTCACCACCTTTGCAAGCATGAATCACTAACATCGTGGCCTAAAATTGCCTATACTTCCAATAACACAGGACACTGCAATAACAAATATGAGTGTTCCTTCCTTTTCTTTTTTTATATACGGAATGAGTCTTTTATATACGGAAAACTTGGAAATATTGAAGGTAGAAAACCACACACATCAGTAGAGAAGAACAATTTGGAAAGACTTGGTAAATAGAGTACACCCACGATTATTTTGCAGAAACAATGAAGAGTTATTTAACCATACAGCTGTAAGTGGTATTTTCAAAGCGACGGGAGTCTTTTGAGTCAATTTTGCAGTAGCTGCAAAACTTGAATTATTCTACGAGACACAGTTTTCTGTGATTCAGTTGGGTAAAAATTTTTTTGCACAGAATAGTCAAACGCAATTTTGGTGCTGTACAAATGTTGTGACTATTATTACTTAATACTTGCATTAGGAGAGTAGAAATCGTACATATAAGTGACAAAGCACAAGTTTGGAAACATGAGGGAGTGGGGAAAAAGTAACACGGTATACCTTTAAGGGTGTTAAAGTGTTGGTAAGTTGTTGGTCGAGTTAATCCAGTCATAAGAAATTATGAAACTCTCATGGACATGGTGTTTTGGGTGTTTTACTTGCTCATTCTTCACATAAAGGGGTACACATTTTCATGCTATTAGCAACGTGTGAAACATTTTGATTTTTAGAAATAAATCTTTTACCAAATTATTTGTTTGGTGCTATATGCTCTTATTTGGGCCTTGCGCTATGAAAGAAGTTAAGTTGAATTTTTAGGGAACTGTTTGTACACATATAAAAAACGATGATTTGATTAATGGTGACCTCAAACTAACTTCGTTAGTCTAGCACAGAGGTTCTCAAACTGTGCTCCGCGGAGCCCTTAGGGCTCCGCCAAGCATTTCCAGGGGCTCCGCTAAGAAATTTGATATAAATACGTTGATAATTTCTAATTTGTGTTGCTCTGAAATGTTATATAATTAACTTTCTGCTAGTTGTTCTTGTTAAGAACTTACTTTTGCTCCTTCCTAACCAAGTTTTTAGAGCTCTAAAATCACCCTTAATTTTAAGTGGATTTGGTGTGGAGCCTCCAATGAAGTGAGCTCTGTTGATTATAGTTTTTTTTCTGGTTTTTGTCTTTTTCAGGTTTTTTTGGTTTACCAAAACAAGTTAAAACCCTGTTTTTAGGGTCAAATTTCCAAAACTTTTCTGGGGGAGGAACCCCCGTGTTGTGAGGCGATTCGGCGCTGGCCATTTGGGCGCCGGCCCGTTTCGGCACCAAATTTTTCTTCTAATTTTTAGAAGAATTATGAGAGTTCTATTTACTTTCAGTTTATTTCTGCCGCGCCCAAAAGGCCCCGCGCAAAGCACACCGAGGAACCCCACTCCCCCACCTCGCAAATTTATTACACACACCTTTTTTAAGTTCAGCAAAATCATAATCCTACTTAAATATGTATGCCCAAATTTTGGAGTAGATGTACCAAAACAAAGCGAAAACCTGTTTTTAGAGAGTCAAATTTCCATTTTAGTAGAGTCAAATTCCCCCTCCTTTATAAAATTTGGAACTTAATTACTCAAAATGTTTCTTATACTATTAAGTTCTTTAAGATGCAAATTCTGCCAAAAAAATATAAAAAGCTACATTGATCACATGGCATGGGAGGGGATAAGGAATGATTTTGGGCCCCTGTGTAAATAAATTTCGATATGTACCTCTGACATATGGTCTAGCAGCCCCCCAAACAGCTTTCGATTTCAAAAGTAACTTTTAGGAAAACAAAATTTACAGATATACAGATTTCTGTATGAATCATTTGTTCATGCATCTCGGGCATTATGATTAAAAAGTGATAGCTATAATATTCAGAAATTCAAAACAAAGATTTACATTGTATCCAATGATAAAATATAATTGGTCAACAAAATATTCCATATATCACGGGGTGTATATAGGAGGGGTGAGGGGGCCATGCCTCCCCCCGGAAATTCGGACTACGTAGGTATAACAAAACAAGTTAAAACCATGTTATTTAGGGTCAAATTTCCGAAATTCTTCTGGGGGAGGACCTCCAAAACCCTTATTGTACTTGAAACTTTATTATTGTCAATTTTTATAATAAGTTCGTTAAAATTAAAATCCTACCTAAAAATGAATGTCCAAAATTTGCACAATGATGTACCTAAAACGAGTTAAAAAACTGTTTTTAAAGATTACTTTTCACAAAATTTTCTGGGAGGAAGGACCCCCAGACCCTTTTATTGTACTTGGATCTAAATTCGTCACAATTTTTCTTACAAATAAATTATCTTAGATGCAAATTATACCTAAAAATGTTTTTAAAAGCTACGTTAAACTGTTAAATATGCATGGAGGGGCTGAGGAATAATTTTGGACCCCTCCCGAAATAAATTTCTATATACACTACTAAATTTATGCTTTTATTTCTAGAAGCAATGGGTTTTATTTAATTTGCTTTATATACCTTGAAAAATTTATTTTGCAAAAGGGCTCCGAAAAGAATTTGTCTCTTGAAAAGGGCTCCGCGACATAAAAAGTTTGGGAACCCCTGGTCTAGCACATTTGAGGGCTAGACTAACGAAGTTAGTCTAGAGGCCCATTCCAATAAAATAAATTCTTGGATTGAATTTTGAATTGATTTGAATTTAAATTGAATAAATTTTTGGCATTTTGTTTATTTGACTAGATTTAACTATAAAGTAATAATACCAGTAGGTTTTATTGACTGTATAATGATAATGATAAATGTATAAAAAGGTTTTATAACAGTAGAATTGTGTATAAATTATCATATAATTATGTTACTGACATTTCTTTGTATAAAGCATTATGAAACTGTTTAATTCAATTTAATATTTAAAAGTTGACAAATATGCTTATATTTTTCTGTACACGAGTTTCAGATAAGAAAAGTGGAGTAAAAAATCAGCATAAAAACTTTAAAAAAAACATGCAGGTTTCCTGTCTGAAATTCGGACAACCTAACTGCAGTAAAACTCAATTAAAAAACAGCATAAAAACTACAAAAAAACCGTGCAGGTTTTATGCCTGAAATTCGGACACCTGAACTGCAAGAAAACTGCATAATTTTATTCCGCACAAAAAAACTGCACTGAAGTCCTTCAGGTTTCCTGTAGTTAGGTTGTCCGAATTTCAGGCATAAAACCTGCATGTTTTTTTAAAGGTTTAATGCTGATTTTTTTGCTGGGTCTCCTCCTGTAATTAAAGCACAACCCCAATCCTCAGGATTTGTAATGATAATAATTAAATTAGCGAACAAGAATCCAGATTTGATTGGTCGAATCATGCACATTAGTTTCGTTCTTTAATATTCGTAAGTGAAAATATGATTAACGCCCTCACCACGTGGTTGCCATATTTCTTCATTTGGCTAGCAGCTTGCCGAGCTAAATCAAATAAAGTTGTAATTAGACTGCAGTGTGAAATCTGAGAGCTCTGAAGCCATAAAACATATAAACAAACCTATACGGAGATAAAACTCTATTAAGCTTGTTTTATAGAGCTGGGTAAGAAGTCCGTATAAATCAAGTCCGCATCCTGCGAAGCATGGCTGCCTGTGTAAACAATCCAGCGAGCAGCTATAAATCGATTTCAGCCTCATTTCTCATGCGACGCCCATAGCAACGCTCTGGCCACGCCTTACAGACCGCTGATTGGCTGTCGCTGCGGATCCGAAAGCCAGCGATTTCGTCACTTGGGCGATAAAAAACATGCTGGACTTTAATCGCTTTTAAAACAGCTTCCTAGGAAGCTGGAGTGGATGTTTTGCTCACTTTGGGACATCCCCGCTGTCTTTTGATAGGGCAGGAGGGCTAAAAACTGCTGTTCCTAAGAATTTTCATTTATGTTGCTTTATGATTTATATGTGACCAATGATACGTTTGCTCTCGATTTCATTTTTGTTATATCACACAAGCTACCGTTTTCAAATATTTTAAAGGTACTAAATTAATATTAAACCATTAGAATGAGATTTTATGAAAAAACATCAAAATTAATTTATTTCCTGAAAGAGATCAGTTTAATTTTATAAAAAATTTCGTTCTTACCATTCAATTGAATTTTTTATAACTGTTTTTTCATTTGTATGTTACCCATAAAAAATCGAAATACTATTGAACCATCTCAAAAGTTTTGAGTGTCTAGTTACATAACGCATGAAACAATAGGAATGTGCTCTTCTGTTGTAAGCTTCGAAGTTTTCCGGAAGATGGCGCTATTGCTCGTGTTCTACATTTAGGCGCGAATTATGTATGCATCGTAACTCAAACGAGCCAACCGGCGACACGTGCTGTTAAATAGGCTCATTAGTTATATGACTGTTGGTTTGGGTTGTAATTTATGATGGGAAGTTTTTTCCGCTGTACTAGTTATTTTTAAATAAGTAATATTCAAATATTGAATTTATTTCTTGTATCTTGTAACTAGTGCCTCATTTTAAAGGTTGTGTTCGTCGTCATGCATCGCATTAATTAGCATTATTTATTTTCTTTTGGGGGAAAAATTTTAACTGTTTTAGGCTGTAATGTTGAAAAATTTTAAAAGTAGGAAAGAGTGTAATATGTTTATTTCTTACAAAGCACACTATTATTTCAAGTTTTCAATAGTATATTTAAAAATAGGATGAAATTAAGTATAATATAAAATTATCATCAGGTGTGCTTTTAACTATAATGTGTTTTTAACACTTGTAACATTTTAATTTAAAACTTCACTTGTATTGTTTTATTCTTCTCTCTTCTCGTATTTTTTTTAAATTTAGTCCATGGGTACGAAGTAGGGGAGATCGGGCTAATACGACATACCACTTTTTCAAAGCAACCGTGAGAGACGATTTGATCAGATTTCCTGTAGTTTTCAAAGCCAATGAAATGTTTATTTAATGCTCTAACGCTCCCTAATTGAGTAATATCATAATCTTTTTTTTTCTTTTCCAAAAACTTACTTTTCGAAAAAAAAGTAGGAAATATGTCATTTTACCCGATATAAGGATAAAATGACATAGTAAACTTTAAAAAGAAAAAAAAGTGATTTCTTCTGCAAGCACAATTTCATTTATTCCAAACAACAGTAGTTAAGCACTTTGACATAATCTATAATTAATTTTTGTGAGAAAGATAATCAGCAAATTTAAAAATAAACAACTGTTATGTGCTTATCAAAAAAGTTTGTTTTTATTAGAAAAAACAAGAACTTTATGTGATTTTAACTCTAGTTACATTTTTATAAAGTTTAACTGGCCAAGATAGACATAGTGATAGACATAGTTAAATGACATAGTGTGTCCATAAGGTAACATACTATGTCATTTTATACCAATGAGTTTTACGTTCTTTTACCCTGAAAGGTGTATTTTTATTTATTTTCAATTTCTTGTAAAACAAAAAGATAAATCAACTTCCTACTGCATGAAATATAGTATTAATTAGATATAAATCCACACAAAAACCATAGTTTTGGTAAAACTGAAGGTTATGTATATAAGAGATCTCATTATAAAAATGCAAGACAAATATTTTGACACTTACATTTTTGATTTTCGTTCACCACGAGGTAAGAAATGCTTTTCAAATAATGGCGTCTGTTTGTATCATTTTGGATGCAATAAAAGAAGAAAAAAGCTACAAACATGTGCTGCCCTTCTGCTAAATTTCAAGAAAATCGAAAAAGTCATTTTACCCGAGTATATGCCGTTATAGCCTGATTTCCCCTACCTCCTGGAAGAAACTATTAGCACCATTACAAGCTTTTAGGGGGAAAACTTGCTATTCAAATCTGTAAAAATTTAAATATTTTGTGCAAGATTCAAGAAGGGAGAGAGATGAAATCAAAAGATGTACTGGGTGTTTCAGATAAATGTTTTATAACTTCTAGGAGGGGTAATATTTATCGAATTAAATCCATCGAATCTAGATCGAATTAAAACCATCGATTCAGGCATTTAAACCAATTAATTGCCAGCTCCTATATCGATCTTTCAAGTAATAAAATGCCGAAATTGAACGATTTCGCTGGTTTAATCCAATTTTTAAAAGGTTACATGCCAATTTTCACTGTGAATTAAACAACTTCCCATACCAGTTTTTAAAAACCTTTGTTCGTTAAGGGTGCATTTCCGACTCCCCATTCCTATGAAATTCTGAGTCGTCTAGGGGTGCTACCCCTCCTTGAAGTTATGAAACATAGGGTTATTGGTGGGGGCAAAGCCCCGCAGTTTTTAGTATTTTTAACATTGTGATCGAAAGGGGGTAGATAATCTCAAAATTTCAATTGGAGGTGTTAGATTGAGATGTTACCTACAAAACCAATCCAAATTTATACTCTTATCGATAGTATTTCAAGAGAAATTGACAATTTAGTTGAAAAAAAAATTGCGGGTCTTTGCCTCGCAAAATGGGGGCAAAGATCCGCACTTTTGAATCTTTGTGTTCATGTGAAATAAACATGGATAAACAAAATGTTTCATTATAAAAACACTAGAAATAATCATCTTAATACAGTAGAGCCCCTATTATCCGCAGAATCGGGTGGCAAGGGTACCGCGGATAGCTAAAATCGCGAATAGTCCGAAATAAGACTAAAAATGAGGTGAAAACACGAAACAAAATATTTCAGCATAAAAACTATGTTTCATTTTACAAAAAACATGATATGTAAAACTTTTAAAATGTGTACAGTACAGCAGAAACCTTTGCTCTACTTCTAAAATCTCTCTAATGTCGTCTAAAATTTACCCTCATCATGAAAAAATTTTTTTCGTGGCAATCGTGGATCATCCACTGGCGGATAATGGATTTCTAATGTATTGTTTTAATATTTGAGAAAGGATGGTTTCAGGTAGGGGGGTTGGCATCTAGGACACCTTTATTAACCTCATTGGAGATCAAGTAGTCCCATTTCCCTTTTGGGACGAATTCCTGAGCTTTTTAAGCTGCGTAGATTTGCCCCAAAACACCTGCGTGAATTTGCCCCATTTTACTTTGTTTTGAAAAACAAGCCTTATTATTTTTAGAGACATGTTGAGGCAGTTTTTTCAAAAGGAAACTGAAGTGAAATTGCTATCTTATCATTGGGCTATTTGTTTGTATTTCTCCTCAAGCCCTATTTTATGTAATGTTTAAGTAAAATATCAGAAAAATTACATCAAAATGATGAAAAACAAACTTACGGCATTTTTTCAACTCATGAGTGACTTAGGGGTACGAACTTTCGTAGAATGATAGGTCACTATAAGACAAACCAACCACCTGGTTTTCAACTTTTGAATCGATTAATAACGATTAAAAATCGCGGTGCGTGGTTTTGCCCCGTGCGGGTTTTTACCCCCACCTACCCTATATCTGAAACTCCCTGTGTTATATAATATTTTATGAAAACGATTGGTTAAATTGTTTTCTTTTCAATCCTTGTTCATACATAAAATACGAATTTAAATAGTTGAAGCACCACAAACTTGCAACCTTTAAAATTCAAAAGTTTATATTTTTAATGTTTTTTACTCGTACCTAGAAAAAGTTTTATTTAATAGAAAAAATTAGATACTGTAAATCAAATACTAGGACACATTTATTTTCATTAAGATATTTTAAAATTAAACATTGTTTTAAATCATATGAATACAGTAGTTTTTATGAATTATTAGTTTAGCAGATTTACTTATTAAAACATATACAGGGTGTTTCAAAATTGCGTTGCACGGCTTTTATTCGGAACCAACGCCTCCTATGGTCATGGAAATAAGGTCTACCCCTAGGTAAGTGAGCCTGGAGAATGCACTGAAATGACTTACAGCGCCCCTAGCGGCGAAATTAAAAAGTTAAAAAAAATAATTTAAAAACTAAAGGAGATAAAGCAAAAACCTCAGTAAGAGTATTGTTGCCAACGTCATGAAGAACTCACTGAAAAAAATTTGATCAAAATATCTTGAATATTCGCGGAGATATTAGCATGTGAAAATAGCACTTTTTCAGGGGTCAAAAAAGAAAAAGTTCGCATATTTGTAAATTTTTCAGGGTTTTTGTGTAGTTTTGTGTCTTTTTAGTGGAAAGAAACCAAAATTTAATCAAAAAATCAAAAAAATTTGCAAATATACGAACTTTTTCATTTTTGACCCCCTGAAAAAGTGCTATTTTCCCATGCTAATATCTCGGCGAATAATCAAGATATTTTCATGAATTTTTTTTCAGTGAGTTATTCATGACGTTGGCAACAATACTCTCCTTGGGGTTTTTGCTCTATCTCTTTTAGTTTTCAAATTAATTTTTTTAACTTTTTAATTTCGCCGCTAGGAGCGCTGTAAATCATTTCAGTGCATTCTCCAGGCTCACTTACCTAGGGGTAGCCCTTACTGCCATGACCCTAGGAGGCGTTGGTTCCGAATAAAAGCCGTGCAACGCAATTTTGAAACACCCTGTATATAGTATATATATAGTACTAAGAACAGAAAAAACATGGTGGAGAAATATTAATTTAATGTATACAAATAATAGAAAAAAATAGGAAACAATATTAGATTAAGAAAAAATTAAGTTAAAATAAAACTAATCTAATTTTAAGCAATTTTCTAAAAAGTCATTATCACAACATTTTTCAAAACTTAAGTTAAGAGTTTTCACTTAAAGATTAAACTGATGTTATCCGCAATATATTTTTTCGTCTTCAATCTCCATGTAAATTAATTAATTTATATTAATTCCACATTAAAACATTAAATTTACTCATTTAATTGATAAAAAACCCCAAATCAAAACCTCTTCTTTCCGCAACCAAAATATTTTTCAACTCTCCTCAGTTCACCAGTCAACCTTTAGAAATTAGTTGAAATTTACCATAAAAAACCTTTCTCTTCTTTAAACGATAGATTCATTTGCTTTCGTATGAGAATTCAGAACTTTTCAACTCATCCCCAAACCCTCAACTCAGCACCTTGCTCATTCCCACTGTTGATGTATCCTCATCCTCATCACTCCTCAGCCAGCAGTCCTCCTGGGGGGATATCAGCATTTGTCTCCGCATGACACATTTATTCTTCACATGCGGAGTTTCAGTGCTGATGATTCGCGGGTGGAATTAGAGGGGCCCCTTTCGACCAGGGAAAAGAATTCCCTACCTTCACCAGGTAATGGGGAAAAAGTGATGGATCATCCAATCTCTACTTCTCCAGCCTTCCTTACTAAACTCCATTATGTGAACGGGATTATTCCTGTCTGCGCTTCGGTTTTAAAATTACTTTTGCCTTTGTACTCCTCGACCTTTAGTTTTGTTTTGCCATTACTCGGGGGAAGGGGCAATGATAAATAATCAGAAGAATTGGATTCGTTGTATTATCTCGGTGCTTTCTGAATTTGCAGTCCTCAGGATAGAATATTTTTCGTTTCAATATTCTTTGTTTTTAGTTTGAACGTAGAAAATATCCCTAACATTCTTGATCCTTTTTAGAAATATTTCAGAGTTTTTGGTCTCTTGCGTTTTTAATAATTGTATATGTTTGAAGTTGGTTGTTAAGTATATTAAGATACAAATATTTTTAGTTTATACAGCGAGGTTCTTTCAAATCACATTCTTAAAAAGACATTTACAAAACTGAGGGGAAAATACTCAAATCTTAGTAAGTCACATACTCTATCCGGCTCCGAAACAAATTTACTCAAATTATAAACATGAATATACTCATTTCTGAAGACATACAGATACTGAAAATGATATATCATGCGCTTATTTTCAAGTAAGAGAAATAGGATTCATGCAAATTGGAGTGAAAGAGTGTCACGGCAACAAGTCGATCAGGAGTGCCGTCGCAACGAGAAGACACGAGATTCCACACCACGAATTAAGGTATTTCCAATAGTTTCCAAACATAATGTGACCAGATTTTTCAGACCAAAACTCAGGACACAACGCGTGAGGGAGGGGGTGCAAAAAAATTGTTTTAACAATTTTCAATGTGTCATAAAACGGAAGAATTCTAATAATTTTACATAAATACCTCCTACTCCTGTAGTATACATATTTAGGAAATCAGAACCAATATTTTAAAAGTTGAAATAACCGCTCAACTGATAATTGAGTTCAAGTAGAATGCAAATAAATAACCCATTTTGAAAAATAAATTGTATTAGTTAGGAAAAATTTTATTAATTTTAAAATATTACCGGAATAATTTTCTAAAATAAATAATAATTTCATCAAATCAGGGTATTTTTTAAATTTATAAATAATTTAAAAGCTAAGAAAACTGCTACATTATACAGATGTTCTGCAATTTAAGTAGAATGACAAAAATTACGCTTAATTTGAAAACAAATAAATTATTTTACAGAATCTTAAATTAGCCAAGAAGTAAATTAAAATTACTAACCAATGCAAAATTTAAATAGAAAATTAATTTTATGAAATTAGAAAAATTTTATCTCAGTATGTTTTTAAATGTAATAAATGATGTTACAAAATCTTAAAATAACCAGTACCATATTTTGCTGTTGGAAGCAATTTTAACTAACAAATTTTTATTGCTTCACAAAATATCTAAAAATTCCCTGAATGAAAAATTAATCTTAGTGAATAAGAGACATTAAAATTTTTTACTTGTTCTTTTCAATTACTATTTTAATTAAGTAATCCGAGATTGTATCAGATGTTTCCCCACCTTGAGACTCAAACTCCAAAAGTTTCACACAAATACCTTCATGAGGGTAAAAATATCTTATCAACAGAGGGTACATTTTAACAGCACAGTGATTAGAGGCATCTGTTAGGAGGAAACAGAAGTTCATCGAGTCCATAGTTCCATCGAGTTCTAAGTCTTCTTTCAACCGAGATATTGGATGAGGTGCAAACACTTAACTATAAACTGACAGAGAAATTATTACTCTTAACATGTTATAACGGATTTTGAAAATAAATACTCGCATAAGTGTTGAAAAATTATTTTTGAATGAACTACAACTTAAATAGAAAAGTGGGACTTTGGCGGGACATTGGGCTGGCGGGACAGCGAGAAAAAAAGCGGGACGTCTGGTCACATTATCCAAACATAAATAAAAAATAAGTATAATTTGAGTAGTGACTATGAATTGTTTAAATCTGAGTATTTCGGGTATTTTAAAATTGAAAGCTATTGGATCGTCTTAAATTTGGAACAAAAAGTTTCATATAAAAATGACACACATTGATTTACTCAGATATGAAAGTGTTATTTCTCTCAGTGTGTAAGCTTTCGATAGTTTTAAAGACTCAGTGTGCTCAGTTCAATAATTAGTGAAGTATCAACAAATATGATACGGAATATCATCAAGATAACAATGATTCCAAATACATTTTTCAATTAAAATTGTTTTACTTGTTGTACAAATATAAAATAAGTCATCTCCATTTAAAAAAACCTTTAAAGTAATCCAACTATTAAGATAAGCTTTTAAAACTTATACTATTGCATTATAATAATGTAAATGAACAAAAGCACAATCACGCTGTGAAAAATAATATAAAAGGATTATTTTCAACCATGCATAAATAAAATGAACCAGTTTTATTTTATTATACCTCTTGTCTTTACAATGGTATAAGTTAACGTTATTATTATATTATTTTTGAGAAAATATATGCAATGCAGCAAAATAAATGATAGATGCATTGCATATGCTAAAGATAAAAAAAACAATTTCACCAGATGTTTGTAGCATAATCCCATTAGGGTTAACATCGAAACCACAACATCGCGTGTGTCCAACAAAGAAACTACATGAAATTATCACACCGCATTGTTCACCCAACATAGCAAAACGATCCCCAATCCAACATGTTTCGCTCCTTTCCAGTATTAGAGCAATTTCGTATTCATAAACCACAACGTACTCCTTTCTGAAACCGGACAGCCCATAATACTTCGGTAGATTCGACCTAATGTGATTATTACGATTCCATCACCACGAGTAATTCAAATGATAGAAAACGATACCGGAGCCGCGAGTTATATCCATAATAAATTCACTTATAATCTATACATCATTTTCACAGTTCGCGTGTGCGTGAATATAGTGTGTATAATGCACCTGCAAGTGCTATTTTTTCCTCTGCAATACAACACTTCGATCTCACGCATACATTTCGCTGCTTTGCGGCTCAAAAGAAAGTGCAAAAGTATTATTGTGTACGTCACGAACCATGCTTTCCCAAGCAGAAAACACGCAACCTTTTTTCTTAATGTTTTCCCGATACATTTAATTCTTTTCGGCACTTTCAATTGCCCTTTTTCCTTTATTTTCAAGCGATGATTACCTGGTTAGAGCTACTTCCTTTTCTATTCTTGCCTTTTGACAAGTTTTTTAAATAGTTTTCGGGGTCCCGTTTCGGGATTTTGGAGAGGTAGGGAAAAGAGGACGGTGAAAGTGGAAATGTTTTTTAATAACAGATGGCGCCAATTGTCTGCTTTCGATATTGAGGGATTTTTTTTCGTTGCGTAATTTTATGGATCATTAAACAGAATTGATTAATTGCATGCTCGTTATTGTTTTGTTCGCGTTGTTTCTGTTTAATTGATACATAAGAGGGAAAAGTTTGACCTCTTTTCCTCCGGTGACAATCTTAATAATGCGATATTATTTAAAAGTTTTGTATTATAATTTAATTAAAAACTTAAAACATTATAAGTAAAAAAATGAAAAATAAACACACTATCTCCAAATCTAAAAATTTTCGTTTGAAGTTTAATTTAAATCTGCTTGGTCACAACCAAATGTCTACGATCATCTTACTTATATAAGATGGAAATAAACAAAAAATAGATTAGAGCACTTAAGAAATATTCAACAATATTAAATTCAGAATAAAAAAACCTCGATATTTCGCACATTTTAAACCGCAAAATAAAAATAACGTCTACGGATGTTTTTAAAAATTTAATCACTAATTCTTTTAAATATTAAATTGGAAAATTAATAAGACATTAATGCTTTTATTAAAAGACTTATTTCAATATTCTATGTTAAAAAGTAATTGTATTCAATAAAAAAAATTTTTACGTGCTATTACTAGAGTTTTTAGTTTGCAATACATGGTAGCGATCTGATCTGGTTGTAGTATTAAATTTTATGGATTGTTATGAAAATTTTTTAAGTTTTATACCACTTGATTCTTAATTTACTCGTCGGGGTTGTGTTTTATTAAATAAAAAACATTTTGTCACCGATATTTTAGGTTTATAATAATTAAATAGATGGCGCCACAACTATTAATTTCGTCCGTATAAAATAGAAATTTTACTCGAAACCACGTGCAAAAGGTTGAAAAAAAATTCCTTAGCACTCTTTGAAATGAACCTTTTGAAAAATCCAGAATTTGTAAAAGTTTCAAAGAAAGTAACGTGCCTTGATTGTTTTACAAGAAATTTAAAACACTTGCAATCTCTATTTTACTAAAAATTACAGTTAAAAAATAAAATATTTATCTCACACACAAATTTAATAACTTAAAATATATTTAGAAAAAAATATGAGCTTAGTGATGTCCAAAATTATGAACAAAAACATTTTTTAAAATTTTAAATTTTTTGCAATTTTGGAATATTTTATACATTAATTTAATGTTGCAAAATATGGATAAGTGATATTTTATCCTAGGAAGCTTTCTCAAAGAGTACCAAAAAATGCTGCGAAGATAGTATAATACTAGTAATCACATAAAAAAAGTTAAATTAAAATGACGTAAAACTACTCATTAATAGCAATGAAATTGGTGAAATTAAAAAAAATTCTGTACTACACGGTATTGGCAAGTGAAAATTTAATTGCAATGAACGTACCAAAAGATTGATATTGTTCAATCTAGAAAATCTCATCAGAAGAGCGCTGTTACTGACACACAATAGCCCGAATAAAGTCGGCAATTACGGAATATTTAAAGCTTTGAGCGGAACATGCTGACAGCTTGATTGCTTAGAATGGACTAATTGAGACTCAGGAACCGGTTTTAAGTTCCGCTACCGCTGCTTCCCCAATAGAAAACTAAAAAAGAGCATTCAAAATGAAAGCGCGTGCTGCCCACGTCGTTAACACGAAATCTGTTGATGAACATGTGTTATTTTGAAGCCCATTTAGAAATTGATATTTATTGCTCTATTGTATAGTAGCTTCGATGGCGGTTTGCTTTTATGGACTCGCCTAATCTCGTAAAGAAAAGACCGCAATGAAAAACCGATTATCTACCGTTTTGTTGGACAGGTTTTTGAGTAAAGGGATGGCGTTCTTCTGATTTATTCTTAATCTTTATTGTTCAGAGGAGGATGTTTCTAGAATTTTTTAAAATAATTCTTTGTGTCACAAATTCTATAAATATCATTTTTACGGTTTAAAAATGACGGATAAACGATGCATTTTAAAGACAGTGTTGTATGAAACTTATAAATGTCGTAAAAATTTAAACTATCTAGTGTGCTTAAAAGTTTTACTAAAAATATATAAAAATGTCACATCAATAAAACTTAATAACCTACAAAACTGTGATCAAAAACTTTTAACCATTTAAAATGCCTTCAATTGATGCCCAACATTTTTTTCTGTATAATCGTTTAAATTTTTTTACGACGTTTTAATTTAATGCTTATAAATTTATCAAATACAAGGATAAAAACTATAATTTTACATATAGCATCAATACAGTATACTACTAGTATAAGCATAGTATTGCATGCATTATCTATACATGATACAAAGAATTGATGGCAAACTATTTAAATCAGTTAATTTTAAATTCTATTTTAATATATCTTTTTAAAAAATTTAATTGTTTGTCATTAATATAGCTGTCATTTTTCCTTCAACGAAAGTGAACCGTTAAATTTATTTTAAACCAAAATAGGTTTAATGTTAGTAATTTTTGTTATTTGTTAACACAAATTAACAACAAACAGGTTCATTGAGTTTAAAAGTGTATTTCATTTTCATATTTTAATTACGATAACAATTAATGATCCCACTATGCCACGACTTCTTTTATAAGGCACAAAGATGCTAGCAAATATTATTCAGTAATTTTAATTTTACTGATGAATCTAACCTCTGTTACACATTAATCGAATCTGGTTTTGATCTAAAAATTTCAAGTTTAAATAAATCCCTTCTCAGTTTGGACACCACCCCTAATGTCAGCCCCATTTTGATTCAAAGGTTGCAAGCGAAAGAATGAAAGAACCAGAAAAGAGAAAATGTAAAAGAATTCAAAGACTTTCCTCTCCCGACCGAGAAATATATTTCTCCCCATTCCTTTTCATTCTTCCACTTCTTTTTCACCTCTTCTTTCTCCTTTTCCTCCACCACTAATTTAATCGAAAGCTTTCGCTATCCATTATCACCTCCATTTTCGACTGATCGGCACTTCCCATTTTCATCCCTATTTCAAGCATTTATCTCTGTTCCCTCAATCACTACATTTCTAATGAGACATATGGTTGCATTGGTTTAATCTCTGCAATGGGGGAGCGAAAATTCCCAAGGCTCGAAATATAAGGAGAAAATACTTTAATGACTTTGGCGAGAAAGCGGTTTTTTGAGGCATTTTCGGATGCTGCAATTCCGTTTTCCGTTCCATGCACAGTTCTTTCTTCCATATATTACGTGTTTTCGATATGAAAATCGGTGATGTTCTTCGATTTGCATATTGAAAGAAAAATACAATTTGCATTGTTTAAGCGGAGAGGGAAAATAATCATTTTCTTTAGAATAAAATTAGGTGGGATCGATCTTTGTTCCTTTATCTTGTTGGGCTTGCTCTTAGGCAAATCTGTAACATCTCTTCTGTTTAAGGTAAGGGCTATTGTTTTGTACAGGTCAAAGGAAAACTACGTACTTCGTTCTGGCACCAATGGAATCCTTTCATACCAATAAGAAAGGAATACCGTAAAATAGTTCAGGGGTCCAAGACCCCTTAAATCCCCCCATGGGGGCGTGCAATTGCACTGAGTGGGGGCATTGACATCGTCCACAACAAAAGATAGAGGGGGACAAGCCAACAGGAGATTTCGGGGGTCCCCTGCACTAAACCTAAAAAGTGGTTGTGATTTCATGAAGGATAAACTTTTTTTATTCAAGATCATAACATTGAGGGGGACATGTCCCCAATGGAATTCACAGCCGTGAGTTTATTTGGAAGTGAAGTGATTTTTATAATATTACGATGTGCATTTTTAGATTTTAAGTTTATAAAGTGTATTATAAACTGATCAGCCGTAAAAATAGATTCTAATGGAAAAACTTATTAAATTAAGTAAAATTATGGTACTAGTGGTATCTCTAAATTAATTTTTGATGATCACAATGACGCGGGCAAGGCAAAGGATATTCAGTCGGCCATAAAAATGCTAATTTCCTTTGAGATACGTAAGTTCATTCTTAATATATCTTCTTCAACCATATTTGCTCTACTAGTAATAATATTTAGCTATTCTGTTTAATAAATCGTAAAAATATCTTTTTTGAAGTACGGTTTTAAAGAGAGCAACCACATGGAGGTTAAAAAGACGACTATCAGACACGTTTCTCACTTCTTACCCAGCCCCCGAACGTTTTGTTTTACTTCATTAAATATTGGTCACTGCCGAATGCTGCACGAGAGAAAGAAATGGAATTTTCTCTAAGAGATAAGTCGCGATCACTTTATCAGATGAGTTGAATAGTGATTAAAGGATCAACGCAGGCACCATTTTCTGATGAGTTTAGTTAGAAGCAGGCCCCTATTAGCGAATAATTTACATTTCTCGAGAGAAACTGTTTTTTTTTCTCCCTCAACTTTTCCGTAATTGTTCAAAACATTATTCTTTTCCCAAACTTTTCCTTTCTCGCGGCACCACACCCATTTTCGTTTTTAAAAAATCGTTAAGTAATGCGGAATATCGTTAATACCTCAAATTGTGAATGCAAGGAAAGAAATGGCTCTTAAAACTTTAAGAGCTTTGCTGGACCACCTCCTTTTTTTCTCTTATCTGCGAAGCGGTATTTATAGTTCATTAAAAAGAAACTTTTTTGGGTTTTATTATTTATAGTCCTTAGGAGTTTTCAAGATGTTGAGGTTTGTTTGAAAGCTATTATTAGCACTTCAGCGCTCTCTAAGAGTTCATTTGTGAGGATAAGATATAAGATATTCTTTCGCTTTTTGAGTTCATTTAAATAGAACATTATAATATTTAACAAGTTTATTTAAATAGTATATAAAGTCCTTATATAGTGTGAGTTTATTTAATTAATAAAAAGATAAACTCAATTTTTTTCAATGGTGAATGGAAGTTTTTGAACTTTAAAAAATAATTTAATTGTTATTTATATAATAAAAATCAATATAATTTGCTTTCACTAAGTTTGATAATAAAACATTGTTTTTAATTAAAGGTTCCACTTAATAAATTTTGTATCATACTATCATACATAATAAATTTTATATCATACATATTCGGAATGTTTATGCCCTTTTTTTCTTTAGTAAGATATGGAACTTATATCTTACCACTTTTAACTTGTTTCAGAATTCTTTCTGTCCACAGCAAACGCTCTCTAAAAAATTAAATGAAACACATTTCAGAAAATTTTTTAGTCTTAAAACGAACAAGTCTTAAGTTTTGTGCTGTTGTAAGGTAGAAAACTTAAACACCTCATTGGGTTATGATAGCGTTCTGCATATGCTTGAAAAGTTTCAGAAATGTGTTCTAAAAATGGTGTTTTAAATGTGTCTAAAATGTTTGAAAGTATTTTCTTAAACTTAAATAGAAACACAATAAGAACCCGAGAATAACAATTTTATAGCAACACTTTTACAACACCACATTTTTTTCACACACCAAACAATCGCAGCATAATCAGGATGAAATTTCAATACAATCAAAATGGTTTTATTAGAAATGTTCATCATTGTGTTTACTTAGCGTTGCAGATGTCTTTCAAGAATTTGTAGTGTAATTATACTAAATGTAAGGGTAACACGCAAAACATTGATACATAAATCGCTTGAAATCCCTTCTTACTGCAGATTGGTATATACTTAAAAACTCAGAGTTATATAATTTTTTGCTAAAGTCTTAAAACTATATCACTGGAAGAAAATATAAAGAAATATTTAATGCATTTGTGACATTTCAAGGCATTCCTACTGTCATCATTAAAATATTGAGAAAAACAAACCACGAGGAGATTTTGGGATCCCTCAGCACAGTTAAAAATAAATCTTAAATCAGGAAACATTAAACTTAAATTTTATAACTGAGGAGATCTAACAATATAGTGTTAAGTATTTCCTAATGGGATCGACGCAAACGTTTCGAAGTTTTGAGTTATTTAATAGTTTATTTATTTATATCGATGAGCTAAAATAATGCCGTTCTTTCAAAAATAAATAACTAATTTAAGTAGGTCAGTCGTAAATAGCAGCTGACAATCAAGTAATTAACTTCCTACAATGTGATTAGAATAATTTAACCACCCTTAGTTCGATATGATTGATTACTGAGCATTTGGATGTGAAAGTTAAAGGAAAAGTGTGGAATGATTGACGACGTTTTATGAATTAGATAACATGAAAGATTAGAAAGAAATATGTGAAGTGTGAATAAAAGTAGTGTAACTCAAATCCCATTGGAGACATTTTTCATAAAGCGAGAAAATGATACTAGATTTAAAGATTAATTTATCTATAAAAATGATTATCGTACTTCTTTTTGTCCACAGTTTTAAGCCTGATGGATAGTGGTGCAGACAAACCAAAAATTGATAATGATATCGATGGAAAATAATAGAACTGTCTTTTACCCAGGCTTTCAGAAAAGACTATAAGTCAGCTCCATTGTAAATCAACCAGGGATAAAATGATGGGAGAAAAGGTGACTTGAGGGATACTATGGTTTGGAATTTTTAAAATCCAGTGTGATTTGCAGGTAGGACTTGGTAAACTTTTGTTCTTAAACTCTGAACCAATTTTTGCTTTAAACATTTTAACGAAGTTTAAATTTATTGTAGCTGTTCAGTTTAATTTGTTGGGGTTATATCATAATAATGTATTTTCCCAATCTATAACATATTTTAAAATTAATGCTTTCAATTAATATTACCCTGATATCCCTTAAATTTCCTCTTTCAATTGAATACGCTTAACTTCTTCACTTCCTTTTACACAGCTAGTGTCAGCACCACGGAACAGCTGGTTGTATATAACTTAAATTCCAAACCTATCTATCTCTTATTTATCTGCCTGTATCTATTCATTCACGATTTTGTTAATCGAAGGTTACTCTTTTCTGTTAAATGCAGTAAAAGTTAGGCAATAATTTACTACTCTATAAAGCTACGAAAGTTGTCTGATGGAAATAGAGTGATATTTAAGATAAAAATATCAACTAAAAAGAGCAAGTTATCTGATTTGAAAATCATTTTATGATATAAACGTATAAGTCACTATTCATTCAAACATCAGGTTCGTATATGCTCCCTCTCATATATCTTCTGAATATCTTTTTCCCGAAGACTAAGCAATCAATTTCTCTCATCGACAAAACCCTTATATCAAACCGAACCTTTTTGTCATATCAAACTTTCCAATCATCGTTGAAATTCATAAATTCACCCACATGGTCCAAATTAAGCAAAAACGGTCATTTAAGCAAACAGTCGGTCGGGCAGTCATAACGAGCAGATGCCTATCTCCAAATTTAGACTCGTGAAAAACCGTTCGGAATAAATAAAAATCCGTATCACTTCAGCTTTCCCATAAATCTCCCGTCCGAATCAACACAAAAGAGGAGGAAAAAAGCATCCCATTCCAAAGTACTAAAATTTATCGAACATTCAAACCGCTATCTGTTTTGGGCGAGAATTTTTAATCTTTGTTTTTTCCTAGCCGAAGCGAGAAATTCATATTTTATCCCTTCCTTATCTTTTCCATTCTTTCCCTTAAATCATGGGTTCCGGTGCTCGATCATAGGTGTCTGATGAACGAGAGGCAAAACATCGCGGAATGCATCTGGCAAGAGAGAGATTTTTGCGTAGCCCCTCGTTCATAGAGATAATATAGTATTGAGAGCACTTGGAACAGCTCCTCTTACTGTGGCGAGCGTGGTTATTATATCCAGTTTTTTGATGTAGCAGGTGTGCTGGATCTGACAAAATCGATCTTATATATATCCAAAGCCATTCAAGAAACTAGGTGGGCAAACACGAAGCCAAGATCCAATTGCTTCAATTGCCACATTCATTTTCAACCTCGATCTCTTAAATAATAATTTTTCTTCGGTAAATAATAGTTTAAAGGCGTTTTATCTCTTCTAAAATTTTTCCGAAAATTTTCTGAGAAAGACGAATTGTTTTTCCTCCCCGAAATCCGCCCGTTTTATTGGACTTTTGATGTTAAAGACTTCCTTATGCGCTTATTCCACTCACAATGTTGGCACGATGTGCTGCCTTACCAAAGCACTCTCTTCATATTATACGTCTATGCCTTCTCCCCTAGTTTCCGGCTGCTTTATCAAATTCCATGCCAATCGGCTGGGACACTTCTCAAATGACAGTCGGGAATGAATTGCTTGTCCTCGGACTGTCGACCACTGCCTTTCTTGAATTATGCCGTGTCATTCTCAGGGGATCACTAGTAATAAAAAAGGCGAATACAGGCCCTTTATTCCTTATTTCCAAATATATTTGGAATACAGGATGTCCGTAACCGAAGGCTTCTCTTTAGAAGCTGTGAATTTTTTGCGAGGAACTCAATAAAAGGAGAGGTTTATTTCTAGAGTAAAATTCTGCCCCAAATATTCTCACACGAATTTTTTATTGAGTGTACTTTTACCTAAGAACTTTAATAAGTATAATTAATTTCATAATTCCTTAAAATTACGACTTTTATTTACTTATATTATTCATTTTATTTTTTATTGGTTTATTACAAATATTTTTCCAACTATCTAATTTAGCTCATTAAAACTGCAAACAACATAATTTAAAAAAACAACAGTGCTAGTTCGTAAAACAGATTTGCAACCCGTTAACACAATGTAAACAAAATTTAAATTTTTGAATTGAAAACGTTTTTAACTGTATTGTGATTAAGTATACATTGAATGAGTTGCGATTGTGTTATGTAAGATAAAAGCATAGTAGGGTGTTACTAAAAATTTCAGAGGGAGAAAATGATTTTTATACAGTGTTTCGATCCTAATTTAAGAACACTTTCATCTTCCAAAAATATTTTTACAACACTATTTTTATAACACATTTCCTGATAGAAAACATTTCTATCTCCTTTTAAACATATGCAGAACACTATCACAAAACAATAAGATGTGTAGTTAAAGTGTACCTATCACACCCCAAACAACACAGCTGAAGTGTTGTTAATATGAGGGAAAAACTGATCCTTAATGTGTTTATTTTTGTGTGGAGCGTATGCATTGTAGATTATAATAACAACAAACAATTTTCCTATCACCGAATTAAGCTAATTAAACGCAAACAACATAATTTTAAAAAAAACAACAGAAACCGCCTACAAACAAAAATCTCCTACCCTTTTATACAAAACCGACCCCACCACCAAATAAACCTCCCACTCATCATATACGGCCCCTTGACAAGAATGATTTACAACCGGAATTTTAAGCCCCCTTCCCGACCAACCCTACAACTTATTCTGCGGCGGCGAATCAGGGAAAAGGTCCCGGCGACGACGTCAAACCCCGAAAAAAAAGCGACCGTCCCATTCTTTCTTATTAAGAGCGAATCGATCTAAATTATGAAATGCTCCGCTTTAATTGGATTAAAAGGAATCGGACAGCTGATAAGACGATCGGGAGGATTTGGGGCTGAAGATGGATGAGTTCAGATTAGATGGTTGAGCGTATTTTGCTGCTATGCTAATAACGTCCCATCTGTCCTGTGATTATTGTTTCCAATTGAAGGGAGATCGTGCGGATAAGCTACGGTTGTCAGGTCCTCCGTACGGTGCTGCCACAGGGGTTGGGGAGAAGTTTGGAGAAAAGTTGCTAAACTTTGCGTCGAAGTTTCCCCCTTGTGGTTTTGTTTTGTTAAGTAATAAACAAGAAAAGGAGTAAAAGATAACACCGGTATAGTAGCTGTGAGTAGGATAAGGTAGAGCTACCTCTAAAAAGCTAAAAAATTAACTTTAAAAGAAGTTCAAGCGCGACTTACGGCCGTATTATGTGCTTTTTGACCAGCGGTTAAACAGCAATCAAAGTAGGATTCCACCAATCAGAGGCGGCGATTCCTTCTTTGATTGGTGGTTAACCGCTGATCAAGTAACACAGAATACGGCCTTTGGCGATCTTTGAATTAAAGACGTTCAAGTTAAAACATTTGAAATTCTATCAACATATATTCCACGTAAATTAATACTACAAACTGTCATACATTTTTACTTATCGAATCCCTTTAAAGCATCATTAAATAAATAAATTAATGAAAATAAGCTAATATGTATGGAATAATTCGTTTTCTCGAATTTTGTAACATTTTTGAAACTCAACCCAAGAAACAGAGTAATTTATTTTCTTCTTGTAAATAGATGCATTAAAAAATTTCTATAGAAAATTTGATAATTATTCTGGTGTTATTAAATAGATTAATATTTATAAAATTGAAGTTTAAAAAGATTGATTCTGATGAAAAATTAGAAATTATTCTTAATGATGGAGTTTGTTAAAAAAAATCCTTTTTACATTATTGGTTAAAGCTTACCGTAAAGTATAATTATTTCTCTTCGGGAAGTTTGTTTTCTACTTCCTCCACGTGGGGAAGAAGTCAGATGCTTGGACGGTGCTGCCACTGTTTGGTAAACTACTACCGTTTATGTTAACCCCTCAGAAGCATGATTTCACAACTTCGAGTCTTCAATAAATGTTGAGGAAAGAAAATTAAATGAAATTCACACTCACACCACCTTTTGAGAAATGTTAAAGTGTTCTGTAAACTAGAAGTATATATCGCTTCTTCAGACTCTGTCTTAAAATTCAAAACTAAATTAAATTCATTTTAGATATAATATTTTATTTATTTTATTTTAAAATATTTAGTAGTCTATTGATAAAGAGCCTTTAATAAATTTTACGAAATTATTCTCTAAATGTATTTAATAATAATTATATCGGTGATGATATTGGATATAAATTTAAAGTTTTAAAAAATATTAATCAATTTTATTAACTATACTTAAATTTGAGATATATATTTTAGATTCGTGAAAAAAGACAGCTGAATTTGTTAAGAAGGGAGAATCAATTCCAAAGAAAAGCATGTATAGTACTTTTAAAGGACCAAAATGTTTTAACTGAATCAGGTACAAATGAAAAAAAAATGTAATCCATAATGAAAAAAAAAGTTTCTTTCATAAGGATACATTCAAATTCATATTCAAGAAGCATAAATATACTTACAGCTTTCTCCGAAATAGAAAATCCTTACCGATAAAGGGCGAGATCTCACCAAAAAGTATTCGGAGCACATGCTAAGCACCATAATGTTGCCCCCAACAAAAAGTTAACGACTGTATCTACAATGACCGGTCCCCTCACTTGACCAGTGACTTGAAAAGCCCACCATCCCATGACACGGTACTTTGAAAAGCAACATCACAAAAGGACGCAACACTCCTTGGGCACTTTTTACGATTCCAGGCAAAGATAAAGGGCAGGTAGGGAAGGTGTTGCGTGATTTATCACCAGTGGCTCAGACCCGCTGTTAGCAACAATGATTTAATTGGCAGGCTCTGGAGACGTTACATCAGGGGCATTGTTGAGTTCTAGTGGAGTACTCCGAGTCGTTTTTCAAATGCTTTGACTTCATTGCGGCGCCGGGCTTTGGGTTGTGTTTTGGGAGTGAGGTCTTATTTTCGGCTGTCTTGAGTTGGAGATGAATGGTATTTTTGAGAACTTCATTTATTTCACTCTCGACAGGTATTTGAGAAGGATTCTGTAGAAGCGGAACTTGGTAAAGCTATAAACAACATAACATAGGATAGGCAATTTTGTTTTGCCATTAGTTCCAATTAAACCTGTTTGGCAAAATTGTTTTTGATGAAATGTTTTATGTAAGGAGATGGGGTGGGGAAAAGGATGTCGAGAAATTATTGCGTAAATGTTAAAGATTTTAATGATCTTTTTGCTTTGTATTTGGAAAATAATTTTCAAGGAGTAACGTATTTCTTTTTGTATAAACTTTAAACAGGCCTCTTTACGTTTAACTTTGCGATAAAATTTTCTTCAATCTTTTTGAGTACTTAATTACATAATAAAAAAATTGAATTCAAATGGAAAAAAAGTTAAGTACTATAAGGAATTGTTCCAAACATTATTTTAAGATTCTACTTAGAAAAAGTAATTTAAAATCTCCCTTTCTCTTTTTCATCTTTCTTACCCATAGTATTTTCCAGTTGAATGTAAAAAATTTCTCATTTTCATACTACATAAATAAGGCATTTAAGAACTTATCTTGGTTGAAATATTTTCCTAATTCCAAATAATGTTATTTTCTCGTGTATCAGAAGAGTTGTTCCTTTCCCAAAAGAACAACTTTTTTTGCAGAATATTTAAATAAGTATATCGACACATTTTTAAAACTCTGTGAAATTTTTTTTTAGATTTTATTTAATTTTAATAATAATCGCTTTCTAACTCGTACTTATAGGTATTTTCTCTTAATTGTTTTTCTTGCGTATTAAATTATTTTATTCAGTTTTCCTAAGCGTACTTCTCCACATTCTATACTCATACGCCAAAATACAGTCAAACACCGCTAAAGCGAAATCTTTGGTGATAAAGGACCTTTTTTAACTGGTCTCCGATAAACAACTTAAATAAATACAGGCTAAAGAGAATCTCCGGTAAAAGTGAACTTTTTAATTAGTCCTATGATGGTATACTATAAAATGCTCAACTGTACATTGTATCTTAACTATTGCACCTAACTGAAGACGAAGAGGGAAGAAAGGTATATCTCTATGAAAGCTGATTCTGAGGACAACGATTTTAGGGTTCAAGGAACTCACTCTTTTCCCCAGCGCAGCCCATCTTTAAGCCTCACAGTGAAATAACTCTAAGAGCCAAGTCAGACCACGCGACCATAAGACGCGACAGCGATCAATCTCCATAAAAAAAGCATGGAGAAAGCCTAGTCCCCTATCTTGACAGGAATGAAGATTCCTGTCAAGATAGGGGGAGTCTCAGGCTAAACTCCATGCTTTTTCCCCTCTTTGATTGATTCCTGTCGCGACTTATGGTCGCTAGGTCTGACTTGAGCCTAATGGTTGGGCCACCGTCACAGAAAAACGACGCGTAAGTTGTTATAATCCTTATTAAGAGGAGGGCACTCGAGGGGAGATATAGTAGTTTACTTCTGGTGAGATGACAGTATCCGGCCCCTGCCGGGCTTGTCGGTGAGGAGTATTAGGTCATCCCGAAAGGTTTGTTGCTTATGGGAGCATCTGTATCTAAGATATTTTTGACACTTTTCCATTATGTGATACCAATATAAACTGTAACTTTATCTACAGTCAACTTGGCATCTTGGCTTGATTTTGGGGACTCATCGACAACTAAGCTTTCCTTAAATCTATGATAACATGTTACTTCATTTCTTTTCTGCTCAAAATTTTGCATTTTTTCTCAAGTTCACTGCCAACTTCCATAAAACAATTAAAGTTTTAAGTATTTTTAACATGTGTGGAAGATTTAACTTAGATTTAAATTTTTTCTGAGGAATCCGGAGAGTTTGATCACCATCATCCATATTAAATTGCTGGATTGCTACCCCTACCCCTCTATTAGGAAAGATCCGGATGATCATTTGCAGGAATCTAGATCGCTGGAAATTCTACCGCCACTCTTCAAAAGTAGTATAAAATGAGTTTCAATTTATGAAATAAATAAGATCTTCCATACAACCGTAATATGACTTAAAATTAAAGTTAAATTCCTTTGAATTTTAATATTGAAAGTTTTCAATGAATGGCAACTTGAAGTAAACAAAATCTTATCAATGTTAGAAACTAGGAAAGCTGGAAAAGTGAGCCAACAAAAAAAGAGCTATAATTCGCCAAATTGGCTTTAGATAGAAGTAAAAGTACTTTACTGGTTTACTGTAATGGAAAAGTACCAAAAAATACGAGGGTTGTTTTTTAATTAACTTCCGTTTTTCTCCTGAAAAAAAAGTAGTAAGAATTTCGAAACAATTTTGGTGATGGTAGTTAGATACATCCTTCAGGTTCAATTTGCCACCTTACTGAATAAAATCGGACATTTTTTCTATTTTTTATCAATTTTACAAGCGCGCTTCTCGAACTATTTTCCCGCCAACCCATAGAGAATTCAGCTTTTTTTTCTCCCTTCGCTCCGTCCGCGATCACCTGCCCACCCATTGTTTAATGTTAATGCCTGCTCGCGGACGGAGCGAAGGGAGAAAAAAAGCTGAATTCTCTATGGGTTGGCGGGAAAATAGTTCGAGAAGCGCGCTTGTAAAATTGATAAAAAATAGAAAAAATGTCCGATTTTATTCAGTAAGGTGGCAAATTGAACCTGAAGGATGTATCTAACTACCAGCACCAAAATTGTTTCGAAATTCTTACTACTTTTTTTTCAAGAGAAAAACGGAAGTTAATTAAAAAACAACCCTCGTACATTGTATACAGATGCTCCCAAGAGCGACAAAACTTTCGGGATGACCTAATACTTCGACCGTTCTGCTACAGGAGTAATCTACAACATCTCTGCTCGAGTCCCCTTCTTTCTCCCCTCCACTTGATAAGGATTTTAACGACTTAGGGTACATCTAGAGATTTTTCCCCTAACGATTTTGTCAAAAGCAAAAATTTATGAGGAGGGGAGCATCTTTTGTTCGCTAATTGACCTCAGCTAACCACACAAAACGACGATGCTCCTTTGGGCATTCGGGGGAGATTAGGAGCATTGATAATATCCCCTTCCTTTTGTGTGGTTAGCTGAGGTCAATTAGCGAACAAAAGATGCTCCCTTCCTCATAAATTTTTGCTTTTGACAAAATCGTCGGGGGAAAAATCTCTAGATGCACCCTTACGCGTCGTTTTTCAGTGACTGTGGCCTGACCCTTAGGGTGCATCTAGATATTTTTACTCCGACGATTGTAAACAGGGAAAATTTATGAGGAGGGGAACATATTTTGTTAACTAATTGACCTCAGCTAACCACACAAAACGACGAGGCCCCTTTAGGCATTCGGGGGAGATTAGGAGTATTGATAATATCCCCTTCCTTTTGTGTGGTTAGTTGAGGTCAATTAGCGAACAAAAGATGTTCCCCTCATAAATTTTCCCTGTTGACAATCGTCGGGGTAAAAATCTCTAGATGCACCCTTAGGGAGAACCGATTTCTTCCCAACCTTTTCAGACCTAGACGCCCCAAATTTTCTATAAGATTCAATGGTTGTCTCGCCGGTCTAGGACTGAAATAGTTAATGACTTGTCAATGCATAGTAATCCTAAAAATGCAACACATCCTAATGCAATCACCATATTGGTAGGAAATAGACAAACTGTTTTCTTCCTACCATGATCTTCAACTATTCTTTCCTACGATTTGTGTATTATGAGTATGTCTTTGACTTGTCCTGACTATCCTTTCCCTTGCAGAGAGGAAACGTGGGCGGCAGACCTACACCAGGTACCAAACCCTGGAGCTGGAGAAGGAGTTCCATTTCAACCGCTACCTGACCCGCCGGAGACGCATCGAAATCGCACACGCCCTGTGCCTGACTGAGAGACAGATCAAAATCTGGTTCCAGAACCGGCGCATGAAGTGGAAGAAGGAGAATAAGGCCAAGTCCGAAGCCGGACTCATCATGGGCCCCACTCCCCCAGAACTCACCCATCTCGGCGAGCACCCTCAACAGTGAGCGGAGCACCTGTGGAATACAAGGGTCGGCAAGAGTTAGGATTAATTTATCTGAGTTGTTTCTCATCCTCATTTCGTGTTCATCTGTAAATTAAGCGCATCAAGGCTTGCTCTGGCCGTGATCTTTACAAGGAATGGGTGCAATGCCGGTCAGGATTCTCTCTTGTAACATCTCACCGAGAAATAAAGTGTTCGGTATAAAGCAGTTCGATGTCCTTCATACCCGGTCAGGAGAATGCTATAGCATTGATAAAAGTGTGAGAGGTTCTCACCCATTGTGATAGTAAAATATTAAAAATTTTTCTATTTTAATTATTTATTTAGAGGGGCTTTGATAAAGTTTGCCGTCGCTTGGCGGAGAAAAACGGGTTTCTCTGCATTGTGGAAGGCAGAGAAAACCGGTTTTCGTCCGCCTTTCACGACAGTATTGCTATCAAGGAAAAAACATAATTCAGTGATACAAAATGTAATTCTGTAAAAACTATTTAAGCAAAAAAAATACAAGGAAATGAACACTTTAAAAAAGTACAAGTGGGTTAAAAGTTCACTGGGAGTTGCAATGAATAATGGGCTTAAAGTTGCAATAATTAATACTGATATTGCATACAAATCATTTCGAAAACTTCTAAATTCAATGGGTTTGTGTATCGGATAATATTTTGAATTCTAAACACAAATTTTAATGAAAATTAATTAGTAAGCAATGAAAATTAAACACACACATCCAAACTGTTTTAGGAATTTTCAAAAGGGTTTTTTGGTTGACTAAATCTCATAACAAAGACAAATGAATGACTAAAGACAAATGAAGGCATTAATGCTGTGCTTTCTGATTGAAGGCGTTGTCTGTTCCTTGTAAATCACATTTGTACAGTTAGGTGAACTTTATTTCTATGGGTGGTTTGTATAAGTAAAAGAGTACGGTGACCGAATGTACAATACAAGTATCTTTTTCAGTAGGAAAGTGCAATGAGATTTTTCAGGACAAAATGGTTCAAACACTAGGAATCGCGGAGCAACTCCAAAAGCTATGAACACATAGCGGAGTGGTGTTAGTATGCAATTTAAATGCGAGGAAACTCCAAGAAAATAATCCTGTGTATTTTTACTTGATAAATAGCATTTCATAATTGAACTTTGGACAGCACCATTGGCTGAGAAACATCACCCGTTTTCTAAGACTGTTGTTTACACGTAGAAACGGACACTCTCAATCTTCGTGAATCATATTTTTGTGTTTAAATGTGTGTTAATTGTGAGTTGTAACTGAAACATAGATTCTGGTGGAGCGATATATTGTTTGTTTTTGTTTTTATTTCTTTTGTTATCTGGTTTTATCCTGTTTATTGAGTTTTCCCACTTCGTTAAGCTCTTGAAGAGTTGTTTTCGTTATTACCTGAAAATACGTATTAAAAAACTAAATGTGTCCAAAAATTTGTGAAGTACAGAATATGAGATTGCTCAAAAACATTTGTTTTAGGGAGATGTATTTTCATGTTAAGGGGGTCATCCTTAACTTACGTCATACCCAATTTAAACAGTGGATATGGAGTATTTATTAAACCTAAAAACATTTCAAATTTTTCAGATTAATTTTTAGAGTTGAATAAACAGATTTTAAGAATATGGGATAAATTATTTTCCAATAGCATATCATATTTTTAGCGTGAAAAACAAAGCATCATAACTTAATGCAATATTTAAAGTGACAACTGTAAAAAAATAATATGGAGGGATTTCGAAGTATGGTGAAAAATTCAAAATAAAGCATGCCATAAAGAGGACTTTTTGTCAGAGTTACACTTATCAAAGAATTATGACGTAATTTATTAATGGCCCCTAGTACATTTTAGAGTTGATTTTTTTCTTACTTTAAAGTAATGCTGCAAAAAGAAATGCGACTGCAATCTAGCCGTTTAGACGTATAATTTGACTTTTTCCTATGTTTATTGTTAATTTTGAAGTAGAGCGTTTTATGACTTTAAGAACCCCCATTCCTATTTTAAATACTATCAATGTAAGATTGTAAATATTGTAGTTAAAAATCATATGGTGATTTTAGTTATACGTATACCGCGTTAAGTGTGACAGTTGTTCTTACATGTAAATGTCCTCTGCACCAATAAGTAAAGTATCCATGCATGATTTATGAAATAAGAAGGCTCTTCGTGCATTGCCAATCATTTAACTATTTTATATACCTACCATAGAATGAAATTCAGCGTAACAAATATCTGTTTTCATAGAAAATCTATTTCAAATTTCATGGAAGCTCCCCTTAAAAAATCGAACAGATTTAATAAAATTTTAACAGGTCGTAGCCACTAAAGAAGAAATTGGGAAATATCCTCTTAAAATTCAAAAACCTTTCTTTATTGACCCAACGAAAAAAAATTTCTCTTTACAATTTAGAACTAAAGGCTAAATTCTAAGGCTAACTTGTAAAGGGGCCTTTCGGAACAACAATTGCGCAATTTAGTTGAAAGATTTGGTTTGGATATTGTTTTATGGGAGCTGGGTTGAAAAAATTTCGAAATATGAAATTCCTGATTTTAAATCATTTCCTTTAGGGTAAAAAAATTCAGGTTCCTCAGAAAAGTAAAAACCAAATAAAAAACGAGTAAGGGGGTATAATAATAACAACGTTGATTTTACCCCTAATATTCTCCTTAAAAAGGTTCCTTTAGGAGTAAAATGCGCGATTGAGGGTTCTTAACCTCGCCTATTTGTTTTGATATGGTGTGTAACTTTTCCGTACCAAAAGAAAATAATTTTCTAGCAACAGATAGGGGGAAGGTTACTCTATTCTCCCTATTAAGCTAAATATTATGAAGGGGCAAGGGGTTTTATATCAAAATTTTCTTAGCTCAATTACCAAGAAATAGCAAAACAAAGACAACCCACCAACAGGTAATGTGTAAATGCATTTGGCAGCCTTCTTTTTTACTACTATGAGTTATGGTAAGTCATGCTTAAATGTAAACTTTCCATGGATGAAATGTGCTCCAAGAGCTAGTTGTTTAGAAAAACAAAATTGTTTTATTGACTGTGGATTTATTTATCTGTTTTGTTTTCTTTAATGGCAAGTTTTAAAAAGTCAGCAGCACAACAATAAGATTAAAATCTAAAAGATTTTTCTTAACCGGTGTACAAAAAGGCAATTGAGATACTGTACTGTTATTTTTGTTTATAAATAAAAGTTCATTTTTTATAATTTTTAAGGTTCTGCTACCTCTTAGATACACTTATATTAAATTGCTCATAATCATAGATAGTTAGAGTGTCAAAAACAACATATAAATATCTCGTAAGTCATGGATATCTCTTTTTTGCTAATGGGCGAGTACTTATCCTTGATCACTGAACTGCCCTAAGAAGTACGTACTCAGCGTTGACCAGCGGGCACCTGAGGACAAGAACCACGGAGGTGAGGTATACCCGTGCCACACACATTCGTTCGCACAACCCCTTTTTACAGGGGGCCACACATTCATCACACAAGGACAGAAACTAACATCCGTGCCAAACGGGTATTCGAATCCCCAGACTTGCGGCTTCGCAGTCAGATGCTCTAACCACTAGGCCAGTATGTCAGCAAATGACTTGCTGTCTTTGAAATCGAGACTTTGCATGCGTTTTTTAAGTTGTATGCAACAAGTTTAAAAGGATGAAATTATTACACTTCAAGTTTTTAAAGATAAATTTACATAATATGTAAATTACGTATTTATTATTATATTATAATACTGTTTTAATCTAATTTAGATCACCATTGTTTTTCTTGTTTATAGAGTTTCTATTTAAAATTTATAATGGTAAACTATATTCCACCTTTTTTTTAGTATTTTGATCACTTGTTAGCAAGGAATTCAATTTTTAATTTAAAACTAAAGTAAAAAAAACGTTCAACACATTTAGAAAGTAGCAAAATAGTTTTAACTCAAAAAGTGTAGATGGTAGGCTGACTTGAAATGTTTCATCTAGAAAGCTATAAATTTATCATTCATTAAAAAAACAAGTTTTTGTTATTTACAATGAATACTTTTTTGGCAAGAATCTAGCTAAATTGAACAGAACACCTCATATTTTCTCCGACCAAATTCCAAAGAAAAGACGGCTGGGTTATTCGTCATCTCATTCAGTTTTCTCTCTGCAAGCCATCCTTTTCTTAGCGAAACCAGACCAACATCTATCTCGAAAAAAGATGGGGCCCAGTCACTCCGATTTGGGCAAGAGGAATAGGAATCGTCATGCTTGACCACAAACCTTTTCTCCTTCAGCTGAAAATTTCTTCAGATTTCTTTGATAGGTTATAGGGGTGATCCCGAATGCACAAAGGGGATGTGGGACCACTCTTCCCTTCATTTGGTGTCTGGTTCATTGTGTGACTTTGAAAGGGGGAGCGAACAATAGGAACATCCCCAGAATAGGTAACAGTTGCAAGGGACCTGACGTAACCCCGTGTCCTTTGCGCAATTCTGCCCCATTTAAACCCCTCTCCTTGTCTGAAATACTCTCCAAGTCTTGAATGTCTAGGGGATGATATAAAAAGTTACTTTCTTCGGGGGTAGAATTTTGGTTGTAAAAAGGTAGTTTTCGAACGTCATGGTCCGTTGGGAATGATAAAACTTCGTGTTCAGTGTTTTGTTCTTGACTCCGAATAATCATAGATCACTGTACAGAATCATATATCATGGATCACTGCACGTTTGGTCTCGTTGTGTTGAAAATCCTACCGATGTTGACAGTTGATGACATTGTTTTTTACTCCTTAAGTTAATCTACCATACACATTATTAAACTGCAAATTATCTTTTATAATTATCAATCTATGTTGAGTAAGCCTGTAGTGTTTAATAGTTGGTTATTTAAGCTGGTAAAGGGGATTGTTTCCTCGAAACTAATAATGATCAAAGACTATACACACCTTCACTTCTGGATGCATTTCATATTAGTTCAGTGTTTCAGGAAAATTGATTTTCTAATTTGATTCATAATCTCCAACAAAATAAAGTGGTTTTACAATTAAGAGGTATAATCTTTTAAAAGAACTAATTAAAAACCAAAATTTTCCCTTCCTTTACCCTATTTCTTAACTTAAATCCTCCCTTAACCTCCCGTTCTTGAGATCAAGATCAATCGGCCAGAATCTGAACCCAAATTCTCCAGTATCAATTGGCGATCAAGACGAATATTATGTGCACCTCTCCCATCAGAATTTCATATGGATTCTCATAGATATCATCTGAAAACAGAACCCAAAAACATTCAATCACGAGATTGTCAGAATCCAACAGATGGAAAAAATCACTTTCGTAGGTTAGAAAGTTTGTAAAATCTTTAGTGTACATTATTATTGTATTTACTCATGAGATCATATCAAAACAAGAAATTGCTCAGCTTTGACCTCTCAATCCGAATGCTGTAGTTATAGATCCAACTTTTGTGTGAGTTCTGGCTTGGAAATGAGGAACGATTTCCGTCCAAGATTTACTGGGATAAAAATGTACATAACATAATTTCGAAAAGCACATAATATGTGGTACGCATGTCAATTAGGTCGAATAATAGTCAACCATGTTAATAATGAATAAAAGGATTTAACTCACCGATAACGGCAAATTACTAATTAAATGTAAATACACGAAAATAACACTGCAAGGAACACAATTCACTGTACAGGAATTGTCATTTGAGCAACATGGCATGTACAATACTGGCAAAAAAAATCGACTCAGACCCTATATCTCCGGAACGGCTTGTGATATAAAGACAAATAAGGTATCATTTTTCATGATTTGAAGTATTCTATATACAGAAAATTTTTCAAGTTCTTAGGGGGTCGTCTTCATATTAAACGAAGCACCAACTTTCGTTTTTCCTAAGGAAACCATCAAAGATTATTCCAGATTCTGAAAGAGCACCCTCTAAAACCCCCCAAAACCAGTTTTCATGCCATTTGGTCCCCAAATGAAGCCAGGAGTGGGGGTTGAAGTTCGTCGAATTTACGTTGAAATCTCGTTTTTTACGTTGAATTCTCGATTTTGATCCTTTCAACCATCAACCCCGCAGGATCAAAATCGAGAATTCAACGTAAAAAACGAGATTTCAACGTAAATTCTACGAACTTCAACTCCCACTCCTGGCTTCATTTGGGGACCAAATGGCATGAAAACTGGTTTTGGGGGGTTTTAGAGGGTGCTCTTTCAGAATCTGGAATAATCTTTGATGGTTTCCATAGGAAAAACGAAAGTTGGTGCTTCGTTTAATATGAAGACGACCCCCTAAGAACTTGAAAAATTTTCTGTATATAGAATACTTTAAATCATGAAAAATGATACCTTATTTGTCTTTATATCACAAGCCGTTCCGGAGATATAGGGTCTGAGTCGATTTTTTTTGCCAGTATTGTACATTATATGGGATAGAAAACAAGCAATCGTCATTAACGGTTATTTTAAGACTTTATTCCAAGCTAAAAGTCTTTGAATTGGACCTTGTTAGCACGAGAATATCTGGAATATTGATTTATAAATGAATACTTTTATATTTTTTGTTAGATTTTCCAAAAGTTTCGTCATTTTCTCTCAACCCAATCAAACAATCCACTTTAAAATTTCTAATCCAGTGTACAAATTAGATGCAAAGAGTGATTCATGAGCACATTATCTTAACGTTTCTATAGCCAAATCACCTATTCCTCTTATAATAGAGATTTTACTGTCCATAAACGATATATTTTTCTCTAACTACATATAGTTGACAATTCACACACAACATCATTACCGTTTTTTTAACTGATACCGACATTATGGAGCACCAATTCACCAGCTTTTTTTGCTGATAAATGCCAATATTTTGGTGAATGAACATACTCTTGGGTGAAGGCAGTTGGTATGGACTTTTCACGAAATGTTGAACTATTTTTTAACATTGAGTTTAATGTAGTATTCTTTCAAAAGTGGACTCCCTTTTTATGGGAAATCATCAACATCCCTTCACAAATGCAAATACTAGTACAAAATGCCCTAAAAGTACAAATCTTGCGTTGTCTGGCTAGCCAAACCACCCCAATTTCTTCAGCGTACAAAAGAAGGAAGGATTTTCCACCTCACGATACCATCACTTGCGCAACACACCTTGACTCCTCTTTCCCTCTTCTATTTAACTATCTCCCCCAGGTATCCGACCTCCTGGAATTGCCCAGGTGAGATACCCTCCCTCTCCGCAGGCGTTCCATAGAGTTTCCCCCTTTGACACGCCCCTATCCCCGCGGCCCTCAACCCACCTGTTGATTTAGAAGAGTCGAGTTGCGTTATCATGGACAACCGTAACATCGGGAATAAGGAAATCTCGCTGAAGGAGGAACCCTTGATGCAACTAACATTGTGTGGGTTTTCTCTTTCCCACAAACTTCAAGACGGTTTGACTGATTCTGGTTTCGGAATTCGGTGTCTGGTTTCGTCATGGGAAAGAGTGGTTTTCCCCCCGAAGGTTTTGCCAACTTTTTACAATAATTATAGAAAGTATTTTTTTGAGTTTTTATACCGACTTTCTATTGAAATTTTGGTAGAAAGGAATGAAACTAATTATTGAGGGAAAACGTTTTGCTTTCAAGGATTATAAATACCGTATAAAGTGATATATTTATTTTTATTTCGGTGGAATCTTTACACAGTGTTTCTCTAGAGCAACATTATGTAACATGTGTAGTCTATTGTAGTCAATACACACTATGTCTACTGCGAAGAGTAATTTTGTAATATTTTTCTAGTATCTATTATGTTAGTATAGTAAGAACAATAACTTGGGAGTTATCTATTCACTCTTTTCTTACTTAAATGCTCCCTTCCCTCGTCATATTGTAACTTTTACTTGAAGTTTTACATAGAAAAGTAAAGGAAAATTAAAAGTGTTTTAAAATTTATGGACTAAATACAATGGTTAATCGACATAGTGATTATTTCAACCATTGGCGTCGTCGGCTCCTGAAATTTTTTTTGGGGGGGACTCAAGGATCCGGGATCCTCCCCAAATGTTTTTTACAAATTATTAGTTAACTACCCCAAAATAATATTTTTCTTCTCACCCTTGTTTAAGAATTTTAAGGTAGTTTTGAATCAACTAATTAACTTCTGTCCAAATATTTTATAAACCGTTTGTAACTTTGCACTAAAAAGGGGGCTGGGGGTCCTCCCCCAGAAAAATATTAAAAATTTGACTTTTTAAATACAGGTTTAAACTCAACAGTGATTTTAAAGACTTAAAAAGAAACATCTGAATACTAAATTTTGAAAAAAAAAAGATGAATTCTACAAATTACTTTATTGCCACAAGATGAAACTTAGAAATAATATAAAGGAAATCAAGTTAAGATTTCGTAACTATAAAGAGGTACGTGGAGTATTGATTGCTAGATAAAAAATAAATAAAAAACCTGTTGTGCTGCTGACATGTTAAAGTGCAATGTATGGATTATGTTTAAGGTTTTTTTCTTTAAATTATTGAAAACGCTCCTGGTGCAAAGGTACTGTAATATTTTTATTTTGAATCGCGAAATTTTTATTTATAACTGAGAGAGTAATGTTTTCACAATTAAAAAAAGATATCTGTAAGTAAACATATTTGTCCAGACATATCCTGAATGCCTTTTTATAATTTAAATTTCGCATTTCAAGATACTGAACGATTGTTAAGTTAAAAATTATATCTTCCGAAGTAAATAAACGTAGATATACTTTTAAAAACATTAAGCCATTAAAATCAGATGAAGAAAATGAAGTCACAGTAGTTTATATTTCTTCGGAAGATACAATTTCATTAATAATGACACTAGCTCGCAGACAAAATAATCTAACAGGCATGTAAATATTGTAACAATTTTGAGAAAATATGTTGAAGAATGTCATAGAATCTTGTACATGTAGATGTGTTCTTTTATAAAAGCAAAACCAAGTTTTATTTAGAATTAAAGTGGAACATTTTATTTCTTCAACAAGATATGTATGTTTGGCAAAAAAGTTTAAAAATGTAAATGAACAAAAAATTATCTACATTGCAGTTAAATTCTTTCAGTAAATCTGATTTTTCTGTTACATAAAAGCAGAAAAATTCACTCATAATTTGAACAATTCGTACAAAAAGAATGATATTGTATTTAACAGTGTCCAAAAGCTGTTTTAAACAATAAAATTTTCTTGGGATTTTTTGTATCATCAATTTTTACATAGAAGGCAATCTTGATTCAATGTGAATAACCAAGGAATTCGTGTTTAACACTGCCATATAACTAATTTAAATGAGCTAATTAGAATAAAAGTGGTGTAAGATTCAAATTTAAAGATTTTAGTTAAGTACGGATTTGGATTCTAGTTTAGTCCCTCTGTTATGTGTGGAAGTTCCGCAAGTCAAGAAACATAAATTGACCCGTAAGAGCTCCCCTTAAAATACCTTCTTTGTGTGATAACAACACAATCGCTATTATAACAAACACCTTGAATTATGTGAAAGTTAAGGTGACTAATGCCACTTTCACTCTACGTAGCTCCTTTCAAATTTTTAAAAAGCTGTTTTTCATAATAAATGAGAACCTTCGTGATTAATGAGAGTAATTTGAATACAAAAATCTCTAAAACGTTTCTTTTGCAAGAAAATGTGATTCTTCTTCTTGATCCAAACCATAAAAATAATCAAGTTTTTTAGACGCCAAAGATTCTAATGTCGCCAAACTATTTTAAAGTTGCTATCAATATTTACAGTATTAAACACAGCTTTGTAACTTTTTCAGTACTTAACAATCCTTAAAAATAAAATTATATCTATTTTATATCATTGTTTTTTCAAGGACTGTAAATCGCAGTTAGTTTGCTTACAGGTAGATTTACTTTAACAGGCGATATTTCAAACTTTGTCGTACAAAAAAAAGCTTGATAAATTTTAGTTTTTTAAAGGCAAGTAACTTAAAAGTAATTATCCATTTAGAATAATTATAATTGGATTTAAATTGTATTAGATTTAATTTAGTTGATATTTGATTTAATTGATACTAAGGTATAATTATTTTATTCCTAATAACAATTAAATCTGTTAAAATATTGGATCATGAATTAAAATTTTATTATAAATTGACTTTATGTGAGGCGTTTTCAAAAATATCATCTTTTGTTTATTGATATCAACTATTTTTAATTAATTATACACCAGTAAAAAATGTACAGACTCTTCTAAGTAAAAATTAATTAAAAATCACAAATTCTCGGGAAAAAGAAATCACCTACTATAATAACGAAAGGGTTAATAAATAAAAAGGGCGGTACGAATTGAATCGTCAATTTGAAGAAGGGAATAAGTCCAAAAAATGACAAATTGACTTTTTGTGCTCAAAACAATCTCCAAGCTTTGCCCTACACATGGATGAAAAGAGGGGGAAAATAACTAACCCCTATAGGGAGATATTGCCCCTTGAAGTTGTGAAATTGCTATCCATACAATGAAAATTCCATTTCTTTTTTTCGATTTTCTCAAAACTTAATTTTTGGACTTATTCCCTTCTTCAAACTGACGATTCAATTTTAACTCTAAAATCTTTACAAGAATAATTATGAAAAGATTAAGTCCATGTAAAAATTTTCAAGATTATTAAATATAATTATTTAATTAAAAATGGGGAAATTATTTTTTGTTGTTTTTGAAAGTGCCTCGCATTACAGCTTTTTAAAAGTTGATGAGCCAGTTTCCCTTTGGTTCCTTACCTGGTGTGTTTCAGTTTGAAATTCACGATTTTTCAAAATGTTCCTGATGTGCTGTCAGCTTGGCTGCGTGCTTAGAACTTCGAGTGTTCATTCTCTTGTTTAGATATAGCAAGGAAAAACTGAAGTCATCTTCGGTGCGAAGGTGTTCATGTTGATATCATTCACTTATAGGATAAAATGTTATAATCATATTATTTCATGTTTATTTCACCTGTATTCACTTAATAAATTAACTGTGAAAAAGTTCAAAGAGTGTGATAATACAGCATTACTGTAGTTTCTTTGCCCTTTAATAAATTCTTTGTCTAGTACTAAGGTTTCATTTTTTAAATGTTTTATTCTTAATTTACTTTAAATCAAAGAAGCTTTTCAAGATAGTATCAAAAATTCGCCAAATAATTATATCAGTCAGAAACGTTGCAAAATGATTATTTTATCTAATTAAAAGTTGTACACTACCCAACAGTAATGGACAGGACGACTTCAGGACGCATTGATTCCATTTAGTAATTTTACAGGGACAAACAAGATGTAAAATTCATGTCCCAGTTCCCGTACTCTTTACTTCCCTGTAACTCCAAAAACTGACCGTGGTTTTGATAACTCTCCCGAAATTTAGTGAATAGACTTACCTAAAGTGGCAACTTGCCACACCACTTCCTTTCGAAGTCCCCAAATTTATTTTTTTTTAACTATCGCCACTTCACATGGGGAAGGGCAGATAAAATCGGATTTTGTGCAAATAGTCTGGTGTCCGGTCCATTACTGTAGGGTAGTGTATACAGGGTGTCTCAAAAGGTCTAGTACAAACTTGGATGATAGTACTCATCAAGATGAGTACTATCATCCAAGTACTACTGAGTAGATGAGCAAATGAGTTTTAAGGGGTGAAATCCCGGGGTGAAGAAACAGATATAATTGTTCGATTCCGGCATTTATTACATTTAACCAATTCCAATACTTTGTATAAAAGTATTATGAAAATGTTTATTTCATTAAAAAATAGACCAATAAATGCAACAGGCATGCGTTATAGGTAGATTAAAGTTAAAATTGTTCATTGGTCAGACTCTTGTTCCTTGTGCCATAAAACTAAAAACAACCAACCATCCAACTAGACCTTAGTATTAAAATGTTTTCGTCGTGACATTTTCTTTTGCAGTCTATCTACCTACAACGCATGCCTGTTGTATTTATTGGTCTATTTTTTAATGAAATTAACATTTTCATAATACTTTTATACAAAGTATTGGAATTGGTTAAATGCAATAAATGCCGGAATCGAACAATTGTATCTGTTTCTGCACAAATATGCAAGTTTTTTTTGCTTATTCTCACTCCGGGGTTTCACCCCTTAAAACTCACTTGCGACCCCCCTTTCTATACCAATTCTTGTTCGTCTTGATGAGTACTATCATCCCTCCAAGTTTGTACTAGACCTTTTGAGACACCCTGTATTTATTCCAAAAACTTAACCGATGTAGTACACATATTGATAAATTTATTAAATGTTACAAAAACGCGTAAAAATTTTAGAATTAAAAAGTTTTCAAAAAGGTTATGTAATTAAAATAAGAAAATAAGACTAGGATTTAAGCTTTAAAATGATTTCCAACAACATCCATGTTTCTCTCATGATTATAAAAAAATATTTCCAGATATTTTTGAGCAGGAATCTTTATATAAACCCTAGCAGCACAAATGTTCAAGTCACGTCCAATTTTTGTTATCTAGGGTCAAATTTCGTTAACTTCTTCTTGCAGTTACGTAATCTTAACGTACTTGGTACCAGTACCATGCTCATGCCAAATATGTCAAGTTTACTTAACTGCAACTAGAATTAAACAACTAGAAGTTTTGCCATAGTTCATGATAAAATTGGACGAATCTTGAACGTTTGTGCTGCTTTTGGGTATGAGCTGTGCTACTAGGGAACATAGTTTTTGTAATATGATCTGACTCGATTCTTGAGCTATAAATCTCAACCCAAATAAAATAGAAATATTTTGTCTTGGACTCAAACATGTTGTGTTTTTTTCACTTTAAAGTTTTAATATTTGGCAATAGATTTATTTCAGTAAAACATTGAACTATTTGGATTGAAAGCACACGTCACCATCAAAAGGTAGGTGCTATATTTTCAATCTCAAAACTATAAATACAGTGCAGCTTGTAATATATCTGAAACGTCTCTAATTCAAAATCATG
Organism: Tetragnatha versicolor; assembly: GCA_024610705.1. Classification (NCBI taxonomy): domain Eukaryota; kingdom Metazoa; phylum Arthropoda; class Arachnida; order Araneae; family Tetragnathidae; genus Tetragnatha; species Tetragnatha versicolor. The sequence goes on along the minus strand of JANDEH010000010.1, from coordinate 49,213,625 downwards.
GTTATCTGAGTAAATTTTGAGCTTCGAATTAGAAATGTAGAATTCATTTTTTATAGGAAGTTTGGGAAGCCTTAGAAAGAGTCCACCAGCCATGGATGTATATAAGGGGGGTTATGATGTCCGGACCCCCCTCTTAACCTAAAGCCGAATTAACCTTTTTTTAAGCTGGAAGACCCATATTTTCAAATCTCGTGCACAGTCAAGCACAACCCCATGTGCATTCTAAGAATGGTTAAAATCTATGTTAGTAAAATGGGACATGACAGACTTGGACTGCCCGGGCATCATCATTGACAAGAGGGTAAACCATTTTGGGCCATCCAGGTGAACATATTAGTTTCCAAAATATTCAAAATGATATCTCTGTAAGCTCTCAATTTAAAAATCTATGGGTCCCGGGACCCCTTCGGGCCCGGGTTCCGGTGATCGCACCCCCCTGCCCATTAGGGTGTCCCGTTGGTCTATGGGGAAAAATTTTTTTTGAGCTACACTAACGGAAGAGGTATCAAAAGTTGAGTAATTTTACACAGATTATGAAAATAGTAAAAAAAATAAAATTGCATGTCATCTTTGGGGCTCTACCTCACCTTGAAATTTTGTAAATTTTTAGTTTTTCAGACCTATATACCGTATGCCTAAATTAATAAAATATTCAAGTTCAAAGGGAATTTTATTACAGAAGTAAACGAAACATGACTTTGAAAAACATAATAAACAAAATAGATCTTATATAAAATAACCAAACTTAAATTTTAAATTTATTCTTGTGTCCAATATTTGGCATTTCTGCTCGAGATTGTAGCCGTGTTCTGATGAAGCCATCCCTGGAACTAACAACTATGTCCAACTATGTCCAAGCTCTTACACTCTGCTATAGTTTGAAGGTCCTCATTTGAAATATGTCTAAGGACCGGTGGAGATGTAATCTGACACTCGCCCCATTCGATTATTTCAGAGTAATCCGTTGCAGAGAAGTTAATTTTTGGAAGCTTAAAAATCCTACAGTTAATGTTCCTTTCAGCTTCTCTAGCCTTTATAATTCTTCGGAAAGCTAGTTCCCGGATATAATCTCTTTCATCACACAACATACTGATAAGTAAGTTTTCAGGGTGTGCAAAGAAAGCGTTTCTCTGTACAACAGAATTCACAACACATCTCAAATTTTTTGGTAAAAATCGAGAGTACGTTACTAACTGAAAAATGTGTTTGTCTCCATCCTTAAAAGAGGCATTTTGCTTTATAAGAAACCAAATTGGAGCGTATACTTTAACCACGTAGTTAACTAGCAATTTCAAATTTTCAGATGGATTAAGAGTACTTACGTAAAGTCTGAAAATACGGTTTGCAGAAGTCAGCCATCTGGAGTGGGCTATTTTCCAGGTTGACGATTAGCCAGCTCAGCAGAACATAAACCAATCGAGACAGCTTGGCAGATCTCATAGAGATATTTCTGATCCGTACTTAGTTCTTTGACTAAATTTTTAGGCAAGTCAGGCAAATTACCAGAGACAGCACAAAAAGATACAATGGTTTTGGATTTAATTCTTTTCCAATAGGTCCAGAATATTCAGTAGGACCAGAAGTGCGACCATCTAAGGTCAAGAATAAGTGACGAAGGGGTAACTCGTTGGTATGAAGCAAACACACACACCATTGTAACGGTCTTTCAAAATGCTTCTCTAAATATTGAATCACACCACCTTTCCAACCAGTGTTAGTTGCCGTTCCATCACATTCAACACAAATCACTTCATTTAAATCCAAACCTTGATCCTCTAGATAAGTTGTGATGGAATTACAAATTTCCTTTGCAGTGCCTCGATTTGGCGATGTGTGTCCCAAATAAAAGGATCGAGGTTCGGCTAAAATTGAAATGTGCTCTTGTAGAACTTCTTTTCGATGGTATCGATCCCCTATTTTTTCATTTATCATGGTTATGTCTTTTCTTCCGTCAAAATAAATGCTTTTTGGTACAAAACCTTCAACCTCTTTTGAAGCTTCTTCTCGGGTTTTCGAAACTGCTCTGTGTATTTTGTTTTTATCAATCACTAAAGTCATATCATCTTCTGATACTAAACCAATGTCGGCTAAAACTGCAGAAGCAACAGCAGCAGCAGATCGGGTTGATAAACCGTATCTATCACAAACCTTAGCTACTGTTGGCAGCGTCAAAGTATTCCGACTCACTTTAGAAGTGGATGGTGTATCTGTCGAAGACGTGGTTTTCGGGGATTCCTCGGTAATAGGATGCGTTTCAGGTGGAAATGAATGCACTGAATCTTCATCACAATTTTCTAAGACACAATTGGTATTTGAGGTAGAACACAACTTTTTTGATGCTCTTACTGACTCTTCAATTTTTCTCTGCTGTCGTTTCATCAATCTAGCTGTTTCTTTCTTATCAACGCCGCTTATAACCATTTTACTGTCATTTCTTTGATCCAACAAAAAACTTCTCTCATTGATAGGAACTTTCTTAGGTTTCAAACACGAACAGGATTCAAATGAACTGCATTTACAAGCAGCGGCGTCAAATAGCTTCTCAGATGACTCTAAAAAACACTCCAGGTTGTTTTGAAAAATAACATTTCGTTTGTTTTGAGGGTATCTTTTCAAACTGAGGTAATTTTTGAAATAGTATTTCAGTAATTGAATAACTCGTTGTTTAGTTACGATTGGAATGGAAGCTTTTGTCCAAATATTGTTGATCTCTTCAGAAACAATTGCAAATACATCTGAATTGGGAGGATCCTGTCCATTATTCTTCCATTTCAGGTCGCTCTTGACATATAAAATGCATTTAATGACGTCTCTTATAGTTGGTAGCTGTCTATCGTCAAGTTGTTTATATGGTCCCAATATAGAACAAGTAGTATCACTACGCCTTGAACTCATTTTTTAAATCACAACTGCACCTTAAAACAGTACTTTTAAAGCATAAAAATAACTTTTGCTACGAAGAAAACACTCGTAAGTTAAGTTCTCAAAACAAGTGGAAACTTGATGGAATTAAAAGGTTGAAAAGTTACTTGCAAATTGAAACTTGCCGTGGTTCCTCCTATGCTATGCCCCACGCCGCCTTCCCTTTCATGGATGGAGAAAGTGTCCAAAGGGGTAATTTTCTAAAGTTCAAGCAGTTCTAGCTCTGATATAAATGCTGAAGAAAAGAACGCCTTCAAATCAATCCGATTAAACGAAATTAACAACCAGTCGCTTTTTTTCCCGAAATCAAAGCAGGCCTAAAGTATGCGCCTTAGAGGTATGCGCAGAAGTACAGATGGCTTGCGCAGAATGCACGGGCAGATAAGCAGATGTTTTTCACGAATAAAAACAGACAGTATGCATAACATATAAAGAATATTTTTTAAAGTTCAGATTAGGAGCCGAAATTAGGAATAGAGCGAATTATCTCCATAAAAAGGGTAATTTCTAAAACTTTAACGAAAGGTAGAGCCCTGAAGATATAGTTTAATTTTGTTTTTAAAAATATTTTTGTAATCTACAATCAATTACGCAAATTTTGAGAGGTCTTCCGTTAACGAAAGCAAAAAAAAATTTTTTCGGGACACCCTACTGCCCATTCCCTCTCTGTGTGTAAATCAGTTGATGTTACACACAGTTTTTGATCAAAATTTCAGTTAGGTTTTTTTTCGGTTAAGGAAAAATAGAACACACTCTACTAAATAATCGTATTTTTGAGAAGGAAAAAATATTCGGTTTAGTTTTGGTAAAAATGTATCATAAGTTATTATTTAAACGAGGTTCTCGATGATCCCTGTCTTTCAATAAATTTCCTGACTGATAACTTTCTATACCGTTTTATACACATCAGATATTCCTCAGCAAAGAACCATTACCTTTGAAATTTCATACACAGAGAAAATCTGTTAAGCACAAAGGACAAATGTCAAAGTACTTATTTACCTACGCAAGGCAGGCACAAGCTGCTTAACCTTGAGGGATCCTCCCAAACGCTATGTTTGTAAAGCACGAGAGAAAAAGATTAAAGCCTCATAAACGTGCCGTGTTTTCTTCCCTATAATTGCATAAGTTTGAGGCCCTGGATGGGCCATCACGACACCATCAAGCAGTGTGAGAGATATCATTCGTATCCTTGTTCCAAGGGTTCTTCATCTCAGCTAACAAGACACGAAGTCTTTCCCTTAAAGATCCCCTACTGACCTGAGATTACAGTTTCATTCGTCGAATACAGGATTCGGTCAAGAAAATGACTACCTTATCATAGTTATTTGGAGAGACCACCCGGAATGGAAGATATCACCTCCTAACAGATATCTACCCTCATCTTGACTGTGCTGTGACCATTGATATGTGAGGGGATGTATCATATCGGTTCCATGCAATCAAAGTTCACCGCAACACTTAATAAAGCATTAGTACTGTTGCATAATGTTTTTCTTTGAAGATTTGGAATGCCTCCATTTTCATTGGTGAGTTCTGCAGGAAAACGTGATGAGACCTTTTTGGAATTTATTATACGTTGGGATGGACTATTATTGTTATTAAGTTTTGCTAAGTTTGACCATCACGTGGGTAGCCCAGCTGAAGTGAAATTTAATATTCTTTTGGGAAATATCTTAAGAATATTCTTTGGCTAGATTCTTTTGGAAATAATGATAGGGTTTGGTGTCGAGAAATATCATTTTCATCACAGTAAATACGTAGGGAAAAATACAAGATCATTCTGGGACGGCTGAACATTCCGATAGGGGGTAGGAGGTTTCTCACGACCTTTAGTTTCACCCCCTCCGACAATTCTTTAAATGATTAAAGAAAGGAATGACCTTATTACTCAATAATAAATATATTTATTAAACGTCACTCTTAACAGTAATTTTATATAAACAAGCCTTAATATTATACCCTTGAAATAATCTTTGATATTCATTTACATTTAATCAAAACAATGGGGTAAACAGATCGGTAGGAGAGGTCTTTGGTGATCCCAGTTTTGAAAGTGAAGAGGTGAGATTACTCTAGATTCAATCTTCAGTTTTTAAATGTAAGTTTGGTGAATGAGATTTTCTATAACATTTCACACCTTTTTTTCAGTTAAGCGTTAGGCAAGTCCTTTATGATTGTCAAGTTTTCCATAAGTTTTGGATGAAGAATCCAAAGATAAGAGGTGTGGTTAAGAGTTCTATTCAAATTTTCCCATAAATTCTTTAGTTTATAGTAGACGAGTCAATAGGCAAGGAGATTTCTCCTCATATTTCAAGGACAAATGGGAGGATTCTAAATTTCATCTGATCTAATCCAACTGTTCAAAAGTAAATTTCAAAAATGAATTTAAATGAATTTATAAAAGCAGTTTATAACGGACTGAAATTTTTAGGAAGATATTTATCATCGGCCAATACTTCTACAATCTAAAAACAATTTTATGTTTTTAAAGTTACTTAAAATACACTAGTGTGTTTCATCAAGTTCAACCTAACTCTTCAAAGCTAGATTTTTTACATGGAGCACATAAAAATGCCTAATGAACTGCACTCTAAAAAAACTATTGTTTTAAACAAGTATTCAACAACACATTTAAAAGCATACTTCCATCTTATGTTAAAGTGCAAATTTTATCTGTAGCTCAGCCCTGCTGTTTGGAAAATTATGTTGTTTTAACCCTTTATTTACCGACGGTACTTACAAGTACCGCCAACTTTAAAATTACATAGAATAACCATCCTTGCGAATATATTGACGATAATTTGCAGGAACACTCTTTCAGTTATCCTCTTCCAGGATAAAAAGCAGCGAAGGTTCTATGATAAGTATTTTAGCGGGAAATGCGAATAGATTTAACTGAAGTTGTAAGTTTAGCTGCCATTTCGATCGGATTCACATGATTGTCAATTTTGTTCCCGCAAAAAAGTAGTTAAAGTCAAAAGTGTTAAGTGTATTATTTTTAAGACTTATTACTGAGATAAAAAAAGCTATGTTTTTCTTGTATTGTGAGAATATTTTAGCACTCCGTGTACTGACAGTACCCAAAAGTATCAATTTAAGTAATTGGCTCTAGCGGATTCAATTTTCCAAAGATGATTATTTTATTTATGTTTATCCTTTAATTTTCAATTTAGTAACTCAAAAAAGTACTTGCACGAAAAAAATTGCAGCGAATCATAATGCGGTAAATAAAGGGTTAACAAACATTCTACAGTTCTTTAACAGAAAATCTTCATTTTAATTGAAGAAACAATTTTTCTGAAACTCTAGTGCACCCTCCCTACCTCACAATATGTCACGCTTACTCATTCATACCCATCTCTCTCCTCCTTGTCACATTTCATATTTTCCCACAAATATGAGCAAAAGGATGGATGGACATGAGATTCTACATTTTCTTTCAAGATAAAGGATACCCATATAATATTAACATGAAATCTGGGAACTTATTCTTTTTTGAGGCCTGAAAAGTGACTATTTTCACTTGCTAGTATCTCCTTGAATATTGAAGATATTTTAAGAATAAAAAAATTTTTGTGTGTATTTTTATGAAATTGCAACACTTTCTCTTCGAAGTTTTGTTTTATCTCTCCTTTTTTTAAAATTATTTTTTAGCTTTCTTATTTCACCGCTAGAGTGCTGTCTCAATATGTTTTCACTGTTACTTATATAGGGGGACACCTTACTTCCATGACCCTAGCAGACGTTGGTTCCTAGACTTTTGAAACACCTTCTCTCTTTCTCTTGTCACCAAGTGTTACAGAGTAATAACCCCCTTTTGCTGTAAGCCTGGCATCTTCATGTTCTTATCTTATTATATATATATATATATATATATATATATATATATATATATATATATATATATATATATATATATATATATATATATATATATATATATATATATATATATATATATATATATATATATATATATATATATATATATATATATTTATATATATACCCTAATAGCACAAAAGTCACAGTGATATCACCAGGATATCACAAATGATCACTCTTGTCACATATCACAGTGTGACTAAAATGCGACATCACTGGGAGATCACATTGTGACAACCATTCAACAGTCCCTGTGTGAGTTCTCTGTGATATCACAGCTACATCTCGATGTGATCTATCACACCGTGATGTCCCAGTGATATCATTATGTGATGGGTTTGTGATCTATCACACCGTGATGTCCCAGTGATATCATTATGTGATGGGTTTGTGATCTATCACACCGTGATGTCTCAGTGATATCATTATGTGATGGGTTTGTGATTTATCACACCGTGATGTCTCAGTGATATCACACCGTGACGTCTCAGTGATATCACACCGTGATGTCTCAGTGATATCATTATGTGATGGGCTTGTGATCTATCACACCGTGATGTCCCAGTGATATCATTATGTGATGGGTTTGTGCTTTATCACACCGCGATGGTCTCAGTGATATCACACCGTGACGTCTCAGTGATATCACACCGTGACGTCTCAGTGATATTATGTGATGGGTTTGTGATCTATCACACCGTGACGTCTCAGTGATATCACCATGTGATGGTTTGTGACAATTCATTTTATTTATTTATCCACCACCATATTTTTAGGCTTACCTATTTTCTTGGGTCCAACTCGGGACATATTTTTGATATTACCTAATAAACCAAATTAACAATTCATCAAAGGTTTAAAAACAGAAATTATGAAGTTCTATTTTTTAATTTGATATATTTCAAAAAACCTTGTGTGACATAAAATTTATTGCAAGTATGTTTTTTTTAAAAACGGAATACGGACATAATGAAAAGTAAAGCACAATGTTAAACATCTTAGACTTAATTTTTTCATAAAATGTCTCGCAAATCTCGGGTACTTTGAGAGCACTCTTAAAAATTCCTTTCAGAAAAATTTCGTTTTTGTGATATCCGATGAATTTCTTTGACTCACAAAACTTCCAAAAGGAATTTCATTCCCAGGTCAAAATTTTATGCTGGAACTAGCAAAGAAATATGCTAGTTCTTGCTAGTTTTCGCTATGTATGCTAGTTTTTTACGGTAGTGCATGCTTTTTTATGATAGCATGCTATGCTACATGTACAAGCTTAAATGTACTTGCAGCATTACATGCTATATACAAGCACCCAATGCTTATTAGCTGTTCAAGCTACTTTCATAGCATTGAAGGGTAGATAGGTACCTTGATCGAACGGATGCCTCGTGGCACGTTAAGCCTACATGTACTGACTTTGACGCTGAATAGCTCCGGATATATTGAAAGCCTAGCTTAGTGGTTTATATTTTCTGAAAGCATAAAAAAAGCGGTTTCGAATAATAGATTTAACTAAGAGGTGGTATAAAATTTTTGCAACCAAGAAATTCATTTTTTGGTTGGTCCAAGACAAGTTTTCATGGATTTCTCCCGAAATAATAATCAGAGAGCTTAGTAATAAAATTATTTTTGAAGAACTCTTTGAATCTTGTTAGAGAGACCACGTTTTTTTCTGGAGAAAGGGAGTTAGGGGCGTTAAAAAGTGAAAATAAAAACGAGCACGCGGTTCTAAAATCTCTTAATATGGGTCCAATCCCTTAGTGTCATACATCATTCAACAGGAAATATTAAGGAGGTACACATACTAAAATTTCAGAACCCTACCTCTAAAATTAAGGACGTGACGCCCAATTAAAGTTTTCCAATAAAACCGGAAAACCTCCCGAAATAAGGAGCCAATCCCCTTATGCTTTACATATTCTTAATCTACTAAATGATGTGAACACGATGATGTAAAACACTTGGGGGTCTATTTATATTTTTACCCATTCCTCCTTTTTCTCATAGCCCGAAAAATGTAGTGGATTCCTATGAAGACAAGTTAATCACTTTTGTATTCAAAAATTCCTGGATGACGCCAGAATGAACATGGCAACTCGAATTTCTGGAAAAGGCTTACCATACTACTCTATTACCATAATAAAAATTCTAAAAATTTCAAACTTATTATTAAATACCAATTATTGGGCTTTTTCGGACTTGTGTTTTTTACTCAAAATACCGTTTTCTTATTCGCCTTTAAAAAAACCCCTAAATATGTAACAAATCGCTTGAAAATTTGATATGATGCATATTTTGAAGTCCTCTTTAAGATTATGTCAAAGAAAAATATATAGAAAGTGTTTAATGAGTTAAAAGCGACAAAAATGCATTATCTCGACAGTGAAAAATGTCTGTAAATAATATATTGTCCCCACAAAATAAGAAACATCCATGCATTAGTGCATAAATTAAAGGACAAATAATGTCCTAATGTGAACTATTAATGAAGTTAAATAAGAAAAAATAAAGCAGAGCGAGGGTAAATGAGAACGTAAATTACGAGCGAGAGATACCCCACGCATTAACCAACAGAATAGATTTGTCGTTCGTGATACCTTCATAGCTATTTGGAAATATGAAAATTTACATTTAAAATTTCATCAAGATTCCTTTTGACAGCTTGATGATTTTTTCCAATCGAGCATAGTTTTTATTTTATAAATTGAGCCACACGAGTTTGGGTTCTGAGTTCTGCTTTCTGAAAATGGCAACACCAGGTTTGTTTACAATACAACTCTGATCCTGATTTGGCGCCGCGCCGCGCCGCGTGGCGTCCTTATTTCCAGTAAGTTAAATGCTTAATGTATTTTATTTAGATAGTTATTTATTAAGTTTATATTTCTAGTTGGGGCTGTTTTTAAGACGATGTCCGACTACGGATAGTTGCTCCCATAATCCTTGTAATCTATCCAAGCGTTATTTGATACATACAAATACAAATATTGACAACCAACAACAGGCGTTAAGCCCAACTAGGTTGGTCCACCAACTCAAACTACCGATTCCCAGTATTTGTCTAATTTATCCTTAAACTCCTTTACTCCATTGGAACTAACTATCGATTCTGGCGACCCATTCCATCTATCCACAACAAATCCAAAAAAATTGCTTTCTGCTCCCTTGTTATATGTATTGTGTTGTTCCTATAAAAATAATTTCATACTTATTTTACAACACTTTAATTTTATTTACTCAATCTGAGACAAAGTATCTATTCTCATTCTAATGTTTTTCTGTAAAATAATCAAAATTGACTTCTATTTAACCAAAAATATCCAACTGATTCCTTTGTTCACCGAGTGTTTTCACTTCTTTTTACTACTAATTTGTCACCTTACAATGAACAAAATGCAAAGTATTTAAAAGAACATTAACTTTTAATCTTGCCCTATTTTAGCTGATGCCAGTAGCGGTACTTCCATAGAAGGACATACATGAGCAGGTAAACCTCAGTGAACGTGAATTAAGTTGATATAGGGGAGACCGGGCAGCAGGCCCATATAATGGGATTTTGCCGCTCTGTGCATATCGATTTATTGCCGTCTCCCTCTATTACATTTCCCGTTTCAAGAAAATACCCCCCCTTGTTTGTTTTAATAGTCCACTGCTTAAAGGTTGGGGTCTTTACTTTTTGACACAAAATTTCAAAATGTTGGTGTTTTTTAAAAAGTATTATCACGCAATATCCCCTTGTGGTACTGCTGGGGGGTATGGGGGTCCTCCCCCAGAAAAAATTTTGAAATTTGACCTTTAATATGCATTTAATTTATTTTGAAAACATTTCTGGGTCAATCACTTTTAACCTTTTGACACAAAAATGTTGGATATATTTTCTAAAAAGTATCACACAAAATTCTCTGTTGGTACCACTGTGGGTATGCGTTGCGGGTATGGGAGTTCTCCCCCAGAAAATTTTTTGAAATTTACTTGTAAAAGTAGTGTTTTAAATCATTTTGAGAACCTTTTAGGGTCCATCACTTTTCTCTCAACACAAAATTTCCGCGATTTTCTCATAATTGTCACGTAAGATTCCCTTGTGGAACCGCAGGAGGGTATGGGTGTCGTTCCCCAGAAAATTTTGAAATTTAACTTGTAAAAGTAGGGTTTTAACTCATTTTAAAAACATTTTTGGGTCCAAGAGGGAACGCTGTCCAAAGTGCCCCCCTTGGAGCAGTGCCTGGGTGAAATTAGCATTTAATCCTATTTAATATGGATTAGGGTTTAAATTTACTACAGATTACAAATCGGAGGGTTAAAATATAAACACCTCTTTAAAAATAAATTGCAAAATAATTTTTTAATTAAGAAAATAAAACATTTTTCCTCTCGCCAACCCTCTTCCTATATGCCGATCCACTCGAGCAAGCCCATCCATTTTAACACACAAAAAACACAAGCTCCTTTTCCTGAGATGCAGAGTAACAAACTGACAATATTGGGACAGAACGAAGAGGACCATGTTATCTGATCTGGTGTCTTTCCCTTTCCGGGAAAACAAGCCCATAAATATTTCCCGAGAAGGAGGTAGGTTATCTTAACGGGTTTATTGGGGAGAAATCCTTTCCTGAGAAATATTTATTTTTATATCCATGGGTAATTTGAGTATGCTACGACTACTTTCATTCAATTTAAACATAAACCTCTTTGCCGCTCAAAGCCGTTTCACATCAAAACAACACGTCAACTGTATGAAATTATGAATGAGATGGCCCAAGAATTTACAATTCCTGTCCGAAAGATTTACAAAACTCTAATTTATTACCAAAGTTTTTTTACTACAATTCAGCCCCCCTTTAAAATGGTAATATCTATAATTATTGAACTAATTTTTGTCTTCTACCTTCAGGCCCACCTCCCCTGCATGAGACGGGCTGCTGGTGATGTCCCCAGAATACCCCTGGATGGGTATTGATAAAGTAAGTAACTTGTCTTGTGAGAATTAGTTATATATCAAAAATTGGTGTTTCTGGATTTCCCCTAGAAATTTGTTTTCAAAATATGACCCTCATAATGAAGGTATATAGTTCTCAATCTTACAGTGTAAGCCCGTACTTGGACTTGGCATTGTTCAGCTATGATGATAAATGGGTGTCTCAGTGTGGCACCCCATTTTAAATAAATAAATAAAAAATGTTTTTCAAAATTAACTGCTCAGCATAATTCCATGTACTGTTATTCATTTTATGTTAGTGTTCAAATAGGTTTCAAAAGAAAAAATAGCTTTTTATGTTGTGCAAAGAATACATTTTAATAATTTTGAAAATACTCAAATTAAACCTAAACCAATGCTTTAGTTAGTAAAATCTTTTTTGCTAGAAATTAAACATTTTTGGGAACATAAATGTTGAATACATTTTAATAATTTTCAAATACTCAAATTTTTATAACTATAAGGTGAATGTGGGTATTGGGACACTGTACCAATAGTGGCCACCTAGATGATTAATTTTAAATAGAACAAGTTAGAGGCATCAAAATTTATAGGCATAGTAGATTGTGCAATCAGGTAAGCTGGTGAATTACCACAGATCAGCATAGGAAGGATATATAGATATTATAAAATAACAATGACCGAGTGACTGAAATTTGATTTTGCTTATTGAATCGCGTAAGGAAACGGTATGTCAGAACTGATTATTACCATTTGATTGACTTTTAATTATACATTAAGATAAAGAAGAGTATAAAATTTATTTGAAAGATTTGACTCTATGAGGATTTATGGGGGTGGCCACTTTACCAACACAATCTTGGATTTTCCAATAGTGGCCACCACAATGGCTTCTAATCTATATATACAGTAAGGCACCGTTTATACGTCTTTCAAGGGACCGACGTAAAACGTCGTATAAATGAAAAGACGTATAATTGAAAAATATTTTGATTATTTGAATGAATTGGGACTTAGCGAAAACGACGTATAAACGGTGCTTTACTGTATATGTAAAAATCAATGTCTGTCCTTTATAGTTTTTAACTTTTTGAACCTACATTAACTATTAAACTATACCACGTTGATCTACTCCCTCCAGGGAAGGTTTCTGAATAAAAATAAAATTGATGCATCTCAATAACTTTTTTAGTCAATTTTATGTTTAAAAACCCATATTTCATGCCTAAATTCATAGAAACCTCCCATTGTTGTAAATATCATAAGAGAATATGTAACTTTAATTGTTGTAGGCATATTATCGATTGTTGTGGATTGAAATCTATTGTTGTAGTTTAACATCCATTGGTGTAGCATAAACATAAAAATGGATCCTCTATTTAACTATTTCCACATTTGGACTGGCGAAGCCCATCTTGAACACACCAGAATTTTTTTTAAATGGACTGGCTAAGTCCATCTGCAACACATGAGAATAATTTTCTTTAAAAATGGACTGGCGAAGCCCATCTGTAACGCACCAGCTGATATTTATAAACAAACTGAAACCCGGGTCTAGCGCTTTAGCTCTAGTAAAAACATAAATAATATTTAATTTAAATTAGTTTTTCTTCATAAACTGTTGATTGTGCTTTAAAATGAGTGTTGTATGAATTTGGTTTCATTCTGGCTTCGGGAACCAAGGTTTCTAAAACATTGAATTACATTCTAAATTCCTCTCAAATCAGCTACACGGGGTAGGCTTTGGGCCGGAAACTGTTATTCTAAATTAAATAAAGCTAATTTGATTTTATCTAATATATATATAGTTGGGAAGGAAGATTTAATTACAACTAAACGACTACCTACTCAATTTCATGCATAAACCCCCCTCATATAGGCAGAAAAAGGGAGGTGGCCACTTTAGATACAAAAGGTGTCCACCATAGAAACAACAGCTATATCTAGGTGGCCACTATCAATGCAATTTGGAGTCCTTTTTTTTAAATAAATTAAAAATACTTTACCCAATCTCTAATTAAAATTTTTAATGGTAAAATCGATAGAAGAACAATTAAGTTTAATTAAGAACAATTAATCTAAAAATAAGATAACTGTTTCCAAGCAAATAGGTTGATATTTATTGAGAATTTAAACAAACATTTTCCTTAAAGTATCCACTATACCCACATTTACCCTACAGATAAATGTTATTGTGGCTTATTCAGGAAAAAGTAAAAAAAATTTGAAATTTTAAACTACATGGCCTGTAAATTTATTCCCCTGCATTTTCTTAAGTAGATCCACATGGAGCATAAACTAAACTAGCTTTATATTTGCTTTTCAATATGAAAACTTTGTAATTGGAAGTATGTGTCCAGGGAAATATTTTAAGAAATAGCATATTGTTACACTATTGAAACACCATTTATATAATGGGATTGGCCCCTACTCAATATTGGAAGATTGGATGGAAAAACAAACTTTTATTAGATTTTAGATCCCCCAGCACTTAAAATCTAAAGATTACATGAAAAAGTTGTGTTCTAACAATGTTCATTAATGTGTTTAAATTACTATATGTAAATAATTAGTAAACTATTCATTCCAATTAAGCATTGTGAATTAAACTTGGTAATTGATGAGGGCATATACTTTCTGTACGAGTAATATTTATGGTTTGTTACACTAAGGTGGGACCTTTCCAAGTGTGTTCTATAATTTATAGTAAAATTATTGGTATCAAAACTGAAAAAGCGAAACTTTTTGATACCGAAACTTACGCATTTATTTTCAAATTTAAACTTAAAATAAATTCAAATGTGTTAGTACTATATAATGTTATTCTTCCTTAAATTGCAGATGGAGTTAGCTGTTGGCCTTAAATTTTGCTTAGATGTGTGGAGAGTGAAATGATAAAAAACCTGGTGATCTCGCAAGAGGTTTAATAAATCTGGTAGTGAGGCCAAGACTCCACTCACACCTGAAGAAGTCGAGGCAATTCAGAGTCAGTTTTATTTATTTTATTTTACCCTTACCCTTATATTTATAGTACACTTAATGCATTGGGAAACAAAAAATAGCATAATTATTCATGTATGTAGTCGGTTTAAATTTTTGCATGCCACACAGTATCTACAATCACTACAATACAGAGATGTTAACCTTTCTGCATTTTGCAGAACCATTCCACACTTTAGCCTTATGTTCTGAAATCATAAATATGTAAAAAAAATCTACAGAAACTTCATAAATCACTAAAAAAATGCATTAAAATTTAAACTCTTGATAAGATAACTTAGTTTTGTTCCATATTTCAATTGCGGAAGTCTCCTTCCAGCTTCTCAATCGAATGTTTAACTGACTCTATAGATCTGCAAATTTGTGACTTATTATTTTTCATATTTTCTGTTTCAGATGGAGCCTGATGCTGGTTTACAAATGAATAGACTGTTCTAAAATATTGTGTTAATATACTTTAATGATGTATTCTGTTCTGATGTTCTTTAATTATTCTTTGAATATGTAACAATAAATAATTTTGTAGATGCAAAAATTGGTGTACTTGGTCGTAAAAAGAAACATTCCCACACAGATTTTTCAGGAGTGTAGTTGAAGGGTATAGTGATAAAAAATTAGTTACACTTTAGTTAGCTTTTAATATGATTGCAAAAATGAAAAGGTTTCCAAAAAAAACTAAATACAACAAGAATGAGAAAGTGAAAAAAAGATTTCAAGTGGCATGAAATAAGGTAAGTAATTTGACAAGATGCTTAGGTATCAAGAAGATAAATTATGGTTTAATATATGAAGAACTAAAAGATTTTTTAGTAGGTATATTAAAGACAACTTTAGTATTCAGGTAATCAATCAAGTAGTAAGTATTTTACAATTAATCAATGATCCTGATACCAATAGTTCGGGAAATATGAATTTAAATATTCATATATGTAGGTAAAAAGGGTGACAGTAAAGTAATTAATAGTAATAATTTTTATAATTTTAACTTAATTATAAATAATTTTTAAACCAATGATAAATAGGTTTTAAGCATCCAGCATGTAATTCCAGTCACAATGCGACCCCGTAGTGATGATTACATAGTGATACAAATGTGATATCCCTGTGACGTCACTCTGTGATACAAATGTGATATCCCTGTGACGTCACTCTGTGATACAAATGTGATATCCCTGTGACGTCACTCTGTGATACAAATGTGATATCCCTGTGACGTCACTCTGTGATACAAATGTGATGTCACATTTGTATCACAGAGTGACATCGTCGCGATATCACATATAAGTCACTAGGTGATTCACGTCACATTGTGATATTGTCACGATATCACATATAAATCACAAGGTGATTCGTCACATTGTGATAGCGTCGCGATATCACATAGACATCACTTTGTCACAAGCTCATCACTTTGTGATATCTCAGTGATATCACTAATTATCACAAATATTTATCACAAAAAACGGACATAGGAGAATCACAGGGATATCACAGTGATATCACAATCACATCTGTGACACCTATGTGATAGTGATGTCACATTTGTATCACAGAGTGATATTGTCGCGATATCACATATAAGTCACAAGGTGATTCGCGTCACATTGTGATATCGTCGCGATAACACATAGACATCACTTTGTCACCAGCTCATCACTTTGTGATATCCCAGTGATGTCACTAATTATCACAAATATTTATCACAAAAAACGGACATAGGAGAATCACAGGGATATCACAGTGATATCACTATCACATCTGTGACACCTATGTGATTGTCACAAAATTATCACATTTCTATCACATGGCTATTAGGGTATATATATATATATATATATATATAATATATATATATAATATATATATATATATATATATATATATATATATATATATATATATATATATATATATATATATATATATATAATAGTAAAATGAAATAAGATAAGAATGGGAAACTCATCAGTGGCAGCCCCAATGAAACAGAAAATACAGGGGTGTTTCGTTTTTGCAACGTGGCAAACGGCAGAGAGCCGAGAGCCATGTTGCAACTGCCAGACACCCAAAACAACTAATAAACTTTAGAAAATTAGAATACAATGAAAACTAACAAAACAAAAGAAACATACCAATCCGTATCCGAGAAACAGCCACAGGAAAAGTTCCAATCACGTCAAAGTATCCAAGAGCAGCCATCTTGCCTCCACCCTCTACACGTAGTAGTTTTAGGAAGAGGAGTCATATACTCATAGCACTTGACGTTTACATAAGACTCCAGCAAACCAATAAATAAAGTGGTGACTGTTAAATGTATTTATTGATGAAAGGCAACGGAAAGCTATTGTTTAGTAATTTTTTGTGTAAAAGGCCAATTTCAAGGTCATAATATGAGTTACAGCAGATGTTTAAAACTCTAAAACTCTGTGAAATTATAATGCCAGAAAAAACTTTTTTGCTTAGGCAAGAAGACCAATGTTGTAGGGTGTTGATTTTAAATTGGAAATCTCTTCTTTTATCATAAATGGTGAAATCCACTTTGTCATCTTTCAAAATGATCGCTAGGTCTAAGAAATTGGCAGAGCAATGATCTTCATTCCATTCAACCAATTTCTTAGACCTAGCGATCATTTTGAAAGATGACACCAATTTCTTAGACCTAGCGATCATTTTGAAAGATGACACCAATTTCTTAGACCTAGCGATCATTTTGAAAGATGACAAAGTGGATTTCACCATTTATGATAAAAGAAGAGATTTCCAATTTAAAATCAACACCCTACAACATTGGTCTTCTTGCCTAAGCAAAAAAGTTTTTTCTGGCATTATAATTTCACAGAGTTTTAGAGTTTTAAACATCTGCTGTAACTCATATTATGACCTTGAAATTGGCCTTTTACACAAAAAATTACTAAACAATAGCTTTCCGTTGCCTTTCATCAATAAATACATTTAACAGTCACCACTTTATTTATTGGTTTGCTGGAGTCTTATGTAAACGTCAAGTGCTATGAGTATATGACTCCTCTTCCTAAAACTACTACGTGTAGAGGGTGGAGGCAAGATGGCTGCTCTTGGATACTTTGACGTGATTGGAACTTTTCCTGTGGCTGTTTCTCGGATACGGATTGGTATGTTTCTTTTGTTTTGTTAGTTTTCATTGTATTCTAATTTTCTAAAGTTTATTAGTTGTTTTGGGTGTCTGGCAGTTGCAACATGGCTCTCGGCTCTCTGCCGTTTGCCACGTTGCAAAAACGAAACACCCCTGTATTTTCTGTTTCATTGGGGCTGCCACTGATGAGTTTCCCATTCTTATCTTATTTCATTTTACTATTATATAATACTAAGGCTTTCTTTATTATGCTGCTTATGCGCTGGGTAAGCCTAGTTCTTGTTTTTTATTGTCTTATTAAGATTGCTATCATATATATATATATATATATATATATATATATATATATATATATATATATATATATATATATATATATATATATATATATATATATATAAGTAAAAAATTCATCGATTACTAATCAAAATTGGCATAATTACCCTGAGAAGCAGACCCAGACAACAAAAATTAAAAAAACAAAGAATTAGCCGGCACCCACTTCATCAGGAACCCCGGGTGCCAGCGAACCACGGTTTTCTGTGATGGCCGATAGGGCGATATACGCCAAGGAATAGATATCGGCCATCGGGGTCCGAACCGTGGGAAAAAAACAGAGGAGAAAGTAAAACTTACGATGGTTTTAAGACGAATTTATATTCGAAGTAATGAAAAACAAGGCAAGATGTTGCCAAAGAATTCAAAAAACCCGAAAAAAGATTGCTGCCAGATATACCACAAAAAAACCAGATGCTAATGCAGATGAATTGCGTCACTGTGTTGTTCTTTAAGGGTGTATGTGCATAAAACAAAGTCTTCAGGGTAAGACCGCTAACAAACCCACTTTGTTGTGTAAGGCGGATTTAAAAAAACATGTGTTGTACACGGAAAAACTCCAGAAAAAATACCATAAATCTTAAGAAATCGTATTTAAAATATTACGATATAGGCTGTCAATCAATTTATCAGGAAAATCATTAGATTTTAATATGTTGAAGAGTTCTTTTATCTGTCTTCTTAATAAATCACGATTTGAACAAATTTTCTTAAATCTTGCAATTTGGCTATTTATTGTGTTGTAATACACTTTTTTAGAGATGTTCGATTCCCAATATATTAGTTTTAGAACTTTAAAATTAAAAAGGTTTCTTTTATCAAAAACATCTATAGTTGCTTTATTGTTATCTACTGAAATATCAAGATCCAAAAAATCTGCTTTTAAGTTGTTTTGGTTAGTTCTATTTAAGATTAATTCTTCAGGGTATATATCATGTTGCTGATTGATGAAGTTTTCACAATTAATTACTATAATGTCGTCTATATATCGAAAAATGCCAACTTTTGGATTAAAATAATTTTCTAATTCTTTAAAAATAATTTAGAATGTAATATTATATATATATATATATATTTGGCTACAAAAGAGATTTAGTTGACCCTAAACACATCAAGAACTTGAGAAATAGTTGCAATTATTATTGAATTAGATACATCTTAAATTTCCCTCTTTTTTGTATTTTTATTGTCCTTATCCGTAAATCTGTATTGATATTTATATTTTAAAGAAATTTATTGAATCCCTTAGAAAATCCTGATCCCTGCTGTAAGTTTGCCCATAGCTTTTTTAATCAAACATAATAAATTCTATTTTGAAATTTAGTATTCCCTGATTTTATATTGAACAAATTCTAAATGTTTCTCGTAATATTTATTTTTTGATACAACTTCTCATGATATTTTTCTCTTAAGAATTCCACAAATCTTTCTAAAATTTGTTTTTGTAGATCTTTTGTTTTTCCTTCTTACATTTTATCGTAAAATATTCATGTAATGAACAAAAACAAGAGAAATATTCTAAAACTATCTTATTATAAGGAGAGCTTAGCTCTACTTTCTAGATTGGCTAGTTTTAATGATTCCGTCAGCTTATTGGATTTGGAAACTAGAACTGCCCACTGTGGGGCGTTACTGGTGATAGGAGGTTAATGGGAATTCTTCTGTCCAATGGAGTTGTTCTTGTAAAGAATGCTTTCTCCAAATGAATCCTAAAACCTATTTCAAACTCTTGCATTAATTTTCATCCCAATTGTAAATCAAGCAAAATGAAGCTGAATTTATCAATGGGGAGATAATTCATTGTTCACATATTTCTTGATAAAAATTTTCATTTCTTAGTATAGTTTTTACAATATTTTCTATTTAATTTGTTTAATAATGTAAAGTAAAATTGTAAGTATATCCTATGAGTTGTACTGACAATAAAAATAAAAATATTTGGATATTTTAAGTTATTTTTCCCATAATAACTGACATTTTCATCAAATTCTTGTCCCAGTTTTAATTACTTCATCAAAGGTTATTTATTTTACATAAAGAAAGAGAAATTATTAATTTTATCTTTTGAAACATTTTGGTAATTATACAGCTTTCATAAAAATGTTTCAATTGTTTTCAAAATGTTTCAAACTTAACACTAATATTCTATCAATTTTTTCACAGAATTTTTTGGGTGCTTATATTGTTTTAAGAAAAAGGACTGATGAAGATTACCATTCTTGTTCTTTGATGAACGAAAAAAAATTATTTTTGAATTTTGTTTACATTACAATTTTTGTTAAATATTCACTGCATGTAAAAAAAACTTAATTATACACTTTTATGAAATTTGAAATAATCCAAACTTTTAAATTAACTGTTTGACTCCATGTAGAGTTTTCTTAAATCAAAGTATTTAAGTTATAATGTTTAGTTCTCAAAAACATTGAAAGAATACTTTTGAGCAAATTAAATTTTTTCATCAATTTGTATGTGTTAAGAATAATGTTAAAAGTTATACTAAAATATTAATAAATGTTCAGAAACTGTATGAAATATACTGTATTAAGTTAAGAAAGTTTTTTACAGACATTTAGAAAATTGTTATCCTATTTTGTCTCATTATTATTAAAAATAGAAGATAAATCCGAAGGAGGAAAACTCAACATAAGGTTTTTATTTCCTTTAATTTCATAGGGCTAAGATAAAGCATTAATTAAAATATAGTTAGAGTATTAGAATATGTAACGTCCAGCAAATAAAATATTTAAAAAAAATATAAATAACAAATAAGAATTTTTGTTAAATTTTGGTGGATAATTTTTAGTGTGTAAAAACTCGGCCCAGTTGGTTTTCTCCCCCTTTTTACAGTTTTTAAATACTATTTACAATTATTGTATTTAATTGGTTAAAAACATTTTTATGGAAATTAAAGTTGGATCAAAATCAAAAGTTGGATCACTTTAATTTACAATGCCAGGAATGACAAATTTATTTGGGAATAAAACTATTTATCTTTAAAAGTTTATTTTAAACCAATACTTACTTTCTAATATTCCTTTGACTGTCTCAAACATATTTATTTAATGCATGAAGAAGATTAAAAATTATTAAAAAAGCACAAATATTTCATAAAAACTAGAACAAAAAATTAATTATTTGAAAAATTGAAAGAAGTACTAACACAGAAAAAAATGAGATAGAAATTTGAATTATTGTTTATAATATTTTTAGAAAAATGGACAGTAAATTTACTCGAGTAAAATTTTCCAAAAATTATTTCATTATGATAATAATAATGAAAACAATTTTAAAACTATTTCCATTTTGTTTTTAGGAAACATTTCTAAATATTACGTATTTTTTAACCTCCACTCCTCCTTCAAAACACCGTCTTCCGCAAACATCTCCACAAATCTACCTTTTCTTATCTCAATATATTCCGCAGGTATCTTAATAAGACTTTTAAGAAGCGATCCAGCCTCCTTAAGAAACACGTTGTTGAACGTAAGAAGCCCCGAGGTGATATGTGTGGCCATTCTAGGTGATTATCGATTCTCCGCGAATAGCAGTAAAAGGCCTCGCCGAGACCCGTCTACCAATGAATGGCAAGATCCCTACGCCCAGCATACATCTACGGAAGAATGAAAGGATATCCGACGCTTCTGCTTCCAAAACGGATCAAGTAAGTCGATATTTTAATGTGTTATTAATGCAGCTTGCATCTAGAGACACTTGGAAATGGTTAAAATGCCATACAAAGTGAGGAAAAGCGACTTTGTTTGTGTTGTGAAGGCTCACAAAAAATGCAAAGGCGTTCCCTCGCTTGCGTGTCGGTTTGTGGAAGAAGGCAATATGGCGGTGCCGGGCCAGCCAAACACAAATAAACGCTACGAAAGCCCTTTTCTTTGTGTGATTTTATGTTTTTGCATGTTTGAGGACATCGAAAATGCAAGGTAATAGTGTATGGAGTTTGGGAAGTGTTTTGTGTTTCCGTTAGCGAGTGTACGGGTCGATCATTGTGTTTGCTAATTGCTATGCGGTTTCGATTTTGATGCGTCTTTTGAATATTTTTCCGGGGTTTTTCCTTTATAAATTGAACTTAAATCGTTTTTATTGTCTGATTCATGTTTTTTTTCCTCGTTACTTGGAGGTTTTTTGGGGTAATAATGTAATTTAAGATACGCAGCAAGTAATACACATAATTTATGAACGTTTAGTTTCTGGCATTATTTATTCATTATCCTATATTTTAGTGTCTTTTTGGTTTTTAAAGTTATTAGGTAGCTTTTACAAAGTCATTACAATTAGTGTTTTAAGTTAAAATTGATACCGTACTTCTTTTTCTTAGTTTAAATGCCATTATTTTAATTAATTTATTATCGGACAAGCTAATTAGTGGGGGGAAACAACTACATTAAGCTTTATTTATCCAAATAAAAGTTTTATTTCTGAATTTTACTTGTTCTCATAAATTCAGATACTCACGACTCATTCTTTCCATTCAAACTTCAGAATTTAATCTATCAGTAATCATTTACAATATTTTTTTTTGCTGTGATCAATTCATTAATCAGTAAATAAAATACCATCATCTTATGCAGTGATGTTATTAAAAGCTTTCTTTTCTCAAGAACAGAATATTATAATACAGGGCTTTTGTTTACATATTTTATGGATGTGATAGAAAATACTTAAATTTTATACAAAAAATAAAAAAGCAAATATTTTAACACTTTAGTATAGATTTGTTATTCAAAAAGCAATATTTAATCCCATATCTCAATTTAAATGCTGTTAATTTGTAGAAGTGTTACATAGTATCATTAATACTACTAAAGATTAAGTTTTCGGTTTAAAATAAATTAAATAACAACTAAAATATTACTAATTAAAGTTTTGTTAAAGTATGTAACCTAAATAGTATTATATGAAATTATTTATCACGGATGATTAAATAAGATTATTCATAAAGTAGATCCTAAAGGATATTTAAAAAATTAGTTGTGACAGACAAAAAATTACTTATCTCAACTTATTAGGTACTTATCAATCAATAAACTAAATAATTATTCCTTTAGAACTTAACTATTTTTTAAATCAAAGGGGTTTTAAAAAGAATAAAAGAATATGAAAAAAGGGATAACAAGGAATGCATATTTAATTTGATTAAGATATACCTTGCTTACAAATATGAAAATGGTTAAAAAATATTTGTTTTTCGGTTATCATAAAATAAGATCCCCATTCATTATTGGGTCAGTTATAAAGTAACATTGTTATTTTTAAACACTATTTCAAAAACCTTAGGTATTTTCACGATTTAAAAACTGATTACACATTCATAGAAAGAAAAGAAAAATATTAA
This sequence comes from Tetragnatha versicolor, assembly GCA_024610705.1. NCBI lineage: Eukaryota > Metazoa > Arthropoda > Arachnida > Araneae > Tetragnathidae > Tetragnatha > Tetragnatha versicolor. The sequence continues at coordinate 49,190,090 of JANDEH010000010.1, read as the reverse complement.
GGATGTAATGAAGTTACATTTTTACTATGTAAGTATTAGAGTTTCATTTATATCTTTCAAAACATTAATTATGATAAATATAATGAAAGGAATGATGAAGTCAAAAATGCTTTAAGCATTTTACTTTTATATAAAATCAGTCTAAATTTTTAACTTAAAAAAATTGATTACTATTCGATTCTTCAATATTTATTACATTATTTTGGGATTATAGATTTATAAATTTTTATTCGAAGAGGAATCACATCTTAAGATAGACATCTATCTATAATAAAAAATTAGATTTAATAATTTAAAGTAAAAAAAATGTTAAAATTTTACGTTTATTTATTACGTTTACGTTTGCGTAATAAAATGTTAAACAGTAGTAATGTCGGCCTGTTAAAGTTAATCAGTCGCTGAACTTCTTTTATTGCATTATTAAAAATTAGTAAATTTTTGTCACAGCTTTATAAACCTAATTTAAAAACAATTAGACAAATTTTATGTAATTTACCTCTAAATACATTTGGCCATCATTACACATTTTAAATTATTGTAAAGAACACTCATTATTCATTCAATATAATTTATTTTATATTGAAATAAAATGTTTAATTACTTGAAATTACAATAGTAATTTTAAATAATTAAGCATTAATAATGAAGCATAATTAAGAATCCTATAGTACAATATTAAATCTTGCACACCTTTGAAATATAGATAATTTTTCTTTTTGTATATAATTATAAAACAATCATGTCGTAATGCAATTTTGTGAAATAGTCTTCTCAAATTTAAGAATAAATCAGTATCTTAGTTTCCAACTTCTCAAATTTTCCTCACTTGCAACACACTTATGAGGTAGGTGCCATCAAATGTAAATGACCTCAATACGAATAAGCTGCAATCTTTCAGAGTCATATTTGCTTCCATTTCATTTCGAAAGGAATTCAAACTGAAGGGGAATCAAATAATATAACTTAAGCTTTAAGGCTATGCTTCCTTCATTAGGGACATTGAAATTGAATGGTTAGGTAACCAAAACTTGCCAATTTATTTAAGAATTGATCACTAAGTAACAGATTGAAATGCATCCTTCTGAATACTTTTAATAATTCAGTAATTGCTAATCACTGTGAACTTTTGAGTTTTGGAATCAAGGAATTTTAAGGGAAGGTTATTCTTACATAATTTCCAAGTGCAAATTTGCTTCAGTTGGGGTAATATGGTAATATGAGTAGGAAAAACCCTGTTTTTGCATTTAAGACATCTTATTTACAATAAATTAATAAATTTTATATATATATATATATATATATATATATATATATATATATATATATATATATATATATATATATATATATAAAATTTAATGGGTAAGCCTAGTTCTTGTTTTTTATTGTCTTAAGATTGCTACCATATATATATATATATATTCCAAATTTGTTACCTCCTGCCATACAAGTGTGAAAATTTCACTTTATTTTGCTAATTTTTGGAGTTAAAACATATTGATTTCTTTACTAACACATTTCATACCAATAGTGATGCTAAATTGCTGATTGTTCAAAACACAATTAGAGAAAATAAAGGGAAGAAATTTTATTCATAAATAAATAAAAGGTTTCTTATCATTTAAACCTAAAAATAATCATGCTTCTGTTAGTTATTGAATTATTTTTAAAAGTTTAATTTTCTATGATCACAAAATCGAATAGAGACTAAGATAAATAAAATTTATTCTGATTTTTATCTCTATCAACACATTTTTTATAAATCGTTTCTTATTTTCTTAAAAAGAAAGCAAATACACCCTTACAATAGGTTACTAATAAGATACAAATACTTTATGTCTAGAAATTTACATTCACTTGATACTTTTCAATTCAATTTTTCATATAGTTTTCCAAAACTAAAATGTTTTAAAGCATCAGACCAAAATAATTGAGGTGCTTGCAGGAACAATGAGCTTAACTCCAATGAAAAGCTGTTGGAGCTAGCTCATTGCTGCTGCAAACACCTCAATGGAAAAAATAATAATAATAATAATAATAATAATAATAATAATAATAATAATAATCTTTATTTTACACTATGGAAATTACAAATAAATATATAAAATAATATGAGTTACCAAGGGGAAACAGTCCCGTACAGGTAACCAAAAAAAGTGCGAACATTGAGTGATATTTAAAATAAAATAAATAAATAGGTGGGTTGAATTACATAGCAAAAAACATAGTACAAATAACAATAATAAATGATTAATTTAATTTACAAAAGACAGAATTATTTAAATGAAAGTTTTACAAGTTGGCAAACAAGTTGGCATACTTTTCTTAAAACTTTAAATGAAATAAAGAAACTTAAAATATGAACTACAAAAAGTATAAAATATTGACAAAAAAAATTTAAAGGGATTAATATCTATATATTTTTAATAAAATTAAATAATAAATAATTTTTCAAATCTACTTTTATGTTTGGAGAATTTACTATTTAAGCTAATTAAAGAAATGATCTGTAAAGCAGTATATTAGATATTTTTCTCCATTTCTTAAAAAAGAACCCTGCACTGCACACTATAAAAATATCACGGGGAAAATATTATTTTGGCTTGATTTGTGCTCTTTTGGGATATCTGATAAAAACTGCACATTCTACTTCATCACCTATAAATACATGAAGAACTGCAGAATAGGGATTGTTTCCCGGGATCCCAGGAAACATCTCGTAGAATTTTTAAGGCCGGGACACGTCCCGGGATTTCCCAGTCCGTCCCGGGATTCCCTCAAAATTTTAAATTCTTTTACGCTGCTACAAACGCTTAAAAATCGTTCCTGTTGGCATGAACATATATTTCCTTTCCTTGGAAGATCCTTATAAATTAGAAGTGAGGTGGTTTAAGTCAATCATCTGCTGAATTAAATTATCTCCCACTCCTATAGAACTTTACAGCTAAAAAGCAATAAACAAGTATATTGCCGATTTGTATAATTACATTATAATGCTCGCATGTTGACATAAACGGTGAAACTTGGTTACTTATCAGCTATTTTTATTCTTTAGTATGTTAGTGATAAGAGATACAAATGGTAATAAGGTACCCAGAACCATCCAGAACCCAGCAATGAATAATTATTTATGAGGATAGTTTAAACCCTATTTCAGAATGAACTCGTAATCTCATTAAGTCGTCAGCTTTTAATTAATAATTAAGTGTAAAGGAGGTTCCACGAGTGGTTTGCTCTGACATTTAAAAAAACAATGCATTCCATTGAGAAGCCGAGCCTTGCAATACATGTATAAGGGAATACAAAAGCATTATTAGAGTAAGTAGTAAGTACACTTTTAACTTGAGCATTTTTAAAACAAATTTAAAATATTATATTCGTGTAATTTCAAAAGGTATGAGTGAATATGAAATTGGAAAAAATATTTTAATATCATTTAAGAAATTTTTAAGCCTAGAACTGAAAAATTGTAGCATTAAAAATTAATAATTTCTTCCCATAATTTTTTATAATTTCATCTTCATGCAAGTTTTGATTTTACATCCAAAATATATCTTTTATCTTAAAATTCTGGCATTAATTAAATTTTCGGGATATCTCGGGATCCCGGGATGATGTCGAATTTTATCCCGAAATCCCGGGATGACCAAAATGCCCTAAAACGACAATCCCTACTGCAGAACCGCACTTTTGGTTAAGATCAAATTTTATTCAACGTAATAAACAAACCACTCCAAGCCTTTGGGGTTCTTGGAGCCTTAGGGTGCATCTAAAGTTTTATGATACCAACGACCGTCAATCAGCGAACAAAAGAGTTCCAGCGATTGCCATCTCCCTCGAATGCTCACACAAAGAGATGGGGGAACTATCTTTTGTTCGCTGATTAACGGTCGTTGGTGTTGGTATCATAAAACTTTAGATGCTCGCTTAAAAAAGACCATATGAAATATCTTGAACCCATGTTCAAAAGTTTTCATTTTATCCATAGCAAAAACATATAAAATAAACCGGTATTCTTAATTCTTGTAGTAGTCATCTACCAGTTTAGTTAAGCTGGATTTAGGGGGAGCGGACACCTCAACTGATTTTTTTTGTCCAAATACTATTTTTAATTATGAAGGGAATAGTGGCGTATACAGGACCCCCCCGAAATTCTGACTTGGTGTACCAAAACAAGTTAAAACCCTGTTTTTTAGGGTCAAATTTTGAAAAATTTTCTGGGGAAGGACCCCCCATACCCCCCTTTAGAGTGCTTGGAATTTTATTATTCAAAACTTTTTACAATAAGTTCAAAATCCTACCTGAGAATGTATGTCTGAAATTCGGAAAGTGTATCAAAACCAAGTTGAAATCCTGTTTTTAAGATCTAATCTCCAAAACTTTTCTGTGGGATGACCCCCATATATCCCCTTCTGTACTTAAAACTATATTATTTATAACTTTTTCATTAAATTCATCAAATTTTACCTGAAAATATATATCCAAAATTCTAACTAGGGGTACCAAAACTAGTCAAAAACCTGGTTTTTAGAGTCAAATTTCCAAAAATTTTCTGGGGGAGGACCCCCAGACCCCCCTTTTGTAATTGCAACTTAATACATCGTTACTTTTTAATAGTAAGTTCTTTAAGTTGCAAATTTGCCTAAGAATTTACTGAAAAAAAATTATATATACATGAGAGGGGCTGGGAAACAATTTTGGGCCCCTCCTGAAATAAACTTCTATATACGCCAGTGGAAGGGAAAGAGTACGAAAAACATCAGTTGCGGCGTCTCCATGTACCCTAAATTCAGCTTAATTAAACTGGTAGATCCTATAGTATAAACCTTAAACTTCCATAATTATCAAATCTTCAAATTTTTAGCCCAAGTTATCAGTTTCACACTTATGTATTTGAATATGTGTTTCTAAAGTCCATTTCGCGGCTTTTATTTAGAACCAACGTGTCCTAGGGTCACGGAAGTAAGGTCTACCCCTACGTAAGTGACCCTGGAAAATCCATGGAAATGACTTACAGCCCCCTTGCGGCAAAATAAAAAAATAAAAAAATTAATCTTAAAACTATAAAGGAGATAGAGCAAAAACCTCAAAGAGAATATTCTTGTCAAAAATATGAAAAATTCACTGAAAAAATTTCATGAAAATATCACGAATATTCGCAAAGATATTAGTAGAATGTGAAAATATCACTTTTTCAGGCCTCAAAAAAGAAAAAAATATCGCAAATTTGCAAGTTTTTATGATTTTTTTTATTAAATTTTGTCTTCATTCAACTAAAAAACACATAACTACACTTACACAATAACAATGAAACATTTGCAAAATTAGGGACTTTTTCTTTTAAGAGGCCTGAAAAAGTGCTATTTTCACATATGTAGATACTAATATTCACGATATTTTCACGAAGTAACGTTGGCAACAATACTTTCATTCAGGTTTTTGCTCTATCTCCCTATAGTTTGTAAATTAAATTTAACTTTTTTATTTCTCTGCTAATGGCGCTGTAAGTCATCTTAATGGATTTTCCAGGGTCACTTAGCAAGGGATAAATATCAATTAAAATATTTCATTTGAACTCTTAAGTACGAACCGATAAAATAAAAATTATAAATACACAAAAAGTCGAATCTAAGATATGCAAGAAGATATATAGAAGTTTCGAATAAAATGTCAATTTTACTCAAGCACCAACCTACAACAATTTTTTTCGAAAATTTCATTATTTTCTTTCGTCTTCTACAAAAATGCATGTTGAAGTTTATACTGAAATGGTTAAAGTTAAAGATTAAATAATTGCTTTTATTATGAATATTAAATTGATCAAAATATCCTTTCTACCCTAGATACTCGTCAATTTGAACCTCTTTGTATAGAGTTTCACTGTGCTCCTTTTCATCTTCTATAAAAAGAAATACTAAAAATTATAGATACATAACACACATGAAAAAAGTTAAGAATTTGAAAACTCATTAAATTGTGAATATTAAAGTAGTCAAAATATCCCTTTTTATCCAAAAGATGCACCAATTGAAGCTCCTTACTTTTAATTTTATTATGCTTCCTTTTAATTCATATTAAAATGGTATTGAATAAGGTTACATAGTACGAATATCACATAAAAGAAGTAACATTACAAATTCATTAAATTAGTAGCATTTCAAATTGAAAGTATAGACAGGGTGTTTCAAAATTGCGTTGCACGGCTTTTATTCGGAACCAACGCCTCCTAGGGTCATGTAAGTAAGGTCTAACCCTAGGTAAGTAAGCCTGGAGAATGCACTGAAATGACTTACAGCGGCCCTAGCGGCGAAATTAAAAAGTTAAAAAAATGAATTTAAAAACTAAAAGAAATACACTGGTGTTCAATGTTCAAAATTAAGAGAATTTGCACATTTTTTCGATTTCTCCAGATCTACTGGATAGATTTTGATGAAATTTGGTATGAACATAGGTTGATATAATACTCCTTCAAAATTGTAATACACACGCATGCGCAGAGAAGTAATAACCGCCAGAGTTGAAAGGTGTGAAATAGCGGTTCCAGAATAGAGCAAAATAATGGGTTTATAAGGGGTATGACATGACACCCTCCCACTATCATGCATGCCTCCTTGAGTGATTTTATAGCATGAATAAGGCAGATAATAAAATTTCCTGCTCATTAAGCCTTCTTTCTCAGAAACCCCGTTTTGGGGCTCTGAAGGGTATGGGGAGGGGGTAGCGAGATGTAATTGCCTTATATAGAGTCTCTCATACCTCCTCTACAGGGGCGAAGTCTTTGAATCTCGCTGCCTATTCCATATGGCGAATATCTTCCGTTTTAATGAAAATTGCTAACCTGATGAGCTCCATTAAGTGAAGGATTTTATTTAATTAAGGATTTCTATCGATTGAAAAGAAATTAAGAACGATAGAACCCCCCAAAAGGTGAATAAAGGTCTCCAAGATATCAACGCAATACCTTCATTATTAACGAAAATTTTTGCATATTTTTGACAAGTTGCAGATCCCTTCCTGCCTTTGAAAGAGGAACCCTGACAGTTTCAGGTAATGTGTTGATATCTTGGAGACCTTTGTTCACCTTTTGAGGGGTTCTATCGGTCTTAATTTCTTTTCAATCGATAGAAATCCTTCACTTAATGGAGCTCATTAGGTCAGCAATTTTTATTAAAACGGAAGATATTCACCATATGGAATGGGCAGCCAGATTCAAAGACTTCGCCCCTTTAGAGTAGGTATGAGGGACTCTTAAGGCAATTACATCTAGCTACCCCCCTCCACATACCCTTCAGACCCCAAATATGGGGTTTCTGAGAAAGTAGGCCTAATGAACAGGAAATTTTATTATCTGCCTTATTCACGCTTTAATATCACTCAAGGAGGCATGCATGATAGTGGGAGGGTATCATACCCCTTATACACCCACTATTTTGCTCTATTCGGGAACCGCTATTTTATACCTTTCAACTCTGGCGGTTATAACTTCTGCGCATGCGTATGTATTACAATTTTTGAAGGATTATTTGTTTGGTATTATATCTACCTATTTTCATACGAAATGTCATCAAAATCTATCCAGTAAATCTGGAGAAATCGAAAAAATGTGCAAATTATCTTAATTTTGAACACCAGTAGAACAAAAACCTCAGAGTATTAATGCCAACGTCATGAAGAACTCACTGAAAAAAAATTCATGAAAATATCTTGAATATTTGCCGAGATGTATTAGCATGTGAAAATAGAACTGTTTTAGGGATCAAAAAAGAAAAAGTTCGCAAAACTTTTTTGATTTTTTGATTATAAATTTTGAATTTTAAATTTTGAGTATAAATGTTGTGTTCTTTAAACTAAAAAAACACAAAACTACAAAATAGCACTGAAAAATTTGCAAATATGCGAACTTTTTCTTTTTTGACCCCTGAAAAAGTGTTATTTTCACATGCTAATATCTCGGCAAATATTCAAGATATTTTCATGAATTTTTTTTCAGTGAGTTCTTCATGACGTTGGCAACAATACTCTCTTTGAGGTTTTTACTCTATCTCTTTTATTAGTTTTTAAATTATTTTTTTCAACTTTTTAATTTTGCCGCTAGGGCCGCTGTAAGTCATTTCAGTGCATTCTCCAGGCTCACTTACCTAGGGGTAGACCTTACTTACATGACCCTAGGAGGCGTTGGTTCCGAATAAAAGCAGTGCAACGCAATTTTGAAATACCCTGTATATTTATATCTTCCCTTCCTATTTTTTAAACCTAACAAAAAACCAACACAGAAGGCATTTCGGTTTCAAAATTTGATACCTGATATCTACCATCCCTCCTCTCTCACTTCCCCTCAAACAACAATCTCTTTTTATCCCAAGTGACCCCCAATTACCCCTCTCCTTAAGCCCTCCTCCAGAGAACCAATCTGCCCGGGCAAGGGCGTGAAAATTGCCCTATCGATTTCAGGATCCAGTTTCTCAATTGAAGTGTCAATGTCCATGGAATGCTCCGTCTGAGGAATCAAAGGTCGGTTTATCGGACAAGATAGATCTCGACGGACGTAGGGGCAATCAGAATGTGAGGAATTAGGGGATTCCGATAACGATAATAGGCATCGACTGGGAGATAAGGGAAGGGGCAATGATTTTCTCCTCAAATTCGGCACCCAGAGCTTTTCTCTAATGATGTCGCCAGAGGTGTTAATGAAAGCATTTGTCACGAAGTGATCACAGGGTATCTGCAACCCGACTGCAAATATTTTCCCACTTCTGGACGGAGTAATGACTGTAGGAGCCATTATTCTCGGCAGGTGTGGTATCCAAGGCATTATCTATTTTTTTTGGTCAAAAACAGACGTCGTTTGTCATGGATTTTAGGGAAAAGGTGAAAAGGGTTTGATTTACAGCTTATTGGATCGGTTGAAATTGTATGCTTGGATACTTGGAAGATCTGATTTAACATTTGCGTTCATGTTCAATGGCGTTATGTTCAGGTTGAGAGGTTTGTGTTCTTCTTCAGTGAGCAACTAAAAGCAACCCCAAATTTAGATCAGAGAAGCTCACAAAGCTGTTGATATCACTTTCTTTTTGGTTTTTGTCTTCAATATAAAATTGTATTGATTTATTGTATTTTGTCTAGCATTTAATTTAAAGGGCTGATTTAGGAAGCTTATAATAAGGGAATGCACCAAATCGGGCTTACACATAAGCTTAGAAATATTTCAACCATTTCATTTTTTGGATCTTACTTTCTGAAATTGTAACAATATCCTCTTCAGAATTAGTATAAAATGTATAAACTTGCAAAAAAGGTTTCCACCACTTTAACCCATGTTCATGTATTTAGTTTTAATTTAGATCTAAAATTTTAACAGCTTAAAAAATACAGGAAAAATAACTTAACGAAATTTCCTTAAAACGTAAAAAAATTTTACTTTTAAAAGAGTGTATCATAAAAAAGCGAAACCTGGAACATTATATCCCTAACATTAGTAGCTTATAGAAGAATCAGAAAAAAAGAACTTTTGCAGGACACTTGCAAAAGACGCTTTCAGATATACTTAGTATACTAGTCCGTACATAACTTTCACCATATCCATTCCGAGCATTTTGACCGGATGACTTTTGTTTTATTCAAACAACCCTAGTAAACAGGACACCATTTGTTTAGTTGAGGCTTGGTTTTTAAACCCGAGAGGTATTCAAAATGAAAAAAAAATTTCTTATCGCTCTCGAGTATTTCATAAAATAAAACTTAAAAATTACGCTATTAACCAAAATATTTTAAGTTTTTTGCATAATATGCACTTTTTGAAGTGTGTAAGTTTAATTGCGTTCAAAATTGAAAGGATAAAACGGTACTCACTTGATCTTAGATTTTTTTAAACCTTACTTATGTAATTTAATATAATTTCTTATAATATTAAATATGTTTTAAAATTATTTCTGAAAACCTGTTTCTATATTAAAATATGATGCTATTATAAAGTAGAAAAAATACCTTAATACTTGTAATTCAAATGTAAATATAATCTTATGCAAATAGATTTGTATCAGTTTTAAGTCATGAAAAGAGTCCGAAATAAATGAAGGAGACATACTCAACTGAATGAGTGATCTTACTTAAATCCGATAAGTTTTTATGAAAAGAGACAATATTTAGTAACAAAAATAAGATTCGAGTTGGGTCAGTTTTTTTTTCTCCCTATAATATTATTTGCACTACCCCTACTTTATAAAGTAAAGCGATAAAAGCAGGCGCATTTTTAAAGCATAAATGAAAGTTGGCAAGAAAAAGCCATTTTCAAAACCCCCATCACTTTTACCTTAGACAAAAAAAATCCCTTCTTTCATGCAGTTAAAGTATCCTAAAGAAATCTACTCCACATCAAAATATTCATCCCAATCACAATCATAATAAAACAGTTGAACAATTTACTCTTTCTCAAAACTTTGAAAAACTGCGATGCAAAAAAGCCAAAATTACCAAAAAACTGGCCGCAGTTTGAAGTCACAGAAAAATATTAAGCTCCCAAAATTATGATATATATGGAAAGAACGATTTAAAAGTTGAAAATAATGCTTATCCAAATCTCCTGCTTGTCTCCAACTGGGAAGCAGTTTTCGCGTTATTTACTGTTACTAATTCATCTAGAAAACGGGTATAAAAAGTCGAAAAAGTATTCCGGGATACACCAGAACTGTAAAAAACGACCAACTATTTTTCTCGGTAATAAAAATATTGTTCCACCGGATCCGAGTTTTTTCCAGGAAGAGGAGCTGTTTCCATTAAAAAATTAATCTCTATAATCCCCGCCATGATGGATTTTGTTTCTCTGAATTTACAGGCAAATTAGTTCCCCAACTTTTCGCCAAAAAAAGTCCCCCGAATGGAGAGAGAAACAAAAACCACGAAAGAAGAGTTAATCCTGAGTGTCAGAAGCCGACTCGCATTTCTACGGCCGAGAGAACTATTAAAAAACTCTAAATGATGATAAAAGTAAACAAAACTCGCAGTCACTCATATAAAAACTCGTTGAAAGGGTTTTTTATGACTCGACGCACACTACCAATAAATAACGACGTTCATTCCTGCGTTATAAGAGTGACGTTTTAATATCCTTCAAGATGGCCGCCGTTTGGGTCCAGGCTACAGCAGAGATAAATTGCCGCAATAAAGTTAAATGAAGAAACACGGGTAGGATTTAAGGGGATCCCCTGTCGGATATGATGACAATGTTGGTGATAAAGCATTCTTCGATATATCTTCCAAATCTCCTGTAATCGGGATATTTATCTTGTGCCTTACCGCGTTTTTTATGTGTACAGTTGTTTTCTTATCTGGTTTCGTGTGTATATAGATTAGGAATGTATAGGTACATACCTCTTGAGAAATATTGCTTTTTATATTTGATGGTATAGAAAGAATGCTTGCCTAGTAGTAGATTAATTTAAAGCCTTTTATCCTTTGAATATTAAAGCCTTTTTTTTACATAAGATGGAATATTTTTTATAAACACTTTGGATGTTATAATTCATGGGTTTAATAAAAGTTAGTATTGATTATTAAACGGGTTATAAACCAAATTTTGTCATTTTGGCTAAATAAGAAGTTAATTTGAAAATTTTTGCTAAAAATAGTTTTAGTTAAAGTTTTTTAAATGCAGTCACAACCTATATAGCTAAAGGCCTTAGCTACTGTACATACGGTAATGGTACATCTTTATTCAAGTAAGAAAGAAACCAATGGATTTAGCCAGGGATGGGAAAGTCTTTCTCAGTTGTTCTTTTTTTCCCTGCAATTCAACAACTCTTGCTGAGAAAGCAATGTTAAAAGTTTTCCTATTAATGGGTTTCTGAACGCAAGGTAAATGAAAAAGCTTCTAGCCACATTAATTAATTTATTTATTTATTTAATTTATTTATTTATTTAAGACAAAACAGACCTTTCGGTCCAATTACATTGTCCAAATACAGAATAAAAATAATAAAAAAAGTAACACTCAACAACCATCAAAAGAAAGATAATATGAACAAAAGAACATAATAAACAAATGCAAACATTAGAAAAATCAGAAAATTAAGGACATGCAGATTCGTTTATAAACTGAAAATGACATTGAAAAAATATCCAAACGATCCGTATACAAATTATAAAGTGAGCAAAATTTATTTATATAAAAATTTTTATCTGTGCCAGTCCTAATATTAGTTCCAAAAAATTTTAAAGATTTGTTTCTTGCAGATTGCCTTGGAACTATAATAAAAATTTTTTGAGTTAAAGTATTATGTGTCGTATGTAAGTATTATGTGTATTATGTATTAAATGTCGTAAACCTACATTTTTGAAAAGTTGGATTATTACAAAATACGATAATAAGAATAAACAGTACAAAAATTTATCAATTTTATAAGTATAATACTTATATAATAAGTATATATAAAAATAAGTATAATATATAATTTAAGTATAAGATAAGTATAAAAATGGACTAGTTAAAAAATTGTTAATCTCCTTCTATTGAGAGATTGATTTGTGTTTTATTGGAAACAAACTTACAAATAGCATCGATTTCAAAGTTTCATCTTTTATTAAATGATGATTTACCCGCACTTTGCTTAAGGGGATGATGGACCTTCAAAACTGTTTTTTTACATTTCATGCTTTACAATTCTTATGTTTGGTATATAAGTGCAGCACAGTATAAAAACGTCATATCGATTTACAATTTTATAAAAAAGTTAAAAATAAATTTTTTAGAATAAAAAACGAAATTTTTAAGATAAATTTTTAAAATCTAACTTGCGACATAATTTTTTACATTTCTTCTTGCTTTTATTAAATAACTGTTCAAAAGTACATAAATAACAAAAATTGGTATTATTTAGTTATTTGGTTCAGTAGTTTTTTTACTAGAAAATATTTTTACACTTATACTCAAATTTTATAAAAATTCCACTTTTTCTGGAACTAAAGCCAGAATTTGAGAAACTTAAAGTTGATCAATTACTTAAAAAATACAAATTTTATTTCAACTAATCGTTAGGGAGCATTTGAAAGTTTCGTTTGATTTCCTTGAAAACTCTGTCGCAAGTACAGTTTTAAAGGCGGGAACATTACAAAAAAATACTGGGCAAGAAAAAGCCTTTCGAAGATGATTCGGTATGTGTTTAAACACGTGTTTCTAAATTTAACACTTGTATAACTTTTTTATTTATTCACTTTTTAATTTGGTTTTCAGATACTTATTTGGATTTGATTTAAGTGTTATAAAATCAAACAATATTTTTTGCCGAAATTTGTTCGAATTTGCCTTATTTGAAGGTCCACCATCCCCTTAAAGAGGCTGAAAACTCCTTCTATAAAATTAAAGGGACTAATTAAAGCGATCAAAATTTCAACTCCCCCTTTTGGTACCGGAACTAGTTTAAAAAGCAAATGTTTGATTAGATTTTTAGAAAGTACAAACAATTTTTATTATTATTTATAAACTCATTAGTTCATTGTTCTAAGCCCACCATATTTCCATAAAACTTTTAGTTTAATTTTAAATGTATTTTTTGAAAAATAATTACAATATTCAAATCAAATATAAATTATAATATATATCAAATATATATTATATATATCTTATATATTCAAATAAGTTATCATGAAATGTGTTACATTTAAGTGAGCTTAAACATAAATTTCCAGAACCATTTTTATATCAAATCCGATTTTTTGGTGCGTGGATGAACTTCCTTCCTTCTATTAATCACCCACCAATACATAAGGAGAAAATAAAGACCCCGCTTATTATCAAGAACTTAAGCCACAAGTAACTTAAAACTCCAGCTTAAATATTAGCGCAATAGATTAAGCCCTTCAAAAACACATTTTGTTGCTTTTCGACAATGAATCAACGCAAATGCCGAAACAAATCTCCCGTGAGGACAAGAAAAGTTTTCAGAAAATTAATTTAATCCCTAGTTTATTTAAAAGCTTTACCTCCCCCAAATGAACTTCCCCAGTAACTCCCCTTGATTAATGTGGTCAGGATTAAGGGGAAGACGCCGCCATGCGGGGAGCTTTATGATAATGAAGGGGGATCCCAACTTAATCTGGAGCACCCCCTCCGATTCGTCAGGGAGATTTTTGCACCCCCCCAAAAGTTTGATCCTGCTCCCCTTATCTGAAGACGGAAGACCAGGGACACTATTTTACGCCGGAAGCTTCATCTTCGTCTCTGGAATGGCCCGTTGATTTATGGGTAATGCAGGACCGTCCTTTTCTCTGGGGCTTAATCTTTCGCGGCAGTAACGGTCTGCGGGCGATTTGTCACAATCCAAGTTGTCTTCAGGCGTGAAGAAGTCATTAACATAACAAATGTCCGCGGCTGTCGGACCTGCATTAATCACTATTTTCCAGCGACAGATCCTGAGCCGTAAAAACGAAGGCTTCATCTGATGGAATTGGAGAACTGATGAGTTTAAACACGTGTCGTAGTTTTTTAAACTGGATTTTTAGGGGTGGCTTTTGTCAGCAATTTTTATCAAGGGAGGTAAATCCTATTGTTGGGGTTGTTTGGTTTTAAGGGGATTAATTCAAAACACTTATGTTTTGCGGAGTAGCCAGACTCGATGGCCTCCGGACAGGTAAACAGAAAAGGGCACAATCTAACTCTGCTTAACACCTCGTATTATACCAGAGATACAGTCAAAAGATTTACCAAAACTCAGAATTTCCCTTTTATGTTTTTCACCGTAGAATATATAGAAACTACTATGCTTTTATGTAGTGTAGGAAGACTCGATGGCAAACGGACAGGTTAACAGAAAGGTGCACAATCGAACTCTGCTTAACAAATAGTATTATTTACCAGAAATGTAATCAAGATACTCACTAAAACTCTGAATTTTCCTTTTTTTTCTCCGTATAGAATATAGCAACTATCCTATTCTGTTGATATGGTAAGACTAGCAAGCAAGAGTATGGCTAACTAACAGGTAAACGGAAAGGGGCATAACCAAACATTGCTGAACACCTCATATTATTTACCAGAGATGTGCTGTGTAGTCAAAATTCAAAAGAACTCAGACTTTTCCTTTTTTTTTCACAATAGAATCTATAGCAATTACGTATGTTCTGAAGCGTAGGCAAAGTCGATGGTTAACGGGCTACAGTGAACATCACAGAAACACTAATACATTTTAATGATAATATTTTTTTTGTTTTTATTCGTTCAAGTAGAAATACTCACTTTGTTTAGGAGACCTATATTACTTAAATAATTTATTGGAATTGATAGTTTTGAACGCTAAAAATTAACGTTGTTATTGAAGAGTACCCTATAGGTGTCTTGTCTGATACAAAATGATCTAACATGGGGCCTTGTGCTATAAAACATTGAACCCAACCATTCTATCTAAAGGGAATAATTAATTATTATAATATTTTTAATAATTTTCCTAAAATGGTTTCATTTTCACTATACTACACAATATCTACACCAGGGGTGGCCAACCCAAATGATGTTGAGGGCCACTTTGGAAAACCACAATATTAATTGAATAAATAGGAATTTAAATTAGGGAGTTTCTTAGATCTTTAGTCACCAGCTTTAGTGGCCAACTTGGGTGGTGTAGCCGTGGATGTTTTAGACTCCAAATAATTAGAAGAATTGGATAACAGTAAATTTATTCAAACATAATGTAAATATTTTAAAAACCAAAATAAGTTAGCTAGCCAACAAAGACTACGTAAAGAGTCTGGTGAGCAGAAAAAGGGAAGAGCGAGGTCTTGATCGGTGGCTGCCCTTTTATTTGTGCCAACAGGAGGAAGTACGTCGGCAAGCAAACAGGCGCAGCGCCACCGGAAGGTGGACTCGAACACTCAAGGCGATGTTTTGGAATAGGGGCGCCACAGATCCTTTGCTTAGTTTGACAGATTCCTATAAAATATTTATTTAAATTTACCTTTAAAGCAACCCCAAGAATACCTTCTGTAGTATATCCATAGGAACTAAACGGGTGCCGTTAAAAACACTTGGAATCACTCGAAACTATAAGGAGCCTGTGACGCTTATAGAAATTTATTTCGGGAGAAATTTATTTCTCTAAAAATTGCAGCTAGATTTATGTATCCTGAAAAAGTACACCCAAATCTTCCTCTCATGCCCCCATGCATATTTAATTGGTTCAATGCATAAATTAAAATATATTTTGGAGTTAGGATTTGCACCTGACTCAACTAATATCCTAAAAAAGTTGTGAACAATAGAGTTCCTAGTACTAAAGGGGGATCTGGGGGTCCTCCCCCAGAAAAATTTTTGGAAATACGACTCTAATTAACAGACTTTAACGTGTTTTGGTACCCTTTGTCCGAATTTGGGGGGGGGCCTTAACTTACCCTAAAACTTTAACTTTTGACTAAAAAAATTCTTGTGGACCACAAAATTATTTCAAAACGGGCCGCATGCGGGCCGCTGGTTGGCAAAGCCTGATCCAAGAGGTATATGGGGGGTCGAGGGTTCTCCCCCGAAAAAATTTTGAATTTTAGTGTGCTATAAAGTGTTTTGAAGCTACTTTTTGGAGAGTTTTCAGAGAGCTTCGCGGGCCGCACAAAATGACCCGGAGGGCGGCATGCGGCCCGCGGGCCACGGGTTGGCCATGCCTGATCTACACTGTACGAAGTATTTAATACGTCTAGTAATACACAGCGTTTTCTTACACACCTTAAATCTTCAATTATAGGTGTGGCCTTTCTACAGTTACAATGTAACAAGTTTTTAACTCGCATTTAACCTGGCTATAAATCATGCAAACCAGATACTATCAAATCTAACTAGCGTTTAAGTAACTATTACTGATTACTGTGTGTGATAAATTGATCGGTGTCTACTTATTGCTTTTTTAATCGCTTTGAATAGCTTTTTATTTATTGTTTCAATTTCTCAATTAAATTAGTCTCTGTATTGTACTTCAATAGTTTTGTTTTATCATTTACTTTTTGGATGGATTCATAGTTAACAAGTAATTGGACACTAATTCCCTGGTATTTACTTGTAGTAATTGGTCTTATAAGTGTCAATTAATGTCACGTTAGTATGCTATGAAATATGGTCTTAGTTCTCAACCAAAATATTTTGACATAAGATATTCTTTACGTAAGATATCTACTAATAAAATTAAGAGATTCAAAAAGCCAAATTATGTATTTCAAACTGTATTTAGACCAGTGGTTCCCAACAGGTGGTCCGTGGACCACTGGTGGTCCGTGATGCCTTCAGAGGTGGTCCGTGAGAAGATTTTTAAATAACTTATCCAAAAAATGTGCGGAAAATTTTAAAAAATAGTTTTCCTGATCACACCTTCCAGAAAATAGTAAAAATAACACTACAGATACATAAGTAAAAACATAAAAACATAAGTAAAAAATCATACGTCTCATAAATAAAAAATGATATGTTCTCTTTATGAATCATTTTTTCATTTCTATTATTTTGCACAGCTTTATTCAACAGTGGTTTATTACAGAGTAGAAACGAAATGTGATGATGTAGAAAAGTATTGCATCAGATTAATTAAAACTGAGAGGCGTCAGTGGGGCTAATAAAGAATCGAATGATCGGACTTATACTTGGTTTGATACGAAGCGAAGCGTGGAAGTGTTGAAAAATACTTCAAACTGGGATGCTATGGTCAGACAGAGGGTCTCCAAGAAATCGTGGAATGAAAAGAGGTAATTTCTGAGATACAAGTGAAATAGGTTTGTTTGAAGATATGAGAAAAATTTATTGCCTAAAATGCAAAAGTGTTTGAACACATAAATTATTTTCTATTGTAATCGCTACTTTGAAATAATTATTGACTTTTGACGCGGTTTCTTTCGGGAGAACATCAGCCTCGCCCGCCTCGCCTATAGAATTTCCTCTGCCACAACTCACAGTCAGTGCATGTTGTCCAGTTTGCTTTTTTGTGATCAACAAAATTCCTGGTTATCTCATTCGTCCTGCAGTTTAATTTAAAGCTAAGTACTTTCTTTCAAATTTAAATCTACTAATAATATTATTTCCTTATTTGTTGGTTATGGTTATGAAAAAGAAGAAAAATAACTATTTTATATTGTTGTTTTTCAACCTGTAACTTTTGTGTAGGTGTGAACCCTTCCAGGGTTAATAGATAAAAAGGCTTGATAAAAATGGTTAAATGTCTTTTATAAAAGGTATATTTTTAAATAAAAGATATAAAATTAATGTAACGTTAATTTTTCTTTTAAGTTTAATAGATTATTTGATTTTCTAAGTTCTATTTAGAAACATTGTAAGACTCGGTTTCTACTTAAAAAAAAAGTAACATTTTAGACCCTACATGAGGAATGAATGTACTGAAAAAAAAGTTAAAATTTTGAAGATACAGTTGGGATAGAGATGGTCCGCGGAGGTTCAAATTTAAGTGAAGTGGTCCGCAGACATATTTGAGTTGGGAACCACTGATTTAGACGCATTAATTTTAATAATTGCGATATTTATTTTTTAATTAATTTTTGAACTTCTACGCAATATTACTCTTTAATTTTGCAATTTCTTACTCTCTTCCACTCACAAACAAATCACTTAACACCAAACGTGAAAGTTCAGCTAAGATTCAATTTCAAAATTTTTTTCAAGAGACCATCATTCATTCCCCTCGACAAAAAGAGTTCAGGAGCTCGCGGTGAAGTCAAAAAAACCCCTTCCCTACCCCTTCTCTGAATATTCATCAGCCAGCTACCTTATCATCAGAGATCATCACCGGTCCTGCCTGCCTCCGTTCTTTATATTAGCCTATGATATTAGCCGGTGTGATGGGAGGTCCCTCACTGATGTCGAATGGCGGGCTGCCCCCATTAAATCTCCATGAGGCTGCGCTGTGGAAGCCACAAGTCAAATATAAAGCTGATTCGCTTGCTGGGGAGGCGTGAGAAATCACATTTGCGGGCAGGGGGGCTCTTAATGCGTTTTTTATTTTAAGGAAGGTGGTGAAAGAGAGAGAGTGTGTTGTGGGGAAGGGGGAAGAATGGTGTCTTTTGGCTGTTGGGGTGGTGAACTGGGACGGATGAGGTTTTTAATGGGGAAACTTGCCTTTTTAATGGGGTGAGGCTTGCCTTTTGCGTGCGTTTCGTCTGGTTTTGGAGTTGGGGGATTTTTTTGAAAGGTCTATCAGGATTCCATGGTATGCGAGTATTGAAAATCGAGGGAGGATCGTGCAGTTTGGTGAAAGAAAGGGGTAACTGTTGCAATGAGTTTGTTTACATTGAACATACTGGGAAAAAGGGGCTAACTTTGAAGAAAATGATTATCCGATGAAGATTCCGTTTTAATGATATGGACCACATTTTCCCAAGTGTGGTTCAAAACGTTCTTGTTAAAATAGCTTATCATACATTGTAAAAAATTTTACTGCACTACTATTTAAAATAACTCCTAGTCATTGTCATAGGAATAAATTTTGTTAATTTCTATGGTCAAAAAAATGTCTGGTCGTCGGGGAGATCTATCTCCAAATACCTCATTCTGACTACGCCACTGCTCCTGGTACTCGCTTAAAGGCAGTTTTTTTACAAACTATTGGATGCGCCCCCCTAAGAAAAGCTCGAGGGAGCCCAAAAAGTGCCAAAAAGAAACAAAAGTATAAAATGTTTTCTTGCATTATTCATTTTATGAACAAAATTCTACATGAAATCACCAAAGTCGATTTTCAAAATAGTCTGAAAAAATTACCAGTGTTTTGGAAATCCCTTTTTATGTGAATTATGTCAAAATAACAGAAGTATTAAGACACTTTGGCACCAATACTTTTCACCTTATGTATAGCTTTATAAACTGATAGGGGGATTAGGCATTAGGGTGGGCCGAAAAAACTCATTTTTTTATTTCGAAGTTGTAATGGCGCGGAAAAATTGCGAATTATACAGGGTGTATCTGAAATGGTGCAACAAACTTTCAGGGATGATAGTACTCATTAAGACGAACAAGAATAGGTATAGAAAGGGGGGTCCCAGACCAAATCCCATGGAGTTAAAAATGGAGCGACACATCAAAAAAATCATTGAAAAATTCAATTTGTAGAAGAACTACTATTGGTAAAAACTTAATTATGTTCTCAAAAATTGTGGTTCACTAGGATCTTTAAAATTACTTCAAAAGTCTTAACTTTAAAGTTTGTTTGATTATAAAAAAGTTAAAAAACACAAAAAAATTTGAAAAATCTGCCAAAACCTTATTTTATATTTCGAAATCCTTTCTTTTGATTTGATAATCTGAAAGATCATAGATGAAAACCCTTAAGGCCAAAGTTTCACGTAAATACAATCAATAGGTAAACGCTTGAGATCCTGTTAAGTTCGTTTTTTGCGTGCGCTAACAGCTGTTCTGGAAACAGCTCTAGAAAACTGCTTGCGCACCCAAAAAACAAACTTTAACAGGATATCAAGCGTTTAATATTGATTGTATTTACGTGAAACTTTGGACTTAGGGGTTTTCAACTATGATCTTTCAGATTATCAAATCAAAAGAAAGGATTTCGAAATACAAAATAAGGTTTTGGCAGATGTTTCACATTTTTTGCGTTTTTTTAACTTTTTTATAATAAAACAAATTTTAAAGTGAAGACTTTTGAGGTAATTTTAAAGATCCTATTAAACCACGATTTTTGAGACCATAATTAAGTTTTTAACAATAGTAGTTATTCTTCAAATTGAATTTTTCAATGATTATTTGGTGTGTCGCTCCAATTTTAACTCCCTGGGATTTGGTCTGGGACCCCCTTTCTATACCGATTCTTGTTCAGCTTGATGAGTATTATCATCCCTGAAAGTTTGTTGCACCATTTCAGATACACCCTATATAGACAAAGAAAAAAAAATTTCAAAATCGATTAATATCTTTCGATCGCGCATAGGACCCAAAGTTTGACAAAATATGAAAAAATTTCCTTTTTGCGATAATTTTTTTAACCAAACCAAAGATTAAACTATCAAATATTGTTCATGATTTTTGTATGTTGAACTAATATAGTTATAGACATACTGTTTCAGGTTCCATCCTTCTATCACTCTTGTTTCGTTGGATATAATTTTTTAATGTTCAAAGAAATTTTGTAAAGTTTTTTCCCTGCATTTTTAAACAGTTAATAACGTTAGAACTATACAACTTAAAAACCTGAAATCAGTCCCATTTTGTTTATAAATCTTTTGTCTTTGATTTTATGTGCATCATGAGCATCATTTTCAAAAAGTTTTTTAAATAATTTAAAAAAATGACAAAAAATTTAATAAAAAAATGTTTTTTTGAAAACATTTTTGAAAAAGTATTAAAAGCCTTTTAACTCTGAAAATGAACATTACTACGAAATTTCAAGTTGAATATATAATTTAATCATGTATAAAAAATAAAAGTATTTGAAATTTAGGCAAGTCCCTAAACATCCCTAAAATTATACAGCAAGAGCGATTCACTCATGGAAAATTCATAAACTCACTTGAGAGTGTTCATATGACTTAAAAATGTCACATTAATTTCAGAAAATACGACAATTAACAGATTCGGTACAAAATCTTACAGTGCTAGTTCCCAACTCTAAGTTAATTCAATTTGCATGAATTTTACCTGAATATTCCTTAGAAATGTGTTTATATCCAATTTTTTCTGTTTTAAAACTTTTAATTTACTTTGATTTGACTTGTTAAAAGTAAAAACAATTAGATATAAACATAATTCTTAGGAATTTTCAGGAGAAATGCATGCAAATTGAATTAACTTAGAGTTGGGATCTAGTACTGTAAAATTTTGTACCAATTCTGTTAATTGTCGCATTTACTGAAATTAATGTGACATTTTTTACATGTTTTAAGTCATATGAACACCCTCAAGGGAGTTTATGAATTTTCAATCAGTGAATCGCTCTTGCTGTATAATTTTAGGGATAGTTTAGTTACTTACTTAAATTTCAAACACTTTTATTTTTTATACATGATTAAATTATATTTTCAACTTGAAATTTGGTAGTGTTGTTCATTTTAAGAGTTAAAAGGCTTTTAATACTTTTTCAAAAATGTTTTCAAAAAAGCATCTTTTTTATTAATTTTTGTTTTCATTTTTTAAAATTTTTTAAAAAACTTTTTGAAAATGATGCTCATGATCCACATAAAATCAAAGACAAAAAAATTATGAACAAAATGGGACTGATTTCAGGTTTTTAAGTTGTAGTTCTAGAGTTATTAACTGTTTAAAAATGCAGGGAAAAAACTGTAAAAAATTTCTTTGAACATTAAAAAATTATATCTAAGGGGACATCCATAAATTACGTGAGGTGTTTTTCCAAAATCTGGACCCCCCTCCCCCCCTCGTGAGATTTACTTAAAACCTCTAAAAATAATTTTCTATCCTATTAGTTTGCATTTTGTGCTTAACAGCACCTAAAACTTTTCCATTATTAATGATGTGGGGAAAAGGACATTATTCCGCCTAAAAATCACCACAGTATCTTATCTGTGGGTATTATTCCTTTCTCATACTTGAAAAAAATCGTTTAATTTCTAACTTAATAAGTTGACGTGAGATTTTAATCGACCCCCCTCCCCCCTTGGTGAGATTTGGTGAGATTTTTCCAAACCCCTCCCCCTCTTGGACCTCACGTAATTCATGGATGTCCCCTAACGGAACAAGAGTGATAGAAGAATGGAACCTGAAACAGCATGTCTATAACTATATTAGTTCAACATAAAAAAATCATGAACAATATTTGATAGTTTAATCTTTGGTTTGGTTAAAAAAATTATCGCAAAAATGAAGTTTTTTCATATTTTGTCAAACTTTGGGGCCCATGCGCGATCGGAAGATATTAACCGATTTTGAATTTTTTTTTCTTTTTCTTTGTCTATATAATTCGCAACTTTTCCGCGCTATTACAACTTCGAAATAAAAAATGATTTTTTTCGGCCCACCCTATTAGGCATTTCCTTTGGGTTTTTAAAGATACTAATGTTGCAATACTTACGGAAAAGAAAATACAATACAAACACAAAGGGTTCCAATGACCCACTGCACTGAAAATTTAGGTAAAAGATGCTGGTACTGGATACCTGCTGTATTTGTTTTTTCAAATTATTTAATTTAAATTTATTTAGGGAAATGGCCGTTGTTCTAATGTTCGGTCCCCTTCTCTACACTTAGGTACTGGAATACGTTTTCCCCATCTATAGTCGGGGAATGTCTTTAAATAGAAATGTCAAATCTATAATATGATGAAGAATATAAATAATTTCAATCATAGTTTATGCTGATTACACTGATAAATTGTACTATTTTTGCAACAAGGCAATGAATTGACAAAAAAATTTTTTCATTAAAATTGAAAACTGTGTGAAGTGTTCATGAGCCAGCTTACTCTGAGTTTTTTAAAAGTTTATTTATAAATACATTTTAAAGCTAATAAATAGTTGTTTTCTTTTTACCTAGATGGCGACATACCGATCCTCCCAATAAAAGTCTTCGAGGGGCTGACTTATCTAAAGAGCTGGAAAAAAGTCATCGAACAAATAAATTCAAGGTAAGGCAATTCAGATAACGTCTTATAGCAACTTCAAAATAAAAAAGGGGGAGCAAAATTATGGGTTAAATGAAGTGATAAGTGTAAGGCATAGGTAATAAGTGTAAAAAAATTTTTTTTGGTCAGCTATCATCGTAAAAATTGTAACACAAATTTGAAACTTTTTTTATGAAATTCATTTTATGTTGAATTTCAAAACATACTTTATCATTGATAGAATTGTCAGTTTAGAATTCAATCACTGCAATTTAAAACTGAAAATATAAATAACTTTTAATGAAATTTTTCCCTATTTGAAAATTTTTTTCTGGTATTCCATAAACCAGTAAGAATACTGGATCCAGTATCATTTATACTGGATCCAGAATAATTCATACTGGTTTATGGAATACCAGAAAAAAATTTTCCAATAGGGTTTGTCTCATAATTTTTTCAGCAAAAGAAAAATATCTCAATTCATTTGCAGTGCTAAAATCTACTGTGGAAGTTAAAAGGAGTAAAATAAAACTGTTTAAAACCTATATAAGAACAAAGGCTTTCACGACCGGATGGGTTAGGATAAAAGTTTTCTTCCGGGCAATTAGGCCATGGTCGAAAAGTAGATGTTAAAAGTCCAAACGTTTCGTCTGCAACTTCGGCAGACATTATCAATGGAAATAAAAGGCTAAAAAATTTAGAAAGTCAAAATTAAAATTAAAATTACTGCCGTCTACGTGGTCAAACGTGTTTAAAACTTACTCAAAAGTAATTAACTTAATTATTCATGCATTGGTTTAATTGCTTGCTAATTCAACGTTATTGAGTTTCAATCTCACACAAACTTATGATTCTACTATAAAATGCTTGTAATAAAAAATTTATTCAATCGGTTAGATTTTACAGAAAAATAAAAAAAACTTAA
Source organism: Tetragnatha versicolor (assembly GCA_024610705.1). Taxonomy (NCBI): domain Eukaryota; kingdom Metazoa; phylum Arthropoda; class Arachnida; order Araneae; family Tetragnathidae; genus Tetragnatha; species Tetragnatha versicolor. The sequence continues at coordinate 49,165,634 of JANDEH010000010.1, read as the reverse complement.
AAAAACTATTAGTTTCTTAAAATATTACTCCACCCGTAAAAAACAATAAACGTCAACTTATAAGTATCGTAAAAAATCAATTGAAGATTTTCCTACTAATTCATCCGCAGACTAAAAGATCATTTTGTAGACAGCCTGGAAACCCACACAGCAGCAAGAATAATCTGAAAATGAGTTTCCCCACCTCAATTAAAAGAAAATTACATCCACTTAGCACGCGTGTAGGCAGAAAAACAAGTAAATGAAAAAGCATAAGCAACGGATGGGGAGATGAAAGACTGCGTGACGAGTAGTCACACGTAATCAGAAGAAAGTGATTGAAAATTGGCTGAAGAGATTTATAGTGGCAGTAATCTAATGCCAGGGGAAATATAAATATATTGCCCCAATTATAGGAGCCTTTTGCTTTTAGATATATTTAATAACCGTTTATGGGAAGCTCTTTGGAGTTATATGTGGGGTTCATATTTCCAGGGATTCAGATTTAGTTTTTGAATGTCAGTTGCCTTTTTGTCTGATCATTATACTGACATAAAACTGGAGGATTACAACCTTTGGGATACCATTATTTTCATAAAGTTAGATATTTGTTAATTAAAACGAGACAGTTTCCTGTTTAATGAGCATTTAAAAAGCAATGTTTGTGATCTATAACTTACCAAAACAAAACAGTTCTATTTACTTTACTAAATTACAACTTTATTATTATTACAATTTTAGTATCACACCACACTTTCTAGCTACCTAATTGGCGAGTCAGAGATGACTTTCGCTCGCTCTATATTTTTAGCTAATTAGATAGCTAGAAAATTGGGCGTGTTCTTACGTCAACCCGTGACTTCACTGACAGGAAACGTAATGTAGTATAGAATTGTTTGAAACTTCATTTCAAGGAAAAAATATTTGGTAAACATAACTACTATAAATTCCACTTTAACTAATTGAACTTACCTCTTTTATCTGTATTTTCTTAATATTTCTTCTTCTGGATTTCACTAATCCATTCAGCAGGCTATCTTTTCTTCCCTCTCATCTCTCCTCCTATATATCCTCTTCTGCATCCCTATCATCCTCCATATCTTTCTAGACAGTTATTTCTCCTCATCCCTCTCAATATTTTTATATTTTTGATACTTTCATCCACTTTTCATCTCTCATCCTCTACACCACCTCTCATTCTTTAACGTTTTTCAACTCCACAAAATATACCCAGATTTCTTATATTCAATTACGGCTCTATACTCTAAATCGCTCCCCGAATTTTCAGTTATAGAATATTAATATGAAAGTACATAATCTCATAAATGTCATTTCGTTTAATGTAAAGGGTACCCTTTTAGTCCAAGGACTTAACATAAAAATAATTTTGAATTAGATATGCTACTGCTAAATTAACCTGATTTAGAGGATTTCATTTGTGTACTAATATAATTTAAATTGTCGGAAGTCTCAAATCTGGAATCGCCGTGACTGCAGCATTTCCGGATTTGTGACTTTTCTGGATTTTAGGCCATTTTATGATTTTTGTTTATAAGAACCGGACATTCAACTACTGATTGCCCGCTTACTAAAATTTTGCTAGTTTTCGTCGCCCGTTGGGGCGATTTCTAATGAAATAGGGGATAAAAAATAAAATATAAATTTAAAAATAAAAATGTAAACTTAATCACTTACCGATTGTGCGCAAGTTAACCTTTTACAGGCCAATGTTCCCGATTGGGAACATCGTGTTTGAAAATTTATAAAAAAAATAACTACTATATCAGTAGGGGAGAGTGTTGTACCTACGGACGGTTGTACCTTCAGCCACCTCATTTTAAAATTCGGGAAAAAATGTAAATTTGAATTTGTTGTCGATTTTGAATGTAAGCAGATGCTATCTAGTTGCTAACGTGAAATCAGGTCTTTAAAATATTATTTAAATTTTCTATAATAAAAATACTGTTTTTAGGTGCTCAAAGTTTTTTTTAGTGCATCACTACATTAATTCTTTTCTTCCCCTATGATTATGATATGATAAAATGGGATACATGGGGGAATCCCCGAGATTTTGACTTTTTAGTTTTGATATTAGAAATCGTCAGATCTCAATTCTTTTATCTTTTATAGAACTTTGAATGCAAAAACACCTGGTGTTGTACCTTCGGACACCATAAGTGTTGTACCTACGGACACGTTCTTGTGGGTGTCTGTAGCTAATCGGCGTTTTAGAATCAGGTTTCATTTAATTGAATACATTTTAATAAATGTCAAATTAATTCTAAATGGTAATCTATTTGTCAGTAATTATTTTCAAGTGAATTTTAGATGAAAAATCAAATATTTTGTGATCTAAACTACTTTTTTAAATTTATGATTCTACTTGAAATTTAATGTAGAATATATTGTAAAATCCTAAGCACCCTATCGCATTTAAGTCTGATGATTAAAAAAAACTTAAAATTTCCACTGAAAAAGTTTACCACCGAATTATTATTGTTATTACCACCAAATGCTTGCACAACTAAGTGTCGATCGAATTGGGTTTTTTTATCAGTGAAGTTGTCAGATCAATCAGCATGATTTTGATGCAACTATTACCTTAAATTCTGATCTGAAAATACCATGTGATTTTTGTGTTTTTGGTAAAAAATCATGTTTTTATCACTCAACTTCGTTTAAATGACCATTTACGATCTAAAACTACATTACTTTAAAAAATCTATTTTCAATTTTAAAAAGGCTTGAAATAGGTTATTAAAAGGTAATGCATCAATAAAAATGTTCATTCTTAGCTTTTTTCAACTAACACTTCCCTTTTTAAGGGTGTCCACAGGTACAACTGGGTCTGTCCATAGGTACAACAGGTTGTTGTACCTTTGGACACAAATTTTTCCAAGTTATTATAAATGATTAAAAATCCAATTTTCAAGATTTTGGCTAATAAAAAATATCTCTCCACTCACAAAGGTTAGGACTATAGATTGGGCATTTTAAATGGTCAAAATGTGATTTTACCTGTCTTAGAAAAATCCAAACGTGATTTTTGTCCAGAGGTACAACACTCTCCCCTATACTGTTGAAAATTTTACCATGTAAGGTTGAAAGATGACTTGATTTTTGAATATTCGCGGAGATATTAGCACGAGAAAATAGAACTTTTTCAGGGGTCAAAAAATAAAAAGTTCGCATATTTCCAAATTTTTCAGGGTTATTGTGTAGTTTTGTGTTTTTTTAGTTGAAAGAACACAAAATTTAATAAAAAAATTTGCAAATATGCGAACTTTTTATTTTTTGACCCCTGAAAAAGTGCTATTTTCACATGCTAATACCTCCGCGAATATTCAAGATATTTTGATCAAATTTTTTTCAGTGAGTTCTTCTTGACATTGGCAACAATACTCTCACTAAGGTTTTTGCTGTATCTCCTTTAGTTTTTAAATTAATTTTTTTAACTTTTTAATTTCTCAATGGATTCTCCAGGATCACTTACCTAGGGGTAGACCTTACTTCCCTGACCCTAAGAGGAGTTTGTTCCGAATAAAAGTCGTGCAAAGCAAATTTTGAAACACCCTGTGTAGATACCTTGAGCTGCTGGGACGTACAGTACATTTCTTGTTTGAACCTCGAGTATGTAGTCGAGTATGTAGTCGGGTATGTAGTCCCAAATTGCTGTTTAAAAGTTGATGCGGCCCTTGGTCTGAAAAGTTTGGAGACCCCTGGTCTAAACCATAGGTTCCCAAACTTTTTGGGACCACCGCCCCCTTTTCAAGGAGAAAGTTTTCCACCGCCCTTTTAAAAATTGCTAATTTGCTTACATTTTATATAATGTTATACAAACATTTTGTGATAAAAATACTTTAATTTACAACCAAACAAAATAAAAAATTAAAAAGCTAGTATACAATAATCAAAAGGTACAGTTTTCTATGCAACTTGAAATTTAATTTGAAATAATTAAGTATTAATTCTACCTTTAGAAATACTGCCCTTTTAAAAGCTTTGATTCAAAAATAATTCTTTACCTCCTTCTGAATGTATTGGAATCTTTGCCTACTATGTCTAGGGTATTTTGTAAATTCTACTGAAAATTTCCTGTGTATTCATTTAAAAGTTTAAAAAATAATTATATCTCAATCCCTAGATATAAGGGTGGTCTGGGGATCCTTCCCCAGGAATATTTTCGAATTTTAACTTGCTAAAAAGGGATTTTAAGCTATTTGCAACTGGATATTTTAATGTTGTTTCCCATAAAAATGACATTAAGCAATAGTTTAAAAATTAGTCAACGCCCCCATGTAATTTTTCAATGCCCCCAGGGGGTGGTAACGCCCACTTTGGGAACCAGTGATGTAGATGAGGAGATGTTTTTATCCAAATTTTGACGTCTTTCGCTCTAAACGTCTTTATGAAGCCTTTATAGCAGCATGTGATTAATACGATGGATAACTATCATTAAGTTCCAACGGCACATTTTCATTTTTTCGATTACTGCGAAATCAATCAGATAGTTCCCTCTATCCGAGTTAGTTACAATCTCTTCATCGCTCTAAACGTAATCCCTTCAAGTGCGCTCACTACAACATAAAGCATCAGGCGTTGCTCAATTTTAAAAGATATCCCTCTCACCCGAACGTGATGATCTCCCCAATGATTTACCGCGTTAGGACATCGAGCTAAATTGAGTTTGATATCGAATCCCGCTTTCCCAATGACCGAAACTCAATCATGTGATCGCAATCTTCTCAAGCCCGCTTCCTTAATGAGGCTCAAGGTCAAATGAGGTCATCAGCGATCACGTGATTTACCGGCGACAGCAAAGGGGTGGAAACGGCTAATTTTTCTCCTGTCCCCAAATCACCATAGGGTCATTAAGGGGACATATTCTGGCCAGAAACTTTCATTTAAGTTTAAGACAAAACAGGAGTTTGCTCGGTTGCGTATGAGGGGAATTGGCGTATTTGTGGCTCTTGCCGTTTGTTGGATGTTTCTAACATAAGGTTTAACGGTGTTCAATAATGTCTCTTCTGATCCCATTCATTAGCAGTTTCTAAATGCCTTCTGTCTGCAAGTTTCTCTGGGTTTTAGTCATTAAGTTAGATTTGTCTCCCTGTAGATTCGACAAGGTTCTATCCCAGTACTGTGATTCAAAAAACTTAGTGTATTATTGTATTAAAAGTTATCAACCGTTACCGTAACAATGGATCATTAGCAAAATAGTAATTTCAGTTGAATTGTACAATGATAACTGTCAATCTTACTGTGTTTTTCGAGTCGACGAGTCGTGATGTACTAAGATCTTTGTAAAACCAATGGAGCAATGTGACATATAAAACCGGTCCCCTTCAAAATAAAAACAAAATAAGTGTTTTAGATAACGTGGAGAATGATCTTTATAAGACGCTTTATAAAAAATATAGTAATATCTATGAAAGCCGTGTATAGTTCTGTTATTTAAGTGGATTTAAAAACGTCAGTAATCCTTTTGTTGCAATTTTTCTCTGGGTAGACTTTTTTTGGCCAAAATGGTTTAATTTATGTTTTCCAAGATTTTTGATTAGCCAGCTTTTTGATTATCAGCCCTTAGATTATGGAACTTTTAGGCAATAATTAAATAAAAACTAGCTAATTATCTCAAATTTTATTTGATCTACTCTACAATAAATTTATTGGTCTCTAAAAAGCTATCGTTGCAAACAGATGATGGAAATCAAGATAAGACCGCTTCAGAAAAAAAATTAAAAAACATAATGTTATTAGAATTGGTGTACGGGTACGGGATTATTGTTGCTGTTAATGGGTAATTGTAATTCACAGCTCGAATGCAGAAGATCAGATTTGAAGAAGCAAACAATGTTTAATGATTTATATATTTATTACCAATCTAAAGGAATTTGATATTTTTATGTACTCTTTTATATTTTCATCTTAATGAAGTTAAGCTATGCGTCACTAATTTCATAAAACAAAAAACATCTGGTGTCTCAACTCAATGGAACCCATATTACCGGCATCATTTCAACCTCAACCCATGTTCTGAAAGTGACACTGATGGCTCGAAATTCTTGTTCCTTTTTATTCAAGCACACTTCTTCTCTAGCTTTTCTAAATATTTTCATTTTCCTTTCTCCTCTTTTATTGTTCTCTTCAGTAACGCCAAAGCCTCTTTTATCAGAATCCAGATGAATACGACCTATCCAATTTAACTTCGCGCCTATTCTCTTCAATTGCTGGGAATATTTATCTAAATTTCCCCTTTTTACTCGTTCCTCCTAGTCTCCTTTTATTTCCAAGCTGTGACAATGCCAAGTGTATCACATTCATCTTATTGTGTTTATCGTCCTTTGAAATGCGACTATTTCCGAAACCCCATTTACTTAACATTCTTTTTTACAGTGTGATTGAGTATCCAAAGAAACATCCTTTTTCGCTCGTTCTTTGTTTCCGTGCGCTCTTATTACACTCTCTTTGAAAAAGAGGAATTCCTTTTGGGGGAATTTCTCGGAGTTTTATGGTTTTATTAAAAAATACTTTAGAATATTTTCTTTTCATCGATGTACCTCCAATTTTTCATGTGTTTATAAAATTAAATTTAGTTGAAAGGGTACATACTATTTCTTACTGAAGATAAGTTTACTATATAAATCAGCCTGAGTTGTGTCATGATTACAAAGAGATGTTTTTTTATTATTTCGGTATTTTGGTATTTCGGTATGGGAAACAAACATCCACACATCTGAATGTAAATATTTCTAATTTTCTTGATTTGATTTGGGTTTCTAGTTTTAAATGTTTTTAGACTTCAAAAAAACTTTTACAATCTATTCATGTAGTTTTTAAAAAGTTTTTATGAATTGACTTCGGATGAAATGTGAAAAAAACCCAAGGTGGAATTTTAGGAGTTTGTGGGATCACAACGGGATCACTCATAATGCAAATTACAAAACCTGACACTCAAAATCAAATGATTAAGATTGCAGAGAGCAGCAGTTGACAAAAGGCAAAACTTACCCAAACCGATTGACTCGCAGTGATCATGCCTAACAGATTCGAATCACGAGTGCCCAGTTACAAAACACCAAAATCCTCAGGGAGATACATGGAAAGCTACTATAGAAATACAACAAAACATAGTTGTATTTCTATTTCATAGTTTTCAAAGCATTGAAAGCATTCAAAATAGTACAGGTCACCACTTGTGGGACACCTGAGAATAAATTCCAATGCTAATAATTAACAACAGGTTTATTAAACATAACACAAAAAAATCATCAACAAGAATAAAAGGAAAAACATTACAGAAAGTGGGCCGCGGCTCCCACAGCATTAAAATACAGGTGTAATCATAACAAGCTACAAGCTTGCCTTTTTATGATGGCGGTTCGCCTGCCTTTACAGTTACAGCTTAGAACGTAAATAAACCTAAGTCACAGAGTGCGACGCCACAAGTTAATAGCTAAAGTAATATAATATGTTAAGGGAACTTTATATTACTTTACAGCACTATACTCGTGCTTTACAGCACTATACTCGTGTGAATAATTTTACTGTTGTTATTTTTTTTAATTTTTCTTTTTCAATATTTTTGCTTTGACCACATATTTTTTTTCATATGCACTAATAAGAAAATATTAAACTAAAAAAACTATGCAGCCATTGGCTGATCTAAAAGGGGCATGGCGGTTCATTGCCTTTCCTTTTTTTTCATAATTTTTCTTTTTATCAAATATATAAATGATGTTATAAGAGGCTTCTCTCTCTATAGGTTTTAAGCATGACACCTCTCAAGAGCTCCCTCCTAAATCCATTCATCTAGTACAACACATGACACATGCGTATGTTTCTATAAGGACCGTTTCCACTTTTGCGTTTGGCTGCGGAACGACGATAACGATGGGTAATCAAATATTATTTATGTTTTCAGAGCCTTCATAGACAACCTGTCCCCCTTAAGGTTTTTGATACACTCACTCTGAAGAATTCTTCTCTAAACAAAAAAACAAGATGGATACTTGGGGGAGTACCTAGGTTGGTTAGACCTTCAAACTCCAGAATAACCTTAACCAGCCTAAATGGGTGAAACTGGCTCTACTGGTTAGTTACAGAACGTGTAAGTGAAAGTCAAAGTCAGCTGAAGAAAAGCCTCTTGTTTCCCCAAGTAAACTTTGTCCTCATTTTATAAACCCCGGAGGTATGAGAGTCTATAAGGTTATGTTTCTATAAGGAAGTCAGTTTTGCGTTCCTCCGAAATGCAAAAGTAGACATGAAATCATTACGTCATCTTTGCTTCTTTTGGGTTCTTGTCGCATTGCCGATCCGCAACCAAACACTAAAGTAAGAGACAGTCGTTCAGCCTCCTTTATTTTGCAATGTTAAACGAAGTGGATGTTTTAACAAACATTAAGGAAGGAGTAGCAGAAGCATTAGGATATGGTCTTTGTATCGTATCGAATACCTAACTTTTCATGTATCATGTAGTAGTGATGATAAGATAGATATCGTTAAATTAGATTATCATGTTTTTATCACTCAAACGTTAATTCATGGCTCACTTAAATGATTTGATATGGTCGAATAAGTACCAAAACAATCAATCATACCTGAAGTCTTTTTTTGGAAGGCACGTATTGACTTTGAGTTCCTTCATGAATAATTCAGGAAATCATAAACCATTGATAAACCTCTCAAATATAAGTGTTTTAGTATCAAATCTGATCTGATTAATCTTAGATAAAGTAAAATATGTCTTCTCTTGGTTGAAGCCATACTGGTCTCAAATTTACCACTTTTATGTCACCAAAAGAATAAATTAAATTGTGATTGCTGATGAACCTATAATTTAAGCAGGTACTCGTGAAAAAAATATGAAATATTGTTGATATCACACCTTTTTTTTCAAATTTCGGGGGGAAAGGTTAGATCTAAAAAGTTAGCAACAACTTGAACAGTTTTCTCACATTATAAGATACATTTATCTCTAGTATCCTTGATTAAAAGCTCTCGGGTAATTGATAGGAATTTTTCTTTTGGCATCTTGGATTAAATCAACTGAAGAACTTATAAAATAGTTACTTCTCTCATAAGATCAATATCAACAGACTGGTTTAAAGCAATACTTCAGGATGTACTACGTCCATAATCTTGAATGCTTTCGGAAATGAGAACCTGAAACATATTTCTATGTATCGAGAGCGATTAACATCCCTTCTGAGGCTACGCAAATAGCGCATAAAAGAAATGGGGTGGCAATATCCATTGAGATAATGTCTAAAAACCTACTTGTGTAACAATAACAGTTAAGTGTCTTTGCTTCCCAAACGTGCCCAGTGTTTGTAATGATCACTTTAGGCAATGTTCATGAAGATTGTGGTTGGGCATTCAAGCTACCAATATGACTAACGCAATAAACTATAAAATTTTAGCACTTTGTCCTTGGTTTACACAGCAGTCTGAGAAATAAATGGCGTTTTGCTCGGGCAATATAATGGGCAACGAAATAGCTCTGTACTTCGCCGACCAGCCCATTTCATTTCCTCACTTCTGCTGGTGTGGACCTTGTTCAAGTCTTGCTTCAGGATCTGTGACAGAACATAGCAAACCCGGAGTATGCTTAAAGGGAATATTGAATACATGAAGCGATATGTTCAGATTTCGGATTATTCTACGCGACTTATGACTATGATATATGTGCTATTTGGATTATGTGTCCCATAAGAAATATATCATTGCCTTACTATGGATAAATTTACTGCTCCTGTAAGTAATGTTTTCTTTATGGTACAGTTCAAAGTCTTACTGACTATGGTTTTTGTGTTTTATGCAATGTTTTAAGTACAATGATTAAATGTTTTCTGCAAAGATGATTCAAATATGAATAGAAGTTACGAATATTTGTAGTACACGACTTAATTGAAAATGGTGAACGGAGCAAAAGCGCCTCCGGCGCTGCGCACTCCATAAGTATTGATGATTATGAAAATGGTGAAATAAATATAGTTGAGTCTTTTAGGAGTATTTTTATACGGATTTAGCGGAGTTTCCAGGGGCACAGCGCTGCATTGAAAGAGTGAAGCGGCTCGTTTTGTCCTCTTAGTTTTAATTTCGGGGACTCCAAGATCCTCGTACAACCTTGGGGGCTTCTTGCCTTTGAAATATTTATCTAATTTAATCATTCTATTCATCCGTACGGACTTTCTTTGAGTTTATTTTAAAGGTATCCGCCTACGTTCGACAACTTTTTAAAAAAAAACAATAAAATGTTCGGTTTTTTTACATTTTTGATTCCATTTATGTTAGAAACCAACTATTTAAGACTTTAAAACCACAAAAAATTTTTTTATGTAAATTAATTAAAAAAAACAATAAAAAATTAAGCAAATTTTAAGTTTACGACAAACCTTCTAATTAAAAATCTTATTCACATTGAATATTTGTGTAACTTGCAATTGAATTTAAATTCAATAATCTAGAGAAAGTCGTAGGATTTTTAAGGTAAATTAATTTACTAAGTTATAGACTTTTTCTAAAAAATTCATAATTTTACATCGTTTTTTATTCTATTTTACAAATTAACAGGCCAATAGACTCGCTTAGAATAATCTTAATAAAATTATCCTATGACATTCCCTAGAATATACTATAAAGAATATTCACACCGAATTTCACTACCATACAAGCAATAGATTTTAAAATATCATGCACACCGTAACTACATTTATTGAAAAAAGCTGTTCTGAGAAAAATGAGTTTAAAGTTTGGAATTGTAACCTGATATTGACAAATTGACACATTGGTAATGACCGTAACTTCTTTTCTAGTAGCCGTAGAATCAAAAGTAAAACAGTTTTGGAAAGCTAATAAGCTGTACCTCAATAGAGAGGGAAAAACAGAAATAACTAATTTTGGTCGAAATTGACGTTTTCAACGTAGGCGGATACCTTAAAGAACATAATCACTGTAGGTAATTTATATTTTATGAACCTATTGCCAAAAAAGTGCATGTCTTTTAGTTCTCATCTTATTATTAAGGCAAAGTTTTGAAACAGAAAAGTGGAGAAATAAAAAGTAGTCTTTAGAAATGCATTCTCAAGGTAGTAAAAGGTAATTCCAAATTCCGAAAGGGAGTCAGGAAAATGATTGCAAGCACAACCAAAATCGAAATCCAAAATTGAGTAATGATGACTTATGCTGGTTTTTTAAATTTTGTATCACGCTCATCTGTCGTGGCTCGGTGGTCTAGGGGTATGATTCTCGCTTTGGGTGCGAGAGGTCCCGGGTTCAAATCCCGGCCGAGCCCAGAGCCTCTCTTTTATGTTCAATTTCAAATATTTTTGATGTTACCTTTTTCAATCACGAATTAATCACTCAAATCTATTCGCATGTCATATGGCGGCATTATTAAATTAAGTTTTCAACAATATTTATTACCTGTAAGATAAAGAGGCGTTATTTTATTTGTTTTTATTTATGCATCGTAAAGTATGCATGTATAAAATAACATGTGTAAATCCTATTTAATTTTTTTATATTGATCCTTTCCCCGACTAAATTAATTATTTCAAGTTAATTTTTTAAATACCCTCAATTACATTACATTCCAAGTAAATAAATTCCATTTTCTTTTATACCGTGTTTTTCAAGACGTATCTAATTAATGATATATGAACCGGATGAATTAAATACTTCGTAAAGAATGCCAACAATTTCCTTCCTGGTAATATCCCGTTGGATGTCTGGCTTTTCCTAAGAGCAATTTATTGCACCAAAGGAATGCTCTACCATTAGAACTAGAAAAACATTCACAAACTACCCGTGGATTCATTAACCGTCTAAAGAAAAATAGGGTGAAAATTAATAGCTTTAGCCAGGCTCATCACATTATCCACCCATTTTAGTTCACGATATTGAAATTTTAATATCGAAAAAAAAACTCTGCAATAATACAAGATATTAATCAAATCCATGAAAGTTCATATACGAGTTAAAAAATTCATTTAATATAATTGAGAATGATTGGTGATGAATTCTTATCAATTTATTTGAACTGTAGATTCCCTTTTGAATTAAAATGTGTAATTTCATTCCACTTCATAGAAAATTTTTCGTCTGATCAATCGAATCAGAGTTTGTGAAATTTTGAAGAGTGCACAGGTATTTTCTTTTCTAAATAATTTTGAAGAAATTAAAAAGGGCATTTTTTAAAAACTCTATATGTTTTATATAGTTTTGTGTGAGTGGAAAAAATTTGTTACTGGATACAGAGCAGTCTTTTTTACATCCAGTTCTTGCTGTTCATTATTTGAATTGATTTTTAATTATTAGTTTTTAAATTTTCAAAGTGTATGTACATAAATTGATAACATTTAGATTATTTATATTTATTATCTATTGGATATTATTATCTATATTTATTATCTATTGGATATTATTATCTATATTTATTATCTAAAGATTTTATATTTAATAATACTAAAGTTTTATACTTTGCATTCAGTTCACTTGGGAATAACGGTAATACTGTTTTAACTCTCAATCATATGGCGCCATCTTTTGATATTGTTTTGGTAATAAAGGTATAATAGTAAATTAATAGTGAATTTCATAATATTATTTATAACATTTATGGGTTTTTTAAGCAACTTAATACTTTTTAAAGAAAATTTCGACTTAGAAAAGGGAAAAGATTTGGAAGGAAAAATTACGAGATTCCTTTAATTTATTTTTCTCTATTTTACACATATTAATTGTAAAAGCACCCTTTAAAATATATGGTATAAAAATTTTGCAAAAAATTTATGTTTGGTCAAAATTAATAAAATACTTTTTAATTAGCTTTGTTCTAATTAGTTTCTTTAATTTGTAAACCTAATCATTTTCAATTAATATTTCGTGAACAGAATAATCTCTGTACACTCATTTTATTTAAATTAAAGGAAAAATTAGAATGAGTATAACAACTATAGTTTTATAATTAGGGTTTTCTATCTATAAGATACCCCAGTTGATTATGTAAATTTGAAGAATGCAGAACAAAATTGTATCGTTCCATATAATAATAACGATAAATATTAGAAGATTTACTTTAAATGCAAATTTGCTAGATGGAGCCACATGTTGTAAGAATTACCTGTATTTTCTTGCCTTACACAATATTTATAGTACCTAATCCTAATAAATATGGATATTCAGAAAAAATGAGTTGAATCAATGTCTTGAAACTATGCTGAAAAAAAAATTCTGGGTTTGAAGTTTTATCAAATCTCCATTTCAGAAGGAAAGAAAAACCTCCATAACAAAAATAATTAAATGTTCCCTAAAAAAATTATTCGATATTGTCATTTGAAAGAAATGTAACTGGTGATTTCTGCAAACAAAAGGATCATTGGAAAATTTAGGTTCAAAACCTTTAAAATTATACCTATACATTTTCCTTTTAATTACTGAAGCATACATTTTTTTTCAGTATAGTGAGTATAACAATTAGAAAATTGTGGGGTGCTTTAATTTTATATAAAGAGTAGTAGATGGAGCCACGTAAAGAAAAAAATTTAAGTCTATTGCAAATGCACTTAACATAAATTAAAATACTTAGATTCGTTAGAAAGCTTATTCTGATGCCTTACATTTTCAAGGTCATTGGTGAAGTCCTTAAACCTCTGCGAATTAGTATCGGCTCTTTCAAATGTCAAAAATCTGCGAATCAACGAATCATATTGAACTAACCATCTTTACAGCCTTTGAATGTCTTATCCACTTTCTTCTCATACTAATAATTTCTTTAACACCCTTAAAAGCCAAAACTTGACAATTTAAATACTACAAGTATGTGCGCAATAGTGATCATCTGCTCATACATGTCTAGAAAAACTATTAGGGAGGACATTGTGTGGGCGTGATGATTTTAGTAAATTGTAGTATATTTAAACACTTTAATATTATAATTTTTCGAATATCGAGTTGAACATATTCTTTTATACTTTATTAAGTACTTTTAAACACTTTAAACAACATTAAAGAAATAAGTTTGATTGATCTCATAAAGCAGTAAAAAGAAACCATTCTCGCAATATTAAGAATGTTACGATAAAAAATCGCATAGCTCATCCTTTTATTTGAATAAAGAAATGGCTTAAAATCTCTTGAATAATAAATAACTACAAATTTAATATTTATGAACATTAAAATACAGTTCGATATTTAAATCGTAAAACACATTTCTAACATGTTTGGCTTCACATCTTCATAAAATAAGGTTAAAGAATACTGTTTTTTTTTCAAATTAGTCTCAATCGAACTGTGATGTATCAATGACATGGTAAATTGATCGAAATTAAGTATTTATTACTATTGAAATAGTTATAGCCACGACAAGATAGTTTTGCCTGTAGTTTGATTCGTATTACTTCAATATCAATAATAAGTGAATCACGAAAAAGCTATTGTCTTATGTAATCGCTTTTCAAAAAGTTTAAAACACACGATCTTTTTCTCCGAAGGAAACCCACGGAAAAGTTTTAAATATTTAATCGTGGTCACACAATTATGTAACAAATCATTCAAGATTGCATTGTTTTAACTAATGGTTTAATTAAATCTATTCATTGCTTCAGGGTTATCTTCATTCTGACCATGTAGAAAATACAAGTTCTTATTATTTCGATACCAATTTAAATATTTATATTTCCTTTAAGGTTATTGAAAATCGCTTTAAACTATTTTGAAGATTTAAAAAAAAGAGACAGCTCTACGAAAGTAGATTTGTTTACCTCATTTGATTGTTTACTCAAGATTGTTTACCTCATTTGATTTTGTTTACCTAGTTTCTTTAAGTGACTAAGCATAATTCCTCTTATGATAGTTGCCTTTGTGGTGATAAATATCTATTTTTATCTTTAAAATATATTTTTTCTTCTCTTAACTCAAGCACAATCGTAATAAAACGGGATGATAAACGAATGTAGCACATAAGAATTTTATTGGTCATGTGGAGATTATCGAATTTTGAAAAGAGAAAGGTATAAGAGTTTTAGGAATCAAGACAAATTAATAAAAGGGTTAATCCCCTATCTATTACCACAAACATTTCCCCCTCTCATTACCAAAAGCCACAGTCTCATCCAGCTTACATTACTCTTGCTTGTTTGTATGTATAATTCCAGCATGAGAACAATTAAAAGATGAGTACAGCTGTTTTGGGCTCCCCTTGTAAATTAATCCATTACTCGTTTTTCGGAAACGCTCCAAGCTATCATTTGTTGATTAAACACTACGTCTTGGATAAGGCACCAAGATATCAAGATGGATACCACGATAATAAACTTCCATTATAGCTTGCGTTAATCAGTTCTAAGCATAAGATGCGTGTTGATGACACGCATTCTCTCCTTCATTATCTAATTTCCTCGTTGGTTTATTAGTATTCATTTAGTAATGTGTTCATTTATCTTTCGTCTCATTTTATGCCCGCACGTCTCGAATTACAGCGAAAGGGAAGCCAGCTTCCATTATTTCATTTTCCGTTGAAATGAACTTTTCCACTCTATAAAACAAAGTGCTATTTTGATCAGAGCTGATATTGAGGGCCTTGGTAATTACCCTGGTTTGGCTACTGACTCGACCCTAGGAGAACTAATTTAACAACCCCAATTACAAGATGAGACTTGACTACAATGCTTGATCGATGCTGTTGTCAAGCAATTGTAATCGGAAGGCATTTAACTCTTGCTCATAATGCATTGCCGAGGGTATTTTTTTGCCGGTTACCCTTGGAAACCATGATGCTGCAGCAAAGGCTGGTCTTCTTTAACGCGATCTTAATTGAAACTATTTGACTCGAAATAGATGGGCCTGGCTTTTCGTCCTGTTCGTGTTGCCAAATCGGATTTGGGTGGAAACAGGCACAAATGAACAAAAATTCTCTTGCGGAACTTTTCTATTCTCTAGAAATGAGGGTCAAAATGAAAGATAGAAGGCTCACTGGGTTAAGTGTGGAAAATGCTGTTATTTTTTCACCAACAATGAAAAGAAGTGGCCACTCACATTTATTTCTGTAGTTTAGTTTTTACAGACTTTCAGTCGGCACGATTTTTTATTACCCGGTCGAAGATATGTGGTATTTGAAGATTTTGTTGAGGTAATCAATAGATAAAAAGTTCGCGCTATTGAATGAACTTTACTGTAAAAGGGTTTTTGAAAAGTTGAAATAATGGTGTAAAGACCATGTTTTTGATGGAGAAATCCATAGATGGAAGTTGGTTATAGAGTAACCCTTAGCTAAAAGGGTTCCTGAAGAGCTGAAAATAGTAGATGTGTAATAGTGAAAGAAAATATTTGGGCAAAGATGATGGATAAAAATTGGGTATAGAAGTCCTTAGCATAAAATTAAGTGTTCTCTATGGGAATTATCCTTTCAAAAAGATAAGGATCCTTTCAAAGACCCCCTAGGAAAGCACTGGGGACCCCCGGGGGTCTGCGGACCACAGTTTAAGGACCGCTTATGCAAACTGTAAGTAACACTTCTGTTTAATTTTTAGCATGAATTTTTTAATCAGAACCCTTTTTATAATAAAATTTAAGATTGGCTTTTTAGTAAATTTCAAATAAGGTATTTACTCTTCAGGACTTATTTTATTTAAACTATATGAATATTTAATGTTATTACTTTTTAAACAATTTTAATTTGAAAACTACCAAAAAAATTCAAGATGCCAAGTTTTTGAGATTAAAATGTTTAAAAAGCTGTTTTAAAAAGATCATTATATTTTTTCCACAGATAAAGGCTCTAGAGCAGTGTTTCCCAACGTGGGGCGCACGCCCCTCCGGGGAGCAATATGATTTTCTAGGGGGGCAATTTGAAAATTTGTAACCAAATTTCCCCCCAGGCGGAGCATGGACCATCAGGTTTTATTTACTTTCCAAGAAGGGGCTTCGAAAAAATAAAAGACATGGGGGGCATAGAAAATTTAGAAAAGGCTTTGGTGAGGCATGGACAGAAAAAGGTTGGGAAACACTGGTCTTCCCTCTGGGGGAATTGCCACAACCCCCAGTCGGTAGTCAAATATCAAGGATGCTTGACGTGTAATAACTATGTCTTTAATAAAGTATTTTAGAGTACTTAACCAGAGGTATTATCACTTACAACGACCGTCTATCGAATCTCCACAAATAAAACACTTTTTCGATACACACAACCAGAACGTTTCTTTCTACCCCAACTTTCTCAAAACAACAAACGATCGTGCATTCAAGATGATCGGAGCAATTGAAAGGATTTCAGAAATTAATAACGAGCTAATTTCAAAGCTTTATTTATTGCATTGGAGTTAGCCTGTTATAATTGTAAGTCTTTTACTTGTAACTTGGCTTGCTAGTTTGCCCAGGTTTTAAAAAGTTGTTGTCGAGTTAGTAGGAAATTTTCTGTAGATGAATGTGTAATGAATTTTTTATGAGAAATAGTCTCTATTTAGTTATCACCAGTTTAAAAACATGTAACTTTGGTTTATGAACACAAATTCTTCCGGAAAGTTAGTTTCCATATTTTTAGTGTTTACTAGAGCATATTCCTTTTTTGGGTGTGTGCGAGTTAAAAAAGATGAAAATATTATTTTACTTTTCATAGGTTTTTTCCAAATTCATGTGATAAATGTTTTTCCTAGGATTAATAATTAAAAACTTTAAGTTCAAGGTGAAAACCAGAATCTTGGCACTTTAAATTAAGTTTGTGGGGCATCCTTACACCCGCATTCTATCATAACTAATTACGAACTATATTAAGTCGTAATATTTGGCGACACGTGATATGCTCAGAATAACACTGACTTCAGTACAATCTGATTAACCTAATTTTCAGCACTAATTGAAGATTCTTCGTAACGAAACCTTGGCTGTTAACAGGACACAGCACTAGATTAAATTTGTGGTGAATCCCTAAAAGGGAGATAAAATCCTCACACCACAGCTAAAGGTCTAAACCAGTGTTTCCCAACCTGGGGCAATATGCTTTTCCAGGGGGCAATTTGAAAATCTGTAACTAAATTTCCCCCCAGGCGGAGCATGTGGACCACCAGGTTTTATTTACTTTCCAAGAAGAGGTTTCGAAAAAATAAAAGACAAGGGGGGCATAGAAAATTTAGAAAGGCTTGGCCATAAAAAGGTTGGAAAACACTGCTCTAGAGTATCTAAAGTTTGAGGTATGGAGAGTATACGAAAATGTATAAGTAATCACGAAACTTATTAAAACTTTTGAACGATCCCATTTCTTAACTGATATAACCTCAACCTAAATGCAGTCAAAACGCTAAGTTCATTTGAATTCTCTCGGTCGTGTGTGCCTAATTTTATTCCCAAACCCTTTTGATTATTCTCGTCTAGACGCAGAACTCAAAGAAGTAAAATCATTCCAACTTTGGAGACTTGCACCAATCAGAAAACTTCAGATCTGGACTTTAATTACCCTAATTTGTGCGTAACTTCCTTACAATTAACTTTAATGAAATTCGTTTCATGTTTATTTCATATTATTTTCTCCCCTCGTCAGGGAGTAACTTCTTGAATATCAATCAGTCATTGCCTGACTTATTAATATTGAACTCCTTTATGCGACGTCTAATCTGCATAGACCGTGCGGTTTAGAAGAGGCCAAATAATACACCCCTAAGAGTACGTGAAAAGATTTCTTAGATTTTGAACGGCATCTTTAATCCTAACCTATTTTAATTAGTGAGACCTTGAAAATTTTTTCCATTTCCTTAGATCTTTAGTTTCCAAAGCTTATAGATAGAGAGTAAGGTTTGTTTCTTGAAATAAATTTTTTTAACTGACTTAACGGAATGAAAGGATATATCTCAGTAGGATTTAAAATAGAGGTGCTTGCAAATGCATCAACAAGTTAACTCCTACAGCCTTTACATTAGGATTAGCTAGTTCTTGCTGCAAACACCAAAATTGATAACTGAAATGTAATTTTCTTTCTAAAAAATAAACTTGAAAGTGCGTTTATTTACTTGTAAAACTGAGTTCAGCATGATAAATCTCTACTTAGGTGTTAGTTGAAGATCTAATTGAATTGATCTTGGCGATGTATTTAGATGAAGTTACATTATTGACACTGTTCAATAATTCTCTATTCTTGATAGTAAAGGGATACTAATTCTTCTCTGTAAAGCTTTAGATTGGAAAGTGGTAACGTTGTTCAATTGCTAACAGTGCAGAGGCGTAGTCAGCAAAAATTTGCAGGATTTTGTAATTTTAGGGGAGGGTAATATGGGGTACATTTATTCCTTTTCTGTGGTCAAATAAGAAGTTTTCTAAGCTCCGGGGGGGATATTTCTCCCGAACCTTCGCTCTTGGCTACTCCCCCGATACAGAATGATAAATTACCCAAATCAAAATTAACAAAAAAACCAGCTTGAATAATAACCCAAACGTGACAAATTTGACATAAATATGTACTTTTGGGGGTTACATGCTTTAAATATTTGCAAAAAGACCGAAGGTGCCTGCCTACTTTCAGAGGACTTTTTAAAAAATATTTGAAATATCTCCATTAAAAGTGAAACCCATAGTCACATATACCTTAAAACAATACAGTAAATGTGAATTTATAAAAAAAAATTATATATTAAACTAAAAATATGCGTCAAAATAGTCTGAAAATGCCCATCTCCGCAAAATAGAAAACTCAAATACAAATTAAGATTTTTTAATTCTGTAAATTATGGTGAAATTCTAATGCCTTTTTCTAGGTCCTCTACCAGATTTAAGAGCTAAAACCTTTTATTTAAAAAGTAACTGATGATTAACTATTCCCAATGAAAAACCTCAAAAACTATAATTTTTTCATATTAATTATAACCAAAACCCAAAAATTAGAGCAAGAAACATCTCAAAACAGGTCGAATACCTGAATTGGACCCTTTTAAGTACTTCACCAAAGTTTCAAATTAATTGAACTATAAAATTATGAGTTTTCATGTTTAGCGGTAAACCAAAATGTGAAAAATAACATGATGAGAAAACAGCAAAAACAAAATAAAACATGAACTTATCCTGTAACTGAATACAATACAATAATATCTGTAACTCACGTTCTAAACAAGATTGAAAAAAATTCAAACAGATTTGGAAAGTTAAGAATCTGTAGTTTTATAATCAGAGGGAATAAAAAATTTATTTTTTCACCCAAAATCTCGTTTTAAAGGTAGGCAGGCACCTTGAAAGAAAACTTAAGAATGAGGAAAATAATGACAACTTGTTCGGATAGATACTTATGGTAAGTGTTCTTTAACACACACAAGAAAAAAAGCAGATGTAATTAAGTAGAAAATGTTAGAAAATATCTTTTAATGATATTTATAGCTATTAGATTTTCCCTTCTATAAAATAATTTTTAACTTCTAGATTTATCTACTCTTTCATGCAGATAATATGCCATCCACCTTTTTTGAAAGAGGATTTTTCATACTTGAACTAAAATAATAACATGAGAGAAGAAAGTTAATGATCTTAAATAATTATTAAACTCGTCATATTTTTATTAAACTTTTAATAAGAAGAATTTAAGAAGTGTGTGTCCATTTCTCGACCTGTTTGTTCACCGACAGAAATATGCAGGAACAAAAATTGTTTGAAACGCTTTTGAAAAGTAATTGATTAATTACAGAACTTATAATGTAACATTAAAAGCACTTATTACAATCAATAACAATGTATGTGTCGATTGTATTAAACTTTTAATTTAGTTTGAGGAGCTTAAATTAGTACTCCATTGTTTTCATTTAGTTTAAAAAAACCGCACTGGATGGCGCTAACTTGTTAAGAAGTGCTCAAAAGAGTAAAACAATAGCGTCTTTTTTTACACAAAATAAAAACGAGTTTTTCTCCACTTTCTTTTATTTATAAACTATATTTAACAAATATTCGAAAATCTTCAAGATGGTATGTATTCATTTTCTTTAAGATCTGTTTGTAATTGAATCACTTTCCTCTTTCCTGTCACTTACACTTGTTGAGTCAACTTTTTAAAGAAATTCAATACGAATGTTCAACTTTTATAGACTTTTTGAACCAAAAATTACAAGAGTTAGGATATTTTTCTTCATATCTAGATGTATCAATATTTTTTAACTCTCCTCTCTACACTTATTTGGATTGTAGTCTAAATTTTTTAGTTTTCTACCTTCCATAAGGAATATAATAAATTCAAAATCCTTCGTATAAAAACACAATAAAAATTCTTTTTTTTAAACTTTTTTGGTGAGTGAATGTGAAAAAAGTTATTGGTTTTGACCAGTAGTAGTGAAATTAGAATAGATTAGAAAAGAAAATCTAATAAAAAGTTTTGCACGTAGAGACCAAAGAATCCTACACGGTATATAAAATGAAACACTTTTGAAGCGCAAGTCAAAGTAAACACAATAATGAACATTTCTAACTAGTGTTTGAGCCTAGAGAAAAATTTCCTTCTTCAATAGCTAAATTGGGGGGGGGCAGAAGCTTGAGCAAAATGCTAAAGTAAATTGATCTAAACAGGTCAGTGTTTTAGCTGGAAAACATTTAATTGAAAGAAAGTACACAAAGAAAAAAATGATAAATATTTCTTTAAAATCTTTACTGTATCAATGTATCATTAGTACTTATATTTATAGTATTTCAACAACTTCAAGTATTTACAATCTTCCAAATTTTTCATTTATATTTCTACGAGAATATATAATTAGATAAATATTTAATAAAAGCTAAAATATTTTAGCTGTTTTGGAGGGTTCTTTCGCAATTTCCAAATAAAGCCACAATAGTGGAATCCCGGATTCTAACTAAAAGCGTTTAAAATGTAACACAATTGTGTTGTGTAAGAAAAATATAGTACTGTAAAAGTGTTGCTAAAAATTATAAGACAGAAAATTTGTTTTTACAGCGTTTCAATCTACATTTAAGAACACATTCTGCTATAAAAATATTTTATTATACTATTTTTAGAATACATTTCTTGAGAGAACACTTCTTTAGCCTTTTTCAAGCATATTCAGAACACAATTCTTCTAACTACAACTTTGAATGTTCTGTTAAGGACCAAAAAAGTGTTCATAAATGTGTTTATTTTTTATGGATCGTTTGCATCAGTTTAGTTTAACAAAAAATAAAAGGAACTTAAAATATATCATGAACTTTAATATGTTTAAATATAGGTAGTACTACTTCAAAATATGCGTATTATCTCCTACTTGAAATTCTTTTAATATTTTTTGGCAGAGGATGCTTTCATTTAAAACACCGAATTCTCCGGAACATTTCAAAGTTTATAAACTCTGAAATGTAGATAAGTGCTCCGGCTTGGACTTATTACGCGTAATATTTGAAAATATTATCAAAAGGGAACTATATTGCCAATTAATAACTCTAAAGCTATTCTTTTAGTTTAATAGTCTAGTTTTCAGTAATTTATACTCAAAAGGGTGAGAGGAAAAACAATATTTCAGTACCTAAGTAACACATTTTTGTTTGCACTCAATGGTTTCAATGTAAACTGAAAGTTTTAGCATGGGTTTTATCTGTCAAAAAGTTTTTTCCTTGAGTGGTAAGTTAAAATTATGTAACTCTGTAATATAAGAGTTGGGCCAAAGGACTGAAACTGTGAGTAAGATATAAACTTACGATTAAGCCAAATTTGATGAAAATATCTGAAAAGTACTCTTAGAACTTAGCTTAAAAAATTTGTGAAATTAAGTCAAACTTAGACATTTTCGCATAAATATTATATAAATAACTTATTTAATATCAATAAGTTAAATTGTTTGTTTATCATATGTGTATTGTGTTTTACGTTACTAACTGCACTAAATGAAGTGAAAGAGAGAGACCGTAAAATTCACATAAATTTAGACAGTCAAATTCTTAATTATCACACGAGTTCTGATTTTTTATTCTTCACCTTTCTTTTCGAATGTAGTATTTTTTATTAAGTTAATAGTTATATTTTTTAGTCATTTAGTTTATTGCATTTAAGTTTCCACCAGTTCATAAAGATGAATATTTCGGTTGTTTGTTTAAATGGTTTGAAGAATTTTATTAATATTTTTTCAGTCTTATTTGAAATACTTCAAAGTCCAAAACTATAATTTTTTACTTTATTTTTAAGGAATACTATATTTCTTATCCTTTATTAAGAAATAATTAAAAGTTTTAGAGACGTAGAAGTGTTTGAGTTTTACATTCGATTCTCTCGCGAATTTATCTTTTAAACTAAAAATTGTTTCCGTGTCTTTCAAGATTTATAACTTTATTTTCATGGGTCTTAAATACTTCTCAATACTATAAATCAGCGTTTCTCAACCGGGGTTCCGCGAGGCTTCCTCAAGGGTTCCGCGAGGGATCCGAAAATCTTTTTTTTTTGATGTCCTGGTTTACATTTTGGAATAACCCTCTAAATAAATTAAGCATCAGCAAATGTGAGCAAGTGTTTTTCAGTTGAACATTTTCTTCTGTAGCCCTTGGGTGTTCTACGAAGAGTTTGAAAAGAAGATTAACACTATAGTTTGAAGGGGAATTTCAAAATTTATTTCTGAGGTAGGACCAATGCCCCCTTGAAATTTCGGAAATTTTTAAAATACACTGAAACTCTACTTCAATTTCTTAACTCTCTTTTAAATTTCTAGGGAATTCGGCTTCATAATATAAAAAACGCAAAAATATGCGAAAAAATCTCAAAATTTTTACTCTGCCTTCGGATTTTCACTTATATTTAAAAAAATATTAGTTTCTCGAAATATATTTGATTTATAAAGTTAGAGTAAACAAAATTTCCTACAAAATGCACTGCTCAATTTTTATTTTCCAAGGAATAGTTTTGCCGTTATAACGTACTGAAAACCATGATTTTAACACAACAGAGAAAGGTTTGTTCAAATTATCCTATGTTAAAATTCTGTTTTTCAATGCGTTATAAAGTGAAAACTATTTTTCGGAAAATAAAAATCTAATATGGCATAACGGTCAAACCACGCCCTAAAATTTTGAGCTCCCATCGATTTTTTAGTTCTTAGGGGAGAGTGGGGCTATTTCGCACATGGGGCACATTCAGACAGACGGCATTTCCCCTAGTAATTATTAATTTAAAAATCTGAAAAAAATACCAGTAGATGGAAGCATGACTACCACCTCTTGCATGAATTTTCAAAGCTTTGAGCCATTTTGTTGTATACGTACTAGAAATTTGCTAGCGTTAGAAGCAGCAAAGTAAATTTTCTTGTCATTTTGTTGGCGTAAAATATCAATCAAAAATAGTTCTCAAGTGGACATTCAGCCTTTTATTCAGTAGAGGAACTACTAAAGTAAGTTTTTAGAAAGGTTTTATTTCCCTGCTTTAATTATAAATATCTTGTTGGGACGTGGTAAGCTTGAACTGGTAGATGGGGCACATTCGTACGCCAAAACATGGGGCAGATTCAGACAGTGCGAATGTGCCTCATCTTTCCCATTTTTGATTATGAAAGTGATTTATATGTTTATAAGTGCAGTATATTTAATAACTTGAAGTTTAATTGTTTTTTTATTGTAATTTTTTCAAAATTTGGTGATAATAGAAAATAACATCTTAAAGAAAGCTTCAGTTTTAAGGAATTTAGACCCAGATTTAAACATTGAAGAAATAATTATCCCTGATAATTGTTTAATACCAATTGACTTGAACTTAAGTGATTTTATTCTAGTAGAATTTGCTACTAAAAAGAAAATTTTGTTATGTTGGTCAAATAGAAAATTTGGAATTGAATGGTGCTTATTTAAAATTAATGATGAAGAACTTTAAAATTAATGACTAAACTTTTATTTTCCCAGTAAGTAATGATTCAACATTCATACAAAAAGATAATATCGTATTAAAAGTTCCCCAACCGTCAGTTTCAGGTGTTAATGAGCGAGCTGTTGGTTCACTTTTCTTTTCGAATAAAACCTGACAGTTAAAACATTAGTTGAACCTTTTCTAACTAATTATATTATGTGAAGTATGTCAATGTACTTCTTTACTTCAATACTCTTCATTACTACAATTGTTTTCCTCATAAAAAACTTAGATGTTCAATATTTTCTGAAGCTGTTTTCTTTTTGTAAAAAAAATCTTCAAATTAGAGGAAAAATATGTAAAAGTGCCAAATATTTCGTTTAATTATCCTTACTTTAAAGTACAATAAACTTTTTAGTTTGTAAAAATAATTATTTTATAATTTTTTTGCATGTGTACGAATGTGCCCCACACGTGTGCGAAACTGCCCTACCCATGGGGCACATTCGCACGAAATTTCTCGTTTTTTAGATTGATGATATAGGTTAGAAATTCTAGATGAATGCGACCAGTTATCGTTTTAAAATATCGGGAAAGGTCTTAACTTTCATTTGAATTCGAGTTTGTTTCAATATCTCATCTAGATCCAGAGAAATATGCCGAAATGCACTTTTTGTGCGAATGTGCCCCGTTCTCCCCTATATGATTATCTAACATCCCTGAAAGTTTCATGAAAGTATCATAATTTGCAGTATTCGGGCATTTTTATGTAATAAGCCACCCAACTAAATACTTTCTTGTAAATTGTAATCCTACCTAAAAATGCAAATCCAAAATTTGGCCTAAATGTTCCAAAAACGAGTTAAAACCTAGTTTTTAGGGTGGGATTTAAAAAAATTTCCTGTGGGAGTACCCCCAAACCCCCCTTCCTACTCGAAACTATTAATCACAATTTTTATTATATTAAGTTCTCATGAATGCAAATTTCACATAAAAATGCATTAAAAGCTACGTTAAACCTATTTTAAGTATACTTTTGAGGTGTTGAGTAATAATTTTGGGCCCCTCCCGAAACAAATTTCTATATACGCCACTGTTTTATGGACCAGGGTTCCCCGGAGCTTGATCATTATCAAAAGGGTTCCGTGAGAATAAAAAGGTTGAGAAACGCTGCTATAAATCATGTTCGAAGTTAAGTGTTTTCCGATTTACTTAAATAAGTACACTAGAAACCTCTCCAACTTACAAAATCTTGTCTTAGTCTTATTTACACAGCTAAGTGACATAAATCCTGAAATAAAAACCTCATCCATTGAACTTTTCCATTCTACTTTTCCTAAAAGTAATTTATTCCTTTCAAATACTGCATCCAGCATTTGTTTTTATTTTTCTCTCAAAAAGGGTTGACTTCAAAATTTATGTTTGTAAAAAATCACATTTCAGACATATAACCTGGTTTTATAGACCTCCTTTCTTTAAATCACCAACTTTGATTCAGGAAAAGTAGTCACCCTAAATTTCTATACCCATTATACAATCCCCCCATAAAAACTCCATTATGTAGTGATGCGTTCTCTCCTTGAAACAAACTTTTAATTTATCGGTGATACACCCGAAACCGACATAGGCTGAACCTCCGATCTTCAGTTTCAGTAACAGTTCATATAGATCCAATATGATAGATCTGCATTGGCTTCGATAGCCATCGTATCCAAGGATCTGCCTCATGGATCTTTATCCCTTTCCGTGTATCTGATGAATTGCGCTTCTCCGGCCCTTAGCTCCCGTCGGCAGCGGAGTTACTGGCCTAATGTATGCAATCTCGGGGAGCTGGCACAGCTGTTGTTTTTACATGGCGCTGGGACTAGCACAACAGACGCTTGTTTCTGAAATTGAGAACAGCGAAGATGAATGTTGTGCTGGGGTATCTTTATTTTGCAGATGCGCGGTTTCTGGAGATGGTATAGAGGAAATATTGGTCATGGACCAACGAAGTAAAGTTCTAGTTCAATTTGTTCAACAATTCCGGATTCAAGTTATAGTAATTTCCTTCTTGACAGTTTTTTGTAGGTTCGATTAGTTTTTAAATTTCTTATATTCATGTTATCGTAATTTCTCTCTTGCAAATTTTGAGTAGGTTTGATAAGTTTATCGTTTACTGACTCAAGTAATCATAATTTTTTCATGAAAATTTTTATAATCCGTAAAGCTGTGACTTATGAAAGGAAAATATTACATAAGGCATATAAGGTCCTATTTAATCTGTTTTTATGAATTCTAAAGAAGATTTAAAATTTTTTTTTGTTAAATTTAAATAATTTTTAAATATTTCTCTGAAACTGATATTCCTAAATCTGTGCACTCAGATTTGTCTATTTATCAAAAGCCGTTCAATAAAAATAGGTAATAATAATAGGAAAACTCATATAAATGAGTTATGCAGAAAACTTCGGTTTACCTTGATCAAACTTCGTCATCTAAAAAATAAAGTCAGTACGTCATTTTTAATTAGTCTATACTATGCATGGTTTTACTCTTTGCTTAACTATGGTATTATTGTTTTGGGGTGGTGACCACAAAACAAATTTATATCCTTTAATTTCTATTCAAAACAAATGCTTTAGAATATTAAATTTTCGTTCTTATTATCTCCAGGATCAAAATAATCTTAGTCTTTTGCCTGTTCGTTGCTTTTTTTCGTATAATTTTATTTTTACATCGAAATAAAAACATTTGTATTACTAAAAACAATATCTCTGTTAGAAGACCATCTGAAATATTTCAAGTCCCTCGTGTACACAAAGAAATTTTTCGTTAGCACTTCTTTTATCTTGCCCCAAACTATAAAACAGTCTACCTTACAATCTTCAAAGTATCCCATATGTTACCACTTTTAAACGTTCACTACATAATTTTTTAAATGAAATAGATAATTTAGATGCATTTTTTTCATTATAGAGAAGCAATAGTAATTATATAACGCCTAGCTGTGCCTGTTTTACTTTGTATGTTTTATGTTAATGATTTATTATTGTATGCTTTGTGTAATATAATATTTTTAATAATTTAATTTTTGTTCCTTATTAATTATATTATACTCATTTATTACTGTCACCTAAACAAGATGTTTTTCTTCTTCGTGACAAATATAATTTTTCCTTAATTTTGTATTAAACCTGTAATGTAAATAAAGATGTAAATAAAAAAATAACTGTAGCAGGTAATACAAACGCAGAATTTTTAGCATTTTAGTTAGTTTTGGGTAGTTTTGGGTAATAAATGCTGGAACCGAGCTTTTTACCTTGTTTCTAGCTTTACCTTACAGAAAATGTCTTTTTCTGAACGTATTTTGCGAGGGATCACTGCATTAATTTTTTTCGTGATTTTCACCCCTTCAACCCAGATAGCGACCCCCTGTTTTATGCAATTTCTTGTTCGTCTTGATGAGTCCTACAATACCTCTAAGTTTTGTTGCATGATTTCCTATACATCTGTATGTTGTTCCATTTAACTTCAACTGATTTAATGCGTAAAATATCTGGCTTGAAAAGTAAGATAAACGATTTTCTGGTTTTGATTTAGTGGGTTTACCTAATATAACATATTGAAATCTAATTACCATTAAAAATGTACAACAATTTTTTACATAGAAATTTGTATGATTCTCTATACAAGCATAAAAATTGAAACTAGAAATAAAAAAATATTCTTAAAATAAATACTTTGAGTTTCACTTTTAATGTTAAGAATAATTTAAATTTAACTTGTGGAAGAGTGAAGCTATGTAGAAAAGTTATTCATTCCATGAAAAGTGATACCTATTGAAATTAAAGTGAGGGTAAGAACGGGAAAGTTTTTTATTCGAATGTTTTATTTATTTTAGTGCACAGTATTAAACTTATCAGTTCTCTTCTGGATAGTCAAAACAAATTGATCACTTGTAAAATAATAAAAACACAAATAAAAAGCTAGCCAATCAACTAATATGCCATTAAAGTGTTTTTTGTTTAAAATTTTGTGAGAGTTTTTTTATAAAATAGAATTTCTTGATTCAATAAAATTTGAAGATCTTTATTTCAGCTGTTTATAATAAACAACAATGCCGTTTATTTAACTTAAACTTATAATGCTGCGTTTGCCAAGTCATTTTGGAGATGATTATAATTGTTTCTTTTGCTCATAACGATTTCATCAAAATTGAAGCAATAAAATGGTTTTCAGATCTCATAGATCTTCTTCACATTATAAATATTTGGTTCGCTTGACACTTGATATTTTACTGGGATTGTATTAGATTCATTCCACATAATTCTGGCAATCATATCACGTGAAAATTACAGATATATAATGTTATCAAAATTTAGAAAGTAATATTATATTTATATGGATAATTTAGATAATAGAAAATTTTGAAGTTTCCCATTATTACGTATTTTTTTACATTTAAAGATATTGAAGTTTCATCCTTCACAAGTTCTTTTAAAAATTATGATATGAGGAATAAGTTATGAAGCATGTTTTAAAGAACTAATTTTGTTATGATCTATGTACTTTTATAGCACCAAAATTGGTCACTTAATTTTTTTTCAAAAATATGCTTACTCATAATAGCATGCAAAAACATTTGAAATTATTCATACACTAACGCTTCTCCTATTTAACCAGGTTCACAACTTCCATTCAAAATAGTTCTCACAAACGAATAGTTTCCATGACCAAAGAACCTTAACATATTTTAATATTTATGGAAACATTCCACACACACGAGTGTTTAGTACCTTACAGTACTCCCGATTTAACCTAGCCGAAAGAGTGCTTGCCCAATCCAAGCCATCGGAACATGGATCGCAATGTGAAGATTACCATCTGCAGATATACTCTGTCGATGATGAGGACTGATATACCCAAGAGAAACATATTAGTGTGTCAACACATCTGAACATTTCACTGGAAACTCTCACTCCTCAAACTTCCTTGGCAAGCTCGTCGCGTGCCATTCCACACGCAGTGTTCCCTAAGTTGAAAAGTTATGCGAATATTAAATGAATAGTCAAAGAGGCTCCCCAACTACCCGAGGGTTTAGAATTCATGAAGTTAGTTAATAAATGATTCCAGCCAGAAAACCCTGATATAATGGATTTGCCTTATAATGGATGCGAAGATCCGTTGGCTACTATGCATCGCCAGCGGAATCTTGACGTATATGCTGCTATAGATCTCCACTGGAACCTAATCGCAGAAGGCGGTAATTCCAATCCCATTGAAGTTAAGGAAGACTGTCGTTTATCTGTCACTACCCTGTTTCGTGAAAGGGGTTCTTAGTTGGACAGGTCGGGAGAGCCGTTAAGAAATTATGAATACTATCCGGTAGAGTGGAAGTAACTTGAGACAGTTTGTGTGGTTACTTTAACCTTGATTTATGTTTTAGTGTAGATAGTGCTGATGGTTGAGTTTGAATTTTCGAGGCTTTTATTAGAAGAGTGTTGAACAAGTAATATGATCGATATCATAACAAGAAGAAAAGTGTTTTTAAAATGTCTAGTAATCCCATTGTACCCTTTGAAAAAGTTTCAATTTTTTTCACTTAATAGACACTTTAGCAGAAAAATTAAATTTCTTTTAAGAAAAAATATTTTTTGTAACTAATTTTAATTTCTTTTCTACATACAGAAGAAGCTCTTATAAAAACCAGCTATCCCACCCTTTGAACGAGTTTAGTTTGGCGAAAGTCCTTGTTGGTAGCCAAGTTGGCACTATTTTAGAGCCAATCCGTTGTTTAAGAGCATGTCTCAAATATTCACTGGTAATGAAACGGTATACCAATTGTGGTGACCACTAGGAACTTTCACCTAAGTGAACTCTTTCAAAAGGTGAGACAGCTAGTCTTTATAAGAGCTTCTACAGTAATTTTTAAACATCTCAAAAACCTTCATCTCTCTATCTCACTATGATTGAGTTATCTGTTCTTTTTTATAACCAAATAATGTTACCGTCTACTTTCATGGGCAAAACGACACTAAGGATATGATAAACATTTCAGTACAGTAAACGCTTTGAGCAAAAATTTTATGCTAGGTTTTACCTTACAGTGCTAATAAATCCTTCTCCCATACATTTCAATCTAGCCATCATTTAACTGGAAATTTATTATAATATCCCTTTCATTATCTCTCCTAAACATCATTCGTCACTTCAAAAGAAATTTATCAGATTCCACATTTGAGTCTAAAGGGGGAATTTGCTTTGAGTGTATCTGGAAAGACATCCTCTGTCTCTCGTACGAAGCTCATTACAAACCATCGAAATGTCATCAAATAAATCGGTGATCTTTCAGAGTTTTTTTTGTCCTCGAAAAAAATTCCATGGGGCGAGGTCAGTTGTGTATGTAATGGGTGTGGTATCATTGGATTGGTTATTCCATTAATTCCCAACGTTTTAGAAATTCAGATCTCAAGGCTTTGGCGAATCTGGATGTTCGCAAGGCTTTATTTTCATTTCATTAAATAATCTATAGAAGATGAGGTGCATAATATTACGATTAATATGTAAGCAAGTCGTCTTTTATTTTGATTCCCGTTAAATTTGATGTTCTTCACTGAAATACTATCTCTGCACTGATATGAGGCTTATATCATTTAGCCATCTTAAAACAGATTTACTTATGAATAACAGTTAGTTTAAAGTAATTTAAAGCAGAGCAGTGTCACAAGGCTAATTGTTACTCAGGATAGATTTTACTGATTGGGGACTAACCTAATTTTTTTATTTTCAAAAAATATAAAATTCTTCAAAAATATTAAGCTATAACTTAGCACATGACATTGAGGTTCTTATAAAATTTATTTATTGTAAATTTTCAAATATTTTTTGTATTTGTCAGCCATGAGAACAATTTATTGCTTTATACTCTAGCGGAAATAAAAATCCCAACACCAAGAAGGAAAGTAGATATCAAAGTAAAATTTATTTCTATGATTGCACATAGTATTAATGTGAATTGATTAAAAAATCAGCCTTCCTGGATGTTAGGGGGCCGAGAAAATCGGTGAGGAGTGTTGTCTCCATAGGTGTCCATTACCGCCGTCACACGTCATGGTATTGAGTGACAGGGGCTCTAAATGACTTTTGAGGGATTGGAGGACCATGTTGCCTCCTAAGGTAGTCCAAATTCATATGGTGCACCAGCGGACGTTGCATACCGGGCTAGGTGATTTCTCCTCATTGACCGGACTTGTTTTTTGGGTGTTGGTTCTAGAGAACGGGAAAGACGGGGTAAAAATGCAAACTAGGGGGTTAAGAAGAAAGCTTGGACATTGCACAAAACATGTGGTTGTGCATGTTTCTCTTGAAATTTGTCCCCAGGACAGGTCTGAAGATAAGGACGGTCTACCGGCTGCAAAATCTCAATGACGCAGCTCTAGTTGGAAAAAGTACTGGTGAATCATACTCAGGAGTTGCAGAAATGGAATCCAATGCATCCCCACTCCGTTACCTTGCATCACCACTCCGTGGAACGATTAGAAAATCATCAGCTGAGTGCGCTCTCTCCATTGTGTCTTCAAACTCATACCCAACCCTCGTGGTACTCCAAACCTAATCAGGATTCTCTCATAAACACAATGTCATGAAATTGGGAACGTCATTTCCTTATTTCGTGCACTATTGGAAACAGAAATGCCCATTTTCAGCCCCTTGTTTATAGACAAAGATGTAAGAAGCTATGCGGACCGAACGGACGATCCGCAGTACTGCAAACGACATCCCACTGCCGCTTGTCCTCAGTATGATCTACCGGTATTTTGGCCAACCAAAGCTGCTTCATTGAGGTTTTTTAGATGGTTGTCCGTCCTTACCTTCAGACTTGTCCTTGGGACAATTTTCAAGAGAAAAAGGCACAAACACATGTTTTATGCAATGTCCAAGCTTTCTTCTTAACCCCCTATGTTGCATTTTTACCCTGGCCTATCCGTTCGTAAGAACCAACACTCACACAACATGTCCGGAGAAAGAGGAGAAATCACTTAGCCCGGTATACAGCGTCCGCTGGTGCACCATATGAATTTGGACTACCTGAGGAGGCAACATGGTCCTCCAATCCCTCAAAAGTCATTTAGAGCCCCTGTCACTCAATACCATGACGTGTGACGGCGGTAATGGACACCTATGGAGACAACACTCCTCACCGATTTTCTCGGCCCCCTAATATCCAGGAAGGCTGATTTTTTAAGCAATTCACATTGATACTATTTGCAATCATAGAAATAAATTTGACTTTGTTATCTCCTTTCCTTCTTGGTGTTGGGATTTTTATTTCCGCTAGTGTATTTCAATGATTCCTCTAACTCATCTCATCACTTATTCATGCTTCATCTATCTTAATTTTGAACATATAAGTAATTTTACGACATGCTATGTCCCATACATTTCTTAGCATTTAGTAAAATTGCTTTATTTTCACAAACCCTTGAATGGTCTTAACAATAATCTATTTTTAACACATCAAAATCATAAGATTTTTGCTTCACTAATGAATTTTCTTACCTTTATCTTTTAAAAATATTGTATGTATATAATGTTGTATGAGAGGGGTTAACGAAAGGACCTTTTTCTCTGGGCTATTTATATTTATTTATAAGTTTAACATGCTTTTGATGAAATAAATTATCCCTTTAAATTTTGGATGAGTTAATTTTCGGAGGACCGATATCGCTTATAACTATTTCAGTACAAATATTCAAATTTCGAGAAACACTCTTATTTTCTTATTTCTTTACTTCCATTCTGCCCTAAAGACAGCTTGCCCTATTCCCAGATCTCAACATCTCTATTCTCTTCTCAATTCGTTTTTAATTAATAACTAAGTATCTCTCGTCTTGGCTAAATTAATTAAAACTTAACATGGCTATGAGATCATAACCTGATGAGGCTCTTTTAGGTGACTCTTCAATGTGTGTGTGGTCGATAATTTGCTTGATGGCCCAAATTATCTTGCTCTTCCAAGATAATTGAAAACTCCTTGTTTATAGAAGTATCCATCTTCACTGCATGAATCTTTGATGAAATGCAAATAATTTTCGAGTCAAAATAGAATTAATATGGAAGGTTTAAACGTGAAATTAGAAACTGCGGTTTAAATGGATGAAGGCTTGGAGAATAATTAAAAAATAATGAATTTCTGGGGTGAGGAGCTTTGGAAGATGTTTAACGGAGGCATCTATTTTTCAAGAGTTTAAAGTCTAGGAAAAGAAATAATTTTAATGCGTGCTTATATTTGTTTTATGATACCGCTTTGTGTGGATAAGATTTAATTAAAAATTAATTTATGCTGAGACAAGTTATAATATTGAGAAATTATTGTTATACTTGCATTGTTAGAAGTTATTTATTGTCTTGTTACAAATTAATTTATCTGACGATAAGTGTAATTTATTTAGTGTAATGAAAGTTAATTTTATATCGTAGTTCGGATTATTTATCTTTTAATTGAAAAGTTTCTTTGCTTTGATTTAAAACTGTTTCCCAAATTTAATTCGAGGAAATGAAATTGAAAAAAAAAACAATCACCCGAGTTCTTTTATCTTTTATTTTAATTATGTATAATAATTTTCGTTTGATTTAAGTTCTCTGTTTTAAAAGTAAGAAGCTTTATTCCATAAAAGTTTGAGTCCTAACAACATTTTTCTAGATGCTTGGCATCCTTAGACTCCAATGTAAGTAACTACTAATTAATTCAGCGAAATTTTACCGAATTCAATAGAAAATATGTAAAAGTTAAATTCTTAAGGAAAATTTTAAGTTTTTGTTTCATATTCGGATCTTAAAACAAAATTAAACAGCAGCATTATATTAAACTTCACATATAAAAAGGAGATCATTGTTTTCTCTGTAAAATTCCAAGGTCAAGAACTTTTTTTAATAATTCAGTACACATATTCTATTAAGTTATTAAATTTAAAACATTATCTCCTAACCATTAAAGTAAATAGCCACCCTCGTGTCTTTACCACAAGACTTGGTGCATCTACTCAACTCTATAATACAATTTTCATATCATCTAATTTTCTGACCCCGCATTTACTCCAATATATTCCATCAAACTTGTTCATTGGATCTATAATTTATTAACAAGCCATAACCATAAAAAACGGGCTGGGAAGCGAAAATCGCTTTACTTTGATATCGGTGCGCTATCCTATAATTTTGGTTTGCACTCCCCTCTTCACACCTATACTTTATGGAGGTAGTCTTGGAGAGAAAAAGGCATTTAAGGATGCTCTACCCAAATCAGACCTATCTTCCATTCAAGTAACCGCTGGTTAGTAGGTTATCATTATGGCCAAGTCTTACCTTCCGAATAAAAAATACCCCCCAAGACGTCTACTTATCAGGGGGGTCAACTTTTTCTGGGCTGGAGTGTTGTAATGAACTGGTAGGTGAAGGCGAATTTTCACAGCTCCTCAGACTTTGATGTGCGCTGGGTGTATCCAATCATTCTTGGTGTCAAAAAACTTGATCTAGGTTCTCTCGATAACTTTTCAACGAAGGGAATTTTTACGGAGGCTCTTCTTTGCCCTTCTTTTTGACTAATATTCAGGTTCATTAATTTTTTTAAACTGAATTTTCTCTTTTAGAAACTAATAAAGATGTCCCTCGTGTATGAATTTTCTCTGGGTCAATAAACCATAATTAAGAACTATTACCTCGCTTTCTTTTCTAAAATTTTGAATGGGAGCGAAATATTTGCAAGTAGGTGTTCTAAAGATCTATACTCAGTTGCAACTTAACTTGAGCATCAAAGAAAGTAGTTCCCCGCACGGTGTCTGAATTTTGAGTGAAATTAAGAGCTTCAAATTTGAATAATGATTAGCTTTTTAAATCCACGTATATTAAGCATCTTTTCATCCCGATATGAATAAAATGTTCAGTATTATTATTTTTTTAAGTGGCGTAGCGCTTAGTTGTACAACTCGCTCTCAAACTCACCAGCCAATAAGAGCTTCTAGCAACCCAGCAGGCTTTCTGTTAAGTCAGATTTTCTTCCGCGTGGCCATGACGTCAGGAGGCTCAACTTAAGTTGCTCTCGAGTATGAAACGACAGCTTTTTCTATTTAAATTCTTACTTCCGAAAATTTTGATGTAAATATGAAGCTTATCCATCTATTATAAAGTCTTACGGCCTTTATTCACTGCTAACTTGACCGGTGGTTAACCGGAAGTCAAACCTCTGATTGGTGGTTAAAGAAGGAAAACTACTTTTATGCCAGTTTGACTGCCGCGGTTAGCTATCGGTCAGGAAAGAGGCGGTCGTTATTGGTTAAATTAACTTAGAGTGTTTATGTTTGATACATAGTTTTTCTCCAAATCTACATACAATGCTTTAGTGAATAAAACTTAAAAAAATTAGAGATGGTTTAAAATTAAAAAATTTACAGTTTTTGCCAAGAAATATTTGAGAAATCTGAATAAAATTATATTTTAACCCTTTATGTCCCGACGGGACTTGTAAGTCCCACTTCCCAATGTTCCAAATTCGTCGAATTTTCGTCATGTAAGGCCAAATTTAGTTTACTTATAGTTGCAGTTACGTAAAAGTGACATATTTTGGTTAAGGATGAGTCTAATATGGTTAAAAATAAGGGATGTTTCTTAGGTAATAGATGTTGACAGAAAAATTATGAAGACCATCTATAATGACTATCTCTTTACAATTCGAATCACCTTTGACATAGAAATAGAAACGATTATCGTCAATGATTACAGACAACCTCACATTCATGATTTAAAACACTTTCATGGTTGACATAGTCACATAAATGCTTGATTAACTTTAGTGTTTATGATCCCTTCATTTGGTTGCTAGGAAACAAGGTTCAGGCAGGCGTCTTTCAAATTCTTGATTGGTATATAATGATTTGGAACTATTTCTTTTTCATCTAATTTTAGAAGCGAAAATGTTGATGCATCGTATATTGATCTCTGTACGCATGTAGTATTTTCTGGCCATTATTCAGGTTAATGCTTTAACAATGTATTGAATATCTTTGGATTGCGAAATACCTAATGAGTGATTCGATCTTTTTGTGTTTTTGGTAATATCCTCTTATTTTGAAATACTTGTTAAATTAATCCTTTTTTTTGCATGTTATCTCAATCTCAAAGAGCTCGGTTGTTTACTCTTCGTATCTTCTCGTAGTTATTATTTGGTTTATGCAGAATGGTCTTTATGAGCCTTGTGCCATAAAATTCCAACGAACGAACCATTCTTATTCTGTATACAAAATTCAGTACAACTTGGATAAATTGAAATCTTGGTAATTCGAGGGTTCCTCTTGGTCCCTGAATTTCCCTATTAAATTAATTTCATTTCATTTTATAGCATAATTTTTTATAATACTATTTTGCTGGTCTCTTTAGCTTTGAATTATCTAAGATGCCTTGTACTATTACCTACAACAAAATAAATATTTCTATCTATATAATTCCAAAAAACTTTATTTTCACCATTAATGACCCTCTTTTGGAGGAATGAC
Source organism: Tetragnatha versicolor (assembly GCA_024610705.1). Classification (NCBI taxonomy): domain Eukaryota; kingdom Metazoa; phylum Arthropoda; class Arachnida; order Araneae; family Tetragnathidae; genus Tetragnatha; species Tetragnatha versicolor. The sequence continues at coordinate 49,128,350 of JANDEH010000010.1, read as the reverse complement.
CCTATACCTCACTGAAATTAATTCCACGAAGTTATTACAAGAATTTAAAGTCCTATAATTTTTGTAATAATTATAGTGTGATTGTTATTATACTTAAGATATATACCTACTACCTTTTATTTTGATGAGATAAACAATAACAATAATGTGTGTACACTCTGGGGGAAACAGAGATAGGTAAAGTTAGGTTTAATACTAAAAATTGTAAGAGTGAAGAGGCTTTTTTAATTTTAAGACTGAAGAAATGGTGAGAAAATATTATAATTATCATGAAATTTTGTATTTGTTTATGAAAAATAAAAATAAGAAACGGAGAAGATAAGTTTAACTTAATTTTTCCAACAACCTCATCTATAAAATACTCACCATTGTTTCCTTAAGGTTTTATTTCAAGCTACTCGGAAGATTGAATCAGCTTTAAAGCTGCGTATTTTGTGCCGATCCCCATCAGACGTAATATTCCTTGACATATCGTGGAACAACGCGTATGTGACGTATCGAAGGAAGGGCCTGAATCCAAGAAAATTACTCCTTATGTAAGCTCAGTTTCCCGAACCAGGATGTTCTGGCCCGATCAAAATGGATGAACTGATCCCACATAATGCATGTTCTGCGCTATATGCCTTTGAACTTATCTGTCAGTGGGTTTGGAGTAAGATACATATTTCACGGGCTTGGCACACTCGCAGGAAAAGGGATCTTGGATTTCGATTTAATTGATTACGGCTTTTATCCATCTGAATCGTGAGTCGATATTTGTTTTCAAGCGGTTTGAACTGCAATTTTTCATCCGGAATCGTGCTAGGCAGATGTAATCGGGCCCTTTTTCAATAACTGCGCTTGCTTATCATAATAAATGGGTGGAATTGTGGGGGTGCATCGCTGTGTAATAGTCGGGAAGAATTTTCAGATCGTTTTGAATTCGTGCTCGGGCCGGAAAAGTCAATGTATCCCTGTTGGAGCAACGCCTGGCGTATCAAATCATGTAAAAAAGCGTTTTGATGATACCTTATGGCCAATGGCGCCAGCAATTACTGGCTATTTCGCTGCAGTGTGGTTTTGTTTTAAGTCTGAAGTTACTGGCCAAAAGTAACTGTTTGCTTGAATGGATTTTTGGCACAACCAGCACAGATATGTAGTACTTGAAATACCAGACGTAATTATGCTTAGGTATTAATCATAAATATCTTCCTTGCTAATTAAAATCTATTAAGAGATACAACGTTTAAATTTCAATTAAGTAGGCTATTCATAAAATAATTCTGATGACAGAGACAATCACATTTCACATTCTTGTTTTCCTTGTTGAAAAAGATGACACACGTTTATGAAATATCTTTATTTAGCTAGAAATTTAATAAAACATTAAATTTTAAAATGATGAACTAAAAGAATTCCACATTCAATAAATACCTCTCTGTCACTGATAAGACACCTTATTTCAAATGGCACTTCAATTGAAACAGCTCACTCTTCCAACTGAAAATTGGAATTAAAAAGTTAAGTTTATTTCACTGGACAATAACTGATATTAATTAATAAGAGTTTCATTGATGAGATAAATTAATAGATTTCTTTTAAATAAAATCGATGCTGGCAGATATAATTTGCTAATTCTTTAAATCTACTTAAATGCTTTGTATAAGTAAGAGATGGGCACTTATTTTGAGAACTGGCCCTTAGCTTTTTCCAAAACACATGAATAAGCAAACACCTGCATGAACGAAAATGAAAATACCTAAACCAAGTATTTCGCTTAGGCCCTAAAACTTGCCCCACCAGTAATAAGCCCTCGTTGGATGTTTTGACCTACTCTTCAGGCCCACTTTGACCTTTGACATGACTCTCGGGGGTGAAAACATCTCTACCTTCCCAATCTATGTTGAGAAGGCAATTTTAAAGCCGTCTGTCAAACAGGGAACTGCCATAGTAGGTTGTTTAGCTCAGACACAGGAATATTATGCAAATGGACAAAAATAACTGTAAACAAATTTGTTCTAAAATTTTGGATATTTTAAGAAACAAAAAACTTCTGGGGTATTTTTCTGAACATTCAAAACCTCAACAATTACACAAGATAGCAAAATACATCTAGGATTGCTCTTTATAATTTTTTTAAGCTTTTCTTTAAAATAATTACGTTGAATGACTTATTTTTATTATTTATTTAAAAGGAACACTAATACCATCTTAAATCAAGAGCGAAAAAAAACATTAAAGTGTTTGTATTTTCAGAATTAAAATAAAAAATTTAGGGTGGCATAGTTCAACACTTGACTATATTTTAGTTCTAAATTTTTTTACAAGTTCATATAAATTTAAGCAATGCCTTTTCAAAGGTTTTAAAAACCTTTTAATAAAAGTTTTTAACAGTGAAGTACACTTAACTTAAACTTGATTCCCTGATTTCTAGCATCTGATGTTAAGCTTCAGCCACCATTGTGATGTTTATGAAATGTTTTAACTTGCAACAATTATTAGTTAAAAACAAATTGTTTCCAAATCTTGAAGAAACATTTACTATCGTTTTTATGTATAGAGATGCATAATCTAAGATACTATCAAATTCTACTCTGTTAAGCCATTTTATGCATGTTAAAGAACATATTATTTTCCATCAATCACAAACTTACCCCCCTTCTCCCAAAGCTCTTAATTATCTTTTTCGTGGTGATGAAACAGGTATCTTATCTCTAACGAACCAAATCTTCTTTCTACTTAAGTTAATACCCGTTCAATTTCTCCTTCTCGAACAAGAAAAACGTCATTTATTAAGTGAATTCTCCAATCGCCCCAAGTTAAGGCTCAGAAACATCAGTCACGCTGATGATTGGGACGAAATGAAAAATGTTTTCATTGGCAGCCGCAGATTACCAAAGTTTGTGTATGTGTTATAACACATAGCCCGACCATCATGATAACTGGAGAGCAAGAATGTTGATTACTCGCTTTCAAGGTCGAGCAACGACGACAAAGATGGTATGGAAAAAAGAGCGAGATGAACCTTTGTAGAAAAAGCTACTTTCAGAAGATGATTAATTACTAAACATCTTCACCACGTAGCCCAACCCAATCAGATGTCAACTTCGACCTTAAAGGACTTTGAGATTCCGATTATTAAAGATTACATGCGCTTCAAGAGCCCTTTCTTTTTTGCTGGTTCTCAACGTTTTCCCATTGCTTTAGAATCGGAGAAATACGAGGGGAGAATACTAATATTCTTCATGGGGATGGGATGATCGTTGTGTTCACTGGTTCGTAATGAGGTTTGGTATCATTATTATTGTCTGACCTACAAAGACTCGCATAATGGACCCCCTTTGTTTCTTCACCACGTTTATAGCTATCAAAGCTTCCTGAAGATCTAAGACAAAAGAAAACTTTTGCCAGAATCTATTTGAATACCAGCTGAATAAGTTCCAATGAGTTTTTTAGTCCTTTGCATTGAATTTTAAATTGTCCTTTATCTTAATAAAATCACATTATATGGGTTCATTGATGTGAATACCTAGAGGCTGGACCAAGTCGCAAATTGATAGTAAATATGAGTTGATATGATGAGCTTTTCTGTCGTTTTCTTTAGATAAATCAAAGTATGATAATTTTTCTAAATAGGAGTATATCTTGAAACTTTCTTGGAAGATGCTCTCTGAAAAGGTATTTTAATAGAAGCTTTAAAACATTTTAAGTATTGAAAGCACATTTGTATAAAATTTCAGTAACCATTTTCCAAACCCATAAATTTCACTTGTTGAAATTGATTGAAATTATTAATTTCTATTTTTTTGGAGTTCTAAAGTTATTTAAACGTGCCTCTACTATCTTTTCTGATGTGTTTTAAAACTAAAATATACCCAAAATTACTCTTTTTTAATGTACATATTTTGTAGAGTGAATGAACCATGAAATAAAATTATATCTTAATATCTTCCTTATGAATTCTTAATACCAAAGGTTACAAAAAACTTTAAATTAAATCATTTATAAGCTTTTGAAGAAATTTGTAAATAAACTAGTTTTTCTCCAAGGGAAAGACAACATTTAAATGACATAAACATTGAAACTATCAAACTGTCAAGCTCTCAAAATGAAAATAACCATCATTTTCCAATTATTTTTCAAACACCTATAAGCAGATTTTTACATTACTTCCTGAAAAGGAGTAACCTTCACTAAGTTTTTTAAGAAATAGTGTCAGTATTTATTCTATAATAAAAACTTTACGCAAGAAACTTGATTTTTTCTACATCACTTTTTGCGTGTGAATCAAAAGAACAAAAATTTAGTTCAACAAATTATTCTAACTAGCAGTAATACTCCATTCCTAACTTTTTAACCTGTCTCTTTCGTGATATTTTGTCAGACGGCGTTTGCCAAGACCTATCATTTATTTAACAAGGGTACAGAAGGTGTACTATCATTTATTAAACCCAGCCCTTACACGGTGTGACATACGGTTTCCTAATCCCAAGTTCGCTCCCATCTATTTGCGTGTCCGTGTATCATTCAGAATCTGACTTAGAATTCAACCAATAATAAAAAGGGGAGCCTAACAACTAGAAAATTAATGGTCTCTATCACGTGATAATTTATTTCAGCTACTGTTCCATAGAACCCACAATGCTTCTCGACGTGTCTCACCGTAGATCGTAGGCATAACGCACTTTGAAGTTACGCTGAACATTCATCTTATTTCGTGAGCCAGAAGCAAAATATGAAAAATTTACGACCCAGTTATGTTAATTTTATTAGCCTACAGAATTTAGGTATTTAATTATTTAAGAAAGTGATCGCGGAGTAACACAAATATAAGATCGATGCCTAATTTTTCTTCATCGAACCCACAAATTACTTTCTCGAACGTGATCAAGAATATTTAGGTACGGGGTTGATAATCTAGTAATTATGTAGGATAATCTAGTAATTATGTTTAAATACTAGGTAGAAATCTGCGTCAATTATGCAGTGATTCATTTGATACATGTTAAAGTAACTGTAACAAAAAGGATTATAAAGGGACATTACAAACTTATCTAGTATAATAGATTGATCCAGATATAATATATAATTAATAATTAAATATCATATATAGAAGTTCCGATTTTATAACAGAGTATGATAAGAGTTTTTGAACGCTTATTCCAACTATGCTTTCCCATCATCTGATAGAAAACAAACATTACTTTAGTTTTGGACTGCTTATTTTTGATTTCATATAGTGGCATGAAGAGCTAAGAGAAAAATATTTAATGATTGAAACTACCTAACCTATGTATTTATGTTGTACCATATTCAATTCAACCAGTAAAGTTGTTTTAAAAATTCAAAATTTGATTACTCAAGAATATATTTAATAATCAAGAATATATTTTGATACCCCAGGAATATCCTTACATGGGAGTGCCTTACGTTACGTTAGTCCCTTTTAAAAAATTTTCTTCAAAAATATACAAATACAAATACAAATTAAGTCGACCAACTACAGGCGTAAGCCCAGCAAGGTTGGTCCAGTCTTTTATATAAAAGTTTTATATTATAGTCTTTATATTAAGTCTTTTATATTATAGTTTTATATAAAAATAAAAGAAATATCTCCTCCAACATTTTCTCCAGACACATCCAATGAACTCTTCTTTTTCATTCTTACCCTGCTGTTCTGCTCCGACTTACTATACGCATGTAGTGTTCGGATCAATATGACCCGATACCAAAAATATCACTTCTAGTTGTAAATGAATTGTGGAATTTAAGAAATAGGTTAAACAATGGTAAAATACTGTAAATAAATGTAATTATTATGAAATAATGAAGTAAAGGTTTGAAATACGTATAAAATAATAAAATTAACTAAAAAATTATTTGTAATTGAAATTTGTAAATTTTTATTATTTTGACAATTTACATATGAAAATGGGTTTTAAACAAGTATGGCACAGCAAAGTAGTACGTTTTTTATTTTTTTTGTTTGAAGGACCGATATAAATTTCAAATTTTTCTTTATTCTCTTACTTTTTTTAACTGATTCTCCCCTTCATGACAGGTTTTAATCTGCTTTACTGTATGAAAATAAGAGGGATTTCCTCAAATATTCAAAAATAATCTTCATTTGAACCTTTATTTCCCTTCTATTTGTACTAAATTTCACTGAAATCTCATTGCAGGAATTGCGAAATTACTTATTACTCCAATACCTTAAATTTTCTTTGGCGATGATTTTTGTTTTTTTTCCTGTAATAAATTTTATGTTTCAGTTCTTAGGAAGTTATATATCCAAAAAAAAGTCCACATTTTTCCCATACCTAATGGTTAACTGTCAAAAGACAGTGGCAATGAAAAACACCACTAATTTCTCATTTTGAGTAATATTTTCATTCGGATAGCACAAGTTTCGTTTCATTAGTTATTTTTAGTATTCTAACTGAAAGGAAATACTTCATAAAACAAAAATACAACAAGAAAAATAAAATTTGGAAGTATTTTATTCTTTTTGTCAACTGAATCAACCTTTTGACCTTCCACGTGCTTTAATCTCAAATGACAAAAAAACAAGAAAAAAGAGAACCAAAATACAAAAAAGGATGTTATAATAGTTTTTATTCTTTTCTGTTGAGTTATTCCACGAAAAAATATGAAAATGTTTGAACAAAACGAAAAAATTTAGAATCGGGTCATATTGACCCCAACAGTACATTAAGACTATGTTGACAAATATCCCTTGCAAATTAAAATAATTAAAATTCCTTTTAGATGTAGATATTTATATGACTTTCCAACAAAGTCATGAAGTTTCATTAAAATACCTCTATTCAATTTTTTTAACAAGCGACTGAAACAAAATTTGGGTTAAATAGACCCTAACAGAACAGCAGGGTTAAGAACTTAAGCAACATAAGATGTATTCTGACTGTATCAAACTAAACTTTAATATCGATTAATATACAGCAGATTACGTAAAAATTTACATACTGTGAGAAAACTCCAGCTCTCAAGCGTCGCCTCCAACCGTGGACCGGTTTCGCCCTTGTTAGGGCTCATCAGCACGGCAGTTTTCTCACACATTCCTCGAACCAGAGGTTACTGGTGAAGAACTCTTCTTTTCAATTTACATACTGTTTCTCTGAATGTTGTACTATACGTTATATAATTACTTGTCTTTTTTATAAATTTCAAATGTCTACTTTCCCTTATCTTCACTACTACTAAGATTGTAATTTTCTACTACATAGAAATCAAGTATAGGTTCTCCAATACTCATAAATGAGACAGTTGTAACAAGTTTCTTTACAAATTATGGGATGGATTTCTTAATGAGGGAAAATGGTGCCTGAAAAATCTTTCATCCTTAAAACGACCCTGGTCATTTAAAAAGCTTAAATAATTTTACTTCAATAGGTTTCCACCCTTTGTGCAGATTAAAAATTTTATCATTGACCTTGAATCCAACAGCTTTTTATTGACGACTCAATAGATTTATCACTAGTAAATTGCATGTCAACCTCTACTTCTGACCGTGTGAATAAATGCATGGCAACACCTGACACCGATCATATCGTGGTAGGATAGGCTCCACGTATGCACGAAAGATTGATTACTTTGTAATCTAAGTACAGCGAATCTACTTTGGTCGTGCTTTTATCAGACAAAATCGCTTCTTTCGTGATACGGATTTCTTTCGATTTCTTTTTGGTATTGCAAGAATTGTTTGCCCCGAGTACCAAAGATTGAATAAACTCATCTTTTATTAATCATGTTGTGATGATTTTTAGGGTTGATTGTGGTAAAACTTTTATGCTTATTTAAAGGAAATGACTTTCTCAAAATGCACTATTTAAACTTTCATAAAATCATAAAATAAATTACCTAAAAAGCGGAGGGAAATTTACAATATTTTAAGAATGAATTTCAATGTATTTAAACATTTCATCAACGTAAATATTGACCTAGAGTTTAAAAACTATCTAGTATTAGTTTGTAATGTTTACTAAAAAACTGTGAATGTCACATGAATTGATTTAAATTAGTCTCAATCATGTACAAAAAGGATTTCCTACAGAACTTATCAATACGTATAATTTCTATCTAAAAAACAAAGCCATCAAAAAGTAAAATTAACTAATGTAATTTCTTACAGCTCCAACAAGATACTGTCTGTAACAAAATCTAAATTTCCTACTAAGGAACATTGGTTCTTTTTTTCCACTAAAAGCCCGAAAAATGACCGAAGGAAATAGTTTATAAGAAATAATTTTGTATCCATCGTGTAGGAAAGTAAAGAAATAACTTCATGTGGATGCTATCTGTTTGGGAAATTCATTTCATCTCGCAAATCCAATTTTGTATTCTTGGTCAGGATTGATGAGTGTAAATTCTTGGTCTTGGTTAGATGATTTATAGCAAATAAGTTACAAAATTTTCATTTATTCATCTCTGCTTCAATCTCCATGGGGAGCTTTCATAACTTTTCGAAGCAGTGATTGAGAAGAGTTGGCGTAAATTAGAATTTCCTTCGATTTTTACGAAAGGAATTGAATTCATTTTCAATCATCCAAACAAATATTTAGATTTCCCCCAAAATTAACTCCCCCACACAATAGACGATGCAGAGGAGATCATTCCTTTCTCTTTGAATCCCTCCTCTCCATCCTCCCGGGGTTGAAATTATGCCCAAACTTAAAGAACTTACTATACGGCCCCCGAGGAGAGAAATAAATGATGAGAAAGATCCAAGTTTGTGTCGAACTTTGATCTTACTGCATCCTGCATCTCTTACCTCCTTTAAATCTCTGCGGGATGGGAATAGATGATGCAGAAGAGCAGGATGCTGAGGATCCGAGAGGAGCGGGAAGGGAGAAAAAGAAGAATGCGTTCGCAAAATGCCCAGGAGTGAAAAATGAGGACTTGGAATCCTTCGGGTTATCAAAGAAAAAACACTATCATTTATTCCTTTTCTTCCAGCAACTTTCTTTCTGTGTTCCCCTCTTAAAAAATTATATTTCTCGGTTCTCCCGTTCATGCCCAGAATACCGGAAAACGCATTTATACTGCGGAGGTAAGAAAAGTTTCCGGAGTGGGGTTTTTCGAACTATTTCTGTCAACTGAGGTATGCGAAGATTTTATCTTGGCCAGGGATTGGGAGGGCCTGGAGGTGTTTTGGTATGCATGGTTTCGCGTTCGATTCCAGATAGCTGGGCTAGATATTGGGTCCTTGCGAGGGAGATAAATTTTTAAGTAAAGAAGTAGATTGGGTGAAATGAAGTATCGTTTTTGCTCCTGATGGAAAATGCGTTTTGGGGGTGTGGATAAAACTCCTGCATTCTTATTCTAAGGTTAAGTTTCATTTAAAATGAACAACAAATAGAAATTTGTGAAGTTTATTCAATTTGCATAGCATGTCTCTCAGCATAGATTTGTTTATTCTTAGGACTCGTATGAAAAAAATTTAGAAAATATATCAAAATCTTACAAAGAGCTTTCAAATTATAGTTCTCTGAATGTTCTTTCCAATCTGGAACTGATTAGGTACATAAAAATGTTGGAATCTTTTTTCTATAACTGGAAAAGGATATGAACTATTCTTTCTTGAAAGGAAATTCTTCGCTACACGTTGTTACTCATAATAGAGTAAACTGTGTGTGTGTTTAAAATATTTAATTTATATTTATTTTTCTGATATAAATATGAGATAAATATCCATTGGTAGTGATCAAATTAAAAGAACTACATTGTCTCAGCTATTAGTTTTAATTTTTTCTCACCTTGTAATCTGATAGTGCAAGTTTTTATTTATACACCTTTTATCTAACTAAATTATAAGTTTAGGATTTTACTTGAATTCCCCTTGAATCAATATAGGTTTGATCGATAATCTAGATTCCGACATTCATGAATTCATACTTGACAATGAGTTACTCAGTGGTAATCAAGTTTTAAGATTTGTGAATCTTATTGAATCTAACATCTGACATATGATATCTGATATCTGAATATCTGATGACATATCATATGATGACTGGGCTACAATTTTTAACACCAATAATTAACTTCTCATCCACCTTAAATAACACATAATTTTTTCATTAACTGAAACATAACAAACCTAAAAACTTTAAACAAAACCGCTGCGCGAAGTGTTATGTACCTTAAAACTTTCTCAGACGGAACTATGCCAAGTTTATATACAATCCTTACCATTTGTGATCCTCAACGGCGTATCCTTTCTTGTTGTTTAAAATTGTTTGGTTTAATTGAAGGGTGTGTAGTGTGTTATTAAGGTCTACCACCTAATAACAGGTTGGCTCGCGACAATTTCCCCTCCAACTTTTTCGTGTTACCATTCCCTCCACATCTATTATCCTGGAGGTCCATGAGACACAGGTTCCAACGAAAGTCTTTCAAATAGTCTCTGGGATTATTATTAAGTAGGTTTGGTTTTAGCCTGAAATACAATGAGTGACAATGGTATCAAGTTGTCATGCTTGGAGGCTGTTATTAAGGTTGTGGTACCTTCCCAGAGGTCACAGATTCTTTGAAAATTAGTTTCAGAGTCTCTAATAGGATTGAACTACCTACTTACTGGGTTTTGTGTTGTTAAACCATTTATTTCTAGTGAAATGTTATTTTAAAAGCTAGGATACACAATTTTCAAACATTTTTTTCGTAGGAAATTTTTAAATGAAGTTATTTTGTTTTGTTAGAATAGCATGTAGCAGGGTAACTTTCATAAAGATTAAGTTAATTTGCATAAAAATATTATGTTCTGATTAATCGAACGTCATATTGTAAAAAAACTGGGATACTAAAATGAGTGGGAATTGGGAATGAAGAATTTTAATACCAACTAATGCTTGAAAACTCTTGTAAAATAGGTAAAAGAAAAAAAACCCTTACAAAATAGTCTATCCTAATTGCTTCCTTATTTTATGTAGTCTGCATTCCCTTTATTTTTTATTTGTTTTGAAATTAGAAGAACGAAACTTCATTTATAAAGACTTTTGAGCAAAACATATTTAAAGTTATGCTCGTGGTAACGGACACGCAATTCACATAAAATGAAATTAATTTATTCAAAACTTGAAATGTTAGGGATTTTTAGTTACTTTTCTTTAAAGGAGATAAGCCAATTGTACAGCTATGAAATCTTTCAAAGTTTCTTATAGAAAAATTATGTATCCCCTACTCCTTTAAAAAGTACATTTCCTGTCGCCTGTTAATCTAGAATTAAAATCTCTTCCCAACTTTTCATCCCAGACCCTTACCTGAATTTATAATTGTCCCTATACTAGTAATTGAAATTCCATGCCCCTCCCATAATTTTAATCCAGACATCCAAATGAATAATTCAAGAAAACCGTCATTCATAGTCAGAGATCTGTCGCACTTGACGGTGCTCTCTAATATCAAATTATTTTCTCTCGCCCGAGGACATAAAATTTCCTCTCAAAATTCTTTGAGCGAACTTCCCACCGAATGAGATTTTTCAAACTTTTCTTGTCGTCTCGGAAAGTTTGAAGACCCCTGCAGAAAGTTCTCCACGCCGGCACAACGAACGAATATTAATGGTTGCGAACGTGAAACATAGCGTATGCCCTGTTTTCCCTCTGAAGTTCTGCTTTCCCCGACGGAATATCCCTATATGCAAATCCGGATTCATGCAGTATGGAGGACCGGACGGTGCTTGGCGGTATGCCAGGACTTTCCTTGAACAAATTAACAAAGTTCCGTAGCAGGCGTTCATTTGGGTCCGTCTCGCTACATGAATTATGTATACAGGACCGGGGGACTGCTTCAGTCAGTAAAATATCGTTATCGGAGGGTTTAATGCTGTTGAGGCTTAATTGGGTGGGAATTTGTTTCTTAGCTTAATGAGGCTCCTTATGCGTTTTGTGGGGTTTTTTGGAATATCGAAATAGGCTAAACGATTTGAAAGGAATAATAAAACTGATAGTAATTTTGATATAAGTAATCTCTAGATGGGAAGCTGAAGGATGTATTTTCATTTCTGTCCAAGGAAATACTAGAAATGGAAATACCTCATATAAAAATTTTTAAGTACTACTAATTCAATTGTTGAAATTTTCGCTGTAAAAAATACCGTTTAATGTTTCAGAAATTACCCATGTTTTTTGGAGGAAAAATAGTTATTTTTTTATTTGTGATGTAGTTCTCAAACTCACTAGTAAAATAATTATCAACGTCTGTATAAAAAAGGCTCTGATTTTACCTCTCTATTAGTGTTTCCTACACAGACCGAACAGCATAATATTAATGCTCCTTCCTTTTTAGTCGTACTATAGATGCAAATGTAAAAGCATACGAAATTATTTAAAAAGCAAAGAAAATTCTTATAAATACTAGATTAAAGGAAGATTTTATATGTTAGTTCCTGAAATTAAGCCGCTCTAAATAACTGTTTGAATTATGTAATACTGATAATTTTTTTTGTAAATTAAAAAAAAATTTACAGTGAGTGCACACTAGGGTGGTTACAAAAACACCGACTTCCGAATTTCTTCGGGGGCACCCCCCTAAAATGTGACAATGGGCTAGAAAATAAGATTGGCAAAGTTTAAGCTCAATCGGATAATATTAAGACCCGCCTCATCGAGGTCAAAGTTCAGAAAAAAAGCGAAAAAACGTAGTTTTTTGCCCATAAAATCTGAACTATGAGTCCTAAAAATATCGTTCGCATCTCATTTCATAGTAAATTTTATTGGCTTGAAGATAGATCTCCTTAACTTTTTTAATTAAAATTTCTAGAGCGAAATATCAACATTTTTGTCATTTAAGGTTGAAGAACTCCCTGTAAAGTTCGCTTTCCAGCAAACTCGTAAAATCTTCTAATTATTCAATTAAAAAGGTTTTTTTGAACTTTTTTTGGTGTTTTTCACTTTGTGCATCAATAAGTGTTCTTCAGTTAGAAGTATGGACGGATTTAAGGGGGCTCATGGGGGGCAGTGCCCCCCCTCAATTTTTTCAGGAAATTCCGTTTTTATAATGGAATATCATGTTTCCAAAGCCATCGGGGACATATTGCCCCCCCTCAAGGTTTCCAGTGTGCCCCCCCAGGGTCCACCACCTAAATCCGCCCATGGTTAGAAGTATTTTCAAAAGAATATGCAACAAATAATTAATTCAAAGTAGTAAAATTAGCAATAAAAAGGAGGAAACGTAAATGTGGGAAATAACTTCACGTTATCAAATATATTGAAGGAGATTCACATTTATTTAATTAGAAAATCAATTTGATCAGTAGGATACGTGGAAATAAATACAAACTAAAATAAACATGAATAGTAATTTATTTCTAGAATAGGGAAAATGACCAGCGCGAACAAATTCAAAAATGAAAATATCTGGAATAAATAATACCAATTTACAACAAATGGCTGAACTGCAAATGAAACTTTGAGTAAATATAATTAAATCTGTATTATTTTTAACTAAAAATTAAGGTGGTAATACTTTAGATATGGTAGCTTTTGATGAGTCCGAAAAAATATGCCGGCATTCAGATACAACTTGTAATACCAACTGTCGCTGTTCTTCGTCTTTTGTCAAAGAAGAGTTGAAATCTTGGATAAGTTTTACACCTCTCTCTGCAGTGTCATTAACAATCCTTAACCCTTTCACTATTTTTTGAGCGTTTAAATAGTTTTCATTTTCACACCATACATGAGGTTCAGTTTTTAAAAAATCAGTATTAATTTTAAACCGCTTAAAAAAATTTAGAGTTCTAGAAGAAACAAAATAATCGATATCTTTATCCATTAATTCTTCAACTTCTTGGAGGTTGAGTTTTACTTTCGTTGAGTCTCTTTCATCACGCTCCTCTTTTTCATTTTCTACCTGGGACCTTAATTTTACTACCATCCTTTCTTTTACTTCTTTATCCAAAGTATCATCAAAAAATGAAAAGGCAACTTGCTCCGAGCTGAGGTACCATAGATGGTTTATTAGTTTCGACAATGCCTCGTTTGCTACCTCTTTATCAACTTTCTTGTATTCAACCAAAGATTTTATTAATTGAAGGTCTTGGTTGGGGGCCAAAGTGGGTTTGTTGGCATTACACCATGGCATTATGTAAACATTAATGATAAATAAGCAGATATCTTTAAGACCTTTCTTTTCCAAATTCGTCAAAGGAAATTGTTCTCTAAAGAGATATACTTTTAGAGAATAAATAGCCTTTGCCATCCATCTGGCATGATGAATGGCGCCAGGTTTTCTAAAAGTAATCTCTTCGGGAGAAATACACCCTAAATGGACTAGACAAAGTTGGATTAACTCTTTAAGTCATCTCTGGGATGCTGTTTCTTTAGTTCTTCTAGTAGAAAACTTGTAACTTTATCCTGATTTTCAATTATGATACAAGTTTCTTCACCTTCCATAATTGTTTTAAAACTGTTTTTGTCCAGAGAAGCCCATTCTGTCTGGAATTTTCTAAAGATATCCGTCTGAGGACCAGTGGATGTACCCATTTTGCAATTAAAAACTGCTCTTAAAACAATTTCTAAAATATGGTGGCGACAGGCTAAATACAGAAGATTTTTTTCTAAAAACTGCTCTAACAAAATGCAGGTACCCCTAAGACGACCAGTATTTACTGCTGTGGTATCAAAACACATTGCTTGGATTTTCTCAACTGCCCCCCACTCTTCAAGGGCTGAAAATACAGCTTTTGCCTGGCTTACCCCCGTACTGTTTTCAAGGATTGGAACTCCTATCAACTGCTCTTCATCGCCACAACTAATCAAAATCGCTAACCTCTCTACCTTTTCATTACTTAACAAATATGGAAGCAAATTTACTTTGGTTTTACCGGTCCTTGAACCGACCCCCCAAGGGTAAAACAAAAGGAGGCACTTTCAACGTCAACTCAGGGGGCTATAAATATTCTTATAGAGGACTGTCAGCGCAAGGTATCGAGTTACAATGAACAAGCCTCCGTCACCGTTTTTTCCGACTGTGGGTGGTCAAGGGGGTCGAATCGCCTCGCCGAGGTCGCTATTTTCCTCTCGCACTACGCGAAAAGCAGTAAAAGGTTTTTTGATCCTCTCCTCTCTTTTTACTTAATTATTTTTGAAAGGGAGAGTTTTGCTTTTTTATATGAACTCCTCCTGGTCAAGTAAGTCCGGTATTGATAATCTACTCCACACTAGAGTTAGATGCAGAACAGGCGCGGAAATTCAAGTCCCACGGATAACGGTAAATCGAAACCTGCAGTCTACTTCCTAGAATCTCAGAAAACCTAAACCCATTGGTCCTAATTGGTCCCAGAGAGATAGAGCAACGAGAAAATAGTTCTGGGGGCTAGTAAAGGCGAATATATTTAGAAAATAGTTCTAGGGGCTCGATGATACTCCGTGATGGGGTTAAGCCTTCAGCAAAACAAATTTTCTAATTTCTCTTTCTCTTCGCCTTTCCCCCCTGATTTTACAAACTTAAACTTAAATGTTGTAGCATATTTTTTTGAAAATATCTCTAAGTGAAGCCTTTTTAATGCACAAAATGAAAAATACCAAGAGAAAAATCTAAAAAACTGAATATATTATTTCTTATCTTTTATTTTTGTTTGAAATTTCGTTTGTATTTATTTCAACTTATCCTACTGATAAAATTGTTTTTGTAATTAAATAAATGTTAATCTCCTTCAATATATTTGATTACGTGAAGTTATTTCCCACATTTACGTTTCCTCCTTTTTACTGCTAATTTTACTACTTTGAATTAATTATTTGTTGCATATTCTTTTGAAAATACTTCTAACCATGGGCAGATTTAGGTGGTGGACCCTGGGGGGGCACACTGGAAACCTTGAGGGGGGGCAATATGTCCCCGATGGCTTTGGAAACATGATATTCCATTATAAAAACGGAATTTCCTGAAAAAATTGAGGGGGGGCACTGCCCCCCATGAGCCCCCTTAAATCCGTCCATACTTCTAACTGAAGAACACTTATTGATGCACAAAGTGAAAAACACCAAAAAAAGTTCAAAAAACCTTTTTAATTGAATAATTAGAAGATTTTACGAGTTTGCTGGAAAGCGAACTTTACAGGGAGTTCTTCAACCTTAAATGACAAAAATGTTGATATTTCGCTCTAGAAATTTTAATTAAAAAAGTTAAGGAGATCTATCTTCAAGCCAATAAAATTTACTATGAAATGAGGTGCAAACGATATTTTTAGGACGCATAGTTCAGATTTTATGGGCAAAAAACTACGTTTTTTCGCTTTTTTTCTGAACTTTGACCTCGATGAGGCGGGTCTTAATATTATCCGATTGAGCTTAAACTTTGCCAATCTTATTTTCTAGCCCATTTTCACATTTTAGGGGGGTGCCCCCGAAGAAATTCGGAAGTCGGTGTTTTTGTAACCACCCTAGTGCACACATAACAGACACATGATTTTCGATGATTTTTCTGGTTTTATTATACTTCATTCGAATATTTTAGCTTTTGTTGAAATATTTATGGTTTCCTTTTTAAATGGCAGACAGTAGTAGTTAATGTTTTAATTTAAAAAAAAGCAATATATTTTTCGTTCATGTGATAATTTTTTCCTTTACCTACCTTTTTTATCAAGAAATTAACTTTTCGATATAATTAACACTACTTGAAATATTGACTAACTATAGTCATACAGTCAAGGGTCATTTGCAGATGGTAATATATCAAGTAAATCATTTCGAAACTTTTAATATCAGATAGTGCTGACTGTACAATACAATTTCCAAAAACTTATTCACATATTGATTTCTTAATTTCGTAAGGCAAATTTCATGACTTAAAGCCGTTTAAGTAATGCAATTTGGGGCAATGACTAATACAAATAGTCAACAGATATATTATTTCCTAATGCCTTCATCAAAACTTAATATATTCAATTTTATAATTATTGTTTTGAACCTGTATTTTAACATCATTACCAATAACACAGATAATAAAAACTCTTTTTTTGCTAGTGCAGAGTTCAAACTTGGATTTTAATCCAAAAAAAACAAGGATGTCTAATATTTCAGCAGTTTGAATCAATGTCAAAGGAAGTTTCGTGTTTCCCACCGTTACTATAACTACATGATCGATGACCAGTAAAACCATTACATTATTTATTTCATTTCTAGTCAGAAATATTGAATATTTCACTTTGGATTTAATAATTCAAACGGAGAGGACGAGCATAGGGTAGCGCTCTGTGTATTTGAGGTTGCTAAGTGGTTTTTTTGCTTAATACCACACTGTAAAAAATAATCCTGCAAAAAAACAGAAAATTTCTGGCAGCAAAAGTTGCCAGAAAAAATCTGTAGGTTGAAAAATACTGTAAACAGAAAAAAGCTGTAACCTACAGGTAAATGCTGTAAAAAGGAACTTTCTGTCATTTCTGTTTCAGATTTTCTGTTGCCTCTCAGTAATTTTCTGCTTGTGCGCATGCACTTATTTTAGAAGAGTTTTTTTAATTTTAATTAATTGATATCCGGGAATAGAACCCGCGACCTACCGCATGCTAAGCACGCACGCTATCCACTGAACCAAAGAAGATTCAGTATAACGTTGCCAATAGCTGTATTGGTTTTCAATGCAGTAAGTTTCTGTTTAAGTACAGATAAGCTAAAAAACTAGGTAAAAGCTGTTATTTTACATAAAATAAATAGAAGTGCGGTGGGAATGTTACATGACAGAATATCTCTGTAAACATAAAGTCACTGTTATTGAAATTTCTGTTTTTCTACAGTTTTTTTTACAGTGCAGTGTTTATAGTGATTATTTATCTATCTATAAATGTTCACAAACAAAAAAGCCTGACACGTTAATACTGAAATTACCATATTTAAAGCTTTTTCAACTTTTCATTGCGGAAACTTTCAAATTTCAAAAGACAGAATATGACTGAAATGTAATGGACTAAATTTATCAGTAACGTAGCTTTACTTAGATGTTTTTGTTTAGAAAAAGTTTTAAATGAAAATAAACTGTAAAGTTATTTCCCTAAAACACTAAAAAGCTATCACTTTTCTTAACGTGTCGGCAGAAAATGTCATTAAAAAATTGGAGTTTGCTATGAGTACTGCCAGTCTAAGTATATGTGTGGCTAAGTATTATTGAATAATACTTAGCTACATTAGTTAACTCTTTTTCAAACCTCAAATATTAAAAAATTGGAAGTAAATCCTCTACGTAGGTGCTTAAATTTAATACCAATGTTAATTGCAGATATTTAATTTTATTTAGATAAAATACGATTTCCTTTATAAAAAATAGACCACACTATGGATCTAAACTACTTTTCTTTCACTTCTACTTATCCCTTCCACATAGTGCATTCTTCAATCTACTTGCATCACACTTAATAACCCAGAGACAGTATAGTACACATATGTTTCTTTGTTTCATCCATGAACTACAACTACATCCATATTCACTTTCTTCGTCTACGTGATTCATGGGTTTATAATAGAAATCCTTGTACCCTCTGAATATCCACTCAATATCGAACACTTGTAGTGGTAAGTTAGTGCAGCCACGCGTAGACACAAACCTTGACATTCTTCCCCATGGTGGGTTTGAAATGACTTCAAAGGGAATGCGAAAAGGGAGAGTTTCGGGGAGGACTTTTGACCTTTGAAGTCAATAAATCTCGACTTTGCTCCTTCCGACGCGGAGGGATAAAGGGTAACAAAGGAAGTCACTTCTACAAGCTTAACAGCTATAGACAATAGCTCTGGGTTTCCGCTCGGCCGTAATGGTAGGAAGGAATTCGTCGTTTCTATTTGGGACCGAGATTTTAAGCTTAGGAGATAGAGTTAATGGAGGATCTTTTAACTGGTGTTTGTTTTTCAGGGTTAATTTTTCTATTTTTAGATGGATGAAGATAAGTGTCGGATTCTAATAGTACGGAACTAATAACTCGTTTTTAAGCCCGAGGCTTATCGTTTGTTATTTCTTCTTTCAGATTGGGCTTTTAATTAAGTTTGATAGTTCTCTAGCTACAGATCCTCATTTATTTTGTAGTGTTTATTAGAATGAGAATAGATTCCGGAAAATGATTCATTAAGAGAGATACTGTATTGCTATGATTTATTTATAAAAGGTTTTCAACACCATTAGAATAATGAAATATTTCATAAACATATTTAAAGATAAGTGCTTCTTAGTTTTAAGACTTACCAACTTAAATGGACAATTCCCGCATTTTTTTATTATTTTTTTATTCAAAAGAGATCGATGAAAAAGGAATTTTGGTGCAAAAATTTTTAAAGTTTATTTAATTATAAATTAATTAAATTAATTAATTAATTTTAAATTTTTTTTAATTAAAAAGACAAATTTTGAAATTACTAAATTAAAAAATAACAAAACATGGGAATTAATTTCAAAATTTGTCTTTTTAAAAAGGCACGAAAACGTCTGCTTCGTCACAAAGAGTCGTGTGACGTCACTGGGCATGAATAACAGTACGATCATCCAATCAGGTACTATATCCTTTCGGCAATTCTTGATGTTAGTTTGTGCCCAGTTACGTCACGCCTGTTTCGATGGCAACTCAAATTTAGCTATTTTTATTTTCAAATATCTAATTAAAGAAATTTTTTTGAAACTATTAAAGCTGATTTTTGAAAGTAAAACCATTTGTTTTACTAGAAATATTGCTTTTTATCCAATTTTAAAAAATACGGGAATTGTCCATTAATCCTATATTAAATTATAATTCATATTATTGAATTCATATTAAAACAAATATTTTTACTATCGCAGTGTACCACTCCTAGCCTCTTACTGATATGCAAATATTGAAATATCTATATTTTGACTTTTTTTTCGTAAAAGATAAAATAAATAAGTTTGAACTTTTCAGTTTTTCAATCAAAAACATGAAAATAGTCCATTTTTTAAATATTTTTTCCTATATTCAGGAAATGTTTGTACTTTGATCGCTAATTTTTTAAAAAGCTTCCAAAATAGGTTATAAAAACATAAATATCTTCTTTCTTATATTATGAAGATAATAGTTTTCTGTTGTGTGTAGTGTTTTGTTTAAATACTAACAAAAGATGTTTTTCAATACTGACTATCTAAAAATGTATTTATATTGTTTTTTAAATAATTGTGCAGGCATCTTATCCCTTTTTTCATTTTCAGGATTGGTTTACTGGAAGGGAGAGTGTGATTAGTAAAACTTTTAAAGTAAACCAAAATTAAGGAGCTCTAATTATGGTGAGTACCTATTAGTTTTATTTTTTCCAATTGCAAACTAGATTTGAACAGTGTTCGAGGTATACGCCAAATTAAGATAGTTATGTTGATTTATTAAGCAGAGATATCATACTTGGAGATCTTTTATTCGAAGTATACCCGTCCTTCAAATTTAATATTTCCAATGGATGTAGCGTATATTTCCAACAATAAACTGTCTAGACTAGGTGCTTGATATACCACGACAAATCTGGGTTAAAGCGCGATAAACTGATGGACGAAACGTATCAAATGCTCTCCCTAATAGCGTTACCAGCGTTTTTATTCATTCGAATAAAATCCTTTCTTTATGAAACGCTTGAAAAGTATCCACCGATATCATTTAAGACTTCCCTAGAGTAATGTCCTTTGGGCTCCATCCAAACCACTGCAAAGCCGCGAATTGGGATGACACAGTTTCCTCACACTTTCACCGGCCACTAAGTGGCGAGGGGAAGATTTAGTGCCCTGTGCCAAGTTGCGGGCAGCTCGGGACGGTCCGCCATTAAAGTTTCATCCAAGCGTCGCCCACGTCTCTGGCATTGTGATTTTTAAATGATACGCTAGAGTGACGGCGAACAATTATACATATTTAGAAACCGCGGGCCACCCCCAAGTAACACGTTCTACCCTTGAACCGTTGATCTGGCAAGAAAATCCCTACCGGCCGTTCAATTTTCCCCGTCCTGAAAATCCGCCAAAAGCCGAGCTCCCCCATTGGCCAGGCCGCGGCTGGGTCACGTGGTGCACGAAGGGCGTTACTCGGTGTTTTCCCTCCCCCCCGACGGCCCCTTAATGACTGGGTGCCGCGCAAGACCCGCACAAGATAGATGAATAGCTTAGAAGATGAATTACATTTGTTCTGGGTAGTTGCTAGGTTCATTTCAGGCTATACAGTGGAGGAATGCCTCAGAGAGATGATTGATCATTTTCCCGTTGCACAAGTGTACTGATGTAATTCCAGTCTTGGCGATTTCTTTTGCATTTTCTTTCGGCCTTTTTTTCTTGCGGCCCCGCGCCTTTTCATTTTTAACTGAGGCATTATCATTAGGCCGGGCCGGATTGTCAATGCAAAAGATGAAGTTAATTACTCGACTACTATTTTATAATTGGCTCCAAAACACTCTGTGTGATGAAATTTGGAGTTAATTACTGAATGCCTTGGAGGTAGCTGAGGTACATTACTTGCATAGCAATTTTCGGGTAATTTGGTATCCCAGAGATGTTCGGTGAACATTTTTGTTTCGATATAAATATGTATTAGTTCGAAAAAGATGATGAGTGATCTGTGTTTTGGGGTAAATTTTTGACTGAAAGTGCACCAAACAAAATGTAAGAATTTCGAGCATGCTGTCCTTATCTCACCACATTTTACGCCTCGTGTTTTCTTCCACACTAGAAATGATATAACATTTTTAGTATCAAAGAGCTTAAACAATAAATAAAATGAAGTTAAAACATGAGGTGTTCATACATAGTATAGTTTTAAAATAATGTATTTATGGGCATAAAATATCATAAAAACAAATATCTTGTATTGGTTCGAATAATATGGTGTTGGGTAGAAATCGTAATTATTTTATGAAGTTATGGAGAGTGTAATTTCAATGAAACTATATTTTAATTTCTTAATTTTTCTAATGATAACAATAAATCGTATAAGTATCTTTCCCATTATTTATTTCATTTGGTAATTTTGTTTGAGGTGTTAAAATACTTTAGTTAGGTGTAAATGAAATTTACTTATTGAAAGCACCTTTGATTGCCCATGAGTTTATCCGTTTAAAAAAACTTAAATTTTTCTTACAAACTTAAACTGTCCTTTTGACACTGTTTATTCAAATATCCTTTAAATTCACGATTGATGATTTCAAACCTTTTGTTAACCGTGACCATGTAAACAAAGCTTCGTTTCCCCAAATATTTTTTTTACAATAATAGCACTTAAAACCTATTAAATGACGATGTATGCATGTTTTTTCTATCCCCAAGAGAAGATACCATATTAAGACCATACCATCTGTAAGAAACTTATCTTGCATAATGCATAGCATTCATTTAGGTTAAAATATAGTTTTTACCCCTTCCTATAAAAATTTACTCTTTAAAATTTAAAATTGTTAGAATATTATTTATACTCACACTTGGGCAGACATCAGCTTTCCAAATTTATCTAACACTTATTAAAATATTGTTCCTAATCCCTCCCACTTAGCTGTTTTAAGCCTCCAAATTGGTAAAACGCAAATTAATCTCCTAATCCTAATCACACTTGGTAGACAGCTTTTAAAATTATAAGCACTTCTATTATTTTTATTTACACTTGGTAGAAATCAGCTTTCAAATTAATACACACGAGTTGAAGATTTATTTCTGTTCATAAAGGCTGACAAAAAGACATGGCCATCAAAATTATAAAACGCTAATTAAAGTTTTGTTTCTATTCACACTTGGCAGACCCAAGGCGTTATAATTCCAAACATCTTCCCATTTTGTGTTCGTCTTGCAAAAGGAGCGCGAAAACTTAATTTCTCTCGTTCCGATTCCCAAGAAGGAACAATAGGGGCTGCATTGTGAATACTGAAAATGACAAATGAGCTAACCCAGAAACATCCTCTAGTGGGGGGACTCATATTCTGGGAGGCAGTCTAGCCTCCAGTTATGACAGGCTTTCCCAGGCACCATTCATCTTCACAGAAGCGGCGCACGCACGGGCCAATCGGGGTTCTTGTCACTGTCCCAACGATTATCTATAAAAATGACAATAATTACTTGCTCGCTCAGCTTTCTGAGATTTTTTCTTATCTTCCGTTTTCATCTAAGTACAAGATAAGTATAGAGTCTCCAGGATTCCCTGTGTTTTTTGCGGCCCGTGTTGTCAAATTTATGTTAAGCTATGTTAAACAGATACAGTTATGAAACGCTGGAAACTCGATAAATATCCCCAAGGAATCGGATGGGCAGATGGTGAACAACAAGGTGGGCGATATTGGATGGGATTTGAAGAGATGGGATGTGTGATGAAGTATTTCAAGTGTGTTGAGATGGTTTTTTTTCGTGTGATTTGAAGTATGGTTGTAGACTTGCGAAACTCAATCATCTTAATATAAACTTCCTTCTCTTAAAAAACTCAATACTTGGAGTATTTGGATTTTTTAATCTCGAGAAATTTAGAGTAAATTTAAGAGGCTTTCTTGGAACACCTTAGATAGGATATTCATTTAGTATATAAGTTAGACATCAATGTCCTCATTCTGTTTTTAAGAAAAACCTTAGAATAACAACTAAAACTAATGTAATACTTAATTTCTTTTTTGGTAATTTTTATAATATATTTAATACAAATAATTCTTTTTATTCAACATGTTTTATTTTATTGATTTTAAAACTTCTTGTAGAAGAACATCTTTAATTTTATGTTGACAGATCAAGCCTTAATTTTGGGAGAAATGAGAGTGAGTAAATTTTAGCTTTTACTATAATCTTGAGCTAAGTCTTAAAGTCTTTAAAAAGTTTACCTGCTACTCAAAGGAAATACATACACAAACTGTTTCTTGATAAAAAAAATATTGTTGTTTCAATGAAGAATATTCATTTTAATTATCTCAAGTTACTTATATGATAAAAAATATAATAGTGCACTTCTACAAGTATTCTGGGTGTTAAGAAAAAAGATGAACATTCATATCCAAAAAAAAGTTTTGAAGTAAAAGCTATAACAAAAATACAGACATAAAAATCATAATAAATAACTGCACACATTCAACTTTTTTCTTTTTTGTATCTTTTGAGTTTATAATTTGTGGTTATTTAATTTTCCTGAATTTAAAATTTTATAAATATACTATCTATACTTATTATATAAAACATTCTATTATAAACATATTAACATATTTTTTGTGGTAAAAAGATATATTTTTACCCTGTTTTAGAGTATTTTTTTGTTTCAAAGGGATTAAATTTTTTTAGCTCAGGAAAAATTATGACTTAAGGGCATTTTACGATTTCTGTAATTACGATGTTTCTTAATTTTTCATAAATGTTTTTTATAAAAGTGAAAATAGGCATTTAAATTTTCTTACGCATCTATATTTTAATTTTAATATTCTTCATAAAAATGTTAACAAGGTGTTTTAAGGTGTGCAGTAATCAAGTATCAAATGTAATATAAGGTAATCAAAATGTGTGCTATTAAAATCTGTAACTACTTAATGATACTGTGGGCTAAATGATTGCTAGCAAGGTGAACCACAAACCAACTATGAAATTGCTGACTTTTTTTAACACTTGGTTCTTTTTTTAAATAAGTGTAAGTAACCGTTGTAAAAATCGCAGTAAAAAGAGAATAAGTATATGCAGTCTGGAAAATCGTTGAAAATTTGCATTTTATTATGTAAACAATAATCACAACAAAAATCGTTACTCCTGACCTTCGGGTTTTCGCTGCAGGGCGAACCAAGCCTGAACTGGAAGATTGCCTCGCACAGCGGGAAAAGCAAAACGAAAGAAAAGAAAAATCAGCCCGGAGTAAAACCATGCCGATAGAAAAAGCGAAAATAATAGCTCTGAGATGATAAACAGGGATCGGTGTTCAGTTACTTTTCCAATTCATAGATCTATACTGAGGAGTAGAGATCGATTTCATAAATTCATAATTTTTCTATAAATGCATACTTTTTGTAATTGATATATTTTAACATTTAGTATACTGTGGGCAGAGGAAGTTTTCTACCTCCGATAAACCATAAAAACATCATAGTTTCATTTAAAATATTTTTTGGTTTTATAAAAATGTTCAGTTACTGTATGGTTTTTTCGTTTAAAACATGTTTTATTTGGTTTTTTACCCTCGACAAAGAAATGCTAAGAAACCCCATGATTTTTAAAACTTTAAATTTTATTTTTTAACAAACAAACAACTTTATTACAATTTAAGCAAAGAATAAAAGAATACAAAAAAGGGAAGACATTTTCTTTTGAATCACCAAAGAGGTGAGATACTTCAAATTGAAATTAGATTAAAAAACTTTACTTTTAAATACACCACAAACAGTTCGTTCATTTAAATGATTTTTGTAAGTTTTCTTCACAGCATCGTGCTTTTTATCAAGTAATGTACTGCCTATGTCATGGCGATTTGGTGGTATGTACCTAAGCCTTATACTTGACACCATTTTTTAAGCTCTGAGTGATCCACACTTGAAAATGGTGAGATTGTTGCCTAAATAAAGGGAGCAACTTGCTAAAAAATATGTGTGTTTTAAACAAGGTTTTTTGTTTTGTTTTAAACGTGTTTAAAACGAGTGTTTTAAACAAAGTGTTTTATATGTAACAACCCTGACTATATTACACATCATTTATTACTCCCGCAATGCAACCCCAATAAGCACTCTTTATTTGAAACTCAGAATTCATTTTAAAAATTTTTAAAACGAAAAATATAACTTTTTATTGCAAAAGATTTTCGAACCTTTAATTGCTTTTTGCCAGTTATATCAGTTTTCTAAAATAAATTAAGCACAATCGAAAGTTTTATGTAGGAGTCAGTGGGAAAGCTTGTCAACCCCTTTTACCACTGAAAGATCTAATGAAAATATGGTTGGTTAGTTAGTTGTACTTTCATGGAACAAGTAATGGCTAATGGCAAGTAAAAAGACTCTCCAATTAATCGATTTATTTAATAGGGATTTTTTACAAACATTTCCCTCTTTAAAGATGTTTAACTATTTCGCTTAAAAAGATATTTGACCCTAATTACTTCCAGCAACTTTGTAAACAGAGAAGTAAGGTAATTTCATCTTGTATCTTTATTCATCCATGGTATGTAATTTTCAACTATCTGATCATTAGTTTTATAATTTTAGATTACAAAAAAAGAAAATAATTTATTTTACACTTATCCTTTTAAGGTAAAGTAGTTATCTATGCCGCAAATTCCATTCCTTATACGGTAAAGCACCGTTTATACGTCTCTCATTTATACATCTTTTACATTTATACGTTGTTTTCGTTAAGTCCCAATTCATTCAAATAATTAAAATTGTTTTCAATTATACGTCTTTTCATTTATACGCCGTTTTACGCCGGTCCCTTGAAAGACGTATAAACGGTGCTTTACTGTATCTTGAAAAACATTATCTCGTTTCTTTTTCTTGAGAGAAAATTCTCAACTTCTAGCAACTATTTATCTTCGTTGTAATTACTACAACCATTCCTTTATTTTTGACACTGTTTCGATAATTACCATGAGAAATAAAACATGAATTTTTCCTTAAATTTAAAAAATATTTATCGTTAACCTGTCAATTATCAGTAAAGTAAAGCTTCCCTCAACATGGTCGATACCGGTGAATTAAAACTTCTTCCCTGGCCCTATATAACCATCAGAATTCTTAATTACCCTGTCAGTCCCAAATTCAAAAACGTTGGGAAAACTTCCCCGATTTAACTTCATTCATTAGCAAGAGTACATCAGGGCAAGTGTTCGATGCAAAATTAATCAATAAGTGGTAAAAAGCACTTTTCGATGCTGCATAATTTATATTTCGCGAAAAACTCCTCTCCCCTGTAATATGTAGTTATTAGAAGCAAGTCGCTTTAAGTAAATGGGCCCGTGATCCTTCCATAATTAATGGTGCCCGCAATCCTTCGGTGGGGGAATTCAAAAATATTTGGAAAGTAGCGGATTGTGGGCAGTTTTTCTTCATTTTTAACCCGCACTGCATATTTCTTTTAACGGACCAGCTACAGTGCATATTTCATACCCGGTCCCCAGAAAATAGCTCCAGCCCGGCTCTTGTTGAAAAGAAGAGTGGCCAAGAATCCGCGTAAAAGAAAAAGAAACTCTTCTTCCAAAGTGTGTCACGCATCCCTCTAAACTCGAAGCAATTAAAGGCCGCCATATTGGACTGGGTGGCAGACTACCCCTCTTTTCTTTGTCTTTTTTGCCGCGATGTGCTAGCATGATGGATTTCTTTTTTCTCCAGGCGTTAGTTCTTTTTACGCTCTCTTAAGAGCGTTTTTTGCTGCGCCTTCTAATTCTAGCCCTGATCTTTTGTTCGCGTAAAAGATCGATATTCCAGGCATTAAGGACACGGGCGTGATTTTGTTTTGTCGCCGACAACTTTTGTGTCTTTGCTGACCACGAAAGAAAAGGGAAGTGATGATAAAGCTCTATCCTCATTTCAGCGTGCGTGGCGGAACCGAGTTAAATTTCATTGGGCATTTCTCAGTGACTTTTCTAAAGGCGTTGTTTCATTTGTCATCCAGAACTTGTGCTTTTCTCCTAATGCTTTTCTGGAAGTTTTGTGACGACTTTTCCTATTTGGATACTCGTTTTGCTGAGTAGTTTCTTTTGCTCATCATTTGGGGTTTGTAAAACTTAACTTGGGAATAAGAAATTCTAAAGCCATTCTCTAAGAAATTCTACCATTGTCTAAATTGTAAAAAATATTTTAAGTTTCGTTCTTCTAATTTCATATGAACATTAACTAAAATATCCTTAAAGCCTGGTATTTCATTAACGTCCCAAATTATCTTAAAGTGGATTTACTTATAATTTTTAATTCTTTCTTTTAAAATTATCCTGTTACAAACTTAATCATAAATTGAAGATATAATTATGTATCTAAAAAACTTGACTTCAGAAACAAACATATAAAACTTTAATATTATTTTCTTAACTTCGTTTAAAAGCTTTTCTATGAAGAGTTTAAAATAATATTTTCCCAGGCCCTTACCAGCCTCCTAAAACTTGCATAAAAACTTATACTTGTGCATCTATTGGACTTTTTAACAATTCGTCAGTGCATCAATTTTAAGGCCCTTTTTGTTCAGCCAATGAGTCCTTCATTATAGTATTTTAATTTATTGGGAAGTTGGGGAAAATATTTGAGACTCTAATTTACAAAACAGCTTCTTGCCGAGAGCTGTTATCTGTTCCTTCCAACAAAAAAAACTGGTTCTATTTTTTTCTTTGATGACTGGTTGATTCTCTATCTAACTCAATTCCGTGGGGGGTAGTCATGTTAACAATGTTCTGTTGCTGAGTACTTCCAGGGGTGTATCACAGAGGGAGGGTCCTAGTTACAACAGCAGGGGAGGAACACAAAATCCTGGTTTCTATCTTTCGTGATGGCAGCTAAATTCTACCTCCCAGCTTTCTCATTCTTCAAGGATGGAAATGAATAGAGATCTGTATAAATTTAATATTACGCTTTCTAGGTAAATGAACAATTCAGGCATTGAAAGGACAAGAATGAGGTAATGTTCAAGCATCTTCTATGAATAACTAGTATACCATTTAAAGTTAAAAATTTCTTAGAAAATTATTTCCGAATTAATTGTATTTTGTTAACGAAAAAAATTGGTCCTGCACTGGTTAAGAGGACCATCTTTGATTTTATTAAATTTTGGTTGAATCAGGTTGAAATAATTAATGATTAAATTATGATAAAACAAAAGGGTTTGAGCTTAAATTTTAATGAAAATTTGTATTGGTAAATTATGTGTGGATGAGATACATAGCTGAGTTCTCAATATTAAAAAGGAAATGTGCTTGAACATTAACTCTCAACATATTAAAATTGCAAAATATGAAATATAAAACCCTCAGTAACAAATATTTTATTCATCTACTGGAGTGCGTATGGTCTATTAAATTTGAATAAGAAGCTTCAGGGAATTTCCAAGTGTGGTTTTACTGACCTTTCCTCATTTCTTTAGAACTAAAGTACTATATGTCGGTAAGATGATAAACCTACTCTGAACCTTTCACGATAAAGCAGAACTAAGTCATGAATCTTCGTTGTAGGTCTGAAGCTCAGTGAAGCTTAAATCCCCTAGCTTATCCTAAATTGAAGTAAAGGGATCCCAAATATTTCGAAAGCTCAAGGTTTCTAAGCCCAGCTCATTAACAGAGGGATTTTGAGAGCATCCCAGACTGCTATAGCTAGAGACCCATTAAATTGGTGCATGTTCCACAGAGTTCTGGATGGCTATTTGTTTAAGCCCTCCATTATTCAGATGATCTAAGTTGTTGCGCTGATATTAGTCTGAGTTAGCCATCTGTGTTTTGTTTCATGTGCTTAAAACTTCATTTTGGGTCTATTATGGGAATAGTTTCACCACTTTTCATTTTCCACATCTGGTGTCTCGTATTAAATTGAATCCAGCGCTTTGACTTAAAATAATAGAGATAGAGAATATACTTTTTACTATAGTTACATGATTTTATGTTTCTAAGTTTCCTCTATACCAACTAAATTTTGGAGTAATTATTGTTTGAAAAAGAACACTTATTTATACATCTGAGATAGGTATTTATATAGACATCAAAATATTCCAGTATGTATTAGTTAACCTCCAAGAAAGAAAGTACAGATTTTGTGTTTGTGAAAGTATTAAGAGAGGTATAAATGAAAATAAGTTAATTTTACTTTAGAACTACCAAAAAAGATCATTTTGAAAAACATTTCCGATCTTTCATTTTAATCACATTATTAAAAATACAAATAACAAAAAAAGGGCCATTAAAAGGATATCCACAACTAATAATTGGCCCATTCCCCAGTTCAGTGTGAAAAATTATTTAGGGGGGGTTTAACTCTTATGAGGCATTCAAGCTCCAAAAGTAGTGGTGGAAATTGAAAATATTGGTATTGTAGGAATGTTATGTATCATTCTTTACTTATCCTCACTTTCCAGTATAGGCTTACTCTAGTACTACTGAACAGTATATGGTACTATGTATGGAAATGTTATCATTTTTTAAATATAGTTGATACATTAAAATAGTTTGTATATAGTAGATAAAATAGTTATAAAAAATAGAGTTAAAATTATTGCTTCTGATTCTGGCAATAATTTTTCTCACGTTTTTGCAATAAAAATATCTGATGTCTTCATAGGATAGGATTCACATAAAAAACAGTTTTATCATCGTAACTTATCCTTTCAGTATCATCTTGTGACAAAACCATTAAAAAGTTTTAGTGTGCAAACCCCAAATGGTGTTTAAATATAGTATGAGTCAATTATCAACTCTGGTGGTTCTAGAGCGAAACTTTCAAATAATTTTTTTACTCTGCAAATGCATGAAACGTTTTTAAAACCAAAAGTAAGAACAATAATGAATGCATCTAATCAAAAGCGTTTTACTTGTATGATTGTGCTACGTGAGAAAAATAGTGCAGTAAAAGTGTTGTTAAAAATTATAGAATGAATAATATGAATACTTTCATAGATTCTAAACATATTTTGTAACACCAGCTTCAGATCACATTTCTGGATTGTTCTCAGAGTACTACCACAACACAAAAAGGTGTTAAAGTGTTGTACCTAACAACACAACATAAGTTTTTTAGTTTGAGGACAACAAAAAGTGTTCTTAAAAGTGTTTATGATATGTTTAATTTTGTGTGAAATGCTTGCAATGTACTCTAAAAAAAATTTCCAATTTTTCTTAATTAGGGATGTTGGGGTAAATGGAACCCCTTTATGGAACACTACGTTTCTGAAACTTAATAGAAAAATTTTGAAATATTTATATTTTAACTTATTGAATTATT
The DNA here is from genome assembly GCA_024610705.1 of Tetragnatha versicolor. Lineage (NCBI taxonomy): Eukaryota > Metazoa > Arthropoda > Arachnida > Araneae > Tetragnathidae > Tetragnatha > Tetragnatha versicolor. The sequence goes on along the minus strand of JANDEH010000010.1, from coordinate 49,097,556 downwards.
TTATTAAAGACTATAATAATAAACAAAAATTTATGATATTAGTTTCATATATTCTTTATGCTTCAAAAATTTTTAACTGTTTTTTTAAGTCAAGGGGTAGGGTAAGTGGGCTAACACCGCTCTTTATTTAGATTGAAAGAAACCAAAACTTAAAAGATGGTAAGTGGGCCTTAATACTTGATAAACAAACTATTATATTTTGGAAATCTATTTTATATTAGTTCTCGTAAATTATATTCCCCATATTATCGTATATTAGTTCTCGTTATTCTGTTAGTAAATCTGAGACAAAATGAAACAAAACTCAAATCGATGCAAAACCCATCAGTGTGACAAAATGCAGCATAATCAATGTAAGTGTGAAATGTCATGTAAATAATTTAGTTTGAGGGGGAAGAGAGATGTCCCACTTCCCCAACCAACCCTTCTACTCGACTAAATGTTTGGTCGAATTTGAACAAACACTATATTTTTAAAATTCATAACTCGAAGAAGAAAAAGCTAACTAAGTAAAGCACCGTTTATACGTCTCTCCTTTATACGTCTTTTACATTTATACGTCGTTTTCTCAAAGTCTCAATTCATTCAAATAGTCAAAATTGTTTTCAATTATACGTCTTTTCATTTATACGCCGTTTTACGACGGTCCCTTGAAAGACGTATAAACGGTGCTTTACTTATTTAGTACCTACTTGGAGAATAGACTAATAATGATTAAAAATACTTTGTGATAAACGAATTTCGAGTTAACTTTTTAATAACAAACTAAAAATGATTCATAGATGTGTGTAAGTAACAAAAAATGTTTTATTTTTAATGTTTTATTCTACAGCTTAACTATATTATGGGAAAAAATATTTAAAATAAACTATATGTAAAGTGTTTTGTAAAACTCGCACTTTCTTGAGCTTAATGTGGACTTAAAGTTGATATAAATTAACCAGAACTTCTATGTATCAATTCCAAATTTTGAGCCTTTTCATTATTTATTTACTAATTTTCAAAAATAATTAAAATTATAAATATTTATGTTAACCCAGTATTTTTAATTAAGAAATAATTGTTCTTCGATAGCCATTGTGAAACTCGCATAAAATTGATGAACATAAGATTTAGAATAAAATCATTAAAAAGATCATTTTCCTATAATTACAATGAACCTTTTTTGCGATTGCAGATTTAACAAGAAATAGTAACCAGTGTCGAAATCCCTGAATAAATCGTTTTGCCCTTTCTAAAAATAACCCATACAAATCTTATGTCATTTGCTTCCCTTTGCTATGCCCACGAAAGATAGCGTGATTGTGTTACATTAATATTTGCATATTCTTTTTCACTAGAAACATAAATTCGGTAAGATTTTTTTCCTGAAGTCCAAGATTTCTAGTACACTGTTATTTTCAAGACAAATCAATGGTCTTCAAATACCTTTTGAAAGTCGTGATAAATTGAGTTCAATTTATTTGATTGTGTTATTCTTACTTTCTCTATCTCAGTGTATATCTTTTTTTTCTATCTAAGTTACAACTTTATTTGAGATGATGGCAGTGATAGTTTCTACGATTATTTGTGGTTTTAATTGCTTAGGCGTAGGAGTTGAAAACGGAATAAGAGGTTGTATGTCCTTTTAAAGTTCAAGTCTTGTGCTGTGTAGGGACCACCCAAGAACTTAGAACTAATTGCAAGGTAATGGTGTTTGTGTTGACAAATAGCTGGGTGTAAAGATTTAGAAATTTTTTTTCATTTATGTAGAAATTTAACTTAGACACTCCTACACAAAGATTGAGCTGACTCCAATTATGTCTAAAATAACAACGCAAAGCCCTTTTGATGCATGGAAAAACCTGTCAAAAACTTCATGTCAACTCCTTTTCCTTTTTATGGGCTGTTTCAATACCTGGAATTCAGCATTGCTTTATTTTATCATTTAAATGGTAGAATAAAAAGCAAACATTACACTAAATTATAAAGTTTAACCATCATAATTTTGTTTAAGTTGATATTAATTATCTAAAATATACTGTTGAAGTCTCCTTTTTTTTCCCAACTCTTGCTGAGGGTTTTAAACTAGTAGTGTTGAACACCATGTTTCTATAATTTTTGCCCCTTTAAAATGTGCATAGAAAAATTAAGCTCTTGGACTGCCTTGAAAATAATCTTTAATTCCTATCCAATTATGAAATAAGGAAAGGCATAAAATAAAAGAGATGGTTATTTTCTGTGAAAAATTCTGGGAAATGTATTTTTAGACAGTTAGCACTAAAATCGTTAGTGGGGCAGTGCTAATTATAAAAACACTTTTGTAACTCAATAAACACTGCTAACAAAAAGCGTTTTGATTGTAGTGATTGTGTTATGCGTGAAAAAGATGTTAGTATTTTAAGTGTTACTAACAAATTTTGGAAGTAGAAAACGTGTTCTTATAGTGTTGGAACAGAAATAATTATATTGCAGAACCCCTTTTTATATAATATGTAAGAAAACTCCCTAATCCACAATCATTATTTTTTGCACAAAAAGTACTAATCTAATTTCAAAAATTTAAAACTTAACATGTTATTAAAAATTTTTATCGCTTATTAAGATTTTTATTACTTAGTTCATATAAAAAACTTGTCCAAAAGTACCAAAAGTGTACTAATTAGATGGAATTTTTAGTGGTTTTTTTCAAGAATAAGTAAGATTTTTCATTAAAACTGGCAATGTTACCCATCTTTGGGGTCTCATCTTTTGTATTTCCTCAAATTGATTATGAAAATTATATTATGAAATTGTGCAGCAGTGTGTGTTTCTAAATGCAACATTTTAGGAAACATAGGCCGTAGGTTCAATATCAATCATTCAATATCAATGATCAATGCATATATTTAATCAACCTGTATGTATAATATCATTTCACATGGGAAGTTTAAACTACGTGGTCCTTCCATAATTATTCATTTAAAAAATCCAATTGGTGTTCCACTTACCACATAAGAAGGGGTATGTGGGCCAACTACTCTTTATTTAGTTTGAAAGCAAGCACAACTTAAGAGGGGTAAGTTAGTTTTGATAAACAAACCATTCTGGAAATCTATTTTATTTTAGTTCTATAATCTTAAAAAGAAATGAAACAAAATTCAAATAGATGCAAAATCCATAAGTGTGACAAAATGTAACATGATCAATGCGAGTAAGTGTGGAATGTACTGTACATATTTTAGTTTGAGGGGGGGATGACCCACTTTCCCCAGTGGCCCACTTACCCCAAATAACCCTGTAATAAAATAAATTGCAACACAATAAGTAACAATAAACACAACACAATAAGCATTTTCAATTTAGTTATAGAAATTGATAAACAAAAAGGTTTAAAGGTTGAAGATATTATTACCTTAAGTTGTTTATTCAATTAGTGAAAAGAGATTCATTCATGGTTTTGAGTTGAATTATATCGAATATATTAATATTTGAAATCAACCTTAGCAGAAATGAATGATATCCCTTCTTGATATACGATCTTTTACTGAATAAATTCTGATGCATTTTTTGTGCACAATAAGTTAAAGCTTAAAAGTGTAACTCCAGAGGAAGAAATTGATATTTTTCTAAATGAAATAATTAAAGAGATACTTTTACCCATTAGTTTTACAACGATCAGTTTGTGAATAAACCATCTTCAAAATTTCTACGGATTTTAGGATGTAGAAAAAATATCAGACGAAAATCAGTTTAAAAGTGGGATTAATTGAGATTTTTTCTAAGAATTTAGTAAACTGTTCATATAATCCAAAAAATCTAGCTAAAACTGAACTCTTCTGCCAGTAAAATATCATTTTCATAAAAAAGATAATAAAATTTTTGTAGGTTACACAAAATTTTTAAATTTCATAGGGAATTATTTTTCTTTTGAATATTAACTATGTTTTAATGTGCATAGATCTAATTAAATATTTGTTTCATTCACAACCTTTTATAGAGATTCATGAAATTATTCCAATCATTCTATGAAAAATCATTTCTAATCTAAAAAATCTTCATTATAAATATGATAGTAACTCTCTTATTTATTATGCTTTATAAAAAACATTATTAAATGTTATTTTTTTCGCTTAATGTCTTTTACCTATTATAAATTTTAAAAGGAATTATTTTAAACCAACCCTTTAAGTTTATTTAAAATGCATGCCATGACCAATATTTACGACTTTTATCTTGAAATACAAAGTTTTAATTAAACATTTTTAAAACAAACTTGTAAAATTTCCCCTTTAAAATTATAGATTTAAATTTGAAAGTTTATATTATTGATCTTTGCGTATAAATAAAAATTGTTGTAAACTCATACTTAAAAACACTCTTGAGTCAAAACAATAATTAAATTCTAATGTCTTTCACAGGACAAGACTTTCCGGCCTAAAAAAGAAAAGAATGATCTTAGTAAAATTTTACATTGAACCTGAAAAAGCTTGTTAAATTAAATTAAAATTTTACCATATAATATATAAATTTAAAATCTACACTCTTATGAAATATTATTTATCATGTGAAAAGTAAAGAATGCACTGCAAACACTCCTCACAATTATTAAAACAGTGTTTTAAGAACACTTTTTTTCCTCAAATAAACACATCACTTAATTTTGTTCTTGGATTCAACACTATTGTATTTACACTATTTCTATAACTTCACTAATTCTGGTATCCATAATATTTTTTAAAAAAATTGTCAGTTCCTTTTTCAGAACAAAACACAACCAAAATTCGTAGATGACGATGATTTCTGAATATTTATACATCATTTTTTCGAAAGGAAAAGTCATACCTAAAATTAACCCAAAATGTAAAATAACCCAGAATTGAATAATAATAATCAATGCAATCGTAACATAATCAAAATACAATCAAAATGATCTTGATTAGTTATTGATGTGTTATTTTGACGTCACAAAAGCGTTTCACAAATTTTCAGATTAGAACTAAATGATTGATACTTTTTGAATTTTATTAAGGCTAAACACATTTTGATTCTCACATTCTTAGTTTCATAGTAATAAATAATTATAGCTTGAATAGTAATTTCTAGGATTTTAGGAATAAATAAAAAACTCACTTCATAAAATTTATTTCTTTAATAATGTATTTACACCATTTTTATAATTTTGAGTAAATCAATGTGTAATTTATTATGAGTAAATCAATATTTTCTTCTTGGTATGAAACTTTTTGCTTTAAATGTGCTTTAAATAAAATTTTAACCCAGTGCTTTCAATTTTGAAACACCAGGCATACTTAGTTTCAAACATTTCAATAGTTAGCACTCAAATTTGATATTTTGAGAAAATATTGGAAGTTTCTCTAATTATGTTGTTGTATCGAGAATTTCTTTATTTTATCCAAATCGCTTAAAAATATTTATTTGAAAACAAAGGGATTTTGGCTCGATTAAAAGAAAACTCATTCCAGTCATTTTTGTAACTCCTATTAGTTTTAATTTTCATTCACTAACTAGGTTTTTAATGATCTCCAATAATTAAGAAAATGTATTAAAGTGTAAATAATACCGTAATAAAATGTTAAAACGCTACAAATGTTTTTTTCCTATAAATTTAAACTTTGACAAAAACAACGTTGAAAAATTACACGTATTTTAAACTATTTTCATTAAATTATCTCGGGTAGTAAATATACTATTGATCCTAAGGTAAATAAAACAACTTATGTGTGGTGCTATGGTCTTTCTTAGCAAAAAGGCAAGACTTAAATTTGTATCAATGCAAAATATGTACAAAATACATCATTTTTTCGATTTAAAAATGTATCTGTGGTATTCTCTAAAATCTAATGCTTTAAACATAATATTTTACAACCCAAATATTATTATTTCTTAAAAGTGTTTTTTCTCTATAACAGCATATAAATAAGACTAACTATTCCTCGAAAATCTTGAGTCTATTTCAAGGTATCCAAGAATTTAACATCACCTTTGACAAGATTATTTCTGAGATTAGTTTTTTTAGTGGAAATAACACTTTATCAATTTTCCAATTAAGATTCTGAGATTAGTCTGAATTAAAGAAAAGGAAAAATCTGTTGTATTAACATCTGTAAGATGACTCATTGAATGAAAAATGTATTTGTGTTAACTTCTATATCTTTTTTTCACAAATCATTACATTTACCTCTTTATAAATTTCTGATATAAAAAAGTTTATAAAGATATCATTAATTTTATTTTGTTAACTTCTATATCTTTTTCACAAATCATTACATTTACCTCTTTATAAATTTCTGATATAAAAAAGTTTATAAAGATATCATTAATTTTATTTTGTTAACTTCTATATCTTTTTCATAAATCATTACATTTATATCTTAAATTTCTGATGTAAAAAAAGTTTATAAATATATCATTAATTTTATTTCATCAAGATAGTTAATAGTATTTATAATCGTTTTAATATTTTACTTAAACAAGTAGAATAAATATCCCTTCGTTTTAAAACAAATTGAAGTTTTAAGACAAATTACATTTTTACTTCTCTAGAATTTTGCGATATAAAAAAAATATACAATTCTAATGAACCCATAAAATTCTAGTTTCCAATTCGTTATCTCTCTTAACTCATTGTATTATTTTAAAACACTATAATGTTAATAGTATCTCAAAGCTAAAATAATTTTACATTGCATGTTTTCACAAGATCATATTTAGTTTAAAGGTAAAATTGTGGAAATTTTCTGCAAAGGTAACTTATAGAAATCCTTTAAAATGTGTTTCATAATATTTTTTCTTTGTAACACTGTATTAGATTTTGATTGCATTGTTTATTAACTAGTATAAATAATGCCAGTGTTAGGTACCTCATGTTGCTAGGTAATTAATTATTTTTAGGCTCAACTTGTCCGTTATTAAAAAAATATGGATCTTTTGATCTTGTTGGTATTTTCAGAGTTTTACTCTCCTTGCAAAATTGTAGAAAAAAACTAAGGTTTATACTCTTCTCAGTAGAACCTTCATCTAAACCATGAATACAGCTCGAAAAGGGAAGATTGGTATGAAAATATTTAATCTTATTTTATGTTAAAAAATGTGTGAAATCAATACAGGAGAAGCTCTTATAAAAAAACCAGCGGTCTTACCTTTTGAAAGTGTTAACTTGGCGAAAATCCTTAGCGGTAGCCAAGTTGGCAGTACTTTAGAGCAGATATGTTTGAAAATAAATATGCATTTATAAAATCTTCTTTGGTACTAAAACAGTGCCAATTTGGCAACCACTAGGGACTTTGCCCAAAGCGAACTCTTTCAAAAAGTGACACATCTGCTTTCTGTATATTTATTTTCGAGAGCTTCTACTGTATATTAATTTTTAAAGATAGTATATGGATAATATTTCATCTTAAGTCTGTTAAAAAACTATCAAAGTTACTACAATTCAAATTTAATTTAACATAAACAACGATTTCAAAATACGACATTCAAATAAAATGGGAGATTTAATAAATACAAGCTATTCCCATGTATCGAATGTATTTAATTAATCACTTCTTGATCTATTTTTAGAGTTCTTGTTTTAGGAAATCAGAAAATTTATACTTGTAAGTTCAAAATTCCTTCATACGTATTTGATAACTTAAGCTCTTGCCAGAGGATCAGGGATCTTGTATATTTTCAGTTTCCTTTTGATTAATTCCTTTTCAAAACCTTGACCTAAAAAGAAAATGCAATTTTAAAAATCTTTTCATCGTAAAATGAATTCATTTTCATAACAACTTCAAACTATTCAAAACCTTTTTTCTCAACATGTTTTAAAAAAATATTTTCCTCCTTCAGCTTAATAATTGGCATTTCCCATAATCGTATCTAGTTTAAATTGATGGGAAAGGCTTTCAAAGTTAGTAATATTATAAACATGGTGGGTAAAATAACCATTAGTTTTTTCAAAGTAAAAGCTATTGAATTTAATTGCTCTTTCTCAACATTTTTGCTTCAAAATAGGTCAACTAACTTACCCACTAGCTTATTTTACAAACACAAAACTCTTATTTTGTTACATCCTTTTAAAGGATTACTAGTTCATTTGAAACACCTTTCTTTATAGTTTGGGAATCACTTTCTATGTAGTACTTACTTAAGAAATTTTTGAAATTTTTTTCATCAGATTTTCGTGGATACTTGTCTAAAGATAAACAAAGTTTCTACACTTTAAGAAGATACAATTTTAAAAACTTCATGAAAGAACTGCACGCATCAAGGTAATCTAACACCTGATTATGATAAATGGTAGGAGGCTTGAGTTGTAAAATGCGTTTTTAATTTATTTTCTTCCCAAAGAAAATATACACCTGGATGTGTGAAATAAAGAACAAGGTACATGGTCATGAATATTCAGATCGGTGATTCAATGGGCCCGCTCAATTTTGTTAACCTGTTATTAAAGCTTTAAGTGGCTGTTCACAACGCAGAAAATTTTCTGCCTATCATTTAAGGGGATGTATAATATTTTTCGTTCCTTTACCCTAATTGCTGGTGCTTGGGTTTAGAAAAATATTTGAATATCATGGGTTACCTAGTTATAGTCTATTTTCAAAGAAATTTTACAGAGTATAAGATATTTTTGTTGAAACTGAAGCTTCGCTAGTAAACTGTCAGGGTTTGATTAAAGTTTTCATACAAGAATAGGTATTTTAGCATAAATTTGCAATCCAGTTGAGAGAGTTGCTTAGAAGGCAGATATTACTATTTATATTTCTGTAAAGGTTTGATTAAAGTTGTCATAAAGAATTATCTAATCAATTTATCACATAGCAAATATGATCTGTGAAATCAGAAATATAGGGGAAAATGGGGCAATTTGATACAAGGGGCACTTTGCTACATTTTCAATACGTATCTCAAAAACTATCAAGGTTATTTAGGTCGTGTTTTTACGAAAAGTTGCCTTTATAGTTGCAAAGTTTAGAAAAGTTGCCAAGCATTACATATGAAACTGTTAAGCTCTGTAAGAAATTTGTCTAAAAATTTTAGTGAAGGAAACTTAATTTTTCCAAATGTAAATTTCTAAGTAAAATGTAAAATCTTCCTGAAGCTATATTCTACTAAGAATTCAGAGATCTGTAAATTCAAAAAACAAGTTCATCCTTGTTACCAATCGGGGTTTCCATAAATTTTAAATAACCTTTGCCAATTTTTTTAAATAAAGGTTTTTGTTCAAAAACAACAAATGGGGCAAATTGATACACGTGGTTGTGGGATACTTAGATACACTCGTGGGGCACATTGATACATAAAAAGTTCCCCTTTTTGCATTTGGAGACAAATATCTCTCAGCATTTTTTCAAAAAATCAGTTAAGGGTAAGTTAGATCTACAGTTAAGGATATTTATGCCAATATTTTGAGTCTTTTTGGGGTTTTTAAGTATTTGAGAAAACTGTTTGCATATGAGCGTTTTATAAAAGAAAAGGCAGTTGATAAATGCATAACCAAACGATGGAATCAGGGACTCTGAAGCATCTGAAAAGTTCTTAGCACTTTTACAGTTAATAAAGAACTCTATTTATAAAAAAATAGTGAGGTACTAAAACAAACCAGTTAATTATTGTCGTGTTTTTTAATTTCTGGATGATTTTCGACAAAGATACCTTTAAATTGTATTCAACTAATTCTGGAGCAACTGCACCTACGAAAATTATCATATTTTTCCTGAATTAGAAATTTGTTAAAAATGACCATTTGTCAAATTCTTTAATTATTTTAACTTCTAAATATTTAATGGAAAAATTATTTTTTCTGCTCGAAAAAGGTGTTAAAAATAAGCTTCAGATACAACTCAATAAAAGTACATTTTTTATTTTTCAAAACTTGTTATTAATTACTATTTTTGAGCAATTTGATCACTGTATTAAAATACCCTTTGTTATGTATCCAAGTGCATCACTGTTGGGGTACATTGATACAAAAATTGATTTTTTACAAAAGTCGTTATATTTTAATATTCATTAAACTTGTATTTTTTTCTAATTGGTTTCATCTGCCCCACTCTTTCCCCTGGATATTAATATAAATAAAGCTTAACAATCAATGAATGCAAAAGTAAAAATTTTACTTTCTGCAAATATTATGTAAATTATAGAAGATTAGAATTTAAACTTAAAAATATCGTAACTATCTGCAGTTTAAAATTTTATATATATTGATGTTTTTCTAGAGTCTTAATTGATTCGGTCTAAATAAGAGTAGTAAAATACATTAAAATAGATGTAACCTTCTAAATGTGAAACTTCAAGACAAACGGGATAAATTCAATTAAACGCAAGCAGCTTAAGTACTTCCACCTAAGGAACATAAATCACAAATCCAAGACGCTCAACTGTGCCCCGCTACAGGATACCTTTTCACTAATTGTTTTCGTGATGACAACACGATGCGGTTCACTATCCCCACCAGTGGCCAGTACGAATGATACATCGGATGACGTTAGTTATCCATGGATAAGCAGGAATCGAAACTCGTGAGAAGAGTGGACCGTTTCTCATGTGGAGGGATTTAATTTCTGAACATTTTTAAATCCACTCACTGGAACATTCTCATGTACACAACCATTAGATCGTTTTTTCTCCGGTGGATTTTTTACTTTTGTTGGCTTATGGGTGATATTTTGTTGTTTTTTCCATCTTCCTTCGTGACATGGGCTTCGCTGTTTCGTCCCAAGGCCGTTCTTGGAGGTGTTCATTCAACATCCATTAGTTTAGCCGTGCATGCTGCTGATGACAGCTAATCACCGAGGAAACAAAACCATTCGCCTTAGAAAATTTACTTTTAATATACTATTAAATCCGGATTACGCGAGCTGATTTTCGGTTAGGAGGGATGCGAGAAAAAACGGGACAACCTTCTTAATCGCACTCTAGGGGCGGGAGTCCAAGTTTTTTGTTTGATGTGAAATTTTGATGACAGTGATATGAAATATCATACTCACACATGCGTACTCGAGCACCCTTTCTTTTTTTGGATGGTAATGTCTCGTAATGTGACTTGAAATCGAGAAAAACTAAACTGATATTTCTAGGTATCACATTCTTAGTTGAGTATTTCTATGTATCTACAGTCTTTAAAAAATAAAGTACTGGAAATTGCATGTGCCCTTTAAATCACCACTAAAAAATCATAAAATTTGGCATCTTTAGAGTCGCTTTTTCAAACTAAGTATTTGATTGTTTGAAAAATACGTATTTTCCGTAACTATCTGAAAATTTTAAGTAATTCAGTGAAGGTTTTAATTTATTTGTTACTTAGATCCGAAAGTGCTGATTTTCCACGGTACATATTGGATATTTAAGTTTTTTTACGAAATCTCATTTTTGTAGAGTTCATTTTGGGTATCACTTTAAAATTTACAAAGATTCCAAAACAGACTTGGGTGGATTGTTGCATAGGATTTCTACTTTTTTATCTATTAATTAATATAATTTTTTTACCTCAATTTAAAATATTTCTTGAATACTTCAATTGCCAAAATATATAACGAAGGTAAAACAAAAGCTGGACATTATAAAATGAATATTTTAGGTATATTTCCATTCAATTTTTTTATAGAATTTAGATAACAATTACGTAAGAAAATTCAATTTGTTTTGCAATTATTGCAAAAAAATATTTAACACTTTATCATCAGAAACTTCTTCAGAGATTTAAAACACGTTAAAGGATTAACCATACACAAATAAAATTAAGAGGAAATTTGAAAAAATATATCACAGTCAATTAAGATTGTCATCAATCGAAGCTGTGCTTGCTTTATTATAAAAAAGTCTATGTCGTGTATTAAGTACGTAATGTATGCAATGTTAACCCTTACTCCCCTTTACTAACCAAATACCGCTCCAAAATCAAGCATTGATAAAAAAAACACAGCTCAACACCTGTTTCCCGACTTCACACGTCATCCGTTTATCAACTCAGCATTTTTCCACCCAAAAAACATCCCACTTTAGTCTTACAAACTTAATGGCAGCAGATGTTTAAACTACCATCAATTTAAGTTCTCACGTCCAAAAAATCCACCTCGAGAACAACAAGTTCACGGCCCCCTACAAAAAACGAAAGAGGAGGAGAGACACCCAAAGAAAAAAAGGGGAAACCGATGAAATTCCGCGAAAGTGCCCTTTCATACCCCGAAGATAAAGACCCTGGAGCCACTACCCTGCAGATAGAAATCATCGGAAGGGTTCGGTGGTAATCAACCAAAACCAGTACCCAAAAGAAAGGCCAGCAGCCATTAGCTGCTGCCCTAGGTGGGAAAACTCTTCTACAATTGGAAGAGTCTTCCACAGCATCCTTGAATCGATGGCTTACTGATGATGGAAGTTGGAATTCTTTTGCCCCGGTATGAAAGAGGGAAACACGAGAGAAGGTACATATTAGGCATGGGAACGTTTCTGGGGCCGCCAGAAGTTCCGATTCCTTTTCTGATGCCGTTGGAATTGGGAATCTTTAACGTCTAGAAAAGGGGTTAGCAGATGGGGGCTTGAATATTATTTTTCAAGGTTTTTTGTATGTTTTCTATAAGGAATGTGGGAAGAAATGCTTTTGTGAAAGAATCGTGGGTTTAAAACGTATTTTAACCGTATGAAGAACGGAGGAACAGAATCCATTTTACACCATTTCCAGATATAGAAACTTTTAGATGTGTGTGTAAATAGAGAAAGAGTTTTGCAGAGCCTTGTGTGTGTGAATAACATCCGAGGGTTATTATTTGTTATTATTTTTTTAAATTATGGATTTTACCACCTTCAATATAAATCTATTTCATTCAGTATTCGAAACCAACTTAAATTTTAAGCTCTAGAATTTGAATGTTCTGTGGCCAATGGGGTGTATTTCATAAAATTTTTTTAAATAGACACTTAATTTCATACATGATCTTTCCTCTCACCTTTTTGTGAAAAACTATAAAATAAAGACTACAAAATTCTGTTGAATAGTTTTATAAAGCGGTATTTTATTAGTAACTCCATGAACATAAAAAATGGAATAAATTCCATATTTTGGAAAAGTGTGATTTTTAGTAGGAAATAGTAGAGGAAAATTTAAGAATTCATGTTAACAGGGAAGGATGACTAAACACTTTACACTATAGAAAAAGAAAACAGCAATGAGGAATGAATATGAATTCCATCAATGCACTTTTGTATGAGGAAATCTAAATATTTCTTAACTGTAATCAGGAAGTTAATTTATCTGACAGTCATTGAATCATGAAGATATTTTCTAGTATTATGCTAAGAAATTTGCTTTTGTAATTTTTTAAATGCCAAAATTTCTTTCTTATTAGATTTAATTTTAAGAAATTTCAAGTGCACTATTATAAAAACTATCTATTTAGAACAAAAGCTATCAACCTTAATTGTATTAAAAAATTCTTACGTTAACCTCTTTTTAATATTTGGGATCCCTATAAATTCTCTATATACAATAACAATATATTTATTTAAATAAAAAACATATTTTCCCTAATTTTGTTTTTATTTTCCTTCATATAGTAAATTTCATAATTTTTATCGAATTAAAACATTTGAAAGTTTTAAACTACTCTAAAATGATTATTTTACTTCAAAGATGTATAAATAAAAACAAATTGCAAATTAATGTGCAATAAACAACGTTGTTTTGTTTCCTGCTATGACATTTTTGCTTTGAAGATCAATACACTAATAAAATATATACATTTCATTGAAGGATTGATATAACCTTTTAACATTTCTAAAGATAAAAACTATATTGTAACATATTGTTAATGACAAAAAAATGTTAAATAAAAATATCTTTTTCAAGTCTTAGTTTTGATAAAGAGGAAATACAGTGAATATCCTATACTTTACGAACAGGGAAAAATAAACTTTTTTGTCCTTCCACCCGTTTTTTGAGAATTCCGACTAAACTACTAAAAATCAGTAAAACAATTTTTCACCATAAGTCAGCACAACTATATAAACCAACATTTTAACACTAAGTTAGTTCCACAGTTTTGATGCAACTAGGCTATCCAACACCAAACGGTTTGTGAAACTTTCAACCAAAATTTATTTCCAAATCCTTCACCTAAAGGGAAAACCACGCTTGAGAAAATTTATGAAGTTAAAGTTTAGTTATGACTTTATCATAAGCTCACTAAAAATCATATACAATGTACAATGCGTATCAAACAGTAAGACACCAGGTAAAATTTTCATTTTAAATTATCCTTTATGTGACTATAAATTTCGCCACTAAATAATGTGCACAACTTTCATTTATTTTCACCAACAGAGCTTCCCTTTCCTATGATGAGACATTTGCATTTTTCTGACATTTATGCAGATAACATCACCTCTCGCCGTATTCAAGGCTGTGTATCCCTGGGCAGACTGTCTCTTAGATCTGCATATCGTATTAAGATCTCAGCTTGATACATGCCTCGGTTAGCTATCAGAATATGAAATCTGAGCCGTTTTCATAAGCAACACTACCCATTACACACTGCGCGTCTTTGTATTGTTGTCTGGTTGTATTGGTTTTCTGCTCCTCTCTTTATCTATGCCTTATTTCCCCTCCTGATTTTTGAAGATTTATGGGATATTTCACACTCTGTTTTTTACCCATGTTAAATCCTCTATACATGCTATGTTTTGCCTAACTTCATAGAAAATGTAGTATTATAAAATTATGCTTTAATATTCTAAGGGAAAAAAGGTCAACATATTTTAACACTAAAAAATATAAACATTCTAGCTAGCATCAAATAATTAGTGTACTAAACATTTAGTTTTAGAATGTTGAGTTGTAGAGTTTGTTTTATTGACACGTTATTAACTAATATGAGACAAATGATCTATTTGTATATAAACACTAGCGTAAACAAACTTTAATAAAAATATCAAATATACTTAATTCATTACTCTTTTGTAATTTGGAATGTTTTACATATGCTACTTTTTATAAATCAAATTTTTTTCAAGCTAATAATTTCTTTGAAACAGATGTACTATATCTTATAGAATCTAATAGAATCTTCTCTTTTAAATACACGCATTACTGCAACTATAAAAGGAAGTTACATATTTAGTTTCCTTTAAAGTTTGAAAAAAATATGTGATTCATATTAAGCTCAGAGAAATAAATATTAAAAGACAACACATTGTTTATGTAATATAATTATGATAGTGTGAGATTACATGCAAAATATTTGCCTTCAATTAACTGACAATATTATTTAATTTTTTCTCTAAAATTTTACAGTTTAGATTATTCTAGAAATACCTTCCAAATGAACATTAAAAAGAATTCCACTGAAATGGATTTATAGACAGGTATAATGGAAATATACAAATTGTTAACATATATCTTGGATTAAAAGTCCCTCGTTAAAAAAGATAAGAGAAAGGAAAAAAAATTCGAAAGAAATCCACTTAATAGTATATCCCCCCTCTACCATAAAAGAAGTGGTAGATATTCTTATTCATTACATACTTCTTTGAGTTTTGAAAGCAATGAGGTTTCATTAAGAATCTACTTTTCTGATTCAGTTGAAATTTTTTTCGGGAACAAATTTTCGTCTCATCTATAAAAAAAAGGAGCTGACACCCCCAACCGCTACACATTTCCCATGAAAAAGAATCACGAATGTTTCAAGGCAGGTTGCCATAGGGACACCTTTCTAAGGCAATTATCTCTTTTTAAGAACGAGAAATTGACGGGTGCATACAGAAAATTGGCTGCATTAAAAACTCACCAATTTTCTGTAAAAATACCCTGAACATTTTAGAAGCATTGTTAAAAATATGAAAAAATGTCACGGAATAAATACTTTCCTTTCAAGTTTTTCGCAGCGAAAAATATCGTGATCTCGTTAATCAATGTAATGGAAAACAATAAAAAAATTTATTAATCTTTTAATTCTTTTATTGTATTTTGTTTGAACCTATGTTTAGATTAGTAGTTTAGAAACAAACGGGCCAAAATTGAATCGTCAGTTTGAAGAAGGGAATAAGTCCAAAAAATGACAAATTGACTTTTTGTGCTCAAAACAATCTCCAAGCTTTGCCCTACACATGGGTGAAAAGAAGGGGAAAATAACTAACCCCTATAGGGAGATATCGCCCCTTGAAGTTGTGAAATCGATGTCCTTACAATGAAAATTCCATTACTTTTTTTCGATTTTCTCTTTTGGACTTATTCCCTTCTTCAAACTGACGATTCAATTGTAAACATATTTTAGCAAAGATTGCTTTAAGAAGTTATTTACAGATGACATAAAAGTTATTTTCAGACCTGAATTGAATATTTAAAAAATGTAATTATGAAATATGAGTCAGAAAGATGAGGTTTCTGAGGGTTTAAAACAGTATTGGAATCAAAGCCATTGTGAAAACCGGACAGATAATTCACATATTAATCTAGTTTATTAGAATCCCAAACACTAACATGCATTTTTTTATTTTGGTATGTGTATTTCAATAAAGGGGTAGGTAAATATAAATCTAACAAAAGGTTAATTTAAAAAAAACAATCTCTAAATAAAACTGATCATTTTCTACAGAGTTTTCAAATCACATTATTATTTTTAAAGTTAAATTTCTAAAACTATTTTCGAAAATTCATAAATATAACGAATTCACAGTTCTTAACATACTATTCAGTAAGTCTCTTAGTTAATGAGAGATCTGTCTGAAGATTAAATGCCTGTAACTAGAAACTCTCTCAATCCCACTTCTTTTAGTTGTGAGAGATTTTCTTACACAGATTTCTTATTTCGAACATTGGTAAGAAAGAAACACAGTTTTTAAGAATATAAATTGTATTTTGAGTTTATCCCCTATCCTATTATATTTCTATTCTTCAAAGTTTACTCATTTTATTTTCCAACATATTTAAATATAAATGCTATTGTAAGTTGAAATCGTCTTGCAATCAAAGAAATACAAAAGGCCATATGTTTCAGAACTTCAAAGGGACTTTTTCGCCCGAAAGTTTTAGAAAAACAGATATTCAGATTAGATAAAACTGAATGTAATTTTCAAAATATAAGACACGGTTTCAATCATAATAAGTTACTTACTTAACCTTTAGTCGATTGTAACATCCTGAAAAAGTTGGGCCCCATCTCAAAGTTCCTGTTTGATTCTGAAAAAATAAGAATGCACTTGTGATTTAATATTCCACTCTGATACCGATATATAATCATTAAATCATTTTAATGTATTTTCAAATAAGCATTTTATATTCCTTATTTACTACAGTTTGCGTAAATAGATGGTTGGGTTGATTCCCCTTTCCTATAACTAGTTTCATTGATACTTTTAGAATGAAGCGAAAAATATTTTCACACAACTAACATTTTAATATTGGGTGTACAGCTTACATTTTAATTACCACTTATGAATTCCAAATATGTTCTGAAAAGTTAAGGCACTCATTTTTAGCTGTCTTACAGGTAGGAATATTTTAAACCATGCAGAAGAAGAGAAAATGTTTCGTAAACACAATAATAACACGAAGCTATATCTAAAACTAAAAACTGATTAATAATGAGAAATGACTTATACAAAATAACATATCATGGAAAAAAATCTAAAAACAGAGGGATGTTTTTAAGTTTAAAATATATATTCGTTTTTGTTAACTAAAAAGTACTCATTTAGCTTTAATCGGTCTCGCTTTTCTGATTGGGTGAAAACAAAATTAGCTATACTAATCTACAATGGAAACTTTATTTTCTCCTTAAACCACTTCCTAAAAACTCTTGAAGCACGTAAATCAGCGTTTTTCCTAGCATAAATAAGAAAGATAAATCAGAAGAGCAACGCGAGAGCAAATCGCATCGAAGACAAATTGCATCGCATATTTCAACGGATTTCGCTAAGCCGAAGTAGGCTTAGTCGTAATATGGCTGTCGTCAGGCCACTGCGTCAAAATTGCGTCGACCGCTGCATTACATTGTGCAACCCCACGCTAAGGAGTTTTGCTGCATCTGCAGTGATTTGTTTGATTGAAATGTCAAATCTCACGCTTCTAATACACAAATTTTGAAGTTGCTGTGAATATAAGTTCTTGGGAAAGAAATGTGTTTCTAGCGTTTAAATTAGAAGCTTAAATAGGGTTTACAGTATATTTTACTAGACCTGATCAAAAATTAGGTAATTAAGGGGATTATGCAATTAATTTTGGGTGTTGACTAGTGAAATTTTGAGATTAAAATTGTCTGTTCCAAATAAATTCCGATGAAAATAACTCAACATAATAGGATTCCGTTAACTATATTTTTTAGATGCATTAAAAATGAGCTGAGCTTTTTTTAGTGAATGCTTTTACTGATCTATAGTATTTGTTAAGTTCAAAAATACATGAAATTAATTTTTTAATGAAAATTTAGTCACTTAGTCAAGTTAGCTACACTGTAATTGCATTAGAACAATTTTTTAACGCTGTGTAAATGAACACTTCTTACCAAAAGCATTTTGATTGTATTGCGATTATGTTGTGTGAGAAAATATAGGGCTGTAAAAGTGTGGCTAAAATTAGTGATAGAAAACGTGTCCTTAATAGAGAGTTTATATCTAAATTCAAGAACACATTCAGATTCTAAACATAATTTACAACACTATTTTAAGAAAACATTCTGATAGCACTAATCACAACACTAATAGCACTAATTAGAACACTTATCACAACACAATAAAGTACTAAAGTGTTCTAGTTAACCTAAAATGATATTTTGAGGACCAAAAATGTTGTTAAGTGTTTATAATGAGTTTTTTTAGGTGTGAACGTTTCAGTGTAACTAAACAAACAAAAATGCATTTTAAATAATACATTTTAAAACTAAGCAACCGTTTCTAATCGGTTTAAAGTTTTTATGTTCCACGAGCTATTTTAACTAAAAATATTTCGAACTGCACGTACATTTCCTTCAAAATTTTTTAAAATAGTAGTGCTTTTGTCTCACAATGAGAGTATTGAAAATTTTTATCGAAATTTCTTTTGCTACTAAAATATACTTACTTCTTACTTCTTGTTACGAGCATCCGGCTAATTGTAGCCGATGGCTCGGTGTCCCTGATAAGTAAGGCAGGCGAGGGTCCAAAATTTTTTATTTTGCTATTAAAATATGTTTTAAGGAAAACTTTCATCCTTTATCTGAAAACACTGCAGGATATAGTAAAACATATTTTAAAAATCAAATAAACTGGTTCTGGGACTTTTAAGAACCAATAAATTCTCCTAAGATTTCTGAGTTAAAAATATCCAGAATATTATTTTTGTTTTATTTGTAAGCTGTTAAGCAAACTGTTTTCTTAACAGTTTAGTCAATTTTAAGTGTATCTTTGTATCACGTTGTGTTTAGTAAACTATTCTTAAATATACCCTACACACAAAAAAACATTATAAACACATTTGAAAACACATTCTGTTCTCAAAATAACTACACTTTTGTTGTGATGCGAGATAGAACACTTCAACACCATATTGTGTTGAAATAGGGCTATCTGAATATGTCCGAAGAGTAATAGAAACAGGTTCTATCCAGAAACGTGTTTTAAAAATAGTGTTGTAAAATATGTTTAGAGTCTGAAAGTGTTCTTAAATTTAGTCAAAACACAAGAACACATTTTCTGTCTCTGTAAACTTTTATAGCAACACTTTTATAACTATCTTTTCCTCACACAATATATTCGCAATATAATCCGAAACAATCAAACGCTTTTAGAAGTGTTTATTATTGCGTGTCAAAGTTTTTAATGATGTTACAGTGCACACTTTAACATGGAGCTAGGACTATGTGGAGAAATTGAAATCAGTGAAAAATAAATAAAAGTCTAACTTAACTTGACTGGAATCTTGAGTACTGTACTGAATATTTACCAAACTTTACAAATTTTCTCTTGAACTATAACTGGTGACTAATTTCATGTTCCAAGAAACTTTTAATTTGCATGTTTGTTTCACTCTCTTATGGATACCTCTTACCTCCGAATAAAACCTGAATAAGTTAGATGGAATATAAGACAACAGTTTAAAAGGGAAGCGAATATTTTGTTTGAAAACTTAGTTTAGTAATTATATATTTTAATCTGAAGTAAAAAGTTTTATGGAACAAAGTAATACCCACCAGTAAAAGTTTTTTTAATATTAGTTAGGTACTCAATGCAGTACTCAAGATAGCGACAAAATTTAACTGTTGCGTTAACGGTATTGTTGAGTTCTAAGCTTCTTGCGGTGTAATATAAACGATTAATTACCAAGTTTTGTTATGTTTGCTACACTTACCAAAGACGTACAAAAATTTTATTCCTGTTTAATAATACTTTTATTTCACACACACAACAACGAAAATATTTAAATTTTGATTTGGATTTCTTGAGTACACCATTGTCATTGTTAGCCGAATAATTTCTGTTTATTTGATTGAACCATATTTCTGTCCCTGTAAAACTATTCTGCCCATTTAAGATCTAATAATTTTTGGAAAAGGTTGCAACTTTTTCTGAATTTATAATCTAATCGTACATAGATCTCCAGTTGATTTAAAAGCTAATTACGCTTTACAATTATTTTATTTCATAAATTCGAACTTAAAGTAACTGTTTGTACATAGTTTATTCATTCCATAAATAGTTTATTTCATGTTTCCAAATCAGATAAAATTATGTTTTAACACTAGAAATCGAAACTGAAATTGCAAGAATCAAATCAGCCACAATGATATAACAAAAAAATCATCCGATTTATCTGAATAATGCACAGCTAATGAAATTTAAAGAATATTCGAATTATTTCCGAAATTAACTTCGATTTATTTATTGTAACCGTTAATGAATCTTTGTTTCGTGAAACCTCATTCGCAAGTTCTTTGTTTCTCAGCCGAAATCAAGAAGTGCAAAAAAGTTGAAGCATTGCCAAGATCGAAAAAAAGTGCGCAAATCGTTTTTACTTAGCCCTCACGAGAGGACCGTATTAGCACGCAAGGGAAAAGGTGGGCGCGTCTTGAAGGATGGTTCTAGTCTGTCAATCAAATATTGAGCCACGCCGCTGATCAATGACCACGCCTCCTTCTGTTCACCGCCTCCTAGCGGTGCTTTGCGAAGACTTTAGTATCGATTTCAGGCGATAGGTGGCACTACGACGATGTTGCAGGTTCTCATCGTTGCATCTTTTTGACGAACTTTGCAGTAGAAAATAAGAAGGGTTTTTACTGGTCATTTCTAAAAACTTTTTAAAACAGCTCTTAAAAATAACGTTTTATTTTTAGAATTATTATTCATTTATGATAAAAGGAAAATTTGGAAGTTCTTTTTGCGATTGAATTTCTCTGATTTTTCCAATTGTGAGGCTCAACCAGAAGCATCGTAATCTAAAAAACGCCCATGCTTTAGAAATTAAATAAAAATTTGTAGAATTATAGTTCACAGATAGATAATACGTGTTTTTGCATAAAAAGGGTGTTAAAAAA
Source organism: Tetragnatha versicolor (assembly GCA_024610705.1). Lineage (NCBI taxonomy): Eukaryota > Metazoa > Arthropoda > Arachnida > Araneae > Tetragnathidae > Tetragnatha > Tetragnatha versicolor. The sequence goes on along the minus strand of JANDEH010000010.1, from coordinate 49,076,089 downwards.
GGTTATGTAAAAGTGTTTTCATTTTACTTATTTACATCGATAGTCATGTGATTTACTGTCTGAATGACAGCGGAAATTTTGAATTCTCGCGCATGTTCTAAACAAAATTTCTTTATTGAGTACCCAATTTTGTCTTATATATGCATTTACTCCGTTGTTTATATCCCTATACTCATTTGAGAAAGTAAACAGCCGTGTTTCTTAACTGTGACACTTTAAGCTGCAGATTTCAAATATTGATATCTAATTGATAAATATAAGCATTCAAGACTACTTGAAGTCTAACTTCACATTATATGATGTTTATTCAATACTTCATTTCAAATATTACAGTGTTTTTAAATTTACTATGTTATTTTTAAGTTTTAATCTCTTCAATAAGAACTGGAAGAGTAAATGCACTAATAAGGAGGCCATTCTACTCATATGTGAAGAGCTCTTTTATCAAAATAGGGCTAAAAATATTTTGTGAAAATGTTTCCCTCAAAACTTTTATTTTATTTGATTAACAATTAATTTAAAACTGATGTAAATTCTGATTGCTTAGCTTGTGATTTGATTTTGATTATGATTCTTTTATACTAGCTTTTAAAAAACAGTTCAATTAGTATTTTTATTAATTCCAAGTTTATGCTTTTTAAATAAAACGAAATGAAGCAAATAAAAATCTAAAAAAAATTTTGCTTAATATGTTTTCCCAAATGATTGTACTATCAAAAAGTTTATGCATTTTTTAAACTCTTTAAGATAAATTCATTTAAGGGAGTTATCTTTGTTTATTTTATACCTTCACTTTAAAAAAATTTTTATGTATTGTTTTCCGAGAAAAGTTTTGACACATATTTAAAATTAATTAAGGTGCAAACATTTAATATATGAAGTTTTGTCCATAATCAATAATAAATTATTTTGTCGGTATATTAAGATATGAAGAAAAATCGGTAACACAATACTTGATAAAAGTGTACAATTTTTGATTAAGTTTACCAGTATACTACTATTTATTTGTTTTATTGAATTCGCTTAGTAGACATTTTAGATATTATCTACATGTGAAGGAGTGTATGAAATTACCGAGATTGTGTGTTTAACTGACTAAACAGTGAACAGTTGGGTGTTAATTAATTTGTGAATCACATAGTATCATGGATTCGCACTTTTAAAACTCAATCGATTTTATTTTTACTTTAAAATATTAAGTACTGAAATATATTACTCGATTTTACTGAGTTTTGTGGTTTTAATAAAATTACGGGAATTCAAATTGTTGAAACATTTGGTTGCTCGAAAACATGTGGAAGTTCAGAGTAGCGTTCTCTTTCAACAGATGGCGTTGTAGTTGCTCCTATCAATGTTTTTATTGAGATACAGGAGAAATCAAAATCCTTCATGCCAGAAATAACTTAAACACAGTATGATTTATCATGCTTTTATACAGGTTTTACTATTATTAATAGCATAAATATAATATAAATTTCAGAAATAAATTACACATTTTTTAGTTTGGTTTTAAAAATTCACATGGTTGTTTTTAAAATACCATGTTGGCAAATTTTTAAAAAATAAGTATTTAATTTCTATCTAATGTTTTTTTTAGCAGTATTTAGACTGTGTTTTCTTTCAAAACTTAAACCAAATTGTCAATGATATATCCCAAGAAAAATTGCTTGAGAAGTATTTGAATAATTTTGGGTTTATAAGTGGACAGATATTATTAGATATATCTGGGTTTATAAAAAGATAGATAATAGATATTGATGTGTGTTAATGAACCGAGTTAGAGAAAAATCAGTTTTTAGACCTACTATTACAAAATATTTTATTCGTGTTTTCATTTTAAAGACGTGTTTTGTCAGAGAAGTTAGGCGTGAAAAGTGAAAACAACTTGCAGACCCATGCTATTCATAGCTTATCAGTTTATAAATTGTATGAAAAGTGAATAACATATTTACCATGTACTTAAATAATGAACTCATTTGATCGAGTATTAATAAATTTTTACTTAAATTTTCATTTGTGAAACACTTAGATTTCTACCAAGTTTATGAATATTCTTCTAAGTTGGGACTGTAATTCAAAGTAGGGTCATTCCTCACTTAAAACAGACTAATGTAATGTTCTCTCTCTTTTATAATTAAATATCTTAGATCCATATTGATCTCTTAAATATTTCCCAAACCAAATAATATATAATACATTTAAGAAAAAGTTTCTTAGGTTTTTTTTTCAAGTTTTACCTTTTAAAGCAAATCTTCCACAATGTCACAATAAATGCCAAAAATTTAGATTTTCATCCTATACTTTTAAGTCATTTGATACCTCTTTCTTAATCAAATTGAAAAAAAACTTGTTTATTTCTTTTTCATTAAATTTTCTGCATAAATTTACAACTACACTAAAATGCCAATGCTTTTTTCCAGCCAATTTGCTTCCTTATCAAAGATTATTAACCGTAAATTGTGGGAAAGTACCTAGAAATTAAAAGATTGTTGCTTTGCTATCCTATTAAAAGTGCTAATAGTTGTAACAGTTCTGGGTCACCACTTATATTACACCCTGTGGTAACAGTAGCCATCAAAGTGTGCCCCAACAGAAGTTGCACCTTTGAAATAACGCCTTAAGGCGTGGCTCCTCACAACACGTGTTGAAACCAGCATGGCTCCACGCAATTAAAACTATAGCCAAGGTCACAAAGGTCAAGTGCGTGAAATATTTTTTAACTCTGATTCCGATGCTCTACTCTTTAGACCCCTTGCCTTTAATCTGATGCCAGACGCTAGGGCTAGTCCAGAGAAATCAATTAATTTTTCTAAATGCAACGGATAACATTGCCAGAAGAAAAAAAAACGAATGAGCGGCCGAAAAGATTAGAGATTTTGAAAGGAGATTATTGAAGATTGATCGTTCTACTTCTGATTAATCGTATGAAGATTATAGCCGGACATAGGTTCAGGTTTTGCTAAAATCATTTATCATTTGAAGCTATCTCGAAGAATCAAATTAAAAATTATCTCTAAGGATTCCTATATGAACTGACTTGTTACTTATTAAGGTTTCTTGAGAAACATTGGATGGCCTTCTTGGAAAGTCTTTCAACTCTTATTAAAACTTAAAGTATGTGTTAGAATGAAGCATTGTCAAGCACATATGACCTCTATGTGTTCATTGCTTGTAGTGACTCTTAATTTTTCACTTAATAAACAGAGCTTGATGATGTGGTTTCGGCTGCTAAAATGATGTATGGAGATTTTTTTGTGATGTCAACAATTTTTTTAACCTTTAGATGAGTTTTTCTAGTGGTGATGCATCACAGCTTTTAATGAAAGGTGTTTTTATCTAGGTAGAATTAAAACCCTCTCTTAGGTTCTTGTAGAGTGAACGATTCAGAAAAAAAAATCAGATTTATCCCTGACACTTTAATCATAATTTTTGCTCATGAATTAAATATATTCAAAACATTAAAGAGGAGGGATTAAAAAGAGAAAGGTAACACATACTAAATTTAAAATGGTTCAATTCATTGATATAATTATTTAACCTTTTCTTTATACGAGGAAAGAGAACAACGTGAGCTACAGGTGTGATGACTCATCTCTAATTTTTATACCTGTAAAATATTTCATTTGTTTTTTTTGTCAAACAATAAATCCTTAGTGGAATACTTAACATAGTTCCAAGTTTTTAAGTATTCTGGTGACAAAGATTGCAACTAATACATCTTTAGTTGCAAATTTTGCCAATTAGTATTCATCTCATTCTTATAATTGCTGGAAAATATATCGATGTAATCTTCTTATTTAAAGTAACATGCTTTCACATTGAATATTTTCAGTATAACTAATATTTTTTAAAGATTCAGACTTGTATAATTTAATTTCGTTAACCTCATGATATTCAAATGAATGTTTTTCAGTAACGTTGATACCTCCTATTTTGTTTGATTCTCTCAAGAATAAAAATGATTAAAAAATGTTTCCCCTTTATAGATAAGAATCATTTACATCATCAGTTTTATAGGATACTCCATTCCAATCAGTTGCTTATATCTCACACTAGATGGCGCAGGAATGCACGTGTTTGGGATTTCATAGCGTTCCTTCAATAATAACAAAGTAAATCTTTTCATTCATTTTTTGTATTGAAGCATCTTAAATAAAATCGTAACATTTCAAATGAGTCCAGGGACCCAATCTAGGTAATTTTTTACCAATTATTAAGACAATCACGCCTTCTTTTTATTTCTTGAGTATTTTTTCAATGGTGAGCTTGTAAATGCATACGCTAAAAATTTGATAAATGTATTGACATCCATAAACGCTTGAAATTTATAATTAATAGTGTTTTAATTATAATTTGAATCTTATAAATCTATTTATAAACGTTTTTAACATCTCAAACTATTTTTGTTCAAAATTTGGTAAAAATAGATACTAGCAAGCTTTAATACAAACGATGGTGCATTTGTGTGATTTATATTTATATTATCAAATTGACTTCTATTAATGAAATTGAATTTTTATAACATCCATAAAAGTTTAGAAAATTAAGGTTTTGAAAGTAATAGATGCCTTAATTACTATTTAATTACTGGGAAAATAATCACAAAAATTTTAATTAAAATAATTTTATTATACAAAAATTGGTACAAAATTTGATTCCTATTTACAGGTAACAAAAAATATTTTCGTTTAAATTATTTCTTTGTTGGCAAAAAATATAAAACAAAATCTGGAGCTAAAGAATTATTCTTATTTGGTCTCGAATGGAAATCATAAAATTTTGATCGATTCAATTTATCTGTTTTTGTAATTAAGTTAAAATTATATCTATATATTTTGTTATATGTTATTAAGTTTGTTTTTTAATCTTCTACATTGAACAAAAACTATTGTGATAATGAAGAAATAAAGTAAGGCAGAGCTTTAAAACTTCAAAACAAATTTGAAGCAAATATATTTATCTAATAACACTTTTTATCCTATAATTAATATCAATTAAAATTTGTTGTTAGGTAGAATTCCTTAAAAACTTAGTGTATTCTGATAGTGTTTTGAATATGATTGAAAAGTGTCAGAAATTTGTTCTAAAAATAGTGTTGTAAAATATGTTTAGATTCTAAAAGTGTTCTTAAATTTGGATCTTTATAAAATCTATCTTTTTCAACCTCTATAAAAATATTTTTTTCTTTTTGTAATTTTTAGCAACACTTTTAAATAAATATCTTTTTCATAAAACACAATCGCAAAACAATCGAAACGATTTTGGCTAGAAGGGTTCATTATTGTGTTTATTTTGAGTTGTATAGGTATTAAACTAATTTGCAATGAACAAGTAACACATTTTTAAAATATCGATGTTATATTACTATATTGATGTTAAAATAAGAAAGTTATTTTAGGGATTATCTTTATAAAGCATGAAATATGACGATTAATGGTTGATTTTTATTTATAATATCCTTCAAGAATTTCTTGGTTAACTATTCCTTTCTATGTCTTCTCACTCTAAGAAAAAATGAAAATGCATATGAAATCTAACTGAAATCCTTTCTGTTCTAAAACTGAATTATGCTGATAGGTAAAGGAGTATTTTTGTACAACTGAATTACGGAACTAGCTCGCATTACTTTTTGTAACATACATAAAAACGGTTTTGGTATTTCTCTGATAACCGTAATAAAATAATTCCTTCTCTTCGTACTAAAATACTAACTTTTTTGTATGGTTTATAAAGTTCTCTATTTTATATTTCACATTAAAGGCCGCCTATTAAAAAAAATTTTAAACTGAATTTCACACAATTAAATATATTCATTCTTTTTTCCATACCCTTTATTGAACTCGTATCAATGAAAAGCTAGAATAGTTATTTTATTTTAGTACTGTAAATAAGGAAATTTCAAACCTAAAATATTATGTCCTTGTGTATCTAAAACTTTTGATCCTAGGGTAGCTTTTTATCCGTAATGATCATCTGTACTACTCGACACTTATCAACTTAAACAGTCAGACTAAGTACATTATGATAAATAATTTAAAATGCTTTGTGTTCCTACATTCTCCACAGGTAGTTAGTTGAATTGAATACTAGCTGTTTAGAGTTTTGAACAATTTGTCAATATATTAACAGTATTGTTTTCCATATTTTTTTGAAGGGTTATTATTAGTCTTAAAATCCCTTTTTTGTCTATTTTGATTAATTATTTATAAAATTAATTTATATTAGAAACTCATTGTATCATATAAGGATAATTATAAACACTTTATTAATATAATTAACTGGAATTTCAGTAAAACACTTTTTAAAATAATGTATTTCTTAACTTGCAGGAAATGAATTCAAATCTTATATTGTTTATTTTGATGTATAAAGTAAATCGTATTTTATCACTCTTCTTTACTGGATGATTACATAAATTATCATTAACTTTGGGATTGTTTTATAGAATGCATACTAGCCCGAATTAATTGAGACTATTAATTTTTTAATTATTGAAATCACAACCATTAAAATATATTTACGATAACTGCAGGTTAATTACAGAAAGTGTCATTATATTTTAGTTGTAAGAAGCATTTTAGAATAAAATAGAGAAAGCGTGTGATCTTATTGGTCAACAAGAAAACACACACTCACTTACTCGGAGGCGTATTCTTCCCTCTCTTTGTACAGGTTATTTCTGGTTGGTGTGTTCTCATTGACGAATGCGAGCGTTGATTAGTCGACCAAAAAGTGGGAGCCAATTATAAATTAAAACTCTAATAAATGGTATTATGGGGAGTAGCTCACTAATTTATGAAAAATTTAAGTGTTAATAAAATTATTTAGCTCAATTCTCTAGTTATGATATCGAAAAATCCGTCTAAAACTGGCATCAACATATATTTTAAGGCCGTCTTTAAATACCCATACATTTATTTATATGTTCTGTTAGATTTAATTGTAATTTTTAGTTGTAACTAAGAACTATTAGATTCGATTGACGCTAAAATCCCTTTCTTAATTTATAAGCACTGAAATGCACTACATTACGCACTGAAATTATTTTCCTAATTGATAGGAGAAAGCAAATGAATGAAAAAATGTTAATCTAAAATTATTTAACCTACGAAATTAAATACATTCAATATTATTATAGCAGTGTAAGAATAAGTGTATTTTAGATAACATTTAGTACATTAAAATTGGACCTTTGACTAGTACACAATTATTTTTGTGCATTATTTTTAACTGTTTATTTTTATTTCATATTCTAATATTTTAAATTGTATAAAATGTAATTATTTTATTACTTAAACAGAATCAATATTTATGTTTTACACAATTATTTACATATACCGAGGGTTTTATAGTTATACTTAACAATACATTAAATTCCATTCAAAATGTCAAAGAAAAATACAGAAGCAAAACATCTTAAAATGTATTTCAAAATTAAAAATATAATAATATCGTTTTGATAGTTTTTGTTGCAATATTTAATGAAGTTAAAGTGTGATAAGTGAAAAAATATCTTTTAAAAAATTTTAAATTGATTGACAACTTCTCCATCGCAGATTCATTACACCTATAATAAGGATATTTTATTATAAAGGCGTTTTTTAAAGACCTACATTGCAAAAGCTCATCACAAAAATAACACATCCTGTCCTTAAATTAACAGTACCTTACTTGTATTGTTAGAAAAAGCACTTTAAATCCTATTGATAGAGTTTTGAATACGTTTGAAAGGTGTTAGAAATGTGTTGTATTCAAAAATGTGTTCTAAAAATATTGTTGTAAAATATATTCAGAATCTGAAAGTGTTCTTTAATTTAAACTCTATGATAACATATTATCAATTGTTGTAGCGACAATTTTCAGCACGATCTCTAGATTTGAATTGTGTTAACTGAGGGGAGAAAAAGAGTTTCACGCATTTGGGGGGCAGTGTGTACAAAACTTATTAAACTGAATCTTAAAAACGATTTACTATGTTTTATTTTGTTACGAGATTATTAATGATCCAATTATAACACGACTAAAAAAACTTTATCTCAAAAACAGGTAACCTTAAAAGTAATAGGCATCTATGTAACTCTGTAAAGCAATCAAGTAAACAAAATCAGCAATACATTTATTCAACTAAAAATTGGATTTTTTTCTCAAGATTTATTTCTATGTAATTTCCCCATCCAAAAAATCAGATCAAAATTTTTTTCATTTGTTCCCTATATTTTAAATACGACTAGACATGCTAAGATCATAATATAGACTTTCGGTAATGATTTCAAAAAATTACTTTAATCATTAACGAAACCCCCAGAAATAACATTCATCATTTAAAACTTTCACTAATCTTGACTCATTTCGGCACAACTATACATACTACAAGGTTCATTGAAAACTCCCCCAACAGCTGGCAGGGGCCCAAGGGGGGTCAGCATTTTCAATCTCAGCAGCATGTCAGCGCGTGCCTATGGCATAAATGCGGGATTGCGGCGCTGACCATGGAATGCGGCCGCGATAGCCGCAAATTCCTCAGCCATTCAAAGCGCCCTTTTCCATTTCGCCCAGAATTTTTATTCCCTCGCCGCTGTGCTTTAAACTCCGAGTTTGGAGCTGGGGAAGGAAATGAAAAGGAAATGGTGTTATTTATAGAGTCCCCTTTGGAGGTGCTCAATCTATAGGCTGATGGAAATGAACTGGTGTTATCATTTGTAAAGCTGTTTTGGTTTGTTGAAGGGTGCGGAATGTTATCAGAAATGCACTTTATGCTGAAGGGTATGATGGTATATGTTATCGGGTTTAAACTTTATGCTGAAGGGTATGATGGTAAATGTTATCGAGTTTAAATTTTATGTTTGGTTATTGTGGTTGAGGTTTATTGATGGGGTAAGTTGAAATTTTAATGGATGGTATGGGAAAAAGTGTTAAGTTACAGACTATCTTTGTGTATTGGAACGTGTAATTTGAGTCGTTTAAAATGACCTTCGTAATACAATGCGGTCAATAAATATAACTTTTAGTATATTATAGGTTGGATAAGATATTTATAAATCAATCTTTCCAATGATGAACTAGTTTCAATCAATAGTTCAGTTACAAAATCCGAAGGACTTACAAAAAAAATTCTTAATAACTTTTTATAAAGTTTTATAAACAATTAAATTTCTCTTCTTTGATCTCTTAATTTTTCAAAATCATCAGAGATTGTTCTAAAGAATTTAATTTGGACCTTTAAAATCTCACACATAGTATACATTTTTTATTTATCTTTTTTACAAGATCCCAGAATCAGTTGTTCGATACGAATATTGTGTGATTAAGATAATTAATATTTGGAAAGGAAGATAATAACAATATTTTTGAAAATAAGTCAAAGAAAATAATTCAAGTATCACGTAAGAGAAGAATCTAGAATTAGTTAAATGATAAATGTGAAGAGAGAAAAATGAAAATGTAGGTACCAGATTTCTTTTAAACAATGGGTTATTTGACTAACAAATGAACTGTAATATAAGTAGATAGATTAGAAAGCGTTTTAAGATTTTTTTAAATGCAGTCTACGCCCCTTAAGTTTGCGAGTAACTAACCTATTGATTCAACTAATAAATTTTGAGAACCAAGCATTTTAATGTGAGAACGAGGGGATTTTAATACTCTAATTATGTCAACTATTACTGATTAAAATACTAGTATATATAGCCTCAAATAAACCAGGTTTATAACTAACTCTTTTTTTTCAGCAATCGTTTTTAAGATTAATACAAGGAAGATATTTATTTATAATTAAGTCTCTCACATCAGGTTGTTTAATTTATTAAAGATATATGATATGATTCATATATTACTCTTATCCTTGTTGATAGTGTTTCCTTAAAAGATGATTCAAAATTAAATTTGAGTAATCAATAAATAAATGCAGCTCCAATAATAAAGTTCCAATTTCGAGAAATAATTCTACTTTCATTAAATTTCCTTTAAAATGTTAGAGCAAATATAAATCCCCTTTACAACAATTCTTTACCCCCTGAAACTTATTTTCAAATAAAAACGAGTGTGAATTTCAAGTAAAACTAAACTCCAAAGATATTCAAAACTTGAAATAACAAAACTTCTCGTAATGTAAAATGCATAGCCCATGAGCGGTCCAAAAGTTATTAAAAAAGGGAGTTGGCTCCAAAAGTTCTTTGATATTCATATTTAAGTACGATACGCATCAATCAAAGTCTCTCTAAAGCGAAATGCTGCTCTTGATTTGCATTGTTTTGCATGGGAATGCTAGGAAAATCGAAATTTAATGTTTTCTAAGCCTTGGCCAGGACTTGCAAGAGAAAAATAATAGATCGTACTGGGGAATAAAAAGGGCGGTATAAAATTTTGGTACGCGCATCGAAAGAAGTGGGTAACATTTTTTATACCCAAGCCCCCCCTTTTAAATCTCGGATAAAATCACGTCTAGAAAACTTTGATACTATGGAAAAAGACTATGGAAAATTTATTTTACAGGATGTCATTGTGAAATAATCATCTAGATATGGGGGTGTAGCAAATGTTTTCAATACTTTAATTAATGTTATAAATCTTTCTTTAAGGGATTGTTGTATTTTTAGTAAATGTTTTTAGTGATGACTTTTCAATGTCATTTATTACTTCAAAAGCATAAACCATGACAAAACTTAACTATAATATAAACTTAAACAAAACAACTTTAATTCAAAATATACCGCAGTAGATATTTCCAATAATTAACAAATATGGGTTAACCAGTAATGAAATTTATGTGTTAACTTGAGGCAATTTACGTGTATATTTGTCATTACTTTCATCATAGCTAAGAGTAAATAAATTCTTTAATGCTCAGACAGTTTATTCATTGACAATAAACTCGAACTATAGAAGACAAGCAAGTGGAGAGAACCGATTATAGTATTATTAGTATTTAAACCTTTTTGAAAAAATAAGACTGTAAGGTACCAAAAGATACTCCGCGTTTTAGTCCAAAAAATTCAGAACACTTTTACAGCACAATAAGGTGTTAAAGTGTTTTATGTGGTCCTTGGAACTTTGTTTTCCTGTAGGTAACAGGTTGAACAATATATTATGGGTGTTTTCTTTCCTTTAAAATATTCTACCAATAAATTCCCAAACATGAGTAAAATGAATAAATTTAATCTTGAAAATAAATATACTAGCTCTCTCCGATTTTGTGTGATTTAATCATTTAGATTTGTTTCTATTCGCAGTTCAAATGAGTATTCGATTGGTGTATTGCCTATGCTTTTATATAAAACATATACATAATCCTATACAACCCCCTGAACACTGCATTATAAGATCCATAGGACAGGAAAAGCAATTCTTTCAACAGTTGGAAAGCATGTTGAGCACAATCTATTGTTTTTCCTTCAGCATTTGTATTACACCAATAATAGCCTCTCTAGATTTCTTCCCTTTGGTTTACTCAGAGCAAATCTCGTCCCTCATATTTCTTTCAGAGAGGGAACCGTTAACGTATTTGCACAAACTAGATAAACACCAACTCTAAACGGTTCCAGAAATAATGGCCGAAACGAATCCACACGGAACAAGTGATCAAGAAGTGATCTACTTCTTTTCTATAGAGCCAGTGTTTCTTCGGCTCCACTTTCAAAGAAAAGGGGAAATCGCTTTTCGAAGAAGAGATCTAATAGCTCCCTGGAGCATCGACCCCTGCTAAATTACAATATCAATAGTTGAATCAGACTATCGGATATCAGGCCTGGTGCCCCGGTTCAAATGACCATGTTTTTCTCTCTGCGTAATAGCGACGGAAAACACGTGACAGTTAAGTAATGGCTTTCAAACAAAACTGATAAAGCGCAGATCTTTTCTTTTGGCCCTCGAATGAATTCAAAATGGCCACTGGGAACAAAAAGTAGGGGCCGATCGCTATCGCCCCTCTTGTGAATGGGAGTGATGGATGCTGGCTAATTAGCAGAAAAATTTTGGAGGTTTAATGAATTTGACTGCGTTGGAGAAGTTTGCATTGCCGATTAAGATTAGTTATCGGTTTTTGAGTCGGATCGGGGAGTTGTTCTAGTTGTTTGATGGGATTCTTTCGTAAAAGAAAACCAATCGATTTTGTAGTTGAGATCTTTTATAGTTCTACGTTTTCAAAATATTTAACTTTCATATCTTCTTTGCTTTAAGAAATAATGTATCCGTGTGGTGTCAATTTCATGTATGCACTGTTAAATGTTTTTAGGGTTTATTTTAAGCAAACAGTTAAGGTAACATACATCATGTTCTCAAAAGTTATATCTTTATTATTTACTAAGCTTGTAAGAGAGAAAAAAAAGCTTATTTCTTAATTTTATTTCTTATGATTTTATAAGATAAACGCCATAAAGTTTAGTAGTAACGATATTTCTTTGAAAATATTACTTCCTTAATTTGTTGTTTAAAGATAAAACTTATTACTCCATGGCCATTTAATGAAAACGCAAATAGATAAACATGTGTTTTGTTTTAACTATTCAATAACTATGTCTGCATTCCGTGCGTTTCAAATCAGGTTCTACAACGTCCAATATTATTTCTGAAAGCATAAACAAAATTAGGGTTGCTTAACACGTCTCATCTACTAAATTACATTAATGCATTTTTATGCTTTGTTATTTTATATTGTATTTTCATATTTCATGATTGGATACATTAATAAATAAACGAAAACGTGATCATCTATCTTTTTAAATTTACTTATATATTTATCTAATAATTGTTATGGGGTGATCCCCAAAATAAAACATGCCAGACTATTCCTCAACCTCATAGTGCTACTAAGAAAGATATATGTATATATATATATATATATACATATATCTTTCTTAGTATCATATATATATATATATATATATATATATATATATATATATATATATATATATATATATATATATATATATATATATATACAGTAAAGCACCGTTTATACGTCTTTCAAGGGACCGACATAAAACGGCGTATAAATGAAAAGACGTATAATTGAAAACAATTTTGATTATTTGAATTAATTGGGACTAGGCGAAAACGACGTATAAATGTAAAAGACGTATAAATGAGAGACGTATAAACGGTGCTTTACTGTATATATATATATATTACATGTTTTATGCTTCTTTAAAATAGTATAATAAATTTCGTTAATTGATTTCCATTTGAAAATCAAATGGTATATTTTCATTGTTTTTAAAGTTTTCTCAGGTTAAGAAGTCCTTTACAACATAATGTTTCTGATATATTGACGATCACTTTAAAAACAACTTTCTATTCGCGTGAGTTTTAATGATTCAAATTGCATAGGTCAAAACATCCTTTATTGTTCTCGAGACAGAGTAATGATCTATAGGCATGGTTTTACAATGTATCATATACTACTATACAACTAATCTTTTAACCAATGAATTTGAATATATCTCATCTTTCGTTTATTTTAACGTGATACTTAGCTGTAAATTACATACTGTCAAAACATCTCTCATTGTTCCTAACAGAAAGTTATCTTAATTCATGAAGTCATGACAATGTATTTACTATTATGATACTAATCAGTTGATTGATATATTTGATACCTATCTTATCTCCTCTCATCAAAATCAATCCCGGTAGGGATACGATATATCAAACAAACGCGTCTTCATTAGTATCCAAGAGTATGCGTGATCTCATAGTCTTTTCTAATAGCTAAAACATTTAAAGGCCATAACACTCAGCTATTATTATTCAGGAGGAAAATCGCTTTATCGCGGTCGTATTTCTGCCTTATCTTTTTACGAGATCTCTCTCTTTTAGCACCTCGTAACCACTATCTGCAGTAGTACCGCATCTGAAGAGCGCGCAAAAAAGAGCGTATATGCAAAATCCCTCGGCGAGGTTTTTATTTACGACTGCCTTGCACGCTATTCGTGTTTTAAGCGGGACAGTGTCTTCCTGTATGCCCATGCAATTACCTCCTTGCTGCTTCGATTGCATTTATGATTTTCGAAGCAATTTGCCCAAATTAAGGAAAATTGAAAATTCTCTCGCGAAGTGCTAATAGATTTTTAGGCCATTAATTCCTGAGCAACAGGAATAAGAGGTTAAATGTCGGGCAATTAAGCGGAGTGTGTCACAATTGAGTAGTCTTCGCACTCCATAAATCTAGGGCCGTTAGAACACGTGTCTGCTTTATAATTTTGACGTTATTTATATGCCTATTTAAAGATCATTATACTGAATTACAAGCACTAGGCTCTTTGGTTTCATAATTTATTGCGTTGTTTCTAAATTACTCGGATCTTCTAATGAGATAAATACTTCTGTAATATGAATGATTGTTTGAAAGTTTTAAATTTACTCGTGCAATTTATGTTTTAGGGCAGTCAAAACAAAAACTTCAAGTGCTCAAATTTCAAGTTTGAAATTCACTTAATCTTCCTTATTTTTTTTTCTTTTGCATAAATTTTCTCATGTTCTATTTTTTGCTAAGTATTCTCATAAATTATTTAAACATTGTGATTTAAATGTCTTGTCAGTATTTGAATTTTTCTTGAAAGTTAAATTATAATATCTGTACTAAATGCCACATTATTGATGTTTACTAAAATGTAATCAATGTAAAATATATTTTGCTAATTTTTATTGTAACTAATATAAAACGATAGAAGTGTTCCTATATATTTCTTTCTGACATTTCAATAAAGCATTAATTTTCATAAGTACCCGAAGGAATGAAATTTCTATCAATTAAACTATTCCATTTCATTTTTAATTTATTTCGTTTAATTAAAATCAATCCTTGTTTATTTATTTTGAGTTTTTAACTCTGGAAAAAATTTTTAAAAGTGCAACATTATTTTGTAAATGTGATTTAACTTTCTTATTTAAATATGGTAAATTCCATAACAGAAATGTAAAAGTGAAATGTCTAGCCTTTATACTCATAACTGTTAATAGGAACGAATATTTTTTGTTAACAATACATATCAAACCTCCAGCTGTATTAGCACCAACGGCATATTGCTGATCTTGTGTCCCTATTCTTTGACTATGTATGCAGCTTTTCATTGTCACCAATATCTCGGTTTCAAGAGGAAAAAATAAAATTTATACGCACGTGTGATTTCGCACAAACGTGTATCAATCTGCCATTAATACCTACTCAAATTCTAAAGGCACTCGAATTTGTCCGGTAAATATTGAACACTGGATTATGCCCGGAGCTTAATTCAATGAGGAAATATTGAGACCTATTGATAAGGCTGTCAGGAATTATGATTCATACCCAACAAATTGGAAAGGTGAGAGCTATTGGTAAACAAATGTCCACTGACTGCCTAAAAGCAATATTTTACTCGCTCTCCGAATCTCATTGTCTGGGCAATGTCAAAACTCAAGTGCAATTACACACAATACGGTAGTACAACCGTGTGATATCAAAATAAAAAAAGCTGAAGTTTGAGGGAAAAAAACGGGCTGAATAGAAACCCATAATTTTCCTCTGCTGTTAAGTGTCTAAATGTTACTCCGGAAAATCTGTGGGTCGAAGGCAGCCCCTGTTTAGAAAAAGCAGCCAGGCACCGTCCCTTAAAAAAGAGCAAATGAATGGGGACCCCAAATAGATTCACCAACCCATGCAAAGTGGGATAGGGAGGCGTAGAATTCAATTTAGCATTCCATACAATCAATAAAACTCATAGGAGTGACATCCTTTAAAAAAACCTCGGCACGCTTTAGAATTATTTGTATTTCCTACCGATCCCATTCATCCCCACGAATCTGTGTGTTTGTGTTCGCAGGTTTTTGAATGGGAGTTAAATTCTATGGCCCCTCGCCCCTTTGGTGAATAGTAACCCCGGGGCAGGGTCACACTCGCTTCTGATTGGTCCCCCTTCGAATTCGGAGGGAGTTCTTTTGTGAGGTGGGCCAGTAATAGTGAATGAGGCAGTTTCCGAGACTAATAATGTAATTCTTCCCTTTTTGCTATTTTGACGGGAGCTTCCAGCATTTAATGCGAATTGACTCTGGCTTTGCGTTTTAGATGGCATTTGGGATTGACCTAGAAAGTTTGAGGGGGTCTTTTCAAGCGAAAAGTGTTCGTTAAACAGTTAGAACAGATGTAACGGTACTGTTTTTTTCTTTTGCGGGATGTAAAGTAGAGTGACTAATTTCTGACAGGATTTCAGTAGTTATAAAATTCTAAAAGGGAATATGAATGTTTTAGATCAATTTGTTAGTAGAAATGTAACGTTTGCTTTTGTTAAAACGGTGAAAATCTATTTTTTGCCCGAGTTACATAAATTATGTTTATTATGCTATTTGTATGTGTACATTCGTTAATGAACACATAAATAAATGCATATGGCTTAGTTATTTCTATCTCATATTAAGTTATATTCTATATAAAACCAATGAAATTATATATTAATTGTGCCACACTTATAATGAATTTAATTCGCTTGAAGCTTCGTTTTGCTTTACATAAGTACTGTCATAATATTCAGAAATATAAAATGAGGGATTTAAAGCTATGAATTCTCTCTTTTTTTTAAATAAAATGTTAACTAAAAAGATTTCGAATGAATGGGGAAGGTTAATAAAAAATATCAAGCTGTTTAAATATGATTTTAATTATGTGCTTACATTTTAAGCTGATAAAAACTGTACAAAATTATTTTGTATGACTTTGTTGGAGAAAATAAATGAATTCGTCTGATTTTAGTGAACTCGAAAGGCCTTTCCGGAGAGTAAAAAATATACCTCTATCTCTCCCCCATTTACCCATTATCTCTTTTATTTCTCTCACTCTTATTCTCATCTTAATTTTTCTTCTGTCATTTACTATTTCCTCATCTTATTCTCTTCTCATATTCTCCCTTTCTCTATGTCTATGGTATATCCCCTTAAATTTATTTCTCTCCTCTAATTCTTTAAATTTCTCTTAAATTTAAATAATATCTCTTTCTCTATTTCTTACAATTACTAATTTTCCCCTATACATGTTTTTCTTTTCTATTCCTTTTTTCCCTTTTGCTCATTCCTGATATAAGAGGTTAAACAATTAAGGGAAAGAGAATTAATGAAAACTCTAGCTAGTTTTTTCAATATAGTCTCTAAGTTTTATATAAAACTTCAACTGAAAAGGTGCATGTAATGCAGAACTGCATTACATATGAGTTAATTAATATATACCACCCCTATTTTAATTACCAATTTTCAATTCCTTTTTTACATTTAAATTTCAGCATCTAAATTCTTAAGATATCTGGTTTATTGGAGCACAACTAATTTTCTCTCCATGGCCAAAATTCTTAAACTATAAAACCACTATACGTCACATATCAACTTTATCTACCCATCAAAAACGTAACTATAGTGCATTCCAGAAATTGTTTTTAGGCCAACTCCTACAAGAATCCAAGTAAGACTCAAAGTTGAAGAATCCAAGGAACTAAACATCAGTGAAAAGCGCAATTGTTAGCTATGCTACTTTTCATACCCCTTGTTCCTCCACTGAACAGAAAATAATAAAAACTTAAAATACAACACAAAGAAAATACACAATAAAACAGATTAAACACACCCCACCAAAACTCTAAACACAACATTCTCTTAATAAAAGAGTGGGAAACAAAGATTTCCCCTAGCTCAACCGTCCCCATCCAAACAAAACCCCCAATTTCAGAAGCGGATATCGATGTACTCGCGTGTGAATAAAAGCGCTTTACAACCGAATCGCTCTTTTATAAAATCGCGAGACCCGAGGGTCACCCACTGAGGGTGAGTCCCCCTCACACAAATCCCAAGGAGGGGAGGGAGAGATATTAAAAACATTTTGAGGATGGGAGTTATTGATCTATGAAAGAGGGAGGGCTGGGTCTTTTCCAATGTGTGGAAGGTTAGCCATGGGTCATTGAAGACATGCAGGAGATGAATGGTGGACATTCGTTGGCCAAGTAGCCCTCTGCGGATCATCCGCGTGATTTTCTGCAGATTTAGCTTCGGGGCTCCTCGGGTATTGTACTTCATGGAGATGACTAACGCCTACGTGTGGAGTATTTTTTTTATTCCAGTGGAGTACTAGGGTATGAAGTGGGCGGGAGAATAATTTCACGGTTTGTGGTTGAAAATTCGGTGGAAAATATTGAGTTTTAATAATGATAAGTTAGTGTTTGTTATATAGTAAAAGGTAACTTGATTCATATCGAGCCTCTCAAAAGATTGATAAATTACAAAAAAATTTACTGTAGAAATGATATAAGGTTGAAAAACGTATATTCCAGCTTAGTGATGCAATATTTTCAGTCAATCGTATATGTGTATGTATAACAATAAATTGAAATTGAAATACTGCTCTGTTTTTATGGAACTTTTTTCTACACAACCGCGATTTAGTTGTTCCAGGGTGGTGTTACCAAACATTATATGGTTTTATTTTTGTTCCTCTTTTCTCTCTTTCTTTCAAGCAAATTCTCTTTGATTCTCGGTCTGTATCATTCTTCTCTTATTTAGTTTTCTTTTGTTCTCTCTTTCTCATTCCAAGGATATTTCCAACAATAATTAAAGAAGTGTACCTATATTAAAGTATCGTAAACACTAATTGCTTACAAAACAAAATGTAGACCGATAACTTCCATAAAAATACTTAATTAAATACTTAGCATTCCTCAAAATATTTTTTCTCATAAATCTTTGTACACATCCAAAAAAAACCAAAAAATCCCGAAGTTTTTCTCTTCAATTACAAACAAAGAAAATCCTTGTATGGCTTTTCGACAATTTTCCAGTGAGTAGTAAATTTCTTTTAGTTCACAGATCTATAGCCAAACTTTTCCCTCGTTAAAAATGAGCTTCCCTTCAATGTCTCAAACGCAGAAGGGTGGCAAGTTTATAGTTAAGGCTTCGTAAATGAAAAGCCGAATCTACTGAAAATGAGTTTCCTTGAATAATGCCCTTCTGGTGCACCATTGATGACAAGTTTATAGGCGGACTTTCTGTTTTTAACCGAAGAAAGGAGCGAATGTTTGGTGTCCTAATTCTATTATAATTACCATCGCAATCGGGGTGCCATCTATGGGGTTTAGCGAAGCTCGGCGAGGAGCCCAAAAGCTCCAGTAATTACTTTCGGTGCCTGGCGTTTGAGCCAAAGCATTCAAAATTCGATACATGAATCGCACCACCTAGGGTTGCTAATTACATAATCGATAAAACGAGAAAAGACATTATCCTGTTGGCGGTCTCAAAATCCAACGGTCGCCCTTTCTCCCTCATCAATAACAGATAACAAAGGAGCGATAGAATTTGCCTTGTGTGCCCTAAATCACACAGCGCTGTGAATTTTTCTTTAAAATCTCCGGACTATAATGACACTCCAAGATAACCTATAAAACTAGTTATTTTTCACCGTAACTATGGTCGGAGTCGGAATTCCTTTTTTTGTCCGGTTCTTTTATCCGGAGGAAAAATGAAAGTGAGGGAAGTTTTAAAATTCGGTGTGGGGAAGTCATCAGGGCGCATTAAGAATCGTGAAAGCTTTTGTCGTGTAAATCAGCTCTCGGAAGAATTCGAGAAGTAATGCAAGTCCCATTGCAATAATGTCCGTCATCTATCACTGCTCTCATCTGCATGAGTCGAGATGGATGGTATTTGGAAAAGAAGGGGAATCATCTAATCTGTTAACACACTTGGGTGTCCTTTCTTTTTCTGATTGATCATCGTAGGTATAAAAGTGATACATATCCTTTGATTTTCCTCAAAGGCGCATAAAATTATTTTTACTGTTATTTAAGCTTTGTTTTCATTTTTAATTTTTTTATTATCATTCAATTATGAATAGAGGAGAGGAGGGTATTATGGAATAGTCGGGTAATATGGAACACCTGAGTTTCTGCTCCCCTTCGTGCTGCTATCACGTGGCAATGCCAAGAAAGTGTTAAGAAATCCTCCATAATGCAGTGCGCAAGAGTTTACCTTCTTGTCTGATCAGTCGCAGCAAAGCAAAGTGTGTTTTAGGATTTTCGAAAGTTTTTGACGGTAAATGTTCAAACCTTTTAACCTACCAGTAACTATGATACTTTGATTTTGTTGTTAAGCATAATGTACGCACTAAAAGATCAGTAGTTTCTTATACTGCAGTCGTTTTTTAGCAATCCATGTTTTATCGGTCAGTAAAAGGGTTAATTGTACAAGATGGACTGTCGGGTATTATGGAACATTACATAAGCAAAGGGTCAGAAAAATACGATTATGTTTGTGACTATTGTAAATAGACTCATGAACAAAACTTTTTGAACGTAAATTGTTAAATATATTTTTATATTTAAGATTAAATATGTTCTCTAAGGTCTAATAAGTTTTCAATAGCTGTAAATCCAACTGTACCATATTACCCGACTGTTCCATATTACCCTCTATTTGTAACTTTTTCTTTACGTACATTTTTTGATTTAAAAAAATAAATGCTGATTTATTGGACCATTGGCCTTTCATTGTCATTAGTTATAGTATGTACTTAAAATGATTTGACAGATTTTCATTAAAAACTAATAGAGTTAATCTTAAATATATAAAGGGTGTTAGATAATACCCTCCTCTCCTCTACATGAAAATCAGAGAAAAGGTGTGTGAACATATGGATTCAATTCTCAAGGTATTCATATAGAAAATATGGTACTAATTAAAATGATTCCATAAATTTGTAACTTTTTATGTCAAACAATTTGATTTGTACTTCCCAATTAATTTTTCTTCAATTATGTCAAGATAGAATACATGTTTTGCTACAATTAGGTTTTGCACATGGTAAGTCGGGAAAATTATAGTGTCAGTCAGGAATTTGTTATAATAAGCTCTCTCAAACATTTTTTTATGGTAAACAGAGTTTTAATCTGTTGTTTGAGGCTTAGAAATCAATGTTAATGATGCAGTAAGGATGCATGATGATGGTTCAACAAGCATGCTACTTTCTAACTGGTGAAAGTTCATAGAGTCATAAAAATTTAAGAATAGTAAAACAAATCTAATAAAAATTATTTTGTGTGAATGAAGCATAAAATTTGGAAAAATATACATCTGAAAACTTCACTCCATGCATTTTTTTTGCAAAAAACCGGAAAAAACATTAAATAAAGATTACGTCCCGTATAAATAACATTGATTTTCTTCCTCGTGATCATGCATTATCAAGAAACTCCATCACGTTCGATCTATAGTAGGTATACTGACTGGTTTCTTGATAGAGAACTGGCAATAAAACACTTCGGGGCACTCCAGAACACAGAAAAAAAATCAAAATGGATCACACGTATAGATTTAGTGATTTCAATTAGGATTTGTTGGGGGACTGGACCCTATCTTGAGTCCTTTGAACTCACCCAGGAACACATCTTCACTATATTTCAATCAACTTCTACAGATCTTTACTGAGGGGAGTCTTCCTTCTTTCTGGAGATCATTTACTTTCTTGTTTGAAAATACATCAGGTAGTCCTTCCAGATAAAAATGAGGTAAAAGGTAAAAGATGTTGGTATTAAGTGGGTTTGTGCACTCCTTGAAATATATTTTATTTTTTTGAGAGGGGCTTTAGGTTATAAAATCTTGTTTGATGTTTAAATATCTTCTTTTTAAAAAGTGATCAAATGTGAGATGAATGAAAGTTACTGGGAGAGATAAAGGAATATTTATGTAAAATAATTATTTTAAATGGGGAAATCTCGAAAAAAAATAAAGCCATAAATCCTTAATAGCAAAATTTGATATTTTTTAGAAACGGATAAAAATAGTTCCTTAAGAGATTGGGATATAAAAATAACATCAATTCTTATAACATTGAGTTTAGGTAAACTTAAATATCACTTTACTATTTACTAATACTTTGTTATTATAAATCTCGTAAATTTTATTATTTATCATTTTATTTAACATAATTAATACATTAACTATATATTATAAGAAACGTATTTGGAAATTGCTTTGAAAACTATTAGGGAAAACAGTTTTCATGATTTCAAAAAGTTCTCTGTTAAATTGTTTATTGGACAACTACGGAAATAATTCGCTTAGAGATATTGCTTCATCTCATGATTATTTTGTGCAAGTAAAACCACACGTCACCCAAACCCCCAACACTTCAGGAGAGTTTAATTTTTAATCGCCCCTTTCTGAACGTGTCTCCAATGTTGAAGTTGTTGCTCTATTGTTATTGAGGCCTCGATCCGAAACCCCATGGGAAATGAACAAAAAGCTGAGTAAGGGAACAAATAGGATATAGCAATCTCGGAAGCACTCTTTATTATAGAACGATGCACTTGTGAGGGCCCCCTATCTTACAGGTCTCTCATAAGTAATATCGGTAATATCGTGTTGTGTAGGGGACTAAATAAATTAGTCGAGTTGAGATGTTTATTTCAAATACAACAGTTTTATTCAGAGAAAATATCCAGCTACTTAATTAATTTACTCTTCTAATAGTCTGTAAGCTTTTTATGTCTCAATAAGGATGAAAAATATATATTCTTAAATGTATCATTAAAATAGATTCTTTTGATTTTTAGAAAAGAAGCCCCTCCCTACCAAGACATGTTAAACTGCAATGTTACAGCCTGCTACTCAGCAAAGAAAATGTCTAGGTAAATTTAGGTTCATTATAAATTACATAATGCCCAGCGTAAAATTACTTTTTTATTGGTGCTTATTGATTTTCATATTTTTATCCATTAAAACTATCTTCCTAAATTAAGAAAGTTTAACAGTTAACTCTTAGAAAAATCTGCTTTGTATACTCACTCACCCAAAAATTTTGTTTGATACCCATTCGAATCATTTCTTGCTCCTTGCTTTGAAACACCAAAAAAAAGAGTTAATTTTCTTTTTAGAAAAATGGGCTCAACATTCTCATTCTTTCAACTCTGTTTGGAAGGTAAATTTATTCATAAGTTTTCAACCAAGTCATTGAAGTCATATCTCGTAGGTAATTATGAAAGTTTCCATGAGGAAGTTCAAAGAGTGTTTATTAAAGATGCAAGACTTTTAGAATTAATCTTAGAGCTTGCATCATGTGGTAATTTGTTTATGCGGAGAGTTTTAAATTAATTTTTAGTTTCAACTTTCAGTCAAGATTTTATGTTTCGCTTCAGCATAAAAATTACTCAGAATTGGTTTATTATTTTAGTCTACTTTAATTGAATTTGATAAAGAAAAGGGCCTCTTTAGATAATTTTAATAATGACCCTAGAACATGGCAAGGCTTATTATTTGTCTACCGTTCGGGAAATGATTGTAAAAAATAAGTATAGTTTATATCAGGTTAAAAATAATGAAAGTTCTTTTATCGACCTTCCCTATTCATTTGAATATAACTTATTTTCATTTGTTTTTATCTTTTCTATTTACTTTTTATATCACATATTTAATTGTTATGAAAAACCCCTTAAATTGTTAGACCCGTTGAGGCATAAAAAATTAAATATCTTCATGATAGTTTCTCCATTTGTTTACATTGATTCAAATATTCAATAATAATAATTAAAAAAGAAGGGATTTTAAGAGTTTAAGAGACACATCAACACTAATAGTATCTTTCTGTTGCTGTGTTATATATTTTATAGTTTGTTTATCCATGCAAAAATGAAACATCAGCGTGGTTTTATCGATCACTGAAAAAACTGATTTTATGTAACGTAACTGAAATATTAAACATCGGTTTTAGCAATGAATTTAGTAACAATCTTAAAATACTCGCTTTTAAGTTAAAATCCACCCCCTTTAAAGTGTTTAGTAAAGATTCCACTTGATATCCCCGAAACAAAGTACGCTCATTTTAATATCCCGATTGTTTTTCATGTATTACCACTCCTATAGAAAACAAATTTACATAAACTGAAAAGCAGAGCATGTCAGAACGGAAAGAAAAAAACGATACAGGCTGCATGAAATTTTCGGAACGGGCCGCATTGTGTGCTGTTCGTTTTTTCTTTCCGAATCACAAGAGGAGACACGCAGGAGAAGAGGGCTGCACGAAGCGAAGAAAAAGGACAGCTGAAATTCGGAAGGAAGCCAGGGAAGAAAGAGTAAAAAAACGAACAGCGAAAGAAAAGCACAAGAAAAAAATCCAAGTTAGGCGAAAGAATTACCAGAGAAAAGTGTACGCAGCAAACAAACAAACACGGCGCTGAGCAATGAAAAGGAAGAGAAGGAGATAAAAAAGAGCAGAAAAGTTTTTCTTCCTCCTTCTCTTTGACGGAAGAAGGAGAGGAGTCTGCATGTCAAGTTAAGAATGCATTTGGGAGGTATTTCAGCTCTTTCGATCGACTTGATTGATGACTGCTCGGGACAAAGGATGACAATCAATCAAATGGACTGTCACCAGTCTTCAGAGATTGTAGATTTGCTGAATTTGTAAAAAGTAAACTTCGCTTTTCTTGGGAGTCGTAATGGTTTCATGAATACTGGAGGCTGGTTCTAATCGATGAGGCATTGATTTAAGGGATGGGGTGGGAATTATAAGCCTGAAGAGAGCCTAAAAGGTGGAAGTATTTTGATTGGTCGTTAAATAAACTGGTATCAGTATACTGTGATTTAGTTTGAAGATTTGCAGAACTTGTTAGTTGTTGTGGTTCAACATTTTTCGAGTGAAATTATTTTTTTAAGGGAATAAAAACTGAGTCGAGTTTTTTTAAAAACAGGCTTAACTTACGATATATAAGAAAAAATGAGTGTAACCCTTATTCTAACAATAATAAACTAAATAATAACTGTAAAGTATTGAACAGACTTAGAACACAACTTGCATCTGATGTAAAACTTTAAATGCCATAATAGCTAATAGCATCATGAACTCAAATAATAATGCTCAGCAGAAAATAATCGTAAATATTTGTGATTATATCTGTTTTCTTTAAGATACGTTAAGTAAATCATTAAACATACTATAGTAGTCTTTATCAATTGAAATTTTTATAACTTTTTATTAATTTGGAATTTATTCTCCAAAGCAAAATTTGCTACGAGTTGAGCAGCGTGTTTCAAATTTAAAAGACGAATCCAAGTAAGAGAAAAAAATTGGTTCATCTATGGCGTCATGTAACCCTTGTTAAAATCAACCCCTTTCGATTTTTACAACTATTAAAAGAATGTAAATTTTATATATTTAAACTAAACGAGAATCTCTCATTCTCTCAACCCATCTCTTTGTTTAAAAGAACCACGCCCGAGCACTAAATTTATCCCAGTTTTGTTTTCATCGATGTGCCCTATTCCCACCCGGTCATAAATCCTCATGCAACTAATCTAAGTAATTTTATTTGTTTTTCTAACCGGCAATTCTTTACACCGAAGAACAAAATTCGCCCGCTCCTCCTAGCCGCAAACCGTTAGCTGCTCTCAAAGAAGTGATTGATTTAATTTCTCATCGATCGGAACCCATGTTTATAAACCCCGCATTCCTTGTTTTATTCTTCGCTCCAGGAAGCTTATTTGGCCGTTTTTTCTCCAATATGCATGCATATATATCTGCGCACATATATGTATATGTTTAATTTTCAATTTCGAAGTTTCTCTTTTATAGGTAAAGGGTGGAAGGAGGATTATCAATCAAAAAATGCCGACACATTTTCCGATAAAATGCATTATTCTCGGTGCGTCTAAAGTATTCCGACATTTCGCTGATCAATAGCGAACCCGCTTCGGAAGCTGTTCACTAACATGAAGCATATTTGACAGTTCATCTAATTATCCGAGGAGAAAGTTACGGATGGGGGTTATGGGCGCGACTATAATTTTTGAGTTGTGCGGAATTTTTGGGTGGGGGAAGATTTATCGGTCTTTAGAGGATTGAGTAGTTAGTGGTTAATAGTTTCCGTAAAACACAAAGAGTGGGGCTGATCGATAAGATTAACCTAAGAGTCGGGCTAAATTTTAAGGTGAGTACAATTAATTCAGTTAACTATGCTAGCAGACATTTTCGATCAAATATTTTTTGTTTTTTAAAGTTATAGGAAAAAGTCGACAGTTTTTGGGAAAGTGAAGGTTCTCATACAGTAACAATGAAGATGTTAAAATTAAATGTAGATATAAAAAAGAAATAAAGTAATAAATCTCATTTACCATTAACTTCAATCTCTAACACTGCTTATTTTTTATGCTGCTTTAGATGTTTTGGCTTAGAAACACAAACATGAATCATTTTCAAACATTTATTTATTAAAATTTCATACATTAGTATAGTTAAATGAAACAATGATTGAAAAAACAAGTAAAGATTTCCAATAGCCCTTACTTTAAAATGAGTTATCAATTTTACACACACAGTTGTGAACTTCCCCCCCCCCTTTTACACACCTTTTTTATGTGTAAAATCTATTAGATTCTTCAAAATAACTTTTTACTTAAGTTATTCCAAATCCACGACATTTCTTTCTTAAGAATTGCTTTCCTCCTATTTTTCTACTTTTTTTTCAATTATTTCTAACCAAATAATTAAAAAATCAATCAATAACGCAAAACAGTTTAAATTAAATTTGAAAAACTTTAAAGCAAACAAAGTGTATATTTATTTGTAAAGTATATGCCTTTCTTAAACGTGGTACCCGGAACTCTTCCTCCTCAGGTCCTACACTTGGACTATCCATGTTTTATCACCCGATAAAGGAATGCAGCTCTCCCCCTTAAAACTATGTAAATTTAATATTTGGTTGTGCTCGAGAATGTACGTGAGAAATGGATGGGGGAACTGCATAGGTACCTACGTGAGAAGAGGAAAAACATTATAAATTTGTTGTGACAGAAATTCGGGTTCGGTGTTTTATCTGCCTGGAATTCGGGAAATGCAGTTGGGAAGAAAAATGGAATATTTCAATATGCTTTATTTGGGGTGAGTCTGCTGGGCGAGTTTATTTTAGTTCAAGTTTTAAAACATCGATGTATTTTCTTTCATTAGATAGTACGATATGGTTTGAGAACAAGTTTCATTAAAATTTTGAAAGTAGGATAGAATCATGAAAATTGTTAAATAATGTAAAAAGGTTGCATTAAGGACTTAATTTTCGAGATGGTTGAGAACTCAAAATCATAAAAAATGAATACCTATAAAAAGTATGCAGGGTTTTGTACTGCTGTTCTGTTTATGAATGAACTTTTAAACGTTCTGATAGAGTTGTGAGTAAAGTTAGATCTGCTACGCTAATTTTCGCTAATTTAAAATATTAGCAGAAATTGTACTTTATATGGTTGAAATGAATTTATAAGAATTTTTTGGATGGTTTAAAATTAGATTATATTTACTTTTATATGTTTAACATTTTCTGATTATATTCATTTACAATTAAGATTGATATTTGAAGCTATTAAGTAGGTAGTTGGAAAAAAATACTTGATAAATTAGGACCTTGATAAATTACAAAAAAAACTTCCTTTGATAATTGCAATATTTTTTTCTTCTAATCTTGTTTCTTAAGATTAAGAATGATTTGTTAGATAAGAATAAAAAATTTTCAAATGAAAGTAGCAACAACTTAAATTACCTTGAAAAAGGTTATCTGTCCTGAAATTTGAGTCTTTGGATTTTATCGTAAAATTGATCAAATGAAATTTACGAAACACTTGTATGTTTTGTCGCTCAATAATGATCGCTTAGTAATCGCTCAGTAATAATCTCTTACCTCTCTAAATAATGTGTATCTCTTCAATTAACAATTCCCATCATAAAAGCGTATAACCAACAAGTGTTTCATTACTTAGATATTAGAGACCACACTAAAAGCTATACCTTTATGTTATTTAATTCTCACCGATGACCCAACTATAAATGAAACCACCCCTATAAGCAGTCATTGTCTTATCTAAACCGATCTCATTTTTCCATTGAAAACAACTCATCTCGTCCCAAATGTCGATAAACATCGTGTGCTCGACGTCACCATTACTGGGCGGACATGGCAAAAGGGTTTGTTTGACACTACCAGCCAGCCTCGAGTGTAATTATATTACGCAACCAGCACAATGCAATTACTCCAGGAATGCGCTTCAATTTAATCTTGCCGCCACTGTAAGCATCCCCAGAAATGAGTCGCTGGGTCACACACACACAGCATGACATTATCTCGAGTTAAGGATCTTTTTTAATACTTCACTCGCAAACAGCATTTCCAGCCAATTTCGAGACTTCAATTTACGTAAAAGATTGCGGGTAAGTACTCTCACTATCAGTACCGCCAGGGACAACCAATTTCGCCAAATATAATTCCAGAGAGCAATTTTTCTATCATTCCTCATTCTAAAATGCGAGCGGTTACTTCTCCCATTTAGGGCGTGGTATAACCGGATGTTTAAAGCGTCCCTGTCCACTGTGTTTCCAAATCAGATAGGAAATTGAACAGCCAGGGTGGTGCTGGGACTCGGGCATGTAATAATAATACGGTTGCAGTAAGGCCCACGATATCCTTATCGAATGGAACTAAACGCCGACAAAAATTTCGGGTAAGGGAGTTAGACCACCTGAATAGCAAGAGGTCCTCCTTCTATTCTTTATTCAATTCAGAGGTGTGACCTTACCGTAATGATATGGGTAAGTACCTCGGAAAAGGAGATAATTTTGGAAACTTTCCGAGTATTTCAAAAAATTGCCGGTTAATGCGATACGCCATCAGGTAATTCATCAATGAACATGATTTGATGAAATAAATGCTTCAGTAACACGAGAACGCCCTTTAAATTAAAGGAGGGTTGTTCAGGTAACAGCTTTTTGATACGCGGCGGTAGCAATTTTTTCTATTTTTGTACGGCACCAAATTTAGGGGCGAAAAGATGTATGGACGATAAACTGATATTAATGGGTGTTTAGATAGGGTGTACATTTTTCACTCAGAACACCCATGGAGAATGGCTGTAGATCGTACGACGAAAGCATTTAAATCATGTTCAATATAAATTTATATCTGATCCATAAATATCTCGCATGACATAATAGCCGTAGCTGTGAGAATCGATTTGAGATAACGTCCAGGCGGTCTTCAAAGAAGTCGCATTCTTTGATGCTTTTGGAATCGGAAACTTGTTCCACCCAAAAGTGTAATCTTTAATGAAATATGAACTCATGTCGAGTTATTTTCTAGGATCTTGATTAAACCTAAGCTTATGCGTGGTTAGTTAATGGGAGATATAAATCACCAGGTAAATACACATGTGTTGAAAGCTGTAGAAACTATTTTGAAACAATGTGTGGAGGTTGAAAACTGCGTGGGTTTAGAGTAATTTTCTAGTAATATAGTGTGCTACGTTTAAACATCCAACATAATATTTTTCAAAAGCAACGTAGAATAAGAAACTTTTATCTAAAATATGAAAAACACATGTGTTCTCAAAAATAAATACTAGTTATTATTTTAAAAAATGTCTTATAGCATGGAAGAGGAAAATGATTTTGATAGGATGATGCATCTCGAGTCAAATTACTTCCTATGTATTTATGAAATGCTCATTGTTCATATACTCTAACATTTATGAGCACTTTAGATTCTTATTTACATTTCAATTCAACAAATGTTTTAATTCTGGTGAAAAAAATATGGCAGATTCATTTTTTAAATATTAGTTGTTGATTCCTTAATTGTTGTAATGCCATTCTTACTTATTATTTAAAAATAATAATTTTCATGGAAAGTCAGGCTTATTTGTTTAAATGCCACGTTTACATTTCAGTTTTTGTAAATTAACTATATCCACAGAAAAGTTTAACCTCTGATGTTTTCTAATAATTCCATATTCGAAAAAGTTCAAAACTATATTTGTTATACGATTTGTATATAGAAGCCAGAAAAATTTTCAGAGATACAGGGGGGGATATCATGGAATTTCAGTTATCTTCTACACTTTAAAAAAAAATTTCAACCTTTTACCACAAACTGGTGAAAGGTTGAGCTGCTTTTTTAACAGAGTGAGGGTGAAAAACGGGAAATTTCCGAGTCTAAGAGAAGGATGTTTTCCTCAATTCCTCTTTCGCTGTACGGCCTTGCCCAGAACACCTTCAACAGAGCATGATAAAACCATAAAACTGAGGATTCTTTCCTTAATAATAACTTAAAATATGTTTTCTCACTTCTAAAAAAATCTACCAAACGGTATAGGACTGCCCCTTTTCACACAAAAAAGTAGCCACTTATAAAACAACACACATCTCATAA
This sequence comes from Tetragnatha versicolor, assembly GCA_024610705.1. Classification (NCBI taxonomy): domain Eukaryota; kingdom Metazoa; phylum Arthropoda; class Arachnida; order Araneae; family Tetragnathidae; genus Tetragnatha; species Tetragnatha versicolor. The sequence continues at coordinate 49,045,913 of JANDEH010000010.1, read as the reverse complement.
ATCATCCCTATTCATAATCCCTACACTTTCGAGTAGCAAGATTCCCCCAACAATCACCCAAATGAATTGCCTCTGAATAAAGGCATCACACCGTTTTTGAGTGTGAATAATGCTGATGTATTACTCGGACTATCTTAATCGTTTTTCTGGATCTCTCCCCCGTTCTGATTGGTGTTTGGACAAGTGAAAGAAAAGAGGACCGCAATTGCGTTCTTCCGCCCAGCGGATACCCATTCATCTTCAGCTCACCCCTCTAGGTCCACTGCGGCGAGGGATCAAACGGATTTTGGGTGGAGAGGCTAAAAAACTGATCCCGCTGCGGTGCCGACGGAGGATGATGGCTCCTGGACTTAGTCATCATCTTCAAACCCAAGATGATGACTAAGTCATCTCGGGCTGACTGCCACCCGAGCTTTCTTTTTTTCCCATTTTTTGGTGAATTTCTTGGGATGGGGGAAATTTCGATTTCGTTTCAAATATTCCGGAGGGAAGTGTGAATCTGAAGTGCTTGGGGATGTTTTTATTCTTTGGTAGTACATTGGATGTATCGGGTGCTAATGAAATTTTCCGACCTTTTTTAGAATCTACGATTAGATTAGAGCTTTAACAAGGTTGAAGACACTTGAGTCTTTACTTTCTATAAATTTCCATAATTGAGCTGTGGGAATACATTATTTTTTCCGTTATATGCTTTGAATTATTTAAAGAATTTTTTGGTCTCTCCATATTTAAGAAAAAATATAGGAAACTCTTTTTTTTCTCAAAAATAATTTGATTAAAGATCGTGTTGGAGTTTTTTTGGATACTGTTTTTTTTCTTGAAAACTACTCTCAGAAATAACTTAGGAGTATAAGTATAAAAACCTGATTTTTTTAATGTCAAAGTCTTCTACTTATTTAGAATCCTTAAAAAATAAAGTTATGCTAGTTGAGTGATATCAAACTATAGGTATTCAATTTTCAAATATTAATTCAAATATCTACTGAGAACACTCTTGAAATCTGATATGTTTTAGCTCATATTCACTGAGCCAAAACTTACTGAGTATTTTCTTTTATAGACTTTAAATTTTAAAATTTTACTGAAAATTGTAAAATTATCTAACTAAATTGCAAACTTTATCATCTCCTGTTTGTGTTATCCCTCTTTTTTCTGTCTTGCTTGTGGCATAGAATAACCTAATCTGGCCCTTGTGTCATAAAAATCCAACCTGCCAACCATTTTTTTGTTTTTTATGTATAAAAAATAAATTTAGAGTTAAGATCCATTACGAGAAATAAGGTAAAAAAATATTGTGTAAACAAAGATAGGTAGCATTATCTGCCAAATTGTTTTTTTTTCTCTGTCTAAAGTGCAACTTGATTATACTACTGAACTACTCAAATAACATCTAAGAAATACAATTATTTTAAACACACATAATATCTAATTGATAATACCTTGAAGTTGAAACAAATCTTGATAGGTACTGACCATTATTAATGGAATATGGATTTTTCTATCTAATATAAAAAACATCAACGGATCTCATCAATAACTCATGTTTCGACCGGCTGCAAATATGACAATTGCATGTCAATGTTTTAGCGACCTGCCACCTTAATCTCCCTGCTGAATTCCCGAATGCATGCCATCTGTGCCCCCACTTGTCCCTTGCAGCCTGTCACAACGGTTCCTCGGGAAGTCACATCAAAACGCAATTTTGTTATTACTTCTCCACCGTCCTGTCCGCTGAAATCCACATCACCCGTGAATATTCCATGATTCACGGTTCAGCCCATTGACGGCAGCTGGGCTGACCTATGCCGAACCGGGATTAAACTTGATGGATTGTCACAAGACCTTTGAGGACGATTGAAATTCGAATAATATGGAAATTTTTCCGGGACCGGGAGCAGAAAATGAGGTTAAAGTTCCATATCCGATTGAAATATCGCTCCTATTGAATTTCCATTACTGCTCTTGGAATATAACAGGTTGCTTTTTTTTATCGGATTTCGAAGTAGAGTTATTGCTGGGCTGCTTGGGGCGAGTCTTTTTTTCTCTCTTTTGAGTGGAGAGTGTATTATGGGGCAGTAATCTTTGGAGGGTCGTAAAAATGAAGAGAGGTGGTCGGAAATGAGAAGTTGAGAGTGGGCTTTTTGTTGTAAATTGCGTGAGGTTGAGTTTTGTGTTGATTGGGAAAATAGAAGGGGTTTATTTACGTCCTCTTTCTTCTGCCTTTTAAAAAATGTCATGAACAAATAATAGATGGTGGTGAGGAATTGCCTTGCTTGTGTATGCATTTCAGGGTTGACGTTTCTTATTTGAGATGATTTCGTTAGCTTTAAGTAGCTTGATATTTTTCATTTTGGATTGATAAATATTTTTTATCGGCAGTTTTTTAAAGTATTTTAAGGTCATCACTCTTTCAGTAAGAAATATATTTATTCATTGGTTTATCTAAGTTAAAAATATTTTTAACCGTAGAGACAATTCTTTAGGTAAATCTTAACTATATAGCGTTTATAGTAGATAATTTTCAAGTCGTATTGGTTTGCTTATATTCCAGGTTAAAGAGAATGTGGCAAGTGACGCGTAACAATAAAATATTAAAAAAACTAGAAATGTTAAAAGAATGGAAATAATGTAAATATAGTATTAAAAACCATGCACTAACCATTTAACATGAACCGTAGTAAAGTTACTAAATCTAAATAAATCGTTAAAACTAAAAAGTAATCTTCATTTTTGTACAAAACTTACAGTTTAGTTCAAAGTTTTTCCTTCTAGGATTTTATTTCCCCCCATTCTTTAGACATTTTCCGCACTTGATATTATCTCCATCTTTTTTAGAAATTTCTTCTCCTCATAATATTTAACATCTTAGTACGTTTTAAAAATATTACTACTAAAAGAAGTTAAATCCGACAATATTACCCGAGCTTCTCGATACTTGATACCGATGACTAATTTCCACTCCGCTTTTGTTTTGTCCCCACACTGACCATTAACAACAATTCCCATCCAGACCAACCACACAGGTAACATCAATCACTGCCCCACGCTACAGGAATAGCACTCAGAATAGATTCCTCTTCTATTAATCACCGTGACCCATCCATCAGCCCAAAAGTCCTGATGGCTCTCCCTCTACAATGACCATCCCCGCTAATCCACCAACCATTTCTCTTCATAATTTCCTCTATTTAGTCGCATTTTTTCACCCAAGTCGCATTTTTCAGGGCATTCGTCCCCGAGTGAGACGTCATCGCCTCGGGAAATAAAGTAACTTCGGCTGTTCGCTGATAACCCAAATGGCCAGAAACGAATCTGGCCGAGTGTCGCCGAGTCGTGCTCGGCTGATAAATCTGTTGGAGGTGAGAGCAGGCAGGGAGAGTGAGGAATCACTGCTAAACAGTAGCCAACTCGTGTTTATCGCTGGGCGCCATAAATTTGACCGACCCCTTGTGGGGGCCGCTCGGGTAGGATCCACCTGAGTTCGGGCTGAGTGATCACGACCACTATTACACGTATTGTGGGGGGGCGGTAATGAGCCCTGGGCAGTATGATAGGAGACAGGTTGCAAACTGTGTATCTTTTGTGCATTTTTTGGCCAGTTTTATTATGACTCTCGGTATCACCAAACCTTTACATCTCGAAATTTTCCCTTAACATTATATGGGGTTTTTCTCCGATTATTAATTTATGTTTTTCTGTGGAGGGATATTCGAATAAATCCTAGTTACTTCGAAACGTCTTCATCCGTTCGATTTTGGATAACGAGAATAACATAATTACTATTCTGTATTCTCCTTAGTAATTTATCATTAGGTTTTTCTGAGTGTATTTTTTTATTTTGTTAATAAATACTATTATTATTACTTTAGAAAATTCTGAGTAGTATAAAAATGTATTATTAGCTACTTCGGTTCAACTAAAATAAAGAAAACCTGAACTAAAATAATTAGATGCATTCGAATAATACATATACATATTTTCCTAGATTTTTAAAATTTATACTTTTGCTGCTTACATTTTCTCTTCCTTTTTGGTCACCAAAGATAAACCAAACCCATAAACTCTCGGTGGGTAGCAACGATATTGTATTGGAAGATAATTTAAACTAATTTTAAAATCTACAAAACACTTATTTAACAATATACCAACCAAGTAGTTGTAGAAGTTCGGTTAAAACAGTCGGCCAATTTGATTTAAACACATTGCCGGCATATAAAAACTTTAATTTTGTTTATGAGGAATTTATTATGGGTTTAATATTTTGTTATAAAAAATACTTATCCTTTTCTGCTTTAATATTGTAAATAGTTTTTAGCATATTTCCCCGTTCTAGTTTATGAAAAATTCTTTCATGGAAACATAAAAACTTCGAACCATACAAAATACATGAAATATACTTGAATTAAAACTTCTGAGAGAAGGAAACGTTATTTCTTCACTACTCGGTTAACAAGGTTTGGTTTTTATATAAGTCATTAGTTAAGTTTTATATTTTTCATAAGACTAACTATGGAAATAGAATGTGTTTTGTAAATAATGAAACTGTATGAACAGGATGTTATATTGCACAACCTCAAGCTCCTCTGAGGCTCCCTATTTCATTTAATCTTTAAGTTAAAAAATGAAACATGGAAAGTGTGTTAATTAACGCACTTTTAAAGTACACGGTTAAGTTAAAAAAAATTATGTAAAATAGTACTATAATAACAAATTTGTTTCGCTCGTTTAATTTGTTAAGTTTTTAAGAATTTTAAAAGCTAAAATTCTTGCTTTGAATTCTTGTATTTAAAGCTCGGATTTTAAATAAGACAAAAATACAATATCCCTGTAGAATGCAAATTTTCCTTTCTTCACAATTTCCAAAAGCTTTTAAATTAACAATCAAACCCCGAATAAGAGGAATTTGAGGGATTAAGCTTATCCAGGATTGACTTTATAAAATAAATTTTGTTATTTACAATTGGAAAATAAAATTAGAAGAAATAAATGGAATGGAATGGTAGATAATAATGTTAACGTTTGACTGAACAATTTCCTCATTCAAAATATATTAGACTAACAGTAACTTATGAAATTTCTAGACTTGAATATCACATCGAACATCTCAAACAAAAGTTGATCTTCTAACATTCTTTTTGAGCAACGAAGGCATTTGCGATGTGATTATTGTTTCCCACTATTAAAGACTCATTTCCCCAACAAAGTTCTCGAAAGTCATCAGAGTTTTGACCGTGAGTATTTTTCTCACACCGCAACAAATTATTTGTAGGATCTCTCTTTAATATCTAATGAGTTCTCGTCTTTAATCTGTTTTCTTCGTCAAGCGTTATTAGCTGCACGGGCAAGAAATGTGTCGAAATTCAATTTTCTCGGCTTTTTCAGATTTTTACGACAACTGCTGTGAAGACTTTCCGGATCATGTATCATTAGGTGAAAGGGAAATAATTATGGGAGGACCTTAACTTTGATCATCTTGGCTCTGGTCTTAATGATATTTTACGACACAATTTATGGAGTTTATTCAAAATAATGAGAATTTGTTCCCTTTTATTTATTTGTCTGTTTATTGTTAGCCTTAAAGATGTAATAACGTAGTCGGAAATTTTTTAATCAACTAAAAAACTACAGTTAACGAATAACACTAGCGTAAAAATAAAAATATATTATTATCATCAGACAACGCAAAAAATATTAGCGGCTTTCAAAATTAATTTTGAAATAACATTTTGACTTTTTTTATTAAATTCGACATCTGAAGCATTGCTTCTTTTTATATGTACCATAAAAATGTCTAAAACATTATTGATATACACCAAATTAAAGTGTAATATAGCTGTTTTTTGAACCACACATTTCCTTAACTTTTCTTTCCCCATAAATAAACAATCCAAAAGAAAGTATGAAGTGTTAAGATACTTTCATTGAAAAGGATTCCATAAATATCATATACTAGCTCATGTAAGTAGTCATATATAAAAATCTAAATTTCTTTTTTTAAATCACTCATTCATTTTCTAAAAAAATGTCAATACTTTGGGAATAGCGATTATATATATCTACGCGCATTACACTAATAAATAATTGAACTTGAAATCTGTGTAACATGTCTTCATTTTTTCTCTCAGTAATATTTTTTCTGCACATAAAATAAAATATTTTAATAAGTAATTTCCTGAACAAAGTGGATAACTTTTTCTAACTATAACACAAACAATTCTCTTATGCTTATCCAATACACCGATGAAGCCTACGTACTGAGTACCTAAGCCTAAGTGTGTTTAATTTCCCGTTCATTCCCGGCTTGGCCAGCGATAGCCGATGCCTGCAGTGCAGATACAAGGTAGCCGCGGGCCAAGAGCCGTGGACGGCTGAAAGCCATCAGGCAATGCTTGCCCGTCAATACAAGCGTCGAAGCAGGACCCCTGATTTATTGGGGGAACCTTAAAAGTGCATTCACGTCACAGAGAGAAATATAGCTTTGAAAAACTGATACTGCTTTCCCCGAAAAGTTATCGAAAACTTTGGAATCCAATATTGGGAAGTTACTTACCGGGAGGCTATTACTTGGGGGGATGATTAATTGTGGTGCTGACTTTGGGGGAGGAATTAAGAGATGGGTTTTTGATAAAATATTTTTGGGGTGTCGATGGATTTGGGTTTTATAGTTACGGGACAATCTACTGCTTATGTGGTGTTTTTATTGTATCTCTATACCCCACTGAGTTTATCGAAAGAAGAGAGCATGATATAGTTATATTCTTAAAATTAATCGTTTAAGCTGGGAGATTCTCACTATCTGTTTTTAAAAAATTTAAATACTAGTTAAGGCTTCTCAGTGTTTTTCATCGAATATAGTTTGATAAATTTAATAAAATACCTAAATGTATTTTTATTGGGTTGTGTTTAACTTACTTCGAGTACAGGTGAAAATAAACTTTTAATGATAGAAAAGAAAAAATACTAAAAATAACTTTTACAAACTAATTTTCTTAAATATTTTAAATTGATTTTATAACATAAAATTTTAAAACATAAAATTTCTCTCCACGTTTGTGCATTTTTAAAAGCTATGTAGAGAAGGAAATCAAAGACTATATTTTTTACCATAATATAAAAATTATATGTTTTGTATTTCATTAAATAATATCAAGTAAAGGACTCCTTTAAGATTAAAAGGCCTGAATATTGAAACAACTTGGCAAACTTATTTAACTATTGTTTGGGAAATCAATCGAGCTTAAGAAATCTTACAATGCATTAAACATCTCACTATCATTTTATTTATATTATGTATCTATTATGTTTTTAAATTATTTACTCCTCCCAATTGATTTCATCCCTTATACTCATTCAAACATACATAACTCCAAACGGTTGAATTTTTATCACAATAGAAACTTGACCTTCCACTGTATAAGCACAAAACGGACATTTTTCAAAATAATCAATTAATTTCTTAATAATGCAAATGGACAACTATTTGTTGTCAAACTACAGCTGAATAATAAGTAATATGACAGCTGGCTGCATGTGCAATTTACATGCCTGTTAGTGCATAACATAGAACTATTATCTATCATCAGACAGCACCGCCAACAAAAGAGAATGTCCTTGTTTTCTGTATATGTAAATGAGAGAAAAGGCAAGCAGATGTCAATCAAATCTGAGGAAAACAACAACATAAGCGTATGTCTCGATTTCAGAAAAGGTCTTATTATCTATAATCATTTCTAGCTTCAAGGGAAGGATGCGTTTTGGTTGTTGGCATTTTTGGAACAGCGCTTTGATATTAGAAACGTAAACAGGACAAAAATTGCTTTTTGTTTCAACAAACGTGAGTTGGCGGTACGTTGATTTGAATCTGGTACATGGAATGTGTGTTAGTGAATTCGGATGCATTAATTTCTACATTTGTTTCTATCAAAATGCGTGAGTTTGGTTTCACGATTTAGAGTATGGGTGATTCCCAAAATAGGAGACTTTTTCAAAAAATAAAATTTAAAAAAAAATTTGCAGTTAAAATTCTGAAAAAAATAGGAGCTGTTAATAAATTATCCTGTATACTTTACCTGTAGTCAGCAGAGCTAAATATCTAAAAACTCACTAAAAAAATATAAAGTGTTTCATGATCCATGCTAATGACGGTGAAACCATGCTAATGACAAAAATGATATGAAATAAATATCTTTCTAATAATAATATAATATATAATTACCATTGTGACTATAATTATACCTTACCTATTACTTATTATAAACTATGTGAATATAATTACCATTAGACATTACCATTGTGAGATACCGTGTCCTGTAATTTTTTGAGATATAATGCACATTTTGGAAGTGGTAAAAAATATAATATTTATAAATATAAAACTAATGCAAAAGCAAATCTCTACACCAACTTTTTGAAAAAAAATACCCAAAAGTAACATTTAAGTATGGCATGGACTGAAAAATCCATGCTAATGACACTAGCACATGTCCATGCTAATGACAAACTTCAACTAAAATAAGATTATGAACCATAATATAATCAGAATACAATGCTCCTTTCTATAGCTTCTTAAAATACAAAAGTTCTATTCAAATCAGTAAAATAAAAATTTTAATTATAAAATAAGCATTAAAATTATTATCCATTCTAATGACATACAATTGATGTACTTTTCAGATATTTAACTTTTATTCAAAAAATGCAGCACATGCTTCTATTTTCACACTAAAGTAAAATGGCTAATAGTTGCCCTGCAAAAACTTGATTTTTTTTCACACTCTTGCCATCAGTGAAAATGAAATAATTATTCAAAATCAGCTAATAAAGATGGCTATGCTTAAGAAATCAAATATGGAGGACAAACTTTAAATCCTTTCTATGTATTATTATTTCAATGTTAAAAATAAATTTATTGGATAAATAATCTCATTGATTCATTTAAAGAAGGAATAAAATTTGTTTGGTCTTATTAACATGATACAAGCACTCAAAAATGTTGATATGGAGATGGCAGAGGCTGCTGTGGACATCCATGCTAATGACATTTTGAACATTATTCTGTTATTTTATAGTGTTTTTAATTGAAAAGTGAATGATTTTTTTAATGTAAATTAAGAATAATACTAAGACAAACATATTTTACTAAACAAATATGCTAGAAAACCTTCCAAAATTTCTTATATGCTGAAGGACAGAAATTCTCCCCTATTTTGGGAATCACCCGTATATGTTTTTCTTGATTGAAAAAAAAATGAAATATGATCCTGAGGTTTGGAATGATTGCTCTCCATGTATTGCTCAGAGCTGGAAGCACGAATTAAATAAACCTGTTTCAAATATATGTGTGCTTCGACTGTGAATTGATTTACGTTTTATTCGTGAGAAATCGCAACACGACTGATTTTAACTTTAATGATTAGGTATAAATCGTTCGTAATAAAATGAAAGTTATATGATAAAAGTTATCATTAACCAAGTAAAATCAACGTTCAACGTATTGAATTGACATTTAAATATGTTTTCAATTCAGTTACCTATAATCAAGTACTTATTATAACTATTTTTGAAAATATCACTCTGATTATGTTGCCTCATTATATTATGTTCTAATTTACTCAGGATGTTTGTTTCAGAATATAAATAAGCTTTCTAAAAGTATAAATATCAAATCCTTTGGAATGATATGGATTTGTTTACTTTTAATTTGGGATAAATTTATTCACATTTGGATTTAAATTAGAAGTCAAGTAATGGAAACTAAAAGAAGTATTTTTGACTACAGTTTTAACTTAATATTTTTTTTCTTATCCTAAATAAATCTTTAAGTTTAATTTATTCCGGAATAAAAAAACTTTAAGCGAAAATAAAACAATTTACTATTTAATATGATTTAAACAATGAAAATTAATCATATCAAACTGAGCGGTTTCAATGTAACACACCAAAACAGTTTTTTCCTTGGAAATAAACATTTTTATTAAATAACACATTCCCGATGTATAAGTCAAAGTAATTACTTACCGGAATAAATGTAGTTAGTATCATTGTGTCCTCATAAAAGGAATAAATAGTAAAAGTAATACAGTCATCACCAGGAGATGGCCATAAAACTCATCAAAATATCATAAATAGCACTAAAACCTCCCTAAAAGAGCTACTCTATGTAAGCAGAAGAGAAGCAAATAACACATAACAAGTTCATCACTAGAAATAAGTCAATTATGAATCGTGTTTACCTGAGAAGTACATATCTGTCATAACTTCCCCTCAAAAAATATGCGACTTAACCACACCATCCAACCTCCTGTCTGACCACTAACGTCTGTGTTGAGTCCGGAGTAAGAAATCAAGTTCAGGAACAACAGATATTTGTTTGAAAAGGATCAAGCTGCGGAAAGGGCTCCCCCACCTCCCCTTTTCTTCTTTTCTTCCCTAGCCCCAGCAGGTATCCACCCCTACCACAAAAAAAGTCAACTTCTTGTCTTTCCATCACCCCCGAAAACACAGGTGTGCCCCCGAAAAATCCGCCTTCACTCAGTAGTCTCGTAAATTACACTATAAACAACAATGCGTAAAAAACCCTCTGCGCTTCCTAGGGGAGATACCTGCTGCGCGAAGCGGCGTAAAAAACGAGCTGGGGCTCGAAAGAAAGAGAAAAGGGAGCTTTGCTTAAAAAGATGGGCTTAAGATCCCTTTGTTGGTCATTCTCCATGCGCGTTGTCACAACAATGGATCTGGGGGCTCGATGGAGGACCCGAAATACTCACGTGGTCTGTTTTTTAAGGGAAGGATGGCAGGGGTTTCGGCGGCAGTGAAGCGTTACGATTTTCAAGAACTGTTTCCAAAGGAAGGTTTTTTTGTGGTTCCAAGGAGCCTGGAGCGTGCTTGGGGGTCGGGAGAGGGGACAGGTTGGGTTCAAAATGGCTTGGGGATTTCGGATATATCAGAATGAGGTGGTTTTTAGAAGAGATGTGGTTTGGGTCGTGAAACGAAATCGCGTACTGGTTGTTGATAGTTCTTTAAGTAAGTTTGAAATGGGGTTTGTTTTGTTTTTTGCTTCCTTATCTGTGAAATAAATATCCCTTAAAATTACCAGTTTGAAAGATACTCAGTTTTACTATCATGGGTGTTAAAATAACAATTCCCTTACTGTGGTTATATAGCAGGCGCGGATTCAATAAAGGGAAAAAAGAGAAAAGGCGCCTATAATGATCAAAATTAAAAAAGGGGTTATTTAGGGTCAAAACCCCTACACTTTTCTGGGGGACACTCCTATCATTGTCTTTCCCAGACACTCCTATCATGGTCTAAAAAATGTCACTCTTAAAAGACAATCACAAGGTCCAGAAGCATTGTTTACATGAGGAGTTCAAAAATAAATTTCAAGGGAGGCTCTGGAGGCATAGATAAAAAAATAAATGCTTGTCTATTTACGTTCAAAGGTAAATCTCGTAAATTGCCCTCCTCTTGAAGCCCTGCTGGATCCACGCCTGGGAGGTAAGAACTCATTAACTGTTGTTTCAATCTTTAAAAGTCTAAAAAAAGTAACATCTCTAATCCAAAAATCTTTAATTTGCCCTACCTAGGATCTACCTTTCAAATTTGCCCTCAAGAATTTTTCAGAAGTACATTTAAATTCATATTCTTTATAGTTTATAGCATTGTTTAAAACTTAATCTGAAAAATAAAAATACTGTCTTACGTTTAAAACGAGCTGGCTGAAAAAGATAAATAAGGTCTCAGTTCCATGCTTTCTCCTTAATTATATGTAATTCTGCTCTAAATCTCAGAGGCAATTAAATTAGGCAATTACCAAAGAAGTGCCAGCTATCCAAGATTGCTTCGAAAGACATTTTTTGCCGATCTCGCAACATCCAATAACATTTTGCAGAATCATATCATGGGTCTCCCGGACACCTATTGTAATGAATAAAATCGAATCTTATTTGGAACCGTTATTTTGCTGTCAAAGCGCGTCATTATTCTGTAATTACCACACAAAGGCGTGTTTCTTTCGATGTCCGATTTTTCCCGATATTTTTTTCGGGAAACACAGCGGGGTGTGGAGACTGCAGAAAAACTGCAGCCGAGATATAATGATAATAAAAGCAGTGGGCATTAGTAACGCTTCTGGACAAACTTTTTCTCCTTTTGTTGGTATGTTTTTTCTTCTGTCGCCTTCATATAGTAATAATTTCGAAAGAAAAAGCCCTAATGGATGGTTGACGCAGGAAAAGGAACCAGGGGCGGAAATTCACGGATTCAGTCTTTGATCATTAAGGAAATATCGAAAGGAAACGACATCACGAAAAAAGTCGCACGCCGCTTTAATATTCGCAAATGATTACAGGGTTTGAACATTTAGGTGTGATTATCAAGCACCGTGTTTTTCCATCTTCATAACCATATGGATTTACAGTGTTCGAGAATAACACAAAAAAATAGATAAAAGGTTTCAAAAAGCATGATATTTAACCATAGTTAGATTACCATCTAACAAACAAAGAAATGAAGTAATATGCGGTTGTAAGTTGATAAAACATAAAAGAATTAATCATTGATAGCTTAAAAAAAGGAATGGTAAGAGATGAAATTAGGTAACTGAAAACAAAATTGATGCCTAATACAAATTATGTAGGATTGACAGTGGCTGTAACTGCACTAATGATCAAAGGAATTCACGAATAGAAATTTAATCTTCACTATTGTGAATATATGCTCAGGTAGAAAAATAAAAATTACTCCAAGATTATAATAGAGTGGAAAAATACTTTCTTCTTTGTTCACCTCAGGTTTGAAGCAGGATTATTATATAAACACGCAAGTGACTTATAATGACACACCTACTGTTAACTTGCAAACCGACTGTAGGTAGTCAATCACAGGTCAGAGTAAGGTAATGGCAAGCTAAAGCGTATTAAACGCGTTTCTATAAGACATGATGATGCCTTGTGCAAAATAATTCTAATACTTAACTCGACTTCCCAAGGTGGTCGGTGTCAGACAATGCCTGAAGTGAGCAGCTTTTAGAAGACTTGAACAAAAGTTTTAAAATGAGTATTCGCATGTTCACTTGCACGAAGACCGCTGAGGTGTAATTTGTTTCTGAGGTTGTATTTCCTCTTACAAGATATTTAGAGATGGATTCTGTGATAGGGTATATTATTTCTCTCTCTCTCTCTTTCGCTCTTTTTTGAGAAATTTCACCATTTCTTAAGTATGATATTCTTCCTTTTATTAAAGGGATAAAAGCTTAGTTTTTACTATCTAAAAAGAAAACGCATGCTTACTTTTTTTACACTGGAGAAACACTCAATCTTATAAAGTATTTTTAATGAAAATATCCTCTACTTAATATAAATGTTAGGTTTAATTGTTATTTTATAGTAAATTTAAGTTACTAAAACTTACAATACCTACAAACAAATCAAAATAATAAAATCTTAAAGATGAGTAGTACTACCATTTTCAATTTCTGAAATTCTCTTAAATGGATAAAAAGCTTTAAACCCAGCACTTTTTTTCATTAAAATATGAATAAGTAAATAATTTTAAAATAAGTTTTATTTGTAGCTTTTTATTGATAATTTCCGAAATAAAAGGTTTTTTTATCCATAAATATATCACAAGATTTTATACTGTTGGTTCTTATCAACATTTTAGAACTATTTTGTACTTTATTCCTGTTAAAATATTTGTTTTAATTATTATTTGATTATCGTTGATATTAGTTACTACTTTTTCATAAACATAAATTTTTATTGAAAGTTTTTGTCATTTTATTATTAAAATAGAAATATATTAATTATGAAAATGATGTAAGGCTCGGTAACATTAACAACTATTTTTATTTTAGAAGTGCTTAAATGCCTGGAATCTGTCAAATTGGTGATTTTAAAGATTAACCTTGCATTTTAAGAAATTTTAAAATGTCCTTGAAAAATTTAAAAAATTTCTAAATAGTAAGGGTAAAAATTTGGATTTTTATGAATAATCCCACATTTTTAGGTGCTATATATTATTTAATTTTAGATGCTTATAGTACTAACATATAATTGAGACCAGTGTTTAATTAACTATTAAATCTAATAGTATCGTTTAATAGATACTAGTTTAATTAGTATCTCTAAATGTAAAATATGTACGCCAAACAGAATCAGTGAACTCGGGGTACCATAAAGTTATGAAAGGGAAAGCCAACTTTAAGTATATTGTCTATTGACGGAAACCTCCCACCTTGTTTTCCGCCTATAAAGAAAAGGAAACATCACAGGTAATAAAAAAGAACACCTTTCTTTACCGTTTAGAAGCGTAATAAACTCAGCTTATGTCTTTAAAGCTTTTGGGGGAACAGTTAACCCTGACCTTGCGTTTATCAAGTTTCAGGCGTGCAAATGGTAGTTTTATTAGGCCATAAAACAACACGGCTCAGTTGTTAGCTCCCCGAACGTAACAGAGAAGAAATCATTAAATATTCAAGATGGCCGCCGCCGTAAACATGGAGAGCCCTGCTCTGAGCGGCCACCAATCACAGGCCAGGATTCCCCCACCTATGCAATCGTAGCAACGGCCGGAGCAGGGAATGCTGGATTACGTATTCGCTGTTTTTCTTTTACTTCGATAAGTACTCACCTGGTTGTTTCTGTCTCTAATAATGAGATTTCTTGAGTTAAATTACAGAAAATGTGTGTAGAGATTAATGTGACTGTGGATTGGGGTGACAGAGATGGATGCTTTCGGGCGTCCCTGTCATCTGCAAGGGTCGTGAACTTTTCAAAAGATGAGACAGGGAAGCTCAATAACTATTATCAATAAGCAATTTTTACGTCTCTGATGTCGTGAGTTTTCGTATGGGGAGTTTTTTAGGGGATTGAGGTGAGGAAAAACTCACGTTGTTTGGGATTTTTGAGGGAAAGCAAATGGGATAAGTATGTGTTGTCAAGAAGCTAATCTTGGGTAAATATTAGAGATCATACTCAGAAGAATTTCTTAAAAATATCTGTAGTAAATACTCTCTCAGGTCATTCTAGTCTAGAGAGATAAGATTCGTTATAATAGAAGTGAATATATTATTTCAAAACAACTTGTTATTTTAGTTGAAAAAATAAGATATTATATATTGATTAGGTACAATTTTAGTTCTCTTTGTTGATTAGTCAATAAATATAATAGAGATAATCACTAAAAACACAAAACTGTAAAGGAATTGATTACTTGATATTAAATATCTTTATGTTGGATATTTACACCCAATGACTAACCTAAAAATGGTTTTTACCCACATATCTAATTTGAAATTCCTGAAAACAAACTTTTTTATCACAATATTTAAATTTTAAACTTCATTAAAAAGAAATTTCCATAATTTGTTACAAAATTTCAAACTATTAAATTTAGCAAAATGTTTTCACGAACACTGCAAAAGCTCAACACAAAAATAAACACATTTAAGAACACTTTTTGTACCACATAAAAACAACTTTAGTTATGTTGTTAGGTAGAACACTTTAACACTTTATTGTGTTGTGATATTGTTAATATATGTCTGAAGATAGTTAGAAAAGTGTCCTTAAATAATGTTGTAAAATCTGTTTAGAATCTGAAAGTGATCTTGAATTTGGATGGAAATTACCATAGAACACATTTGCAATAAACTTGGGCATAAATTACTAATCCATGAATTTATAAGTGTTAATTATTTTTATTTTTTGTAAGGGTATCTGGTGATGCTTAAGCTACTCTTTTAAGCTTATTATTAAATTTTTAATACAATTTAGGTGGTGGATTAGTTTGGTAGTGCCATATACTAAACAAAAGATAAAAAATGTGTGGTTATTTCAAATTTCATAATAAGTGTTACATCATTCTCATTCTAATATTTTATTCAAATTATGAGTTCATCAAAATTTAAAATTTCTCTAAAACCTATATTTTTTATGAAACTAACTCTACATTTATTTATAAAACTAATATATAATTTCTACATTTATAAATATTTTTGTCTTTATGTTGTGCATATATTAGGGGAGATCCGGCTAATACGACATACCACTTTTTCAAAGCAACCGTGAGAGACGATTTGATTATATTTCCTGTAGTTTTCAAAACCAATGAAATGTTTATTTAATCTAACACCCCCTAATTGAGTAATATCATAATCTTTCTTTTTTTCCTTTCCAAAAACTTACTTTTCGAAAAAAGTAGGAAATAGTATGTCATTTTACCCGATATAATGATAAAATGACATAGTAAATTTAAAGAAGAGAAAAAAGTGATTTCTTCAGCAAATAGAATTCTATTTGATTCCAAACAATAACTATATTAGTAGTTAAGCACTTTGACATAATCTATAATTAATTTTTGTGCTAAAGATAATCAGCAAATTTAAAAAAAACTGTAATGTGCTTATAAATAAAAAGTTTTTATTAGAAAAAAACAAGAACTGTTATGTGATTTCAACTCTAGTTACATTTTTAGAAAGTTTAACTAGCCACTATAGACATGGGGATAGACATAGTTAATTGACATATGTGTGTCCATAAAGTAACACACTATGTCATTTTATACCAATGAGTTTTATGTCATTTTACCCTGAAAGGTGTATTTTTATTTATACTTTCAATTTCTTGTAAAACCAAAAGATAAATCAAATTTCTACCGCATGAAATATAGTATTAATTGGATATAAATCTACACAAGAATCATAGTTATGGTAAATTAATGGCTATGAATAAAAGAGAGCTCATTATAAAAACGCATGACAAAAACTTTGACCCTTACATTTTCGATTTTCGTTCACCAAGAGGTAAGAAATGCTTTTCAAATAATGGTGCCTGTTTGTATCATTTTGGATGCAATAAAAGAAGAAAAAAGCTACAGACACGTGCTGCCCTTCTGCTAAATTTCAAGAAAATCGAAAAAGTCATTTTACCCGAGTATGCCGTTATAGCCTGATTTCCCCTATTATCAATATAAATTCGAAAAAGATGATAATACCACAGAGACATTAAAAGAGACATGTAAAATGAGAGTTTTTATTCCATCACATTATTTCCATATGTTTCTACATTTCAAGAAAAATTTTATATTTTCTTTCCCACTTGATCCTTTAATATACCTAAAATAGAGAATAATTAAAAAAAGATTGTATACTTCCGAAAGAAAGGAGGAATCTTCAACATTAAACAATTAAGGAATCTAGTTTTATTAACTCTCTTTAATCTTTATAAAAAATAATCCTTGGTGTGTGTTAAAAAAGATATTTTCATGATTTTATTTGGGAGCGGAGTCAAATAAAGAAACATAGAATTATAAATAAATATTTTCCTTTAAATAACTGAAAATTCTTAGTTCTAAAGGAACATTAAATAAGAACATAGTTGTTTGTGGAAAAAATGAAGGTTGTGAATTGATTCTGAAAAATACAAAAAAGTATAAATTATGTTGCTATGAAGCAATCGAGTAAGTATGACGGTTGTGACTTTTATAGTTCTGCGCTTATTAATGCTTGACTTCATTGGGAGAAAAATTCAAAGATTTAATACTATAAATAAAACTAATGAACACTGTTGTTGAATAATAAGTAAGATATTTTTGATGATTTCTGTAAAAATATTCTGAAAAAAAAATTGAAATATAGTATTTAAAGTTGTTGAGGTTTGTAGATGATTGTTTTTAATTTCAATTTCTTTTGTATTTTAGAAGTAAACGCTGAGGGATAAGAACTATTGAATTTATGGATAGTCAATGTTGAAAATAATTTACGACCTATTCTTAGGCAAATGGTAAGTACTACTATAGAAATAGTTTTTTCTTTCTTTCTTGAAATATTCCCAGTATCCAATAGTTATTTTTTTGAACAATTTAAACAATGCTTGAAAAACGGGCTTAAATCATGTGTTTCCAACCAAAAAACTTAATTGAAGTAAAAACATCAAAAACATTCACATATTGTGTACAGTAATCAAAATTTGCATCCGGCAGACTACGAAAACTACATACGAAGACTACATAAAGCAAAACAAATATTCTTAAAATTTTAGAAAAAAGAATAATAGAGAGAATAATTTTTAATTGGCCGAAGATATTTTTAGTATTTTTACAACAATCTCATATCACAAAACAAAATTCTTTTTAATGATAATACTTCATCTAAATTTCCAAAATAATCCACAATTCAATAGAGTCACTTAGTTTAGCATTTACAATAGTTCACGGACAAATCCTAAAATTTAAATCAAAGGTAATAATCACTATAATCATGTGGTAGGAGCAACGAAATCACCTGGATGTTCAACTGGGAACATTCAACAATCACTGCCACCCCGCAATAAAAAAGGGCTCTCAGGGAGCATTAAAAAACCACTTCCTTCCCCCTCCCCCTTTGAAAAGCGACAAATTCCCGTGTTTACCCCCACCCTTCCTCCCCGGTCCCCAAGCAGTAATTGGAAAACTCCAGACGCTTGCACTCAGCTGATAAAGCCCCTTGAGTTGTGAGGAGCGGGTATCTGGCAAGCAGCACAATGTTTATGAAATTAAAACCGGCGGGATATTGGTGTGCAGGACACGCATATCGTTTAATCAGGATGCATGTTTAATTAACACTGCAAGTCGCTACGCGTTCACGGCAGTTATTAATCATTTTTCGCGTCCCTCCCCACTGGTCAAAGCTGTCGTGTGGAAGAGCCCATTAGTCACTCCTCTGTGTCCGCAGTGTTCGGGGGCCGAATTTGTATTCAAGCCCAAATATGTCGCCTGTGTTGTCATAACAACGTGACAGATAAGCAGTTCGTGCTGTTAATATCGCCGGCTGAAATTTGCTTGTCTCTGCGGATACTAATGGTGTCTGGTATGGGAGTTATTTTCATCAGAATATATAACTTGTAATTGGGAGCTTAAACGCTGGCCCTTAGAGACTTGCGCTTGGGTGTGCAGTTGCGAAAGCGACTAATTCGAGGCGTATTCGTAATTTTGCGCGCTGCTGGGATATTTACCCACCAGCGAGCCAGTTCGTTAAGTCCCGCTCTTGCAGGAATTTGCATATGGGATGAGAGAAAGTTATGAAAGGAGTTTGATTAGTGGGTTGAAATTGGGATTTGGGTTTGGTTAGAAAATTTTGGAATGCTTATGACTGATGATGTTTGCATCAGAAATGTCTGGAAACTTGATTTTAACTCAACTTATCCGTGTGCAAACTTTCTTACGAGTAATTTAAATAATTTTCTGAAATAATTATCAAAAATTTTAACGTTTTTCTCCCTTTTGTGTTTTTCTTGAATTATTAAAAAAACACATCCCACATTCCTCAAGCTTTGTCTCATTTGAATAAATAATTTTATGTGTTAGCCCGGGGGTAATGTATACAACTCGGTTAAGTAGTTATAAAAAATAAACCTAGACATTAAGAAAACGTTAATAGCCAGGGATTTAAACTTATCTTTTTATTTTTTTTCTTCAGAATGTTGTTTCTAAAGTTTTGTTTTGCAGCTTAAGCTTAAACAAAAGCCTCAAAAGGTTTAATTTAATTACTAATCATGTCATGAGCGTTTCCCTATTGTTCTTTAACGATTTCTTTCAACGACATTATAAATCTAACTTTTCAGCTTCCCCTAATTAAATCACGTAGTCTGTAGCCGCCCTCGACGTTCTCACTTGACTAACCCTGAAAGCGCTTTATCAAACTACCGACTTCACACAACGAACGTGAAACAAACTCCAACTAGGTATTTTCAATATAAACGCCCACCGGGGTATTTAATTTAATAAATGAACCACACAAAAGCCTTTGTGAACGGCATTGTACCCCGACAAATAAGTCGCAGACAAATGACAATGCATTAACATTCGGTTTCCGAAAAGTTCTTTTCACAAACATCCGTTTATCTCCTTCCCATTCTTCCTAAATGACGTTTAATTCGGAGTCGCTTCTTTCGGGCGTCTTAATTACACGCCGCCAGAGCCGCAATCAGGTAATGCAGAGCCTTTACGTGACAAAAGGGCTCTAAAATAATGATTACCGTCACATTTCGCCGCTCTCCCCAAATAGCCTTTATCAGATCAAAAATCTGCCTCCAAATCTGATTCAAGATGCCGGAAAATGAAGTCTTTGTTCCGTTTCCGAATCCCGGCCGGAGATAACCGGCTTTGCAGTGTCGCCCGAGGAGCTTAGGGCTTTTTTTTCCGGTGGGCTTTAGAGCCCTATAAAAACGCATTAAGCTCGAGCTCATCCAATTGAGTTTACCGCTCGGTCGCTTTTTTTGGAAGGCCCTTCAATTGGGTGAAGAGATTGGGAAGGGAGCCGAGGCCGCGGAGGGAATACCAACATCCACTCGCGAATCAAAATTGAATTTTGGATGAGTATTGGTCGCGGATTCACCGATGGAGGGACAGTGCACTTATATAAAGTTGTATTGTGGTTCAGATTTAATAGAAAGACAGCAAGCTTTGTTACCTAAAGTTTAAATATTTTGAACTATATGTGTTTGTAATACATACTATTTAGAGTAGTAGAATCAGATTTGAATGAACATTAACCTTGTGTTCACTGGAGCATTTTTTTGGATACCCAGGAAGTGTAAAACTGACTCAGAAAAGTGTCTTCAAACTGCCTATAGGTACATTTTTTTACTCAATTGTTTTTTTTAAATAAAGGACAATCTAACTAATCATGGTCATGTAAGAATTAGTTATTTCAAATGACGTATTTGAAACCCTTGACCCTTGTAATAAAATTTTTGAGAAATTTTGTTAGAAATAGTTCCTTTCCTTTTACAAAAATAATTGAGTTTGGCCTTCCTCCCTATCTTTGATGAAATAGAACAAACTTAATTTAATAAGTACAGTAACAGCTATACTGTTATAAAATTTGGAGATGATCAACTCATGTCTCAAAATTTTTAAAAATGTAAAAAAAGATATTAATGACTGAATAAATTAATTTTTTTACTCCCATCAATTTTGCTACTTGTAAAAGATCTAAACCAGTGTTTCAAAACCTTTTTCGGTCCATGCCCCACCAAAGCCTTTTTAAATTTTCCATTCTCCCATGTCTTTTCGAAAATCCTTCTTGGAAAGTTAAATAAAACCTGGTGGTCCATGCCTCAAGGCAATTTGATTACCAATTTTCAAATTGCCCCCCTAGATAATCATTTTGCCCCCCTTTGGGGCGTGCACCCCACGTTATGGGAAACACTGATCTAAACCTTAGCATTTAGGTCAAACTTAATGAAGCTTGCATTCGAAAACAAGTTACCTTAAAAATTTATAATTAAGGATTTTATTTTCTATTCTACCAACACCAACTCGGCCTTAGAACAACTACCTTCATTTAAGACTGAGAACTAAAAATATCTCCTCCAACACAGCCCCCTTTTTAGAATCAAATTCTCACAGAGATTTCGCCCACCCAATAGAAGCCAAAAAACCCCGTCGGCCTCCCAAAAGCTTTGCAAATCCCAACTGTACCGTACTTGACGATGATTTATATCAAGATCCTTCAATTTCTTCTTGCCCTGAACGTGACTCAAATGCGCAAGCACCCCCGCTCCCTGCAGACCTAGAGGGGGAGGTAGAGCGCAAATCCAACCCTAAGCCCTCCCCTATTCGTCACGGGGCCCTCATGAAAAATCCACGGGCTACAATGCCTGGTTCAGGTGTTCGTTCATATTAATTACGCGGTGCCTGACTCGGCCTGCCTTGATCATCAGATCTCATATAATACTAATGCTTCGGTTTTTTGGGGGAGGATATTGAATGGGGTTTCTGGGGGATGGGGCACTGGAAGTATGGGATGGAATGA
This sequence comes from Tetragnatha versicolor, assembly GCA_024610705.1. NCBI lineage: Eukaryota > Metazoa > Arthropoda > Arachnida > Araneae > Tetragnathidae > Tetragnatha > Tetragnatha versicolor. Next base: position 49,024,120 of record JANDEH010000010.1, on the reverse strand, counting down.
GAGATTGATCTGGATAAGGGTATTTTTACTTTTCGTTCTTTAGGAAGTTTTGTAATTAGCATATAAAAGAATCATGGGTTGGGCTTATCAGTGAATCCAGAAAGTCTAGAGATGTGTTCCAGTCAAATAAAATTATTTTTTATTGTTCAAATAATTTAAAAGGAAGGAGGGACCAGGGTATCTTTGTTTAATATTACAGTCTTGGAAAGGTGTAGGTACCCAAGGGGAATATCCCCCCAAAAGTCCGAATTGTTTTTTATCATAGAGAAAACGACAAAATGTTTTTCAATAATCGCAACATGTTTAGTTACTTTTCAACGTAATCACCTTGAAATGAGCCGTTTATCATACATTTTCACCAGTTTTCCAGTCCCTCTTCATGAAAAGTTGGACGTTTTGTTGAGCTCCGTTCGAACAGCCGTTTTCCCTCTCGGCGCACACTTTGTCTGCAAATCTATGGATGTTGCCTTGTTTTTTACATTGGCGTCGGCGGCTCCTGAATATTGGGGGGGACGCTTCAAGGATTCGGGATCCTCCCCAAATGTCTTTACAAACTACTGGTAACTACCCCAAAATAATCGTTTTTCTTCTTGCCCTCGATTAAGAGTTTTAAGGTGGTTTTGAATCAACTAATTAACTTCTGTTAAATTTGTTTATAAACCGTTTGTAACTTTGCACTATAAAGGGGGGTCTGGGGGTCCTCCCCCAGAAAAGTTTTAGAAATTTTACCTTTAAAATACAGGTTTAAACTCACTTTAAGTGTTATAAGATTACAGTTTCATAATTAAATTTTTCATGCTTTAAATTTAACCAGTGCTGTAGCTGGATTTTTTGAGGGGTCTCATTAAATTATTATTTTTTAGCTAGAAACAAAATTTTTGTTGTGATAATGTTTTCCCAATCTCTCACTTGCTTCAACCTACTCTAAATGAAATCGTGTTCTAAAAATGAGGTGTCCGTCTCCTTCTTGTATACGCCTCTTAAATTAGGTGTCATTGGTATATTGGCACCTGGCACCATCCTTTATGATTCAAAGTCAAAGAAACACACATTCAGTAAATTTTTGGTAGCCCTGAAAAGTTAAAAACATAGTTTTTTAAACAATTTTCTAAATTATTAGGGGGGGGAACACGTCCCCCCCGGCGACGACGCCCGTGGTTTTTTAAGGCTGTATGTGGATCAAGAATCACTAATGCCTGGAACTAGGCAGTTACAAAATATGGTTTTAAACATGAACAATTGCAAACTGCAAAAATCACCTTCCTTCCCATTGTTTTTGTTAATGCGGACATAGTTTGAAGGAAGAGATATTCTCTATTGGCCGGCGGAAAATAAGTTTGTGGAGCGCGCTTGTAAATTCGATCAATATTAGATCCGATTTTTTCCAGTAAAGATGCCAATAGATCCTCAAGGATTACCTATCTAGCAGAAGCAAACTTATTTCGAAATTCCCACAACTTTTTTTCAGGAGCAAAACGAAAGTTGAAAAGAAAAACAACCCTGGTAATATAGCAATCCTAATTTTTTTCCTGGTTACGCTACTGTAATACTCTCAATCTCTGAAAATCAAAGGGAATTTGGAAAAATATTTTAAGATAGTGAGTGATCAGGAGAAATAACAGATCTTTGAAATTATCAAGAAAATTTTATGTCTTTTATGGATTAGAAGTGGTAGGTAGACAAAAAAATTCCAAATGGGGATATTGAAAATTTGAGGGAGACGTGAAATGGAATAATGTGATCAAATAAAATTCCATTGTATTTTTGAGGGAAACCCCCTCAAAAACTATTCTTCAGCTGAAGGAAGTTGACTCTTTTGCAACATGCCTCTCAATTTAGCTCTGCCCATTCCTTTCTCTTTGTGAATTAAAATATTTAAAAATTTGACTTGCTTTTGAAGTGAACAGTAAGAAATTTTAACCAAACTCCCGAACAAAAGTTATATAAAAGAATCTCTTTCATCCTGAAAATTATTATAACATCAAAATCTATCTTTGATTGATTTTATTTCGATTCTAATCCAACTAAGCATTCCTGGGGCCAGACACTATGCCTCTTCTTTTGCTTAAGGTGTCGTCCTACCGAGTTTCCAGAAAGGGCGCTAGCTTCCATCGGAACTTGATATCGCAATCTCATCCTGAATTACAGCGGCATGGGGCTTGGGCCATAACTCAAGCCTGACAGCCCCTACCGAAAGGTGCAACCTCCCTCAGCCGCTCGTGGCGAATAAAAGCGAGGGGAAGAAGAATCTTTCTTGCGAGATATACGCGGGAGGGAGACTGATTGAAAAAGAACGATGAAATATGTGATGAAAACAACAAATCAACGATGCAGTGCAAACTCATCATTTCAGGGTAGACCTATCAACAATAAATAAGGCAGTGTGACACCAGATATGTACTCTGGCTGCTTCAAAAAACGAACAGCTTCCCCTTGTTCTGAATGTGTTGAAACGGGGCCATAAATTACTGCCGTACTTTTCCCTCGAAAGTAATAAATGATCTGTTTTCTTTTTTGCTGATGGCAGTGATTATTTTAGTTACTTTTCATTCCGAAAGTTTTTATATTAATACATATATGCGCGTATCAGTGCGAAACCCTTTTTATTCCTCTCTTTCTCTGCCCCTTGTAATTTCTCTCGTCTGTTTCCATCTTTGGAGGGGTTTCTTTTCTTTTTTCATCCGCAGTTATTACGGCAGTTTTGTTTTTTGCTGCAGCGAGCTTGTTATTTTCGAATAATTTGTTAATGCAAGGGACGCAAGAAGGAATTAGCAAAAAATGGATTAGGGAAATGATAAATTGCCGTAATTAGGAAAAGGAGGTTGCATTCGCTTTTTTCTTCCTTTCGACCCGGGAATTTGCAGTTCCGTTGCTCTTTACATTGCGGTCATTTTCTAGGTTTGAAACTTGCAGCTCGGAACTAAAATTTAACATTTAAGGTTTGTGGTGGTTGGTGAAGTTATGTGAAGTTTTTCTCACACTCTTGAAAAATTTTACCAGGGTATTTATCTAATGAATATATTATGAAAAAAAACCTTTGAAAATAAAACCATTTTTTTAATTATAAAAAACTCACTGAAATTGAAAAGACACCATTTAAATTTTGAAACCTAGTTGAAATTAAAAAAAAACATTAAAGTTTTAAAAATATCCTAACCTTTTAAAAAAACATTCAATTTTGAAAGAAATCTATTTAACTTAGAAAAACCCATTCAATAATGAAAAAAATACTTGGATATTTGAAAAACACTCCCTTAATTCTTGAAACCTGGTTTAAATTTTGAAAAAAAAAACCCACTAAAATCTAAAAAATATCCTAAACTTTGAAAAAATCTATTCAATATTGAAAAAATCTATTCAATATTGAAAAAATCTATTCAATATTGAAAAAATCTATTCAATATTGAGAAAATCTATAAATTTAACTTTGAAAAAAAACCCACTGAAATTAAAAAATCCACCTTAATTTTTTTTATTTAGTTTGAAAAGGTCCTAAATTTTGAAGAAACCCATTTAATAATAAAAACCCACTGAATTATGAAAGAACCTATTTAACTTTGAAAAAAAAACTCACTGAAATTGAAAAAACACCATTTACTTAATTTTTAAATTTTGAAAAAAAACCCACTGAAATTATAAAAGTCCTTCTAAATTTTTTATATTTAGTTTGAATTTTAAACGTCCTAAACTTTGAAAAGGCAGATTCAATAATAAAAAAACCCACTGAATTATGAAAGAACCTTTTTAACTTCGAAAAAAACTCACTGAATTTGAAAAAAAAAACACCATTTAATTTTTAAATTTTGAAAAAACCCATTTAAGTTTATAAATATCCTTAGCTTAAAAAACATACAACTTTGAGAGAAATCCATTTAACTTTGAAAAAACCAATTAAATAATGAAAAAAATCCTGATATTTGAAACCTGGTGAAAATTTTGAAAAAAAAAAACCCCAACTCAACTACAGTTTTTGGTGTTTTTCTTCAATTTTAAAACCACCAAAATCTTGACTTTTCTTGAAAAAACCTACAAACAGGTCCAAACTGAGGGTTTTTTCCCACATTTTTTTTGAAAAAAAATTGGGTCCAATCCAGCCAACCCTTACAAGAATTCCCTTTTTTGTTTGAAATTCTAGTTGAACCATTATTGTCAAAGGAAAATAATCGTTCCTTAAGGTTTTATGGTTGTCAAAAATACATTTGTAGTGCTGTAATTATTGATTTTGTGAAAAATAATTTTTAGTAGTCTTTAGCAATCAATTATCGGACCCTTCTTTACAGCCTATAATGAGAAAAATCCCTGAATAAAATCTGTATAAAAACTAAAATTCGTCTAGACGGCGCTTTCTCAATGATTTTCCAATCTCTTTAAACCACGAATTTAAGTCAATTGCCGTCTGGATCGAAAAATAGGTAATGATTGTACTCATCCAAATCCATACCAATTTTGCCCGATTTAAAAAAAAAGCAAGTGAAGAAACTCCACCAGAAATCTCCAATTTAAATAATTTTTAGTCGCAACGGTTCCGTTTAAGTCCATTAAATGCACTTCAGTCTACCACCGGTCTCTAACGAACCAACATAATTGTACCGTGGACGGGTCCAAATCGGTCCTTCCGATTAATACAGCAGGTGAAGAAACTCCCCCCAAAAAAATCTTCCTCTACCTCAATTTAAATAATTTGGTTTACTGAATATTTATAACTCATTTCAAAGAAACGCAAGAAAAAACTTTTTCTTCCCAAGAAAAGAATAAGGCGCATCGCAGGGCTCAATTACACAATCCATCACCTCTGTTTCTATACATATCAGATGCCTTTTTCGAGTTGCGTGAGAAGTTTTGAATGTAGATTGCGACTTCAGGGCACAATCATCACGTCACCGACCCCAGTTTTAAACCTATTTCAGGTCATACCTTGTCCTCAGAGATTCCACTAATGGCTCGAATCCCTGTATCTGACCGCAAATTATAGCCTTTGTGATTTCATGCTGAGATTAATTTTCTTTCCTTCGCTTGCTCGCTTTCCTATCTTTCTTTGGATTCGTCTGTTTCGATGGTCAGCCCAAAAGAGAAGATTCTCTTGATTTTTAAGGAGTTAGTGTTTTTTAGTCACTTACTCTGGAGATGTAAAATGATAGGAAGTGAGTGAATGTTTTGGGGTTTGAACAAATTGCTTTAATTAAGCAACTTAGATGATTCATAGTTAAAAAAACACCAACAATTTTTAAACCATCCCAAACTTTAAATTAAAAGAAAATTTTATGAGGTCTACCATAAGAACCAAGAGAAAACATTGAATTAGAGAATTCTACAGTAATTCTAGTTGTAATGCCAAGAAAAATATTCAAAGGATATTGGGAAAGTTTAGGGGAAAGTGGGGGCTAATGGGACGCAGGGCTAATGGGACAAGTGAATTTTTTTCCATAATATAAATATTTCAGAAAAAATTTTTACATCACTTATTGGTAACAGGTCTAGCACACATTTTCAAAATGGAATATCTGTCATAACAAATTTTTTCTGCGCAGGAAAAATACAAATTTGTTTTTAACAACCAATAGCAAAAATTTAGTTTTGTAATTGATTGAACTTCATAAATTTTTAAGAATATCTTAATCTTATTTGATGACACTTTTAGATTGTACAAATACCGGAGAACAAGAAAATATAAATAAAAAAATACAGAACTGTACTAGAAAATAATTATTTCTATAATTGTAAATTATCATACTATGGGGGCTAATGGGACAAGTCTTGTGGGGTCTAATGGGACAATTAATGTGGAGGTAAAACGCTCGGTTCCAGCAAAACCGACTGAAATGCTATTGGCGAATTTATCTCCTGGTAGCAAAATATTCGTTTGGTCTATGGCTCAATATAATGTAAGTAAATCAAATTTGGCGATTTATTAATGATTTGGCGCGATTTCTTTTCTTATTAATATTATCGTTAAAACGGTAGCTCAGTGGGACGAGTGACAAACAATCTTGCAATCGGAAGATTGCGGGTTTGTCCTGCTGATCAACTATAGATAATATTCTGAAAAAAAAACATATTAATGACGCGAAATGGTATTGTTTGAACCTTTTTGGATTTTTTAAGATGCAGGATTTTTATGTAATACTGTAAATCTTAAAAAATTCAAAATTATTAATTAAAATAATTCAAGTCAACAAATTCTCTAAACACTAAATTTTGATTCGTTTAGGGAAAAAATATTTTTATCTGTAGAAGATAAAGTTTTTATAATTTCAGAAGTTTAACAGGGTGTATCTGAAATGGTGCAACAAACTTTCAGGGATGATAGTACTCAGCAAGACGAACAAGAATTGGTGTAGAAAGGGGGTCGCAAATGAGTTTTAAGGGGTGATACCCCGGGGTGAAAATCAGCAAAAAAACTTGCATATTTGTGCAGGAAGAGACACAATTGTTCAATTCCGTAATTTTTTACACCAAAAAAATAGAAATCGTACTTGCAAAAAGAAATTTTAACTGTAACTTTTCAGGAAGTTATCTTTTCGCAGCGAAAGATTTATTCGATCAGTCTCTTTTTTAATGCATGTTCAACCAAATTTGGCAACTTATTAGCTATTTGGCGAAATTTTCTTTTGTTTCTTATTTTATCGTTAAAACGGTATCTCAGTTGGTAGAGTAATGAGCCGGAATCTTCTAACTGGCAATCGTAAGATTGTGGATTCTGTCATGTCAATAATTTTTGGGCAATACATGGAAAGAGTACTATTAAAGGATGTGGGTTGGGGTTTTATGGCGTGAGGTCCAAAAATCGGACAAAATTAAAGGATGTGTAATAGTATTTTCAGAATTTTTATGGATTTTTCTACATTGTTTTGTTTTTCTTTACGGTAATTTTTTTCAGATAATTACAATGCTTTAAATCGCATTTTAGTCTCAACTCAAAACTTTGACAGGTGTTTAAAATTTTGTCACACAAATTTTTGAAAATTGATAGTTCAAAAAATTTTGGCACCATAAAATTTTGTGAAATGAAGGAAAAGCAATCCTTGAAATCCCTGTTTTAAATCAACGATCAATTAGATTACAAAGTATTTGATTCTCATTCGATTCAGAAATCGTTTATTCCGTAAATTTTATTTCCCTACAAGGTATGATAAGGATTTCAAGGACTGCTTCTCTTTCGTTTCACAAAATCTTGTGCTGCCATATATTAATTTTTTTGATCGACCGATTTAAAAAGTGTTGTGTTAAGAATTTCTTTGGGGTCTAAAATAAGTCATTACAGATTACGGGATTTTTTTATCTTGTTTTGTCTATTTGATATAATTTTTTAAAACTAGGGAGCTCTTTGTGAAACACCTTTTAAGAAAATGTAATGATGACTTAAATTTTGTATGAAACATATGTGTTAATAACAAAAAAAGAGTTTAAAAACCTAAGAATTTTAAACACTTTTATACTTAAATTCTCTTATTCTAGATGTGACTACATAATTATAACTGTTATTCTCATGACAAGACAAAACTAAGAAAATTACAAGTTCTAGAAATACACGGTCGAGATGGGGTGCGAGCTCGGACACTTTAGTATTTCTGAGTTGGAAGTAGGGGAGGGTAGTTTATGAAGCTTAGGGTTTCGTCTCGTAGTCAATTTCCTCTAGTCAATACGACAAAAGTAAGCCAAATTAATTATTGAAATTAGACAAATTAAGACGAATTTTTAAACTTTTTTTGTTTGCAATGAAATAATTGAAAACTGTATTTACGAATTGCTACGTGAAAACTAGATGGGATGTGAGGTTCTTGGCATGTACTACGGGTGGCCCCCAAAGGGAGGGAGGGTGTCAAAATAGTAATAAATGGGTCACGTAGTACGGGCACTTCCCCTAAGGTGTTTACGTTATCAGCCTTAGAGGACAAACTGTTTAAACCTAAAAGCTTCAAACACCCCGACACCATAGGAGCCAGGAGCGGATTACGAAGCTCACTATCAGTACACAGACAAAGTCATTTAAAATTAATTAACAGAGTGGTGAGTTAATTAAAACTAGTTTCTAGTAAAATTAATACTATTTTAGTGATGCTTCACCCTCTCCCCATTTTTTTTGTGTATAAATTTATTTTTCCTTTAAAACTTCATCGATCAGTTTTTGGCATAATTCCTTCTTCCTCCTACCTAACAAACCATGGCTTTTCCAATCACTCTATCATGTCATAAATTATTCAATCAAAAGTACTTGATTTCGCTAGGAAGTCAGTCTGTTAATCTTTCCCCACTTCTCCAAATGTCTTGTACAAATCAATTTCTTTTTATTCAATTCTTATTTAGACTGTAGGCATTACCTTCAAAATGCTGAATTTCTTCTTGTTAAAAAATGAGCCAACTGGATGGCTCAGGGGTAATCTACCACTTTTAAAATAATTTTCTCTTGTTTATTATCGCTATGAATCCATCCGGTGTCACAGCAGCTAGCTCGCTAGCAGTACTCATGCATTACTTATTGGAGTTAGCTACAAATCCCGAAAGGTGTGTGCGAGTGCTACGCTTGTTTCAACTAACCATTGGGTGCGAAACTGCGGGCAATTGCACAGCCGAGAAGGGAGTGCTTCTTACACCGACTAAGGCTGTACATTGTCCTGAATTGAATAAATAGTATGGATAATGAATTAAAAATCCGGGTATCTTAAATTCTACATTTTTTTTATTATTTTACTTCTAAAGGTACGATATTAATCAATCAATATGTTTCTATTTAAAAAAAACTTACTTTGTATAACTAAAAAAATATCATTAAAGGGGACCAAATGAAATCTTAATACTTTAAAACATGTTGCAATGTCTTTCAAAATATATCTTTTAAAAAAATATATATGAATTAACAACTTCACACAGTAGGACAGAACTCGCAATCTTACGATTGCAAGACTGTTACGCTACCAACTAAGCTATCATTTAATCATTAATAGTACTACTACATAGAAATTTGAGTTTCCGTAAGAATCACAAAAAAGTATTTGGCGATCACGGATTGGCGAAGTTTTTTTTCCTGTCGAATGCAAAAGTGTTACTGGTGGGAAAACTAGCTTAGTAATATTTGAAGTTGTTTTACAAAATAACTACCGGAATCGAACCATTGTCTCTTCCTGCACAAATATGCAAGTTTTTTGGCAGATTTTCAACCCGGGGTTTCATCCCTTAAAACTCATTTTCAACCCCCTTTCTATACCAATACTTGTTCATCATGATGAGTATTATCAACCCTGAAAGTTTGTTGCACCATTTCAGATACACCCTGTATATTTTATCCAAATTTTAAATAAAATTTTTTGACTACTTTTATTATTGGAAATAGTCTACAACATGTATTACAAGTTCCTTTCAATACTACTTAATTTTTACTGATTTTTAAGCATTAAAAAGTTTAAAAATAAACGACTGAACTCTATTTGAGATAGCTGATATTTACTAAATTTGTATAATGAAAGGATCAGAATTTTAGCTACAAGACGTCACACACACATAATTTTCAAACACCATCTATCTTTGGCGAACGAGAATTGGCGTCCGTTTTCAGATTTAGATTTCCTTCCGAGTGCACAGGTTTTGGATCTAAAAACTATCTTCTAAATAATTCGTAAAACAGGTTAAATAACATCTTAGTTGTTATGATAATATAAGCTATTCCTTAAAAATTATAGATTGATTCAGGGACCTCATATTTGTACAAATTATAAAAAATTCTAATTGATAGCATTTCAGTCGGTTTCGGGCAATAAATGCCGGAATCGAGCGTTTTACCTCCTTTACCTTAAGGAATTGTATTTTTCTGAACGTATTAGTGAAACTACAGAAATTGTGGAATTAAAATGTTTATTGGTGAAATTTCATCCTCAGCGATATTTTTATATTCAATATAGTACCATACGTTTATAATAAAGGCATTTAAAATTTATAAATGACTTTTATTTCTGAATTATAAAGCATGTCCCATTAGCCCTGCACTGTGTCCCAATAGACCCCACGTATGGGGGCTAATGGGACAGTAGCATTAAATTACAAAAGTTGAGATAACACTTAGATAAATAATGTTATTTGCTATCCAAGAATATTTTTATAAACTTAAATATAAAATCTTTTAAATTCCAAAAAATTATAATAATGACTTTATTTATGCTCTTTTAATAGCATTTTAAAAAAAAATGTCCCATTAGCCCCCACTTTCCCCTATACGAAACAACCTTTCAATGCAAAAACCGCTCAGCAAAAACCGTTTAATAAAAAATAAATTTATTACATGTGTAAAGCTGAGTTTTTTTGTTTTTTGAACGGTTTTTGTCCGAACGGTTTTTGCATGGAACGGTTTTTTCACGACACCTTGGAAAAAGAATTAAAAATTTTTTTGGGTGAGAGGTGAATTGCAATTTAAAAAGGACATGGTAGGCAATATTGGCATATAAAGTTAATTGTAGGAGAATTTCCATTTGCTCAAAATTCATATGGACGTGATTTTGTCTTAAACTTTAAAAATGTATAGAGGAGAGGTATGAGGAACTTGCATGATTTTTTTTTATTTTTTTAATCTATTCTTCACGCAAAAATTAGCCACTAAACAAAATTTGAGGCCAATTGAGAAACTTTTTGATTGCAAAAAAAATTATCAAAAATCGTCTTTACCGAAGCACCTGAAAACGCTTAATTGCATGCATAGTGACGTCACATTTTATTGACATTGCCTAAAATGTTTGCTTTGGATTTCTGACCGTCACTAGAAGTGCCTAGAAGGTAAATATTTATTAAAACATTCATATAGGACACTTCAGAAAAAAGAAATCATCGACTAAAACATAGAAATTCAATTTTGATTGCAATTTTGCCCGATGGCATTCTACGTCACTATGCATGCAAACACACTTCGCGTTTTCAGTCACGTGTTTTTTTCTCGACTTTTAAATTAAAATATTTAATTACTTGTACACTTTTTTGAAAAATTGACAAAATATTTCATTTTGTTTTCCAAAAAACTATACGGAACACTTGAAAGTTTATGAAAATCTGACACATGCAAGTTCCTTATTATGGAATAGTCGGGTAATATGGAACACCTGAGTTTCTGCTCCCCCTCGTGCTGCTATCACGTGGCAATGCCACGAAGTATTAAGAAGTCCCCCATAATGCAGTGCGAAAAGAGTTTAGCTCTTTGTTGTTGTGTGATAAGTCGCAGCAAAGCAAGGTGTGTTTTAGGATTTTCGAAAGTTTTTGACGGTAAATGTTCAAACCTTTTAACCTACCAGTAACTATGAGATTTTGATTTTGTTTTTAAGCATAAATGTACACTCAAAAATCAGTAGTTTCTTATACTGCAGTCGTTTTTTAGCTATCCATGTTTTATCGGTCAGTAAAAGGGTTCATAGTACAAGCTGGTGTGTCGGGTATTATGAAACACTAGGTCCATTCTGATGTGTTATAGGAAATTTACTTCCTGCCATCAACTAAAGGACAGGAAAACAAAGATTCTGAAGCATCTTAAACTAAGATCTTTTGTAATGAAAAATTTTCCGAAGATCAACGAGGAGAAATTTGGATCCAATGTATTAGCTGTTTTCTATGGGCTCATCTTGACTGTACTGGAGCAGAAAAAGATGATTATGTTTGTTACTATTGCAAATAGACTCATGAACAAAACTATTTGAACGTAAATTGTTAAATATATTTTTATAGTTAAGATTAAATATGTTCTCTCTGGTTTAATTAGTTTTCAATAGCTGTAAATCCAACTCCATATTACCCTACATTTGTAACTTTTTCTTTTAAAGTACATTTTTTTATTAAAAATATAAATAAATGCTGATTTATTTCATCATTGGCCCTTCATTGTCATTAGTTATAGTATGTACTTAAAATGATTCGGTGGATTTTTATTAAAAACCAATAGAGTTATTCTGAAATATATAAAGGGTGTTCCATAATACCCTCCTCTCCTCTATATTTTAGTGCTAAATTCCAATATTTAAATTATTATCTATAAATATTTAATGGGATTTACTCTTCTTAGGTAGTACAATAAAGAAACGAAATTAAAAACTTTATGTGTATTTACGAAAGTAAAAGTCAAATAAGCTATCAGAAAAATACAAGAACTAGTATAGATGGTCTCGTCGTATATTAGATAACCTTTTGTGTCTAGGTTAAGGTATTGATTTCGGTGGTTTACCTCATGTCATTATTTCTCTTCGGCTGAATGAAGCACCACTGAAGCCTAAAAATTTCCCACATCTTAGGAACATTGGAACTCCACCCATAATCATCTCTCGAACCAGCTGTTTACTCACAATGGCCAGCTGATAGCATTCCGCGCATAACTACCAAAGCAGCGAAGGGGCCATGATAAAATACGGCCTCGGCAATGCCAATACAGCTGCGTAACTTTTCGGCATTCTTTTAGTCAAGTCCATACATTCTTTGTGCGCGGAGCTTTTGTTGCTGGCCAGTAATTTCCCTCCCCCGAGCCCATCTGTTTCTCCAGGGTATCAAAAGGGAAAAGGCATCAAGAAGTCTTTCCACGATCTACGAATACCAGGGCATCCACATGTAAAAGTACGCAGCGGAGATGAAGTATCGCTGCCGGAGTCGTTATTTAACGCAGTACAGGGTGCGCTTAATATCATCTTGGCTGATGTAATGCAGCGAGACGGCATTGGGAAGGAGCGTCTGCCACGGTTCCATCAGGAACGGAACTGGGAGATGGATGGACTAGGAAGAAGGGATTACAAAAGAATGGCCATCAAAAGAAAGTGTATCTGGAATTTGGCACAATGGCTGGTTTCGGATTTGAAAAATGTTGGATGCCATTAATCAATCTGTAACATAATAAAAGTTATTTATTTTTAAAATTAAAAATAAGTAATTCAAAATTTGAAAAATAGACAACTTGTTAAAAATTTTAGACGTTTGGAACGTAAAAGTTGGTTATACTTAGCAATTTATAACAGAAAAACTGAGTAATTTTTAATTAAAAATGTATTAAGCGGCCGTTCAAATGCTACGTAAGCATGTTTTTGATAATTTTTGCCCCCCTCTCCCCTCTTGTCAGCAAAGGTAAGCAAACCGCGAACCCCCCCATAAATAGGCAAGTAAGAAAACTTCCATACCCCCCCAAAAAAATAACTAATGCTTGAAATTATTTTCCATGTTAAATTTTTTTTGTAAAGTTTATTTTTGGTAGAATTTTCAAATTATTTATGCACAAGATGCAGGATATTTTCAAAAATGCAGTGTAAGTTACATCTTACGTGTTATCATCATACCCCCTGGTAAGGAAAATTTAGCAAAGAACAAACCCCCTCCATCTCTAGCGCTTACGTAATATTTGAACGGCGCCTAATTATAGATATTATACAAGACAAAATATATTAACTTAAATAAAATTATGTTTGGTCTGGAGTTTAAAAATATATTTACTAATCATTTCATTGCACAAAACTTAAAAAATTCGTTAGGTACCCGTACCTAATATGGACATTGGACACCCTAAGGAAAATGTATTTTTTTCACCCCCTTGTTCACATCATAGGACTCCAAAAATGTATGACCACTATCCCTGGACTGTTGACTATCATTATTAAAATTAGCGACCTTGTAATTATCCTGGTTTTATTTCAATGATAAAAACAAAAAATGTTTGCAAGTGTCCATATTATACTCAGTTGCAACTTAACTTGAGCCTGTAGAAATATGCTGAGAGCAACCAAAGAAAGTAGTTCCCCGCGAGGTATCTGAAATTGGAGTGAAATTTAGAGCTTCAATTTTGAATAATGACTAGTTTTTTAAATCCACGTATATTAAGCATCTTTTCATCCAGATATGCATAAAATGTTCAGTATTATTATTTTTTAAAGTGGCGTAACGCGTAGTAGTACAACTCGCTCTCAAACTCGCCAGCCAATAAGAGCTTCTAGCAACCCAGCAGGCTTTCTGTTTACTCAGATTTTCTTCCGCGTGGCCATGACGTCAGGCTCAACTTAAGTTGCATTTGAGTATAGGAACCACCTGTCCCTATTATGGACAGGTGGCTATTTATTGACCTTCTACACAGGGTGTATGGAAGGGAAGAACCACTCTTACACTGTAAAAAATAATCCTGCAAAAAAACAGAAAATTTCTGGCAGCAAAAGTTGCCAAAAAATTTCTGTAGGCCGAAAAATCCTGTAAACAGAAAAAAGCTGTTACCTACAGGTAAATGCTGTAAAAAGAAACTTTCTGTCAAGTGAGCTACAGATTTTTCTGTTGCCTCTCAATAATTTTCTGCTTGTGCGCATGCACTTATTTTGGTAGAGTTTTTTCTAATTTTAATTAATTAATATCCGGGGATAGAACCCTAGACCTACCGCATGCTAAGCACGCACGCTACCACTGAACCAACGAAGATTCAGTATAATGTTGCCAATAGCTGTATTCGTTTTCGATGCAGTAAGTTTCTGTGTAAGTACAGATATTCTAAAAAACTAGATAAAAGCTGTTATTTTACATAAAATAAGTAGAAGTGCGGTGGGAATGTTACATGACAGAATATCTCTGTAAACATAAAGTCATTGCTTTTGAAAATTTCTGTATTTCTACAGTTTTTTTTACAGTGTACAAGGCATTTTTGAGGAGAGGGGATAAAAAATATTTCTTCAAGTATTGCGGGGGAAGGGGGCACAGAAAATATCTTCAGAACATGCACTTCGTAAAGTTATGTACGGATAATATAATTAAGATTAAAAATACATGTAAACATTAATTTATTATGAATTAGCTAAATAAATTAACATAAAACATATAATTATTTTACAAATTTCTGAATCTGAAGATTTACTTGCTGTATTGCTAAATCTTGTAATAAAAAACAAATTAAACATTTTTAAGCAATATACGCAATAGCAAACGAAAATATGTTTTATCTGCTTTCGAAAACACTCCACTTTTTAATATTTAAAGTAATTTTACCATATCTAATAAGAATTTAAACTTAACCTGTAATTACGATCAGCACCCCATGAAAACACAAATTTCCTTCGAAATGGCGAACAGTGCGCTTTTTTGAACTTTCCAGACTAAATTATCTTTTAAACTGCTTTTCTTCAAGAACATGAAGTGCCAACTCTCGATCAAGTTTCTTACTTTTTAAGATATTAGGGGTATCCATATTGAGAGCCCTGTCCATATTGGGTACAAGTACCTTAATTAAAAAACATATAAGTTAAGCTTAAGTAGGAAAAAATTTATAAAAATATATAGAGCTGATATTTCATTAAAGTATGTACTATTTAATACATACTAGTTTTAATTAATCAATTAATAATAAAGCCGTAAAATATAACCACAACACTTTTAGAATATAAATAGTTTTTTTCAAGATAGAATCAATAATTATTAATTTAAAATTTTCAGGAAAAATTTATAATTTATATAATAAAACATAATGAGGGGAAAATACTAAACCCTATTTCTTAAAACTCTTAATGGTAAAAATAACAGGAGGAATGAAATAAAGATATTCGTAAGTGATTCAAATAATATTGATCCCAATATCATTTCTTATAAATAGTAACGAAAGGCGCTATCAAAATCAAAAACTCTTCAAATACACTCATACAAATTAAATATAAAAATTTAGCTTATTGGTGAAACATAAATTAGACATCCTTTGTGAACTAACAGATATTGATTCCAGATATTTCACTGATAGTAGTATTTTCTTTAACAAAATGAATATGAATCACAATCTTCCTAAACTTTATGATAATGCATTGCAGTTTTAAGACCATTTATACAGGAATTTGAATTTAAAAATGCAATAGAAACGTTCTTTGATTTTCGTGGGAGGAGAGATGGAGCGTACATAACGCGCAATTGGATACATCCTTCCCCCTTAGCTCTATGCTGGTTGGTTCATTACTTATATCCTACCAATTCAAACAATATTATAATTTTTGAGAAAATACCTTATATTTGATTGGTTTTTGATTAAAAATGCTGACCAATTAACGCTTTTGTATCTATAGGGGGGTTTAAGGGCGTGAACTGAAAAATTTGGGATACGCCCATGCTGATTTTGGTAATCCTAAAATATTTCATAGGTTTTCCGCTATTTTAGTCATTATTAAAAGGATAATTATTGTGTTTTTGTGGATAATTTCCGAATAACATCTTTAGCTGCACAAATATTTTTATTTTTAGCTAATTTTCATAACTTTTCGCGTTTACCTTAAACCCTCCTCCTTTTTATAAAGGGTGTTTCACAAGTCCGTTTCACGGCTTTTATTTGGAACCAAAGCGTTTTAGGGTCATGGAAGTAAAGTGTACCTTTAATTAAATGACCATACAGAATCCAATGAGATGGCTTACAGCGCCCCTAGAGGCGAATAAGAAAGTTAAAAAATTAATTAAAAAACAAAATGAGACAGAATGAAAACTCTAGCGAGAAAATTGTTTGCAATATCATGACAAATGCACAGAAAAAAGTTATGTGGAAATATTTGGAGATATTAACGATTACAATTATCAATTTTTTAACCTTGTAAAGAGGCCAAATCATCTACAATTTTATGATTTCTTTGATGACTAAATTCAAATTCGTTAAAATATGTCGTGCTGACACCATAAAAGTTTCTAAAATTGTGAAGGGCCCCTTTTTTGAGGTTCGTAAAAGGGTCCAAATCTGGTCGCCAATATCTCCTCGAATATTTAAAATATTTTTATCAACTTTATTTCACTGGAATTAAAATCTTACTTAATTGCAATCAAACGTTCTTCGGTGTGAAATTTAACTCTTGGTCTGAAGCGTTATGTTTCAAAATAATTTTTAATTTCAAGCGTAAAAAAGGTTTTCAACTTGATATCATACAGAAAAAAGGATGGAAATGAAAAAAATATCCGAAAGAGATTGAAAATTATGAAACATGCCCTTTAAAAGCAGTTATGGAACTTCTTTTTTGAAACTATCCATTTCGATTGAATAAAAACTGTAAAATTGAGGAATCTGCTCATCTGCGTTACTTTTCCCTCCATCCATTCATTTCTGGACTGGAATCCCCCGAGCGGAAGAGGAAAAGATAGCATCCTTCGTCAAGCATCCGAAGCTGAATTATTTCACAAATGGGCCATCGGCGTTCCAGAGCTCATTTGCGTGAAAGTATTTGGGAAAGCATTGCCGCTCTGCTATCAGAATATCAAAAGAAAGATGGGTCTTCCCTCAACAATATTGATGACCACAAATGTCATTTTAATTGCCCACACGATGTGGGGAGACTGGTTTAAAAATCACGCACGGGCTTTTAACCGTTCGATAGTCGAGGGAATTTAGAAGTAAAACGGGAGAGTCTGAATAGTTTCAAAAGAAAATGTGTCTCCCTCTTTTTGATAGAGGCTCCTTTTCATATGCAGATACTAATGCAGATTCTAATCGAGTATGCGTGTACGTTTATGAATGCTAAGCTGTTGGAAGAGGAGCCTTTAGGATAAATTTTTTTCTTTTCCTACGTCACGCGCTATTGCTTGGATGTATTCACTCGTGAGTGTACCGCGCATGGCATTAAGTTCATTATCTCGCCTAACTGTTTTGAATGCAGATATAGTAAATGATAACGGCATCGTGGAGGTGTTTCTTATAAGAATTTAACACTTACTATGACGGAGAATAAAGCGGTTTTGTGCATTGTCTGGTTAATAGTAAACCTTTGTTCATTTAATTTCTATAGAGTTTTTGTGAAAGAAGCTAGATTAAATATGGAGTTAATCTCGTTAGTATTTTTTCCAATGCGCCCGGTAAAAATTTATTTCCTGTAGTGATAAAATATCTTAAATTAACAACAATTTTTCCTTCATTAATAATGTTCAATAGAGTAAACTGTGAACTTGGAATTCAATGAAATTGCGGATTCCTTAGCTAAAAATGCCAGAGATCTCAATTAAAATTCAACCCTAATTTCACTGTCTGATGCAAATGCTTTTGCAGGGTCAAAGCTTTTTGCCCCCTTAAAGGTGAAGGCCCATGATCAAATCACTGAACTTAACTTAGACAGGAAGACCGCTGCAATTCTCATCAGACTAAGAACAAAACACCATAAAAATATGAAAATTTTAGCTAATGGGACCAAAAGATATCAGAACTGTGGCAACTGTCCTGACGAAGAACTTACACCTCACCATGTTTTCAACTGCCTTGCAGTCGCTGCAGGCCTCCACAATCTTAACTATCTTACAGTGGAGGATTTATATTCTGCTAATTCGATAGAAATATTAAAGATGATACGGGCACACCATCAGATAGGAATTCATAGGAGATTCGACACCACCACCACCAATAGAGTAAACTAAAAATGATTAAGAAATACATATTGTTTGCAACAACATGTTTTTCTATGCTCCATAATAATTCTTAATAATCATCATTTCTCTTCTAAATATTAGCTAAATTTAATATGAAATCATTAGGAGTTGACTAGTATAGGAATTTCTTCTTACAACTTTAGAATATAAAAAATACTAGTATTAAAATTTAAAAGCATTTAATAAAGCTTCCTTTGTTGTGATTTATTCTACGAACATGTGCTGTTTAATTAAGGTGTCGAATGTTTTCTTAAATTAATGTTCTATGCATCTCTGAAAAGAACCTTAGAGAAAAAAACTCCAAGTTTTTTATTCGTGCTTTAAAAATATTCCGTTAGAAAATTAGAGGGTTAAAAAAGGAAGTCGGGAATGAATGCTTCTTGCAGCTGTTTTCAAAGAAACTTAATTTCAAAGCTTGCCATAAAATTCTAATTTACTTTTTTCCCAGAAAATTGCTAGTTAGAAAAATGGTGACTAAACAAAATAATAACAAGTAGTTTAGCCACGATTGTCTTAAAAAAGTCATAAACTAATGCAGCTGCATTCTGCCCCAAACGCTATCTTCAGAAAAATCGCTTTTGAAGGGCTCTGGTAAAACGAAAATAATAGCTCCAGCTCCAAAAAACAAATGTTACAAAACAGAGCTCTACACGCAGGCTATCCTAAACCCCCGTTACAGTTAATGAACTATGATCCAAAGCAAGAGTTAAAAAGAAAATGTCTTTAAAGATTGGAGTATGTCTTTAAAGAAGTCAAGATATTGGGGCAAAATAATGGTTGCCTGATTCAGATAGGTCATCTTTTCTCCGTTAGGGGCTTTTTCTTCGACTTTCGCTTACCTCCTGTACGTCATTAGCAGAGACAAGATGCGTTATTAAATATACATTAGAGGGCAAAATGCAGGCAACCGTCGTGGCTCTTCGTCTTTCCCAGGCACATTAAATGAAAAATATTCACTGCGTATCTTGTTATTTTTTTTGCGACGATGTAAGGGGGACAGGAACACCCATTGGAAAGGGGAACCAATTGGAGTATCGTGCGAGCCCTAGTCACGAGGACTGGGTCGAGGAACATGCTGATTAAAGAAGGAAAAGAATGGTCCACAGCGACTGATATCAAATCTGGAGTAAATGACATGCAGCGGGATCGTGACTCATACCGCATAATTGAAATTGTGCTGTACCCACTGCGCTGTATCCATGGGATCAGAGGAACGAGTTAAAGAGGATCTTGTTGGCGAATCTCCATTGTGTGGCCACAAGCGAGATGGGAATCCTTTTGAGCAAAGGTCACGCGTTTCTTTAAACATTCCTCAGATAAGATGTAAATGTCATTGTCCTGTCATTTTGGGGCTAATTTATCACAATTTACTTGATTGATTGTTGTTATCTGGAGAATGGAGTAAAAGAACACCTCCTATCCATCCAATCGCCTGTATTTAATGGGATTGTTGAGATATCCAGGAATCTTACAAGTGTTCTGCCATAAGAGCTAGTTTTTTATCACTCGTATTAATCGTGTTCGTTATTTCATTGTATGGGGAGGCGATACAAATATAAAAAGCTTTTTAGGTACTTGGGTGTTGGTTAAAAGGGAAATAAGAGTAAATTAAAATAAGATTTATAACAATAAGTAATTAGTTTTGAACTCTACGTGCATCATCACTTTTAAGGAGAGAGAACTTTTTTTCTTGATTACTGATATCATGATTACATGATTCATAACATTTGTAAATATTTCCTATTTTTATGGTAAAATATTTTAACACATTTTTTGCCATGGCATTTTACGGATTTCCATTGATAGTTTGCTAAATTATGTCTGATTCTTTAATTTCTATTTCAACACCATCACGTGAACATCATAACTTCTATTTTTAAAGTTATTCCTAGTAGTAAATAACTTGAACTTCGAATTAAAGCTAAGTAAAATGTCTAAAACGTTCCAGCGTAAAAAAATCAAAACAAAAGAGTTTTTTATTTCCTTCTTTTTAAAATAATGATGTAAAACCTTACTGAAAACAAAGTTTCTTTCGAATTAGAAACAATCTGCTTGTTGCTTTTTAATACATTTTAATGTCAATTTAAATAAAGCTGTGACCAATTTTTTTGTTTTTGAATTTCTTCCTAAGGTTCTGGAAACAATGAAAAAAGAAATTTCTTTGTCAAGGCAATTCACATAACCAGCTACTATAATGATAATTATTGTTTATAGAATAAAACACTACACACTCATAGTAAGAGGAATTCAGCTAATAAAACTTCCTTAAAGCATTTGCAATAATAAAGGAAAGAGAAAATGATGATGTAACAACAAAAAGAAGGATACGAAAAACAACATGATTTGTGACTATGATTCAAGAACGTATTTTCAATATGTAAACAAACGCATAAACAAAGTATAAAATAGATAAAATCAAAATAAGACAATAACTTAGAGTTTAGTGCGATGTCTTGATATGAATGCGTCACAATATTCTGTCTAATAAGGTTCACATTCACTCATAATAGAGCAACACTTATTTTGTGATGAAGCGTTACTGGGTATTCATATTTAAAACCCTAGTTTTATCACAGAAAAAATTAGCTAACATTTTCGAAGATAGTTCAAAAAAGAAATTATAAGTTATAAATACAAATACAAATACAAATTAAGTCGACCAACTACAGGCGTAAGCCCAGCAAGGTTGGTCCAGTCTTTTTAACTCAAACTACCGGAATCCCAGTATCTGTCAATTTTCCTCTTGAACTCGTTTACCCCACTTGAATTTACAATTGTTTCAGGCAACGCATTCCATCTATCCACTACCCTATTAAAAAATAATGCTTTCTACAATCCGTCTTAAATATTACTTTATTCAATTTGAAATTGTGACCCCTTGTTCTATTACCCGTATTGAAATCTAGTCCCTCTGTGTCCCCTTGCTTTACCATTTTAAAAGTTTGTTATGTAGTTAGAAGTATTTTAAAACAATCTTGATAAATAAGAACGCCTTACTGGATCTCATGAAAATTAAAGTTTTTGAAGATTTTTTCAGTTATAAAGCTTAATAATTTTTTCAGAAAGTTTAACTTTAAGATGATGACTTCTTATAACTTATTTGCTGATAACAAAAGCACTAAATTTTAAATTATTTTCTCCTTAAAAATGTTTTCCAAGATAATCATAACATTTCAAAGTGAAACGTGAATGAAAGCTAATTCGTTTATATTGGTTTAATAATAAGTGAACTCAATCTGGTTATCTGTAGGTGTAGTAGTCCACTGAAAATAGCGAAAAATAGGGCCGAACCTCAAACAAATTGCAATAGAAGGTTTCTCAACGGTTTTCACTTAGAAATGACCTCAATAATAACATAATATAAATCGGCCAAAATCGGCCGGGCGGAAGTTTAATTTTTTTCAAATTTTTAAAAAATGGCCGAAAAAATTAAAAAAAAAAACCAAAACAATAATATAGACATATGGTACATGTTTATAGGTTATTTCTGAGTGCTGAAACCGAATATTGCATTTAGTTTGGAAAAAAAATTGAAATTTCAATTTTTAAAATTAATTTGAATATAATTAGCTATATGAAAAAATTAAAAAACCCCTAAAAACCTAACAAAAATATCAAAAGAGATAAATCCAACGGTTTTCATTTAGAAGTGACCTAAATATTAACATACGTACTAAAATTTAAAAATTTTACGAGTTAAAGAAGTTAATTTTTTTTTCAAATTTCCATTT
The DNA here is from genome assembly GCA_024610705.1 of Tetragnatha versicolor. Classification (NCBI taxonomy): domain Eukaryota; kingdom Metazoa; phylum Arthropoda; class Arachnida; order Araneae; family Tetragnathidae; genus Tetragnatha; species Tetragnatha versicolor. Next base: position 49,002,044 of record JANDEH010000010.1, on the reverse strand, counting down.
TTTTTCAAATTCGTGCCAAAAACTTTAGAGGCTTTTGAAAAGGTCAATTTTCGGTGGATATTGTCCACAGATAGTTATATAATGGAAAACCGGTGGAATTGACCCTCAATGAATTAGTTAATTATTTTAAATTCTGATGTAAATATGCCAAAGTATTACCTTTTTTCACATTTGTACTACATTTTACCAATTTCAAAATTTTAAATAAATAATTAACTAATTCATTAAGGGTCAATTCCACCGGTTTTCCATTATATAACTATCTGTGGACAATATCCACCGAAAATTGACCTTTTCAAAAGCATCTAAAGTTTTTGGCACGGATTTGAAAAAAAAATGCATTTTTCGCAAAAAAAATGGAAATTTGAAAAAAAATTTAACTTCTTTAACTCGTAAAATTTTTAAATTTTAGTCTGTTAATATTTAGGTCACTTCTAAATGAAAACCATTGGATTTATCTCTTTTGATGTTTTTGTTAGGTTTGTAGGGGTTTTTTAATTTTTTCATATAGCTAATTATTCAAATTAATTTAAAAAACTTAAATTTCAATTTTTTTCCAAACTAAATGCAATATTCGGTTTCAGCACTCAAAAATAACCTATAAACATGTATCACATGTCTATATTATGGTTTTTTTAGTTTTTTTTCGGCCATTTTTAAAAAATTTGAAAAAAATTAAACTTCCGCCCGGCCGATTTTTAGTATGTTATTATTGAGGTCATTTCTAAGTGAAAACCGTTGAGAAACCTTCTATTGCAATTTGTTTGAGGTTCAACTCTATTTTCAGTATACTATAGGTGATAACTCTGATTACAGTACAAAAAATGCTATTGCATATTAAAGTGATATTTGAATAATGAGATTGATGGTATCAAATAAGAAAATAAATAAATAAACTTGCATCAGTCATCAAACCCAATCGGGAATACTGATTTATATATAATAACTTCAATACACAAAAATCACCTCTTAAAATACATGCATCACGATAAATGACGCTCATACTTGGATCAGTAACCCACACGTACGTTTACCATGGGAAAGAAATGGATCGGATTGAACCTGAAGTCAAAAGGAACCAGGAAACAAATCGAATCAGATCAGTAAGAACAATCCCATCACTAAATAGCGCTGCCCAGTAACCTGGAAAACGAAGCAAAAAAAGGCACGAGCCTCCAAACGAGCTGGCATTAAACTAAAGACGCATTTAGCAAGCCACAGTCCGTTACCGAAGCTCTTCAAGACATAAAGAGGCATTTACACACTCAGAAAAAAAGCTCGGCCCCATCACGTGCCATTTGTAAATCACACAGCTATCTGCGAAGATAAGCTAACACCTAATATAACGATGTCTATTAGCACCGCACCAATTGAATTTCCACTTGTTGCAATACAAATTGAATGCTATAAAAATAAATCACTCGCTAGATTGTTTAGGAGCAGGAGCTGTAGGATTCCCGTGGCGTGAGTAGGGACAGTAAATAACGGAAGCGGCTTCTTCGCTTTTTAGGGCTCTTTTTTGCGATTAATTTCGCGATTTATAGTTGGGGAAGATTAAGTAGATCGGTTAAAACATGAGAACTCTTTTGACTTTCATACTTCCCTGATATGCATTATGATTTTATATGAATTTGAATGCGTTAGGACACGCGAAGAGAGTAGATATCTCCGGAGGGGATATTAGGGTTTTTTATGGGTTCGGGTGCCGTTATGATGTAAAAAGAAGATGGGAGTTTGTAGAGCTATTTCTTATGCTAGAAAATTTATTAGTCAAGGAAAGATTATTTCTTAGTCTTCATTCATATTTGATACAGTTTTTCATCATGTATTTTGCTATTTTTTATGTGCTACCATTTTTATGTGTTCCATAAAAAAGCTTTTTAAATTTTTGCTATTTTTTGCACAAGAATAAAATGTACTCCAGTCTTGTATACATTTAACTTCTTTGCCTTTTCTGTTCTTTATAAATAGGATGAGATTAATGTTTAACATTACTTTCAATTAATCCACTAAACACTGACTCTCATTTGTAATCTTGTTGTAACCATGTCTTAGTATAAAATATATATTAAAAGCATAGAAATAGTTTTTTATAGCAGTTATTTTCAAACCAATTTACAAAACAATTAGCAAAGCCATTACGTATTTTTAAGAAATATGAACTAGATAGAATTTATGATTAAGCTTAGTAGTCAAGTATGAGATTTAAAGTTTGAATTTAAATGTGTTCTATTGTATTTTTCATGTTATTAATTGAAAAATAGCAAATCTCATATTTTTAGAAATCTGCTTTCAGGCATAAGATTCTTTATCAAACGCGCGTTTATAACTAGGTATTACATTTAAGATTTCGTCCATTGTATGATTCTCAGAACAACTGAATAATTCTAAACAATCATAATACTTTTAGACTTACCATTTTTTAATAACATCAGTTATAAACTAATTAATATTCAAAGTTTCTTTCATAAATAAATGTAAAAAAATTAAAAGCATTCAAACAAAAACGTTTGTGAAAGTGTATGGAGGAAAAGCAAATTATACATACCAAATATACTTCTTCTATAGAGCAACTTGAATTGTAAGAATATGAAGGAACCAATGATTTCGAATTTCTCAAAACGTCGAATTAGAAGTAAAATTAATTTGATATGTTCAAGGGACCAAGAAAAATCTATTTCGAATAACAAACTTTTTCGAGATCTCAAGTTGCACTGAGCAATTAAATGGCTCATCACTCCTTCCAAATAGTTTTTTTTAAATACTAAAAAGCAACTCACAAGTTGTCAAATTCTTACTTAGAAACACAATTTAACAAAATTCTTAATAACTGTAGTTCATATTAAGAGAAAATTCAAAGAGTCAATAAAATAAAACTGACATTGGAATCAAAATTGGCCACAAATTTGCAAAATATAATTTAATGATGATGTTCAATGATGAAAAATAATGATTAGATGTGGAGGATGTTATTTTTATATCTTCTAAAAATAATTGTTTTCCAAAAAATCACTAGGATCAAAACAATGAATGAAAGAAAACTTATAATTGTTCCTTTACAAATAACGCCGAGTAAAAATAATCCAGCTAACAATATAAAGAGATAACAGATTCTTTTTTCATTATCTTTAAATATGCTTTATATTTTTGATGTGATGTCCAAAAATCGAGTGAAAGGGAAAGACATAATTTGAAAAAATTATTTTTATGGACTCAATATTTCTGCCAAGAAATATTTGAAAATAACTGATCTTCTGAAGCAATTTTCTTTGTTGGCATATAAGCAAACATATAAGCGAAATCGATCATTGATCACAACACATGCATTTCTAATTATTAAAAATATAAGTGCGGAAGAAGCGAAATTTTATCAAAAATTATCCATTGAAGGGAGCTCAGACAGAGCAACGTGTTGTATTAAAATAACACTGTGCGTGAATGGTTTAAATTCTCGAAAATTATTTTCACTTAATATCACGAAACTTTATCTAAGCGTAATTACAAGAAACCTTTAACCTATAGAGAAACTCGTTTTTTTAGGATGATTTGGTAAATATTTCCTTATGTTGATAAATTTCAATGTAATCCAATAAAGTGACATCGGCAGAAATGAAGATGATTTTCAAATTAGTACATCAGATCGGCAAAAGATTAAATCCAAGTGTTTTCCGACAGACAGCAGAATTATAAGTACAGTATGCAATTCTAATATCAACCCCAATAAATATTTCAGTCTTCAATACGTATTATCCAATAGTTTTCAAATTATAAGCAGAAGTGAGGACAGCATGCAATTCAAATACTACTACCATTGATAGATATTTAAGAATCCTCAGAGAAAATCCATAGAATTTCTGACTGTAAGTAAAAATAAAGACAATATTATTCAAATAATCACCACTAAAGAACATTTAATAGGTTAAATCCACTAATGAAAATTTTAGATATCCAATAGGTCAAATCCACTAATGAAAATTTTAGGTATATAATAGGTTATATCCACTAATGAGAATTTTAGATATCCAATAGGTTAAATCCACTAGTGAACATTTTAGATATCCAATAGGTTAAATCCAAGGGTATTCCGTGTAAAAGAGCTCAGCAAAGCTGTGTGCTTGCTACACGGTGAGTTCCACGTCGACTGAGCGAGACAACGGGGTAATATGGGCATAAATAACCACATTCAGTGGGGGTGCGAAAGGGGTCCCACCACAATAGGTAAACGAAGGGGTACGACACCCCAAAGACCACAGCCCTAATGCTCCCACAAAGGCCGGCTGTCAAAAAAACCCCGAAAACTAACGTCCTCTCATAAGTCTCAGATTACTTCCATAGTGACACATGTTCCACGGGTATCTCCCTCTCCATTGTACACACATGGGCGGCCCCGTTTGTGGTTTTCGGACATAAATCTCTAGGAGGGTGATGAGCGTGAAGAAGAATAAGGAGCGACAAAAAAAACGAGGAGTAAAAAATCAGCTACCGGTTCCTCCACACCTCCAACACGAGGGAGGCATAAGATTAGAATGGATTGATAAGTAGACCTAGCTTCAGATTGATAAGTAGGCCTAGTGAACGCACGGATGCGTTGAAGACAAGTGCCCCATAAAAAAGAATTATGGACAAAAGGTGACAGATAAACGTTTAAGTAATATACCTGGGGGGAATGAGCGCAATTACTTGAATCAACAAGAGTGAAGGTCATGATTTATAGGCTGTAGAGTGAGAGTGTTTTTCGAGTCATAAAATATATGTAACTCAATCTGGTGGTTCGGAGTTATTAGAAGTCATTGTGAGGTGTGTGGTTCTGGGATTCCTCGTTGACGGCACGATCTGTTGAGAGGGAAAGTTATGGCAGTTTACACGCGAGCTCATGTATAGGAGGGTATTTTTGATGATGTGTCGGTTTTAATTGAAACTAATGTAGTAAACTTGTATTCCGTGGTATAGGAATGCAAAGATGCGTGAATTTTGTACATTTCTAGTAGGTTCTTTTTATAAGGTACTTAACATTTAGGATCACAGCTAATTTATTTGCATTTGAATAGTGACACATTTTACTTTTAAATTGCAAATTCCGGATAGGTTTTAATTAAATCGATGATGATAGTTCTGAGAAATTTACGTTTAGTTGATGTTCAGCAAAACGATTAAAGAAATAAAGTTCTTTTTAATGTTGAGCAAAAATCATTATGTTTTAAGATTCTATTTGAAAATTCAATAATAAAAAACACAATTTTTTACAATAATTCGATCAAAAAATAATTCAAAACAATTTATTCACTGAGTAAATGAATTTAAAGGCTGAATTCAGTAAGAGAAATTCTTTGTTAGATATAATAATTTAAGCTATTACTTTTTACCAATTAAGGCTGCACTGAGATTTTTAAGTTACATAACCGGAACCTCAAGCTAAAATCAACTTCCATAATTTTCAAGGTTCAAGATATCCTCCTTTAATGAATGTGAGAATATTCTTTCTTAACTCAAGAGAATCTATTTTATGTCATTAATCATGAACTCGCATTCCCTTGTTTTTTCTTCTTCCCAACTCAGACAACTTTAATTAAAATTTTAGCCTTTTTGCTTGCTTACAGCATTCAAAAATAATAGCAGAGCATGGGTTGTTTTTAAAATTAAATGGAAGGTTTTTCTGTTATTTGTTATTTCTCAAGGTCTGTGGGTAAAACTATTCGTGTCTAGGTCTGGTTGATTTTCTAGACTAGTCTTGTACTTTTTTTCGTTTATGATACTTAGAACCAGTTTTTAATGGATTGGTGTGTTGGCTGATTCTAATCAATCTTTTTAAAAGCTTGCTTTTACTGTGACGCTAAGCTATTACACGAAAAATCCAATTAACACACAATGATTGGAGTAAGTGTAAAGCATTTTTTAATGTTGTATGTTTGGAAAGTATTATCAAAATAATTAAATGCTTTCTCTAAGCTTTTTACTTGTATGCATTACTGAAGAACATGCTCTTAACAATGAAAAGCATTTTACTAAGTAAAACTAACTTTTAATTACGAGTGAATGACTATGTAAATGAACTTTTGCCTTAGGAGTTAAGGCTTTATCCCAAAATGGCCTCTTTATTTGATTTCTTCCATAAGAATGCTTACAAGTCGTAGGAATTTGTTTATTTTTTAATAGGGTAGTTTCCCATTTTCTGTTTTATTTTTTTCCTGGTAGAATATAGTGAAAAAAGTTGTTATCAAAAATCCCGAGGTCGCTACGACTTTAATTTAATTTTTTATTAATTTTTAAAGAGGATGCGCAGTCACAGTGCTTAAAAACGCGCCACTGCGCAGATACGTCATTTGGTAGTATCCGAGGTTTCGCCGATCGCGCGCTCTTATTTTTCCCAATAGAAAGCACGTGCATCAGTAAAAAAGAATGGATTCCGAAGTAAAAAAAGCTTATGAATACTGCATTGTGCCAGGATGCACTTCATCGACTGCAAAAACACATAGTAAAAGGTTCTTAATCGTTCCAAGAAACAAAAAATTGAGGAAGAAATGGTTCAAAGCCTGTATGAAGGATAAAATGGGCTCCGCTACTTCCAAACTCTACTGTTGTGAAGACCCTTTTAAAGTATCCATTTGGCACTATTAAAAAACATAGTGTAGTAAACATGTAGTGCTTCTTATTTGTTTCATAATTTATAGTTCTTTTGATAACACAAATTGCTCACGAAAGATATTAAGTTGTCCGAAAAGTTCTGACAGTTTTTACTAAGTTTTGGTTTTGAATTTTTTTTGAAAAACTGGTAATAGGTGGAGATTTCAAACAAAGGGGATTGTGGTTAACGTATATTTAAGAATACAATGTATGGTTTTGGTAGGGGTATTATTTCTTTTCAAAATTGCGGCTACAAAAGAAGACCGCAAACGACGCTTTTCGTAAAATTTATTTGGCCGCTTTAAGATCTTGGAATGCATGATTAAAATGGCTACTGAAAGTTAAGTTGTATATTTTCAATGTTATTAAGATGTCAAAGTTTTGAGATGATAATAATAAGTTTAATAAGTTTTAGAGGAGAAATTTTTATCTCAAACAAAACATCTATTGGGAAAAACTTCTCTCGGTATTTGTTAGTCATTTGAAGAAAATTTTCTGTAAACTATATCAAAATCAACACAAGAAAGCTTACACATAGACACAGCTATTTAGTAATATGTCTTAAGTTAAATTATCTTAAGTTAAATTATAGATCCAGAAATCAGTGCGATATTTAAGCACGCATTATTTTAGCTTGTGAGAATTGCACTCGCTAAATTACGGTAAAGCGCAAATGAATATTTTTGAATAAACTAAAAATGCAACACTTATTGTTCGAAGTTGGAAACAAATAAAACATTGATATTATGGAAAAGACTCTCAGCTCTCAATGTTCAGAGAAACATCTGTCTTGATTTTATTTCATGCCAGCTGCTCAACGGAACGAGGGAAGTACTAAAGAACTATGGACAATTACTAGTTTGTACAGTTTTAGAGCCAAAATTACTATCTTAAACTTATCGAATCATCTCAAAACTTTAACGTATTAATTTAAACATTATTAATATACAGCAATCGAGCATATCGAGTTTACAAGTGCGCTTCCCGAACTTATTTCCCCCGGCCAATATGATAACACAGGTCCGCAAAAAAAAATTTTCCGAGCTGTTTGGACTATTTCACCTAAACCTTATGATTTTTGGTGCGCTGAATCCAAAAATGACCTCCATTTTGCCCAGGGACGTCACGTTTTTTGACAATTCAGGTCTTTAGGTTTTTTGGAAATGCCTTAAAATTTTGAAAAATTGACTCTTAACACTATTTTTTTTATTCAAATATTTCCATAAAACCTTTTATGGTTTTTGATGTGCTGAATCTAAAATTGCCCTCCATTTTATCATAAGACTTCACCTTTCTTCACAATTTAACAAAAATGCCAATTTTTTTAAGAAAATGAAAGTATCTTTTAAAAAAATTATTTTTCGACTCAAACTTTATCTGAATATCATTTTCATGTGTTTTGGTGTGCTGAATCCAAATATGACCTCTTTTTATTTTTAAAACATCGCATTTTGTAACAAATTGAGCAAATATAGCAACATTTCTTAAAAAAAATGTAAATACACTTAAGAAGTAGATTTTTTAATCCAAATTTATTAATGAGGTGATTAGTTTTAATGTTTTTTGGATCCCTAAACTCCAAAATGATCTCTGTTTTGCCCTAGAATGGCATGTTTCCCGACAATTTAGGTATGATTGTAAAATAAGTTAATATTTCAATTTTAATAAAAATATGCTTATAAAATAAATTTTTTATTACATATTCTTCATAAAAATCATTATATAACTAAAATAAACTCATTTACACACTCTTCAGCCAATTTTTCCACCTTATGAAGCTCTTCTTGGTAAATTTACCCTTGTGATTATCAACAAGAACGTTTCTTTGAACTATACAACAAAAATCCTTCATTATTGCACGATTAAGTCTTGCTTAATATTTTATTTCAATCTCTATAATTACCTCTAAATATCCTGATGAGATAGTTTACTATGTGCATCATTCACAGCTCCTAATTTTTAAAAAGGGAGGAGCTAGAAATGTTCAAAAACTATAAAAAAATGGGAAAATTAGAATATTATGTTGCAATTTGTGAAAAATCCTGACGTACAGGATTTTTTCAATATTTTTTTCGTTATCAGCACACCAAAATACATAGGAAATCGTAATAATTGTTCAAACAGCTTTTTCATTGCAAACCTGTGTAATTTCTATTCTTTCAAACTCTTTTCGCATTAACAAAAAACAATGGGCAGGCAGGTGATTTTTGCAGTATGCAATTGTGCAGGTTTAAAACCATATGCTGTGCATCAGCCAAGTTCCAGGCATTGGTGATTCATGGAGCTACAGCCTGCGAATCAACGAAAAATCTAACTTTTCAAGATGAGGGATAGAAAAACTTGTGAAAAAGGTGCAATAAATAGTTCATTTCAAGGTGATTACGTTGAAATGTAACTAAATATGTTTGTAACCTTCGATAATTATCTTATTTTTAAATATTCATTAGTTTTTTTTATTTTTTAAACCATCAAAAAGGGGAATATGTCGAAAAAGAAGATTTCTCTATGGGTTGGCGGGAAATAAGACCGAGGTGCGCGCTTGTAAACTCGATATCTAATAGTTAAAAAATGTCTGATTTTTTCCAGAAAACATGTTAACTAATTCTCAAAGATGTAACTAGTTACCAATAGTAAAATTATTTCAAAATTCCTACTACTTTTTTCAGGATCAAAACGGGAGTTGAAAATAAAACTACCCTACCACAATGCTGGAGTGTACTCGAACTAAAAATGCTCTTTATTAATAAATATAATAGATTTTTAAAACTTTAAAAACAGAATACGAAATAGTACTCATCTTGCTTGTTTAACTCCTCTATTTCTGGTTTATTGAACCGTGTATCGTTTCTAAGGAAATCAACCGAAGTTAAAACCGAAATTTTCGGCGAATTATTCGAATCTGCTCGAATAAAACCAAGCTCAATTTGAAAACTAATCTTGTTTTGTGTACAGTAATGATGTAAAAGAACAATAAACGAAAGCTTAGTTTAAAATATTTATGATAAGCAAAGCGTAAATACTCAGTTCGAAAACAAAACGCAAATGCAGGCAAGAGGCAAGGCAAAGGATCGGTACTTTTCGCCGGTTCATACCAAATGACGTCACAGCTGGCCACGCCTCTTTTTTTGCGGCTCCAAATTTTAAATGCTTTTAACTAATTAACTATTTGGTCTAAAAATTTTTTGAGCGTGGGTAAATTATTCTTTTGCATTTCTCTTAGTGTTTTTGGTGTTAAAATGATCAATTTCAGTTGAAGGAAACAACCCTATTGTCTTCAGGGATTCTACAGAAATGGTGTTTAATTTTTATAAAATTAAAACAAATACCTCTATGAATAATGTAGAGGAGAGGAGGGTATTATGGAACACCCTTTATATATTTAAGAATAACTCTCTTGGTTTTTAATAAAAATCCGCCGAATCATTTTAAGTACATATTATAAATAATGACAATGAAGGGCCAATGATCAAATAAATCAGCATTTATTAATTTTTAATTAAAAGTTGTACTTTAAGAAAAAAATACAAATGTAGGGTAATATGGAACAGTTGGATTTACAACTATTGAAAACTAATTAAACCTTAGAGAACATATTTAATCTTAACTATAAAAATATATTTAACAATTTACGTTCAAATAGTTTTGTTCATGAGTCTATTTGCCATAGTCACAAACATAATCGTCTTTTTCTGCTCCAGTACAGTCAAGATGAGCCCATAGAAAACAGCTAATACATGCGATTAGAATTTCTCCTCGTTGATCTTCGGAAAATTTTTCATTACAAAAGATCTTAGTTTAAGATGCTTCAGCATCTTTGTTTTCCAGTCCTTTAGTTGATAGCAGGAAGTAAATTTCATATGACACATCAGAATGGACCTAGTGTTCCATAATACCCGACACACCAGCTTGTACTATGAACCCTTTTACTGACCAAAAAAACATGGATAGCTAAAAAACGACTGCAGTATAAGAAACTACTGATCTATTAGTGTACATTATGCACTGCAAAAAATTTCACAGTAAATTTACAGCAAAAATCGCTGGCAATATGGGTGCAGCACTTTTTGCAGTGATTTTACAGCAATTTTGTAATTTTTGACTTTAACAGCAATTTTGTAAATTAACAGCAATTTTGTAAATTAACAGCAATTTTGTAAATTAAACACAGCAATTCTGTATTTTCACAGCAATTTTGTAATTTTACAGAATTTTGTGTTAACTTTACATCAATACTGTAATTTAACAGCGATTTAGTAATTTTACAGATTTTTGTGATAACTTTACAGCGATACTGTAATTTAACGGCGAGTTTGTAATTTCACATATTTTTGTGTTGATTTTACAGCAATACTGTAATTTAACAGCTATTTTGTAATTTTACAGATTTTTGTGTTGACTTTGCAGCGATACTGTAACTTTACAGGAAGTCTGCTTTTAACAGCATTTAAGTGAATTTAGGCTGTTATTTTACAACTACAGGGTGTCCATAAAATAAGTAACCCGATTTAAGGGCCTCTAGAAGCCAAACCGTTCATCGGAATTAAATGAAATTTTGATGGAAGACGTTTTGAGTGATGGGGACAAGAATGGTATCGGGTGGGATAGTTTCACTTTATCAGTTACGGTGAAAGTGAAAAAATTTTTGAAAATTCCCGATGTAATCTCCCTTTTTTATTCGCGCTACGTGATCCCAGATGTGAAAAAACACTAATAGCGTTGAAACGGTACCTCTAAGTTGAAAACTCGCTCCTAGAGAGACAAATGAAAACAGCAATGAAACTGTTATTTCTCTTCAAGCTAGACTAGTGAATGATTAAGAAAATATGACTAGTGTATCAGGAAATAGCAATAAAAAATAGCAATATACTTTGATTTTACTAGTTTTTATTGCTATTTCCTGATACACTAGTCATATTTTCTTAACCATTCACTAGTCTAGCTTGAACAGAAATAAAAGTTTCATTGCTGTTTTCATTTGTCTCTCTAGAAGCGAGTTTTCAACTTAGAGGTACCGTTTCAACGCTATTAGTGTTTTTGCACATCTGGGATCACGTAGCGCTAATAAAAAAGGGGGGTAACATTGGGAATTTTCAAAATTTTTTTTCACTTTTACCGTAACTGATATAGTTAAACTATCCCACCCCATACCATTCTTGTCCCCATCCAAATTTCATCACATCTTGTACATCAAAATTTCATTTAATTCCGATGAACGGTTTGGCTTCTAGAGTAACTTAAATCGGGTTACTTATTTTATGGACACCCTGTATTTTGCAATTTAATATGTATTATGCAACATTTTCGTTGCTATAGTTTGACATTTCTTTAAAAAAAATACCTGTTATATCTCCTGCGTTTTGTTACATAACATCAAAATTACTCCAAATGTTGCTACATAGAGGTGCTGAATGCTTTAGGAGGTTTAAGATTGGTATTGTTGAGGAATTTGAATTCAATTCATTATAATTCCATTTAATTTTAGTTATGATATAAAATTCTTACCAAATTAATAACTTTAAGCATAGGTTAATGTTATACAGATTATAGTATTATCCTGTGAAGGTATGTCACATTTATAAAAGCATTCAATAAACAAGAATTTCATTTTCTTATAATATTTATTTTAATGAACAACTAAAAAATAACAGATACTGCAATGAAAACAACAATGAAAATTAATACTTCTCATATTTTTGGGTAATAAACTTTATAATCTGAAAAGATAAAAGACAAATTAAGCTACATAAAAACTACACTGTTAAAAAAATTAGTTGAACCTTTCACCATAAACTGGTTCAAATTTAGCTGCAACCAAGGTTTGGTAACAGGTTTCACCAAGTTTTCGGTTTTTCACTAGTGCAAGCACCAATTTTTCGGTATTTTCACTAGTAAAACTTGGTGAAACCTGTTACCGAACCTTGGTTGCAGCTAAATTTGAACCAGTTTATGGTGAAAGGTTGAACTGCTTTTTTTAACAGTGTATATAATTTAAATGTAAATATTCAACATTCTCCTTACGGCAATAAAAAAAGAGGAAGTAAATTTCAAAATTATCAAATTAAAGAATTAGAGTTCAGCTATGACTCCATATTTTTCGAGGTAACTTAGTTTTACTAGAATATTAACGGCATTATGAACAATGAGGTATTTGCATGAGTGAGGGATTTGCTTGATTTTATACTTTTTTTATGCATTATGGTTTAAAACTCCCAAATTTCTGATTTTTAAGTTCAAAAATGTGTTTTAAATAATTTAAAATTCCATTTTAATTTTGCCAAAACGCCAGAAAGGTCACGTTATCAGAAAACGGGCTTCTATTGAATGTGACGTCACAGCGCACGATTTGTGATTCAGAACTGTTTTCGCGCCCAAACAAAAACGAAATTTCAAAATTTGTAACTCAGAAACTAGGCTACGAAAATGCTTGATGTAAACATCATTCTTCGTGGATTTTTATCTACTATTTTAATAAAATTTAATCTCAAAACGTGCAAATACCTCATTTATAAGACAAAAGTGTTACACAATAAATGGGCAAAACTCAGAAAAATGCTTTATGTATGTGTTTTTAAACATTTAACATTAACATGGATTTAACATGGACCATGGATTCCTATGCAATTCTGATTCCTGATGGTGTTTTCTACCCCCTCTTGAAGTTTTATACCATTATTAATGCATATTCACAAAGCCCACAAGGTTTTTATAATTTTTCAACAATGCGCATGCGTGTGGTCTTAACTTTTTGCTATTTTTTGGAAATTTTAACAAAATAATTACTGGGGGTAGAACCCACGACCTGCCGCATGCTACTCTGGCATCCTACCACTGCTCCAGAGGGGATTCAGTAACTAAAACTTATTAGCACAGCATGTTATTTTTTTGTGACGCACGCGCATTATTTCAAATTAGGAAAACCTTGCTGGCTTTGTGAATAAGCATTATTAATGAAACACCCTGTAGCCTGTACTTTCAAAGCAACTAACTTTAACAGCAAAATCTAATCAAAAAACAGAGTCACCTAATTTTCAAGGAAAAAACAGTACTTACTTATGGGGATGTCAAAATTTCGGGGGGGGGGGGTCCCGGCAGTGTCTTACGTAATTATGGAGGGGGGGGTTGAGGTTTGCTTATCTCTGCTGACAAAGAGGGAGGGGGGTTAAAAATGACCAAAAAAGTGCTTACGTAATATTTGAACGGCCCCCCTCTAACACAGTTTTCAATTTGAAGTTAACTAAAATTTTTCAAAAATATTTTTCACAATTTTTTCTCTAAAAATTTTCTGTTTTTACAAAATTTCATGATTTCTTATTCCAAATTCCAAAAACGGTCACCGGCCTAAACGAACTTCTGGAAAAACCCCTGAGAAAGGAATATAAAAAGCTACAAGAAACTTTAATCCTCTGACTGATCATCCGCGATTTCCGAGTGCAGGTGATTTTCTTCCCTCATTGAGGATCGCACCTGATATGGCGAATTAGCCAAGAATCTGATCATGATTCAATAAACTTGCTCAATAAACTAAATAGAAATAAGCTATAATTGAATAGAAATTCATTTTTAAAAAATTTTGGGTGATAAGATCTGAAATTGTCTTTTATGGCAACTTATTTTTTATGGTAAAAATCTAAGTAAAAAATCTTTTATAGAAAGAAAAAAAGCTCTGCCACAGCTACGATAAGCGTCTACCAGCCGCCATGCTTACCCAAGGCTCAAATGATGACGGACAACCATAGAGATTTAACTTTTAATACCATCTTAGATCCTAAAATAATGATATATTAAATATTATTACCGTGGGATCCAATAATAATGATATTAATAGTTAGGTCTATAGGGTGGTGTGGTATCATTTGAACTGTGGATAAACATGGAGGCCGATATAGACGCAATAAAAATTTACACAATTTTTGAAGTGATTTCGATTCACATATACTTAAATACTTAATAAACGCATTTATTACACTATACTAAATACAATAGTAAAATAAAACTTAAGAAATAATTACTTTTCATCCAAAACGGGCTTTTTAATCTTCTTAAATTAATACTAAAAGAAAGTATAAATATTTAATACCATGTATTTATTACAAAATACCATATGAAATATAAAGGAAATATTTAAAAAAAAACGTAAGAAATACTTACTCTTTTATTCGAAATTCCTGTTTCTTCAAATTTTATTCAAAATAGAAATTTGTTTTTGTTCTGTTTGGTAAATAACAGAGAGCGGTGGAGTGGAAAAGAGGTACAACTTCTGTATCTGGTCACTAGCACGGCAGTTGCCAGTAAACTATAGCAGGTGGCGCTTCAAAATTACAGCTTAAAAGGCAGTTTTTTAAGATTACAGTAAATGCGTAAAATATTAACAGCAGTTTTTGCTGTTAAATTTTCCGTTTTTTTTTGCAGTGTGCTCAACAACAAAATCAAAGTCTCATAGTTACTTGGAGGTTAAACGGCTTAAACATTTGCAGTCAAAAACTTTTGAAAATCCTAAAACACACTTTGCTTTGCTGCGACTGATCAGACATCAGACAACAACAAGAAGCTTCAGAAACTCAGGTGTTCCATATTACCCGACTATTCCATAATACCCTCCTCTCCTCTAAATAACTTTTAACGTGAAATTAATGACGTTGTTCGAGCCCCGAAAGTAAAACCTATGAATTCAGAGTTCGAATGTAAAGCCTCCGTATATATCACGTGTTTTTCTGAGATTTTAAAAAAGGAACTGAAGTGCATTGATGTGTTAAGAATTGTATAAATACACGAGTGTTTTATTGTGCGAGTGTGTGAAGAGGAGAGAATATTTTAAGCCGTCTTCAATAAAGAAGTTTTGTTTATTTACTGGTCCGTCGTGTTTTTACTTCAAGGAATAGTGTTACGCCGCTAGACGTGAAATATACATGTAACATGTGATGAAACTGTAGCTGTACCAAACATTATCAAATTATAAAATTCTAACTGATTTTAAGAACTTAAGATTTGAAGCTAATTAAGATGATATTCCAGCATATTTTTAAGGTACTGAATACTTGGATTTTTCTCATTATTTTCCTGATTTGAATGCCCCTAAATGTGTAAGTTTATTCATTTGAGAAAGTTTTTATGAAGGGATTCTTAGGTTCAAGTTTATTCAGATTATCAGACATTTTTTTCATTCTCCCTAAATTTTTAAGGAATCGGGGAAAATTATTTACAGGGCTTTAGAAGGATTATATTTGATATCTCCCTTTTCCATTCTTAGCGTTGCGCCACACTTGAGCGGCTTATAGTCGCTACTGCAATCAATCTCCATAAAAAAGCATGGGGAAAGCCTAGTCCCCTATCTTGACAGGAATCTTGATTCCTGTCAAGATAGGGGGCGTCTCAGGCTGAACTCCATGCTTTCTCCCCTATCTGATTAAGACTTCGGGCGTTTCGAGTAGCTTGGTCTGTCATGAGGCTTATTCTCACAATCAAAACACAGTTGAGCTGTAAAGAATAAAAATAGTATCGTAGTTGGCCTGTGTTTAGTGAGATAGTTGGTCTAGGTTTAGTGTGGTAGTTGCAGAAGTTGATAGCTTAATAGTTGAGCAGTAAAAGCAGCCTCAAAAACTTTAACTCCATTTTGGAACTTACACTACAGAAAACTTAAAATTATTTGAAACGAACTTAAGTGGACTTATACCACTGCCATTCTGGAGGAGCTTACACGAATCCATACTAAGAGGCCCACTTTAAATAAGACTAGTTTCCTCCAACTTCCCTCACTTCAGTACAGTTTACATTCTACCAAACATCTCCCAAAGAAGCAAAGTTTGGAAGGTCCACGAGGATCGACTTCATTAGTCCCTCCCTCTACGGACAAAAGGAGTGTCCGATCCCAATCCAACAATAATTGGCCCTGACCTCTTCATTTAAACCCACCGCTGTATGCGGGCATTTCTGCATAATGATCGGGACACGTTGTCCAGACAGCGAAAGGGAGGAATGGCGAGCCATCTATTTCGATGATTGGTAACTATCTGTTTCCCCTCGATCCCCTCGCATTGTCATCCCTCGTCATTCACCACTTGTCCGACGTGATCTGAATGCCACTTTTCCCATTGGATTACACGGCGGTTACAATGCTGGAACAAGGAATTACCCATTCCCGTCCCCGAATCTTCATCTGCATTGATATTGGCAGCAGTTATTGACGGGGCGGATAAGGGCCCGAAGACGGATGACACGGGCGCGACACGTGTTACAGATGTCGCCGGTTACTTAGCGGGACAGTCCAGGGCGCATCCTTTTGCGCCCTGGGTCATCAGTGGGGACCGCATCTGGAGAACGCAATTTCACGGCCAAAAAGAGGGCCTGCGAGATTTATGGGAAGGGTAAACAGGGCTGAACAGGGGAATGGTATGGGTGATCAGATCATGCCCGGTTTTTATTAATGCCGTGCCCACTCCTTTTATGGACGGAGGATTTAGTTTTCCAGTTAGTCACAAATATACATACTTCTTAGTTGACTAAAAGTAATAAATAATTTATCATTAACCTTCTTATAAAGAGAGAGAGAGAGAGAGGTTTTGAAGTTGAAACAATAGTTTATTTTAGAGCATTGGGTTAGTCATTAACAAGGAAGACAAAAATTTAAAAATATTTTTTCCCTAATGAAATTATAAAAAATATTTTAACCGTATTAAAAACAATATGTTTAAGTTTTATTATATAATTTTTACTAATTTAATCCTCTAGTACAAATGAATTAGGGAAAGAATATGTTAGTGCGGTTAATTAATTCAAGTAAAAATTATGGTCAACCTTTGTCCCCTAAAATTTATACTTCTTTCATTTTCTAGACAATTTTGTAGCTACCTTGAGCTTTTTCAATAAATATGTCACAAAAAAGAGTAACGTCAGGACTGTATCTTAATCAGTAAACGTAATTTTTCCTTCTGGAAATTTTAATAAATCTTAAAATTAGCTTAGATCGTTATTTTACTGTTTTTTAACATTTTCATAAGGTTTATTCAAAGTATGAACTAAAAATAACCTAACCTTTTAGTCAAAATCGTTTAATAATAGAAAATTATTGAATTACTAACAATAGTCATCTTGGCTTTTTTATTCATTTAAATTCTGGAAGCCTCCATCATTGGTTTAAATCGGAAAAAATTGCAGCCTTAGATAGAGTTAAAAAACAAAGGTTGATGCTTGAGGGTGTACCTAGGTCTTCAGACCTTCAACCTCCTGTATAAGCAGCCTCACCGGGTAAGGCCATGAGCAGAGCTGTTACAAAACGTGTGACTGTGAACTGATGCTAAGATCCTTGTTTCCCCAAGTTAACTTGGTCCTCCTTTTTTCAACCCCGGAGGGGTGAAAGGCTGAGTCTGACTTACCCAACCCCGGAACAGAACTCGGGTTCGTGGGGTGGCAGGCAGCGAGATGCACTACCACTACGCCAATGAGCCTGTTAAGAGTTAAAATTTAAAAGGAAGAACTTTCCCTTACCTTTCCTCAAATCTAAAAATGAATAATTTAGTCTACATACGTGACTACCCGATACCCAATTACGTTTTCAAAATCATGTAGATTCATGGGTTGTGTTCAACTTATAAAACACAGAAAAAATTACGACGTCCTAGTGATTTGACTACGAGATTGAAACTTGTGTAAGATACAGATGGATGATCTCAAAAATTTCTAACATGGATTTCAGTCGATATCTACATAAGCAATGAACGAAAGCGGACGTATGTTTTCGATCTGGGAGAAAGTTGACACGGCACATTGCGTGCTTACCCTCCAAAAATTTTAATTAATTGAATGCAAAATAATTTATTTCACCAAGGAACTTTTCTCGTGAAGTAAATCGAATGTTAAGT
Organism: Tetragnatha versicolor; assembly: GCA_024610705.1. NCBI lineage: Eukaryota > Metazoa > Arthropoda > Arachnida > Araneae > Tetragnathidae > Tetragnatha > Tetragnatha versicolor. Next base: position 48,983,568 of record JANDEH010000010.1, on the reverse strand, counting down.
TCCTCCGTTAAACTAAAGCAGGAGAAAGAGGGAGATTTTTTGGTAGTTATTCTTCACAATGTTTCGTGAGAAGATTTTAAGCTATTTCTTTTCGAGCAGGAAAGATTTCTGATCTCGCTTTAGAATATATTTTGGATGCATAAGATTTAAAAATGCATCTTCGAATCACTAATCTTGGAGTTTACTGGAAAGTCAAATGCAAACATTTCCATTGCAAATGAAAGGGACAAAGAGACACACATCAAGTTTGTTTTCAAAAACCCATAAATTTTTCATTCAAATATGAAAGGAGATTGTTTTGCTGCATCGTTTAAAATTTTCTGAGATGTTTGTCGCATGCTGAAGGAGATACTTTGAAACCCATCAATAATACTTTAAAGAGACTCGCTTATTTTCTTTTGCTTCGGTACAAATCGTAGGTTAATAAGCATTTATATAATCATATCTATATTATGTTTTTGAATTGTATAATGATATATGTTAAAGAAAAATTGTTTTACATTTAGCATTTAGTGAATAATTTTAAGTATTCATTTTGCTCATGGATTAGAATCTTCAAATATTCTTGACTCCATTAACAATAAATAAAATCCTTTCAAAAAGCGAATATTCTTTAGCCTTGTTTGTAAAAGTTCGATGTTATGATAATACCTGAAACGTATATTATGGAATCTAATATCCTTATCTGGAGTTTACTATCAATGGAGGAAGTTAAATGAGGGAGAAAATTAAAGTTTTGGAATAATTGATTTCAAAGACCTTTTCCTTCTTGACCTTTCACACCATTTGGATATTTAAAACCTTTTAACTTTAATGACTGTTTCTGCATCATAACTTTAAGTAGTCATTTTTACCTCATGATGGACGCTTTACATCCTTTTCATATCTGGTGCTATTTATATTTGATATTTTTGTAGGTTTTATGCACAATCATTAAAAAGGTTTTGTATTCTAGTTTTAGTTGATATATTTAATTTATCTTTTTCAAATTCTCGAAATAGAATTAATGTTCTAGATCAGGGGTCGGCAACCTTTTGTAAAGGAAGAGCCAAAAGTTACAACTTTGAAAATTTCCCAGTTTTTGAAGAGCCACTGATTTTTTTTGTTTAAATTTTAGATTAGGAGGGGTATTTAATTTAGAGCGGTTGACACAACATTTTGTCCTTTCGGCTACTTTTTTTACACCAAGATTTAGATGACTTACATAAATTGTAAATTAATTTTAGTGAACTTAATTTCAAAATTTTGTAAACAATGTGAATTCCAAGAAAAATTAGAGGGTCTGGGGTCCTCCCCCAGAAATTTTTTTTGGATATTCCCTTTCAAAATAGCATTTTCACTCATTTTTAGGCTTTTTTGGATTGCACCCAAAGAGCAACACTCATTATTTAAGTTACAGAAGGGGGGTAGGGTGCTATTTTAGAAAAATTTTGGAAATTTTATTAATTTTTTAGAACTTCTACAATAGACCATATGAGGATCACTCCTCATACGTCACAGAATTTTCAAGGAAAAACAGTACAGGGTTAGGTAACAGCGTTCCTTGTGAGTTGCATTGATTTGTGATTAGGTACTCAAAAATAAATTTTCTTATTTTTTAAGGGATTTGAAAATATATAATAATTTTTTCCGTAAAGAACTGGAGAGCCGCAACTTTACATCAAAAGAGCCGCATGCGGCTCACGAGCCGCAGGTTGCCGACCCCTGTTCTAGATCTATAATCTACAGGCCTGGGCAATTGTTTTCTCTCGAGGGCCACATAATCGAAACAGAAGTTAATGGTGGGCCGCACGTTATATAAAAGGATTGCATTATGAAGTTAATTTAGCGCCTTCAAAAGTATGTTTGTAAATTAAAGAATAATAAAATAATGCATAGTATGCCATGTTACAGTTGGGGAAAAAAACCGACTCAGTTGCGATTTCTGGCAAACCACTTGGGTTAGGAAGACAAAATAAGTGTCGTTTTTCATTTATTAAAGTATTCTTTTACCAAAAAAATTTTCGAGTCCTTAGGGGGTCGTCTTCATATTAAACGAAACACTAATCTTTTTTTCCAATGGGGACCCCCAATCGTTATTAGTTTTTCTGAAAGGCCATCCCCCCAAACTCTTAAATACGCAGATTCATCCAGATTGATTAAAAAAATTTTTTAATAACCTTAAAAAACTTTTTTTAATCGTGAAATATTTTTATGGTAATCGATTCTGGTAGTAATTTCTTGTTGGAAACCAAATTTCAATCGATTTTATCCAATAGTTTTTGATAAAAACGAATTAATATCTTAAATGGCCGTATACCGTTGCCGAATGCATACCCCAAATGCTCTTTCTCGTTCGTTTTATCAAAAACTATTTGATAAAATCCATTGAAATTTTGGTTTCCTACATAAAATTACTACCAAAATCGATTACCATAAAAAATTTCAAGATTTAAAATTTTTTTTTAAGTTTATTTAAAAAAAATTTTTTTAATCAATCTGGATGAAACTGGGAATTTAAGGGTTTGGGGGGATGGCCTTTCAGAAAAAGTAATAATAATTGGGGGTCCCTATTGGAAAAAGTTAGTGTTTCGTTTAATATGAAGACGACCCTCTAAGGAGAAAATTTTTTTGGTAAAAGAATACTTTAATTAATGAAAAACGACCCCTATTTTGTCTTCCTAACCCAAGTGGTTCGCCAGAAATCGCAACTGAGTCGTTTTTTAACAACTGTAACTATAGTTATAGTTACATTTAATTTTTTCAAATCAAATAGTTTTGTTTATTTATTTAAATTTATTTAAGATTTATAAATTAGAATGTTTTTTGAAATAATACAATTATTTATGACGGCCTTTATAGTTTTCCTTTACCCAAGTTGAACTGTGACATCAATAAAAAATATCATGGAAAGTGAGAAAATTTAAATGCATTACATCTCTCAAAAATTAAAAAAAAGGAAGATCGCTCGGGGAGCAGTCAATATCAGCAGCGATAGGAAAGAGAGAATAGAAATGAGGTCTAGTTGAACATGGCTAATAAAATAGTAAATAAAATTTTACATATTACGGAAGGGGGGTCTGGGGGTTCTTCAGCAGAAAATTTTTGGAAATTTACTATAAAAAAGCAGTGTTTTAGCTCATATTGGCACAAATTGTCAGAAATTCGGTGATCGATGCCTGATACAAAGTATAAAATGAAAGTTGAACTCAAAATTCAAAATTTCCCTAATTTTTTCTTTGTCTTGGCTGGCCACCAAAACGCCCTTCGCGGGCTGCTATTTGCCCAGGACTGTCTAGAAAATAAACTAGGTTTTGATTATCAGCTAAATTGTTTCTTGAGTGAGATGGAATTCGTAAAATGGGGAACTGCCTACTTGTCGAAAGGTGTTTTTTGATTCAAATATACTGTCAATATTTGCGTTCCTTTAGTTGGCATGAGTTTAATGTAACATTATTTTGTAATGAATATTTTGACTTCGAATGACTTTTTGACTACGAAAATAAAGATACTAACAGATAGTATGAATTTATTTGATTTACAAAATACTGGTATAATAGCTGCCATTTAACTTTAACCAATACATTATTTTGAGTAATACCTTTTTGCTTAATTAGTATTCAGACACGTCTTGCCAGTTGCAGATAAATGAATCTTGACAGCTTGATAATTGATCTTGTGAAACAAAATTAACACTTTAAAAAGTGTAGTGTATAATGTTTGCCTCATGACCCCTCTCTTACCCAAACCTCTTGGCCTTAAGAATCAGTAATATCTCTTCAATTGATCATCGATAAGAGCTTGCATTTATTCCAAATTAATTCGTGGGCCACAGTATCAAATGTCGATTTAATCTACAACTGCTCAGGCCAGTACGAGGCGGGTGGATTTGCTATGCAGATTGCTCGAAGTTTACCAATGGGCCAGCAGGTGTTGAATCTAATCTGGCCAACTCTGGTGTTGTTCCCGGGAACCACACACGCTATGCCAGAACTTTACAGCACGTTTTGCGGCGCTATCCTAAATGGCACCTTGTAGCCGAGTTCCCAGGCCAGCGTATTATTCAAATGAAGTGTGACTGATGACGTGAAAGCCAAGTGGCCTTTGGATTGATCGTCATGGTATGAAAATTCAGGGAGTAGCTTGATGATATTCCGAATATATTAAACCATAGCGTGAAAGATGGATTAAGTCTCTAAGTCCAGCGATAACCGGGGTTTAATTTTACTGTAATATGCGCTTTTCCTGGAGCTCGTAAATCCAGACACAGTTGTTGTCGGTTGTGATTAGTGATGGCAATTAATAAAGGAAAGGGATGATGCACTTCTGGGTCTCATTAATTTGGTATTATGCAAAAAAGGCTCAGAGGGAAAATATTTAGTAAAACGCTGGTCATTAAAATAATTGCTTTTAAATGGAATGCTAAATGCTTCTTTTCTTACATTTTAGAGGAAAATTGTATTTGAAATACTATACTCTATTCATTTAGAATTGGCGCTTGAGAAAAAGTGCTTTCCCCCACGCTAGAAGCGTAACAATAGTTACGCTCTTCGAGCAGCCAATAGTAAGCCTTCTTCGTCATTTTGACGAGGATAGTTGCTATGGTTACCGATCGGTGGTGGGGGAAGGAAATATTTTCAAGCGCCAGTTCAAAATGAACAGAGTATAACAATTCAATAATTGTGGTTTATATACTTATCTTATGAGTTGATGAACCTTTTAGCGACACTGCAAATAAGCATGTCTGAAATTAAGACATTTAAGCGTCTGAAACGATCTTTCAGATGCATTAAACGTCTGACCCAGTCGGACCTATATAATTTCAGACACCACAGACATCTGAATTTCAGACATGTAAGTTGTGTAGTATTGAGGAGCTGACTCAAGCGTCTGATTAGTGACAACAAGTCTGAATTTAAGACGTTTCGTTTAAGGGATACAGAAATTCACACACATAAAATCAGACGTTTAAATTCAGATACTTGATGTGTCTTAAGTCATCCTGTGTTGATGATGTATACACATAAGATTATATAAATTAAGAAACTTTTGCCCGAGTTGAAGTCTTTTCAATTTTCAAACGTTGCTGATCGAATCATAAATGCCCTGCATTAATTACCTAACGTTTGCATTTCTGTACAACATTTTTTTTGTGAGAAATGATAGTTTTCATCTTGGTATGAAGCATCTTGTTTCAAATATGAAGAACCATGCTTTTAATTTTGAAACAGTCACCTATGAAATTATAATTATTTTAAATTTATTTTTAAGCTATTTTCATTTTGTTGGTTTAACCCAGTAAAAACATCCCGATGTTGTGATAATCTCAAATAATCGCGCGGTCTATTAAAGATTTTAGTGCCATGTAGAGGCCTTTAAAATACCTGCTCAAAAACAATTTTTATCTAAAAAAATACCCAAATCTAGAAAAAAAGAATTAAAAGAAGATCTAGAATTAAACTTCCTTAAAAACAGCATTACAAGAAGTAATGGACTAAATCTGTAACAACGATTTGTTGTAATGCGTCCTAAAACTAGGCAAGCACCTGTCGCTGAATGGTTAGCGCGCTCCCCTAGCAAGCGGTAGACCCGGGTTCGAATCCTACCTTCCCCGGTCATGCAATTTATTTTTATTTTTCCCACATCGGTATTTCAGACGCTTGAAGTGTCTTACATGGGCAATTTCAGACGCTTTAGGTGTCTGAAAAATTGGAATTTAAGACGTTTCAAGCATCTGAAACATCGGTATTTCAGACGTTTAAGGCGTCTGAAATATTTAAGACACATTCATGTGTCTTAAATTTGAACCATCCATTTCAGATGCATATGTGTCTGAATTTCAGACATTTCCATTTACAGTGGAGATAGTATATAAAAATGACGTAAAACTGATTGGGATTAAAGGTCTGATTTTGCAAAAAAAAACCAGAAAAAAACCCCTAATAAATCTTTCAAAGTTCTAAAAGTATTTAACTTCCTTGTATAGAACATTCTAAAAATTTGATCAACGTCTTGCTCTAAAGCGAAGAGTTAGCTTTATTGCTTGATTATCACGATAACTTAAGTCCGACCACCCTACGATAAAAACTTCGACAGAAAAACAAAACTTTGTAAAGAAGTTCAAGTCTAAATGGATAGTCATACAGATTTGGTACATAATGTTTTCTCAGCACTTATGATTTACCATCACCCCTAAAATTGAAAGAAATAACCTGTTTCTAATACAATCGCCACAATATTGTTCGATGACAAAATTTTTTCTCGTAGTGGTTGGTGGTTGGACTATAGTAATAATTTTTATCCTGTCTAATCTTAAGGAAATTTTGGCAAATAAGAGCGAGTTTGAGGGAAAATGCTGCATTTTAATTACTTATTTTATAATAGATATGTAGTTCTGAACTAGAGCAGTCATAATTAAAAAAAGATCTCGTCAACTATTCTACCATACTTAGTATACTTTTTGCTCTCTTATTTTTTTGTTACACTTTTATGCATCAATAGCCATTGCATTTGGGTTATTAATATATAGAAGATAGCTATGGAGAGAGTAGATTTCCAACGTTTATCTGGTAAACAGTCTTGGGTTATTTGAGAGATTAGCTAAAGCAAGTACTTCGCTTCTTATAATCCTTTTTGCATTAAACCCACTATTATGAGAGCATTTGGAAATAATCATTCATCATACTTTAAGAACATATACTTCCCTCATAGCAATGTCTTTAATGGCTCAAAGCTCTTTTCTTGGGTTCTTGTTCCCACTCCTGCCAAAGTGGCCAGGATTTCTATTTCTAGTCACTTTTGGGCCAGGGAAAACCCACAATAATTAATAAATAATATGACCGCATTTAATGCTTTGTGGCCACACCCAGAGCTCTTGGACAGAGTCCAAAAGTACAAGCTGAAATAACAAAGAGAGGATAATACCTCTGAAAAATAAATGCGGCTAGGTGGTTTTACTCAATTCCAACATCATTAAGTATTAGAGAATATCTGATTCTTTAAGAATTCGAATCGAAAATTAGTATGAGGGAATTTCAGCGAAATAGTTTCGGGATTCAATGTAAAGAATAGATCTGTAGGTAATAGTTGAGTGTTAACAGAATTATCTCATGTTGATTAAGTGCTAGCTTTAAGTGTAGGCAAACTGATCTAAATGATTGGGAGAGAAAATTCAGATTTTATTTGAATAAAATGTAATAGCATTTAATAAGTCTTATTTATTTTAAAAATCTTTTGAAACTTTTTAATGTTTACTCAAATGTACCGTAAATAAATTGTCCATCAGAAATATTTCAGTTCTCGCTCATAAGGGGTGCATTTAAAATTTACAGGGAATTATCCCTATTAAGAGTATTTGATTTATTGCATAGCTTTTCTATTTTCCTTTGTATAAACGATCTGAAGACATAAATGTCGGTCATTTTTAAAAAATATTGTCGATCAAATTTAAGACGAAACTTAACATATCTTGCATCTAATAAGTCATGTGAAGAACAGATAATATTAGCACTGTTTGAAAAATAGAACATATTGCACTCTGAAACCCTATCCCTATAGTAACAGAAAAATCTTAAATTTTGCTTAAAAATAAATCTATTCGAGAACTACTACACTGCAAAAAATTTCACAGTAATTTTACAGCCAAAATTGCTGGCAATATGGGTGCCAGCCATTTTTGCAGTGATTTTACAGCAATTTTGTAATTTTTGACTTTAACATCAATTATGTAAATTAACAGCAAGTTTGTAAATTTAACAGCAATTCTGTATTTTTACAGCAGTTTTGTAATTTTACAGATTTTTGTGTTTACATTACAGCGATACTGTAATTATTCCGCAGAAAAACTAGAAAGCTATTTGCATCTCAGATATGTCTTGTTCTTTCATGTGTCTACAAGAATTCAAAATGTGGCATATTATGAACCACGGGAGGTACCGATCTACGAAGGTTACACTTCCTAGATTTAGAATCCTCAGTCGGTTCTTTCACCTCATCTAAATAATTTGACTCTTTTAGTGGTGAGCATGAAAACAAAAACAAACATTGGTTTCCTGTCCTTAAGGATTCAGAAACGTTTCAGAAATGAAAACCAGAATTTTCCAGGAAAGTGTTAAACTGCTGTAAAAACTCATAAAAAGCAGGAACGTTACTGGAATTCATGCGGATCTATACATAATTTGGGCTGTTATTTTATAACTATTTTGTTTATATGTATTAAGCAGCATTTTCGTTGCTAGTTTTACATTTCTGTAAAAAAAACTACCTGTTATATCCTGCTTTTTGTTCTATAACGTAAAAATTACTGCAAATGTTGCTATAGAGGTGCTGAACGATTTAGGTCTTAAGATTGGTATTATTGAGGAATTTGAATTCAATTCATTTTAATTTCATTTAATTTTAGTGATGATACAAAATTCTTACTAAATTAATAACTTTAGACATATGTTAATGTTATACAGATTATAACTATTATCCTGTGAAGGTAATGTCACATTTAAAAGCATTCAATAAACAAGAATTTCATTTTCTTTTAATATTTATTTTGATGACCAATTTAAGAATTACAGATATTACAAGGAAAACTACCAGGAAAATTACACTTAATTTAAACTAATGCAGGTGGCGCTTCAAATTTACAGCCAAAAAGCCAGTTTTTTGAGATTACAGCAAATGCGTAAAATATCAAAAGCAGTTTTTGCTGTTAAATTTTTCGTTTTTTTTTAGTGTGTATCTGGTCACTAGCATGGCAATTGCCAGTAAACTATAGCAGGTGGCCCTTCGAATTTACAGCTAAAAAGGCAGTTTTTGAGATTATAGCATCAGATGCGTATAATATTAACAGCAGTTTTTGGTGTTAAATTTTCCGTGTTTTTGCAGTGTATACAGAACTTCAGACACAAATAATATTATGCATTGGATATTTCTCACAGGTGTAAAAAACATACAAAAAAGTACATAAAAAACTTTCATATTCACCAAGTGATACCTTTTTCTAAAAGCATCCACACAAAAATAATCAACACTCATCACGTAACCTCCACAAAAAACAATAATGCATTTCATTTATGGCTTTCCAAACACTCTCATAATAGAATTTCAAGCCTGTTTATAAATTCCATAGCACTAGCATTTTCCTTTTGAAACATTGCGTGATCTCATTAGCAAACTCATTTTTAAACTAAACACAAAGAACGTTTCTCCACGAATTTTTCGCGGTCAATACCTATAGGTTACGCCTATTTTATACAACACAGGATATTTCACATGCATTAAGCACACGCAAAAACCAGTCTTTGTACAGTTTATTGACACAGACTGATACATAAAATAATCGATACTTTTAATGTAGATTACATAAAAATATCAGGTTTCACAAAAAACAACCAAGTTTTTACAAAATGAACTCACTAAAACCACATTAATTTATTTAATGTAGGTATAAGCATTGCGGATATAAAACAACTAAACTTGGCTGAGTTTATTTAAAAGCAATTTGGCTTTGTGTGACAAAAGAAAAGCTCCAAAAAGGTAACCCAGCCTCACACGTCCAGATTTGATCGATCACGTGACACAAACAACCAACCACGTTCGGTCTGATTGATGACTTGTTTGAGTGGTTTGACGCCACGCCTATTCCTGGCGTTTCAATCAAATGAATGTTCAAAGTTTTCCCACTGTAAACATTCATAAAACACAGAAAGAATGTTTGAATGCAGAATTGCAGAGTTGAATGTAATACGGATGGAGCTAGGGGAATTTCAGCGGAACAAATGTAATTTATGACTATCGTTCAAAACGAGAGATAATGATATGTGTTCGAATAATCATGCCCTGGAAACCAATCATTCTCGGGTTTGATGACGGATTCAAATAAATTAGATTTTGTGACACTTTTTTTGTATTTCTGTTTTAATGTAAGTTAAAAGAACTTTTTGACTGAATATAAATATAAATGTAAATTTTTTCCGGGTGCAGATGAGTTTTGTAGCCTACATGTTGCTTGTGAACAACAAAATTTTGATCTGCGTGCACTTTAAAAGTATAACTATTAATTTGTAATTGCAAACTATAAAATTGTGTGCTTAAAAAGTGGGATGGAATACAACTCCTTCTCTCTATCCTGATTAAATGAAAGGTCAAACGTCAGGTGAATGCAAAGATGTGTCATTAAATTTATTTTTTGAAAAAATTTTTAATTATGCACTCTTCTTATTAAAATCTAATTGTCTGGGGATTATTTTTCCTAACATCTACTTTAAATTATTACCCCAAAATTATTACTTGTTATTTTATAAATAATAAAAAACCCATTAAATATTAAATTCCTCAATTTATTGGAAGCATCTTCTTCTCTGTTTTATAAATAAACCATCTCAATTCGCATAAAAACGGTATATTGAATAAAAAATTACTAATTTTAATGATAAAATCATTTATAATTTTCATAGTTTTTCCACTAATAGCAATAGTTTTTTTTGAGCAAATCCTGTTTAATTTATAAATATGTTGATCTATCAATGGGAAACCATAACAATTTCGTGCATCATTTGATTCAGGAGAAGTTCTAAATTATAAAAAACATTCAAAAATTATATCCTAAAACAGTTTTGCACAATGGACTATATTTCGCCACGCCTATTTTAATCAGGTCATCGGGAACAACAAACTCACTATCAAATCATATCTCACTACAAACTATCTCTGTGGTAACCAATTGCAAGTTCAGTAGGTCACATGATGAAGAAAATGTGACATCAGATGGATATAGTCCATTACTTCTAAATTTAAAAATGCATTAAAATTGCATTTAAGTTGCTAGTGCTTTTAAAAAAGTTCTATATTTATTTAATAATAAAGCTATTTCTGTAAATACTTATTTATGAATAATCTCTACCTGAATATAAAATAAATATAACTTCCAGGTAACAATTCAGAGAAATTGTATAAAAATTATATCGTTACATTTATAATAATCATTATGTTACATCATCCCTTTCTCTAAAATAAATTCGAGCTGTTAGATTAAAAGTTAACCGAATGGTACACTTACAAAACACTGTATAACAAAGTAACAAAACTGTTTCTTAGGGCTATTAATATTCCACTGACATTTTGAGCTGGGTTTATAAGCGCCTCCTACAAATGGAGTAGCACCTCCCACTAAATACATATGAAAGTAGTGCAGAGAAATTGTTATTTTACACGTTTATTTTAGTTAAAACCTGGAGATTTTTGGGAAAAAAGATAAATTTTAGATATGAAGTAACTTTGATCATCTCCAGGAGCTATCTTTGACTAAAATTTGATTAGTTTGCTCTTGTTGATGTTTACTTCTAAAGAATCTAGTTCTCATTACCATCACCAGGGGGCGATACCCGTTCCTAATGCCTTCTTTTGATTTTAGTTGAAAAGTTTTATTTAACATTCAAAAACATCTAACAATGTAATTAAAAGTAAGAAATTATAATTCTTCATGTAACACTTGTTTGGTCTCGAGGTTTTTAAAGGAGGCCAGTTAGATGGCTATTCAAAGTGAATCACTTCTCACATTTTTGGAATTAATGAGGAATAACTCAACGTTAAATTTATATAATAGTGTTTATTATAACTTGGTTCAAAAAACAAAATACGCTTTTCAAACAAGTCATTAACATTAATGGAATCTCTCACAACTTTCCATTCACCATCTTCCCACTCTGTTCTAGATCATTCCAGGCAATTTCAGTTGTCAAATTATTCCATTCAAATTTACTAACTTTATCAAAACGGCCTCTTCACAACTCTAGAAAATAGCAGAATTATAAAATTATCAACACTGGAAAAAATATTTCTTCTTGGACATGAACATTCTATCTCAGTGTTCAATAATTGTTTTGCTTAAGATGGAATGAATTTGTGAGACTTCCTTTCTTGCAGTTTACAAATTAAATCATAGCATTTGTACTCTTCTATAGCATTTATAGCATTAACCTTCAATTTAAGAACAAGATTATTAAATAACTGTAAAGTGCCATACAAAAACGAAATTTTGACATCCCTTATCTCTTTTAGTAAGTATAGAGGAGAGTGGGGCACATTCGCAGAAAAAGTGCATTTCGGCATATTTCTCTGGATCTAGATGATATATTGAAACAAACTCGGATTCAAATGAAAGTTTAGACCTTTCCCGATATTTTAGAACGATAATAGACGACATTAGTCATGACGTCACTTGCTTGTTTGGATACGCTGATTCCATCCGTGATTGGTTCCGCATGGAATTACTTCCAATCATGGAACCAATCACAGATAGATTCAACGTATCCAAACAAGCAAGTGACGTCACACTAATGCCGTCTATTGGTCGCATTCATCTAGAATTTCTAACCAATATCATCAATCTAAAAAACGAGAAATTTCGTGCGAATGTGCCCCATGGGTGGGGCAGTTACGCACACGTGAGGGGCACATTCGTACACATGCAAAAAATTGTACAATAATTATTTTTACAAACTAAAAAGTTTATGGCACTTTAAAGTAAGGATAATTAAACGAAATATTTGGCACTTTTACATATTTTCCCTCTAAATTGAAGATTTTTTTACAAAAAGAAAAAAGCTTCAGAAAATATTGAAAATCTAAGTATTTGATGAGGAAAACAATTGTATTAGGTTGTCCCATAAGTTCTGTTACTTTTTACAAAGTTTCGTATTTGAAAATTTTTTATGAAAAACTGGCAATAGGTGGAGATTTCAAACAAAGAGGATTTTGATGTATGTATATTTATGAACATAATGAGAGATTTTGGTAGTTCTCGTGATATTATTTCTTTTCAAAATGGTGGTTTGAAAAAAAGACCGCAAACGACGATTTTCGCGTAATTTTTTTCTTTTGTTTAAAAAACTACAAAGAACGCATAATTCATGGCTAAAAAAAGTTTTACTGTATGTTTGAAATGTTTAGTTAAAGATGTCATAGTTTTAAGATAATTCGATAAGTTTAACTTAGGAAGTTTCGGTCTCAAACATAACATCTTTGCAAGAAACTTACCTCAGTAATGTTAGTCATTTCGAAGAAATTTTCACGAAAAAAGGCATCAAAATCAATAAAAAAGCTTACGAAATACCCAAGTATTCAAAATATGCAATATATATTAAATTATATATCTGAAATTAAGTTCAGAAAGTAGTGCGCAATATTCAAGCGCGCAACGTTTTAGCTTATGAGAATTACACTCGCTGAACTTATGCTAAGCGAACAAAGCAATTAATTGCTTCATACGAAAACACTACAATAAAAACAACTCGTTGGAATTTAGAAATAAATCAACTCAAAGACATTTTGAAAAGAGGCTGACAATGTTTAAACCGTTGAAACAAGCATTATGGTTCAAAAAACATCTGCCTTTAATTTGCTTCATACCAGCTGCTTAGAAAAACAATAGGTGTGCTTTAAAAAACACCTGAAATCACCAATACATGAAGTTTTAAAGTCAAAATTTCCTGCCTTAAACTTATCGAATCAACTTGAAACTATGAAATCTTAATCTTAATATTTCAAATATGTAGTAAAACTTTTTTTTAGCCATGAATTATGCGTTCTTCCTAGTTTTTTAAACAAAAGAAAAAAATTACTCGAAAATCGTCGTTTATGGTCTTTTTTCAAACCGCCATTTTGAAAAGAAATAATATCACGAGAACTACTAAAATCACACATTATGTTATACATATATCAAAATCCCCTTTGTTTGAAATCTCCACCTATTACCAGTTTTTCATAAAAAATTTTTAAAGACAAAACTTCGTAAAAAGTAACAGAACTTATGGGACAACCCAATAGTAATGAAGAGTATATTGCATATTGACATACTTCACATAATATAATTAGTTAGAAAAAGTTCAACCAATATTTTAACTGTCAGGTTTTATTTCAAAGGAAATTGAACCAACAGCTCGCTTATTAACACCTGAAACTGACGGTTGGGGAACTTTTAATACGATATTATCTTTTTGTATGAATGTTGGGCTTACTGGGAAAATAAAAGTTTCGTCATTAATTTTAAAGTTTTTAAAGTTTTTCATCATTAATTTTAAATAAGCATCATTCAATTCCAAATTTTCTATTCGACCAACATAACAAAATTTTTTTCTTAGTAGCAAATTTCACTAGAATAAAATCACTTAAATCCAAGTCAATTGGTATTAAACAATTATCAGGGACATTTATTTCTTCAATGTTTAAATCTGGGTCTAAATTCCTTAAAACTGAAGCTTTCTTAACAAATATAATCGTCTTTTTCTGACCCTTTGCTTATGGAATGTTCCATAATACCCGACAGGCTATTTTTCTTAGAAGCGAATTCCACTAGAATAAAATCACTTAAATCCAAGTCAATTGGTATTAAACAATTATCAGGGACATTTATTTCTTCAATGTTTAAATCTGGGTCTAAATTCCTTAAAACTGAAGCTTTCTTTAAGCTGTTATTTACTACACCAAATTTTGAAACAATTACAATAAAAAACAATTAAACTTCAAGTTATTAAATATACTGCACTTATAAACGTATAGAGGAGAGGAGGGTATTATGGAATAGTCGGGTAATATGGAACACCTGAGTTTCTGCTCCCCCTTGTGCTGCTATCACGTGGCAATGCTACAAAAGTCTTAAGAAATCCCCCACGATGCAGTGCACAAAGAGTTTAGCTTCTTGTTGTTGTCTAATCAGTCGCAGCAAAGAAAAGTGTGTTTAAAAAGTTAAAAGTTTTTAACGGTAAATGTTCAAACCTTTTAACCTACCAGTAACTATGAGACTTTGAGATTGTTGTTAAGCATAATGTACACTAAAAATAAGTAGTTTCTTATACTGCAGTCGTTTTTTAGCAATCCATGTTTTATCGGTCAGTAAAAGGGTTCATAGTACAAGATGGCCTGTCGGGTATTATGGAACATTCCATAAGCAAAGATCAGAAAAAGACGATTATATTTGTGACTATTGTAAATAGACTCATGAACAAAACAATTTGAACGTAAATTGTTAAACATGTTTTTATAGTTAAGGTTAACTATAATTAGTTTTCAATAGCTGTAAATCCAACTGTTCCATATTACCCGACTGTTCCATATCACCCTCCATTTGTAAGTACAATTTTCGATTTAAAAAAATTAATGCTGATTTATTGGACCATTGGCCCTTCATTGTCATTAGTTATAGCCCAGTAATTTTAGGCGAAAAAAGGGGTCGATAGGGGAATAATTTATAATTAGCTGAATTTTTCAGGATAAGCTCTCTATGATGTGTACAACCCACCCTGAAAAGTCCCCAAAGATCCTCCGTCGGCGTCATTCCAAAAGGGCGGATCCAAGATGGCCGCCTAGCATTTTTGCCTTTTCCGATATTTTCGCTCATATCTAAGTCAAAAATTAATATTTTTTAGTTCTGTAAAAGGATTTATACTCAGGATGGATGCCGTTTTCGAATACAGGTTACAGTTTTGCGATAAAAATATAAAACATGGGGTGTAGAGGGATTTCATTCATGCCAAACTGCAAAATTTTCATTGTTGTTTGCATGCTTTGCCATATAACTGTACTAATTGAAAAATCGATCGGAAAAATACTATTAATTTTAGTGGTCCCATTATTTAGGATTATTTTGAAAAATAAATTTTTGAAATCCGCAGAAAATTGACAGAGATATTCAATTTTTAGTTGTGTTGTGGTGCGGATGGTATTGGGTAGTATACGTTAAAAGTAGGTTTCGCACTTGATTAATGATTGTTTTTTGGCCATTCTCTTTAATAGCTTATTTAATACTATTGTAGCGTAAAGTAATCATTATGGTGCATTAAAATTTTCTTACACAAGCATTTAATTATCAAAAAATTCATTAAAATTAATTAGTTCTTTTGGATTTTTTCTGTATATCGGACCCTATAGCTTCCTTTTAAAATGATTGGAATATTCATTCTAGTTTTCTGTACAGAGATATTTGAAAGGATTTTGAAGTGATCAAAAATAACTTAAATGAACGTTTTAGCTTATACACTGGGACTCCATTATTGTGAACCATCGCATAAAATATTTCAATATCACAAGAGGTTTACTATTATTGATTTTTTATTTTTTTACAATGAAGCGGAGTTTGACTATATTTTCATGACGCAAAATAAGTATAATTTGAAATAAATGTATCAAATACTATAGAGAATTTTAATGTTATAGAGTAAAGGTTTATTCATTGTCATCATCATTGTTTTCGAATTCAGTAGAAGCTGAATTTTTACATGACTCACCAAAGCAAGATGTGCCAAATCTGGAACATTGGAGTCCTGGTTTTCTGCACTGGCATCTTGTATCACAATCTCTTGTACACTGTAAAAAAAACTGTAGAAAAACAGAAATTTCAATAACAGTGACTTTATAATTACAGAGATATTCTGTCATGTAACATTCCCACCGCACTTCTATTTATTTTATGTAAAATAACAGCTTTTACCTAGTTTTTTAGCTTATCTGTACTTTAACAGAAACTTACTGCATTGAAAACCAATACAGCTATTGGCAACGGTATACTGAATCTTCTTTGGTTCAGTGGATAACGTGCGTGCTTAGCATGCGGTAGGTCGCGGGTTCTATTCCCGGATATCAATTAATTAAAATTAAAAAAACTCTACTTAAATAAGTGCATGCGCACAAGCAGAAAATTACTGAGAGGCAACAGAAAATCTGAAACAGAAATGACAGAAAGTTCCTTTTTACAGCATTTACCTGTAGGTTACAGCTTTTTTCTGTTTACAGGATTTTTCAACCTACAGATTTTTTCTGGCAACTTTTGCTGCCAGAAATTTTCTGTTTTTTTTGCAGGATTATTTTTTACAGTGTAGAATTTATTTTGCAGTTGCAAGAGTTGAACTGTAGGAGTTCTTCAGAAGCTGCTGGAAGTGTTGAAGTAACTGGATTCAACTTTCCATCCTTTTTGAACAATCCGTTGGATTCAGGTTATTCCCCAGCCATTGTTAAACTTGCAGGTAAACTCGAAATGAATGATGAGAAGCTGCTGCACTTGTTGGAGGAAGAACTGCTAGATTAAAATTTGAAGATAGATTTTTTGAGGAAAATATGGTGGCTACAACAAAACAATCTAATTTTTTGCGCAACTCCGAGAACAAATCAAGACTGATTAGAATGCTCATTAGTTACTTTCAGGCAGAAGGAATAACTTCAAAGGATGATACTGATACTCATCTGTTCTTCTGCTATTGAAGCTAGTCAAAGCTTCACAGTAATAGGGACCGATACAGATCTCTGAATTATTCTAATTGGGCGTTGTACCCCAGGAGAGTCACTGTTTTTTTTGCGTCCTCAAACAACTATTAGAGAACACAAGTGCTACGACATCTCTAAAATTCAAAACACTCTTGGCTCAAAAAAAGATTCAATTCTCTTCCTACATGCAGCTTCTGGATGCGATTCCACCTCAGCAATTTTTAGAAAAGGGAAATCTTCAGCTTTCAAATTGATAAAGAAAAATCCAAATTTGCACTCTATGGTTTCACAGTTTAATAGTCCTTCACTTGACTCCTCAAAAGTTATTGAAATCGGTGAGGTATTTTTGAAATACCTCAGTAGTTGATTCTCTCGATGAATTACGTTACATTCACTACAATAAGGAAGTGTTAAAAACTCCATCTTCAAATTTTAATCTAGCAGTTCTTTCTCCCACAAGTGCAGCAGCTCTTCAGCATTAACTTCGAGGTTACCTGCAATTCCAACAATGGCTGGGGAACAACCTGAATCCAACGGATTGGGGATGGTTCAAAAAGGATGGAAAGTTGAATCCGGTTACTTCAACACTTCCACTTCCAGCAGCTTCTGAAGAACCCTTGCAGCTCATCTCTTGCAACTGCAAAATAAATTCTACAAGAGATTGTGATACAATATTCCAGTGCAGAAAAGCAGGACTCCAATGTTCCAGATTTGGCACATCTTGCTTTGGTGAGTCATGTAAAAATTCAGCTTCTACTGAATTCGAAAACAATGATGATGACAATGAATAAACCTTTACTCTATAACATTAAAATTCTCTATAGTATTTGATACATTTATTTCAAATTATACTTATTTTGCGTCATGAAAATATAGTCAAACTCCGCTTCATTGTAAAAAAATAAAAAATCAATAATAGTAAACCTCTTGTGATATTGAAATATTTTATGCGATGGTTCACAATAATGGAGTCCCAGTGTATAAGCTAAAACGTTCATTTAAGTTATTTTTGATCACTTCAAAATCCTTTCAAATATCTCTGTACAGAAAACTAGAATGAATATTCCAATCATTTTAAAAGGAAGCTATAGGGTCCGAAATACAGAAAAAATCCAAAAGAACTAATTAATTTTAATGAATTTTTTGATAATTAAATGCTTGTGTAAGAAAATTTTAATGCACCATAATGATTACTTTACGCTACAATGGTATTAACTAAGCTATTAAAGAGAATGGCCAAAAAACAATTATTAATCAAGTGCGAAACCTACTTCTAACGTATACTACCCAATACCATCCGCACCACAACACAACTAAAAATTGAATATCTCTGTCAATTTTCTGCGGATTTCAAAAATTTATTTTTTAAAATAATCCTTAATAATGGGACCACTAAAATTAATAGTATTTTTCCGATCGATTTTTCAATTAGTACAGTTATATGGCAAAGCATGCAAACAACAATGAAAATTTTGCAGTTTGGCATGAATGAAATCTCTCTACACCCCATGTTTTATATTTTTATCGCAAAACTGTAACTTTTATTCAAAAACGGCATCTATCCTGAGTATAAATCCTTTTACAGAACTAAAAAATATAAATTTTTGACTTAGATATGAGCGAAAATATCGGAAAAGGCAAAAATGCGAGGCGGCCATCTTAGATCCGCCATTTTGGAATGACGCCGACGGAGGATCTTTGGGGACTCTCAGGGTGGGTTGTACACATCATAGAGAGCTTATCCTGAAAAATTCAGCTAATTATAAATTATTCCGCTACCAAACCCTAAAATTACTGGGCTATTATAGTATGTACCTAAAATGATTCGGCGGATTTTTATTAAAAACCAATTGAGTTATTCTTAAATATATAAAGGGTGTTCCATAATACCCTCCTCTCCTCTAAATCACTTTCATAATCAAAAATGGGAAAGATGAGGCACATTCACACTGTCCGAATCTGCCCCATCTTTTGGTGTACGAATGTGCCCCACATCTACCAGTTCAAGCTTACCACGTCCCAACAAGATATTTATAATTACAGCAGGGAAATAAAACCTTTCCAGAAACTTACTTTAGTAGTGCCTCTACTGAATAAAATGCTGAATGTCCACTTGAGAGTTATTCTTGGTTGATATTTTACTCCAACAAAATGACAAGAAAATTTACTTTGCTGCTTATAACGCAAACCTCTCCTGCTAAAACGACTGCTTCACAGCAGTCTTTCTTGTCCATACTACGTCACGAGGCGCGGAAGAATACTCCGCGCTTTGCATTCGTGAAATTTAAAATGAACAACGTTATTCAAAAATTACGACAAATAATCGCTGTAAATGAATGAATCAAAGTAACCTGTAGTATTTCTTTAATAAAAATCCGTTTTAAACTCGAAATTCAGGCACCGCGCTGGGAACTACTTCCTCTCTTTGCTTCCAGCATATTGCTCCATGGACAAGAAACATTGCGTTTGAGTTTAGCAAATTTTCAGTACGTATACAACAAAATGGCTCAGGGCTTTGAAAATTCATGCAGGAGGTGGTAGTCATATGCTTCCATCTACTGGTATTTTTTTCAGATTTTTAAATTAATAATTAGTAGGGGAAATGCCGTCTGTCCGAATGTGCCACATGTGCGAAATAGCCCCACTCTCCCCTACTGTTTTTTTTCTCCTTGAAAATTAGGTGACTTATACGCAAGGAGTTGTCCTTTTTGAGTGTAACCCTAAGGGGTCAAATATGAGTTTACCACTACTTTTAGGGGTTAAAATTTCAAAATGTTTGGGGGTCAATTCCCAGTAAAAAGTGCTTACGTCAGATTTCCGAATTCAATTTTTTGTTAAATTTATTTTTGGTTGAGTTTTGAAACTATTTAAGAAACAAGAGGTTTTCGAAAATGCAGTATCTTACGTAAGAATCACTCATATCCCCCTCCCCCTTGTCAGAAAAAATAAGCAAACAGCAAACCCCCTCCCCCCTTAGGTGCTTACGTAATATTTGAACGGCCCCTAACTGTGTAGGGTAGGTGGGGTAAAAACCCGCTCGGGGCAAAACCATGCGCACCGCGATTTTTAATTGTTAATGATCGATTCAAAAGTTGAAAACCAGGTGGTTTGTTTGTCTTATTGTGACCTATTGCTCTACAAAAGTTCGTACCCCTAAAGCCGCGTTTACACCAAAGTTTTCCACTAAGTTTTCCACAAGTTCCGGCAATTTTTTTGCTTTTTTTACTAAATACAGCAACTTTTTAAGTCTTCCACTTGTGGAAAGGCAAGTTTTTCCATTAAATTTTAGTTTCCCGCGGAGTGTCGGTAAAGATCAAAGAAAGTTGACAGCTAAAAGTGGAAGATTTGTTGCTGCGCGCGCAACTTAACCGGTAAAAAATTGATACCTTTAGTTTTTCAACGGTTTTCACTTGCGAATGACCTAAATAATAACATACTAAAAATCGGACAAAATCGGTTAGCCGGAAGTTTAATTTTTTTTTAATTTTTAAAAAATGGCCAAAAAAAATTCAAAAATTCGAATTATAGTAATCGATATTTATTATATATGTTTATAGGCTATTTTTCAGTGCTGAATACGAATACACCATTTAAATTTTAAAAAATAAAAATTTCAATTTTTAAAAATTAATTCAAAAATTCAAAATTTGGAAAGTCGAAAAAATTAAAACATCACTCCAAACCACAATATAGTAATTGCAAAAGAAATAATTTAAACGGTTTTCAATTAGAAATGACTTAAATAATAACATACTAATAAATTGAAGAAAATCGGACAGTAAAAAAATTAATTTTTTTTTCGAATTTTCAATTTTTTGGCCTCAAAAATCGACCTTTTTAAAAATTCTTGTTAAAAACGTTTGAGGCATTTACCAAGGTAATTTTTCCATGGATGTTGTAGGTATTTACCTGTATAACCTAAAAAAACCACAAATAGTAATTAAATCATTAGTTAATTAAATAATTTATAAAAATTAACGTTGAAAATACAGGTCAAATCTTTCAATCAAGTAATACAGAACATATTTAGACACTATTTGATAATAAATCATTTTAAAAATAATTAAATTGAAAAAATACAAAATATCTTTCAAAAAATTAAAATTAATTTAAAAATTTTGAATTTTTAAAATTTTTAAAATTTTGTAGTATATGCATGTGATACATGTCTCTAGGCTATATTTTAGTGCTGTTTACGAATATAAAGACAACTTTTCAATAAAATTTAAATTAACTGTGGAAAAATTGAAGCATTCAAAACAGAATTATTGAGAAAATGGCTTCAATTTTTCCACACTTATAAAAATTTTTCTAAAAAGTTGGCGTGATATTCGTAAACAGCACTAAAATATAGCCTAGAGACATGTATCACATGCATATATTACAAAATTTAAAATTTTTAAATTAATTTAAAATTTAAATTTTTTGAAAGATATTTTGTGATTTTTCCATTTAATTATTTTTAAAATGATTTATTATAAAATAGGGTCTAAATATGTTCTGTATTACTTGATTGAAAGATTTTACCTGTATTTTCAACGTTAATTTTTATAAATTAATTAATTAACTAATGATTTAATCACGAATCGTGGTTTTTTTAGGTTATAGATAGAGGTATATACCTACAACATCCATTGAAAAATGACCTTGGTAAATGCCTCTAACGTTTTTAACAAGAATTTTTAAAAAGGTCGATTTTTGAGGCCAAAAAAATTGAAAATTTGAAAAAAATTTATTTTTTATAGTCCGATTTCCTTCCATTTTTAGTATGTTATTATTTTAGTCATTTCTAATTGAAAACCGTTTAAATTACTTCTTTTGCAATAATTTTGTGGTTTTGAGCGATGTTTTAATTTTTTCGACTTTCCAAATTTTGAATTAATTTTTAAAAATTGAAATTTTAAATTTTTTAAAATTTAAATGGTATATTCGTATTTAGCACTGAAAAATAGCCTATAAACATGTATAATAAGTCTCGATTACTATAATTCGATTTTTTGAATTTTTTTTCGGCCAGTTTTTAAAAATTAAAAAAAACTAAACTTCCGGCCAACCGATTTTGTCCGATTTTTAGTATGTTGTTATTTAGGTTATTCGCAAGTGAAAACCTTTAAAAAAAACTTTGTTGACTAACTAACCTTTGAAAAACTAAGTTGCGCGCGCAGCAACAAATCTTCCACTTTTAGTTGTCAACTTTTTTTGATCTTTACCGACACTCCGCGGGAAACTAAAATTTAGTGGAAAACTTGTCTCTCCACTAGTGGAAGACAGAAAAAGTTGCTGTATTTTGTAAAAAAGCAACAAATTGCCGCAACTTGTGGAAAACTTTGGTGTAAACGCGTCTTGAGAAGAGCAACTTTTAGTTTTCCACAAACAATGTTTTCAACAAAAGTTGACAACTTTAAGTTGTCAACTTACGTGGAAACGCGGCTTTAGTCTTTCATGAGTTTAAAAAATGCTCTAAGTTTGTTTTTCATCATTTAGATGTAATTTTTCTGATCTTTTACTTAAACATTACATAAAATAGGGCTTGAGGAGAAATACAAACAAATAGCCTAATGATAAGATAGCAATTCAACTTCAGTTTCATTTTGAAAGAATTCCCTCAACATGTCTCAAAAAATAATTAGGCTTGTTTTTCAAAATAAAGTAAAACGGGGCAAATCCACGCAGATGTTTTGGGGCAAATCCACGAAGCTTAAAAAGCTCAGGAATTCGTCCCAAAAGGAAAATGAGACTACTTGATCTCTAAAAAGGTGTCCTAAAAAGGTGTCTAAAAAGGAATAAAGGTGTCCGAGATACCAACCCTCTACCTGAAACCATTCTTTCTCCCTTTTGAAAGATATCTGGGCAATCTGAAATGAATTGCTACAACAGGTTGACAATTTTCATTAAAACTGATCATATTTATATTTAATATTGTTGGTTGGCCTAGAAATATTAAAACAATATTAAGAGGATTATTTCTAGTGTTTTTATAATGAAAAATTCGGTTTATCCATGTTTATTTCACTTGGGCACCAAGATTTGCAAGTGCGGGTCTTTGCCCCATTTTGCGAGGCAAAGCCCCGCGTTTTTTTCTACTAAATTGTATACATGGTGTCCCATAAATAATGGGTCACACTTCTAGGGGGGATAGTAGACACCTAGACGAGTCAGAATCACATAGGATTTGGGGGTCCCAGACCAAATCCCAGGGAATTAAAAATGGAGCGACACCCCAAAAAAATTATTGAAAAATTCAATTTGTTGAAGAAATACTATTGGTAAAAATTTATATATGGTCTCAAAAATTGTGGTTTAATATGATCTTTAAAAGTATCTCAAAAGTCTTCACTTTAAAATTTGTTTCATTATGAAAAAAGTTAAAAAACCACAAAAATGTGAAAATTCTGCCAAAACCTCATTTTGTATTTCGAAATCATTTCTTTTGATTTTATAATCTGGAAGATCATAGTTTTAAACTCTTAAGTCCAAAGTTTCACGTAAAAACCATCAATATTAAACGCTTGAGATCCTGTTAAAGTTCGTTTTTTGAGTGCGCAAACGGGTTTCCTACAGCCGTTTCCAAAACGGCAGTTTGAGGACGCAAAAAACGGACAATAAACCATGCTTTGTGTGGTGTCTTTTAAAAATTTCATTTGATTTGGGACAAAAGTGACTTTTCAGTTTTTCAAGAATTTCAGAAAAAGGGACTTCAGAAAGCTTCCGCGGAGCAACCAATGTGTGAACGATCCCCAAGTTTTAATACCACAAACAGCTAACAGTGTCGCACGTTTTTTCTTATCATCAGTAATCTCATTAACTTCTAAATAGAATTCTAACTGTTCTAGATATAATTCAAAGTTTTGGGGTTTTGATATATCAAATTCTGAAATCGTTCCCACAGTAGATGTCATTTTGTACACTTGAGGCTTAGACAATTCAATTTCAGAACTATTTCCTACTGGTAGCATTTAACACGAATTTGAAACTATTCCAGCAAACGGGAAAACACGTGTAAGCAGCATAACACACCAACTTTCTACTCACATCATAGAATCGGCGAATCGCAGAATTTTGCATCAGCAGGATCGATCACTTGAATTTACCCGAATGGGCGTACCCCGTCGCCATTTGTGTTGGGATGAAGTCCAACTTGAATAACGCCAGTCCAAAAGGGAACAACATGAATTTAATAAAATCTAAAAGGGTTACATTGTGATTAGTGCGAAGCGAAGAACAAACAAACAACAACAGAATTATATAGTATTAGGGTCATTTTCAAAATTTGCTTACATTTGCTGTCCCGAAGGTAAAACATGAAAATTAAACAATTAATCATTATTAAAATTTCTGTTTAAACTTTGATTTAGGTAAAGTAGACTAAATGAAATATTTCTAGCTTTTAATTAATAAGAAAAGCTTTAAAATTATGTAAATAAAGATATTTAAAAATACGAAAATAGCCAAAAACGCTTGTCCCTAACGATTTTCACGAAATTAAAAGTAGTTTTATTGTTATTTAATTTGACTTTTTGAAAGAAAAAAAACGATAAATATCTAAATTATGAACTATTAAAAGGTTATTATAATTGTAAAAATTAATTTTTTGAATTTAATATTTTTACAAATCAATAAAATATTTGTCCCTCACTTTATGTCAACTCCCGTTACAGGCGAATTAATTTTAAAAAATATAATAATAATTATGCTTTGAAAATGTAGAAACACATTCCAAACGATTGTTTGTTTACTTTAGAATATATTTAAACCGTGTTTTTATTCTTTGGCTCGAAAACTATCGTGTTTTCAAAGAAATTATCTGTCGTCAAGGTAGCGTATTTTTATTAATGTCAACTCCCGTTACGGTAATTTTTAATATTAAATAAACTTTTTTGGAAATTTTAACCCCAGAAATATAGTTATTTATTGATATAAATAGGATATATGGATATTTATTTCAGTTTCCAACCATGCATGTATGTTTTATTCTGTCATTTTATTAAAAATGTCAACTCCCGTTACCTGTCAACTCCCGTTACTATTATGTCTTTGATTTTGAAAGTAGTATCAACAACTTTCCCTTTTTACGAAGGATTTGACATTTCTCGCTTGATTTATCGTTAATTTCATTAAAAAAGGGTCTTGCATATTTCATTTAAAGAGAAATACTTGTATTTGATATAATACACATAACTATTTTAGTTTAGGTCTTGTTTCCGTCGCGTTGCACAGCACAATGAGAGTTTAAAAATGATTTGTAACTAATTTTGTAGGTCAGATTTAAACTTATTTCTAGAAGTAAAATATTCTATTTATTTTCATAAGGTTCGTTTCATTGTTTCTCGAACTCAAAGAGAGCAGCTGATTTCATAGGATTTTACCGGCTGCTTCCTTCACCTGCCTTTTTTATTACGGCTCGGGTCTGGTTTACTCTTTCATACTCTACAATTCAATCATATTAAAGTATTGAAGTATTCATGACTAAATTATGGGCAAAAGTGTATGACCAACTGCTGTTCCATATACTTGAAACATATATAAAAACTCCTATATTAATATTATTACGAAATTATAAAGTTTGAAAAAAAAATTTTTATTCTGAAATGTAAGCGTATGGTGAAAATGACCCATTAGTAGACTCGGTACAGTTACAGCTAGATGATTCAAACTCAGTTCAGTTCACTTCAGATCACAACACCTAGTTTAAATTTTGAAAAAAACCATTAAAATTTAAAAAATATCCTAAACTTTAAAAAACCCATTACATCTTTTGAAAGAAATCTATTTAACTTTAAAAAAAACACTGAAATTTAAAAATATCCTCTTTAATTTTTTATAAAGTTTAAACTCTGAACTGTAAACGTCCTAAATTTTGAAAAAACCCATATAATAATGAAAAAAACTTAAAAACCTGGTTAAAATTTTGAAAGAACCCACTCAGTTCTTGGTATGTTATTTCGTTAAATGTTTTCTTCGAGGTTAAAACTGGCAAAATATTGATTTTTCTTGAAAAAAAACCCAAATATGGTTCCAAAATGTGTTTTTCTTTTCAAAAAACCCATTGGGTCCAATACAACCAACCCTGATCTTGAGGGGTCGATATCTCTGGTGGGGCATGAGATAAAATTCTGAAATTTTCTCACTGTATAGTAATCTAAGGTAGTACTATATGCTCAAGAAGTTTCAAGATGGAGATTTGACTACAAGCAGAGTTATGACAGCTATGAAATGCCGAAAAATCCAACAAAACTTCAAAGTAAATATGCTTATTAAAATGTGTCTGTTTTAGAGAAATTTTTTCGTAGAAGGAAATAGTCAGTAAAATACAATTTTTTTCTCACAAATTGTCCAGAAATACATGAATGCTCTAATAACAAAGATACAGACTTGAGACTTGATTTTTCTTTCTATAAAAATCCCAAAGTCAACCATTTGTCAACCTTTTACCACTTGAGATCGATTTGCCACATTTGAGGGCTTGATATCTCTGGTGGAACCCGAGATAAAAATGTGAAACTCTGATGTCACCTTAAAGCAAATTAAGATTGTGTTGTGCAACTATATACCTAGTCGACAAATACCTAGGTCAAACTGTCACCAAATGCAACGAAACTAAAGTTAATTTTTTGCATACATCAATTTATCGTTTAAACTGAAGTTTTATCATTTAAAATTATGTTTGATTGTGCTGATAGTTATAATTCTTATTCAATATTTTTATTTACTCTTGCGATAAATTTAGTTGAAAGAAATAATCATAACAAAAACTACTATATACATGTATTTTTAGGTATAAGAAATGAATAAATATTTTAAAAATTCATTATTTTTTATTTCTTAATTAAAAAAACACAGCATTCTCTTTTTTACGATTTTTTAAAAGATAAAACTTAAGTTTAAGTGATAAACTGAGGTATGCAGCCCAAATTTTGTAGCATTTGGTGACATTTTGACCTAGCTATTTGTCCGCTTATAATTGATTCTTCGTCTTGAAATTTTTTTTACACAACCTTAATGTACTTTAAGGTGACAAAGTTTCAAATTTTTATCTCGGGTTCCACCAGAGATATCAAGCCCTCAAATGTGGCAAATCGATCTCAAGTGGTAAGAAGTTGATAAATCGATGACTTTGGGATTAAAAGAAAGAAAAATCAAGTCTCAAGTCTAAATCTTTGCTAGTGCATTCATGTATTTCTGGATAATATGTAAAAAAAATTGTGTGTTATTGACAGGTTTCCTTCTAAGAAAAAAATCCTCTATAAAACGGACAAATTTTAATAAGCATATTTGCTTTGAAGTTTTGTTGGATTTTTCGGTATTTCGTAGCTGTCATAACTATGCTTGTAGTCTAACCTCCATCTTGAAACTTCTTGAGCATAATACTACATTATAGTACTTTACGGCGAGAAAATTTCAGATTTTTATCTCGCCCCACCAGAGATATCGACCCCTCAAAAGTGCGATTTTTGACAATCTGTCAACTTTGGGATTTTTTCAATTATAGAAAAACAAAGTCTCAGCTCTCTACAGCTTTGTATATGAGTTAGAGTATATTCTTACTATCTGTAAAAAAATTGTATTGCGGTGGCAGGATTCCTTCTCAGAAAAAAAAACGTTTGAAAACGGATCAATCTCGAAAAAAATTTCTTAATTTTGAACTCAATTTCTTCCAATAAACAATTGTTTTAGAAAAATATATTTGCATCAGCCTAATAAATCGTTTTCTTCCGAATAATTTGTTTCAAACCCCATTTGATTTGGGTATTTTAAAGAGGAGATATTCGCATTTTGGTAAACCGTTGAATTAGCGAAAAGTGGTCGAAAAGGACGAACTTTGGATGGCTGCTTTGGACAAACACAATAGGTTAAATTAAAAAGAATAGTTGTTTTGATCTTCTTTAAGGTTAGGGTTGATGTATAAAAAATTTCAGATTTTTTTAAAATGGTCGAGCGACCAGTGCTGGACCACATGAAATGGAATGACCCTGGGGTTTTATGGCACGAGGTTGATTAAGATTTATTTTGGCAATTTAGTAAACATTGTAGGATAAAAAGAAATTGGACACACTAAATGAGAATGAACACTATTGATGAGATATTTCACTGAACTCCCCAAAACTCAAATTAAAACGCAAACTTGATTAAAAATGTCGATCAAGCTATTTATAAATTTTAATGAATTTTGAAGTGGTGAGTAAAAGGTCTTGCTATACTATAAATCGAAATTTTCTGAAAATATAGGAGGAAATTGTCCCTATAACCCCCTCCCTGAAATCCGCCTATGTCTTCAGTAATGGTTTCTATATCATACCGGACCCTCTAGAACCACTTATATCATAATAAAGGGTCTCACTTACTAAATAAAGAGGAACACTTCAAAGTTAAAAATTTTGAAAAATTATAAATTGCCGTATGTATTTTAGGTCAAACTCTGCAAAACAGTTCAATATACATTAAAATGTAATGAAAACTTACACTGTAAAAAAAACTGTAGAAAAACAGAAATTTCAATAACAGTGACTTTATGTTTACAGAGATATTCTGTCATGTAACATTCCCACCGCACTTCTATTTATTTTATGTAAAATAACAGCTTTTACCTAGTTTTTTAGCTTATCTGTACTTAAACAGAAACTTACTGCATTGAAAACCAATACAGCTATTGGCAACGATATACTGAATCTTCTTTGGTTCAGTGGTGGCGTGCGTGCTTAGCATGCGGTAGGTCGCGGGTTCTATGCCCGGATATCAATTAATTAAAATTAAAAAAACTCTACTAAAATAAGAGCATGCGCACAAGCAGAAAATTACTGAGAGGCAACAGAAAAATCTGTAGCCCACTTGACAGAAAGTTCCTTTTTACAGCATTTACCTGTAGGTCACAGCTTTTTTCTGTTTACAGGATTTTTCAACCTACAGATTTTTTCTGGCAACTTTTGCTGCCAGAAATTTTCTGCTTTTTTGCAGGATTATTTTTTACAGTGTACCTGGAAATACTTCTTTGAAAAATACGTCTTGAACTCTCCAAAAAATCCATTCTGGGAATCTATTTTAAATTAGTTCTATAATCTTAAAAATAAATTATACAAATCTCAAATTTCTGCAAAACTCATCGGTGTGACAATCTGTAACATAATCAATGCGAGTAAGTGAGAAATTTCCTGTACATATAATTACTGAAGGGTCCTATTTACCCCAACCATGCTAAAACTATGGGGTAAGGGGACCCCCCCCCTGTTAAAAATTTCAAATTGCAGTATATATTTATGTTCAAACTCTGCAAAATAGTTCAATAAACATTAAAATGTAATGAAAACTTACCTGGAAATACTTCTTTAAAAAATGCATCTTGAACCCTCCGAAAAATCCATTTGGGATTCTATTTAATTAGTTCTAAAATCTTAAAAATAAGTGAAACAAATCTCAAATATGCAAAACTCATATCGGTGTGACAAGGTCTAACATAATCAATGCGAGTAAGTGTGAAATTTCTTGTACATATTATAGTTTTAGGGGGTGTCCTACTTACCTCAGTGTCCCACTTACCCCAAGCAACCCTACACTGCAAATAAGAATGTCTGAAATTAAGACATTTAAGCGTCTGAAACGATCTTTCAGATGCATTAAACGTCTGACCCAGTCGGACCTATATAATTTCAGACACCACAGACATCTGAATTTCAGACATGTAAGTTGTGTAGTATTGAGGAGCTGACTCAAGCGTCTGATTAGTGACAACAAGTCTGACTTTAAGACGTTTCGTTTAAGGGATGCAGAAATTCACACACATAAAATCAGACGTTTAAATTCAGATACTTGATGTGTCTTAAGTCATCCTGTGTTGATGATGTATATGTTACAGTTAAAGTCCGGAAATCAGTTAATTTACAGATAACCTAGGTAATTTGCAGATTAACGAGGGTGATCCGTTAAAGAGCGAATTTTTTTTCAATTTCTAAGATTACCTAGGTAATCTTGAAATTACCTAGGTATTCTGCACCCTACCGACTAGACACTCGTTAATCTGCATACCACCTGTAATCAGTTATTTTACATATTAACGAGGGTGATCCGTTAAAGTACAAAATTTTATTTTATTTTATAAAAAGTTTAAGGAGGTTGGGGGGGCTGCCGCCCCCCCAAACCCCCCTGCCCTAACTATAACCAAACTCGTTTTGGGGGTAAACAGTAACAATGACGAATCAAAAAAGGGGGATCGGTACTTTTTTCATATTACACAAAACACGCAAATCCCACAAAAATAGTAATGAAATAGCAATTTTAAAACTAGAATATAAAAACAATAATAATAGAATATTAAAGTACCAACTGAGATTTGTATCAATTGTGGTTTTCGATCTCGATTTGACAGCGTATTTCAATGAGCACTTAAACTAGCAAATCTTAATGAAAGCGCGGTGTAATCGGCTGGCAGCCTGCACTGAACTATTGCTAGGATTCGTGATCGATTACATATGTTAAACCCTTGCCCAGGTTCCAGCGATTGTTGAATTAACGTTTGTTGAAAAGATATTTCAACAGCTGGGACATTTGCTTTCGTTAAAAGAAATCTCTGTCACTCTGAAGTCGGAGCTTCAACACAATTGTTTCAAAATACCCGTTTTAGTAGTAATATACTGTACTTAATCATGTAAATTTACAGTACTTACTTGCTTGTATTATTTTGTTTTAACATTCAACATGACAACTACCAGTGCTACGCTCTAAATTTGAAATCAAAACACCAAATATGACAACAAACTACGTATTGAAACCCAACTGCGCAGGGGTAAGCGCATGGCGCAGTAAGCACCTCAACATTTTAACAGAAAGTATTGAACGAAACAAACTATTTTGAACTTTAACGATCAAGAGGCCGTTATAGTGTAGATTCCCTAGGTAAAATGCGAAAAACTCAAAAATCCGCACATTAACGACAGAAATCAGTTAATCTTAAGTTTACCTAGGTATTCTTCAGATTAACTAATTATCAACTTTAGCGGTAACATATACACATAAGATTATATAAATTAAGAAACTTTTGCCCGAGTTGAAGTCTTTTCAATTTTCAAACGTTGCTGATCGAATCATAAATGCCCTGCATTAATTACCTAACGTTTGCATTTCTGTACAACATTTTTTTTGTGAGAAATGATAGTTTTCATCTTGGTATGAAGCCTCTTGTTTCAAATATGAAGAACCATGCTTTTAATTTTGAAACAGTCACCTATGAAATTATAATTATTTTAAATTTATTTTTAAGCTATTTTCATTTTGTTGGTTTAACCCAGTAAAAACATCCCGATGTTGTGATAATAAGTAATCTCAAATAATCGCGCGGTCTATTAAAGATTTTAGTGCCATGTAGAGGCCTTTAAAATACTTGCTCAAAAGCAATTTTTATCTAAAAAAATATCCAAATCTAGAAAAAAAGAATTAAAAGAAGATCTACAATTAAACTTCCTTAAAAACAGCATTACAAGAAGTAAAAGGCTAAATCTGTAACAACCACTTTATATAATGCGTCCTTACATGAGGCAAGTACCGGTGGCTGAATGGTAGGCGCGCTCCCCTAGCAAGCGATAGACCCGGGTTCGAATCCTACCCTCCCCGGTCATACAATATATTTTTATTTTTCCCAATCGGTCTTTCAGACGCTTGAAGTGTCTTACATGGGCAATTTCAGACGTTTTAGGTGTCTGAAAATTGGAATTTAAGACGTTTCAAGCATCTGAAACATCGGTATTTCAGACGCTTGAGGCGTCTGAAATATTTAAGACGCATTCATGTGTCTTAAATTTGAACCATCCATTTCAGATGCATATGTGTCTGAATTTCAGACATTTCCATTTACAGTGTACATGGAAGAGTTGAGGGCTAATTTTGTGCCCCTCCTGATATAAATTTCACAATACACTTCTGGAGACTGCCTATGTGCTAGGGGTGCCGCGGCTGAAAACGTTTGAGAACCCATGCCCTAAGAACTCGAAAATTGGATATTATTGTTTTTGTTGTATTGTTGCGTATTTACTAATGTGCAATATAGTTATGATTTTTTGGCATTTTTTAGTTTATCTTGTTTATTTTCCCTTTTTATTGCTTTTTAGAGTTTTCAAAAAAATTGAAATTTGAATCTGAGCTTCCTTTTTTGCCTCACAATTGAAAATATCTAGTTATTCAAAAATTATAACCACACTTTTATTTCTTTGTGTAACTGGAGATTTAAGAATAAAGTTTTTTAAAAATATCATTAAATTTAAGTTTAATGAAACTTGTTTTTTTATGGGTAAAAAAGCAAGTAAATTTTATAAAGTTCTTTGGGGAGAGTGGATTACAGAATTAATTGTATTGAATGATACTACTGGTATATAATTAATGGTAATGAATACAGGTGATTAAAGAACTAATTTATGAAAAAGATTCCCAGAATGGATTTTTTGGAGAGTTGAAGATGTATTTTTCAAAGAAATATTTCCAGGTAAGTTTTCATTAAATTTTGATATTAATTGAACTGTTGTACAAAGTTTAACTTAAAATACATACTGCAATTTGAATTTTTAGAAAATTTTGTTGAGAATTGAATTTTTTAATTGAATTTTTTAACGGTGGAGTCCCACTTACCCGTTATTTCAGCATATTAGAGTAAGTGGGACCCCTCTTTATGGAGTAAAATTTCCCTTATTATGATGTAAGCCAGGTATTGGCAACCTCCGGCCCGCTATGCCATTTGTCCCGGCCCGCGGAACATTTTAGATTTTAGTACCCGAACAAGTTAAAACCCTATTTTTTAAGGTATAATTTCCAAAAATTTTCTGTGGAGATCCCCCAGCCCTCTTAGGACTTGGAGTTTAAGAATTTAAAACTATTTTACAATAAATTAATACAAATCATACCAAAAAATCCAAATATAAAGCATTTGAACTAGGTGTTCCAAATCTAGTTAAAACCTATTTTCGGGGAAGGACCCTCAGACCCCCCCCTTTGGTAGTTGGAATTTTATTACTACATTCTTTAAGACGCAAATTCTACCCAAAAATGTACTGTAGTGCTACGTTAGACCTATTAAATATAGATGGGAGGGGCTGAGGAGTAATCTGGATCCCCTCACGAAATTGAACTTTTATTTACACCCCTGAGATTATTCTAACTTATATGCATTATACTTATAATAATTCTTAATATAGATAATAATAGTCCAGATTAATGTTTAATTTTAGTACTATAACTTTTTTTTGATAAAAAAAGGCCTTTTTTAAAATTATACCTATTATCTACTCTATGACCCCCCACGTCATTTTAATCTTTGAGTCCGGCCGGCAGGCTCAAAAAGGTTGCCCATACCTGATGTAAGTGGTTTTAGAGGGTCCCAAATAATATAGGAACTATTACTGAAGACGTAGGCGGATTTAAGGGGGTTATAGGTACAATAGGGTGGGTCAAAAATATTTTTTTCAGATTTTCCCAGGGGCACAGCGACAAAAGGGTGCCAAATGGTCCCAAACTAACATGTGTAAAATATTATTCGATTATAATAACTCTTTTTGCCTCCGGATTGGCCTCAAAGTTTCAATTAATATAGTAATTTCATGTAAAAATGGACGAACGAAAATCAAGCTTTTACCTCGATTGCACAAATCCGTCATGAATATAAATGTCCACAATGATATAAAAATCATCATTGAACACTATAAAATAATTATAAAAGAAACCAGAGTTGAAATACTTGAGTTATAACACAACATGTTTTGAAATATCTCAATGGTTAGAACTGGCAATCAAAAATTTCTTGCTGGAATCATAAAAATGCGCGAAACCTTTATTGTCGGTTGAGTAGGATGGTAAAAACATTAAATTTTTAATAAAAATGGATATGTCAGCAGGTGGGTACCTTTTTTGGGTTATAAGTTTCAACCCCAATGAAAACATTTGGATAATAGTTTAAAAGTTGGTGTTTCCTTGAAATTTCTTAGAATATTAGGAATAGTCCATCCCAAGTGTCCCCATATGATTACCTAATGTCCAAAAATAAATTAAAACCACATTTTAAGAGTCAAATTTTGAAATATTTTCTTAAGAAGAGCGGTAGATCCCCGTTTTCAGCATAAAGCTCAGAATTATCCCCTAAGTTTTTAAATAAGCTACATTACTTTTCAAAACTTACTTGTAATTATCCTTAACAGTAAAATTTGCTATATTTTAACTTTTATGAACGCATAAGGGAATGCTAAGAAGCTATGTTGAGTCAATCCTCAAAGAAGTATAATTTCATGGGCCTGGGTTTCAGTTAATTGCTATAGTAAAAAATTAGGTAAATCATGACTGAGCGAATCATAAATGATATTGATGAATGAACTATCCATTCGACAATTGTTTCAACATATTTTTGCGATCATATTTGGATCCCAAGACGCAGCCAGTGAAAACTGTCCACTGAATTTCGAAAGCGCCGAATATTTATGAAAAATACAACTGTTTCTATTTTGAAAAATTAAAAATACCGTTTTATACTGGCCAAACTTGAGAGAAAATGTATATGAACTACCAATATTTAAAATCTGTACCACTGACAATCCACAGTTTTTGGCAAAAAGAGATTCATATTCTACGGCTCTTGATATAATATGATAGCATATTATATTGGCACTTTGGCAGTTGTTTCTGTATTAATAATGCATGAAGGTGACCAATGTGATTAAAATTTCTTTTAAATACCCTTGTTTGTGAGCTTTAAAGAGTTATCGACAAAAAAAATTTAATTTATAAAATTTAAAAAAATATAAAAAATTACATATTTTTGTTCTATTTGAGGCCAATCCGGAGGCAAAAAGAGTTATTATAATGGAATAATATTTTACACATGTTAGTTTGAGACCATTTGGCACCCTTTTCTTGCTGTGCCCGATAGAATTTGTAAAATTTTTTTTTCGCCATAGGAAAATGACCCACCCTAAGGTACAATTTCCCCCAAAATTTTCAGGAAATTTCGATTTTTAGTAGCAAGACCTTCTACTCACCGCTTTAAAAATTATAAACAGTTTGATCGACATATCATATCAAATTTGCGTTATAATTTAAGTTATGGGGAGTTAAGTGAAATATCTCATCAATAGTGTTCATTCTCATTTAGTGTGTCCGATTTCTTTTTTATCCCAGCATATTTAATAATGTGCCAAAAAAAAACTTAATCAACCTTATTATGTTTTTCAACACTATTTTATATGTTAAAGTAAAACATATCCACTTGGCTTTTCAAAATATTCTTTAAAATAGGGTCACTTGGGGTAAGTGGGACCCCTTTTTGGTCTAGTACATTTTTGGAGCTTTATAGAAAAAAATTGAAAGGGTTTATTTTGTACTTGTAGACTAATTTCGTTAAAGAGTCTATCGATAAACGAAAATTTATTAGTAGTTTCTAAAATAAAGCTTTACATTTTTCTTAACTGCTCTTTTTATCAAAAATGAGATGGGTGACCCACTTACCCCAAGGGATGGGGTAAGTGGGTCACCCCCTCTTTATTTATATTTAAAGCAAGCAAAACTTAAAAATAAGTAAGTGGGTCTTACTTGATAAAGTACATCAGTAAATTTCAATACAAAATATTTTATTGTAACTGTATCCATGAGTGAGAAATATACTCACATTAAAATCAATATGACAAGGTAAGAATAGAATGAAAAGCAAAATAAGTATTTTAAAGAATGTTTAGAAAGGCCAAAGGGATATGTTTTACTTTAGCATATAAAATAGTGTTAAAAAACATAATAAGGTTGATTAAGATTTATTTTGGCACTTTAATACACATTGTAAGATAAAAAAGAAATCGGACATACTAAATGAGAATTGATGAGATTCTATTGATGAGATATTTCCCTTTACTCACCATAACTTAAATTAAAACGCAAATTTCATATAAAATGTCGATCAAACAGTTAATAAATTTTAATGAATTTTGAAGTGGTGAGTAAAAGGTCTTGCTACTATTAATCGAAATTTTCTGAAAATATTGGGGGAAATTGTCCCTATAACCCCCCTGAAATCCGCCCGTGTCTTTAGTAGTAGTTCTTATATCACATGGGGACCCTCTAGATTCTAGAACCACTTATATCATAATAAGGGGTCTCACTTACCCCTCTTGCTACTTATCAGTTTTATGAGTTAAAACAGCGTTAAAAAGTCGTATGGTTCTTTTGTATTGTGAGATTATTTTTGCCCTCCGTGTACTGACGATACTTTGTAGTACCAATTTAACGATTTGGCTCTAACAGATTAAATTTCTCAATGTTGAGAATTTTATTTATGTATATTAGGGTGGGCCGAAAACACATTTTATTTTTTATTTCTGTTCTAATAGCGCGGAAAGGGTGCCATTTGGGTCTAATAAGGACGGTGTAAAATATTGTTTCGATTGGATTATATCTTCAGATCCCGCATTGCACTAAAGTTTGAAAAAAATGGATGGCTTTTTTACAAAACAACTAAAAACCCAAAGATTAAACTCTAAAATATTGTTCGTGATTTTTTATGAGGAACTAATACAGTTATAGACATAATGTTTCAGGTTCCATTGTTCTATCACCCTTGTTTCGTTAGATATAATTTTTTAATGTTCAAAGAAATTTGGTAAAGTTGTTTTTTCTGTATTTTTGATTAGCTAATAACTCTGGAACTATACTAATTAAAAACCTGAATTTAGTCCTATTTTGTTCGTAAATTGTCTGTCTTTGATGTGCATCATGACCATCATTTTCAAAAAGGTTTTTCAAAATTAAAAAAAATTAAAAAAAAAATAGTGAATTTTTTTTATTTTGAAATTTAAAAAAATTATAAAAAGCATTGTAACTCTTAAAATGAACATTACTGCCAAATATGAAGGTGAAAATAAAATTTAACCATGTATAAAAAAATAAAATTTTCGAAATTTAGGAAATTCCCTAAACTATCCCTAAAATTATACAGCAAGAGCGATTCACTCATGGAAAATTCATAAACTCGCATGCAAAACATGTCACATAAATTTCAGAAAATACGACAATTAATAGATTCGGTACAAAATCTTACAGTGCTAGTTCCCAACTTTAAGTTAATTCAATTTGCATGCATTTCTCCTGAAAATTTACTTTTAACAAGTCAAATCAATGTAAATAAAAGTTTTAGAACATAAAAAAATTGGATTTAAACACATTTCTGTAAGATTTTGTACAAGGGGACAAAGTTAAAGAAATATGATCAAAGATTTAGGGGTGATAGTAAATGAGGACTTTAAATGGAATGGGTTCATCAGTATTCATCTGCTAGTAAAAAGGCTAATAGGATATTGGGATACATTAAAAAACGGTTTCTTCAAGGTCCGAGGATATTATTTTGCCACTATACAGAGACTTGGTGAGACCTCATCTAGAGTATGCTGTTCAGTTTCGGTCTCCATACTTAAAAAAATATTGATTCAATTGAAAGGGTTCAGCATAGGGCTATTAAAATGGTCAAGGGTATATCCAGTTTAGTTATGAGGGAAGATTAAAGAAGCTAAATATGTTCACTCTAGAGAAAAGAAGGATTAGAGGGGATTTGATTCAACTTTTTAAAATGGTAAAGCAAGGGGACACAGAGGGACTAGATTTCAATACGGGTAATAGAACAAGGGGTCACAATTTCAAATTGAATTAAGTAAAATTTAAGAAAGATTGTAGAAAGCATTATTTTTTTAATAGGTTAGTGGATAGATGGAATGCGTTGCCTGAAACAATTTTAAATTCAAGTGGGGTAAACGAGTTCAAGAGGAAAATTGACAGATACTGGGGATTCCGGTAGTTTGGGACTGGACCAACCTTGCTGGGCTTACGCCTGTAGTTGGTCGACTTAATTTGTATTTGTATTTGAATCTATTAATTGTCGTATTTTCTAAAATTAATGTGACATTTTTTGCATGCTTTAAGTCATATGAACACTCTCAAACGAGATTATTAATTTTCCATGAGTGAATCGCTCTTGCTGTATAATTTTAGTGATAGTTTGACTAAGAGAGACTTAAGAGACTTGCCTAAATTTTGAATATTTTTATTTTTTTATACATGATTAAATTTTATTTTTAACATGAAATTTGGTAGTAATGTTCATTTTAAGAGTTAAAAGGCTTTTAATATTTAAAAAAATAAAAATAATAATAATAATAATAATAATAATAATAATAATAATAATAATAATAATAATAATAATAATAATAATAATAATAATAATAATAATAATAATAATAATAATAATAATAATAATAATAATAATAATAATAATAATAATAATAATAATAATAATAATAATAATAATAATAATAATAATAATAATAATAATAATAATAATAATAATAATAATAATAATAATAACTTTTTGAAAATGATGGTCAGGATGCACATCAAATCAAAGACGGACAATTTACGAACAAAATAGGACTTATTTCAGGATTTTAATTTGTATAGCTCTAGAGTTATCAGCTGTTTAAAAATGCAGGAAAAAAAACTGTACCAAATTTCTTTGAACATTAAAAAATTATATCTAACGGAACAAGGGTGATAGAAGAATGGAACCTGAAACATTACTATGTCTAGTACAGTAAAGCACCGTTTATACGTCCTCTCATTTATACGTCTTTTTTTACATTTATACGTCGTTTTCGCTAAGTCCTAATTCATTCAAATAATCAAAATTGTTTTCAATTATACGTCTTTTCATTTTTGCGCCGTTTTACGTCGGTCCCTTGAAAGACGTATAAACGGTGCTTTACTGTATAACTCAGGGGTCGGCAACCTTTTGAAACGGAAGAGCCAAAAGTAACAGTTTACAAAATTTCTCAGTTTTTAAAGAGCCACTAATTTTTTTTGCTTCGATGTTATAGTATATGCTTAATATATATTTGATTTTAGATTGGGAGGGTGATTTTAGTTGGGGAGTATTTTTACTCAACATTTTTCTGGGGTACCTCCTTTCGGGTAGGGTACTTTTTTACATCAAGTTTCAAATGAC
Organism: Tetragnatha versicolor; assembly: GCA_024610705.1. Taxonomy (NCBI): domain Eukaryota; kingdom Metazoa; phylum Arthropoda; class Arachnida; order Araneae; family Tetragnathidae; genus Tetragnatha; species Tetragnatha versicolor. Next base: position 48,944,345 of record JANDEH010000010.1, on the reverse strand, counting down.
TTACGTACACATTGTAAAATAATTTTAGAGAACTTAATTTCAAAATTTTGTAAACAACGGGAATTACAGAAAAAATTAGAGAGTCTGGGGGTTCTCCCTCAGAAAAATTTTTGGAAATTTCCCTTCAAAATCGCGTTCTAGCTCACTTTTGCCTTTTTCGATTGCACCCTAAGAGCACCTCTCATTATTTAAGTGGCATAATTTCAAGGAAAAATAGTATGGTTATAATAAACAGCAAAATTTCGAGGGGGTTGTAAATCCCATTTCAGAAAAATTTTGGAAATTTGCCCCTGAAAACAGTGTTTTAATTAGTTTTCAGGACTTCTATAACGACCAAATAAGGATCACTAAGGATCAGAAGTCACAGAATTTTCAAGGAAAATCAGCATTTTCAAATCAAATCAAAATTTTTAGGAGTTCTTCCTAGAAATTATTAGGAATTCTTGTCCTTAAAAGTATAGTTTTGATTTTGATTCATAATGAGAACTTAAAAATATATATTTTCTGATTTTTAAAAAGTTTTGATAGTAAATTAGTAATTTTTTCGTATGGAACTGGAGAGCCGCAACTTTACATCGAAAGAGCCGCAGGTTGCCGACCCCTGGTATAACTATATTAGATCCTCATAAAAAATCATGAACAATATTTGAGAGTTTAATCTTTGGTTTTTTAGTTGTTTTGTAAAAAAGTCATCCATTTTTTCAAACCTTAGTGCGATGCGGGAGCTGAAGATATTATCCAATCGAAACAATAATTTACACCGTCCTTATTGGACCCAAGTGGCACCCTCTCCGCGCTGTTAGAACAGAAATAAAAAATGTGTTTTCGGCCCACCCTAATGTATATCTCTTAATTTTCGATTTAGGGACTGAAAAAAATATTGCATCAAAACATTTCCAGCAAATCATAATGCCATAGATAAAGGGTTAAAGACTCACCAGTTTCAAAATTTTTTTAAAATTTAAATATTTTGGAAGGTTATTTGTCTTTTTAAATATAATTATTTTTTAGAGTATTTAATACCAATATTGTCAAAATATTTTATGTTTCACATAATTGGCGGATTTAACCTGTATTTTTAAACTTCAATTTAATATATTTATTAATTTACTAATGAATTAATCATCAATTGTTTTTTGTGATTAATAGCTATATAACTACAATATCCATGAAAAAATGACCTTGGCATCAGCATCAAACTTTTTTAACAAGATCTTTAAAAAAGGTCAAATTTTGAGACAAAAAAATTTGAAATTTGAAAAAATTAAACTTTTTATTCTCTGATGTCCTTATTTAGGTCATTTGCAAGGCAAAAGAGTTTGAATTACTTTTGTAGAAAAAAACTAGCATCGTAATCATGACTGGTGACTAAAATTTTAATGATTATCAACGATCATTACTATCTGGGGTTTATAAATCGTACCAAAAATAAGAATAATATTTGTCACACGAACGATCGCCAAAACGCCAATTGGAGAGATCCCTCGATTTTTCTGAAAAATACCTAAGAGAACGCCTATCCTCGAAAAGGTAAATTGTCGATTTTGGCGAGGTGTGAACGATTGTTTTAACCCTGTTTGAGATTTATTTCCCAATAGAAATATTTTTCATCATGAATTAAGGATTATTATCGGAGTAAAACCGTATCGCTCAAAATTGATCATTATTTTCAATCGAAACCAATAAAATTCAATATCTGATCATGAGTTTCTTTGCCTCAAACTTGACCCGATTTTTACTATTTTACTCAAAATTTTAATCATTAAAGCTGGTTTTATTGATCAAGTGTGATAACTAAATTCAAATACTGGTGTTAGAAGGGGGTTTATTCATGTTTCCAACTTGAGTGAATTTTTTCCAGAGCCAGTTTGACTAGGGGAAATACTCAGGTTTTTGATTATTTTTTATTCAGTATAGAAAATGCCATTTTAAGAGTGTGATATTCTGTTGCTGACAACCTCCATGTCAGCAAAAAATGCATGGGAGCTTTGTAATATTTAGACATAAATTTTAAGGCTATTGCTACTTATATTAAGTCGTTCCAAATTGAAAGGAATCGCTCAGAACTAATTAGAAAAATAATTATGATACATAACTGGACATACTTTATTATTTAAATTAATAAATCAAAAATACAAAACCGGAAAGCTATAATTTTCAAAAAAAGTTGAAACTGGTAATAACAATAGATTAGAATCCTTCAAATGGTAACTAAATTATGCAAAGAATAATAATTTTAAAAATTTGGAAGAAGTAAATTTATAAAATTTAAAACTTTACCGTAAAGACATGTGATTAATATTTTTATGTTAATTTTAATTAATATTAATTTATTTGATGATATTATAATATCAGACCAACATTGTAGGAAAATTTGGATAAAAGTTAAAATAAAATTTGAGTCTACAGCAAAATAACATTTTGCATTAGGGGCCGTTCATTAATTACGTAAGGATGATTTTGGCAATTTTTGACCCCCCCTACCCCCATGTAAGGGTACGTAAGATTTTTCAAACCCCTCCCCCCTATTCTTACGTAAGATTCCATTTTGTTTTTTCAAAATAATAAAATGTTAGTGCACGAAATGATTAACAAAAAGAGGTTGAAACCAAAACTAATACAGATTTCTCCCTTTTTGCTTTTGTTTTGACTTTTGACAACTGGAAGATGGATTCAACAGTTTTATTTAATTGGTATTTGTTTACATTAACTTGGAAAATCTTACGTAAGAATTGGTTTGACCCCCCCACCCCCAAGTAAGGGTATGTAGAGATTTTTCTAACCCCCCTCCCTCTCGGCACCCTTACGTAATTAATGAATGGCCCCTTAGTAATAATAGTAATACATTTTGTTTTTTTATATTTTAGTGAACCATTTGGGTTAACGATACATTACCTTAAAATGTGGGTGTGACTTAAAATGTGGGTAATACATTCACAAACTTAGAAAGAAAATAAAAAATACTAGGCCGATTAAAACCACTTACCTATATAACATTTTGAAGCAAGATTCTTTATTCATATTTTAAAACTTTATATTATATGGGGTAATATATTGTCCCGTTCCATTTCTACATAAATTTTTGTTTAAATTTGATATTTTTTATTATTTGAATATGAAGGGTTTTGGTTCTTATGTACTAAATTTTATCTGATTTGATTTATTAAACTAAAATTTTTCAATTAAAAAGGGTATACATTTTTTAGTTTATTTAAAAGTTGAATTTTTTTTATTTTGCGTAGTCAGTGGTATAGATATCGTGTACTCTACAAATTCTGGAATTAAAAAAATTATATGGTTTTATTTTTTTGTGGAACAATCACAATGTAAATTTCCTTCCCCACAGATTTTTAGCCACATCCATTTAAATAAAAGAAAAATGTTTGCCCTTAATTTTATCATACAAAAACTTAGTTTCTTTTATTTTCTTCAAGCATACGGTACTAGAGATGTTTTCATAAATGTTTGGAGTTTTAAGAGTATTTGTTTCTGATTTAACTCCCCAGTAACAAACGTAGTTTACTATCAATTAATTTTATAGTATTCACTTTTATTGAGATGATTTTGTATGCTTTTAAATGGAAAAAATTGTGTTGGGTTATGTAAACGATTGTTAAGTTCATAATTCAAGCAAAATTAATGGCCTTTAGCTCACATATTTCATTGAGTTCCGCCTTTGCTCCATAGGTGGCGCTAAGCTGACAACCAAGGAGATGGTTGAATTTCACCCATTCTATTCCTCAAGTATTCACGAAAATTACCAAAAACACTTTCAAAAAACTTCATTTCAATCCCGTTTCATTTTCCCGTTGGTCAATAAAAGTCAAATGAGAAAAAACGTCACCGCTAATTTTCCTTGAGGTTGAAAATTAGTGAAAGACAAAGTAAACTTTGTGGCTAATTTTTAGTGATGAAATTTTTCAAAACCTGTAAGGAAAGTCAAATAAATCAGATAAAAGATATATTATCTCGAAATAGAGAGATTTTCAAGTATTTTCTAGCACATTAAACTTTTTCAATATTATGTAAGTCAAACAATTTTCTCTCAATATGTATTCATCTTAAATATAAAATACAAATACGCTTCAGTTTTAGAGAATAAAATAGTTTTAGTTTTAATAAAATACAAAGAAATGTAGAGGGGAACCGTATGAATTCGGTCTAATAGAAACAAAGACAGATCCGTCCGGCGGAAGGATGAGAGGATGTCTGATAGAGTTCTAATTACCACTTTTTGCAGTATTATAAAGTGCATTTTTTATTTCCAAATGAAAAAATGTGGGTCAATTCTTGTTATAAAATGCATTTTTTATTCCAAATGAAAAATTTTGGTCAATTCTTGAAGAAGCGTGTCGGTATAAATTACAAAAAATGTTTGCCTGACAAAGCCAGAACTAACTTGTTGATGTTTTAATTGAAAATTCTAGTAATTATGATATGATCAATTAGAGTTAATTTTTGAAGTATAGGTTTGTGTGTTAGACAGGTTTAAGTTTAATCTAGCAATTAAGGTTCAAATCTATGTAAGTTTCAATTTGTTGAAACACAAAGTTATTGACCTCATATATACTGTCCACTCTAAGTACTTTTCCCACCTAAACGAAATATTAAACGGTCAATACAAAAATCAATAAGCCGTTCATGGTTACTGGTCAGGAGGTAGCTTAGATTGTGGTTACTGTCAGGTCATTAATTTGGACACAAAGAACTTGGGTTACTTACAAAATCGATTACGCTTAACGGTTATTTAAAGAGAAAATACCCAACCCTCGTTCCAACCTAAGCTACAAATCAGTAGAACCTTTCATGTCTTTTGGAAAATTCTTCACTAATTAAAATGGGTTAATATGCTTTAAGTTGTTTTCATAATATTTTCCACCATTCTATAAAAATATTATTTCTATATTAAAATTTGTTGTGATTTGCTTCTGTCAGTGTAAAGCTTTTACAAGAAGTCTTGAAGCCCTCCGTTTGTGCAGTTATGGAAAACTTTCGTTATTTAATTTCAGTAATTTTTGGAAAAAATATTTAAAAAATATTTTGAAAAATCTTATGTATTGGTAAACTGAGGTTAATATGAAGGTATTGAAGAGAAAGAAAATTCATTTAATGGAGTGTCTAGTGAAAAATATGTTTAAATTTATTAGTTATAAATCAATACTAAAGAATTAAAATAGTTAAAATCTCTCTTTCGTAATCCTAATGTGCTTTTCCTTTTAAAATCTTAAAAAAAATTGTATTATCTTACGTTATGTTACCCTCCCAAAGCAAGAAGTAAACAAAAAATACACTCCACTTACACTGCAAACAGTCCACGCAAAAGTGTATAAACATTACAAACACACCTTTTTTTGTCCTATAATTAACAAAACGTTAGTTGTGTGGTTAGATAGAACACTTTAACACGTTATTGTGTAGTGGTAGTGTTGTGAATATGTTTAAAAATTTTTAGAAACGTCTTCTTTCCAGAAGTGTGTTCTAAAAACGGTGTTGTAAAATACGTTTAGAATCTTAAAGTTTTCTTAAATTTGGATAGAAACATTATACAAACATTTTCTGTTTCAGTGATATTTTAACAACACTTTTAGAAAACTATCTTCATCTCTCAAAACATAATTGCAAAACAACTGCAACACAATAAAAACGCCCTTGTTAAGAAGTGTTCATTATTGTGTTTACTTAACTTTGACAAAAGTGTTTCAATTTAAATTGTGTATAACATACCAACATGGGAATTTCATAATTACACAAAGTCAATAATGTAAGACCATTATTTGGATTAGTGGTCAATAACATAGAACTTCAACTCGAAGTCAATAACATAGAATCCTGCAAAGCAGCGGACAACTCAAAGCTTCCCTTTCACACACAGTAAGAAACAACGACACCTACTAAATTTTGCAAGCGCCGGTCCAGACCTATTCGGGCGGGATTAAGAATGATCTACTTTATTGCACCCTTTAGGTCCCGCTTTCCTCCACTGCCTTCTGTGTGCGAATCCCCCACTCCACTAAATTATTCAATTCTTCGGATAGTTGGTTTTGCTCATTGTGACCTCTCTCTGGCCGGACAACGCTTGAATTAATGAGTAAATATAAGCATGGCCGTTATTGGCAATTCTCCAGGGTGGAATAATCTTAACGATATTTCTAAAGTGGTGAGTGTTAGGGGGTGGTTTTTGAAATCAAAGGGGGAAGTTGTTGATTGCTGTAGATTATCGCATTTGTGTTTAAGGGGGTAGCTGTGCCTTTATGCGCAACATGTGCATTTGCGGAGGGTGGGGAAGTTAGATGTTTTACTTTTCTTGTATTTCCTCGAAATATTAAAAAAATATTTATACTATATGAAATAATTTCTCGTGTGTTTGTTTTAAGTTTTTTTAATGTGCATTTCATGTGTATAAATAAAGGTTCTTTTTTTATGAAATTCTTTAAGATTAGCTCCTTTTAAGCAATATTTAAAGTATCCCCTTATTTTGTATCCGTTCATTTACACTCTTTTCCTTATCTTGTATGAACATATTTCTGGGAAATGAGACAGTGTCTAGAAATCACTTAGTCCAAGGTAGTTCTATGATGAAGATCTCTATTGATGGGGAGATGAAGTCCTCTATTGATGAAGATCCACCAAAACTACTACTAGTAACTAACAAAATAGGTGTCATAATCACTTAAATTTGATAATATTTTATGACCCTTTAATTCCTTAAAATAATATACATTTGAGTTGGAAAGGATCCAATTAGAATGATAGAATTTAGAAACACTAGGATCTTAGTCGGAAATTCTAAATTTTTCAATCTTAATTGATATTACTTTAATAATTAATATGTATCTTCGATACCTTAAATATTTAATATAATCATAATATCGAAAACCACGTTCTATCAGTTATATAAACCTTAATCAATACATTTATGAAGACTAAATTTTACTAATTTTACTAATTAAATATGTATATTTTAGCTACACTACTTAAAAACATTTAAAGAATGTTAGTCTTTTAGAAGTACGATTTAGAAACTACAGCTCCAGCATCTAAAGGCTTATTAAATTTTGTTTTAGGATATCCTGGAATACAAGTTTATGGATTTTGATTTGTGTAAAACGACCCACCAGTGGCATTCTACAGTTTTAAATCAGTGTGATGGTTGAAGACAGAACGCCTCTATTGGGTAAGCACAATTTTTAAATTACTTTCTATTTTATAAATTTATTTGATAGGCAAGCTTTTTATTCAGTCTTTGTTCTTTTGGTGTGGATTGTTTTATGATGTCCCTATACCTCCATGAAAATTAATTCAACATTTTAATTAATGGATCAAATTAAAACTTAAAAATAAATAAAGTAGTTGTACAGATAAAAACGAAACAAATATAAATACAATGAACTCTCACTTTAAAGTGTAAAAAATTGAAATTATCAAAAGAAACTTTTCTTTTACACAATCATTATAATATTTAAATCATATAGAAACCAAGATCCAAATCACAATATTATGCGTAATTAGTTTCAAAAGATTTCACAAAACATATTATTTTTAATGCTTAAACTATTTAAATTTTTTAGTACCTAGTCGGTATTTAAATAAAAGTTAACATTGTACCCACTTGGGATGGGTTGGATTATAATTCCATCAATATTACTTTTTAAGGAAACCTGGAAAGAATTACTGCTATACACAGAATAATCTTTAATAATATAGCTAGAGATGTAAATTCCAGTAAGTTTTTTCCTTAACTCGCCAGACTAACTAAAGTTTCTTACAAAGCTATCTACAAAATTTCTAAGATTAAATTTAGCACCCAGCGGAAGACCAGCCTCTAGGAAAATTCCCTGGAACCATTAAGTCTCACAAACATTACTTTTTTTTACATCTTCCCCAGTCCTCAGTAAAATGCTGATATCTGCAGTTTCAACAACTACTTCTCTAAATCGATAAATTTCCGGGGTTCTTCTCTAGCAAAATACTTCAAAATAAATTAAGATTAATGGATCTGCAAAGAGATCTAGACAAGTATTGGTCTGTGGGGAACCCTGTTTTAGGGTATCCGGTGAATTTCCATGCAACGGAAAAGCTTTATAAGTGATAAAAATGAAAATTTGAGTTTTGAAAACTTGATTTATTCGCTAGTGAGTTAAAAGAACGCGATTCATTAAATAAGCGAAAAACTCGACGATTTAAATGAGAAATTTAAGGTTTCTTTATCCTTAAGCCCCGAGAGAATTTTTTCCTCTTTACTCCTGGAGTTTCTTAATAGAGAGCTGTAGGAAAGCCCTTGATTAATACGGGGATGGGAAAACAGTGGAGTAAATCAAGCGCATCCCATGGTGCTTCAACCCCTCAGAATTAAGTAAGAAGTCTTATAAAGGATGGATTACTTCAATCGGACTTTAATTCATCCCAATTAAGTTATCATTATGCTGTGTTTGATTTTATTTATTCACTTGAATGGCTGGATATCGGATAATTTTTCATTTTTGCAAGTAGGGAGTGGAAAATGTTTTAGTTGATATCCTTCCACTTTAATTCAGTTGGATATTTGTTTTCATGTGTTGGAAAAATTTTAAAATGAAAAGTAATTGGAAATAAAATTTATCTCTTGTATAAGGCGATTATTATTCAAAGCAATTGGGGATAAAGTTATTTTATTCTAAGAATGTTTAAATTTTTAAACACCTAGGAATCTGGTTATATTAGATTAGATTCGAGCTTGTTTAAAACTTGGGACGTGTAATTAAAAGCAATTATGAAAGTTGCAGTTTTTTTGGGGGGATTTGTCTTAATTGTTTTTATTAGTTTTGTTTGATAATTTTTTTGTTTTGTGTTCCTAGTTTCATTCGAACTATTCCCCTAAACTTTCTTGATGGATTCTCAACCTTTTTCTCCTTGCAAACCCCTTATAAAACCCCAAATAAATTGTCAAACCCCTTGTGTTGTTAGTTGTTAGTGTTATAGCAATCAATGCAATGAATTTATATGTATATGAATTAACTGCTACATCATGTATGTAATTTTTTTTAAATTTCACCACGTAACTGCGTTTTTTTGTGTGAACCCCATTTATTCACCTCGTGAACCCCCAGGAGTTCAAAAACCATATTTTTTAAAACAATCTTATTTTATTAGTATATTTTAAGTATATCACACTAACCAGCATTTTTTATCAATATAAAAACCTAAGCGCTTGCGTAAGATAATTTCAATACCAAGTGTATAACCCAATAAGAAGTTAACCAAAAACACACCCTTCCAAATTTTTCCAAAATTTCATTTCATCCCTCAGCCGACCATCCATCACTCCTCCATTGGGGCAAACATAATTCCGAACCTCCCTTCCACCCACTTACCCTCCAAGTGCGTCATTCCATCACCATATACCTCCCATAACCCCCTCATTTAATAGCCCGACACTGGCCTACTCAAATCAAAAGTTACCCTCCTTATCAAAAGTATCCGGGCTGCAGCAAAAAGGAAAGTTGTTGCTCGAAGTTTGTTTACGGGCTGAAATTCTTCGCAGGAACCTCTATGTAAATTTTACATTCCGGATTTCGCGCACGCAAGCCTGCAGAGCGGGCAAGCGTGTAATTTCTGATCAGGCGTACCCCAACCCTTCTGCCCTAATAACCCCACACCTCGAAACATCGTCGACTCCCAATGCGGCCCTAATGGTTCCACGGAGCCCCTTGGAGGCTCGGCAAGCAAATGGCGGAATCAAAACGTCGTTAAGACTCTAATCTAATCACTCGGAAAATCCTGAGGCTAAATTAAAACCACCCTACTGAGGAGAGCGTGGAGAAAAATATGCTTATAGAGCATGATTGGAGATTAATGTCTTGAAAACTTAAACCCCCATCGGCTCTGGGCTCTTGAGGAATTTGTCTGATTCACCCCGAATGCTCTGTTTTAATTGAGGGTTGGGTTTTGGGGGGTGGGAAAGGGAAATTCCGCAGGGTCAGCTCTGTGTTTTTTTTCGATTTGCTCGGCTAGCTTGGATGGGAAAAAATAGATTCGATTTGCTGATGGTAAGGATTCTATGCTGAGAGAAAAACATTTAATTCTGAGGTTTCAGTGCCTTGTTTTAGCCTTTAGAAGTTCTAATATAGCTAAATTAAAGTAGTGGCAATAAATAAAACTTTTTTAACGGCAAACACGTGGAAAAGTCTTTAATTTTCAAAGTAATTTTTTTAAATTGCGAGTTTTTATTGCGCATCGTAAAAATGTATTAAATAACCACTTTTGATATGACTTATACTGTCAAGAAAGTGTTATTAGCTATATACATATACAGTATTTTGTGTCACCTACATTAACTCGTTAGAGAAATCTGTCTACTTTAGGGACTTGGGAAAATATTTTTGACAGAATCTCGTATTAGAGACAATTTCCTTTGTATTTTTTACTCGATTGATTCCCTGTTCCCCAAACGAAACATTGATGTAATTATCATGTGCCAACGGTGAAATTTCTTGCACGCTTTATTCATTTTAAAGAATTTGAAAATCTAAGATTTATATAATTATATTTATTATATATCGATCTCAAAAACCGCCAACATTTTCATAACCATTAAAATAGTTTTTATATAGTACATGTTATCAACAACTGAGTTTTTCAGACACTATGTTTAAGTTCAATAAAATCCTTGGGGGAAACCTTTTTGAAGGAACTCATCAGATAAAAAATTTTACAAGCTTAATAACTGAACAAGAAACACAAAAATAAAACAGTTTATTAAACTACAATTGATGTGATTTCTTTATTTATTAAGTAAAACTGACATATTTAAATAAATTATTTTTCAATAAAATTCCCAAGTATTATTTTCTTTGGAAGAAAACATCTAATATTAAAATAGAATCTAATTTTGTTTAATTAAGGTACTGCACACTATAAACAATTAAATTCCTCTATGATATTCCTCTCTATACGCATAAAAAGACATAAATTAGCTGATTACTCATAATTTAGACCCGAACTCATCTAAAGATTAAATAAACTAAACGTCGACTACCGAGACATCGCACTAAGCACTCCCAAAATTATTCTAACAGGAGAAAGGTTGTACCCTGGCTATGCCATTTATCACAGGCATTTCACAATCTGTATAATAGAATCGAATTTTCCCGAAGACAAAGTATGCAGTTTTAAAGCAATTAAGCTCCACCTTATATTGAATCAGCCAACGCTAATTGAGTGGTGAATCACACAGTTACTCATTAAGTTCGTGTTTATTTTGTTCCAGAGATGCAATATTTGTATATAAACTTCTGGCCGAGAGTGATGAACGATAGATTAATGAACAAGATCTGACTTAACGCTAATTTATCCAAAGCTCAGCTTTGATCTACGCAAGTGTTAATGGGCATTAGGGACTATATTTGATTTAAGTTTCAGGAGTGAGAGTATATTAAGGACTCTCTCTCTCGCGACTGGTATGAAATTTTTCTGGTACTGTTAAAAATAATTGCTGTGACTTGCAAATTTTAGACGAATAGAGAGTTTGGAATTTGTATAGGCAAATTTATAGTTTGTGCTTCTTTCAATCCTCATGCATTGTGTATATTTTATTATCCTTCATTTATTCTTTAAGAGTACCAGTAGATAATTATATAACAGTACTGTATGGCAGTGGCGTATCAAGAAAAAAATTTCGTAGGGGGATAATTAAGTTGAGGGCGATTTATATGAGGTGATTTAGTCCTTGTCTATGGTCAAAAAAGAAAATTTTTGGACCTTCAGGGGGATATATAAACCCAATCCCCCCGTGTGGCTTCACCCTTGTGTTTAAATTGAATGAAAACTCAAATTTTCATAATTAGCTCATGATGCTAGTTCTTTTTAATAGCATTAATTTTAAACTTTAAGGATAGGTTAAAAATAAGTTTGGGTGTGCTGTTAACTGTTTTAAAAGTTTTGTTTGAAACGATATGTGATAAAGGAAAACACAATATTTCCCTCAAATAAAAATTTGCAGATTCAATGACAGTCCAAAATTTTTAGTGACCTCACGCGAACTAAAAATTCCGCATCCACTATTGTATCTAATTTATCAACTTGGTTAATGAATTTAAATAATGTTTTAAGAACCAAGTTAAAAACTTTCTTTATTTGATGGCTATTATGCATTTAAAAATACGAAGTTTACAAAATCTCATCCTTTTAACTCCTTTTGAGGTATTATTTCCCCCAGGAAATTTTTTTTGAATGCAATAGATAAAAAAGTTAAAAGCAATTATGAAGCCCTAGTTCTTCATTTCCTTAAGCAGACATCTGTTCTCAAGTTCTGAAAGATAACCGAAGTTTATCAGACGAGACTAGACTCCCGGAATTTTTGTTTTGGACAAAGTGCTCCCCTAACTATGCCGCAAATCACATTAACCACAATGTTTTAGGAGAGCAATTGTAAAACGACGCACTGTTATGGATAAGTGTGTTAGATATGCCTATTTTCGAGGTAATTTTTGCAGATAATTCATTGAGAAGTTTTTACCACTCTGGGTTTGGTAGTAAAAATAAACTGATGGAGCAAAATTTACATTCAAAGAGAAGTTTTACTGAAAGAGAAATTTTATTCTGAAAGAAAACGAAATATTTAATACACAAAAAAGTAATCTCGGGTGTATTTCATGAGTTCTATTTAGAACTTAAATTCACTAACCTATTTAAGCGCTTTATTGTTTAAACATAAAAATTTGAAATTCTAGAAAATAACAAAATTTTGCATTGTTGTTATTTTAAGAATAATGACTAGCCAAAATATAAAAAAGGTTCCCTTTTTTGAGTGAGTTAGCCAGGCCAGATAATAGAACATTAAATTAAAATATTCATAAATTTTTCTTATTAAAAAAATAACTCCACATGAATCAAAACATAATTAGTTTATATTAAAACAATATTTTTTTATTGTGTATAAGTTAGTGAAAATTTCAATTTTTACTAGGATCTTTTCAGCTTTATATCATATTTAAAAATACATAATATTTGAAGTGGTTGGAGAAGTTTGTTCTGTTAGTCTATAAGACATCTATAAATATTGAAATATAGAAAAGAGCTTTTTTAAATATCCCATAGAAGGTAAACTAAAAAAACAAAACAATGTATAGAAGATTTTGAGCATCATTTATTAAATAACCGATGGGGCTCTTCAATAGAAAGTATAACTAATTTTGTAGCTAACAATTACTCAAATTTCAGAAAGAGAACGTAACCTTCTACCTATAATGTTGTGTGAGGATCTTATATAATTTTCATAACATCCACGTCTACTTAATCGGAACTATACCCATGTCCACATTATCAATTTATAAGGGGATTGGTAGAAATGGCAAACCTCCAACTACTTTAAGTTTCGAGAAAGTTTTCAGCCCCTTAATAAAAAAATTCCCAATAATCAAGGAGAATAAGAAGTCACGGTATTTGTTTGAATCACATCACAACTAATCCCACTGAGGGGAATGACAGTTTCAAATTTGTGTAAATCCATGTTCTCAGGTTGGTATGAAACTTTTTGGTTCAAATTTGACGACCCAATGCTTTCAATTTTGAATAGACGGAACATGCGCGAGCATCCCCATAGCGGTGAGTCGGGGCTTGTGTTGAAACATCTCCCGCTCAAAAGTCACGTGTAATGGGAGCTCTGGGAACGGGATTCGTCGGTTCGATTCTGGCCAGCTGGCTTGATCACGTGATCGGCGTCACGTGATTGAAATGCTCCAATCTCTATCCTACAAGATCACGTGGAATGGGGAAAACGGCGGATCATGTTTCAACGAAGGCCAAGCCCGCTTGCTCCGTCTATCAATATTTCAAGGTCTATGTTTTGAAACACCAGACATACTCAGTTTCAAACAATTTAATAGCCACCACTCAAATTATGCTTATTTTTAGTTTATATTTGAAAATTAAAATGTGTGCAATTTATCAAAATTAAAATTAAGTTGGTGTGATTACGTGAAACACAATGTAGAGACGTCGCGCTGCTCAACTTACTGGTCTACTTCCCACGTCATAGTACTGGTCATGTAACACCCTGCACCCTCTTTATAAGAATGTCCTGGACGAATTAAAAAATGAGTACATGATGCTTTATTTTTGAGTATTTGCATATTCTCAAAAATGAGTACATGCATGTTTTCAAATTTGAGTAAATTTGGATCGGAGCCTGTTTGAGTGCGTGACATACTCAGATTTGAGTAACTTTTTACTCATTTTTGAGACTGTCGTTAAGAGTGCAGGAAATTTTTAAGCTAGTTAACTGATGGTGGATATGAAGTCCCAGTAATTGTTGAAATCCCAACTGACCTCATCCCATCAGAAGAATTCACAAGCTAGTTAACTCATGGTGGATATGAAATGAAGTCACAGTAATTGTTGAAATTCCACCTGAACCCATCTTAATCTCCATTCCGGGTTCGATCTTCCATCGATCTGTCATCTCAGTCAATTACTTCCGAAGCCAAATCTACAGGGAATCGCATTATCGATTTTCATTCGGTCTTTAAATTTTTCCTACTATTAACTGACTTCCGATCATCATTTTCTGCTTCCCCAGTGAGCGATCTTTTAATATCGGAAATACTTCACCCCGACGGTAGGTATGCATTCAGCCAGTTCAATTCTACGTTTACAGGTTGAGCTTTGTTCAAACATCCATAATATATTTGCGGTCTTACCCATCTCGTTCATCATATCCCGCGCCGTTATCAAACATTCATCATTCAGCCTTCCCCTACCCCTTCCACGCCGCATCTTTCGCATTTTTATGCACGTATAATTACTCCAGGGGCCGTGCATAAATTGAGGGGGTAATTCCCCGGTCTAATGATGAATGACTTGAGCTAATGAACCGAACGGGAAATTTAGAACGGGGATTACAGAAGATAGGTGGATTTTATTAGCGGTGCCGTTTTATGGGTTCTTTAGCCTTGTTAGGTCTTCTTGTTTCTATGAAGATTACATCTTTTACCTTGAGATCGTATAAAAGTTAAATGAATCTAGAGCTATACTACCTCTAGTAAAGCCCAGTAATTAAGGAGTACAAGGCGATTAATGTAAGAGTACTTAAGAGCTTGATTTGAATAAGATTATGCGAAAGATATTTTAAAGCGTTGAGGTGATTGGTTTGAAAAATTTATGAACTCCTGCTGTATAATCTAAATTTAAAAGTTATGTTGTGTTTAATTTGACAATATTATAGGTTTTAATATAATAAATTTTAGAATTTTTAAAAAATCTGAACTATAGTAAAGGCATTTTTACATGAAATTTGGCTGCTTACTATTTAATTAGTCCTTTAAATATAATTTTTCAAAAGAATGAGCTATTTTTTAAGAGTGAATAATCCTTTCAGGTGACATTTTGAGGTAGTTTTTCTTTAGTGTTTAGCCTTTTGTGTTGAGAAAGACAAACATTCACTGTGTTGGAGTGAATTTAACAATTTTATCCTACTAGTTATAAGACCTAAATAATTTCTCTTAATTTTTTCAGTCCAAATAAGTTCTTTGCTTTAAGTAATGCGTAAGGGATGAATTATAAAAAAGAAATATAATCTATAAAGGAATAGTTTGATGTGTAAGGGTTACTTTTCACCTTATTTCAGACAATCTAACTTACAAAAAATAAATGAGCAGTAAAAACTCAAAACTTGCAATTCTCACATTAGTTCCTTTTTACATCATTCATTAATGTTCCAGCTTTCATAAAATTCTTCAATTCTTAATTAACTTTTATTACAGTGTATATGGCTTCGATTCCCTGGGTCTGCATTTAATCTATATTCTTTCTTAATCGAATTTCTAACACTTTTGTGCTTTTCTTTCAAAATATTTTTTATCAATAAAATATACCATCAATAAAGAGAAACCCTTCACTTAAAAGCAAAATAACATTGAAGAGTTAATGAGAAAAGCTTAGCAAATGCTAGCAAAGTGTATGAAAGAGACAAACTTATTTTAATTTGAAAAACTTCTTTCGAAAAGAATTTTAGCCTTCATAGGCCTCTAGCTATCGTTAGGAAATCAAGTATTTAGGACTGAAACCTTTAATCCATAGTAGGACAAAGCCAGCCATCATCAACTTAAGTGGATATTTACTGCGATAAAGTTACCATTAATGGTGTGAGAACCTTGAAGAGCCTCAGCCTCCACCCATTTTATATAACTATCTCTTTTACAAGCAATTCAGTATAAACGATGGCTTTTAGTAGAATGAGGTCTAAAAATTTATCTTATGTTGCGTATTGATACCGTTCCGATATCTTGTGATATCGGAAAATATTTTTGTTAAAAAGTGTGATCATCTCATCAAACTAAAAAAACTTTTTAAACTTTTGTTAACACATTTACTTGAAAAACTTGAAATATTTACTTGAAAATATTAGTCAAATTAATTTTGATTGAAGTGCATCAAAATTGTCTAAAAAACAATCTGAAAAATAAGTTGAATAGAATTGAAGAAATGTATTCCCAGGACATTTCTTTCAATAAAGTATAGGCTGTTGGGTTCTTTCAAAATGTGTTTGATTCATATTAGTTTAAAATAATTACTATGAATGCCCCTCATCTGTGTATTAATCTTTTGATAGTAGTTTTTACTAAAAAAATTTAATATTGAATGCAGCTTACATTATAGTTAAGATGTTAATACGAGACAATAAATGTTGAAATCTCCCAGTATTAGGTAATAAGTAATCATCATTAAATTGGTAACTTAAATATGAACTTTATTTAGGAATTTCTGTGTTAAAAATTCGAAAATGATCATACGATGTTTTAATATGAATGGTTTATAACTGAATAAACTATAGAAAGCTTCTAGAGAGATAACATTTACACGAAAACTAAAAAAAATGTCAACAGTTTTTATTGAAACATCCGACAAGTAAACGTCGACAACTTTTAACAAAGAAAAAATAACAATTTGACTATAAAAATCCAGATAGTTAAGAAAAAAGTCAACCTACAAATTCCTAACTAATACGTCAGCACCAGACATCCCAACTCCTTGCAATCCCATTAGTTAAATGACGATTCCAGACGATAGATATTTAACTTTAGCATTTCATAGATGAAAATCAGAGAAAAAAGGCCTTCATGGCATCTCTTTATTCCGCAGAAAGGGACGAAAGTTTATTTTGAAGGCAGACAAAAAGTCATTCAATCAATGCGACTGAACCATTAGCCCCAAGCGCAATGAGAGACTGACCCCAATTCCTCCGGACGCGCTATGCTCAATGATTGATGAGTGGAGTAACAAGATGCAGGCGCTTTAATTATAAGGCATTTTTCTCTGGTAGGTCCCTACTATACATTAAGCCACCACCTCCTTTCAACTGGGCTCCCTTTTTCTATATGAATATACCGTTCCCTTTCTTCAATAGGCCCCTCCACTACAATAAGAGATTTTTATGGACATTTTTTCGCTCCCTTCTAATTTTCCCATTTTGCGCAGAGAGTAAGCAATCAGAGATCTCGGTTGGTTTACGTCGCTCGGCGAAAAAACGCGCGAGAGAAAAAATTCGGGAATAATGAGGAGATGATTTATCATCAAATCGGACTCAACGCAATTAGAGTGTGGATAGTTTGAATAGTTTCTGCTAATCAGCAGCACTCGAGTTTTGCGTTTGAAATGGGTTTGGGGGATTGAGAGGGATTCCTTTTATTTTTCGAAAGCTTGTTTTTGGTGTGATTCGTTTTTGAGGTTGAACTCGTTTTTTATGTGGGGTATAGGGACTGCATAAGATGTTTTGTAATTACCTATAAAATGATACATACATACTTTAAACAAAAACTTTTATGCGGAAGATAAGGATCGCTTTTTAAACTTTTGATGCAAAACCCCTCTTAAATCATAAATGAATTTAGGCTAAGTTAGGGTCTGGAATGATTATTTTAATTGGTATGGTATTTTGTGTGACTATAGCATGATGTGTTACTTAAATTTTTGACGTTTTAATGGACCGGACAGAAAAAATAAAGAAACCGCGGGGAAAATGTACCACGTTGTAGTAAAGCAGGTTCAAGTTGTAAAATTTAGATTTCGTTAATTTTAGTTCAAGCATTCGAAATCTACCTATAGCCATGTTGTACGAAGAAAACAGTTATGTTTGATAGTCAAACATATTTAAAAACACTTTCACTTTAGTTGTGTTGTTTTGTACTGCACATTATCAACTTATTGAATCTCTAATCCAGAAATATCCTCTAAAAATAGTGTTCCAAATCACGTTTAGAATTCGAAAGTTTTTTTATATTTGATCGATTATAGTACACATTTTCTACATCTGTAATTTTTAGCAACACATTTGCAACACTAAGTAATTATAGTATTATGTAACAAAAACGGTTTTGACCTAGAAGTGTTCATTATTGTATTTACTTTCTGCTTCAAAAAAAGTGTTTCATGCATTTGCAGTGTACCATCATTTGGGGATCTCACTATTCAAATTTTTATGGCAATTACGAAAAACTAACATGCTTTAAATTTATAATAAAATTAGAAAGTCAGCGCAAACACTATTATAGTATTTATCAGTAGTTTGGAATTTGTAATGTTTAGATTTTGTTTAATTGCTTTGTTTTTTTGTATGTAACTTTCAATCGAAATGTTACAGTTGAAACTGAAGTTGCTGTAAGAGTCACATTAATCTCTGATATAAGTAATCATTAATAAATAGTAATAGTTAAACTACATCCTCCTATACTTTTATACCGTGTTTTTTACATTAACGTAACGTATACCGTGTTTTTTAAACGTAACGGGTAAGCAATAAAACTCACAACTAAAATAAAAATATTATTTTATTCTTGAAACTTGATGAGACTTCGGGCTGGAACTGAAGTTTAAGCAATTATATTTTTAAGGTCTAAGCCATCAGATTTGGTGTGTTTTGACTACGCTACTAACATCACGATGTGTCTAGATTAGGGTGTCCCTTATACGTCAGAATTTTTTTTTGCGATTTTGAAAACGGCTACCCTCTACCCTCTAGTTTTTTTATAAATGCCTTGACCTATTCAGATATAAAATTTTATCCCTCTGCAATAATATTAACTCGTGCCGAATCTCAATTGAAGATGGTCAACGAAGCTAAATTACCGGCACGCGCCCTATTATACTCAGTACTTTTTTCTTTTTACCTACTTTTTTCAGGCTTTTTTTATATTTTTGATATTTTTAGCCATAGAAATGTAATAGTATTAATTTGTCTGAAATGTCGTCTACCGCTAAAGTTTAACTTCACGAATGTTAAAAAACAGCAGGGCAAGAATTTGTGGATTACTTGGTGACTTAGATCCAGTTATCTGGTGACTAGAATTGTCAACTACACTGTTAAAAAAATTAGCTCAACCTTTCACCATAAACTGGTTCAAATTAACCAAGGTTTGGTAACAGGTTTCACCAAGTTTTCGGTTTTTCACTAGTGCAAGCACCAATTTTTGGTATTTTAACTAGTAAAACTTGGTGAAACCTGTTACCAAACCTTGGTTGCAGCTAAATTTGAACCAGTTTATGGTGAAAGGTTGAAAGTTTTTGGTGAAAGGTTGAACTACTTTTTTTAACAGTGTAAGTTAATTGGTTTGCCTTCACTTCGCTAACTTCTTCTAAAAGCGGTAGATGACATTTCAGATCGATTAATATTACATTTTTAAAAAAGTTGTACAAATTCACCTGAAAGTATGGACCCGTATAGGTAAATTCAACACACACAAGGACAGTAACACTAACATCCATGCCGAACGGGATTTCTTTGGCCAATAATATAAAAAAGCCTGAAAAGTAGGAAAACAGAAAAAAGTGTTGAGTATAAGCGGCCGCGTGCCGGGGTAATTTAGCTTGTTTGACCATCTTCAATTGAGATTCGGCACGGGTTAATATCGTAAAGAGATATTTTATATTCGAATAAGGTCAAGGCATTTTTTAAAAAGTAGAAGGTATAAGTTATCAAATACGCAAAAAGAAAAAAAAATTCTGTCATGAGAGAGGCACCAAGAAACACATTGACCATCTACAATTGAGATTCTACACAGGTTAATATTATTGTAAAGAGATAAAATTTTATATCTGAATAGGTCAGGACACTTATAAAAAAGTAGAGGGTAACCGTTTTCGAATTAGCAAAAAAATTCTGACTTACTTTTGAATTGGCATGGTAGTTATGGATACCTTTTAATAAATGTATCAACGGACCACAATAACTCATTATTTTTAGATAAATAGATATATAAAGATGCTATTAGTAATTAATTTAAATATTATAAAATTTAACAAGCAAAAATGTATCAATTTTATTTTTTGTGGCAAGAAAAGTTATTTTCACTACAAAACATAAGTTACTCAAATTTGAAATTAAATATTTTAGCCTCCTTTAACCGTAACATCGTGTTCTTCTGTAGTATCGTAAGTTATGCTTAATAAAACCAATGAATATTTATTTTAATTTAGTATCATTTGTCAAAAACCTGTATCTCCCAATTGAAAGTATTAAATATATTGAATAAGTGAACGTTAAAAAATGATGTTTATGTATAAGCAATCCTAGCAACGATAAGGCTCTAATATTCTTAAGAAACAACTTCCTTCGTGGAATTTCGCATACAATGAACTCCAAGTTTGCGTTTTCTCGCACTTTATTTCCAGATAAAAAATATAAATCCCCCGTATCTACCCAACAATGATTTATTTCTACCTTTAATGACAATCCAGATAAGAGGAGGAAGAAAGTATCGCCCATTATGATCTCTGAAAAATAATGCCTGAACCATTAAAAACTAAAGTAAAAAATGGAATCCACCAGAACTATGACAAATGAAGCTTGGGATTTTTTAAAATGTTTTTTCTTGGATTCCACTTGGAGACTTAATTCCGCTCGCAAGAAAATAAATGCGAAAACAACTGTTTGCAGTTATTCTTTCTTTATGTCTAGACTGCTATTCTTGAGGTCTTTATTTTTGTGAACTGGATTGAGGGACAACCCTCTGGAAACTGGAAGGGTTCATACTGCCGCGGTCGCGATGCAACTGTAGTTCAATTGTTCAAAAAGACTATAAATTAAGAAAAATTGAAGATCTCTCTGGAGCTGGGTTTCTTGAACTTTTTGCGAACTGAGGTCAATTTTTCGGGCTGTCTGTCAAGGCTGGGATCTAAAATATTATAAGACGGATTTCGTAACTGAAATTGCCTGGAGCATTCCGAAATGTCACAAAAGATTAAAGGATTCTTCAAAGTACGCTTGAACGTCCTTGAATCGATTTAATATCTTAAGAGTATTAAAGATGAACATTAATTCTATTTCAATCGATTGAAATATCATAAATCTCGCCTTGAATACATGCGTAGGATTTGGACCAGAAATATATCGATAGATTTATAAATTTTGCATTTCAAAATTTTCTTTTAAGTTCATATTTTTATCTAAATATAAACCCAAATATAGGAGTACTAATATAGTTTAAAGCTAAAAAAATGAATTCTTCTTTAATCAAAATAATGTTATTACTAACTCTTTTTAGCCCAGATTGTTTGGGGTCATTCACAAAGGAGGAAGGTGGGAAGAAAGGGGGTCCTGAGGGTCAAAACGTGATGAGGGGGCGGAAAGATAAAACTATGTGCCATCATACTTATAAAAACTTTTTAATTGCTGTTAAAATGCCAAATTAGCAATAAATTAGTATTGATGAAAAAAATGCGATTAATTTAAAATTTTCAATTTGGTCAAATTTTGATGTTCCAAAGTGTGATATTATGAGTTGATTTGATCATTTAAATGGGACAACGTGTGGCATTGGAGGCGTAGGGTGTGTAAAATTTTTGTAAACGTATTAGCACTTTCTGAAATTACACCCCGTTTTATAACGTTACTTGTGACGTAATATGCGAATACGTGAGTATTGTACGTAACCTTTATAGATGTAACCCTCTGTGTACGTAACCTTCTGTATACGAATCCGCAGTCTGTAACCTTTCGTTTATCTTAAGCATTATTTACTTTACTAGCATTAAAGTAACTCTTCATCCATTTTTTCCTCAAGTTTTGCTCCTGGTTTTCAGAGGTACGTAAATTAACTTCTATTCTAGGCGTTCCCTTAAAATCACTTCGAGTTAAAAATTATTTTCATTGAAGTAACAATTTAAGATAATTTTAGGATTTTTACTGAACACACTCTAACTTTATTTTTATCTCGTGTATACGGGATCAATCATTAAATTCTCATTAGCTTATTCTGAAAACAGAAATTTTCAAAACAAGTATCGATTCCAAAGCCAAAAACTGCACGGAAAGCAAAATCAATCTTATGCAAATAGCACTGCCGAACAAAGGCAAAAATCAAAGAAAACAGATCGATGGAATACATATTAATAACTTTGTTATTGAAATCTTCACACCCATCCCAACAGACGGACAGAGATGACTATCTACGATGGAAAATGACTGGGACTGTTGCCCCACCTCAGGAGATGGGATCTATCCCTTCAACAATACCGAAGATCTCAGTCAGTCAGTGACATCCCGGACTCGTGACCGCTGGAATCGTGTGTTTGATGGAATCGCAACCCACGACCTTACGAGAACTGTGATTAAGACTTTCTTCTGTCCCTCATCACCATACGTAATGTAGGAAGATGTTTTTATAATTGTGCGGCCGAGACACGAAATACGACTGAACCCTAAATGACCATGATTGCAGAAGAACTGGGGAAATTATCCGCGAATCCTTTGCTGTTTTTCCGTTGCCCTAAATTAGAAGTAATCGACTGGAATCGCGATTAAAATCCAATTACAAGGAATACCCCGGAAAGGAACCTCTAGGTGTTGCTGAGAAATAATTTCGGCTCGGTAGACTTTATCGGAGGCGATCAGGTGTCTGGGTAGGATGCTGCTGCAAACAAAATCAGGGATGGTAGATGACTGACTGGGTTCCGCTATTATATCGGTAACCATAGCAACCATCCTCGTCAAAGTGACGAAGAAGGCTTACTATTGGCTGCGTGAAGAGCGTAACTATGGTTACGCTTCTAGCATGGGGGAAAGCACTATTTCTCAAGCTACAATTCTAAATGAATAGAGTATAAACAAGCAGTTGGCCGGGATGAGTGAAGTTGGCAGGAAATTAGTTCTTCGGAATGAATCGGAGCGCCTTATTTAGAAAATATTTTAGAAAATCATTCATCAATCTAATAAATGGGTGGATTTTTACGATTTATCAGAAATGGATCCTTTACCGTCAGTACACTTTTGCTATTTTGAAAACGTTGGGGGGTTGCGTAAAAACTTTTTTGACTTTTTTCAACTTTGAGATACTGATATTATGTTGGAAATATAACGGATCAATTGCTTAACTTTACCTTTCCCAACGGGGAGAAATTATTTTAGCATTGTAAGAAATAATAACATAATAATAGAAACAGTAAAAACTCTTCAATTTATTTTAAATTTTGGTTCGATAATAGCACAAAACGCCTGTAAATAACGTTCTGTTGGTATTAATATCCGTGAAGATGGATCCTGAATATGGGCGATATCGATGACATTGCTTTGTATTGGTTTTTGTTGATCTATATCGTTTCTCCGACATTGAATATCGAAAAACGTATCACGAATATCTGATTTCCCCTCATTTTTTTCAGGTTTATTTCATTTAACCTTCCAGCGGGCGCGTATGTGAGAGATACTTATGTTGGATTTGATCATCGAATATTTCAAATATATTTAAATGAAACGTAATCATTTTAACCATAAACGGATCACAGCTGTTTCAAAACTTGTTATGATTGAAAATATACATTTATGATTGTTTATAAAGGAGATACAAGCGTCCTTTTCTTTCTCTATAAAAAGCGCGCCTGCTGGAAGGTTAACTAGTTTTATTGTAAAATGCTTTTCATCTAGTTTTTAAATTTTTATTACCTCTATTCATCCACCTAAATAATTGCAATCTTAAAATTTCATTAAAATCACATAATTTTTCTTATACCTTCATAAGTATAATAAATTGTAAAGTAAAAAGTGGTGATCTTTATTAAAAAAAAGTGGCTCCTAGCTCTCTCCCAAAATCCTAAACCGCAAAAAAATATTTTTGCACAGCGGTACCTAAAAATTAGCATTAACATTAGCAACATATAGACTTAGTTAGGGAAGTCAATTCTGTACACTTAACTGAGCACCAGTGTTCCCCAGAACCTTGCTTAAGAACCACTGGTCTAAGGGCTCAACAAAAGCCATTAGCACCCTCTTGGCCCATCGTTTCATCGAATTTCTTTGGGTAACACAAAACTACCGAAATAATGGAGAAGAAAGGTTGATAGGTATATTTTGGTAAGTGGACTGGAAGTACTTTTTTCTGGAGTTGGAAAATAGTTGGATTCCGATAAATTGATCCCCAAAAGGAAAGCTTCCCATCATTTCTTAGGAGTGTTTTGCTAACGTCTTGTGTTATATATGAGTTGTTATTAATTGGTGTCCCTTTTTCATGAGATATAGCATCCTTTTTCTATTATGGGAACATGTTGATATATTCAGTAGATAACCTTTGGAACTATTCAGACAAATCTATTTATTTAGTCGGAACCAACTTCAACGAAAGTTTGCTATTATTATTTTGTGAGACACGCTGGAAATCACTGCTAAGTTGTAAAAAAAAGTTATAACTTATAGACATATTTAGACAACCTACATTTAAAGTTAAACACATTTATAAACTTAATAAGAAAACAAATAATGACAATAACAATAATGATTGTATGACTTAAAAACCTTAAAAACACAGAGTAGAGATAAACCTATAACTACGTTTAATGTTTAACACATCTTATTAACCAGTTGAAAGTTTCATATAACAATCAAAATACGTATTAACTTAGTTTGAATATATTAACTTATAATGACTTTCACAATACTGCTGTTTTTTTAAAAATATGAAAAATAATAAATGATTACTATATGGAGTCCTTCAAATTTACTAATTTTTATAAGATGTATATGCCACCAACTCAAAAAGATGCCTATTTATCTTTCTAAAGATTTTGATAATTTTAATGGGAAAGCACCCATTTATTCTTATTTTCAAAAGTGAACTTTTGTTCCAAAAAGTAGTACTATTTACATAAAAAAATTATGTTCAGAAATAAATAGTGATGTTAAACACGTACTTGGGGAAAAACATTCCTTCCGGGCCAAGTATGATTATTTTTCAAACGTTAAGCTTTTTTAATGGTTTGTTTATGATCTTAAATCTCAATACAGTCCCTAAATGCAATCGATCAAGCTTTTGATAAATTGACTTACACGGTTCATTTCCTTCGTAAATTGCAATAAGTGATGAAAATATTGTGATTTATCATTGCATCAGGCATTGGAGAAAATTATATTTATATTAAGTCGAAGTAAATTTTTTCTTCCTTTTCGTAAAACAATTTATCATGTTTGCTGTAGCTCTTTAAAAACCGTAGTGAAAATTGTAGAATGCTTTTCTTTTTCAAGTGGAATTTGAAAATGATTAAAAGCACCTCTTTTTTCTTTTTCATAACAATTAATAACATAAAACAGTAACAAAATACCTCGTTCTTAATAAATATTTCCAAATTTAGTTGTCATCGTCTGATAAAAAAATACGGTGCTTGTTTTCATTAAAAAAGGTTATTTAAGTAGTACTATTTCTATAACTTTCATGAGTGTTTAGTATTTAAGTTTTATTAAGTTTAGTTTTATTAAGAAAATGTTCAGTGTAAAACATATTAGAGTTTTGAGAGTAAAATGTGTTAAATCATGTTAAAAAAGTAAATTAATAGATTTAAAGATAGATGAAAAATTTTTTTTTGATAATTCTGATTTTTTTAGGAAAACTACGCTTAAAAAGAAATTTTCAAATATGAGTATGTCCCTTAGTCCCCATGTTCCGAAACAAATTTACTCAAATTTGTATATAAATACAAATGTAATACTCATTTTCTTAAAACATTCACATTATCAAAATTTATACTTTGCCTATTTGTAAGTAGATTGGCATAGTACGAGTGTAACCATGACACGTCGCAACGTAGTGTCTTGAGCTTCTAATGCCTTTACACTTCCAATTTTCGTCCATAAATTAAAAGTAACTATAATTTGAATGGTGACTTTCATGTTGAGGATGTATTGCTACAATATTTGGCGAGTGATCTGTCAAAGTTAAATTGTTAAAATAAAAAATGTCTACTATCATACTTTTACTAGTGCAGACCATAATTTGGTAAATAAAAATATCGATTTGTGAATAACATTATAAAGCAAATTACTATATAACTATTATAGTACAGTAAAGCACCGTTTATACGTCGTTCATTTATACGTCTTTTACATTTATACGTCGTTTTCGCTAAGTCCTAATTCATTCAAATAATCAAAATTGTTTTCAATTATACGTTTTTTCATTTATGCGCCGTTTTACGTCGGTCCCTTGAAAGACGTATAAACGGTGCTTTACTGTACTACGATGTAAGCAAAAATTTCACAAAAATCGCACGCTTCAAACATTTCTGAAAAGAACCCATTTTCACTTATTTAAAAAATATTTTTAAGGCGTTCTGCCATTCCAGAAAATAATAAACCAGCTTTTTTATATTTCTGTAGACTGTAGAATACTTATTAATTTTAACAGTATAATGGCATAAAGGTAGGATCTGAAAACGGCGAAACTAAAATCAAACTCTCAAGACCCAAACCTCAAAACCCTAATTTCAAATTCAAAAACAAAACAAAAGAAACCGAGAGGGAACGAATTAAAACACCCCCTCTCTCCTCTACACGACGCAGTTTTAACAAATGAATTAAGAATCCATTTCACAATGGCAGGAGACCATTAGTCTCCTTTCTCTGCAGTCGTCAAAACTCGCTCCAGCTTAATCATTCAAAAGCAACCCCCAGGAACCCCAAAAAATTCCCCCCGAATCTCTAATGCAAACGGGGAAGGTAATCAGGCGAACTCAACAGACATTTCTACCTCCTCCAACACAGCTTTTTGTTAGGTTGGTTTCCAAAAGAAAGAGCGGGGGAGGTACTGTTGTACACCGTGTAATATTTCAGATTTTCCACCTGTCCATGGGAGAAAGGGGGTAAAGAAAATGAGATCTCCCCAAAGTATCGATTACGAAGGGGTGTACATACGTAATACTAAAGCGGTGTAATGTCTTAATCTATAATATCACTGTCACGCGTGGTTCTTCTGGCACTTTGGTAATAGGAATGGCGGGATGGTCAGTTTCTCTGGTCAGAGGTCTTTACCCAATTACGGATTCTTTTGTTGTGGTCATTTGTCATGCTGAGCTTTCTTCCTGGTTTGGGTCTGTTACCTTCAATTAGATTAGTAATGTATGAAAACAGATTCAAAGGAATCGTGTATTGTAAGAACTCTTTTACCCAAAAAATTTTATGGATTAACCAGAGTGGTATATACTAACCTTCAAAAATTATTCTTTTAGTCGTGACTTTTTTCTAGTTTGGAAAAATTTTCAGAAACTCCTATTTTTTAGGTCAAATTACCAAATGGAAATTTATTTTATCAATAAAACATTTAGCGTAAAAAGATAAACAATCGAGAGTATATTTACCACATACCCCTTATAATGGGTGTTACTTTTGTATAAAAATCGTCAATCGGGGCCATTCTCCCCTGTGTGAAGTATAAATAAAAAATAATTTTAAATTAACTTTAATGATGTAATTGAGATGATTGGGTCAAGAAAAGTTACTTAACTTTGAACCTTAAGACTATTTTTAATTGTTTAATCCCATACGTAATACTAATTATTTTGTTTTGTATTTTTCAGATAACTGAATATCCTACGTTCTTGTGAAGATTAACCAGAGGTTCGCTATGAATTTATATCTAAAATTGAGCTTCTGTTGGTTTTTATAATTAGCTTTACTTGTACTTTCATAAACAAGCAGGACCGTACTTGGGTATGTGAACCTTGTGACTTATCTTATCTTAATTCGGCAAATCGAGCAAATCAAAAATTAATTTCTTACGTGTTCATTCACTTTTTTCCTTTAAATTTAAATGTTACATTTTTAAGATTTCATACTTTTGGTTGCACCTGCTAGAGGACGAATTTAAAATCCTTTCTTCATTAAATTAAGATGTGCTTTTCCAGTATACATAAGTTGCAATATTTATAAAACTAATACTAGATAAAAATGAAGCACGGTGGGGCCCAAACCTTAAATACGGACCTGTAAAAAATACTTAAATCGTGTGGTTCTTAAATAATCTGTATAATTGTTTTTGTACCTTTTAAAAGAAAAAATAAATATTTTTGTCAATAAATGCGAAGTAATTATTGTCTTAGTTGTACATTTGTCTGCCTTGTACGTTTGTTTAAACAAATGTTCCCCAAACAATTTAGGTGCTTGCAGCAACAATGTCACTAATAATATAGTTGCATTGTTACAATACAGCTAACTCCAATGTAAAACTGTTTGAGTTAGCTCATTGTTGCTACAAGCACATCAATTCGTACTTGATATAGCTTAAAAGAATTATATTTGAAACAACCAACAGTCACCACTCAGAAAATAAGGACAAATATTTTAAGTTTAGCATCCTTCCCTCCAGTTCAACGGTTTAAATAGGCAAGAGCGACTTACGCTGTGGTACCTAGGTTTAAAACTGTAGCTTTGCTTGTTGTAATTCTCTTTTGGGAGAGTTTTTTTTATAGAAAAATCATCTCTTCAAATGCTTACCTCAATCAGAGCATCTGAAATGTTTGTCAGTGTACACCAGTTGAGTTCATTGATCAGTTTCGTCTAACCGCATCTAAGCTAGTGTTTGATAATGTTTTACTTGTATAATCGTGAATTGCAGATTTGGCTTTAGTTTAATTTTCAGGCAATTCCTAGTCACCACTTAAAATAAAAAGAAAAATATTATAAGTCAAGATATTTTCACCTCACCAAACGGTACCTGCTCTAAAGTCACCTCTAAAGAAATTAATAAAAATTTAATAAGTAAAATCGGCACGCAGGGCGGTGAATGGGGTTTTTGGATGGGAGAACCGTTAATAGTATTCAATAACACTCTTAGATTTTTAAGTGTCTTGAATTATTCCAAATAAGTGAAAATTAGTAATATTTTCTAATAATTTTACTGTTACGGTTACAGTTAACGGTTTAAGAAAAAACGGCAAGACCCCCTTTGGGTAAGCAGGAAAATTTATAAATACTCAACTGCATTTATTTCCGAGTGCTATACCAAGGGAGAGGCTCAGACCCAGGGAGGTTCTGAAGAAGGCCTTATGGATCCAGCATACTGGTGCCCTAATACACCAAGCCATCCGTTCCTGCAACCACTCAGGTTCACTAATTATATTGAAGTTGATATTTCACCATGTAAAAAATGTCAAAATAATAAATATTGCACAGAGGTAGCCGCGGTTCGATCCAAGAACCTTTTTACTCGAACCATCACGCTCCAGCACACTTGACTATTCGGTCCTAAGGTCAAATGAATTTTAAAAAAACTATTGAATACTCAATTTCGGTATTGTAATCGATTATAAAGAAACCTGACCGATTCTCATCAACATCGAGGGTCTTTTCTTTAGCTTTCAGAACTGTTGGCGAAATTTCACCTTAAAATTTATCTCCAAAACTCACCACTTTTTCGAACATTCTATGTTTTTACATCTTCCCCACAGTAGACACCCCCACTAACATTGAAGCACGGAACACACCTACCCTAACCCTTGCTACACTTATATTTTCCCATTTTGTATACCAAAAGAATTATTTCTTCAACAAAAACTTTATCCCTCTTTTTATTGGTTTGTATTTGGATCATCTGATGATATAGTCACCACTCACTTAATATTTAAGTTACAATAATACAACACACATATAATTTCTTCTACCAGATTTAAATGAAACTGAAAATGAACCTTGTGTAACTATTTAGTGTGAAACATGGAAATAAACACTTTCAAGAAAAAAACTGTTTATTTTAGATTGCATCTTTATACAAAACCAAAACAATGAACTCAAGTTGTTTAAAAATTGATCGTTTACATCCTTTTAGTGTTAAGAAGTTTTATAACTAAGAGAATTCACTGTTTCCTAAAATGACTTCTCTGCAGTAATACTTTTCCCTGTACCAAGTATACAATCATTTCTAGCTTGTAAACTGGTATCTGCAATTTATAAAGACCTAAGTAATTAAAGTTCAGTTTTATATTTTGGAAGATCTTGAGGTAGCACGCTGTACCTGATGGCTCTGAAGCTATATCTGCAATTAAAAGTATTAATATTAGAATGTCAATGGTGAAAGTTCTCTGTTTGGAGTGAGTTTCCAGTTTTCTTTAAAGTCATCAACGTGTTTTCCCCCTGGAGAAAACCCATCTGGACTGCTCTCACAGGCCGATTTTATTACTATAAAGTATAAACTCTTTGCTTTAGCTACTATAATACAAGTAAAGGATGTAAAAAAGAAACCCAAATAAAAACTAATCTCAAATTAAATAATTTTGGATTAACGCCACTGTCATCCAGAGCAGCTTAACCCTGAAATAGTTGGGAGAGCACGTAGTCCCCTTATGAACTGTTTGGAATGACAGTGGTCTATGTCCAAAAGTACAAAACAAGAGATGAACATGAATATGGATTTATTTTAAGATTTTTTTTATTCCTCATCGATAATTGTCGATATCGAAAGTTCAATAATTCACATAAAATACCTGGCCAAAAATGTCTTCTCCATAGGAATATTACAGGTGACGTTACCGAAAATCTTAAGCAAAACTAATTTCAGTGAACCTACTGTCATTCTAAGCAGCTCATTTGTCAATCTAACTCTGAATTACACATTCAAGGAATACCTTCATTGTCATTATTTACCTCAATCACGCGCGCTAAAATAATGTGGATCCATACCTATGGTTTCTGAATGGATTTGCCTTATCTGTGTGAAAAAGTAGCTTTTTTTTCTTTGCTATTCATAAAACCTTGTGCTTAAGTAAAGCTGTAAAGCAATGACAGCTTTGAGTTCTCCCTCAAATGCCTTACCCTTTGGTTTCTGTATAGATTTGAATTATCTGTGTAAAGAGAGCCTTCCTTTTTTTTCTACGCTATTCATAACACCTCGTGTAAAGTAAAGCAATGACAGCTCTGAGTTCTCCCTCTCAAATGCATCCGCGTGGGAGATACCCCATTCATCAGTAGAAAAAGTGAACGATGCCGGCGAAATTTCGAACACGTGCTACCTACTACTTTTTAATCGATTCCCAGCCCCCAGGATTCCCCGAAGTTTTGTCAGGAGGAGCAAAGGGTGGATTCCCAAAGTTGCGTATAATCTACCTGAAGTATCATTTGTCAAAAATAAATGTGTCGGAGAAATGCATACAGCTCTCCAAAAAGAAATCGAAGGGGGAGGGTATCAGAAAGGGGGATGATGCATACATCGCAACAAGGATAAAATAAAGCATCTATATGTCGGACACAGTATAAGAAGGGTGTTTTTAATGAAGTGAGCACGCGAAGCCGGCGCTATTTGTATCAAGAAAGTGACATTAATTACATTCTCGTACCATTTTTTACCAGCTTCTTCTGAAAAATCTCATTCTTTTTTAGGTAAAAGGAATGGGACAGGTGGAAATGAAAGAAATAAAAAAGAGGGCTGAGTTTTTATCTTCATTATTGTTTTCTCGGTTCTCTCCGCCCTTCTTTAAGTGGAAATAAGCTCCCGGCCGGAGAAACGCGGGCCGCATTTTTCATTGTCAGGAACCGTCATTGCTGCCTCGTCAACCGGGCACTAATCAATTACGGCCTGGAATCCCGCTCGATCGGACTGGCTTAATTGATCGCTGTATTACAGTTGGCCGATTGCTGGCTAGATAAGCTGCTTCAAAAGTAGAAATGAGCTCTATATTTGCGTGCTGGATCGCTTGAAGGGTTGGAAAGTTTTCTTTTGGCGGGTTTTCAAAGCTCGTTAGTCTTTCACCTGCATTCATAAATAAATTAGGTAATTATTTTCTGGATACATTGTAAGAATTAGTAGGTGTAGAAAAACATATTAACACATTTGGGTTTATAAATGAGAAAACCTTTCTAAATGTTTTTCTTGGTTTGATAATGTGGAATAAAAGTGTTTCCCAATTTATCCGCAAATAGAGTTTCGAGTTACCAATTGTTTTGTTTAAATCACATTTTCTTGTTTTATTCTTTTTACTTCATAATAGTGAGAAAATTATTTCCTTAACATGAAAGTTCAAAATAATTTAAGGGAAGTATAAGCCTATAAATCGCTACTTGCTTAAATGAATTGAAATCTCAGAACAATTTCAATGTAAGTAAGATTTTCTTGATATCTTACCTTTAACTGTTTAACCGCAATACCAGTGCATAAAAGGGAGTTCGGGTCTCGTTCCTGAAAAATTTTAGAGTGTAATTATTAGTAATATTTGTGGAACAGATCAAGAATACGTATAAGTTGTTAGATAGTTACTTTCTTCTTTGTTTTTAATAAGTTTCTTACAAACCAATACAAACTAGTAATTAATAAAAATTCAAAAAAATGCTACAGTTTTTTGCAATTAGTTGGATAAAAACACTAATTTCAGTTAATTAATAGCTTTTAAATCTTTTTAGATAAGTTAGCGAAATCTTAATTGCAGTAAAGTTCAACCAAAATGAAATTGCATTTATTTTTCTTTTTGTTTATTTTGCTTATCTGATGAATCCAATAATAACAAAATTTTTAGCTTTACAAGGTTACTTGTGTAGTATACCCCTGAAGTATGACTTAATTGATTTTGTTCGTTCTTGAGTACTTAAATTTTTTTGTCATAAAACCTTTCTATAACATTTTTAATTAATCGCAGTTTAAATTCCTAAAAACTCTTTTTATCGGTATTAAAACAGTTAATTCAAAACTTAATACCAAATTAGTTGGCAAATTAATGGGGTGTTTTTCATCGCAATACCATCGTTTAGCGGAGAATTCTTCATTAGCTTGTGTATAACATGGCCTTCGGCAATGTCTACAGAAAAAAAGCCTCTCCTATAAAGCCGTATCGCCAACCCATAGGTGGTATCGACTCTTGACAGCACATGGTATATAGCTTCAAGCTTTGATTGACACTCAAGGCCTCTTCGACCTCAGCTCTTTTGAGTGCTTTTCCTTGTACTCAGTTTATTCATCACTGCTCTTCGCTCAGATTCCAGAGTAATACATTTCTGCATAAAACTACTAATAGTATTCTCTCCACCACCTATCAAAACCTGAATGACAAGATAAATGACTGGGAAGCTGGGAGAAATAACAATTTCAAACTGTGGTTATATCAAAGATCACGGTTTTCATTGTTTTTTTACGTCATGGTTTGTGTGGGACTCATTCAAGTGACCCCTGTGCTGGTTGTTGGACTCAGGGATCAAAACCTTCATCAGCTCATTAATTTTTTAGCTAATGTAACAACATTAATTTGGGCTATCATTAATTTGCAAGCTTTTTTAAATCTACAAACGAACTAATAACCCATCGAATTTTCTTTTTTTTCAACAAAAGCTGATAAAAACTTTCTAGTCTGAAATTGTCTTTGGATTTCTGATCTTTCACAGTTCTCTCATTTCTAGTAAATTCCCCAACTTGAATAATTAAGAATGAAAGTTTTACAAAAATATGTTACAAAATATACCCAAGAATTCTGTATAAGAAATTATACTAAAAATAACATAATAAAATCACTTTGATATCTATCGGATTCATGGAGTAAAATATATGAGATCTTATTATTAGTTTCATGAGAAATTTTAACTATAATCTGAAATAATCACAATGGAATTTTTGAGGATTTTGAAAGGAAGATTGTGAACACAAGATAAAAAGACTCATAAAACCTATAACCCATTGACCAATTTTCTATCAGGATATTGTAAAAAATTATTTCTTCAAATAATAATAATTAACCGCATAACTGTTGACAAGTATTATTTTTCTTCTTTGAGGAAATATTTGTTTCTTCTACTTCTGTCAAATGAGAAAAACTTTCCTTTATTTAAAGAAACTTTGAGTTCTTATAGATTAGTTACAAGAGGTTGTCTTTATGACATTCAAAATATAATTAATTAATACAAATACAAATAAAGTCGACCAACTACCGGCGTAAGCCCAGCAAGGTTGGTCCAGTCTTTTTAACTCAAACTACCTGAATCCCAGTATCTGTCAATTTTCCTTTTGAACTCGTTTACCCCACTTGAATTTACAATTGTTTCAGGCAAAGCATTCCATCTATCCACTACCCTATTAAAAAATAATGCTTTCTACAATCCGTCTTAAATGTTACTTTAGTTTACTTAACGTATTAAATTTTACTAATACTAATTTTATAGATCCGAAGTACAATGTGACTTCACCGGCAAACATAATACATCAATCTAAATTCTTTTTGTGGAAGTGTTTTCAAGGAAAAAGAACGTTTTCAAGGCAAATGTAAAATTTTCGTAAACATGAAATGGAAAATTTAGTGTGAAAAGACAAAATTGTTACAGTGTTTTATATAAAATTGCTAGTCAGCTGAAGTATATAAATATAAATTAATGGATAAAAATGACAAACCTTCCATTCATAAGAGTTAGTGTATACAAGAGTAAAAAATTTTAACTCTTAAATAAATTTTAAGAAGAAAATTGATAATAAACATGACAAGATTATAATCAGTGAAAAAAATAATTAAAACTATTTAATGTATCCGAAATTGATAAAACCTCACAAAAGTATCAATTGATACCCCGACAAAAAAGTCACAATGGATTCGCAAGGAGATATCGCTCATCTAACCTTTTCAAGAATTGCGTGATGAGCTACCCCAGATCTTAGCGTTTCCTTCTTTTGTAGCAGACACATCGAAAGAAGAAAAAGCGATGTCAGTCTTTAGTCTTCGAATTGTCCGCAGTTTCGTGACATCTCTGGCCGTCCGTTTTCTTAAGGAGGCACGCGATATTCAAATCGCCGAAGAGCCCAGTCCCGATGTAGAACCAGCCCTGGACAAGGGCGATGCGGAGGAATTATTCATAATTGTTATCAAAATTCAGAAATGCAAAGAGGCTCTGGGTTTCTTGTAAAGTTTCGGGGTAGATCTGTCTTTGTCACGGATGTAAGAACGACGGCGGAAACAGCTTAATGGTTGTAATGTAAGAGTGTTTGGGAAGGTTCTCGCTGAAATTAATTTAGATACATCGCTAGCGCAATCTTGGCT
Organism: Tetragnatha versicolor; assembly: GCA_024610705.1. Classification (NCBI taxonomy): domain Eukaryota; kingdom Metazoa; phylum Arthropoda; class Arachnida; order Araneae; family Tetragnathidae; genus Tetragnatha; species Tetragnatha versicolor. Next base: position 48,909,122 of record JANDEH010000010.1, on the reverse strand, counting down.
TGTATAGCGCCTGTTGGAGAAGTGTAATTGAATTTGAGTATTAATATTGTTCAAATGTTCTGTCAGTGGATATTTCGGTGTCCAGGAGTCGCACTACTGAATGGAGAGAGTGTTTGTGAAGTGAAGAAATTAAATACTATCAAGCGAATATTTTTAGTTATACTTTCTTTTCTAAACATTGAACTTTTGGTCATTGAATAAAGTTTAGATTCTACGCGGTTAAACACTCTGTCCATCAGGGGAAAATAAGAAAATAACTGAGAAACATTTAAATAGTTGCTAAATTTTGTTTACATTATGAATTAATGGTCTTTATTTCCAAATGCTTAAAAGTTTAAGTTTACTCGTAGTTGATATTTCGAGTAGGAAACATATAAAAGCAAGTTGCATATAAACAGATAAGGTAACTCGTAAAATGTCTTGTTGAATTTAATTTTTTTCAATGTGTTTGAGAAGTCTTTTCTATTGCTAACTGTATAGACTGAATTGCAATAATACAAAATCTTAAGGATTTTTTTAAGTCGAAAATTATTTTAATAATGGTAGAATAAAATTTTGCGTTTAGAGTTTAAATCCGCATAGATAAATCCCTGTTTAAATTACTTTAGGAGAAACACACAAGGAAAAACTGTTCAGAAGTCTCAATTAAAATGGGTTAAAGAAAAGAATGAAAAATCAAACCTACTTCCTAATTTTTTATCCATCCTGTTTATGAGGATAAATTATAAAAGACATTTGTATAATATAACTATGCCTACTAATTGTTATTCTGAATAATTTCTTAAGCAAATAAAGGTGGTTTAAATAGCTCAATGAGAGAAAAAAGCCTCAACCTGATGCGATTTCGATAATAACGATTAGAAATCCTTAAACGCCTTTAATATCGCAGGGTTTTTTGGGCCAGTAAGCATTTTTAATAACAAATTTACTCCTCAAAAATGCAGATAAGTCGGCTCAGGATGTTTGACAGCTTTAAAGCCGGCGTAATTAAGCTTTTCCAGCAGGCTTGCTCAGGGTGCCACAAGCTGCAACAAGTCACACTTAACGAGAGTTTTAATATCGTGATCATTACCGGCTTTTGAAGGCGTCATTTGCTTGATTCACCCCAGAGCGCTACAACACCTTCTCATATGCCGCCTAATGGCTCCCCCTAAAAGGTGCTATTAGACCGTGAGGAGAAAAAAGGTAATTAAATAGGGGGGAACTCGCAGAGGTGCCCGGCGCACTTTTTGCGAGTTCCTTTTTTGATGCAAATTGGATGTTGTTGTTGGTCATTTATAACTCCACTTTTAATCTTTAGTAGGTTTTTATTAGGGAAGTTGGCCGCTTTTAATGCTTTAACTCTGGCAAAGTAATTTTTTCGGCTAAGTATAGGTGCCGCGCTGTATTTTTTCAGCACTAAGAAGCAGTTAGCTATCGGTTGTTATTCCTCTTTCGGGGCGCTAAAAAATCTTCCTGCGATCCCGTTTAGCCGATAAGAGTGACGAATGGATGAGATAAATTTGGTTTTCTTAAAAATATCTGGAGCGGCAGTTTTTAATGCACTGGACCGTACGCTCTCGAGAACCTGTTGAAGAGGTGTTAACTTTTCATCTATGCCCTGACTACTTTTTTCATGTTTTTTTCCTCGTTTAGGGAAATTTATCTTCTTTGTCCATCCGTTGAGATTAATATGTAAACAGCATAGGCTGAAGGCAGAGTGTCAGGGAGTACTGTTTAGTTTTAATGATAAAATATAAAAGTGATATTGAATTAAGGAACATCGTTATAAATGAGCGAACTCAAAATCTTTTTCAACCATTCATGAAAAATGTCTTACTCAAAAAAGGTTCAAAAGAGTATCATAGAGCTTTAATGGGCTTAAGATTTATATTCAGCCTTGTTATTCATTTTTGAGGATGTTGTACTTTTTAAGATCATTTTTTAAATATTTGGGGCATTAAGATGTGCTTGTTTGACAAATTAATTTCGGTTAGTGATGAACATAAATTTTTGACAAAAGTAGACCATCTTTATTAAAAAAGGTTGTATGTTTTTTACTTAAGATTTTTTTATAAATTCTTTTAATTAAATGTCAAAACTGGAAACATTTTGAATTTTTACTTATGAAATAGCTACATTTTCAAATTTGTCATTTCTTGTTTTTTATTTATAGTAGGAACATTCATCGCATCACACAATTCCGTTATTTTCAATACTTTAATATAGCTACGATTTTCTGGTGGCTTTATTTGTCTGTAAGCAGGTTTGAAATAATGACTTTTAATTTAAATAACCCTATATTTTAGTCTTAAAATCAAATTGACTTCAGGCCATAAAAATTTATTCTTAGTCTTAAATACTTAAATAGACTCGTAAAAACAGTTTATAACTATTATCAATCTTGTTAATTCCATTAGCTAATGGAACTTGCATATCTTAGCAAACATCTACTCATGTGAAACAGTTTTTATAAATCTTATCAACTTAAGCATTTCATTTAAGTAATGAAACTTACAAACCTCATCAAACATAGCATATGCTTATACGAAACCAGTTATTAAATCTTATCAACACTATAATTTATTTAACTATTGAAATTTAGAAACGTCATCAAACATAAGCTCGTATAAAACAGTGTTCAATTGTCAATTGAATTAATGAATGAAACTTATATAACTCTTCAAACATACGTCAGTCCTCCCTATGTACGTTAACTTCCCGTTCTGTAACGCGATCAACTCGAGACATAAATTAAAATTTGATTTCTATTAAGCAAGGATTGAATATTTAACGAGTCTGTGCACTGAGGGAAATCTTCAGAAATTAAAACGCCATCTCCCGCCCTGTTTTGAAATGCAAAGTTGGCACGAACATTTCACCTCGTAACGCGAGGTCTCAATTCACACATGGAGCGCTCAGAGCCTCCAGACATCCATATTAATTAAGGGCCGAATCCCAATTACCAACTATCTCTCCCAGGAAATCATCCCAGGGTGCATGTTTGCATATAGCTGCAATGATAAATCAATAATTTTGTCCTAACGTCATTAGCAAGGGTCTGTAGTCAAACGGGCCTGATTGAAAATAGTTCAATGATTTATGTCCCTAACTAGGTGCGGACGAATATGGTGAAGATTGCTCGCAAAAAAAAGCTCGATCGTGATAACTTCATCAAAGCCTTTTGATAAGCTTCATGCCGAGTTTGTCATTTCTATTAACTGAGGCTTAATAGCGTCAAATATTAATCCTTTAACTTTGGACTGCCGCTCTGATTTCTTTTTAGGGACGTGTCCGTATGAAGCATTTATCTCGCTACCTCCGTTATTTTTCTTTCGTTTTGACAACGGGGGCCGGACTCTGGCATCAATTAAGGGCTGATGGGTATTTTAATTGTTTGACGCGGACTGTAGGTAGGGAAGTAAGCTGACAAAGGTTTGAACATCAGATAGCGGGTCGCAGGATCAGATAGGCTGCCTTTGATTCTGGAAGGAATTAAGTGGGCCTTCAGGAGCAAGATAAATTTAGTGTCGACCTCTCGTTCTTTTTTTCTTAGATTACACTACCATCATTTTTATAAGGAAGATGTCAATTATAAGCGAGTACATTCTGGAGACGGTGAATGGGCGTGGCTTTAGTGAGTGACGTTTAATTCATCAAGATCAAATATTGGACAGAAACATATGTAAGAGGTAATCAGTTTATTTAAATAGTCGGTTTATCAACCGGATTCAGACAGTCATGGATTTATTTAACATTTGTCACACTTTTCTCACAAGCCTAAACAATGCTATTTAGGTGATAGTTCGAGTTTTTATTAATTTACTCCGCTTTCAACCACAATGTATAGAGATATAAGTACAGCCAATGTGCATTTCAAGTTTTGAAACATTTTACCCAATTTAGAGTTGAATTTGAAGATTATTTTCAAAATAAAGCATGAAACAGCACAATTTTTAAAACGAAAATTCGCTCATGAATGTTTTTTCTAAACACTAACAAGCTAGCTGACTCTTAGCCTTTGGAATTTAATAGGTCTGGAGCCAGTATTTTGAACTTCGGACTAAGCCAACAGTTGTATTTTTTGATTGCTCTGATTTTTTTATATGTTGAAGTAGATCATAAGATATGAATATTGTGCAATTTAAAGCTCCCAAATAATTTTCCCTTCCCCATAGAAGTTCTTGAAGTATAGAAAGAAATATTCATATTCCAATTATTTTAGAAGTAAAAGGCATCTTAATTTTTTAACAGTAGAATAGAAAGTTACTTTTGTTATGATTTTTAGGGTTATTTTTCTGCATTTTTTATGCATCATTAGTAACATAATAATTTAATTACTAAATTTTTAGCGAATATCCAGGATAACTTATTCTTAACCCAAAAGTGGGTGCTAGTTACTATAAAACCAAATTCATTACTTCGCAATGTATGTATGCTGCAAAAAAAAATCTAAATACTTAACTTTTTTTCACGATATTAAGGAGAATTAAAAAAAAACAATAATTATCCAATTAACTAAACATATACAATTAAAATACATTTCAATTTAAAAGGTAGAATCGAGCAAAAACCCCTCAGCCCTAAATTTAAACACTATTTAAAAGAAAAAAATATGAAACATGAGAACTATAAACAAATATTTTAAAAATAATGGCAAATTACAACAAATCAACAACGAAAAGATAGCAAGGTTGAGAACAACCAGTTGAAAAGCTAGGAAAAAAATTTATAGCAAATAATTTTCACCAAAAAAAGCGTGCTAAATGAGGAGGGAATCCCCACAGGAAGAACTCCAAACTATTTTTGCCAGGTAGTAAGCGAAAACAGCACAACCCCCTTGTTCTACCGGTTCTGGTGGTCCTTTCCCCTTCTATAGGCGAGGTAGCCCTGGGCGTACCTCCGAAAGTTAGCCAATCAAAATTTCCCACTGCTTGAGTTTAGGAGAATTGTTTGGGGTTAAGGTTTTCAACGGTCAAACGAGAATTTTCATCTTGTTGTTGTTTCTTTATTTCATACGGATAAAAAGTCCATCCATTAAAAATAATTCGCATTGAAGTCTTATGCAGGGAAGTATTTGAAATGAGTTTTATGAATTTTTTCTGAGGTAAAAAAATTAGGTCGTTAAATGATATACAATTAGAAATATTATTTATTGTTCAGGTGTAAAGTATCACAAATCTGTATTTGTATCTTTAGAATTTTCCTATAACTAAATGAATATTTTAATTAAATTGAGTGATTAAAGGTTATCATAGAGTACTTACCTACAATAAGTAGAAAATATATCTCTGTTCAGCTCTCTATCATGAGCTCTTCCATATTACATCTAGAAAGAAACAATTATATTAAATTTTGAAAATTCCTTTTGAATAATATTGGTAACATTGGTACCACTACATATAAGTTTTAATTAAAAGAAATATTGGCAATTCGAGAGATTTTATTATGAATTAAAGATTTTAAGGGATTTATGAATCAATTCTTGGTAGTTTCTATTTTATATCTTATTTTTTGGTTCTCTTCTTTTTTGAGAAACACTTGTAAGGTATAGGTAGGTCAGTATTATGCAGTTCATATGTCAGAGTTAAAGAGTAAAAATAAATATGTTTCCACATCTGAAACTGATTAATAAGAAGAAATAATACACAGTAATACTTTCATCACACAGCTATTTAGTTAGCTATGTAATGATTCTCTAATGAAAGAGTACACTGAATTAAGGTTATCATAGAGATTGAATCAAATGTATTGAAGATATTTTTTTAAATAATTTAGTGGTGATTCTGTCAAGAAAACATTACTAACTTGATATTTTATTCTATGATGCTCTAATATTTCCCCCATGCCTTTTAAATCATGTTTAACTACTAAAATATTTTACATAGATATTTTAATTTATCCTATTTATTATTTTACCTTTTTCATTTGTCATTTCTTCAAAACGCCATACAGCTGCATACTGGAATTGAAATGTGTAAAACTATTTTGTTTCTAGAAAATTTGCCTTCGTAATTTGCTTTACACTTATGCTTTACAAAGCATCATTACAGTTTTTTTCATCCTAGAGTAAACGTAAGACGTTTTTTTTTCTTTTATTATTGTTTGTTCTTTTATTTTCAGGTATTGAAATGTTCATTACTAAGTTAAAAACCTGTATAATAAAGTTATATTTTGTATCCCAGTTTTAAGCAAAGCTTGAATTTAGCAGGGTTTCAGCATTTCAGATACTTTTATTGTAAATGCGAATTAAGTTATTTGTCCAAAAGGTATTGTGCGTACACACCAGGTCCTTACTTTTAAAATTAATTTGAAGCTTGTTTTGCCGACGACTCAAAAACTTCCTCTTAAAAAACAGAAACTTTATACTATTTTATTCAATCCTCCTTGTATTACAACAGTCAACGACTAGCTCCCATACCGTCTGTTACGGATTTGTATTCCGGGGACTTCTCTGCTCATGTTCGATTATTACAGCAATCAGAGTTGTATTCATCCGAAGTGTATGTAAAAATATTTAGATCAATGGAAAACTATCTCCTTCAAGATTTAATGAGTTATTTAAGGCATTGGACTTAGCATTAAATAGCGATCCATTATAAATTTTGAGCAGAGTTTTAGCACAGCAGCTGTAAGCGAAAAGTTGTCATTTTCTCCGATTGATTCGAGTCCATCGTCCATTCTGGGGTATCATTTTTGTCCCGTAACCGACAATTTTCGGCCATCTGAAAACATTTTACATCGCTTTTCTCTTTTTCGTCCATGAAATGTGTGTGTCCTTCAGGTCTTCCTTCATTAATTACAAAGTCCTATTAGAGAAATTAATGAATTCTTCAGATCATTTATCTAGCGTGCGAGCGATCTCAAACCAATATGAGGGTCTACCGGGGACTCGAGCAGCCCCAGAATCACCCGAAACATGGCGTCATTGACTGAGGTCATTGCGGTAGCGAGATTTTGGGGCGCAAAATTGCTTGAGGGGAGGTATACAAATTGCGCTAGGGAAAACAAAAGCTGGAGAAACATACAAAGCAAAAGCATTACAACTGATGTAAAAATCTTAGTTGGACGAAATATTGACATTGACAGTATGGAAAATGGTGGCAGTTGAGCATTGGAACTTAGTAACTCGAAAATTTATGAAGGAGTAACTCGTTAGCTAATGAAGGAGTAGTTGAGAGCTTTATGAAGGAGTAACTCGGAAACTAATGAAGATAACCTAGGAGCAGGAGTGTGGGAAAATGTTATCTCCTATATGAGAATTAAAAAAATGAAATGAAATGAAAAGATCCACTGAAAAATTGAAGATCATTTAAGAGAAAAGCAAACGAGAAAACCAGTATTTAGACCCAATTTTCTTAGAGAAACTTAAAAATAATCTATTTTTATTTCTTTTAAATTTAAGGGAAAATGTTTTAGCTTGCATTTTGCAGATTTTACTTAAGAGAAACTCTTAAACGACTTTGAACTATAACCTTTTTAGTTATGTTAAATTCAAAACTAACCACTTACCTTTCTAACCACTATACCTCTTCTTTTATACTTTTCATATTCTCCAATACTTCACAACAATGGCCGATGACTTCTTCTTAAAGTTTAAATAAACAGAATATTTTAGAATATCATTTCAAAGGAAGAACAAAACATTCAATTCTAAAACTATTCTAAAATCCAAACAATAATCTAAGTTAAATTAACAGAATCATTCATTTTCGAAACTTTCATCGCTCTGAAACTAATAAAAATGTAAATCTTATAATAATATTCAAGTAATATTTTAAACAGTATTGTTATTAAATAAACCTTATACTGTATTAACTTTAAGAATATACGGAATTCAATTTTAAGTTTTGTAAATTCGCACTACATGTGAATGACATGACTGAAATAAATACAAAGATCAATGAAAATATATTACACATTAAAATATATTATACACATGACTTTAATTCAGTTAAAATATATTATACACATGACTTTAATTCAGTCTACTTTCAAGTGACGAAAATTGAACTGAAGGTTACTACACCGCACACTTTAACTCAATGGAGAAATTTCCCGAGTAGAATTCAATGCAAGTGACTTTATCTTTCTCCGGGGTATTGCATAACCGTCAAAACTCCGCTTAACTAATGCATAAAGCAGCAAAGATTAATGGAAAGACTAGTTTATCACACAATAAGGATGTACTAAAATTTTGTAGATAAATTGAGCAAGATTTTTCCCCCACACGCTTCCACTGTCCCGGTTAAATAGAATCCCCAGCCGACGGTTAATGAATTACTGGATATTAGCGATTTACATATCATGAGAATCAAGAGACCTGTTGTATGGAAGCACCTGTTATGTTTCAAAACGAAATCAGAAGCGGTAAAATAATCGGTAAGAAACAAAATAAGGAAACAATTTTTTGCAGCTGCAAAAATTCTCAATTAATGAGAGTGTAATGTGGATAAATGATTCCAAAATGATACAAACTATCATCATATTTTGCAGGCTTCCTTCTAGTAGCGACGCATTTGATTTTTATCTGTTGTTGCTTCCTAATAACTCAAAGGTGAGGGGGTGACGCGTTGTGGTTGCCCTAAGAGAGTTTGTTTTTTACTCGGGAGGCTAATGGTTCGGTCTTGTTAGGATTTCATTGAAAAGCATCAAACTGACGGAGAAAAAGTCCACTTGGACAAAATTGAAAGATTAATGATTGGTTTCGCTTGGAAACATTCGGCAGGGGTATAATTTGTTGGGGACATAAGAGACCGACGGATGTTGTTTTGCATTAGGATTCAGTTTGATTGCTGTTCGGAACTGGTAATCGAATAAGAGTTGGGGGAAAACGCAAAATGTGCTGTGGTCGTTTTATTTGAACATTCATAACACAAGTTAACAGAATAAGTTTCAAAGTTTCACTCCAGCTTTTCAAAATAAAATTTTTTTTAACTAAAAAAGCTTTTGAAACTAAAAAAATTTTGTTTGACCCTTAAAATTTGGCTATGTTATTAGAGTATGGCACTCTAAATTAAGACCAATCTTGCTATATTAATTATTATTTAATCATTTATGTATTCCTATTTTTCCTATTCCTTATTTTATTCATTTTCAATAGTGTTAAAAATAAAAATTTGTTAAACTCCAAACAGTAAAAGCGGCAATCTGATACAAGGGCCTATTGATACACTCTTAATATCTCCAAAACTATGACGATTATTTTAGGTCAAATTTTTTCTAAAAATTGAGTTGCCTTTGCATGCATAAACATTACATCTGAAACCGTTAAACTCTCCAGTGATTCAATAAATTTTAAGGAAAGAAACCAACTTTTTTCATCAAACGTTTTCCAAAGTATATTTATAATTCAAATGTAAAATCTTTCTGGCTCTATTATACTTTGAATAAGATCTGTAAGTTCTATAAGTAAGTTCACTATTGTTACCAATAGGCGATTTATTTATATTTTAAATAATCTTTGCATATTTTTTAAATCAAAGTTTTTTTTTATAAAATAACCATTAGAGAAAATCCATACACTTTGCTACACTCGTGGGGAACATTGAAGAATATTTCTCAGCAACATGTAAAAAATAAGTTAATCATCATCCTGTGAAGGATATTTATGTCAATTTTCTAACCATTTAGTTTTTATCAAGTTTTTCAGATTAGAAACTGCTTGCATTGTAACTATGTGCACTTACACTTACAAATTTCCTAAAAGAAAAGGCAGTTGATGTATACATGACCAAACAATGGAATCAGGGACTCTCAAACGTCTGAGAAGTTCTTTTTGTAGGTAACAAAGAACTGTAGTATTAAAAAAACAGTAAAAAATAATACTACAATGACCAAAAACTAACCAGTTGATTAGTGTCGTGTTTTTTAAGTTTTGGATGATTTTTGACCGATACCTTTGAATTTCAATAAACTAAATCTGGAGCAACTATAGGGGAGAGTGTTGTACCTACGGACGGTTGTACCTTCAGCCACCTCATTTTAAAATTCGGGAAAAAGTGTAAATTTGAATTTGTGGTCGATTTTGAATGTAAACAGATGCTATCTAGTTGCTAACGTGAAATCAGCTCTTTAAAATATTATTTAAATTTTATATAATAAATTTACTGTTTTTAGGTGCTCAAAGTTTTTTTTAGTGCATCACTACATTAACTCTTTTCTTCCCCTTTAATTATGACATGATAAAATGGGATACATGGGGGGAAACCCCGAGATTTTAACTTTTATTTTTGATATTAGAAATCGTCAGATCTCAATTCTTTTATCTTTTATAGAACTTTGAATGCAAAAACACCTCATGTTGTACCTTTGGAAACCATAAGTGTTGTACCTACGGACACGTTCTTGTGGGTGTCTGTAGCTAATCGGCGTTTTAGAATCAGGTTTCATTTAACTAAATACATTTTAATAAATGTTCAATTAATTCTAAATGGTAATCTATTTGTCAGAGATTATTTTCAAGTGAATTTTAGATGAAAAATCAAATATTTTGTGATCTTAACTACTTTTTTAAATTTATGATTCTACTTGGAATTTAATGTAAAATATGGTGTAAAATCCTAAGAACCCTATCGCATTTAAGTATGATGATTAAAAAAACTTGAAATTTCCACTGAAGAAGATTTACCACCAAATTATTATTGTTATTACCACCAAATGCTTGCACAACTAAGTGTTGATCGAATTGTTTTTTGGGGGGGGATCAGTGAAGTTGTCAGACCAATCAGCATGATTGATGAAACTATTATCTTAAATTCTGATCTGAAAATACCATGTGATTTTTGTGTTTTTGGTAAAAAATCAAGACTTTTATCATTCAACTTCGTTTTAATGATCATTTACGATCTAAAACTACATTACTTTAAAAAATCTATTTTCAATTTTAAAAAGGCTTGAAATAGGTTATTAAAAGGTAATGCATCAATAAAAATATTAATTCTTAGCTTTTTTCAACTAAAATTTCCCTTTTTAAGGGTGTCCACAGGTACAACTGGGTCTGTCCATAGGTACAACAGGTTGTTGTACCTTTGGACACAAATTTTTCCATGTTATTATAAATGATTAAAAATCCAATTTTCAAGATTTTGGCTAGTAAAAAATATCTCTGTACTCACAAAGGTTAGGACTATAGGTTGGACACTTTAAATGGTCAAAATGTGATTTTACCTGTCTTAGAAAAATCCAAACGTGATTTTGTCCAGAGGTACAACACTCTCCCCTACCCATGAAAATTTACATCTTACTTCCTTAATTAAATACTTGTTAAATAATGACCATTTGTTAAATTCTTTGATTTTTTTATCCTTCAATGCTGAATGTAAAATTTGTGATTCATATTAAAAAAAAGGGTAATGTAAAAGGGCTTATTGTATCTCTCAATTTAAAGAACATTTAATATTTTCCGAAATTTTTGTTATTAATTACTACTATGTTTGAGAAAATTAATCATTGTATCAATGTGCCCCAAGCAATGTATCCAGCTGTCCCATCAGTGGGATACATTGATAACAAATTGATTCATTTTACAAAAGCCGCTATATTTTTATTTTCATTAAACTTATGTTTTTTTCTAAGTTTCATAAAATTGAGTCATTCTGAGATATTTTTAGCAAAAAGTAATTAATATGTCAATTTTATAACTAAAAAACGTTTGAAGTTTGAAACATGAAATAGCCCCGATTTCCCAATTTCAAAAAGCCTCCTTTTCATGAGTTTTATCTTATAGATTTAGCAATTTTCCAATGAGTAGTTCTAAAACAATTAATAGAAAAGGTTTTATTTCCGAACTATCTTAAATATAAAAATTTAAGTAATAAGAAAGTAATCACAATATAAAGTTTACAGGAAACTTTGTATAAATTTAATAAATGAAATAAACATTTGTATAATAAAATATTATTATTAAACATTGATCTCTCTTACTTAACTTTTCTTCAAATTTTATACAAAAAAACCTTGAATATTTTGAAGGTTTTTTTTCTAGTTCCTACTTAAAGTTTCTATTTTATGAATAGCTCAAACCCCTTCTGTAAATACAAAGTTTTTATCAGACTATCAACCCAAGACCACAAAAATATCCTAGTCACCTTCACACAATTTTTAGCCTATCCCTTCTATTAGGAAACTGATAAATTTCTTCATACAAGATTCACCAATCATTTACCATCCCGTTGATCGCTAAGGATCTTTTTAAACTTAGTACTGCGTTAAGCCCAAACCATCAAGTACTATATACGTCCATTAGCACATATATACGTCCACCATTCCTCACGGTTAAAACTGGTTTCCTTGCCTTACACGTCCACATCAATCAATTGCGGAAATGATGGATAAATCGCTTATTGAGATGACGCTGGAAAGTTTGAATTGCATTAACTTTTTACGATCGCAAGAATTTTTCCGGCCTTGCCTAATATACTTATTACAAGACTATTAAAATCTCGTTTAATCTACGTTGACTGCTCTATTTTGCAAGTCAAATGAGAAGCTATTTGAGGCAGGAACGATATCATTTATATACCAAAAGACCACCAATGTTTGATCTATGCATGCATCTGATATGCTAGTACGTTAAGAAATTCTAGTAAGGAAAACTGCATTTAAATCCATTGATTTCTACAGAAATAAGTAAACCTATATTTTAGAGAAAAACATTGACATAAAAAATCATACATTAGTTCGAGATTTCCATGAAATAATTTGAGAATGAAGATAATTTTGTCATTAGTACTTAATAAAATACAGACTACAGATAATTTAAAAAAACGAGTCTTCATTTATTTTAAATTCAAATATTGAGGGTCAGTATGTTTAGAAATTCTTGTTTGCCTTTTGCGTAAAAATTCATAGTGCATTGAACATATTATAGTACCTTTTAATTGAAAAATAAATAGAAATATCTGATTGAAACGTTTAAATTTAGAATTTCCAAAGTTCATGCTTGTTAGAGCATGGCGTCAAATATAATTTTGATGTTTTCAAATCCAAGGGATACAAAGTGTGTGTAACTTCGATGAAATTTTAAGAAATTTCAGTGCTGAACCAATTGCAATATTGAAACGAGAAAAATATTTTTTGTGCTTTGGAATCAAGCATTCAAAATACAGCCAAACAAATAGTACGTTTTACCCTCGGTTTTCCTGTTTTCCCCTCATAGATCTTCATCACTCATCCACCACATTTCTTTACAAGGCTCCCTCCCTGTTCACTTATCCACACGAAGTACTTAAGCCGACTCTTGAAAACCCACCAATAAACAACGCGAAGAAAAACACAAAAGCGTTTTTGTAAATAAATCACGCTCAGCGGGCTTAAATTTACCCCTTTCCGAAGAAATGGACCCAAATGGGGAAAAAATAAAGCTCGCTTATTGTTAAACGCCCGCCCATATTTATCTGGCGAGATATCTCCACAGTGTTAAAAGACCCCACAAAACAGTCTCTCTGCTCGTGTCTAATCAATAGCGATTTGTCGGGATTTTTGTTAGTTTACGCCCGAACTCTGATGGAACAAAATACTGTTCCAGTAGATTTATGAGCAACTCGATATCCAGGCCCGCTTTTTCTTCGTCCATAAATCTCCCGGTATGTTTTTAAAAAGTCCGTTATACAAACGCTTTTTCAAAAGAATTTGAGACTGTCTCTAGCCGTGAGTAATTCCTCCGCATTTAATAAGAGATAAAAACAGCCCGCGACGGGTGCATCTATCAATCTAATTCCAACACGGTTTTTATTTCGAGGATGTCTCATTCCTCTTTGTTCGTTACAACGGCATTGTTGGATTTTAGTTTTTCGCTCCCCCCACCTCAGTTTTCCTTTTGAAATATCATCTAGAAACGGAACCACCTGTTCAGCGTAATCCCTGAGCACTTGAATAGATCTCTGGAAGTGGTGGTCTGGGGAAACGCATGACAGATGATTTGCTCTTGCGCTCCCATCTTCGGAATTCTTCTTCTCCCCCTCTCTCTCTAGGTAATATGGGACACCGAAGCTCTTTCGCTTTTCTCTTCCAAATCCTCCTTGGGAAATGAATTGTCTCGACCCGATCGATGGCTCCAAACCATAGACACTCATCAACCAAATTGATCCCAGATTACCTTAAAATGGGCAGTCAAACCCCTTCGAGCGTGGCTTTTAAGTCATTAATTTCGCGATTGGTAGCCCCAACTCAAAATCAGGTATAACACATTCACCCTGAACTGAATTTACGTATCCAACGCAGGTTTAAAATGTGAAGCTTTCACCTTTGACTTTAACTCCAAGATTTCATACATTCACCATAAACTTGAACTCAAATTCTAACACATTCACTATTGACTTACTCAGATTTTAATGTATTCACTATTGAATCACTCAAATTTTTAACACATTCACCATGGACTAACTTACTCGAATTTCGCATATTCATCGTTAAGTCTCTCAATTTTTTTCACATTTATAATTGACCAAATTGTAAATGTGCATGTGCCATTGACTCTAATTTTAGCACATTCATTCATTCTTGTTTTTTTACTTAACACTTAAAGTACCAAATGCTAATCAATTTACTACTTTTTACATCAAAACCCTAAAAATAGACTGGGGTGCACTCAAATATTATTCCCCGATTAAAAATAATAATGGGGATCATACACATTAGAATATTTAGTTCTGTTCTGTAAAACGGATTTAAATGCAAACTAATTTTGAGGGTTAAACACTTTCGGGACATATCTGGTGATTTTCAAAAAGTTCTGTCAAAATTTATTGCACTATCCCTAAATTTAACGACTTGGTTAAAATTAGTTCTAAACTAAAAACTACTACGTAAATCTAGTCTAATAGATAGTATATTGCAAAAACTTTTTAAATTTTTATAAGAACTAATTTTCATCCTATCCTCGTTAGCTGAATAAACTCAATTCGATGCAAAGAAAGCTAGAAATTTTAAATAAAAAGACCAAAAAGTAAGATACTTTTTTTCTTTTTTATAAAAAGATGTTGGTTGCATAGCATTTTTTCCGTAAGTCCCCATTCATCAATTTTCTTATAGAGATGATTATTGAAACTTTTTGACTACTCTGTCTAGTGACTGATGATGTTGAACAAAAGCGACTCTCTGGTATTTTGGTGAATTACTTCTCTTCTTAGCATCATTTATTTAAGAGTAAAAAATGAAAACTATTCTACGCGTAAAAGTTTAAGGGTGAGTTTATTAGGTTAAGCATAAAAACGCATTTAATCGAGAAATCCTTTAAATAGGTTACGTAATGTGTTTGACAATTATATAAAAGCCGTATCAAAATTGGACTAGTAACTAAAAATAATCCTAATATAAGGAAACTAATTTTTTACTTTACTAATTTTTAACTTTATACTAGATAACACAGAAGAAAAGAAGTAAACGAAATTAATTTAAATTGAGAAAAATGTATATGAAAATTGACATTGGGGGTTGGAGAGATCTAATGTAAGATGTATATTCAATAGGGATGAAAAAACAATACCCACCCAAAGCAACACACAAATAACTGCCCAATGAACCAGGGTTTGAATTTAGTGATCACATTTAACCTCCAAAACTTGCTCTTAATGATTAAATTTTGAGTAAAATTTTTAAAAATCAGACCTGGTTTAGGGCAAAAAACACATGATGGGATTTTGAGTTTTATTGGTTTCGATTGAAAATAATATTTACTTTTGAGCGATACTGTTTTACTCCAATAATAATGATTAACTTAATATGTTTATTAACTTAATTATTTATTAACTAATATGTTTATTAACTTAATATGTTAATGTTTCGATCAGCAAATAAAACCCAAGCAACCCAAAAACATATCCTTCACACCTCGCCAAACCTCCAATCAAACTTGTTGATCATAGGCGTTCTCTTCATAATTTTTCAGAATAACCAAGAAATCTCCATTTTCGACTTTGTGATCTAAAATTATTTTTAATTGTTAGAGAATAATATATATATTTCAGAAAATAATGATTAAACATATCATTTAAATTATGATCACAAGTAATAATTACGCTTATCTTGCGTTACCTTCCTATACCGTGCTGATGAGCCCTAACAAGGGCGAAACCGGTCCACGGTTGGAGGCGACGCTTGAGAGCTGGAGTTTTCTCGCATATTCCTCGAACCAGAGGTAGTGGTGAAGCACTCCCTTTCAATAATTACGACACTAGTTTTTTCTTTTCTGATTGCCAAACGATGATTCGTGTTCGATAAAAACGATGGCCGATTTTTGTGGCATATACAGATTTTTCATTCATGATAAAATTATAAACTTCAAAACCCGTTTCGGAAATATTTTTACCAAGTTTAACACAATTCTTGAAAGATCTAAAATATAATTCTATTTCATTCACTTAGTAAACTGCTTTTAGCATAACATAATAATGTCTCTTACTTTCAAAAGCGCTGCCAAACCATACCAGATTAAAACTAGGCCACGTGCTTTCGAAGAATAATCTTGATTATAACGCATATTTTGAAATTAAATAGCGGTACCTGCAAAAAATATTTTTAAGTTTAAAAACTATCTATCACAGAATGCGAATGACATGTGTCTGTATAATTACACATACTTAGATTAACGGGTTAAATAACAGTTATAAACCTACAAATCCATAAATTTCAAATCGTGAAAGCACATTCTATAGCAATACGGTGGGTGGAAGCAAAATTTTAAAAATACCAAACTCTCAAATGTAAGTTTTCTCATACGTTTTTATAGGCATATAATTTAGTAATATTTGTATTATGTATTTAATTTAATTTTAACAAAGAGAAAATAACTGGATATTTTCCATGGACATTTAAAATACTCTTTAAAAATTTTATATATTGTATTCCTATGACCTTTCATAGGTACGTAACTAAAAAATTTTACACACAAAATAAAGATTTTACTTATAAATGAAATTATTTTTAAAAAATATAAAACTGATAAAAAGCTTTAAAATTAATTTTTTTAAAGAGCCTCCTACTCAAAACTACATTTATTGAAAGCATTTACAATTTATAAAATTATGAAGCCATAAAATTGTTAAAGGGGTGTTAATTCTATATGTTTTATTCGAAATTTCAGTTACAAAACCTGGACTAAGCTCACCTTATACATGGAAAGTTCTCCCTTTCTTCTGACATCAAAGATGTTTACTTTAACTTGTAAGGAGATTAAGTTTGTCAAGCGCACAGAAGAACAAACTCAAGAATAGGAAAAAGACCAAATAAAATATAACTCTTAAATCTTTCATGTTTCGCATCATTATCCCTGACATCAATAATAGCTCAGGCTGAATGACGGACCCTTCGACCATGATGGTCCTCCTGGTATTCTGCAAAACGAAACAAAATGAAACAGTCGGGTCTTTCGAAGACAGTTTTGTTTTCACTCTAAAAAGTGAGTTTTAAGTTCCATTAGAATGGTTAAATATGAATAATTCCGGGCTTTATATTTGGGGATTCAAGAGTAAGAAGTATGCATTGGTTGTCGTTGTTGTTATAAAATGGATATACACAGCGGAAATATTATGGTCGATTGGGGCAAATGGCGTTTCTTCATGTTTTTATGAACTATGAGAAGTCGTTTATTCTTGACCTGTAATCGATATTTGTTTTTTGTTTCATGAGAGCTAGATCTTAACTAGAGCTTATTGAAGTGAGAATTGTTTCTGTATCTATTAAATCTAAATTAATCCATATATAAACTAAGTTTTTAAACTCTGCTTTTTAATTTTTCAAATTTTTGAAAAAGACTGACACCTCAACTTTGGAATTCAGTTGAACAAAGGGATACTAATATATTTTTAAAATTCTTAGATTTTAAAATAAGTTCCTTTAACTATTGTTTAAAATTTATACTTCTAAGAAGAAATCTAATATCTAATTACAGCACCTAATTACAGTTATTTGAAATAATTCTTAAACAAAAATTCCTGGCTTTAAAAAGCATTTTAAAAAATAAAAGTTTTTTAACCGTGGAGAGATTACACAAAAAACTATCCTAGAAATATTGAACAGTTGATTTATGCTCTTTTCTACAAATAAACAAGCAAACCCAGCAGTTTAAATAATCGTAGTCAAAACATAACACCAAAACAAGTCCAACCTGCAGCGAAATATCCCACCCAAATGTAGATCACCAGCGCGCTAATCTACTTAGCTGAAACTAACCTCTCACACACTACTTAACGCAAACTTTTCTTTGCTCGTCTAATAAAACACCCATTCAGCAAACCGCTCTGAGGGTCAAGAGCGCAATAAAAGAAAATTAATAGGCAGCAAGAACAGCTATTTCATCGCAAAAAACAAGAGCGCAATAAAGTGGCACACAGTTCAGCAAATCATCCTTCAGATACAGTACAGCTCGGCGCTAAAAAGATGGGCGTCTAAGTTGCCTAGGGAGACCGGAATAAAGCGATAATTCAAGTGGCCCTTCAAATTGTTTAACTGAGTATTAAAACGTGATCTACGTTGAAGCCTGAACATCATAGAAGCGTCAACCAATTTCCTGAAGCTCTGACCGGCACGTGTAGCTATACATCAAAGGGATCTGATTTATCAGGTGATGCTCCCTGATGCTGCAATTAGGGAGTTTAACACCGACAAGAATCACCTCAAACGATAATATTTATTGTGGGTATGACATTCCATCCCCTGCTCTTGTATCACGTCTTTTTCTTAACCTTGGCGCCATACATCATTAGCCATTGGCTGCGGAACCTTGGGGGACAGAGTCAAGGGCAGGCCATTTTGCTGCTGCACTTTTTTAGTTCATGAATATGCGGCTCTCTCAACCAATAATTAGGCTGGTCCCCCTGCTTCTCCTTGTGAGCCTCCGGATTCCAGACGATCAGGGGGCCTCCGTACTCTGCCACTCACTTCATTAATCCTATTAGTGGTGCCGGCCGTTTGTTTTCTGGGGCTTGTCGAATTGCTGATTGGCCTTTTCAATTACGGACGGCGGTCACTCGTGGTTTGGGTGGTCTGTACCGAAATGTACCAGCGTTTGCTACTTGTTTCGTTTTATGGATTTCTCATCGATAAATTCTATTTCCCGGAAAGGTATAATTTAATCTGTCAGAAAAATTAGTGACATGTATTGAGAGGATTATATTTTGCTGTCGTAAAACATCCAGATGTGATCATAGAAATTACAGTTGTGGGAGATATTCAGGTTTTTAAAGGTTCCATACAGGGTTAGGTTTGATAATTGATGTTTTATGGCGCAAGCTTCCATACTGGAACACTTAATTAGTACATAAATTACTTTAAGGTTAATGTCATCCTGATTATTTTTTTCTATAACTTTTTTATAGTACATCTAATATTTTCTTCTACAAAATTAAAGTAGTAAAAAAACAAGCAGGGGAGAGTGGGGTAATAAGAAACTTTTTCAATTGCGGCTTTGTGTGTGGGCATAAAAATCTGAAAAAAATCACAGAATATCTTAAAGACATAGGGTGAACCGCCCAGTGAATGAACACTTAGCATTTTGATTTGCGATTTCCCCACTTAAAAATTTTTTTTCAGGGCTTTTTCTCAGTCAGTTTTAAAAAATAAGGTATGTTTCCAAACAAGCGTTTTCCCAGCAATATGATCAAAGTGTTTCCAGAATTCAGAAATAAATAGTTTTGAAGGAATCCTGATCTTAGTGCAAAAAGTGCGATATACCCAGTAAATGAACAAAGTTTGTCCTAAATATGAACACTGAATATACTCACCAGTTTAAGTATTTTTAGAAAGTTTATAAGTTAATTTGGTTATTACATGGTTGGGTAAACCAAGCAGGTCTTATAAACTTCTCCAAAAAATTAAAACTGGTGACTAATTTCAGCAAGCATTTTTTTCAAAATGACTTTTTTGAACTATCTTCTTTAATTTTTTGATTAAATTATTAATTTGACCACTAATAGCACTGTAAGCCTTCTCAATATATTCCTCATGGTCACTACTATAGGAAAACTTTATTCCCCTTATTTTACGAGGCGTTGTTGTTTAAAGCTAAAGCTGTGAAGCAAACTTTCGAAACACCATGTATTAACATAGACTTTTTGATCAACACAACCCGTTCATTTACTGGAAGGATACAATTTAAAGCCTCGGGCATTAAACCTAGTTTAGATCACATCATTATGAATCAAATAAAACTATCATCATAAGGTTTACGATAAATGCATTTTTCTCAGTGAATGAACACCCGTTCATTTATTGGGAAATCTCAGCTTACACTTCCAGTAAGTGAACACCCCTTTTTTTTCCAAATGCTAAGTTTTTATTCACTAGGCAATCCACCCTATTCAATTGAGTGATCTTGAATGTTGGAGGTGTATTTTTTTTTTCATATTTACATATTTTATTGAACTAGAAATAAAAAAAAAAGAAGAAAATTTACAAGTTCACATGTCACCTGGGATCTCATGGTCCATGTAGGTGACCGTAATTATGTATAACAAAAATTTAAAATACAAACTAGGAGAAAAAAAACACAGGAAATACATACATGAGATGGATATGGTGGCAAGCAGGGCGCCAATAAATTATATTTTTGCCATAATGATGAGTTAAAGTGCTTAAAATAATTATAAATCATACATTAAACAGAACAAAAGAAATCATCAATATCTTCAATAGTAAACAGATATTCCTTTAATTGCTTTTTGAATAAATGTTTGAAGGGCTATTTTGAATATGTATAGGTAACTTATTAAAACACTTAGGGGCTATGTAACAAAAATTTTTACAGAATATGGATTTATTAGGTTTAGGAACAAAGTATAATACGTTAGGTCTTCGTAGGTTTACGACATTGCGTTTTTGACAAATGTTGGGGTTTAGATAGAGATGGAGGCAAATTTTAAAATAAAAAAGATGGTGAATTGGAAGTATATTTAAGGAATTGAAGTAGTTTATATTATTTGTGTGTAAGTGCGCTTCATTATTTAAAAACCTCAGGAATCTTTTTTGCAGCCTCTCAATTCTTTTTAAGTTGATCATGTAATCTCCTCCCCACACGACTAAACCGTAATTAAGTTGTGAATGAACCCAAGAATAATATAAATTGATTAGTAATTTATTATTTAACTTTTTTTTTAGGTAATAAAAGTTACACAGTACTTAGGGAACGTACCCATTCTACGTGACCCATTCAGGGGAGGGAGGGGGGTGTTCAAAATACCACGCTCGGTCACAGGGGGGAGGGGGGGCTTAGGGTTTCGTCACGTAGTCAATTTCTTCTAGTCAATCCGACAAAATTAAGCCAAATTAATTATTGAAATTTGCCAAATTAAGACTAATTAAGCCAAATTAATTATTAAAATTAGACAAATTAAGCAATATTAATATTTTTAATCTTTCTGTTTGCAAAAAATGATGGCAAACCGTATTTATGAATTACTACGTGAAAACTGGGGGGGGAGGGGGGGTCTTGGCATATACTACGGATGGTCACCAAGGGGGGGGGAGGGGGTCAAAAATGGCAAAAAATGGGTCACGTAGTATGGGTATGTTCCCTTACCTTAGTTTGTCTGATATATATTTTGGATGGGATTTCCATTTCAAATTTGAGTCTATGTGCAGTGCAGTCCGAGGTATTTTATTGATGATACGTTATCTAAGGGTTTACAGGCGCAATTGCTATGAGTATTACAGTATTTTTCATGATATTTTATAGAGAGATTATTTGCTTGGTTTTGCGTAAGGGAAAATACCCTATATTTAGTTTTATCAACATTTAAATTTAAATCAATATGAGAAAACCAGTCGCGAATTTTTATAAGGTCATCATTTATCACAAAATTAAGGTCTTCCATTGAATTTTCTGAGTAAAGTAAAACTGTGTCGTCGGCGAAACTTATCAATTTACCATGTAGATCCCTGGAAGACACCACATTTTATTGGGAGACATCCGCTAAGGGTATTATGTACTTTAACAATCTGAAAGCGGTTTGATAAATATGACTTTATAAAACTGTGAAAGGGACCTCTAATACCAATCAAAAATAATTTCTCTAGTAAAATATTATGTTGTACTGAATCGAAAGCCTTGGAAATGTCTAAATAAAGACCAACAGTTTTTTTATCATTGTTAACACTACTATAGATAAATTTGGTAAACTCTAGCAAAGCTTTTTCAGTGTTTGAGTTGGGTAGAAATCCATACTGATTATTTGAAAAAAAATGTATATGATTCAAGTACGAAAGCAATCGATCCTTGATAATTTGTTCAAATACCTTTGAAAGAAATGGTAAGACGGAGATTGGTCTATAATTAGAATAGTCATTTTTATTTCCTTTTTTATAAATGGGAGTTATGATAGAAATTTTTAATGATTTTGGGAAAGTGCTAATTATCTCCTTATCTCCCCCTTTTCGAAATTGTAGCATTCTACATTACTATTTAGCAAAGAAAAACGTCTGAATAATTGAGTGAAATAAAAAAAGCATAATCAGCTCAATAAAAACGCGGAAAAATATGATTGTAAGATGACAATTCTTAACCTTCAGTTCTCTTTTTAGTTCGCTCGAAGCTAGGCTCAAATTTAAAAAATTTTCACAGCTACAATGCATATATTTTACTTGAATAAACGATTGTTCCACATTTATGAAGTCTTCCTGCAACTACGGAATTTTATTGGGAGTCTCCAGAACAACTAGGTTGCTTATTATTTGAGTTTATGTGATCGACTGTTCGTTTACTGTGAGTGTTCATTGACTGGGCAACCCACCCTACTTTATATCCCATAAAAATTTTATCGTTTTAGAATAATTACTTCTGTGAAAAAATCCCATTTGAAGTTGATGCTGACAGACAAGGCGTTTCAACTATTTCAATTTATCATGTTTTAGCTACTAAATTATTTTGGAATTTTTAGTGAACTTTTTAGGAGGTTAAAGGGGCAATATAAATTCACTTTTTGTTCTTCAATTTAGGGTTGTGTATCATTCTTAAAAGTGCACTGTTTTTTATTACCCATTTTAAACAAAACTAAGGGGTAATAAGAAACACTAGCATTTTATCCATGAAAATTAATTTATATAAATTTTCTCCTTATTATATTAATATTTTATTGTTCCTATTTTATTATGTTGTTCTTATTTATTGTTCATTTATGATGATGATGATGATAATTCAATTTTTCCCCACTTATTCTAAAATTTTTAAAAAGTTGCCTCTATATTTGTAAACAGCACTAAAATATATCCTATAGACATGTATCACATGCATGTACTACAAAATTTAAAATTTTTGATTTTTTTGAAAGATATTTTGTCTTTTTTCAATTTAACTATATCGAAACTGATTTATTACCCAATATTGAGAAAATATTTTCTGTATTACTTGATTTAATGATTTTAGTTGTATTTTTAACCTTAATTTCAATAAACTAATTATTTAACTAATGATTTAATCAGCAATGGTGGTTTTTTATGTTATATAGGTATATAACTACAACATCCATGGAAAATGACCTTGGCAAATGCCTCAAACGTTTTTAACAATAATTTAAAAGAAGGTCGATTTTTAAGGCCAAAAAGTTGAAAGTTTGAAAAAAATTTAACTTTTTACGGTCCGTTTTCTTCTAACTTTAGTATATGTTATTATTTATCTCATTTCTAAATGAAAACCTTTTAAATTACTCCTTTTGAAATTATTTTGTGGGTTTGAGCAATGTTTTAAATTTTTCAACTTTTCAATTCTGAAATAATTTTTAAAAATTTATTAATTATTTTAATTCTTTGAAATATGAATTGAATATTCGTATTCAGCACTGAAAAATAGCCTATAAACATGTATCGAAAGTATCGATTACTGATTTTTTTTTTATTTTTTTCGGTGAATTTTTTAAAAATTAAAGAAAAATTTAACTTCCCGTGGACCAATTTTGTCCGGTTTTTAGTATGTTATTATTGAGGTTATTCTAAAGGGAAAACCGTTTAAAAACCAAATGTTGCAATTTTTTACCGGTTTGACCCTTTTTTTTTCAGTAGATTTTACTGGACTATTCTTCAGCATCTTAAATCGTTTAAATAGGTTTGGGAGTGGTTTGTATTCTGCGATATGCACTTTTTATACTAAAAATAAACTTTTACAGCTACCACTATTTATTTTAAAAATAAATATGGGTATAGTTACAATCAATACTGTTCTTCGACTGTGAATTGATTGAAGTTCAATCTTGCAAGGTAGGATAAAATCCTACTATGAAGTTTAACTTTATAGGAACGACTCTGTGCTGGTGTTTGGGGATGTTCAAATATTACGTAAGCAGTTTTTTTTGGCCATTTTTAACCCCCTCCCCCTTCTCAACAAAGATAAGCAAACCCCAACCACCCACCGTACGTTAGAAACTGCGTATGAATGCGTAAGAATTTCTGTAGGGTGTTGCAGAACTGAGAAATTATCCTTTTTCAACTATTGAAAACTAAAGTCATTCCATATGCAGTCCGAAAACTTTCTTACGCCACTGGCTGGTAGTATATTTTTACATCAATAGTAATTATTGGGCATAAATAGATCAATATATAACGTAAAAAAGTTACACATTTACAATACAAAACAGTTGTAAATATTTTGTGTTTGTATGCCTTCAATTTTTTTTGGTTATGTCGTTCTTCCCTATTAAGATCAAGCAAAATTTCCAGAATATTTGACTCACGAAGTTTTTATAAGGGAAAAATTTTAAATTTAACTAACATTAATAATAAATTTCCAACGACTTTTTTTTCACTCAACCTTATTTTTTAAACTTGATAAAAGGTGACTTAAAGGTGACAATCCTATCATATAGTTTAAATAGGATAACCTTAACTTTTTAATATATAAAGCATACTATACAGTGTACAGGGTGTTTCAAAATTGCGTTGCACGGCTTTTATTTGGAACCAATCCCTCCTAGGGTCACGGAAGTAAGTCTACCCCTAGTTAAGTGAGCCTGGAGAATCCGTTGAGAGGACTTACAGCGCCCCTATCGGCGAAATTAAAAAGTAAAAAAATAATTTAAAAACTAAAGGAGATTGAGCAAAAACCTCAATGAAAGTATTGTTGCCAACGTCATGAAGAACTCACTGAAAAAAAATTGATCAAAATATCTTGAATATTTGCGGAGATATTAGCATGTGAAAATAACTCTTCTTCAGGGGTCAAAAAAGAAAAAGTTCGCATATTTGCAATTTTTTCAGTGTTATTTTGTAGTTTTGTGTTTTTTCAGCTTAAAGAACACAAAATTTAATCAAAAAAATCAAAAAAAATTTGCAAATATGCAAACTTTTTCTTTTTTGACCCCTGAAAAAGTGCTATTGTCACATGCTAATAACTCGGCGAATATTCAAGATATTTTCATGATTTTTTTCAGTGAGTTCTTCATGACGTTGACAAAAATACTCTTACTGAGGTTTTTGCTCTATCTCTTTTAGTTTTTAAATTAATTTTTAACCTTTTAATTTCGCCGCTAGGGGTGCTGTAAGTCATTTCAGTGCATTCTCCAGGCTGGCTCATTTATTTGGGGGTAGACTTTACTTCCATGACCCTAGGAGGCGTTGGTTCCGAATAAAAGAGGTGCAACGCAATTTTGAAACACCCTGTATCAGGGTGTCCCTTATATGACGAAAAAAAAATTTCTTGCGAATTTGAAAACGGTTACCATCTACTTTTTTCATAATTGCCTTGACCTATTCAGGTATAAAATTACATCCCTCTATCATAATATTAACCTGTGCAAAATTTCAATTAAAGATTGTGAATGTGTCTCTTTTTGTCTCTTTTACGACAGAATTTTTTTTCTCATTGCAAAAGTGAAAAGAGATACCCTCTACTATTTTTATAAATGCTTTTAACTATTCAGATATAAATTTCACCTCTCTACGATAATATTAACCCGTACCGAATCTCAATTAAAGATGGTCAAACAAGCTAAATTACCGGCACGCGCCCACTAATACTCACCACTTTTTTTTCTTTTTACCTACTTTTTTCAGACTGTTGTTGACAGTCAGATGTTTTATTATAAGTTTGGCCAAAGAAATGTATTATATAATCGGTCTATAATGTCGTCTACCGCTTATAAAAGAAGTTAGCAAAGTGAAGGTAAACCTAATTACTTAGTTGTCGATTCTAATCCCCAGATTACTGGATCTAAGTTACCAAGTAATCGAAAAATTTTTGTGGTAATGTTTTTTAACATTCGTGAGATTAAACTTTGGCGATAGACGACAATTCAGACCGATTAATATTACATTTCAATGGTCAAAAATATAAATATTTATAAAAAAGCCTGAAAAAGTAGGAAAAAAGAAAAAAGTGGTGAGAATTAGATGACTCGTGCCGTTAATTTAGGTTGTTTGACCATCTTTAATTGAAATTCGGCACGGGTTAATATTATCGTAGAGGGATGAAATTTTATATCTGAATAGGTCAAGGCATTTATAAAAAAAGTAGAGGGTATCTCTTTTCAATTTCGAAAAGATAAAAAATTCTGCCGTAAAAGAGACAAAAAGAGACACATTCACAATCTTTAATTAAGATTTTTCACAGGTTAATATCATCGTAGAGGGATAAAATTTTGTATCTGAATAGGTCAAGGTATTTATGTATAAAGTAGAGGGTAACCGTTTTCAAATTCGCAAGAAAAAATTATTCTGTCATAAGGGACACCCTAACCCTGTATATTATAGTATACTATTAAGTATACTCTAAATTTGAGTACTGACAGAAGCATCAAGATCCCCATGCAAAGAAAAACAAAATAAATTCAATCTCATTATTCTTTCAAGAAACAAAATCCTCCTTATCCATGATCGCTATCATTGCTGTTATTGTGGCTTCTAAAAACTTTTCTTCCTCATAGCATTAAAAATGCAGGAACTGTGCGTCTCCTAATGACTTCATTCACCCAATGGTTATACCATCTGACACTACCGCCCATCTTTTCCACTCGTTTTATAACTATCCTCTGGGCTCCAATGCGCAGTCCATCAGTTGATGTTCCAAGTGTGGCAAAATCAGCAAGATCAAGATTTTCTAAACAATGTATCCGCGCAAAAAATCACGCTATCCGTGAATACACGGTCACTCACGATACCGCAGGCGTCACGCGTATCGAGATAGGTATCACGTGGTCACGTGGCAATAGTATACTACGTGTGTAATAAAAGGCAATAGCCAATACGTTGGGTATTCTACTGAAACGAGTATTTTGCAATAAAAGTTCGGCGGTTGGGTAATAAAACCAATCCCACAGAAAGAGAAATGAATGTCTTTGTGCCTCGAACTTATGAGAGCTGGAGTTCGAAGTGGTGACAGCAAACAATGGGACAGTGTGAAAAGAGGAAATCAATTTCAGCTGGGATTTCTACGAAATAAATCATTGGAAAAGTATGCGTATTCAAAGTTTTCCTTCTATTCCCCCACATTTATAAAAATAGTTTTTGTACGGATAGAAGAATTATTTCTAGCATATTCTGCACACTTCAATACAATGAACTGATAGGATGTAATAGAAAATATATTTCTTAGGGAAAAATCAAAATTGATATAAAATGATTTTTTAATTGCTGAATTTAACAATTATTCTTCAGCTATTATATGTTCAAATATACCCAAAGCTCTTTTAAAACTGGGATGAATTCCGAGAAACTGTTAACGTGCAGCGGGGAAAGATAACGATTAAAATTCAAAAAGATAAGCCAATATTAGCTCGCTGATGCTGTAAGTGCTTCAAATTTCAATGGATATTTTCACTTTTAAGTTTATCAAATTAAAAACTTCTTTTAAAACATAAAAAAATTATACCTGCAGAGAAAAGTATAATAGAAGGTTTTCTCACAAGTTTTAAATTTTAAACTCCTATTTAAGTTATGTAACCGATTTTTGAACATCAATACAATAATAATTAATTTGAATACTAGCTTATACTGGTGTCGAAAATGGGCTAGTAATTATGGATAGTGACAAGTGAACTGATCTATTTATATTTATTATTTTGTTTTACCCCATTTGGCAACTTGTTAGAAAGTAGGGGAAAGTCGGCCAAAATCGGGACCCATCATTTATTTGTTGAATATTCACTTTATGGGAGATCAAAACAGTCCAAATTGGTGCAAAAACGATAAATTGGCTCCTTATGAATAAAAAAATACCAAATACATCATAACCAATAACAAATATAGATCAGAAAACCACATTTTTCAGATGAGTAAAAAGTCCCGGTTTTATCCGACCTAGTCGGACAAAACCAGGAAAATGGTGGAATTATCAAAATCAAATAGTAACTTAGCAAAAACATTATTTATTGAATGAAAATTTGCTGGGTATTACATTCTAGACTTATAGAATTTGAATCTACATAAAATTTTCATCAAATAAATAATAATTTTAGTTACTACTTTAGTTATTCTTCCCGAAAATCAACTCAATTTTTTTGCAAGCTCGGTTTTTTAAGGTCGGTTCCACTTCCGCTTTATAAACTCAGCGCTACCCCATTTCTTCAAGTTTGAATGGTTCAGGAAGTTTATGAAGACACCCTCGAACCCACTCCCCACCCCCTGTGTTTCAATATTGTTTTTAATTAATTTCTCGGAAAAATGAATATAAAAAAACTACTTAATATTTTAATTTGATCACCATAACTTAAATCAAAACGTAAAATTGATATAAACTGTCGATCGAACTACTTTTAAATTTTTCAATTAACTTTAAAGAGGGGAGTAAATTTTTGAATAAACTTTAAGTGGTAACCAGGAACTTACTGGTTTTATCCGACTACCCAAATCCCGGATTTGTCCGACCACGCCATTTTGAAGAAATTTTATTCCAGCGCTGATCAAAACAACTCCATGGCAGCAACAAAAACTTTAAAATAACAAGTAAATAATGAGGTATCTATGCGCTGTAGTACCTAAACAAAATCCAAAGGTATTTAGGATTGGTGGAGAAAGGTAGTAGACGCTAAAATTAAAAGTTTTTCCGGTGAAATTTCAAAAGGCTTCTCTCAGCGAGACGGGTTTGCAAATATGCTTTCTTTTCACTTGACATTGTCGGGGCGCATGCCTGGAAGTAATTCTAGAAGTTTCATCCAAATATCACCAGTAATCAAGGAATAAAGCTTGATTCCCTGTTTTGTCCACCTACCCGGTTTTGTCCGACTTTCCCCTATGTTAAAAGATTCGAATTTTAGATGTTTTTGAAATAGTTTGATTAGAGATAGTTTAGTTTTGGATCTCACAGACAATAGTTGTTAGAATTGGTAGTTAAGTGTAAAGGATATTTGATGCGCGAGAGTCTTTTATTTTAATGTAACTTTTCCCTAAATTATTAAAAATAAATCAATAGTATATATTTTTTAATTACTGGTCTTAAGGAAGCTACTATCCGGTGACTCAAATGAATCTGTCGAGATGGGGACATTTCCTAGAGGATTTCGACAACTGGGTTTCAGTGACATCGGAGCTCACACCTAAGCAAGTTCGACTATAACCTTAAGTTACCACTATATCAATTAAAAATAATTGTATATCTATTCAATTTGGCAACATTTTTTTACTTTTCAAAGAAACATTTTGAATTTTTGTTAGACTGTGGGTAACGCAATCTTATATTGTATGTTTTAGCAATGTGCAATCACCAACGATAGAAGGTAGAACGTCCATATATACTGTCGAACCAGTGTTGCCAACTCTCAAAAATTTATCTCCCTAAAGCACCAATTAAAAACCCTATTTTGCTTAATTTGAAATAAAAATACAAATAATTGAAGTTATAAAACTCCCTAAATATACCCCTATAAATATAACACCCCTAAAAATCCCATCCCACATTTCACCCCTAAATTTTTGGGGAAAACCCCTAAGTTGGCAACACTGTGTCGAACCAACGATAGTAAAAGGGTCACGTGATTTTGACATACTCGGAGGGGAGAAAGATAGAAGCTGAGGGGCAATTGATCGAAAGAGGAAGATACATTTACTCCCTCTAACCTTAGTTATACCATCTATATACATAAAAAATTAGTATATTTAAAATAAAATAAAAAATACTGAAGCAAAAAATCCCGTGACCCTTTTACTATCGTTGGTTCAACAGTACTTAGTCACTAGCTAAGTCAGTCGAAAAGCTCACCTCATACAAATTCGACGTATGTAAAGACGTGGAGGTAATTTATTTAGTATTTTACCCTTCTATTCAACTAAAATTATTCCTGTCAGACGGTTAAGAAAGAATTTTCGTTAATTATAATAACAGTCAACAAAAACTGTACTATACTCAGTTGTAATATAACTTGATCCTGTAGAAATATGCTGAGAACAACCACAGAAAATAGTTCCCCGAGCGGTGTCTGAATTTTGAGTGAAATTTAGAACTTCAATTTTGAATGATGATTATTTTTTTTAAATCCACGTATATTAAGCATCTTTTCATCCCGATATGCATAAATGTTCAGAATTATTATTTTTATAAGTGGCGTAGCGCGTAGTAGTAGAACTCGCTCTCAAACTCGGCAGCCTATAAGAGCTTCTATACTCGAATGCAACTTAAGTTGAGCCTGACGTCATGGCCACGCGGAAGAAAATCTGAGTAAACAGAAAGCCTGTTGGGTTGCTAGAAGCTCTTATTGGCTGGCGAGTTTGAGAGCGAATTGTACTACTACCCGTTACACCACTTTAAAAAATAATAATAATGAACATTTTATGCATATCGGGATGAAAAGATGCTTAATATACGTGGATTTAAAAAACTAATCATTATTCAAAATTGAAGCTCTAAATTTCACTCAAAAGTCAGACACCTCGCGGGGAACTACTTTCTTTGGTTGCCCTCAGCATATTTCTACAGGCTCAAGTTAAGTTGCAACTGAGTATAGCAACCCAGCAGGCTTTCTGTTTTCTCAGATTTTCTTCCGCGTGGCCATGACGTCAGGCTCAACTTAAGTTGAAATTGAGTACAGCAACTTAATGTGAACCTACTACGTCACTAACAAACAAAGTAGTTCCCTTCGCGGTGTCTGAATTTCGAGTGGAAAAAAGAACGTCAATTTTAAAGTATGATTATTTCGTTAAACCATGTATAATAGTGTCTTTCAATCACAATTCGCGTATCGAAATTCCTCCAATCAACCAAACAGGCTTTGTGTTTACACACCTTCTCCTTTCTTTTAGTGATGTACTGGGTTCAGGAAACGTTGCTGTGAAGTATACAAATTTACATTTTGATAAATCTAAAACTAAAAACCTGTGAATTGAAAGAACAGACGCTTAAAGGTCCCAAAACTCCAATAGTTAATCAAGATTTTACTTTTTTGGTTAAATTAACCCTTTCAGTCCTAGCCACCCCAAATTTTCCATAGGATTCAAAAGCAATCGCGGATGGTTTAGGGTTAGACTGGTTAAATTTTAAGCCCTCGCTGGCTAATATACTTTGTCAAAGAGGTTCACTCTGAAATATTGTATTGGTCAGTATCGACAACATTGCCCAGTATTGGTTTTTGCATGTACCATTTCCCCGACATTCATTATACCAGAAATAGGGCGCGAAAAATTATAATTCTTAAAAAGTTCATTTATTGTAGTTTATTTAGAGTCCGACATTTATCGATATTCGCAATATCGGTCATTATTGTTACAGGATTGATCGATGTCCCTTTGCAAAATGGGAAGAAGGATACAGCAAAATAAAACGGTTTTCAGATATACCTCTTTAGAGTTGAATTCGCCCCTCGGACTAATCCTTTTCCAGAAAACAGAAGCCTTTATAAATTTGTAAACACTCCCCTCCCAGACTCAGATGCATATAGCTGCAAATCAGGAGTGATTTGCTCCTGGGAAATGCGATTTAGCGATTAGCTGGCGCAACACTTGGCCCGGGTTTTTCTCCCGCTTCTAAAAACCCGGGCTAAATCGTCGCAAATGAATTCGGTGTCCCGGGAGGGATGCGCCAAGACGAAGACGAGTGCTAATTAGGAACAGTGCAATTACGATTCCATTTAGTGCTCTTCGTTTGTCATCATTATTGTCCCAGGTTCAGCCTCACAACCGCTGGGCTCATTAATACCTAGGTGGGTTTTTAAACTAGGTGGGTTTTTAAGGCGCCGCCTGTAGACCGAGAAACTCCCTGGGATTTTTTTGAAGCGGATTTTTTTGGTGGATAAAAAAAGGTTTCGTTCGTTGCATTTGAGGAATTTTTTTTGGTTGCTTTTTTTATTTGAGGGTCAGTGGATAAGGTCGTGGAGGTGAGAGTTTGTTTTTCGGTTTGATGACAGCTTAAGTTTGAATTGTTTTGGGGTTCAAGATGGAGTTTTTAAGGTAGTTGGAAATTCAATTTTTTTAAATTGGACGTTGGTTGAGCTTGGATTTGATGGACAGGGCTAATGATAAGTGTAACCATTGATTAAATGTGTTTAAATCAGGAAATAGCAGCTCAAATGAAAAAGGATGTCTAAATTTAGTGTGGAATTATTGCGAATTTTAAAAAATTATAAATGGCAGATTATAAATTAAGGATTATAATTTTTTACAGAACTTGATAAAAATCAAAGTTGGAAAGAAATCTTTTAAATATTTTTAAAGGGCGAGAAGGCATCTATTTTGTTATTATTAAAAATGTATTATGTACTGATATTTAAACTATAGTGTTAGATATTAACATCTTGCTTATGCTTCGCTTCTTATCTTGCTTATGCATATGAGAGCTGATGTTTCAAGGTTAAGGAAATCATTGGCATGTCAATAAAACTGATAATTAAAAAAATATATTTTGAGAACAAATATAATGCTTTTAACATACGTGCCATTTTCAATTATAAAGAATTCATTTAGTTTTTCTCCATAATTACTTTCCCAAATTAAGCTTAAAAACCATTGAACCTTTGTTTTTGCTCTCTGTTTAACCCCAAAAAGACACAACACATTAAAATTGTCATTTGCTTTACCTCTAATAAAAGCGATCTCATCCTCTTATTCTTGCTCTTCGAAATAAGTGCTCCAATCAGTAATGATGTGATTTAAAACCTCATGCTAAAATGACCGTTTAGTCTAGCGTAGCAGGGCGCAATTTATGGCCTTCACGAAAGCACATAGTTCATCCCAATCAAACTCAATGTGTTGTGTTTATGCGCTAAACATTCCCGTTACAAACTGTTTCAGAAGTCACTCCTTGATAATGAATTCTTGATAATCCCTAATAATGACTACGTGATAATTCGATTATGGCATTGTGCTTCAGCGATTAAAAGGAAATGGGAGGGTTTTTATTATCCCTTTTTATGACTATGACTGGGAGTGTGCTGCTAGTCATGCTTGGTCTTCGCAAATTCGGTGGACGGGGAATCTTCGGTGTTTAGTTTGATTTTCGATTAAGATAAAAGGATTAGTAAGTATTGGCATACAGTTACGATTTTCTGCTTGAGATCTAAGGGCGGGTTGGCTTGCTTTAAATTGATAGGGAGTAAAGGCAAATGCTGTGGAGCTTGAAATGTATGCGAATTGGGGAGGAGTATTGTTTTTGGAGTTGTGTGTGATGTATGGGAAAATTAAAACTCATTACCAACACATGCTTTATGAAGCGTTGTAGGTGAACAAAAAACGATCGAAAAGTTTTAGTCTTCTCTTATTTTTACCATATAACCCCCGATCACATAAAGTTTAAGTTATAAAACACTATAGAAAAGCGCCGATATTGCTACAATAAAATATAAATGTAGGTTTTGTATATGTGTTGGTAGTGTTGGTTATAAAATTACCAAGACCACAAAATTTTTAGTAAGGAGAGTTCTTTTTATATTCTAGAATGGTAAGCTGTTCTTTTAAATATGTGTTGAAAGAGACTTTATCCAAACACTTTTAAAAACAGTAGATCCTTTTTTGATGTTAAATCATTTAATAACGAATATTCGAAATAAATAGCCAGTTTATGTTATTGATTAGTATTTAGAGTAGGTCCTCCTAGACCGATGTTTCTAAAGCATTCTGATTTAAAATAAATTAACTCTGATATTGCTAATATTGCTTAAAGTAAACATAAATCTTCCTTGTAAATTTTTTTTCGATTTATCCTGTAGATCTCAAGTTTAAAATGCTAATATATTTTACTCGTTTTTAAACCATATTAGCTTTGTTCTCTTATCCCATTTGACATTTTTTATTTTACATCCTTATAAACTGTGCTATAAAAACTGAATTTACTCTAGAAATGTCATTTTATCAACACAAGGAAGACCAATAACTCACAGTGAAGTTATTAAACTGGAATAAAAGTAAACAAACATATTTTAAGAAATCA
This sequence comes from Tetragnatha versicolor, assembly GCA_024610705.1. Lineage (NCBI taxonomy): Eukaryota > Metazoa > Arthropoda > Arachnida > Araneae > Tetragnathidae > Tetragnatha > Tetragnatha versicolor. Next base: position 48,874,876 of record JANDEH010000010.1, on the reverse strand, counting down.
TATTACAGTGACTAGCTCGAGTACAAGCCGCCTTTCCAGTATAATTTATACCTATTTAGCTCCTTCCTCGTCACCCAACAAGAAAAGGATTGTTTTCTTTTAATTGTGTGCCTTAGAAACTCTCAAACTTAACTCCTGATAACTACTCCTGCACGTTAATCAGCGCGCTCCTGAAGTCTCACGGTATAATTAAAAAACATCAAGGGGGATATAAATAACGGCTGGAGTGTAAGTACATAAACAACTAACTTTTACCTTCTTTTTAAAAAGTTGAAAAAGCCGAAGAGGCGAATAGTTAATGTTCATGTCAAATGCTTCAAGCCATAATTTTGTGAAATGTCAACAAAAGTTCTCCCCGTCTCATTTTTCATTACACCAGGAGTTTTATTTTTTCCTATTTTTTATTACTCTTCTTCTAACGATCGCAGAGTTTAGTTGAAAAGTTCGGAGTTGGGCCCAGACACTTGGGCAAGCGGTAATGGATTTAAGGGCAAGTTGTCGTCAATCAATAGGAAAAAAATCTGTCGCCACGATCTTCACCGATCTCGAGATCGTAGTTTTTTCATCCTTTAATGGTTTCACCTTTTAAACGATAAGAACTCTTTTTTTGCATTGCTTTTCTCACAAAGGGAATTCCCGAAATATTCCACTTTAGCCTCGGACAGCGGCTGAAAAAACGTTGGAATGAACCAAATACTCTTTCCGGCTTCATATATTACTCGGATCAAGAGATGAAAGTACTCGTTATCATGTAATTATTTGCAGTCTCAATCATTTGCCTTGAATCATTACAGGATCAAAAGAAAAGGGAGGTACACCAGGAGGTAGATGCATTTCTTCATTTTTTAGTTGAGAGAAATAATCTTTTTAGGAAAAAAAGAACTTAAATCACTATGCTGGCTCAAAAAAAATCCAGTCTATCGTTTTTACATCCAATTAAATGCACACGAGAAAATTTTTAAATTAAAATTATTTTTATTTTCATTACCCATCCATGGTACATCAAGTTTTAAGTATAACATTGTTATAAAAGTATACACTGAAAACTTTTACCTATAAGTTAAAGTAACTAGACCTTTATATTCCTAAAAATGTTTCCACTTAAATTGTTGCGTTTGAAAAACATTTTCTTACATAGCTGCCCAATAAAAAAATACTAAAATAAGCTTTGATTTAATGACCCTAATCATAAATAAAATGTAAAAGTGATTTCATGATTCTTAAAATCAACACGAAAAATTCAACATAATGGATAAAAGCAGCATAATTTTAAATTTATACTATTATACTAACGTCGTCTATTATGAATTAAACATGATTTTATTCTTCATAAACCAATCTCATCACGACCTCTTGAAAAACCTCCTTTCAAAAACGGCAACAATCTGACCTATCATGTCACACATCAAGGTCAATGATAAGAATTTACATATTAGGATAGGAAACTGTAAAATTCTTCACTATCTCAAATCTGTTTATGCATTTTTGGCTAAGAAAAGGATGTTGTTAACATTGGTACTTCCCCAGAGTTGCATATAATGACAAAACTTCAATTTTAAAAGTGCACTTAAGTATACCTTGACAGATATCAAGAAAATCATGCATGTAGCAATCATGTTTTGTTTCGGTTAAGGAAAGTACGGGGTTGATAACTTCACTTGCATTACCTTAAAATTTCCATTACACACAAGCAAAGGACTCATGTTGGATGGAGAAACGCTTAATACTCTTCTATGAGTGCAGTGGTAAGTGGTAAAAGGTTGGGGGCGTTTGTTGTATAGTTCTTTGTGGATTAGTTTGTTTCTTGGAATGCACAAGTTCATGTAAAATGCATTGTAGATAAATGTAGCCGCTTGTTTGATGTCTTTATATCATGAACGATACTTCAGAGAACAATAGAAGAAGATGCAAGCTAAAGCAAAAATGCATACAAAAATATCTCCCTCCCCGATGCTACACTGTAAAAAAAGAACGTCTTTTAACGTATTATTTTCCGTGAATTTTTCATGGATTAATTCCGTAAACTACAAAACGGAATTTTCATCGTGAAGTTTCCGTTTTTTAATTTTCCTCTCCTCACGCATGCGTATTGTACTATTTCTCCACTAGTTTTGGTGAGTAAATAAGTAATGGAAGTTTGTGCAAGCGTCTTCAGGCGAAACGAACCTTCAGCAAATTTATTATGGGTAAGTAAGTTAAATATATTGTTTTTATTTTTTGTATTATTGGTAGTAAACGTTACCATGCTTTAAAATAGAAATACTCTGATTTACTATTTTTAAACAGATATTTAAACATCTTACGATCGCTTTCTTCACCACGTAGCTGAAGTCTTAAAATATTGAATACCTAACTAGTCTTATTAGATCGCAAAAATGTGATCTAAATAGTTGTGATAACTTGTAACTTTTGATTAGACTTGTATTACTGTGATCGGTAGTGTAAATTATTTAAAAGAATCGTCTATTTGGATTTTACGGATTGTTTGTCATTTTTTTTTCAAAATTATAATCAGGAATATACTGAATCACAATAATATTAGTATATATTAGATCGCAAAAATATGTTCTAAATAGTTGTGATTAACTTGTAACGGAAAGTTCCACTCCAATGACGAAAAGATATTAAATGAACGTTCTCTAAAATAACGGAAGGTTTCCCTCCTTTGACAGAAAAATACAAAACGGACATTCCCTCAAATGACGGAAAAAGAAAATACGGATACCTTCTCAAATGATGAAAATAATCCGGCAGCTGTGCTGCCGGGAAATTTCCGTTTATTGAAGAAAGATTTTTTTACAGTGTACACTGTTAAAAAAAATTTCAACCTTTCACCTAAAAGCGGTTCAAAAATCTTTCATAAACCATCTTGGATCATATTGGTAGTGAAGTTTTTAACTCGATAACTCTCCCTTGAAATTAATATTAAAAGTAATAAGATTATTCGTAAAGAAATATGAATAATTTTTGAAACTGTAAACTGTAAGTGAAGATTTGAATTTTAAAAAAAATGTGAGGCAAAGAAATTGATTAATAATTGAATTTCTCCTTTGAAATTAGATTGAGAAGTACGGCAAGCCAAATTCTAACCAGGATTACTAAATTAAAAAATTAAACAACATAAACTCTCCAAATACATATTGCAATGAACAATTTTTAAAGTAGCAACTACAAATGCGTGAAACAAAAACAATGTAACACAATAATGAACACTTCTCATCAAAAGCGTTTCGATTGTATTGCGATTGTTTTGAGTGAGAAAAGACAATGTTGTAAGAGTGTTGCTAGGGACAGAAAATGTCATCTTACAGTGTTGCGATCCAAATTTAACAATACTTTCAGATTCTAAACATATTTTACAACACTATTTTCAGAAAACATTCCTGAATATAACACATTTCCAACACTTCAGCATATTCAGAACACTATTCTAACATATTCTTCTTCTAACATATTCAGAACACTATTCCGACACAATAAAGGGATAAAAAACATAACCGATGTTGTAAACTCACAACTCTCAAGCGTCGCCTCCAAGCGTGGACCGGTTTCGTCCTTGTTAGGACTCTTCAGCACGGTATAGGAAGGCAACGCAAGAGAGCGGAGGGCAACACTTATTATTGTTAGGAGGGTATTACACTTATTGTCCGCTTAATTATTTATCCCCTTGGCTACTAATATGTTCTTAATTTCTGTATTTGTTTTCTGTCCATGTGAATAAAGATTATTATTATTATTATTATTATTATTATTATTATTATTATTATTATTATTATTATTATTATTATTATTATTATTATTATTATTATTATTATTATTATTATTATTATTATTATTATTATTATTATTATTATTATTATTATTATTATTATTATTATTATTATTATTATTATTATTATTATTATTATTATTATTATTATTAACCAGCTTTAATGGTGAAACACTCCTTTCAAAACCGATGTTGTTATACTCTATTCATTTTGAATAGGCACCTAAAATATTTCCTCCCCCTCCACCGAATCGATAACCATAGCAACTATCATCGTCGAAGCAACGAAGAAGGCTTACTATTGGCTGCGCGAAGAGCGTAACTATGGTTACGCTTCTAGCGAGGAGGAAAGCACTATTTCTCAGGCGCCAATTCTAAATGAACAGAGTAGGGAAAAAGTGTTCTTAAATTTGTGCATAATATGTTTATTTCCGTGTAGAGCGTTTGTAGTGTGGAGGTGAAAGGGGTCGAAAAAGAGAACCTCCTCCAACCAAACTAGCGAATAAACTTGGAACCTGAGCTGACATTGAAGGACTGGTCTCAAGTACCTGCGACTCCGTCCCTCTGCAACCGCGTAATTAAAAAGGTCGCGCAACAATCACGCGCAAAATATCGGCAAAGCGAAACGAACAGCCCCCATTTTTCGTCCGGCATCCCCTCCGGACCCCTCCCTGACACCAACCATCGCTTTAATAGCACACACGCCCTTTGTGTGATTTAACTTTGAAACAACAATAAAGCAGCCGACTACTGTCACGATCCTGAAGAAGTAAGGCTGCGCGCCCTATCCGAAAAATCATCTCGAGCCGGCGGAAGACGCATATTTATCATTCCGGGAGCTGACTGGTTCCTTTAAGATTTTAAAACTGCCTCTTCTCCGCGTTATTCTTTACCTCCACGGGCGCGGCAAAAATGAAAAGGACAACGCTTCGAGTTGCTAATTGCGAATTTCTGCTTCGCACTTACTGATCCTCTGGGGGGTGATTTGGAAAAGGAAGAAATAAAGAAGGAGGGAGGGGAATTAAGCATTTGCGAGAAGAATGGGCGCCATGTTTGTTGATTTAGGCAGTATGAAAGACTTGGCTCTCATGCTCACTTAACTTAACAGAGTGACTTAACTTATCCTTTTTTAGTCGCGCTGAAAGTCGCTTTTTGATGTGACGTTTTAATTTAGCGCCCTTTACAGGAGGGCGGCTTTTATATTTGGCAGCTTAATACGGCAGATTAATATTACGTTATTTCTAAATCCGTGGCTCCTTTTACTGACAAATATGCTCTGCTTTCATTTTGCGCTACTTAACTTCTACTTATACTGTGAGGGAAGTTTGTTTTAACCTCCCCGAGTGTTATTCGAAGAAAAAGGATATTATGTTTTAATGAGGGAGTATAATATCAAATTTTCGTTTACTTTCATTCCAAATAGTGCTACATTAACTTAAATGAGTAGCTTATGAGCAACGTTAAATAAATGTTGAATTACATTTTAAACAAGGTGGTATCGCTAAAAAAGATATTTTATGAGTTATAAGCAATTTCATCAAAGTGTAATTAGTGGGTGATAAGTTTAAAGATGTTTCTAAACGAGGATTTCCTTCTCATATAACTAATTTTCTCATTAAGTAGAATAAGCAGTTATACATTTTAGAAAACTAAAAGTAATTAAGGTTTTTAGATTTTTATAGAGATAGTTGAATGGTTGAAGATACTCTGCAGTAGAAGTTTGCCTTTTCACCTTTTAGAAATCATGGTTTGCACTGTGTTAAAGATTTCTGAATCAAAAATTAAATATTCTCTTTCAACCGTTTGAAATGTTGGATTTAGTTTCTTTCCATGAAGAGGCATAACTATTGTTATTGATTGACTCTTTCAATGAAATAATCAAACCTACCACAATTTATCCCAACATAGAAAAAACTATTGCTCCTTAACCCTTATTTAAATTTAATTTAATCGATCGAAACAAAAATATTTGCTGCATAATTGATAAAGGGTAAGTTAAAATAAAAGTTTTACTAAGTGGATTCTATGTATGAAAGAGAACCTAACCTGGGGATACATTTTTACTAACATATTCATCATTCCATCAGTTGATCCATATTTTTCTTTACCTGTTGAATTAGTATGTAGAAAAATATGGATCTCATACCTCTATAAGATATAGATATAATATTATAATATAATTATAATAGAATATATAACTATAAAGATATAATTTTGTCTTTTGAAGGAAAATATCGTTAACCTTTTAATTTTTTTGTTTCAATAAGCAAACATTTTATCTAAATAATATTTTTGCTATTGTTTCAAAAAAATATTTTCAATCATTTAACTATCATGATTTTAATATATTTTTATAAAATGTATTTGTATAGCTATTTTGGTTTAAATAATAAAAAATTACCCTTATTGATTTATTTTTAAAAAATTATTTAATCATTAAGTTAACTCCTTCTTTTTTATAATCTGCATAATTCAATAAATTTTAATTTTTTTTCTATTACTATTATTATACTTCTTTTCTTAAAGAGATCTTTAAAGAAAGTTTCAACGTTTTCAACTCATAATTAAAGTCTCGAAATTGGAAAAAAGCCAAAATATGTTTTTTGAACCAACATTTGACGAATAAACTATTCCATGCCTGGTTTGTTTGAATCATATATCATACCACATTGTCCATTAGTCATTCTTTAAGAACATATAACCATTAATAATTTCGTGTTGTAAAAATATATCAAAACAAACAATAGCGAGGAAGCTAAAATGAGGCATGCATATTTTTATGTTAGTGAAATTGTAAAATGTCAAACGTCACAGCAAAAACCTTTAAATCTAAGATTCATTAAATGGATGAGTTTAAAACATTCAAACTTAGTAAGATAAATTATACATTCAGATGATTGCATTAAGACAGACACTAAATTTAAAAGATAAAATTTAAACGTCCTAAGCTCTTAATTTAAATATCATTAAAAATATTTTTACCTTCCACTCTGATAATTCATTGAAATTAAGATTTAACTATTAAGAATTATAAATTGTCATGTTAATATTAATGTGAAGGATTTGTTTTTCAATTTTAAGGTATATTTCTTTAAGATTCCCCATTTGAGTTAAGTTTCAAATTCAACAAGATTTGAAATAGATTTGGGCTTTCCAATGCTCCTAAAAGTATAAGTTTAATATGAATTCGAAGTCACCCTGAACAGAATTAAATACATTTTAATTAAAGAAAACTGGTATAATATTCTTTACATATTAGATAAAATGTGATATTCGATATGAAATATTCTTTAAAAAATTTCAATAACAAAAGGAGTTTTTTATCAATTCATTTTGTTTCAAATTTACAATGATCTAAAATATTTTCAAAGCATTTTTTTAAATAGTTGGATGATCGTGGTTAAGAAAGTACTTAAATATAGATACGAATACAAAAAAAGATACGTTTAAGTTGAATATTTATAAGAGAAATCATAAATATCAAAATATTAAAGATGTTGCCTACTAATCCTCTTATACAAATTAGTTGATGAATAACAATTATATTTTTCTGAACCACTTTTAGTTATCTTAAGGTCAGATCCTGTTTTCTGGGAGGGAATTTGGGGTACTTTCCCAGGGCCCGCATTTTAAAGGGGGCCTCCAAAAACTCTTAAAAATGCGAAAGTGTGTAAAATTAATATGAATTTTAAATCAATATATTAAGCTAATTTTTATCCATTGTTTACTCTTGAAATAAGTATGATCGATTTTGTTATGTCAAATAAATTTAAGTTTTAGTTTAAAACATGTCGGGGCCCCAAATTGGTCTTTTCCCCCGAACTTCGAAACTTGTAAGTCTTTATGTCTGCGGTAAAACTTTAATCTTTTTGCAACAAATTTTCAGTAATGAAAAAATCTGATTATCTCTTATCACACGTTTTTCTCATGAGAATTTTAACAAAAATAATAATTTAAAAAATGTACTACGATCGCGCCCGTTACGAAATTAAAGAATACACTTTTATACCCACCCCTACGAAAAACTCCATTATTATATATCCTCAATAAACCCTTTCTTTATGGGAAAGTGACAACTTCGGATGTTTTCGGGAAAAGATTGATGTCCATGGACTCCCGGGGGCCAAATTTAAAACCTCTGTTCCATCCTTTCTTTTACTCCACGCCTCAAATTTTCAAGCAAGAGAAAATCAAACCAACAATCTAAATAAAATAAAAGTGATTGAATTCTCGTCAAGTCGAGATTGTTCCGACTGCCATTACTCAAGCAACTGCATAACGTAATTATGCGCAATAAATCACCACCGATGATCCGTACGATATTTTAGGCCCTAATTACTCTACCTCGTTCACTTTTTAAAGGAGCCCGGGTGGGTGTTTTTAAAATTTATATTTCGAATAATTTAAGGAAGCACTTTCAATCAAGTAGGTGCATATTTCATTCGCTTTTCAAAAGGCTTAGTGTAGGGATGGATTTCATTACGGTATTGTCGGCTGAACAGGGCTTCGACGAGACTTTAATGATAGCCGGTGAGTTTTTTGAGTCATCTTTTTCAAAGACGCAAAAATACGTAATTGTTTGGCTAGTGATTACAAAAGATTTACCACGAATTTCCGTTGAGGGTTCATCGAAACTTTATTTACTTAATTAAAATGTTAGTTCTAGTTTAAATGATGGTAACAGGTTTTGAGTAAAACGTTATGATGATGTTTTATTTTATTTCATTTTCAACCGGATCTTCCAAACCATAGTCCAGATTTTTCAAGCTATATCAACTCTTCGAGGTCCTAAAGAACTTTAAGGACTTCTTTAACGGTAAAAATATTTCAATATAACTTCATCGCAAAAAACCTTGATAATACTAAAACTATTCCCCCTTGACATCATATGTACTAATATTAATATCTATCTTTACGGACTTAACGGAGTTTCACAAGCCCTTGAAGCCTTGGAATCTAGAATATTTTTCAAAATCCAAAATGAATTTTGTAAAAAATCAATAATTGGTGAAATGGTGATTCGGTAATTTATAAGCAAAAAGGTTCATGACCTTAATGGATTTCTCGAACAAAAACAATATGATGGTATGATCAAGCATGTCTCTAGTTTGACATTTGTCACCTAAAAGTGGTTTTCCCAATCAACTAATCGTTTCCATATAATATTATTGTTTAGGCTTGAAAAGTGTTTCTGTTTGACTCAAAGGGTCAGTCTAAAACAAAAAGAGTTATTACTTCCAAGTACTCTTAAATCATTTGGTTTTTTTTATTTGGTGGGAGATGTTATCTTAAAAACTGGCTAACTCGAAATTTTTACCTTTTATTTCGACTTTGAAGTGTAATGTTATTAATTTTTAAAAATTGTTTAAACTTAAAAAATTGAATATTTTAAAGTGAATATATGAAAATCAGCCATCGTGAGGTTTTAAACCTACCACCATAGTTTTCTTCAGTAGATCAAGCATGTGAAGGGGAGCCTCAAAGCTCCTGTCAAGAACCCCAAGAAATTTCAAGACTGTGACAAAATCAGAATAAAGCAGAAATAGAACGGCGGGCTATAAGAATTATCGGAAATCAATACACATCTTCAATAATCTTACTCTTGACTATTCACACATGCATTCCCCTGGCCCCCGCTGAAACAAGAGCGCTGAGGGGAGCGAAAAACACAGTGGGGGAGGGTGCAATTGATCCGGGGAGAGAGAGAAAGCGAAGAAAATTGAAAAATGTTCGAATTCTTCACTGAGGAGCGATCTCTGGTTTCAGAAGAATGGGGCTTGTTGAAATAGAATGGGGGGCGGGCGGTCCCCTTAAGTGTGGGAGTGAGGGAACCGCGGAGCAATTTCGAAATGCGTGTTTGCAAGACAATGGCCGCACAAGCAAATTTGAAACGCTTCAGCGGTGTTGGGTAGTTGAAGTTCAAAACCAGGGTTTAGAAAAGGGTGTGAAGTTTGGAGGTTTGAAGGCTCTTAACGGGAGTTGCAAACCTTTGACCATTAACTGATTTCAAACTATTTTAATTTGGCACCTGCTAAGATTCCATTGATTTTTTACAGATATAAAGTTTTTATTATGGAAAAAGAATTTAGGGGGAAGACAATTGGGACAAGTTAAATGATTTTTGGGGGAGAACTTACTGTTGCATTAATCTGAAAACACAATTTGCCATTAAAATATTGATAAAAGTTGAAAAGCATTTTACCTCCACCTGGCCCTCTTACCATCCATGACGCTTAAAATATCCGAAATTGGAAATTAGCATTTATAAGCATTACTTAAAAACTTTATATTAATTTTGAGACAACTATAAAAGAGTTGGAGAAGGAAGTATTTCGTCACAAAAGTGACAGATCTGGGGAAGTACATGGTAAGTAATATTTGGAAATAAATCAAAAATTATTTTGATATTTTTAAAACTTATTGAATTTATTAAAATGAGGGAATCATTTACAATCTATTTAATTTCAAACACTCTAGAGAAATTAAACATGAACTGATCTCAACTCGTTCATTGGAAAACAATTTCCATACTTCATTCCAACAATTCCTGTGAATACGAACTATGAATAATTTCCCAATTCTCACTGAATCTCGCCGTTTCCAAACATATTTACCTATCCTCTATCAAACACTCACACAAAGTGACCTAAACTTCTCAAGAAGAAAAAACACCAACCAAATCCACCCTTTCCACCCTATGTTAGATTTCTCTCATCAGGACAATTACTCTTCCCCTGCTTCGCAATCAGTCCGCAACAGTCCAAGACCAAGAAAGCAGCAGCAGACAAATGAGCGGCCAGAAGACGCAGTGACCAAAAGCAACCGCTGGCCCATACATCCTCGACTGAAATATCAACACTCGCAGAGGGCGGAGACCCGGGCTTGTCGGGCTTGGCTTGCTACGCCATAAATCTCGCAGCTGAGCATCGAGTGGCGGCTTGTAATCTGTTTAAATCCGCTCTCGGAAGTTGGAGCAAATAGTCTTCCACAGTTACGCGCAGAATGATAGAATGGAGCTTCAATACAGCGAGCCCATTGGACAGCCACCTTGACAGCTTGTCAAGCTTAGATCTACAGCTGGAAGGGTTGGCTTTTCTTGTTGGACCTTTTAAGTGACGCTTTTTCTCGAATTTTCTCATTTTGGGGAAAAGTCTTGCTTGGCAAGCTAATATCGTGGCTGTATCTAGTCAAGGATAGGATGAAGGGTTGTATGACAGCTTGAAACTCAGAAAATTTCTTTTTTTTACTCCCCACTTCAGATTTCATCGTAAGTCCAATATTACCCTCCAAACATTTTCTGGTTTCACTATTTGTGGTAGTACATTTCTCTTTATAACTTAGTATAACTTTCGAAATTGGACTTATAAGAAAACTAGATACTTTTTTAATTACATTTTTACTGTTGCTAAAGTAAGAACCTTTAAAGTGTTTAGGCAAAGCCTATCACTGCACTCAATCTTCCAAAAATTAAAGTACCAAATGGAACTTAAGGTAACAAATGAACTTCAAACCCATAAAAATCATGAAGTTTTTAATAATTTAAAACCATTTAAAATGAGAACACCTTTAGTGAATAATTGTATCATGTACCATTATTGATAACATTTATAAGTAAAAATATTTAACAAATTAATCAATAGTTGAATTCTATTTAATGAATAAGCTAAAAGAGTATCTTAATTTCATATACTATTACTTAACATATTTATTATTTGGTTAACGCAAAATATTTAACAGCGTTTCCTTTACAAATGTTTAATCCCATACGTTTGACATAAATCAAGAGTTGCCATTTCAACTCAATAAAAAATCACAGCCAAAGCAGCACCGGTAGCATTTTCTTTTGGCTAATCACAAAGATCACAACCAAAATTACAATTGGTAACGTATAATTCCTCCAACAGAAATGACTGATCCCAATGAAACACCTATTCAATGAAATATCCTCATGATAACTTAATTTTCTCAGCATATCTCCAATGAAAAGGTAAGCCAAATATATTCTATAGTTCATATCGAATCAAACCTGATACTTTATTACAATGTCTTCTATTTTCGGGTGGCAATAACAATGCGTTTGGACAATTTTCACTAATGGTCACTGTCATAATCGTTCTTCAATTATATGTGCAAGCAAATTGAAGTTCGACGTACTGGGAGAAAGATAAGTACATGTTTGAACATGAAATTCGCCGAAAGTATCACCATTAACACTGGATAATGAAGACTATCATTTAATTTTAAGCCTAACAAGGAGAAAAAAGCAGGTCGATAACGTACAATTACAAAAAATCCAAGTTGTGGTTACAAAAGTCTATGAAAGAAAAAAAAGTCTGAAAGGGAGGTCAAACATTCTTGAAATTATAAGGTTTAGGGTGCTGCGACAAATCAGTCAATGTTAGATTTATCTGATTCTATACACGTTTAATAGACGTGTTTCTTCTAATTGTTTTCCGGTGAATGATATTTCATGATACAAAAAGGAATTCTTAAGTTGCATAATACATTTGTACACATATACCATAATTATTATCAATTTTACGCGAACAAAAAATTGGATTCCCTTAGGAATGCGAGACGGAAGAGATTTCAAAGAATTGTTTATTATGTTGCGTATGAAACAGATTTTTTTTGTACGACAGTTGATTGTTTCAGACATCATCTCAAAAAAGTACGTGACAGGTAATATGACACCTCATTTTGGAATTTAATTGTTTGGCAAAGGCACTGTATAAAAATTAATTGGTATTTACGAGCAGGGTTTTGCAGTGAGTTCAATGTAATTTCGAGTTGGTCGTAGTGAATTTTCAAAATTTGGTTATAACAAGATACAAAATATCTGGAAGTTTCACTTGAAATGATGATTCACTTGAATGTGCTTGATTAGCCCGTACCTGGTATTTTTATCGGGGAAATAAAGGAATTTAAAATAGTGAGAAGGCAAGTTGTTTTGAGATCGAACTCTATGGTTTTCTCACAGTTTGATTTATTCCGATATATTTAAATTCTTTAATTCCTTATCTATTTGTGCCCATAGGTCGCTTTTTTCATTCTACTACAAATGTAGGATATAATCTAAAATTTAGGTTTGAGAGACCACAAAAATAAAATATTAAAATAAAACTTTTTCAAATTTTCATGTATGAACGAAATTGTTTTCTTTAAGTGTAGAACTTTACTTTACAAAAGGGAAGGAGATTAACTTAAATTTATAAAAGATATTTTTATAAAACCAAAAAAATTTACTTAAATCTAGTGGGGAAGTTCTTTAGCTCCATGGATTCGACCCTGACTCTAAACCGTACTCGGTACCCCTTATGTGAACCTGAATAAATCGGAAACTCATTATATTACATGGTAGAGTTCACAACTGAGTACGTGACTTAAGGTTTCGGAATACATAACTCGGTAGAGCAAGCACGACATACTGGTATTGTATACCGTAAACCTGGATTATTACGGAGTTGAGAACTGTTCGGTAGATTTATGATCTACCTAGTTTGAAGACTGACAAGAAGTGAGGAAATCGATGGGTAAGTATTGCGTGGATTCAAAGGGTAACCACACCTCTTTTTTAATTGTAGCTCCGTGGATGTTTCTCGAATTGATGGATTTGCAGAAAAAGCTGTTTCGGGCTCTCTGAAAATTGATTTCTTTTCAGATAGTCATTAGATCTTTGTTTCTGGCTTCCTTGCAAAAAGATTGACATTTATCTGCATAATTTCCTCATTCAGTTTCAATCACTTAGTTGTGAGGGGAAAGATTTGAGATATTTAAGTCAGTAATGGTTTGATTCCTCTCGTTTAAAAAGCTGGGTTTATGAAGATATTCTGGATATTAAAACTATTTATAGGAAAGGTGTTGTAATTATAAGTCCCATTACTTGAACTACAGCTATCCGGACCGATTTTAGAGATAACTATTTTACAAGCATGACAATTATTTTAATAAAGAAATGTCAGTTATTTTAACAGCACACTGTAAAAAGTTCTTTCTTCAAATAACGGAAAATAACCGTAAGCTTTCCGGTATTTGAAGAAACTTGAGAGTTCCTTTTGATAAGTTACAAGAGGTGATCTTTGTATATCAACAAAATTGAAGGGGCTATGTTACAAGGCCTCTCCCGAAAGTAACGAGACTGAATTCCAGGCAGAATTAGGGAATTCAGTCTTGTTACTTTCGGGACAGGCCTTGTAACATAGCCTCTTCATCCACCAAGCCTTTCATAATTCCATACACTTCCCACACCTAACAAAAAGATTAGCCTCTTTTTAACTAGCAGTTTATTATCACAGGAAATTTCGACTTGTACATACTTGCTTTTAAGATTCACATACTTGCTTTTAAGATTTATATTTTAGTGGTGATTTTATTAATCGTAATTCCTTTTTGATAAAATTCACGGAAAAGGTACGTTTTCTACACACAAGGAAAATTTTCGCTAAAAACAATAGAAAATGTAGTGTGAAAAGGCTACAATGCATATGAAGCATAAATTACATTAAATTCTACCATTTTCCCAAAATAATACGATTATTTGAATATTTGATTTTTCAAATCTGGATCTGCTCCAGTTGGTTAATTTGAGTTCTTCAACATTCATTTAAAATTACTAATTTTTTTCTTCTAATAAAGGGATATATCTAATTTTTCAAGTTCGTAAAAATCTCAAAATACCACCTGTCTTCTGATAAGCGACTTAACACACAGATTCTACAAGAAATTTGCCAAGTTGACACATATGTCAGCAACTTCTTTTAAAATTGTTGATATCAAGTAAAACCAGGAATTTTTTTAGATGTTTTGTTAAAATGTAGCTAAATCTCTGTATCCTGTAAAATCAAGAAACAAATTGCTAGAGTTTTCAAATACAAGTTTTCTCAAGGGTGTAGTTTTTAACAAATGGAGTTGTAAGTCACCACATCCCCAAGGTCCGCAAGACATCACTTTAAATCAATACCCTAGGACCCAAGTGGACACTAACACCAATAGGGACAGAGCTTTGGTGACTTATGACTGTCTCAACTCTCGTTATCTGCACAGGTGGTGGTAAACGAGTCCCCCATTGAAGTTTTCGTTTAAGTGTTAACACAGGATCAATATTTATTTTTATTTTTTAATGATATTTCTTTCTTTTTATTCCTACAGTTAAGCTCCAATATCCTCTGTACGTAATGAACGTTTTAAGAAAATAAAATTGATGAATTAAAAATTAACTTTGATTAGTAATTTCTGTGTTATAAAATTGATTTGAATTCGAAAAAAAATATCTCTCGGACAGGAAAATTAATAATAGTAAAACCAGCTTTGCACGTTTTTGTATTTTTAATCTCAAAATGTTACTAAAATATTTTTTAAACTTTCCTCTTGTGAGGAAATAACTTAAATGTTTTTGTTCAACAATGGCTTTGCAAATATCCCCAGAACTTATACAAACTTATTCTTAGAATGATTGTACAGTGGACATCTGATTCGATAATAATAAAAGGGCATAGTGGTAATTTTCTTAATTTGAATATTTTAAAGTATAATGCGTTGAGAACACGATTAAGAATATTTTTCAAGCTTTAAGAATGCCGTAGAGAAGTATATGACATTAATGTCAATTCTATTGCAAACAATTTTCTGATTCAGAAATGAATGAGAAACTTTGCATCATAATTTGTTTTTTACGTATAATATTAACATTTCTATCTTGAATTTCCACTATTTCTGTAAACTTTTAAAAGTTCAATGTAAAGGTGTTGGGTGAAATAAATAAAACTAGTTATTTTTAGATACAGTTTAATCTCTTTATATCCATCACAATAGTTTTCAAAATTATTAGGACATCTGAGGAATTGAATATACTTTGGGAAAGGACAAGTGATTGGATTTTTTAACCGTAGTTCATGATTGTGCTTATTTTTTCATAACTTGACATCTTTCCACAATAACATATACATTTCATCGGTCCTGGCAAAATTTGATCCCTTTTCATTTTTAACTACTCTGAATCGTTTCTTTTCATAATTACCAGAAAGTACAATTTCAAAGAAAATACTTCTCAAAATTGTATAGCATCAACTCCCTTAAATATTTTATATTAAATAATAATAAGACTAATAAAGATACAACAGTTAATGATAGAAACCCAAAGCAAAACCTTGTTACGTTTTAAGCGTCATTAACCCTCAAGATTGTAGAAAAGATTCAAGGTTAAGGAAATTCAAGACTCTCAGAGAACAACGCTTTTCCGAATTTATTTCATCAAGAAAACTGACACCTCCATTACCTAACTAAAAAAATTGACAGCTTTGCTGAAAAGAGAAAAGCGAAGTGAAGAATACCCCCTCCTCGCAAATTGGAATTTAGAATTATATTAACTAACAGACGAGAAAAGTAGATTCAATTCCTCATTGCCCGACTTTTTTTTCTCCTCCGCCACAAGCTGAAAAAAAGGGTATGATAGAACCTAAAACCAAAAACAAATAAACAGATTCGGCTGATAAGAAAAGTAGAAGATAGAACGTTGGTTGATATCGATCAAACACAGTTTCCACGGTAACCACTCAAGAACATTTCTTCCAAAGCTTTGAACTTGTGAAAAGGTTTTTCTTTTTCTCCCTCTCCTCTCTCTCTCTCTATTTCTATTTTTAAACTTTTTTATGTAAAGAAAATGGTATCATCGGGAAATGGGCAAGTGAGAAAATGATAGGAACAGTTTCACAAAACAATATCCTCTGGATATCCCGGTTTAAAACTAAAATTCTATTCGAATTTTTGCGCGATATTTCTTTGCGTTTCTCTCTTTGTCTAAAGTTTGGAATGAAAGATGTAGAAATTTTGCAACGCTGTTTTGGTATATGTTGCAGATCTGTTTACTTGTTTGCCGAAGATGGTTAGAACACGATTGTATATTAAGAGACCCATTTGAGATAGAAAGTTTGAAGTAGTTACTACTTCAAAGAGCGCAATCATGCTCTGTCATCAACTTCAAAAATTTGTTGAAAACTGTGCCTTGCAAGCTATTAATATTTTAGGACTTTAAAAAATTTTAGAACGATTACTTCAGAGTTTTCAATTTGAAAAGTTTAGGTGTTAAGAACATTTGGATAAAAACATTAAGAAAAACTAATTAAAAATACTTAAAAAATAATATATATTTACGGTCATTTATAAAGTTAATAAGTAGCAGTAAATATTTCAACACTCAATAAAGAAATTTCACTAATAAGACCTAATTGCACCATGTCATCAAAACTATCATCTTTCCATATTCAGGAATGAAGTCTGATTTTAAATTGTAACCATCAAAATGAAAAAAAATTATCATTACAAACTTTTTATTTTTTAATTTTAATAACCAGTGCTGAGATCGGGGCTAGACGCGGAGATGCTATCCCTCGAAAATTTCGGGGGTCGATCCTTATCAAATAACAAAAGTTTATAGTTTAAGTGAAAATTTTTGAAACATCTCAAAAATGTCCCGTGACTTACCCAATTAAGAATAAATTAACTAAATCCTAATGGTTATCAAACTAAGATATTCGTAAAGAAGTTAGTTGTACTAGCTGCTAAAAATACCAGCATGTCGTTAAAAATCAAATGAAATTGTTACAAAAATTATCCAATTAGTAATTAGTAAGAGTTACTTTATAGCAATAACTTAATAATACCAATAAGAATAATTTTCAACTAATTTTCAATAATTCCATTCTATGCCTTCTTGAGAACCTCCCCCTTAAATTCAAGCATTGACGCCATCCTCATACTCCCGTATCATCTCAATCAGGAAAATATTGAAACACAGAAAACAATAAATAGTATGACAAATAGTCCCAAAACTAAGACATCACCAAAATTAAACAATATCCACAAGCCCTCACCCCCATTGACCCTGTCCTGTTACACCTCACATTAAACAAAACATTCTACTTACAGCAGGCTCTTCATCTTCAATCAGAAAGAAACAGCGCCTTGCCGAGTGCTCCCCAAGCGGAGTCAAAATAAGAAATCAATTCTCCACACCGCTTTCTGCTGGCTATCTCTGCCTAGCATCTCTCATTTCCCTGTCTTTTGTATGCCTAAGCTGGACCTTTGTGATACTGAGCCAAAGCCTTTGTGATACTGGGCCCTCCTTCTTTCCTATGGAGAGGGAGGGGTGATACCCCAGAGAGTTTACCTGGGCACAGTATGTGGGTGACAGGGTCATAAACCTGTCGGGCTGGACAGATATATTTCACCCTTTCTAGCACATTGTCAATTAACTTTCAAGCTGTATCTAGCCATTGAGTCGAACATAAAGCACGTCTGCTTCCGTTAGAGGGCGTATATATGGGTTCAGGGGTAAGGTTGTTCGGGTCATTGAGTAAATGATAACCCTAATATTACCTATAGTGTAAAACAGAACGATTATAAAAGTTAGGGAACAAATCTTTAGTTTCGATATAGACAAAAAACCGTAGATTATGATATATATAGGTTCTATCCAAAGGTGACCATAGTTAAATATGATGATTTTTAATGTTTAATATATTTTAGTTAGTGTTGATGGAGGCTTGAATAGTTTTATGAAACGTAACATTTAAATATAGCTCACGCAAATATATTTTTCTTAATAAAACAATATTTTATTCTTTTTTTTATACATTTAAACAGGTTTGAAGAGTTTTGTTTGAAATAAGAAAAGGGGGGATTCACTAATTTAAGAAAACTGGTAGAATTCGGCAGATCTCTGCAACCCAAATTTACCGTAAATTCACAATTCACACTGGTAAGTAGTAAGGAAGATTCATGATGTATGGAACATTAAATGCATACTAGACCTTTGGATTTATTCTGAGTCTTATTTTAACAAAATAGGACTGAGCTGAGAAAACCAACCTCAAGTAATAATCAAAATATTCTGAAAAATAACTTTATTAAAAAACTAAGGCTTTATCCATCATCATGCTTATTTTAAAAATACTTTTGTTAAAAAGTTGTATCCTTTTGATATTTTCTTAACCAAAGAATAAATTATTAATTAAATAATAAATTATTAATTCTTAATTATTCTTAATTATTACGATCCAAGCCCAATACTTGGTTTCAGTTATATTTCTGATTGATAGAAAATCCTGGTTCAAGAGAGATAAAGTAAGATAACTAATTCATGATTTTGGTTTTTGGCTAATGACATTAGAAGTTTATTAACTTACAAGTATTTTAATATTTTTTCAAAGATGAATAATTTAACAAGTAATGAAGAAATCAATGTCATTTGATAAAATTTAATTTCAAGTTTACCAATCAAGAAATTAATGGTAAAATCGTATGGAACTCTATCTAGCAAGTTTTCTGTTAAGCAAATACTTCAAAGAAAAGTAAATTGCAAACTTCCCCCTCTAACAGCCGTATTCACCGCTAGATAGACTGCTGGTTAACAGCCGGTCAAGTTATCGGTGAATCCGGCGTCCGTAAATGCAAATATTTTTTATACCTTCATCACTTGGCGTTTTGGTTGGCCATGTAATGATTTACAATAAAAAAAACAATGAATTTGCCTTAGATAACGATTTTTTTTACAATTAGATTTTTTGATTTAAATAAGTTAACGGTGACTGATAAGAAGTTTTTTTTTCAAAGTCATGAAAAAGGATTTTTATCCTACACAAATGAACATTCCTCTCATAATATTTAGCCCAAAAAGCAAAATCATATACAATGTAAAAAATCTTTTAAAAATTCACGAAATTACATTAACTTCAAAATGTTTCTTCTTCTTAAATATTTTCTTTTTTAGCTTGATTTTTCCCATAAATCCAACACATCTTGTTTTTGTTACTTACAGAAATTTGAATATCTACAAAAATTTAAGAAAAATAACCAAACTTCTGAAATTTTGAATTTTTTCGAGACAATACCTAATATTCCACTATCATCAATTTTTATGATAGAATGAAAAATTTACCACAAGTAATAAAGTAGACTAACAAGTTAAGGTTTGTAGAAAATATATTTTAAAATCTCTATATAGGGTCACTTGGGGTAAGTGAGGAGCAAACAATCAAACCATGCTTTCTCCTTCAAATAAAAATTTTCAGGAAACACAAAAAACTAATAACTTAAAAAATAACTAATTTAAAAACCTAATTATCGTTTGTTTAGTTCTATAACGAGTAACTGACAAGATTTGTAGTCAAAATTTACCTAAAAACTTAAAATTATTTATTAAAAATGCATTTGAAATTTGGAGAAATCACGTTTTGATCGAACACATAGGAGGAAACATGGTACCCATGATAAATACCACCACAATTTTTTTCAGAATTTTTACTGAAAAAGGGACCCCATTAAAAATTTATGAAAATTTGACATTTTCCACCGTTTTTTGATTGATGAGTTACAAAAAGTGACGTTTCTCAACTATTTTTCAAGCAAGTGAGCTGATTCTGGTGCCAAATTAAAGCTTGCACTCTACACTTTCTAGTAAAGTATAAAAATCCACTATTATTTAATTATATTAATATTTTTTACGAAAAATAGCTATTTTCGAAAAAATTGAATAACTCCGAGTTATCTTAAAACATACACTTCAAAATTTTACCCAAGAATCATCTTGACATATACTTTCCATGGTATAAAAATTGGGATGGTGTTTTGGGTTAATGAAAAATAAATTTTTTTTCTAAAATTCGTTAAGTGGTCAATGCAGCTTTGAAAAGTCTACAGAATTTCCTTATAATACAAAACTTAAACTTAACCACTCATATATAAATCATAAATACATATTTAATGAACTTCATATTATTGGTATACTTAATTATGTACTTTTGGTACAAATTTAGAGTTTACTTACTCCATCTTTATATAGCTAAAAATATTATCCTCATACACATATAAATCATCATGGCTAAGTCTAAAATGCTAAATATTTATTTTAAAAGTTATTATTAAAAGTTATAAAAAGGAAGATAATTTTTTGTAAATAAAAAGTAGAAACTTCAAATTCTTTTATTTTTCAACATCTATAACTTCCCTTTTTTTACTATTCAAAATAAAAACTGAATTGAGGCAACTTACTCTTGTTTTAAATATATAAGTTTCAAATTATAATGGTCTTTTTTAATAACGGTCACAAAGATACATAGACCACTTATTGAATGTTGAAATAAATTATTTTTCAACACCCAAAACACTTTTTTTATATTTATACTATTAAAAATACCAACCAAGGTAAATTTTTCTTGTGAAAAAATTAGGTTTTTCATTTTAATGACTTTGGGAAGAAAATTACAAAGCTGCATTGACCACTTATCGAATTTTAGAAAACAATTATTTATTTTTCATTAACCCAAAACACCATCCCAATTTTTATACTATGGAAAGTAGTATATGCCAAGATGATTCTTAGGTAAACTTTTAAAATGTATGTTTTTAGATAACTCGGAGTTATTCAATTTTTACGAAAATAGCTATTTTTCGAAAAAAAAATTTAATTATTAAATAATAATGGATTTTTATATTTTACTAGAAAGTGTAGAGTGTAAGCTTTAATTTGGCTTCAGCATCAGCTCATTTTCTTGATAAATACTTGAGAAACGTCACTTTTTGTAACTCATCAATCAAAAAAACGGTGGAGATCATGAAAATAGCAGTAACTCATCTTTTATTTATTTTTGAGAAAACACGGTTTGATTGTTTGCTCCTCAAATGGGACCTCTTTTTGGCCTAGTGCATTTTTGGAGTTCAATAGAAGAATTTTGAACGGGTTAAATTTTAACTTATCGACTAATTTCGTGAAAGACACTATCCATAAACAAAAGTTTATTAGTGGTTTCTAGAATAAAGCTTTACATTTTTCTTAATTGATCTTAATTTAAAAAATGAGATGGATGTCCCACTTAGCCCAAGTGATGGGGTGAGTGGGACACCCCCTCTTCATTTATATGGGAAGTGAGCAAAACTTTAAAGGAAGTAAGTGGGTCTTACTTGATAAAGTGCAGAAATTTTCATCACAAAATATTTTATTGTAACTGTAACCATGAGTTAAATCCCCTTAAATCTACTCACATTTAAATGAATATGACAAGGTAAGAATAGAATGAAAAGCAAAATAAGTATTTTAAAGAATGTGTTGAAAAGCCAAAGGGATATATTTTACTTTAACATATAAAATAGTGTTGAAAAAACATAATAAGGTTGATTGAGAATTATTTTGGCACATTTGTAAACATTGTATGATAAAAAAGAAATCGGACACACTAAATGGGAATGAACACTATTGATGAAATAAATATTTCACTTTACTCACCGTAACTTAAATTAAAACGCAAATTTGATATAAAATGTATATCAAGCTACGTATTTATAAATTTTAATGAATTTTGAAGTGGTGAGTAAAAGGTCTTGTTACTATAAATCGAAATTTTCTGAAAATATTGGGGGAAATTGTCCCTATAACCCCCCTTAAATCCGCCCATGCCTTCAGTAATAGTTTCTTTATCATTTGGGACCTTCTAGAACCACTTACATCATAATAAGGGGTCTCACTTACTAGATAAAGAGGGGTCCCATTTACCCCATACTGAGGGGTCCCACCGTATCTTGAACTCTCCAAAAAAATCCATTCTAAGAATCTATTTTAAATTAGTTCTATAATCTTAAAAATATATGAAATAAATGTCAAATATATGCAAAACTCATCGGTGTGACAAGCAGTAACATAATCAATGCAAGTAAGTGTGAAATTTCCTGTACATATTATACTTTTAGGGGGTGTCCCACTTACCCCAGTGTCCCACTTACCCCATGTAACCCTATGTTATGTTACTGAACATTGATAATGACTGCAAATTTTGAAGTGATTTGAACCATTAGAATACCTTATCCTTTTATTTTTCAAAAACCTTGGTTTGAGAAAAAGCCGATTAAAGATGCTTTAACTGTGCTTTAGAAGTTATAACTATAATTCAAAAAATTTAAACTTCGAACACGCATAATATCATATTAAAGCTTGTAAATATAATTCTAAGGGTATTCACTTCATTGTATTGAAAATCGAAATTTTGACTAAATTTTCCTGAGTGCAAAAACCAAAACATATTTTTAAGTGTATTTACAGTATATTAAGATACAAAATACCTACTTAAAACTTATAACACAAATATGCCAACACCTGTGTTTAACCAAAGCTATGAACAACAATACATTCCTCCTTCACCATTGAAAAGCCCCCGATCCAACCCCTAAGATGTCTCTAACTTTATTTATGGCTGCTAAAATTATTCCAGAGCGGAATGTACCAACAATGGTGACCACCGTACCTGAACCGTTCCCCCCACCGTTTTAAAGAATTATGATCTTAAGGGCTGCCTTTCTATTCTAAACGGAACGTTTTCTTGGTGTTTAAGGCCTCCGCCCATTCTGTCTCCTCTCTTTCAATGCATACCTGTCCTCACTAACGCCTATCTGCTTTCAACACCGAACATTCCAATCCCTAAGCGGGCTCCCTCTTCCCTTGACTTAGTAGAATCTGGAGCAGTCCGATAGTGGCTTTCTACTAAGCAGCATCAGGAGCAGATAAGTAACATGATTTTTGAATCGGAATTATCAACTAAGTCGAGAATCTTCCTCGATTGGAAATTTAAACAGGTAAGAGATCAAGTTTCTATTTAGTAATTGAGTTGATACAGCTCCCCTCGGATGGATTAAAAAGGTCTAACTCAAGGTTCACCCCTCTTTGCATTTTAGGATGGAAAATTATCATATATAATCTCCATAAAAACATGTACTAACCTATACAAAAAACAAGAGTCTGTTTAAAAAATTCATCTTTATGAACTGAGCAAAACTCAAGTTTTCAGAACATTACAAGCGTTAATATATTTTCGTATTTTACAGAGTTCATATTTGAAGTTAGTTAAACATATTAATTTTGGAAATATTGGAAACGTTCGTGTAATTTCTGGAAAACTATATAAATCAAGGGTTTCAATATTGTTTATGTTTTCTAACATATTAGGTTTTTTTGTACGTTTATACCTATATTCAAAACTTAAGCCAAACAATTGATGCCAGATACCTTACATTTGTCATACTTTCTATAATTCACAAGTATTCACATAATCTCTCTTACTTTTTCGGGATGCTACCCAATCTTTAATAGAAAATTGGTAATACCATAAAATCCACCAAACACAAAACCATTATACATTTTATACAGTCATTTTTCAGTTATTTGGTCAACCGGGCAATGTTTTACATCCGAAAATGAACAGAGTTAAGTTTATTGTTCTTTAAATTTCACTTATTTTATTTAAATAAACTAGCGGTAATTTGTGCAACGTTAGTTTCTTTTAATATCAAGAATTTAAAATTGATCTAACTGCAACATGATGAACTTGTAACCTTTGTTAACTTCTTTAATTTTATGAAGTTCTTAATACTTTCTCTTAGGTAATATATGTACAATTGTTTTTCTACTTTTTGCTTTCTTAGAAAGCACGCCACAACTCAAAAAACCTGAGCTACTAGTTTCTTCCAATGTCTTTTTTTTGTTATGGGTAATCGATAATTTTAAATAATTTTCGTAGATAATTTTCAATATTAGTAGTCTATACATTTAACCTATATAATTATTTAAATCCTTAATTTGTACTTCATAGTAAAACTATCATAACAAGATTTAATCTGAATAATTTTGTATAATTTGAAAATGTAAAAATCACGATGAGAAAATTCAATATTAAATATAAAATAATGAACATTCGATACACTATAAAATATTCATGTTATACCCTCAAAATAATCGTATTGCAGGGAATATTTAATTTTCTTTTTAAAAACTTTTTTAAGAATTTTAATTAAGTAATAAAAAATGTAACTAACTTTTAAATACATACAATGCATTGGTTTATTGCGTAGTTCATTTTTGGTATAGCTACTTTATTTTATACAGTAAAGCACCGTTTATACGTCTCTCATTTATACGTCTTTTACATTTATACGTCGTTTTCGCTAAGTCCCAATTCATTCAAATAATCAAAATTGTTTTCAATTATACGTCTTTACATTTATACGCCGTTTTACGTCGGTCCCTTGAAAGACGTATAAACGGTGCTTTACTTATATTCTATCTCTACACTGTACAGTTAGTGTTAAAAAATTTTATTATTTTATTTACTTATTTAAAATAATTACTTAATAAACTGCACAATATTAGTTAATTAAATTAACTTTTTGTTATTCTTCAGGCTAATTTTAGGAAAGCATAAAGTTTTAATAGGTACTAAAGTGCATTAAAAATATTAATATTTTTTGTAATAGAAATTTAAAATTCTTAAAATAATTTCCCTTTAGCACCATAAAAAAGCAGAGGAAAAGAGTATTGCTTCAACTCTAAGAAAAACTACTTTTTAATCTGCCAGAGGATTTTTTATCAATTATAGAAAAATAACCAACTCGCTTTGAAACTTTCTTGTATTCTTAAGGAACCAATGATGGTATTCGTGAAGGTATTTTGTGAAGTCAAAACCAGTTGAATTTTTAACTTTTTAATACTATTTTTTATTCCAAAGGCTGAAGGTACTTTCAAGATTTATTGCTGCGGATTGATAAATTACCTCTGAATTTTTTAACCTTCTTAAAATGCAAGCATTTTACTTTGAAAGTTTAAAGCGCTCCGAATGATTTATTGTTTGAATTGATAAAATACTTTTAAGTTTCAGAAGCGTGCAACAATATCTATTACGTATATGTAAGGAACCTTATATAGGCAGTAAAAAACTTTTAAAAAGATCAGATTTCGTTTAGATTTCTATTAAAATTGAAAGAAAAAATTCAATTTTTAAACCAATTTTTGTTGAACCTTCTGTTTTCACAGAAAACACTTATATTTCAGCATAAATTGTTTCTTAAAGATAGTTTATTTTTTGAAAAACTGAACGTGTAAAATATTTAACATCAAATTTGATATCAAAAGTTGCTATTTTCTTGCTCTCAATCAGATTTTTAATAAGTTTGATAGTTACTTTATCTTTTGCTTTTTTACATACATAGCATTACTTATTTTTTGCCTGATTTTCAAAAATTTCTGCAACAATTATAGAACAAATTAGCCTGCCTATATACAAAAGAGGTAATATAAATTATAATGATCTTAAATTTTATTTTTTGAAAAAAAATATGTTTAAACATCACAATAGGATAGTAGGTATAACTAACTTTTTTGTTGCTTATGCCAAAGGTTGGAAGCCTACCTTACGTATTTGTTTTCAATATTTAATATTATTTTTGAAGGAGGGAATAAACACATTTAATAACATTTTCTAATTTAATGTTCTCAAATTAGAAACACTTTAGTTGTGTTTTTAGCAAGAACACTTTAACTCTCTATTGTGTTTTATGATAGTTTACTGAGAATATGCTTAAAAAGTGTTCTAAAAATAGTGTTGTAAATATGGTTAAAATTTGAATGTGTTCTCAAAATTAAGTGGAAACAATATAAGGTCACATTTTCAGTCTCTGTAATTTTTACCAGCATTTTTTAAAACCATATCTTTTTCTCACATTACACAATCGCAGTACAAATACTACACAATTAAAACGCTTTTGTTTATAAGGGTTCATTATAGTGTTTACTTAGCGATCCAAAAGTGTTTCACGCTTTTGCAGTGAATAGTAGGTAGTAAAATACGGATTACTATTCAAATGAAGTTTCAATCACATAAGTGTTATACTACTCCAAACTCAAATGCCAGTAACATAAAATTCAGTAACTTAAAATACTATTAGCAAAGCGATGATCGTCGATTCAAGTCATTTAGGAGCACGATTAATACCATATATTCCTCGTATTTCTTAAATATTGATGGTATTATCCAAACTCTTAAGATAATGGAACATTTTATCGAATGCTTTTGATCGATATAGGGCACCTGCGGTACTTCCTTTGGAGCAGATGCTTAGGTATCTAAAAAAAGAAACCCGGAGCAAAACAGAGTAATATTTGCTAACCAAACATCTAACCCCCCATCAATAGTCTAACAACGCATTTAGAATCAACCTACTTCGAAACTAAACCTCTCCTTAAACACTGGAAGCCTTTTCATAATGGATTAGGCCCAAAAATACCCCCTCGCCAAGTCAAACTTTTTGAAAAACGGAAATTTTCGTTTGACAAAGAGAACCAGGTGACCAAACCAAACATGGTTCCCAAGTTGAGATAGGCTCCCATTTGGTCGCATGGCCTTTTCGACCTATAATGTATTCCTAATGATCGCCGAGGGAACGTTCTGTTTGAACTAATCTCTAAATAATGCGAAAGTCCTGAAGCTTTAGAAATGCTCGAGCAAAGTCCAATTTTAATGGAGAAATCTTTTATTGATAATTTCTTGTTGCTTGATCATAGTTTAAGAGTGCTGCACTTCAGTGTTAGTTTTTTGAAGAAGCATTTTTTAGTGAAACTCACTTTAATGCGAAACAAATGCGGAGTAAAATTCGATTGTTAGAGTTTCGTTAGTCTGAGACGTGCGTTACAATAAGTGATGAGAATTTAATTCTTATAGAAGCGAAATATCAATATTCTTGGAAAATAAATTTAAATTTATTCAGTGTTTCTTACCAGGTAAGTTATTTTTTCTATCGGTTCTTTTAATAAGTATTTTAGATTTAAATATTATTTTTTTCTTTACATAGCCTAAGAATATTTTCAATATTTCTTTAGTATATTGGGTATTTGTTGCCTACTTTATTCTAGTAAAACCATTAAAAGTTGTGTTAGCTGAGTAACCTATATATATATATAACCCTGCTTGGCCTTTAAATAGGCTTCAGTATCTCAAATAAATAAATAAATATAATGCTCAAACTCATTATTTTTGTTTAAACCTTGGCTAATTATCTAAATAATGTTTTGTTAAACCATAAAAATAACAATGTGACCACCGCTGCCAAAATTGATTCCTTAATTTTCCCATTTATTGATTTAAATTTATTAAAAATTTAAATTATATATTTCATGAAGTGGATTCAATATACCTAATACCCGTAGTAATTCATTTCAATTAACTAATCAATCATTTTTCTATTGCATTCAACAGTTTTCTTAAATGAACTAAAACCAGCCCATTTGTTTCCTTATTTCATATTTCTCTTAGAATTCTACTCTTCATCTGTCATCATGAAATAACATAAGCAATTAGGAATAGTTGTACCATCTGTAGGGTCACTTGGAGTGAGTGGGACCCCTTTTTGGCCGGCCTAGTGCATTTTTAAAGCTCAATAAAATTTTTTTGAAAGGGTTAAATTTGAACTTATTGACTTATTTCATTTAAGACATTATCCATAAACAAAAATTTATAATTCGTTTTTTAAATAATGCTTTACATTTTTCTTAACTGATTTTTTTAATGAGAGGGATGACCCACTTACCCCAAGAGATAGGGTAAGTGGGTCATCCACTCTTTCTTTATAATTGAATCGTCAGTTTGAAGAAGGGAATAAGTCCAAAAAATGACAAATTGACTTTTTGTGCTCAAAACAATCTCCAAGCTTTGCCCTACACATGGGTGAAAAGAGGGGGAAAACAACTAACCCCTATAGGGAGATATCGCCCCTTGAAGTTGTGAAATCGCTATCCATACAATGAAAATTCCATTTCTTTTTTTTTCGATTTTCTCAAAACTTGATTTTTGGACTTATTCCCTTCTTCAAACTGACGATTCAATTAAAGCAAGCAAAACTTAAAAGGAAGTGGGTTTTACTTGATAAAGTACAGAAAATTTCATTATAAATATTTTATTGTAACTGTATCTATGTTTGAGAAATCTACTCACATTACAACATTAAGAATTACATTAAGAATAGAATGAAAAACAAAATAAGTATTTTAAAGAATGTTTTGAAAGGCCAAAGGTATATGTTTTACTTTATGGGTCATTCCATGTGAAATCAACCGGCACTCAACCTGACCCTCTCAGATTTTAATGAAACTTTCAGGAATTGTTTCCTTCTATGATATAAATGAGAAAATGTTTTTATTATTCAACTTTATCAGTATTTTTTTATTAAAATTTTTTGAAAAAAAAAGAAAATCTAATTTTTCGCACTTTAATGTATTATAACTCCAGTTATATTTATCCGAGGAAAATCTATCACCCCTCGTTTTAAAGGTAATTTTGCAAACTTTAATTTTTAACTATGTCCGTGAAAAGCATTTACTTTCATGATTTTTTAAATAAAAAAGCTTTTAAAAAACAATGTTGGGATCCTTCAATTTCTTTGAAAATTATGCATATATTTAGCAACATTATAAATTATGATATCTGAAATTTACAGAGTGGGACCGCCACGGGATCAGGAGTTATAGCAAAAAGAGTTGTTTTGAAGTACTATTTCAGAGGTTAGAGTGACCAAACATGGCGCAGAACCCAGTTTTTGGCCACTTTAACTTAAAAAGTGGTGAGTAAAAGTGATAAAAACAACTCTTTTTGCTATAATTCCCGATCCCGTGGCGGTCCCATTCTGTAAATTTCAAATATCATAATTCATAAAGTTGCTAAATATATGTATAATTTTCAAAGAAATTGAAGGATACCAACAGTATTTTTTAAAAACGTTTTTATTTAAAAAACCATGAAAGTAAATTTATTTCGTGGACATAGTCAAACTTTATATTAAATTAAAGCTTGCAAAATTATCTTTAAAACGAGGGGTATAAGATTTTTCTCGGACAAATATAACCGGAGTTATAATACATTAAAGAGCGAACAATTGCATTTTCTTCCTTTTTTCAAAGATTTTTAATAAAGAAAATTACTGATAAAATTGAATAATAAAAACATTTTCTCATTTATATCATAGAAGAGAACAATTCCTGAAATTTTTGTTAAAATCCGAGGGGGTCAGGTTGAATTTTGCTATTTTTTGGTTGATTTCACATGGAATGACCCTTATATAAAATAGTGTTGAAAAAACATAATAAGGTTGACAAGAATTATTTTGGCACGTTAGTAAACAC
This sequence comes from Tetragnatha versicolor, assembly GCA_024610705.1. Taxonomy (NCBI): domain Eukaryota; kingdom Metazoa; phylum Arthropoda; class Arachnida; order Araneae; family Tetragnathidae; genus Tetragnatha; species Tetragnatha versicolor. Next base: position 48,845,123 of record JANDEH010000010.1, on the reverse strand, counting down.
TGTAAGTTAAAAAAGAAATCGGACACACTAAATGAGAACATGAACACTATTGATGAAATAAATATTTCACATTACTTACCATAACTTAAATTAAAACGTAAAATTGATATAAAATGTCGATATAATTAATAAATTCTTATGAACTTTGAAGTGGTGAGTAAAAGGTCTTGCTATACCATAAATGGAAATTTTCTGAAAATGTTGGAGGAAATTGCCTCTAAAACCCCCTTTAAATCCGCCCATGTCTTCAGTAATAGTTCCTAATATCATGTGGGAACCTATAGGACCACTTGCATCAGAATAAGGGGAATTTAATGCAGGCTGTAATCAATTTTTAGTTTTTTTCCCTTTGAACACAATATTTTCATCTTAACAGTTAAATCGCCAAATCATAAGTATTTACTATGCATACATGACTTGCATGGACTTTCAATAGTATACTTTTGAGAAGTAGAATGTCTATCTAAATAGTTTCAGGCGCTAAAGTAATATAACTTGGTCTCAGTAATATAATTTATTAGGAAGAATAACAATGTCATTAATTTTCTTCTTATTTATGTAGAGTAAAGATTAAAAATTTAGTCAAAAATTAAAGAGCTATTTAATAATTTAGTAATAACTTTTTAAGGCTTAACCAAACTACGCATTTTATTATTATACCCAGATTTAGGATGTTTTTTGTTAGTTTTCCAGATTTAGTAATGTTTTTTTATCTGAAATATACTCAATGGTGTATTAAATAAACAATCTAATCAATTTTGAGGGAAACGTTTCTTATCATTGTTGTAGATTAAAATAAACAATACATTCAATTATTCTTTCAAGTAAAGTAAAATTTATGTACGTTTTATCAGTTTAAGCATACTTAAACGAAACCATACACTTGAGCTCCATACAAAGTTGATGAAGGTAGTGTTACCTATAGAAAGCCATCATGAATTTTTTCCTGCCAAGAGCTTCAATGACATGAATACTCCCCCTGAAAATAAACTTCCCTCGCTCTGTCTATGGTGCATTGGTTTTCAATTTGTGCCCCCTCCTCACAGGACACAAAACACAGCTTTTAGGGGGAGGCTCAGCCAGAAAATGAGGATAGGAGAACAGAAAGTGAAAAGTAATTGCGCTAACAAGGCGATTTTGATAGGGCCGTCCTAGGGAAACCCCTGCCCCTCGCATCAATGCTAACTCTCTAGAGACGACAGGAAGGTTGTGTGATTTATGGCCCCCTGTCAATTTTAGTTAGATCTCGGAGAATAAAGCAGCTTTAGTAATGCAGGTGCCGGACTAGGACATCCTCTGTTTCAACCTATGATAAATGCCAGATCAATAGAGGGCCCTGTGTTGATATTGATACGAAAGAAGAGTGTTTTTTCAACCTCGCTTTTTTCTTTCGGTAGTAACTACAGAATCGGGCTTATCGCTGTCATTAGACCTGATTTTTCTTTCCGGAGATGAATGCATTTGTCTAAAACATCGTAAAATTCGAGGACCGACATGACGCTGGGTAAAAGCTTTTATGGCGTCGTTTCCGTTTTAATAAATCGATAGGGTATTTATTCGGAGATGCTACGTGCTAAAAAACGTGATTAATGATCTGGCTTGGGTGGCTCGACATGCTTTTTATAAAGTTGGGAATTGGAGGAGACGAAAAGTTTTTGGGGAAGTTTGAAGAGGGAATTTATTAAGTTGAATCAGAGAATCAAAGAATGAAGGGTGAGACCAAATATAAGGGAACTCAAATTTTTGAAATAAAAGAAATTTGAGTTCATAAAAGAAGTTATTTAACAATTATAGTATTTATGGAAAATTTATTAGTTTCATTTTTTCTCATAGCTAGGTATAACGTGTCTAGCAAGTTAACAGTTCAACTGTTCAACATTTATCAAAACTGAATAGAGATATTTCCACTTCTATACTTTCCACTTATGTTACTTCATGAACTACTTATGCACTCTTTAAATAATGAATAGAAATTGATGCATAATCCACAATGGCTAAAATTGTGTTATGGAATGATAATAGCGACATTAAATGTGAAAATTGACTTAATGTGATAGTAATATTCATTTTTATCTGTGTATGTTTTGCTAACTACTAGTTAAGTAAACTTTCATTTCAAGATTGGATGAAATTATTTGAAATTTCGTCCATTCCAAATCAAATTAGGTTGTTGGTTGGTTAATTGGTTTTTTATGGCACATGATCCACATCAGGATATTATCCAAATCAAATTAGCTTAGTTACCTATCTTCTGTTACTTCTGACTAAATTTATTTTCTGTTGAGTAATTTCACATAAAAAAAGTTGCAGAAGTATAAATTTCAGTGTGTGTGTGTAAAAAAAAGAAAATATCACGAGTTTAAGCCTGAGTTTCTGATGTAACTTATTCTTTGATTATCAACGCATTTATAAATACATCTCAGGTCTTGATGTTCAATTCATGTATCTTGATGTGTAATTCATACCTCTCAATACTGAAGCGAATATTACTTCTGTACCCGGACGTGCAGAAGCTGCCAAGTTGGACGGTCTCCATCTTCTCCAAACACCCAACTCACGTATCTAGAAATCTGTTGATCGTGTGGCTACACACGTAACAAATATTGTAAGATATACTTTTAGAACGATATTAGCATTTGCTTTGGAATCTCCTGCCGAGGAATTTCATAACGGGTGAGATGCCGAACTCCAATTTCCCCCGCTATTTTCAAAACAGCATGGATCTTTTAAAAAGTTAGTCTTCAATAAAAGATGTGTGAGATGTTTAATTCCCGTCGTTTTTTGAAAGTTGGAAGTAACTCAAAGACCGGAAGAAGTTCTGATAGTGTATATTATCTCAACTTTCACACCTGATGTTGAAAGTATCTCCCCAAGGCGTAAAGAGTAGTAAATTAAAACCCCCGAATTCAAAAGAGGACATTAAATTTGACTGGGCAACTATCCAAAGCAAGGAAAAGTATTTTTCTTGATGGTGCGAGGTCAAAACTGAGTAAAAATCAATAATTCCGAGTGTGAGGAGGCGAAGTGATGAATTCGTCTAGCGATTCGTTTCCCGTGTTTTCCTAATTGAGGAGGGAGCTATCTGTAATTCGCTTTTATTTTGCTTTAATATTTTATACATTTCCACGCCTCATTTCTCAATTAAAGCGTTCTTTGGTCTTACTTCGCTCCCAAAGCTTTTAATTTAGGGATGAATTAATGCTGTAAACTCTGGGAGCCCTGCAATTAGTTTCAGTTATGAAAGACAGTTTCTTTGGAAACTTAAACTTTGAACTCTCAAATGAAATGTAAGAGGGTCAAAATCATTCATTTGGTTTTCTTTTAAGCTTTCAGGGGGAGGTTTTTGAGTAACCGTTGGCACCTTAGTTTTTACTACATTTTTATATTGCTAGATGTTTCTTTTTTATATTAGAAAAAAATACTTTCTTTCTTTATTTTTTTTTCAATGTGTTTAAAAATAATTATTGTTTTATAAACATTTTTCTTCTACATGACATTTAAAAATTCTAAAGTAAGTTACGCAAGTACCGAAACTATTAAAGAGTGAACTCACTATTCATTTTATTTACTGTATTTTAATACAGCAATTATTACAAATTTTGTTTTTAATAAGACCCATCTATTAAAAGAAATAAGGTATAAAAAGATCACTGCTTTAAAATCACTTGATTCATAATTGCTTTCTTTTTTGCTCTTTTTTGAAATTTTTTAAATATAGAAGATTTTTCATAGAAAAAAATCACATAAAGGACATGATATTAAATATTTTTTCAACGCTATAAGTTAACACTAATGATCCCTTCTAATCAAAAGAATTTAAATTGCAATCTGTAAGAATAAGTTGTAGTTGCAAAAGTGTTGCAAAAAGTTAGAGACTGAATTTGTGTTTTTATAGCGTTTTAAGTTCCAAATTTAAGAACCCTTTCAGATTCTAAACATATTTCAGAACACACTTCTAGATAAAAACGCATTTCTAACACTTTTCAAACATATTCAGGAGCACTATCACAACCCAATAAGGTGTTAAAGTTTCTACCTAACAACAAAACTAAAGTCTTGTTGATTAGAGGACGAAAAAATGTTCGTAAATACGTTTATAATACGTAAATATTTGCGGGGAGCGATTGCAATAACTTTATGAATGTTTAGTTCATTAAATATCTGAGGACTTATACAATTTATGTAAAAGCTTCATTAGCATAAAATCCATATGAATTGAACAAAATTGTTCACATAAAAAACAGGGAGGGAGTAAGAATTTCACAGAAGTTTTAAATTAATACAAAATGGGTAAGTGTGTTACAGATATCAATCATATTCAAAAATACCTAATGAGATGTACGGACTAGTGAACCAGCAGTGAAGTGCTTTTTAACTCAAAACCTCTTTACAATATGTTAGTAAATAAAAAAGTTCAAGGTTTCAAATTTTACTCTATATAATTATATGAATAATGAATATCCCAAATCTTCAACTATTTTCTTAATACTCCCAGCTAATGAACAATCCAAACAAGAGAAAGGCAGTTTTTCCAAACTACCCCTCACTAATCACCCCCAGACTTCCAAATCACCGACAGCCGGTCAGAAAACTTTCCATCTGATTTCGCTCTTTGTGAGCGATTCCGTGCCTCCCATTTACAATAGTAAGGGAATTAATAACTGGCATTGGTCGAGTTATAATGAGTTCCCGACAAGTTTGCATGGGCATGCTAACAGATAACTTACGAGTGGAGCAGACGACAAGGATACTTAATTACTCGACCGGCTAGAAGATAAAGTGTCAGGAAGTTACTGACGTTCAAGGGAACGAGGGAGCTTGGGTGATAAATTGTGTATAAAGCTTGGAAGATTCGCGTATGCGGGAGTAGAATACGCGAAAATCCATGCATCAAACCCCCCAGTACCACCCGAGAGGGTACTTGGCTCTTTAAAGACCAGCCGAAGCAGGATAACAATCTCTGCTTGCAGAGAAAGAGGAGACAGTTTCGAGGATCTTTCCAATTTTTAGTAATAGTGGAGGCGCTTATGTAAATCTGTAAAAAGTTCGTGTAAATTTTTGGCACCAAGGTTATTTTGGTTCTTTAGGGTATGGAGAATCAGAAAATCTTTGGTGCCAATTTTTCTTTTCACTTTCCTGGTCTAGAGGTCACGTCAAAGGTCAAATATAGAATTTCAATATTTTGAGTTTTGAGGCTTGTTTAATTCAGTAATTTAGCTCTTTAAATTGGTAAAAAGAAGGATAATCAGGTTTTTAAGCATATCAGTATTGAAAAAACTTTTTTATCAGTTTTAATAGTCATTTTTGGACCCTAAGGTCAAATTTCGATATCTTAAGTATTTTGTTTTGTAGCGAAATATAATTTGGTATAAATACTGCTAATTTTCTCCCTCTATGGTTAAAGTAAAGATAAATTATAAAATAGTTAGTTTTTTATTTTAAAATATTGTTTACTTCGTCGCGAGATAAGACGAAAGAGTTAAAAGCGGATGCCGCGCCGCCCCGCCTGAACGAAAATGTCAATCTCAGCGGCGGCGTTAGTTACAGTTGGAAAATTCACAATAGACATTAAGGAAGAAATTTCACATGGTATCTGTCCGAAAAGTTGTAAATTTCCCCTCAAAAGAAAACAGACTAGATAAATTAGAAATAATGGGTGGCTTTTCTAGAAATGGAAAATCCAAGCACCATCACTAAATATAAGCCGCTGTAAAGAATCATGATGAAATTATTAGAAAGCTCAGACCAGTTGTACAAACCAGTAATCCATTCAAAGAAGAAAGCCTGATGATGTAAAACATGATGTATGTAGACGAGATGATGAAGGGAAGAAAGCTTTTGAGCATTTCGTGAATAGAATAAAAGATAATACAAACTTTTTTGCTAAAATGACAAAAATTTAACTATTATCATGGAAATCAGCTGGAAAAGTTGTTACAATGGCTATTGACAGTAAATTTAAAGAATTAAAGGAAACATTATAGTTACTAGATAATTATTTGCTAGAATGGTTCTTGCTATACTAAGTCCAGACCGGACATAGATGTAAGAGCTGCAGTTGGCAATTATGAATTCTCAAATATATGTCGAGCGTTATTTGCAACTGATGGGTCATTTTTGCTTTGTAACGACAAGAGCCAAGCTCTTGCATATTCTAGATCTAGAGGAACACCCAGCTTCTCACACCATACCTGCTTACATACTTCACATAAGGAATGATAATAGTCAACTGGATTCATACAAAAGTTATTGTAATAAATGGCATGGTTTTAGTTCACGAAATTAATGGAAATATCCACACATGTATTCATCTTCCTCATCAATACTTTTGAATATATTAAACTCTGTAGCTGAAAATTATGACAATATTCACCTAGTTTTTGACCATTACTCTAAAGATACCCATCACTAAAAACAGCCACTCATATATTCGCCGTCAAGAGAGCAAGCCTTACTGAATATCGTCCAATAAAAATACTCCATCATAACCAAAAATTAGGGAAAGAAATAATTGTTTCCTCAGAAACAGCGCTTCTAACAAATAACAAGAATTATAACATATTAAAAACTAACCATGATGAACCTGACACAAGTTACTCGTATATACCCCATGCAAAATATTTATTCTTCTAATTTGGGGTATACTGTTCACATTTTGTCAACATATACAGATGGTAAAGGAAAATTAACGTGCTGTAGAGGTTTTAAAGAGGTTGAACCTCACGTCGTTCAAGCCAAGGCTTTATATTCCTTGGAAAAAAGAATTGTTAGTGAATAGGAATAGACACTTCATTGCTCTGGAAGAATTCGTTTGCAGATTATATAGATGCCCCAAAGATATAAAGAATACTAAGGATCTACGTTGGTATCTTTCCAAAAGACTGCCAGGACCCAAGACAACCCAGGCTGCAAACAGCACATAACTTAAGATACCATTATCAAGCTTTAGTTTGGGCCAAAGATGTAGAATCAGTTCAAACCCTTCCTTCACCAGAACTGTTTGGTTGGAAAAAGAAAATGATTGTTTTATTCCCAGCTCCTTACAGCTGTATTAGAACGAACATCCTGTGGTTGTGACACAAGTAAATGTCTAAGTGACAAATGTTCCCGGTATTGTTATATCTGCATGCTGTAAATGAGTTAAAACATATTCTAATTATTTTAGGTGAAATCAATGTGTAATTTACGACCTAAATTAATAATTTTCATGAAAATATTTTACCGAGAACGGACCTTGATAATTGCCTTTAGAAAAGGTTTGAAATAGACTGGATTTAGAAAGCAAAGGAAAGTTTTTTTTAATTATTTAAAGGTAACTAAGACTTTTTATTCAGGGTAGGTAAATATGAAATACTAATAAATATTTGACTAAATTTACATTATTTTAAGACAAAAATTTCTAGAAAGGAATATTTTTAATTGTTCATTTCCTGATTAATGAAAGTTTCTAATTAATTAATCCTTAATTACTACTTTATTAAATTCAATAACATATTCAAATATTTGTTCAATAAACGTGTTTATGTAATTAGGAAATAAGAAAATGTAAAAAAATATGAGACAAAAAAACTTTCCAATTTTTATTAAAAAATTTAATTATTTTTTAATTAAGTTTAAATTTTTAAATAAAAATTCGAAATCGTTTAAGTATTTATTTAGTCTTGCCTTCATATTCAAAATTTCTCATTTTTATGTTAATAAATAAACATAATGTCAAAAAATCACCATTTTTCAAAAATCATTATTTATCTAATAATTAGCTTAATTACTTCTAAATGTGAATTAAAAAATTGTCACCACACCTTTTTTAAGTTCTTTATACTATAAGTTAACCAAAAACATCAATTTACATAATTTTCAAATAGTTTTATATGAGCCTTTTTTTGACATGAGCAACTTCACTGTAATGCCCAATTACTACTAATTTTACTACTAACTAAATTCAATAACACATTAAATATTTTGTTGAATAAATGTTTTTAGATAGAATATCAGTAAATATTAAGAAAATCTAAAAAATATCGGTAAAAAAATAAAATATCTATTTTTTATTAAAAAAAAATTTTTTTAAATAAATTAAAATTTAAACTTTTTAAACGAAAATTCCAAAGATATTTTAGATATTTAATAAGTCTTCTTTTTATATTCCAAATTTCACATTTTTATGTTAATAAATAAACATGTAATGTTAAAAAATCCCCATTTCTTTAAAGTCATTATTTCATCTTATAATTAGCTTAATTATACTTAAATGTGAATTAAAAAATTGGCACCAAAACTTTTTAAGTTCCTTATACTATAATTTAACAGAAAAACATTTGTTTACAAAATTTACAAGAAATTTTTACAAGAGCCTTTTTTTCGACATAAGCGTCTCCACTATAAGAGTGAGAACGTGTTTGGACTGGGTATCTACTCGGTTCTGTTTTTCGAACCTCTTTATCCCTATGTTTATCTTGCAATAAACATCGTAGTACAAGGTGTTGAAATCGTTTAATATAAATGGGAAAGTATCACATGATTTAATGTCAGGAATTGAGTTTTTTGTAATGAGAGAAAAATACTTTTGTTTGGAGACAAAAACATAACTAATATTTAAATCGACAGTTTGAAAAATGGAATAAGTCCAAAAAATGACAAATTGACTTTCTGTGCTCAAAACAATCTTCAAAATCTACACATGCGTGGAAAGAGGGGGAAAATAATGACCCCCTATAGGGAGATACAGCCCTTTGAATTTGCGAAATCGATGTCCATTCATATTATTTTTTTTCAATTAATTTGGAATTTAACTTGATTTGTCTTTCAGTTCTTATTCTTAGTGGTGTTAACTAGGCCAAAATAAAGTTAGTTTTTAGTTTAAAAGTGATTTTAACTTTTTTATCCAGGGAATGTTTAACTCCATTTATATTCACTTACTCCATTGATACTGCAATAATGATTCATCGGTTTCATAATAATTATCAAATTTTATTAGTCTTAATCTTTTTATTTCTCACTTTTGTGTGTTGGAACTAAGCAGAAATATAATTTAAATGTCAATTAAGTGTTTTTTATGATTTTTCTTCACTTTAAATTTTCCCATAAGGTTGAAAAAGGGAATAAAGTCCATCAACTTTTTCAACTGCAAAATAGTTTTGAATGCATACTTCTATTTGTTTCGATGGTTGCTCTTTTTTCTAAATAGGGTCCTAAATTTCCAGTAAAAATTTGGTCGTTATACAACGAAAATTCCATTATTTTTGCTGTTTTTTTTTAAGATTTTCTCAAAACTTTTTTTGAACGTATTCCCCTTTTTCAAACTGACGATTCATTTATATTCTATTTCATGGCACCAGGGATACAACAATCTGCATATCCCCTCTTCTCGTTTGTATTTCATCAAAATTCAAATCTACATTGATTCAGAAATAATATTTCAGGAAAAATACCAAATTATGAGTAATATTTATATGTATGTTCATGAATTACGATTTAAAAATTACACGAATTACACTATTTTTAAAAATATGAATGTAATCTTAATCAAATATAGTTTACAGAAAAATATTTTCTTGAATTTAATCATCTGTAATAATCACACTCATAATATGTTTAAATTTTTTCTCAAAAATATATATTATCTAAAGTTGCATTTGTCATAATTATCCTAAGTTTGGAAAATGTGGAGGTTAGAAAATATTAACTATGGGATATAAGCTTATTTAAAACCAACTTTACTAAAAGTTTCTACATGGAAGAAAAAAATTCTAAATTTTTATACATAATAGAAATACAAAAATATTTTCAATTATTTTAATATCAATTTTTATGTGATTCTACAGTTTTTGTTTGATAAAATGTACATTCTATTCTATTTTTTTAAATAAATCCTAATTTTTAATGTGTCCTTAGAAAGTTTTAAGAACACCCTTGAATATTAATTTTTTTATTGCTGTTGAAATAGGACCAGTCGTTTTTTGAATTAGTTTCTTAACTAACTTTTTAAAATTTATACCAAGAAATTTTTATAAATAAATCGACCATATATAATTTCTTAATATTTAACAATTGAAACTTATTCTAAAAGGGGTTAAATAAACATATCCCAAAAGATCCCCCTTATAATCTGAGCTCTATAACTATCTCCGTTATTTAAGCCCTTTATATAGCTTAAATTAATGGATAGCTGAATAGAAGCAATAAAATAGGTATAACATGCCAGACCAAAACTGTTGAACAATTTAGTAAAGTCCCCTTCGGGTAATTAGCAAGGGGAAATATTTCCAACAGGATCTGCACAAGACGGCAAAGAAACAAGAGCTGCCAGTGAATTATCCCCTGATGGTATAATTGCTTCAAATTAGGCTATCCGTTGTCATAATACAGAGCAGAACTCCTTCCTCAGCCAGAGACTCGCTCCTCCTTTAACTTCAACCCCTACGCGTGCAGTTCATTATGTGAAATGTTTTTGATGAAAACCAGACTACGTGGAATATATATACGGAGTTGATGTTTTATAAAAGAGCCCCCGAGTTTATGGATTGGTTTTCCTAAGGTTCCATTCCTAAACCGATTAGGCTCACTCTTGCCTCTGGTGAGCTGTTAATCATAATCATGCTGCTATGGCAACAGCAGGATTGGTAAGGAGCTATTTGTACCCAATTGCAATAGTCCCGTTATTTGTGCAATACGCGAATTGAGGAAATTTAACTTCTGTTAGACATGTGGTTTATGTCTCTTTTGGGGGAGTCATTTTCCAAGCCACGGCTAAAAAATGAAAGGGGGGTAGCGATCCCCGCTTTAAAATCGGGTGGGACAGTGGGTGGAATGCGAGAGCGTTTATTTTGGGCTCGTTTGTTTTCCAGATTCGATACGAATGTGTGATTGCGGAGCTCTATACTAATGGGTTTATACTTGGGTGTAATGTAGCGTTGGCCTGCTTTTATGGGGATATTACGCATGTGGCTACAGGGTGGGTTTTGAATATTGAATAAATGCGGGATTTCGGTTACATTTGTGTTTCATTATTTTTATTTCGATTGAATAATACCTTGAGTATCCACACACTTGTGAAATAATACATGGGAGTAATATCTTTATGTAGCAGCTCTGTACCAACCATTATCAAAAAATACTATTTCAATGAATTTTGTAAAGGAATTAAGAATTGAAATATGTATTTGAAATTTATATGTATTTTCCTCAACGTATAATCCTTACCCTAGAATTAAGAGTCTAGCTGTTTATAAGACTTTTTTAGTTAATTAAATACACTTGATACCGTGGTATTGATATACAGGGTGTTTCAAAATTGCGTTGCACGGCTTTTATTCGGAACCAACGCCTCCTAGGGTCATAGAAGTAAGGTCTACCCCTAGGTAAATGAGCCTGAAGAATGCACTGAAATGACTTACAGCGCCCCTAGCGGCAAAATAAAAAACTTTAAAAAATTAATTTAAAAACTGAAAGAGATAGAGCAAAACGTCAGTGAGAGTATTGTTAGCAATGTCATGAAGAACTCACTGAAAAAAATTCATGAAAATATCTTGAATATTCACCGAGATATTAGCATGTGAAAATAGCACTTTTTCAGGCGTAAAAAAAGAAAAAATTCACCTATTTGTAAATTTTTATGACTTTTTGATTAAATTTTGTGTTCTTCAAACTAAAAAAACACAAAACTACAAAATAACACTGAAAAATTTGCAAATATGCGAACTTTTTCTTTTTTGACCTTTGAAAAAGAGCTATTTTCACATGCTAATATCTCCGCGAATATTCAAGATATTTTGATAAAAATTTTCAGGGAGTTCTTTATGACGTTGGCAACAATACTCTCACTGAGGTTTTTGCTCTCTCTCCTTTAGTTTTTAAATTAATTTTTTTAACTTTTTAATTTCACCGCAAGGGGCGCTTTAAGTCATTTCAATGGATTCTCCAGGATCACTTACCTAGAGGTAGACATTACTTCCGTGACCCTAGGAGGCGTTGGTTCCAAATAAAAGCCATACAACGCAATTTTAAAACACCCTGTATAGGGTGGGTCATTTTCCTATGGAGAAAATTTTTTTTTACAAATTCTATCGGGCACAGCAAGAAAAGGGTGCCAAATGGTCTCAAACTAACATGTGTAAAATATTATTCCATAATAACTCTTTTTGCCTCCGGATTGGCCTCAAATAGAACAAAAATATGTAATTTTTCATATTTTTTTAAAATTATATAAATTAATTTTTTTTGTCGATAACTTTTTAAAGCTTACAAATAAGGGTCTTTAAAAGCAATTTTAATCAGCCACCTTTATGTATAACAAACAGTGGATTGTCAGTGGTACATATTTTAAATATTGGTAGTTCAGATACATTTTCCCTCAAGTTTGGTCAGTACAAAGCGGTATTTTTAATTTTTAAAAGTAGAAATAGTTATATTTTTCATAAATATGCCACTCTTTCAAAGTTCAGTGGACCGTTATTTCACTGGTCTTGGGATCCAAATATGATCACAAAATTTTTTTGAAACAATTGTCGAATGGATAGTTCGTTCATTAGGCAATATATCAGTTATGATTCACCTCAGTCATGATTTACCTATTTTTTTTCTATAACAATAGACTGAAACCTAGGCCCATGAAATTATACTACTTTGGAGGGAGGATTGACTCAAAATGACTCCTTAGCATTCCCTTATGCGTTCATAAAAATTAAAATATAGCAAATTTAACCGTTTAAGATAAGTACAAGTAAGTTTTGAAAAGTAATGTAGCTTATTTAAAAACTTAGGGGATAATACTGAGCCTTAAGCTGAAAACGGGGATCTACTGCTCTTCTTAAGAAAATGCTTCAAAATTTGACTCTTAAAATGTGGTTTTAATTTATTTTTCGACATAAGTGACTCATATGGGGTCACTTGGGATGGAATATTCCTAATATACCAAAGAAATTTCAAGGAAAACCCCAACTGTTAAACAACTATCCAAATGTTTTCCTTGGGGTTGAAATATAACCCAATAAAGGTACCCACCTTCTGACATATCCATTTTTATTAAAAATTTAATGTTTTTAAAATCCTACTCAACTGGCAATAAGAGTTTCGCACATTTTTATGATTCCAGCAAGAAATTTTTGATTGCCAGTCCTAATCATTGAGATATTTTAAAATATGTTGTATTACAACTTAAGTATTTCAACTCTGGTTTCATTTATAATTATTTTATAGTCTTCAATGATGATTTTTATACCATTGTGCACATTTACATTTCATGACGGATTCGTGAAATCGAGGTAAAAACTTGATTTTCGTTTGTCCATTTTTACTGAAATTACTATATTAATCGAAACTTTGAGGCCCATCCGGAGGCAAAAAGAGTTATTATAATCGAATAATATTTTACACACGTCAGTTTGAGACCATTTGGCACCCTTTTGTCGCTGTGCCCCTGGGAAAATGTGAAAAAAAAATTTTCACCCACCCTAATGTATATTAAATGTTTTTAGAGGAAATGATCCAACGCCCAACCAAATACATTTTTTAACGACCACCTGAATTTTACAATGTCTAAGTCAGCAGAAATCTTCATATACGTATGCACTTCACAGTGATTTTTACAATAACCTGAGCATTTAGGTACCGGGTCATTCCATAGTGACTAACGTAACTTTAGACTACTTTTCAAAAGTCATTAAAAATTCCCTTTATCAAAAATATAAATTACAAGATATCATGTAATTCAAGTTAATTAACCTATTTCATACACCAAAACAATTTTTAAAGTTCATAATTTTAATAAATAAAATTTAAATTTAACTGTGACTAACGTAACTATTTTTTACCTCCTAATACAAGTGTAAACATCAAATTTACATTGCTCTAATTTTAAACAGAGAAAAAATCTGTAATTACAGAATATATAAGTATTAACATCTAGTTTTAAGAAATTGCTATTTTTGTTTGATGCAATAAACTATAACCAGTATTTTAGGATGATTTTTTATTAATGTAGTGTGACTAACGTAACCAATGGATTATAAATATGAAATCATGCACTCAGTTAGAAAAATGAATTTATTTTGAAACTGTCTTATATTTTTTGTATAAGGATACTATGTTACTTCTAATTTCACTATTGATGTGAAACATGTTCTAATATTTAAAGTTCCACAGAGCTTAGAAATTCACTAAATTCTTGCTAAAAAAATTGGAAAAAACATGCATTTTGGAACATTTTTCTCATAGAACAAAAAATTATTTTTTGACTGTTTCAGAACTGTGTGTAACAATATTCTCTCCCTAACCTTTTTCAATTAAATGTAACCATATTTTAAAATATATAGGGTTAAAATGAGGTTTTTTCCTTGGAAAAGGGATTTCAACTCTGTGTCCCCTTTTTCATGGAATTGCCCTACCCAATTATAATTTTCCTAACAACATACAATGATTATAGTTTTTAAAAGCTTTCTCTTTTATCAAAATCAGTCTGCCCGGGCCTAGTGGCCCACCAGGCGGTGCCCATCTCCGTTTCTGTAGCCTTTGGGCCTGAGGTGCTAATTACTAGCGTGTGTCCAGGCCGAGTGGCTAGCCCGACGCTGGACCCCCAGTTGATTCCCCAAGCGAGCTTGGTCCTCATTTATCGACCCTGGAAGGACGAAGGGCTGAGTTGACCCATGACCAGCTACCCAAGGAGAAGCTGCAAGGCATCGAACCTGGGTCGGTAATGCTCGTAGCCAGACACGCTGACCACTACACTACCGCCGCCACTCTTTCTCTTTTATACAAGGAGTTTAATGTGAGTAAATAGGTTTAAGATTACATACAAAAGGAAAAATAAGCTTTCGAATCAGTTTGTTATACTTAACTAAAAGATAAAATAGAAAATAGAAGAGCCAGAATGAGCGAAAACTGTTATTCGTGGATATTTTGACATTTCTAAATGGAAGTTCATTCCTTCACCCCCCGGTTGACTTTCAGCTTTCCTTCTCACCATTTCTGCGCTAAAACCCTTAATTCCCGAACCATTTCACCCACTCCATCCATTTCTCCTCCTCCTCGCCTTCACAATTTTGGAAAAATTCGCGGAAAAAGCGCCTTTCCGAAAACCGGCCCACTTCCTTTCATCATCAAACCTTCATCAGTCACATCCGAATGACAAATACCCCCGAAACTATAACAAGAGGATGAACAAAAAGGCACCAGCGCCGCGCTATCACTTTCTACTTAGGAGGTCAAGCCTCATTGGACATGCTTGGCGGAGAGTTAAAAAATTCGCTGCATTCAAGAGCGGCCATCGGATCCAATCTAAAAATCCCTATGTAGATGAAAGCGCGGGGAGATGAAATTGATTTTTCCCCCCTCGAATATGATCGATTTGGAAATGCTTGGCCAAACAAAGAGGATCGCGGAAGAGGATCCCATTTCTCCGGCCTAACCGCTGCGCGTAAATCGGGTGTAATTCGACACCTTATTAAAAGATGAGAGCCGGCTGAATTCCCATTTCGACGCGTTTAGTGGTCTTATCTTTGCCCCCTTTCGCTACAGTCGTGAACTTCATTAGTGGGGGAGGAGTGTTGTTTTTCGAGGGCTGTGCTTTTGCGCTTTGCTGAGCACAGTTTTCGGTTTGATGGGGTGGGGAATTGTTGGGGTTTTTGAGTGTCGTTGCCCAGTATATGTTTTTGAATCGCTTTTATTTATAAACGTCTAGTATGTTTTATACTATGGGTTCATTTGATCATTTTGAAACATCCGAATCGCGCTTTCATTTTATTGAAACCGAATCGTTGTGGTTATGAGTTTTTGTTGCCTCGTATATGTTTTTGAATCAAGTTAATTCGGTTAGTTATGTATGAAACTTATTGTTAAAACTATTTATTCCTACTAATGTGTTTTTTTATATTTGAATTTTTTTTCGAAAAGAGTTACTATAATTGAATGAACTGAACACGCGTGTTATTGTTTTTTATGCATTATAAAAGCATAATATGAACAGCGTGTCCCAAAAAAGACTGGAACATTTTAGAAATCAATAACTAATAACTCAAAAACTAAAAAGGATAAAAATACGCGGTGTGTTGCATCGTACACCTAAGACTCCCAAAAGTAGGTTGTAACAAACCACGTATTTTTATCTTTTTTAGTTTCCGAGTTATTAGTTATTGATTTTTTAAAAGTGTGAGTCTTTTTTGGGACACCCTGTACTTTAATGTACATTGAAAATTTCCAGATATTTTATAATAAGATAATAGTCTATTGATATAAAAATCAATTTTTAATGAAAAGGTTTTTTTATGACTCCCCAATTAAGATAATTCATACGATATTCAATTTTCATTGAAAAAATCTATTTCAATGTCTTAAAAGCCAGAGTTAAAAGTAAAAATATACCTTATGTATTAACAAATATCCCCAAATACCCATCACTCCTCCCAATCTTACATAAAGCGCACAAAACAGTTTTCCATATAAAGAAAATAACTATGTATATCCCCAACATTTAATTCCTAATGGGTGATCATTAATCATCCTTCCTTACAGATAGTACTTTAAGCTCTCCGATATCATTCGAATTGTTTCCCTGCATTTCTGGATAACATGTCATAATTCTCATACAAACAATCATCAGTAAAAGGCAACCAGTCCATTCATCAAGGCTACCACTAGGAAGACATTAATCTCAGACATCAGTCGCATACCCCTTTCTACCCAAAATACTAGACACTTAGTGTAAACTTTCCGGAGCCTGAAAAACCGTTTGGTTCGAGCAGTAACTTCACTTATTATTCCAAGCGCAGCCACAAAGGCGACGGTTTCTGGACGCTTCACTGACCGCTACTTCAGTCAAAAGCATAATAATCAAGCGGCCAAGATTAAAGACAACTAATGAATAAAAAAACTGTCTTGTAATTGCGCGATGCTTCCATTATCAGTTTCGATGAGGAATTTCTCTTTTGCCGCAGATTAGGGATTGTTCTAGTTCAGTAGTTCACCTCTACCGTTATCAGATGTTTTAAGTTTCCATCCCACCATTATACTTCAATGGTGTTGATAGAATTGCGGGTAGTATTGAAGACGCGTTTTGGTCGAGGTTTGCTATCGAGATAATTTATCGTGAAATTTCATTCAGCTCATCGCTTTTGCTATTATTGGGAGTGATTTCTTCTTTAATGAGATTCCAGAGTCAAGTTTGACGATCGACATCATCCATTAGTTTAACTCATGATATACTATCCGGCGAGATTAGCATTTACTTTGTTACACACCTAATTTGCATTAAATTTCGATTTGTTTCGTCTAGACATAAGGCGTTGTGGTTGCTGAACTAACCAGTAGATTCTTAACCAATTTATGCTGGTATCAAATTATGATCAATAACTTTCTCATGCCCTTCGCGTTGGTAAATGACTCAAGGATTACCTTATTCTGGAGTTTATAAATCCTTTAGTACTCGTTTCATCAATCCTTTTCGCATCGTAAAATGCCATTCATCATTATTTAAAATGCTAGGACACATCTTTCTCGTTATAATAATTTTCAATGCTATTTTAAAAATTTTGATTTTTTATAGTTTTTTTCTTAAAATTTGGTTTCTATAATTTTACTTGGAAAATTTTTTTCTCAGTTTTATTAAATAATTTTTAAAGTTGCTAGTGATAGTGATAGTTGTTACTGCTAGTGATACCAAGTTACTCTATACAGGGTGTTTCAAAATTGCATTGCACGGCTTTTATTCGGAACCAACGCCTCCTAGGGTCATGGAAGTAAAGTCTACCCCTAGGTAAGTGAGCCTGGAGAATGCACTGAAATGATTAACAGCTCCCCTAGCGGCGAAATTAAAAAGTTAAAAAAATTAATTTAAAAACTAAGAGTAAGAGCAAAAACCTCAGTAAGAGTATTGTTGCCAACGTCATGAAGAACTCACTGAAAAAAATTCATAAAAATATCTTGAATATTTGCCGAGATATTAGCATGTGAAAATAGCACTTTTTCAGGGGTCAAAAAAGAAAAAGTTCGCATATTTGCAAATTTTTTTGATTTTTTTCGTGTTCTTTTAACTAAAAACACAAAACTACAAAATAACACTTAAAAATTTGCAAATACGCGAACTTTTTCCTTTTTGACCCCTGAAAAAGTGCTATTTTCACATGCTAATATCGCCGTGAATATTCAAGGTATATTTTGATCAAATTTTTTTCAGTGAGTTCTTCATGACGTTGGAAACAATATTCTCACTGAGGTTTTTGCTCTATCTCCTTTAGTTTTTAAATTAATTTTTAAACTTTTTAATTTCGCCGCTAGGGGCGCTGTAAGTCCTCTCAATGGATTCTCCAGGATCCTTTACCTAGGGGTAGACCTTACTTCCATGACCCTAGGAGGCGTTGGTTCCGATTAAAAGCCGTGCAACGCAATTTTGAAACACCCTGTGTATGTCTTAAGTTTATAAATGTATTTTCTAGAACTAAATACATTGTGGAAACTAGTTTTAAGAGCAAAGTAGCTTTTGCTTCAAGTGGTAAGATTCTTTCGTCTGTCAAAATTTTATATTGGAGAAGACCAAAACCCGTTAAATAAATTAGATTCAATTTATTAGGAAATTTTAATTATTTTAATTTAAAATTTCGTTAACATTTCTTCCTTATGACACTTTTTTGCCATAAAATTACTTTGTCACTTGTTTTAATAAAATATTTTGTCCGTTTGTTTGGATTTATGGCAGTTTAAATGTGTTATGCATTCCACAAATGCCTTTTCATAAATTGTTTTTATTGAATTAAAAAACTCTATGGTTATTAAATACATTAAAGATGAAATGATAAAATTTTTTTATGTAAATGGGTCTGTGGAATTTTTTTCTAATTCATAAAGCACCTCTTAACTTATCCTTCTCCAACTTTTTACCTTATTTTTCACACAGTTTCTTTTTCAATTGATTTATTTCCACCCTTACCGATTTATTACCACCCTTACTTATTTATTTACCGAAGCCAAACCACAACTTTAAATGAGTCACACCCAAACTGCATAAACATCCCAAAACCAACACCACCCACAACACCCGACTTCACGGTTTGCAACATTGTTCGGTATGTAACCAGCTGCCCAGCCTTGACATTTTTATTTACTGCCCAGCGGCCAACTGCATCAGAGGGGACCCGTACCACCCCAATGCATAGTTTCATATATACTAAGATCAATTAAGACATCACGGGTTACCGACAATTACTTCCAACTCGGAATTAACGATGGTCAGGGCACCTGACTTGGTGACTTTCCTGAAAACATTTCGCTGTGACTGCCCCCACCTGGTCCGACTGACTGACGGCTGGGTCCCACCTGTTCGTTTTCAGCTGTAGACTGCTGTTTATGATAAATGGTGGTTTTGAAAGCATCCCCGAATGGGTTGGCTGCAGCCACTGGTCACAAGCCACTGCAGCCCGGTTTGCCGCTGGCGCTTTTCATATTTTTCGGGCCTCTGCTCTTTTGTGCTGGAAATTAGAAGCTTGGAGGAGAGTCCAGTGGCTGGCTGGGGATTGACAAGCCTGCCCATTGTCATCGGTTGGACAAAAAACTAGGAGGGACAAAACGTTTCCGGGAAAGTAGGGTTGTGCTTTGCTGCTTCTGGCTGAAGAATTTGCAAAATTGAAAATCGTGTTTCATTTGTTTAATGGATCTTGGCCACTCTTGTAATGAAGCCTATTTAATTCTGACGTTCAATATTTTTTGTATTAGTCTTATTAATAAGCATTAGAACAATAATAGTAGAATGGGACATGTCAGGGGCAAATGCTGAGAGCTACTGGACTGCAGATCCCTCCCCTTCAATTTTTGATTAAAATAAAAATAATTTTAACATTTCCAAATTTGTCTTCTTATTCTTATTGAAAAATAGGGAGAAAATTAGGATTTATTGATGCTAATAGTTGAAGAGCGTTGTACTGCTCTCCCTCTTTAAAATACTTGGGCCATATAACCCCTACTAAGCCATACCCTCTTTTAAATAAAAATTTGTGGAAGTTAAGTTTTATAGTGTTTTTAACAAAAAAATAATATTAAATTATTATATTAAAATATATTAAATTATTTGACACTTTTAATTTCTTTCTAAAAATATGATTGTATCCAAATTATAGTTCAAGAGTTTTGGGAGAGGTGTTTTAAATATTTGTTGAAAAACTATTTTGATTTCAGTGACCTCTACAAAAAAGGAAAAACTGAGGGAAAAGGAATATTTTATTGATCTTGAACCTTTAAGCTGGAGAAGTATTATTTATTTTCTGTTCAGTTGTATCTCAAAATTATTTATGAGATTTTATGATAGGGTATATAAACACAGCTTAGACTATGTAAAAAATAAAACGAAGAAGTGTAATTAAAGAAGAAAAGCTTGAAATTCATAAACAAGTTTCTCAATAAATCAAAATTCTTTCAACTTTAGGAAACATAAATACCAATTCAGATTACAAGAAACTCCAGCACCATTTGTTTCTTTATCGCAATATCATGAAATTTCAGATGAAACAAAAACTGCAAAGAAAAGATTCATCAAAAACCAAAACCCCAGGCGTATCTTCCGCCTTCAAACTTCATAGTTTCTTCCCCAATACAAAATAAGAGTTAAAGTTTTAAAATTTTTCTGTTTCTGTGCGAAGATGATGTAAAACTCATTATAAATGATAAATTAGCCGGAGCGTGTTTTTGCTCATCTTTTCTTTTCCAGAAATTCCCTATTCCATTGCAGCAAAACACTGCAGAAACTTCATCAATTATACAGTCTCCCATGAATAATAACTCAATGTTTTCCATCATCATACACTGTATGGACGGAATTTTTCCTCCCAGGCTGCAACTGGGCTTGTGATAAGATTTTTTATTCCTTATCTACATTTTAACTGACTAAAAGCAATCCCTTCAATTAATTTTTTCATGACCCAGGCATAGAGTAATTACAAAATATATTGTTAACCTTCAGTGTCTAAAACTCCAGAAGCAACGGGGGGAGTTTTTTCCGTGCTCTGATTGATGAATGGTTCACCAGACAAGCATTTGTTTAGAAGCATTGTTGCTCCTTGTTTTTGATGTTTCAATCATGGGAAGGCAGAAAAAATGTTATAAATTGATGAACAGAGGAAAGGTTTTCTGCAGCAGGGTGTGTTAAACTGGTCTTCTTTGGAAGCATATTCATCTCGGAGGGGAGGTTGGGGGAGGGTGGAGGACTGTTTTTTGTGCAGAGTGAGAAGAGGGACCTTCAAAAATAAAACAGAGGATCGAGATCTAATAAGGATCGCTAAGACTAAGTAAATTTAAAATTCTACGTTTACAAAAAATTAACTTCGTACGTATGTAAATTTTAAAAAGTGTGATTGTTTTTCAGATTGAATGTTATAATTCCTTTTTTGTGTATTCAGAAACAAATGATGTTTTACTGAAATCAAAAATTAGTTCATTCCAACCCCACTATGCAATATTGCCAAGAAACCAAATAGTATCTATTTTACGATTTCACCAGGGGTTCACTTACTCGATATAATTGAAACTTGGGATTCAAAATCGAGGGAAAAGGTTTTAAAAATAAGAGTTCACTGGTTGACTATAGCCGTATTTGACAATTTTGACCAAGGAAACTGTGTATGAACAAATGCTCTCGCCTTATATGATTAATTCTGAAAGAAAGATAATTTAATATGTTTTTTAAGATTCATGATAATGTTTTTCGTCTCACGGATTTTTAATTTAACTCCACCCATAAAATACTGGAATTTTTTATCTGATGCAATTAAACACAAAACTGTAAAAGTGTATTTTTATGTGATTAAGTGGTAATTTTTAAAAATCCTAAATTTTAAAAGAGTGAAGGGAGTAAAAAATTATTTATTTATTCAAATTTGTGTATTATCTTAACTTAGCCTCAGGGGAAATTTAGTTTTCTTTCATTAGAAATATAAAAGCAATGTGATCCTATTTCTCTCTACAAACTGCTAACCACTTTTGGAAGAATGTTACGAAGAATCAATTCCTTCCTATGACCGTTAGAAAAAAAGCATTATCCTTTTCTTTAGAATACAATCTAAGGTTTTCAAGCACGGTTTATTCTTTCAAACCAAACAACAGCACAAGTACTCTAGCCCTTATCAAAACTTCCTAACTTCCCCATATCAAAACTGTATTTAGTTTTTTTATCCCTCACAGAAGGAATAATAGTCCCACTTCCCTGGCCAGACTCCCTAGCACCGCTGTTAAAACCATCATTTCAACGCTTTTTTGAGTCCAGAGGATTTGCCATCGCTACAAAGAGGGGGAACTAGTATTGTTAATACGGTCTATCATTAACAGATTCACACGTTGTTAAAACGGCAGTTCTTGATTCATGCTATCAGCAAATGAAACCCCTCAAATGATACCTTTCCAATAGAGTACTTCTGTTAGGATTTTTTTCCTTTCATTTCTTTCTGTTTTTTTCTTTTTTCCCGATCTCCCCGTCTTTCCCTGTTTCTTTTTTTGCACAATGCGTCGCGTTCCCCAATTCTCACCCTGCACCCAATAGCTTCCTATCTCGTAGTGATACCTCATTTTCTGCCACTGGGAATGACCAACGAACCCCTGACTTCTATTCACAGAGGGGAGAGGAAATTACATGAGCATAATACCACCAAACTACAGACCTCGTGTACCTAGCACGAATTACACTCGAATAGAAAGAGAGTGAATGTTAGACACTTTTCTTAAACCGCATTTAGGGTGTCACCATAAACTATTGAATGCTTTTAGTACGCAATAAAATGCTCAGGATCAAAAATAATCCAATAAAATTTAATTTTAAAATATTTTTTATAATTTGTAAAATCTCTAATAGCATAATGGTTAATGCATGATTGTGTTCTCCTAATCAGAGGTGAAATAAAAAAACATCTTAAAATTTAGGTTTCATAAAAAAAATTGAAATGGATATTTTTATAGCGATAGCCAACCAGAATCCTTAAAACATTTGCCAATTTAAAATAAAAAAAGAGAAAATTTAAAAGAATCAATGTAAATTAATTTTGAACTTAAAAAAATAATCCGTGGAGATAAAGAGTTTTTAAAATACCTATAATATTTTGGCCCGAATTTGTAGGTATTTTAACCTATAGCTAAGCAGCAAATATGATAATAATGTCCAATAATACTTCATAAAACATTAAACAGAATTGCTTTTTTTAAATACACCGACAAAATTAA
Source organism: Tetragnatha versicolor (assembly GCA_024610705.1). Lineage (NCBI taxonomy): Eukaryota > Metazoa > Arthropoda > Arachnida > Araneae > Tetragnathidae > Tetragnatha > Tetragnatha versicolor. The sequence goes on along the minus strand of JANDEH010000010.1, from coordinate 48,821,939 downwards.
TTCCATTGAAAGTAGAAATAATGAACTTATCATATTTACAATTTCAGTTAACGAATTACCAATGCTATTTTCATGAAGACTTTACAACAAATAAAAGAGTAAAATTATTTTAGGAAAATTGAAAGTGAATGTCATAAAACCTGGCATTTGAGCTTTATTATGCACCTTTTAAAAACACAACAATACATTTTCATTCACTTCAAAGTATTTTGAACCCTTGAAATAACAAATTGAATAAAGTCACGATTCAGATACAGGTCTTGTAAAAAGTTAAGCTTTTTGTTTTTATAAGATTATTTGCACGATAGTGTCAAAAGCATTACAGGATAACATTTCCTGTATTGAAAAGCTGTTTAAGAACTCATCAAATAAGAGCTTAACCTGAAAGACTGCTTTAGTAAAAACAGTTCCATGCCACATCACTCTCTAAAAGTGTGAGTGTATGACCTCTTATAGCTGCATTAATCATGAGAAGAGGGTTTGTAAAAATAATAGACCTACATTCAAAGTATGAAGTTCGAACACTAATTTCACGGTCTGTCCCATTTTTTTACATTGTTACTTCTAAATGTTTTCAGTTTCTCCTTTTAGAATGGTTCTAGACATGCAAAGTTATAAATAGCAAACTGGTAATTTGAAGGGCTTGAAATGAGATTCTTGATAAATTACTACGTTTGCGCTCAATTTATTGACTTATTGGAAAATAAAAGGATACTTTTTGAACAGATTTTCAACTTTTATGACATTTTTCTTTGTAGATCAGCATTGAAGGATCTTGAGGGTTGAACTTATATGACTTTAGGGTTACTTGTAGAGAATGGTGGTTTTTACTCATTTCTGTAATAAAATCTGAGACTGAATTACATTCTATGTACTTTGAATAAGCTTTCAATTTTGTGGCCGAGAGCCAAGGAAATCTCTTCGAGGGTCACATGCAGCCTGCGGGTTGGGCTACAGTGCTGTAAGTAATATGTACTAGTATTAGTATCTGCTAACTTTCTGGATTTTTAACGATTCCAGAATTTGGGACTCTGGAGATAATGTTTGTTTCTCCAGGGGGGATTTGGGGATATTTACCCCCCGAAATTCAGAAATTTTCCTTTTTTGATCACAGAAAAGGACCAAATTTAAGACAGAAAACTTTTACATTTTAATCTGAACTCATACACCATGAGCTAAAATATAATAAACTAGCGCTGACGCGCTAGACCCGGGCTTCGCCCGGGTTTCACTTTTTTAATAAATATAATCTGGGGCGTTACAGATGGGCTTCGCCAGTCCATTTTTAAAGAAAATTATTCTGGTGTGTTACAGATGGGCTTCACCAGTCCAAATGTGGAAATAGTTAAATAAAGGAGCCACTTTTATGTTTATGCTACAACAATGGATTTTAAACTACAACAATAGATTTTAATCTGCAACAATCGAGAATATGCCTACAACAAATAATGTTACATCTTCTCTTGTTATACTTACAACAATGTGGTTTTTGCCCTGAAGTTAGGCATGAAATATGGGTTTTTAAGCATAAAATTGACCAAAAAAGTTGTTGGGACGCTTCGATTTTAAATTATTTTTCTTCAGAAACCTTCCCGGGAGCGAGTAGAGCAACGTGGTATAGTTTAAAAGTTAATGTAGGTTCGAAAAGTTTAAAACTATAAAGGACATACATACACACACAGACATTCATTTTTATATATATAGATGAACAAGGAACAAGCCTAAATAGTTGTAAGTCAGATTGTTATTAAAAGGCCCATAAGGGATATGAAATTGAATAAATTTTTACACCTGCAGATAACAAGGTATCTGCTCAAAAATCTATTAAGCCCAATTATGCAATCAATAGTCATGCTTCGTCATTCAATGATCCTCAGGAAATAGGATAACAACTGAAAAGGCAATTGATTACACACAAGGCAATAATAGAAGTGTAATAGAAGAGAAAGCGAGGAGAAATGAATTGGATCGAACCAAAGCTACGAGTGAAAAGGATAGGTTTCATGCATGACAAGTATTTTCAATATCCGGAGCTGGCTCGTGTCCCTGGCTTTATTTATACCTCCTTTTATTTACATGCAGCCATTACAGATGGAGGGAGACAAAGTGTTTGTGTGGTTGGTAAGGTAGAGCAGGGGACGGTATTTTTGTGTGGGTGACTATCTCCGCCGGTGGGGGAGGCGAAATCACACCGAGGGAGGGAGATCTGAGTAATGCATTTGCGATTAGTTCCCCTTCTGATCAATAAAACGCCAATGACAATGTATTCCCTGGCATCGATCCCTTGCTTAACCCTGTGTGGCGGCTCGTTACAAAATCGGACGTGTCGAGGCGTGATGGGAGCGCTTTCGGCGGCGAATGTGCCACCAAATGTTGCGGTGCCGCAATGTGGTGGCGATATTGGCCATGCCTTAATGTGTGGCACGCCCTAAAGGGTTCAAAGTGACTAAATTAGGGACGACTTGCTTGTGGAGGGGTTGGCTTGAGGGGACCTCCAGCTCCATTAGATGTCTGACTCCCTCGTAAAAAGCAATATCTTGACTCCCCTCTGAAAAGATTTCTTCAAATTCAAGTTTCAAATGGAAATCAAGGCAAATTTAAAGAAAAATTAGTCTAAAACCTGTAGGTGAAACATTACACATAATATTCAACGCTACATTGCAATCTTATCTAACTGCTACCTACAAAATTCTGGTGCTAAATTTCCTTAAATGGAGGCACTAGCAGCAACAAGTAGCTAACTACAAAATAAAGCTGCACACTCGTTATTGATTCAAGCTCCTCAATTTTTTATTCCATTTTAGATGTCCTTTTTACATTATGGATTTAGATTAGCTGAACCTTAAATACAGATGTATATAAAGGGACTTTAAAATAAGTTTTTATTACTTCAAAACATACCTATATTATACTCTGTTCATTTAGAATAGGCGCCTGAGACGTAATGTATTAGAAGCGGTTACTGTTGTAATTATCATCGAAAAATATTTCTTCTGCAATGACAAGGTAGTGTAAACAAATGGGGAGCAAACAATCAAACCGTGTTTTCTCCAAAAAAAAATAGAAAATGAGTTACTGCTATTTTCATGATCTCCAAATTAAACTGCACCAAATAATGTTATTATCTTCAACTAAAACAAGTTTTAACCTATTCTAAAACTACTTAGAAAATTGATGTTTCAATCAAAAAGTGTTTCCTCCAGAGCCTGTTTTCAGTCAAACAGTGATTCCTCCAGTCACAGCCAATCATAGCTGTTCTTACTCGTCACGTGACCCACTCATTTGTCAGCGTAAATTTGGTGATGTAAATTTATTGGTGGTGACTTTTTGATACGAAATCACCAAATGTTTATTTCAAAAATTTACATTGTATATCAGAAATAAAAAGAATAGTTTTTGAGAAGAGTAGGATTACTTTTTTTCATTAAAAAAGTGTTTTGTCCATGTTGGAAACATTCAAACCATGTTTCCTCCTATGTGTTCGATCAAAACGTGATTTCTCCAAATTTCAAATGCATTTTTTAATAAATAATTTTAAGTTTTTAGGTAAATTATGACTACAAATCTTCTCAGTTACTCGTTATAGAACTAAACAAACGATAATTAGGTTTTTAAATTAGCTATTTTTTAAGTTATTAGTTTTTTGTGTTTCCTGAAAATTTGTATTTGATGGAGAAAGCATGGTTTGATTGTTTGCTCCTCAAATGTAGTTAAAATACCGTAAAAAATCGGTCACTGAAGTTGTGTGATGAGCGTTATTAAGCATTATTGAGCGTTTTTGGTCTTGTTTCAGGCGTCAATTCTAAATGAACAGACTATAATAATAAACTTTAGTTAAAATAATTATTCAAAAAGTTAAGTATTTTTTATCACAAAGAAATTCAAGCAATCACACAAGCAGCATTATAATTCCACTAATAAAACTATGATTTGAAAATCTTCACATCTATAACTAAAAAACCCCCATCTATCCACTTTCAAAAGCTGTTTTTTTTTCATAAATTTATTTTTCTTTTTATTTTGAAACTTTGAAATGCCTTAAACTTTATCTCGGGGTGGGAAAGTTGTAAGCGTAAAGTAACATATTCCTTCTGTAATTAATGTTTGATTTTCAATGTGTAGGACATTCATCAATGCTGAACAAACCCCTCTGCATGACCAAAAAGGAGAAAACCTACTGGAAACTTTCTGCTACCAAACGGAAATGCTGAACATGTATCCCAAGAGGTTTCTTCTCACGAGACTTCAACGGTAAGTTGTAAATAGTCTTATCGAAATTGTTTCCCCACCTTTTGCTCTCAAGTAAGATGTAATCCATGCATGCAATATTCCTCCATCCCCAATGCCAACATTATGCACGCCATTCAATTTTCTCTCCAGTCCCACCAATTCGTGAAGCGGGTAATTTGCTCATTGTTAAACAACAATTGCTCCAAAGCAAAACTTGGTTCACGACCTACAGGAAACATGGCATCCGTCATGTTTCTCAGATGCAATAATTTTAATCAAATGGCTTGAATCTCATTCGAAGTCGTGTGATCATCAGCGTGGGGGGCATGGGATAACAGTTCCAGTTGAAGGACTGGTTGCTGATCAGATTGAGGAGGAATTATATAACCTTTCAGCTCATCTAAATATGCATGTATGATGGAAAATTCTTTTTGATTTTCAGTGACGCTTTTTTTAAATGGGTTATTAGTTTTTATCCTGTGTAGTCGTGGGCACAGAATAATGGATATGTAACTTTTTATGTGATAAAAACCATAAGGAAGCTGAGAAGGTATAAGAAACTTTGAATACTAGTGAGATGTAATTACTTTTTTTAATCTCAACTATTAATATATATTTTTAGAAATTTTATTTTGATATTCATGTAGTAGTTGTTTCATTTCATTAAACTTGTGAAATATTATGGAAATAACTTTAAATAATGCCAACTCACCAAAGATTGTTGTTGTTGCTAATCTTCATGATCTAGCAACAGCTAGATCTGATCTATGAGTCCATGCACTCTTGCAAAGTCAATAACCAGAAGATTGCTGAAAATGACTAACGAAAATACCCAAATATGGTACATACTATACAAGACTAAATTTTCCCCTAAGAAAGATTTTTATTGTTTTGAAGATAACTGTTTTTAACTATCTTTATATTAACTATTCATATCTAGGAACTAAATTAAACTTATTGGTGCAACAGCCCTATTGTGACATGGTCTACAATGCCAATATTCTTTCAACCTATTTATCCGAAAACTTAACAACAAAGAGCTTCAGATCCAATATATCCAATTATTCCTATTCATTAAAGATAAGCTGTAATAACTGTAAATAATTTAGTAGCTCATCATCGATTATACAAGCACTATAAAAGAATCATCATCTGGTAAGGTTCCCATAAAATAAAATTACAAATATCGGGAAAAAACAATTCAGGGTAGAAGATAATGACCCCTCCCCCACACATCTTCACCATCTGCCCCTCAAAAAAACAACCTTCCAATTCAACCGGAAAGCGTGTCCAGAACAATCAAAGATTCCCCTCGCAGTATTGATAGCAATTAGCAAGCACATAAAAGACACAAGCCCCTTTCCGAGCCCTATAAACAGGCCGTAAAACGAAACGCGGAATCAATAATCCACGCAAAAAAGCGGTGTTTTGACAAGAGCCGCAACGGGCTCGGACTCATGGCACGAGCATACAAGATAAATATCGTCTGACATGAACTGTGGCGTAATAGCAGCGTTAAAGAACCGCTCCGATTACGTAGTCTTGGCCCCCTCCCTCCTACCCCCTCGCTAAGGTGGTCTTGTGTTTCGTCGGCTAATAAAGAACCGAGTTGCACACTGACTAACGCTAATTGAGGGCATAAATAATTTCGGCTACGGGGATAGACTGAGGGTGAATGATAACGGAAGTCATGCTCGGCAACACGCTTCGAGACTTACGACTGGCGTTGTTGGCCATGGGTTTTGCACGTGGGGGCTATCTAGCTTGAAGATACTATGGTTTCGGTTTCTATGACTGATTCCTATAATATAAAGTATTACGACTTGTTATGAATATCGGATTGATTCGGAACATTCAGGATCTTATGATTTTATTAATATTTTTTTTAATAATGATGCAGTTTAACTTGATTGGTTGTTTGATTTCTATAGATGCGTCATAGGAACCCGTAATGGAAACCTTTTGTGAGTAAATATTTTTAAAAGATTGAGGTCATAAGTAATTTATTTCTTTAATTAGTATGATAGAAATATAGAAAACTCTTTTAGTTATGTTTTAAACAAGTAGCTTTTTACGAAAAAAAATGGCACAAAAAACACGAAAACAATTTAATTAAATAAAATATTAATCTCAATATCGTTAAAATTTATTTTAAATGCCAAATACACATTAATTGATGCAGAGAAAAGTGTATTTATTATTGGATATTGTACTTAAATTAAATTTATTTTTTATAATAAGTAGAATTAATGTTTTATTAATAAACATACAAAAGCTTATTACTAGTGTAACGCTGAATTGCATAAAATATTAATAAATTGTCATTTTAGTATGATTTATTTATTTTCCCTCAATAACAAAGGTAATTACTGCGTCTTTCCTTAAAAAGAGTAACATGCTTCGCTACCAGTCAAAAATTTAGAGAAAAAAATGAATTTCATTTTTATTCAATTATTTTGCTCCTAATAAGGAAACCTTATTGTCCTTTTCATACAAAGTATTTTAGGAACAGTTTATTTTCAATGAATTCCAGTCCCCTTGTCTATGATAAAAATTAAACGCCACTCCTAATATAAATAGGTATACAATTATAAAATTTTTAATTAAGCATAACTTTTTGTTAACCTAAAAACAATTTGGACAAATATTTCGCTCATTTCCTTTTGTTAATTGAGTTTTAATGACAAAAATCAGATGCTTCAGTGGACTTTTTTAGGGAACTGGAGATGAGTTCAAATTCATGCTCTATTTCTCACTAAAGAACTTAAACTCTGCTTTTAAATATACATCATGAGCTACCAGATTTTTTACACTTGTCATAAGTCAGAACTTGTTGTGGGATCAGATTTTACATGCCTTTAAACACTGTCATTTATTTCATTCCAATGTTAACTTATGGATGTAATATATTTTTTATAATTTCTCGTAAAAACTAAACATAAATTAAAATTTAAATAAAAATAAGTAAGAGTATTAAAGAATCTAGAGCAGGCTTTATTTATTTCCCTTCATGTATTATTCATTTAGTTTAGAAACATGTAAAATACTATTATTTTTTCTGTTGTATCTATAATTGGGATGAAAATGTATATCAGATTTTAAAAATGTAGAACGGAAAAATACTTTTGCTTGATGCGTGACCCAATCTAAGTCAAATAACAACCCCTCTATTGTTCAACTCATAACTACAACTTTAACAACATATGATTATACTATCTCAACAACCTCATAAACATATTCAATTAACCAAAACAAGCGTCTAAATTATGCAAAAACTAACCACATCACTAAACACAACTAAACAGTTATTTTTTACTCACAACTACAAAAACACAATAGACGCAAAAACTGCAGCCCTCAAAAAACATTAACCAACAATGCAGTTCCGGTTACAAAGGAATCCGAAAAAAAGGGGCAGAATAATTCGAAAGGGCAGGGTTAAGGCCTTTCTCGGATTCGACCCGGGTCCTCTTGGAACCGGGGTGGGGCGAAGACTAGCCTGAATAAGTAGGTGTCGAACCGCACACCTGACCAATCATATCGTCGCTTGGAAGCCTAATTTGGGCTCTGTTTCTACAGACCATTATGGTCTCGAGTTCTTTGGTGGTCCGATTGGGAGTATGATATGCGTCTTGTAGCCGAGAGGAAACGAGATAAGGAGGGATAAAAAACAGATTCCGTGCTTATTTCCCGTGACTAAGACGCTTTGGAACAGAAAAAGCTGTGCGGCGAGGGCGTTTATGCGGGTGTATTTTAGAGTGAAAAATATCTACTGTGAAGTTTTTGAAGCTTCTCATTTAGACGCGTTAAGTCCTCGCAAGATTATACTTGATGAAAGGGGGAAGATTTGGGGATGAAGTATTCAACCAATCAGCAACTAATCTGACTTATGTTTCTATAATTATAATTTTCTAGCATTTACGTCATAAAATTATGAGACATTCATTATACATTATTTATTACATTCATTATATGATTTTAATGGTAAAAAATTGGATTATTAATTACATTGATTTATATTAAATTTTCTTTGGTGTTATAGAATGCAGAATTATTTATAAAATTTTATGCTTAGCAATGCCAGTAAATAAAAAACTGCAAAGTATTCATTTTTTAAAAATTGTTTCTCTTAATAATGAATATATCATACTGGGTTTTTTTTCGGTACACTTCTTCTTATTAAAAATTTTCCTTTATTTTAATTAAAATAAAAGATCTAAAGCTCGTAACAATTTATTTTATATTTAAATTTAAATAAAAATTGTATTAAATTCCATTTTTTTTTGTTTCATTCTTAAAAGAAACCCATTTGTAATTTTTACGACCAAATGTTTTTTTAATAAGGTGATGTACAGACTCTGGGCAGTGAGCAGGTCAAATTTAAGCGCATTCACTTTTAAGGATTTGCTAGGCACAGGGAGAAAGTATCTTTTATATTTTTTTCTGCACAGTTAACTACACCATACATGCTCAATAGTCAGATTCTCTCTAAAACTCATTTAAATAGAGCCGACAATCTCAGGGCACTTGAAGTTTTCAAATACCCTACAGGGTTTAATATTGCACCAAATGATAAACTTTTAACCATTTTATACAGCTATATAAATCTATTTTGCTCTTAAAAAATTTTCAGTCAACGCCCATCTCAAAGACACGCGTTCCTGTTGAATATCACTAAATACTGTCCAGTGTGTAATGCAACAAAAAGCGTCAATAATTCAAACTAAACTTACAATAATATCTTCCAGCCTAACAGTCAGACTCCTTATACCAGGCAAATACTATATTAATGCTCCTATACCGAACCTTTCATAAAAAGGCAGCTGACATAAAAGACCTCCTGAGAGTTCATCGCGGATAAAAGGAAGACCCAGAGTTGTATGAGCTCTATAGTAAGAGATGACAGTACCATTGTCGGTTGCACCCCTTCCATAAAAAAGGAAGATGCACCCAGAGAAGTGAGAAAAGTAGAGCACTAAGTTGCAGTAAACAAGCGGAAATGCTCTTTTTGTACGCCTCTTTTCCAACAAACGAAACATTTCCAAGCAAGGTACAGGTGATAAAAAATATGACCCGATCAAAGGAGACTTAGCCTGTTCAAAGGATCTTTTTCCGGTGTTTATAAAAATAACTAATTGAAAGAGAGAACTGGTTGTTTTTGGGAGGGTTCTTTTTTTCTTGTTATGACCTAGAAGGAGGGTATTTTTGGGGGTTTGTGATAATTAGAATCTCGGAAGACTGAGTGTTGTAGCAGATTCGATACATTTGTACTAATTTGGTAATTAAGGGGAGAAGAATGTGAGGGATATAGTTTTTTATGTAATAATTACATGAAAAAGTGATTGCCTCTTAAAATCGTAATTACTGTCTAAAATAGCAGAACAGTTCTAAATTCACAGGTATAAGCTCTTTTAATTTATTGTCATATAAAAGTTATTTTCTTTTTAGGGAGATACTTAAAAAGCAATATTGTAAAGGATAAAATATATAAAATATAAAGGTAATGGTGTTTCCAAAACATTTTATGACATTCAGGTTTGTAACAAATTTTCATTTATCTTTATATGTATACCATAAAAATAGAAAATATTTTTAATATAAAATTTCAAAAATATTTTTTAATTATTTTCTTAATAATTTAGCATTGGCAATATTGTTATTCAATACCTACTTGCTTTTTTTATACTAGGAAGGATTAAATTGTTATTTTAAAAACATCTATGAAACTATATTTATAATTACTTTTAAAGGGATCATACATAAATAAAAAACATTTAATTTATAAAAAACTGATGATAAATATTATGAGAAAGACATCTTTTGGAAAAGCAAATGATTGCTCTACTTTTTAATAGAACCTTGAATTTATGAAATATTATTCCCTTTTTATTGATTGAGTGAAATTTTGAGCAGTAAAACAAAAGAAATCATTTATTTTTCTTCGCATCCAAATAAAAAGTGAAAAAAAACCTAAAGATTTGTGTTCATATTTTAGTAAAATGTATTCAGTCCCGCAAAATAAAAAGAACCACATTGTGTCAACCCGGATCCAAATATGACAGTCAGCGCTTTTATGAAGAGTTTAAAACAAAGCTTAAGAAAGGAGCGAGGCACGCAGTCACACAGAGAAGCCAAAGCAACCGCGGTAATTAACACTCGCATTTTTTCACCTGCCATTAGGAGGCGTTTTCCGGCATCTCACCACCGCTGACTCCCATTTACCGAAGGGGCTGAACCCAGAAAGAAAATGCCAACGAGAAAAAAAAACAGCCCAATTTGGCGAGAGAAAATCCTTCTCGGAGCATAAGCACCGTCCTCAAAAAAAGGACCACCCGCGAATCGAAAACTACCTCCAGATTAAAAACAAAATGAAGCGCTCATGTGAAACCCTTTCGACACCTCCACTGTATGAATCAGCCGCGAGGTGAAACGAGGGGGAGGACTCAGGGGGAGCCGTGTTTGAGCATCATTGTTCCCCCCCCCACCGTCGCCCAAAGAAAAGGGATTGGGGAAAATCGCAGCTTTTCCATCAGATGCTGTCACTGGCATAGAACGTGGTCTTCCCGGAGTGACACGCCGGCTCAACGCCTCCGGATTGGTCAGTGGGTGTCACGTGGTGTTGTTTTCACTGAATATGATTAAATCGGGGCAGTGCGAGGATGGAGGAGAGTAACTGAGAAGAATCACAAATCATTCGCACTACCCTCGACAATATGACTTCTTCCTTCAACAATAGCGTGCCGGACTTGGGTTACAGCAGCGGTGTGGACCCGCACTATCATCCGTATGCAAAGGCGTACGAGGCCTATCAGTATATCGCACCTTTTGACAGGTGTAGTGATCAGCTCCAATCTAATAGATACGGTGGTCCGAATGAAATGACTCCTCCGAATTCTGATAAAACACCACCGTATGAATATCCCATGTATCCGCCACGGTATGAAACTTCACCGCCAGTCCCGTATGAGAACAATTACTGCAATCAGAACTTTTATCAACAACCCCCGGGGACATTGCCGTATAGGTCTGAAGTCGGACACGAAGATGCTGGTGACTTTGATAGCTATCGAATGATATCTCCGGCTTTTACCCCACCAAACACTGTCTCTTTTGAGCAAGTTCCTACTACATTGGTTCCTCGCGCTTCGGAAAGCATGAGCCACACAAGAGCTGGGGTAAGTACCTCCCCAGTGGTTGATCAAAAGACAGTTGTTCCCAGTCCGCCAAAAACTGACTATGCCTGGATGAAAACGAACTCAAGTAAGTGGAAATTCAATTGTACGTTTCATACTTTTGACCGAATCTCTATAATGGGATTATACCCGCCTAAAGTTCTATTATAAATTCTATAGACGTAACTGTAATCGGTCATGCATCAAAGCACGTGCTGTCGTCATCGTGTGTGTATTTTGCTTAGGAAATTCTAATTAAGATGAAACGGCAGATTCGTCTCCCCTTTCTTCTATAAACATTTTAGAAAACGTTTTATTAATCTTGTTATCTCCCTCCCATTCATTTCCTGCACCATTATTTTCACTTCTTATAACCACAAACCACTGAAAATCATTAATTTAAGAGTAAAAATTTGGTTTTTTTTTACTTTTTAAAACTAACTCTACTAGTTTTTGAAATTTCATTCTGTACTCATAAGTTAAGAGAAAATTAAATGCATTACTCCCAGTCCACAAAATTTTTTCTGAGACATAGAGAAAACCCTACCAGTAAATTTGATACGAATAAAGGTAGGTGATTAATTTTTTCTCTTTTTAATTTAAATGAAAAATTTCGATTTTACACCAATGACTTTAATTTCTATTGTTTATGTTACTGTTTTATAGACTAGTTCTGTTTTTATTCCCATAAAGACTAATTTTAAATTGTCTTATTTTGAAAAAAAAATCTGTTCACTTCATTAATCAAATTAATTTTTAAAATTAAAACCAGATATAAATTGATTATACCAGTAATATTTTTAATGCATCCAAAAAAATTTATTTCCATCAAATCCCTCTGTATTTCACATCACACGTTAAAAACAATAAAACAAAAATACCCACTTGTAAGATAACAACAGCTTGAACACATAAAAAACCAACCGAGCTAAAAACAAATTCCCTCAAAAAATACACAACTAAAATATAAACCATAACACCGTCAAAACTAACAAAAAAGTATTCACTTTCACCCTTGGGCTTTGAGGTATACACTCGTAAAACGCCTATTAAATCAACACCCCTCCAAACGCTCCAAAAATCAACGAAAGATCTCACATGAGTTATAGAGAGTGATTACTACAGGGCGATAACCAACCAACCAGCCAAGAATTTATTGCAACCAGCGCGCGAACGACGTGATGTTACATCACACTACACAGAAACACACGGCTAGAGATCCGCACGCGGAAATTTGTGCTGTGTGTAACCGGTTTTAAAATCCACGTGTTTTTACGGAGTTTGAAATTGGCTCCAGTTCCAAAGCGCTCTTTTGACCCACGGCTCTGCTTTGGAATAATAATGAGTTGCTGTAGGGTTTGATCGTGATTGCACGTAATTAAATTTTGAGATTTTTCAGTTATTGATTTTTGGTTAAATATTGAATTGGTTTGATGAACTATGTTTTTTTGGTGTTTTTAGAATGTTGGGTGTAGTGTTGCTATCGGTTGTTGTTGGCTATTTTGTTTTGTGGGTAGTTAGTTAACTTATATGGAACGTTATTTCACATTTGGTTAAATCTGAGGAATTTTTATGTGATTTTATGTGAATTTAAGCATACAATGCGTTTTCGAATGTTTTTTAAAAATTTTTTGTTTGTTGATAGTTCATTTGCTGCCAATTTTGGGAGGGAAGATTCATAAAGTAAATTTCGAAAAGTAAAAGCAAAGAAGAATATTTTTACTCTGATATTTTTAGTTTTTAGTAGATGTAATGGTGAAATTTCGCAGTCAAATAATGAGATTATTTTTGAGAAAAACCTTTTATCCTTATTTCAAAAAATAATTCAATAAAGAGAAAACTGAAGAAATAAAATATTGAAAGGAATGGGTATAGAAAAAAATTAGATTCTATAATTTTTACCAAGCTTTACCTACAAAAATTGCATTAAAATTTTTAAACCTCTTTACTTATGATCGTATTTTAATTTAAAAAAATAACTCTTCAAAACTTGTATCCTTTTGATTCAATGACAGAACTGATAAAAAGATGAAATAAAAGTTTTCCTGAAAGTAGTACATCAAAAATAGGTTTTTTCTACTAGATGAAGTAACTCAAAATAAATTGTAATTTATACAAAATGGCACTTAACAAGAAAATTTTGTTAAATAAGATTTTGGTTTAACAGTTCTTATTCTATGAAGAGCATGATTTTTCTTAAATTTATGCACAGGCATGATTTAAATTAGTTATTCCATACCCTTTTGGATGAAGGATTGGATTTATTTTTGTAAGAGAAATTATAAAGTAAACATTGGAATGTTAACTGTACAGTCAAAGTTTATATTTTTAATAATTTTGAAAAGTTATAGTTTTAGAAGTATCAATATTTATTAAACATTAATTTTTTTCAAAAGAAATTTCTTTGAGAATTTTTACCTTTTTAAGAGATTAAAGTAAATTTTTCATAGAACTTATTACAGTTAAGAAAAGCTGATGAAATTTTTAACCAGAAGAAACTCTACAAGTACACAACACTGTAATTAATCGGTCATTATAACATAATAATATGAATTTAAAGGACTTTTTGAAATCGCAATATTCTTATTAGTAAATATACAGAAGCAAAAGTTAAGTTTTCTTTGCAAATTTTAGTCAGTGAAACAACATCAATTTTTATTACCATTGTTTTATGTTTCAATTTCAAAGTAAATTAATGAATATGTAATACATAAATGCATTGATTGGATAACTAGGTTGTACGTACTTTTATAAATTTACGATATGGAAATAAATTACAATAATGCTATTTTTAACCCACATAATATCCCTCTTATAGAGATTGGTGAATAAATTTATTTTCTGAGAAAAAATAAGAATACTATGCATTTTACTTTATTGTTTTTTGTTTATTATTATAAAATAGTTTGTTTTTGAGAAGGTTTTTTAAAATTAGATATTAAAATATCTTTCAGTGCGTCATTCAAATCATAATAATAAACTAAACAGAATAAAAAAGTGATCTATGTGAAGCAAATTTTTCTAGAAAGAAAAACATATTTCTCCAAATTGAACAATTTAACGAAAATAACGATTATAATAATTTATAATTGCAGTGTACCAATGGCATAATTTTCGTTAGGTTATCAACGTTTTACTCTATCACACAAATCTTTTTTATTTATTTTTCATTTTAATACCATACTTTTATGCATTCATATAATTAAATTTTCATCGTCACTCAAAAAATCACAAAAGATGTCATCAGTTATTAGGAATTTTTTAAGTATATCAAAACTAAATTTTCCCCCTTCTTATCAACAGCAAACCCCCACATTCCCCTAACCACCTCAGTTTCTTTTCATTTTAATCTCACCATCTTGGTCTCATGAATATTTAGCCCCTCCGTAAATCACAGTCCACACAAACAGATCTCACTCCCCGGAACAAGCTCTGCTCATAAACGAATTAAACACTCTTCATTTAACACACTAGCTTTCCCGAAAACACTAGATTTCCTACCCGCAAGAGAAAGGCAACTGGGCAGAGCCGTATCGACTCGTCTTAAAATCAAGATACACGAGTTGGGAATATACAAGTTTAGAAGATGGATTGATTACCTAAGCTAATCAAGCTCATTTCGGTTTCTCCAGCGAGAAACTTTCTCCTTTAGGGAAGGTACAGAACACAATGCTTGTTTTAAGAAGTAATTCCTTCTCAACGAATCATCTTTGTATTAATGCCAAGTATCTATTTTGGGAGTTGAAATGCCCGTGAAATTCCTTTATTTATTACAGGATTGTCCTTGCTAGCTAAACATGTTAACAGGACTCGAATTTATCGTTACATTCGCCTTTCGGTTGGGGTGCTGTTAGGATGCTATGTCTCTTGTCAACGAAGGTTCATTTGTTTCAATGGAGAAAGAAAGTGTTTGTGTGGGATATGGGATAAAAATGGTCGGTTCATTGTCCGTGTTGAACATTTCGATGAGTGGTCATTTGACTTTTTTAAAGGAAGGCATTTAAATTTTTCCCAGTGCTTTTGGGATGGTATTGATATCTTTTAAAACTAGTAGTTCCAAGATGGATTACTGTGACAATCGACGTTATTTGTTACGTCTGACAGTTAATTAATTTTAATTCAGGTCGTAATTCTTTTTGGGATTAGTAATTTATTAAAGAGGTTAAATTTTCCTAAGTACACAGAATAGTTTTAAAGATAAGTTTAGCGGGACTACATTTATTATTCTATAAATACACATTACTTTTTACACCATTATTTCAATTAAAATAAATTGTAATATTATAAGTATTATAATCAGAACTGTACCTAAATATTCTGTCCTTATTTACATTCCAGATGAAAATTTTTACTTTAAGGTAAAATCCTCAAAAATACGAAATTAAGAAATGTTGCTTTTTCAGGGCAGATTATTCTCTCACCGAATTTGCCAAAAAATACTTTTCACGTTTATGCAATCTCACATACACCCTTCTTAACATTATAATTTTCTTCTTTAAAAAAATTAAAAGATTTTTTTACTTGCCTAATTGTTGGCTTAATTCTTTATTTTATAAGATATTTAAAATTTTCTACATTAGTTTTGTTTTTACCTGTGAATGACTACAAATCATAATGCAACAAAAAGGTGTGACTTTTACAAATCTTACACCAGATTGGTAATGTGTAAGCGGAAATACTTTAAATATTGCATGAGGAATATTTTTACGTCAGGAAAGTGAAATTTATAGGTCTACCACTTCAAAATTAGATAATTGGAATATAATTTTAAGTTTATATTCATTTGGAACGCTTTTAAACACTGTAAACTCTCTAAACAAAAATAAACACATTTAAGAACTGTTTTTAAATTAACAACAGTTTTGTTCTATTGAACACTTTAAACACCTTGTTGTAATAGTGTTCTGAATATATTTGAAATGTGTTATATATGATTAAAATCTCTCTGAAAGTGTTCTTAAATTTTGAGCTAAACATTATAAACACATCATTTTCTGTCTGTATACTTTGAGCAACACTTTTACAACACTAACTTTTCTCATACAAAACAATCGCAACTTAATCCCAATACATTGGCAATTCAATTAAAACACTTTTGATTAGAAGAAGTGTCCAATATTGTGAATATTGTGTTTACTTAGCGTTGCAAAAGTGATTCCCAAATTTGGTGTGCAACATTAGTTGGTGGGTAGTTAGAAACTTAAGGAAATAAAATAAGAATATTTATGGCATTTTTAAACTAAATTTAAACTAACTTTTTCAAATTTTTTTTAACTTCACAAGAATTATTTTAAATCCTTTTAGTGAATGATTAGTAATTCCTTTTAGTGAATTATTATACGCATTCGTTACATTTTTATAAATTTGAAAGTTTTCTCTATTTAATTTTATCTTAATGTTAGGAATATAAAAAACCACTATAGGGATTGAGAACTCTTGCTAAATGCTAAATAAAAATACAATCTTAAAAATTTAAAATGAACCAACAAAACGAGTTCTAACAAAATTGAAAGAAAAGTTTAACGATACCATTAAGTAAACTAAAGTAATAAATGAGAACCGAATAACATAATTTGCAAACATCTCCTTTCATAAAAAAGGTTACTTTTAATGAATTGCAAACTATTAACCGATTTTACCTAAGACAAACTTTTCTCCCCAGGTTCAAAACCGGGTCCAAAACGAAGTCGACAGACCTACACACGTCACCAAACCCTGGAACTTGAAAAGGAGTTCCACTTCAATCGTTACTTGACCCGAAAACGTCGAGTGGAGGTAGCCCACACCCTTGGTCTTACAGAACGACAAATTAAGATATGGTTCCAGAACCGGCGGATGAAGTGCAAGAAGGAGACCAAATTCTCACATACAACTAGTCCTAACAACCAAAACAGCAGCTCTTCTGACGGCCATGATGTGTCAATCATGAATGGACATGAAGGACACATTCAACCTACAGATGGAGGTCTGTTCTTTCTTCCTCGAAGCAATTATACAGCGTAATAGGGCTTTCAAATTATTTTATATAAATCATATTTATTTTAAGAACTAATTTTATAATGTGATGTCAAATTTTATGAAATTTTATTGATTTTTATTCATTAGGAGCTTGGGAGCTCGAGTTTAGTTGATATTTTTAATGAGAGATCAGTTGGAGTAAGTCATTGATTCTTGAATTTGTTTTTATGGAAGGTATGAAGCTGCTCTGATACATACAGAGTGTAAAGTTTTGAGCTTATTTTAAAATTCTTTTAAAGAGTTTTATACCTAGTAATTTAACTTAAACTCACAATTTAAGCTTCTACTCATCCATAGGAGTAATATTATTTGGTTAAATTATTTAATTAAACATTAACTAACAACAAACATCGCTAAATCTCTTGCATTCACTTCTTCTTTGCATTTGTTATTATATGCAAGTATGTTTATTTTTAAAGAGTTCATCGACTTAAAAGCAAAAAAAAACTACTCCACTTAGCCGTAGTTGTATTTAAAAGAAATGAAAAAAAATGTGTGTGGTAAGAAGATATTAATTTATAGTTTAGAAAATTCGAAATGGGTTAAGATTAAGAGCTAATTCTAAATTCAAGACACTTTCTTTTTCCTGTAAGTTTCTATGGGCAGGCTTAGAGAGCAGTATTACATTATCTGATAACCTAATGTTTTAAAACTTATCGCATTGTGTTCTAAATAAGGCTTATAAAGGTTTTTAAAAAATGCTTATATAAAGACAAAAGAATTTGTAGTATTTTGAAATATTAATGAAATCAAACATCAAACAAAGTGATTACATAATGCTTCAATTTTTTCATCAAAACTTTCAAAAGAATGAAGCATAGATGGATTCAACGCAAGTTAATAAATGAAGCATAGATGATTATGGATTAGTGCTTCCATTAACGATATTTTAGTATCAACTCGAGTTTATAGAATTATTACTTTACATGGGGAAATGCTGTTATGTTGAAAGTATCAAATGTGGCGGATTATACTTTACTGTTTAAGAGTTTACATCAACCTCGCAATTGTTTACTTCTAAGCTCTAGTGCAAGTTTTCAATGAAAGAACCTAAAATTTCTATGGGTTTGTGAGTTTAAGTAAACCATCAAAATTGAAATACAAGCAAATCTCCCCAGAACCGCAAAAACAACCATTGTTTCGCAGCTTCGTATCACGCTCTATCAAACCAAGCATCTCAACTCGTCTCTCCATCCATCACATCCGCCTTTTATATTCCAATCAATTTTATCTTTCCCTAAAAATACAGATGTCAAACTTGAATGCGAAATAAATAGCTACAATAGGAAATAATTTGAGCCGCATTGACCTCTTTTGTCCCCCATAAATGAATCTCTTTCAAGACCAGGTGCGGTGATAAAAAGATTGCTAAAAGCATTAATCTTTCCTCTGCCTCCTTTTTCAACGCCTAACCCTTCCATGACTGACATTCCTACATTGGTGACGCTTTTCACCGTCCGTGAACCCTCCTGGATCCGCCCCTTTGGGTCCGCAAGCCACACTTTTCTCCCCGGGAGCCCTTTCCGGGGGTCCTGGACCCTCGGACAACCACACGCCCCGTCCCCTCCTACCTGGGTTTGTCCCGGAATCATTAGTCTTCTTCAGGTTTTACCCTTTTCAGTTGGATCTATTCTTCATCCGTTGTTTCACGGTCTGACAATGATCGGGACAGATACCACCTGCTTGGGGAGGAAGACCCTTTTCTCTCATTTCACACCGATGTTGCCGCCGTTTAGTCGGCATCCTTACCCCTTTTCCTGTTCTTTCAGCACCGAGTGTTCTTTGACTGAGCATGTTTGCGAGAAGCTCTGAGACCCGGTCATCAGGAAAATAGTCCCGCTTTATGTTTGCTCAATCCTCTTTGTGGCTGATACTTCCTCCTCTTTGCAGAGGCCCACGGTGAAAAGAATGTCAAAACAGTTTCGGTTTTTGGAGGGAGGTTTGATGAATGTTTTGAAATATGAAACTTTTGGGGTATAGGTTGGTCCCATTATCATTTTTCACTTGATTGGGCAGATTGTGATGAGGATTTGTTCGCTAAATGAATATCCTATCGCGCAGTTTTTAAATGGGGGAAATTTAAGTTCAACTATGAATAATTTTTATGTAGTTATCACAAATCTTGGTACTTACGTATTATCCTGTCAACCGTTCCGTGACTGTCAAATTCAGCGGCACTCCAATAAAAAAGTCAATTGGTTGTTTTCCGTTTTCGGATTCAGCGGTACGGTTGATGTGATGGGATAATACGTAAGAACCATAATATTATTCACAATTGAAAATAAGTACTTTATTCTTTGTATTTTGAGAACAGAAACTACATCCGGTTTTAAATTGCTATCATTTTAGAGAATTTTTCAACTTTAACTTTTTGTAAGATAAACAAAGAAGAATTTATTGATACCAAGATGTGTTCAACAGTAATCCTAATGTTACTTAAAATTGTTAACTAAGGCAGAGGGATAAAGGTTTGCTTCGAAATGATGGAACATGACATTTTAATTTATGGTTTAAAATAAGTTTCAAATGTTCATCATAGAAAAGTTTTAAACAGTTTCATTTTACACACAATAAAAATTTTAAATATTTTTTACAAATTCAATCAAATTCATAACTTTGATTATTTAAATCAAGAGAAACTGATAATTTGATAAAATAGTGTCAAATATGGTTAAAAGGACATTCTCTCTGAAGCAGTTTGTCAATTAAACACAATATTATAAAAACAGTTGACAATGAAAGAAAATAATGTGTTTCTAAACTCGGATTGAAAAGAAAACTGTTTCTTGGCGTTTGAAATATTTTTATTGATTGGATAAGTCAGTTCAATATGATATCCACATCATATTTACCTTATAGACAAGTAAAAATAGATTATGAATGTTTGAATGTTTATTACACACACAGAATATTATTACACACACAGAATATTATTACACACACAGAATATTACATAAAATACATTGAAATGACAATTAAAAAAAGAACAAATATTAAACATAAGAAGACAAACATTATAAAAAAAAAATAAAAAAAAATTATTATTTATGTGATACCAAATAGGCAAAGTTTTGCCAATATTTTTTTATTTATGTGCTTTTTTATTTATGGTTATTTATTTATAGGCCAAAATTTTTTTTTATTTATGATTTAAACTTACCATCGTACAATCCATTGTTTAAATTAAGAAAACCCCAATCTCGAAATTCTTCAAAATATAAACGATTAAAATAACTGTTTCCGTTAGATTGGTTGGTGGTTTTTTTGGTGTTCTTTGCTGTGTTCACGTTAGAGATTGTTGAGGAATTAGTTTGCTAACAAAAAGTACCAATTAAAGTTACAAAACAATGAAAGAAGTTGTAATCGTTTTTGCTATAAATATATGTTAGAGGCTTTTTCTAGCAAATCTTATCCTTTCAGTCCTATTGCATTGAATTTGGGATGTAGGCAGAAAAAATTAGTTTACTTGCAAAGCATTACACCTTCAAAAATACGTTCAAACCACTTCTATTCCAATTCCACACCCTTTAGAGCCTCAAAAATATTTCCCAACCCCCCAAAAACTGTAAAATCCCCATTTAAAAGGATCATAAATTTGCATTTACATTAAACATGACGCAAACGAAGAGAATTTTTATCAACGCTATTTGCCTCTCAAAGGGGTTTGAAATTGCGATATCCACCAACAAAAACGGTGTCGGGGGAAAGAAATCAGAGCTCGACAAGAAAGGAACATCTTGACTCGAGGGCTGTGATAATAGTTTTATTATCCTAGGGATGTGCCTTTAATCATACGAGCGATTAAACACTTCCAGCCCGATCTCATGTTTTATTCAACAGGAAGTGTCAGGGTGCATGCCTCTCTGTGCCTCTCTCCCCTTTGCTGAAGTTGCCTGTGCTTTTGCAGGCTCTTTTGAGGGGGCAGATACCGCGTGAACCAATTTTCCACAGCGATTTGCGATGCCCTCCATGTCTTTTGTTGAGAGGCTTTAATTGAAACGCTGCTTGTCAACTTGCAGAAATGTTCAGTCTTTCATAGAGCTTCTGCGATCGATTTTACCCTTTTATTAAGGATGGAGGTGGAATTTTAAACAGAATATATATAGAAAAATGGGATTTTAGTAAGGATTTTAAAGTCAGTTCTATGACTTAGCGAAAACATACATAGAAAAAGTGGTTAACGTAGAACTCGTTACTCGATAAGGTTTAAAACATGGACAATTATGAAGTTTGAACACTCATTTTATCTGACCAGTTATTGTGCCCTTGAAGCACAGTTCTAAACCAAATATGTCAAGTTTACGTATCTGCAACTAGAAGAAAACGAAATTTGGCCATACATGAGGAAATTGGTCCCCTAAAAAGTAAAGTGTAAGCTCAATAGTTGATCCAATGTATTTTATCTCTTATTTATGAGAAACATTTTTTAATTGGGTGGAATAATGTGATCTCGTTGAAAGTATAGGTATTTAGACTATAATACATTTTATAGTTTCATGTTTGATTTCAGGTATTTCAAACACAACAATTTCTCTTCATGTTTTTCTTCTATAAAGATAAGATAAACTTATTTAGATATCAAAGAGTAATTTTTGCGAATCAAATATTTAAAAACTATTTAATTACCATGTGGAGGATGAGGAGTTGTATAATTTAATTAATAAAATTTTTTTAAAACAATGTATCAGTCACATAAGCTGTAGAGAAACGCATAGAGTATCGTAGAAGGCTATAAACTGCTGTTTAAAACATTTATGTCTTAACTTGTATTTTGGACACACCGTGTCCTGCAATAAAATGTGCAATCCCTGCTCACATAAAAATACAAGGATTTTTTGACATATCACAAAAGATTTCTAAGAAATGGTCTATAACTTTTATCAAGTCATATATCCTTTCAGTTGCATTTATTTTATAAATTAAAATATCTGATGAAACATTCATTAGATGGTGTGGTTGGTTCTTGATTGCGAACGGAAATCAAAATTCTTACGGGTATAATGGTAATTACAAAACGGGTATATATTGTATCGTATAATGAATATTGTATGTTAAAAATGTGTTGTTATTATAACCTAAAATGTAACGTATTTCGCTGTTGAAATATCTCTTTTTTAAAAAGTATCTCCTAAAATTTTTGAAAAAAAAATATTTTTATAAGGATTGTAATATTTTAACCATAACAAGAAACTAGTTTTATAGTTAGAAATTTGAGAGCAGTCATATAATTTCATTCAAAACGTTTCAAATTTCTAATCGGAATATATAGATGCTTCAATTCTACTTTAACCCATTACTGCCTGACGTCCCTTTTTAGGGACGTTTTTTAAAAATCCTCCTACTTCTACAAAAATTGTTCCTTTGAATCAAAATTTGCACTGATGTATCTCTGATCTTCATAGAACATAAAGAACACAAGAAGAAAGCAGAATTTTAAAAAATTTTATCTTTTTTTTTAAGTTGGAAGATAGATTTTTTCAGAAAAGTGCTTTTTAAAAAATTTTAAAAGAAAAAGCTTAAAAATCCTAGTTGTTATTTAAAAAAATTTTCAATGCTGATATATATTACTGTTTATACATTAAATCAGTTGGGGTGTTTTTTTATTTTTCCAAAATATTTTATCTTGACCTTATTTTGGACCCTCGAAAAGCGTCCCTAAAAAGGGACGTCAGGCACGAATGGCCCCGTGGTTTTCCCCATAGTGAAATGCTAGTGTTTCCTTTATTTTTTCATAAAAACGCGTTCGATTCTTATGAAATGAATTAAATAACTTATATTTATAAAATTACTTTAATTTTAGCTAATAAATTTGTTATTTTTGTTTATTTTATTTGGAAAATACTGTTATTTCTGCTGAATTAATGGAATAAAAAGTCTTAAATTATAAGGAATTAATTAAATTGTATTAATTAAAAGGAATAAATTAATTATTTTACTATATTTATTACTTATGCAAATATATTCAGGTTATATTTTAATTAAAAGTTTAATAATCATTAGTTATAATGACTTTTTGTCATTAAAATTGCCAAAAAAAGTCGCTTTTGTGATAAATTTTCGGCTTTTTTCTTATTAGATGTCGCTGATCATTGTATTCTATACTGAAGATCAATCTATATCATCTGGCTTGCTAATGCACATCCTACTAATGCTTGATTTTAGGGGAGAAATTCGTGTTCCGCACAATTAAATTAAATAAAATGAAAAAAATGTGGGCATTTGAAAGACTTAAACTTCACAAATTGAGATATTCTGATGTATTTGAGGTGTGTAAAAGTAATTACTACTTAATATTAGGTAACATATAAACAAAGAATGCCTTTTTCAATTAAAAACCTTAATTAATTTGCAATTAACATAGATTCGGAAGGAAAAAACGTGTTTTAGAGCATTTAAAATCTCAAATTACGTTAATTATTGTTAATTTTACAGTTAATTGGATAAAAAATCAACATTTTTTGTTCATATTCACGTTACAGTATGGTTCCGATCACTTTTGCTGCACTTAAAAAGGTAGAAGATGTTTATGAGACTTTAAAAAAGTTTTCTACCATGCGTTTACTATAGGGAAAAACAACGGGGGCATTCGTGCCTGACGTCCCTTTTTAGGGACGTTTTTTAATTTTGGTGTAGAAATTAAAATTTTAACCTGGAATTTTTTTCACTATTTTTCCAGTTGTTTTGGGGCTATTTACTATGTTTTTACCAAATATTTAAGAAAAATAAAAAGTTGGGCATTAATGGGTTAATAGAAAATTAGTATATGTCTAAGAAATGTAATCTAAAGATACTATTTTCGCGTACATAATAATAGTTTTCTTTTAATGCATTTATTTCACAACAATATTTATGTTTATCGTTTTACTATTTTCCCACTCAAGAAGCGTGTTCCAATTAAAATTCAAGGCTAAAGTAAATTATTGAAGAAATAGAAAATTCACATTCACTATTCATATTTCGTTCATTTTCCAACTAACCAAAGTTCATCTTTTATTATTTATGTTCATTTTTTGTGTATATGTATAATTTTTATGTGTGTCCCATGTAAATATTTTTGTAGTGTCCATATTTATATTTAAAAATGCATGCCAGTGCTTTCATCATACCCTGTGGTGTACATTTAAAAAATAATGTGTAACTTCTTTGCATTATTTTTCTATTCATCATCTGCTGTAATATTTCAAATGCTTCTTGCGTCTACTACACGAGCATATGATCAAATTATGTGAATAAAATGCTGATGTAGCTATGAGTACTTAGGTATGGGGGTGAGAAATGTACAAGGTATATCTGAGAGTATGGAAATGTATTTGATAATATTATTAGTGAAAATAGTTTTGATAATTTTTAAACATTTTTATTCTTATATTCAATAAATGTTGAAAAATAAATATTGGATAGAAAAACATCCTAAAATTGTTTTTCTATAACTTGGATAGTGTGTTTTTCTTTCAGAATTACAACCCATTGTAGATATATTAAATAGTTTTATTTTAACCTTATAATCAAAACTTAGTTATAATACTTCCAATCAGTTCCAATACTTATTGTTTAGTTTTATTTTTTAAAGATATTCAATGGTAAATAAAAATTAAAATAAATCCCAACAGTTACAACCTAAGGAACAATGTTTATTAGGGTGGCCCTTAACAGTATGGGTTTTTTAAAAAGTTCAAAATATGCTGCTCCCACCCCCTAACTTTGTTCCAATGGACAAAAAAATGATATCCGAAAAATTATAGCCAAATCGGATAATATTAACCCGACCCGCAAACGCCTTAAAGTTTTGAGTTTTTGGTCATTTTTTTGAAAAACTGACAAAAAACCCAAGATAAAATCTTCACAATTTTTTCGCAATTTTTTTATGATGAACTGCTATTGTTTAGGATATATCGCCACAGGTTTCGTGTTTTTATCAGCCCTCATTCGGGAGTGGTAATTTTTTAAGTGTTATGCAAGTAATGTAAAGTTGTTTTTTCTGCATTCTAAAAATAGCTATTACTCTCCAACCCCTCAACTTAAACACATAAAATTGGGCTTATTTTGTTCGTATTTTTATTCTCTTTAATGTTATGTTCATTAAAAACAACTACCTTTTCAAAACATTTAAAAAAATTGGGAAAAATAAAAAAATAAATAAAAATTATAATTTTTTTTTAAATGTTGAAACAAAATATTTTATTGCATTTCACCTTCTATAATATGCATTGATAACAAATATCAAGTCTAAAATTGGATTTAATCTCATTGAAAAAAAACTAAATTCCCCGTAAATTTGGTAGGTCCCTTAACAACCCCCTAATTCTCGGTAAAAGAATGATAAACTCAAAAAACTAGTATGATTACTTGAAAAGGCTCGTATGATTGAAAAACATGCAAAAGGTCTAACAACCATAAGATGTAAAGCGTTTTTAGGCTAATTTTCTCTAAAAAACTTAGATCTTCCAAAAAGAGGTGAAAGCTTTATTTTTAAAAATTAACTACTTCTATTTCAGTTTCCTTCCAATTTTCTTATATTTCCTACCCTCTTTCTTGTCACAATCAACAAAAAAAGTTCAAATTATTTAACAATCGGATAATTTAAAGGTAACCTTCAAAAGCCTTGAAATTTTGTGATTTTGACCGCAGTCCTTTTTTAGAATTAAAACACTATTTGTTTTATTTTTCCTCGAACATTTGTGTTACGAAAAATGAAACGGAAAAACAGTTTGTTTTACAAATTGTTGCTGAAGACCGAAAAAAGTATCCATCGGCCACTAAATCTTCCCTTAGGGAAAAACTGTGTGTTAAATATTTATTGCTTTATTGTATGTTATGATACAATAGGTGCTAATATACGGAATACAAGTTAGTTTTTATGCAATCAGTTTTCTATTGAAAAATAAACTTAATGTAGTTTTATATTTTTCAGGTTTTTAATGATTTTTGCAAACTTCTCAAGGCGTTTGAGGATCGTTTTGTAATTCCCCAATTCGACTGAATTTCACATAATCTGTTTGTTGTTTAATGGAACTATGGGAGGTGCATATTTTTAAGTTTTAAAAATCTAATATATAGCTAAAGGCCATCCTTAAAAACCAAGCCAAAAGTACAGGGTGTCCCAAAACCAACTGAACGATTTCAAAAATTAATAAAAAATAAACTAAGAGAGATAAAAATATGCGGTCTGCTGCAACCTACTTAATTCGCCAAAGAATTTTTTAACACAAAATTTCAAAAATTCGTAGTTCACGAACGTTTTAACAGATGGCGCCAATAAAATTTTGAAAATAGGGAAGAGCAATAGCCCAAATCCCTCTTTCTAAAACGTCATAGGGATATTGAAATCTGTAATAAAATCGATTTTATAATCGAATAAGAACTATTGAATACTTGATTTAAATCTTCATTCCAGTCAGAAGGGCGAGTTTTAAAACAATTTGACAGATTAAACTTTTATAAGATTTTTGAATAAACATTTAGAATCTGCTATTTTTTGAAAAATTAATTCTTTTGATCCATCGAAAAGGATCTTTGATTGATTGTTTAAAATTGAAATTTAGATGGATGGATTGCTATGCCAACGCACACTTTTCCGTATTCAGATTGTTTGAATTTCAAAGTTACACTTTCATTCAAGCCCCTACTGGTTTTAGTTTGGATGAAGAGGAGTTAAAGGATCATTCTGACATCACTATTTGTGTGAATTGGCGTTTCACTCTTTTTTCCTTGAATTTTCTGTGAAAACTAGCGATTCACAGGTTTGAATCACTCGGGATTAACAGACAATGTATAACAGAGTGAATGAGCATTTATAGAACCAAGCACGGGACCTGATTGTTTAACATCGAGGATCAACCCGCGTTGGCATAGCATTGGGGTGAGGTAGAATCGTTTAAGATCCCTCAGTCAATCACTTCTAACCGATCTCTAAGTGTGCATTTTTCTGTCGGAAATGCAACGGTGATTTGCATCTCGCGTCACCCCTACGGATTTATTTTTTATTATCTTGAAGGTGTAATTACTGGCATCAGAACAAAAAAAACTAAAACCTTGGGATCACCAGGACGCACGTCATCGCTACGGTTGTTCAACTCTAGAGCGATGGCGACGCGCGTCCGCGTATAGGTTAAAAAATTTACATGTTTCGTTCTCATGTGAAGCGTTATACGTGACAAACATGACGTGTCTGACCATTGGTTCCTCGCGTATTAAATGGCAAGAATCAATGACAGGGCTGGAACACGCCAATCGCTTTGTGTCAAACGCCCCAGAACACTCTTGATGAATTAAATCGCTCGAAACGCGCGAAAAAATCTCAACTTTTCTTAAAAAATGCAGCGTTCTTGGTGTTGGATTGACGCGTACCGGCTCTCATTGGTCTTTGCCGTTACGCGACAGTGTCGAACCATGTCGATCGCGAGGAATCAACTGGTAGGGCCGTGCGTCGTACTTATAGCGCGAAAATGATACATGTTATCAATCCTAACGATCATTCTCAATCACTAATCTGTTTAGCTAAAGATCCCTTATTCCTACAACAGGTTTGTAGAAATAAGGGATTCTCGAAATACAATCTTGCAGTCTAATTGAATCAGTTTTCTTTTGCAATCAAAAAAAATTATGCAGTCTTTAAAATCTACAATAGTATGAGGAAATTTTAACAGTTAAAAAGTTTAAGACCGTCTAAAAAATTGTTAATGAAGGATTAATCACTATCTTCCTAACGATTCAAACTAAATTAAATAAAACAGGCTGGATTCAGAAAAATGTGCGTTGGAAACGTGTGCGATCAATCTAAATTTCAATTTTAAACACTCAAATCGGTCAAATTGTTTTAAAACTCGCCCTTCTAATTGGAAAGAATATTCAATAATTCTTACTCGATTCTAGAATCGATTTTATCACAGATTTCAATATCCCTATGACGTTTTAGAAAGAGGGATTTGGGCTATTGCTCTTCCCTATTTTCAAAATTTTATTGGCGCCATCTGTTAAAACGTTCGTGAACTACGAATTTTTGAAATTTTGTGTGAAAAAATTCTTTGGCGAATTAAGTAGGTTGCAGCAGACCGCATATTTTTATCTCTCTTATTTTATTCTTTATTAATTTTTGAAATCGTTCAGTTGGTTTTGGGACACCCTGTAGTTTTAGTAAGTAGTTAACCAAGTTTTTATTAAAAAAAAACATACTTAATAGAAATAGTATCTTAATTGCCTTAACCATCCACTTAGCATAGCCACATTGGATGTTTTCGAATAAACAAAAATAAACCCCTGAATTGGGGAATTCTAAGGGGATCCACCAAAGCCTTTAATCTGGAAAAAGTCCAGAAAAAAGAAAGTTGGAATTTAAATTACTTCTTATATAATAGCAGTAATATTTTTGGAAAATTAATTTTCATTCATACTGTATTATTTTAAGAATCAAAATATATTCTAATTTAGTTCGTAATTTATTTAAGAAGTAAAATTCTGGTTTTAAATAGTAAAAAAAGATATGCCTAAAAATAATTATGAGGAATTTAAAATAGATAGTAGTTAATTTAAAAAGCTTTAACCTCTTTTTGGAAGATCTAAGTTTTTTTAGAGAAAATTAGCCTAAAAACACTTTACATCTTATGGTTGTTAGACCTTTTGCATGTTTTTCAATCATACGAGCCTTTTCAAGTAATCATACGAGTTTTTTTGAGTTTATCATTCTTTTACCGGGAATTAGGATGTTGTTAAGGGACCTACCAAATTTACGGGGAATTTAATTTTTTTTTTTAATGAGATTAAATCCAATTTTAGACTTAATATTTGGTATCAATGTATATTATAGAAGGTGAAATGCAATAAAATTTTTTGTTTCAACATTTTTAAAAAAATATATAATTTTTATTTATTTTTTTATTTTTCCCCTTTTCTTCAATTTTTTGAAATGTTTTGAAAAGGTAGTTGTTTTTAATGAACATAACATTAAAGAGAATAAAAATACGAACAAAATAAGCCCAATTTTATGTGTTTAAGTTGAGGGGTTGGAGAGTAATAGCTATTTGTAGAATGCAGGAAAAACAACTTTACATTACTTGCGTAACACTTAAAAAATTACCACTCCCGAATGAGGGCTGATAAAAACACGAAACCTGTGGCGATATATCCTAAACAATAGTAGTTCATCATAAAAAAATTGCAAAAAAATTGTGAAGATTTTATCTTGGGTTTTTTGTCAGTTTTTCAAAAAAATGACCAAAAACTCAAAACTTTAAGGCGTTTGCGGGTCGGGTTAATATTATCCGATTTGGCTATAATTTTTAAGATATCATGTTTTTATACATTGGAACAAAGTTAGGGGGTGGGAGCTAAACATTTCGAAAGTTTGAAAATAAGGGCCACCCTAATGTTTATTTTGCAAGGATATCATTTTAATAAGTTTTGTTCTTTTAGTGCACTACACATGTTGAGAAGAAGAATATAAATTTACTTGATTTAAATATAGCTGAGAACTTTACCCTTAACTTATTAAGCTCAGTAATTCCATGATATCCTTTTAACAGTCCAACACACTTTTAACATTCAAAAATTTTAGTAAGAAAATCAAGTTAAAATTATCATATATAAATTTAGCTGGAAACTTTATTTCTATCTAAAACTCAAGGGTAATATTAGGTTATTCTTTATCTTAGAATTATTAAAAAGTGTAATAAAAATATACTAGTGGAATTTTTTCCTAGAAAAATTTAACTTTACACGTTTGTACAGGGCTCTAAAACACTAATTTACAGTTTTATAACCGCTGTCCATTATAGCAATATTTTTTAAACAGTGTCTTAGAAAAAGCACTTATATTTTATGCAATTCCTTTTACGTTAATCGAGATGGAAAAGATTCTTTCCAACAAAGCTATAGGTTAGGTATACTGTCAAACTAACTGCTGAAGAAATTTGATTCCAGAATTTTATTTTGAAACAGGTAAGACTTTTCAACTTTTTTTACCATGATGGAATATGGATGCCTTTAAGGAAGTAAAATTAAATCCACTCTTCTTAAAGTTCTTATTTTTATCTTGCTGGAGACATATACTTAAATCCAATTTTTAAACATAGCGTAGGATGGGAAGAATGTTGCTCAGAACGATGACCTTTGCTTTTCAAATAGCTTAACCCCTTAACTGCCGTCGACGTAAATGTACGGTTTGGAAATCCCGAGTGATAAGTGCCAATGGCGTATATTTACGCTTTGTAAAAGTACGATGTGTAGCATTGTGTTTTTACCAAAAATAATACCAGGAATAACCTTGACAGTGTTTCCAAAGGAATTTCTTATTTCTCTGAAGTAGGGGGGATGAATTTGAACTGTGTTTTTTTCTTTAGCGATAAAAATAAAAGCTGTTGAGTTATGGCCTGTGTTTCTTTTTGAGTTTTTTTATTCTTTTTTATGTTATATTTTGTGTCTAACACTTCCGTTTTAGTTCCCTTTGCATAGAAAATGGATTATTATTTTTTTAAAATTTGTTTGTCTGCAAGGAAATAAGAAAAATGCTTATAACGGATCGATTTGATTTACTTCTTATTTTCTACTATTTTTTCTTTATTAGGTCATGATTCTGGTTTTAACTGGTACTCCATACATTGAGATGGTGCAATTTCTTTATATGAACGAAATAAACAGTATTTTGAGTAGTTAACGAGTTGAAAAAGGAACGCGCGCTCTGCTAAAGTGTAAGTAGTACGCGCGAGCGGGAGAAAAACGCTGGCACTGGGGAGCCACTTGCTGCAGATTTCCGTGGCAGTTAAGGGGTTAAATAATAAAACTTATTATTGTTAGGTTTTCAAATGTTTTTCTGGTGTTTTCATCTTCATTCTAGAAGTCATCCGAAAACTTCCCCTTGCTTTTAGGCATCTTTGGAATAATAGAATGTATTAAATACCTATTCCCTGAATTTCTACAGATATTTCAGACCAAGCCAGTATGAAAAGAGATAGCACAAGAAATAGACCCTTTTTATCAGATAAAACTAAACCATCCATGGACCCGAGTAACACCAACCTCAAGCTTATTCCCTCCCAACAACCCTAGATCCCCGAATCTTTCTTGGGAGCTGGCTGCTCCGTGGTATTCCAATATCGCTGCCACACGAGATGATATTACATTCCTCTTCTGAACGGGAACGAGGAGGCTCTTTTGAAGGATAGCCAAACAACCACTTGATCAATAGCTATGCCAAGAGTGTTACTTCTATATTTTATATCGTCTATCCTTACACCTACCGCAGCAATAGCAGATCTGGGTGGTTCATATTTTATGGGCCGAAACAACATGTGCAGGCACAACTTGTGCGTTATGTATCAATTCTTTTCATAGATGACAAAAATAATGTATATATACATACGGGGATATCTCCGTAAACACCATTCTTTTCCCTAAATAAATCATTCGATCCTAGAGTGCATTTGCTGCTCGGGGAGCTGCGGGTTTTTCATAAAACCACGTTGGGTGGATGAATAGGCTGTGGTGGAGAGAAGTATTTTTTAGAAATTTATTCTCTCTTGTTGCGCTCCCCTTGATGAAATGCTCCATTTGTGTCGGTGTCCGGAGCGACCCGCGATGTTCTTGGGGACAGTTCTGCGGGATGAGTAATTGTGGGAGTTGAAACACGGTGCTGAATCAGGAAGGTTGGGTGTATTCATCTTCGGGAAATAACCATCTTGTGAACGTATAGATTGATGAGCGTCGGAAACGATGAAAGCGTTGCTTACGCGTAGATTCGCGATGTTAATTTGTATTCCCTCTAGCAAGAGGGCGAAAGAGTTGCGGATGAATTAATTTGAGTATGGTTTTGAATTGGATTGGTATACTACACATAATTGGATTTCAAATTGAATTGTGTGATTTGGGAAAGGTAGGGTTCAAAAATTTTAATTCTGGGCTCATACGATTTCCTTTTCTTGAAATTTAACCCCTAAGGTAAGTTTAAATTTTGATGTCACTTTAAGTACATTATTTTGAGTTTTTATTAGGATCCTTTTTTATGCATTAAAAGCTATAAGAGTAGTTTATGTACTTCCAAAATAAAGATTTTAAATAATTATTATTTTTAACATGTATTTTGAAGTTGTCACAAAAGCACAAACAAGGAAATAGTATAAGATTTTAGATAGTATGATCTTTACTATTTATGTACTTTTAAATCAGAAGATTTCAAAGAATTTGTTTAGTATTTATGAAATTATTGCTAAGGCTTCAGTAAGTGGTGTTTTATAGGGGATGAACTCAGTGGGAATGTTAAGACAGAAGAAAAGTAACATGAGATAAAAATTTTATTTGTAGCTAAAATAATTAGTATATTAGGGTTATATTACAGATTGCTATTTTACTGTTCGCACATTTTACATACCATAGAAGACATATGATTTTCCGTTCTTGAAATGTATTGCCTTCAATCTCTCTCTTCTCTCTTTTATTCTTCTAAATTGTAGTGATTTCTTTCATACTTCAGTTCTTTCACAAAGCAAATTTGATTAGAAGAGTCTGAAAAAGAATATATTCCACGAATAAATAAAGGTATTTATAAACATGTTACTTTGTAAAAAAATTAAAGAAGATAAAGTGGAACTATATTAAACATTTCCAAGTATTTCAGATAATACTTTTGGAAATATATGTGCTCCATCAAATAATTTACTTCTTATTAGAGTTTTTTTATTGAAATTGAAAATATTGATTTGAAACTCCTAAGCTTCATAACCTTAGACCTATATAAATTTTAAATTTGTTAAACTGAAAAGGATTCCAAAAACCAAAAGAAACATATCCTTAATAAAAATATATATTTGCCCTATTAAAGATCATATTAGAGGAGTCCCTTTGGTTGATCTCCCCAAGATCGAATATAATTTTTTCTGAACAAGATTAGAAAGGAACATGACAATTAAATCGTCAGTTGGAAGAAAGGAATAAGTCCAAAAACCAAGTTTTGAGAAAATCGAAAAAAACTGTATAAGTATTATGGAATTTTCATTGTATCACCACTAAAGTTTTACTGGAAGTTCAGAACCCTATTTAGAAAACAGAGCAATCCTTACAACGAATATAAGTATATTCAAAAGCATTTTACAGTCAAAATAAGTTGATGGACTTATTCCCTTCTTCCACCTTATGAAATTTTTCTGATGAAAAAATCTTTAAAAACCCTTAAATTCACATTTAAATTATATTTATCCTTAGTTTACACCACAAAAGGGTGAAATAAAAAGAATAAGACAAATATAATTCAAAATTTTAGTGAATCTGGTGGCGTATATAGAAATTTATTTCGGGAGGGGCCCAAAATTATTTTTCACCCCCGCCCAAGCAAATTTATTACGTTCAATGTAACTTTCTATGTATTTTTTGTTAAAATTTAAATCTAAAAGAACTTTTTATAAAAAAAAGTTGTGAATAAATTTGTCCCAAGTACCAAAGGGGGTCTGGGGATCCACCCCCAAAAATTTTTTGAAATTTGACTTTTAAAAACTGGTTTTTAACCAGTTTTGGTACACCTAGTCCGAATTTTTTATTTATATTTATACATAGAATTTGCGTTTGGGTGAACTTAATATAAAAACAAGTTGAAAATAATAGAGTGCCAACTAGGAAAGGGGATCTGGGGGTCCTCTCACAGAAAGTTTTTGGAAATTTGAC
This sequence comes from Tetragnatha versicolor, assembly GCA_024610705.1. Lineage (NCBI taxonomy): Eukaryota > Metazoa > Arthropoda > Arachnida > Araneae > Tetragnathidae > Tetragnatha > Tetragnatha versicolor. The sequence goes on along the minus strand of JANDEH010000010.1, from coordinate 48,787,875 downwards.
CCTGTTTCTACTCAGTACAACTAGTCCTAATTTTGGACATATGTTTTTAAGTAGGATTGGGATTTTGATTAATTTGTTATAAAAAGATTTGGAATAATAAAATGCTAATCAGAAAGGGGGGTTTGGGGGTCCTCCCCCAGAAAATTTTTGGAAATTTGTGCCTAAAAAACAGGGTTTTAGCTTGTTTTGGTACACCAAGTCCGGATTTCGGGGGGGGCCAGGGCCCCTTCGGCCCCCCCCTTATATACGCCACTGAAGCAGTATCAATGGAGTGAGTGAATATAAATGGAGTCAAATATTCCCTGCATAAAAAAGTTTGAAAAAAATTTAAATTAAGAGAAAATTTTATTTTAACTTGGTTTAAAGCACAAAGAATATGAAAAGAAAGACAAATTTAATTCAAAATTAACTAAAAAATACAAAGAATGGACATCGATTTCACAACTTCAAGCGGCGATATCTCCCTATAGGGGTTAGTTATTTTTGTTTTCTTTTCACCCATATGTAGAGCAAAGCTTGGAGATTGTTTTGAGCACAAAAAGTCAATTTGTCATTTTTTGGACTTATTCCCTTCTTCAAACTGACGATTCAATTATTTGTAATACTATGCTTTTATAAAATTTTCAGTATTAAATGATTAAAAAATATTTCTTAAAATACTAAGTAGCTTCATAATGTTTTCAGTAACACAAGCTTATACTACAATGATACAATGACTTTTTTAAATTTCTATATAATACTAATTAATTAAATAATTTCACCAAAGCCGCTTTTTTCAACTAGAAGCCGTGAAAAGGCTTTTACTAGTGAATTAAAAGAATAACCATGCTTATAAAATCTTAAACATAATACAGGCCGTAATTCTCAAAACCAAACACAAACCCCGTTTTACAGAAGCAGACTTTCATCACACACATCATGAGAAAACGCTCGCTCCACAAACAAACAAAAAATCCCCCTCAGCCCGTGGCAACACCCCGTACAAAATCAAAAAAGAAATCCCGCGAAAAAGTGATTGACAGGATTTTTTAGCCAGCAAGCCCCTAAGCGAATTCTAATTGAGGCACCCAAAAATTCGATCCTTTATTTCAAATTAACATCGGCGTCCCTTCTTATTTTTCCCTCTAAATCGAACCCCTCTCCAGATCCTATCGATATATCCCACTCCCCCCCCCAAAAAAAATCCCCAAAAGAAAAAGAAATGCAAACTTCGGAAATAAAAAACGAGGAAAAAATGAATCGCAGAACACCCCCCGTGCAGAAAAGGGCTTTTTAATAGGAGTCCGCTTAAATGGGACTCGCGAGTCCTGAAATTAGAAGGAGAAAGGGACCCTCGATGGTGGCATATTATATTTCTCCAGCTCACTGAGTTTGAACGCTTCACTTAAGTTATGTTTCCCCTCTTGAATTTCACATAAATTTATCATATTCATGTTTCTCAGCCGCTAGCGGTAAAATCTCATTTGAAGAGCATCTATCAGAATGGGCTGGCAGGTATTATAATACGGGAATTCACCTTGCGAAAAGCCGCCCCTTTCTTCTGAATTAGAAGAAAGAGCGGATTTTAATTAAGAAGGGGAGGAAGCTTCTTTTGCGCCTTGTTTTATTCGGTTATTAAAATGTGTGCTGGGGTTGTTATTGTTAAGGTAACGTATGATCTCGTTGAAGAATGGGAGGAGGTTTTGTTTTGAAAAATAGTTGGGTATAATTGTTTTGGATTGGAGCAATTTCTGGAAATGCTGTGAAAATGAAAGAATAAATCCCCCGCACTTACAAACATAGAACTTTTCATTTGTTTAATTTTTAAAATTCAAAGGTTAAATTTATATAGGAGAATAAAAAACCGACTCTTTGAAAGACAAAAGGAGAGTTTTCTGCATGGTTGAGAAGAATGGAATTGTCCAAACAAGATACAGATTGTTTAATTTACTTAAAACAATTACTGGAAGATATAAAAGAATATATGTAAATGATCTATACTTTTTAATATTTTAAGGTGTTTAAGTGATAAAAAGTTTAGTAGAGCTTTTTTTTTAAGGAAAAAAACCCCATAACAATTAAAAACTACATTTAGACTGCAAACTTAACAAAGTTTTACAATTAGCTTTTGGCTTTTTAAAAAATTACATTCAAATATAAGTAATAAAGAAATAAAATAAATAAAACATAAATCATACTTTTGATACAGATTAAAAGTAGTAAAATACACACAGATAAAAAGTATAATGCGAAATATTGTGATAGTCAAAATACTTTGAACTGCAGCAGTAGAGTGATAGTAAGATTTGAAGGATTGACCCTCGAGCTATTGAATTTTATATTCTTGAGGGGTCGGGTGAAATATAGAAAGAATATAAAAAGGTGATTTTTTTCAATTATTATCAGAACCTATGGTTAAAAAGAGGGAATATTTAAGTTCAGATTAGGAAAGGGATTTTTATTATAACCCTAACATATGTTACGGGCAAAGTTATTAATTGGGCATTATTAATAATGCTAGAGTGAAGGCGGGCAAAGTGATAAATTTCATTGATAAATGCCTTTGAATTGATCACATTGCCCTCCTCCACTTCGGGCGAACTTAATGGAGAAAAGGTATCTCTAAATACAATCAAAGGAATTAAGTTGTTCAGATAACAAACACAATACAGTTTGATAATTAGATTGGATGTGTGAAAGTTTCTCTAATTAACATTTTCTTCCACGGTTAAAAACCAATTGAAACAATATACTAAGACTACGATTTTCTCAAACAGAGATATCGCGTTTTACAGTGTTATCCATTGATAATACTCATAGAAAAGAGAAAGGATGTAGTCTGCGAACGGAAACAACCCCATAAAAATAAAATAAAAAGTTGATTTTCCCACCGAAACCCGATCTTTAACTCCCCCAATCTCATTACGGGCCTTTTAAATAGGAGGGAAATCACTAAAAACAGCGAAATCTCGCAATCTGGTCTCCGCCACCTCCGAAGTGACAGCGCGATGTCAAGGCAGCCTGACACGCTCTCCCTAATCTCCTCTCACTCCGCAAGAACATTTGGAAATGACGCTTTTTATTTTCAACAGCGCTGCTCTATCAAAACAGATGGGGCAGCCATATTTGTTTACTTTCCCTCCCCCTTTCAGCATTCTATCAAAAACGGCGCGTGTTTTTAAAGGCGAGAAAGGCGCTGACCTCTGACACAACGTACATTCGTCTGCGCACGATACACCGTATCAGTTGGCGATAAAACATAAATAGAGCTTTATTTATCGTGCCAACTCTTCATTCATTATTTTCGCCGGAGTGAGTTTCTTTCGAGGGTTATTTATTTAGCAGTTAATGAAGTAAAGATGATGTCTCTCGCCCGAGCTTTTGCTCGTAATCATAAGTGATACGCAACTAACCGTAAAGTGTAATTCGAAAGTAAAATTTGTAGCGTTTCGCACGTGCCTGTCGTTATCTTTTGTTTTGCTTGTAAGAGGCTTTTTTGGGCATTGATGGTGTGACACACGATTTACGTCAAGATGATGAGCCGGAGAGTATCTTAGTTGCTGGAGCTTTTTATTTGAAGAGGCAACTTTTATCTCGCTAAGGCGATAAATTGAATTAGATGGTGGCGTTTTCTTCGGGTAGATAAACTTCCTTTTTATGGATGCGGCGTGATCGTAGCAATTAGAATTTTTTCATTGACTTTGAGTTGGGAATTTGAGATAATGAAAAAAGGAGTATTTAAAGAAGAGTTACTACTCAAAGGGCAAATTTAAACCTATGTTTCGATAAGGAACTTTAAATCATAAGAAGCCACTACAAAATAAAATTAATTTTAACCAAATCGGTGGGTTAAATTATTTGAGTTAGATAGTTTGTTTCGTATCAGTTTCTTCCTGAGGCAGCCAGAAAGGTGAACTAGAATGGTTTCACAATAAATTTAAAAACGATGCAAAAAAACTCTTTGGATTTAGTATTTGATTTTTTTAGCACCAGCAAAACGGAAGCTAAAGACATTATCCCTTCTCAAAGTTTTTTTAAAACTTCTCAACGCTATATACAGGGTGTTTCAAAATTGCGTTGCACGGCTTTTATTCGGAACCAACGCCTCCTAGGAACATGGAAGTAAGGTTTACCCCTAGGTAATTGACCCTGGAGAACCCATTGAAAGGACTTACAGCGCCCCTAGCGGCGAAATTAAAAAGTTAAAAAAATTAATTTAAAAACTAAAGGAGATAGAGCAAAAACCTCAGTGAGAGTATTGTTGCCAACGTCAAGAAGAACTCATTGAAAAAAATTTGATCAAAATATCTTGAATATTCGCGGAGATATTAGCATGTGAAAATAGCACTTTTTCAGGGGTCAAAAAGTAAAAAGTTCGCATATTTCCAAATTTTTCAGTGAAATTGTGTAGTTTTGAGTTTTTTTAGTTGAAAGAAAACAAAATTTAATCAAAAAACCAAAAAAATTTGGAAATATGCGAACTTTTTACTTTTTGACCCCTGAAAAAGTGCTAATTTCACATGCTAATATCTCCGCGAATATTCAAGATATTTAGATCAAGTTTTTTTCAATGAGTTCTTCTTGACGTTGGCAACAATACTCTTACTGAGGTTTTTGCTCTATCTCCTTTAGTTTTTAAATTAAGTTTTTAAATTTTTTAATTTCGCCACTAGGGGCGCTGTAAGTCATTTCAATGGGTTCTCCAGGGTCACTTACCTAGGGGTAGACCTTACTTCCATGACCCTAGGAGGGGCTGGTTCCGAATAAAAGCCGTGCAACGCAATTTTGAAACACCCTGTATAAAGGATAAGTTGAGACTAAATACATAATTCATTTTGCAAATCTAAGAGACAATCTCATTTGATATGCCTTTACACACCTTCAAATACATTCTTATTATTTTTCGGAATGAATAATGTATTTCCCTTATAACTAGATTTCTCGCTTCTGAAAATATATTACAAATATACAACACATAAGGATATATATCACTTTTTATAATGAAACTGTTATTCGAGGTTCATTTCATGAAAGCTTCGAATTGGAGTTTAAAAAAATTTTAAAATATCCTAAAATTTCCTGGGCACAAGGATAACAACGGAGGTTACGAGTCAACCTGACGATTTATTTTTGAATGAGCCCTTTAAACAACTAAAAAAATTCTACCTCACTGTGAAGGAAAGCGGAATTTCGATGGGGAAAAAACTTTATTTAGGCAGGGTAAAAATTTCAAAAGGATCAATTTGACCTTTTTGCCCTAGCACTATACAACCGGTTCCACTTTTGATAATAATAAACCAAATTTTCTCCAGAATGCAGTAATGGTTTATTTGAAGAAAGGATGCGAACTATTAGGCGATCATTTCGATCGTACTTTCTAGTCATTAGTGCTGAATGCCCAAGTTGCGTGGTCGAGAGACGATTAACGACGAAAATTACGACTTACCACAGCTAGGGTCCCAACTCGAGTCGGGTGTGCCTTTTGAAATGATTATAACGCGCATTTGCGGCTGCAAAGATTTGTATTCTATATTTGTTCTGCCACACACAGTCCCATTCACGTTTTAATGAATAGTCCTTATCTCATTCTATGCGAGCCTAATCATATTCAGTAATTTGATGATTCGGGCTTGATTAATGGCTATACGATCCCGACGAGAAAAACGAATGGATATGGAATGAACCTCTGAGATTTATACGTTAACGCTGGATATTAACGTGGACTTGGAGAGATTTTCCCATCCTCTTCGAAAAAGCTAAGGGAAAACAATTTGACACCACCCGAATCCATTATGTTATATATTTGAAAGCGTGAGAAGTACCTATTGCATCCACACTTTCCTCAGATACAGATATACAGGGTGGAAGTGTGGGATTCTCTCTCAATTACACTTCAGTAGATTAAATTATTTACACCCAAAACTTCCTAGATAATTTTGGAGGATAATTTCTAGCTGGATTTCTTTCGCATTTCTGTATCATCGAACCATGGGCACAATTTGGAGGATGAACCTGGCTGACATGCTGGAGACTTTTGGGGCATACTTTCCATTTTTATTTTACAGAAATACACTTTACCGTACAAAATAGAACATCCTCCATAACCTTTCGTAAATCCACTCCATACCCCTTTAAAACTTCAGGCTTACATAAGAAATAAATTCTAGGTTTTGCATTATGGTGTCCGTCTGAAAACGCTCCTCACAAGGAGAAAATTAGAAATTTTCATTTTTATGGTTTAATTAAGTCAATGACTAAAACTATTCTTAGTTCATTAAATTGAAAATATTTCATTTTCTCCTCGTGAGGAGTGCAACCTATTTGAGCTTGCGTTTTAGGGTTTTTTCAAGATATTTTTCTGCTTATGGTGTCTTTTCCTACTAAATCGATGCTGTTCTATAATTTATTCACTGACTTTTTTCAAATACATCAGATAGTTTTTAAAATAAAAAATTATAACTCCTAAAGTTTTCGCTAGAGGGCGTTGAAAGATGTCTTATCGGATAGGGCATGGTCACTTTACTACACCTAGACACCACTTTCATAACTATATCTGTAGAGGTTCTAAAGTTAAAGGGGTTGGACCACTGTTCGTGGGACACCCTTTATAAAGTAACACATTAAATTATTATAACAATTACTTGAGAATAATACTAAAAAAAATTTGACAAAATAATTTTTTAGGAAAATTAATTCTGATGAACCCATGTTTTGATTATTATTACTAAATAATCATATTGGTATAATGATACATATGTTGATTTAAAAAACTATAGATATAATTATGCTACGTTACATTGTTTAATTAGATAGTTTAATACGTGTTACAGAAATCTTAAATCATACGGATATTGTAATTTTTTATAAAATCGTGAATTACGCTGTAAAAGTTAAGCAAAATATATTCTGTAGAAGCACTTCTTCGCGTCAGGGTGATGATCAGGGTGGCAGTAGAGCTGAAATATCTGATTACTAACTACTGGTTTTAACGGTAGTCTGTAGTATTGATAGTGATTAATGATTGCTGCAAGAAAAGAGAAATGCTGCCGTTAGAAATGATTTCTATCGCTTTAAAACAATGGCTGTATATGAAACAACAAATAGTTCGTAATTTAATATATCATCTGGGTACATTAGAGTCACTCTCAAGGTTATCTATTTACATCCCCTTTCTTCACGCAAAAGGTGATCCACTTTAGATAATGAGAATCCCTTAGCATATGAAAGGGATCATTTTGTTTATAATTTGACATACATACTGTAAAGAATATCCTAATTTAATTAACGTTTTAATTTTATTTTAAAAGTTGCTTTGTATAAATTAGGTATTTCCTTATTGAAGGGTACGAAAGAAGTAGAATTATGGTTGAAAGATCTACTCCTATAATTCAAGCAAAATTGATATTTGAAATTATTGGTGAAATTATTAGTAGTAAAAAATTTTATTAGTAGCTTATTATGAAAATAATTTTCGAATCTTATTCACTTTTTAAAATTAATTAAAGCTTAAATGCTTACACTAATTTGAATAAAAAATTTAAATTATACGGGTAACTTTTTACGAGAGAAATTAGTCTCACAATATGCTAAAACAGAAAATTTTAATTTTTAACTAGTAATTAGAAAACAAAGATTATAAATGATAACAAGACTTGAATTTTAAAATTGGCTCTTAGAAGACGACACATCCAATGAATGGTTAACATTCCTAGTAATATACATTTCAATGTCAATAAAATTATTAACCATATCTAGTTAAATTATTTCGCCTCGCCCCTTACACACGCCTCTGTCCTTTTAAGAAACTTCGATTTTCTTGGATAATAACAAGATATTACTCAGCTTCCGGAATCCTCCTTGCCAAACTACGTCAACCGCAACAATACATTCACACACTCGAAAAATATCCACGATAAATGAAGTAAAAGATAAACTGAAACATCCCACTCAGCACGCGTAAATCTGAATCACGTCGCCAAAAACAAATCCCCGAGTAACTGCCTTCCCATGAATGATCTAGCACAGCGAAACTAGAAATTAACACCTTCGGATTACTCAGGCAATTCCTCTCAGGTTGTATTTATGGGCGATTAAATGTTTTTGGCCGGCGATGCTCAATAAGCTGGTTAAACGATGATTTGAACTGTGGGGCTCACAACGCGCTTTCCGTTCTTAAAAGGCTGTTATTAGTGACAGAATAATGTATTAGAGGAAATATGTTTCTCGAGTCAGCTGCAGGCCCATTATGACAACCTCTCAACAACTCTTGGCTTCTACTTTTTGCTTCGCGAGCACTGGCGCTCGTTCAAAAGGACAGTGTCTGTGCGATCGAGGAGGTGTGTTGTTCTTCTTTCAAGATGAAAATGATGAATGGTTGCGTGGTCTTTTAGCTATCTAGAGGTGCTTCGGATAGAGGTATCTCGCCCAAAATTAGAGATTTTCCTCATCTTATGAATTCAGTGGACTGAACCTTCCAATGTAAGGTCGTTTAAAGCATCTTTTAGGACTACAAAGGGTATAAAGTTTAATGACGACGAGATTAAATAAGAAATCATTTTCAGTCATTATTGTACCTCAAGTTTTGATCTCCATAGAGAGAATACATACTATAAAATATTATGAAGGTAATTAACAACTATTTTTTTAAACGATCATACAGTCGGATTACAGAGAAAGATGCTTAGTAGGTAAGAAAATGCCAAAATTTAACATCAGAGATACTTGTAAGTTTGGCAGTTCTTTTAGCAATGGTACTATTTAAAAATATTGCCAAATTTTGCATAATACGAAAGTTTGTTCATTTTTTGCTTACAACTTAGAGTCATTTACTTTTAAAGGCTCATTTAGATTTTACACTCTCAGCGTTCATCCTGGAGGAATCACCCAGATGATAAGTGTAAATTGCCTCTTCTTTTTCTCCAATTTCCTTCACAATTGAGTACTTCATCAGAGAGAATTACTCTGGATGAACTTCGAAACTGAAGAAGGGACTATACAAGTATCTTTTATTTGTGAGATAAGTCTGCCTGTAACTCAACATCATATCATTTACGGAGACAGTAAAAGCACGAATGAATAACAAAATGGGTCAGAGTCAATTTTCGATAAAAAATGTCTGGGATTCTAATTATAATAAACCATCAAAACCATTTGTGCATAAATTTAATATATAATTTATCTTTGCAATTTTATCTCAAGATAACTAAAGAAGTTTTTATTTAAACAATTGATTTAATTATGTTGAAGAGTAAAATCCTAATATTTTTTACCGTTTTTGAAGCTTACGATACCCCTCGCAATATATTCGGCCACAGAATATTAAAGCAGTCTTACAAAAGCTTCTTCTCGAACAATTTACAACTACGAAAAAGGGACTTCTCGTTTCAGAGTGTTTGACAGCTAATGTGAAAGCACAATGTCCTCGCATTCGCTACATGAAATACTCCCTAATTGAATTATTCAAGTACTGCAGAAGGAATGCAGCAAAAAGCCCAACTCCCAACAGTGATAGATTTCTAAGGAATGACTTCGCATTGACGATGACGAATGATTCCTACCTGAAACTAGAAGAGGGGGGTGCGAGGAGGAAGAACACAGAAATGGCGATGTGACACAGCTCAAAATAGTCGCTTGTCACAAGGAATCTGTAGATGGCTGTTTCGAAACTCCACTGTATTCCCTACGATGGATTTTTTGAGAAAGATTAAAGGATATTCAGACGGTTATACAACAATAATAAGTAAGAACACATAAGCGTTTGTACCTACGTTACCCAAAACGATATGTAAAGATACCGGTTATAATTCCGTTTTATAAATAATATGATTCAATTTTCAAAGTAATTTTTTACTATTTAGAGTCCAAATTAGTAATAAACTATAAGTATTAGTTTTAATGAAGAAAAAAGCGGGAAATCATTACATAAGCTCCCCTTTATAACATTTTTAATACTGAAATTTCTGCCATGTAAACCTTGCAATTGATGTAATGAAAAATGTTGTTGATAACAACATTTTGTCATTTTAGCACATAACTACTGATGTCAAGGAAAATCTTTGGGACAGAGGATATTTTCAGAATATCAATATCATTCAGAATATTCTTCTATCGGCTAAAAATGCTAAAACTATTTAGGGTAGTGGCACCATTAACTAACACTTTAAGATCAACATTAAAATTAACTAGCTATTGCTACTTAATAACACAATCCTGGAAAAAACTTTTTTTTGCATAATTAAATGAAGTTTCAATACTTATTTAGAGTACAATTTGTTTAAATAAATAAATATTTTCTATTTTTAAAATATTTTTAAGTTGTCATGGTAGCAGCACCAGTAACTGACATCCCGGGGAAAATTTTGGCACCAATATCTGATATGTCCTGCACCAGTAACTGGCATTTTGAAATACCTTTATTAAATAAGCTCTTAATTCACTTAAGAGGGAAATTTTCCGTTTTTTAATTTTCCTCTCGCCACGCATGCGTATTGTGTCATTTCTCCACTATTTTTGGTGAGACTCAAACGGCGGTATTCTGACTGCTCTCCTGCTGAAATACATTTTGCGTTAATATAATCGAATCAAGATTAATGTTTTAGAAATAAATATTTTTTATTCACAGTATTCTTGAGGTGTGTTTTGTCTATTATTAAATTATATTATTATTTAAATGATTATTTCTATTTTTAAAATCTTTTGCTCTTTTCTTTTACTCAAAAACTTTCTCTCGCGGTATTCGCTCCGGTTGTTTAGTGGTAAAATACTCGCCTGCCATACAGGTGTCCCGGGTTCTATTCCCGGCATGCAATCCAAATTTTGATTAAACTTTAATTTAGTTTTCAATTTAATTTTTTATATCACGAACATTTTTTTGAAAGCAGTCAATAATTATTATTACTAAATTCTGAATTCTGTATTATTTTACATAAATTATTTAAATTTCAAAGTACAAAACTGACGGACAGATTCAATATTTTATCTTTTTACCTAGTCAAGGTTAGAATATAGATCTCCAGCATTGTGTTGATTAAAAATAAACATTATTTCACAGTAAACTTTCATTAAAATTCAAAAATAAAATATCATCAAGCCAACAACGGTGCTTATACGGTCCCTAAAATAATGGAAGGTTTCCCTCCTTTTACAAAAAATGACAAAACGGACATTCCCTCAAATGATGGAAAAAGAAAATACGGATACCTTCTTAAATGATGAAAATAACCCGGGAAATTTCCGTTTTTTGAAGAAACATTTTTTTACAATGTGAACTATTTCTCTTAAGTGTCAGTTACTGATGCAACTACTAACTACCCTACTAGTTAAACATTTGATGCGTTAAATGAAAAATAAATTTAAAACATTCAGGGGGAAAATATGCCGATTATCATAAGAAATCATAACAAAAACTATAGGGGAGGGTGGGGACGATTGTAACAAAATTTTCAATTTGATCTCAAACTAAGTCATTTTTTATGTTAGAGTTATGAAAATTGGTATGAAAATAGGTTGATATATCCCAATTACAATTTTGTTATGAAAACCGTCCGGTGGACATGCATTGCAATTTAGTAAATAAAACATCGAAAATCGAAAAACGTTACAATCGTCCCCACTTGAAGGGTCAATTGTAACACATATAAGGGTCAATTGTAACACAAAAAAATTCATAAAAATTGATAGAAAATCATTCAAATTTATTAACAATTTATATTTTCTTCTTAAATAATAATTAAATACACAGACTAGAATGGAAATAATGAACTTTTCAATCATATATTGAGTTTAAATAATAATGAATGTTGATGAGTAAATAATAGTAAATAATTATTCACAAGGGCATTAGGGTATTCATAATTTAATTCCCCTGTAGTACAACGAACGTGGGACCATTTTTTGCACGAAAAATGGTTCATCTTACTACCCTTGATCTAAAACTTTATTGTGTTGATTATAACCCACTTTAGGATTTTCATTTTTTATTTTCTTCTGACAGAATCTGTATAATGTTACATAAAAAATATCGTGCTCACGAGCAACACTTCTAATAGACTTTTTAGACACCGAAACCTCAACAGCCTCTCCCTCCATTTTTTCTAGACTAATCAGCCCCCTCTCAGTTTTCCTTTTAAGTGATCTCGGCATCTTAAAACCGTAAAAATTCATAATTATATGCCAATATTAAGGGTAAGTATGAATTATAAATCAATACATCGAAAATACTTTTGAAACATGTTATTTTCTACATTGGGGTCAGTTGTAACATGTTACAACCGTCCCCGGCTGAAGCGTTACAATCGACCCCGCGTTGCCATTTTTAGTTCAACCCTCGTTTTCCGCGAAACTAACAACAGTATCATCTTGAAACTAAGCAGAATAAAACTGGGATACATGTACATACAATGCGTATAATCAGTGTTTTTGTGCTTCATACCTGCAGTGCAGGAAAAGGAAAGTTACACAAAAGTAGAAATTTACTTCGATGCTAGAAAAACACTCTTTTCTCAATTACACAGCCACAACTCAAATGTCAGCCTTGGAAATCTCTGATATTCTTTAATTCACCTGCCTTTTACCTACTGTCATCTCCTTTTCGCCCAGGCAGCCTCACATTTTGAGGAAATCAAAGTGTTACAATTGCCCCGTGTTACAATCGTCCCCACCCTCCCCTACATCATTATTCATAGCTTTTAATTTTAATCTTAAAAATATTAAACCAATAAAACAATAGGTATGCATTTAGAGTGAAAAACATCAGCAATAAAATCTAAAGATCTTTATATGGTTAATTTAAAGAGAATGGTAAAAATCATTGCAAAGAGGGGGGTTCCTCCAAAGTAAGTATAGAAGATATTATTTCATGAACCTCTTATCGTAGGTGTTATGGTGAAGGAACTCTTTATTATAAAAGCAATATCCCTCTATTTTTTATAGAATTACACTTTTCTTGTTTCGCAATAGGAATATTTGCAATTTAAAAAATAGTGTTAACGTAAGGAGAATTATTGAAATTTATCAGATTCCGCGCTTTTATAAAGAGATATTTCGCAAACACTTCTTTTATCTAGCACCTAAGTTATTTAATTGTCCACCTGCAGAACTACAAAATATTTCTTCCTATCCCTCATTTAAACGATCGTTACATAATTTTATTATGCTCTTAAATGATGTTGAGGACTTTTTTTAATGGAAGCACCATGTAATTTAATTTTTTGCCTTAGCGGTTTGCCAAATTTGTTTATTTATAAGTTAAAAAATGTTTGTGTTTTGTAAAATCTATTATTCATTTTAAAAAATTCATTATTTTGTACTTTGTATTTTCCTTTTTGTATTTTAATATAATGTTGTATATTATTTTGTTTTTAATTTCAAGTCTTACTAAATGTATTTACTTTCTCGGTTACCTGGACGGGGTTGATTCCCCTTGGTAACAAATATCATTCTTTATATTTTCTGTTTGTTGTGTCTTAAATTGAAAATAAAGATTATTATTATATTAAAAAAATATTTTACTCTCCAGGAAGAATATGTTTGTACATCAGAAATGTGCAACTAATCAAGATTCTTCATACCTCAAGGGAATTTAAAAGAAGGTCATGTTTTGGTATCTCAAACAACATCAAGTTAGTCCAGCATGCAGGAGGGTTGTTCTGTTCCACCGCTCATGTGAGGAGCCTTCACTGAGCTCCCTGGCCCACACATGATAAATGAATTCTCATACAGGGGGAGGGGGTGGTTGACAAAGATTTGCTACTTTTTTCTTGAAAGCAATGCTTTCTAGACAAACAAAAGCATTCCTTAAAATCTTAAAAGTACGTCAAAAACATCCAGTTGTAGCTCTTGGCAGTCAAAGAGTTTTTTCATTAAACAGTTTTACTTAAGTTCCAGCTCTATAACCGAATGTCGCAATGTTCGTCGCAGAAATATCTTTTTGTGTTTGTGTTTCCATCTATTATTTGTTTGGTTTTTGTGTGTGGGGAACCATGTATTGTTTTGCTTGGGTTTCGAAAATGGATGTTGGTTTTTCTTCTGTCATGCAAAGACTGATCTTTTATCTGGAATTCGATGCTTAACTTTTTTGATTTAGCTTAGTCTTTGGCTTAGCTCAGTCTGTCATGTTTGTACACTATCGTAAATTGAGTGACTATTAAAAAATTGTGGTTGGTTTTCCTTGTTAACGCCTCAAAATGGTTTATAATTGTCTCTTGAGTATTGAAAGCTTAAGAATTAAAAATTTACAGGGAAATTATCTATTTTTTCTGCAATTTAATTAATATAATCTTATTATATCTTCAATTTTATCAATTAGGACTAAAATACTTTTGGGGATCTTATTAGTTTTAGTTCCAGTACGACAGCTTATAAGAAATTCTAAAATAACAACGGAATTTTATTTGCACGTTAGTTAAAAATTAAAAATTGTACAATTTTTTAGAGGATACAATGGATCCCCTTTGTCATCTTTTGTTTCCCTTTTTTCTTCATGACTGTAATCATCTCTTTTTTAAAAACAGCCGAAGGAATAGAATAAAAATTATTTGGCTTTCAGTACATAGATATTCAAAGATACTTGATTAAAAAATTATAAGATTTAGTGTAAGTGCCAAAAACTTAAAACTATTTTTTAAAACAAAATAATTCGATGAATTAAACAGGCTAGTTTAAGAAATAAAAGCAGAAATCAAAGGAATTTGAACTTCCAAAATCTAGTGACAAGCTGTCTATCTCCTTAAAAGCAACAGCGAACCACAAGAAAAAAAAGAGGCGTTATTACAGCCAATTCCATCGTATATTTCAATGCTTTTGTGTTTCGCCCTCGCCAAATATCGATTAGAAGGCGAAAGTCTAGTCTAAAATACCCAAGAATTGACAAATGTGGGTAAGAAACATAAGTATTGAATTCCTATACAGTCCCGCCAGGCAACGGAATTTTTCATCATTCCTTACCTCTGGCGAATCCTTCCCGGGAATAGTCCCTATGCATTGAGGTCGCCGAATAACAGACAGTTTCTACCTAATTAGCGACCATTTAAAACAACCGTTAAATCAATAGAACAATTATCTGTGCTCAGGTTATTTCACACGCACAAATCAAATTCCGATTCCAGTGGGAGAGGGGTAGTGTTGGTAATCTGATCGCAAAATTCACTTTAACTAGTTCCTGGGGTAATCGCTTTCGGCTACTATTGCATTCCGAGTTATTGAAATGCTTTGGGAGAGAACCCAAATAAAGGGTTCGGGTTTCGGCGACCGTCGCCGATCGCCAGACGTCGGGCCAGCTCTGCCTAATCAGGGGATGGGGTTCCGATTTATTCCCCGTATTAACTGGACTGATATCCGAATTTAGGTCCCTTGTCAAAGGAGATTAGAGTTGAACCAAATTCTTGAAATAGCTATATTAGCTACTTTTTGGTATATTTTATCATGTTTTTCTCAACATGCTTCAGTTTGCCGATTTTGATTAGAAAATTTCTTCAACACCCCAACTGTACCAATTAAAAAATTTAAATTAAACAAATCGAGAGGGATAATATTGATAAACTGGTAGATTTAAATGAACTTAACAACTTACCTAAGCTTTCGTTACTGATTCATATTGACTGTAATCTACCTTGTAACCTAAACAAGATTAATTTGTAGTGTTCAATTTGTTACAAAAATACACAGTAAACATAAGTTTGTATTATTGTAAATATTATTGAAAAGAATAAGCATTGTATGAACACAAGTTTATAAGATCTAATAGATTAAAATAATTTAAAAACCTAAATAAAAACTATAAGTGAAGAGTAGAGACAGAGGAATTGTAATAAAGAAACATGTTTTTAAAAGTTACGATTTTGACAATTGAATGCAGGATTTCTTTTTAAACCTAAGAAACGCACTTTAACAAAGAAAAAAAGCAATTTAAACAAAGCAGCAACGAAGGTAAAAAATATCCTTGATATTTAATTCATTGTTTCAACATGTTTCCTTGTTTTACTTAAGGATAAAAGTGGTATCTTTTTTATTAGTTTTAAACATATTTTGTTCAAAGAAAAAAAGCGATAAAATGTATAAGGGTTCAGTTGCTATATTTTGTTATAGTATAAAACGATAACGAATTCAGTTCAAAGTCTAAATTAAGAGATTAAAGAAAAACAAAGAGTTTATAGTATATGTTATTGTTAAAATCTTTCCATTTACATTGGGATGTTATAAATAGGACAAAAGAACCCAAAACAAAACATCGCCAAAAAGACAACATCGCAAGCACTCCAACCCATTCCTTCGTTACAAACCCTAACCCATCCCCCCTTAACTCGTTGTTTTCATCTGAGTGAAAGAAAAGCAGTTAACCGGAGGACTTACACATTAAAAAAAGGCCTAGAGGCAAAATAAAGAAACAGATCATCCAAAAGGTAGGAAAGGTTTTACGGGTGGGATGGAGAAGGCTGAACACGCTGAAGGGAATGATTACATTTGAATCCACAAAGGGCTGGTCTTGAGACACTTTTAAATCCCCAAAATCTCAAATCCGCCCCATCAATCATCCCACGGGATTCTACGGGGATTGCAAAGTACGGCGCATTAGGTGGATTGTAATCGGGATTGAAGTCTCCCTCCTTTCCCTTTGTTTTTTCGCCTCCTTCCTCTCTTTAATATCGACAAGGGACATTGTTGTCACCGCTTCTTCTCGGGTAGGAGGGATCTCCAGCGAATTAATCCAGGGAAATAGATGAAAACCTACCGCCTGCGACCCGATGATCGAGGAGAAGCTGGGGCTAAATGAATAGCCGCAAATATGACGCCTTTTTCCAAGGGTTAAGTGAAGCTGTCAGGATTAGTTGGCTGGCGGTTGAGGGTAATTGTGAGGGAAGTTAACTAGGCGGGGTATTGTTGGGGTTTAATAGGGTTGGGTGGTTACTTTTATTTTGGGAGTTAACGGGAAAATATTTATTTATGTGGTGAAAAGGATATCAATGAGTCTAAGTGTATCGATAGCTTCGTATCAATAAAAAATGTCAAATAGTAATATATTTTTGGTTTAATGGTTGAAATGATATTTGTCGTCTGCAGCGAAAAAATGAATACAAGTTTTATCAATCAATGGCTTGAAAAGTTTTCTTTCAGTTCTTCATTAATGTATTACTTTATTCCATTTTTACAATTTGTTTCTCTAGTCTATTTTTTACTGCAATTGTCAAACTAAACGGTCACAAATATGGACCAAGCATCCCTGGTGACTATGAGAGGTTTTTTTCTCCTAGCGCTGTGTTAATGTGTGCAATAAATAAATAAATAAAATAAATGCTCAAGATCTTATATTAAAACATATAATCAAATGAAAATTATTTAATTGCTGGATGTCATCATCTATACTTCATACGAAACAGATATGTTTGTGCAGTGAAGATTCCAGTACGTTTTCAAAGTTAAACTTAGAATTGAATACTTAAATTTTTCTATCTCAATTGAAATTAACAAAATTATTTTCAGCATACATTTACTTCATTAGGCTAGAAACTTAAATAATGTTTTTTACCATGTTCTTTAACTACCTTTCCCTTAGTTTCATGATGCATTGAAATGTATCCCCTCAGTTGCTGAAACAATCTCAATAGATAAATTCAAAATAACTTAACAGTTCTGTTTAAAATGTTTTTTTTCTAATTGATATAGTATATTAAATGTCACCAATCAGGTTCACTTAAGTTTCAACTTTGAAATAAAAAAAATTATGGTGTGCACTAAAACAATCAATTTGATCTTAAAGAGAGATTCTAAAAACTGTCATAAAATAAGAAATACATTTGTTTGTGTAAAAACAGTTATAAATAATCAATTAAAATTACTTATTTATTTGGTTTCAAGGATATTTATCCTCTTAATTTAAACTTTTGAATATTTAATTACAATAGTTATTAAATAATATAAAAAAATATTAAAATTCTATTATGCAGACCACAGGTCCATAGTATGTTAAATAATTCAGATATTTTACTGTCCAAAAGTTTGTATTTCAATATTTGTGTAAAAAAACGTTCATTACATAAATTTAGAAAATTGTTAAGACTAAAGGGTATAAAATATAAACCAGTTAAGTAGGAATTCCTTGAGATTATTAGACCAATTCATACGATTTCCATCACTAAAATCAAAGCATGAAACATGGTAGATATTAATATTTCTAGTTTGTTGTTAATTTACAAAATAAAAACCGGACCATAAGTTTGAAATTAAATTAGAGAATTAGTGTTGTAAAACTTTCAACAGATTTTATATTAATAATTAGCTTAAAATTTAAGTTTTCACTTCATGTTTATGAAACTTGTAGAGCACTCAAATAAGATCTTTCTCACGTCGACATGTTTAAAACAAGGTATAGTAAATAAAATATAAATACTTTGGCCACGAGATTAGAATACTTATGCACATGTTGATAGCATTATGATGATAGCATAACACCGCCTGAGATATTATGGTGACATTTTTTTCCTCACACTAATGAAAAATGCATCGAGGGGAATACATTAAATATGTTTTCTAGCCAATCTAAAGTTTAATGTATTCACTCATAAATTTTAGAACAATTAATTTCGTTATTCGCATAAAACCGCTTAGTGAAAAAAGGAAATTGTCTCTTATTAATGATCGATGTACGTAAAATTAGTAATCGAAGCTATTGATAGCATTTAAAAACTAGATTTATACAATGTACATCGAAAATGAAACTATCTTGAACACTATATTCGAAGCAGAGAAACCATAAATTATAAATGTAGTGAGAGCCTATAGGAAACTTTGAACGTAATGAAAGAGAAGCTTTAGATACATTTTCCGAAAGTAGTTAATAAATAGAAAAAAAAAAATCGATTTTTTTTATTTATTTATATTTTATAATCAACAAACAAAGTAAAGAAAATATTATATCACCTGGGATCGTAGAACGATCTATGTAGGTGAACAATCAGTTGGTTACAATTGATACACATGGAATTACTATAAAAATTTAAACAGGGTTATAAATAAAAGTGAAAATTACATGAAAACAAGACGAAAAAAATATAAGTACAATATCAATCAGGAAATTAGTAGTGGCAAACAGGGTGTCGTAAATTATGGGTTTACTATCTGTCGTAAGGTAAGTAGTAGTGCGAAAAAAAATAAGAATGGATTATAATTACACCAATAATGAAAGATCTAACAAAAAAGTTTATAGAAAACAAAAACAAAATAGAAAACAAAAAGTCTTTTAATTTCTTTTTAAATGCATGTTTGAATATGACAACTCTTAATTTATAGAAATTATGATAATTCTTTATTTATACAGATATTTGACAAAAAAACCTATATCCAATGCATGCTGTAAGTAGAATTTTTATAACTGTCGTGTTAGGTTAGTGTCTCTATTTCAATAATGATGTGAATGTAACACAAATATTAACCAAAATCTTTTAAAATTTTGAGTGTCTATTATTTAACTAACAAGTGAATGTAAATGAAATAATATTCCCACTTACTTATCGCATTAGTTTTTAAAAGGTTATAATGTTGAGTGATTGAATGTGTAAAATTAGTTAACCGTGCGAATAAAATATCTTTTAGAGAAGCTTAATGTAAAATAATGAGAACATATATTTATGCGTATAAACAAGGGCAACAAAAACAAAATCTGAAAAAGTGGATTTCTGTTCCTAATTTTAATCAAATGCCCTTCTGTTAATCACAAAGAACTTAAAGTTTATCAGAGTTAAGAACAAAACTCCTAAAACTTTTATTTATAGTAACTTAACTGGATAATTTTTTAAAAATTTCTAAGATTACTGGAAAAAAATAATGTTTGCCTCACACTAATTGAAGACCAATTCATCCGGGCATCCTCTTATGGACAAATCTAAGGGAGAGGGAGAATGGGGCTGGGGTCTATAGAACCTTCCAAAGATCAACTTAATTATAGATTTTAATACACAAATCCCCCTTCACAATTTTCAATATTATCTCCTTATTTTATGAAAAAAGGTAAGGTAATTATAACTAAATTTTAATTCCCTATTATTACCTTATTATTTATTACCTATTCTTATTAGTATTCCTTATTGTTGCAGTATTGTTAACCCTCTTAAAATCTCAGAACAAAATTGTTTTGATACTTCAGCCCCTAACAAAGATCTCCGACTCGTTACACCGTCCTTTCAAAGCATCAATTGAACCATAACCCAATCGTGTTCCATTATGTACCGAGAACAACTAATTATGTCCATATTCCATCACGCTCATACCCCTCATAAAGGGATAATTTCTTCCCTCGTTTCTTCAAGAGCGCCCCACGGGGGATTACCCCACACTCCTGCCTCACCGCACAGGTCCCTCATTACCATGCCAGTGACGAAATGCACTTCAAAAATTCAATTTGCATATTACCCCAACTGCCAATGCCCAAATGAAAGGGGCACTCTCTAATCAAGGTATTGTTTTGCGGGAAGATTTACGGGCAGGGGCTCGGCAGCCCTATGGGACTTGTTGCATGTGTCTCATGACGTACGCTTCCCCTCCAAGTGAGTGATGCCCATGCAGTACCCCTGCATTTCCGGGGAACGTATTAAATTACTTAACTGTCGCATTCGGGGGGTGGGACCACCCGCAGTCGGAGAAGGACTTCCATAACTACTGCATCAACTCATCAGTTTCCTCTGGGGAGAGGCAAAGAAATAAAACGGATGGGATAGGTGTAGTGTAAACTGGTGTTACTCATAGATATTGTACGCCGAGAGCATTGATAAAGCGGAATTAGGCGACGCGCCGATTTATTATGCGACGGTGTGCAAAGGGTAAAGGGAGATGAATTGGAAGCGGTTTTGAGAATTGTTTCGGGAGTTAAGCGTATTTATTGCGTGAATTATTCAGGCGTGAGAGGGAAGCGGGGTTTTCGGGCTGGGATGAAAAATTGTGGGCTGGGCTTTTTTGAGGGTGACAGCGAAAATGAGGGGAAGAAATTCTGGCCTTTTCTTAAGGGACGTAGTTGTTTTCTTTTAACTGATTAAATCTGTTTTTTTTTTCATTTTAGGCACAATGTAACGGTTCGAGAAGTTTAAATAATTTAAAATATGAAATACAATTTAAAGGAAAATTTAACCAGCGCTATATGAAAGTTTTTAAGTTCTAAGCCCTTTTCCAAGACCTTTCCATTTCCCATAAGCAAAAGTGTTGTCTCCAGTGATCCTGAAAAGTGAGATCGTTGAGTTATCCCCCATAAGAAGCTAAAACTTCTTAATAATTAAGCCATTTTGTTAATAATCAAAAAACTAACTCATTAGTATCTTTATGTGAAAATATCAACTTTTAATAAGATATAACCAATTAATTAGAGGTTATTAATTTACACAGAATTTAATTAACTTATTAGTAATTTGAAATGACATTTCATTAAGATAAAAAAATTAAACTCCAGTTTCAAGGAAGTGTTAAATATGTCAATTTAAATTTAAAAAGTTTACAAAAATTGTGTTCCTTTTTACACTGAATCGAAGAAAACAAACTGATTATATAATCAACAGTTTCATGGAAAAATTGAAAACAGCAAGACTGTAAGAATGAAGTATTTTCTAATAGAATCCATGAAAAAGGCATTCCCCAAGGTTTCAAAACATAACTCTACCCTTGAAATGCTGTCTTTTTACAGAACTTTTTGCAAAATATGTTATGACTCAAAAATATTTCAAAACAAGTGAACTAAATACAGATTCTCCACAAACTATCTCACTGAAAAACTCCCCCCAAGAAGAGACCGGACAATCAAAAATCTACCTAAATCACATTACCCCCAATCACCCAAATACTCACCTAAAATCTCAATCCCAAATAATCACATACCAAAAAGACCTAATCCTCCACTTCCAACGGTTTTCTGTGGACTAAATCGGAATTCAAATCCATTTGACACACTCGATACCCTACCCCCAACCGAGAATGCTCCCAAAACAACTCAATCCCCCACCACAACCCACCCACCCTAAATATTTACCCTAAAAAGCCCAATTATAAATCACACCGAGACAAAAAGACTTAATCCCTCGCCCCGCATACCTGTTTTTTAGGGGAGCTCACCCCTTCGCTTTGATATCATCAGTCAGCCCCCGCTCACATCTGTGTCATGCCCCACATTCCCGTCACCAGGCCCCATCATTAAGGGGAGCCAACGGCCCCTTAATTGCAAAGGCAAATCCCCCGGGATAAGGCCACCTTTCTTTTCATTACCAACAAAGGGGGTGAAACGCGCGTTGCGAAAAGATTTACAGCTCTCATCTCTTGATCGAGCTTGATTAATTCCCGAGCTCAATTAATAAAATGAATTAATACTCTTTCTTGCGGTTGGGATCTCTTCGCCGCATTAAGCTCTCTGGTCGCCGAGAGTTCGGGCTTAATGCAGGGGCGATTATCTAGCGCCCGAGAAAAAGACGCCCGCTCTCGTGTAGGAATTGATTGGGTTAATTAGACCGGATGGATCCTTTTAAGGTAATCACTGTGTGTAACCAGTTTCGAATTTAACGAAAGCTTGTTGTGGGATGTCTTTTTGAGAATATTAAGGAAAAGCCACCTAAAACGCTTTTACGTTGCTTTCCTTGATATTTTGTTAGCACCACAAGTGCATACCTATATATCCTTTTGTCCTTTGAGGTTATGAAATAAATGGGGTGAAGGAGTTTTCTCGAAATGTAATACAGAAACTACTGGCTTTGTTAAGTTTTACTACATCAGTTAAATGCAAGGTACAAAAATATTAGACACATTTGCTTTTAAAATTCTGCAATTTAACATAGAGCATCAGCTTATAACATTACATTATACTTATTCTTGTCGGCGAATCATGTTATGAATCCGAATCCCCCAAATTTAAAAGAGACGAAAAAAACTGCTTTATTTATAAAGGGCTTTTTTATAGATGGAGCTATAACCAAACTAGGATAAGAGTGATGTTAGTCGTATTTTGCAAAACCAATTTATTTCAAGCAATTCGGAGTCAAATTTTATTTAATTAATTTTTTGGACACTTTAAAAACATTTCAGTTAAAATAGTCCGATAATAGAAGCATAAGTGCTCAATCAAGCAAAAACCCATGCTTTGTCAATAATAGTAAGATTATAATTTTTTGTCATCTGTCCTAAACAAAGGAAGGAGGAATGGAAAAGAAAAGGTCCTTTTAGAAAAAGTCAATTTAGTTAAAAGTTTTACACTGTATTATTTTATCTCTTTTTACTACCATATTATGAATGATAAAAGTTTACTAACATTTCCTACGACATACAGCAGCTTTTTTCAAAAATAAAAAAGAGGATTTTTAAGTGGTCCAGAATATTGAACTTAAATTTAGTCAGAGAAGGAGAAAAAATGAATTCTCTGAAAATTCTATAAGCTGTGTAATCATTTGAAAATCATGTAAGGGCAATTATAGGATTGAGACATCAATGATTTTCTTCCTAATCTTCTCTCCTAACTAAAACTGAAGCTAAAGTAAAACAGCTGAATTTACATGTTATAGAAAAAAGAAGATTCAATGAACATTCTTTTTAACTGCAGAAGTATTAGTAAACCATTTTAAGGTTAAAGAATAATTCTACACAATCGAATTTTTGACATTACTTTCCTGACAGGATTTTTATATCCATAACTGTATAAAAACAAATCTTCGCCATAGTCTAGTGCGACAAAAGAGAAGAAAATACCGAGACAGACGTCAAATTGAAAAACGAAGGGAACGACAAAGATATGACTCCGAAAGAAAAACATAGCGAAGAAACGCTTGAAAAATAGCGTAAGACTCAACTCAAGCAAGTACCCCGAAGTTTCTATAGCCGGGACCATTATGCTGAAGATGAGTTAGTTGAATTTTAAAAAGGAAACACGTGTTGTTAAATGCATAAATTCACACATAGCAAACAAAAAATAACGAATGCTGATTCTGATGACTGAGACACCCGGCTTGTCACGGGACCAAATTACGAATGAAATATCCAGTCGTGTTTTGCTTTTGGTCGTTTATTTCGCTGGGAAGGAAAAAATGCCTCAAAAAGGAAGAAAAGCCAAGTTTAATACATAATTCATTATCTCGCCGGCAAAACGTAGCAAACGGATGCAGCAGGAAAACTCGATAGACAGTTTGCGGACAAATTGGCAACTTTCCCAGAGGCTAGTTAGGGCTCAAAATCTCGGGGTTTGTAAACTGTCCTGGCTGGTTTCATTGAGCCCTGGCTAATCAAGATTCGATTATCCTGCGCTCAAATGGCGGCTTTACAATAGCGGTAAAGGGTGATAGATGTCAGATTACGTTTTGATTTTCCATAGAATAGGGAAACTTCATTGACTGTTTAGGAATAAAGTCATCTTCCAGTCTTGAAAAACTGATAACGTAAAAATATTACCAGGACAGTACCAGGTATGTACAATTTGAGAGGGTGTTATTAAATGTAAAATATATGTATTTTTTTCTACTTTTGTTATAATAAAAATTTTCATCTATAAAACGGGGATTCGATGCTGATCTTTAGTAGATGAGTTTGGATTTTTAAATGAATTAAAATTACTTGATAACATCAAACTTCGGAATAAAAATACGTTCCAAAAATTAGAGGAATGGTAATTAAGTTTACAATACGTAAGTACTACATCTTAATATTGTTTTTTACGTCAATGTTAGGTCAATACATGTTTGTGGAACTAAGAAATAATTATCCTTACATTTGTAATGTATATGTCTTTCGAATAAACTTCTTTCATCAGAACATAAAAAGTCAATCATCAGAGCATACTACCTCTAAATTACTTATGTTGCTGAAACATGAATTAAAAATATATATTTCATCTTTGATTTCTTTGTCTTAGTTTGATGATAATAACCGTCAGGATTAGATATGTGTATTAAAATCTTAAATTCATTTATTCATTTCACAGTAAACTAAAAAGCATGAATAATAGCTTATAGTAATAAATAGGGTAGGTTGGGGTAAAGTGGGTCTTGGGGTAAAATGGGTCAGTTTTAATTAACTCGATATAAATCAAATTTAAATTGAATTATTTTCGCTCATTTTTTTTGTATTATAATCTTTTATCAGTTGGCAACATTTTCTGACTGTCAAAAATTTAGATTCATGAATTTAAGAACTGAAAAAATATTTTATTTGAACGGTAAATGGTGCTGTCGAAAAAACAGGGTTTGCCAACTTCCGAAAATCTATATACTGTAATAAATTACAGCAGACTTTTGTGATATTTTTCCATAAAAGAAAGTCTGAGAGACATTTCAAGCCAATCAGCTTAGAAAAATATAATATATTTTATCTTTTATAACAATATTTTGTACTTGGGGTAAAATGGGTCATAGTTAAGAGGCCTTCTGTATTAAGTAAAAACAGTGTTTTTAACTTATTTCCTACAAGTATACATTGAACTGTCAAACAAGTTTATTTTTTTCTCCAAATGAAGTATTTTAATTGCTACATTTGAACAATGTTCATTAACTTCGGACGTTTACAATTTCCTTAAAGTACAAACTTAAAACAAATTTTTTCAGATAAAAACGGCTTAACCGATTGCCTTTTTTCTTATTTTCATGTATGTTCAGTAATAAATATTATTTTGACATCTTTTTGCAATGAGACCCAGTTTACCCCACGTTGTTGTAAAATAGGTCATTACTTTGATGCTAAGTTTAACCAACTTATAACTAAAAAAATATTTGATAAAATTAGATGAAAATTTTCTGAAGGATTGTCATGTCAAGATCCAATTGAAAGAAAGCATTAAAAAGTAATAGTTTTGATGAAATAAAACTTAGAATGTGAAAGTACCTCAAAAGTGTCCCATTTTACCCCAACCCACCCCAACTTTTTCTAAGATTAAAATTACAATTTTATATGAAATATTATTAATATTTGGACAAGATTTAAAATTATTCATACTGATTTGAACAAATGTTACAATCCCCCAAATATGCATTAATGCCACATTTAGAAGACTCCCAAAAATAATATGTTTATCACACAAATTTCATACTTGAAAATTGATAATGTGGATGGGTTAGAGGTTGAATAAGTGCTATGAATAAAAATTTCATTTAGTACCATATACCTCTATAACTCAAAGATCTATTAATCATTTTAACTTAAAAATAAAAAAATCTCCTGTTTCTCACGATCAGTTTGCTTAGATGGATATCTCTTTAGGTTTCACAAAGTTTTGAATCACCAAGGACCGGTTTTTTTTACAGTTTCAATAGTTTGGACTATTTTTAGATCACTTAAAAACTTTTATTCAACTTTGTCAAATCTCCAGTTCCCCCATTAGAAAGTACATCTATTTTATCCATACTCAAATCAAAGAAAACTTCTTCCAGCCAACTTTTCCCTTCCTCCTAAACCTTTAAAACCCCCGCCGGTTAAAATTTCGCATAAAAGGTCACCAGATTCAGATTTGATTGCCGACGAGAGAAAAACCATTCTTTCTTCCCCAGCAGTGCGAAACTGGGGATCATTCGTCTTTGCTAAGACGGTGGATTTTCACCAAGACTCGTCCTTTGGCTTATTTTCTTGCGTTGAAAGGAAACATTCGAAAAGGGATAGAAGAGGCGTTGGGGAACTTTAGGGGTTCCCGCCCCCTCTCCCCTCCGAAACCCCAGGAGTTCGCCCGTGCCCTTGACCTACCCTGGAATAGGTTTTCGAACTAAAATGAGATATACTTCAGAAAGAATTAGATTAATCTTTCCCCCTCTTTTTTTTAGTTAACCAGAAGCACAAATGTCGATTTTCTATCGATTTTATTTTCTGCGGATCGCTTTTTTTCGGCTCTGACTAGGCGCATTCGGATTCGTTTTTGCGATGATAGCTTTTGGATTGATGCGCTTGAAACCAGGAAGAGACATTTAAGTTTTATATTGAACGCCATTTTTTTGGCTGGAAACGAAAATGCATATTCAGCTGTTTCTTTTTAGTGGTAAAAATAAGTCGCTGTTTTTGAATGTAGACACACCTAAAATTTGTAAAAGTCAACTTTTCATATATTTCCGAGATATTTTAAAATTTTTCAGTTGATTACTTATATGGAAACCCGAAAAAAGTAAGTGAGTTTTTTTCAGATGCCTAAGAATGTTATATTTCAGGTTAATATTAGTCTAAAAAATAATAACATGATTTTTAAAATATTAGGACTCAAGGACACATGTGGACACTTTCAAAATTATCAAATGCTCAATACTTTCATAATGATCTATTTTATCTTAGACAAGCAATTCTACAATAATTAGGTAATATTAAGTGTTATAATTGGATTTCAAACACATAAATAATGAAAAGAAAAACGTAAATTTTCGATTGCCTTGGAAAAAAATTGTTACAATGTGCTCATTGGATATATAAAAAACTTAAATAATCTAATCGGAACGAAATTGTTATAAATCATTGGTTTCTTCAATGTAAAATATATTCTTATTTATAATTAACTAAAAAGTGGTGGAAAGAAGCAAAATATTGTAAGAAATATATTTAATTGGCTTAAATGAGCTATGAATGTCATACCACAGCAGAATTTATAGTAAACTTACTAATAAAAGCTACCACGTATAGTATGGATACTAAATCAGGCCTAACCAAGTAAGTGGAAAGTTTCAATAACGATTAAGGTGACACATGAAACCCCGAATCACTACTTAACTGAGTAATTGAATGTAAGAAAGGGTGTGTTCCAATCATCGAAAGGGGCAACACGATTATCAGGTTCAAAATACAATACAATAATCATATGCCAAAGAAAATTGCCAACCTCGGAGGTTCAATTATTCATTAATGCAGTTAAGTTATAATACAGAAAGATAGGGAATTCATAATTCAATTTTTGGTGCATGTGGAAGCTCTTTTAGTTTAAACCAAATATTAACTTTTGGTGCATTGAAATTGTTTGAATAATAATAATATGCAAATTATTTAAGCGGAGTTAAGTGTTTCAATATAGAGAGAAATTATTTTTGAATTTATTTCAGTGCCGGATAATTCGTGAATATTTTAACGATTATATGTTTTATAACGATACCTTTTCTCATTTCCTTCTCTTTCTCTTCATCATTCCCTACTTTACCAAGTTTTACTTTTAAAGTAAGATAAAAATAACATTGTTTTGTTTATAAATAAACAAACCATGTTACTAGATTAATGTAATATTTTTCAGAATATCAGAATTTAATGATGCTCATATTATTTTACTGCAATACATATTTTTAACCAATTAGCAATATTTGTGGAGTGAAAACATTTTGATTAAATGTACAAAGCATACTGCAGAACAAATGTTTTACACATCCTCTAAATTTCGGACTTATGAATGAGTGAAGACTAGAAATAAACCAGTGAGAAAGGAAGAAGAAAATGAAATATCTGTAGATGACTGACTCCCATAAGCAACTCAACCTTCAGTCTTTAAGTATAATTTATTGACATTGGGTCATCGCTGATGGGATTTTTCCATTTCTGTAAGACTAATGCATGGAGAAAGCCCTGCCGGTCATTCAACAATAAATTTAAATCAGGAGTAGAGATGAAAATATTTGTTGTTTCGTGACTATCGGATACCAAATGCATTATATTTGGAACTTCTTTAGTAAAATCCCTTAATAACTAGAATTATTATACTTAAACTATCAGCATGTTTCATTGCCTATAAATCATACAAATCGGAAAGTAAATAATGGTGTGGTATTCATTTATTTTGAAAGGTTTTAAAAAATTAAAGAACATCACTTTTTTATTTGGTATTATCCTAAGTTCAACTCTTAATACGTAAATTAGGAAGCATTTTTGAAAAAAAAATTTACCATATAAAAATG
Source organism: Tetragnatha versicolor (assembly GCA_024610705.1). Classification (NCBI taxonomy): domain Eukaryota; kingdom Metazoa; phylum Arthropoda; class Arachnida; order Araneae; family Tetragnathidae; genus Tetragnatha; species Tetragnatha versicolor. Next base: position 48,759,052 of record JANDEH010000010.1, on the reverse strand, counting down.
TAGTAATTTTATTTAATATTTAATAAAAAATTAAAAAGAAATAAGATTCCTTAAATAACAAAATACCTCTTTTACCTAATTATACTATTTTGATACAAATAACTTTTGACAAAAACTTTTAATCAACAATAAATCAAGGAAAACATTGTTAATTTTTATAAAAAAACAACTGCTTTCAATTGCTTTTTTAACTTCACTCAAAACTTTTTCCTTCCTAAACCGCTTTATACCCATACATTCCTTTCAATCAAGATCTTTGAAAATTTAAATAAATAATATTTCAGCATTATCTAGGTGTCGCATAACTCTGTAAACAACTGAAATTAAAAATATTTTTCTGAGAGAGAGAAATTTTACCTAAAACATTAAGAAATGCAAACGTCATATCAACAATAGGGGATCCATAAATCCCCAACTATCTAACTAACAGTAAAACCTTAACTAATGACAACCGACATCTTCCCAAATTGATGAAATATTAGAAAAGTTACGTCATCCCATCCTATTTCATATGAATCTTAATCCAACCAATCTCTCTTATCAACTCCAACCATCATAACTATTCAAGCAGAGAAAACGTTATAAAACAACAATTGAAGCATTTGCATCAATAATAAGCTAACTCCAACAGACATTGGAGTTAGCTCCTTGTTGCAATAAACGCCTCCAATGATATAGGGCTTCCAATTTAATAATAACAATATAGGGTAGGTGGGGGTAAAAACCCGCACGAGGCAAAACCACGCACCGCGATTTTTAATTGTTAATGATCGATACAAAAGTTGAAAACCAGGTGGTTGGTTTGTCTTAGTGACGTATTGATCTGCGAAAGTTCGTACCCCTAAGTCACTCATGATTTTAAAAAATGCTGTAAGTTTGTTTTTCATCATTTTGATGTAATTTTTCTGATCTTTTACTTAAAAATTACATAAAATAGGGCTTAAGGAGAAATACAAACAAATAGCCCAATGATAAGATAGCCATTCAACTTCAGTTTCGTTTTGAAAGAATTGCCTCAACATGTCTCTAAAAATAATAAGGCTTTTTTTTCAAAATAAAGTAAAACGGGGCAAATCCACGCAGGTGTTTTGGGGCAAATCTACGCAGCTTAAAAAGCTCAGGAATTCGTCCCAAAAAGAAAATGGGACTACTTGATCTCTAAAGAGGTTAATAAAGGTGTCCGAGATGCCGGTCATCTTTCTGAAACCATCCTTTCTCCCTTTTGAAAGATATCTGGTCAATCTGAAATGAATTGCTACAACAGATTGACAATTTTCATTAAAACTGATCATATTTATATTTAATATTGTTGGTTGGCTTAGAAATATTAAAACAACATTATGAGCATTATTTTTAGTGTTTTTATAATGAAAAATTCTGTTTATTTCATTTGGGCACCAAGATTTGCAAGTGCGGGTCTTTGCCCCATTTTTCGAGGCAAAGCCCCGCTATTTTTTTTCTACTAAATTGTAAATTTCTCCTAAAAATACCATCGGTAAGAGTTTAAACTTGGATTGGTTTTGTAGGTAGGATCTCAATCTAACATCTTCAATTGAAATTTCGGGATTATCTACCCCCTTTCGACGACAATGTTAAAAATACTGAAAATTGCGTGGCTTTGCCCCACCTACCCTAAATTGTCCTTAATGTATGAAACTTTCCATGATTTCAAATAGTCAAGTCACTTTGTCAAATCAAAGTAACTTTAACAATTTAGAACTTTTCTAAACTCTAAATTATTCAATTCTTATTCAATCAGAAAGTAAAAGTGTTTTTTTAACATTAATCAATAAAATCAACTTATCAGATATAGAAAGAAAAGACTACATGGTTCATTGTTAAAAAACAGATCAACCTTTCACCAAAACTTGGTGAAACCTGTTACCCGAACCTAGGTTGTAGCTAAATTTGAAACAGTTTGTAGTGAAAGGTTGAACTGTTTTTTAACAGGGTTGTCACCCTAAAGAGATAATTTTAAAATTTCCTCACACCACAGTTTATCTTGAACAAGCACTAGGGTAAAAAATATCATTAAATTAATCATTCAAATATATTGAAAAGGAAACCTAAAACACCTACAGAAAGACAACTTTGGAGACATTTAAAAGTCACGAAAAGTAGTAGTAGATATAAGTAGCCCGAAATAGTAGTCCCGATTCATAATCATTTCAATCCATAAGAAAAATTCAAAAGTGAAAAATAGTTATCCCAAAAGCTAATATTTTCATTAGAAACTTCTATAGGCAGTAAAAGCACCCTAAGATATCCCTAACACCATGACCCATCATTCAAATCCAACGACGTCGGGAGAAGAAGAAAAACCCTAAAACTAAGCCAAAAATGACAATCTTCGTAATGCTCGAGAGCACCCAAAACATCAGCAACTCTCAATAGAAATAACAGCGAGCAATGCGACTGTCACCGTGGCGAATATCTCCCTACCCAATCATCAGCTCCAAAACAAAGGGGAAAAAAGCCGAAGAAAAAGAAAGAGCGAATGACAGATATTAATTGCCGGGGCCAAGGTGGTAGAGTGGGGGCGGTCGGACTGAAATTATAATATGATTGCAGAGCTTGGGCATGTTCTGAACGTTTCATTCGCTGCGGAGACGGATCGATGTAGAAGAAAATGAGCTATTGGAGCGGGGACGCGCTTTCAGAGGAAAAAGTTGGAGCCCTCTCAGAACGTGAGCCGCTGCTCTAGGAGACAGACGCATTCGCTGACCACTCCGCTTGCCGGTGCTGAACTGTTGATGCGGTAGGTCGAAAGTTAGGCGTTTTTGGTGTGGTGAAGTTAGGCGTTTTGGATGCAGTTGTGAGGAGTTTTGTGTGAGTTGGGAGTTTGTTTTGATTGTTGAATTGTCGCTGTAGGGTAGTTAGGAGTTGTTTTGGTTGTGAAAAGTGTCGTTGTAGGGTATTTTAGTGTTTTGTGATTAGTTGTGTGGTTAATAGTTGTGTAGGATTGTGGAAGTTTGGAATGTGATGGCTAAGTAGGGAAGTTTAGATTCTGGATTAGTTAAGTTGTTGTTTTGTGAGTTAGTTGATTTGAGGATAGTTTTGTTGGTAGTTGATGGTGATAAGTTGTAAAGGATTGAGAAAGTTTGGTGAGTTGTAAATTAAAAGTTTTCTCCGAGTTGGTTGTATAAAATTGTGAGAGTAAATAGTTTGTAGTAGTGTTCGGTTGATGATTTAGTGCGGAGTAGAAATTGAGTTGGAAGTGGAGAAAGTTTGGAGGAAAGTTTCGGACGTGGTAGTTAAGTGGCGAAGTTTGGAAAATCCGCGGATAGAGAGAGGAGGGGTGGTGGTGAAGAAACAGCAAAGTTGCAGGGTGTAAGTGAGGGGTGGGGTGAAGGAAAGTAAACAGAGGGAGGGAGAGCGCAAAAGTTTGCCGCTAGGGAGGCGCTGTGAGTGTAGCGCACTCTAAAGGCAGCGCTCGCACCGCCTGGCCACACTCGCCGCTGAGCCGACGAAGCGAGCGCACTCCCGACAATTAGCGCAGGCAATTCACACTCCGGCATGGACTGCCTCTCATTGGCCGGTCCGCGTCACGTGCTCGGATAATGTGCCATTAAAAGTGCGCCGGAGGTTTTCGCTCGGGCCGCAATCCATCAAAATTTCGCAGTAGCCGCTCACCCAAACCACCTATGAGTTCGTATCAGTTCGTCAACTCGCTGACGTCGTGCTTCAGTCAAGGCAGGCCGGACCCCACGGCGCAGGACTACTACACGCCGCCGGTGCAGGCGTACGGTAGCTGCTTCGGCAGCAGCGGGCCGGCCTCGCCGGTGCAGCCGCCGCAGACCTACGGCGCGCCGTACCTGCAGCAGAATGAGCACTTCAGCAGCTGCTCGCAGCAGCAGCGGCTCCAGCGCACGCCGACGCCCAGCTGCAAGTACGCCGAGCCGCCGACGGTGGCCTCGCCGCAGGACCTCTCGACCACCAGTAGCAGTTCGCAGCCGCCCGAGAGCCCCGGCTCGCCCGCGCCCACCTCCAAGTCGTCGACCAGCCGCCACTTGAGCCCCGACTCGTCGCCTCAGGAGCCCTCGCCGCAGCCCTCGCCGTCACCCGCGCCCCCCACGGCAGGCGGGAAGGCACCCTTCAACGCCAGCCAGCCCCAGATCTACCCCTGGATGCGGAAGGTCCACGTCGGACAGAGTAAGTCCCCCTGCCTACCTTAACGACACACATGCCATCCACAGAGACCATCCCCATTCAAAACAGGCAAAAAAGTAATAAAGTCGCATAGGTAGAAATCAAACTACAGTAAACACTGAAATACAACAATGTGACAACTTTTTAGGGTAATAAAATGAAATAAAATAAATCAAAGCTAATAAAACATTTTAAATTATGTAGGGGGAGTTGTCTGGCTACTTGACAGTTGTAATTAAAAATGTCCCAACAAAATTTCTTGAAAATTTGATCAACTAGGAAATGAAAAGTTTAGACTGAACAAAACAAATACCCTCATAAAAACATCAAATTGCTGGATAAGTTAACTAACTTACAAATAAAAAATCACTAATTATAAAACAAATTTAAATAAAACTACGTATAATAAACTTTTAAACTATGATACAAATTGAACTAAATATTTCAAAGAAACTTCCAAAACTCTTAAAAAAATTCATAAAATGAAAAGTTTAACAAGAGTCATGACAAAATCATGTCAAATATCAAAGAGTCATGTCAAATATCATGACAAAAACATAAAATTGTTAGAAAAGTTTAGAAACTTCAAAATTAAAAATTTACTAAGAACTATTGAAATAACCTGAAAAAATATTAAAATAGCTTGTAAATATAATAAATTAAAAATTTACTTGGAATTATTAAAAATATCCTGAGAGGAAACTTGTGAATTTACATGAAGAATTAATTACCTTAAAAAAAGCTGGTGACTTCAGAATTAAATCAAAAGAATTTATGAAAGAAATGTAAATTTTAAAATTACTTGAAATGTTGATAGAAATTTGAAATATAATATATAAGTAATTTAATAAGTAATTTACAAATAAGTTATACAAATAATTAATTTACATTAGTTATAAAAACTTTTGTATCAACTTTCTTAAAAGTAATTCAGTTAAAGAAATTCTATTTTTGCTTGTAATTGAGTATTACCACTAAAACTCATGAATATTTTTTCCTATGAAAACTTGAATTTATAAAATTTTCCACCCTGTTTAAACAAAAATTTTCTTTTAACTAAAAACAATAACAGCAGTTCAATTTTTCAGAAAAAGATTTATCTGAGAGAGTATTCAATTCAAATAAATATAAAACAGATCTAGCGGTATTTTACTAAAAGCGAAGGTTTTAGTCCAATAAAAGTTTTAAAGTTAATTAATGTCATAAAATAAACTTCTGTAAATTTAAAGCATGCATATTTCTAAAAAAAGTATTTTATGGTTTAAAACAATACTTTTTGACTCGCTATAACAGTCAAGGAAAGATGTTTGATTGTAAATCTATTAAAATTATCTTAAATCATAAATATTTATAATATTTCAATATAATTAGATATTTTACTCATAAGCCACCCAAAAATTATGGAGTTCTAAAGTAAAATTAATCTAACATTAAATAGAAATACAAAGATAGTTTTCCTTCAATTCATACGTATTCATAAAATATGTTAATTCAAAAATATTTTCTGTTGACAATTTCAACTGAAATAACAGAAATATTTATACAAGAATAATATCTTTAATTGGAAAAATCATCTCTTAAAGCTTCGAAATTCTTTTACACACTAAAATTATTCTCTCAAATTATCCCCTATTGAATAAAAAACAATTCTAAAAGTTATTTAAAAATCTTAAGATACAATTTTATTATCAAATCATTTCATAGTTTTAGGTAAAATGTATAAACAATAATTCCATTATGTATAAATAATAATTTTATGGAAACTTAAAAAATTTAAACTGATGGCAAAATATTATAAATTACTATTAAAAGTGTGAAACCTGCATGTAAATATTATATTGGTTTTAAAGTTATCTTATTATAAGAAGCATTTGTATTATTTTTCTAATATGGAAATTGTATTTATTTTTGAGTCAATAAATTAGAAATTTTAAGCTCCAAAACTGCAAATAAGAGTAAAGCGATTTGAAAAGTCTTAGCTCTTTTAAATTTTAATACCCTCGAAATTGGATATAATTAGTCAATAACAATTCAAAATTATTAACGCTTAAAAAATGTTTTGTAAGCATAGAAAGGTCCACATTAATAGACTAAAAGTGAAAGAAAAAAGTGGAACTTTTTGCATATTGTTTTGAAAAATCTTGATTACAGAAATCAGATATTAAGATTGTTTTGTATAAAAGCATAAAATTAAATTTTTATAGTAATTTTATTTAAAAAAATACGTTTAAGGTTTGAAATGCATAAAATTTGTTCCAGTTGTTAGGGTGTTTGTAAAATGTTATTTATTTAAATATGATAAAAAGTTCTTACCAATCACTGAGTCCAATCAATCCTTGAAGGAGGTCCTACTTCAGGTACTGAAATACAAATACTTAATTTTAGTACCAAAATATTTGCGTTATATGCATATATTTATATAATATATGAAATTGTTTTAAAGATATGTGTATTATACCTATGCATTAGGATTTTCTCCCAATCCCTTTTCTATTTCCTTAATTACCTAAATTATTTCTAATTATTAATTTAAATCGTGTCACTGCAGAATATTAGCTGTTTTGTCTGGAAATTTAATCTCAAACCTTTGAATACAGTAAATAAACCATTGCATAAGCATATTCATATCATAATTTTATGTCATAATACTTTAGCATAAAATTATGATTTTCTTGTAAGTTTTTAATTGTAGAAAAAAGGAATTTGTGCCTTTTTAAAATATATATTTACAAAAACAAATATTGTCATCATATTAATCATAATTTATGTTTAGTTTTGTTATAGAATAAACCTATTAAAATTTATAACCAAACTGCTTTTCTTGGGTTTTAAAAATTCAATTTTAAACATCAACATTAAACAATAATCTACAAAAAGAGCAGATTTGCTTACATTGGTTATATTTTTTATAATTATAGGTATTATCAATTGTTAATGGAATAAACTTCATTTTTTGTTTTTTTCACAAAGAATTTCGTATAATATAATCATTAAACATATTCAATAGAATATAAATAATAAATGCGTATTTTATAACGGATACTTTTTCTACTAAAATTGAAAACCACCTGATCATGCATAAATAATACTTATATACAACTAAGTTTACTTATTCTTATTTATGAATAAATTGGGTTTTTTTCGAAAAAAAACCAGTTGTCTATTTATAATTCCTCTAAACTTATAAAAGGTTGTCTACTTGAAACCCCCCCAAAAAATTTTTTTTCAACAAAAAAATACATTAGATGCATAAACGAATGTTTTGTCTTGTTTCATTATTTTGTTTTCTCAAATTATGACTTAGTAAGATATGATTTATTTTAGATGCATATTGTGTTTACTTTTTCCACTTTGCAGATAAAAATATCACTTATGTTGAAAATATATTTAATACCAATTACAAAAATATATAAAAAAGAAAATATATAAAAAATTCTGTAGTTCGGTTTTTTAGTTTTTGGTTACATTAAAAAATTATGCATCTTTGTTTTGCAATACGCACAAAACAATTTTTCTGATTATTTTACATGATTTATAGTTTTCATTTAAATACATTGAATATAATTTAGATTCCAATTTAAGTATATAACTAGAAAAGAAACTATGAGGTAAAACTTATAATGTTTTTTATGTTTTTAAAGTTTTTCACCTTGAAAATTTTGTTTATGGTTGAATAATTACTCCAACTTAAGTTTTCATTTCAAAATTTCCTTTTCGTTTATCCTGAGAAACCAGGAAAATTGTAAAAAAAGTGCTAAAAGCAAAAATTTTGGTTATTTTACTCACATTTAAGTTAAAAAATGTTTAAATAGAAATTTTCTGCATTAACAATTGAGTAAATAAGTTTAATTCAATACAAATGTTTGTTACAATTTTAATTAACCTTAAATTAACTTCATGCTATCGATCCCAATAAACTTTACTTAAGTTTAAACCTATATGACACAATCACGGGCATACCTGTTAGAAACCAACATCGCTATTCATCTCTTCGCCGCTCGCCGATTGCTAAGCCTAATCGCCGGCACACTCAAAAAACAGTAAACAACGCTCTTTCCAACTATCACATTCTCAAATACTCGCTCACATCTCACAAGGCAACTCCACCGCAATTGCCTCATCATTGAACATAGGGTCAGTTCCTATCAATAGGAGGTGGGTATATTCAGAAGAATGCGAATGAAGTGCTTACAATAGTTGGGGCTAGACGGGACACGGCAGCTGGACCGGCTGGCAAGCCCGGCTCCTGCCGTCTGCGTGCGCTTCTCCGCGGCTCGGCTTTTCTAGCCTCCCGACGGCCGTAAATATCACGGCCAGTTCCCTGTCAAAGACCCGCTTACCCCTCCCATTCGCCCATAAAACCTAGCCCTATAAAACTTTCCGCACGGCCATAACTTTGTCCCGGCTGAGGTCCCACTTCGCCCTTGGCCATAAAGGCGCTCACAATGGGGCTGCGCCGGCTAGACATTTTTATGACCCCTATAAAATGCCGGGGAAGAGCATTCGGCTACAAAGGAGTCTGCTCCTGCCAAAGACACCATCTAATCATTTAATTTGAGTTCGGAATGCTCATGGAGAGGGGTTCTACATCGTTTGCTTTTATTGTCCTTACGGTAATCATCCTTAACTGGGTGTTTTTGATGTCGTTTTTTTTCTTTCTCGCTTTCTCTTTCCTCTCCCTCCTCTCTTTTTGGAAAAGGAATAGATTCTGTTTTATTAGTGCGTTAATTGGAGGAATAATTATTGGCTTCTTGGCAATTTGGCTTTTTCCCGGGTGGTCGAAAATAGATGCCGGTTCGGGTTTGAGAAATGTTTGGTGGGTAGACATTTACCACGTGTTATCTGGAGATGATTTATTTTCTGGGTTTGTACATGGTAATTCCGACGAAGGTGGTAATTATTTAATTTTTTAAGAAGATAATCGTATCAATAGTAAAATATTTAAAATAAAAAATGGGCTAGTTGAATTAAAGTTGATAAATATATTAGGTGTTTGGTTTGGGTTGGTTAGTATGTTCTATTTTTAATTTGTTTTCTCTTGAAATAAAACATTGCAGAATAGCAAAATGTGTGAGGCTAGATTTAGATAAGGATAAAATTTAGATAAGGTGTCTCTCAGTTTCAATATTGTAAGATTATTTGGTTTCGGTGAAAATTTAAAATATTAAAAACATAAAAACTATAATTAGGTAGGATGCTCTTCAAATCTCTCTTTTTATTGTTTAATAAAAGGTAAAAGGTAAAGTTCAAACAGAACCATCAGATTCAATTACTCAAAGTTTGTTATCATAGGGTAAAACAGAGAGGTGAGTTTTCTTAAATTAAATATCTAAGGAAAGTTCTTACGAAATAGACGCTTACTAATTTTCCAAGGGGACGCATTAAGCAGTGGGCCTAGGTAAGTCGTGAATTTTATATTTAAAAAGTTCAGTTCCTCTTCAAAAGCGGCAAAAACGGGATGGGTAACAAGATTGAGGTAAACCAATTTTCGAGTATTTCTATTCTTCGATTTTTAAGTTTTTATCGATTTTTACATGTATTTTACAGAATCGAACTGAAAGAATGGAATGAGTAAGGATATATTAGCTTCACAGCTTGGATAAATATCAACAGCTATTTGATGCGGTAAATTATAATAATTTATTGTGTAATTTTTTAATATTAATTTTTTTATTCTTAAGGAATTTTTTGTATTGAATTACAATACAGAAAATTAGTAAATTAATAATACATACTGATTTTTAAGTGTGTAACTTTCCTTGAACTAACATTTCTCTCTGCATATAATTATGGACATTAGTGTTATCATGATATTTGTATTATGGTTACAGCAAAAAAAAAATTCTGCTAATCTTATAAATTAAAGTTAGCTAATTTTTATCACAGGGATACGAAGCACTGATATTTTACTTTTTCCTCTTTTTTATTTAAACCATGAAAGTACCTAGTTTATAATTTTACTCTCTAAGTCAGAAATAATTAATTCATAAAAATTCATTATTATCTGAGTAAAACCGCTTTCCTTTGAAAATATATGAAAATGGAGCAATTTACTGCTTTATTACTGTTTACGCGCTATTCAAATTTTTTTTCATAATTTAGGCTTACAATCATGATTAAGATAGTACCAAAATTCTACCTTAAGTTAAAACTTTCGGGTCCTTTGAAGAATTTTCAACACATTAACCATCATTATTTCTATTTCAAACACAATCCATGGGAAATATTGGATTTTAAAACTAAAATAACAGTCATTACTACGAATTCAAATGAGGTAATTTAAAATTCAAAATTTCGAACTTGAAAGTGTTTCATAATAATTAAGCCTAATGGTTTTTAGAAATAGATCCTGAGGGCTAAACCATACCTCACCTAATTGAGATTGATGTTAGGATTGAATTTTAACCAATGATATTCTGCACTTTAATGATCTTTTCATTTAAAAGATCTGCAAGATCAAAAGAGGACGATTCTGGGTAATAATGTTTTGACATAAATTGCAGCAAGGAAATGAAAAAAAAATGGATTAAATGCATCAAGGACCTTGAATAAATGATTGTTACAATCATTAGTAGCCATCTCGTGAGAAAGTAGAGGGCATATTTTTTTTTCTTTTTTCAATCAGAAAAAAATAAAATCTAACAAAAATGCCATATGTGATTATATACCTTACAAATAGACCCTTATTGTAGATATTACTTGTCACGCAATCTTAAGCACTTGAAAGTGGTTTGCAATTTTATTCTCAGGGTCAGAAATAATTGATACCGTAGAATTCCTTTTCTCCCAGCAAAACCGCGTATTATTTCCTTGGAAAGAGGTGAAAATTGGTGCGATAGGTTCACAACATTTGAGTAGTAACTTTAGAAAACTTATCTTGGTTTTTCTCATGCAATACAAAAATTAGGAATTTTGTTTAAAATTGCGATTCACGCTTGAATTCTTTAAGATGTTTAGTTTCATAATGTTTCATTGTTCTCAAAAAAGAAAACCATATCAGTAAGAAAAAATTCAAATATTCCCCCTTGATTTTTACTAATACATTTGATAAAGCAGTAATAAAAACCTGGGGAATATATAGTGCAGTAAAAATTGCTAGTGTTTAACTAACATCAGATAATAAAAAAGGTAAATTTTGGAGGCACTTTCATACTTTAAAATATTTTTTAAAAATTATGTTTAAAATACTTTTGTTGTTAGATTTCATTTTACCAATTTTAAATTTTACAATACACCCTAATTGGGAATTTGTAGGTTTTTTTGCTGATTCTCCTAACTAAAGTACTATTATTTTAAAACTATATGTAAGTAAAATAACATTTAAACTAGAGTTTTATCACTGTTTTTAAATTTTTGTACCAGCTGATGTAAAAAGTAGAATAAAAATTGTTAATCAACATTGGTTAACAATTAAAGTAATATTTTCAATTCCTTACAAAATTAGAAATAACTGTCACAAATTTCAGTGTATGTATGGAAATTATTCACCGAATAACAGTAAAATCCTTTTTGCCCATCATTAACAAAATGGCAGAAAACTTAAACTTCAAGTAGTTCATATTGAAACTCTTGATGAAAGAACTACAGACATCAACACACGAACTAGCCACCTATAAATTACCATACAACCAATTCACTTCCTGTTAAGGCCCACTGCATAGCTGAATTACTATGTTTAACTCTGTATCATTATTCTGGATTTACTTCAAGTTTATTTTTGAGTTTGTGGCAACGGCAGTATAGTTTGTTTTGTATAGGTTTGACAACAACAATAAACGGTTTTTGAGTGTGTACGATTTAATCTTAATCTTACCTGAACATTATTGGTGCAAGAAACCCGCGAGATCGAACTTTGACTCGGACAATGACGGAAACGGATCTAAAAGTTACGAAAAGAATTCTGAAGGGTAAAATCACCCGTCTGGAAGGAAAGAGTGATGACTTGGCATACATGCCACTTCTCGCGCCCAAAATTCTGGAACTGGAGATCGAGTTGAATGATCTGCATAAACAAATCATGATGCAAGCGTCAACAGACAAGGAGCAAGAAGCTGCCGAAACGGAGTTTTACGAACTGTGCGATAGATTGGATAACCTTCGGATGAAATCAAAAACTCATACAGACACTCAAGAGGTCGTGGTTGTGAATTCATCTAAAAACGAAAACCAAAGTTCTGACTCTTCCAAATTCGAAAACAAAAGTCATCCTGAAGCTACCATCAACCTTCCTAAAATAGAGCTGCCATCTTTTGGTGGAGAGTTCAGCAACTGGTTGTCATTTAAAGACTTATTTAATTCAACAATTATTCTAAATTCATCCTTATCAAATATTCAAAAATTACAATACCTCAAAACTTGCATAAAGGGAGATGCTGCACTAATTATTCAATCCCTCCCAATCACAAGTGAAAATTTCGAAATTGCATGGTCATTAATTTGCGATAGATATGACAATCAAGCCGAAATTATAAATAGTGTGTTGGACAAGCTATTCAAACAACCTTCTGTTGGTGTTGAGTCTGCAACTGGTTTGCGTAGACTATTGGATGTTACGAACCAATGCCTCTGCAACCTGGAGAGTCTGAACCAACCAGTAAAACATTGGGACACCATTCTTATTCATTTCCTAAAACAAAAACTGGATAATGAAACATTGAGACAATGGATTCTTCACAGTTCTGAAATTCAAAGCCAAACAAAAACCACGCCTACCTTTGACTCCTTCAAGTATTTCCTTGAACAGCGTGCTCGGGGAATTGCTGCCCTGCCGTCTGGACATTCAAAACAGAATCAAGACCAGATGAAGGGTTGGAGAACCAAACCTGTTGATGTTGCCAAAAGAAGTGTGTTTTCTCATCCAAGCAGTACAACCAGTTCATGTCAAATGTGTTCATCTAATACTCATGCTATTTACAAGTGTCAACAGTTCCTAGCTCTCAATGTCAAAGAGAAAAGGGACGTTGTAAGAAGAAACCAGTTGTGCTTTAATTGTTTAAGATCCAGTCATCTATCAAAGGACTGTAAATGCTCCAAATGCAAAAAGTGCAATGGCGCACACAACACGCTTTTGCATGAAGATTGCAATCAAACTGAAAACTCGATTTCAACTCACAGTGCCTCTATTCATCAAAATACCTGCAATGAATTGGTACTTCTTCCAACTGCTGTGGTCAACATCATAGACATTAATGGTAAATCTCAAAAGTGTCGTGTTTTAATAGACAGTGGAAGCCAGACAAGCTTCATTCGAGAGGACTGTGTTCAAAGGCTCAGACTTCGACGCAGACGCACAAATATCAATGTTTCGGGAATATCCTCTGCAAGGGTTGGAACAGCACAAGGAATTGTGTCCTTTGTTATTGATAGTTTGAATGATCAACTATCTGTAAATGCCTTGGTCTTACCGAAAATCACTGGTGACTTGCCACAAACACGTGTGGATGAAAACCATCTCAAGCGCTTCAAATCATTGAAACTGGCTGATGAACAATGCCACGTTCCTGGCCCAATAGATGTTCTTTTGGGTGCTGATGTCTTCCATCGAATTCTTCTCCCTGGACGTTTAACTACTAATGATGAATCAATATCTGCAATTGAAAGCATCTTCGGCTGGATCATTACTGGACAGGTGATGAGCTCCTCAACCACTACTGTCACCTCTCATTTTGTGCAATGTTCCACAACTGAATTTGCACTTGAAAAGTTCTGGGCTATTGAAGAAGTTCCTAACATCAAAAACTTCAGCCTTCAAGAACAAAAATGTGAGGAACATTTTGTCGCTACCCATAAACGTAATTCTGATGGCCGGTTCATGGTGAGGCTCCCCTTCTATGACAACGTTGAAAAGATGGATGTCACCTTAGGCTCCTCTCGTGACATCGCTGAACACCGCCTTCTGCAAATTGAAAGGCGTTTCAAGCGTCAACCCGAAAAACTTGACCTGTATAAAGACTTTATGAAGCAGTATCATAGCTTGGGTCACATGGAAGAAGCACCTGAATCAACCAATGGTCAGTACTACCTTCCACATCATGCTGTTATGAAGTCTGTAGATAAAAAATCAAAGTTTCGAGTGGTGTTCGATGCATCTGCTAAAACCACTAATGGGGTGTCTCTTAATGACGTTCTTATGGTAGGACCTACTATTCAAAATGACCTTTCCTCTATCCTCCTCCATTTTCAAAAACACAAGATTGCTCTCTCAGCTGATATTGTGAAGATGTACAGACAGGTGCTTGTCCATCCTGATGATTGTGACTACCAAAGAATCCTGTGGAGAGAGTCTCCAGATGATCCAGTACAAGAGTATGTCCTGCGTACAGTCACTTATGGAACTGCCTCAGCACCATATCTCGCTACTAGATGTCTTCAACAACTGGCTTCGGACGAAAAACCTAAATTTCCAAGGGCTTCGTCTGTTGTGTCTCAGGACTTTTACGTTGATGACCTGATGACGGGGGCAGACACTTTAGAAGATGCTTCCCAGCTGCTTAAAGACCTTCGACAGCTGCTGAGCAGTGGTGGGTTCGACCTAAGAAAGTGGTCATCAAATGAAGAAGAAGTTCTGAAGGACCTACCTAAGGAGTATAAAGCTACTTTACCCATGGAGATTGATGATGAGGTGAAAGCCTTAGGAGTTTATTGGAACCCTACTGATGACATATTCTATTTCAAGATACAAACACAAGATCACTCAACCTACACTAAAAGATCAGTATTGTCAGCCATATCCAAAATCTTTGATCCCTTGGGATGGATCTCGCCTGTTGTTATACAATTTAAGCTATTAATTCAAGACCTCTGGAAACTACAAATTGACTGGGATGATCATTTACCGGACCCCTTGATTCATAAATGGAATGCCTTACTAAATGACTTGAAAAACATAGAAGATTTCAAAATTCCAAGATATGTTTTACAACCTAACTCAACAGTAGTGGAACTTCATGGATTCAGTGATGCATCGGAAAGGGCCTACTCTGCAGTAGTATTCATTCGCACAATTTCTGGATCTGGAACCTGCAAGGTACAAATGCTTACCAGTAAAACAAGAGTAGCTCCCATTAAACACACTACTCTTCCCCGTTTAGAACTATGTGGTGCTGTACTACTTGCAAAACTTCTCAAGTTTACAAAAAGGGCTCTGAATTTGGATTCCCATGGGACTTTTTGCTGGACTGATTCAACTATTGTCTTAGCGTGGTTGTCATCCCATCCTAGCAGATGGAAAACCTTCGTTGCTCACCGAATTTCTCAAATTCAAGAAAGTCTACCTGATGCAAACTGGAATCACATTGATGGTGTTTCAAATCCAGCTGACTGTGCCTCCAGAGGAATTTCAGCCGCCAAACTAAACACATTCAGTTTATGGTGGCATGGGCCTCCATTCCTTTCAACCCAGAAGAAATTGCCAACAACGCTGGTTAAGCCCCCAGAGATGAGTCAAGTCCTTCTTGAGGAAAGGAAGACTAAATCAACCAATCATCATGCACATGTGGAATCATCCACTGAAGATGACCTACTGCGCAAGTACTCTTCCCTCACGAGGCTTCAGAGAATCACTGCATATGTTCTTCGATTTATCAGGAACTGCAAGGTCCCCTCTGATGAAAGATGTCTGGGATTTCTCTCTTCAGATGAACTCAGATCAGCTTTGCATTTCTGGGTAAAGAAAGTACAGAAAGAAGAATTCCTATCAGAACTGGAGAGCTTAAAGAAAACAGGATCAGTGTCTTCCAAAAGCAGTCTTTTACCCCTTAGCCCGTTTCTAGACAAGGAAGGAATCATCAGGGTGGGCGGAAGACTACGTCATTCAAACCTGAGCGAATCCTCGAAACATCCTATATGTCTTCCCAAAAAGCACTTCTTTACAAATTTGGTCGTGCTGCACTTTCATCTGTGCAACCTTCATGCTGGACCTCAGCTCCTTCAAGCTTGCTTGCAGCTTGAGTTCTGGATTCCTGGAGCTCGAAACCTGATTCGCCAAGTAGTGAGACATTGTGTCACATGTGTACGTCAGCAGCATCACCCCACTCACCAAGTCATGGGTGACTTACCTGCTCCACGTGTTACCCCTTCCAAGCCATTTCAGCATTGTGGAGTGGACTATGCTGGACCTTTCCTTCTAAGGATGTGCAAGGGTTCGCGTAAGCAAACAAAGGCTTACCTTTCTCTATTTGTGTGTTTTTCCACAAAGGCTGTACATTGCGAACTTGTTAGTGACCTGTCTACTAATTCATTCATTGCTTGTTTAAAACGCTTTATAGCACGTAGAGGCAAACCTAGTGATCTTTATAGTGATTGTGGGACCAATTTCGTTGGTGCTAACAAAGAACTTAAAATGTTGTGTAAATTATTTCAGTCTAATGCTCATAACAGTTCTGTATCATGTCACCTATCTAATAATGGGATTCGCTGGCATTTTAATCCTCCTGCATCACCTCATATGGGTGGGTTATGGGAAGCAGCAGTAAAATCAGTAAAAACGCATCTTCGAAGAGTTGCTTCTAATGTTGTTCTTACTTTCGAGGAGCTTTCTACCTTACTGGCTCAGGTGGAAGCTTGCTTAAATTCTCGCCCCCTGTGTCCTCTTACCAATGACCCTAATGAGTTGGCTGTACTTACCCCTGGGCATTTCTTAATAGGTTCCCCTCTAACTTCCTTACCTGAGCCTGATTTAACCACCACTAAATTAAACAGATTATCACGTTGGCAACTAGTTCAACGCCTGGTCCAACACTTTTGGAAACGTTGGCATTCAGAGTACTTAGTACAACTTCAAAAAAGATCTAAGTGGAACAAAAAGGGTTCTGTTTGTGAAGTTGGTGATTTGGTGTTAATTAGAGATGAAGGGATTTCCCCTCTTCATTGGAAATTAGGTAGAATAGAGGAGATACACCCTGGGTGTGATGGTGTGGTTAGAGTTGTAAAAATTAAGACTGCTAATGGGTTTCTTACAAGAAGTGTTCATAAAATCAGTATTCTCCCAGTTAATTGTGATTCAGACAATTAGGTATTTTTATTGTGTAATTCAAGTGTTTATTCTATAAGTATTTTTTTTTGGGATCTTTAAACATGTTCCTTAATTCATCTTTTTAAAGTTTTTCTAATTGAAATTGCATATTTCAAGGCGGGCGGTATGTTAAGGCCCACTGCATAGCTGAATTACTATGTTTAACTCTGTATCATTATTCTGGATTTACTTCAAGTTTATTTTTGAGTTTGTGGCAACGGCAGTATAGTTTGTTTTGTATAGGTTTGACAACAACAATAAACGGTTTTTGAGTGTGTACGATTTAATCTTAATCTTACCTGAACACTTCCCATTTTACAATCCCTAATTATTTCTTAACGACCTAAACACCAACTCACCTATCGGAACATTAGTACTTCCATATAGTTCCCACGAGTTATACCTCATTTCCGTCACTCAACACTGGTAGAGAGCCCGGTAGTCCATGAGAAAAAGGAGCTGTTGGAGCTCATGTTCGAAGAGAAACCCTACTGCTCCCGCCCTATCCATACAGGAAAAGAGCTGTAAACTGCACATCATCGCTACAAACGACCTTTTATGACCCCCTCTGACATTTATAACTTTCCCCGACCACAGAAATTTACGAACACGTAATGAACCCGGGCAATGAACGAACCGTTTACAGGCCCCAAGAGTCAAATATCGATGAGAGTAAACTTTGTAACGATTACTTTTGTGTAGACGTTTTAATGGCTCTTTCTCGCTGCGTGGTTCTTCGTCGATTTCTTCTCATGTCAGCTTTGGAGAAGTATCTCAATTAACTATTTCGAGTAGATACTTCCTATTGAGATACTTATAGTTTTTTATTTGTTTTTTTAATTAAATATAAAGGCAGGAAGATATTTATTTAGTGTCCACCCATCTGTTTTTACTACCTTTTATAAATGTTTAAAAATTTTAACACAAAAAAATGTATTAGTTGTACAAGAACTTATAACAGTTGATTAATTTAGAAAATGTTTAAAACTATTTAAAATAATATGCTTAAATTTACAGAAATCATCTGTAAATAAATATCAGAAACCGAAAATATCCCAATTCATCAACCATAACACTACCATTTAACATTCACTCTTAAAACGACAGTCTCAAAACTGAGTAAAAAGTACTAAAAATGGAACATCATGAGCTCACTTTTATAAGTTCATGTTTCATTTTTGAGTATGCACATTTTCAGAAATGAGTATATTCATGTTTTCAAATTTGAGAACTTTTGGATCGGAGCCCGTTTGAGTACTTTTTTACTCAGTTTTGAGACTGTCGTTTTAAGAGTGTTGTATACTGACAATAATCATTCATAGTTTCGGCAAAAAAAGAATTAATCAAATAATATAAAAAGCTTATATCCTTCAATCTGAAAAAAATGCACGCTTGAGTATATTCTTTCTTAAAATTGTAGGAATAACAATATTTTGTTTTCACACAAAGCATCTTTTTTTCAATGATAATGTGTAATGTTTTTTAAAAGGCAAGAAGGCCTTACATTAGTTCTAAAAATGTAAAACAATGCAAGTGGACTTGATGATTTCTATACAATAAATTGGAATTAAAATATCTCCACATAAATTTTCCCTCTAAAAGAATTCTTCTCAAAGCAAGTTACTTTTCAGAAAGTAAAAATATACCTCATTATTTCCCTTTACTTTCTCTAATACTCTCCATTTCATGATTCCCATATCATGCTTAAAAACGTAATTCATTACATTAAGACTTGATATTCTTTATTATAATAGTACCGAATAAATAAGAAAACGAGTTTACAGCCTAATGACTCAAATTATAATTTTAAATTAAAAAAAGACACCTACTTTTTAAGCAGACCCAAAATAAGATAAAACGTTGGGACTACTGTTTTAAAAGTTTGACGTTTTTCCAGCGTTTTAAAACTTTTTTTCACTAATTAAAATCTAAACAAGCCGGCGCTTAGAAATAAAAAAAATCCCCCAAAATTTGAGCCCACTTAGCTTGTTATTTTTCCCTTTTATTTTCCAACTTTTTTTACTCCCCACACTTTTCTTGACGTCCTCCCGCTTAGGCCTGCATTTTCTCCCCGAGTTGAGACTAGCAGTCCTTAGGGGAAAGTCATTCAACTTAATGACAAACATTAGAAGCCAATATCAATTTTTTAAAAAAAAATTCTAATTTGTTGAAAAGTTACCACGAGGGAAAAGAAGAAAGGCGCTAAAAGTTTTCTTAGAACTTAGCACTGATAAACAATCAATATAATCACTCTTATTCTTTCGTGATGAGTTTTACCGATAGCAAAATGATTTTTTTCATTATTGTTTTTTGAGGAGTAATTAATTACAACCGCCTTTGTGCCCTTAAAAGTTTGTTCTTTATCTGCTGATAATTGCGTTTTTATTTTCCACTGGGTGTTTATTCCCTCTTGTGTGTTAATAATATAAACAGATAAGAATTTGTGTGATAAATGGTAACATGTACACGTTGTACATGACTCCCGGTAATTTATTTTCATCTTATTTTCATTATCGGGCAGGAGCTTTCTTTTAGAATAATATTTATGTAACTTAGCATCGGGCGCTGTTTAGTTTTTACGGACGCATCTTGTTCCCGGCTTAGACAGATATGCATAAGACAAATGTTTGCAGTATTACCTAGGATTTCTTTGCCTTGAAAATAAGAGGTTTCGGGTTAGTTAATTTAATAGACCTCTTAGTTTTTCCCTTTATTTGTAAATAAGATCCCTTACTCATTTTCCTTTCATATTTTTTATCTGAAGATAACCGAAAGTTTCTGAATCGGCAGGAGAAAAAATTCATAAAGTATTGTCAATCTAAGAAAGAAATAGCTCATATGAATTTTAACGTTATGAAAACATTATACGACCGTGTTCAAATACTTACTTATACAGGGTGTCCCACGAGAAGTGGCCCAACCCTTTAACTTTTGAACCCCTACAGATATAGTCATGAAAGTGGGGTCTAGGTATAGTAAAGTGGCCATGCCCTATCCGATGAGATAACTTTCAACGCCCTCTAGCGGAAAATTTAGGAGTTATAATTTTTATTTTAAAAACTGTGTGAGGTATGTAAAAAAAGTCAATGACTAAGTTGTAGAGCATCATCGATTTAGTAGGAAAAGACACCTTAAGCAGAAAAATATCTTGAATAAAATCCCTAAAACGCACGCTCAAATAGGTTGAATTTACGTAGATTTTACATCTTAAAACGCTCCTCATGAGGCGAAAATGAGAAATTTTCAATTTAATGAACTAAGAATGCTTTTAGTCATTTACTTAAATCATAAAAATAAAAATTTCTCATTTTCACCTCGTGAGGGGCGTCTTAAGACGTAAAAACTACGTGAATTCAACCTAATTGAGCTTGCGTTTTAGGGGTTTTATTCAAGATATTTTTCTGCTTAAGGTGTCTTTTCCAACTAAATAGATGATGCTCTACAACTTAGTAATTGACTTTTTTCACATACCTCACACAGTTTTTAAAATAAAAATTATAACTCCTAAATTTTCCGCTAGAGGGCGTTGAAAGTTATCTCATCGGATAGAGCATGGTCACTTTACTATACCTAGACCCCACTTTCATGACTATATCTGTAGGGGTTCAAAAGTTAAAGGGTTGGGCCACTTCTCGTGGGACACCCTGTATACTTTATGTTGGGTTCCCAACAAACAAAGGCTCCCAAATTTTAATTTAAAAAAACTTTTCCTGAGCAAATTTAAGTAGTACCTTTCTTAAAAGAAATTAGAAAATAGTCCCAATTAAATTATATAGTTGTTCCAAATGGTTAATTACTAGATTTATTAACCTTAAAAGTAAGAAAAAGGAATGCACTGACATAATCTTAAACATAATATTTTTTCACATTTGGGGAATTCTAATCCACTTCCTTAACTTTAATTTATTTTTGTGAAACTCAATTTCTTTATCTTATAGATGTATATATTAAAGAAAAACATTATTTGAGGTTTTAAAACTCGCTTATACTAAGCTAAGAACTGAAATAACCGATTGTTTTTCAATTAACAATTTGTTTCTTAGAAAACAAATTTAAATGCATACATGCATATCAGGAAATCTTGATTTTTTTCAATGAACTGAAGTTAAGTCCTAAATAGTACCCCAAACCAAGATGCATCCCAAGTTTTCCACCCGTAGAATCCATATCACTCGTTTTAAATAAACCGACGGAGAGTCAATTCGAATAATAATTGCTTTCATTAGACCGCATTTATCCATTTACCGGGAAATCTTGAGCCTAAGGAATCTCCTCCAGTGAGATTTGCGGTGAAATGGTTTTTTGAAAACGCTGAATTCCAACAAGGCCATTAATGATATGAATGATGAACCCCAAACAAAGGTCAAGATACCACGTTCCCGAGATAGGAAATTAAGGGGCTTGCTGTATGTTAATTAAGTAACGTATTGTTGACCACAACTCTCCAACTCCGCCCTGTGGAGAGGGTCAGTGGAAATGCTTGAACCGTGCCATGTTCATTGTCATGTGTCAGCATAATTCCCATACTGCATTTGATTTTAACTAAATGTAGCGGGTGTCATTAATGCTGAATGGACCCCTTGTTGGGTGCTCCTTGGCTCATGTCACCCAAATGGACCTCGAGTGACAGGTCTGCTTTTAATCTTCATATTAATTAAATATGAGGGGCTCTTGAGCCAGTAAATGGGTTCGTTTTTAATGGCAGAGGTTAACTAAGTGGGTTCGCTTTGCTCTTGCTGTCGGTTTAATCGAAACTTTTTTCTTGCTGTTTTGGTGTTAAAGTTCTCTTCTTTTAATTTTAGTTCTGGGTATTTTTATGTTTTAGAATTAAAATTGAATGCGGTAGTCAAATAGGTTAGGTACAGCAAAAGAAAATTTATTTAGTGTATGCTTTTTAGAATGAATTTTGTGATTTTATGCGTGAAGACTGTATGTCTAGAGAATAAGTTAGGTTAAACGAATATATTAGCTAAATAGAGCAGGGTAGTATGGGTTTTCAATTTTTTTCAACAAAATAATATATACGTTTATTTTGTTAAATAAGTCGAATCATTCCATAATCAGGATACAGTTAACAATCCATTTTATGGTGTCTTTTTGTTAACTCTGGTTTAACAACCAATATATTGTTGGTTATTGCGAAGCTTTGGTAATATAGTGAATTATTTATTGGGTTCCATGACAGTTCATTATAACATGATTCAGGAATTTTAAAACTGGGAAGAATGGGATATTGTATATGAACTGAGGAGTAAGAGCGGCAAGAATTACACGGGTGAAAGGGTGTTTCATGCACATCTGGAACCCATTTATAAAAGAGATAATTTAAGCGTTGGAGAGAAAACATGGATAAAAGAAGCAGTTTTGCTATCAGAAAATTATTTATTACATAATTGAAGAGCAAGGGACATGTAGAAAAAAAAATTTATAAGGAAATACTGATTTATAAGACCATTGAAAACTAAACGAGTTAACTTAGTATCATTTCAATGGCAACCAAACACAGATCTTAACATCTTTTTGATCAACGTCCCAAAGAAAAGGAATCAATGTAAGAGGGCCACCCCAGAAAGCGAAACACAAACGGGGAAACGTCCACAAACTTGTCATCTCATTTCCCCATTGTCTTCCTTTCCCTTACATCCCAATCCATCCTCCCCATGACCCACGCTTATTCAAATTCCCAGTGTCGAGGCACGTATCGAATGACCCACCTGCCATTTTCTAATATTTTGCGAGCCGGGTCGAGCACGCTTCCATCTTCACATTCGATATGGGGCAGACCCAGACCCATGAGCCGCTGACCCGGGCTCACCCCCGCTGAGCGTACAGGGCGTTTATGAGAATGGGAATGCGTGACCGGGGGATCTTCCCCCCTCCCCTTTGAGGGGAAGGAAGGAGTGCTTGTGCAGCTCAAATCCCTCTTTTAGTTGCTAAAGCCTTTTTTAAACTCTTTCCCTAGAGAAAAGGGTAGCCGTTGTGTGTTGAGAGTTGCCGGCAGGTTTGAATCAGTGTTTGATATGGAGGTATTACGAGGGGCTGCTGTGAAAAGTAGATGGATAGATTATTTAGAGAGGAGAGGGAGATTTTTTTCGTTTAATTTTTGTGAGGTGGGTCGTTTTTGTGAAGTGATGCGTTCCGCAGTGATATGCGAGCGTTAATACGCACTGGAATGTGATCGTGAATCATTTATTAGGCTTGGTTGGTTTAAAAGCAGGTTAAACTTTGATAGTGATGAACGATGTTTTATAATGATTCTCTAAACCTTATTATATGTCGATATTTAAGTTATTTAATATAATATGTATCCTTCCTAATATAACCTGGTATTATATTTAATTCCCAAGGGTTTTATAGGTCTGGAAAGGCATTGAATATTTTTTTCTGATTAAGAAAAATGCTTAATAGTTTTTACTTATCATTTCTTTGAAGATAAGTTTATGATAGTTTATAAACGATATGACATCTCTTTTGAGATTCAACCATAAATTTGACTATGAAAGCAAATATTTTTCAACTAATAAGGTTTGATTTTGAATTTCATCACTAAAATTTTTAAGTTAAATTATAGTTCCTACGAAATATGCTATCGGAAAATTATTTATAATATTTGTTATCTTTTTGTGTGAAATGATAAAGGTATTCCTCGTACCCTAAGTTTGATGACACGAGTTAAAGCATTGTCTTTAATTACTAACTTTAATTTATATGTATACAAGATTAAATTGATATTCCCTAAAAGTGTTTTGGAAATAGTTTTCTGAAGTTGATTTCTTATAATGTCAAACAACTTCCGGCATGAATCTTGTACCCATTTAATTTTTCCTCCTCAGTAAAAACCACAGAAGCAATCGGAAAGAGATATCATAAAATTAAACAATTTTATACACAGTATCAAACTGTTTCTCAATACAACTTCCGATTTCATGTTTTCATACACACGTAACTCCATTTAATGGGTAAATTAATAGTCTTTACTCGCCACCGTTCAACACTGCAAAAAGACGGACCATTAATTATCAGATGGTTAAACGCTTACACCTATTATCAAGATCAACAATGATCAAAAAACAAACTCCTGTATATAATTCCCCGTAATGAGCACATTTATCTCTCAATAAAATACTCCGCCATATCTCATCCATAGCTGAAAGAGCACGCACAGAGAAAGCCGTTGAAAAAAGCCGCAATAGTCGAAACAGGAGGCGGCCGTTCAATGAATACTGGAAAAGCAGAGGCTGACACACCACCGATGACCCCTGTTCCTCCTTCTATCAGCTATTCAACGCACGCCCTTTTGAAGATGAAGCTATCAAACAGAAAGTGACTTCTCAGTCTTTTATTTTAGGGGTGTAGGTATAGAAAACCTCCCTTATCTGGCGAAATTGCTCGAAACGCTGTTTTTTTTTAATGCGTAGCTTCTTAAGGAGATATCCATCACTAAACGGATCCAGAAGTAGCATCAGGGCTTAATTCCTTCCTGTGTTTTTTGTGACAGCTCTCAGAAATACACGTTATTTATAGACTTCCGTGCGCGTATGAATCTGGTTTTCGTTGTTAATGTTTCTCGAGAGGCTCGAATTTTAATTATTTAACCTGATTTTATTGATTTAAGAGAATATACAATGCTTAACCGTCTAAGTATACCAAGTTTTCTACAGGATTCAGTGCAATCTCGGGAGGTCTATGACTGAAAAGGTTAAACCTGATTTCAATTATTTAACCTGATTTAGTATGACTTTTTTATAAAGTGACGTTTGTCCTTGAGAAATATCCATCACTAAACGGAATCAGAAGTAGCAATGGAGACTAATTTCCTTGCTGTAATTTTGTGACATCCCTCAGATAGAAGTAACTTTAGTAATACTCCTGCGATTTTATGATATAACCCATTCAAAGACCCAATAATGGTGATTTCAACGATTAGAGGTAATTAAAATGACATAACAAGGTTTTTATCCATTAAACGGAATATAACATGACATTTATTTTAAATTGTGCCACCGTTTCTTACAGCGAGATATCCATATCTTAAAACTGGATCTTGAAGTAGCATCGGGGCATAATTCCTTCCTGTGTTTTTGTGACAGCTCTCAGAAGTTCACATTATTTATATTCCTCCATGCGTGTTTATAAATGTATCTGTATTTCGTGGGTAATGTTGCTTAGAAGGCGCGATTTTAATTGTTCGGATACCGTCGAAGAATCGGACGGTGTGTGCGGATGTGTTTCGGTATGATGACAATGGCCATTCAGTCGCTAAACGAGGCAAGCGCCTTTGAATGTGAAAATGTGTCTAATCTATGAAGTAATTAATCTTGTTAATGTGGGTGCGATGACAGTTTGGGAGAGTTTCCGAACTACTGCTGCATTGTATGCCCTAGATATAAACATGAATCCTATATATGCGTGCATCATTTCTAGTATTAATTGGCAAGAGGATAATTTTTTAACTGTAATTTAAATTTGTTTTAAAGCATAATGTGTAACTATAACCCTAAATAAAACATCGCTTTTAAAAGATTAATAATAAAGATTACTTTCTCTTATAATTATAATAGAAATCGGTTGAAAAAATTATTTCGTTTGTTTATTTTCGTTTGTTATTTTCGTTTTGTATGTTTATTATTATTTATGACATCTTAAATTATCATAATTCATTCATTCTTAGAAAAAAGATTGGTACAGAAACCGTATCGATATCTTCTGAAACCATACACAGAAACTGAACAAGGCAGTGAAGCCATTAGACCCTTAGTGTGCATTATGATAGAAAAATGAATAAAACTACAAAAAAAGGAAAATGAAATCAGAAAATGAACTTACCAAAATCAAACGTATCTGAAGCTTCATATTCTAATATATTTTACATTGTATATTCAAATTCTTGATTGGATAAATTTCAGATAGTAATTAGTTATTTTTTAACTTTCTATAAAATATTACATTAAGTTGAATGCAATTTTTCTGGAAAAATCTTTCTTTTAATCAAAATCATGTTAGTTATGATGACAACCTGCTACTTCAACCTGAACTAATGACCAGTCATTATTTAAAAAAAACCTTTTTCTCACCCAAAATCAAATTTTTCATAGAAAATTGTTGTAATAGAAAATAAGTAACCTGGAACACATATTAACGCAATTAAAAAAGTTAAATAATTTTTGTGAAATAAGAATAGTTCAATACCATCAAATCCCCAACCTGAATTCAAACACCAATAAATAAATACAAAATGTAAAAGTTATACCACAGCATTCATGTTTCATTATAATTAAATCTACATTCATTTCCACTACGCTACCTCGGTGAAACAAACAAGAAAGTCGCACGTGCAAGAACTCATTAATCAAATCGTTTATTACAGAAATAAATAACAATTAGCCTGATAACAGAAGTTAAACACCATGAGAAGGCGTAGATATGTGTAGAGAAATCTCACCACCGATTATAAAACTCAAGATTTGAAGCTAGAAAACCTCTGGAGTCACATTATTCATTTCAAATCTTTCCCTCAGCTTTCCAACTTGTTCCGTCTAATTGTTTAAAACTAGATATTCATTCAAAGAAAACTCGACATTGGTAAACGGAAATCAGTATTCTCCTCATGGGTATCGGGAATTTTTAAAGAAATTTACACACTAGTTGTTTTTCGACATCACAGTTTGAATCATTTTGGATTTTGAATACTTTTTTTATATGGAAAGGAACTTGTTATTGTGATAAATGATATAGAATTGAATTCATTTGTGTGTGAGAAATGATTAATTGTGAATACTCGTTCGGGAGCTGAATATTTAAAACGCGATTGTATTGTAGTACGTTGACTGAAAATAAAGCCTAATTTCATCAAATTTTTAAGTAAATACTTTAATGCTCTTATAGTATTAATGTTATTCGAATCGCAATCACTGACAAATCATTTCATAATTCTTATACCGTATGATTATTATAGAATCGTAAAATACAAAAGAAAAATTTGTCTTGATATTTTGAGATAATTGTAAAACATTAAATATTCTTGGAAATATATAATGATTTTACAAACTCTCTCGCTCATTTATCGCTTTATTACTTCATATTACATGTTTCGCACATAATTTTTTTAACATCATGACATAATTTTTGTTACTACAATCGTAATAAATGTCCAATATAAATGTCCATCGGTTCCCAAATGACCGAAAAATAAAGACGTAGTAAAAAAAGTAGAAATATAGGTGAATTTTACGAAATATGAACATTCTATGTTATTAAATATGAATTCATACGGTGATAAGCTTACCGAAGTGGGCGTAAACTGGTTTTTATTGGTCCCAATTCGCGTTGCGACGTTTGGCTGTTATCTGATTGGTTACCTTAAGCATACAATATGAATTGGTCGGACACTCTTTTTGTTGCTATTAAGAGTAGAAAGTGATGAAAGGAGGTTCTTAAATCAACCATTTATAAAAAAATAATAAAAATTAAAAGTAATCGTAAGTTACAGCTATGATTACATTACTTTTAGCTATGACATCAAAGCGTTGATTTTTTAAAAGCGAATAGTAAGTGGTTTACATTCATTCTGTGGCTTATAATTCATTATAACGGTTATAATAATATTTTAATTATTAATATTAGAGACTACAATCGTTTAAAACTATCAATGCTGTAATAAATGATTAACTGCTCGTTTGGATATGAAGAGCTGATGCTTTAAAATAAAGAATAATTCCAATTCTATAATGAAAAATAAATTATGAAGGAGAGTCAAATTTTTATTCATGTAAAAATGAAGGGATTTTTTCATCTGGTTAATACTCTTAATTAGGGTAATTTTTTCATTATTTCAAAATAAAAACACATAAAACGCAATTCTTATAAAATCTAATTCGGTTTTCTGTTAAATCGGTTGTCAACAAAACCAATAATCGAAAAAATTAAATGTTAGCATTCTTTATAATTACATAATAAATGTAACTGTTGCTTTCAATACTTTTGTCCATTCTTAGAACGCATTAAAAGTCAGTTTTTTTTATTAATTATAACGATAAGTTAACGCAATAACGAACACTTCTAAACAAAATAGTTTTGATTGTATTGTGATTGTGTTGTGTAAAAAATTTTTTTAAAAGTGAGGTTAAAAATTACAGAGACCAAAAATGTGTTCTAATAGTGTTTTCGATTCAAACTTAAGAAAAGTTTTAGATTTTAACATATTTCATAACACCACTTTTAGAACACATTTCTCGACAAAACACATTTCTATCACCTTTAAAACACGTTCTGGACACTATTTCAATCCAATAAGGCGTTGAATTGTTCTACCAAACAACACAACTAATGTGATGTTATAATTTGAAGGAAAAATGTGTTCTTAATTGTACTTATTTTTGTGTTGAGCGTTCCAAATTCCTAACAACGTTTTTAAGTATCGTCGTGAAGAAATTTCAACCTTTATTATTTAAACAATTTTATGAAAAAAAAACAAATTTTAAATAATTGTTGTTCCTTTTTCATTTCTCTCATGAGCAATCTAGAACCATGATAATATACTTTCAGTACTTCTATAAGGATTTAATAAAAATATAATTGTAATCAATGATTTATTTGTTTATAACCGAAACAGTTTCGCAAAATACTTAACCATTAAACTACCCTTTATTTTCC
The DNA here is from genome assembly GCA_024610705.1 of Tetragnatha versicolor. Classification (NCBI taxonomy): domain Eukaryota; kingdom Metazoa; phylum Arthropoda; class Arachnida; order Araneae; family Tetragnathidae; genus Tetragnatha; species Tetragnatha versicolor. The sequence goes on along the minus strand of JANDEH010000010.1, from coordinate 48,730,239 downwards.
ACAAGTTTTATTTTATTAAAAAGATAATTAGTAAGAGCTTTTTGCTTCAATTATATCATTCCTGAGTCAACTCAATAATGAGTTACGGAATTGTTGTTTGGGGAGGAGATTACACAGAAAATAATAATCCAATAGTTAAAATTCAGAACAAGATCATTAAATTTTTAAGCAGTCGTAGACAGTTCCCTTTATTTGATCTCTACAAAAAACTAAATATATTATCACTTCGGCACCTTTTTTTCTTCAAAGCAGTTATTTATTTTTTTAAACAAGATAATAGCTCTGATTTACGTAATTTAAATTATAATTTACGTTCAAAACATTTATATTTAGTGCCTAAAGCAAAAAAAATTCCATACAAACTACGTATATTTATCACCTAAATTCTTTAACACTTTACCCAAAAATCTAAAATCCGAGAAGGCCCCTTCTAAGTTTAAAAAATTATTAAAGATCTACATTTTCACAATGGAAAATATCGAAGATTTTTTTTAAATGTAATTAAACGCTCATTCGATCTTTATGTTATGGAAGTAAATCTGAGGCTTGCCCTGCGATATCACTTTCAATTCTTTAATTTAATTTTAATTTATATATGTATTTTTATTTGTAATCTCATTATAATTTTTTATAGGCTGCCTATATGGGTCTCTGACTCCTGGGCAACTCATATATCAAAATGTTTTATTTATTGTCATTAATCTCTTGTTTTTTTGTGTCTAATTTTGTATGAATTGTTGTTTTTTCAAAATAAAAATGTTATTCTTTTAGCACGATTTGCTTTTTTGAAGACAAAAAATTAGTGAGAAATATATTTTCACATTTTCATCACCAAAACCTAATAATATAAAGCAGCCCGTGAAACTTTTTTCAAACCTCGACAGCTTCAATCTTCATTTTCCTCCAAACCATTGATTACCGCCAGGACGCGCATCTCTATTTCTCAATTTCAAAGTCAGACCACATGCTCCTTTGTGCAACCGAATATCTAAGAATCTCCAAAAAACCGCCGCGGACCCCTGCAGATAAGATCGCACATAGCGCCTGATGTTACTCCGCCAACTTCTAAATAGAAGATACTGAGGGAACGTCTCTCCCAAAGCCATAATGAATCTTACACTGAATGCAGATACCTAACATCATTCATCAATTTCACTCATCCTCTAGATGCGTCTGACAGGTGCGGTTCATTTTTGTTCTTTTTTAGCTTCTCCCTCCCCTCGAATTCCCTGGGACAGTTTTCAAACACCAGGTGTGCCCTCATCAGTGCTAAATCCCGCCAGTTGATCGGGGCAGGATTTACTCCCCCGCGCTATTGGCTGGAAATAGCGGGAACATCTCTGGGCAAATTCAGGAGTAATCAGGAGGTCTTCGATGCTCTTTGGGAGATAAATGTGACACAGGGTCGCTCCTTTTTAAACTGCTGATTCCTCCGGGTTGTAAGCTGTCAGCCTAATCCGATTATTATCGCTTAAATAGTCATTTTCATCTCGGGGCATTGTTGGTTTGGGATTTTGAATCATATGCTCGTGTAGCTGGATTTGCGTTTTGAATCATAAGCTTGTATTGCCGGTTTCACCTGTTTGAATTATACAAAAATTTAGTGATACAAATTGGAGATTTTACATTAAGTTTATTGAGTGTTTTTTCATCAGACAATAATGGTTGAAAACTCTTTCAAGTAAACATACGATCCAATCCAAATAAAGTTCTAATTAAATATGAAGATATATAAAACTGAGTAGCAAAACGAAATGGGGGAGTATTTTGTTTATAAATAACTATAAATGTTTATTATTATATACTTATTTAAATAAACGAAATAACACAATACTAAAAAGTATTGATGTTACTTTAAAAATTGCATACTGAACTAAAAAAATATTAAAATTAATATCCCCCCTAAAATATGCACCTCAAAAATTTTTATAAAATCAAATGAATACAAATCAAATATTAATTTGACTATGTTTCTTTTTAAATAATTTTAAACTTTTTATTAAAATGTATAGAAATAAAAAACGTGTTACTGTGCTTCTTAAAAAACGAATTACTTGGATATTTATAAAGCTAATGTAATTTGTGATAATAAGAGTAAAATAACGGTGATTATTCACTTTTGGAAATAAATGTATTGTTTATTAATACTAGGGAGCTACCGCCCCCTGCTCGCTTTCGCTCGCCAACCCCGTTAACTGCTGACGCAGACACTTTTGGACCGCTTCGCAATTCCTCACAAAACCCAGCTCACTGCACTTACTCACTTTATAAAACATTCTTAAAACTGGGGTAGTACTTCTCCGGGGTATTCTTCAGAAAATGGCGGATATTTATTCAGTGGCGGAATTTTAACAGTTCCTTTATGGTAACATGAATTGGCGGATCGCCTTATAATTCCAAGAAAATTAACAACAGAGCAATGTAAACATTCCTTTGCCATTTCCCCAAGGTAATGTTTTTTTTCACAGATCCATTAAGAAGCACTGAAACATCTCAGTAATAAATTTAACTTTCTTAAAATTTGTAATGATTTTCATCGATTGGATGTGAAAAATGTAGTAATTACCGTAAACATTGCGAAAATTTAAAATTTTATCTTCTTGAGAACAAACAAACGTCGAAGTTGTGTCAGTTTCATAGCAATGACACGAATGTTTAGACTTCCAACATTTTCGATTTTTATCTTTATTTAGTGTCACATTTTACTACCTTAAAAAACATACTTGCAAAAGGATATAAAAATAATAATTATTGTAAGAAATAAGTGCAAAAGCTCAAAATATCCGAAAGCGAGTTTATATTTTGTTGTAAATAGAGTAATGATTAGGTTGCCACAACGACAAAGATAAATATAAAAATATTAATTTGTTATTTAAAAAATAAAAGATAAATTAATTATACATAAGTTTTAAATATAATTAAAACCGTTTAAACAACAGAAATATAAATATTGTTAAAAATAACCCAAAATATATTTTTTAAATTCGTGTTATAAATAGAAAGATTATAATTTAATCTATTTGATTATTAAAAACCAGTGAACTATGTTTTCAATTGTTTTAAAATTCATAGTTTCTTGCTTTATAACTGCAACCTTATCCGTAATCTAAAAAAATGGAAATATTTTAAAATTGAGATTTTTGGAAATTCTAAAGGCTTATTGCACATCCTCAAAAGAATACGAACAGTTTGATACCAAATATGTGTTATACGGATCAGTAACTAAAAAGCCTTTCTCTGGAAACCGTTCACCAAAAACTTTTTTTAGAATAGAGAGAAATTTATCATAAATAAATAGAATAGAGAGAAATGTATCATAAATAAATATTATAGTATCGATAGAAAATTTTAATGTGTTTTTAGTGCAGTGAATAACGAATAATAAGCGAATATGCATAAGCACATAAGCTGTTCATATTTTTATGTTATAATCTCAACTAATTGCTTAGGCACCGGTCCAATAATATGAATCGTTGTAGCATTAGTTATTAGCCGAGCTACACATGGCAGTTTTTTGCTATTTGTTTGCTGTCTTTCCTTAGGTTGAACACAAAAAAGACTTAAATGAAGACTAAACGAAGTTAAACGTTCTGACTCGAAAATGGAGTTGCATTAGCTTGATCATACGCACTTACTAATGACAGTTTTAAAGTAATTTAAGTCGTCTGGTAACAGTCGGAGTCAGCTTCTAATATTCTTTAATTAGATTTCCAAAACCTTATCACATCCAGACAGGGAATTATTTGATCATTATTGCATTCGATGGGAAAAAATACACATCAATTAACATACATTTCTTTGTTGTTTCTTCCGTTAGAAAGGCAAATGTCTTTTGATGATATGTTGAACGATTGTAGAATAAATCAGGAAAATAAATGCACTTTCGATGGAAACGTTCTGACTAAAAGCGACACAGTGAAAGAGAAAGATGTACGAATGACTCGTTTTCAATAAAAGTGCAGACTTATAAATCATCTCGAACCAAAGAAATGCGCTATATCTTGAAAGAGTTACACACAGAACCTGTAATGAATTTTGAGTGTTTGGATAGTTTCCAAGAGTAAGCATGATCAAACCGGAAAAAACAAACACATCTCTATAAAACGGGTTGCACATAGAAAGGATTGCACAAAACGAACTGTTTTTTTATCATTCGAATCAGTTGACCATTCTTCAAATAGAAACGCAGAAACCAGTTCTGAATAGAGAACGGAAGAGTAACTATAAGATAACTTTCCTTTCGGAAAGGTTTTTCGTTTTTTGAGAGAATTATCTGTGCTTGAAGATCAATTCTACAGATGAAGGCTATTCATCATCATCATCAGCTGTCAAAAGTGTCACCAACTCGGAACGCTGAACCACAAGGACAATATTTTTACTCTTTCCCTTCCTTTGCGAAGTTTTCGTTCAGCTAAACACTGGTCGACTCGGAACGCTGAAGACTTAATTTTCGTAAAGGGATATTTTGTTTGACAATCAAAAGGCTTGATCTGCTTAATCAGTTAGCTTCCACGCTTAGAACGTTCGTGTCGACATCTGGCCACAAAAAAAACGTCTTCCGACGTTTTTTTAAAAACATTAAAGCGCGTCATTAGGTAAGACTGAAGAAAAAAAAGGTTACCTCTTTTCTGGGGCTTCTTTTTGTTAGGTTTTTGAAGTGGAACTGCGGAAAAAAACGTAAACGTCCAAGTCATGGATGTAATCAACGGTTTTGATTAATAGAGTACATTATCTGGGATTTTTTTTTGTGGCGGGTAGGATTCAAAAGTGATTTCTTCAATCTCTGTCATCGAGTTGATACGAAAAAGTTAGCATAACTCATTCTGTGGATGATAAATACGTTGAGAAAAGCTCTGACCATGTTAAGAGAATTCAAGCAAGTTTTTATTTGAATTCGACTGAGCCTATTCCAAAAATTATACGAGACTTCAAAAACAAAAAGACATCCTTAAAACTAGCGTTAAAAAAGAGGCAAGAGTGAGAATTACCCTCTGATAAAAGAACATAAAAGTAATACTAGATAATGAAGTTATACACAATCTTTCATTAAAATTGTTGCAAATGAAATATAATAATTACTCTTTTGTAATCGCCCAAGAACTTCCCTACAGTGATAGAAATGTTTTAAAAATTGTGTGGTAAAAATAAGTTCCTAAATTTGGATCTAAACACTATGAGAACACATTTTATATCTTTGTAATCTTTATAGCAACACATTTACAGTCCTACCTTTTCAATTAAAAGGTCAACTGAGGTTTGTGTTGTGACATAATCGCAATACAATCATAATGATTTTGGTTTCAAGTTTTTGTTTTTGTGTTTCCTCAGCGTTCGAAAAACGTTTCATACATTTTCAGTGTACTTTATACCTATTTGTGTTATGATTACTTATGCACTGTAAAAAAAAACTGTAGAAAAACAGAAATTTCAATAACAGTGACTTTATGTTTACAGAGATATTCTGTCATGTAACATTCTCACCGCACTTCTATTTATTTTATGTAAAATAACAGCTTTTACCTAGTTTTTTAGCTTATCTGTACTTAAACAGAAACTTACTGCATTGAAAACCAATACAGCTATTGGCAACGTTATTCTGAATCTTCTTTGGTTCAGTGGTAGCGTGCGTGCTTAGCATGCGGTAGGTCGCGGGTTCTATTCCCGGATATCAATTAATTAAAATTAAAAAAACTCTACTAAAATAAGTGCATGCGCGCAAGCAGAAAATTACTGAGAGGCAACAGAAAAATCTGTAGCCCACTTGACAGAAAGTTCCTTTTTACAGCATTTACCTGTAGGTTACAGCTTTTTTCTGTTTACAGGATTTTTCAACCTACAGATTTTTTCTGGCAACTTTTGCTGCCAGAAATTTTCTGTTTTTTTGCAGGATTATTTTTTACAGTGTGGTGTTCCTTAGAGCACTGTTGTCAGCAAAGGTTGACTTCGTTGCTGTTATGCTGTAAACCAATTCGAATTACTACATCTCAAACAAACTTTTGAAAAAATATATTATTTAATATAAGAACACGGTTGCAATATACCTATAACGACCGTTGATTAAAATATCTAAATTGAATTACCTTAATAACCAAATCTGGCATAGAAAAAGTGTTAAAGTAATAACTGTGAACCAATTAAGAAATGCTTAAACAGGTTAGTAAACTTTCACTTTAATTTGAGCTTGTATTAAAGAGTGTTAATTATGCTAAAGTGGTTAGAGAGATGTTAAATTTAACCACTGAAGCATTTTCTTCGGACAAATTTGTATTCCTACAGCAAACTACTATACCTGAATTAGCTCTTCATGCATGTTTCACCATTCCTGATGCATATTAGCTCATTAGTTTACATGCATAGAATACGTGTGAGTTATGGATCTACTGGAGTAATCGATTGTGCCCCTGTAGTTATACTTATAACTACCGTCTTGTGTTAAAATATTGCTAAAATTTATGTAACTTGTGTTAAAAGAGAGATAAATAACAAAATTTAAGATTTAAACACAATCAATGATCAATAATAATGTACTGAATTTACTAAAATAACTTAATATTTTTAGATATAGAGATATCGAGAATGTGATGATAGTTGGTCCTATCAAGAGACAAAATATTTTGAGTAACAAGTGTAAAAAAAGAATTGACTGAATGTGCTGTGCTTCACTCGATGTAAAAATGAATGAAAGATAATCTTTTTTTGTGAATAATTCAAATGCATGAATTATAACTCAAACTAATGCACTTCAAAGATGAATGTGATATTGATGAGTTAGCTTATCAAATTAAGATATTAATTTACGATTGGGTAAACGCACATGGAATTACCTTAATAAATATGGAGGTATCACATGAGACAAGAAAAGGATCTTCCAAATGTTTTCTTTCGTTCAAAAAATGAAAAATAAAGTGCGTTTTGAGACAGATTTCCTCCCAGAAAACTATTTCGGGAGGGAAGAACGAAATAGTGTTTTGTAAGATTCATATATCTTTCCACGTTTCATTTTTTATGCCCCGGTTTCCTCTTTTTTATTCAGTGGGGCGGAAGACACCCTGATCGCTCCCGAATCTATCCTTTTTCAAATTTTGAAACTTTGCATGAGGTGTTGCTGTGATAGGCGAGCGCTGTTTTTTACTGCAATAGGCGGCCTAGGATGGATCGCGAAATTCTTTCTTCGGGTAGAGAAACGTGCATAGCGATACTGCACTGAAAAATAACTGTTAAGATCCTTACTACCATTACTCCTTCGGATATTCTTAGTAATTTATGTTAATCTTTAAACGGTTTTCAGATGTTATTTTAAACTTAAATATTTGAAAACTGGATTTAGTTACTTTTTATTTTCCGAACAAAACTTAATGCTAGGAATGTCTGTAATTATTACTTTGAAAGAACAGAAACTTCTGATACCTTTCATTTTAAACTCTTTAATAAGATGTATTTTAATAAATTTTTCTTGATAACGATGGGGATCTCTTGTATTGATGACCTTTCATACATTTCATTGCTTTTTTAATTGTTTGTTATGAGGGTAAGTATGAAAGGGACAGATAAGATATATTTTATGAACAGTTAAAAAGCTATTACGTAAAACAATCCCGTAGACAAAGAAAACAAAATCGATTAGATTTTAAAATTTAATTTTGTTAATTTTTATTATTGGGAATTGTAAAATTCAAATTATCCTTGAAATTATAACTTCCTTGCATGTTCTTTGGAAAACAACGATTAGGTTATTTATTTACCACACATTTACACTTTCTTAATTACATTGCAAATGTGTGAAACATTTCTGAAGCGCTTTTAAGTAAAAACAAAAAATGAATACTTCTTATCAAAAGATTGTAATACGATATGCTGTGATTGTGTTGTGTAAGAAAATTATGGTGTTTAAAAAGTGTTGCTAAAATTTACAGAGGGAAAAATGTGTTCTTATTCCATCCAAATTTAAGAACCCTTTCAGATTCTAAACATACTTTAGAAAACTATTTTTGAACACATTTTTAACACTTTTCAAACATACTCGGAACACTATCAGAAAACAATAAGTGTTCTTCCTAACTAAAGTGTTGTTAATTTGAGGATAAAGAGTGTTTTTAAATGTGTTAAATTGCTAATTTTTGTGTTGAGCGTTTGCAGTAAAGTATTGGTAATAATAACTTCATTATTGGTGTGATTTAGTTTAGTTTAAGATGTTAAACCGGTTTATTTAAATAACAATATTTAAAAAAAATAACTGACCCTTTTACAGCAATCATGCATTCAAAGATAACTTGAAAATTTACCATCTCAATAAATCAAGTACATGAAAAGTAACAGAATTCGAATCAAGTTTGATTAAACACAGTAATTAATGCCTCCCTAAATGAGACCTCAAAAATCTAAACCCTAGACGCATTTAATTGATTAAAGTAAGCCAGGCGTCTATGTCTAACTAGTTAAAACTGTTTTTATTTGTAGTAATCTATAAATTTATAGTGGTTATCTTTTTGCCAAGCGTCATTAGGAATTGAAACTGGAACATCGCGGACGCAAATTCGCCGCTCTGTAAAGAAATCGGAACAAAGTAATGCAAAAGTAATGGTTTTAAAAGAATAACGATTCCACGAAGGCTAATTCATTAACGAAATAGGAATGCAGCCAGGCGTCCTCTCAGCTTTGTTTCCAGCGGAAGTGGATTTGCCTTTTATTTCGCAAACCGAACCGTAAGCTGAAGAACCTGCAGCAAGAAAAACTTAAGCGAATCTGAATTTGAAGGCAATTAATGAGTTCGCGCTGATTAATGAGAGTCCTGTGAAGTTTCGCGACGAATTGGAAACTTCAAAATGCCAGGCGGGTGCTCGCCTCTGCAGCACAAAGTGCAAGATAAATTAAGCCGCTTGCGAAGGAAAGAAAACGACGAACAACTAACTCAACAATAATATGTACAGAAAAGAGTAGTTTCCTCCGGGAAAGGAGTTTCCATGCTGATCCAACTTTCTTCTTGCCCATCCGAAATTGGAGGCGCGTTTATCATCGTCAAGTAACAAATTCTTAAATTAAGGGCCGTATCAATATTACGCCATGACTCTGTCAACGCTTTTGAGCTTATTCCATTACTCCACCTGAACTCCAGTGACCCTTTTTGACTGTAACAATTCATTTTTTAGGACAGCTCTTTAGGCTAAATTTTTTGAATATCTAAAGCAGTTTTATGTAGTGCTTAATATAGCTTGGTATTACATTGTTATTTTTGAGGACATATTTAGACAAACCTTTATATAAAAAATGAAACAGGGTTTAGTTTAGTACATTAATCAAAAATGCTATTCGTGTTTGGAATCAAATTATACTGGAAGCATGCAATCGTATCAAACTGAATCATCATAGGTTAAAATTCATTTATTTTTTGTTTTTTATACATTTGGAAAATTTGTACATTAAAATTATACTGTCACATCAAAAACAGACTGCTCTCTTAATAAATATGACTAAATTTTAGTTTTAAGGAATTTTAAGGAAAAATTTAACCATCAAAAAGATTGATTGGGATAGAAATGTTTTTGTTTTATAAGCATTTCAATATTTAAAAAAATAGTGTAGTAACTCTTAAACTCTTTTTTTTTAACTAAAATAGTGTAAGTAAAGTCGTCGAAACATAATAATTTAACAAGTTTATTTTCTAATGATCACCATTCATATGGTGGAAAATATCAAGTATCAAGGTTTATTGTGATAAATGTGCATACAGATATCACTTTACTATTGTTCTGTCAATTTTTATCGTCTCATCGAGTGATTGATCATTAGATAAGAACCATGTGTCTTTTAATAAGTAAAATTGTGACAGGTAATTTGCTTTGCAAGAGCCGACAGTAGCATCCAGTTTAAATAAGCACTGTTCCTCTCCTTTTTCAGTAGATTAATTTTGCTGCAAAGAGGGGCTATTTTTAAATTGGGGAGGAGGAGGGCAAAAAATCCCAATTCACTCACACAGTAGCGCGTCCAAGGCAAAACAATACATCTTTTCAACGGTTTCCCTTACTGCGTTTAACGCCAAGAAGTTAATATTTCACTTCGGGGTGTGAGCGCAGCGATAAAAATAGCCAAGAAAATAAATGTTTCAGTTTCAGCTATGGGGTCTTACTAAGTAGACAAGTGTCTCCTGAAAGATTTACTTCAGAGTGGAGGAGACTCGAATCTATTCGCATCACATTATGCTGGGAATGAAGTAGATCTACCAGGGCATTAGTATGCAATTTTCTTGTCAGCTGCATATCTGTCATTTCATAAATTTTGAAGTGGCTCAAAGCCAAGACTAACTGAGTTTCCTGAAGAAACTTCAAGTTGTTTCGTAGCGGATTCGGTTATATCCTCCGTAATAAAAAAATCTCTAGAAGAGTGTTCACTTAATGAGTCCTTTAATACTAGCCCACCCACTTCGTTTGCTTCTCCAAATTGATCTTAAACTAAGATTTATACTTGAAGCCATGATCTTAAAATGTGTTTGGGATATTTAAAAAAAGTAGCATTGCCTTTGATCTTACCTTTTCATTTGTCATGCAGGGGTAGATTGGCTGTTATAATTGACGGAGTATTAGGCTATAAATATAATTTGTATTCTTTTGATTACTTACAGAAATAAAGACCGGGATTATTTGCTTTTTTTCGGCCTTGATCTTACAACTTTAACTCGACAAATAATGTTATTCTGATTGGATAATGTGTAGGTTCGTATTTTAAGAAACTAAGTAAAATTGATCCCTTTAGCCGGATGGATCTTTGTTTCATATTTTCTTCAAACTCCAGCAAATAAGTTAGATATGACTTTTTGATCCACCTCGCACTCAAAGTACTAGTTCTAAATATCACCAAAAATATTCGATATTAAAAATAATATAAATATTATTTATAAACAGAATAAAATAATTTTACACAATCCCATCAAAATTTAGTTGAAAGGGTTGCCTTAGGCTAAAACTAACGTACATTATTCACTGCCACTTAGCTAGCGGTTAACCATCGGTTAAAAAAGGATTCCACCAATCAGAGTCACCGAAAAGCTCACACTATCTTTAGATGTTGGTTAACCGCTGGTTAAGTGGCAGTGAATAAGTCCATCGGCAACCTAAAGAAGTTTAGAAACCGTTTGAGCGACTAATCACAGGAAAACTATGTGTGTGTTCTGACGCTTTAACTTTGAGATGGACGTGACGAACCATCAAGACAGCTTTGTGCTGCTCGAGTGACAGTTGGACACCTCACTTGAAACCATCTCACCAACGATGATTCAAAAACCATTTAGGTGGCTAATAGTCCTTCGATCTTTTAAATCAACTGTAATGGTGGAATCGTCAATTGGTTCCCAACCATCCCATGTTAATTTCCGCACTAATGCCTTTTAATGGCGCCAGTTTGTTGATCTGCTTCGCAGCATTCGTGGTTTACAAAGGAAACCAGGTACAAGCGAGATTACAAGTTGTTGCTTTAGTGCCATCCAGGATCACTCACGCGTTGGGACCCAGAGTCACACTTCAGTTGTCAGATGGTAGAAAACATTGCTTCATAACCCAACAACAATGGGTCGAGGACATTTTTCATGTTTGATATTCCGAGCCGAATTGTTTTCCGATTTGCTTTCCTGTTGGGGAGGGAGCCAATGATTGTCATTTGACCATTACTCATTTTCCATGTAAATGTGATACTCGCTCCTCTGTCTTTGAAGGATGGACTAGGTGGGCATGGGCAGGAGTTACCCGAGTCGAACCTCTTCCGCTGGGGAAGTTACGCTCTCGCTTTGCTTCTTGTGTGTGACCAACTAATTGATTTTTGTTCCGTTGCGAGCTATTAGATTCAACTGACATTGAACCGTTTCGTGGGTTTTTCAAAGACAAATAATTTCAGTCGACACGTTTTACGAAGTCATTGGAAACAATGTAGTTCGTATTATCGCAAGTTCATGAAATTAAGAGAAATGAATATGGAAAAGTAATTATCTCTGGGACGAAATCATTATTCGCATAATCGGGAGTGTTATCGTTGATTGTAAATCTCCATGTTTTTGATCCACCCCGCAGTTAAAATACTAGTTCTACATAGCACCAAAAACGTTCGATATTAAAAATAATATAAATATTATAAACAGAATATATTTGAAATAATTTTACAATCTCATCAAAATTTAGTTGCATTGGTTGCCTTAGGCTAAAACTAACGCTTTGGTTCGAAGTTTCAAAAAATTAATCAAATCTTTGATGACACTTAACCAAAAATTGTTGGTTCTAATTTTTGTAAAAGTTTTATTAGTTATTATAAAAAATGTATAAATAAAACCTTATAAAAATTATAGTAGAAGCAATTTTAAAAAAGCGCTATTCGAAAACAATTATTTGATATCTCATTACTGTTTTGCTGAAACTTTTGCTTATACTCAAAAGTAAAATTTATAAGCAAAAAAATCTGTAAATTCTCATTTTTGAATTGGCAACTTAACTTTTCAGGGGATATGATCTGAAGAAAATGACATCCAATTCATGCGGAACACATAGACTTCAAATACTCTCCTCCAGAAGTAGTCAGAAAGGGAGATAAGGGAGAAGGAGCAAAGAGGCAAGTGGGATTATTAAAACTAACAGTAGGTATAACTCAATGAATTAGGTAGTTGATAAACAATATGAAATAGTCAGTTTTCGGGTTATTCCCTGTTTATCAACTTGTTTAGCTTTAAAAACTTGGGCTTTAACAGTTGTTCCCGAGTCTTCTATCTAGGGAAAAAGAGGAGAAGGTCCAAATACGCGCGAGCTACCTGTTTCAATTCAAATAGATTTGACCATGGTGTTCAAAAATTTAACATCTTTCCTAGTATTTCACCAATATTTTGTAGACATGTTTGAACTTACTATTTAATAACGATTAAAAAATAAAGTTCACAAACTACGACCAAAGTTAATGAACAAAGTTCAATTCAGTTAAGATTCAAGACATCAAAAATATTTCTCCTAAAATGGTCAAATTCTTCCAAATGAAGCTACCAAATAGTTTATGGCTTTCATTGACCTATTGCTGAATCCTTAGTCTCCTGTTTAATCACTATTCTACATTTTGACCGTACCCCTAGTTGAACCTTCTCCTCTATATTTAAATGTTTATTGCAATTGCATTTATAAGTGGATTAGCTAATATCTCATTTAGTCAAAAGACTCGAGAGATGTTTCAAGAGGGAGGTAAGATTATAAAATATTACTTAAGTCAGAATCAAACTAGATGGATGGGCTTTATTATATCGTGTGGATGTTCAGTAAGTAATTTTCATTTTAATAAGTTTCCATGGATAGAACGATGCAGATCTTGAAAAATCGGATGTCGGGGTGTAATTGAGTAAGTACGAAAGCTATAAGCATAGTTGAGTTTGGCGTGATTCCGTAAGTATTATCTTCCTTTCATCAAAGACTACATCTGGAGTTTCAAAATAGGAGTCTAACATTGTAAAGAACAATTTAGAGAGCTAACAATTTTACTAGTGCTATCAGCATATAGGTTTTTCACGGGGTAATAATAACTTGGGAAATATTTTAAAAAACAGCTGAAGCATTGAATTTTTTCTTAATTTAAATTTACTATATCTTGAAACTACTCTTTTACTACTTTTACTCTACTTTTTACTACTCTTAAAATCCAAATAATTTTCCTCTATTTATTCATTTTCCTCAAGAAATTTTTTATTTTTCTGTCTTCAAGTTTTAAGAAAATAAATAACTATATTATAATATTGTAATCTACTTCAACGTCTGAGTGCAAAAAAGTTCTTGCTTACTTTTAAGCTACCCTGGCTGCTTTTATCTCCATAAAACTACTGATCTTTCACCAGAAAAAGTATTAAATACAAATATATAACTTATATTTTGGTCACATCATAACTTTAAAATCGTCATCGGAAAACCTCAAATATATTTTTTGAATTGAACATTGACAATTGAAAGAAATTGTTACATATAGATGTGTTTAGAGGACTATGCAGTGATGGCGTAAAACGGATCAAATCCATTTAAAAAAGGCAGAAATAGTTTTCAAGTCGTGCCAAGAGATAAAAATAAATATGGTAGGAATTATAAATTTGTGCATTAACAAGTTTTTATTTTGAGACAGAAAATAGTGCGATCTACTTTTATTTTTTGGAGGGAATGAGATGAGTGTCTTCTTAAAACTGATGATTAAAATTAAGTTTTTATGATGAAAATATAGAATTAGGACAATGTTGACCAGTTTCAGTAATATTCAGGAACCAGGTGAAAAAAAATGCTACTCTCCTTTAGTTTACCTCTTTGACTAAAAGGTGACTCAAACTCAAACTACGCATATTTTTCTACATCGCATTCGCATTTGCATTATTTAGTCCCACACGTGATCACACTTTTTGCAAACAACCGAGCTCAGTGAAAGGAGAGGGCCATAAAAGAACGTGTCCAATACTTAATTACCGTCACGCAATCTTAGAGCACACAGGGCGCATTTCACCTATGCGCCCCGCGAGTCGCAGGGGCGCTATGGAGATGCCCCCTTCTGGGGTAACTAAGAGCTTTACACGTAACTGTGGAAGGGGCGCCCGTTGCAATGAAGTGAGCACCCAACTCATCGATCAAGTGAACCAAGAACAATCTAGAAGCGATTCCAGGCAACCCTCGCGGTTTTCAGCGCAATGTGTTAATTTCGACGCTTTTAAAAGGGCTGCCCCAAAAACACAAACAGGGCTCACCAGGAATGCAATTGAAAGGTGGGGCGCTTGCCTGAGCGAAAATGGAGGTTTTTTTTCCTGGCCCCGACTCTTTTCAAAGGGGAGTAATTTTTCTTCTTTTATCCGTTGTTAGAGCGCAAATTGATTCTTTAAATCTATCAAGTCGAAATAATTTCATCTCAGCAAGAATGCTGGCTGGCAAATTCATCACCACCTTCATTTCGGGGAAGAATGTGGCGACAAAAATGTCGCTGGTATTCATTCGAGGTACTTATAGAGTTGGTATACCGGTTGAGCTACAGAAATATCGAAGGTATGTTTTTAGAACAGAACGATGGGGCTTGATTGTGATTAAAAATCGGAAGTTTTGGTAACTTTGAAATAATTCAGTTTGGTATAGTTGCGCAAAAGAATGAAGAAGCGCATCAATTTGATATTTAATAATTCGGTTATCATTAAAATTTCCTTCCCCGGGCCCTTAATTTATGTTCATGAGATAAAGAAAATACTCGTACTGCAAAAAAGGGAGTTAAAAAGTGTTTAATTTTATTGTTATTTGTTTTTTGTACTTGGGTAAAGCTTAGGTAACTAGGTAAGACTTAAATTATACACACACGTTTAATATAACTCTAAAAATGCTTCAAATTTAAATAAATTTATATTTTAAGGTAGTAAGTGTCAACGACTATTTATTGCAATGAATGCAGCTTTTCCATCGGTTAATCTTTATAAGAATTGTGTATTTCAATTATTTATTGTATCCTTCGTATAAAGGGTTGTATCTTATGATAAATGGGTTGAAAGGAAAAATATAGGAGCTATTTTGTGTAATCAAACAAGTTAAAGTCTATTTAGTTTTAAGTGTCCTTTCATAATGTTTACAAATGTTAAGAAAACCTTCAAACCTTTAATAACTCTCAAAAACCTTTATTAACCTTTGAAAATCCTACAAACGTCTTATTATTATATTCAATTTTTAGTTCTTACTGACTTTCATATCATTTTAATTTTTATTACTTTGTATAAAAAACTCACTAATTTATCTAAAAATTCGAACATTTTCAGAATATCAGAATATAGTAAATATTAGATAAATTTACTTTTTCTTAACTAGATGGTAAAAAGTATACCATCTATTAGATGCTCAAAAAATTTGAATTTAAAACTCAATGTTTTCCTTTCCGTCCATTTAAAATAAATTTTCTCCAACAAATATTTTTCGCATAATTTCTTAACAACTTGAGAAGGGAATGGAATAAATGTGGAATGATAAAAAGTGGATAAATGCATGAATATACCCATTGTCTGGAAAATGAAGCTATCCGAAAAGCTATTTAGATTGAATTAAAAACGTCTCAAGGTAAAAAAATGTCATGTCATCACTTAAGAAATACAATAGAATACGAGGCTTCGTCTCTCATTTCTAAGAGCTTTCCGTATTTCTTTTCAACGCCCGAATTGCAATTTAAAAAGAAATTCTAAATATGTATCTAGCTGGAAAAATAAAACAAATTCCGGCAAGTCATCCAATTCCAATGACGTGTCCGAAGTAGGGTGGCTAAAACGAAATTCAATACCGTTTTCTAAAAGAAAAGTGTCGTTCAATGGCTGAGTTTACGAATGGCTTTTGTTATGAAAGGAGAAAAATTCTGTCAGGAAGGAGGAACATATCGAAACATATTTCTAAGCATTCTGTAGTAATAAAGAAAACTTTAGAATCTGTAATGCCCCGGCTTTCTTTTATAGATTGTAGTATGTATTTTATTTATTCCTTTATCTTTTCTTGCTCATGCTCATATAAGCTTCCGAGATGTCTGTGTAAGAAATTTATTTTCTTGTTTGGGTCCGGATGTGAAGCTCCTGGTATGTATGCTTCTGAAAAGTTGTAAGCTGTACGGATACTTAAACTGATGCTATTCTTACTAAAAGTGTGTCATAAGATAAACCGATTAAAGAAACTCAATGAATTAAATTAATTATTTCAAATGAAGCTTGAAGCTGTAAAAGACCACAATGCCTAAATACCCAGATTCCCAGTTGCTAAGAGCCAATGAGAAGTCACAATTCCAGATCTCTTGTAAAATAGTGCAATCTCATTGGTTCTGAGGAGTTGGGAACTCGGATAAATAACGATGTGTATAAAAGACAAGCTTAAAATTACTTCTTTTTTTAACGAAGACCACAAGTTCTACGACTAAAACTTAACTTTAAAAAATCCATAAAATTTGTCCAAAAAGGTTTACTTGTTTGTCGTCATGGCAAATTGAAACAATGGAAATCGTTTCCTTTTAATAATTTATTTTAAGATATTTTAACTTTGAAATCATTATTTTAAAGGTGAAATTCAATTTTAAATTTATTAAAGGATCACATAATTCTCATAAATAAATCTAAGTTTCGGTGAAATATGATCAAACCTATCTGATAAAATTCATTACTTAGTGAATACTTAGCTGGTATGATTAAAATGTTACGACTTATTCTTTTCAATCACTATTGTTGAGTGAAAGTTTATAATTCATAAAAGTTAAATTATTGATACAACACAAAAACGTAGATTCTTTCACCAACGTTTTGATTGGTGTAAATAACACTAGTACTTAAAAAACCATATCTGAAGGGATATAATTTAAAACAGTTTATGTAAATAAAGGATACCTGTTTCTGGCTTGCTTTAGGGGGTACTTGTTATTAATAAACGAAATATTAAAAGCTCGTTATTTATAATGTATGTTAACGACTGCGACTGCAATATCAGCATTCGCTAATGTTTCCGCATTGATAAAAAATACTGAAAAAGTGGAGGGTAAAGTAATTTTTTATTTCTTTGCCCCAAATGCTGCCATGACTTTTCTCCAAGTTAGATCGATGGAATATTGATTAAATCATTAAATGTTTTTCAGAACGTTTTCAGGATTAAGAAGCGAGCTGGCTACAGCTTTACTTTTTTAAAAAGGTTTCAGCTTCCAAAAAAGAAACACCAGCTAGAACCCTTACATAAATATATACGCACAAAGCAGACCCGATTAATCTATTGGTATGAATAAAAATTCCCTGAAAGAATTAGGCTTCTTATACCCAACAGCCTTACATAAAAGTAGTGCTAAAATTACTCAGATGCATAGACTCATTTCCTTAAAACATTTATTGACAGTGGAAGGAAGTGGATCATTTACACATGAGAATCACACATTGATGATATTTATGCCGATTTTATAACTTTAAGGTGATTAGGACTTTTATCCCTTTTTGTAAGTTGCAATGCTAGATGCAGTACGGAATTTCCGCTGGTATCTTTGTTCAGAAACAAATGATCATTTTGACACGATTTTGCGTGGGGCCATGACACTCATTTGACATCATTTACGAGTAACTGAGGCAATTATTGAAGTGTTAATGAGAAAATCTTTTAAAAGAGCGCCTCACTTTTTTTCATATCGTTTAGCTGAGTTTTCATCATCATCCTCATTGAATTGAGCTTTAAATTACGAGAGTTAGTCCATTTATCTTCTTGTAATTGACATAATTAACCATTTATACTGCACGATAAACTGTGATCTGTTGAGTATTTTGAAGTTTTTAATCTTTAAAAAGTATACAAATAATTCTTATTTAAAAAGTATTGAATAATCATTTACATTTTTTCCTGATATGAGTTTATTTTGGAATGTCATAAATCACTTTTATAAAAGGTTATATCGTACTTTTCATTAATATCTTACCTTGACAAATTTTGAATGATGCAGATAAATAAAAATACATGCATAGAATGTATTTTCACCATAAAATACATCTATTGAGTATTATCTTCGTTCTTTTTAAACTCTCTAAAGTTACAGTTAAATGTTTATTATCATATCTAATGTTATATTAATATTTATTTATCCTTCCTATAAAAATAGTGAGTGCTAATTAACCATAAAACTCAGATTCCATTTTGTCTTTAACGAATAACTTTAAGTTTTCTTGTTCTTGGAGTTTCTTCAATAATATCTTTAACCTCATATATAATCTTAATTCTAAGAAATTTTTTCACAGTGAATCATGGTTATAGATATTTTCTTGTATAAAAGTAGCTTTTTCGTAAATAAAAGTTTCATAATTTAATTTTACATCAAGGTAACAAGTTAATAATACCATAATTTAATTTTACATCAAGGAACATATTTACTGTTTCTTTAATAGTATTTCTTCGTTTTTTAGATGGTGTGAATTCTATGGGTGAGACGAAACGCCAAAGAACCTCCTATACCCGATATCAAACTTTAGAGCTGGAGAAAGAGTTTCACTTCAACCGGTACTTGACGCGTCGAAGGCGAATCGAGATTGCCCATGCTCTCTGCCTAAGTGAGAGACAAATCAAAATCTGGTTCCAGAACCGGCGCATGAAGTGGAAGAAGGAACACAAGATGGCATCCACCATGCCTCCCCAAATACCTCAGGTTATACCGGATCACCTACCACATCACATGCATGGGGAAACCAAAGCATAACTGTCTTTCCCAATCATATTCGGACGGACATATATGACATTGAAATCACGAAGGCCATGTATATCACTCACAGCTCTTTAGATCTCGTTCGCACGAACCTAACCCGAGGGGCTCGACTGATTCCTCTACTTATCAAACATAGACTAGGAAAATGTGACGCTATAGACCTATTCTGTACGATCCCTTCGCTTTGACATCAGGGCAGTTTCCTTCGCTGATTCTGTCGCCACTCGTTGGTAAAGTTGTGATATATAATTACAGACTGCGCTTGCAGATCATGCGCCCCTCGTTCAAACTGTAGCGGCGGTCGTTTACGAGAGCACGAGTGACCATACCGCGAGCAAGTGCGCGAGCCACGAGCAAATGCACGAACAAGTGCGTGAGCTAGAGCTATACACTGTGTTGTGTGTGTGGACATTAAACGTGCGCGCGGGTCACCATTCTAATTTTCGAACAGACGAAAGACGCCTGGAACGGGGGTCGCTCCACCCACCGGGGATCCCCGAAGCGTGTTTAGATTTATGGAAAAAGGGGGCGAACGAGAGAAATGGAAGAACCTCCTCTCTTCGAACCATCCGAAAACACTGGAGATGGCCTCTGGTCGGAACTTTCTTTCCAGGTTGCCATGACAACGAACGATGTCGGGAAAAAAGAATAAAAAGTAAAAAGAGAGGGGGAGAAGAGAAAAGAATATCGACACGATGCCATTATTCAATGTCGATCAAAAACTGTCGTCTCCTTCGCTAAGCTATGCTGGAATCGACTTCTTTGGGGCTATGGCTGCTTACTAAGTTGGAGAATCTCTATGGACAGCTGACTAGAAGATAAAGTGACGTACATACGGTATCAAATTCACGTAAGAAGTTAGACCCAGAAACGGAAGGTACACTCTTTCCCCTCTCAGAAAAAGTTGGACATGTCTAAATGTGGAAGAGTGGTAAAAAATAGCCCGGTAAAAATTATAGAAAGCGGAAAAATTCATTGTGTGGTAGGGGAAAAGAAGCGGAATTCGGCAATTTATAAGTGCAAATATATCGTATTTAATGTATTCGTTTTTATTGCAATTTATCTGCTAGAATGTGCCCCTTAACATCACATCCCAAAATGTTTTTATTCACTAAAAAGCACTCTTGTAAATTCAAATTTTTTAATTAATTTAAAAAAATTACAAAACTTGGTTAACCTATTTGATTTGAGTAAATAATTGATGACTTTAATAATTTAGTATGTATTGTTATTTTAACCATGCTAATTAAGTTGAAAAATATAGCTGATAAAATTCCTTATGAATCAAAAATAAAAAAAAATAGTGTTATATAATTATAAATCACCATAGGGTCATTATTTAAAGAAATTTGTAAAATATTTATTTGGTTAAAAGTGAACTTTCACTGATTTACTCTTATATATTTAGTACTTTCATAAAGGTGAATGTTTTATGAAATAATGTTACGTTTGAAGAGTGACACAATGGAAATATATTCTTGAAAAGGAATAAGTACTATAATTTTGCTAATTTCTAAATTAACAAAAAAAATTCAAAATTGTTTGGCAATTTAAGCGTGGTATAAAATTGAACATAGCTTGGTATTGTGTCACTTTTCATTTGATTATTCCTTTTTATCATTCTCAACTTCTGCTTTTTTTTACTTTTTTAAACAGTTTACTTCCCAAACTGAATTTAAAAAAAAAAACAAAGTGCTTTTGATGCATCATACTAAGGCGTTCTTCGTTCAAAATCCAAAAGAACTGGGAACATCAAATCTTACGTGCGTACTCAAAAAGAAAACAAAGGGAAAACATTTCGGGCAACTTATCCAACGTACATCTTCGTTTCATCATATTTCGGAAAATTATACTTCGGAAGGCGGCAACAACACACGAATGAAGGTAATTCGAAATGAAAAGAAAAACACCAGGAGCTCCCCTTCTCCCGTTTTTATCCCCACCTCCCCCTTTTCCCGGCCCGAATGGAATCTCCCTTTCCTTTTCACGCCTTTTTTCGTGCATCTTGAGTGAGCGATGAATTCACTCAGAGAATTTCAGAGACTTCTGCATGGCTAGTCACTTGATATTGGCGCTGATCTTGCATTTTGGGCTTGGGTGAGCCCTGTACATTTCTCTGGGCGAACTTGATCCGTTTTTTTAAACATTCCCGTTCTACCTCCGGGTCGCACCTCCGAAATTCTGGAGCTCGGGAATGCGAAAAAAGAGGAGTGCTTCTTTCTTTGAGCCGGGGAAAAAACTGGAGTTGTTCGGGTAAATTGTCTTTCAATAATCTCGCTAGAGGAAAAATAAGATGGAATGTCTGTCTCGAAGGGGAGATTATTTTATCTTTAAATTTACACTCTTAAGCACCAGGAACTGTTTGCAATTTCATTCTGAATGATGTCTCGAATTACCTAGAGTGGGTTACGGACAAATGTAGATTCGCCTAAAGGGTTAAAATAGTTGGATTGATTAAATTCACACTTGACTACACTCATCATCTTAAAATACTAGGGGAGAACGGGGCACATTCGCACAAAAAGTACATTTCGGGATATTTCTCTGGATCTAGATGAGATATTGAAACAAACTCGGATTCAAATGAAAGTTAAGACCTTTCCCGATATTTTAGAACGATAATTGGTCGCATTCATCTAGAATTTCTAACCTATATCATCAATCTAAAAAACGAGAAATTTCGTGCGAATGTGCCCCATGGGTGGGGCAGTTTTGCACACGTTTGGGGCACATTCGTACACATGCAAAAAATTAAACAATAATTATTTTAACGAACTAAAAAGTTTATGGCACTTTAAAGTAAGGATAATTAAACGAAATATTTGGCACTTTTACATATTTTTCCTCTAAATTGAAGATTTTTTTACAAAAAGAAAACAGCTTCAGAAAATATTGAACATCTAAGTTTTTGATGAGGAAAACAATTGTAGTAATGAAGATTATATTTTACATTGACATTCTTAACATAATATAATAAGTTAGAAAAAGTTTAATCAATATTTTAACTGTCAGGTTTTATTCTAAAAGAAAAGTGAACCAACAGCTCACTTATTAACAAATGAAACTGACGGTTGGGGAACTTGTTATACGATATTATCTTTTTGTATAAATGTGGAATCTTTTCTTACAGGGAAAATAAAAGTTTCGTCATTAATTTTAAAGTTTTTCATCATTAATTTTAAATAAGCACCATTCAACTCCAAATTTTCTATTTGACCAACATAACAAAATTTTCTTTTTAGTAGCAAATTCTACTGGAATAAAATCACCTAATTGGTATTAAACAATAAATTATCAGGGACATTATTTCTTCAATGTTTAAATCTGGTTCTAAATTCCTTAAAACTGAAGCTTTCTTTAAGATGTTATTTTCTATTATCACCAAATTTTGAACCAATTACAATAAAAAACAATTAAACTTCAAGTTATTAAATATACTGCACTTATAAACATATAAATCACTTTCATAATCAAAAATGGGAAAGATGAGGCACATTCGCACTGTCCGAAACTGCCCCATCTTTTGGTGTACGAATGTGCCCCATCTACCAGTTCAAGCTTACCACGTCCCAACAAGATAATTATAATTAAAGCAGGGAAATAAAACCTTTCTAGAAACTTACTTTAATAGTGCCTCAACTGAATAAAATGCCGAATGTTAACTTGAGAGTTATTTTTGATTGATATTTTACGCCAACAAAATGACAAGAAAATTTACTTTGCTGCTTCTAACGCTAGGAAATTTCTAGTACGTATGCAACAAAATGGGTCAGGGCTTTGAAAATTCATGAAGAAGGTGGTAGTCATGCATCCATTTACTGGTATTTTTTTCAGATTTTTAAATTAATAATTACTAGGGGAAATGCCGTCTGTCCGAATGTGCCCCATGTGCGAAATAGCCCCACTCTCCCCTACCTAATTTCTCTAATGAAATAACATAAAAATCTTAATTTATTCCTTCTTTAGGTAATTTTGAAAATAATTGTACCTAAATTATGCAGCAGAGCAAAAATGTAGCCATCTTCTTTGTTTAAAAAGTAACATTCGATGAGAAGGGTATAAAATATTGCTCTTTCCTTCTTTGTTAAAAGCAGCAAATTTAGCTACAAAAATAAAGATACCGTGTTTGAGTGCAACTATGATGATTATAAAGAAGTTGACTTATCCTCAGTAAGAAAATACTATTGAAAATTTTTGATGATGCAATTAGTAATCAAAACCTTATTCACCATTCCTGACAGTTTTAACATTGTTGGGAGAATCATAAATGACAGGACTGCAACGTTATTCCTCTTACAGTATTTTTATGTAGAGGATAATTACACAGCCTCGGTTTCCCTCAAAACTAAATTCAGCATTCCTGACACTTTTTATTACTCACATGGTGTCTCATCCAACTGGTAGAGCATAACGAAATTTGACATATCGTTTCGAAAAAAGTTAAGCAACTGGACTAAATATTAGTTTGATGATATTGGGGCGGAATAACAACATATTCTTTATAGCACCATTAGCTACTAATGCTTTTCCAATGCGTAGTGTTCTGTGAGGGATGATACTCGGAAGATCATCAACGGCGGCGACTTTAAAAATGAAGGTTTCGGAAGTCTACTGACCTTCAAATTACGTATTCGACTCTACGAAGTATCTTATCATATCAACAAATAACCTATCAGGCACTTTTCAACTACAAGTCGCATAAGGTTGATTATAGATGTTCTCTTTGGAATTTTCCTTCTTTTTGAATTTTTTTGTGATCGGCGCGTGCTGGGAGTTGTGATGCATCGCCTATCTGGATCCATTGACTGAATATACTGAATTTAGAGCAGGGGACAATAACGTATCTTGAAACTAACTTATTTGTAAGTTTTTATGGATTTGACAAAAAGGCTTCATAGAACTCTCAGTTTTTATTTTTGCTGTGAGGAACAAAAATGACAGATCCATTCAAACTCAAAAGCTTACCTCTTGAAATATCCCTTTGTTCAAAAATTTGCCTTAAGTTGATCCAATCTAATATTAGAATTAAAAACAAGCTCTAATTTTATGTCAAAGGAAAGCCGAATCTCTCTTGAATACCCTTTCAAAGGGAAAATAATCGCAACCAAT
The DNA here is from genome assembly GCA_024610705.1 of Tetragnatha versicolor. Taxonomy (NCBI): domain Eukaryota; kingdom Metazoa; phylum Arthropoda; class Arachnida; order Araneae; family Tetragnathidae; genus Tetragnatha; species Tetragnatha versicolor. The sequence continues at coordinate 48,705,924 of JANDEH010000010.1, read as the reverse complement.
ATTTTTCTGAACACTTAATACAAAAAATTATTACTTATTTTCATGAATTATTAAATTTTTCGATCTATTCAGTACGGTATAAAAGAAATGGACTTATATTATCACTCTTAAAACGACAGTCTCAAAATTGAGTAAAAAGTACTCAAACTGGCTCCGATCCAAATGTACTCAAATTTGAAAGCATGAATATACTCATTTCTGAAAATGTGTATACTCAAAAATAAAACATTATGAGCTGATTTTTGAGGTCGAGCTTAAGATGTTTCATTTTTGAGTATACACATTTTTAGAAATGAGCATATTCATGTTTACAAATTTGAATAGATTTGGATCGCAGTCAGTTTGAGTACTTTTTTACTCAGTTTTGAGACTGTCGTTTAAGAGTGATCCCACAGTATCATCAGGGAATTCTCAGGTTTTAAGTAATAAGAAAAATTCTAAGAGTAAATTGTATAAAGATAAAATGAGAATCAAATAAACTCAAATATTTACGAGAAAGCATCATTACATATTTCAGCATTCCGGGTTTATTAAATAGCTCTAATGAGAGTATTTTTAATGAAGTAAAACTAAAAGAACTTAAAATTGGGAAAGAAATACATTCTAGGAATATTAGCTGCTGGGGTTTGAAAATGGATTTTAAGTTAAGATACAATAAAATTAACTCGAATAAACGTGTAATGCTAAATTACAAAGATTCTAAAATATTTTTACATGCAAATACAAATCTAAAGAGATGTTAAAGCTAACTGTAGATTGTCAATAAAAATTTAAGAAAAACTTTTTTGGAAACTTGCACATGTATGCTTGGAAATTCATCAGGTACCTATATGTAATTATGAGCTTTCTTCTTTTAAGAACTCCAAGAGGTTAACCTAGCTTTGCTCAAAAAACTCAGGAGATCAAAAAAGGTTTGGCTTTGGAGACAAACAATTTGCATACAACTAGATTAGAGTTGTGAAAATTCGTTATAAGAATACTTATTTAGCATCTATATTTTCATGTGGTTGTGGTTTTTATTAATTTTTATACTTTATCTGTTTTTATTTATATTTTTCTCTGTTTTTCTAGTGTTTTTATTTTGCGTGAGGAAGTTGAGGTATATGGATGTGGTCATGTTGGTTTTATCTAGTCATTAAGTAGGATAGTATACATAGCCCGAGATCGCACAAAATGGAAAGGATTTGTATGTAAAGTAGAGTTAGGATTGGAGAGGGGCTGTTTTATTTTCTATCGTTTATTACTTTTTAGATTTGTTTGATGCTTGAATATTATTCCCTGTTTTGTTTATCTTGGTATTCTTTGTATATTTTATTATTTTTTATAATGTTGCTAGTGTCGTTTTTAAAATTTATGCCTGTGAATTTTGAGATGATCAAAATTTTATGAACTACATATTTGATTTATGTAATTTCTGCATATTTATCACCGTTTTATTTGCACGCTTTTATTTCCAAATTTATACGTTTTTATACCCATCAGGAAGTGAAGCTTGCTTCTGATTTTATTTATATTCATTTAAATAAAATGGCTTTTTATTGTATTGTTTAAATTTAACTGTTTGATAATTAGTTATTTTAGTGCAAGTAAAACTGTAATGAAAATTCTTATTTATGAAAGTAGAACAGAAATTCAGAGGTGAAAATCAGGTGATACCGGAAAATACTGCCCTTATACCCATATATGATCAATTTTATGCACAATGGGAGTAATCAGTCTCAAGGATTCAAAAATAATTATTATCAGATTATTAAAACATTCTAAAATATGTGCAGTACAAAAGTAAATTAAACAAACATATAACTAAAATTACTCAAATTACCACAAATAAATTTACACGTTCGCAAAATTTTCCCAGATATTAAAGCGTATGCGTTGTTCAAAACTACTCATTTTATGCCTACCATGGAAATATTCATGAAAATTTTTACACATCTTTTATTAGATTTCATTACTCTCATTTAATCGCGAACTCCAATTTGGCTATAAATGTTCAACAACAATTAAATGTTATTTAAAACCTATTGTTGGCTACCTCTCATACCTTGAAAAATTACTTGTAAAAAGTTAAATTGATGTTTCATCACACGGACTAATTTAGGAAACAGTTAATGTAGCTAACACTCTTTACTTTAAATTTTGGAATTAAGCTGATGAATTAATTACTTACTGGTGATTAAAAAATAAATCTGAATTAATCGGGGAAAACTTTTTGAATACTCCAAGAGGATAAAGGAAACTACGTTACTAAATAGAAAAAGTTATAATAGGCGCTCGTTTTACAGGGGAAAAGCACAGGGCTCAAAGGAAAAAATTCAAAGCTTACTTTTATAAGATTTTCCTTCAATATACATGAAATACAACAGGTGAAAAATTATACTTTATAGTAACAGGGTTTTTTAGCTTATTTATAATAACTGCATGCATGCATAAAAATAAGTAGTATCTTTATAATGCGAACGCTATACCCTGACCCACTAGCGATATTTCAATGAAAAACTCTTCAATCTATCTGCGAATTTGACGTTTGTATCTAGCTCCGATATGCTTTTCCCAAGTGCAATGAAATAGATCGGGAAGAGAAGGAAAAAGTTCCCCCACCCACCCCAAAAAAGCATCGATTGCTCTTCAAAGAGAAATAAAAACATCACGTCTGAGATCTATATATAAAGGAAAAGATCTATATATAAAGGAAATAAAGGAAAAGAGAACTTTCTGCTAAACGGAAAGGAAGTAGTGTGAGCTTGAGAGGGGAGAAAAACAACATTAAGAGCATCAGACCTAGTGAGCAACACTTTCATTAGTAAAGCTTAAAGCTAACCAATAAGACAAGTGAGATGTTTTTCACTCAAAGAGTGCGATAGGAATGCTCAGGTCACTCAACGGTAATTCCACCAATTTCTTTCCTGTTTTCTGGACTTTTTCCCCACCTCCTCTGGGGGCGGCTGCTGTTCTTTCATACCGCGCAATTAATTTGGAGACGTGGTTTATCATCCCGATCCGGGGGAAAATCCGGAGTTGGTGGATTTGGGATTAAAATATTCCCTTCCGAGTAGATGGGAGCTCGATTTTTCACCCGGTGTTTTGTTTGAAGTGTTGATGCAAGCTTCATTTTTAAAGATGGATGAATCTTTGGAAATATGAAGAGAAGATGCATTTGATTGAGGCGTTGTGAGCTTCATTTTTAAAGACGGATGGTGGGAATCTCCTCTCGTTGGATATAGGGAGATGCGTTTGACTAAAGGATTGTGCATTTTCGGGTGAGGTCATTATATTTGTTGCGTTGAGAAATATTTTTTACGATTTATCAGTAATTAAGTTCGAAACTGCGGATTAGTTCACTTATTTTTGTATCTGTTAGAATTTATTTTGTATATAATTTGAAAATTTTCTATACTTTATTGTGATTTAAAATCTTGAGCATGAAATAAGAAAAGGGATTTAAAATTGCGTTGGTTTTTATGTTATATCGTATTTAACCTAGAATTAATCGGTTGTGTAGGTTATCTAAATCTACCCGACTTAATTCACCAAAATTTTATTTAAAAGTAGAAAAAAAATAATTTTTTATCCCAGATATAATCAACGAATTACAAATTGAAACCGCAAATGTAGTTATTCATTTATCTACCGAAATCTTCTTTAATCTATTTTCTTGTTTGTCTAAAACCTTTCGAGATAGAATCGTTTCCTAACCTATTTTTTTCTGCCTTTTCTGGATGCTTAAAATGATAACATTGAAACGTAAGTTTAAATTTAGATCTCAAAATGTAATAAAATTAACGCAATTTATGGCCGTAATATAGTTTAGATTTCGAAAAAAGTCCTTAATGGACTGTAACACTTATTTTTACAGTGCTATAACTGACTTTTAATTCAAGATTAAATAATCAATTAAAACTCATAATTTTCTATGGAGATAAAAAAGGTTAAGGTGAATAAGAAATTATTTCTCACACACCTTTTGAAACCACACAATAAAAATTTCTCAAAGCTATAATAATGTTCAAGTTTAAAGCACGCACTACATTAACTATTTCAGCCGCATTTCAAATTTCAGAAGATGTCTATATTTAATGAGGCAATATGCGTGAAGTATCAGTTAACGCACCATTCTTTTATGGCTTAGATAGATATTCGCCCGGTGTATAGGCGAACGGAGGTAGAATAGACATTTATCTTTGCAGTGAAAGAATCGGAAAAGAAAGGGGACGAAATAAATGAAATAAAAATGTCAGGAAATTTTCTTTTTCCCTGTGAAGATTGGGACCACCGGCAGGAGAGAAAAAAATCCAATAAAAAAGGCAAATACCAGAAAAAGAAAGGAAAACGGTTAGAACAATTAAGAACTAGTGGTCAAAGACGATGAGGAAAGACGAAATAAAAGAGAGCAGAGCTTAAGGTTGCCATCTCAACAAAGAGAAGTAGTTTTTTCCTTTCGCATGGGCAGAATTTGATGCCTGAATGTGCTGTGGGCTGACTTATAGCGTAAAGAAACTTTTCCTGCAGAAAAGAAGATAAGGCTCTTTTTAGGGCCCGGGATGGTCTGTTTTAACTAGAACCTTCCCTGAAATTTGATTAGACAACAAAACGCACATTAGGATCTTTAAGTAACTTATTTTTTAAACCAATATTCGTATATTCTTTCCAAGTCGTTTTTCTTGCGCGGGTGGCTTTTTCTTAAATTCCTTTTATCCCGGTTTGTTTATTCGTTTATGCCGACTGCTTTTTATTAATGAAGTAAAAACTGAATTGGCAGAATAGCTGAAAAAGAAATAAATATCCATTAGCGTTTCCTTGGGTTCATTAGAAGTATCATGGGCTAAGGATTGATTCATGGTGTTCTTCCAAGAGTTGTTATTGATAGCCAATTCGTCGTTCCATTTTGTTTGTGTATGACTCGGAACCTTTTATCTGACTTAAAAAGAATATGAGAGAGTAAAAAATTAAATACAATAGATGTGAAATTATATTGATATTTATGTGAATGAAATATGTTTAGAAAATACTGCAGACTGTATAAGGGGACACATTCAAATATCTTATTATTTAAATTTAAATTTCAGTATTCAGTTAATTGAAGAAATTTTAGTTTAATAAAGTAAAACAATTTAAAAACAGCTAAAATTTAATTATCTAACCAAATATGTAACTTGTTTAGCCATAATGTTATCTCATTAAGAAATCACACACAATGTTTTTCTTTATTATTTTAATAATATAGTGGAATTTTTGCTAAAATTTATGTTTTCTCTAATATAAACAAAATACCACTTATAAATACGTAATTTGTTTCACAAGACTGTTTTTTTTATTTTTGAATGTGCAGTTCATATTTTTCTTCTAAATTACTTATAAATAATAAATTTACTCATATGGCTTCAAACACTTTACACGTTTGAAAATACTGTAGGTATTTCAAAACATGTTATATTGTTTTACCTAGGACACTATAGTTAGTCTTATGCATTCTTGTATTGCTACAGAAATTACATTGAATAGGATATTTCTCACACCTTGGGGGTTTAATTTATTTCATTTTAAACCTCCCATCTCATACACTTCAAACTTCAATATAGTACAGTAGTTTTATTAAGTTTCAAGTTGACCCAACTTTGTCAAGGAACTCTACAAAACTATCCAAACTATCAACTACTTTCTCTTTCAAACTCATAAAAGAATTTTTCCAATTTTTGAACTCCTTGCATTGGTCGACGCAGGCTGCCAAAGTTTCACCTCGAAATTGGGATCCCTCTCTAGCAAGTTAATGATGTTTTAACCGCATTATTTCACGTTAATTATACTACGTTATTAATCACTTCTTTGTTTGGAGAATTACCAAAATGATAGCGTTGATTCTTTCGGTCGTAGAGTGCCGTGGTGTAATTAAAATCACCTTTACCCGAATTCTGAAAAAATCACCCAACACTGATTGATTTCCAATAGCAGACGAGTGAAAGCTGATGAAGTTTTTTTCCGCGCTCTCACTTCTTCTAAAATGCTTTCACCGTTGTCTCATAGGGCTAATACAGTGTATTTGATAGATAAATGGAGCAATCTCTTTGATAAATTGTTTGGTAAAATAATGCAAGTGCGTTACTTTTGTTTTTCTATCTCACCCATTCATTGGAACAAAGCTTTCATAGGAAAGGCATACATGTTTATTATGAACCCAAATTCAACCGAATTTTGAGTGTATAAATTCATCTTTAATTATATTAATATGAATTATACCACCTTATCTTATATATTATTCTCTACGAATATTAACTTATATACATTTCTATAATGCTATTTCTGAGTTTAGATGTTTTTTACTATGTTAAGAATGATTTTGTGATACTGAGATGATCGTCAAAAGCACTACATTAGTAATTGTATATGGACTATTTAGTTTTTATCTTAACTTAAGGTAAATGTATCCTTAAAAATGTACATTTAGAATTATTTACTATGATTTGTCAATTTTATTTTTTATTTTTTAACAAAAAAGTTATGTTTAAATGCATTTTTCTTCCCATTGTACTACTATTTATTTTCTTTGGTCACGGTGTAATATAAGTATAAAAGATGAGAGATGTATGTCAAGTGTTTTATGAGGAATATTAAAAATCAAGGAAAGACATACGATAAAAATAACACTTAACTAACATCCATGAAAGGAATAATCTAAATAAGTTTGACAACTTCCATCTTATTTTAGGGTTTGACTGAATAAAATCTCACTTAACCTATGAGAACGTATAGACTATATCGCCTCTAATAAGCCTTGGTATTTTTAATGACCCGTCTTACGCAACTTAAGTTGGATTAGGTTTGTAGTAACAAATATAAGCTCCATTCATACTTCTCAACATCCATAAAATCATAAAAACCTTTTTACTCTATCATCATCACTCGAGCTAGAAAAGAATGCTATCCATTCTTTCTTACAAAAACAATCGTAGACTTTGTATAACTTCCAATGCAAAATAAAGAAAATACTACTCATAGTTTTGTAATCTTGTTAACCTACCAAGTTGGGCAATCTTTTCAAAACAGAGTCAGCAGATGAGTTGAGATTACACGAGTTGTTGAATAAAGAAATATTGATTGCATTGTTATGTATTGGACCAGTGGTCTTGAACTTGGTCAAAGAACTTGAACTTGGTCACATTTTGAAGAAATCTGTCCGGGAGTTAGTGCATTACGATACATTCCTAACCTCTTTTAATAAAGGAAACGTGGTTTAGGTTTCAATCTTGAAACTTCATTGTTCTTTCTATCAAAGAAATGTTAAGCTATTTCAACACAAAATATATGTTTGTACCACGAGAAAGTACTTAACTGTCAGTGTAAATACAAATGCGCTTACGTTCTTGTAGATTAGTGTGGTATGTTAAATAGGTCTATTTATTGCATTTTCGTTTGTGATTTGATTTACTCTGTGTTAAATCATTGTAAATCAGTTTTTGAAACTGTATAGATTCGTGTAAATGTGTCAAATGGATATTTTACTAAGTGAGTTGAGTTTAGTGGTGTGGATGCAACTATGTGAAGGAAAAAAACGAATGATTATATTATGCTTTTAAGTACAATTGAAAAAATTGTGTGAGTAAAACCATTTTGTGTGAATATATAAATTTGACTATAATGTATGCATATGATGTGTAACAAAAGAAGATTAATAATCAAAAGAATTTGTGCGTCCAACTGTTTTTTATTTTCAAAGTTAACTTACGTAAAAGCAGTCATCATTGGTGCTACAGAAAATTACCATTTTAAGGCCGAAACAATTTAATTTAATATATCATTAATAATCTAATAGCATACATTTACTTACAGGCTTCTTATTCTTTTACTTATTATAAATCAAGATTAAATTTAAAATAAATACACGTAGACAGGATTTAGTTTTTTGATAAAAAAATGTGCTAATGTTAGAGAAGCCCCCTTATTATGCAAGAATATTTTCCAATAAGTAAAATTACCGCTCAGGTTTTTAATGTAAAAAGTTTTAACTTGAGGAAACGTATTTTGAAAGTTTGCTTCATAAATTAATAGGCACCCAAATGCTAAAAGAATGTCATTTTTATAAAAAATTTTATTTCCTTTTCGTTTAGGTTATTTTAATAATTTATGATTTAAAATAACCGTAATTTTTTGTATAACGATATTGGTTAATCAGAAAACTAGAATTGGGCTCGTACATAAATGAGTCGTTGCTCTTATGAGCAATAATATCAAAATTACAATCAAAGTAGAAGTTAACACAATCCTTTACATTATTGTGTCATGAAATTGTAGTTGATAACCAATTGGAAACAACGAGGATATATAAACTTAAACACATGCTAATTTTCAAGGTTCTAAAATAATTTTTGTGCAATATTCGAAGATAATGCATCCTAAAATAATGCAGCTTCTAACAATAATGCATTCCATTTTATAAGCTTGCATTATTTTAGTGAACAATTACTTACATAGTATTTGTTAAATATAAAAATAGCTTAGTTTTATAAAAGCTATGATTATAAATGAATCTGGACAATTTGTCTTTATTTTGGAAGCTAAAAAGTGGGATAGAATTTTTAGAACCTTGAGAACGTTTTCATTTTTTATGTAACATCCAAAAATTTGAGAGCTTTTGAGCTCAAAAGTGTTTGTTGGTAAATCTAGAATGGTAACAAATGAATCTTAATGAAACAAAATATTGTTACCAAAAAATTATGTTCACCCCTAAACTTTATAATGTACTCAATTTTTTTAACTGATGGTGATATTTTACTGTTTTTATTTATTTTTCGTATGATGCAATGTTTTGTTGATTTGGACGGCAATTGAACCCTAATATACTGTATCAAAACGATGTCGATTTTCGTCGTAGTTGTTTCTCTAAGTGTAATATTGTGAGAATTTTTTTGTGTTTATCTTTTACAGTGTATACTCCTGCTGTTTTATTGAAATAATGTATTTTTCAAAAAGGGAAAATTATTGATTCAAAAAATGCCAAGTGTATCACAATTTACTACACGAAAAGTTTTATCATCAATAATTGGTAGTATACACACTTTACGTGGTCAGCTTTATGACAATTTATTGTTATGCTGGGTAGTGTACTTACCATATGCTTGTAAATAATGTAAATGTATTGAATTACCTAAAAATTCACCCCGTGTTTGTGTATGTTTTCGATCTGTACTTGTACACAGGGACTCCTTTTTGCTTATATGTTATGATGTGGCACAAGGATTGAAGTTCATTTTTGCTGCTTAATAAAAGTACAGTGTCAAATATTGAGTCTATTCATTTTTAAACATTGTATGCTCATTTTCAGCCTTGAAAAAATACATACAACCAACTTTAAGTAACAAACCCAAATAAATTTTCATTTTAAGTTTAAAACTAATATGATTTGTACAACCACAAAATTTTATATGATAGCTAATATTGGATAATAATACGATTTGATTTTACTGCATTATTGGAAACTAAAGTTTATTTTTTTAAAATCTACACTTTTGATCAGAAATGCTTTAAAAAAACCAATAACCCTAAAAACTCAACATAATCTAAAATATTTTAATAAAAAAACCCAAAGCTTTTTATATGAGTATGATTTTTAAGTATCATTATTGTACACAAGGGAACTGTCATTATCGAATTTTTATTTGAACGATTACCGCATTTTTAAGCGCGGGAATTATTGACACATAAAAGTCAGTGCCCTAGCATTCATTTTTATAAACTAATTTTCAAATTGCATTCATCGAAAATAAAAGGTAAAAAAAACTTTAGTAGCTTATGGTTCACAAATACTCACTCACTTTTTGGATACATGCAGATTTTTCCAACAAAGGGTATATAGAAGTTTTATTTTAAAGATTACCTCATGCTTAAGCAAGGAAAGAATGATTCATTAAAACTAGATTCTCTCTGACTTTATATCTGTAATTAACTTGCCAAAAATTTTCTCAGGGTATTTAACTTGTGATGCATAAAGACACAATGGTGTATTTCTATTTTAGCTAAATGGAATTTTTTTGTAAATTTAAAGACGGGTATAGAGAAAGAAAAATCTCTAATTATACAATATTCTATAATATGTAACTATTTCAAATAATAAGAGTATTTTTTTTTCAATATATGAACAGTTTCATTGAGTTTCATTCAACTTTAGTCCTATCCCTGTGCTTTTAAATGAACTAGGAAACTCATTGTCCATGGGGGATCCCATCCTTCACTGCTTTACATTCTCATGAATAACGATGCATTTACATATTTTGAAAGTTATTACCATGGGACCTGGAAAGAGTTTGAAAGAGAAAATTTTGTTACATAAAGAGATTACGATGCTAAATAAGGATGAAAAGTTTATGAGCTAGTTTATGTGAAACGAATGAATTCAAAATTTACGAGAAAGAATTTTTAAAATAAGTTTATTTAGAAAAAAACATATATAAAAGATATCTGTTTTAAGGATCTTTCGTACGAAATGTTTTAAAATTGAATTAGTCTTATGAAAAATAATGACCAGTTTTAAGTTTTAAAGCATAAATTTCTTAATTCAAATTAAGTTATAAGGCAGAGCTAAATTCTCTCCTTTGTTTCTACTAATTTATTAATTTCTTAAAATTACACCAATATGGCTAAAAAACCCGTTTTTATTTAATATACAATACTTTGAAAGTTTTCTATTTTTATAAAAGAAAGGCTTTCACGGCCGGATCTATGTAGATAAAATGAAGATCTATTTTTCTTTCAAATTTACAACACATTAACTTTTTATAAGTACAACTTCATTTTTCAATCATATAGCTAAAATTTTTATTTTTCGAAATTTATAGTCAAATATCTGATTCTAGGTATAGTGTACTGTACAAAAGTAACATTGTATTAAAAGATTCTGAAGAAATTGTTTTAAAAGGATGTAATGGAAAGTATTATTATGCGTACACTTTTTACTATATTTTATGTCATTGAATTTCTCCCTACATTCCTTCTATTTTTCTAAAAAAAATCTCAGCAATTTTAATCAATCATACTTTTATTTGATCATTGAGTCGATAATAAAATTTGAATGTGTTAAAAAACTTGTAAGGTAGAAATGTATCGTACTGATAACAAACGTATCTATAGTAAGTTTTATTATTATTGTTCAAGGGAAAAACTCTCGTTTTTCACCAAGTGACCAATTCGATTTCCTAAACTCACATCATATTGAAAATCCCCCTGAACAAAATATGAATGAAAAGAGATTTCACCTCCCCTAAATAATCAATCTTTTGTTTTTCAAGAAACTTTATTCATCAGATGAAGCAAAGATACCCAAACGTCAGGAATCAACGCATCTCAGAATTCATAAATCTCCCATATTTCCTTCTCCATGTGAAAATGATAGACCAAATAAATCACATCCCCAAAAAAACGAAGAGCCTCAATTGGTAGCTTTATGACTAAAGAACGGCGGCGCTAAAGTCATTTTATTTAAGATCTGATATAACCTAAGGGAAAAGAAACGGTTCGTGTTCGCCTTTTATTGTTCCTTCCTTTTTCTAAAATTCTTGTTTTAACCGAAGGGAAGGTCTGTCGGATTCCCTCTTCTCCCATGACCAACGATCCCCCAGTATTTATAAAAAAGAGTGGTCAAACGAGAGAAGGAAAAAACAGGAAAAACAGAAAGAGACCGGCCTGTCCCGCGGGAACTCCGGACAGCGTCCCCTCTCCTTTTTTGTTCCCGTTTTTCTTTAATTTTTCTCCTCTCTATGTCCTACTTACAGAGGGGGTAGGGCGAAACAAATTTTTGTGGAAACAGCTCTACACTCTTAAAGATTTACGGTGGGAAAGAGGGTATAGGAAATCGTTTCCAATACAAACTTTAATTCAGATAGCGAACTTCCGTATTGCGGCTTTGTTTAAGGGCATAATGGCTTTTTGTTATTTGGGATCTGTTTTCCGTATTCTCTTGGGATTCCACTGTAGGAAGTACACTGGTGGTTTTGGGTGTACTAGCTTAAGTGTGATTCAATTTCGCTTAAGTGTAGTGCTTAAGTAGTAGGATCTTTTAAATCGCCTACTGCTGATTTATTGCCTAGAACAGCATCGTGATTAAACGTTCAATTAGGATGTAGATATTAATCAACTAAGGGATCTAAACAATTCCTTAAATGATTTTGACTATGAATAGTTAATTCCATCCCTTAAAGCTATTTAGTGTGAAATTTTTTGCCCCTATTTTCCTATTAAAATTATATTCATAAGCCCAGACATCCATAAAATGAAATGACAATTACATAAAATCTAGGGTAAAGTTAGCAAAAAAATTTTAGCATCTATACCAAAATAATTTTAGGCTTTTAAATTTGCTCTGTTTTTTTTTAAATTGTATTTTGTACTTAGCTACTTACATCTGTAAGCCTCATGTTATACCATGTGGAGCATGAGGAGTTGTAGAATTTAATTAATAAAAAAATACAAAAATAATAAATGTAATCAAGCTTGCAATAACTTACATTACAAGTGTTCATTAAAACACTTGTCTACTAAATAACTACAAGATGGAATTAAGGTAGTTAAAGTAGATTAATTTTATTATCGCGTTGTAAAAGTGTAGTAAAACTACCTAATAAAGTACCAAGAGAAAAATAGTAACAATTATACAACTATCAAAGTCATTGGAAAAAATTTAAACAAAATATCAGAAGATTATTTTCATCTAATTAAAGTTTTTAATATTTTCATCATAGGAAATTTAAAAATAGTTACCATTTTGTTTTTATTTAAAGTCATTAGAGGTGAAAAAATACCAAAAGTATTAAGGATAACCTTGAAACTCTAATAGTTTTTTTCCACTTTCCACCTACAAATATAAATTTAATAGTACTACGTGTGACGAAAATAATTCTGTTTCATTATGTTTCTTTTTATTGTTTTATTTTACCATTGGGTGAGCTGCTGTAGGAGTTAGAAATCGTGGAATAGAAGAAGCAAGGAGTGATGAGAATGTAGCTTTATTCAGCACCGAGGGCAAACAGCAACTGGCGCAAAGCGCGGGCAGACAACAAGGCGGGGCAGGTGGCGGTTATCAGTTAAGATCTTTAGGATATCAATGGTGGTTAACAGTTATACATTGAACATAGACTCCTGCCCCAATTTTAAATAAAAATTGTAAAATAATAAGAATCAAAAATATAAAATAGTACTTGACAGATGAACACAAACATAAAGTCTGACGACAAGCATAAAGTACAAAGAAGTAGCAGGGCTGCCGAAGGGGAAAACACGCAGAGGAACCACGAAGGACTAGACAGGAAAATGCAGAAGGTGCTTGCAGGGGAAGCGGAAGGAAGGAGCAGACAGGGCGAAGAGGTGGCTCATGACGAGTCGAGGCTAGAAGAGGCAACTCAACGAGTCGGGGCTAGAAGAGGCGGCTCGACGAGTCGGGGCAAGAAGAGGCGGCTCGACTAGCGGGCTAGAAGAGGCGGCTCGACGAGTCGGGGCTAGAAGAGGCGGCTCGACGAGTCGGGGCTAGAAGAGGCGGCTCCGGAGCGGTACTCGAGCTGCTGTGGAGGAGAGGCTGAGTGCAGGCGACGGCATGGGCTATGGCTCCACGATGGTAGGAAGAAGCGGACATCTGAGGGAGCTGAGGGGAGCGGGAAGACGCAGCAAGCAAAGATTCTGGAACTGGTGGGAGCTGGGCCGTTAGCAGAGCAGCAGAAGTGGATAGGGAGCCAAAGTCGACGGCGTCGGGAGGTTGCTCTGGGAGGGCTGTGGTGTCGGAGCTTGACGGTATCTTGACAATCTTCGCTATGGTCCGGCTGAAGATTCCTTTGGCTGTACGGATTTCAACCACTCTGACCAATCCATCAGAGCCTGGGTGGACTTTTGTGACCTTACCTAGTGGCCACGTAGCAGGGGGCAGATTGGGTTCTTTTAGGAGAACCAAGTCTCCGACTTGTAGATTGGGCTGTGCTTGCTTCCATTTCCTTCTTTCTTGAAGGGAGTGGAGATACTCAGTGCTCCATCGTCTCCAGAAACCTTGTAGCATGGAGGACAATAGCTCCCATCGAGTATGCAGATTGGTCCCTTCCTGGAATGGTAAAGATCTAGCAGGAGAACCTATCAAAAAATGAGAAGGCGTGAGAGTATCGATAGAATCCAAGTCATCATTATTTCGCGCCACTAATGGTCGAGAGTTCAGCACAAATTCTATTTGACATAGCAGGGTTGTTAATTCTTCAAATGTCAATAGTGACTTCCCAATCACTCTTTTGAGATGATATTTCATGCATTTGATGTTAGCTTCCCAAATACCACCCATATGAGGTGAACCGGCGGGAATGAAGTGCCAATTGACAGTTTCTTGATTAAGGAAATAGGAGATATCGGGGTTATTGTTTACTTCAGTAAGGAATTTCGTTAACTCTTTAAATTTATTTCGTGCACCGACGAAATTAGTCCCATTATCGCAATAGATGTTAAGAGGGGCTCCTCTTCTAGAGCTAAAGCGCTTTAAAGCGGCTAGGAAAGCTTGCGTTGTCATATCACTCACTAACTCTAGATGTACAGCTTTAATCGCCATGCAAATAAAGAGTGCTACATACCCTTTAGTAGAGTGACCGCCGCGACCTTTCTTGAGTTTTACCTGTATAGGCCCGGCAAAGTCCACGCCGCAGTTAGTGAACGGGCGACTATACTGAACTCTGGCACGAGGCAAGTGTCCCATCAGTTGAGAAGAAGCAGCTGCATTGAACCTACAACAAACTAAACAGTTACGAATTACTTGGCGAATCAGTTTTTTAGCACCAAGGATCCAATAATTTTGCTTTAGAAGGCTGGCTAAGAGAGTTGGTCCTGCATGCAAATTACTTTGATGTGCTTCTTTAATGATCATAACACTGATCAGATGTTTTTGTGGCAACAGGATAGGATGCTTCGAGTTGAAAGGCAACTCAGAATGTTGCAACCTACCTCCTGCCCGTAACAGACCGTCATCATCCGCAAAGGGATTGAGGGAGAGGATTTTACTTGACCGTTTTACAGGTTTTCCTTCACTGATACATTTTAATTCACCCTCAAAATGACACCTCTGGACATACTTAATTAACCGGAACTTAGCATTTTGATATTCAGATGAGCTGATGGTAGTTAAGTCAGGGCTACCTTTGGATCTAAATCTCAGACAATAGCAAACAATTCTGATAATTTTCGAAAGAGAAGAATGTTTCATGAATAAGGACTCTAAGGTGTCATTTACCAGGACAGGATGCGAAAATAAAGGATCTCCTCTATCTTCTGGAACATCCTTTTCGACATCAGGTTCTGGGGCCCAACTAGATGGATCTTTGGAAAGAAAGTCCGGCCCGCGCCACCATAGCTTAGAGGGAGATAGAAGCTGGGGCTCAATTCCCCGGGAAGCCATGTCGGCAGGGTTTTCTTCAGATTTGACATAGTTCCAATTACTTCTGGGTACCTGCTCGAGAATTTCGGATGTTCGGTTAGCGACAAAGCACTTCCACCTGCGAGGAACAGAGGAAAGCCAAGCCAGAACAACCTTTGAATCGGTGAAAGCATAAACAGGAACTTCCTTGAGCTTAAGTGTTTTCATTACACTTTTTAATAGCCTAGCGAGCAACAGAGCTCCACACAACTCTAATTTAGGTATAGAGATCTGCTTTAGTGGCGCAACCTTAGTTTTGGAAACCAATAAGGTGGTGGAAACACCCTTCGCACTCAGCTGTCTTACGTAAACAACAGCGGCATAAGCTTGAGTGGAGGCGTCACTAAAACCGACGAGAAACCATTCTCCATCAAATGGAGCAATACATCTTGGAACTTTGACGTCTATTGCATTAAACTGATTTTGAAAGTTTTGCCAGTCATTACCTAGATTAGGGGGTAAGGGATCGTCCCAATCATTCTTCATTAGCCAAAGTTTTTGGTAGAAAATTTTGATCCAAACTATGATAGGTGACAATAGTCCTAAAGGATCAAACACTTGGGCGGATTGGGACAAAACCTTTCTTTTGGTCAATGACCCTTCGATCTTCAGATTAGGTTTGAAAAGAAAGGTATCCGACTTGGGATTCCACAATAAACCCAAAACTTTACAATTCTCGGTACACTCTATTTCTAAACAATGACCAGTAGCTTTGACATTTAATTTACTAAGTAATTCAGGAGAATTGCATTGCCACTTTCTTAACTCTAATCCTCTGGCCTTAAGTAAGGAATCAATCTCGGAACATACCTCAAATGCTTCTTCCGCGGTATCGGCTCCCGAGAGTAGGTCGTCCATGTAGAAGTCGTCACGAATTTTCTCAGCTACCTTAGGGGAATCCAGGCATTCCTCCGAGATGGCTTTCAGACACCTAGTTGCTAAGAAGGATGAACAAGAGAGACCGTATGTTACTGTTTTTAATTTAAATTCTTCAATAGGTTTCCCTGGGCTAGGTCGCCATAATATTCTTTGGAAAGTTTGATCCTCATGGTCCAAAAGTATCTGGCGATACATTTTTTGTATGTCTGCTGAAAATGCTATTTTATGAGTCCTGAAACTGATTAGGATTTCAGCCAAGTCTCTTTGAACTTTAGGGCCAACGCCCAAAATGTCATTTAGTGATACAGTACTTTTGGAAGCACAAGATCCGTCAAAAACGACGCGCAGTTTTGTAGTGCTACTACTCTCCTTGATCACAGCTTGATGAGGCAGGTAGAATTTATTGCTATCTGCAATAGATCCTGAACAATCATCAGCTGGACCCAAATGGTTGAGCTCTTCATATTCAAGCATGAATTTTTTATAATCTGCCTGTAACTTAGAAGAATGGAGAAACTTCCTTTCCATGGATAATAACCTATTCCTAGCTGCATCATAAGAATTTCCTAAGATTAAATTGGGCTTGTAAATAGGTAGTTTAACAACAAATCTACCATCTGAGTTAATTTTAAGATTATCCCTGAAATGTTCCTCACAAAATTTTTCTTCATCTGTCAAATCATTAACAATTGATTGAGAAACCGATTCTACTTCCCAGAATCTTTTTAACTGCTGGCTAATGTCAATAAAGTTTAGCGACAGTTCAGTGGGGGAGGTTAAATCAGCTTTACTCAACACAATCCATCCCAACTTGGAATTTTGAGCAATAGGAATGCCCTCGTTATTAAGCACCTGTCCAGGTAGTATAAGATTAAAAAAATAATCTACACCTATAATCATATCAATTTCCCCTGACTTGGAGAATGTAACATCAGCTAAATTAAGACCAGATAAGAGATTCCTATCCCTAATTGAAATATCCTGACAAGGCTGTGGAGCCGTTAAATTTTTCATAACATGAGCCTCTAAATTGAAAGTTTGAGTTACATCAAATTTAGAAGTTATAGACATCTCAATTGTTCCAATGGTACTTAAAGAATGGGAATTAGCTATTCCACTTACTTGAGTTCTTTTCCGCATGTTGATGTCGAGTTTCAGCTTCTGCACAGTAGCTACAGCGATAAATGTCGCTTGAGATCCCGTATCGAGGAGGACTCTAAGTTCATTGTTTACTCCCTGCGAATCTTTAAACACAACTATCGCAGTCGGCAGAATATTTTTGCTGGCGGAAATGAAATTATTAGAAAGGCTGTCACTTAAATCAGTTTGCGCGCACGGCGAAACATCTTTAGGGGGGCTGTCTACAAATGTAGTAACATTACTCCTTAGTTGTTCATGGAGCATCGAATGATGACTGCCTTTACAGTGGCGGCACGTAAAGTGCGACTTGCACTGTCTGCTTGAATGCTTGTCTGAGAGGCAGTTGTAACAGAGGTTTTTCTTTTTTACCAGTTCCTTTCGAGCCGAGACGTTCAAATTTTGAAACGCGAAACATTTTGATAAGAAATGCTGTCCCCCGCACTTTGGGCATCTGGAATTCACGATTTGATTATTGAATGCTTTTCCCTCTCCGCGATTCGCCTGTTTCATGTTATTTTCGTTGTACGTTTCAAGGCCGCAACAACGCTCGTTAAGAAATGCGATAAATGAACCGAAAGTAGGGAAATCTTCCTCGCTCTTTTTCTCGGCCCAGCTGCGCCGAGTTTCGTTATCTACCTTTTCTAGCATTAAATGAATGAGCCAAACATCGTTAACATGTTCTTCTGGGACAATTGTTTTTAGGCTACTGATAATTTGCTCAGTTGTATCAACATAACTCCGTAAGTTAGATTCGCTCAAATGCGAGATTTTGGGCTGATTCAAAAATGTAGAAATTAGTGAGTTAACAATGGGTTTTTTCTGGTCAAACCGAGCTAGAAGTCGTGACCATGCATCTTTATAAGTTGATTCAGACACCGGAATGTGCCGAATTACCGCAGTGGGGACTGCTCCCAACAATCCTCGTAAATACTGAAATTTTTGAATATCTTTGAGAGTAGTATTGGAGTGTACTAAACTTAAGTACAAGTCCTTAAAAGATAGCCATTCCATGAGGTCTCCATTAAAAGTCGGGATATTTAATGGGGGCATCCTAAAATCAGAATTTGAAGCACTGGTTGCTTGGGGCCTTTGTTCAGGCGCAGTGGCGCTAACAATGGATGAAGCAGGACTTGAAAAGGCGGGAATAGACCTCTGAATTATGAATTCTTTTAGAAGAGCTTTCGTTTTGAAATATTTGTTTTCGAAATCCTCTATTTCCGAGAGTTCTGGTTTTAGCTTTTGATCTGCGGAACAAAGGTCCTTAAAGACTACTTCTAACCTTTCTAATCTGGTTTGAGCATCCATAACGCTGGCATTTTCATCGCTAATTGCCTCAGCGAAATTCATGATTCGCGTCAATGCAGCTTTGTCATATCCGCGGCTTTTGATAATTTCTGCTTCGGACATTTTGAACAGAGCGAATAGAAAGAACCGTACAACTTGAAAACAGTTTTCTTTTTCTTAACAAAACATACCTGACAACGAATCGAAAATGTAGGTAAGTCCTGGTGCGGACGCCAAAATGGGTGAGCTGCTGTAGGAGTTAGAAATCGTGGAATAGAAGAAGCAAGGAGTGATGAGAATGTAGCTTTATTCAGCACCGAGGGCAAACAGCAACTGGCGCAAAGCGCGGGCAGACAACAAGGCGGGGCAGGTGGCGGTTATCAGTTAAGATCTTTAGGATATCAATGGTGGTTAACAGTTATACATTGAACAACCATATTGTTTCAACATTATTATCCAAAAATGTTGATATGAAAAATTGCTTAAATAAAGTTGTATAAAATTCATCCAGCTTAATATATCTATCTATAGCTCCTATACATGACCGTAAAGAAGGAAACTTTTAACACAATATAAAATATAAAAAATAAAATAGTTGTTTATTTATGGTGGCTTGACAACAAACAGTGCGGTTTTCGTCAACTTTCAAAGCAAAAAAAAAACGTATAGCACCAAATTTTAGTGAACGTTTGCGTCACTATAGTGTTAATTTTTTATATTGAAAAATTTTTTAGTATGTTACATAAATATAAGTGAAAGTAGGCGGAGAACACTGTTTCATTTTAGAGATTAGAAGTAGCATGCATGGCCACTAGATAAAATTGCTTACACCGGAAATACATTAAGCGACAATAAAGCTAGATCCGTAATAGTTGTGAATTGGCACCTTACCCTCCTGTTAAAACGCACTTGCCCCTGAAGGCACTAATTTGTACCCAAACGAATAAGTATAGGCAAACACAAATCCAACTCTCCAACCAATTCCAAATCAATGGCCAATAAAGGGACACTATCGTGACAGATAGCCATGCTGAGCCCAAACTTGGTTACATAAGTTTTTCTCATCAATGAAATCGAGAAGTAAATCACACGAGGGGACCGTATGACGGCATATGCCGGTCAAATTAAAAATGAGTGATCGTCAAAATCACGCAATGCCGGCCATTGTGAATGAAGTTCTGTTTAGTTGCGTGTTCAAGGTAGAGTCAGGTGATACTCTTTGCACCGGTGTTTCACAGGGTGATATCGCCCCGGAAAGAGGCTCGCACTACTCACATTCACGTGAGGAGTGTGAGTGAGGAAGACAAGAGTTTTTGCTTGGACACGCTTCTATCATTCACCGAAATTGATGATTATCCTGGAGGGTTATTGAGCGTCAAATTTAGGGGGTTATTCCGGCGCAATTAGGGAGGTGTCACCCTCACTTCAGTTCACACTATGCATTATCACCTTTTGTGACGGCTTTTTTATAGGGAGGTTATGCTTTCTCAGGCGTGCTGTAATCTTTGTTATGTCTCTGGTGGCAGGAAAAGGTTTTTATGTGTGCAGTGTCATTTTTCACCCCCAGGGGAAGCGAACGGTTTCTTTTAATTTATTGCGAAAAAGTTTAACGGAAGAAAAACCAATAGAATGAAACTAATTACATCATAAGAGGGGGAGATTGAGGGATTATATGAGGCGTGAGTGTTTCTTTCAAAGGCGGATTCAGGGAGAATATGGGAGAGCAATCCTGCTGAAAATTTTCAGTACATTTCAGGATGTTTCTAGCTTTTCCCTGCAGGTTCCTCCTTATTAAATCCACCAATGTCTGTCACCCTAAAAATTCCACCCATAAAACTTTTCACCTGGGCATTTAGTTCACCTGGGCATTTATTCAATCTCCATCTACTATACCACCCCCCCTTCATGCCAATGCGACCCCTCTGGGTGTGATAAAAACTGAATTTCTATGGGTAGAACATCATAGAAAGTTAAATAAACTACACATATTGGCAAACATGTTACATACATTACATGGAAATTACATACATAAAACAAAATTAGTCAAATTTCTAATTTGTGAGAAATTTCCCCATTTAAGCGTCAATACGTTCCCTCCATGTCTTATGAATGAATCTTATTTCATTTCAGTTAAATGTCTCGGGCATCAGATAAATCAATTAAACAAAAATTCATGGGAATTTTAAAACTTTAAGACTTAATCCATCCATTTCCCCACTAATACAGTTTTCATCACAGTTTAGCGTCGTTAAAAGTCACATTTTTCACCCTAATGACTGTCCAAATGCCCTATGACCATTTAAATCCCAAATTTAAATATAAAAGCCGTTTTCTTATTCCGTATTTCTCCGTGACCTTTCTTAAGGAGATTTATTTATTGTTATTTCCCCATCGGATTGGCGCGCTTCGATTTTCCAATGGCAGCCCCATCCGAGATATAAAAGTAATTCGTAATTGTTCTCCCTTCAACCCCCTCCGAAATTCGATCCGCCAAAGTTTCGAATCCCCTTTCTATCTCTACTGGGCAACCACTTCCTTGAATAGCATCTCCGCCTTGCTGGCCCTCTCTTTTTAATGCACGGTGCATACAGCCTCAGACGTTGAATTTGCATGACATTCCCTTCCAAAGGCGGAGGAATATTTTTCTTTTCACGGCTCCACTCCGTTTACCATTTGAATACTGAAAGGAATTTTAGAAGCGCGAGGTTAAACATTGACAACGAAATACTTTTAGCGTGATCGGCGACTCGTGTGCAAATGAGCAGGGGCGTAGCGAAAGAAATCGCAAATGAATCCTGGGCTGTCAAAATCATCAATCAATCTAATCGACATATATCAGAGAGAGAAGGGTTTCTTCCACACACACAAAAACTCCCGCTAATGGGGAAAGAGTTGCTGGTCGAAAAGCATCCATCACCTTAATGAACCCTGCTTAACTAGAGAAAGCGTTCCGAATAGAGATGCTAATAGTAGGGGTTAACTGATAATGTGGGCCAAATATGTGTGAGTGCAGATTGCATCCCGGTTAATCACGGTCGCTCATAACGCGACAGTTAAGTTGAATCGGGAATTCTCTACTAGTCAAGGGATCCCATGGGAATTGATGCCATTCTTATGGGTTCTAATCAGTCATAACTAGGCAACGATTGCTGAAAAATATTCTGAAAAGTGATTTATTGTTTGTTATTACTATTTAAAGAGTGTTTTAATAACCTAAAAGATTGAATCACCTCTCTACTTTATATCCAATTAATAACTATAAGGGTGGGTCATTTTCCTATGGCGAAAAATTTTTTTTACAAATTCTATCGGCCACACCAAGAAAAAGGCGTCAAATGGTCTCAAACTAACATCTATGAAATATTATTCCATCATAATAACTCTTTTTGCCTCCAGATTGGCCTCAAATGGAACAAAAATATGTAATTTTTCATATTTTTAAAAAATGTTATAAATTAAATTTTTTTGTCGATAATTTGTTAAAGCTCACAAATAAGGGTCTTAAAAAACAATTTTAATCATATTAGTCACATTTAAACATTATTAATATAAAAAAATAACTTCCAAAGTGGCAAAGCAATGTATTATCATATTAACAAAACAGGCGTAGAATAGGAGGATCTTTTTTACCAACAAACAGGGGATTGTTAGTGGTAGATTTTAAATACCGGTGTATCAGATACATTCTCCCTCTATTCTGGTCAGTGTAAAACTATATTTTTAGTTTTAAAAGTAGAAAGTATAAAAATGGTTGTTTTTTTTCATAAATGCCTCGCTTTCAAAATTTAGCGGACAGTTATTTCATAGGCTGGTCTTGGGATCCAAATGTGATCACATAAAATAAGTTGAAACAAGTGTGAAATGGATAGTTTGTTCATAGGCAATAGGAATATGAGATTCACCTCAGTAAGGATTTACCTAATTTTTTCTATAGCAATAGACTAAAACCAAGGCCCATAAATTATACTTCATTAATGGAAGGATTGACTCGAAATAGTTTCTTAGCCATTCACTTATGCGTCCATAAAAGTTTAAATATAACAAATTTAACTGTTTAAAATAAACACAAGTGAGTTTTGAATATTAATGTAGCCAATTAAAAAAATTTTGAGGATAAAACTGAGCTTTGAGCTGAAAACGGTGATTTACCGCTCTTCTTAAGAAAATACTTAAAAATTGGACTCTTAAAATATGCTTTTAATTTATTTTTGAATTTAGTGACTCGTTTGGGGACACTTGAGATGGACTCTCCCTTATATGCCACTGAAATTTCAATGAAAAAAACAACCTTTAAATATTATCCAAATGTCCTCCGGGGGTTGAAATCTTATAACCCACAAAAGGTACCTTCTGACATCCATTTTGATTAAATTTAATGTTTTTACCATTCTACTAAACTGGGAGTAAAGGTTTCGCACATTTTTATGATTCCAGCAAGAAATCCTTAATTGACAGTTCTAATTATTGAGATATTTTAAAATATGTTGTATACAATTCAAGTATTTCAACTCTGGTTTCATGTTGAATTATTTTACATTCTTCAATGATGATTTTTTAATAATTGTGCACATTTACATTCTTGACAAATTCGTGAAATTGAGGTAAAAGCCCAATATTCACTCGTCCATTTTTACATGAAATTATTATATTAATCGAAACTTTGACGTCAACCAGGAGACAAAAAGAGTTTATTTCACACATGTTAGTTTGAGACCATTTGGCACCTTTTTGTCGCTGTGCCCCTGGGAAAATGTAAAAAAATTTTTTTGACCCACCCTAATAACTATCCCCGGGAGCGCAAAATCATCGGTTAATATCGTTCTGTCAATATTGACCTCTTTTAAAACGACTCGTTGAAATAGCAGCCAGTATCAACATTTCCCAGTATTGTTTTTTCTGGTCCATATTGTTTCTTTGACATTGATTATAAAAAGGGTGAAAAATCAAATTTAATTTTCAAATAGTTATTTTATTCAAATAGAGTTTATTATAATATTTTAACATTGTTTTTATAATGATTATTAACCCCACTTATATAGGCCATTTTTGTTTTACTACACTGATTGATGTCTCTGTGCTACATATGGGGTTTACGAGGGTACTTAATGAAAGATAAATTATTTGCTGGTCTATGAGAGGATAGAATATTTTCGAGGAAAAAAATAAAAGAGAAAGAATGTTCGTTTGTAAGGTAGGAATACAATTTATGTACTAAAAAATAATAGATATTTTCTCTTAAAACTGATAGTATAAAAAACCTATATAAAATTTCTATTTTATCAAGAGCTTGCTCAAGTAAGTCCTACTGTGTAGTTAGTTAAATGGGACAAAATTTCATACTCCCAATATTGTTTTGAATTTAGATCTTTTTGTATTTTTGTGGGACATCTGTGTGCAACTGTATCTTCTTTTATTTTAATACGAGTTTTTCGTACTTATTGAAAACTACTGTATGACTTGTGAAATCTCAAGGCATGGGCTCAAGGTATAAACAACCAATACTTACAAAAAATAGGGCAAAAAAGTCGTTATTTTGTGAATAATTACTCTTTACTATCATGGCATCATTCTAAACTAACCTTCCGAGTACAAGCTGATTTAGAGAAGGATTTGCATATTTTGGTCATTTAACAATATCTGTAACGCTTAATAACCATAGTTATGATAGGTCATCATTGTTGACAAGGTTTGCACAGTAAGCTTTATCGATTTACTTGCTTACATTAATATTTAATATTGAACAGACGACTTTTAAATATTTGTTTTCCCTTTATTTTTTATATGTTATTTACTTTCATTCCATTATTCCAGATTCACGTTTTGCTTCCATCAACGAGAAATTATTTCAAGGTGAAGTGTCAAGACAAAGAGAGAAAATACTCCATTTATTACTACATTAAAAATGTAATTTTTTGGTCTTTTTAAAAAAGTGCTAAAATGACACCAATAAATTTTTTGTACTTGTAGGAACCTACAATTTATAATGTAATCATAATGTTAAATAAAATACTATGAAAGTTTTTAAAAATTGAAAAACTAAGATTCGTGAAGTATGAGTCTAATTATAAATGTCTTGTTTATCTTAATTTAACACATTTTAGGGGAGAGTGGGGATGAATGGGACAAATTTCACGTTTTTGCTAAAATAGAAAAAAATATACATTTTTCAATCCTGTAACAAGTTTAAAACCAATAATTGAACTATTGGTTACATTATAAATGCGTGTATTCAATCAATTGCCCATTATTTAAACTCCAAGAAAAGTTTTTATGAATGTATGTATTTTGTCTCATTCATCCAGGTGGTGGGGACGGATGGGACACCGAGTGGGGGGCAAAAAACAGCCTACATTATTCGACTTAATGGCGAGTAAAATTAACACAAAAACTGAAGCAAGTCCTTTTGTTCTTTCAGCTCAGAGGTTGAGGCTGGTGTTATTTCTATTAATGGTACTTGCTTTTTATGTGTTTATACTTTTAGCATTGGAAATAGAGTATTTTTGATGCGCCTGCACCAAACCTCCAAAATCTTTCCTTTCCAGCTGTTACATTTGCCTACCATTCTGAAGGAACTTTTCATAAAATTTGAGCATATGAACCTAACTTGTTTGAATAATGGGTTAACCATAACATATTTGAGATGAAAGTTGCAAGTATTCGCTCATTAAGACTTTGGATATTCACACATTAGTTTGGAACATAAAACACAAGTTTAAACTATAAAGGGTTGGTGTTAAGTAAAACTAGTGCGTGTTCTAAATAATAATAAGCCAGAAGGTTTTAAACCAACAAAATTTATTAAAATCTTAAAAATCAAATCCTTTATAAAAATAGCCAAATGCTCTGGCAGCCTGGTGAAGCGGAGTACCGTGGAAATCAGATGCCAATCTTATATAGAGGTGGTGTTGCCAAAAGTTTTGGGAAAAGAAAATGTCGAAAAAAGAACATCCACCGTGCGGCACCAAAAAACATAAATTTTAGCTCCCTACTTTAGTTACTGTATCAGAAATTACTTAAATGAATTGAATATAGCAAGCTATTGATGTAAAGTTTTGGAAACAGGAAATGAAGTGATGATGGAACTGTCCCATTCATCCCCGCAACTTATGTCCCATTCATCCCCGTACCCACTTATTTTTGAAAAACTAAAATTAGACTAGGAAAAAATCCATGGATTTTCTCCATTTAAATTGGAAACTATAATAATATAAGTACTCTTTCAACGAACGCACTGTAAAATTTATAGCTTTAGTTAAATTATTTTTTAATAAATAATTATAGAAGTAAAACAATAAAAGTTACTTTTGGTATGCGAAAACACATTTAGTAGTCCAATTTATACAAAAAGGGAGACTGATGTCAATGAACACAATTTTTTGAATAAGCTAGGTACTACTATCTGATGAAATAACAAAAATTAAAAGTGAAGTTAAGGTATAAAAAATTTAGCTGTCCCGTTCATCCCCTGTCCCATTCATCCCCATTCTCCCCTATAGATTAAAAATGGGATTTCTTAAATGCATATTGCATAGGGGTTATTGGCTAACATAAATTAGGATTATTTTTGTTTCATATAAAGACACACTACAAATTTGTTGTACAACTCAACCATTTTTTACCGAAGAAATAATATAAAAGTCTTATTTTTGCAACATATTAAATACTTCTAAAATTATTAAAATAAAAATGTATGTATGAGGGTTCAATAAGTCACTATGCTTTAGGTATCCGACAATATTGCTTTCAGAACTTGTATCAAAAATGATACATATCACAAAGTGATGTAACAAAATGTCTAAAAATACTTACTGATCAAGGATTTATCGAATTCATCAGGGGATCGGATTAGATTTAGATCCATTTGGTGAACATTCTAAAATTGTTAAAAATAAAACTGTGTATGCAAGAGTTCAATAAGTTCATGTATGCTTAATGTATCAAATTGCTTTTATATCCTGCTTCAGAAATGGTACATTTTATAAAGTGAGAAACAAAATGACAAAAAGTACTTACTGATCAAGGATTTATCGAATGTATCAGAAGAAAGGCTTTCTAATTCATCCGTTTGATTCAGATCAAGTAAAAGATATAAAAAAACTACACAATCGTATCAACTGGTTGAAGAAAGGTGCTTCAAACCAAAACCAGCTAGACATTAGACTCCAAAATAGGCAAATTAATTTTAGTACTGTTGATTTTATGAGACATATTCCCAGCCGATTTCTTAAGTCAGGTATTTCACAATACATTATTTGTTTATAAAGTATACTTTAAAGTTGCCAGTTCTTCAGAATATAAAATCTTCAATATAAATTTTAATAAAAATATATCAAACTAGCGATTCAGTTAGTCTATTTTAAACAGGTTTTTTACTCAAGGTTTGAATTTAATGATCACACTTGATCCCCAAAACCTGGTGTAATGATTAAATTTTGTGGTAAAACGTAAAAATCAGGCCTTATTTGAAGTAAAAAGACATGACACATGATAGGATTTTAAGTGTTATTGGTTTCGATTAAAAAAATCATGATTAATTTTCAGCGTACGGTTTTACTCAAATAATAATCATTAATTCATGATGAAAAATATTTCGATAAAAATTGTGACTCAAACAGTATCAAAAATATCGTTCACACCTCATCAATCTAATTTTATGAGGATATAGGAGATCTCTTTAGCACTTTTCTGAATAACCGAGGAATCTTTCCATTGGCAATTTGACGATCTTTCGTGCAACCATAGAGTTAGTACAAATATAGAGACAGCTTACTCTTCTCGGTAAGGCAACCCTGCATGTCGAAAAGAGTCGGACCTGTGTGAGTGGCGGAAGTATAAATTTTTAACATGGGAGCTCCCGTAGGCGGGTGGAATTTGAGGTATAAAAACTGCTCTTCTTCCCAGAAAAGTGATGAAAAAAAGAAACCGACAATTTGAAACTCTAGAAAAAGCAATGACGAATCGTTCAGTGAAGAAAAAAATTCTCTCTCTCAATTAGTTTTTTACCTGTAATTTTTTTAAATTCCGCGGATTCGGAAAAAAACAATTTTAAACTGTATTTTTATAATATTGCGGTGAAATTTCTTTAAAAAAAAGCTTCACACTACATAATATGAACCCTCCTGATTCGATACGAGTCATTTCCGATTCGTTTAAACAAGTATTTAAGGGAGAAAATTGCTGATTTAGTGGTCGAGGTAGGAACTGGAAGTTGGCAAAGCTTGGAGGTTGGCGGTTTGAGCTTGGCGGGCGTTTTTGATGTATAGTTTCTTTACGAGTGAAGCCACGCGAAAAACCGAAAACGCCAAAAGAGGGATTTAGTGGCCAAGTTGGTTCAAAAAGTCAAGTGTGAGTGGCAGAGCGAAACCGGGAGACCGGTCACGCTTAGAACAGCGGAGCAGTTGTTTAAGCTGTCTCTATATTAGTACTAACTCTATGCGTGCAACAAATGATATCTTCATATTTTGAAACGAAAAATAAATTTTAAAAATAATGATCACAGATATAATCATTAAAATTAAGATCACCAGTAATGATTAAGACTAGTTTTTTACAATCGCCAAGCGATGATCAATGTTTGTTAAAAAAACACTGCCTGATTTTATTACCTGTCTGATTTTTAAAATTGGAAAATAAAAATTTTGATCAGATTTTGAGTTTTTTCTCCGTCTGTTTTTATAAAAATTTTTAGAAAAAATGGACTACATTCATGCCACGTCCTCGTCCATTTAATCACGGGATCGGAAAAAACAAACTCACTATCAGACGTCAGACGGATATAGTCTATTGATGAAGCAAGGAATGATAGGTTTGAATCTTCAAAACGAACATGTGTTTCGTTTTTTAACTAGTTTTATTCTTAACGTCTGCCTTTTATATTGTATAACGAGTAAGGCCTTTGGAACGAATTTTGCTTGTTAAACGTCTTTGTGCATTTTATGAGTACTACTCATTTTTACAGAAGCTTCGTCTTTCACAACAATCATATTCTTTGTTCTTCACGCAACATGAAATGTTTTTTTTGTCTGAAGTAACGAAAATTAGGGATACTAATGAGGCATAGTGGAGAGTCTCGTGCATCACCAATGGGTGGGCGGTTTTTTTTCCAAAACCGGATACTTAGGTTTCACGAATGAGTAGAGCTGCACATAAGTAAACAACGCATTCAGTCGTTTTACAGAGGGCAATTTGAAACCTCAAACAGATGGCTGATAATCAACGGTGAGAAAGGTAAGAAGAATTGGTTACTTTTTCAGTAGCAACATAGTAGCAAATATTTATGTACTTTAAACATTGTATAAAAAATGCTAAAAAATGTTTGACACTATTCAGACAGTTCCTCGATTTTTGAAGTCTTTATATATGGATTTCTTTTGATGCTAAATTATTCGATTATTTTCATAACCTTCTTACGATTTATATTTGAAAGAGATATTGATGGAGAAAAACAGTGAAAGAGAATGAGGGGGGTAAAAAGAGTGAAAAAAAGAGAGTGCTAACTTGGAGATGGAATGAATGGGAAAAAGTGAGGGAAATATAGAGGGGAAGTAAAAGGGGAGAGAATGAGTGGAATAAAGAGTAAAATAAAAGAATGAGGAAAGAAGAATGAGAAAGCGAATGAAATAGGGAATGAGAAAGAATTAATGTTTAAAAAGTGTAAATGTGGTAAAAAGGAGAAACAAAAATATCTTCCATAATTTCATTCCCATGCGTTTCAACTCAACTAATTGCATGTATTTTGAAATGTCAATTCATTTAGGAGAGGCGTAAAAATTTTCAACGTATTCCAGAGTGCAAAAAACCTATGACATATTTGGGGTTTATTCAGAGTGTTTTGATAAAGGTGTAACAATAGGATATTTCCTAAAATATTTCCACTGACCCATACTTTCAATTGCAAGTTTTCATTAAATGAGGTGACAAATTGGATGAGACTAGTTTCATCTCCATGGGCGGTCTATTTTAGAAGATGCAGAAAATAACTTTGGTACCGCCCCCGTAGATTAAAAACCCCAATGTAAAAAATTTTCTTCATTCCATCACTTAACAAGATAAAAAGAAATTTCATTTCAAAACCACAGAGATCAGCTTGTTTCAATTTTTAAGGGATCGTGCACAAGTTGAAAAGCATGTCATTAACTGGGTAGTTTTGTTTCTTAACACGAACCGCCGGAGCAGTCATTTTGACTGTTTTGCGTTTTTGATTCCAAATATTTTCAAAGATATTTGAGTTACACACTTGTGATTTCGTGACTTTTCCTAATTTATGCATCTATATACGTCATCCAAATTTCATTTATTTTTGAAAAGCTGTTCCGGAGATATTTATTGGTCTACCTAGAACCGCCAAAACAGTCATTTTGACTGGTGGATGTTTAGCTCGTCTATTTCTTGCATTACCACTTAAATTCTTACAGTTAATGCTTTCTAAGAAATATATAGAAGTTCTTCAAACAAATATATTATATTTTATGGTTTTGACAGCTGCAAATGGTCAATATATCGTTAAAAATCCCAGAAATTCATGTATATACACTTGCTAGAAATTTTTGATTTCCCACGCCTTTTTAATAATTTTCTATGAAAGATTTATTATTTCCTTTATGAAAAAAGAAACCAAGTTCTTTTTACTGTATTGTCTTTACTTTTTATGAGGAAAAAGTGTGTTTATGCAATTATTCAGGCAAAATACTGCTTTACATAGTAATGCAAACAATTTATTTTCTGAAACGCTCTAAAACGGAGTTATGACTTCATTATTTAGTTTTTAGAGTTGTGAGAAAGGGTTTTAGAGCCTATATAATTATTCAAGAAATATTTTTTTCATACTTTTTATTTTTGGCTAGAACGTTGTATAAGTAAAAATAACCTATTTCTTATTATTAACAACGAAATTTAAGATGCAAAACGAAATAAATGTGTTTGTTTTAAATTGAATTTGTGTTATTTATCCTTTTTTTAAGTATTAGAAGCAATTTCAAGCTCAAAAGATTATTTTTACTGGTAGAAAAAGCGAAACAGTCAAAATGACTGCATCCGGCGGTTCTAGGTATGCGGTACTTGCCGGCGGTTCTAGTGTTAAGTTTTCAACTGTAGTTTGTGGATGACCCCCTATTTTGCAGTAAAAGTGTAAAACTGTAAAAAAACCTGTAAAGTGTAAAACTCATAGGTATGATAAAGCGGTGTAAGTCACAAAATTTAGCTTTTAATATCTTAGTGAGTTTTGAATACATCGAAATGATTTTATTATTATATTAAGAGATTAATTTAAAAAAAACATCATTAGAGTTTTTTTATCTATAAGGGCGCCGTAAAAAAATTATTTTTTTTGCATCTTCTAAAATAGACCCTCCAAGGAGTTGAAACTATTCTCACGTTTAATTTTTCACCATATTTAATGAAAACTTGCAATTGGAAGTATAAGTCAGAGAAATGTTTTAAGAAATAGCCTATTGTTACACCATTTTAACCTTCCTACCCTCTTGAAAAAATAGTCACATATTCCCCCTCGTGGGGTCTAATAGTACCCCATGCGTAAAACTTTCCTATGACTCTAATAATGGGTAAAAATACCCTAAATGGAAAATAACTATAATTTTTAACTTCTTAAAAGATGCTTCACAATAATTTTTCTAATTTTTTTGGTATTTTACTCATTTTTTTGGCCCTATTACGGCGTTATTTGGTTTCTTTTCATGCAATTTTTTTATAACACCTGAACCTTCAAACAAAAATTAATAATTTTAAACGATTTATGAAGTTGCATAGCTTTTCTTTTCTGCATTATCAGCTACCTGTCACCCCAGATTAATTTATTTTGTATTATGAAACATGCGAAAGGTGGATTCTCCTATTTAAAATTGAATTAATACAAAAAATGATCGGTTCAGATGTGTTTGTGAAATCAGTATCTCGCTTGTTTTATGTTAGTTTCAACGCGAAATTGATTCTTTTTCTTAATAATTCTTCGAAATCACATTCTTGATTTCAGTAAATACTCATAAATATTTGAAAGCATTCTTATTTTCCAAGAAAACTGAATATAAAAACCTATTTACAAAGCCATGAATTTATATTGTTTTTGTAAAGAATTTGTTCAACAGGAAGTCATGGCGACAGTTGTCTGAGGTTTTTTTTGCTGCAACTGTTAGATACTCAAAAGATTTCTATAAATAGCACATTTTTCTTAGAATATGAATGAAAAATTTAAGAAATAGCAAGTAATTCAATGTACTTGGCCACAATCTTCTTTTTGTAAAAAAATGACAATTTCTATGAAAATATCTTTTATAATAAATCTCTAAAGGACTTAAACAGACATAAAAACCATGTTTATCAATAATATGACAAAAAAATAAAATATTAAGCTTTATTTGATATTGTTTTACCGCCATTCATGCCTGGGGTCTCAGAAGACCCCAGAGGGGGAATATGTGACTATTTCTCCCACGACACTTAAAAATTTAATAATAACTCCAAAATTTTTACCCTTTGTAAAACTTTGCGTAATTAAGGAATACTGGCATTGGAAATTGTCAAAACCAAAATACATGGAAGATATCAAGCTTCAAAGTGCGCTTGGGGTATAAAAAGACCCCATGCGGGGTAGGAAGGTTAAACACCTTGTATAAGTCCTCTTGCCTGGAAGTTATAGCAATTCTCAACTTACTTTTTAATTGATAAAACTTTTGACTTGAACAAAGAGTATAATGTTCACATACAACCCTCCCTATTAAAACTCTAAATACACACATGAGGTACAATATGAATGTAACCAAACACAGAATGGTAAAATATAGAAAACCTAAGCCATGCTGCCAGAACGATATTAATAAATAATTAATAATACCAGAACAATATTCAATTCCAGTACTTCCTTTGAAAAATTTTAATAGGTAGGTCAAAATTATTTACTGTATAGTTAAGTCTTTCAAACCATGCTCATATTTATTGTAAAACAGAATACTTTTTGTACTGTTCTAAAATTTAAGGTCATAGACTATAGATTCCCTTCATTCAGACATTTTTGTTCATCTCACATTGAGAGGGAAAACTGATCATTATTCTTCATTTCCAAATTCACATTTGCACCGACGTGGCTTTCACACACACAATCCCTCAAAAGTTTGTTGTTAATGTTCTGCAGCACATCATAACACTCAACTTCACTTTCAACGTGATCAATACATCAATACTAATATCAAGCAGAACGGAAAGCTTCTCCTGAATATTCCCTAAAAAAATCACCCTGAAAAATGACGCGCTCGCGGGTTGAAAACCAAAATAATAATCTAAGCCCGTTAGTTTATAGAACGGAAAAGCAATCCATGAAGTGTACTTTTTATTATCATTTAATTTCTGCCCCTTTCCGTACAGTTAAGATATAAAAGGGCACACACTATAAAAGCCTTCTCTAAAACTTACTCCCGAGTCTGAGTCCCCAGCAACAATAAAAATACTCATAGGGCTAAACAAAACGGATATTAATGATCTAGCTGTTTCGTTTTTTGCTCTTCTTAGAAGGCGGTATTTGAGAGTTATGTCTTCCGGAACTGGCTACGACTAAAGCCATCCATCACCAAGTTGTCAATTCTGGGCAGCATTCTTAATTGTCTCTTTCCGCCTCCTACAATCTTGCCCCACTTTTTTGCCCATTTTTTCCATCTCCTCCTTTCTTCTCCTTCGCTCGTGTTTTAAGCATTATGGTAATTTCCCGCCTTGAATAAATTTAGCTCTTCTTCACCGCTGCGGTTTGCAGGGAAGCGAATACTCGATGCGGGCGCACGCGTGATATTCAAATCGCGAGCAAGCCGCCTGGAAGTATCGGCTATGATACCCAAGGAGGAAATGCGCTAATTTGACTAGATAATAACGCTTAACCGTTCTTATATCATAGCTTCGAGGAAGAGCGTCGAAATTAAAGAAAAGAAAAATGAGTAATGGCCTTCAAAATGGGTCCATCTGAAATAAAAATACGGATGCTTAAAAAATTCAAACAATATTTGATACTAAAGGTTGATTCAGATTGAAAACGTTACGTTGATTTCGAAGAAATAGATTAGAAATCAAGACTTAAGTGATCGTTAGATTTAGATCTTGATTGCGTATCTAATCCTTCGAAGTCTGCCCAGCCGTTACCAGTAGAAATGAACTCTTAATAGTAGTTAAGTATTGTGGATTCTTTTTCAAAAATTATCTGTCCCAACGAATTCTCAACTTTTCCTCAAAGTGCATTTGGCCAGTACTTAGCAAACTTTCAATATTGGCCACCCAATTTTTAAACGTAATTTTCATCTCGCCCCGTTTCATACAATGCAAAGCTATAAAGTTTTTAACGCTGCTTTATTACCTCAAAAAACGGTTATGAACCATTGCCCAAAGGAAATGGGGGTCTAGGGGTTCTCTTCCGGAGAATTTTTAAAATTTCCGTGTGATAAAAATTGTTCTAAGCTATTTTCTGTGGATTCTCTAGGTTCTAGGATACATGGCTACCCTGAATCCGCCATTAGTTCTGATCTGATTAGAGTACCTATTTCAATGTACTCACACACTTATGGCATATAATTTTTTTTCAGGATGGATCCAATATGGGTTTACAGCCGTATTCACCGCTAACCTGACTGGTGGTTAACCGGGTGTCAAACCTATGGTACAAACTAGTTTTCTTTCTTCAGCTGCAGGTTAACCACCATTCAAGTTACGGGTAAATCCGCCCATTAGTAGCTTTAGAAATAAGGTAACGTGTAACTCGTAAGGTAAGATTTGCGTTTTCATTAACTTAATATAAAAATTTTTTGTAGATGCAGAGTTCCCAATACAAAAGGGGTGTCTGGCGCCCCCCAAGGTAGTAAAACACGGTGTCACTCGTTTTAGTTCACTTAGAGGCCCAGGTCTTGGCTCACGCCCCCATCTGGAGTTACCCCCTTCCTGAAGGGGGCGAGCCCCACAGTTTGAGAACCACTGCATTAGGCACAGAAAAATGTATGTGAGCCTATATATTCTAAATACACTCACTTCAAAAAGTTCAGCACCGAACTGTTTATCAACATAACACCTAGTAGAATTATTTTTCATCCTTGAAAATCATACCAAAAGATGTTCAATGGGTGGGAATACAGGGCCCAAGAACAAATTTTTCCCACCGATATTTTAAGGGGGTGAATGGGCCCTCCATATTTAATGGAGTCCCATTTGCACATTTGGAGCAGTGAAAGAAATGTCTATGTGGATGGTATTTAACGGATTTAATGTTTTTTGTATAGAATATAATTACTCATAAACTCAATGCATGTTTTTAAACGTCTGTGTTGCCTTTAAATGGTATTTTTTAGGTTTTACTGAGAGATATCGGTCTAATCATCCTTTTTGGCAAGTTATAGCTTCTGGGTTATTTTTGGTATGTGGTATCTGACCGCCAACCATGTTTTCTAGTTGTTCTCACATGTGCTTGATTGTGTTTCAGTCTGGGGACCCGAAAAGGAACTTTATTCCTTCAATATCATTACTTATGGAAAACTTAGAGGTAGCCAAATTGTGATTTTGAGCAGTTCTTTCACTCATAAGGAGAAATCCTTGACCAGAAATGTCTTGAAAGAAGCAAATGGGACATGAGAACATAAGTACGCAATTGCAAACATTAGTGAAAATCTCTTTAGTGGATGGGGGTGATAAAATGTCCATAAGGGTAGTGCAGTTTCAAAGGACAAATTGGATCTCTTAAAAATTAGTTTTCAAGATAATGAAGATATTTTTACAGATATATGCTTCTTTTCAGACTTGTGTACGTAAATAAACACTAAAAATGCTTATTTTTTCAAACATTAATGATATATGTCTTACGGGCAAAGTGATTAATTGGGCATTATAATTAATGCCCAGAGTGGAGGCAAAGTGACAAATTTCATTGATAAATGTCATTGAATTTATCACATTGCCCTCCTCCACTTCGGGCATTATTAATAATGTCCGATTAATCACATTGCCCGTAACATATGTACAATATAACATAAGTTATATTGTAAATTTTTATTCGATAGAAAACCGGGGAAAGAAATTTTGAAAGGTTCCATTTTTTCGAATTGACTTCCAAGACGGTCAACCTTTCCCTAAATTCCTTTTTTCTCGTTTTATCCTTTCAATATGAAGTCACTATTAATGGAAAGCTATACCCGGGGAGGATTTTATTACTCATTCGAATCCTCTCTAAGGACTCTTGGAATGGATCAGTCTGATGACAACTCCTTGCTGTTCTGCATCCCCTCTAAAGACAACGGAGTGCGTTTGTTTCAGAGGCTCCTCTTTAAAGATCTACATCCTCTTTAAAGAGACCTACATCCAGAGGGCTCTTTTTCTCTTCATCATCCTATATGACCATATGTAATACTTAATTCAAGGATCTTCTCTTGCTCTTCAGAATTCTCTCTAAATGTTGAAGGGGACGCTCCATTCAGGAGCTCCTCTAGCTCTTATGTATCCTCTCTAAGAACCTTAGAGAGCAAATCATTTGGCAGCTTCAAGGACTATAGAAAACGCCCGGTTCGGGGGGACGTCTCTTGCTCTTTGCATACTCTTAAATAACTGTAGAAAACGTTTCATCGGGAGTTCCTTCTCTTGCTCTTTGCATCCTCTTAAATAACTGTAGAAAACGTTTCATCGGGAGTTCCTTCTCTTGCTCTTCTCCATCTTTTTACGGACTATAAAATCCCTCCATCCATGATCATATATTGCTCTTTTCTAAACACCGTAGGAATGTCTGCATTTGATGAAGTCCCATGCTCTTTGCATTACCTTTAAGGACCATTGAAAGTACTCAATCTAACAGTATTGTATAGAAGAAAACATTTTATTTTAGAGCTTCTCATGTTCTTCTACATATTTTTAGAGACTATATAGGAAGCTCTCCACCAGAGCTTTTCTTGGCCTTCTTTATTTACTTTTGAAGATCCTATCTCTGTCTTTTTCTTCTGTTTCTAAGGACCATATGGATCTTCTCAAGAAATTTTCTTACTCTTCTTAATTTTCTCTAGAATTCTAGAAAAGGTTTTACCTGAAGGACCATCGGAGCTTTTCTTTGTCTTTATCTTCCTTCGGAGAGAACCTCTCTCTCATGCTCTTCTGCATTCTAAGGACCTCAGGGAGCTTTTCATTCGGAGATCTTGTTCTTTATTAACTCTACAATTCTAGAGGTTTTAACTGAAGACTAATTTATACACCAATCATCCCCCAAACCATCCGTAGATCCTAATATGCAACCTGTATAGTAAAATATTAAGATAAATCATAAAAATTGTGTAACCTTAAGAATGAAGATTTCGTACCAAAAATTTCAAATTTATACCGAACTAAAATAACGTTCTGTTGCTTAGTGTTTAATGAAATTAAAAAGAGGAATTTTCATGTATTATTATTGAATCCAAGTTGAGCTACTCACCTTCCCTTATTTCCCACAGTTGAGCATAAACTCAAGTATCTACTCTGAAAAAAGTTTACTAACGCAATATGTTTGAATGAGAGTACAATGACCTTATACCCATATGATATTAAGATACTCATTTTCATATTGACATCCTGATACACTTTCCCATTTAACATTAGGTATGTTTGCCCTTATAAGGGTTCATACGTATTGAGTAAAAACAAAAGGTAACGTAATAATTACTTATGTCTGTATTATATCCATTTTGCTAGTAATTAAATATTTTCTTTCAGTTTTTATAAATTTTAAAGGTTGGAGCATTATACAACATCCAACTCTTTTTTTAATTTATTTGGTGAAAAATAGAATAAAATTTAAATATATAATGAATACAGGCTGTCAATTTTTTTAGAATAAATGAAGCATCATCATTTACGGAAAATCGTCATTCTAATTTTTTCAGTTTTATTAATAATTTTATTTTTTGTAAAATTAATAAAATTACCTATAACAATTATAAATTTTACCAGAATTTAAGTTTTTATACATAAAATTTCAAACTATATAGAATGTGTCAGATTTTATTTTTGTAAGAGAAATTCATCTAATTTTATATAAAAAATATTAAGATATAAATTGTTTATTTGTATGCTGCACTTTATAGATTATTTTGTCTAATTTTATCAGAATAAATTCCATGGTCTACTATTAATTATGTTACCCAATCCTTTAACTTTATTACAGGGGTTATAGTTTGATATAATACTTTATTAAGACCGTTTGCGTTTAATGAAAGAGTATAAAAATCAGATTCATCAAAAAAGCAAACTATGGAGACCAATATTAATTCATTTCAATGATTAATCACATAGCTGTGCAATAACTAACATATTACAGTAGGGATTATATACTATACAGGGTATTTCAAAAGTCAGTCTCGCGGCTTTTATTTGGCACCTACGTGTCCTAGGATCAGAGAAGTAAGGTCTACCCCTAGGTAAGTGACCTTGGAGAATCCATTGAAAAGGACTTACAGCACCCCTTATTGGCGAAATAAAAAAGTTAAAAAAATTAATTTCGAGATGGAGCAAAACCAAGACCCTCTATATAAAGGCCTCCCAACTCGGCCGTGCAACGTCATAACTTTCATTCATCTTTGACGTCACTCCATAGACTTAACATGGCAATTTTCACTCACGTTTGACGTCATCGTCCGGAGTTGGGTGGCCATGTATATAGAGGGTCTTGGCAAAACCCTCAGTGATAGTATTGTTGCCAACGTTATGCAGAACTCACTGAAAAAAAAATTCATGAAAATATCGTGAATATTCGCTTAGATATTAGCATGTAAAAATAGCACTTTTTCAGGCCTCAAAAAAGAAAAAATTCGCAAATTTGCAAGTTTTTGATTTTTATTTTAGTTTTATTGTTTGATTAAATTTTGCCTTCATTCAACTAAAAAACCCAAAACTACACAATAACACTGAAAAATTTGCAAATTCACGAATTTTTTTCTTTTTTGAGGTCTGAAAAAGTGCTATTACATGCTAATATCTCCGCGAATATTCACGTTTTTTATCATGAATTTTTTTCATTGAGTTCTTCAAAATGTTGGCAACAATACTCTTACTGAGGTTTTTGCTCTATCTCCTTTATTTTTTAAATTTTTTTTAACTTTTTTATTTCGCCGCTAGGAGAGCTGTGAGTCCTTTTAATGGATTCTCCAGGTTCACTTGCCTAGGGGTAGACCTTACTTCTGTGACCCTAGGGCACTTAGGTTCCAAATAAAAGCCGCGAATTTGAAACACCTGTATAAAAGGTTTCCAAATAACGAAATAGGAAAATGCACTTTAATTTAGATAGAGATAGGTCATAGATTTAATAAATCAAGATGACTCTCCCCGTTAAAACCTTTTTAGTGGCTTGTTATGTTTCAAAATCTCATCTCGTGCCCCTGTCTTATGGGAGCAATACCAGGTGCTACTGAGATGTTGCCTCTGATCCCACAGTACATAAAAGGCCCTTCGCTTTACTCTGCCTAGTCAAGAGGTTGACTTATCTTTTAACCTACCTTGTCGATGTCAAGATTAAATATTCTCTTTCGTTAATGTCTCGTTTGATGACCTTTCTAGGAGGATTTTGATTAAAGGTTAAATGGCTTTTATTGAGGGTTAAATATAAATTATAGTTTCTTTTAGTGCTATGTAGGTACTTTTTAAACAGTATCCGTGATAGGTGATTAATGCCGGTGAATAAAGCTTGCTCTTTTAAAAAATCTAAGTTTGGGGGATACTTTTCAGTTTTGTTTTGTAAAGAGACATAAAATTTTTTCAGGAATGCTGGGATTGTAATGTTTTTTATTCAAGGAAAGGGGTGTTCATTAACTCTTTCTAGCACTCAGTCATTTACATCAGCGTTTCTCAACCTTTTTACTCTCACGGAACCCTTTTGATAATGATCAAGCTCCGGGGAACCCTAGCGTCCATACAACAGTGGCGTATATAGAAATTTATTTTGGGAGGGGCCCAAAATTATTACTCAACATCTCAAAAGTATATTTAAAATAGGTTTAAAGTAGCTTTTTAATGCATTTTTATGTGAATTTTGCATTCATGAGAACTTAATATAATAAAAATTGTGATTAATAAAGTTCCGAGTAGGAAGGGGGGCTTGGGGGTACTCCCCCAAAAAATTTTTTGAAATCCCTATCTAAAAATTAGGTTTTCACTCGTTTTTGGTACATTTAGTCCAAATTTTGGATTTGTATTTTAGGTAGGATTACAATTTTCATGAAAGTATTATAGGAAATTGAAAACAATACAATTTCATGTATTAAAGGGGGGTTTGGGGGCCCTCCCTCAGAAAATTTTTAAAAAATTGACCCTAAATAGCAGGGTTTTATGTATTTTGATAAGCC
Source organism: Tetragnatha versicolor (assembly GCA_024610705.1). NCBI lineage: Eukaryota > Metazoa > Arthropoda > Arachnida > Araneae > Tetragnathidae > Tetragnatha > Tetragnatha versicolor. The sequence continues at coordinate 48,665,874 of JANDEH010000010.1, read as the reverse complement.
TAGTCCGAATTTCGGGGGAGGGCAGGTCCCCCTCGGCCACCCTTATATACGCCACTGCCATGCAACAATATTTTTTCTTGCTATTTTGCAGAATTTATTTTTAAAATTACCTTTAAACTAGTGTTTAATCTCCTTTCAAACTTGTTCTCATGTGGAACACCCAAGGAGAAAAGCTACTTGAGACAGCAGAATGTTCAAGGGAAAATCGCTGTATAACAGACGTCAAAATTTTAGATAGAAGTTTGGGAGTTCTCCCTAGAAATTTAAAAGAGAGTTAAGAAATTAAAGTAGAGTTTCAGTGTATTTTAAGAACCTTTGGGTTACATCTGAAAAGAACAGTTCCTTGTAAAACACTGAATTTTCAAGGGGAAAAATATAATTAGCACCAAAATTTCAAGGAGGGCAGGGTCCTTACTCAGAAATTAATTTTGAAATTTTCCTTCAAACTAGTGTCAATCTTCTTTTCAAACTCTTCGTGGAACACCCAAGGGCTACAGAAGAAAATGTTCAACGGAAAAACACTTGCTTTTTTGTTTTAAAAATATTTTACTTTTGAAAGCATTACTTGAAAAGGTGTGATGCTATTTTCATAAAAAAATGAATCAGATTGGTTCTATATTTAGAAATAAAATAATTGATTTTGGAAGTTGTGTTTGTGTGTTAGTTATGGATTTTCAGATTTCGACTATAAGAGTTTTTTTTCAGTTTTCAGTTAGAACATTATGTTCAATTGCAGGTTAGCTCTGAATGTTTCAATTTTAGAGTTTAACCATCAAAAATATTTTTTATTTGAGAATCATCTGCTTTTCTAAAAGAAATTTTATTTGAGTAAGATCTGGTAGAAATTATTCGCTTTCTTCAAATTGTGTGTTCAAAAATTTTATTTCTTTCAATGGGGGGATAAATGTTAGTCTTAAAAAATGGCTATTATTGATAGTTTTTTATGTTATAGTTTATTTTATTTTAGATATTTGAGATAGAGATGATTTAATACAGTATGATGATGATTCTTATAAAATGGCGTATCATTGTAATTTTACTTTGTGAGATTTCGCCATAACTTGTGTCCAATTTTTCTGGGCTAAGTTATCTGATTGAAAAATATTTAGAAACGCAATGGAAACCGGGTAAAATTTACATGCAGAATAAATCCCCAGCAATTTCCTTTTCCAAACTGTCTCAATCGAAATAATCATCGCGAATACATCAATGCATCAGAATAAATGTGGCCCAACAGGTATTTCTTCTTTCCCAGTTTTTTTCTTCAACTGAAAGTGAAATCAAAGTAGGTATTTAAAATAGTTTAGCCATCAAGTACCGTTTATGTCTTAAACATGATTGGGTGCTACATCTCTACAGAGGTAATTGGCTGGTTTTGCGAGATGTCTGGTTACAATGTATCAGTCTCGAAAATAAATCAGTCAAGTTAGGCTGGTTTTACCATGTGAGGAGTCACGGGCGGAAAGGCTGGGAAGCGGGCAGCCCAACCTATTACTATCCAAGGGCAATGAAATAGACCAAGTTAGACCCTGTTTAGTTTTAAAATAGCACTCTTGAAATATCGTTTGGTAGACTTTCATAAGGGGACTGCTGAAATGTGGGAGATTGAAATTCGGGTCAAACTTGCTAGGTTTTAGAGGTGTCCCAAAGGTGTACTTTCCTGTAAGAAGTAAGGCACATCAGGAAGTAATACTCGAAAAAAAGGTTCATATGTTAAATCTGTCTTGTCTTGAATAAACCATTAAGTTTCACGGCTACTATCAACAGCTGCATACATGACTTCGAATTATATCCCCATCCTGGGTTTTATTTCTTTTCTTTTCTTTATTTTTGACTATTTTAAAATTAATAAATGTTTTTAATATAAATTAGAACCTATTACTAATGTGTGGGCTGTAAATTATATCATAGTTTATAATATTAAATATTTATTAATTAATCGATACCGGGAAAAGGAATTTGAGTTTAGAATTAAACTTAAAAGTAAAAACGGTTGGTTTACTAATTTTAAGCACAGTAAATTTTTCAAATAAAATTTTATGTTTTATAATCTTTTTATTTAAGTTACTGAGTATCAGTCATAAAAATGTTTTGACAGTGTTCAGGATATGAACTTCGTTTTCTACACGTGCATTACTGTACAGAAATTCCGCCAAGTTCCAAAAATCTAATATAAGTTTTCTAGGTTTGTCGCTAAAATTGCCCAGATTGTTCACCGTTTTTTTTATTTCTTTATTACATTGTAGTTTAAATTATTAAATTAATCGTATTAAAACTGTATAATTTGTTCAATTTAATGATTGTGTAATAATGTGTAAAAATGACTGGTCAAAAATATTTGATCATCATAAGTTTTTCTCAGTTAAAAAATACATACAAGACTTATTTTTAATTTCTCCAATCAAATATTTAAGCAGATGGTTGATGAAAATTTTAAGCTACTAATATTTTCCAAAAAGTATTTAGTAATTTTATCGGTTTTGGGAAAAAATTTTATTTCCTTTTTCCTGTGATTGTTGCTTAACTTGGGTCTTCAAAGAATTTTTCATCAAAATCTTAAACTGTGATGCCTTCTATTGTGAAAGATTTAATTTTTCTGTCAACTGCTCAAATAAATCAGATTCGTGCAAAAGCAAATTTCCGTAATTGAGCGTTTAATTCTGATATGTAATCTTAGTTAAAGAATTACACTTCTACAGAATATAAAAATAATACACCAGAAATCAAATTAATGCTTTAGAAAATATTTAAAAAATCAAACTTTAAAATATTTGTGTAGTTTAAGACCAAATATTCTTAAATCTTTTAAAAACTAATTCAAATCTCGAAAGACAATTCAAGTGCCTAAAGGCGCCACCTAGCGATCATAAACGTCTCTACGCACTCTATTTAAAAGTTCTGAAAGAAAATTTTAAAACAGCAATGTTCAGAACTAAAACGACATTGTTCTTCAATCGTAAATAGTACTCTGTCGGACTCATTTTTCTTTTTATCAATTGAAACAAGTATTAACTCTTATAAAATTCTCTTTACTAACTAAATAAATTATCTTTACTACTAAAAACTAAAATTATATATTTCTCTGAATTCTTTTTGGTAATCATGTACCCATAAAAAATTGGAGGGGATGTGGCAATTGAAATATGGGGTCCATAGGTAAATTTTAAATTTTTTGTAACAACCAGCTATTATAGTAGTTAGAGATAGCAGTGTGCTCTTTTTGTTACATAAAAAAATATTCATCCATACCAATTTATTTATGTTGAGATACGGATTTATTTATGTTATACATATATCACGAAAAACTAGATCTATCTAAGTTTTTCTAAGTTACTATTTGACTCTCAGACATCGAAAGTATTTTTAAAACAATTGAATTGGTAAAGCTCTTATTATAAGAAGAATAATCTAAAAAATTGTTGTATCCAAACCATAGGAGCTGAATCGTAAATTTATAATCGAAATAACCTTTAAAAATTATTTTATTATTTCTACATTTAATTTGGGTTTCCATACGCTTAAATAAACATAATAAACCTCTTTGGTGAATATTTAGTAAGAGCTTGGCTAAATATGTATAGGTGTGGTCGTATTTCTCAGGAGAATAGAAAGCTTCCCTTTTGTCACACACTTGAATGTAATCCATTTCAATAATGAATATTAGTGCTAAGCACCTTATTCGGAGTAAAGTATGTTTACACTTCATTTTCTATACGTTACACAAGGGGCCCTTTGATACATCTTTCTTTTTAAAGAAGCCTTTTATAAAAAGAATGACCTATTGTTTGTAAGCTATTTTCAGAAAAAGCATGAAAATTACCTAAATCATAGGTAATCACAACTTTTGTTTTACCCTGTTCATTTTAAATATTGTGACAAATGTTTTTACTTTATCGTAAAAATATTTAAATCCTTTTTTAAAATCGGTAGCTAATAGTTAAAGTTAGTTAAAAAAGAGGTAGGGTTACTTGGGGGAAGTGGGACACTTGGGTTGGACACCCCCTAAAACTATAAATGTACAAGAAATTTCACACTTACTCGCATTGATTATGTTATAGCTTGTCACACCGATCAGTTTTGCATATATTTAAGATTTGTTTAATTTATTTTTAAGATTTTAGAACTAATTTAAAATATATATAGGGGAGAGCGTTGTACCTAAGGACGGTTGTACCTTCAGCCACCTCATTTTAAAATTCGGGAAAAAATGTAAATTTGAATTTGTGGTCGATTTTGAATGTAAACAGATTCTATCTAGTTGCAAACGTGAAATCAGCTCTTTAAAATATTATTTAAATTTTATATAATAAATTTAATGTTTTTAGGTGCTCAAAGTTTTTTTCAGTGCATCACTACATTAACTCTTTTCTTCCCCTTTAATTATGACATGATGAAATGGGATACATGGGGGGAATCCCCGAGATTTTAACTTTTATTTTTGATATTAGAAATCGTCAGATCTCAATTCTTTTATCTTTTATAGAACTTAGAATGCAAAAACACCTCATGTTGTACCTTCGGACACCATAAGTGTTGTACTACCTACGGACACGTTCTTGTGGGTGTCTGTAGCTAATCGGCGTTTTAGAATCAGGATTCATTTAACTGAATACATTTTAATAAATGTTAAATTAATTCTAAATGGTAATCTATTTGTCAGCGATTATTTTCAAGTGAATTTTAGATGAAAAATCAAATATTTTGTGATCTTAACTACTTTTTTAAATTTATGATTCTACTTGGAATTTATTGTTAAATATGGTGTAAAATCCTAAGAACCCTATCGCATTTAAGTATGATGATTAAAAAAACTTGAAATTTCCACTGAAGAAGATTTACCACCAAATTATTATTGTTATTACCACCAAATGCTTGCACAACTAAGTGTTGATCGAATTGTTTTTTTGGGGGGGGGGATCAGTGAAGTTGTCAGATCAATCAGCATGATTGATGAAACTATTATCTTAAATTCTGATCTGAAAATACCATGTGATTTTTGTGTTTTTGGTAAAAAATCAAGACTTTTATCATTCAACTTCGTTTTAATGATAATTTACGATCTAAAACTACATTACTTTAAAAAATCTATTTTCAATTTTAAAAAGGCTTGAAATAGGTTATTAAAAGGTAATGCATCAATAAAAATATTAATTCTTAGCTTTTTTCAACTGAAATTTCCCTTTTTAAGGGTGTCCACAGGTACAACTGGGTCTGTTCATAGGTACAACAGGTTGTTGTACCTTTGGACACAAATTTTTCCATGTTATTATAAATGATTAAAAATTCAATTTTCAAGATTTTGGCTAGTAAAAAACATCTCCGTACTCACTAAGGTTAGGACTATAGGTTGGGCACTTTAAATGGTCAAAATGTGATTTTACCTGTCTTAGAAAAATCCAAACGTGCTTTTTGTCCAGAGGTACAACACTCTCCCCTATAGATTCCCAGAATAGATTTTTAGGAGAGTTCAAGATGCATTTTTCAAAGAAATATTTCCAGGTAAGTTTTCATTACATTTTAATGTTTATTGAACTGTTTTACAGAGTTTGACCTAAAATGCATACTGCAATTTGAAATTTTTCAAAGTTTTTAATTTTGAAGTGTTTAAGATTGGGGTCCCACTAACCCCATTGTTTTAGCATGGGGTAAGTGGGACCATTCTTTATCAACAGACCAACCTTGCTGGGCTTACTCCTGTAGTTGGTCGACTTAATTTGTATTTGCATTTGTATTTGTATAATTAAGTGTGACCCCTTAATATCATGTAAGTGGTTCTAGATGGTCCCAAATGATACAGGAACTATTACCGAAGATATGGGCGGATTTAAGGGGGTTATAGGGACAATTTCCCCCAATATTTTCAGAAAATTTCGATTTATAGTATAGCAAGACCTTTTACTCGCCACTTCAAAATTCATCAAAATTTATAAATAACTTGATCGACATTTATATCAAATTTGCGTTTAATTTAAGTTAGGGTGAGTTAAAAAAGGTATCTCATCAATAGTGTTCATTCTCATTTAGTGTGTCCGATTTCTTTTTTATCTTACAATGTTTACTAAAGTGCCAAAATAAATCTTAACTCTCTCGGCACCAGAACATCAAAAAAGTGAAAAAAACTTTTTTTCTTCTTCTCAATGCATCCAAAATGTCCCTATAATTTGTCTGGAAAAATTTTTTTCTTGTGTGCGAGAATACTTGGTTTAGAACTTATTAAAAGAAATGGTCATAATATTAGAAGGTTACGAAGTAAGAAAATATCTACCAACCTATAAAAAATTATCTACAGAAGCTAGTACCTAGCTATTATTTTCTCTTCACAAGCATCACAACTTAAAATGTAAACATTGAGGTATAAATCATCTTGCTGCCATTTAGGAACGAATTCAGAAACCATGTAGAAGTCTCATTGATCTACATGAATCAGTGAAGTCACTCATGAAAAGAAAATAAATTTGCGTGTTTACATCATACAAAAATGGAGCTCATAAGTAGGAGCCTCATATGAGGCGAGGCGAGAGGGTTAATCAAACTTATTATGTTTTCTTTTTTCAACACTATTTTATATGTTAAAGTATAACATATCCCTTTGTCTTTTCAAAAATTTCTTTAAAATACTTATTTCGCTTTTAATTCTATTCTTACCTTGTAATATTGATTTTAATGTGAGTAGATTTCTCACTCAAGGTTACAGTTACAATAAAATGAGGCGTTTGCTATCAAAACCAGCTCATTCCATTTTTGGAAATTTTACAGGAGAGACAAAAAACTTCTCACGTCCACAGTTCTAAAGCTGAATTTCTTTTTAAAATTTTTAATTGTAAGGTATAACCGCCTAGAAATTGATTAGTTTTTCATTTTAATTCCAGGTGCACTACCTTGGCATAATTACAGTAATTAGATTGGAATGAACCGATTTTGATGCAAAAACACGATTTTTCATGCTTTTTTTTCAGTTTTTTTTTGGTTCAATTAAGTTGCGTGAAATTGATATTTTCCAGTTTACCTGTTAATATTTGTGTCTATACGAGTTTTAAATAAATGACATCCACTTAACTTTTTCAAATGATCTGAAATTTCACAGTTGAGATCACAGTTTTCACCTTCTCATCTAATTTTGGGTTGGAATAAGCTGGATTTGAGCTATATCCCTTCGTCAAGTTATGAAAGACCCTCTAAACTTTCAAAATATGCAAAAAAGTGGATTTTAGAAAAATATGGAATGAGCTGGTTTTGATAGCAAACGCCTCAAATATTTAGTGGTGAAAATTTCTGTACTTTATCAAGTAAGATCAAATTACTTCCTTTTAAGTTTTGCTCACTTCCCATAAAAATTAACAGGGGGTGTCCCAATTACCCCATCACTTGGGGTAAGTGCAGTGGTGGATCCAGGGGGGTGGCACTCTGGAAAATGCCCCCCTTGGAGACCCAAAAAGGTTCTCAAAATGAGTAAAACCAAACTTTTACAGGTCTAACTTCCAAATTTTTTTGGGGGGAGGACCCCCATACCCCCCAGCATTAGTATACAAATGGGGTGTATTAAGTGTTCATTTTTGGAAATACCCAAAATTTTCACATTTGGGGTCAAAAAGTAAAGGTAATAGTGTTGAAAAGTGCCCCCCTTAGACTCCAAACATTTTTAAAAATGAGTTAAACCCCTACTTTTACAAGTCAAATTTCAATTTTTTTCTGGGGGAGGACCCCCATACCCCAATGGTGCCACAAAAGGGGATATTGTCTGGAAAAGTGCCCCCTCCTTGGAGCCGTGCTGGATCCGCGCCTGGGTAAGTGGGACACCCATCTCAGTTTTTAAATAAAGACCAATTAAGAAAAATGTAAAGCATTATTTCAGAAACTATAGTATTAATACATTTTTGTTAATGGATAGTATCTTTAAATTAGTCAATAAGTTCAAATTTTACACGTTCAAAATTCTTCTCTTGAGCTCCAAAAATGCACTAGGCTAAAAAAGGGTCCCACTTACCTCAACTTCCTATAGTCTACTTCCCCCGTTATAGTAACGTGGCTATATTGTCATCATAACTTGTAACACATTGCACCCTCTTTATAAGAATGTCATGGTCGAATTAAAAAATGAGTACATGATGCTTTATTTTTGAGTACCTGCACATTTTCAAAATTGAGTACATGAATTTTTTCAAATTTGAGTAAATTTGGATCGGTGCCTGTTTGAGTGCGTGACATACTCAGATTTGAGTAATTTTTACTCATTTCTGAGACTGTCGTTTAAGATTGTGAGGGATGTTGCACTCACCAAAGCTTATAATGCACTACCGGTGGACGAAGTTTAATCCTTTAATCCGAAGTTTAATACTTTTGAATCATGGTTGAAATGTTAAAGAAAGAGGTTTTATGATAAAATTTTAAGTTCAAAGGAAGTAATTTCCTCAACTTAAAAAAAAGAAAATATATTTTCGCTTCTGCTTCTGGTACAGGAAATATCCATGTCATTTCCGATCTGTGCTGTTTCAATTTAGTTCTACTTATTAAAAATGAAACCCCTATATTAAGGTTTCAAATTTTGGTATCTCAAAATGTACAACCCCCTATTTTAGTATAAATTTTGGGTTTTATCAGCTAGAAACGAGCAATTTTGAAGAAAAGCACTTTTTACATTAAAAGCTCAGTGGATGGCTTCATTTTTGTTACTTTTATAATTACCTGGCTTTTATAATTTTTAATATTAATTTATCACCAAATAGCGTTATTTGAGGAAGTTCCTTTGAAGAAATTCGAATTTTTTCAATCGTCAGATTTTTCTGTAAGTAGGGTAAAATAGTATTGAAGCATTGGATTCCACTCCCCCACCTCCTAAGTATGATTTGCCGGCGCATTGACCAACCACAGCTGGATCATTGAGGTTTGGCAACCTGTTGTCTATCCTTACCTTCAGCCCTCGCCTGTGGACAAGTCTAAAGAGAAAAATGCACAACCACATGATGACCGCAATGTCCAAACTTTTTTCTTATCCCCCTATGTTGCATTTTTACCCTCACCTATCCCTTCTTAAGAACCAACGCCCTCAAAACATGTCCGGTGAAAGAGGAGAAATCACCTTGCCCTATATGCAACGTCCGCTGTTGCAGCGAACGAAAATACGAACGTTGACTACCTGGGGAGTCAACATGGTTCTTCAATCCCTCAAAACCCATTTAGAGCCCCTTTGACTCAATACCATGACCTGTAGCGGTGGTAATGGATATGGAGACAACACTCCTCCCTGGTTTTCTCGGCCCCTCAACACCCATGAAAGCTGAATTTTTAATCAATTCACATTAATATCATGTTTAATCAAAGAAATAAATTTGGCTTTGATATCAATTTTCCTTCTTGGTGTACCATTTTGAATGGCCAGCAGTGTTTATTAATGAGGCCATAATATTCTAGTAGAACAGTTATTTCTCATCTATGTCAACGACATACACACTCACCTTCACAAAGACACAAAAGGGGCCTGTTATGCAGATGATATTGCCATTTGGCATTCTGATGCGAATCTTAGGCTTTCAGAAAGATACCTCAACTTATCGCTAAAAGGTATCTCAGAGTGGTCATGGTCAAATTCATTGAAACTCAAAATTAATCCGCAAAAAACATCGTATAGCATATTCTCAACAGACAGAAAACACAGGCATCTTTTCTCATAAAATTTATAACTAAACGGCCAATCCTCGATAAAAACAGAGAACCCAGTTTATTTAGGACTTACTCTTGACCAGGCGCGGATCCAGCACGGCTCTAAGGGGGGGGCACTTTTCCAGACAAGATCCCCTTGTGGTATCATTGGGGGTATGGGGGTCCTCCCCCAGAAAAAAATTGAAATTTGACGTGTAAAAGTAGGGTTTTAACTCATTTTTAGAAACGTTTTGAGTCCAAGGGGCCACTTTTCAACACTATTACCTTTACTTTTGACCCAAAATGTCAAAATTTTGGGGATTTCCTGAAAATAAACACTGAATACCCTATTTTGATACTAATGGGGGGCATGGGTGTCCTCCCCCAGAAAAGATTTTGAAATTAGACCTGTAAAAGTTGGGTTTTTACTCATTTCTAGAACTTTTTTGGGTCTCCAAGGGGGGGGCACTTTCCCGAGTGCCACCTCCCTGGATCCACCACTGCTCTTGACGCAGAACTGCGATTTTCTGAGCACATAAAGAAGTGTGCTATGAAATCCCTTAAAAAATTCAGAATCTTGAAAAGTCTATGTGGCACAAATTGAGGAACAATCCCCAAAACCCTTAAAACTACTTATACCACATTGATCCACCCAATAATGGAATATGCTTCACCCCTCTGGTCTCACGCATCCACTTCGATGTTAAAAAAGTTAGACAGCATCCAGGCAAAAGCCGCAAAATTAATCATAGGTGCTGTCTCTTCCACAGACAATAATAATTCGCAACAGGAAAGTGGTCTGCAGTTACTAGAGAACAGAAGAAAATTACATACCATCAACTTCATGAAAAAGATTAGAATCCGTGAAAAAGAGCACATAGGCAATCGCATTTTCTTAAGTGGGACAAAAGAACAAGACTTAAACGTTCTTCAACCTTACAGTATGACTAAGTAGTCAGACAGGATATTGGACTTGAACACAACACATACGAAATTCATCAGGAGCTTATCTTCTTCGACTCTTCCGGAAAAAATTAGAATTTTAACTCATCTTCTGGAGGCTTGCTCAAAAAAAAGAACCAGTTTCAATCATCAAGGCAAAAAGAGTTAAAACTATCACGAGAAGACTTTGCCTTTGCTTTCACCAACGGATCTTCTGACGCAACCTTGAAAAACGGAGGATCTGGCATCCATCTTGTTTTCCCACAGGAAGGTGTCACAAGTTAATAAAAGGTCGGGGCAGGTGCAATAGCTTCAAACTACACTTGTGAAATACTGGCCGTCCAAAAAGCATTGGATGAATACATAAACCTCAGAGGAAATGAGAGAGCTGGAGGGCTTATAGTTTTTGTGCCTGTAGAGCTGCTCTCGAAGCAATACAAAAGGGATCCTCAAGACTTATACATACATTGTATAAGTCTTGTATGTACAATGTATGTAAACATACATTGTGCACTTTGCCATATTCTTGACTTGAACAAACAATGCATTATGCAGTGGATTCCAGCGCATGTTGGTATCGATGAAAACGAGGCGGCTGATACTTTAGCAAAAGAAGCAAGGTAACTTAACAACAATGAATGAATGTAACTTAAGTCATCCTTAGAGACATAAGTTCAGTGGCAAAGATGAAACTCTGCCATTCAACAATCAGACTGAAACACCAAATTCCTGAACTTAATACAAGTAGAGCAGTAGAAAGCACACTGACAACCATTCAACAATCAGGCTGAAACACCAAATTCCTGAACTTAATACAAGTAGAGCAGTAGAAAGCACACTGACAACCATTCAACAATCAGGCTGAAACACCAAATTCCTGAACTTAACCCATTACTGCCTGACGTCCCTTTTTAGGGACGTTTTTTAAAAGTCCTCCTATTTCTACAAAAATTGTTCCTTTGAATCAAAATTTGCACTGATGTATCTCTGATCTTAATAGAACATAAAGAACACATGAAGAAAGCAGAATTTTAAAAAAATTTCACTTTTTTTAAAGTTGGAAGATAGAATTTTTCAGAAAAGTGCTTTTTTAAAAATTTTAAAAGAAAAAGCCTAAAAATCTTAGTTGTTATTTTTTAAAAATTTCAATGCCGATATATATTACTGTTTATACATTAAATCAGTTGGGGTGTTTTTTTATTTTTCCAAAATATTTTTTCTTGACCTTATTTTGGACCCTCGAAAAGCGTCCCTAAAAAGGGACGTCAGGCACGAATGCCCCCGTGGTTTTCCCCATAGTGAAACGCTAGTGTTTCCTTTATTTTTTTTATAAAAACGCGTTCGATTCTTATAAAATGAATTAAATAACTGATATTTATAAAATTCCTTTAATTTTAGCTAATAAATTTATTATTTTTGTTTATTTTTTTTGGAAAATACTGTTATTTCTGCTAAATAAATGGAATAAAAAGTCTTAAATTATAAGGAATTAACTAATTTGTATTAATTAAAAGGAATATATTAATTATTTTACTATATTTATTACTTATGCAAATATATTCTGGTTATATTTTAATTAAAAGTTTAATAATTATCAGTTATAATGACTTTTTGTCATTAAAATTGCCAAAAAAGTCGCTTTTGTGATAAATTTTCGGCTTTTTTTCTAATTAGATGTTGCTAATCATCGTGTTCTATACTGCAGATCAATCTATATAATCTGGCTTGCTAATGCGCATCCCACTAATGCTTGATTTTTGGGGAGAAATTTATGTTCTGCACAATGAAATTAAATAAAATGAAAAAAGTATGGGCATTTGAAAGACTTAAACTTCACAAATTGAGATATTCTGATGGATTTAAGGTGTGTAAAAGTAATTATTACTTAATATTAGGTAACATATAAACAAAGAATGCCTTTTTCAATTAAAAACCTTAATTAATTTGCAATTAACATAGATTTGGGAGGAAAAAACGTGTTTTAGAGCATAAAAAATGCTCAAATTACGTTAATTAAGGTTAATTTTACAGTTAATTGGATAAATAATTAATATTTTTTGTTCATATTCATGTTTCAGTATGGTTACGATCACTTCTGCTGCACTTAAAAAGGTAGAAGATGTTTTTCAAGCTTTAAAAAAGTTTTCTACAATGCGTTTACTATAGTGAAAAACAACGGGGGCATTCGTGCCTGACGTCCCTTTTTAGGGACGTTTTTTAATTTTGGTGTAGAAATTAAAATTTCAACCTGGAATTTTTTTCACTATTTTTCCAGTTGTTTTGGGGCTATTTACTATGTTTTTACCAAATATTTAAGAAAAATAAAAAGTTGGGCATTAATGGGTTAATACAAGTAGAGCAGTAGAAAGCACACTGACAACCATTCAACAATCAGGCTGAAACACCAAATTCCTGAACTTAATACAAGTAGAGCAGTAGAAAGCACACTGACAAGATTAAGAACGGGACATTTTAAGGGTATGAAAATCCAGAAAGACGGAACAAGGACATGCTCCTTCTGTAACAACTGTCCCGACGAGGAGCCTAATCAAGATCATATTTTCTCCTGTCCCGCCATTCTGTCGAAATTGCAGAATATCAGCAACAATCCCTATGAAGACATATATGAAGATAATTGTGTCCAGATCACAGAAGCTATTTATGGGACCTTCGGTCCCATATAGGAAAATACATACATGACACGACACCAACCAATCAACAATACTAAAACAAACTTGTAATGTTACTCTTAAAATCAATAAGATCCCTGGCGAATCATAATTTTTTTCGTGTTGGTTCTGTATACAACTGTAAGTAATAATAAAGAAATGAAATGTTTGATTGAATAAGCTTAAAACCATTAAGAAAAAAATACTAAACATCTTTAAAATATAGTAAGCTTCCATACAGCTTTTCTCATTTATCTCAAAACAAGAAAAGTGGCAATTGACATGTTTCAGAAATAAGATATTCAATTTGAGTTTTTACAAAATTTTTAATTTATAAGTCTTTAACAGGAAGGGTCCCACTTACCCCGTAATTTTAGTCTAATAGAGGTAAGTGGGATCTCTCTTTATTAAGAAAGTGAGACCCCTTATTATGGTGTAAGTAGGTCTAGGGATCCCAGATGAAATAGGAACTATTACTGAAGACATGGAAGGATTTAAGGAGGTTATAAGGACAATGTCCCCCAACATTTTCAGAAAATTTTATTTTAACGCAACACCTTTTACTCACCACTCCAAGGTTTGTAAAATTTATAAGTAATTCGATCGACATTTTATATTAATTTTTCGTTTTTATTTAAGTTATGGTGAGTATGTGAAATATCTCATCAATAGTATTCATTTTGATTTAGTGTTTCCAATTTGTTTTTAATCTTACAATGTTTAGTAATGTGCCAAATAAATCTTAATCGACCTTATTATGTTTTTCAACACTATTTTATATGTTAAATTAAAACATATCCCATTGGCTTTTCAAAACATTCTATAAAATACTTACTTTGTTTCTCATTTTATTGCTACCTGTCATACTCATTGTAATGTGAGTAGATTTCTTAAACATGGATACAGTTACAATAAAATATTTTATAAGGAAATTTTCTCTACTTCCTACTTCCTTGCTATAAATATAAATAAAGAGTGGGTGGCCCCCTTACCCCTTTTCTTGGGTTAAGTGGGTCACCCATCTCATTTTTTTAAAGACCAGTTTAGAAAAATGTTAAGCATTTTTTTAAAAACTAATAATAAATTTTTGTTTATTGAAAAAGTCTTAAATGAAATAAGTCAATAAGTTCAAATTTAACCCTTTCAAAAAATTTCTATTCAGCTCCAAAAATGCACTAGGACTAGACCAAAAAGGTGTCCCCTTTTACCCAACAAACCCTACCTTATTATTTGAGATTATGTGGTCAACTGTCCATTCAATAATGGGAATTTTTCTGGATAGTTTCTGAATTTAGACAGAAATAGCGAAACAGTTTTTGCTGAAAAATCTGTACTTCATTTTGAATACGTAAGGTAAATGTGGGTATTGTGGACACTGTACCAATAGTGGCCACCTAGCTGATTAATTTTAAATAGAACGAGTTAGAGGCATCAAACAGCATCAAAATTCATAGACATGGTAGATTGTGCAATCAGGTAAGCTGGTAAATTACCACCGATACCACAGATACGCATGGAAAGGATATTTAAATATTTGAAAATAACAACATCGGCCGAGTGATTGATATTTGATTTTGCTTATTGAATCGCGTAAGGAAACCGGTATGTTGGAACTGATTTTTTTTGTATTTATTACCGTTTGATTGACTTTTAAATTTATATTAAGATAAAGAAGAGTGCATAAAATGATATTCAATAAAATTTATTTGAAAATTTTGACTTAACGATGATTTATTGGGGTGGCCACTTTAACAACACAATCTTAGATTTTCTAATAGTGGCCACCGCAATGACTTCTAATAGAAACATAAATAATATTTAATTGAAATTAGGTTTTCTTCATAAACTGTTGATTGTGCTTTAAAATGAGTGTTGAATGAATTTGGTTTCATTCTGGCTTCGGGAACCAAGGTTTCTAAAACATTAAATTGCATGCTAAATTCCACTCAAATCAGCTACAACGTAGGCTTTGGGCCAGACACTATCAAGTCTGTTATTCTAAATTAAATAATGCTAATTTTATTTTATCTAAAATATATTTCGTTGTGAAGGAAGATTTAATAAGAACTAAACTACTATATACTTACTCAATTTCATGCATTAACCTCCTCATATAGGCTGAAAAAGAGAGATGTTCACTTTAGGTTCAATGGGTGACCACCTTATATACAACAGCTACACCTAGGTAGCCACTATAGATGCAATTTGGAGTACTTTTAAAAAATTTATTAAATTACTTTACCCAATCTAATTAAAATTTTTAATGGTAATTTCGAAAGAAGAAGATCCGATTAACCTAAAAATAGGATGATAACCGTTTCCAAGCAAATAGGTTGGTATTTATTGAGAATTTAAGGAGAAATAATTTTTAAAGTGCACTATACCCACATTTACCTTAGTTAAAGTTTAGGCAAGAAATATTAATTGGGCTTATAATATCCCTGGATGACAAAAAGATCTTATGGAATTTGACATAATATATTGTACCATCGCGCTGTCTTAATTTTCATTTTAGAATTCCCACACAATCGCTTAATAATTCTGATTGTGTTTAACAAATTATTGCTGAGAATCCAACCAGTTCAAACGTCTTTATATATATATATAACATAATTAAATATTATTTAGAAATTTAATAGCGGTGAGTAATATTTTTATGCCTTGCACCCCAATAGTACAGTCCCTGCCATAGGGCTCCATAGAAATTTGCGATCTGATTTGTATGAGCGATGGAATTGAGTAAAGAACCCATACACTGTTAAAATGCATGTGCTTAAAAATGAGTACTTTTATGTACTTAGATTTTTCAAGTATATTTGACTTAAAAATGAGTAAGCGGCGTTCTCAGTTTTGAGTACGTTAACACGCTTAAGATCCCACAATTACAGAAAGGGCGAATATTTTATCATTTTGAGTGCAATGAATTGAACATTTGTAAAAAAACCTCTTTATCATAATAAACATAAGTTATTTTACGATAAGAAAAGAAAAGGAATTTGTATTTACATCGAAACGAAAGAACTATTTACTATCGCGCCGAAATCAAAGCAAGCTCTACTGCGGATGAACACAAAGATTTGGTTCCTCGCCATTTTTTTTAGAACGAACGGAAAGAACAACCTGCGAATATTTTTTAATTTCCCTGGAACGCTGATAGCTGGATGGAATATAATAAGTCGAATTTTGAAAGTAAGTAACGTTTATTTTCAATTCAAATTGTGTATAAGAATGGTTTTATTTGAAAGTATTGTATATTTTTGATCTTAAAAACATCTTTATAACCAACCCGTTCATATCTTACAATACCCCATCTAAGCAGGGATGCAGAAAATGTTTTTCTTCGAAGATTTCCCCCTATCAATACAAAAATTTTCCCAAAATTCTAAAAAGTGATAAAGATCTACAAAAATTCTTATTCATGTTTACAAGTAACGATTGGAAACTCAAAACGAAAGCGAACCTTAGATCTGTGATGAGGTAGGAAATCGCCACGTAAATTTTGATTATTGTACTGAAGTTGAATGCAAAAAATATTATTCTTTTCCCACAAAATTTCCTCACATGGCTAAAATTTCCCTCGATCCTAGATCACCGGATCGGACATATTCTGCATCCGTGCATCGAAGAACATTAAACATTTGTACATTTTAAATATAGATGTATTTAATTTCGTTATGCAATCAAGCCCATTTTGCATAATGGAATAATCGTAAATAACTACTGTTATTTATACTACAGCATATATCCCCAAATCCCCCCTCTGGCTACGCCCCTGTTCTTCCACTTATCATCTAACTAACCCAAAGGTTCCCAAACTTAAAAGTTTGTTAGTTATTCTTAAAATCAGAAATGGGTCTCATTTTGAAAAAAAATATTGCTTTTTAAGAAATAATTTAATGGTGACACAAAAACAATACCCGTTTCAATCAAGCATTTGATATTGTGTTGATTGTTTGATATTTCAAAACAGGTCTGGGGGTCCTCCCAGTGGTGGATCCAGGGAGGGGGCCATGGACCCCCCGAGAAAATTTCAAATATAGTTAAAACCCCTTTTTCAGAGCTAAAATTCAAAAACATTTTTTTTATTTCTAATGGGCGGTTACTAGGAAAACAATTTCATTGTAATTCATGGGATGACTGTCAAGAATAAAAACAACGCGAGGGGGGGGCATGCTCCATCCCGAGAAAAATTTCAAAACAGGTAGAACTCCGTTCTGTTTTGTCACCATATCTTCGGACGGGGGAGATGCTTGGGGCTTGGTGTGGATAACTGCAAATGGAGTGTCCAATTTCATTCAGGTGGAGTTTCAAATAGTATTGCCCCTTTCTTGTTTTCGCTTCCCTCTTAAGTCACGTTACTTGGCCTGGGGGTGACATTTTCTACTTGGAAAGGTGGGTCAGTTCATTATTTGTAATTTTGTTCTCGAGAAGTTGGTATCTCACTGCTGCGATTAGAAGAAAAAACTTTTTTCAGTCCCAGGCTTCAGTAATGGTAATTTGATTTAGTAATTAATCGGGGCGTTATCAAAGGCCTCCCCCCCGAAATTTCAATGTAAATTTGTTACTGTTTTTACTTAAAAATTAGTCTTAAAATGCATAAAACCCCTACTTTTAAGGCTCAAAATTCAAAAATTTTTTTGGGGAGAACCCCCAACTATTATTACAGATTACATTCGTTCCTTGAAAATTTTGGGACTTACAAGAGAAAGAGTGGGAACTCGGTGAGGGAAAAAAAGGGAAGAGGGACTCCAAAACGAGTTAAAATCCTGCTTTTAGGGTCAAATTTCCAGAAATTTTCTGGGGGAGGACCCCCCAGACCCGCCTTTGGAACATGGAACTCAATCATTTACAACGTTTTTGTAAGAAGTTAGTCGAAATGCAAACATCCAACCGAATTGAAAATAAATTCTTGAAAATGTATATGTCCGAAATCCAGATTAGGTGTACCAAAACGATTTGAAAATCTGCTTTTTAGACTTAAATTTCCGAAAATTTTCTGGGGGAGAACCCCCAAACCCCCTTTAGCATATTAGAAGACGATTTTAATAGTGAAAATTCTTCTCTCCCTCCAAAAAAACAAATACTGGATCCACTGCTGTCACTTACCTTGGTCAACACCAAAATCGAACTAAAGTTCAAGAAATTTTTGGCCAAACCCCCCCCCCCTCCGAAAAAAAAAGTCTAGCTACGGCCCTGTAATTAACAGTTATACAAATTAACTATTGTATGCAATATTGAGTCGTAAATGACTTTAAAATTAATAAATCTGAAGTCCAATGACAAATTTCCTTCCTCCATTAATTTTCAAAAGCTTTTTGAAATTGTTTTTTCTTGTACGGGATAAATTGGATTTCATATTTTAACTGTTTTTCACCTCAAAAATATAATTCTTCTAATGATATAATTAAAAATATTCATTTTGCATACAAATTAATGTTCTTATAGAGAAGTATCATATTTTTCCAAATGCCCCCCCCCCCCCCGAAAATTTGGTCTGGTACCGCCCCTGGGTCCTCCCCAGAAAAGATTTGGAAATTTGGCCTTATTAACAGGTTTTTAGCTTGATTGTTACATTAAGTTCAAATTTCGGGGAAGGGGCAGGTTACTTCAGCCCTGGTTCCCTGGTTTGATACCCCTGGTTCGAGACCAATGGTCACATGAAAAATTTCTTAAAAAATATATGTGAATTATTAAAAATCAGTTTATTTCTCCTCTTTTAATATCTATGAATGTAATTTAGAATGGAGTTATAATTTTGAAGAGAAAAATAATACTGTCTCTAATGTGTTAAAATATTGAGTGTCTTATAACTCGTCCAAAAATTTGCAAATTAATTTTGATGGGAACAAATGTTCTAACACCCCAACCCTCATGGTGCCCTCCTGATAAATAACTTTGACATCCTATGAATATATGTTTATGAACATGCTTCTTAGAGTTGTAAAGCGAGAAAGTTCTTGGGGGAATTTTTGAGAATATTCTATTTTTCGCCGGATAAATGGAAATAAATGTAAATATGTTTCATAATATGAATTGGTCAGGTATTAGTAATGTTAAAAACCTGAGAATTATCTGTTGAGAAAATATTTAAAAGCATTTTTAAAAATTTAGTTTACAGAGAATAATTTATCATGAGAATATTCTTAGAGTATTTAGTATTCTAAATTTGTATTTTAGATGCAGCTTGAAATCCGGAACCATTGTTTCTTCAAATCTGCCTGCCGACTCCAAAAACCACCTCCATTGGGATATCGGTACACTGATACTCTTCATAGCATACATGATGAAAATGCATACTACATATTAGGGTGGTCCTTATTTTTTAAGTTTGGAAATCTTAACGCGACGCCCCCCCAAATTGTTCCATCATACAAATAATTAGTTTTTGCAAAATATCAGCTCATTCAAATAATAAACACCCGTGCGCAGTTGCCTTGAAGTTTCAAAAAAATACTGATTTTTTCACAAATCATCCCAAAAACCATAGATTAAACCTTCCCAACTTCTTCTTGATTTTTTAATGAGAATCTAATATAGTTATAGTTATAATGTTCCAGATTCCATTCTTCTATCACCCCTCTTTCGGTAGTAAAAATGTTTTAAAGTTAAAATAACTCCTGTAAAGTTGTTTTTCCTGCATTTTAAAAAAGCTAATAACTCCAGAACCATACAACTTAAAAACCTGAAATTTGTGCCATTTTGTTTGTAATTTTATTACCTTTCATTTGATGTGCAACATAACTGCCTTTTTAAAAAAAAATTTTCTTCAAAATAAAAAAAATGGAGAAAAAATTAAATAAAAAAAATTTTTGAAAAAAAAATTTTATTAAATAAATTTTAAGTTTTTCCACTCCCAAAATGAACATTTCTGCTAAATTTCAAGTTGAAATTAAAATTTGATCATGTAGAAAAAAATAAAAGTTTGCGAAATTTTGGCAAGTCCCTAAACATTCCATGTAATTTAACAAAAAAAGGTGTTTTACTCATGGGGATTCCAAAAACTCCCTTGAGGGTGTTCATACGATTTGTACCATGCAAAAAAATTTACTTAAATATCAGAAAATACAGCTATTAGCCGATTCGGTACAAAATTCTACAGAGCTAGTTTCCAACCTAATTCAATGTGCCTATATTTTACCTGAATTTCCCTTAGAATTAAATTTTTACGTTATCTTTTCACTTCCAACATGTCAAATCAAATTAAATTAAAAGTGTTTAAGGATAAAAGAATAAAATAAAATCATACCCCGATGACTACGCACAACGCAGTCTACCATTTGGTACCCGACAGGGCTCTGTAAGATTTTGTACCGAATCGGCTAGTAGTTGTATTTTCTGATATTTAAGTGAATTTTTTTGCAAGGTAAAAATCGTATGAACACCCTCAAGGGAGTTTTTGGAATCCCCATGAGTGAAACACCTTTTTTGTTAAATTACATGAAACGTTTAGGGACCTGCCAAAATTTCGGAAATTTTTATTTTTTTCTACATGATCAAATTTTAATTTCAACTTGAAATTTGGCAGATATGTTCATTTTGGGAGTGGAAAAACTTAAAATTTATTTAATAAAAATTTTTTCAAAAATTTTTTTTATTTAATTTTTTCTCTATTTTTTTTATTTTGAAGAAAATTTTTTAAAGAAAGGCAGTTATGTTGCACATCAAATGAAAGGTAATAAAATTACAAACAAAATGGCACAAATTTCAGGTTTTTAAGTTGTATGGTTCTGGAGTTATTAGCTTTTTTAAAATGCAAGAAAAACAACTTTACAGGAGTTATTTTAACTTTAAAAAATTTTTACTACCGAAATAGGGGTGATAGAAGAATGGAATCTGGAACATTATAACAATAATTGTATTATATTCTCATTAAAAAATCAAGAAGAAGATGGGAGGGTTTAATGTATGGTTTTTGGGATGTTTTGTGAAAAAATCAGTATTTTTTTGAAACTACAAGGCAACTGCGCACGGGTGTTTATTATTCGAATGAGCTGATATTTTGCATACATTATTATTTTATATAGTGACACAACACTAGGGGGCGTCACCACCGGAATTCCCAAAAAAAAATTTTACCATACAAATAAGGACCACCCTAATGCGCATATATGTTTCTCACACGCTTCTTCCTTAAATCATTCATCAAGGAAACTTATTTTTTACATCTTCTGAAAATAAAAATGCAGTTTTGGAACTTTTCTAAAATTTTAAAGGCTCGTATATTAAATTCAGTGTAATCCCTCTCCAATAATTGAATGATTTGTAGCTTTTATCCAATATCTTTACACTGTAAAAAAATATGGCACGTTACACAATAAAGAGGTGGAAATAAATTGTCACCATATCATTGAGAAACTTTACATCGTGACACAGTGGGAGCTCCCACCTAGACTCGGAGGAAGGTCCCCCAGTAACGTCTTTCAATGATTATGTGGCCTCTTTGCTTCTGTATAACATATTAAGGAGTTCTTCGACAAAGAAATAAACCTATTTAGTAGACTATTATCTCAGCCTGCCACTTTTCACTATGTACAACACTGTACCTGCGTCAAAAGTTAACACAATAAAGAAGTTATAAAAAGATCAAAAAGTTACCGAATCTCCGCTGGAGCAGTGGTAGGATGCTTGCGTTGCATATGGCAGTTCCTGGATTCTATCCCCAGTTATAATTTTATAAAAAAACTTATATTTTCCGAAATAAATTTCAACCAGCCAATTAGAGCAGACTCTGCAAAAGGTGACAGAATGCGAGCAGACTCTGGTTAAAACCTATGTGTAGATAAACGTGCTAAAGCCTGTTCATGATTTTTTCCAAAGGACTTATGTAAACTTTAATTGTAATTCATATTTTGTACAATAATCACTAGTGCGTTGGCCTATAGAAGAAAGACACCGAGTCATTTTTCTAACCCCGCCAATGAAGGAACAGACTCCAAAATCTTCCTCAGCTGAAACGAGCTTATAGATATAAAATCAGGCTTTTGAAGGAAGTACTAATATGAATTTGGAAGGAAGGTAGGTTACTAAAAGAAAATTCATAATCACTTAAGAAAATGGTGTTGCAAACCTGAGACGCAGGAGGGCTGACAAAAATTGCCAAGAGTAATAAAACAAGTGTTATTGAGGAATGGGGATTTACACTCTTAAAACGACAGTCTCAAAAGTGAGTAAAAATTACTCAAATCTGAATAGGTCATGCACTCAAACAGGCTCCAATCCAAGTTTACTCAAATTTGAAAACATGCATACAGGGCCGGAATACCAAATAGGCAATGTAGGCAACTGCCTAGGGGCCCATCATCAGCTAGGGGCCCCGAGTCCAGAGAATTTTTTCTGAAATGTTTCCTTAGGGTTAAAATTAAATTTGAAGATTTTCATGTGGGTCCGGTTTCATGGGGAAAGTCTTCCTCCGTTCTTTTGAAGCAGTCATGGGCAGTGCTCAGCTCATGAGTAGCATGTATCTAGAGCCTCCGAGAGCTACCGCGGGCCGGTAGAAATTAATTATTGAAAAAAAAAAGCTTAGTAATGCCATCTTATATGAGTAAAAAATTATACCTTAAATTATTATATTTTAATAATATTTTCATCCTTATAATTTTTGCACAAATTTTTAATGAAGAAGGAAAACGAATTTATACTTCAGATATAATTTCGATTTTCAGAATTTTTAACTAACTGGGGATAGGGGGTTTTAGGCCCCCCAAAAAAGAGAACCAACAAGGAGAAAGAGGGGAGGTTGGCACGGGTTAACCCTTTATTTACCGCATTATGATTCGCTGCAATTTTTTCGTGCAAATACTTTTTTTGAGTCACTAAATTGGAAATTAAGGGATATACATAAATAAAATAATCATCTTTGGAAAATTGAATCCGCTATAGCCAATTACTTAAATTGATACTTTTGGGTACTGTCAGTACACGGAGTGCTAAAATATTCTCACAATACAAGAAAAACATAGTTTTTTTTATCGCAGTAATAAGTCTTAAAAAATAATACACTTAATTTTTGACTTTAACTACTTTTTTGCAGAAACAAAAATGACAATCATGTGAATCCGATCGAAATGGCAGCTAAACTTTCAACTTCAGTTAAATCTATTCGCATTTCCCGCTAAAATACTCATCATAGAACCTTCGCTGCTTTTTATCCTGGAAGAGGATAACTGAAAGATGGTTCCTGCAAACTATCGTCAATATATTCGCAAGGATGGTTATTCTATGTAATATTAAAGTTGGCGGTACCTACTTGTAAGTACCGTCGGTAAATAAAGGGTTAATATGATCGTAGAGGGATGAAATTTTATATCTTTATAGGTCAAAACATTTATAAAAAAAAGTAGAGGGTATCTCTTTTCGATTTCGCAAACTGGAAAAAATTCTGTAGTTAAAGAGACAAAAAAGAGGCATATTGACCAACTTTAATTAGGATATGGCACAGGTTAATATCATTGTAGAGGTATAAAATTTTATATCTGAATAGGTCAAGGCATTTATAAAAAAAAGTAGAGGGTAACCGTTTTCAAATTGGCAAGAAAATTTTTTCGGTCATATAATAAGGAACACCCTAATGTCTGGTGTTTCAAAATTGAAAGCATTGGGTCGTCATATTTGAACCCAAAAGTTTGATATCAAAATGAGAACATCAATTTACTCAAATTTGAAACAGTCATTTCTCTCAGTGTTCAAACTGTTTTTATAAAACATGGTGGCCCTGGAATTTTATTTTTACCCTAAGCTATATGCCCACGATAACCTACCTTTCATAGCTCCTAGTAACTATTGCCCGCCGTCTAACCTCTCTGGAGTGTGTTTTTGATCCCACATTTCTATTTAATTTTACAAGGTGTTTCAGAAGTCCGTTTCGCGGCTTTTATTTGGAACCAACGTGTCCTAGGGTCACAGAAGTAAAGTCTACCCCTATGCGAAATAAAAATGTAAGAAAAAATTAATTTAAAACTAAACGAGAGATAGAGCAAAATCTTCAGTGAGACTACTCTGTAAATGGAAATGTCTGAAATTCAGACTTGGTTCAAATTTCAGACACAAAAATGTGTCTGAAATATTTCAGACGCTTCAAGCGTCTGAAATACCGATGTTTCAGATACTTATGTGTCTGAAATTCCAATTTTTCAGACACTTGAAAGGTCTGAAATTGCCCATGTAAGACACTTCAAGTGTCTGAAATACCGATGAGGGAAAAATGAAAATAAATAGCTTGACTGGGGACTAGGGTGCATCAAACGCCCCATGATTTTTAAAATTTGATAATATTGTTTTGTACCCAACTTAATTTTGTTCCAAATACTTCAAAACTGATACATACAAAGTTATGTAAAACTATAATAATATTTAATGGGTCCACATCGAGCTTAAAGTTTTGAACTTTTGCTAATTTTTTAAGAAAAATGCAATAAATTCAAAGATAAAATGCTCACAATTTTTTCTTAATTTTTTTCTGAAGAACTACTTTAATACTGTATCTAATTATTCAAGTTTCATTAATCTGTGATTGTTCTATTAGGAGTTATAATTTTTCTTATGGTAAAAGAAGTTCATGTAAAGTTGTTTTTTCCACAGTACTCAATGTTATAACTCTGAAACTTTCTGACTTAGAAACACCAAATTTAGTTCATTTTGTTCACCATTTTATGAGATTTGAATAGGCATGTGACTTGACCCATTTAATTAAAAAAATTTGTATCTAAAAATTTGTAAAAGTTTTTATAATTAAAAAAATTTTTTTGAACTATAATATTTTCAGATAAATTTAAAAGTTTATGTTTCTTACATTTTATATTTCTATAAAAACGTTTTGACCAAATACCATGTTCTAATTTAGATTTTATCCAACAAATAAAAAAAAGTTATTGAAATTTACGATGGTTCCCTTACACCTTCACAAGTGTGGCTCTAATACTAAGGTACGTCGAACCGCACTTATTTCAGCGGACCAAATCGTAATAGTGCGGAAAAATTGCCTACCCATAACAGTAACTCGTGTGTGAAATTTAGCCCCATAAAATAATATCTTCTGTTCTGAACCTAGGCCTAAAGTTTTGAATTTTTACCAAAAATTTGCTATTTTGCAATATTTCTTACAGTTCTGTGGCCTTCTGATGCACATATTTTTTTCAGGAGGTGTGGTAGATGTCTAGG
Source organism: Tetragnatha versicolor (assembly GCA_024610705.1). NCBI lineage: Eukaryota > Metazoa > Arthropoda > Arachnida > Araneae > Tetragnathidae > Tetragnatha > Tetragnatha versicolor. Next base: position 48,640,471 of record JANDEH010000010.1, on the reverse strand, counting down.
AGGATTATTCGGTGAACCCCGTCCTCATTTCCACTTTTCCTTCTACGTGAGCGGGGGTTTTGTGGGCGAGCGCGCTGCTGGTAATGTTGGCTTTTCCTTCAAACGCCAACGCTGCGCCCGCCTTCGTATCCCTTTTTGTTTATCAGAACCTCTCATAAATCAATTATTTTCATGAAAATGACCCATAACTCACCATTGAGCGGTATCTTTCCATTAGGTTCCATGTATTTATTATTATTTTTGATTTGATTTAGTTCCTATTTTACAAACAATTTTTTAAAATATTTTTAAACAAACTGAAACTGCCAGTTAAATGTCGATGGGAATTTATTGCTCTAAATAGTGTAGTTATACAGTCAGATTTCATCTACGGGGAACCTCTTTTCCTTTATTTATGAGATGATCTGATGAAGACCTTAGGAACAAGAGCACTTCTCGGTGGTTTAACTAGAAAAATTCTGGAGAGTAATATTTATATTTCGAAGAGAATTTGAGTTAGTTTCAGTGTTTTCTTTTTTAAACAAGTAAATATAGCCCCATATCTGTCTTGATTACACCCATAGCACCACACACCTTGCTGGAAGCTCAAGTAACTAACTGGAGTACCTTTTTCTTCACTGAAACGGTGACTGCGAGGTTTCCAAATCCCCATTGTTCTATGTTAGCCCCTCTATCAGTTCCTAAGAACTGGTGGAACCGTAATCTTAGCACTTTCCCAAGCTATCATTTCAACATAGTGTTTAGCTTTGAAAGCCAAAGCTGCGAAAGCCTGAACTTACATCCAATGACATGATTTCTGAACGGCCCTTTCCATAAAACTAATAAGATAAATTTGAGATATAATTCTTTATAATAATCTCTTAAGAGGTAGCATAGTGTCCCCCTTGTTTGTTCGAATAGTATATATGGTATGCGGAGGCACTGAATGTATCGATCCCTAAATGTGGATTGCCAGAAGAGGTAAATCAGCAAACTTATTTTCATCGATTACTATATTCAAAAATTCCAACTTATCTCATCCAGCTCCAAGGGGTACCTCAACAGCCGATGGGGGTCTGGGTGTACGATACTGCGTACGTTACACTATGGTTTAATGTTATACTTTAACTTTAAAAGTTCATTATAGACGGTACGTGACATCTTTTGATTCAGTATTGGTAAACATCTTGCTGGGCATGATGACTGATTACAAGATTTATGTTAGAGAAAACGCTCTTTAAGATTAGGTAGACAAGAGAATAAGCAATTGGTTGTACGTTTGAAGCTAAGGCTTAACAATGTTAAAATGATAGACTGGGAAAGCGCTCCAATTACGGTTCCACCAGTTCTTAAAAACTGATAGATGGGCTAACATAGAACAGTGGGGATTCGGATACCTCGAAGTAAAAGTTTCAGCGAAGAAAAAGGTTCTGCAGTTAGTTACTAGAGCTTCCGGCAAGGTGCGGGGTGCCATGGGCGTAATCAAGGGGGATATGGAGATATATTTACTTGATTAAAAAATATAACATTGAAATTAACTCCCTCTGAGAAATGAATATAACTCTCCGGAATTTTTTTCTAGCTATACCTTCAAGGTATTGCAACACTCTATCTTCAAATAAAAGTAAAGTCAAAAGACCTTACCTGACAGATGAGTTGTTGAATCGATGAGAACCAGGTGACTTATACAGGGTGATTCAGAAATAATCATCAATAATTCGGGGGGAGGTAGAGGGGACCTAGACAAGCATATTTCGAATAGGGATGGTGGGGCGCAGCCTTACAGTTAAAGAGCTAGGACCTAATGTAGTGCGAGCGCTTTTCAAAAGGCCGTTTTTAGAAGGCCCGTGTGTCGAAACAAAACATAATAAAATGAAAAACATTATTGCATGAGGTACAGGAGTATCCGTACTACTTAAATCCTCAATGTGATAGAAATTGGACCACTTGCTGAACCGTAGGGTAAGTTTTAAAACGTGCAATATTAATCTCTTAGTCAAACAATGGAGTTCCCTTAATGGTATTTAGAAAAATGATGATAGGGGAAGAAATTTTCAACGATCAAACAGTTTCAATGATCAATGTTACGATCATTGAAAATTCCTTCCCCGATCATCCTTTTTCTAAATACCATTAAGGGAACTCCATTTTTTGACAAAAATATTAATATTGCACTTTTGAAACTCACTCCACGGTTTAGAAAGTGGTTCAAATTCTATCGAATTCATGGTGTAAGTAGTAGGGATACTTCCTTACCTCATGCAATAGATTTTTTCATTTTATTATGTTTTGTTTCATCACACGGGCCTTCTAAAAACGACCTTCTGAAACGCGCTCGCACTACATTAGGTCCTAGCTCTTTAACTGTAAGGCTGCGCCCCACCATCCTTATTCGAAATATGCTTGTGTAGGGCCCCTCTACCTCCCCCCCAATTATTGATGATTATTTCTGAATCACCCTGTATACGGGTTGATTATAATTAGTGATGGGCAAAATCGATAATTTTAGGTATCGAATACTTTGGTATCGAATGCTTATAGGTATCGAATACTTTGGTATCGAATACTTATAGGTATCGAATACTTTGGTATCGAATACTTATAGGTATCGAGTACTTTTAGGTATCGAGTACTTTTTTTCAATGTCGGGAAATGAACCTGAAGGGACAATTTTTTTAGGGCCTATCCATAATCAGACTAATATTCAAAAAACTGAAAGCGATCCATCAAAAAGCCCCGTAGCTACGGGCCTGGAGGTGGATAGAGGCGAAGGATTTGGCGGGGGAAAAACCTAGCCGCGTCAAATTTCTCTCGCGGATGATAACGACTTGGGTTTGAGCGTTGCAAAATGAAAACGGAAACAGGCTGCGTTTGATCTACAGTAGGTATTATAAAGATTACTTCATTGAAAAATTTAAAACGAAATATGTCAATAAAGTATCGATACTTTTGTGGGTATCGAATACACTCGATACCTATAGGTATCGAGTACTTAAGTATTTGGTATCGATACCTGCCCATCACTAATTATAATTCAGATGAGCACTTAATCCTAAAATCCTGTGAAATTTCTCTTAAACTAAAATAAGGACTTCATTTCTGAAATAATGACAGAGATATTAATTTTAGGACATTTAATTTAGCTAATATTGACGTTGGACAAAGAGACAGCAAGCGAGCAAGTTACATGGTTAAGAATCTAATTGCGAATGAATACATCTCTAAGTGCGTGGGGCGTGGTATGATGACGCCACCACAGAGTTCAGAGTCCGTGGGTCCATGGGAGTTTGCAATACTCTCCCACCTTGAGTTTCAGGGGAGAGCATTGAAACTCAACAGTCCAGCAAACTCAAGAGTCCAGCCTTCTCTGTCGTAGGATATGACCATACCGGGATCTTCTCTCGGATGCTGGGTCTGGATCAGGATCTGGGGATGTTGCATCAGATGCTGAATGAGGATCTGGGGATGCTGGATCAGGATCTGGAGATGCTGGATCAGGATCTGGAGATTCTAGATCAGGATCCGGAGAGGTTGCAGGCAATCCAGGCTGCATCGGTATTCTTTCCTGCTCCGACATCTCAATGGGATAGAGTCTCTGTACGGGTCTCAAGAAGACACTTGATTGGGTTTTCAACTCGACGACTCTGATCTTCCCATCCTTTCCAGGAAAAAGACGAAGAATCCTAGCTAGGGGCCACTGTTGTCTCTTCAGGTTACTATCTCCAATGAGTACTACATCTCCTTCTTTAAGCTGGGAGTGGTCTTTCTTGTGAAACTCTTTTAGTTGGCCCAGGTATTCCACTCTGAATCGTCTTCTCAAATCTTCTCGTAGTTTCAGCTTGTAGGCGAATCTTCTCTTTAGTCTTTTGACATCAATTTGATCTAAGTCAGGAACTCCGGTTTCTTTGATATCTTGCATAAACATGGCCGGGGTTAAGGCTATGAGATCTTCAGCCTCTTCTGACAGATATGTCAAGGGTCTTGAGTTGATGATACTCTCTACATCACAGAGTATGGTACAAAATTCTTCTTGCTGTAAGCAAGCATTACCCAAAATTCTGCGTAACAGTCTTTTGATTAGTCCAATTAATCTTTCCCAAAAACCTCCCCACCAAGGTGCAGAAGGGGGATTGAATATCCACTGAATTTTCTTATCTGCTGCAAATTCTGTAATTTTGTCCCATTTAACAGATTTTAATTCGCTTGAGGCTCCTACTAAATTAGTCCCGTTATCTGAATAGATCTTCGAAGGTCTGCCACGACGTGAAATAAATCTTCTTAAAGCTAAGATGAAATGTTCCGTTGACAAAGAAGTCACTAATTCTAGGTGTATAGCACAATAAACTGCACAAGTGAACAGCACAGCCCAACTTTTCAATCCATTCTTCAGGTAGAAGGGTCCAAACAAATCTACACCAGTAATTTCAAACACCGAGGCATCTTTAATTCTATCTTCAGGCAACGGACAACTAGAAACTTCCAAAGGTTTTGAACTAAACTTCTTGCATTTAACACACGATAGGACAACTTGCCAAATAGTTTTTCTGGACTTAATAATCCAATAATTCTCTCTTAGGTTGGATATTAGAGTTTGAACACCTGCGTGACCCAGTTCCAGATGTTTTTCGAAAATCAACAGGTGAACTATACGATTCTTAGATGGTAGGAGTACTGGATACCTAAAACATTCTATATCTTTCCTCATAGATATCCGTGTACTAACTCTAATCAGTCCATTAGGGTCTTTAAAGATGCGTAACTTTATATTATTTTCATCTCCAAAATTCTGTTCTTGTACTGTCTTCATTATATATTCTTCAGATGCAGTGATTTCATCAACTGTTAATTCTCCAGTTTTCCTATCTTCTTTCTTCTGCTTGGAATTAAAGATGAAGCGATGGATCCATGCAGTGACTCTAACTATCTTTTTGTAAGAAGATATTATCTTTGTGTTTTCGAGTGAATCTTTCTCTACCATATTGGCTGCGGAGACAATAGACTTTTTCTTCTCTGCATTAATGACATCATAGTCGGGGAGATCCTGAGACTCTGGCCAATCCTTTGGTTGTTGTTTGATCCAATCTGGTCCTTCCCACCAGCTATTTCTAAGGAGCTCATGGGGATTGCACCCACGAGATGGTAAATCCGCAGGATTCAGCTGTCCGGCTATGTGTTTCCAGGAATCGGGATCACTTAATCTTCTTATTTCTTGGACACGATTGTAAACAAAATTAGCCCAATTTTCCGAACCTTTAATCCAGTAAAGAGCATTGATGGAATCAGACCAATATGTTGTTGGTATGTCTTCCAGGTTCATTTCTAATTTCGTGCTATGAGCTAATCTTGCCGCGATGGTACAAGACAACAATTCTAACCTAGGGATAGACATCGACTTTAATGGAGCCACTCTGCTTCTTGCTTGTACAAGCTGGCAGCAAACTGAGTGCTCATCTTCAATTCGTAGAAAAACACTAGCAGCATAAGCAGACTTGCTGGCATCACAAAAAACATGAAAAGACAATCTTGGTGTTGTTTCAAAGTTCTTCATCAAATATCTTGGAATCTCCAGATTTTTCAAACTTTTCAATTCATTCCACCATCGCTGGAACTTTTCTGACATCTTCTGTGGAAGCTCTGAATCCCAAGAAATTCCTTGTTTCCAACATTCTTGTAATAGCATCTTCGGTTTCAAAGTAATTGGACAAGTAAAGCCAATAGGGTCAAAGATACGATGTACAGCTGATAAGATCTTCCTCTTCGTAAGTGGTGTCTCCAGTTCTTCAGATAAACCTTTCAAGTCTAACATCAGAGTGTCACTTTCAGGTTTCCAATTTAATCCTAAAACTGGAATAATCCTTTCAGGCGATGTGCTGGACGTCAAAGAGGTCGGGGTATGCTCCCACCCTCGCAAATGAAACTTTGCAGTGCTGAGAAGTGCTTGTGACTCAGATATGCATTTTCTCAATTCGTTTTCATCATTTAGACTCAAAACGCAGTTATCTACGTAGAAAGATTTCTTCAATTTCTGAGCTGTTTCTTGTAGATGCGTAGGAGCATTATCTAAATGGTATTCAAGAGTTACACCCAGCAAAAAAGGACTGGAAGAAATTCCAAAAACTACTCTCTTATGTTGAAAAATTCTCAATTTCTCTCTCTTTCCGCGTTCCCACCACAAAAATTTCAAATAAGGTCTGTCATTCTTTTGAAGTGCAATTTGAAGAAAAGCCTTTTGAATGTCTGCTGTGACACCAAATTTTCCAAAACGAAATCGGTTTATAATAGATGGTATTAATTCAATGAGATTAGGACCTTTCTCAAGGCAGTCATTCAGTGAGGGAGAATCTTTTGTTCTTGCAGATCCATCGAATACTGGTCTAATTTGCGTAGTGGAATTTTCTTTAAATACAGGACGATGAGGCAAAAAGTGTTCTTCAGTTGACTTTTCAGCATGAGGTGCCTCTTCAAAGATGTCTTCTTCCAACCAGTTTTCAAAGACTTTTTCATATTCTTCAATTTTTCCGGATCTTTGTAGACTTTTAACACAATTGGAAAGTCTTTTTTCAGCAATACCTCGGCAATCAGACAATGGAGGATGATCTTTAATCCATGGTAAACTAACAATGTATCTTCCATCAGGTTCTCGAGAAACTGTTCTGAGGAAATGTTCCTTAGCCGCTATTTCTAGATCTAATTTGGACTTCTTCTCTACTGGATCTCTAATTCCGATAGTGTCAAGTGACCAATATTCGGAAATGTCCATATTATTATTCAGAAGTGTTAATAAAGTATTCGATTGAGTCACTTCTTCAGTTCCAGATTTTCCTATTATTGTCCAACCCAATTTTGTGTTCATTGCCAATAGCCCTTCAGATATATGTTTAATTTCTCCAGTGAATAGTTAACCAGCACAATCAGCACCTATTAATAAATTGATTTCATCTGGTTCTTTCTCATACAAACACTTTTCATTTAAACAAATATCACTAAAAAAAATGTCAGAACTCTTTAATTTCTCCAAAGACTCTCTATTTGTAAACTTTGGAATGGATGAACATATTTTCTTTTGGTCCATGACTTCTAAATCCAATGAATAACTTTTATCAGGTTTACTCAAATTAACTGTATAACGATTATGCGTCTCACTTTTAACTATACCTCCAAATAACCCATGCATTACAGTTTCTTCCCCAATACTTTTTAATTTTAAAGCCTGAACTACGTATTTGCTGACATAAGATCTTGAAGAACCTGTATAAATTATGGCTCTTACAAAATGAGAAGAGTTATTCACATTAATATTAACAATTAAAGTTTGTAAATAAACATTGGAAGAACTGTTAGTCATGGTATTACTCTTCGGTTCTACATTGTTATCTGCTTTGTTTCCATTATAACACATCAGTGTTGAATGCCTCTTTCCACATATATTGCATAACACTTTAACTTTGCAAGAACGAGCTAAGTGTCCGATAATTAGGCATTTAAAACAAGCACCCTTCTTGGTTAATACCGCTTTCCGGCCTTCTAACGTTAAGGATCGAGCGAATTCGCAATCAGAAGATTTGTGATTATTTCTATCACCCTCGCAGAATACGCAAGACGTAAGTTTCATATCATTCATTTCAGAGGTTAATAAATCGGCCGCTGTACTCTTTCTTTTTCCATTTTTATCGGCGCCGAAGAACTGTGGCTTGCGCGGGGGTGGAAAGGAATCACGGGGCCTCTCCTCTTTCCATGAGGAAGTAAAAGATCGCTCACGCGCAATTAATTGATTCGACAAGAATTTAATCATATCTTCAATGGTATAAGAATTCGGAACTTCCTTGTGAAATTCTAACACAAGGTCAGAGGGCATCATTTTCAACAACATGGGACAAAGCATATTACCATAGGTCTCAGGTTTTACTCCTAATGATTCTAAGCTTCTTGTTTCGGTCCGAATGTTGTCATATACCCTTCGGAATGCTTTAATATCATTCGAATTCTTAAAGGGAGATATATTCAGTATGTTACTCATATATGTGCGTTAATTAGTATCTCCTTTCGTCCGAATCTATCGAGAAGTAATTCTATTGCCGAATCATAATTCTCTTCAGTGATGGAAAACCCTTCTATGGAGTTAAGAGCAGTTCCACCCAAATAAGCCTTCAGATAATTAAACTTGCTAACTTTATCCAAAGTTTCATTCTTATGAATTGCCGATTCAAAAGAGTTCCAAAAGCTCAGCCATTGACTTATTTCTCCATAAAACTTGTTAATACTAAGTTTCGGTAGTTTGATATTTATTTTTTCAGGGAAATTGTTTTGATTTACGATACTGGTATCAGGAGAATTCACGTTTTCCTTTACGTTGCTTGTTAACTGACGCAACTTTTTGGTCGCTTTAAATTTAAATCGAGTTATTTTTTCTTTATAATCCGCTGCTGTATTTAAATCAGTTTCAAGATCTTTTGGGTCTATAAGGTTTTGAATTTCTTCATCTAAAACTTTTAACTCGTTCGAATTTGCAATTAAATGTTCAAGTGTCTCTTCTAATATGTCCACGTCTGTTTCTGAATTTGAGAGTTCTGTTTCAATACTTTTAACATGTTTAGTTACACACGCTCTGATATTACCTCGTTTCTTTTTCAATCTCGTTAAAGTTTCATCTGCCATTATCGTTATTGAAAATTAAAATTCACAGGATTAAATTCTTCTGATTTCGAAGTGCTCATTCAATAATTAAATTCTATTCAATAATCAACATAAGTCCATCCCGGCAGGGATGCCAAAATAATATTGCAACACTCTATCTTCAAATAAAAGTAAAGTCAAAAGACCTTACCTGACAGATGAGTTGTTGAATCGATGAGAACCAGGCGACTTATATACGGGTTGATTATAATTCAGATGAGCACTTAATCCTAAAATCCTGTGAAATTTCTCTTAAACTAAAATAAGGACTTCATTTCTGAAATAATGACAGAGATATTAATTTTAGGATATTTAATTTAGCTAATATTGACGTTGGACAAAGAGACAGCAAGCGAGCAAGTTACATGGTTAAGAATCTAATTGCGAATGAATACATCTCTAAGTGCGTGGGGCGTGGTATGATGACGCCACCACAGAGTTCAGAGTCCGTGGGTCCATGGGAGTTTGCAATACAAGGGTTTCTCTTCCTCGGAAGGTTTTTGTCAGATTATCTCATAAATAAAGGAAAGAGGTTCCCCGCAGACGAAATATGACTGCATAACTTCCACTATTTAGACGCAATACATTCCCATCAACATTTTACTGGCAGTTTCAGTTTGCTAAATGTAGATTGTAAAAAAACTTGTTTGTAAAATAGGAATTAAAGTAAATAAAAAAATAATAAATACATGGAACTTTATGGAAATATACCGCTCAATGGTGGGTTATGGGTTATTTTCATGAAAATAATTGGCTTATGTGAGGTTCTGATGCACAAAAGGGGCTACGAAGGCGGGCGCAGCGTTGGCGTTTGGAGGGAAAGCCACATTACCAGCAGCCCGCTCGCCCACAAAACCCCCGCTCGCGTAGGGGGAAAAGTGGAAATGAGGATGGAGTTTACGGAATAAACCCCCTAGACATCTACCACACTTTCTGAAAAAAATCTGTGCATCAGAAGGCCCCAGAACTGTAAGAAATGTTGCAAAATAGCAAATTTTTGATAAAAATTCAAAACTTTAGGCCGAGGTTCAGAACAGAAGATATTTTTTGATAGGGCTAAATTTTCACACACGAGTTACTGTTATGGGTAGGCAAGTTTTCCGCACTATTACGATTTGGTCCGCTGAAATAAGTGCGGTTCGACGTACCTTACTCTAATACTCCAAGTATTTTAATAATTCCTACAAAACTCTGCAATTGAATAAATCTTGTTCCAAATGCTGTTATTTTTACAGTTTGTAAATATGCATTTGGATGGCACAGGAAAGTGTAGCCATCAAATGAGCTGTACGCAAGTATTACGGTTAATTTATTTTACTTCTCTAATTATTTAATTATTTTCATATTAACAGTTTGTTCACCTTGCTATTAAGTTAGATTATTGTAAATTAATTCAGAAATAACTGACCCATACTTTTGATCTTACTCGAGGGTATATGCTAACAGTTATTTGTTTTTGAGTGTTTCCAACGACTTCAGCTTGACGCTTTTCTGATTTGTATTATTGGTCAATGTTTTGGAGAGTTAGGTATCCCAATGCCAAAGTTGCGTATTCAGGAAAGTATCACTGTCCTTTACAAGCATTCTAAATTTCTACAGACACTCCTCTTTTGGACGTATCCACTGTTGCATAAGAAGCCGCAACGGAAGATGTTTATCCTCCAAGTTCTGCAACTTTTATTCCAAATTCCTAACGGGGCTATAATAGAAGGTCACTTCTCATGAAATGAAGGATTAATAGAATATATCATTTTGATTTCTCCTCATCTTTTAGCCATATTGAAAATAAATTCAGTGTTTTCAGCCATAGAGACGATATTCTGTTCTTTCAGTTCATGAAAAGTGACCGAATACTCACATTTGGATTATGAAAAAAAGCCTTTTTGAAAAGATGGTCGAAATGAAAGAAAGAACTTTTTGTTGCAAAAAAAAGATGCACACACAAAAGAAAGAAATTGAGTTTTAATTCCGTATTAGATGACTTTCACAGATGGATGATTGGGTTCTTTATGGCGCATGACCCAAGACAGGGTATAGTGCGCCATTCACTGACTTTCACAGATTTTCTGATAATTCTGAATGCACAGATAGTGTAAACAACAGTGAATTTGACAAACCATCAACAAGTGATCTCAGAAGTCACATCATCGAAGTTAAAGAAAAGGGACAAAATTGCATTAATGAAGAACATTAATTGCAGAACTTGGAGGGAAAACGTCCTCCGTTGCGGCTTCTTATGCAACAGTGGATACGTCCAAAAGACGAGTGTCTATAGAAATTTCGAATGCGTGTAAAGAACAGTGAGACTTTCCTGAATACGCAACTTTGGCATTGGGATACCTAACTCTGCAAAACATTGACCAATAATACAAAGCAGAAGAGCATATCTAACAAAAGTCGTTAGAAACATTCAAAAGCAAACAAACTACTGTTAATATGACAATAATAATTATATAATTCTTCTTTATCAGCTCAACAACCTGTTACAGGTCTTAGCTGCCTCGACAGCAGCGACCTCTTCCAATTCAGTAGTATTATATAATTAGAGAAGTAAAATAAATTAACCGTGATCCTTGCGAACAGCTCATTTGATGGCTATACACTTTCCTGTGCCATCCAAATGCATATTTACCAACTGTAAAAATAACAGCATTAGAAACAAAAGTTATTTAACTGAAGAGTTTTGTAGGAATTATTAAAATACTTGGGGTATTTGAGCCACACTTGTGGAGGTGTTAGGGAACCATCTTAAAAATAATAATAATAGTTTCAATAAAAATTTTTTATTTGTTGGATAAATTCTAAATTAGAACATGGTATTTGGTTAAAACGTTTTTATAGAAATATAAAATGTAAGAAACATAAAGTTTTAAAAATTATCTAAAAATATTATATTTCAAAAAAAATTTTTAATTATAATAACTTTTAAAAATTTTTAGATACAATTTTTTGTAATTAAATGGGTCAAGTCACATATCTATTCAAATCTCATAAAATGGTGAACAAAATGAACCAAATTTGGTGTTTCTAAGTCAAAAAGTTCCAGAGTTATAACATTGAGTACTGTGGAAAAAACAACTTTACATGAACTTCTTTTACCATAAGAAAAGTTATAACTCCTAACAGAACAATCACAGATTAATGAAACTTGAATCATTAGATACAGTATTAAAGTAGTTCTTCAGAAAATTGTGAGCATTTTATCTTTGAATTTATTGCATTTTTCTTAAAAAATTAGTAAAAGTTCAAAACTTTAAGCTCGATGTTGACCCATTTAAAGTCAAAAGAAAACAAAAATATTTGGCAGGACAACTCTTTAGGTGTAAAGAAACATTTTTAGATTGGGTACAAAGTGATTTGTTTCTAGAGGGGCGTTTGATGCACCCTACTGGGGACGGTAGGATTCGAACCCGGGTCACGCTTGCTAGGGGAGTGCGCTTGCCACTCAGCCATAGGTACTTGCCCTTTTTCAGGACGCATTAAATAATCTGGTTGCTACAGATTTAGCACATTGTTTCTTGTAATGCTGTTTTTAAAGAAGTTTAATTGTAGATCTTCTTTTAATTCTTTTTTTCTAGATTTGGATATTTTTTAGATAAAAAATTGCTTTTGAGCAAGTGTTTTGAAGGCCTCTACATGGCACCAAAAATCTTTAATAGACCACGCGATTATTTGAGATTACTTATTATCACAACACCGGGATGTTTTTACTGGGTTAAACCAATAAAATGAGAATAGCTTAAAAATAAATTTAAAATAATTATAATTTGATTGGTGACTATTGAATGGTCTGACACTCATTAAGTTTGGTGTTTCAAAATTAAAAGCATGGTTCTTCATATTTGAAACAAGAGGCTTCATACCAAGATGAAAACATGGATATGCTCAAATTTAAAACTATCATTTCTCACAAAAAAAATGTTGTACAGAAATGCAAACATTAGGTAATTAATGCAGGGCATTTATGATTCGATCAGCAATGTTTGAAAATTGAAAAAACGGTACATTCGTATTAGCTCGTCCATTCGCCAACAGGGGCGATAAGTCGCCAAGTCTGGTAAACCCCGCAACACTACCGTTGATTCTGGTAACCCTGAAAAACGTAGCGAAATCACGCTAGTTCCGATCGCTGCGCAAGTGGGCGCAATTTGGATCGGTACGCCCATGGGTGAAATAATGTGTGCGCACCGCGCAGGTTGTTTTGAACGTAAATTCAACAGTGTTTACAAGGTAAGAACGAAGACTGCATTTGAAAGGTAGGAGTCTAAATGCTTTCGTGTCGTTCCACGGTGAACTTTGTTGCGCCATTTTGCCGAGCCCCAGAGTCTTTCAATGTTTTGCGTATGAACGCGCCGGTGGAAGGATCGCCGGTTTTGAATCACCGGTGGTAGGATCGACCATTTTGCAAGTAAGTTAGTGTCTTACCGAGTGATATTCGTAGTTTTGGTACATCCAAGAATACCGATTCCCTTTTATCTGAATCCTTACTGTTTCTGATACCCCCACAACGAGTTTGGTTATAGTTAGGGCAGGGGGGGTTTGGGGGGGGCGGCAGCCCCCCCCAACCACAAGGAACTTTTATTTTTTATTTTCTGATGTTATAAAGATGTTTCTGATGGTAAAAATGTGTTTTTCGGCGATTCTGATGAAATCCCGTATTTTGGCGCGTTTTGGCGAAGTTGGCGAAAATGATGGACGGGCTAATACGAAAGTACCGAAAAAACTTCAACTCGGGCAAAAGTTTCTTAATTTATAGAATAAGTGTCTGATTTTATGTGTATTATGTTACAGTTAATGTTCATAATCTGGTAATGTTCGGAATACCTAGGTAAAGTATGAAATATTTTGTACTTTAACTTAGATTATTCTCGTTTTACCTAAGTTATTCTGAACATTACCGAATTTCGGACATTAACTGTAACATATACATCATCAACACAGGATGACTTAAGACCCATCAAGTATCTGAATTTAAATGTCTGATTTTATGTTTGTGAATTTCTGTATGCCTTAAATTTAGACTTATTTTCACTAATCAGACGCTTGAGTCAGCTCCTCAATACTACACAACTTACATGTCTGAAATTCATATGTTTGTGGTGTCTGAAATTATATATAAGTCCGACTGGGTCAGACGTTTATGCGTCTGAATGATCGTTTCAGACACAGAGTAAAGATTATTCAGAGAGTCCAAAACGCGATTTTACTAAAATAGTTCTACAGTTATCGCATAGTGGCGTTTCGACCCTCCAGCTGTCAATCATTGATGTGGGCGGGGACTAAAGGAAACGAGTGATTCTCATTGGACTTAGAACTTTGTATGGAGGCTGCATTTTGAATTTCTCAATCTCTGCTATTTTTCCCCTGATCAATGAAACTTTTCCCTTATGGTTGCAAACTTTCCCTGACAGTAACTAAACTTTCCCTATTATAAACATTGATATCGTTTGTTCTGTTGTTTAATATCTAGTTATAGTGATTGTGGTAGCAGAAATTATCATTAAATGTGAAGTTATTTGTTTAAATTGTATTAAATGTGGACTTGGAGTTGTAAGTTCGATTCCAGAGTAGCTCCCGATCCATCGCCACTTTAAAGAAGATGCGAGATAGTGACGTCACGGGCAGATCAAGTATATATAAGCCAGCGAGCAGTGGCGGATTCAGCGGGGGGGCCATGGGGGCCATGGCCCCCCCGAGAAAATTTCAAAAGTAATTAAAAACCCCTTATTCAGAGCTAAAATTTAAAAAATAATTCTTTTTAATTCATGCGATGTCGGATAAGAATAAAAACAACGCAAGGGGGGCCATGCTCATCCCGAGAAAAATTCCAAAATAGTTAAAACCCCTTTCTAGAGCTAAAACTCAAAAAATGTTCCCCTTATAATTCATGCGAAGTCTTAATTCTTAGGTATGGTACGTTGCTCATATAGCCAGTGGCGGTTCTATGGGGGGGGGCTATAGGGGCTATGGCCTCCCAGGGGACTTAAGTTCAGACGAGATAAAAAAAGTTTTTCGAACAAATTTTTGAAAAAATTAAAACCTTTTCAAAATTTTTTTGTAGCTCTTTTACATTTCAAACGGCCCAAAGAGCTTTATTCCATAATCATATTAGCCCTTTCTAAGATCTTTAGCCCCTGAAAATTTGTAGAATCAATGCACAATTATAGGGAAAGTGGGTTTTTGCTCTTTACTTTTTTGTTGACTATTAATTCACTAATATTTAAGGAGTTCAAGAGTTAGTCCCTACAAAGCATTTAGTCCCCTGCATGTTTGTAGAATTAATTTGCAATTTAAAGGATTCAGTGAGCCCTTTCGAAATATTAGCCCATTTCATGATCTTAAGCCCCCTACAAAACATTAGCCTATTTCATGATCTTTAGCCCCTTCAAAACTTTTAGCACCTGTGTATTTGTGTAATAAATTAAGAATTTAGAGGCCAATGAGCTTTAGCACCTATAAAGCATTAGTCCCACCCTTGTATTTTTATATATTTGGTTCACATCAACTTGATGAGCTTGTAGCCCCCTCCAAGATAGAGGAGCTTTAGCCCTCTCTGCTCTTTTATAAAGATGGAATTCATAACTTCAAAAAAAAAATTGTAATGTGCTTTAACCACTACAAAATCTTTAGCCTCCCTGCTGTTTTATAGATTCGATTCACAATTTAAATGGAACAATGAGCTTTAGCCTTCTTGCGTTTTTAATTTAAAAAGCTTTAGCTCGTTACCGATTTTTTAGTCCCCTAGTTTAGTTTTTGCCGATTAGATTCACAATTTAAAAGGGCTTTAAAAAGAGTTTTAGCCCCTATAAAGAATTAGCCTGTTCACAATTCAATGAGCTTTATCCTAAACTCAGCATTTGCCCCTCCACTAGTGGATTCAGGGGGGGGGGCTCAGGCTAGGGGGCTCAAGCCCCCCCCCCCAAAAAAATGAAAAGTTTTACTCTATATAATATGACATTTTATGCACCAAAATGAGTTAAGCCTGTTATTTTAAGGTCAAATTTTTAAAAATTTTCTGGGGGAGGACCCCCAGACCCCCCTGGCCCTTGTACCTACTGCATGTTACAACTATATTTCACTAAGTTTGTGTCAAAACGCTACAAAATCTGGTAAAAATCTAGAAGTGTGTTCGGGTTGGCGCCTCTTGGCGAATTTTTAGTCTCCACAGCTTCACTTTGATAATTTGGCGCTACTACTTTGCTTGGAATTTGAAACCACTTCTAGATTTAAGCCAAAAATCTATATCAGAAATTCTGATTAGGCGTTTCAAAACGAGTTGAAAAAGTGGGGTTTTTGACTTAAATTTCCGAAAAATTTCAAATGGCCCCCCCCGAAAATTTGGTCTGGAACCGCCCCTGCCAGCGAGAGATCTCAGCTGGCCAGAACATTGGGTGAGTCCCTGTGGAGATCGTGACATCAGAGAGAATTGTAATGTCTAAGAAATTATCCCCAGCGCATGCTCGAAAGAAAGATACACGCAACCGTTTTAATAACCGGGAAAATATATAAATTTTTTTCCCTCTTTAGCGATTTGAAAGTGGGCGGGGTTAATTGAGAGAGTGTATGCGGCTGTAGCTCGATTGTAGAGAGTCAACAACGTTACGTCATAATCTCTGGTTAGTTCCACCGTTATCACATAGAAACGCCACCGTCTATGGGAAAACCCATGTTAAAAAAGTTGCCATTAGCGTCTATGGAAATGGACTCTCTGATAATTTTTCTCTGTGGTTTCAGACTCTTAAATGTCTTAATTTCAGACATGCTTATTTGCAGTGTACTCTGGAAGAAACAATCCGCGCTGGCCGATCTGGAAGGAAATTATCCGATCTGGTCTCAGCGCGGCGCGCTGGGCCCAGATCGGACGCGTTTTATTGAAATCGCCGATCTGGAATCAATGCGGTTGAAATAAGAAGAGCTCTTTGCATAGTATTTTGGGGGTAGTACTTCTTGGGGGTCAGGTAAAATTTCTCGCAGCAATACTAGATCGCTTCGCAACTTCACGGAAGGGTCCGCAGCTTTATTGGATCGCTTCGCAACTATGCCCACGACTATACAGGAGTGGTCCGCAACTTGACCGTAGTGGTCCGCAGCCTTACTGGATTGCTTCGCAACTTCACCGGAGTGGTCCACAACTTAACCGGAGTGGTCCGCAGCTTTATTGGATCGCTTCGCAATTTTACCGGACTGGTCCGCAACTTCACCTGAGTTGTCTACAACTTCACCGGAAATGGTTCGTAACGTACCAGAAGTGGTCCGCTACGTACCGGAAGTGGTTCGTAAGTCACCGGAAGTGGTCCGTATTTAACCGGAAGTTGTCCAAATTTAACTGGAAGTGGTCCGTATTTAACCGGAAGTGATCCGTATTTAACAGGAAATGGTTCGCAACTTACCGGAAGTGGTCCGAAACTTACCGGAAAGGACTTCCGGTAAGCTGCGGACCAATCCGGTGAAGTTGCGGACCACTCCAATGAAGTTGCGCAGCGACCCAGTACAGCTGCGGACCGATCCGGTGAAGTTGCAAAGCGACCCAGTAAAGCTGCGGACCCTTCCGGTGAAGTTGCGGACCCTTCCGGCGAAGTTGCGGACCCTTCCGGCGAAGTTGCGGACCACTCCGGTATAGTTGCGGACCACTCCGGTATTGTTGCGGACCACTCCGCTTTTCATTCAGCTAAGCGCGAGTTGATTTCAAATCCCGCTCTCTTACTCTAGCGCGCCACTTTTCAACCAGCGCGCCACTTTTCAACCAGCGCGCCACTTTTCAACCAGCGCGCCGCGTTCATTCCAGATCGCCCGATTTACCTCCAGATCGCCGCTCTCAGTTCCAACGCGCCGCGTTGAATCCAAATCGCCGATTTCCCACCAGCGCGCCGCGCTCAGTTCAAGTCGGATCCAGATCGGAAAGAAGAAACGCGGGAGCGGAAGTTGCTTTCGCTCGAGAGCGGTTTGGCGCGCTGGAAGGGAAAAAGCCAATCTAGCCGCGCTCAGAGTCAGCGCGTGCAGGGCTCTGGTTGTGGGACACCTCGCCTCGAGAGTGGAGTGCTCTGAGTCTTCTGCTTTCTGCTACCAAGAGTAGAGGTCTAAGTCTCAAAAGCGAGAAGAGTGTTAGTTAATAGTACTATACGCTTAAGAATTTGTGTGTGGCATATTTACGATTTTTAGCGATTGGGGTCTGATATGTGTTTTTTAGTTTGGATGGTTATACATTTATTGGTTTTGGACATTAACTTGAATTTTATTGTAAATATTTATCTAACTTTTGTGATTGATGTTCTCTTTAAAATGTTAACTTCAATTCCCTCTTGAAAATTTAACTTTTGGATTTGGATAGATTTATATCTTTTAAGGATAAATATATTTTTAAAACTGTTCTGTTTTTTTAACAATTAATTTGTTTTGTTTCTGGGTGGCATAGGTTTTTTGAGATCATTGTAATAAGGGGTCAGTGTTCTGGTGTATTCTAGTTTCAGTATGACGTATTTACTTAGGGGTAAGAAAGAGGATTTGTTCAAGTTGGTGGGTGAATTGGATTTAGTGGCTTCGGCAGAAAAGTCAATAAAAGCATTGATCAAAATTATTGTAACAAGTGAGGGATATGATGAGGAATTATCTAAGGTACTTTTTGGTGAAATTGTCGACAAAGCGAAGGAGGCTTTGTATCTTGAAGATAGTCGAAGGAAGTTAGATCTTGAGCAAAAGCAAAGAGAGTTTGAGGAGAAGCACACTGTTAAAAATAACAGTTCAATTTTTCACCAGAATTCTGGTGATATACATGAGCTTTTCTGGATTGAACCGAAATTTTCGTTCAATCAAAAAGCGTTGCCACCGATGAAAATATGTGCCTCCACTTCTTCCGTCGTCCATCCTCCATCTTTGTTTTACGCGACGATTCATTTCAACTTCGTCTTTGTAGAGGTGTTGGTTGGTTTGTAAAGGAGCTCCTGTATTGCTGTGGAATCCATTAATAGTAAGTGTTTGAAAATACTAATGAAGTGTACCATGATTTTTATGTTTTGTTGGCTTAAATTTGTCATTAAACTGCAGTGTTCTGTACATTTAAGCGTTAAGCAATTTAGGCTTAGACGAGTGCGGCGTCGCCGCGCTTTTGCTTTCGTAGTACCAAACGCGTCTTTCTATCTCATTTAATTTAATTTCTAAATTTTGAGTTGTCTAGGCTTTTCTGTTCGAATTTCTTACTAATTTACCTGAACCACCTTAATAATTTACCGGAACTCGGGAACAACATTTTCAATAATTCAACTCTTCAAGAAGTTAGTGTTTATTGTGTATCTGTATAGTATTAAATGTATGTAAAGCTTAACCTTTCTACCCTCTTCCAAAAAATAGTCACATATTCCCCCTCGTGGGGTCTAATAGTACCCCATGCGTAAAACGTGCCTATGACTCTAATAAAGGGTAAAAATACCATAAATGGAAAATAATTATAATTTTTTACTTTTAAAGGATGCTTCAGAATAATTGAATCGTCAGTTTGAAGAAGGGAATAAGTCCAAGAACCAAGTTTTGAGAAAATCGAAAAAAACTGTATAAGTAATAGAATTTTCATTGTATAATCACCAAATTTTTACTGGAAGTTCACAACCCTATTTAGAAAACAGAGAAACTATCAAAACAAATATAAGTATATTCAAAAACATTTTACAGTCAAAATAAGTTGATGGACTTATTCCCTTCTTCAACCTTATGAAATTTTTCTGATGAAAAAATCTTAAAAAACCCTTAAATTCACATTTCAATTATATTTATCCTTAGTTTACACCACAAAAGGGTGAAATAAAAGGAATAAGACAAATAAAATTCAAAATTATAGTGAAACTGAGTTATTAGAGCAGTATCAATGGAGTGAGTGAATATGAATGGAGTTAAACATTCCCTGCATAAAAAAAGTTTGAAAAAAATTTTAAATTAAAAGAAAATTTCATTTTAACTTAGTTTACAGCTCAAAGAATAGGAAAAGAAAGACAAATTAACTTTAACTCCAAATTAACTTGAAAAATACAATGAATGGACATCGATTTCACAACTTCAAGGGGTGATATCTCCCTCTTTTCACCCATGTGTAGAGCAAAGCTTGGATATTCTTTTGAGCACTAAGAGTAAATTTGTCATTTTTAGGACTTATTCCCTTCTTCTAACTGACGATTCAATTTTTCTAATTCTTTTGGTATTTTTCTCATTTTTTTGTCCTATTACGGCGCTATTTGGTTTCTTTCGATACACGTTTTTTATAACACCTGAACCTCCAAACAAGAATTAAATTACAGAAATGAACCATAATAAAGTTGCTTTACTTAAATTGTTTATAATCACACTGTAATAACTGATATACCCGGCCTAGAACAGGTAGAATTTATGAGTTTATTTTTAACGATTTATGAAGTTGCAAATCTTTTATTTTCTGTACTATGAGCTACCTTTCATCCCAGAATAATTTATTTAGTATTATGAAGCATGGGAAATGTCGTTTCTTCTTTCTAAAATTGAAATAATGTTACAAAAAAATTATCGGTTCAGATTTGGTGAATCAGTGTCTCGCTTGTTTTATATACGTTTTCAAAGCGAAATTGGTTGTTTTTCTTAATAATTCTAAGAAATCACATTCTGAGTTTCAGTAAATACCCATAAATCTTTGAAAAAATTCTTATTTTTCCAAGAAAACTGAATAAAAAAACATATTTACAATCCATGAGTTTATGTTGTGAATTTGTTCAACAGGAAGTCATGGCGACAGTTGTCTGATTTTTTTGCTGCAACGGTTAGGTACTAAAAACATTTCTATAAATAGCATATTTTTCTTAGAATATGAAAGAAAAAATTTAGAAATAGCGAGTAATTCAATGTACTTCGCCGCAATCTTCTTTTTGTAAAAAAATGACAATTTCTACGAAAATGTCTTTCTAATAAATCTCTAAACGTCTCAAGCAAACATAAAAACCATGTTTTTTCAATATTATGACAAAAAAATAAAATATTAAGCTTTTTTATATTGTTTTCCAGCCATTCATGCCTGAGGTCTCAGCAGACCCCAGAGGGGGAATATGTGACTATTTCTCCCACGACACTTAAAAATTAAATAATAACTCCAAAATTTTTACCCATTGTAAAACTTTGCGTAATTAAGGAATACTAGCATTGGAAATTGCCAAAACAAAAATGCATGGGAGATATCAAGCGTCAAAGTGCGCTTGGGGTCGAAATAGACCCCATGCGGGGTAGGAAGGTTAAATATATGTATATTGCTAGCCTGGTATATCACCCTTCCTGCATGTCGTTACTAAAAGTTCAGTACAATGTATCACCAAATGAAGATCAAATTTGCTTTACCTTAAATGGTTCAGGTCATGAAATTGAACAAAAATATGTTTATATCAATGCCAGTGGCAGTCGGCAGATCCAGGTTTTTTTTGGGACGGGAATTTTAAAAATCAAAAGCATCTTCTAATTACTAGGGCTAGGATTTGTATTTAATTGCATATTTGTTCTGGAATCTGATATTTAAGTGGGCCCATGGGCGGATTTAGATGGTGAACCCTGGGGGTGCATACTGGGAAACTTGGGGTGCAAGCTGCCCGACGACTTTGAAAACATGATTTTCCCCTATAATAAAATAAGTAAAAAAAAGATTTTTTAAAAAACGCTTTTATTGAAGTGTTCTAAAAGGTCAAAAATAATTTTTTCGGTTTGACAAATAATTTATTGGGAAGTAGAAAATAACTTTTTGGTAAGTAAAAAAACTGATTTTCTAATCACTAAAAATAAAAGCGTGGGCGCTAGTAATTTTTAATATTTTTTAAATTTAATTTTTTTTACAGGACAGTGACACTAACATCCTTGCCAAACGGATATTCGAACCCCAGGCGTACGGCTTTGCATCAGTCAGATGCTCTAACGACCAGGCCATTACGTCGGCATTTATGTATAATTTTATATAAATAAAAATACCTAACAGAGAATTTAAAGTGAATCCATCCCACTCAAAACTCATGAATGAGAAATTTGTAAATCTAACGTCATAGAACATAGAATAAAGAAGTTAGAATATATAGTGAATTAAGAATGACTAGCGCCCACGCCTTTATTTTTAGTGATTAGAAAATCAGTTTTTTTACTTACCAAAAAGTTATTTTCTACTTCCCAATAAATTATTTGTCAAACCGAAAAAATTATTTTTGACCTTTTAGAACACTTCAATAAAAGCGTTTTTTAAAAAATCTTTTTTTTACTTATTTCATTTTCTACTTTTTAGTCATGGTACTTTTTAACAAAAACTCACAAGAAAAAATGTATTTATTTCAACCATATTTAATGTTATGTTAGGATGGAATTTTAGTTTCATGTATAACAAAAAATTTTCACATATCTGACAAAGTAGAACAATCCTCTGACGACTCAGCAGGACAATCAACTCCAAAGTTAATTTTAAAATCTATTTAATTTTGCTGGGTACGTTATAATAACAGAGCTGAGCAAGAAAAATACCTCGCACAAAGAATATATTCCTCGCATCCGCTCAATCACCGATGAAATCCATCGATATTAAAAAGATTCACAATAAAAAGAAAGCATTCAATAAAATAAAAAAAACAATCGTAAGAAACTCAGAATTAGTGTGTGTGTATCAAGGAGCAAACAGTACCATCCAGTCTTTTCAGTAGTCAATAAATTATAAAAGAACATATTTTTCTTCTCGGCGATTTTCGGCGATATTTTCGGCGATTTCTCGCTCTTCTGGCGATTTCTTTCTCGCGGTTATTATCTTAAATCGCTAATTATCTTAATTGTTAATTGGAAGGTAAAAAATCACGTTTTGAAGATTAAATATTGTAGTTATATACTTAGTATATTATCTTACAGGTTTTGGGAGCCATTGGCTTCACGGAATGTCTCAAATATGAATTAAAAGGATAACTAAAAAAACTCGTTAATTACCTAAATTACGGAGGTTTTGACTAGTTGATGATTGAATATTGCATTGTCATCGAGTTTCCACCACGGTGCAAAGTTTCAGAACTTTATATCGTTTGGAAGTGCCTGAAATATTATGTACAAGCATCCAGAAAGAAAAAAGTGATTATTCGTCTATAATTATCGTAATTACTGGGCAATTCTCGTTTTGACTTTTGAATATGATGAAGTTATGCCTTATAAACAATTGTGCACGGTTTAGGGAGAATAGCCCCTTGGGAAAGGTATCAAATTCTGGTTTTTCTGTTAATTAAAAATACTCGTTAATTAACTTAATCCTTTGGTTGTTTGACTAGATAATGGTTGGATATTGGAGTGTCATGAGGGTTACACCGATGTGTAAAGTTTCGGGGCCCTGACATATCGGGAAGTGCCCGAAAATCGAGTTTTAAAATTCCACGCGTAAAACGCCGCCAAAAGCAAGTAGAATAAAAGCGTTTAAAAATGGAATTTTCTGAAAGTTGGGGGTGCAACGTACCCCCTTAAATCCGCCCATGAGTGGGCCCTTGAATTCTATAAGGGGACATCCATAAATTACGTGAGGTGTTTTTTCCAAAATCTGGACCCCCTCCCCCCTTGGTGAGATTTTGCCCCTCCCCCACGTGAGATTTACCTACATCTGACGTCAGAGTTCACATTTTGTAGGGTAAACACCATTGCATGGACCTATCAGAACGTTTGCAGAGCTTCCGGATATCCCAAATTAGGAAATACGTCCTATCAACAAACCAATCAACGCTCTCTTATAATAAATCTCCTACGACAGTTGTCGTCTTCTCTGGAAGAAACCTGAAAGCATCCATTTGACATTTGACATCGGATTTTTTTAAAAAAATTCACGAATATTCCTCTCTAGGATACCTCTATCGAATAAAAAAATATATCCGGGACTTGCCCACTAAACAATAAATTTTTGGATTTTTCCCGCAAATATTAAAATATGAACAAAAACTAAAAATTAAGAATATTTTTATCGGAATCCTCATTTAGGATTAAAAAATACCATAAACTTTTGAACTTTGAACTGCTGCCAAAAGTTTAATAATAATTTTGGAATTCTTTGAAAAGAATATTTCGAGTCCCAACTAATACTTTAAGAACTCGATGAACAAATTCAATTATCTTGAACGGTTTATTTTATACAAATTTTTAAGTACCGTGATCCGATTCACCCTTAATGCGGGGTGAATCGGATCACTGCCAGTTTTTAGTGGTAAAACGCAATTTTTACGTCTTAAAGTGATACAGAATCCTGAAAGTAGCCTTAAAATAGTCTAATAAGGTAAAATGAATAAATTTTACTAAAATAATGAACATTTTTAAAAATAAAATATAAGATTTTCCGAAAAGTTTCTGGTACTTTTTTACAAAGTTTGTGTTCGAAATTTTGTTGAAAAACTGGTAATAGGTGGAGATTTCAAACGGAGGGAATTTTGATTTATGTATATTTAAGAATATAATGTATGGTTTTGGAAGTTCTGTGGTGGTATTATTTCTTTTCAGAATGGTGCTTAGAAAAGAAGACTACAAACGACGATTTTCGTAAATTTGTTTCGGCCGCTTTAAAAACTGATGACTGCATCATTCATGGCTAATAAAGGTTTTGCTGTTTATTTACAATGTTTACATTAAGATGTCAAAGAATTGAGATGATTTGATAAGTTTAAGATAGTAAATTTAAGCTTTAAAACTGCATATAACTGGTAATTGTCCAAAGTTCTTTAGTACTTCACTCGCTCCGTTGAGCAGCTGGTGTATGAAATGAAATCGTTTGTTCGTAGTGTTTTTCTAAAATTAAATAATTGTTAAAACATTGAAAGAATTGAAAGTCTTTCCATAACACTAATGTTTTATCTGTTTCCAATTTCGAACTTCTTTCGAATGACCAACAAATACGGATAAAAGTTTTTCTCAATAGATGTTATGTTTGAGATCAAAATTTCCCATCTAAAACTTATCGGTTAACCTTAAAACTTTGACACATTAATGTAAACATACAGCAAAACTTTTATTATACTCTGTTGTAACTTAACTTGAGCCTGTAGAAATATGCTGAGAACAACCAAAAAAAGTAGTTCCCCGCCCGGTGTCTGAATTTTGAGTGAAATTTAGAGCTTCAATTTTGAATAATGATTAATTTCTTTAAATCCACGTATATTAAGCATCTTTTTATCCCGATATGCATAAAAAATGTTCAGTATTATTATTTTTAAAGTGGCGTAGCGCGTAGTAGTACAACTCGCTCTCAAACTCGCCATCCATAAAGAGCTTCTAGCAACCCAGCAGGCTTTCTGCTTACTCAGATTTTCTTCCGCATGGCCATGACGTCAACGGCTCAACTTAAGTTGCATTCGAGTATAGCTATTAATCATGCATTCTTCCCAGTTTTTGAAGCGGCCGAAAAAAATTTAACGAAAAATGCCGTTTGCAGTCTTCTTTTCTAACCCCAATTTTGAAAAGAAATAATACCACCAAACTACCAAAACCCTACATTATATTCTTAAATATACATAAACCCAAATCCCCTTTGTTTGAAATATCCAACTATTACCAGTTTTTCAAAAAAAAATTCCAACACGCATTTTTATGACTGATAGTAGTCGGAATAGACTTGTTTTACTAAAAAATTCAGCAAAAATCGGAATTACCATTTAGTATTTTAAATTTGATTGCAGAGAAATCTTTGGAAGAATCGGGAGCACACGGGGACACCGAAAATTGAGAAAAGAAAGTTATTTTTTGGTGTAATAAGCAAAGTTTTAACAGCCAAGTTTTTGTGACCTTTTCTGTATTCAACTTCAAAGCCGTGGTTGACCTAAGATATTATCGCAAAATAATTTTTGATGGCTGAAACAACTTCTGAATTATTTGTAGAATAAGTCAGAATTTATCCTTGTTTTATAACTCTAACACATCCGGAGCTATAATGGTTTAAAAAACTTTTTTCAAAAGTGATCCGATTCACCCCGTTTTGTGATATACATAAAAAATGTGCAATCAGTGTTACTAAACCTCTTAAGGGGTCTCAGGACTCTAAACTATGCAAAGGGTCGAACTAGTGTTACACTAAAACTAATTTCTGTAGAAACTTAAAATTTTTACCGCATAATAACTATACAGGGTGTCCCATAAATGTTGGGTCACACTTCTAGGGGGGATAGTAGACACCTATAGACGAGTCAGAATCACAGAGGATTTGGGTGTCCCAGACCAAAACCCAGGGAGTTAAAAATGGAGCGACACCCAAAAAAAATTATTGAAAAATTCAATTTGTAGAAGAACTACTATTGGTAAAAATTTAATTATAGTCTTAAAAATTGTGGTTTAATATGATCTTTAAAACTATCTTAAAAGTTTTCGGTTTAAAAATTTATTTACTACAAAAATATTTTAAAAACCACAAAAAAATGTGAAAACTCTGCCAAAACTTTATTTTGGCAATTCCACGGGTAACTGACTGACATTTTTCAAGAAAAACGCTTAGTATTTTGTAATTTTCGTCCCAAAAATAAATGATAAAAAAATACTTTCCGCCCAGTTTATTGCTTTCTTGTTAGCTTAATCTAATGGCACAATTAAATTTTCAAAATATGTTTTTATTTATTTTTGAAAAATTTTAAACAACAAGGTTAACTGACTGACATAAATGTTTCACAAATGTCAGTCAGTTACCATGTGGTTTAAAATTTTTCAAAAATAAATAAAAACATATTTTGAAAATTTAATTGTGCCATTAGATTAAGCTAACAAGAAAGCATTAAACTGGGCGGAAAGTATTTTTTTATCATATATTTTTGGGAAGAAAATTACAAAATACTAAGCGTTTTTCTTGAAAAATGTCAGTCAGTTACCCGTGGAATTGCCCTTTTGTATTTCGAAATCCTTTCCTTTGATTTAATAATCTGAAAGATCATAGTAGAAAACCCTTAAGTCCAAAGTGTCACGTAAAAACATCAATATTAAATGCTTGAGATCCTGTTAAAGCATGGTTTAAGTCCGTTTTTTGTGTCCGCTAACTGCCGTTTTGGTAACGGCCAAAATAAACCAGTTTGCGCACGCAAAAAACGAACTTTAACAGGATCTCAAGCGTTTAATTTTTTAATGGTTTTTACGTGAAACTTTGGACTTAGGGGTTTACAACTATGATCTTTCAGATTATAAAATCAAAAGAAAGGATTTCGAAATACAAAATAAGGTTTTGGCAGAATTTTCACATTTTTTTGTGGTTTTTTAATTTGTTTCATAATAAAACAAATTTTAAAGTGAAGACTTTTGAGATAATTTTAAAGATCATGTCAACTACAATTTTTGAGACCATAATTAAATTTTTACCAATAGTAGTTCTTCTACGAATTGAATTTTTCAATAATTTTTTTGGGGTGTCGCTCCATTTTTAACTCCCTGGGATTTGGTCTGGGACCCCCAAATCCTATGTGATTCTTCCTCGTCTAGGTGTCTGCTATCCCCCCTAGAAGTGTGACCCATTATTTATGGGACACCCTGTATATCAATACAAAAATACCCAAAATTTCAAAAAGGTTTGATGGTTTTATAGGAGTAATCAAAAAAGGAAAAATTTCACTGCGCGCAAGATCTTTATTATTAAGAAAAATTATATTCAAGTTATACATGAAATTGGGTACAAATACTTATCTTCGGGTACTTAATACGTTATACTTACTGTTATACTGTTAAAAGTATTTCTAATCACAATTTTTAAAACATAAAAATTATTTTTAAAAAAATGTGATTAAAATTAATTTTAACAGTATCTTTTTTTGTATTTATACCCAATTTCATGTTTATAACTTAATAGTTTTTGAAAAATCTTGCGCTCAGTGAACTTTTTTCCTTTTTTGATAATTCCTATAAAAACCCTCAAAAATTTTTGAAATTTGTATTGATATATAGTTATTATGCGGTAAAAATTTTAAGTTTCTACAGAAATTAGTTTTAGTGTAGCACTAGTTCAACCCTTTGTATAGTTAAGAGTCCTGAGACCCCTTAATGGGCAATTAAGAGGTTTAGTATTTTCATTTTATTTTATTATTCGATAGAGGTATCCAAGAGAGGAATATAAGTGTAAAATTTTTTTAATTACGATACTAATTTATTTTTTAAATTAATTGCAACATTTTTCTTTAGAAAAGGGGCGCAAAACGTCAAGTGTCAAATTATGACGTACTTCAATCCTAAACAATTGTTTTCAACCTATATCAATTGATTTTCACTTTAAAGTAAGCCCGAAACAGATCGGACGTCAATCAATCCTAAACAAATGCAAAATGATAGTCGATTGTTATTTTATAATATTGAATTAACTAATTTGTTTTGAAACTTTTCATGTCCATTTTTGAATTCAAATCTATTTTGATTCAATTGAAAGGGTTCAGCATAGGGCTACTAAAATGGTCAAGGGTATATCCAGTTTAAGTTATGAGGGAAGATTAAAGAAGCTGAATATGTTCACTCTAGAGAAAAGAAGGATTAGAGGGGATTTGATTCAACTTTTTAAAATGGTAAAGCAAGGGGACACAGAGGGACTAGATTTCAATACAGGTAATAGAACAAGGGGTCACAATTTGAAACTAAATAAAGTCAAATTTAAGACGGATTGTAGAAAGCATTATTTTTTAATAGGGTACACTGTTAAAAAAAAAGTTCAATATTTCACCAGAATTCTGGTGATACACATGAGCTTTTCTGGATTGAACCGGAATTTTCGTTCAATCAAAAAGCGTTGCCACCGATGAAAATATGGTTTCACCGAAAATCCGGTTCAAGAGCTTTAGGATTGCGGTTCAGCCTCATTTCACCGAAAATCCGGTGCCTCCACTTCTTCCGTCGTCCATCCTCCAGCTTTGTTTTACGCGACGATTCATTTGACATTTCGTTTCGATTTCGACTTCGTCCATGTACAAGGAGCTCCTGTATTGCTGTGGAATCCATTAATAGTAAGTGTTTGAAAATATTTATGAAGTGTACCATGATTTTTATGTTTTGTTGGCTTAAAATTGTCATTAAACTGCAGTATTCTGTACATTTAAGGGTTAAGCAGTTTAGGCTTATAGACGATTGCGGCGTCGCCGCGCTTTTGCTTTCGTAGTACCAAACGCGTCTTTCTATCTCATTTAATGTAATTTCTAAATTTTAAATTTTCTAGGCTTTTCTGTTCGAATTCTTATTAATTTACCTGAACCACCTTAATAATTTACCTGAACTCGGGAACAACATTTTCAATAGTTCAACTCTTCAAGAAGTTAATGTTTATTGTGTATCTGTATAGTATTAAATGTATGTAAAATTAATGCAATTGTAAAAATGTAAAAGTTAAATGCATATTGCTAGCCTGGTATATCACCCTTCCTGCATGTCGTTACTAAAAGTTCAGTACAATGTATCACCAAATGAAGCTCAAATTTGCTTTATCTTATATGGTTCAGGTAATGAAATTAAACAAAAATATGTTTATATCAGCGGCAGCCGGCAGATCCAGGTTTTTTTGGGACGTGAATTTTAAAAATCAAAATCATCTTCTAATTACTAGGTCTAGGATTGTACCTATGTCATTGCATATTTGTTCTGGATTCTGATATTTAAGTGGGCCCATGGGCGGAATTAGATGGTGAACCCTGGGGGTGCGTACTGGGAAACTTTGGGTGCAAGCTGCCCGACGACTTTGAAAACACGATTTTCCCCAATAAAAATGGAATTTTCTCAAAGTTGGGGGTGCAACGTACCCCCTTAAATCTGCCGCTCATGGGTGGGCCCTTGAATTCTTTAAGGGGACATCCATAAATAACGTGAGGTGTTTTTTCCCAAATCTGGACCCCCCTCCCCACATGAGATTTACCT
Organism: Tetragnatha versicolor; assembly: GCA_024610705.1. Taxonomy (NCBI): domain Eukaryota; kingdom Metazoa; phylum Arthropoda; class Arachnida; order Araneae; family Tetragnathidae; genus Tetragnatha; species Tetragnatha versicolor. The sequence goes on along the minus strand of JANDEH010000010.1, from coordinate 48,610,981 downwards.
ACAACCAGGCATGAGATTCTTCCGAATTTTTTCGGAATTTCCGAATTTGGATAGTGTTCCAAAATAAGCTAAAACCTTGATTTTTAGGATCAGACAGACCCCCTTTTGGTACATGGAACTTTTTTATACCCAATTTTTCATATTATTGTCATTTATATGCCCAAAATCAAACTAAAAATTTATTTAAAAGATACATTGAACCCATAAAACTAAAAGGAGGGTTTTTCCGCAAAATTTCGTTCCCGCAGTTTTTCCGAATTTTTGCTTTTTTGTCAATCTCATCCCTGTACAACCTTTAAAATAATTTTCTATCATATTCGTTTGCATTTTGTGCTTCACAGCGCCTAAAACTCTTCCATTATTAATGATGTGGGGGGAAAAGACATAATTCCGCCTAAAAATCACCATAGTATCTTATCTGTGGGTATTATTCCTTTCTCATACTAAAAAAATCGTTTCATTTCTAACTTAACGTGATTCATTTCTAAATAACGTGATGTTGACGTGAGATTTTAATCGACCCCCCCTCCCCCCTGGTGAGATTTTTCCAAACCCCTCCCCCCTTTTTGACCTCACATAATTTATGGATGTCCCCTAAGCCTTGAAAGATTTTGAACTGATTAAGATCCTGTTTATTTTACTTATTTCGATTTAGTTACATATTTTTACATATTCAACCTATAACTACATATTTTTTACATATTTATCCATTTTTAAGTTTTTTTCAAAAATAATCACACGTTTGACAGATTTTTAAACTAAAGTAACCGTTTAAATGAAATGTGCGTTAAAATTAGTGGACCCAATGCTGAATTTAACTTTTAAAAGGTTGTGAAGTCGTAATTGTCAGATGAAACGTGTCAGCCCATGCACATTATTGATTGATTGATTTGATTTTAAAATCAAAGGCACAGAGCCGTAACTACTTTTGGTTTGGGAGGGATTTTGACTAAATATTTTTTCTGAGGACTTACGAGTACTTTTTACTCCAAGTGTTAGATGACTTGCACATTGGATAATTTTGTTGAAATTAATTTCAAAATTTTATAAACATTGAAAATTCCAAGCGAAGCGATATTTTGAGGGTCCTCTCCCAAAATTTGGAAATTTACACCACAAAGTAACGCTTTATCTCCTTTTAAAGCCTATTTGGGTTACACCCTTAGAGCAGGGCTCATTTTAAGAAGCAGAATTTTCAAAGAAACCCAGTATATAGTGTATAATAAACAGCAAACTTTTGAAGGGGGTTTAGGGGTCCTACTTCAGAAAAATTTTGGAAATTTGTCCCTTAAAGTAGTGTTTAAATTCATTTTGTAGACTCTTTCTTCTATGTTACACAAAAGGAGGATCACACCTAAAAAATCATTGACATTTCAGGGAACACGGTACAAAATAGATTTTAAAATTTGAGGGGGGTTTGGGGGTCTTCCCCCAAATTTTTCGAAATTTTTACCCCTGAAAGTAGTGTTTTAAGTCATTTTGAGACCCTTTCAGAAGACCAAGTGAAACAGTACCGGAAAGACCTTGGAAAATAAAAAAAACAACTATTACAGACCTTGACTAAAAAACAAGGGGGAACTTGGCCCTGGCCCCCTACATTTTTCAGGTTTGCCCCCCCCCCCTTAGGGGCGTCCTGGACAACGTTGTACAATATGCAAATCCACGGCTACTACCTGTAGGTTCACATTTTATAGCTAAAATCTGTTATTAGTCGTACATAAAAAATATTTAAAAATTAACTTCAGTTCTATGGGATCACTAGCCTCTGAATTTTGTACAATGAGTCTTGACTATTACTCTAAAAATACTTTCACTTGTAAAATATTGATTTCCATTTGTAGCATTCTAATTGGCCCCTGGATTAGCCCCTAGATAATCTCCCTCAACTTGGTTTGTTGGAAAACTACCTCCTCTTTGGTAAGTCTGAAATCGGCTATTACCTGTGATAAATATTTCTAAATTAAAAATTCAATTTTATGCGGTCAATAGCTTCTGAACTTTATAAAAATGAGTCTTTCCTCTATTACTCTTAAAATACTTTCACTTGTAAAATATTGATTTTCATTTGTAGCATTCTAATTGGCCCCTGGATTAGCCCCTGGATTATCTCCCTCAACTTGGTTTGTTGGAAAACTACCTCCTCTTTGGTAAGTCTGAAATCGGCTATTACCTGTGATAAATATTTCTAAATTAAAAATTCAATTTTATGCGGTCAATAGCTTCTGAACCTTATAAAAATGAGTCTTTCCTCTATTACTCTTAAAATACTTTCACTTATAAAATATTGATTTTCATTTGTAGCATTCTAATTGGCCCCTGGATTATCTCCCTCAACTTGGTTTGTTGGAAAACTACCTCCTCTTTGGTAAGTCTGAAATCGGCTATTACCTGTGATAAATATTTCTAAATTAAAAATTCAATTTTATGCGGTCAATAGCTTCTGAACTTTATAAAAATGAGTCTTTCCTCTATTACTCTTAAAATACTTTCACTTGTAAAATATTGATTTTCATTTGTAGCATTCTAATTGGCCCCTGGATTATCTCCCTCAACAGGATTTGTTAGTTTCTGATAAGCAGAGTCAATCTTCTCTTAATTGGATCTCTTCTAACATTTCATTTCAAAAGTATGTATCTATATTTTACTCTTTTTATAAATTACTTTACTCTCTATTAAAATATTTGTTTAATATTATCCCCTTTTTGGGATGAAGGTAAATATCTGGAGTGGCACTATGAATTATGGATACTTCATAGCAGGGGTGCATAACTTGTTTCTTAAGATATTTATTCAGGAATATTTTAAAACGGCTTTTCAATCTCAGCATCATTTCAGGAAAAACAAATATATATGTATAAATTAAAAAGGCATTAAAAAATTTGTATGAACCCTGTTTAAGCTTATAAACAATATATATATATATATATATATTAGGGTGGTCCTTATTTGTATGGTAAAATTTTTTTTTGGGAATTCCGGTGGTGACGCCCCCTAGTTTTGTGTCACTATATAAAATAATAATGTATGCAAAATATCAGCTCATTCGAATAATAAACACCCGTGCGCAGTTGCCTTGAAGTTTCAAAAAAATACTGATTTTTTCACAAAACATCCCAAAAACCATAGATTAAACCCTCCCATCTTCTTCTTGATTTTTTAATGAGAATCTAATACAATTATTGTTATAATGTTCCAGATTCCATTCTTCTATCACCCCTATTTCGGTAGTAAAAATTTTTTAAAGTTAAAATAACTCCTGTAAAGTTGTTTTTCCTGCATTTTAAAAAAGCTAATAACTCCAGAACCATACAACTTAAAAACCTGAAATTTGTGCCATTTTGTTTGTAATTTTATTACCTTTCATTTGATGAGCAACATAACTGCCTTTCTTTAAAAAATTTTCTTCAAAATAAAAAAATGGAGAAAAAATTAAATAAAAAAAAATTTTTGAAAAAAATTTTTATTAAATAAATTTTAAGTTTTTCCACTCCCAAAATGAACATATCTGCCAAATTTCAAGTTGAAATTAAAATTTGATCATGTAGAAAAAAATAAAAATTTCCGAAATTTTGGCAGGTCCCTAAACGTTTCATGTAATTTAACAAAAAAAGGTGTTTCACTCATGGGGATTCCAAAAACTCCCTTGAGGGTGTTCATACGATTTTTACCATGCAAAAAAATTCACTTAAATATCAGAAAATACAACTAATAGCCGATTCGGTACAAAATCTTACAGAGCCCTGTCGGGTACCAAATGGTAGACTGCGTTGTGCGTAGTCATCGGGGTATGATTTTATTTTATTCTTTTATCTTTAAACACTTTTAATTTCATTTGATTTGACATGTTGGAAGTGAAAAAATAACGTAAAAATTTAATTCTAAGGGAAATTCAGGTAAAATATAGGCACATTGAATTAGGTTGGAAACTAGCTCTGTAGGATTTTGTACCGAATCGGCTAATAGCTGTATTTTCTGATATTTAAGTAAATTTTTTTGCATGGTACAAATCGTATGAACACCCTCAAGGGAGTTTTTGGAATCCCCATGAGTAAAACACCTTTTTTTGTTAAATTACATGGAATGTTTAGGGACTTGCCAAAATTTCGCAAACTTTTATTTTTTTCTACATGATAAAATTTTAATTTCAACTTGAAATTTGGCAGATATGTTCATTTTGGGAGTGGAAAAACTTAAAATTTATTTAATAAAAATTTTTTTCAAAAATTTTTTTTGTATATGTATATATATATAAAAATATATATATAAAAATATATATATATATATATATATATATATATATATATATATATATATATATATATATATATATATATATATATATATATATATATATATATATATATATATATATATATATATATATATATATATATATATATATATATATATATATATATATATATATATACAGGGTGTCCCATAAATAATGGGCCACACTTCTAGGGTGGATAGTAGACACCTAGACGAGTCAGAATCACATAGGGATTGGGGGTCCCAGACCAAATCCCAAGGAGTTAAAAATGGAGCGACACCCTAAAACAATTATTGAAAAATTCAATTTGTAGAAGAACTACTATTGGTAAAAATTTAATCATGGTCTCAAATTTTGTGGTTTAATATGATTTTTAAAATTATGCTGAAAGTTTTCACTTTTAAATTTTTTTCTACGAAAAAAAGTCAAAAAACCACAAAAAATTGTGAAAAATATGCCAAAACTTTATTTTGTATTTGGAAATCCTTTCTTTTGATTTGATTATCTGAAAGATCATATTTTAAAACCCTTAAGTCCAAAGTTTCACGTAAATACCATCAATATTAAACGCTTGAGATCTAATTAAAGTTTGATTTTTGCTTGCGAAAACAGATCCAGAAAACGAACGTTCAGGGAGAATCTACGAGTTACGGATAGATAATCGCTAACTTTCTTTTCTCTCCCAGTTTGGCGAAACATACCAAGCTCTTACAGATCGCCAAGACAGCTTGGGAGATTTGTTGTTGGCGAAAGTTGGCGAGGAATCTCGTATCGCAAATAATGGCGACAAATTTAGCGAGCATCAATCCGTAATTCGTAGATTTTCCCTCAACGTTTCTTTTCTGGATCTGTTTTCGCAAGCAAAAATCAAACTTTAATTAGATCTCAAGCGTTTAATATTGATGGTATTTACGTGAAACTTTGGACTTAAGGGTTTTCAACTATGATCTTTCAGATTATCAAATCAAAAGAAAGGATTTCTAAATACAAAATAAAGTTTTGGCAGATTTTTCACATATTTTTGTGGTTTTTGACTTTATTTCGTAGTAAAAAAAAATTTTAAAATGAAAACTTTTACAATGATTTTAAAGATCATGTTAAACCACAAAATTTGAGACCATAATTAAGTTTTTACCAATAGTAGTTCTTCTACAGATTGAATTTTTCAATAATTGTTTTGTGGTGTCGCTCCATTTTTAACTCCCTGGGATTTGGTCTGGGACCCCCGATTCCTATGTGATTCTGACTCGTCTAGGTGTCTACTATCCCCTCTAGAAGTGTGGCCCACTATTTATGGGACACCCTGTATATATATATATATATATATATATATATATATATATATATATATATATATATATACAGGGCTCGATTTCAGCCGGAACGGCGTTCCGGAACCTCTTTTTCGATTAAAAAAAATATTTTTGTTCAGGGGTCTCCTATAACTACAGCCCGTGAAACCCTTTCATCAGGCCCTAAAAAACCTTTCTATCTGTACGAATAAAAGTCCTAAAATGAATTAAAACCCTGTTTTTAGGGTCAAATTTCCAAATTTTTTATGGGGGAGGACCCCCAGACCCCCCTTTTTGTATTTAGAACTCAATTAATCACGTTTATCTTCTTCCTGTGCAAAAATTTTACTTGGGGCCTGATACTGATTTCATTTTATGAAAGGATATTTGGGCCCCTCCCGAAATAAATTTCTACATAATCCACTATGATCCTAGATGTGTAAAAAAATTCTGTTGTTACTTTTTAAACTTTTGTTCAACGATTTACTTGTGCATATTTTAAATTAAAAAAAAATTTAATGCATTTTTATCTTTCTTGCAAATAACAATAATTTTGTGTTCTAAAATTAAGGATATTACTAGATTGTGTTCTTTTAAAACATAATTGTAAGCCCCAATTTGAACTACCCACACAATCTGCTCCTGGTGTTGATTCTTGAATCAGATTTGCCAGATTGCTGGTCAAATTTGCCATGAAAATTTGCGACATCTTAAATTCTACGGTTTAAGGACTTTAACTACGCATTATATTCCTTAAACTGGCAAAATATACAACACTATTGGTTCATTGATGATATACAGTCCCGCCTTCTACAAGAGGCGCATTGTTGGAAAAAAATTGTATGTAAAAAACGGTGTTTTCACAAAAAAAAATTGCCTAAATAGTTCATCGCCTTGTACAATAATTAAGTTAGAAAATTATTTCTAATCTTGTTCAACACATTTGAATTTTTAAAAATTTTAATTTAAAAATAAATTCTTAAGTTTTTGCATTAAAAAGTATTCGCTTTTCTTCAGTTTTTGAGACCAATAATTTTACCGTTCCGGTACCTCTTTTTTTAGAAATCGAGCCCTGTATATATATATATATTGGTGAATGCCATAAATCTGTAATTTGGAAAGATAATTTTCAAAACATGTTTTTATGAGAAATTAAATATACAATTAAATTTAAAATTGCAAAATTTGTTCTTACAGATGAAACTGCTGCTTATGTACAATAGTTCTAACAAAGTAAAAGAAGTTGATTCCCTTACTCATTTGCACACTATTGCACAAAGTGTGTTTAAACTAACCTTTGGGTCATACAATCTACAAAAGTTTGACGAGGAATTTAACGAGTATGTTGATTTTGGAAGACGATTCTGTTCTGAAGGAGAGAGATAGGATCAAGATAATTGATCTGATTCAAAACCAGCCTCCAGTCCCAGTCGCCGTGAATTACTTTGATAATTCTCTAACTTTTTCCACCGAGGAGGACCAAGGAGTTGTCCCTGAAACGCCAGAAGTTTCACAAGTTGTTGATGTAAGCGCAAACCTAAGAAAAGATCCATGGCCCGATCATATTATCATCCCATATGATAAATTTTCCCAGCCGCTAAAGGATTGCCTGGACAACAAAAAGAGCATAACGTGGGACTTTTCGAAGGAGTTAGTTGGCCATTTAGCAACATACATTTACAACTATAAGTCTTATCCTGATTCTAAAGATAGGCTTGAGGTATGTGAAGCATTGGTCATGAGGTTTCCACATCTAAAAAAATCACATAGGGACTGGTGTTGGTGGCTGGGGGCAGAAAATTAACAATAAGTTAAAGAAAATGAGGCAGGGGGACACCTCAAAGGAAGTCCTGTTGAACAGAGAGGGGTCAAAGGTCCCTGGAAAAAAAGTTCCAGTGTGGAAGAACATAAATCCAAAGAGGGGAGAGATAAAAAAGGCGGTAGACCACATTCCTGGGGAAAATTCCGAATCAGAAGCCTGCCATAAAAGGGTTATGGCTCTGGAGGCCCAGAAGAGCAATCCAGATGATGAAAAATTATCAGCCCTAATGGCTCTGACCTATTCGTTCAGGAGGGAGAAGATGAATCAAGAAATTCTGGTTAAGGACCTCCTGGACGAGTATCCAGCATTTTTCCTCTGCAGCCAACAGTGGGAAGAATTCCATCGCCTTACGGCAGTTAATTTAAAAGAAAGACTTCAGAATGAAGCTGGGAAGCAAGGGCTTGCCCTCTACCGATTCTTCCAGCGTAAGAAGAAGAATGACGACGACAAAGCACTTCTTCTGAAACTGGAAGAAAAGTTCAGGGATATGGATATTGTAGGAAAAACTCAGGCTGAGTCTATATGTGGTCTCTATTTGTTGCCACATTTGTTAAATGAACCTAAGGACATTTTGGTGGAATTGGTAAGTTCACATGAGGTATCCACATAGTTATTTTATTTTGGGTTTGTTACTTGTTAGAACTATTGTGTGACAGCGGTAGTGGAGTTGTTAGCATGACTGGGTGCAAGCACTACGGACTCGGGTCCAGTGCCTTGCAGTTTCTACTTGGGTATCTGGTTGTAAGTTAACTTAATAAATCACACCATTATACAGGGTGATTCAGAAATAATCATCAATAATAGGGTAGGTAGAGGGGCCCCTGACAAGCATATTTCGAATAGGAATGGTGGGGCGCAGTCTTACCGTTAAAGAGCTAGGACCTAATGTAGTGCGAGCGCGTTTCAAAAGGCCAGGAGTATCCGTACTACTTAAGTCCTCTGATAGAAATTGGACCACTTGCTAAACTTTGGGGGAGTTTTAAAATGTGCAATATTAATCTCTTAGTCAAGCAATGGAGTTCCCTTAATGGTATTTGGAAAAATGATGATCGGGGAAGGAATTTTCAATGATCACTGTTACGATCATTGAAAATTCCTTCCCCGATCATCATTTTTCTAAATATGATTTAGGGAACTCCATTCTTTGACTAAAAGATTAACATTTGAAACTCGCTCCACGGTTTAGAAAGTAGTTCAAAGTCTCCAATTTCGGACATTCACAGTCACATATATATATGCAGGGCTCGATTTCTAAAAAAAGAGGTACAGGAACGATTAAATTATTGGTATCAAAACTGAAAAAGCGAATACTTTTTAATACCTAAACTTAAATATTTATTTTCAAATTTAAATTTCAAAAATAAATTCAAATGTGTTGTACTAGATTAGGAAGAGTGTTCTATCTTAACTGTTGCATCAGAAGATGAACTCTTTATACACTTTTTTTTACAGTGGGTTATATTTTTTTTCAACAGGGTGTCTCTTGTTAGAATATGGGGTGGTGAATGAACCATTACTGTTGTATCTTTTGCCAATTTAAGGAATATAAAGTGTAGTTTAAGTCCTTAAATGGTAGAATTAAGGTGTCGCAAATTTTCTTTGCAAATTTGTTCAGCGATCTGGCAGATCTGGTTCCAATAAAAAAGAATCAACACCAGGAGCGGATTGTGGGTTAGTTTAAATGGGGGTTAACAATCGTGTTTTTAATAATTAAGTAACAACCTTACAATTAAATTACGAATATTGTTACGTGCAAAATAGATAAAAATTAATAAAAAATGTTTTTCTTAGTTTGAAATATTCCTTTTTTTTAATTTTTTTGATAGGATTCTTACTGTTATGAACCATAAGGGGGACCGGGGGTTTTCCCCCAGAAAAATTTTGGAAATTTGACAGAAAAAACTGTTTAAACATATTTTATGACTTTTTTTTGTACATAGAAAGGTATCTGCTGGCCTGATGAATGGGTCTCGCAGGCCGTGGTAGTTAGGAGACCCCTTAAATAGAATACAATTTTTTCCAAAGAAGAGGTTCCGGAACGCCATTTCGGCTGAAATCGAGCCCTGTATATATGTACATATAATTACAAATATGTGAAAGAAAGATTTATTGCTAAAAATAAGACAAAACCCTGTTGCCACCAGAAAAGCCAAATTCTTTAAATATATTTTATAATATGGTAACTTATTATTTTTTATTACTATTTTCAGATTTCTGATGAAGCCACTACCCCAGAGTTAGAGCTTCCTCACCCAAAGATTATAGCTTATGGAGATATTTTGAGTTCAACATATGCCATTTGTTGTGAGGGAGTGACATTGTGCCATTGTAAGAGCTTTATTGAAGCACTAGGGTTGCTGTTCTCTTTTTTTTTACACGCTTAACATAAGTTATCCAAAAAAGGCATGTAACACTCTGGCATTTATTCAAAATAGTATTGTTAAAATTAAAGGAGGTGTTGTCCCTAACAAAGTAAAAACTCTAATTAACAGGATTTCATAATGTATTGTTTGTAAGTGGTTTGTTGGTATTGTAAATTGTTTGTTTGTATTGTATTGTTTGTTGGTATTGTTGTATTTGTTTGGTGGTTTGTGGTGTATTGTAAAGTGTTTTTTTTTTAATTTCAATATGCTTTCATGTTTAAAGTGTGACAAGCATTTCTCCAATTGCAAATTATATTTAGTTCATGTCAAGCATTCACATAGTCATGAACATCCTTTTTATTGTGTTTGTGGATTTAAAGGTTGCCCTGTAACTTCCTATACATTTGCATCTTTTAAAAAACATCTATTAGCCCATGAAGTAAATCCAGAAGAAAGTAATTTAAGCATGGTTTGTTCTTGTGGATTTCGATCCTATTTAAAAAATAAATTCATATCCCATTTCAAAAAACATAATAATATAGTATGCCCAATTAAACTTGTAACAACTCATACAATATTTTTTCATCCTTCACTTCCCACATTAGTAGAACACATCCTTCTTTCAAGGCCATAGACATAAAAGGATATGTTGAGTCAGACCCTATTCCAGTCACAAATCAAACTTATTACCCAGCAGATAACAGTCCCCCTCAAAAGGATTTAAATGATGAATTATCTAAAAAAATTGATACTCTAATTAATAACATTTATCTATTTGTTATACAAATTCAAGAAAAGTTTCAATTGCCAGAGGCCATTACATCCAAAATAATATCTGGGATGAGTCAGCTCCAAGAAGACAATGAGGATATTTTAAAGAGTCGCATCTTGAGAGTTTTAGAAGAAAATGGGGTCAATAGGGACATTTTAAAAACCATCCAAGAAATGGCTTTCTCAAATTCTATAGCTTCTACCTATAGAACTATGACGTCAAGTTATTTGAAATCCAAATATATGGTAAGTTCATTAGGTTTGGTGGAGCCTATACAATACAAGCTTGGATACTTACAAATGAAAGAAGCAACCTATCAGTATGTGCCTTTATTAGAAAATCTCAAATCTTTTATCAAAAATACAGATGTTATGGAGTTTGTAATGAAAAACCAAAGTAATAATAACACTGTTTTAAAAGATATTTATGATGGGAGTAGATTTAAAAATAACAACATATTTTCAACTTCACCCAATATCCAAATTATTCTTTATTATGACGAGTTTTCTGTAACTAATCCTCTCAGAGGCAATCAATCCAAGCACAAGATGGGTGTTTTTTATTACACCTTGGGAAATATACCCATTAAGTATAGATCTACAGTAGATGACATCCAGTTAGCCCTAATTTGCAAGTCCCTTTATATAAAAAAATTTGGTCTTCCTGCTGTACTGGCACCTTTGATAAAAGATTTAAAGTTATTAGAGTGTGAGGGCTTAAAGGTTGATGCTTTTTCAGATTACATTAAAGGAAGTGTGTTGTTCTTAATATCGGATAACCTTGGAGCCCACCAAATTGGTGGCTATTCCGAATGTTTTAATAGTTCTTCAGTAACGTGTCGATTTTGCAATGCAACATCCATGGAAATGCAAACCAAATACAAAAGTAGTTCTTTTGTGCGGAGGGATCCAGATATTCACAGACGCCAGATTGATTTGATAAATTTAGATTCTTCTTACAGCTCAGTGTACACTCTTAAAACTGTGATGGATATATATAAGGCATAACGCGCATGTGATGCATATTGATACGATATATCTGGCAAAACTGGTTTCGCGCAGCGAAATATCTGGCACGGACCACAATTTTCGGCAAATAAGCGTACTAAAGGCGAAAACATTGTGTGTGTGACACTTATCAATATTTGGCACAGCTCGGCCGCTTGGCTTTCAATACGCGCATGCGCAATGCACTGCTTACATCACCCCTCCGCCCGCCATTGATGTTGTTTTTGTTACGGTTGTTGTGTTATGGCGAGTCAAGCTCCGTTATCCGCTCGTTCAACCGACGACCTTTGGCGAGACTTTCTTTGCTGCATTTAACATACCCCAGTCTATAACGCCATGCCTTTTAAAAAAGGGATTTCCAGAGGTAAATACACCCTCTGCGATTGCCAAGTAGTAAAGACGAGACTAGATGAGATGGATGACGCCGTCGTTGCGGTCTCGCCGCCATTGCTCGCCCTTCGGATCTTCGCTCCGGTACTGCACGAAGTGATAATATCTATGTCAAGTACGTACTATAAAAGGCTAAAAGGAAACGTCAAGCACAATGTAAATGCACGAGGAATGCATTATATACCATATAAGGCACAGGCCAACCAATATACCAATAAGTTGAACATTTACAGTTGGAACAAACACATACACGAAAAAAAAAACAGGAAGACATATGAGTTGCCCAGGGGTCAGAAACCCATAAGGGCAACCTAAGGGAGTTGTATTTTAAAAAAAATAGATTGAACATACAAATATACAATACATACAGACATTACACATATAGATATTACACATAGAAAATGGATAATAGTGGCATCGCAAGGCAAGCTTCAGAATGACTAGATTGGAAATTAGAGAGCGTTTGTTCTTTTTTTTAAAAAAGTTCTTCAATATTTTCTATTGTAAAAATAAAAAGCTTTAGTAATTTTTTAAACTTAGGGCCGAATGCAGCAACGTTCTGCGACGTGCTAAAGAACCGTATTTCACCTAATAATGATCGCCCAAGAACGCCTGCTCCCGAGGTGGCGTTTTACGGCGATCGGGGCGGATCGGGGATCGTTTTCCTCCTGATTGGTTGAACGCGCAGAGCGCGGGAAAGGCAGGGTACAATCAAATGCACGTGGTGCATTGACGTAGTTCGTGACGTTTTTGAAAACCAATCAGCGGCATGCCGGGAAAATGACTCAGGACAACGTTAGTTGAGTTGTTTGGAAGTAGGATTCGACCGGTCCCAAAATCGCCGCAGAACGTAGCTGCATCCGGCCCTTAATAGGGGATTTTTCTGTTTTTATGTCATTGGGTAAAATATTGTAAAACTTAGGTGATAAATAAACATAATTTTTATGAAGAATTTCTTTTTTTGCTTTAGGTACAAAATATAAGTTTCTTGAACGTAAATTATAAGTTAAATTTCGTAGGTCAGATTCGTTTGCTTGCTTAGTGAAATAAACTATTGTTTTAAAGAAAAAAAGGTGACGAACTGGTAAAACGTTAAGTTTTTTGTAAAGATCAATTAAAGGGAACTGATTGCTACTGCTTAGAAATTTAATGATTTTATTTTGAATTTTAATTACTGGATTTATATTTTGTAAGTAATCCCCACCCCAGGCCAGAATACCATAGCTTATTATTGAATTAACCCAAGAGTGGTAAAGTTGAAGCAAGAAGATCTTATTTATTATCTTTTTTATGAAGTAAAGTTTGTGTAAAATATAGCGTAGTTTATTTGTTAGGCAATTAACGTGGGATTTCCATTTTAGGTTTGAGTCTACATTTAAACCAAGGTATTTTATTGAAGATACTTGTTCAAGAGGGGGCAATTACAATTAAGACCTATACAGTCATTTACATGATAATAAAGACGAAGCTGCTCAGGAGGCCCGTAGATACTGAAATTGATAAATTTTGTTTTATTTACATTTATTGCTAATTTATTAGATATAAACCAGTGTTTAATGGTCAGAAGATCCTTATTTATGTTATTTTGTAGTATACTATAGTTAGAACATGAGTATAGAATTACAGTATCATCTGCATAGGTTATGATTTTACCATTTAATTTTAGTTTACAGAAGTCATTTATATAGATTATAAAAAGCAAAGGTCCAAGGATTGAACCTTGTGGTACACCAGACCTTATGTTTAATAGACTACTTTTAGAATTTCCCAATTTTGCGAACTGTTTTCGGTTTGCTAGGTAGGAAATGAACCAATCTAGTTCACCGCCTCGAACCCCGATTGAAGATAGTTTTTTAATTAAAATTTCATGATTCACACTGTCGAATGCTTTTGAGATGTCTAGGAAAATTGCAGCTGTTTTGTTGTTTTTATCTATACTGTTATATGTATATTTAGTAAATTCTATTAGCGCGTTTTCAGTACTGAGACCCGGCAAGAACCCAAATTGATTATCAGATATTATATTGAAAGTCTTTAAATAATCATAAAGTCTGGCGTGTACAATTTTTTCAAGAACTTTGGAGAAAATCGGCAAAATAGAGATTGGTCGGTAATTAGCAAAATCATTTGTGTCACCAGATTTATGGATAGGTACCACTAACGCTGTTTTTAGGGAAGCAGGGAAAGTACCACTTGAAAGGGATAGGTTTATGATTTTTGTGATGATAGAGATATGGTGGTTTGCAGCAATTTTAAGGGCTTGAGATGTTATGCTATCATAACCAGGGGATTTTCTGTCGTCCAATGATCTGATAATTTTTTCAGTTTCTAGATCATTTGTTTCGGCGAGAAAAAAAGAATTTGATTGACTTGTTAGATATTTTCCATGGTTACTATCATTAGTGTATACAGTATTTGATCCCATATTTATAAAAAATTGGTTGATATTCTCCACTAGCAAATCATTATTTTCAGATAAAGGTATTTTGTCTTTTGCATTAGAGTTTGTGATTTTATTCACAAATTCCCATTGCCTTTTTACATTTTTACACTTTAAGAATTCAGACAAGAAATAATTATGTTTTGCGTTTTTTATTTTTATTTTCAGCTCTTTTTGTAAAGATTTATAATTATGTTCGTGAATTATATCAAAGGGATATTTTTTATGTTTTTTATATAGTTTTTCTTTAGTTTTGATCAATTTTAAGATTTCCTCGTCTATCCAGTTTTTTTTATTTTACGATTTCACTGCAAATAAAATTACACAAAAATAAACACATTTAACAACACCAAAATGTCCCCAAATTTACAACGCATTTAATGTGTTGCAGTAAGAACACTTTAATCACAACACAATTATTGTGTTGTAAATGTGTTTAAAATAGTGTTGCAGTCAGAAATGTGTTCTTAAAATAGTGTTGTAAAATGTGTTGTGATGAAAAAAGTGTTCTTAGATAGTGTTGTAAATTACAACACTTTGTCCCCAAATTAAGAACACATTCTCAACACCACACACAATTTACAACACCTAAGTAAACATATTTTACTAAGTGTTCTAAAATGTGTGTGGTGTTGTGAATGAGTTAATTATGTAATGCAATGTTAGGTTTTTTTTTCATTTCATATGATAGTTGATCCAAGTTTGTTAAAACTAATTTTTAACAAGGAAAATTATCAGTAAAATCCATAAAAAAAGAAAATCTTATAAGGAAAAGTCATGTAAATACTTGCACTTTTAAGCCACTCATAGTTAGAAAAAATAAGGTTTTTTAAATAAAAAACATAACATGGCATTTTGTTTCAACAGGCCTGACACAAAAATGTTACTGGTCAATTACCAGATGAAATGGTGAATTTGTTTTATAAAAAAAGCAAGCAACTCGGCTAACTAAGACTAAATGAATTTATTACAGCATTTTTATTACCACAAAGACATTGTTAGATTAAAACACACTTTTACATTCCTGAATCAGGTTATAAAACCACTTTTATAGTCAAAATGTAACTAAAAGAAAATAAAAATACTGAAAATTAGTTTAAAGAATTGTATAATTAGAGGACATTCATAAATAACATGAGGTGTTTTTACCATATTTAAGAACCCCTCCGTCCCCCTCATCTAAGATTTTCTCATTCACTTTTAAACAAATAAATTTCTTTGAACGGTCATTTTTTCGTCTTATTGACTTTTAAAAGTTTTGGTACTAATACAGTTGAAATAAAAAACATCGTCTTAACCCATTAAGGACGGTTGGTAAGAAAAGTTGCCAAGGGGCATTTTATTTTTTACTGATCCTAATAGAGGACATTAAAAGTTTAAATGCACGATAACAGCTTTTGAAGAATGTATTTATTCAGATAAAAATAGAAATTTATACCTTCCATGCCGTTTTGGTGGTAAAATCGCTGTTAGAATGAAAGCGTTTCACTACATTTTTGAGATAGCTGGGAGATCATTTGGAAAACTCCAAAAAAATCTTATGTTTTGGTTTTTTTGTGACTTGTTTCTATTGCAGCATATTCACAAGGTCCCATTCTAAATATTATTACCAATTACAGTTGGAATGAGGATGTTTAAATTGCCAATAGCAAGGGTTTCTTCTACTGGCAACTTTTGTTGCCAATCGTCCGATGTGAGGTCAAAACTTTTAAGAGTTACTTATAAGAAGCTTCTGTAAATTAATTACTTTTTATGCTTTTTTGAGTTCTTATCGTAAATGTAGATCTTATTGATACTTTGGCATGATGAAATGTTTCCCTTGGAACATAATTTTTGTGTTTTTTTCGTAGATTTTAGATTTTTACCCATTCCTAACACATTGATTGGTTCAATCTCATACTAAATCATTTCTGGATACATTTATTTTCCTTGGGAGGGTTTTCTGGAAACTTACAAAAGTTAAAAAATAAAATAAAATATCATTGGAGTTATTTAGTCCATTTTGAATAGGCCAATACCTAGTTTTTATCGAGTTGATGAGTAATCTTCAACATTTTCTGTGGCGAATATGCGAAATCTGGAGCCATAAAGATTAATATTGTAATTTGATGACTCTTTGATAGAAAATGACTAAAAAGAATGTGGAATTACAATAAGAGAAAAATCTTTGGAAGGCAAAAAAAAATTATAGATATATAAACAAAGGTATCCAAAAAAGGAAAGTTGAGAATACATAAGACTCTGGCAGGTAAAAAAGTCCCTATGTCCCAGACTGGGATATATAAATAAAACTATTTTAACCTGGAATTTAGCTTAAGTACAGAAATCAAGGTCCCGACTTAGAAAGTACTAGTTCGGCAATTTTTAAAGCCTGAAATTAGGTGAATATCAATATTTTGGACTGAACAGGCTCTATTCAGGAGGGAAGAAATACCCTTTCTTGGACCCCCTATCAACAGTATAGTCACAGTTCACTTTTAATGTATGTTTTATTTCTTTAAATTATGTATGAAAACATTTTATAATCAAAATTGTAAACATTCTATTTAGTTTTTTCGAATTTTCATTTGTCAGAGTTTGGACCCCACTAAGGACGGTTGGCAAGAAAAGTTGCCAGTTAAAAAATCATAAAATTATTTTTTGAAAAATCTGAAAATGGGCATTTCTTACTATATTTGGTCCAAATGAACAAAATATGAAAGAAAGAGTTAATTATTTTCATTATTTTAATGTCGTCCTTAATGGGTTAAGGCTTAAAAACTTTTTGTAGTTTTTCTGCAGAGGGCAAAATTTTCTGCGAACGCTGTTCGTGTATATTATATAAGTATGATGAGATGATTTTGATTGTCTCCCCCAAATGAGATTTTGCTAAACCCCCTCCACCTATTTGTCCTCACGCAACATATGGATGTCCCCTAATTAAATTTATATTAATTTTTAAAAATCATACCTTAAAAAGAAATTTTTAGGAAATGAATAAAAAAATGTGAATTAGTATTTTTAGAATCTAAAATCTGATCAAACACCTTAACCAGGTAATAATCTAACACTGATTTAAAAAAAAAACATACTGAATTATCAATTTTATAAGTTACTTACAGGGTGTTCCAAAAAGACCCCAACTTTAAAAATTCGTAGAAAAAAACTAAAAGAGATAACACGCGGTTTGCATCTACATTATCTTCAGATCAATATTTTTTTTTGCTCAAAATTTAATATAACCTTATACCGTTGGCAAAACAGGTGTCTTCAAAATAGTGAAAAAAGCTGTGCTCAGAGTCCATATTGCGCTCATCTTTGGGTGTCCGAGTTTGTGAAAAATATTGATTCTAGGATCAAATGATAATGAAATATTTTGTATTTTTGCTCTAATTGACTATGTTCATAAGAATTTTTCTTATTATTCTCGACGAAAGACTGAATAAGAATTCATCCCATACCATTTCAATGGTAGAGTGAGGCCCTATATATTTGGATTTTTAAACTACACTTGTTTAAAAATTTTTAATAACAAAAATAAAAAGGCTGCAAACCGCGTGTTTTTACCAGTTTTAGTTTTTTTTCTATGAATTTTTAAAGTCAGGGGTCTTTTTTGGAACACCTATAATGCAACCTAGAAAATGCTAAGTTGAAATAAAATATAGAAAAATGTATGTGTTAGGCTTGTAAAGTTGTAATTTGTTCTACACTGCATGTACAACGTGCAAAGAAGCCAACTTCAAAGTCATCATTAATAACATTGCAAAAAATCAAACATCGTTCTTGTATTGCAAAGAAAAAACTATGAAGAGATATTAGATGTAAAATCTTGAGTAACAACTCATATTGCACAGTTAAAAACAAGAGAAACAATGAAGAGGCATATTCCATTAAAAAAACCATATTACATTATAAATTCTTGAGTAAAAACTCGTATTGCACAGTTGCATAACTAGGAAAACAATGACGAGGTATATTCCAATAAAAAAACACATTGCATAATAAATTCTTGATTAAAAACTCATATATTGCACAGTTGAAAATCTAAGGAAACAATGACGAGGTATATTCCAATAAAAAACGATACTACATAAAAAATTCTTGAGTAAAACTAATATTGCACAGTTGAAAAAAACAAAAAAGAGGTATTCCAAAAAAAGGATATTATACAAGTTATTGAATAGTAACCACTTGCTGTAAAGTAAAACACTAGAAGTCTTCTATAGCATGTCAAAAAATTATTCGTACAATAGTCAAATATGCACTAGTTTAAATGTTACGGCTAAACTGCACGTGCAAAATTAAAACTAAAATCACACCAACATCTTTCTTATCCTTCATGAGAAGCTACCAAAAAAGAACAAAAAAAGCATCAGAACTGAATGAAAAAAAAACATTATACAAAATGAAACTAATTTTGGAACCAAAAAAGTATTCTTACAGCCATAGACTAACATGGGAAACGGAGAAAAACCATCGCCATAGTCATCATTACGAGAAAGATATATTTTCGTTCCAAATCCTAATTTAGCAGCATGCGAATGTAATTAAAAAATAGTAGATTCTATTCAAAAAGGGCACTTGAATGCACCCACACAATTTTTTCTTCAAATGTAATTTTTTGGTTCAATCCAACCATTGAATTCAATGTAGAAAATTCAATGCAGAAAATTGAAGAATTTGACTAGTGTACGAATACTTTTTTGATTATGGATTTTGATTTAAAACAATCTAATCATTTTTGATGCCCGCAGCCCCAACTTATAGAAGCTGTCCTGCAGCACAAGGGTACCCAAAGCCCCCATAGCTTGTAAATGGCATTTTGGGTAATTAATCTCAAGGATATAGTGCAGGGCTACTAAAGTTGTCAGTAATGAAATTATGCTGCAGTGTGTACACTTGATAAATTCTCTTTCGTACACTGCAGCACAATCCGTCACCTCATTGTTTTGGATGAGAAGCACCCCCACCGGATAATCATAAACTGCACTAAGGTGATTGAAGTATTCAGCAGGATCCTGAATAGGAAAATGAGGAAATCCATATTTACACATAGGCTAATTAATAACTCTCCTAATAATTGTCCATTTAAATTTCAACATAATTTAATTAACATTTCTAAAAATAAAAAGTGATTTCCATACCGAGAAAACTTTCACAATAGGTTTGGACTTCTCCCCTTTAGTTTGAAAAACTCCACATTTCTTTTCAAACCATGCCCAATCGCTGAGCATTTGATCACCCTAAATAAAATTACAATTAAGAATTGTAACATAATTTATATTTGTTAATGACATATTTTGATTGAGTGTGTCACAATCAAATGTTCAATGGTGAAAAAAGGATCATTTAACTCATACAGCCATGAAACCCGGGCTTAAATTGCACCAGAGCAGAACTCCAATACTTCTTGGTTTTAAATAAATATTTACATTTTAATAGGAACGCACCAGAGTGCATAAAATCATGTTCCCCACCCAAATGAAACAAAAATAGGATTTTTAGATTTAAATTTCCAAAACATTTCTGGGGGAGGACCCCCAAAACATTGGTACTTAAAACTATATTATTTAATAGAAAATGTATTAAATTCTTGAAAATGTAAGTCCAAAAATTCAATTTGGGTGTATCCAAGCTAGTTGAATACCTGCTTTTCAGATTTCAATTTTTAAAAACATTCTGGAAGAGGACCCAAGCCCCCTTAAGGAAGTTAGAAGACTATTTTGATTTTGAAAATTCTTAGCACCCCCCACAAAACCAAATCCTGGATCAGCCTCTGAGCGCAACGGTACTTCTTGGGTTAATATTTACACCCTGCATGATACCTAATGCTATAACAAATATTAAGATAAATTAGAATTTAAATGATTACCTCAGTTACTTCGGCTTCATTTAAGCATCTTATTTTGGTAAAAAAACCTTTCATGTTTTCGGAGAATTCGTTCATTTTGGTACGTCCCAACAAAACAGAAAACTCGTACAAAACCTATAGAAATCAAAGTAAGAAATTAATTTCAAGAGATTTTCTGGAATTAGAGGGATTTCTTTAATTTTCACAAAGTCGTTAAAACTGCCTTCCATTAAACATAGAAAATTTTACTTTGAAGGTAGTTAACAACTGAACTACACAAACAAATATCAGATGACAGTAAAGGCCATTTGTTGACAATAGATATACTGCTTCATCCTCTTCTCTAGTCTTGTAAAATACTATATAATATAAATCTAATGGAAGAATGGAGTTAGATCTTGTATAATTTTTCTTCAATTAGTTATAACTTTGATTACTTCTGTACTAAAAATTCTATTTTGCTTAAGAAAGTTTATCCAAGTCTATAAAAGTTTTCAATTTTAACTAAAACTTTATTAGTTATTACTCCATGTCAGAGGTCTTAGAAAAAAATGGTTGGAAAATAAGAGAGTGGAATTTCAGTTTTGCAAATCGCATCCTCGTATTTTAATTTGCTAAGTAAAATTGGCAGAAGAATCACATGTAGGGTGTAAGGGGGATGAATGGGGACAGGTGAATTTTTAAACCTTACATCATTCACTTCAATGTTTGATAATCAGTTTTGTGGTCCTGAAACAAGATACAAGTAATAAAGTAGACTATGAAAATAATCTTACATAATGTGCTTCTTTGAAACAAGGGTATTGTTTCAAAAACCCAGCAAAAGAAATTCCGTCTTTAAGCAGGGTGGTTCTGTGGTGGAATGAATCCCTAAGCAAAGATTTAATAAGAGATTTTTCTGGAGAATTTTTTGCAAATTCCTCAGAAATTTGCCTTATTGTTTTTCCAACATCCTCTTCTGATAAGGAGCTGGATAGGGGAGCATCTTTCCTAAAAAATCTAGATAATCGAAGGATTGAATTGAAATTAGAGATCAAACTAGTACTAAATACTACATAGGTAAACCAAACATAAATGTTAGTTTCAAAAATTTAATTTTTTAAAGAAAATTCTATATTTAAAATAAATTTAATCATGCAAATTTATAAGACAATCAGGTTATGCAGTTGTCAATTTAGTTAAAACATTAGTAAATTTTAAAAATCAAAACTGTCAAACACTTTCTTCTACAAAACTAATATTATGCCCTCAAATACTAATAACATTCATTAAACTTGGTGGTTGAACTCAATTGCTGGAAGTCCCACGTCTTGACTACCAGGCTATATTATTTGTTTACCAATTGTTGTGGCAGGCATATGAATACCTTGAGTTTGAAAATTTTCATGGATAAATTACAGTTTAAAAAAACAAATTTCTTTAATTAACATAATTTTAAAGTGAAATGAAAGTAAAGAAACATTTTTTACTGCGTTTTTTTCCCTTCTTCAGTAGTCAGTTTTTGAGTCCCCATTTCTGTTTGGCTGCCAATGCAATTGAAGCTTTTTTTATGTTTCATTCTTTCTGTCCTTAACTTTTGACTAAGGCATTTGTTGAAATGAGACTACAGTAAAGATAATTATGATATTACACAATTTACTAGACCAATGTTATTTAACCTAAAATATCAAAAATTGCTTCTTATTAACAAGAAATACAACAGGTTGTTGCTACAGAATCTGAAGATAAAATTTTCTCAAAATGTTAGCATAAATTAAAGACCTCAAAAAATGTAATGCTGTACTCAAAATCTAAGTTTATGTAATAACAATTACTTTATTTCTATATTTTATAGAAAATTACTATTTAAACAGTTTTAAATAACAATAATTATCTATATCTTAGAAATGAATTAAATTTTTTAAAAAGAAATATTAAAATAGCTTTTCATTACCCAAGGTTTTGGACCAGGCCCTTCGATGCAAGGGTATTTTTCATACATTGCTTGACCGATTAGGTTGTATGAAGATTTGGTATGCATTAGAGTATGCTTCAAATAAAATGAAGAACACTGCATAATAAAATTGGACCAAAGGGGACCATTAATTGAACCCTTTTTTAGGGCATTTTCCACATACTCTGAGAATTTAGGGAGTTCAGGAAGCTTTAAAAAAGAGAAAAAGAACATACTATAAAGCAAAAATAAACTATTTACTTTTAAAATAAGAATTGGGAAACACAATTAAAATTCTTACACTCTCAGATAAACTCCCTGCGCCAACAGTTGGAGCACTGTCCTCACATTTAGGTTCAGTGTCCTCGCAACAACCCTAATAGCCAGGTGACCAAAATGTGACTCGTTTGTGACCTTCACTTTGAGGTCACGGGCATGACCGTGAAGTCACCAGGACCCGTTATTGACAGCTTAATGTCCGCAATTTGTGACCCACATCTGTGACCACTTGTGACGTCCTTGTGAAGTCACAGTACAACCGGATTGTGACTACGTGACGCGAATGTGACGTCGCAGAGTAGACTCGTTTGTGACCTTCACTTTGAGGTCACGGGCATGACCGTGAAGTCACCAGGACCCGTTATTGACAGCTTAATGTCCGCAATTTGTGACCCACATCTGTGACGTCCTTGTGAAGTCACAGTACAACCAGGTTGTGACTACGTGACGCGAATGTGACGTCGCAGAGTAGTCACGATGTGTACGTCACTTGATGACCTGATTGTGACGTCGCAGTGTCACTTGATGACTTGATTGTGACCACTGACCTAGCGGTGACGTTACACTACTTATTTATTTTCCTAAACCATATATGCCAAAAAAATAACTTTTCTTTATCATCTTACTTACATAACTTTTTAAATATATTTGCTTTATAATCCATGCTTAATAATGAAATAGTAATTTCCTCCCTAATAGTGTCACTCACCATTTTTACTTTTCTATTTTGTCTGTTTATATACATAGCAGATTAATTTTTATCCTATTGCTACTCGTCTACATTCAGAAAAACTTTAGTGGGCAGGGGCACTGAATATTGAGGTTTCTAATAAAAAGTTCTTAGTTGAACTATACAATGTCAAAAAATTATTCCTGAAATTATGCGCTACACTTAGTACATATTTTCAGGAATATTGTTACTTCATATAATTCAACAAAGAAACTATGAAAAATAAAAAGTGTGATACTTAACTCATAACTCTGAAAAAATAAAACTAATTTATTCCTACTTTTTAGTTAGGTCATTTAACCCAATCTTAAACAAAAATTAACTAGAATTTATCACCAAATAATTATGGAACAGTGTATATATAAAATTAAGATTTATACAGTAATAAAATTTTAATTTAAATAATAAATTTAAATTATTTAAAATATTTTTTAAAAAATTTTAACAATAACTTTAATTTAGGCTCTTGAAGCACTGATAAAAAACTTACCTTTTAAATCTAGAAGGGAGGAAGAAACAGGCAAATTTTCATTCCAAAAAATTATTTCAATACATTGAATGCAAGAAAAATCCTTAAGTTAATTGAAACATATTTTTTAAATTTCTACAATAACTTGGTTTAATTTAGTCTCTTAAAGCACTGATAAAAAACTTACCTTTTTAATTTTTAAATCTCGAAAGGAGGAACAGGCAAATTTTCATTCCAAAAAATTATTCAAGACATTGAATGCAAGAAAAATCTTTGAGTTTATTGGACTAATTAATTTACAAACCAGGAAAATTTTACAAACAGCCTTCCAGCCCTACAGGACTCAAGGTAAAAGTGAGTCATACAAAAAAATTATATATATAAAATATAAATTTAATCCATTCCCTAAATTCATCAAAAATGAAGGGAAATATACTGTGAAACTTATTTAAATTACAAATATGATGACATTTTATATTTATGGAAAATTAGTCTACAAAAAAGTGCTTCAAAGAACACTTTTACAGGGGACATCATAACCAGACTTGACAGCTCCTGCAAAAAATATAAACAATTTATTTAACTATTTAAAAAAGTAATTATGCAATAAATGAAAGGAGAATTTCACCATTTATTGCTGGTTGAGCGGACAATAGGTGTAAACTCACAACTCTCTCACCTTGTTAGGACTCATCAGCACGGTATATACTGTGCTGATGAGTCCTAACAAGGACGAAACCAGTCCACAGTTGGAGGTGACACTTGAGAGTTTTGAGTTTACACCTAATTATGCAATAACCTGTTAAACGTGCCACTTCATAGTAAAACATCTCAAGAGATACGAAAATACTTGAAAGTGCCAACAACAAATGTTTAAATTAACAGTAGGGTAGAGTGGGGCACCTTGGGACACACCACTTTTCAGACTCAATTTTATAATTATGAACTTGTGCTAAAATTTATTCATCAATGTGTTTTGGAATATTTAGTGTGTCTAGATAATTATTTCATGTTATCTGGTTTTGTGCAATACAAAGTTACAATCACATTTAGTTTCGAAAACATTTTTTTAAATATATGAAGTGTATTTATGTTATTACAATTAAAATGAAATTAAAATATGTATATTCACTAATATTTTAGAAAAAAAAGAGAAAGTTTTTGTTAAATCTAATAGAGTAATTAAGCTTAACATTCAAAGTGTTAAGTGGGGTACCAAGGGACAGTCAGGTGAGCAAAAAATGTTTTTATAAAGAATTAAATAAATTAAGAAAGTAGATACTTGTAATTTGATGCAAAAAATAATTTGAAGTAAACGAAAAAACTGATTTATGTCAAGACAAAAATGAGGATATCCTTGTGAATAATTTTGATTTTAAAATATGTTGGATGTCTAATTTATGATTACTTAACATAGCTTTATCATTATTTATGTTACTTTTGTATTTTTCAAAATAAATTGATATTCTTGAAGTATTACTGAAAGAGTCCAAAGGTGGGACACTACTGAGGCACCTTGGGACATTAAGAGATGTTTTTAAAATTTATTATAAATTCCCAAAAAGAAATGGGAAGCACCCAATAGCTTAAATAAACAAATTTACCACATTATTAAGAAGAAAATAAAGTAAAATCAAATTATTCAGCTCTTGTAATATCCTATGGGACATCCATAAATTACATGAGGTGTTTTTTCAAAAATCTTCTTCCCTTGGCCAGATTTTGCTGGACCCCCCGTGAGATTTACCTACAACCTTTAAAAATAATTTTCTATCCTATTCGTTTGCATTTTGTGCTTCATAGCACCTAAAACTTTTACATTATTAATGATGTGGGGGAAAAGGACATTATGTCATCATAAGGTTTTCTTTATTATAAAAATCACACAAAACTATTTAAAATTTTACAATATTCCATAGACATTCATTTACACCAGAAAAACTGCCAATCAAGTAAAGAAATGATCTTCTGAATTTTAAATGGGTTACAACAAGGTATTCTTATCTCCACAATTAATTTAAAATATTGATGATTAAAAGATTATGTTGGACAGAAAAGTTACGACTAGTCAGGCGACAGAGAGGAGGAATCGAATAGTTCAAGAAAGGCTGCAAGTGGGGGAGCATTGAAAAGAGGAATAGACAAGCGGCAGCGCAAAACCGCATAATTTTGATTGAGAAAATTTATGACATGTAAAAAGAGATGGAAAAAGCCAACAGTTCGCTAAAACTGAGAAAGAAGGAATTCCGCCTAAAAATCACCACAGTATCTTATCTGTGTGTATTCCTTTCTCATACTTAAAAAATAAGAAAATCATATAATTTCTAACATAAAAAGTTGACGCGAGATTTTAATCGACCCCCCCTCCCTTGGGGAGATTTTTCCAAACCCTTCCCCCCATTTTGACCTCATGTAATTTATGGATGTCCCCTAACAAAATAACACAAAACAGTAATCACATTGCATTATATATACTGGCATGCATTGGCGTTGCCAACTACTGAAAATGGGGGACCCAAATATTTGGGATTCCACAGATTGTGTACCACGGCACCCTGGGGTGCTGCGTGAGTATTCCAGGGGTGCCACACCAATAATCAAGAAAAATTGTAAAACATTGGAAAGTTTTTAAGTATAGAACGAAAAACACTTTTCAACAGAACAGTATTACCATTCACAGTTCTAAATATGATCTGATGGCATAATAGGTTTTGCATGACTATTTTATAAGCGGCTTTTGAATATGAATCTTCAAAACTTCATTGAGTATTAAATTAATAATTAAACTACTCACTGGGACTTTTTTCTTTAACGCCAAAGGTTTCCAAATTTTTATACATTTCTGCTTCTTTTTCGAAAGGGGTTTTAGCTGGAACCAAGGAATCTTCTTTATGGCGTTATCTTTAGATTCATGATGCTCATCTACAGTTTTCTTCGATACAGACTTTATTTCCTTATTTGGTGAAAAGACCTAAAAATTATTATTTTCATAAATTATTCTAAATAAAAAACAAGGAGGAAGAAACAATGCAAATTTTGCAAACTCAATTTTATGGAGAAAAATGGATTGCTTTTGCCAAGAATGCAACTAATTAACATTTATAGTTCTAAATATGATCTGATGACACAAGAGGGTGCGCCTAGAGTTTTATGATAGCCAGTTTTATGATCCCGCTTACTTGGTGGTTTCAATTAGTGAACAAAAGAATTCCCCCTCTGAAGGGGCTGCTAGGGGAAACTCCCTAACCACACAAAGAGACGGGGGAGATAAAAGTGAGATCTTATCCCCCAAACCGCCCGAAGGAGGGTTGTCGTGCAGATTCTAAGCGTGCATGTGTAGTAGCGACCAACGATACTAACGACGATGATCCTTCGGGCTTTCTGTGGAGATTAGGGACATGGATAGTCTCCCCATCTCTATGTGTGGTTAGGTAAAATTTTTAAATATGGAAAGAAAAATACTTTTCACAGAAAAGAGATAAATATATGCCTAATTTTCTATTCAATTTAAAGGAAATTCAGTTGCATAGAATTAACACAAATAAGTGGTGGAAAAAAGGGGGATGAGCAGCCCTGCCCCCCGAAATTCAGGCTTGCAGTACCAAAAGAAGTTAAAATCCTGTTTTCATCATAAAATTTCTGTGGGAGTACCCCCAGATCCCCTTTTGTACTTGGAACTCTCACAACTTTTTTTATGTTGTATTAAGTTAATCAAAATGCAAATCCTGCCTAAAAATGTGTATCCAAAATTTGGAGACTACTCTTTAGTCTTTCTAAAGCTGTGTACAGTTTTACTGATTACTGGGTCATATGACAGTATAGAATAGGTAATTCTAAAAACAGAAACTTACAACGGAATTGGATGGAAGCGGTGAGCAGATTCAGAGGTGGCAGAAGTGGTCTCGGCATTGATTATGACTGACATTTCTGGATCTGCGGCAGCTCTTGCTGCTGAAAAAAAAGATGAGTTAAAGCACAATGCTAATCTGTTCCCAGACACCCTTTTTCTTCATAAATCAGCGACAAAAATATTTAATTAGAGCATCTAAAAATTGGGTTCAATTCCTTTAACATTCACACTAAATACTGCAAATATGTTTTGTATGCCCTACATTCTAACATCAACAATTTTTTTATATTTCTAATGATAAACTGAACAGTTATTGATCTAATCGAAATAAACATTTAAACAGTGAGTTTGAAGTATTTTAGAAATATTTCTACTTATTGGTGTCCATAACAGCATGGCGATATTTAATGGGAACATTAACTGAACTGAATTGCACAAATTGCTTTAAAATATTGGTTCAATTCCATTAACGTTCCTACTAAATACTGCCATGATCTCAGGAAACCAAACATTGGAAATATTTCAAAATAATTTCAAACTCATAAATTAAAAGGTCAATAACTGTTCAGTTTATCAATAAAAACCAGAAAAATTTTTCATTTTAATACACATAGTGTTCAAAAGAGCTTGGCATTATTTAGAGGGAACATTAACAGAATTGAACTAAAATATTAAACTTAGTGCTATGTAAGTTGTTGAAAACTCTAATAATTATATTATTTGAGTGACAAACTGGAATAGATTTCACTTTTAATAGGGAGATGGCCAAAAGATCTGTACAGCAGTCATCACGTAAACCTGTTTCAAATCCATTGCAACAAACTTTCTTAGTACGATTTACAAAATAAGTAAACAGTAAATGGCTACTGAAGCGCATTCTTTTTGAAGAGGGAAAGGGGTTAGTGGTGAAAAGTAACCGATTTAACCCTTCATCTCTTCCTCTACAACCTTAGGAAGAGAATGGCCTTGACTTGTTTTGGATTACACTAACCCATGGCCAGTGGTGTAGCCAGAAATTATTTTTGGGGGGTGCATGATGATATCGAAATGAAAGAAAAAAATAAAGTTTTGAATTACATTAATTTTATCTCTCTGAATGAATAACTTAATATTAAAATAAATTAATGGTGTAATTTAATCATGAAACAAAGAAATCCATTGTTAACAACAAACTAGAAAGTATTTCATCAACACTCATAAATTAAATTTGTTGATAAGAACATTTTATTTACTTAAAATCATAAATATAAGCAGGGGCGGATACAGGATGTTTTTTATGGGGGGCAAAGAATTTTCATAATCCAATTGAATCCTCTCGATGATCTTAATACGGAAAAGATAGTGAAGTATCCTGCTCCAACCATTAATAGGGAGGTCTGGGGGTCCCCAGAAAATTTTGGGAATTTTAAGTAAAAAACCCATTTTTTCAACTCGTTTTGGTACGCCTCATCCGAATTTCGGACAGATTTTATGGTAGAATTACATTTTGACAAACTTTATATAAAATAGAGTTGTAATAATAAAGTTACAAGTACCGAGGGGGTCTGGGGGTCCTCCCCCATAAAGTTTTTGAAAATTTGAACCTAAAAACTGGTATTTAACTTGTTTTGGTGTACCTAATCTGAATTTCGGGAATAAAATAAAATTCTGAAGTATTTAATTTCACAAAGAAAAAGTTAGGGGCTTGGGGGAGCAAGACCAGTTGCACCCCCTCTGTCTACACCACTGCCCATGGCAAGAAAAGGCTAAATGATATTTGTTGACTGATTAGGTCCAATTCCGTTAACGTTTCCCGCTCAATATTGCCAAGTTTTAAACACCATACATTCAAATATCGACAAATTTTCTTGATTTTAATTGATAAACTGAGCAGTTATTGTGTGTGATCTGACTAAACATTTTTATCCATGCATTTGAAATTATTTAGTAATATTTTTACTTTTTGGTGTCCAAAAGAGCAAGTCAATATTCAGCGGGTGGATTAACCGACTTGAACCACTGATTAAACTTCAGTCGAAGGGATGCTAATACTAATCAACAAACCACCTCAGTTTATTTGAAACGGCTTTAAGCACCAAAAAGGTTATGATGTTTAAATTGAATGAAGGTAGTGGTAGCATAGGACTCAAATTACATAGATATAAAAATAAATATTTCTCGGGAAAGGATTTCTCCCCAATAAAGCCGTTAAGATAACCCACCTCCTTCATGGGATATATTCATGGGCTTTTTTTCCCGGAAAGGGAAAGACATCAGATCAGATGACATGGTCATCTTCGTTCTGTTCCAATATTGTGATACTTTTTAGAAAATATACCCAACATTTTTGTGTCAAAAGGTAAAAGTGATTGACCCAAAGGGGCTCTCAAAGCGGTTAAATGCCTACTTTTAAGGGTCGAATTTCTAAATTTCTTCTGGGGGAGGACCCCATAACCAGAAGGGGATCTTGCGTGACACTTTTTAAAAAATCACCAAAATTTTGAAATTTTGTGTCAAAAGGTAAAGACCCCAACCTTTAAGCAGTGGACTTTTAAAAGAAACAAGGGGGGTATTTTCTTGAAACGGGAAATGAAATAGAGGGAGGCGGGAATAAATCGATATGCACAGAGCGGCAAAAATCCTAAATACGGGCCTGCTGCCCGGTCTCCCCGATATCAACTTAATTCACTTTCACTGAGGGTTACGTGCTCATGTATGTCCTTCTATGGAAGAACCGCTACTGGCATCAGCTTAAATAGGGCAAGATTAAAAGTTAATGTTCTTTTAAATACTTGGTTTTTTGTTCATTGTAAGGTGAAATATTATTAGTAAAAAGAAGTGAAAACACTCTCCAAAAGGATGCTGTGAACAATGGACAGTAAATTATACTTTTCTAGAGATCAGCCCATATACACTGAGATTTCCATTCAAATCAGTTTGATTGTTTTGGTTAAATAGAAGTCAATTTTGATTATTTTACAGAAAAACATTAGAACGAGAATATACTTTGTCTCAGATTGAGTAAATAAAATTAAAGTATTGTGAAATAAGTATGAAATTCTTTTTTAGAGGAACAATACAACACAAAAACAAATGTATCGAATAACGCTTAGATAGATTACTATGATTATATGGGAGCAACTATCCGTAGTCGGACATCGTCTTAACAACAGCCCACACTAGAAAAATAAACTAAATAAAATACATTAAGCATTTAACTTACTGGAAATAAGGACGCCACACGCCACGCGGCTCGACGCCAATTCAGGACAGTGAAATGTAAACAAGCCTGGTGTTGCCATTTTCAGAAAGTAGTAATATCCAATAAAATCCGAAACTAAGCGTGGCTCAATTTATAAAATACAAATTATGCTCGATTTGAAAAAATCATCAAGCTATCAAAAGGAATCTTGATGAAATTTTAAATGTAAAATTTCTTAGCTATGAAGGTATCACGAACGACAAATATAGACTATACCGCCCATCTATTCTGTTGGTTAATGCGTGGCCGTGGGGTATATCTCGCTCGTAATTTAAGTTCTCATTTACCCTCGCTCTGCTTTATTTTCGCTTATTTAACTTCATTAATAGTTCACGTTTTGACATTATTTGTCCTTTAAT
This sequence comes from Tetragnatha versicolor, assembly GCA_024610705.1. Taxonomy (NCBI): domain Eukaryota; kingdom Metazoa; phylum Arthropoda; class Arachnida; order Araneae; family Tetragnathidae; genus Tetragnatha; species Tetragnatha versicolor. The sequence continues at coordinate 48,579,931 of JANDEH010000010.1, read as the reverse complement.
TTATGCACTAATGCATGCATGTTTCTTATTTTGTGGAGACAATATATCATTTAGAGGCATTTTTCACTGTCGAGATAATGCATTTTTGTCGCTTTTAACCCATTAAACACTTTCTATATATTTTTCTTTGATATAATCTTAAATTGGACTTCAAATTATACATCATATCAAATTTTCAAGCGATTTGTTACATATTTAGGGTTTTTTTTAAGGCGAATAAGAAAACGTTATTTTGAGTAAAAAACACAAGTCCGAAAAAGCCCAATAATTGGTATTTAATAATAAGTTTGAAATTTTTTAAATTTTTATTATGGTAATAGAGTAATATGGTAAGCTTTTTCCAGAAATTCTAGTTGCCATGTTCATTCTGGCGTCATCTAGGAATTTTTGAACACAAAAGTGATTAACTTGTCTTCATAGGAATTCATTACGTTTTTCGGGCTATGTGAAAAAGGAGGAATGGGTAAAAATATAAATAGACCCCCAAGTGTTTTACATCATCGTGTTCACATCATTTGGTAGATTAAGAATATGTAAAGCATAAGGAGATTGGCTCCTTATTTTGGGAGTTTTTCCGGTTTTATTGGAAAACTTTAATTGGGCGTCACGTCCTTAATTTTAGAGATAGGGTTCTGAAATTTTAGTATGTGTACCTCTTTAATATTTCCTATTGAATGATGTATTAAACTAAGGGGTTAGACCCATATTTCAAGGTTTTGAGACAACGTGCTCGTTTTTATTTTCCATTTCTAATGCTCTCAACTCTTTATCTGTAGAAGAAACGGTGTCTCTTTAACAAGATTTTAAGAGTTCTTCAAGATTATGCTTATAACTAAGCTCTCTGACGATTATTTTGGGAGAAATTCGTGAAAACATGTCTTGGATAACCAAAAAATGAATTATCTGGATTGCGCAAATTTCATAACATCTCTTAGTTAAACGTATTGTTCGAAACCGCTTTTTATATGCTTTCAGGAAATATAAACCACTTAGCTAGGCTTCCAATATATCCGGAGCTATTCAACGTCCAAGTTAGTACATTTAGGCTTAATGTGCCATCAGGCACCTGCTGACGAAAATTCACAATACCTACAAGGTCTGGGTTTGCGCATGCGCCACAAAGAAGGACATATTTAAGATCTAAACAAGTTTTCCATGTACTGAATCCCCACTGGCTCAGTGGTGTAATGCGTGGTCAACATGCGGTAGGTCGCGGGTTCAAATCCCAGCCCTCAACATTTTTTTAATACTTCCGAAAAATAGCTATATTTTTACTCCAGAAAATGAATATACTACAGGACCTGTGGATAGCACAATATTATTTTATTTAATTACAAATATAGTAAATAATCATCTTTGCTGAAATTCATAATTTTTATTCCATCGTCCAGGAAGCAGAACTTACAAGCTTTTACCACTTGCAACCCCCCACCCAATCTATTTTTATCTGATTTTTATTATCATCAGTCATTATGATTTTTCTTTATTTGCCAAAAATTATTTACGATACGCGTATGCGACACCAACTAACAATGTTTTTTATATAATAAATTCATTACATAGAGAGTTGCCAATATGGTTCCGTGGGTAGGGCACGCACTTGGCATTCAGAAGGTCCCGGGTTCGATTCCCAAGTTCCGATCTTTTTAGTTTTACTCAAGAAATATAAAAAATATTCTACAGGACCTGTGGAATAGCACAACAGCATTTTATTTAATTGCAAATTTTTTAAATAATTTTCGTTCCTGATTTTCATAATTTTTATTCCATCTTCACGCTTTCGCATATTTGAAAAAATAACAAATAAAAATACCCTAAATCTAGTACAAAAGTGTTTTTGAAAAAAACCATGGCCAGAAACGTTTATTCGCTATCTAGCGGATATGTTTTTAAGGTCCCCTATCCAGTCACGGCTGACTGATGGATTCATAATACTAGTATACAATCCATGTGAAATGTTATTTCTGCAAATTAACACGATGCACTTGCATAAGGTCCCCTTTGGAGATTTAACTTATTACAGATATTTATATACTTTAGACAGAGATTTTAATGCTGATAACACCTATTTTTTCTAAAATTAGAAAAAAATTAAATGAAATTCACAATTGCATGAAGTTTGAAATTTTTATGTATTTTCAGGTTATTTTGTGAATTTTTTACTTGAAATCAGAAATACCTCAATATAATCTTACTAAAACATGTCGTCACTAATCGGTCACACGGTGAAATCACAGAGACGTCACGCGGTGACTAAGGGGTGACGGTCACCTCGAGGAGTCACAATGACGTTGCAGAGTGTTCACACAAGTTCTATTAGATGGTGGTCACAATGTGACCTCTTTGTGTAGACGCATTTCAGTCACTCTGTGACCTGTGACTTGTGTGACCCTCAGTGACCTTATAGTGACGTCACTGTGACTTTTGTGTTATTAGGGAAGGTACACCAGTTGGAGCACTCTCATCACTCCCTTTAGTGGACCTATCCATGGCATCTCCATTTGAACTTTCAATTCCTAGAAAGTAGCATGAACAATGAATATAAATAATCAACTGTCTTATATTGCTTATCTTATCAAGAAAAATTAATTCACTTCTTTTTTTTACTAGAATAGAGAGCAGAACTAAAAATAAGTTATCAACCTGCTTCCAATGGTTACAGCTACATTAACAGCTTCAGATTGCATTGTTAAGCAAAGAAAGTTATTTGTTTGGATAGTTATTTTATAATTTTTAGAAGATCCACAGAATAGTACCCCAGAGTAATTCTGATTAGGGAAACCCTTTTGAAATAAACCAAATAGAACACCCAAACCTATCCATTAAAAGGTGTACTATAAGAATTTGTAAATTAAGAAATTTATCATTTGAGAAGATTTGCACCCCATTTTAATTGCATTTGAATTAAATAATTTTTTAGATGCAAATGAATACTTACTTCTGTGCTTGGTTGGTGGACACCCACAGTATCCACAAAATGGTGTCGCCTCGCTCCTCTCGTACTCAATACACATTTCTTCATTGCATTGGGTACATATGCCCCTATTTATGCCCCGTTGGTCCAGCATTTTTGTAAATTTAACTTATTGAATGTCCTGTTGAAGAATATACATTGTGCCAAATTCATTTTCAAGCAAAGGAATAGTTACAGTATTGTTAAAAAAAGTATAAATATCCAGCAAGGATTAGGAAATAAGGATAGGAAACTGACATTGCTTTTGACCCAAAAATAAACAAGAAAATTTGTCATAACACTTTCTATACGAGAAGCACTTTTATCTTGATTTTCATAAATGATCATTTATGATTACTATGCATTTTAATTACTTTATTTTACTGAATAATGAATGAGTCATGCTCATGAGTTTGTAACTTTGAAACATAAGAGACCTATAGGACAATTCCACGGGCATTTGACTGACATTCACAAAGAAAAACCAAAAGTATTTTGTAATTGACTTCCTAAAAATAAAGTTAAATAAACTTTTTCCACCCAGTTTATTGCTTTCTTGTTTGCTAAGTCTAATGGCATAATTTAATTTTCAAAATATAATTTTACTTATTTTTGAAAAATAATTTAACACTCGGTAACTGACTGACATTTATGCAACCTCTATAAAAAGTATAACACAGTCAATAAGAGAGTCCTCTGAAATTTATAGGAAATTTTAAAGAAGAAGTTAATGATAGTAAAAACAACAATGTGCTAACTGACTGGCATTTCTGGATCTCCTATGAGAAAATCCAAAATTTCATACAATAGTTGAAAATATTAACAAACTAGCGCTGACGCGCTAAACACGGGCTTCGCCCGGATTTCAGTTTTTTAATAAATATCACCTGGTGGGTTACAGATGGGCTTCGCCAGTCCATTTTTAAAGAAATTTATTTTGGTGTGTTACAGATGGGCTTCGCCATTTCATTTAAAAAAATTATTTGGTTATTGTTTGGTGGTTTGGTGGGGTGGTGGTTTGGTGGTGGTGGTGGTGGTAAAAATTATTACACATGGGCTTCGCCAGTCCAAATGGGGAAATATTTAAATAAAGGAGCCATTTTTATGTTTACGCTACAACAATGGATTTTATACTACAACAATGGATTTTAAACTGCAACAATCGATAATATGCCTACAACAATTAAAGTTACGTCTTCTCTTGTATATTTATAACAATGTGGTTTTGCCCTGAAGTTAGCCACGAAACACGGGTTTTCGGGCATAAAATTGACCAAAAAAGTTGTTGGAATGCTTCGATTTTAAATTATTTTTATTCAGAAACCTTCTCTGGAGCGAGTAGATCAACGTGGTATAGTTTAATAGTTAATGTAGGTTCGAAAAGTTTAAAACTATAAAGGACATACAGACAGACAGACATTGATTTATATATAGATATAGATTAAACTCCAAATTGCCATTTTAAAGTTGTTCCAAAAAAGTTACTCATAAAAACACGGCCATAATTATCTGAATTAAAGTCTTAAAACCATACTTTATTTTATTTTATTTAATAAATTTTTTCAATTTTCATTTTATACAATTACCTTTCTAATGATACCTCATATGTGAGGAAAAAATTAATTTTAAATTTTGTTACTTTTTCCCCTTTTCTGTGGAATTGCCCAGATCTCAAATTAAGAATATCAAACAAATTTTAACTATATAGCAAATTCATGTAGTCACTTGTAATAGAAAAAAGAAAAAACATTATTAGCCCCTAACACTACTCTCCAAAAACTCTAGATACATATGGGTTAACAACATATTTTTTTGAATTATATTCATAAAGATTTAAAGGAAATTTTCTCTTAAGGGACTCCAGATCTATGCACAATCTATTGGACTTAAATACTACTTCAAATGCATTCAAATGGTTTACAAAAGTGGAGGATAGAGATGGTTTAACTAGAAAATAAATAGTTTCTTCTTGAACAAGAATTAAATCAATTAAATAGAACAGGTTTTCTTCAGTAAGGACTAGTCCAGTTTGGTAGGCACATCCATGGAAATTAACTTTTTTTTCTTTATATACTGGTTGGCTTATATCAATCAATGACCCAATGGAATTCTTCTCTTCTGGCGAGAAAGTACTCAGATCCAATTGCTCAGCATAGCTAAACAAGTGACCTTTGTACAGGTAGTTAGGGTTTCTTTGACCCATTATTCCAAGCTGATGGTAGCACACCCACAGCTGATGATGAGCTGCCATACTAAAGGCTATATTTTTAAAACTTCCCCATTTTCTGCCTTTAAATATGGAAAAGTGTGCCTCCCAACGCATACACCACTGATGACGCAAAGGTCCAAAGTTATTCAGTTGCCTAGGAAAATGGACTAGATAATGAAATTTTGGTGTCATGGAAACATTTGGATATTCTTGGGTAAACACTTCATGATGCTTGGAAATAAGTAAAGCCAATTCTGCTGCAGTTTCTTTATTTGCATAAGGTGAAGTGCAAATATGAGTGATTTTAACCAATCGAATGAAATTCAAAAATTTTTCATTGCTAACTGCAATTTTTTTAGATAGCACAAATGGCAATACTACTAAAAGTGTCATTACAGTTCCTGCATTTAGAGTTAGTTTTCCTTTATTATTTAAACTTTCTGTTTGAAATGGGGGAGGTGGATTTGAAATACCGGAGTAGTTGAAGCAGAGAATTTCAGTATTGAGCCATTCGATACTAAACAATTTTAAAATGAATATGAAATTATTGAGTAAAGCTTTAAGTTCCAATAATACTACCCCTTCTAGTAGTAAGTGCATGGGGTCCTGTATTGCTGCTTCTAAGGATATTCCTTTAATGTCGAACAAAACAGACCTGGAATTGATTCCATATTTTTTGGAAAGATCACCTTTAACAGCTGGCAAACTAGCTTCATTGATTAGTTCACATCTATCTAAATGATCATCTGTGGTTCTAATAGCAAATGAATCCTCTGTAAACTTAGTAAAGATTTCTGGCCTAATCCCATCACAGGTTCTGCAACACCTGTAAGCTTTGGAAACACTTTCTTTAAATCCCCAAAGTTGATTAGCAGCCGGTGTATCAGCAGGCGTAGCAACTAGTATGGCATTAAAAGAAACTTTCCTGCCGTTAACATTAAAAACACAACCATCTCTTAACAAATTCATACTTCGTATGAAATCGTGTAAAAATTTTCCCAGGCCATCTTTTCTTATATATTTAGACTTACAAATCCCTATGAGCTGTTTAGTGTGATTTGCAGAGCGAAATTGAGGTGGTATGTTAGCCAGTTCAAAACTGACAACTGTCAATTTATGGACTTTTTTGGACATCCCAATGGGATTAACAGTTTCGATATCATCTATGTTTAAAACAATTAGCAACATATTATTCGATATCCGTTTTTGTAAAAACTCGCCATCACACCAATCTCTTAAGGTGTCGTCAGTACTATTGTGTTCATGAGTAACCCAATAAGCAATCTCCGGCATATCCAATAAAGACTGAATACTTGAGAGGAAAGGGATATAGTAACCATAATTGTTAACATGCGTTACTCTGGTTTTTACATGCTTCTTTTCAGTGCTAAGGAAAACTGATTGTGGAACTACCATATTAAAATTTTTTTCATAAAAGTGTTTCCTCTTGTATGAAGAATCAAAATCCTTTGTAATTCCATCAATATTCATATCGTTGAACAGATCTTCCGTATTTATATTGGTAATGTCCTTTTCTTGTAGAATTTTCTCCAATTTAGCAGCAAGTTGATTTTTAACATCAGAAAATAGGGCCTGAATTTCTTCCACTATAACGTTTACAGATTTTTGGGAAAGCCCATGTTTGGCTTCCAACTTTAAAAAGAAGGACGCCAGATTGTAGTTGAAAACGTCATTGTTATGAATCTCATCAAAGTTATCATCTTCCACATCATCCTCAATGAAAGAGGAGAAATCATTATTTGTGTTTTCTTTTTCTTTACACCTAGAAAGATGTTTTCGCCATGCTGTATAACTTGTAGATTGGTAATTGCAAAACTTGCAGTAAGTTCGAAAACACGAATCATGTCTATGATACCTGTTAAGGTGTTTTCTTAAGTTGCTTTCACTGTCTGTCGTGTAATGACACATTTCGCAGCTCTGCACGGCATGATTCCCACTGAACATTTTAGTAAGAAGAATAATACCGTTCAAAGATAGCAAAATCTTACCCAATACTCCTTTTTTAAGTTTCAAACAATACAGATACAGACCGCTAATACAGTGCCGCTAATCTCGAAACTAGATCTAGCGCGCTTTGACAGGTGATGTGTTGAGTTGTAATGCACCGTATTAAGAATTTAGGACACAGATAATTCCGCACGGCAGGCCTCGCTACGTGTCTCGCAGCAATGTTGATCAGCGCTTTTCGGTTTTAAATGGAAATCGCTCAAAAACCAATTAAATAAATTTTTATCTGGTATATAGGCTATCTTTGACATTCCAAAATCTGTCAGAATCAGGGATTTCGTGAATTTAAGACAAAAACTACACTGTAAAAAATATTGGTGTCATTTAACACCTAAAGTGGTGGCAACAAAGTTTCCACCCCTTTGGGAGTATTAAAACACCAGCATAAACTGGGGTTTCATAACACCAAAATTTTTTTCATAGCGTTGGTGTTATGAAACACTAGCATAAATTGGGGGTTCATAACACCAAAATTTGCTCATCATTTTGGTGTTATGAAACCCCAGTTTATGCTGGTGTTTTAATACTCCCAAAGGGGTGGAAACTTTGTTGCCACCACTTTAGGTGTTAAATGACACCAATATTTTTTACAGGTGGGTAATAACTTGAAATTTGATATACAATTGCATAAAATTTATAATTTTAGTACATAATAAAATATATTAAAACTTTTAATGAGTTATATAAATAAAATAAATATCTTTCAAATTAGACTTAATTTAAAAGCAAAAAAAATTGGATAAAATAATTTTTATAATTTTCATAAAAGGGGGTAATTCCACATGTATATAACTGACTGACATTTTCAAAGAAAAACAATAAGTATTTTGTAAATTACTTCCCAAAATAAATTTTAAAAAAGGTTTTCCACCCAGTTATTGCTTTCTTGTTAGCTAAATTTAATGGAATAAATAAATTTAAAAAAAAACATATATTGAAAATTTAATTGTGTCATTAGAGATTTAGTCAACAAAAAGGCTGCAAACTGGTATAGAAAAAAATTTTAAATTATTTTTGGGAAGTAAATAAGAAAATACTTGTTGTTTTTCTTTGAAAATGTCAGCCAGTTAGTTACCCATGCCCATGGAATATGGAACTTGCATGATATTTTTAATCTATTCTACACTAAAAAAAAAGCCACTACACAAAATTTGAGGCTGATTGAGAAATTTTTCGCTTGCAAAAAAATTACAAAAAATCTTTTTTTTTCGAAGCACCTATATTTATTAAAACACTCATATCGGACACTTCTGAAAAAAGAAATCCTCAACAAAACATAGAATATACAATTTTTATTTCAATTTGGCTCGATGGATTCTACGTCACTGTGCATGCAAACACACTTCGCGTTTTCAGTTTTATGTGGTTTTTTTCAACTTTTAAATTAAAATATTTAATTACTTGTACACTTTTTTGAAAAATTAACAAAATATTTCATTTTATAATACAAAAAACCATACGGAACACTTGAATGTTTATGAAAATCTGACACATGCAAGTTCCTTATTACCCAAAATGGAAGCAAAATATTTACCATAAAAATAATTTAATGCAAGAAAAAGAAAATTTCTTATGCTTTTTGAATGGATAATGTATAATCACAATTTTAATTATCTTAATTAGAAATGTTAATTGTTGACTACTGAATAACACAGTGTACTATCAAACCAATTACAGTTTAAAAAATAATTGCACTTTATAGTTTGAAATCTTAAATATACTTATAAATAAATATACTCTTAAATATACAAAACAAAAATAAAATACTGCAAACAATCTTCATTTTCATAAACAATAATACCCTTGAAATTAGCAATTTTTAGCCATAATTTGTATTAAAAATAAAATTTTAAACAATCAAAACTATGATCCTAGCAAAAGGCGACTTTTTAATGGCAAGTTTCCTCAAAGGGCGCCTATGTTTTTTAACTAAACCAACTTACTAATCCAAAATAAAGGAAGAAAAAATTGCACTCACCTTTTCTGAGAAGTCCAACGGGGAAGCTTGACAACATCAAAACCTGGAAGGTAGTGTTATGGGTTGAAGAAAACACTTCTTAGTTACTGATACTCAAACATTTAATTTCTTAATATTTACACTTTATACAGATGTATGATAATTACTAGGCCAGAAGCATGAGACATTCAGTTAATTTTTTTCCACAACAAGAATGTATCTCTAAAATAAAAGTGTCCAGAGTCCAAGTTGATGAGGAACCAAGGATCACCACACAACAAGGATCAGCACAGGAGCCGAAGAAGAGCCAGACTCCCCCAGGGACTGTAACCCTGAGCGAAGTAGAACCAGGTACCCCTCCAGGAACCGGGAGCAAGGCGGAATAGGAGCACCTTCAGGAATCAGTGTCCAGAGTCCAAGTTGATGAGGAACCAAGGATCACCACAGGAGCCGAAGAAGAGCCAGAGACTCCCCCAGGGACTGTAACCCTGAGCGAAGTAGAACCAGGTACCCCTCCAGGAACCGGGAGCAAGGCGGAATAGGAGCACCTTCAGGAATCAGGAGCGTAGAGGTACCAGACTCCTCCAGGGAACGGAGCGAAGAAGAACCAGGTACCCCTCCAGGGCCAGGAACCGGAAGCGAAGAGGCACCAGGCGTGTCACCTCCAGGAACCGGGAGTCAATTCTTTGAAAAAGTTCACATTCTTAGCTGTAAATAGAGGAGTATTAATATGACATAGAGCACGGTCAAGGTACGGTGCCTTGACCAACTCGGAGGGAGAGAGTATAAGGTCTTCGCCGATAACATGGTAACTGAAAAAATTTCTTTAATTTGAAAATCCTGAAACACAGTAAAGGCAGTGAAAATGTTATCAAAGCCCATTGACTGTTCTATAGCTGTGCGGCTGAATTTGAGGTCACTGAACGGTCAAAAGGATAATATGTAAAGTACCAAAATTTGTTTTTGTGACCATTCAGCATTTAATGAGCTTTCTTATTTTTTCAGATTCAGGGATTTAGGATTTCAACAAGCTAATACAAGCTTTAAAATATTTTTTGTGTTTTTCATGCATAGAATTTAGTAGACCCAAATAAAACAAACGTTCAGCGAATTGGCAGATTTCCGCCAATTGGCTGAAGAATCACATGTATAATAATGTTAGCAAATTTATGCAGCTGAGAATTTTCAATACTGGATAACATGAGTAGTTTCACAAAGTTTAGGTCAACAGGGGTGTACTTAGCAGAAATTTGGTTTTATTTGGGCGGCTTTCACAAAATATTTTAAGTGAAATTTTTTTTCACATATTCAACTCAGCAATCCGCTGGTGGGTCCCCGATCAGTGTTTGGAGGATTACGACAACATTTTGAATTCCTCTGAAAAGTATATATGTATATATATGTTACGGGCAAAGTGATTAATTTGGCATTATTTTAATAATGCCCAGAGTGGAAGCGGGCAAAGCGATAAATTTCATTCATAATTTTGTTGAATTTATCACATTGCCTGGGCATTATTAATAATGCCCAATTAATCACTTTGCCTATAACATATACAAGTATATTTTTAAATATTAAGAAAAGTCTATTTTAAAGTTCATCATAAAGCTAAAAGAATAAAATGAGCAATAATAATAAGAAAAAAATACCCAGTGCTTCAGGATTTCACAAGTACAAATCTTTCCAACCTGATTATATTAGGCAATGTTTTTTTATTGATGCATAAAATATATACAGTGAAATCCCGTTACAACGAATACCGATACTACAACGAAAAATCCCGTTATTACAAAAGTCCCCAACGTTTTTATTTGAATTAGCGATAGTACGGTTACAACGAAGAAATTTTACGGTCCCGTGAAGTTCGTTATAATGGGATTTTACTGTATAGCAAAATTTAAAAGAAGTTGAGATATTTTATTTGTGTTTTATATTGATGTTGATTACTTTGAGCAATATAGCATCATAGTACTAGAAGCTTGTGCCCAGCTAATCCATAAGTACCAAATACCCTAATATTGAATTCTGTAATGGACAATTAAAGTAAACTAAACAAGTCATTTTAATGTGCTAATTCAAAAATTGTTAGTTATCCAAATAAGATTTGAAAAAAACACTTGGAAACCCTGTTTTTTTTTGTCAAACAAGCACACAAATTTATTATTATTATCATTATATCATTACATAAACTAAGGAGAAAAAAAAAACAAGGCAATTCAGGGAGGGGAGAAATACATATGAATATAAAATTCAAATATTTCAATGGGGGAGGAGCTTTAAACCCCTTCTTTATATTTGCGGAGCTCATTGCTGCTCCAACAATTGTTCATTTCCGTTAACGTTCCAGCTAAATATCGCCTATCACTTTAGAACGCCATATATTCAAATATTGACAAACTGTTCTTCACACAGCTTAGATAAGGGTCGACCAGCTGCCATGTTTACCCACAGCTCAAATGATGACACAACCATATATAGATCTAATTTGAGCAGTAGGTAAGCATGGGGGCTGGTCGACTCTTATCGAAGCTGTGCCCATTTATCTTTAATGAAACTGAACAGTTATTTATCTTCTAATTAATCTATCACGAGTTTGAAATTATTTAGCAAATTTTCCACTTTTTGTGTCCATTACAATACAATATGACATGGTGGTAATTAGCGGGGTAAACAAATCGAATCTGGTCTGTAACTGAATTTGGCGATTTTTTAGTTGCGAAGTGGAAAGCCTGTATTATCCGAGCATTGAATCGATATAGCCTAATTTGGGGGTAAATATCTGCATGCCGGATTCACTTCATTAACCTTTAGCAGGGGTAATATTCTGTAATCTAGGTTTTCGCCAAACTTTGGCTAGGAGCATTTTATTATATGTAGTAATGTTAAATGTTGGCGCAATTTCCTCCACGCTTTGAAATTCGATCTGGCCAAGTTTGGCGAAAACCTCGATTATGGAATCGGTTCCTTTAGCGGGTAATTTAATGGAATTAAACCCCACAATTTAACAATTAGATATGCTCAGGTTCAAATCCTTCATTTTATTTTTCAAGAGTCAATTTAACCTGCTTTACATCAAGTAATTTATAATTCAAACAAAAGGAATAGCTTTCTTCTACGGGTACCGTGATTTTCAAAAGTCGCAAAGGCGATAACCCCTTGGATACGTGGTATTGATATATGGCCACTTGGCATTTTCTAAAAGCGCCGAGTGGATTGAAAGTCGCCGTACCCGTAGACGAAAGCTGTTCCAAACAAAATAATTGATGACCAAACCCCACAGCCTCATAGCTAAAATCTTAGGTAAATGAAGCAAATCAGGGCTGCAGCTGAATTAGGCGATTTTTTTGTCGCCAAGTGGAAAACCGATGGCTTCCTAGGATTAATTTGTTATCACCAAATTTGGCGATGAAAATCTTCAGTTCAGATTCGCTTCATTAACCAAATCTTGAAGAGGATATGGGGAAATTAACTGAAGATGTGAGAAGAAGGTTGTGAGTCGTGTTGAATTTTGTTCATAAAAAGTGGGAAGCGATGTTCAAAAGTCAGATCCATGTTTCAACTTCTTAATAACTTTTTGGGATTTCTCAAAAATATTTAAAAAGCTATTCAACTCGTTACAATTTCAACAAAGCAGGACCTATTTCCCTTCTTTCACAAAAACATGAATCTGCTCGAAAGAACACAATTTAACGCTTATTTTAAATTTCCAAAATTTTGTGAATTTTTACAATTTTGCAAAACAAGGGTATTTCACAATAGTTTCAAACTCTCCTCGTCATTTCTAAAAGACATTACTAACAGCAGATGCCGAGAAAACTAATCTAACGACGACGAGGGTAAACATTACCAACCATTCAAGCTATAAGCGCAAAACCTAAGCCTGACGAATCTATTTGGAAAAATAAATTTACCGGAACAGGTTATACAGTAACATATAATAGCAACAAGTTATTTAATACAAAAGAGACTTAATATTTTTGGCGATTGACATGCTATCGGTGAGGTAAAAAAGGGAAAAGTTTGCTTACCTAACACACGCCGATCTTCGTAAACATAACGACCAAGATGGCCGTTGCCAGATGGTGTAACGAAAGTAATAAAAGATAGTATGATTAGTATGAAAGGGTTGGTGTTCAATGACACCTTTGAAAAATGGGTACGAAAATCCAGTTTTTGGCGTTTCTTGAGCTCGAAAAGAGAGACGTAATACACTTTTTATTCTTACAACACCATTAAAGGATTATTTAACACTAAATTTGTTGTTGACACCATATGTGGAGTCTATTAACACCCCATTTCATATTCCTTTAACTCTAAATAAGTGTAGAGAGGGTGTAATAATACTCTTCATTTTTTACAGTGTAGGGTTCGTGGACCAGTGTGGCACTAATGTAGCAATTTTTTACCAAATTGAAAAACTATATAGAGTTTTAGACCTTCACATCTTAAAATACACACTGCCGTATACATCATATTAAATTTTGGTGAAAATTGGTACTTAATTAAGGCGGTAATTAAACTTTGAAAAAGGATTAGATTTTGAGATGAAAATTCACAAGTCCCAAGAAAGCTTATAAATAAAAAAATATTATTAATAAGATTTTTTAAAATTAACTAGTAATTTAAGTAACTAGTAATTATTATGGCAAATTTTTTTTTCAGAATTACGGCAATCAAAGGTGGTTATTACGTCATCTAGGATTTTTAGAACAAGATTAGAACGTATATACTTGCATTTAAAGTCGGCACTGTATATTTGGACGGCTTTTTTTCAACTAAACTCTACTCTAATTTTCACGGCTTGGCGTTCCATTGGTTCCATCACTAAGCGCCGAGACTGCTACGTAATCACGAGACCTACAGCGCATGCGCCACCGGCCGTTTTGGCCGTCCAAATATACACTTTGTTTAAAGTCAAACACTCCCTTTTTATGCGGTCTACTACTATTCGGCGCGGGCCGATTCGGCGCTGGCTGTTTCGGCGCCAAAAATAAAATTAAAGTAAATAGAACTCTTTCATAATCCTTCTAAAAATTAGAAGAAAAAAATTTTGTCTCGCGCCGAAACGGGCCAGCGCCGAAACGGCCGCGACCAATCGTCCCATTCCGCTTTTTATGGCACAAGTCGTGCCAATAGAGTTTCTGAAAAAAATTCGACACCACCCAAGTGTTTTATATAGATAAATCGGGAATTTTTCACAGATTACGAATATGTAAATCATTACCGGTGCGGAACGTTACAGTAATTTCACGAAGAGCAAAACAAAACCAATTTCTACACTAGAAACATTTGTGTGAGTTGGACTTAAAAGCCCACATCACTTTTTTTCTTGGCCGGATTTAAGTGATGTTGATCTGTGGAAAACTCGACAGGCAAGCTGTATCTATAAAGGCTATGGAAGCACGATATCCCTTTATAAAAATGAAATTTTCTCAAAAAGCACCATGAAGCATCAAAATGCATTAACTTTTCAACTGAAAGTGGTAATGTGTTTAAAAACGCGTTTTCAAAATAGTGTTGTAAAAAGCGTTTAGAATCTGATAGTGTTCTTAAATTTAGATCCCAACACATTCACAACACATTTTCTGTCTCTGTAACTGCTTAACAACACCTCGCAACACTTTCGCAACACAATCGCAACACATTCACAACACAATCCCAACAATTTTTGCTTAAAGTGTTAATTATTGTGTTGCGAAAGTGTTTCTCTTATTTGCAGTGTTGGTAGCTCAAAGCAGTGGGTAAAATTGATTATAACATTTTTTAAAACATCTGCAAATCCGTCATATAAATAATTCACATTCTCAGAATTTTGATTTAAAGGAAAGGTATAATTTAATAGAAAATTGTTAATCTTATCATATTTTACTCTTGAAATCTTTACCTTTGAAATCTCATCCATGCTAGGATTTACACTGCATGTATACTTTAATTTACAGGCGATCGGATTATGGTCCGTTAAGTTATTGTTGAAAATTACAGATTCAGCACTGATATCAGAACTCCGTAGTATCAAATGATCAATACAGGAATTAGAGAGAGATCGAGTAACACCATCAATAAGGAAAGTAAAGCCTTCTGAACTAAGAAGGTTTTTATACTCTTCTATAGGATTTGAACATGTTAATATATCTATGTTTAGATCGCCGATTAAGAGCACGTTTTTAGATTTTAGATTTTTTAGCTTACTCGATAATTCAAAATTAAAACTATCAATGCTGAAGCTTAAGGAACGATATAAACAAATAATAGTCAAATCAAGAAAATTATTATACAGCAATATTGACTCAGCAGTATTCATAGAAAACAAACAATCACTAAGAATATCTAAATGTTTTTTTACATAAACACCTATACCTCCAGATTTGTTAGAATCTCTACAATAGAAATACGAATCATAATTATTTAAATTATAGAGAGAGGTTTCATAATTAAAAATCCAAATCTCAGACAAAACAAGTATATCAATAAAATCAAAAGAGGAACTTAAGGGGCACAATTATTCCAAAAATGCCGTATATCGTATAAAGGTGGACACAAATTGGAGCCGAGCGGCGAAACGAACAGCCACTAACACGCTCTGCGCAAGCGCCGCTCTTAGCGCCTCCGAGTTGCGCGTGCGCAGAGCGTGTTCGTGGCTGTTCGTTTCGCCGCTCGGCTCCAATTTGTGTCCACCTTAAGGCACGATTTGTATGGCACATGAAATATAAATCACATTTTTTCCAAAAGTGCCGGATATCGTATAAGGCACATAAAATATAAATCACATTTTTTCCAAAAGTGCCGGATAAACATATATAGTGTGCCGGATATGATTTCCGGCACTTTTGAACCGAAAATGCCGCAAAGACATCCGGCACAGTTTTAAGAGTGTATGGGTTAAAATACAATTATCCTTTAAATGACCTATCAAATTTTCATACTAGTTCCTGTCTATCTCCTGATCCAATGCATGATCTCCTGGAAGGCATTGTCCCCATGGAGTTAAAGTTAATTATAAAAAAATTGATTTCTTCAAATTATTTCACCCTTGATTTCTTAAACTCCAAGATAATAAATCTTAAATATGGTCCCGGTGATTCACAAAACAAACCTCATCCCCTTCTTAAAAATTTTGCTAAGGGGCTTAAGTTAAATGCAGGGCGAGTGTGGTGTCTATTGAGACTTTTGCCTGTAATGGTCGGAGAAAAAGTCCTAGAGGATAATCCCATGTGGATTCTGTTGTTGATGTTGAGAGAGATTGTGGATATTGTTTTGGCACCCGTAATTAATATATCATACATATCATACTTGGCAGATTTAATTGATGATCACCATAGTCTTTTTAAAACTTTATTTCCCGATATTTCATTGAAGCCCAAGCACCATTACATAGTACATTATCCAGACCTTATAATTGAATTTGGCCCTTTAATTTCCTGTTGGAGTATGAGATTCGAATCTAAACATTTGTACTTTAAGCGTATTGCAAAAAATATTAACAACTCCATTAATTTACCACTTTCCTTGGCAACAAAGCATCAAAAATTACAATGTTTTTACAATAATAGTTCTTCTAGGCATATAGGCAAGCATGTTCAAATAACAAATGCAAAACCTTTAGTGATGTGTAATTATTCTGATGATGTAAGTGATGCATTAAAAGAGTTTTCTGATTTTTATGTTGTACCAAGTGCAGAAGTAAATGGTATTAAATACAAACCTGGCTTGTATGTACTAGAGAAATTTGAAAAGGATGAGCCTGTTTTTTCTGAAATTATTGTCATATTGTGTAAAGAGAAACAGCTACGTTTTGTGTTTCGTACATTTAACTCTCATACACTGTTTCACATATTGGGATACAAATTGTTTGAAACTAAAGTTATTAAGGTATTGTCATTTAGTGATTTTCTAGACCACTATCCTTTATCAGTTTATGAGTTTAAGGGAGATTTTGTTTTGATTCCTAAGTACATGATCTTTGATCATTAAATATCATTTGTGTATATACAGTGACCTGTTCACTTTCAAACCAATAGAAATCTTGAAAAAATAAGGAAGTTGTATTGATCTTGTTTTCTTTTTTTAATTGATTCTTTATGCAATAATAAGTAACTATTGCTAATTCATGCAAGTCTTGTGTAATATAGTTACCATTTTAATGTGAACCTGATAATTCTAAGTATGAAACTCTTCACTTAGTAATTTAAAATCAGTCGTGAGGCAACATGGTGAAACTACTTAGCAGTTGAATGGGTGTTTTATATTCTCTGGTGCTGTGCTGTATATTGTGTAAATTTCATATATTGTGTAAAAAGTATCTAAATAAATTTGTTCTTATTGTTACATGGTATTTTTTAATACGTATATTTTGCCAACCATTAGTTTATATAAATAAAAAAATAAACTTTGTTACTGCTTGATACTTTTTGGAATTTGGTATAAACATTCTTAATATTTTCTAGGAATTACTCATAACAGTTAAACATTTGAAGAATTAAGAAAATTGTTTTTTTTCAGTATGGTTTAATAATTATTGCATCTTGAAATGTGTTGAAAATTCGAGTAAAAAGAAATGTGAAAGAAATTTTATTTTAAAAAAAATTAGTAATAACAATGTAATTAAGTGCGTTTAAAAAACCTTAATTTGCTACTAGTATTTACCGCAGGTATACGTACAATACGACCGAGATTTTCGGTTCAATCTCACTGTAGCCCCGGTGCTTCCTTATCGTTGATTTCGGTTCAACCGATCACCGCAGACCCGGTGCTTCCTATATCGTTGAATTCGGTTCAACCGATCACCGCAGACCCGGTGCTTCCCTTATCGTTGAATTCGGTTCAACCGGTCACCGCATACCCGGTGCTTCCTGTATCGTTGATTTCGGTTCAACCGGTCACCGCTGACCCGGTGCTTCCCTGATCGTTGAATTTGGTTCAACCGGTCACCGCTGACCCGGTGCTTCCCTGATCGTTGAATTCGGTTCAACCGGTCACCGCAGACCTGGTGCTAGGTCGGGCACCGAAAACGCGGTTCAACTTTTCGCTAGATTCCGGTTGCAGCTTTTGTTGAACCGCTTTTAGGTGAAAGGTTGAACTTTTTTTTTAACAGTGAGTGGATAGATGGAATGCGTTGCCTGAAACAATTGTAAATTCAAGTGGGGTAAACGAGTTCAAGAGGAAAATTGACAGTTAATGGGATTCCGGTAGTTTGGGTTAAAAAGACTGGACCAACCTTGCTGGGCTTACGCCTGTAGTTGGTCGACTTAATTTGTATTTGTATTTGTATAAGTTTAATGTAATGTAAGTTTTAACGGCTTATTACTAAAAATGAGTTGATTATTTAATATCCGATCTTGATCAGAATCCTTCAAAAGTTTAAAAAGGTAAAAGGTTCCTGACTAAAAATGTTACTTTCTCTTGGCGAATTTTAATTAAACCTCGGATTTGATTATGCTAATTTAAATATTTCTATTTTAAAAAACATTAATATGGTTTTAATGCTAACAAAAGCAGCTTTCATAAGGCTTCCATTGATGAGTCCCCTTTTTAATATTGCTTGTACTGGCAATTTAACGAATTTAATAAAGAACTTAATAAATAAAGTTAAGTCCTCTTTACCGAATTTTATAATCATGAGCAAAAATCGGCAAATTAATATAAATTCAAATTATATTTTAAATAAAATATAAAATGAACCTTTAATGAGTGTTTTACGTCTGTAATATTGTGTAGAAAGGTGTGAGATTTTGATTTACTTAAAATACATACTTATTTCTGAAGCAATATAAGACATATTTGTTGATAAGACATATTTGATGTGGTTTTCGGTCATAGATAATTTTTGTACGCGTGTTTATAAATCAAAATATTTTTGAAATTTTTTTTATATTAAAAATCTGTGAATACTAGCAAAATATCTTGTGTTAATGATAAATAAAAAGATTGTTCCAAAAAATTGATAAAAATTTAGTTCATTTAGAAAACTTGGAAGGTGCCTGATAGAAATTAACATTCAATCTTCTCCTCTTCACCGGACGTGTTTTGTGGACGTTGGTTCGTAAAAACGGATAACTTAGAGTATAAATGCAACATAGGGGGATAAGAAGAAAACCTGGACATTGCGTTCATCATGTGGTTGTGCATTTTTCTCTTGAGTCTTGTCCGCAAACGAGGTTTGAAGGTAAGGAAAGACAACAGTTTGCCTATCCTCAATGATGCAGCTCTGGTTTAATTTTATTTAATAAATTGTACAATTCTTCTCAATAATGTATGTGGGGCCGTTCAAATATTACGTGAGCACCTTGCGGGGGGAGGGGTTTGCATTTTGCTTATTTTTCCTGACAAGGGGGGAGGGTTATGAGTGATGCTTACGTAAGATACTGAATTTTTGAACAGCTCTGTTTTCGATTCCCAAAAACGGACTTTTTTCCCAAAATTCCAATCCCATGTGGAGTCTTACCCCCTATAGGGGGGTCGTGGTCTCCAGAAGAGATAGCAGGAAGCACGTCACTCTTTTGTGTAAACCAGATGTGTCCACTGTCCACATGCGTTTTCACGTTGCAATGTTGTTTTAACTCAATTGCTTCTCAATGGGGGTGCTTTTGTAGTAACAAACACAGTGGCATCAGGTTTCTTCACCGAAGAATTCCAGAAAAATCTTGAGTATTCAGGGGGGAGAGGCCGTTCAATAGACTGTGTCCAGTGATAACACAACGAATGTGTTCAATTAAATCTCCATAAGCTCTGGCAGTATATAGACTAGATAGGTTCCGCATTGCACAAGGTGTTAGTTTGAATAAGCTTTTAAAAATTTGGAATATAGTTTTCTGGTAAGTTCTTATTTGTTTTTCACATTTCATTGTTTCATAAAAATAATTAGATTTTCATACATACAAACTTTTACGGATTGCAAATGAAACGCTTGACTTGCACTATCGGATCGGAGATGCCATACGTTTTAGCATGATTATGAATTGAAGTACCTATAAAAGTGTTGATAACAGGTTCATCTACACTGTAAAAAAAACTGTAGAAAAACAGAAATTTTCAATAACAATGACTTTATGTTTACAGAGATATTCTGTCATGTAACATTCCCACCGCACTTCTATTTATTTTATGTAAAATAACAGCTTTTATCTAGTTTTTTAGCTTATCTGTACTTAAACAGAAACTTACTGCATCGAAAACGAATACAGCTATTGGCAACATTATACTGAATCTTAGTTGGTTCAGTGGTAGCGTACGTGCTTAGCATGCGGTAGGTCGTGGGTTCTATCCCCGGATATTAATTAATTAAAATAAAAAAAAACTCTACTAAAATAAGTGCATGCGCACAAGCAGAAAATTACTGAGAGGCAACAGAAAAATCTGTTGCTCACTTGACAGAAAGTTTCTTTTTACAGCATTTACCTGTAGGTAACAGCTTTTTCTGTTTACAGGATTTTTCGGCCTACAGAAATTTTCTGGCAACTTTTGCTGCCAGAAATTTTCTGTTTTTTTTGTAGGATTATTTTTTACAGTGTAAATGGAATAATACCCCTTTTATTAAGTAACAAACTAGGATAAAGAGATATTTAAATTCCTTTACTTATTTTTTAATTGTAAACTTTATGTAAACTCGCTTTTAGTCATTTCCAATAGCATTTACATTGCGTTTCCATGGTAGCGAACCGCCAATTTTAATTACACAGACTATAGGCACTGCTTTCGTATAAAAAAACAATGGGGGTCGGGCAGTTTCTTACGTTACTGTGGTGGGGGGAGTGAGGTTTGCTTATTTTTTCTGACAAGGGGGTAGCGGGGTCAAAAATGACCAAAAAAGCGCTTACGTAATATTTGAACGGCCCCTGTATTCTGTATTCTTAATTGGTATATGTAGGGGAGAGTGGGGTAAAAAGAAATTGGGGGAATAAGAAACATTTAATTTTGGAGCTTTGTGTGTAGGCATAAAAATCTGATAAAAAATCACAGAATATCTTCAAGACATACTCTATATCCCATAAAAAATTTATCGTTTTAGAATGATTATTTCAGTGAAAAATTCCAGTTTGAAATTTTAAGGTCAGCAAAATCATCCACCTAAAAGTCATGCTTTTTCAACTATTTCAATTTATCTTTTTTTATAAATTTTTAGTTGAATGAAGGCCAAATTTAATCAAAAAAGCTTCTTTTTGTAGGTCTGAAAAAGTGCTATTTTCACATGCTAATATCTCCGCGAATATTCATTATATTAATTAGCTGTTTTTCATAAATTTTTTATGGGAAATTAAACTGCTATACAGGGTGTAAAGGAAAGTCCCTTTACCCTGTAATAAATTGCTAACGGAGCATTCTAAAGCTATACAGTTAAGGTAATGGTATAGTAAAAAGACTATGCGCAACCGAATGCGAGCAACCGCAGCGCCCTCTAGCGGAAATTTTAGGAGTTATAAATTTTATTTTAAAAACTATTAGGAATTTGGTAAAATAGTCAATTACAAAGTCGTAGAACAGCATCGATTTAGTAGGAAAAGACACCTTAAGCAAAAAAATATCATGAATAGAACCCCTAAAACACACGCTCAATTAGGTTGAATTTACGTAGATTTTACGTCTTAAAACGCTTCTCACGAAGCGAAAGTGGGAAATTTTCAATTTATTGACTTAAATAAATGAATAAAAGTATTCTTAACTCATTAAATTGAAAATTTCTCACTTTCGCTTCGGGAGGAAATTGAAAATATGCAGCTATTAGAATTTTACCGACCACACGTTTTGCAAAATGAACGTAGTTTTCCTATTGACGTACCAAATGTTTTCCCTCTTAGAATCGCTTTATCATTCCATTGAGTGCACCCTCGATTATTTTGAACAAACAATTCCCTTCCCCGAAATGCGCTTTAAAAATTTACTTAAATTCTCCAAAAATGTCGAATCGTGCTGAGAATTTCCCAAGAAGGCTCGGCACAAACACAAAACAGTCCTTTTGAGAAGTTCCCTACATCTGCATACATTAAAAATGCATATATTCAAGCATTCTTCGCCCTTTCTAGTTCGAATTCTTTTCGAAACACAGAGCAATCCTATCGTGCTTCGAAGACATTTCTCGAGAATCCATGAAACACCCTAGACAGCCACGAACAGCACACCTAGCGCCATCTATGGGGCCTAAGCTTCGCTAAATTTTGAAAACCTCTGGGTAATGATGCAAAGGTTCTCTGGTCCTAGACAGTCTTTCGCTCATTCCGCACTTAGGAAGATGCAGCTGCCCGCCTTTCAGCTCCCAAATGCCAGCCGCAAGTTTAAACTTCCCAATTTTAAAAATGGGAAGATAAGATCCGGCAAATTTTCGTGCAGCTGCTTTTGGCCGGAAAAATTGAAAGTCAGTCAGAAGCTGGTAAGTTCCTCATTTTTTGGTAAAGACGATAGTTAATGATTTTCTATTCGCTGAGTTCTCACTTAATTTCGCACGTTTCGGCTTTTGGAAGGCTGCTCGCGACGAGAAAGGTTTATTTGTTTTTTGAAATAAAGTTCTTCGGGCGATATTTGGAAAAGTTTGGGAGCGTTCTGGAACCTTGATAGTTGAATTTGGAGCTGGTGTTGCGAAGTTTGGATGACTTTTGAAATTAATTTCATCTTAAATGCTAATTCTACTTGAACGATATATTTAGTTTGAAAAAGAAAAGAAAAAAGTTTTAAATATGATAGATTTTTAAAGGAAATCACTTAAAAATTTGAAAGAAAGAAAGTATTCCTTAAATCATTAAGAACTGTTACTTTAGTTTAATGATTGGGAAGTATTAAATTTTTATATAAAATAAAGTTTATTTACTCTCTTTAACACATTTATTCATTAAAAATAAAATAAATGCGATTTTTTTCCTTGTCAAATCATAGATATTTGAGGACATTCTAAAAATTAAATTACGTGGTACGAATATTTTAAATTCAGAAACTAACATGAAGATTCGATTTTTAGCAAAGAAAAAGTAGCTTAAGTCCAAAGCAAGATTCAAAAATTAAAATTCTATTTTTTTTGAAGTGTTAAATTTATTTCGTACAATTTTCCGGCTCTTTCGCCCTTAATAAAGCAACATAAATGGAAATTTTAGAATTGCAATTTATGTGACATTTTAATGACCCCTTTAAATGTAATAAACTTAACATTTAAAAATTACGAGATTTTTTAGAAATAAATTTAAATTTTTAAATGACTTCCCGAAATTTTAAGTTACATTAAAATCGTATTTTCTACGGTATTAGGAAAATTACTATCGCTGGAAAAAAATAAATAAAATTTTTTAAAATTTTTGAATTAAATGAAAACTTTTGCATCACATTTCTTACATATTTTTAAGTTAAAATAAAATTTCATTGTTTGAAATTAATTAAGTTTAACAAAAAGTATTACATTTTTTTAAATGCTGTAAAATAACAAAAAGAAAGCGACATTTCCTACATTCGTTCAGACATTTTTTGCGTGAACTTTCCTACGATGCGTCAAATCAATACACATCAATAAAGAAGCAATTTTCAGTTCTACAATGTTAAAAAATTTTGTCATCTGTCAGCCAGGAAGAGGGTGTTACCCAGCATGTAAATTTATGTAAATCTATTGCCGAGCACCACGTCAAGCGGTCACAGAGGGCAGGGCTTCGGAGCTCTGGAGGCGGAGCCTCCACCATGACCCACTGCTAGAAGGGCGGGGCTTAGCAAGTCGGGGGCAGGGCTTCGGGGTGGGCAGAGCGTCAAGTGTGAGGAGAGGGGGAAGTTGATGATAGTTTTGAGCGGGGGGATAAAAAAAGTGGGGAGTCGAGTGAGTTTGTGAGAGACGCTAGAGTCTAAACTCAACCTCCGTGCTGTACAAACGACTGTCGTTAAAATTGTTATCTTGCCGCGTTAAACGTTTACTGTGTACAATGGCGGCTGTGACCGTTAATTTTCCACTCCATAACAGAGTCCGGTACGGCACTGAGGGTCCCATTGGGCCCCTGAGGGGCCCCCCTAGTGGTCCGAATTTTTTTATTGGACCCCCGGACTCGATACAAACCCTTATTAAAAAATTCTTAAAGGAAGATATTTGCGAGAAAGACCGGCGGCACCTGATTGGTAAACTGCGGGTCACGTGACAGCTTTCGAATTGAAGAAATTATGAGTTCTCTTCCAAATTTTTCGATAAATACATACACGGCAGAACGTCCGGTGCATCGCCTACTCCAAGAGGCCCGCGCCGGAAGCTGACCATGGGTCAGTCATCGGCCAAAGCCCTCGGAGCGATTGAGTCGTGTGGTCAGCTAGGCTAACCCTAAAGTCAGCACTCGAGTATAGTGTGTTTGTTTGTTTGTTTTGTTCCACCGTAGGCCAACCCCGGGGTCGATGTGGCACCCCCCGGCGGGCCACCGGGCCGGATCTCCCTCCCCTTGTGTGAATTTGGATTTCGGAACTCCAGACAGCTCCAGGAAAAGTCCAGTTTTTCCTTTTCTCCCGAGTCCGGAGCCGACCGCCCGGCTACACTGCAGTAGCGTGGATTTGCCGCATAACATTAATGGGAAATCGATGAATCGTCAACAAAACTCCTCTTCTATCCTGAACGGGGTAAGTACTCCTTCTCAATATTATTTTTCATTCACTTTTTTTCACTATCTCCATCCGTCGGAGACGGTCAGACGGAATAAATATAAAAATAGATGCTCTGTGATAGATTCGGTCAGCGCTACCGACCACATTGAAATCGCTCGCACTCATATTTATAACTCGTGCTTTTCTATACCGGCTGCTGTTGGCTGCATTTTAATAATTTTTTTTCAATAAAATTCTTTTTTACGGTCTATTTTGCTCCGTCGGACTTATTAGTTTTGGTTTTGAACCAAAGTGACCGAACGGGAGCATTTAGCTTGTTAGGCTTAGCAGCAGTATGGAGCAGCTCGCTATGTTTATCACCGGTGTGGAGAATGTTTAGAATCTTGCACTGATTGCAATGCTTTTATAAATTTCTAGGACTCCAATTAAATGCACATATTTAATAAAGAAAATTATTATTCATCAGAAATTTTTACAATATACTGGTGATGATAACCAAATTATTGTTTACTTTTTTACAAAACAAAATCCAAGTACATGATTAACCAAGTATTTTGGATATTTTTTAAAACTTACATCCAGCTACAATTTTTACAACTAAGGAAAGAAAGCGTTTAGTTTATTTTCATGCGTCCCTATCGTTGTTTTCAAAATTTATAATTTATATCTGTAAAACATTAAAATTTTAACATCTTAAAAAGTTCATATTCAAAGGTGTCATATTTGTTTACTGTTTTATCACTATCATATTTTTATGCACACTTTAAGTAAAACTATAAACTTATGTTGTATTAATTTATATTTATTTATTTGTCACTCGAGCATCTGTATTTTTATGTTTATAAACAATTTTCAAGATCTTCAGTCTCAGGATAGAAGGAATTTCTGCTTTTTTAGTACTAGTCCCTATAATTCAAACTTCACATTTTTAAAGGTGGAAACGTTGAAACAAAGTTTTGTTTATTTGGGTTTCAAATGAAAATTTTATTTTCCTTATTACTAAAATATAACTATCCAAAATTTGTTCAGATAAATATACACGACGAAATTTTGTTTTCCAATTTCCAAAGTAGATACTCAAATTAATTCCCATACTTAAAAAATACATATTAGAATTTGTTTTAAAGCTTCGCACTAGTTTTCAGTTTTTGCATTAATGATACAAATTAGATATTACTTATGAATTTTGCAACAATATACTACACAACCATAACATAATCTCTCTTATCTCCAAACATGCTTTTGTAGTTCCCTGGTATGCTTTAAAAAGTTAAATACAATGTGTTTTGTTTAATTAAACACAGAAACTTTATTCTTATTTAAACCCATACCATTTATATTATCATCCTTCGTTTTGAGAAACTTATTTATTTTGATTTTTGGCATTTACATTTGTCACTACTACTGCTATTGGCAATATTTTACCACCCGCTTTTTGAATAAAATTTTTGTTGATTACTTTGCTACACTAAAACCGCTTTACGAGCTAATTGGCAATTTGCTTGAATTTTCACAATATTTCAATAAGTTCTCGAGTGTTTTGTCAAATATGTGATTGTTTGGTTTTCCTGCGTGTTATTTGGCAGAGATGATGCTGAAGATAAGAGATTGTTCCCAGTGTTTTCACAATTGAAGTGGAAGGTATGTTATATTAAGTAGATGGAACTCTTGTTTTTTATGTAGAAATTTTAACTACTATAATTTAAGGTTACTTATCTTAGAGTAAACAAAACAACTGAACTTTTCAGTAACATAATTTGGAAACTTTAATATTCTTTACCATGCATAATTGTTTATACTTATACTACTGTATATTGAAGTAATGTTGCTGAAAGGCGTTTGTTTTTTAAATCGGTTAATTTTGATAAATAACAATATATAAAGGGAACGATATTTTAAATTTTATAGATAAATTTTTATGCACACAAGAAAAATATTTTTGATTTATTTTGCAAGTTGTGACAAGGATTAGTTGTAGCGATTTGTGTGTATCTTTAAGGCATTAAAGATTATTGATGAAAAATTTTACAAAAGACGCTTCCACTCAATCGAAATGGCATTATTAGTTTTGTTTATTAAAACTGATAAGTAATACGAATATTTCTATGTATGTGAAACCTATTTATAATCATACCATCAAAAAATATCCAGGTTGCATGTTTACTCGTATACACGTGAATCAAAAACACTGGTTTAGACGTTGAGCTATTGTCGTGCTCATCTTAAGTAAACATACTGTGTTTGAACTCGATATTTTAATATATTTTTTATTTCGATTCAATGTAACTTAAGTTCCAAACGAAAATACTTTGTATTTGATGGTCAAAAATGTTATAATATACTAATGAATAATTCTTATTTCGTAGAAAACATTTATTTATTGTTTTTTATAATTTTGTAATGTTTACTTAAATAAACACATCATCCTTTTATTACTACTTTTCCTATTATACTTACTATATTTCTATTTACTATTACTTTACAACAATCTTTAACTTGATAATAATACAAGGTACCAGGTAATAATACAATTTAATCTAATTTTCAATTTTGTGAAACTTAATTCGTAACATGTTGTTAAGCTTTTTAAAGAACATTTTGGTTGAAATGTGCCTATATTTATCCAGTTTTATATTTCAATACCTTTACCATTTGGTTCATTTTTTCATATACTATAACAGATTAATGTTTTGGTCGCTGACAGTTTTTTTCAGGTATTTACACCATTTTATTACCTGATGTGTCCTATTTGCTCTTAATCTTACTCGGTGACAAATAATAGATTACTAACAGTAAATGAAAACTACTGGAACTGTGTCCATTTTTCGGTATTCACAAAATTTTTTGAATGATAACTTAATCTAAACATCAAATGAGCATTTAAATTTTGATGTAAATATCTTCGGGTTGCATATCAGTAATTTTTATAAAAGAAATATTAATGTATTTTGCCTACTATAATTTCCTTTATTTCTTTGCAGTTAAACTAGTTTTATTTATATTCTGATAAGCTACTGATTCCTTCTGAATGTTTTGTACCTTTCCTCAAACTAATATTGATACATAGAATCAAAGATTGGCAGAAATATTCATTCGTGTGTTTAATAAAATTTGTGCATGAATTATTCATTTAAACTATCTTCAACTTAAATTTTTAAAGAGTTAATATATTAAATATTACATATTGTTTCAACAAATTTAAGTTTACATTTTTAATTTAAAACTTTCTGCAATTTTCAACAGGCCAGTGGAACAGGCTTCACGTACCGGTTGCAATGTAACACAACTTCCTTGTAGAAAATGTATGAAGGTTAATGGTATATTGTTTTGAAAAAGAAAATTACTTTAAATTATAAATTTCTTATTTGCATATTGATTATTAGGGTAATTTTACATATTTTACCTTGACAAAACTTTGAAACTTCTTAGAGCTTAATATGTAACTTAAAATAATTGCTATGCTTTATGTTTTGTTTTGTTTTATAATTTCTTATTGTTATATAAATGTAGGGTGATTAGCCAAGGCTAGTGAAAACTATAAAAGATAACCAAAAAGTTTAAATAAATTATATAGGATGGAGTTAGGAATATGGGATAATAGCTTCAATGCCTTTTTTTTTCAAATATACTGTAAGATAATAATACTTTTATTATCTTCTTTTTAATATGCAAGAACGATATAACTTTCCATCAAGTTTTTTAGATAGGTTAACAGTTAGGAAGCCACATAAAGCATTGAATGTGTAAAGGCTTGAATTGCTAGAGCTCAGTTAAGATAATTACTTCAAAAATTCCATTTGAATCCTCAATAGTTGAGAGCTTTATTATCATAAATTTAATTAAACTAAAGAACTAATTATAAAAACCAAGTCATCTATGATTAATAATAAAAACAGAAACAAACTTGGCATTCACAATTTCCTAAATAGTAGTTATACTGGCTTACACTTTAACTTTTTTCACACAACAAAGCCAGATTTGCATTCTTTTGAAAGCCTCATTTTAGAACCTCCGAGGCTATAAATAGATTAAATAAAAAAGCTTAGTGTGAAATAATTAGTGCGCGATCTTACAAAGACGTTGTCTAGTGCCCATAGACAAAAAGAATCCGTTCCCATCCAGCGATAATAGACGGTAACCATCGGTCTTCAATGCCCTGGGTGTGCAGAATTGATCGCCCAAATTCTGAATAGGCGTTCGCCGGTTCTCATCGCCGAGGTACGTCTACTCTCCCTCTATTTTACCAAGCACGTGCTCCCGGCTCATAAGAGAGCACGCAACTTAATTTGTGCATCATTAAATTGATACACAAACTGAATAATCGGCACAGGCTGAGTAATCGTATTTACTGTCTGATTTTTCATTTGGAGCTAATGTTGAGGGTGCGTTTTGCCTTGAGTTAACTTCTATTGATTGTTTATGTTTGCTTGATTAGTAACACGTTTTCATTCTTGATTGTTGTGCCAGAAATCAAGATGGCTCCCCCATGATGTATGGATCAGCCGGCAAGTATTTTCTTCATGATATAAAGGAAGTCTAGCACCGATGAAGATCACGGTTCCGGTCGCTTAGGATGGTGAGTTTCTTTTAATTTATCTTCACATGAATGGCAACACTATTGTACTTGTATATGGAAAAATATAACTGGTTGAAATTTTGCAGTTTTAGAGGAAAAGATAAAAAATTATAGTGTGAAAATAGCAATTTAAATTAATTGATGTAAAATTGAAAAACCGTTAAAAAGTATAATAAAAATTATTTCCATCATAAAATTTAAAAATACAAGGGATATTATCTCTTTTCTATTAATTTCTGTTAGTTAAATTCGTGCGGTTTTCAAGGTTAAAAAATTATTTTCATTACCAATCGTGGTTTAGATATTGGTTACTACTTAAGAATTTTTCTTAATTAAAAAATTAAAATATTTTATAAAATTTAAGATAATTGTTCTTTTGAACACATCACATAAAATAATTAGCTGTTAAAAAATCTACAAGAAATTACTAATATGTACTACACTAAATTTCCATGTACAGCATTCTATAACCAAAATCTTTAGAATTTTCTTAATATAGTTGATTATATATTGATATTTAAAATAAAAAATAAATAAAATCTAGAAGTAAAAATATATCTAGAATATAAAAAAATCCAACTAGTAGGTATAAAAAATATTTTTCGTTAAAAATGAATCTGTAGAAAATAAACCAGTGATATTTTTTCAACAAATATGACAAAAAATATGAAACAAAAAACACTCTACTTTCATAACACAATTATTTACATAATTGTTTTTATATTACACTACTTCAAATATAATTGTATTGTTTTACACTGATAATGATGGCTCAATACAGACATTTTTTGTACAATGATATTCATAAACATATTTATACATATTTGAATGTATTACATTATGAACCTGTCAGAAACTGTGTAAGTGATTTTATAAAAAATTGTTTTTGTTACATATGAAATACACAAACACCTATATTCCAAATCACATGTTTGACATATTTTACTTTATTGTTACCAAAATCATATAATGTGTGGCACAAACATTTTTTATAAGCTAACGGAAATTTTACATAAACCAAAACATTTGTAAAAAAATACCAAATACACTTAAATTTTCTTATGTAATTTACAAAGATAATTCAAAGTTGTTTTGCTCAAAAAAATTAAAAATTTATTCCTAAAAAAATTTAAAAATACTCATGAAAGTGTTAGGTAATTCTCAAGCATTTATATTAAATAAGTAATAATTAATCCCTGTGAATTTAATGATTTCAGTATTGTTTTAAACACAGGAATTTAAATACTCATTTTCTTAACATCCATGCTTTCTAAATACTCATGATAATTTTATTTATGAATAAAACACTAAAATATTTTAATTCAAAAACACTAACATGTGTCATATTGGCTATAATCACGATTTTTGAATAGCCGGACTATTTTAAATGTAAAAAAAAATTTTTGCTTACGAAAATATGTTAAGAAACATTTACCAGTTTTGGTACGATTTCATTTTACTTGCATTAGAATATAAAAAACTCAATCAATCTTTCTTAACTCTAGCCATACACCAAAATAATTTTTGGAATTAATTTAAAATAGTTCAACAGTTTCCTTAAGCATTTTATAAATTTAAATCACTCTAATATCTATGTAACATTCACAGAAAAAATATCGTAATTTCAAAAAACCAACTCTTCTGTATTAAATTTAAATATTTTTTCTTAATGAACTCAGTTGGGATTTCCCCTCTTTCACTTTACTATTATTTTTTACACATAAGTACAAAATATAATTGTATTTTCAACACTTGTGCTGATTTTCTCAATTTCTACCACTATTTTAGTTACTCTACTTCTTAAGTGTTTAAAATAAAGTGAAATTGATATTTTCAATTACATAATTATCAACAAAAATTATAACTTTAGAAATACTTTCATGAAAGTATTCTAAATTCAATGTGTGTGTGATATTTACTAAGTAAACTTTTCGTAAGTAAACTGCAAGGTCTAAGCACACATCAAATTTTATATTTTTGAGCGATTTTTCTTAAAATTTGTAAATTGAAGTTCGTTTCCAGCATAACTAAGTAATTTAACAAGCAGTTATTTTCAGAACAAATGTTCAAACGAAAAAAAAATTATTAAATGTTTTGGTTGGTAATGCAATAAAAAGAAACAATGCTATTTTTTAAATTTTAAAGTTTAAAAACATTCTTAACTTTTCAAATATATATCAATTAACCTAAAATACTCATGGGAAATAATAATGTATGTTTAAACGACTTAAAATACTTTATAACACATTCGTTTATGTTCCCAAAATATTTTTGGTCCATCAATGGTGACTTCTGAAAATCTTAGAGAAGCGTTATTAATATAAAAATCAAATAAAACTTAATAAACATAATAGAATATGTTTTAACACCACAACGAAAGATAAAAATAAAAAAATAACTGTGTAATTTACTTCACCTACAATGCAACTTATTAAAAATACATCTTACAATATTTTCAAACAATACTCTAAGTATATTTATTTACATTATACGCGTAAAGTTACATTAAAATACCTCTTACAGATTATAAACTATTCTCACCTTTTCATTAGAACTCTAACATTGCATTTGCCTTAAGTACCTTTCTTCTTCAATTAAATAATATGCAGACCTTTTTTTAAACATGAGACAAAATTTTATATATCCAAGCTTTTCCAGACACAATTAAGTAGAGTATATTGATCATAAATACTATATTAATACTATACTATATAATTTGAGTATATTAATGATTATGTTTAGTTAATTTACATTGTTTTCATTGCTACACTTTGTTTTTTATCACTACAATGAATATTTTATTTCAAGGAAGCATTATTAAGTGTATACACATTACTAAGTTTTAAACATTACAAAGTTTTATTTTACTTTAATGACACATTACTTTAAATAAATGTAACAAAGTCCATATACAAGACACAAGTGTTGCCACTTCTTGTTTTGTGACAGAATATTTAGGTTGACATGATTATACAAGGTAATTTCTCTTTCATACTTTCTGAAAACATATAAATCCATATTTGTGTTTTAAGGTATTCTTTTATTCACCTAAATTACGAAATATTCTTTATCCAAAACATAACATAGTATTTTATACATAAAATGAGGGCCACACCTCCCAGTTCAAGAGTAAAAAACACTTTTGCTTTTTGTTACAATAGAGACTGTTTATTCTTTGAATAAATAAATTTTAATTAATTTTTCTTGACAAACATATCAGACACATAAAATTTATTAAAATATATTAACTATATTCGCTTTAAATCGTCAAGTAAAGTTCTCTGGAATTTAATTCCTTTATTATTAAAATAAGTTATTATATCCACATAAAACATCTGAATTCATTTTAGTTTCAAATAATAAAGCAGGTTTAAACCCAAAGATTTTCACACTATATATGCATACTTTTGTCTTTTTTTTAACACTACTCCTAATTTAATTACAGAAACAATAGATTAAGTTTCTTTTACAAAATCATTAGAAAATAATTATCAGTTAAATATAACAAATGAGAGGTGTTTAAAATGAATAAAATTACTATTCCTAAACTCTTCACACTAAATAGAATACTTTTTCACATTTACACAATTTGTATTAGTTTAAATTCAGTAAATAATGAAGTAAAATGAAATTATGTATATTACATGAATTTTGTTTTACTTTGAGACTTGATGATGAGCTACAAATTGGTAAGTACATTTTTAATTTTCACATATTTTCTCTACTTTTCAGATGTTCATTTCTGTTCATTGGAAACAGAATTAGAGTTATTGTATGAAACAGAAGTTCACATATTTAAGCTCTAATTAGTTCAAATTTCGGAGAAATATTATACATTTTAAACACTTTTGAAACTGTATTTGTAATAACGTGATTACAGCATACATTTTACTCTATAAAATTACCTTGTTCCACTATATTTAACATAGATACATTAGTCGTGAAACTTAATTGGATATAAAATAAAAAAACAAAATAATTGTATATGAATTAACACAAAATACATTTTAAGTGGAATTACTGGAAATTAACTTGTGCTTTCACTTGCATTTTTTGTTTATTTGCAAAAAAAGTTTTCCGTCAATCTTTGATTTCGTTTGTTAAAAAATTTAAAAGCTTGACAATATTTTTTGTTTATTACTACTTTTAAAAATATAAATAATTGTTAGTAATTCACAATTAAAGCATAGATATTTTCCCATGGTTTATATTTAACTGATACACTGCAAAAAATAACGGAAAATTTAACAGCAAAAACTGCTGTTAATATTTTACGCATTTGCTGTAATCTCAAAAACTGCCTTTTTAGCTGTAAATTCGAAGCGCCACCTGCTCTAATTTACTGGCAACTGCCGTGCTAGTGACCAGATACACATTGCAAAAAAAAACGAAAAATTTAACAGCAAAAACTGCTGGTAATATTAAACACGTTTGCTGGTACACAGTCAAAAAACTGCCTTTTTAGCTGTAAATTTGAAGCGCCACCTGCATTAGTTTAATTTAAATATACATAGTAATTTTCCTGGTAGTTTTCCTTGTAATGTCTGTCATCAAAATAAATATTAAAAGAAAATGAAATTCTTGTTTATTGAATGCTTTTAAATGTGGCATTACCTTTACAGGATAATAGTACTATAATCTGTATAACATTAACCTATGTCTTAAGTTAATAATTTGGTAAGAATTTTGTATAATCACTATATAAAATTAATGAAATTAAAAGCACCTCTATAGCAACATTTGGATTAATTTTTACGTTATGGAACAAAAAGAAGGAGATTTAACAGGTAGTTTTTTTTAAAGGAATGTGAAACTAGCAACGAACATGTTGCTTAGTACATATAAACAAAATAGTTATAAAATAACAGCCCAAATTATGTATAGTTCCACATAAATTCCAGTAACGTTCCTGCTTTTTATGAGTTTTTACAGCAGTTTAACACTTTCCTGGAAATTCTGGTTTTCATTTCTGAAACGTTTCTGAATCCTTGTGGACAGGAAACCAATGTTTGTTTTGTTTTGTTTTCACGCTCACCACTAAAAGAGTCAAATTATTTAGATGAGGTGTAAGAACCGACTGATGATTCTAAAACTAGGAAGTATAACCTTCGTAGATCGGTACCTCCCGTGGTTCATAATATGCCACATTTTGAGTACTTGTAGAAACATGAAAGAACAAGACATATCTGAGATGCACATAGCATTCTAGTTTTTCTGCGGAATAATTACAGTATCGCTGTAATGTTAACACAAAAATCTGTAAAATTACAAAATCGCTGTAAAAGTACAGAATTGCTGTTAATTTACAAAATTGATGTTAAAGTCAAAAATTACAAAATTGCTGTAAAATCACTGCAAAAATGGCTGGCACCCATATTGCCAGCATTTTTTGCTGTAAAACTACTGTGAAATTTTTTGCAGTGTATCAACTCTTCAGCCAATTTTTTAATATACTACTAAGAATCAAATAAAATATTTAAACTTAAGTTCAATTAATTGAAAATAATTTAATTATTTGACTTTCTTAAAAATTAGAATCCACAATTGAATCTGAATCTGTTTTATCTGATTGTATCTTCACAATTGAATTAAATACTTATACTTGAAAGGTAAATTATTTTGCTTGACTTAAATTTTTTAACTCGTCTGAAAATTTTAAAATCTTTCCAACAAAGAATATATTTACACTTAATTTTTTATTGCTTGAAAAGATTCAAATTAAATGAATTTTTTTAAAGTTAAAACCTCAGCAATTATTAGTGCATTCAGTGTGTTTCAACTAATAACATGTTCTAAAAATGGCCATAGCAATCTTGGAAGCTTTGAAAATCAATAATTAACTGAATTTTGTTTTTCTCAATTAATGAATGTTCTCAAACCGTATCATAATAAGATTTTGGCTTAACTCATAGAAATCTGGTCATGTGTAGAGAAATCGTTAATATCTGACAGGGAGATTATATTTTACCGGACCTAACATTATTGCATCCAGAATATTGGATTACAATTTGGCAGGATTTAGTGGATACGTCTGGTATAAATTATTCAAGATAAATGATTGTGTACCATGCTGAGTCGGTCTTGAACAGTCCTTGGATCATCCCTCTGAATTGGTCATTTTTCCTGTCATTGTTCTTATGATAGCTCACTCTTCGATCGTTGCTTTAAATGAGGGAGGCGATGGTCAATGGGTCAAAGAAATGTTCGTTTCATTTTTCATGAATCAGATGTGTTTTATTTCGTAGCAAAAATGTTTTGGTAGATGGGATGTCTTCCAGTTTTTTTAGCTGATATTCGTATCAATCGATCCATCAAATAAATATTGATTTTTTTGCTTACTACCTAGTTTAATTAACGTTAAGATTATATTTTGAGTATAATTTTATCAACGTTTTTTATGTTTTTTTATATAATGATTTGCCATGAAATGCAAAAATTATCTCCAGTATTTTTAATATATTTTCCATTTAAAAAAATTTTTAATTTGAAAATTCATTTTAAAAACCTTGTAAATGGTTTGGGTGTTTGAGTAGTGCTAAATCCGATCGAAAAATTTCCATCAGACAAATTGTCCGCTAGAGGGCGCTGAAAATGGGCAATTATCGTATATCCAAATGTGGATATTTAGGGTATTATCAATTCCCTTGTAAAAAATTAATTTGGCAGGGACTACACAATTTTCCTCAATGTTTTATTAAATTTTTCATAAAAGTTACATTCATTTCATTGATTTACATTTATTTACAGTATCCTACGTAAAAGTTTAAAACATTAAAATTCATTTTAAATTATCTATAAATAGTTTTGTATTTTGGGGGGTGCTAAACATGTTATAAACCTTTCAATCAGATAAACTGTTTGTCCGTTAGAGGGCGCTAAAAATCAGGCAATATCCACTGTGTGTCCAAAAGTAAATATTTTGGGTATCATTTAATTTGCTTGTAAAAAATTAAATATCTGTCCGACAATGCAGAATTTTTCTAACTGTTTTTTTATTATTTTTATAATATAAAAATTTTAAATCTAAAAATTAATTTTGAATGTCCCTATTATACAGGGTGTCCCACGAAAAATTGTCCAACCCCTTTTACTTTTGAACCCCTACAGATATAGTCATGAAAGTGGGGTCTATGTATTCTAAAGGGACCATGCCCTATCCGATGAGACAACTTTCAACGCCCTCTAGCGGAAACTTTAGGAGTTATAATTTTTATTTTAAAAACTATTTGAGGTATGTGAAAAAAGTCAATGACTAAGTTGTAGAGCAGCATCGGTTCAGTTGGAAAAGACACCTTAAGCATAAAAATATCTTGAATAAAACCCCTAAAACGCACGCTCAATTAGGCTGAATTTACGTAGTTTTTACGGCTTAAAACGCTCCTCACAAGGCGAAAATGAGAAATTTTCATTTTTATGACTGAAGTAAATGACTAAAAGTATTCTTAGTTCATTAAATTGAAAATTTCTCATTTTCGCCTTGTGAAGAACGTTCCAAGACGTAAAATCTACGTAAATTCAACCTGATTGAGCGTGTGTTTTAGGATTTTTATTCAAGATATTTTTCTGCTTAAGGTGTCTTTTTCTACTAAATCGATCCTGTTCTACAACTTAGTCATTGACTTTTTTTCACATATACCTCAAATAGTTTTTAAAATAAAAATTATAACTCCTTAAGTTTCTGCTAGAGGGCATTGAAAGTTGTTTCATCAGATATACCTTTACTATACCTAGACCCCCCTTTCATGACTATATCTGTATTGGGGTTCAAAAGTTAAAAGGGTTGGACCACTTTTCGGGGGACCCCTATAGTATAGTTTTTGTTTTTTGGTATTGCAAAATGCAATTAGGAAACTTCCAAAGACACGAATGGTTTATCCTCTGCTCTAGAGGGTACTGAAAAAAATATTACATCTGTCGTGCATTCAAAGTTGGACCAGGGAATATATTTACCTTAAGTTTCTATTAAAGATATCCTTATATTTAAAAATCCGTATATATATTCATTTGATATTATCCTGCAAAATGTTTATGCTTTCATCATAGATTCATGCAGTTAGTCTACAAATATCTCAAAATCTACATTTTTTTACAATTTTAAACGTTTTCATGCAGTGGCGAATCTAGGAATTTTGTCTGGGGGGGCTGAGTTTCACAAATAACTTAATTGCTACTATGGGCTGTTCAAATATTAATGTAAGCAACTGAAAGGGGGAGGGGAGGGGTTGCCAGTGCCGTAGCCAGATTTTTGTTTAGGGGGTTACTCAACATCTTTTCAGAGGTCTAATCTTAGGAATACTAAGTTTTAGGTGATATGACTTCGTAAGGTTTTAATTTTGGTGCACTAAATTTCAAAATTGTGTAAAAATGTCAACTCCAAGTAAAAGGGGGGTCTGGGGGTCCCCCTAGAAAAATTTTGAAAATTTGCCCCTCAAAATAGTGTTTTAGCTCATTTTGAAGCCTTTTAGATTCCACCCAAAGAGCACCACTCATTGTAAGCCGACAGAACTTTCAAGGAAAAAAGTTTATAGTATTATGAATTGGAAAATTTCTTGGGGGTTTAGGGGTTCCTATTCCAGAAAATTTTTTGAATTTTGCTCCCTAAAAGTGGCATTTTAACTCATGCTGAGACACTTTAGGTTACATCAAAGAGGATCACTCCTTGTAAATCCTTAAAGTTTCAAGGAAAAACCCTACTTTTTAGATTCCAAAATTTCGAGGGGGTTTGGGGGTCTTCCCCCAGAAATTTTTTGGAATTTTTACCCTTAAAAGTAAAGTTCCGATTCATTTTGAGACCCTTTGGGTAACACCACCGAATGTCAGGAACATGTTGAAATTTCTTTTTTTTGCTTTATTGCTATTACCAAAACTTGAATGTCTTATTCCTGGGGGGGCTGCAGCCCCACAGCTCCCCCTACTGCATTCGGCACTGTTTTCATGCAATTAACATTAAGTCCTCAAAAGCTAATACGTAGTAGGTAAAATAGTTAGTATTTATCAAAAGATATTTTAATAATTTAACCCCTTAACAGTGTCGTTAACTACTACGTGCAGAATTTGTGATGCCCGAGCTGAACTCGGGTAGGAGAAAAATTGACGTTTCCCTTTGTGAAGACCAAACTGAGTTCGTTTCGATGATGCTAGTGATTTTTCGTCGTTTAAAGATTGTGAGACATCATGTTTGAATAATCTTGTTCCTAATTTAATAAGATGTGTGTGTAATCCAATACTTATTTATGTGTATGTTAAAATAATTAGTACACTTCCTGTTTCCTTATTTTACATTTAAATTTTGATTTTTTTTATAAAAAAACTATTTCCTAACACTTATATTAATATAAAGAACAAAATTAAACAGTCAAAAAATTTTTCCATTTTTGGTCAATTTTTCTGAAATAAATGTAACTGTTAAGGGGTTAATGTACAGTTTTAGATTTTGAAAAATTTTGAAATGATTTAAGGGAGAATACACAATTTAAATAATATACAGCTGTATGGTCGTGATTATAAATTTTTCTTAGATATTTGCTCAGTTTCTATTCATTTAAGATATAAATAAAATAATTTATATTTAATTTTTTAAAGAAATTATATGCTTATGTTCAGATATTCTACCTTAAACTTGTTTTTAGGTTAAATTCTGTGTTCGCATACTGGGGATTTTTTGAAAAGAGGAATTAAAGATTTATAAATTTAAAATTATTTAATCTTTTTATGCTCCCACTTCCTTTAATGCTTAAAATGTTAAAACTGAAAAACTTTTGAACGGTTATAATGAAATTGTAAGAAAAATAAACTAACTAAAAATAAAGAAAATAAATTTAATTCAAATAACTGTTTTAAAGTAGTTTCTAAAAAATTATAAAAGCTAGTGTGATATTTCAAATAATAAGCCTAACTCCTTATCAGACAGGATCTTTCCCGACACATATTGTTTTCAAAGAAAAATCTACTAACTTAACATCGATTATATGTATGAAATTATTTCCAGAAATGTAAAATACCAGACTGTGTCTGGAAAAATTTGTCAATAACCTTTTTATAATTTGTCTATCAGTTAGTCATTAAACAGTACGAATAAAACATGGTAATAAACTTCCGCTGTGTGAGTGAAATATGACCTGTCCTGTTGATGAATTAATCGACCAAATTTATTTATAACTGATTTCCGATCCATAGCACAAAGTGCTTAGAAAAGGCAGGTACTATTTGAGTTCTAAGTTTAATGCACCCTTCTATGTATGGGCTATTTGGAATGACAGTGGCTTAAGAGTCCCTTCTCTTAACTCTTAAACTTGAGTAACTGAAGTATTTCTGTAACCGATATTTAGTTGTTCCTTGGAAATGGCATTTGTGGTTGCTCTTACAGGTCCATCATTGAAGTTTTGATTTAAGTAACTGAGTAAGTAAAGAATTATGAGCTATTTAGAATGACAGCGGCTTAAGTCCGCCAAACTTGAACTTTAATAAGGAAGGTTTTCTGTGGTCGAAAGTTTTTTGTTCTAATGGAAATGACATTTTCGGTTGCTATTACAGGTCAACGAATACAATAAAAAATACCTGATTATTTGATTATCTCAAATTACCCAATTTTTGACTTGCACCGTTTTCATTCTGATCAGCTCATATCCTCAATGCTAATGACATGGATACTGTTCCTTCAAATCCAGCATTGTTTTCTGAATCGAGGCGTGAACTTTGTGTTTTAAAACCGCAATGAATTTATTTAGCATAATGAACATTTTCGAATACCTTTAAATAGTAGGGTTCTTTTTGTTCCTCGAAAGGTGGTTATTAGTGGTGGAGAACTCATCAGGGATTCTTTTCAAAAGTCCCCGGGAAATATTTGCCATGAGAGATATAATTATACTAAACTGGAAAAAGGAAAGGGGTCGTTTAAAATACACAGTTTGATAAATCTAGATCCTTTTTCTATGGGATAACAATAACAAGTCTTACTCTCATCAGTTTGTTATAGTAACTAAAAAATTATTCGGGTCATTTTTAAACAGAGAGCTAGATGAACTTAATTAGAAAATTATTGTAAACCATTTCTTAATTAATAAGAATAACAAGATTTAAATAAGTAGCTGTTAATTTCCGAAATGACTGGCTACTTTCACTGATGTTTTCATCAACTTACCTTGATGATTATTTTTTAAACTGTAGAAATTTTAAACTCTAATATTTTACAAAGAAGATCAAATTAAATTTTAACTTTTTGCTAATGATGCTGTTGAGCTGGTAAACTGATACAATCAGTGTGATGTCAGTTTTGTTTCTTTATATTGAACAAAATTTCTGTATCTTTCAAAATTTAATTTGCATTTTTCATGCCATGATAATTAATACAAATTGGTTTTAGTAATGTTGAAGCTATCAATGAAAAAAAAATTCATTTAGAATTGTACCAACCATAAAAGGTGTGATGCTACAAAATTTTAACTCCTCTCTGTTCTTTTTTACACCCCCCCACCTAAGAGTGATACTTAATTTGTGAATTGTCCCCATGTTTCTCATACCTTAACTATATCCTTGTCTTGACCCAACCACTAATTGCGTTTACCACTACTTACATACTAAAAAGCCTTTTTAAAAAAAATCAATGAGCTTTTATATTTGCTTTTATAATAATTTCGATTTCAAGAACTAGGTCAAACAGACTTGTTAAGCCCCATTTTAATAACTTTGACAAACTTGGCAATTACCTGCTGCTCTCACTATAATGGTACCCCGACTTTTTAATTGCTTCCTTTTCTATACCACAGCATGTTATTTTACCACATTTGACCCTTCCAGCACTCATCCATGTAGTATTTGATAAGAATTTGGGTGGTCCTTGATATTTTTCCTTGGGCACTTCGATACCTCACGAAGTCTCCTTTTATTTCAGCGTCGATTGTTTCTCAGTCATAAATCATGCTAAACCGTGAAGAATGTGCCCGGTCCTCGGAATCAGATATTTTTCGGATAAGCTTAATTGTTGTTTTTATAGAATCATTACTTATTAATTAAGTGCAGGGAATCAATTAAGAACAGACTATTAATCACCGCCCACACAGACTGCTACTAATGAAGCCTGAGGACACAACAGGAATACCAAATCATCACGTCTTTTCCTGTTTATCAGGCGTATTGATATACTACATCCTCACGTTTTACCCACCTATCGCGCTTTTCTCCAAAAAAGTATGCATCGTCTAATGGAACTGGGAACCGACTTTGAGTTAACTAACTTACCTCCGAAATTTTTATGTTTTTTTCCAAAGCTAAAATACCAATGGTATTTTGTATTATTAAACTCTACACCAATCTCTTTTTTAAGAAGTAACTCCCCCCAGTAAGTCATTTACTTTTTATAAAATTTATCCCTTTTATAAAATTAACAATTTTTTAAAACAACATTTATTAGTTTTGTTTAATACGAACTAAAAATTTTCAAACATTTATTAATCCATTATAATCTGAGAGGAAATATCTGGAAAATCTGAGAAGTCAGAAGCATTGTTCAAAGTAGATCTTCCCCAGTTCATTATTTGCTCCTAAAAACCATCCCTTTAAATTTCCAACAAGAAGAAATCTGGGGAAACTTAAAAGAAGAAATTAACAACTTTTTTAATTTGTAAAATTGAATAGATCAACATATTAATTGATCTTAATTTGGCAGTCA
Source organism: Tetragnatha versicolor (assembly GCA_024610705.1). Taxonomy (NCBI): domain Eukaryota; kingdom Metazoa; phylum Arthropoda; class Arachnida; order Araneae; family Tetragnathidae; genus Tetragnatha; species Tetragnatha versicolor. The sequence continues at coordinate 48,537,998 of JANDEH010000010.1, read as the reverse complement.
GGTATAAAATACACATATTTCCCATTAATCCTTCATTGACCCCCTATCGACCAAGATACCATAGACCCCCCAGAGGGTCGATGTCGACCACAATGGAAATCCCAGTATTTGGTCTTTGAATGAAATATAAATGAGAACCAATGTTTGGAGGAACGCTGAATCATTATTTTTAACAGAACACGATTAGAGTTACAATTTCACATTGAACTCTCCTCCAGGTTTATTTGCCTAATGATGTTTAATGTCTGAATAGCAAGACTACAATGAGGGTCAAATTCCACGCATCATGATCTGTGCAATCGTTATAAGGATAGTTTGCAGGAGGCCTCTGGTATAATTTTCAGAAGGCATTGTTCATAGTGGATCTTCCCCAGCTAATTTTCTGCTTCTTAATAACACTCGCCCGTCTTAAAATTTGAACAACAAAATTTAATGATCTCGCTTAGTATTCACCGAGAGAGCTCGAAGTATGAACAAAAAGCTAATGTCGGATTTTTCTCAAGTTGAGGTGAGACTGAAACAGACAAATTTTCTTTTCACTTTGTGGGGACAGCAAAAAGGCAGATTTGAATCAATAATTTCAGCGCCGTCGCATCTTTAGCGGAAAGTCAAAGATGAAAGAATTTAGTTTTGCGTGTCTAGTCGTGTAAAAAGCTTCGCGGCTCTTCAAAGGATCGATGTGTCTTAAGGTGAGGCAGCCGGGGTTAAGTAAAGCATCTTCAGTAGGTAATGCTCTCTGAATCATTTCTTCGTATTCTTAGCATGCCTGCAGTAGTAGTTTAGTTAGTCGTTCTGTTCTCCTTTCAGAACTTTTTTTAGTGCATGAAAACTATCGAAATTTCAGTGCAATCATTTTTTTACTATCCTTTGAAGCATTTCTCTGAAGCAAAGAAAGATGCAAATTCTCGCGTAAATGTTTTTTCTCTGTAAAACAATGCCAGATATTAAAGTTTTTGATATTCTCTCTTCCTGGGCCTTCAAAGAGCTTTTATTACTTTCAGTTTTATGAGTGCATAAAGGCTATGAGGAGTTATGTCCCCATTTCACAAGTTTGATTAGAACCCCTTTTGATTGGGTAATTTTTACACATTCAAACAAATTCACAAATTTTTACACCGTTCAAATAAAACGTAAGCACTTCTTTGGTCATTTTTAACCCCCCGTGCCCCCTTGTCAGCAAAGATAAGCAAACCTTTAACCCTCCCACCATAATAACATTAGAAACTGCCGGAGTATAAGTACTGTTTTTATTTCTCCTTGAAAATTAGGTGACTTATACAAGGAGCTGTCATTTTTGGGTGCAATCCTAAGGGTTCAAGAGTCGAAACACTACTTTTCGGGGTTAAAATTTCAAAATGTTTGGTGGTCCATCCCCAGAAAAAAGTGCTTGCGTCAGATTTCCTAATTCAATTTTTTGTTAAATTCATTTTTGGTTGAGTTTTGAAATTATTTATGCAAGAAACAAGAAATTTTTGAAAATGCAGTATCTTACGTTAGCATCACTCATATCCCCCATCCCCCTTGTAAGGAAAAATGAGCAAAGAGCAAACCGACCTCCCCCTTATAAGGGGGAGATCGTAATACTTGAACTTACGTAATATTTGAACGGCCCCTCGGTTAAACTTGTTTGAATTTTATTATTTTATGTTATTTAATCTTACAGAATCTTTTTCTTGTGGCATGATCATATGATAGTTTTTTATCAGAATGATTAAAAATTAGGAGACCTAATAGCAAATAACCTTTTTAAGTATAAGTCGACGACAACTTGTTTTTAACTTATATGATTATTAATAGTCAATATCAGGTGAGATTTTTCAAGTGCGTACGCTTAGGATACTTCCGTTTAAAACAGGGTGTTGGGTTGGTACAGTGGATTATGGGTTGGTAACTGCGTAAAGACCATCCTTGTAAATATATCTCTAAAATCCTATTCCATATACCTCACGAAAATGTGTTACAGAGGAAATAGTGTGAAGTGTTTAGAACCCTTTTATTATACTAATATTACAATCCATATCCCTCGTTATTGATTGTTTGTACGAAATCATGTATGAAACCACATAATACGCCTGTTAATGGTTTCGTTTCACACATAGTCTTATCGGCGAACCTGTAAATAACCGGGAAGGTGCAAAATAAATCGCGAGATTTGCGTATTCGCCCCTTAATAACGTCCCCCGCACCAACGATTTTCGCCCGGAAAATGTCATTCTCATTAGTGGTAAATTATGAACGCGGTGCTGATAACAACACATTGGCGAAATCAATCACCGCTCGTCATTTCCGTCCGTCAAGCGGGGGGCGGGGAATTCGCCAAGCAACCCGCGCAATTAGCGACTTTCAAAGATCTCCCGATTTACATGAGCGGAAAATCATAAATAACCACAACGGGGTGAAGTGTCCAAGATATTCGCTGAGATCCCTGGAAATCGAGCTGATTTCCGAGCGTTTTGCCCGCGAGTTTTGCTGATTTTCCGAAAAGCTTGCGTTTGATTGATGAATGAATTGTCAGGTCCGACGCCGGCGAGTTTGAGGGATGAGAAAAATGCGTCGATGGCGCCTACATCATTAAGCCAGAGGGTATTTAAATGTGGGAGCCCCTAATTTAATTTTAACGCGAATGCAAATCGGAAGGAGGCATTCTGGTGTAGGATCTGACTTCTCAGCGTTTTTGTGGCTTTCATTCAGAGCCGAAGCCATTGTCGGGTTCGGAAGCGAAATATTAATAGATATCCAGAGGCATCTTTCATTTTGTCCTCAGAATAGATGGATTTCTTTGCGTGACGCCAACACTGGGCTCATTAGTATATCAAACTCATTTTGTTCTAATCTGCTTCTATTGATGATTTTTATCGGGAGTTTCATTATTGAAAAATGATTTGTTCGCTTTATTGAGAAAATATAAGAAAACTATAGGATCTTACTTGGAAAACATTTTGTTGATGAGATTTCTTTTAAATTTTGTTTATGTAAAAGTTCGTAGTTAATACTTTAAGGACCGGAATTCTGAAACGATCCAAAACATTTGCAACCCATAGTTGATATGGATTTCTCTCTCAGTGAGATACTAATCTCGGAAGCCGCTTGAAGTTTTCTATTTAAAAACAAATACTTTTTTTTTAATTTTTCAATAATTATTATAATGCTTACACTTTCAGAACTATTTACTAACCAAATATGGATCTTTGTATGAAAATCCGGATTTCAATAAATTTTGCTGTTTTATAAGACATACTAAAGTGATTATAAAATTATTCTTTATATTCAATTAAAAAACAGCGAAAAACGTATTCTCGAAGCCTTCATCAAATTTAATGAAAATAATTGGTGCTCCATATAATCTTAAAAATTATTGAATTAATATCGAAAGAATAATTCCACAGTTTTCCCCAGTTTCTATGCTGTCGTGTTACGTTTCTAATGTTCAAAGGAATTCAAGGATGGTTTTAAATAGAGTAAAAACAAAAGAAAGAAAAGGCGTTTTTATTATGAGTACTTTTCAAATTAATATTTTGTTAAATAATTAAGAACACGGACATGCTTTATTTCAACAAAGATGAAAAGATTAAAGCAATTCATTATTCCTACCAGAAAAAGGGGTGAAAATTTTGAAGGTTGTGTATAAATAACCATTTATTAAGACAACGTTTTATTTCATCTCGCTATCTTTTGTGTTTCCATTTAATTTGAGAACCGTGTCTCGTGCTTTGTTTTCATGAAAGAGTGCCAAAAAAAAATAAGCTTTTTCTTCCTTCCTACACTTGCCGTTTAAAAGAACCCGTTATTACATAGAACACTGTTTCATTTTTGGCTAGGGCTGGAACGTTAATTTGAAGCATTATACGATAACATAGTATGAATAAGATAAAAATAATTAAATATCATGGGTTAAGAAGTTGGAAAGTAATTGTTGTAAGTTGGGTGGAGAATCGCTTTCAAGTTTATGTAATTATTTGAATTGTGTGTGCTTTTTCAATCTCACTAATTTTAGACAATTTTTGGTTTATTAGAACCAATCTCTATTGATGTTCGTGAACTCAAGTTATGCATAAGAAATACGAATCATCTTTCATCTATAAAATTGAGTATTATTATAATTAAATTTTTATAAAAGTACCCTATTTTAAAAAATTTATAAAAATGATTTTCGTTCATAATTTCTCCTTGGTTGCTCTAAAATAAGGAATTGTCTGTTTCTTTCTCCATTCTTTTTTTCTGAGAGAGAGGGTGATTTTTTTACTAAATAATAGTTGTCTATGTGATTTTCCATGTTATGGTTATCTTTTTGCCCCTTTTCAAACTTAAGATGAAGCTTTACTCTAAAGTTTTATCTTCAAAAACTAAATAATGCTTCTTTAGACCCGACTTAAATGATCACAAAGAACCAAAGGAACACAAAAGGATCTACAAAATAAGACATTTCTCAACTCTTCAAAGGAAAAAAAAGGGGATCCATTGAAAATCTACTTCAAAATTTAGTTAAAAATTGGCCAACTAAATTTTGTTTTCACACTTCAACGTCTACAAATATCTTCCTTTCATACATAACAGTGCATAATCATATCCCAAGTATAGTTAAATACCTTTCTCCCCACATCGTCCAAACGGGGGTTAGCCATTCCTACCGCAATAATAGCATCTCACCTGAAGCACGGTTAAAGACGATAAATTTCACTACGGATGTAATGAAAGCCAGCGTCTTTTTGTTTGCTAAACGTTCACCGTAAACGTCGTTTAGGGAAAAAGTCACAGCCCTTTGTTACTGTGACTGGGTGAAAGATGGTTCCACTTTATCTCTTCACAAGCCTTGCCCCCTTTCCTCCTGTCACTAACAGTTCATTCATTCGCATCAAATCACAAACCCCAAATGGTAGTTTTAGCATCTTTTGTCCCCTTCGTGACAGGTGTGCTTCCTAAGGTTTATAGCTCATTTAGAAAACTCATGGGCTTGAGGTGTATTTGGACATGATGCCCCTCAAACCCAAGGGGTGGAAAAGGGCAGAACCCGTATCTCTCTTTGACTCTACCTTAGGGGAGTCGATTTTAGTGCTATTGTCATGTCCTACCGTGCTCTACCATAGCCTTCTAGAGCGAGAGAGGCCTGGACGATTCCCCGTCTTCGGCGCGATGAGTCATCCAAGGAGTCCATTGATTCTCAAGGTCTGAGCTGTGTGAGCAGCGCCTTTGTCCCATGTTTCCCTTGCTCTTTTCGCATCCAGGCCTTTATTATGCCGAACCATTGCTGTGTGACAGGATGCAAGAGTAATTACGCAAAAGGTGCCAGCAATGTGAGTGTTTTTTTCCTTTCCGAAAGATGAAGAAAGAAAAAAGTTATGGCTTCGGAAAATACCGAGAGCTCAATTCGCTTTATTAATACACATAGTAAGACAAATATGTTTTTGTAGAGTAAAAGTTTTGGGGGTATTATCTTGCCTCCAAAAAAAACAGTTTTTTAATAGATATTTATAATTTAATTAAATGTTATGCTTGTAACTTATTAGATCAGTTATTTGCGTTTCATGTTTTTACCTTTTAAAAGTTTATAAATAAGTACATTTTATTGACTTAAAATGGAAATCATATTTATCCATTTAAAATATTAGATTATTCATATATAAAGGAAAAGGTTATAAACCCCAAGGGAGATATAGTATAGTACCAGAAAGAGAGAGAGAGAGAGCGGCTTATTTTGAATACTCACTTGATATTTAAATCCTATTTAAAGTCACAAGGCGGGGGTTAATATGGTTAATATTTATCTGTGTAAGGATTAAAAATATTAAGATAGGACATGATCTATTAGTTGTTAAAATAAAGACAGGATTTTTGTTATTATAAAAAAGAAATATTTTATTTAATACGCCGCCCTGTTCAGCTAGCTTCGAATCTCAACTTAACAGCAAATTTTCGAATGTTAATATTGGTTTGAATGACTCAAAATCGAATACAATCTAACCAAAAATGTTTATTTTATAATACAAGAAGTAATTCAACTGAAATTATGCCGAATCTAATCGAATAAAGATTGTGAAAGTCGATCGTACTCTGAGCAAGGTTTTTTTAAAATCCCGTCTATCAAAATATTTCCGCGGTAATGTAAACATTTTCACTCAGAATCATTAGTATTCGTTTCCTACATCACACACAGGTCTTTTTTTCTTTTTCCGATCATTTGTTTATGATTTATAGCGATTTTTCCCCTCAAAAATCGACGCGTCTATGGGAACGCAATGTTAGCTATCGTCCGAAGGTATGACTCATCGTTCTTCTGTCACGGCCTCCTCGCTCAAGAAGGCTATGGCTCTACTGACAATCATTTGTTAGATGTCAGACACTCACGACTTACAAATTTTGAAGCTATATGCTCTTAGTAAGAATGTTTTGAGCATTTGCTTGGTGGGTCATTTGAACACACTGTGCCTTTTTATTATGAATTCTTTCAAACGATAAGATTTTAATTTTTGTTTTATTAAGTTTTATAAACGATGAAGTTAATTCTCTTCCATTTCAACTTCTTCGATGTGAAGGCTTATTTACACTGTTTCATATTCAGTGTTAACATGAGTAATCCTCATCCTCACACCTTTGCGTAGGAAATCGGAGGACTGAAGATTGAAACCATAATTTACGCTAGTCATTATTGGCGATTCTTCCAAAATGAAGATCGAATGCGAAAAGTCTCTAAGATCCTCTGGTAATTTCTTCCCTTTTCTCTCTCAAAACATCCTGAAACAACTTTAAAATCCTCAAAATGTACCTCAATAAGGAAGTATCTTCTGAATAACCCTAAAGTACCTACTCTGTTAGTTTAATTAATTCAAATATGAATTCATAAAACCCCATCCTTACCCACTGTAGTTAAACTTTGAAGATAAGAAGTCAATAGAATTTTGGTGCACAGCAATTTTTTCTTATAATTTTTAACGAATGATACATTTTTAAAGAACCCACAATTATCCCGTCTTGTAAAGTTATAATGCTTAACTTATAATTCCAATTCCAATATATTTTCCCTAGAAAAAGACCGTAAGTCCATCGTGCCAAACAAGAGAAAAAAATGACATTGTCTGAATGCTAAAAATGCCCGTAAAATTAAGAGATAATGCTAAAGCAGGGGGAATCTACGGTATATAAATATCGTCTTACTCAGACGTGACCAATAATATAAGCCTGATGCTGTGAGCGTAATACCTTATTCTAGGTTAAAAAGCTTCATAAAAGGTTATACCATTCTGGATCTCATGAAAAGCATTGAAACACTCCGATAAATATACACAATTTTTATTTCAGTCTTCCTCTTCCAACTCTAAAAAAATACCAGTCACAAAGGTCAAAGACCTTCTATCTCATCTCATTCCATGTCCATGGCTCAACGAAAATGGGGGTCGGGATCTGACGGTGGGTCGAACCCCTCTGGCTTCAGTCACAATCTGCGAGGGGCCCAGAAACCACCTTCATTTGTCACCCACCTTCCCCGAAGGAATCCTCCACCCTCCCACTGTCAGGGCTATGAGAAAAGACGAGTTTTCTGTTTGTTATTATTCGTCTCAACACTCCTGCAGTGCTCGGGAGGTGGTATTAAGTACGAGTTAATTCCATTCTTTTTTCACGCTTGTTAATAGATTTGTCACATTCGTCTCTGTGTTGAATACTCAATTGACTCGATCTGTCAGATTTGTAATCCTTAATTCCATTGAGGAACTTTTTCTTGGTGGAAATAAAACTTGTCTACATTTATCCTGTTTGGGCAGGAGTAATATCGTAACCTTCAATTCTCTGCATCGTCTTAATTAGTACGAAATGATATATCGTTGAAAGTTAATTTATTGTTATACATACTGCTCTGTAAAGTTTAAATAATAATTTATCTAGGTTTGATACTTATAGTGATAAGGACCTTTGTGAGAATAGTCGTATTAAAATATTTTGGATCAAAATAACATATCTACCTTGAAAAACCTGGATAGATGGACATTTTCTTTTAATAAATAAAAATAATAATAAAAAATAAAATAAATAATAATTATTTATTATTAATTTTAAATTTATTTTTTGCTCAGAAAAATTAATTTGGGGATGTTTTAAATCGACTCACTTCAAAGCCTTTTTTATTAATGATTGCTATAATGTTAGTTTTGATGAATTTTTTCATTAAAAGACAGTCCTTAACAGGGATGGATTAAACTAGGGGGTGGAAATCTAAAAGGTTCTCTTTTGCATTTATAAAAGGGAATATGTGTAGTTTTCGAAGTGGGTATTCTAAAAAAGGGATTAAGGAGACATCTGAAGGGTTCGAAAGTCGTAACCGGAGACCGGTCTTCTACTAGTTGTTCATGTTCATCTCAAATTTTGACTTGTTATAACACATATTAATATTTTTTCCATCATAAACTTCTTAATGACATTTATAAGATAATGGTGATTCATAAACACAATGGAAATACTTTCTTGTTTCTCTTGTTCGTGTCCTTTTCAAATAAATTCTCGACAATGCCAACATTATGTATAAATCTCTTCCTAAACCTCTGCTACTTTCCTATCATTATTCTTATGAGCTTTATCTCATTTCCCTAATGGTAATGTAATCGCTTTGTATACAAATCCGAAACATTATTAAAGGGAAATGTTCTTCTCCAAGCTTTTTACCATCATCATACATTTATAACACGTTGAATAGTTTATAGAAAATAATGTGAAGCCTTAAAACAAATCTTGAAACAAAAGTTCGGTTTATAATACAAAAGTTTCTTCATTAATCTATAAAAATTTAATCTACCAACTATCATTAGGTAACGTCAATTTTATTATTGTTACTACCTTTTACGACCTGAAAAGCTGAAAGAAAAAAAAGAAACATTCAACATTGTATTTTAGTTATAGTGTAACAACCTTTCTGCGTGACTTTTTTCAATTTGATGGTCTCCTCACGCATATATTTTTAGTATTACATCAGAGTGCAAAACTAACATTATTAATTCCGCATGAGGTATTTTAGAGGTAGTTGTAACCTTGTCTCTACTTTTTATAGTATAAATAAAATTGTAGTGTGTGGACAAACCTCTTCTTTTGTCTCTTTTCCCACTCACTTCTGAATCAATTTTAAGTCTCAAAAAAGTAACCAAAACTTCCTCAATGTTACTTGATGGTTTCAAACTTTGGACGAATGCAAAGTGTAGAGTCATCATGCTAATACGGCACGCAAAAGAGGAATCAGCCAAGTCCAAACCAATGGGGACATAAAAAAGTAATCTCTTGCGCGATAGGATGGAGGTTACCGCCTATTTACCGAATATTTTGTAATTATGCTTAATGATTTTCTTAATGTTCTTCAATGGCACCGTTTCAAAATGCTTAATGGGAAAATATATTGACTAACCCATCTAAAAGCTACACTACTTAACCTTATCATTAACCTTACTATTTTAGCACCTTCTACCTTAGTGTAATTCATATTATTTGAAACATGGTGTTTTTATGTCACTTAGCCTAATCTCAATTGATAACTAGTTTGGGGTAGTTTGTTGGTTCTTTAACTAATTGTATGGCAAGGGTTGTACCACTTATAGAAATAGTTAGTAACTACTTATCTGTAAATCTGAGGGAGACAGAAATGCTTATCTCTATTCCTCATTTTTTAAGCAAAGCACTCTTTTCAAATGAAAAAAATGATAAATTATCTGAAAACGGCAAGTTAGGGTTTGTATTAGTGTCATTGTTAGATAAATAACTCTCTTTGGAAGAGTCAATTCATTAATCAATCTTGAATTCATTCCGGGAAATTGTGCGTTAACCACGCTGTTTGTCTGGGTAAGTTCCATGAAAATACGTATAATTATTTATAACAGAGGCTCGATTACAACCACACTTTCACTATAGGCTATCGTCCAAGCACGAGACGAGGGATCCAGGAAACTCCAGACAGTACTGGTAGCAAGAAGCAGCAATGTACAAAAGGGATGAAAACACTCCTAAATGTTAGGAAGTGATTTGGGCCCTCTGCCAATAATTTTCCACCAGAGCGACTCTAAAACTTACAGTCATAAAATCCCAAATGTCATCAAATATCCATTATTTCGGACGGTTATGTAAATTCTGGTTCTGGCAAGATTATCCGAGTGACCGTGCTGCTGTGAAGGACGATCCACTCCGATGAAAGGTAGCAATAAAAAGGGTTGGCCAGGACAGCCAGTACTACATCCCCAATTCATCCGCATCGTCATCGGATCCCTCCAAATTAATTAGCCATGACATTTGATTTGATTCATCCGCCGCTAAAATGAAACTGCTCTCAAGTGAAATTTATGGCCAAGGCGTTTCACACTCAGACATGCATCCGATATAGACCGCTACTTAGACTTGATTTATTGGCCAAAGGATCTAACTGTTTACCGTGGGCTTCTTCTGTGAATTAAGAGTAATTTAATGTAGATTCGTCTTTCCGAGATGGACAATATATTCTCAAGGGCAATTTATCGCCCATCGACGCGGTTCGAAATCTAATTATCTTTCAAATAGCAATACTGGTAATAACGGATATGGAGTTAATTTCCATTATGGTGTTCCTTACACACGGAATGTGCCCAAGGAATCCGTTGTTATCTGATCAAGCTTCTTCGCGGTTGGCTTCGGGCTGCGCCCACTTGACACGTGATTCCGTGCGCCATGTGCGCACAGATTGACCGAACCTTGGGACATGATTGTTATGCTAATCGTTTTGGATTAAAAGGGACGATATAATACCTACTCTAAGTAATTTAATTCATGGAGCTTAACCAAATATTGTTTTTTATTCGTTAGTAGTTAAGTGGGGACGATTCGGAAGCAGGTTGAGTGGGTATTCAATGCGCTTATTTGATTAAACGGTTGTAAGCAATACAGCTAATTCGTTAATGTCATTTGTTTAAATTATATTGTTCGTTTTATGTTTCTTCTTCTTATCCATTTTTTATCTCTCATATTATATTCAGTTGATAATCTAGGATTTTTGTTTGGGACACTGTAAGTCAAAACAGTTCACTTTCTTATATTGAGTTGAGAATGTAGCTTTTGTTTTAACTAAACTTATCATAACTTTTTACTTTTTGCAATATTTTTAAAAAGAAAGAAGCATTTTTTCAAACCCTTAAAATAAGCTCAAAAGTGCCACTAAATTCCCCATGAGTGATATTTTAAAATAAGGTAAACCCTCAAAATTAATTTTTTAACCACTTCATTTATAAACATACAAATATCATACAAATTACTTACACTTACATGTAGTGGTGAATATTTAAAAATATTCAAAACTTTCTGACTAAATTGCCTTTAAAAACTCCCTCTTCACTTCATGCATCAGTATACTTTACCTATGCAACTCTAAAACTCATAATAAAACCTAACATCTCCTTGCCAATAACCATAACCTCTAATCGTTTTAACAGCACACGGGTTATTTGGGATCACTCAAGCTTAAAGCATTTTTACCACAAATATATACATTCAGTTTCGGAAAAAGTAATTTGCCAACTCTATCAAATGAGTTGATGAATGAAAATGTACATGTCGACTCAGTTTTTTTGTGATTTAACATGATGATCCAACATATAAAGACCCCTACTCCTTTCTTTCATAAACAAAGACCCTGATTGAAAGAAGCCACGTGAATGGAGTTTGTATAAGCCGCGATATTATCTAAACCCATTCAAGGTCCTAATCTATTCTGGCTCTCCAAGGGACCTTTGTTTCTCCTAGTGGTGGGCCTAATCCATTTATCTCAGGTAAAGACTAGCAGGGCGCTCGTGGCCCTAACTCTAAGAGGAGCTGAGATTAATGCAGCTCACTTAGTCTTATCAAGGGCATTCGTCATCTGTTACAGGGTTTCCACAACTATTTAGAGCCAGATCTCGCCAATGGGTACACGACTTAACAAAGTACACTTTCACTGTGGTATGTTCGTGCTTTGCTTTGAAAAGTAAATACTGAAATGGGAGAGAGTGCTAGGTAAGATAATGTTCTCTCATTTATGGAGCTGATCCATGGGGGAGTAAATTTAAGGGAATTGGGGGTCATAAGTGTTCAAATATGGTAAACTAATCAAAAATAATTTTTGTTTTACAGTATTTTTTTAAATATTTTTTTAGATTCCCTCTTTAGCTTTTTCCATGAGAAATATTTTATACAATTTTATTTTTTACTTCATTACCTGAATAAATTTCCCTAAAACATTTGAATCTCAGTGTTTCCTTAACCCTTTTAATCTTAAGCCACCCGAGATTACCATTGAGTTCTATGGAAAATTTGAAGTGGTTAGGACTGAAAGGGTTAATCCACTAGTTTTTCAAGTGCATGATGATACGGATTAACTGTTGTAGATTAATTAGGCATGTTTTATTTATATTTTATCGATTTTTAAAAAAAGAAATTAAAATTAATAAAAATAATTTCTCGATAAACAATCTATTGATGACTTCATTAATCCATAAAAGACAGTAGATTTCCTAATACACATACAAGCTATTAAAAGGATCTTAAATTCATTCAAACTGATTCTCCATCCAAACTCATTGCAATAGAACTCAAACATGCCAGTTAATGAGACCTTCACTCCTTTAAAGAATATTTTTTTGATGCAGCTCTCTGGAAAAAAAAATGACTGAGGGTACAATGACTTTTCATGAACCCTATAAATCCACTTTGGTCAATTCATTTCTAACTGTACGATCATTAATGACCATCTACAACCCTAAAATAGTTCATAATTTTAATTTACACAGCAAGGGCTAATGGTTTTGAATAGCACAAAATAAATCCAAATTGCACAATAAATAAATCTAAATGGAGAAACGACCCACCAGTAGGGATATAAAGGCTAATGATCCATACCCGACTTATTTATTACTCAGATAGGTTAAACTAAATTGGATTCCTACTGCAAGCGAATGTCGTTATGAGTGATTAGGTTTATTTGGAATCCGAGTGATAAATAATGCACCAGGAGAGAAATTCCAACCCTACAAAGAGAGAAAGGTTCCGAGATCCATTCAGTTCTATTTTCACTTCTGTCCTGCTCCCCAGTTTTCACCAACGGAGATAATCAGCCAAAGGACCCCAACAGCAATTTGTTAATGATATCCACCGTTGATTAATGAAGTGGACACTGATATATGATAGTTAATCGCGTCTTTTCATTTTGTTCGCTTTTTCGAAGTTCTGGCATCCATGCCATCCTCGCCAATCGATACTTTGGCGAAGTACTCACAGGGGAGAGAGTCCCATTATCAGCTGTACAGGGGATCCCCAATGTCAATTTGCATTTAAAAATGTAGGCGCGCCTATCATTTAGCCTCGCAGCAAAAATGAAACCGGTGGCCCTATTCCGTTTTGATGTTGAGCAAGGATTATGAATATTTAGTGAATCGGAGATTGGGTGAGAGAATTCTAGGCTCATAATGGACCCTGCTTGGGAAAATTAATTGCCTCGGGGTTCGATATTAAAAGTGCAGGGCCAGCCATGAACAAAAACCTTGTTCCACAAAAGTAGAGTGGGCCTGTTTGGGTAACGTTTTAAATAAATGGAAGTTATGATTAAATCGTGAAAAATTGCTTCGTTTTTAATGATTTTCAATAGGCTTGAAATTATTTGTTTTTAGTTCGACTAGTTTGATTATCAAAGCAATTAAGGAACATGGTGATGGTAACTACTGATAGGTTTGTTAATTTTATGAATTTATATAAAGTATGAGTATGTGCGTTTAAGTTATTCTACATACTTTTCAGTGCATTGCGTTGTCTTTCAAAATTACCTTGAACTATTATTTAACCAAAATTTAAAGCGATAAATGCAGTTAGTTAGGATTTCATAAAATAAGATATCTTTATTTTCTTTTAAAAGCAGAAAATTGGAGGCATTTTAATAGTGTTTTATACACTAAAACTTCGTGTTGATTAAGTTACTGTATACCGAGGATTTTTTTTAAATTTTAACTTGCATAATATATTTGAAGGTGAAATTAAATTAATCAAATCTTAGTGCTAAAAAACCTTGAACATTCTTACATTTCTAATGCTTTTCAACTTTTCATTAGCGTCGTTTCCTAAGAGCTTTGTCCTAATAACTTTTCAAAAGAAAAACAATGATTCCTTTTGTGCGTGCCTGTGTCTCTAAAACAACAAAAATATAGAAAACCATAAGCGATAATCAATAGCCAAAATTAATATCTCCCACTCTCGGCGTTAAAAAATGAGTTAAGCCTCTGGTCACACGTGTCGTATATTTTTATGTCAATACTATAAGTTGCATTAAAGCAAACGAGAATCTTTTGATTAGACAAGCTGAAAATAAATTAAGGTTTCTGAAAGGTTATTCATGAATTGAAAAACCATTTCTCTTGGAACTTCCGTTACATTTGTATAGTATGGCGTTTGTAAATGGGTTTTGATGGAATAAAATCTCTCGGGTGGAACTTGTCCATGTTTGGAAGTCTAAAGAAGTTTTTACAACAAAGAAAATTTATCGAGGGAAATGGGTCTAAACTTCTTAAGGTTTCTTTCACGTTAAAAATAAATTAAGCAACTCGAACTTTTATCTTTTGAATTTTTAATGGAAATAAGCATTTGAATCAGTAGATCACGCTGAATCCTTTTGGAGCTTAAAAAGGGATGAATAAATGATGATGCGAAGAAAAGTATAAGATTTTCAGTGTTGTTTATGTCCGATGAATAACTTATTGAGGTGATGTTATTGGAAACTGAAATCGGGTTAAAAAACAAACTGTTTGAAGTTTTGTACAGAAACAGAATATTCTTAACTATATAGAAAGATAGCTTTATTCTATCAGGTGAACAATTATTTTTGCACAAAGATATTGCTTGAATCACCAAGTTAGTTTAATTTTGAAAGAAATATTAAACACTTTGCGTTTAACTTCAAGACATGTTAATAATTAAATTTTATACATCCAATTCAATTTGTTTAGTTTTCATTACCTCACTGATGCTCCACATCCCCTTGTAACAATAATCCCCTCTAAATACCCCCCCACATCAAAACCATAACAACCCCTAAATACCCTAAACATTTGTTTTCCACCACATTTCAATGCCCACTCCACCAGAACGAACGACCCAATCCGTCGCACCCATTATCACGCTCATCCCACCTCTCAACTCGAGTATTTTAGGGCAAAAGGGGCCCCTGGAGTACGTGTCTAATTGGAGAGGACACGAGCCCCTCGAAGCCCCATCTATGTGAAAGGGGCGCATTCACTCCCGATCTAACAGGCGTGCTACCGGAATTTTTTCCACTTTCCGCAGCCGTTTTTGAAGAGCCGCCCGTCCTCTATCTTTTCTATCGCATCCTGTTATCCTGGTTGTCGTGACGAATCCAGGGAAGAGGTCCTTTGCGTGTGGAGATAGTGTGGATAGAGGGCGTTTTGAACGTTTTACACCATTGTTGTGAGGTGGCCATCATCTCATATCTGGAGGTCTAGCGACAAAATTGGCTTCGTTGGCGTTTAGAGATTTTCTCAACTTTCTTCACATACTGGCAAGCTTCATTAGCTTCATTTCCTAATTGGGTCACTTAACAATGATTTTCTTATGTAATGAGTTAGAAATAGCTCAAATAGAATTACGGAGTTTTAGTACTGCTTAAGGGGTAAAATAACATCATACGTTTAAGGGAAGGAAGAGTGTCCTGTATATGTAACATAGGGTGGGCCGAAAAAAACTTTTTATTTTATTTTGAAACGCTATACCGCGGAAAACTTGCCTCTGGGGTAGAGAAGTAAAATGCAACAAAAATTTTTAAAATCGGTTAAAAATTGCAATAGCGCATTGCACCTAAAGTTTGAAAAAAATAGGCTATTTTCATTACTTTTCAAAAAAAGCAAATTAAATCAAATAACTTTTATAAAAAGTATCTAAAGGCATATAATAGAATAAAAATGTGGAGAAAACATATTTAATTGAAAAAAGGGGATATTTTACGATTAATTGGTAGTATAATAACATCTAAAAATACACGTTTTTACCAGAAATCCAGATATTTCGTATGAAACAAAAAAATTATGAAAAACAATTTTTCAGTACTATACTACCTTTCTATCTATCACTCAGTAACCCCCTTAACAGTTAAAACATTTTTTACAGTTCGCTTCGCAATCGGAGCTCGCTCGTTGTACAACAAACCGCATCACTATCTCTCGCCGAAATAAAAACTTATTTTATATTCTGAAACGCTATACCACGGAAAACTTGCCTCTTGAGTAGAGAAGTAAAATGCAACAAAAATTTTTAAAATGGGTTAAAAATTGCCTTATTACATTGGTCCTAAAATTTGAAAAAAATATGCTATTTTCATAAGTCTTAAAAAATCAAATTAAATCAAATAACTTCCATAAAAAGTATCTAAAGGCATAAATTAGAATAAAAATGTTAAGAAAAAATATATTTAATGGAAAGAAAGATGGTATTTTACAATATAAGGTTGCACTATAAGGTTACACTTGGCATTTCGCCTTTTTTTTCTTCAAAAATCGCATTTTTCGATTGAATTAAAAATTTATTTTTCCTGATGGTGCATAGTTTGATTTTTAACAAAATGTAGTCCTTTACTGGTTATTAACTTCTTTTGGTAGTTTGAAAGAATCTTATATTCCTCTGTTGGATTATTTATCAGTACTATAACATAAACTGTATTTTAGTACTGATAATCCAACAGATGAACAGAAGATTTTAGTTTCTTTTATATTAAAATCAAATTAATTTGTCTGTATTATTCTTTATTTAGAAAAGTAAATGGTTCTAAATTTGACCTGGACACGTGTTTAAAGTGATAGAAACATCTAGATTTTTTCCAGAAAAGTTATTAGAAACCATTGATCCAATGATTAAACAAAATGCCTTTTTTGCTCATTCTGAAAACTTGCTTTTGGGTATGATCATAGATAAAAGGGATCATATATGAAGATGAAGGAGTTTGGTTTAGAAGAACAATTAAGGCTAGAAACTCAGCTTCTAAAAGAAAGTCAGTTAGGAGTTTCCATCCCCCCAAACCTAATTTCCAAGCTACAGACCATAAAGACCATATATAGAACATATGTAGACTATATATAGATTAGCTGAAACACTGCTTCTCTTTCTCCCCACCTATACACCTATACTACGAAGATTTACCGATCAAGAGATATAGTCTATGATAATGACTGGAACTTTGACAGATTCCCATGTCACACACAAAGAGTCGAACGTTGTGTAAAATTTGTAACACAGAGGGCATCACGAAAAGTCATCGGTATGAATGCCAGGAGATGGGTTTATAAGAACTATTAATCTTTCAAGATCTTCAATGCCAAATTTTTCAATCAAGTCTTCTTTCAAAATACCAAAAGAAGTTAATAACCAGTAAATGACTACATTTTATTACAAATTATACTATGCACCATCAGGAATAATAACTTTTTATGCGATTTTTGAAGAAAAAAAGGCGATATGCCAAGTGTAACCTTACAGTGCAACCTTATATTGTAAAATAAGATCTTTCTTTCCATTAAATATACTTTTTCTTAACATTTTTCTTCTAATTTATGCCTTTAGATACTTTTTATAGATGTTATTTGATTTTTTAAAAGTTATGAAAATAGCATATTTTTTTCAAATTTTAGGACCAATGTACAAGGGCAATTTTTAACCGATTTTAAAACTTTTTGTTGCATTTTACTTCTCTACTCAACAGGCAAGTTTTCCGTGGTATAGCGTTTCAAAATATAAAATAAGATTTTATTTCGGCGAGAGATAGTGATGTGGTTTGTTGTGCAACGAAACGAGCGAGCTCTGATCGTGAAGCGAACTGTAAAAAATGTTTTAATTGTTATAGGGGTTACTGAGTGATAGCTAGAAAGGTAGTATAGTAATGAAAAATTGTTTTTCATAATTTTTTTTTGTTTCATACGAAATATCTGGATTTCTGGTAAAAACGTGTATTTTTAGATGTTATTATACTACCAATTAATTGTAAAATATCCCCTTTTTTCAATTAAATATGTTTTCTCCACATTTTTATTCTATAATATGCCTTTAGATACTTTTTATAAAAGTTATTTGATTTAATCTGATTTTTTTGAAAAGTAATGAAAATAGCCTATTTTTTTCAAACTTTAGGTGCAATGCGCTATTGCAATTTTTAACCGATTTTAAAAATTTTTGTTGCATTTTACTTCTCTACCCCAGAGGCAAGTTTTCCGTGGTATAGCGTTTCAAAATAAAATAAAAAGTTTTTTTCGGCCCACCCTAATATGTAACACAATGTAAAAAGGCATAAGGGTTTTTCTAACTTTGGGATATCTCACACATTAAAGACTGTTCATTCGTTGCTGTTGTTGTTATTCCTCTGTTAGGTTAATCACTGCTTACTAGATACTAGTACAGGCTGACAGATATGCGGAAATCTTTAAAAATGTAGATGGCAATAGTTAACATCTAGCAAAGCAAATCCACAGAGTTGAAAGCGGGGCTTAATGGCTCAATGGCCAACAGTCAGCAGTTACGTCTTGAAAACATGCCTTTGTTTTTCCTTATTTGTCAGTGTGTTAATCCTATTGGTTAGGACGTTATAGACCCGATCTGTGGTGATCCTAGCGGGAAAAGTTGTCAAAAGTTTTAAATAATTCAAAACTCGGTCAGCCTGTAGTAGTATCTAGTAAGCCGTGGTTTAATTTAGCAGAAAAATATAGTTATTTTATTTTTAAGTTATGAAATTAGTGAAATAAAATTTAATTTCTTAAATTTGGTTGAAATTTAAAATTTCAAAAGTGTGACATCACAATGGGGAAAAGGAAACTGAAATGTTACAATTTGTGATTGGAAAAGGCAAGGGGTAACATCTCTGAATTATGTGTGACATAATTGATGAATCGCCCATTCCAGCAGAAAAATATATAGGAAGTCGTTCCTTTAAAAACCACTGTATTTTAAAATCATCACTAGCTTGGATGGTGAAATTATTTTATCACTGAATGATATTCCTCACTGTTCTCTCTCTCATATGAGAAATAATCCACACATACTCCGGAATTTTTTGCCACTTAATAACTTTGGCACGTGGGTTTACCATTCTAATACGCTGTCTTTTTATAATACCTTCATGAGCCCTTGCCTGAATGGGCGACAAGACCATCTGACGTGGTTTTCCGCCCACAGATGGTCGGGAGCCACCTCGGGGGAGACAGAGGGATGATTTGTTGGAAGACATTCTCCCCGATCCCCCCTTGAGTATTCTATCGGGATCTATGGACGGTTTGGGGGGTTGAAGTTCGCGGACCACGGCTCAGTTGGTATGACTTGGGGATACACATTTTCATGCCGGGTCCGTCTTGATCGCTTCAAAGATATCGATTTGGATCTGAGTAGTCTATTTTGGGATCTTGTGTTGGGTATATGCTGGGTGGGGGAGACTGAATAACAAAAAGGTTTTCCAGAATAATTAAGACGCATTTTAAGATATATTTGTTTATCAATTTTGGAGAAACTGTGAAAATAGTTCCTTGAGTAATGGTTTAATTGCTTGATAAATATATCTACTAGTATAGCTCATGGTTATTTTTTTCTAGTTTTTCGAAGATCAATTCAAAATATAGCTCTCTTATTTTAACAAGAGAAAAAAGTAGTCACAAATTGTCATTAGTAGCAAATTACCATCTTTTAAAATTTAATTATCTTGAGATGATAACTGTCATAAAGAATTACGCATTATACTGCCCATTAAAAATTAACTTGAACAGTAAAATGAAGTAAAGTCGAAAAAACAACCACGTAGGAGGAATGCATTAAAATAAAAATAAAACAATTTTAAATAAGAATCAAAGCAAAGTTCTTTAAACACACAAAAAGAAGAGTAGATAATGTCAGAGTGTTTAAAAAATATCATTTATTAATCTTTTCTCAAACACGAGAGTATATGTTTTGCCGTATAAGTAAGATCTCTAAGCGAGATTAATAACCATTTCTAGGGCACCGCACTTAAGAAGGTTACTGTAGTCACGCTTACCCACATATTTCGTTGAACACTTTTTTTATTTTTTCCTTATAGTTGCGAGAATTAGAAGGGAACTTAACAAGTCTGAATTACGCTGAACAAAAGAAAAATGGATTTGTGACCCACATATAATGACCCACACACTAATGCTCTATCAAATTTTTTATACTGAAACCTGATCTCATATAAGTAGCCAGACCCATACAAAAAAATCCTTTTGCTGCATTAAGTTTGAGCGAGGAAGAAGTTTTTGCTTTGCATTGGTTGATTTTTTTGCTTAGTTTTTCTCTTTTAAAAATCTAGTTAACTGGAAAACAATATGGGAATACTACAGGATTTACTTTCTTGTTCATTAAGCTGATTGAAAACAACGGTATGTTCCATTAATTTAATTAAAAATTCATTCACTAAAATTTCACTAGTTTTCATCTTTTTGAATTTCAACTGATTTCTTTGTATTGGTAAACATTTGTATACTTTACTTAAAGATAGTATATCTCTTACTTGATTGAACTTCAGGAACTTAATTAAAATTGTTTACTAAACCCCAGTTAGATAGAAAAAAATGTATAATAATTTTGTTTTGTGTCTTTCTATCCTTACTAATATATTCCCTCTCACTCACTCTCGAATCCATCTACAACTTGATTACGATCATTTCCATCCATAATACACATTCCATTAAAATTTATGTACTCTAGTTTATACGCATGAGCTGTCTTGCTAATTCCCCGTCTGCTCTCTACCATAGCCTTCTTGAGCGAGGAGGCCGTGACAGAAGAACGATGAGTCATACCTTCGGACGATAGCTAACATTGCGTTCCCATAGACGCGTCGATTTTTGAGGGGAAAAATCGCTATAAATCATAAACAAATGATCGGAAAAAGAAAAAAAGACCTGTGTGTGATGTAGGAAACGAATACTAATGATTCTGAGTGAAAATGTTTACATTACCGCGGAAATATTTTGATAGACGGGATTTTAAAAAAACCTTGCTCAGAGTACGATCGACTTTCACAATCTTTATTCGATTAGATTCGGCATAATTTCAGTTGAATTACTTCTTGTATTATAAAATAAACATTTTTGGTTAGATTGTATTCGATTTTGAGTCATTCAAACCAATATTAACATTCGAAAATTTGCTGTTAAGTTGAGATTCGAAGCTAGCTGAACAGGGCGGCGTATTAAATAAAATATTTCTTTTTTATAATAACAAAAATCCTGTCTTTATTTTAACAACTAATAGATCATGTCCTATCTTAATATTTTTAATCCTTACACAGATAAATATTAACCATATTAACCCCCGCCTTGTGACTTTAAATAGGATTTAAATATCAAGTGAGTATTCAAAATAAGCCGCTCTCTCTCTCTCTCTTTCTGGTACTATACTATATCTCCCTTGGGGTTTATAACCTTTTCCTTTATATATGAATAATCTAATATTTTAAATGGATAAATATGATTTCCATTTTAAGTCAATAAAATGTACTTATTTATAAACTTTTAAAAGGTAAAAACATGAAACGCAAATAACTGATCTAATAAGTTACAAGCATAACATTTAATTAAATTATAAATATCTATTAAAAAACTGTTTTTTTTGGAGGCAAGATAATACCCCCAAAACTTTTACTTTACAAAAACATATTTGTCTTACTATGTGTATTAATAAAGCGAATTGAGCTCTCGGTATTTTCCGAAGCCATAACTTTTTTCTTTCTTCATCTTTCGGAAAGGAAAAAAACACTCACATTGCTGGCACCTTTTGCGTAATTACTCTTGCATCCTGTCACACAGCAATGGTTCGGCATAATAAAGGCCTGGATGCGAAAAGAGCAAGGGAAACATGGGACAAAGGCGCTGCTCACACAGCTCAGACCTTGAGAATCAATGGACTCCTTGGATGACTCATCGCGCCGAAGACGGGGAATCGTCCAGGCCTCTCTCGCTCTAGAAGGCTATGTCTCTACCCGCAGTATCTATACAGGAGGGTAGTTTTTCTTTTATTTTCTCTGGGATTCAAGTACCCGTACTCGGGTAATTTTTTCCCAGGAAGGATTCTCCTCCTTCTAGACAATCCGTCATTCTTCTTTCCCTTGTTTTTGTGGTCTTTTTCTAACGATCTTACCCGAGAGCAAATTCGATTTTTCCACGAATGAGAAGCAATCAGTCTGGAATGTATGTCAAACAGTCGATTTTCGTAGGGCCCTCGGAAGTTATTTCCCCATCCTTTCAGTCCCGGTAATAAACATGAGACAGGAACCTCAAAGGTTGTTGAAGGAGGCTTTGAAGTGATGGATTAACTTCTATGTGTGACAAGTTTTCTATAGTTTGCGCATTTAATTCAAGGTAAGCTGTTCTATAAAGCAGAATATTTTGCTTTTTGCTACCTGAAATTCGATGGTTTTTATCTTTTCCCTTACGTTAGGTGAATGGTTGTTTAGATTTTGTTACACGCATGATTTTTTTTGCTAGCATGTCCCATTTTGTTTAACGAAATCCAATTGTTGATGAACATATTTGCACTTGTATTTCGAAACAGCCTTATTTTATAGGTTTATTGTAGATGGCTTTTTATACTTAACTTTATTTGATGTTGCTATTTTTAAACTTGGAAAAATTACCTAACTCCACTCATTAGTATCCTCAGATTGACTTTTAGTACGACCTATTCATTGAAAATTCTTACGCATGTTACTTACAGTGTTGCCAGATTGGGCTATAAGTAGCGGATTGGGCTCCTTTTGTGGGTCCTTTGCGACAAAAATTTCGTTTTGGGTGACAGGCTACTTTTGGGCTACTTAAAAATTAAATTTGGGCTACAGCATTTTTAATCTGCGACTTTTGTGTTTTGAAAAAAATGGACATAATAATTACAAATGCACACTTCTAGTGCAGAAAGGTGAGTCATAAGTAATTCATCTTCATAAGTAATACTCTTCCAACTCCTTTTCAATCCCCGCCTCGAAGCCCTGGACATTTTATAGGGACAAATAAGGGAGTTGGAAGAGAAGAAAGAGGGTAGGGTAGAGATAAGGGCAAGAATTCTCCGATATGCGATTTATGAAACGAGTATTGATCATATCCTTATAAGGTTTTTAGTATAATGAAATATTTATGTTATGCAAGAGTTCCTTTTCTAATAGCAATAGATGAATTACTTTCAATTCGTTTTTAGATTAACAATGTATCTAACTAATTGAAATCTAAAAAGTTCTAATGATATTTTATTCTAAAAGTATCATTTTTTAAAATAGAATCTGATAAATTAGCTTTATTCAAGTCGAAATAGCTTTAAAAAAATTAAAGGATTATTTTTTAAAGTTATAGAGTATATAATAATAGTTCATTAACAATGTTAAAAGTGTGTTTAACTTCAAAATTACCACTGAAATAAAATTTGGGCTCCAAAATTTTCAAATCCGCTACTTTTAGAGCTTTGATCCGCGACTTTTTCGTCAAACTGTCTGGCAACACTGGGTTACTTACCTATTTTAGGATCTGTTAGTTGAATAACGTTTTTTAGTCAGAAACTGTCTTAAAATTTAATTAACCCTCTCTAATTTATTGCTGGTTATTCGAACCAACCATTAACTCGTCTAATGCACTTCAACCATTTAGTATAATATATGACGGAATATAACAAATTGCTTTATCAGCTATGACTAAAAAAATGATCGAAGTTAATTTAAAATCTTGTCACGTGTGTTTTTAAGGGAAAATGAAAATTTACTAAAGCTTAAAATGCTTTTATTTTAAAGTGTGAATGCTAATTATTTTGTGTCAGTCGGTGAGCGTAATTAAATGGAGTTGTCATTAACCTCTGGACTCCTTAATGGACATTTCTGGGTATTCGAAAAGAGTGATGACTAAAATATGACTCATGGCCGCTTAAGCTCATTCGGTGTGAACCCATCGAGAGGTTTTTGCTACACGCCTCATCTTCCTTAAGAAGTTGAAAGAAAACGTGCTGATACTTTTAACCTCCCTTTAAGACTTCTGTTGTGGTTCAGCGTAATTAATCTTTCCATGCATTCCAACTACTGTCGCTCTCACCCTAGGGTCACTGAGGTGAAATAAGTGCTCTCACTTGTAGGAGATAATTCATTTCAATTTTCGCTTTCGGAGGAAGCTTGGTCTGTTTCTACAGTAGGACTGTTAAGGAAAATGATAGGTCATAGTCATAAGTAAAAAACGAAAATAATGCATATACGGGAGATTATCCTAGCAATTTTTCGCCTTTGTAGCAAGCTTGATCGGTTTCGGACGAAAACAATAGGTCAAAGGCCTACAGTAGGGACCTTTAGAAAAAATGATAGATCTTAAGTAGACCAAAAATACTGAATAATACAGGAGTTCTTCTTTCAATCTTCACTCTTAGAGCAAGCTCAGTCTATTTCAACGGTAGGAACCGTTATGGAAAATGATAGGTCATAAGCAAAGACCAAAAATACTGCCGGGTACAGTTACTTGCGGTCTTTGAAACGTGAGACGATCCAGTGGGTGATTAGTCCTTGAGCCCCCCTGTGCATTCGGGGAGGCAACCCCTGGGACCTCGGGAAGTAAAATTCGTAGGAGGTAGCCCAATTGGGTCGCTCAATTGCCAGTTTCATTAGCGGTCGGGAGTAGTAAGTAGTAAAGAACAGACTCGAAGCCCTTGCAGTTAGCTCGGCGGGCGGTATTTTATGAGCTTCGAACAGAGAACATCTGTTGTACGTGAGCTGAAAATCGATAGGGCTTTATTCAGTTGACATGTGGTACTGTGGATTGGTCAGCCGCCGTTGAAAGTTCACGGGCATGAGCTAGATTGAGCGTGTAGTGCACAATTATCTCATTCGCCAAGCTCTATCGTGCGGGCGTTTATCTCCATCTTCAGCTGGTAAGTGACCTTGCGTTCAAGGAGCATGAAATTTGGTTAATAGCTCTTTGTTTTCCGCATTTAGAACTTGTTTGAGGGAATATACCGCTTTTACTCGAGGGATATCCATTTCACTTGTAAGTTTAAAGTTTAAAAATTAGGTTTTTGCAGTATGAAAGGGAAATTGTAGGAGGTTGCATGTGATGGACAGTCCTTGAGATTGGATTTTCATTTATAGGATTTTTGTTCGATGGCAACACTATTGTTGACCAAAGATATTGCACTTAATTAAGTAATCAACGAATCGATTGGCTAATTTTGTAATGAAAATCCAACTAAGAAACGGTCTGCTTCTCACTAAATCAAAAGCGGTCTGCAACAGGGAAATCAACAATGATATTACTTTTACGATTACTACCTGAACAAATATTGTTTGTCCTCTCAAGAATCGTTAGACATGGTTTGTAGAATTTTCTGTTTTTTTTAAGCTCAGGACTCGCAAAAAAGTCAGATTATCATTTAAAAAAAAATAAGTTAGCTTTAGGGATTTAAAATGATTATTATTCATAACTCTGGTGGTTTGAGTAGTTTTAAAACGTTTTACCATAGTTATGCTCTATAGTTGTATAAACCATTAAGAATTGTTAACGTATGATTTTTTGAAGTATCATTGTAAATTGCAAACTTGATACTACGTGACTAAACTAAGCATGCAAAGCTTTAGTCATGAAAACCATAATAACCGATTATGTCTTGCTTGAGTGCGGCTTCCTTTAACTAACGATTTTCAAAGTGAAAGGAAATTGTTTTAATGTAAATTTCGCTTCTGATTGCCAAGCACCAACGCGCCCATAACTTGCGTTTTCTGCCAGCTATGGTTGAAGAACTCCGTGATAAAAAAGAAGATAGGTATAAACGACAGAAGCCCACGTGTTGTGAATGCTGCGATGCGCTTTGAATACTTTGTAGCAGTGGGGAGGTTCAAAGCAACGACAAAAGGCGCGTCTGTGCAGCTTGATAAATGGTGACTCCAAGCTGTGTCAGTTTCCTTAAAGCACGTTTAGCCTTTGACCTGCCAAACACACCAAGGCCCTCTACCTCCTACTCCCGGAATAAGATGTTTTTGTGGTTTGAAAACAAGATAAAGTAAATGATGTCTGTTTCTGTTCCGCCGGGGTTTGACTTTACTTTTTCGTGTTAAGTGCTAAGGATAACTTTGATTAATTTTGGTTTAGACTGTGATTATGTAGAGCAATGTAGGTTAAAGGGAAGGTTTGGGATGTTTGTTCTGTCTTTCTGTGTAAATATTGTTCGTTAGAAAACAAAATTGAGAATGGTATTCAATTAAATTGTCTTGGAAAAAAATTTTTTGCAAATTGAATAGCATTTTCAACAACAACCACCACCCGGGAATGGATTCAAGACCTATTTTTATAGTCGAGTTGAATTATTAGAACTAAAATGTCTTTCAATATATGATTTTTCCAAAATATTTAATTGTATTGCTCTTTTCAATCGTGTAAATTCGTTTTGAGAACTCGTTGCAAAAAAATTACAACAATATGTCAGTAAAATAGATTACCTTAAGTGCCTTAATATTGAACCTTTGCAGAAACCTTCACTGACACATTAGGGGACATCCATAAATTATGTGAGGTGTTTTTTCCAAAATCTGGACCCCTTACCCCTTGGTGAGATTTAGTGTGATTTTGCTGGACCTCCCTCCCCCACGTGAGATTTACCTACAACCTTTAAAAATAATTTTTTTTCCTATTCGTTTGCATTTCGTGCTTTACAGCACCTAAAATTTTTCCATTATTAATGATGTGGGTGAAAAGGACCTTATTCCACCTAAAAATCACCACAGTATTTTATCTGTGGGTATTATTCCTTTCTCATACTTAAAGAAAATCGGTATAATTTCTAACTTAAAAAGTTGACGTGAGATTTTAATCGACCCCCCTCCCCCCTTGGTGAGATTTTTCCAAACCCCTCTCCCCCCTTTTTGACCTCACGTAATTTATGGAAGTCCCCTTACGAGTCTATTACGACCAAAAAATGTTTTTAGTTTTTCAAAGGTTTTTTAAGGAATATGAAACAGTTATTTGAAACTGATGGACTTTTGAAGATGTTCAGAATGGTGAAATTGAGCCAAAAACGTTGTGTCTAATTTATTTATGAAAAGATACCCAGGGCCACTAAAACTCATTATTACTATATCGCTGCCTCAAATAAATTAATTTAATTACATATGTGTTTTAAAACTTCTGAGTAAATAAAGGGGAGATACAAGACACTTTTATGAGATAATTGGTTAAACATAGCTTTGTCACTCTAATTTTCATTCAAGATGGTCCATTTTGCCCTTAAAATGCATATAATCCCAAGAATTAGTCCTTTAATGTTCTTGCTAGGTAAAAAATCGCAATTTATTCATCAAAGGAACGAAAGTTTTGCTCCTGGTGTCTTAAAAACGAAATGAAGCATTGTTTTCGAAAATAATCAGCTAATTTAATCTCATATCCGAAATTAGCTTGGCGACATATTTCGAAATCGATTTTTTTCACCGACCTCGAGGCCCGTTGACTCCATTGGCGATAAGAGCGTCAGACTTTGCACTGGCTTGTTTTCTTGTCCTACTTAGAATCATTAACGACATCCAAAGTATCATTAATACCGCCTAGCGATCTTCGAATCAGATTAAAATTCCCTCCGCCGTATAACGATCAAAGAACCGTCGCTGAAGAAGAAAGTAATTAATTGATGGGAACTCTGGCTCAGAATCATTTGACTATATAAAAACGTAGCTGCACTCGCAATCTTCTGAGAAATTAGCTGAATTTCGAGGGAGCCGAAACTTGCAGACATCAGCCAAATTTGATGAATAGATGTTATTCATACATAAAAATAAAACAATTCATAAAGAAGGCATTGAAAAGAGATGAAGGTACTAATATTACACGAAAATTCTTAAATTTAGTCAATTCTACCATTCATTTTCATCAGGAGGTTGGATAAGTATTAAAGTTTTTTTATTCAAAATTTTCTACTTACCTACTATTTTCGAGATACGTAATTTACGTTTAGCTTTCAATTCAGTAGAAGATGAATTGTGACAAAGTGTATCGCGTGCCTTGTCAACTTAGAACCTTGAGAAAGGAATCATTATGATTCTCCCTTGGGAAGTATTTTTGGTTGAAGATAAGATAGTATTTTGTTCCTGATGATCGAAGGAGTAATAACATTGTTTATCTTTTCAAGAGGGAATGAATAGTTCACAACTCCCATTTAGTTCAGCTTGAATAATCTATTAATGAAGGTTTTTGAACTTGTGTTCGACCTTTGAAAATTATTTTAATACGCAGACAACTCGTAATACGAATTTTGCTTTGATACAATGTTTTGTTTCATTTTAATTTTCCTTATAAACTCGTGAAAAATTTGTACATATAGGCACTTTCTAAGCTGTTCATTTCGAGTTTGTGTATAATTAATTAAAAAAATTAGTGACCTTCTAAAAGCGATTACTTTTAAGTTAATCAAATATAAATTGTAGGTAATAAGATTGACAGGTTTAAATCTAGCTCGAAACCATGTCGAATACTTGAAACTATTGAAACCTAATAAAATTAAGTTTAAAACGCCAGATCTAATCTATTCTTTAAATCTTCCATCCTAGTGTTTTTCCTACTAATCCTACCACTTAAACCATGACTACTATTTATCTTCATAAGTGTGTGTTCTAATTTCCGCAGTTTTCCCCAGTTTCTTCTCAAATTTTTAAACCCCCTCTTTCTTCATCTTCACACATGGAAATATAATTAGTCCAACTCAATTTCAAGAGCAGTGTTGACAGGACGCAGATAGGATAGCGATCCATCACACTAGAGTTCGTTCTAATTAGTGCATGTTCGACACGGTGTCCTGACACCGGAAAATTCAGCCGAACCGTCCTTCCAGGTGTCTTTCTCTGATTAGAGTTTTACTGAATTATTCCCAGAACACGGTTTTACCCGGGTAATTTTTTAGCTTGCATTGTAGAAGTTAAGGAGCGATCACCACCGTTAAGTTTCAATTGGTCAAAATATCAATTTAATTTTCCTTTTCCACCTCATGTAAAAATTTCTTCGATAGAGAACATGCAACCCTCTGGTAAGCGTGTAATTTTAAGCAAATCACTATGAATGCCATATTTTTTTAACTGAAAAAAATCGAATTATCTGAGCACACCTAGTTTTTGGAAAAAACAAACTACTAATTAATTTCTTATTTTGTAAAATTAAATATTTTACATACTTGAGAGGATGGTTAAATATATTCCTAAATTTAAGAACATAAAATTTTAGCACTTTTATTTACAACTATGTTAACATTTTAACTAAGCATCGAATATTCGTTGCTGATACTTCTCTGAACACCCACCTCACTTTTAAAAGGCCCTTTTTATCTCGGAATGGTGATTGGGCACATATTTACATAATTATAATTATAAAACTAAAAAAAGGACTTAACAACGTTTCCAGTAAATTTTTCAATTTAAACCGGATTAAAACCGAGTGTGAATACCCGAGTGTATATAATCTCGATTTGACGAAGTTGAAGTAAAGGGTAAAAAAAATTTCGTGATTAAAAGTTTTCAGCATAACAAGTCAAATTAGAAGAATACCTACCGTTCAGGAGGGAAATATTTTTTTGAAAAATGTTTGAAAATGTTTTGAAAAATGTTAAATGAATGAAGTTTCGATCCAACAAAGCTCATCTTATCGAGAGTATAATGTACCTACACACCTAATAAGAGAACAATAACTCCAACGTGCATTAAAATTACTACGCTTCCGTCTTTCCTCAAAATAAATAGAGGTTTTCCTCAAAAAACAGTGTTTCTCCCAGGTGTCTTTCTAATTGGAGACTGACTCAACCCCGAACGCTGTTTTGCCCTACCCGGGTACAATAGGATGGCAGTGCGCGGGAATTTTCCCAACAGGCCAGGGGCGGGCCCAGTGATTTATGTCCCGGTGGCTCCTGCTCCCCCAACAATGTTATTCAT
Source organism: Tetragnatha versicolor (assembly GCA_024610705.1). NCBI lineage: Eukaryota > Metazoa > Arthropoda > Arachnida > Araneae > Tetragnathidae > Tetragnatha > Tetragnatha versicolor. Next base: position 48,508,072 of record JANDEH010000010.1, on the reverse strand, counting down.
AAGCCCGCTGAAAAGGGGAGACGGGAAATAAACTGCACACAGTGTCGGGGCAGCTGGGTAGGAGGGACCCGTTTTCATGGTCAAGCGTCCGGCTTCTGTGGAAGGGCTACCTGTGACAGCCGAAGAAATTGTTAGTGTGGTCAAGCGGTCATGCTGGGGGGGTTGGCCGGAGGCCTTGTCGTTTGGTAAAGCTGTTAGAAATAATGATGGGTGTGAATCTGTTTGTATGATGTGAATGGGGAGGAAATGTGTGGCGTCTTAATATCACAAGTTGTTGTTAACACAAAGAAGAGAACGAGATATGATCTGTATCAAATCTGTGTTGCTTTACTTAGTATTTATAGTAATCTTTCATTGATTTTTTTTGTCTTATCTGTTTTGATTGAGTTTAAAATAGTTTTTACTTTATTTCAAAAGAGTAGTAAAAATCATTTGATTTTTACTACTCTTTTGTTAGGGAACCTTATTGGATCTTGCTTGCTTTTTTTAAAATACCAAAATAGAAATATCTTCTTGGGTAATTTTTCCAGACCTAATGAGGGAGTGGGAGTTGATGTGATCCTCTTGTAATACACTACAAATAATTATCATGGCAATTCTTTTACCAAATTATGTTTTTAGACGCTATAACATTTATGTTGATTGAACGAATGATATTTATTCCTAAATTCTCTGTATGGCAATAAAACGTATCAAAATAAATTAAGTCAATTCACGATAAATAAAAGACGCAGATACATTATGTTAGATTTTCATCCTAATAACTTCCGTGGCGATCCTTAAAAAAACATGAAACAATTTCTAAATCGGATCTTCCACACACCAAAAAAATGTATCTATGAACTCAATTATACAGTATTCTTACCCCTTCCCTTACATGCACGTTTGATAAGTAAACAACATACAGACTCGGATGCCTGTTATTACTCCAACAGACAACTAGTAATAACATTCATCATAACAAAACGAGTAGTTTCCTAGAGCACAGTAACCGCCCACTGGAGCGAAGTTTTTGTATGTAAGCCATCCCACCACATTACAAGCTCTACCGTGACAGAAACAATTCATCTAAATTCCTGTGATAAAAAATTTCACGCTGTCGATTCATCATCCATAAGCCATTGACATTACAACCGAGATTTCTGTAGCATTAAGCGACATTGCTTCACTTTCTTATATGTAATCTTTTCATGCTCCACGGTTTTGTATATGTCCTCGACCAAATTTTATCTGGATACAATCAAGTAAGGAACGCTCTTAACTGTCCTTGGCTCTCTACTTACTATATTCATGACGAAAGCATGATTAATGGTGCAGAAGACTCTTCTCACTCGACGATTTGTTTCTTTTTTTCTTAATCTTGAGATTTTACTCATGTGAGGAAAATGAAGAAAAAAAACTTAACTACCAGAACTTATGCCGGCAAATTAAGGCTTGTTTCTTTTGCTCTACAAAGACCACGCGGCGTTAGATTACTCTCATACTCTCCCAGAGAGTTGCTCTTTCTCATAGAGACATTACTGCAGAACGCTTAGGGTAATAACTTGGTGCCAGTCGCATTCTTCTAGCAGCGCTTAAAGTTTGAGAGGCGTTTTCAGGTATGCTTTGTTTTAATTAGCTCTCGTGCTTTACTCAGAGTTATTTTTCACAATTATGTATATGTTTGTGCCTAGACTACTAAGTGAATTTTTCAGTACAAATGTAAATGTTGTGCAATACTGTTTTAAAAATTGTATCTTTAAACTTTACATAAGAATGATTAAAGTATTAAAAAAACTGGAAAATAAAAAAAAATCATGATTTCATTTTTTTATATTTTTTAAACATAAAGGCTGGGTGTTGGTTATAACTTTAATCCTCTAGTTATTACGGTTTTTCTTTGTTATAATTTAGAAGGCACCCTATGCATTTTTAGTTTTCATAAAAAAGAAAAACGACTATTCCACTAAGTATTGGATGAAAAGAATTGCAGAATTTTCCATTTTCAACAAAAGAGCATTTACTTACTATTTTAAGAAGTCATAATTTATTTTAACAACTCACACAAAAAACGCAATAATTTTTTATTTATTTAGGACCTACTGGGAGTATTTTTTTTTGTTTACATTTACAATGATAACATTCTTTCATCCCTGATGGTTTTCCTTGTAGTTTTAGGACAAATTATTTTTATACTTAAATGCTGGTAAATAAATAAGGTAAAGTTAATGATATTTTAACTAACACCTTTTTTATCACACTATAATTTAAGTAACAATTGCGTGCAGTGTACATGAATATATCCTTGGTTAAAAAACTACAAAGGTGTAACTTAAAATTACATGTTTAGCATTATCATCTTAGGAGAGTAACCATTCAAGTATCAATTATCAAGGCTATTTTGGAAAGTCTACTTCCCGCAAAATTACTATTCTACTCATAATGAGTAATTAGTCTGGAGTAGCAATTATTTTTCTCGTCTGTCTGGAATATTTAAACACACTTTCCTCTTCATAACTCCTGTTGGGATGGTTTCTAACTCGTTCAAGATTGTTCAACCTTTCACAAACTTTGTTCCGTCCGAAAATAAGTTGTTACCTTTCTTTAGTTATAGCATGTGTGGTAAAATTTTGCAGCGTAAAACTGTTGTTTTCCGAATTTATTTCTTTAGTTAAATGTTGTTGCTATTTAATTTTTCTGGTAGAGTAAAATTTACAAAGTTGAAAAATTTGTTTTCTCAATATTAATTCTAAGTGTAAATTCAAAATAATTTTAAACTTTGCATTGAACCAGAATTCTGTTTCATGTTGTTAACGAGTTATTAACGAGTTCATGTTGTTAACGAGTTGGAGTTATTAAATTCTTAAATCAAAGTAGCCAGGGAAAGAAAATATTTAGCATTTATTTCAGTACTATAAATCTTTCCTTATCTTGAAAAAAGTTATCAAATCATAAATTATAATTTATTCATTTAATTTCTTGAGTATTAAAAATATAAATTGAAACAAATATTAAACAATTGTTCTTTGTTGATAACAGGGCATGCGTGAAATTCTTATTACGCTATGTAAATACAATACCAATAACTATGATACTTTGATTTTGTTGTTAAGCATAATGTACACTAAAAGATCAGTAGTTTCTTATACTGCAGTCTTTTTTTAGCTATCCATGTTTTATCGGTCAGTAAAAGGGTTCATAGTACAAGATGGCCTGTCGGGTAACATGGAACATTCCATAAGCAAGAGTCGGGAAAAGACGATTTTGTTAGTGACTTTTGTAAATAGACTCCTGAACAAAACTATTTGAACGTAAATTGTTAAATATATTTTTATAATTAAGATTAACTATGTTATCTAAGATCTAATTAGTTTTCAATAGCTGTAAATCCAACTGTTCCATATTACCCGACTGTTCCATATTACCCTCCATTTGAAACTTTTTCTTAAAGTGCATTTTTTTATTAAAAAAATAAATGCTGATTTATTTGACCATCGGTCCTTCATTGCCATTAGTTATACTAGTATGTACTTAAAATGATTGGGCGGATTTTTATTAAAAACCAATAGAATTATTCTTAAATATATAAAGGGTGTTTCATAATTCCCTCCTCTCCTCTATATATTAATACTGTTTCCATCCAAATTTACGAACACTTTCATATATCTTACAACGCTATTTTAGAACATATTTCTAACATATTCAGAAAGAATACTGCTAAAACCCTAGAAGGTGTTTGAATGTTCTAGTTAATTTGTGGACAAAAAAGTCTTCTGTGTTTTTTTGTGGAGCATTTGCAGTGAAATTGATAATAACACATAAAGGAAAACATTTTTAAGCCAATATTAAAGGAATTTCTCTTTATTAAACTGTATACTTTAAGTTTGTTTGTTTTATGTACTGGGTTAAGAATTGCATAACAAGTTAATTTTAAACTTATACTAATTACAAATTATTTATAACTGTTTATTTTTTTCCAAAGAGTTTCTTTCTAAAAAAATGTTTTCAAAAGTTACCTAGCTTTGAAAAAATTAAAATTTCATTATCAATTTTCAAAAGAAGCATCTATGAAAAGGACATGTTTTATGACATATAAAATTAAGATAAATTTTAAATGGTCAATCATTATAAATGTGTACTGCTAAAATAATTATTAAGATCTACTTCTTAATTTACTTTAAAACATATATGAACACTAAATGAAAATGTGCATCACCGTATTAGTAGTATGTATTATAATTATAAAAATATCTTACAATAATTTTAGATACAGGAAATCTTGTTCGAAGTTTTGCTGCCAAATACATTAACTAAATTTTAACACTTTTGACAATATTTATGATGCTGAAAATATAATTTATTATTCATTTAGGCATTCAAAATATGTTCTTAAAATACACTACAATCGCTCCACACAAAAATAAACGCATTATCAATATATTTAGGATCACTTTTTTCGTCCACTTCAGTTGTGTCGTTAGGTAAAGTAATAAACATCAATTCTCTCCACTTGTTTGTGATAATATTCTGAATTAGTCTGTTTTCATTAGATATGTGTTCTATTCAGATATTAGTCCATAAAATAATGCTGCAAAATATGAATAGAACTTAAAAGTGATAATAAATTTCAATCGAAAAATATAAGGGCACATTTTCTGCGTCTTAATTTTTTGGTGGGTTGTGTGAGAAAACGTGTTTCTCACACAGCCCAATCGCAAAATAATGGCAATACAATCAAAAAACGCTTTTGATTAAAAGCGTTCATTAAGTGCTTTATGCATTTGCAGAGTAGTTATAAGGTTGTTCTTCTGTTTGTTTATTATTTACTTAAGCCATGGAACCATAATAAAAATATATACTAGTAGATTATAAAAGTTAAATACATATGCAAAGTGTCATAGACTCGCGAGTCGAAAACAGAAATCTAGAAATCCTTTAGCTAAGGTTTACTTATAATTTTTTCATGTTAAAAAAAATTACAGTAAATTAAATCTGCAGTGCATAATAAGAGAATAGGTATAAAAACTTCAGATTTTTATCTACTTTAAACAAAGGAATAACTAAATAAATGAACATAAGCTTCAACGTCTTACTAATCCTTACAAAATGTGATAATTAGTTTTCAGTTACCCAAACCGAAGCCTTTAAAACTAACACATTACGAAATGCAAAGCTTTTACAAGTAAGAAACCAACCAAATCCTTAAGAAGTTAAAAGAATATTTCAGATAAAATAATACGCTTTTGACTAAGTGCTCTTTGAAAGTCGAGCGAATCCTGCGAACTCGGAGTCGCCTGATTTGCAAGTGACGGTGGCTGCGGATCCGCCGTTGGCAGGGGGAAGAGACTCCTCCCTGGGGGCCGATCCACACCCTACCCTCCACTTATTTTGCCCCCTTTGTGAAGCTGCATCCTGGAAGAGTGTAATTACGTTTTGAAACGGGGAATACGGCCAATACTCGGGGGATCGGGTAAAAATGTAAAAAGGAAGAAGCTTTGCCGTCGGATTTGATTGGAGTCGTTAAGCTTCAAATTTTTTTCGACTGGTTTAATAAGAAATATAATTTTGAACTTTATTAGAAGTTGATTAATATGATAAAAATTTTGTTTTTCTTGAGAATCAGGTCTTTCCTGTTTTCTTATTGTATTTAACAAGCGCTTTATTTATTTCTTAAAAGAAAAATGTATACTTAATTTTTAAATTTTATTTCTTCTTTCTTATGGAAGTAATTTTTAACAGTCATTATTAACTATAAGGATCTTCGTTACCAATGTTTTACAAACAATTTCAAGTAATATATTTATATTTTTGATACAATTATGTTTCTATTATGTTATTTTTCGAGATAAAAGTAAAAAGCCGACTCTATTTTTAATTGTTTTATCATTAACTGTTTAGTTATTTCTACGAATATCTTTTTCAACTAAAATTTAGATATTGTTCTAGTAAAAAATGTTTTTAAAATATTTTCTGTTCAAGAGGATTTGTTTTTCAAATGCCTATTTAGTTAAATTACAAAATTATTTTGCCCTACTACAAAACAATTTTATTTAGACAAAAACATGAGGTAAAAGAGGAAAATAAGATTTCTTAATAAAGTACCGACCTTAATAGTTTTTGAATAGAGCAGAAAATAATAGAGAACGCATATAGTACATGCAAATGATACAGTAATTTAAATATAAAATATTAATCTTATATCTTTTAGATATTTCCCCATGAGTTGTATATGAATGAATGCTCTTAAAAATAGCTCAACAACAGGGAGAATCATTAGAATGTTTATTAATTTCCTTCTGAATATGAATATTATGTTTATTAAATGCATTTATTATATTACTTTCCACTCTCCATCAATGTCATTCTATGAAATGCATAAATTAACTGAAATCTTTTAGTATGTACTTGCTTAATTACATTTCAAATTCAAAAAAAACTCTTGCAACGCTTTGTAAAGACCATAATAAACACTTCTATATCCAACAAAAAAATTAATTGTATTGTGTGAGAAAAAGTGCTGTAAAAGTGTTGCTTTCAGATATTTTAAACAAACTTTACATCAGTATTTTTATAACACATATCTAATACTAGAAAATATTCAGAATACTTTAACAACACAATTAGAGATATTTAAGTATTCTACCTACTATAGTCTGTTCATTTTGAGCTGGCGCTTGAAAATATTTCCTTCCCCCACCACCGATCGGTAACCATAGCAACTATCTACGTCAAAGTGACGAAGAAGGCTTACTATTGGCTGCTCAAAGAGCGTAACTATGGTTACGCTTCTAGCGTGGGGGAAAGCACTTTTTCTCGGGCGCCAGTTCTGAGTTCTGAATGAATAGAGTATAACACAACTAAAGTGTTTTTAATTTGTGGACGAAAAGTGTTCTTAAATGTTTAGTTTTTGTAAAGCGTTTGCGGAGTAGTTTAAAAAACCTTTTTAAGTTGCATTGAAAAACTCCCATATTTTAAAAACTAATTCATGTAAATGGTATTAATGTAATTATTAAAAGAGAATAAATTAATATTTAATACTTTCTGAAGGAATTAATTACATTTCCTTTATTGTTTTAAATTTAAAATAAACTTGAACGGTAAGGAGATTTCATGCTCCTCACTGAAAATAGTTTTTATACAAGTTGTTTAAAAGAAAACGTCATTTTTATCTTTATTAATATTTTGAATATGATTAATATCCGATTATGGCTAGTAACTAAAATTTCTCTTGACATTTTTATGTTTAGTAAGAAGCGAAAGAAGCTTCACAGAAAGATAAATTTGTTAAGCTCTAACATGAATTTTTTCGCCTATCTGTGTGGCTTTAACTTAAAAAGCGACCGGAGCCGTCCTAAACAACGTATTTGCACGGCCCCTCTCCCAACGGAAAACTCATTAGTAATGCATTTGTGCTACGAAGTTTGAAAACACCTTCAGGCATCTTATTGGCTGAATGGCCCTAAACGGGTGGAGTTTTCCCTCTCCCTCAGACCTCGTGTCTCTGAATTGCATCAGAGCGGCTCTGGGTTTTGGAGAGCCAAGATCTCGCTTTTTTAAAGCAAAAAAAGCAAGCTAGGCCAATTCACCGATATTGCGCGTGTGTCTACTAGCATAGACGTGGGTCTTGATCTTCGCTCTTTCATAAAAGCTCAAATTATTCTCCGATCTAAGGGATTGTAATAGGTTTCAATGAAACAACCTATAATCTTATGCAAAATTAATGGTTGCATGGGCTCGTCCAACAAGAACTCATGGGAAACCGGTTTTTTAAGCGTTGTATGGTTTGTTGCTTTTCAGTCTTATCAAATATGTATTGCTCGAGTTCCTTTTATGTAGGGAAGAGTTTTTTATGCATGGCTTTATTACCGACGAACCTTATGAATAAGTTAAATGAGTTGTAATGTCAGCGTGTTTGTAACAGATGACCGTAATATAAGGGTAATGTACTTATTTTGGATTTTCAATTCTTGTAAAAAAAGTTGCTTGATGCTACCCTGTTATCCGTTTAAAGGATCGGTTCGCGCTGATGTATCTTAAACTTTCGATTGTTGAATTCGATTATATTTCAATATCTAAAATAGTGTTTCAATTTATTCAATGCGTTTATTTTGTAACATACGCGCTGTTTTAGGCTTAATGAGTCAAACTAAAAAATGAGGTATTGAAATTTAAAAGAGAGAAACGTTTTAAAAATTCGATGAAAATTATTGAATTTTCACTTTTGGAAAATGCAATTTTAAAGTGAACCGACTGAAATAGGGAAACAATTCTTGAAATTTTATAGACTAATATTTTCCACGTAATCTTATGAGATTCAAATATTGGAGAAATAATCGCATATGCATAATGTTTTTCAACTTATTTTCATTAAAAATAATTTTGGAAACTCTTTAAATTTTGGACATCTTCTAAACTTTTGCTGTCAACATTATTCAATCAATCTAAGTAATATTTATATCTTCTCTCTTACCTTTTGAATATTAGTAATAATAAAGTGTTGAAAATTATACAAATTGAAACTCAGATCTTATACCAAAACATATCAAATAACGTTAAGAAATCATGTTTACATATGCATGGAAAAACATACATTACATATGCATGGAAAAACTTTCGCAACTCTATTTAAACACAATAATTAAAACTTCTAATCCAAAGCGTGCCCATTGTAATGTTGCATATGTGTTGCGTGAAAAAAAAGATAGTTGTAAAGTGTTGCTAAAATTTTTGAGACAAAAACGTGTTCTCATGATGTTTCGATCCCTATTTAAGAACACTTTCAAATTATAAACATATCATATAACACTATTTTAAGAACATATTTCTGGAGATTTTTTCTATCACGCTTCAAACATATTCAAAGCAATAACACAGCACAATAAGGTGTTAAAATTTTCTACCTAACAACAAATCTAAAGTAGAGAACTAAAAAGTGTTCTAAAATATATATTTTAATGTGTTCATTTTTCTATGGATCGTTTGTAGTTTTTGAATAAAACCACATTATAGTATTCTTTTTTATTTAGAATAACTTACTTTTAAAATGGTAAAATTGTTTAATTGTAATTTTATTCAGCTCCAACGATTATAAAACCTTACATTACTGCTTAATTATTTTGTTAAATGCTCAGGTATAAATGCTAATGGTTGTATTTTATCGAACTAATTGTTTGAAATACTCAAGAGTAGATAAAATTTTGATAATAAAGATAATAAAGACACGGTCTGTAACAGACAAGACAATCCCAATTCAAACTCCAAATTTTATAAACAAAGCATCTGTATTTCAATTTTATCAGATTATATCAATGAAAATTAGATGTTACCTTTTTTATTTTGTCCTCGTGTTTTTTTCTTCACTTTATAAGGAACACAAACATTAAATTCCGCTGAGTTTATATCTAAATCTACAAATCATAGTGATAAATGGGACATGTTTTCTAAACTACTCCATTGGATCTATTTCCTCTCCTTTTTTATAAAGTATAATCAGTGCTTTTTTATAACTGTTTAAATAATAAACACTTGCATGAATTTAAGTTTATATAAAGTTGAAAAGGATCTTTTAAATTTTCCAATTCATTGAGTTTAACTTAAAGGTGTGAAAATTAATACCTAAAAACCAATTTAAACAATTTCTGTCTGAGTTTTAAAATAATAAAAATAATGGATTTAATACATTATAAAACTTCATAATAAATTACTGTTTTTTATGTTAATTGCATAATAAATTGATTTTTATTACGTTAATTTTATAAAAGTTGATGTTTTTAGGAATTGTATTACAATGGGAAATCCTCCAACAGACCTTCCAAACAAAATTTTCTCCCTAAAATATCAGTAAAGAAGCTGAAATGCAAGATATTTATTACAAAAATCTATATGTTCAATGTGTCTATTAATATTTAAATATAATATGTGACTATAGATAAAAATGAAGATACATCAAGTTAAATAATTTACACTGCAAACGCTAAACACCAAAACAAACACATAATAAACACATTTAAGAACCCTCTTTTGCCTTCAAACTAACACTTCAGTTTTGTTAATATGTAAAAAACTTGACATCTTTTTGTCTTGCGATAGCGTTCTTATTGTCTGGAAAGTGTTAGAAATGCGTTCTAAAAAGTTTTTAAAACCATGTTTATGTAAAATATGAAAGTGCTCATAAATTTTGAAATAACTCACTAGAAGAATACATTTTTAGCAACACTTTCTACAGCACTATATTTACACAACGAACACAATCGCTACAAAATCTATTAAAAGTGTTAACTATGGAGTTTACTTATCGTTGTAAAAGGGTTTCACGCATTTGTAGTGTAGTTTGGTGGGAGGAATATTGGCAACAGTAATGAATAACACAAGTCATAGATATCTTTCAAACTTAAAACTCTTCTCGAAACTAAATCTTTAGCTCTATCTGTCAAACACCAATCATTCTTTTTAGTGAACTATCATTTTTTTACTTAGAACAATACATCCTGCTTTAAACATTTATCACTAATTTTAATTTACTTAGTTTGTCTTACATAAAGAGAAAATCCTCTTTCAAAATAACAAGACATTGATCCTGTCATAAAATTAAACTCCAAGATAATTTTATTGAACTCCCCTGCTCCTACGTATGTCTTTTAGTCCAATATTTATCAATAAACCAACATCAAATCAGAATTTAAACTCTTCCCTATTTCCAACATTACTCATTTTGGGGGAGACAAGAGGCGAGATGGTATGAGTAATCCCCCCCAAGATCTCCATAGCAACAGAAACAAGTGCTCCCCTCATCCTACTCCCTGAGCAACGTTTGTGAAACTCAATATCAGTAAGTGCTCACTGAGACTTACCTCTAACCAAGTGATGAGAGTAAGCATTTTATTAACTCTAATCAACAATGAGGTGCTCCCCGTTTACAGGATACCCATTTTCACAGCGAAGCGTCATTATGTTTCGTTTTTACTATGGACCCTCGTCCCTGGAGTGGCATTAGTAGGATCTTTCAGCTTGTAGCTGTAGCTTAGTGCTTTTATTACGATGTTGCAGGGGTCTTGGGTTGTGTAGGGGAGTTTTTTATGAGCTGGAGTTACCTATGAGGATGAAGTTTGGAAAATCTAATTGAAGAGAGCGTTGTTTACTTGGAGATACGAAGCTAATGTGCTGTTTGTAAGGGTTAGAAATTCTATTTTTGGAAGGTGTACTGTGATGTAAATGAGGATGAAAGTTTTAAATTGCGAGTGAAAAAAGTATTAAACTAATTGTTTTGGTTGTTTAATATATGAAGCGACTTAAAAAACTCGATGTAATTTTTCAAAATATGTACTTATTTGGAGGAAGATTGACTATATAATAATGAGAGAAAGAATAAAAGACTGGAAGTCGGACTCCTGCCTTTCATGGGCCTCACTTTCTCAGGAGCCGCACCCCCTTTGCCTTAAATCCTGTACGCTTTGCGGTGGAACTTGGATATTCCAAGTGGCATACGACAACAACAACAAAAGACTGGAAATAAGCACGGATAACAGAGGGAAAATATAATTTATAAACAAACTTGATAGTAGATGATGAATGAACATGATACATTGTTATAGTCTTTAGAATTGGCGCTTGAAACAGGATCAAAAACTCTCAAAAACGCTTAATAACGCTCATCACACAACTTCAGGGACCGATTTTTTTACAGTATTTTAACTACTTCTGTTTCGGCTGCCTCGTTATTGCACAAGAAAAAAATTTGGATGATAATTACAGTAGTAACTGCTTCTAATACATTACGCCTCAGGCGCCAATTTTAAATGAACAGAGTATAGCTATGAAAATTATTTTGCCAAAACTTGGCTGTTAAATTACTTTGACTGATTACTAATCTTACTTTGGCTAATTTAAAATAAAAATTTACTGGAATGAAAAAAAGGAAAGTGGGAATGGATTAGTGTTTTAGCAGAAGAAGGTATTGAAATGTATTTGTAAATACCTATTTAAAGTATTATCTGATCCCATTGTTCTCAAGGTATAATTTCAACATTGAATACATGTATCTTCTATATGAAAAAGCTTGAATGTTAAGAGACAATAATAAAAACATTTCTCAGTACCATTTAATTTCCAAATTTCTTAAATATTTGTGTAAAATTAATTTAAGTGTTATTTTGAAGTAAAATTTTCTAAAAATTTAAAATCTTCCCAATAAAAAGAATTTTCTAATCCTACTTTTTCAACATAAATATTTTTCTATCATCGAATTCCTGTACAAAAATTACATTAATTTTAAAAAGGTGGAATAAAGGTATTTAATTTACCTGTATACAAAAGTTTATTCTAAAATTTGTGGATTCACTGTTAATACTAGTAAATACGATAAATAATAATAAATCCAAATCCCAAAATCCCTTTTCTATAAATTCCAAAACCTTTTTAAACAACCGAAGTTTTTTCAATCGTGAATTTTTATAAATTTTATAAATTAATGTAGCAATATTTCAGTTTTCTATATGTTTAAGTCAAATATAATTTCTCTGAAAGTTACTGAAGTTCTGACGAAATTTTTTTAACTCAACAACATTCTGATATACTTTTTCTTAAAAACCAACTAAATAAAATATTTTTTAAGTATTATTTCAATGTTCGAAAGTAATAAGGGATATTACCAGGAGAGGTAAAGAATCTCAAATAGGATCAGTTGCGTTTTCTTGAACCCAATGGTAAAATAGGTGCTGCCATCTACCAAAAGACTCCTGAACTTTTTAAAGAATCGACACTTGTACTTTATCTCCCACGATGTATAGAAGTTAAAGAACATATTTATGTACCCTAAATAATTTTACTTATTCGAAATAATTTTTATCTAAAATTTAGGATATCAAATTAAGTAAATTTTCACCGAATAATTTGTTATTATCCAAATTTCTTTGATATTTGGTAAAGTATTTGTGGAAATTGTGATTGGTCTTTTCTTCTCAGATAATTTAAAATTTAATTTAAAAATCTATGATTGACTTTAAAATATATATTTATATTCAATTTTCTTAATACGGTATTATTACACATAAAAAATTACTTGATAATTTTTAAAATATATTTGAATAGGCTACAGAGTTATTTTAATAAAAAAATTTTTAAGTTAAAATATATTTTATAATCCTTATTCAATATTATAAAAATTTTGTTACTAAAAATGGATATAACCTGGTTTTTATATAATGGGGACATCAGCTTTTCTAATTTTTAAAGGTTTCTGTATGAAAATGTGCATTTATTTCATGTTGCAAAACTGGAAAAATACGTTTTTAAGTTTCCTATTAAAATAAATTAAGATCAATCGAGTTTGATGGGGGGATTCTTCAATTTACTGCAGAAAACAACACACTTATTGAGAAGCATTTGATTTAGAAATGTTTTTATTAAAGAAATTTATACAATAAATTAATTTTTTCAGCATACAAAATGTTTTTAGTAGGGTATAATAAACTACATTTTTAGAAGAGAGAGGGGAAAAAGACTAAAGACAAAATTGAGTTTTAACAATAAATAAACTTATTTCTTTTAGTTACACTACAAATAATAATTACTAAAATCAAAGACACTTTCAAAATCTGGGTAAAAATACTAGTTCTGAGTTTAAAAACAATTTGGCATCATTTTGTATTATTATAGAAAATTTAATATCCATACATTAGATACCTTGGAATATGTATCCAATATTCCATTACTTACTAACAAGTTAACTGGTTTAGCTTGCTTTTTTCTCCAGTCTTTTTGAAAAACTGTGTCAACAAAAAGACTTTTTTATATCAAGATTTAAAAACAAGATTTAATCCTGAGTAATATTTTTCAACATTATATGTTACCTAATTTACCTATTAATTTTATTTTTAATATATTCCATGAAATTTCTTCCCCTATGCTCCATTGTCAATATGAAAACACTCTCAAAGCATTATCTTTATTTTTAAATCTGATAAAAAGCAAGTACTACTTACATTAATGGAATTTTATTTAAAATTAAATTGCGAGGCATCACTTAAGTGCCCTATAACTTAATATTCTAGTCTGTTTAATAGAAGAATTTCTTATTCCTTTCACGAAGGCATTTTTTGTAGGTGAATCAAACTCATTATAAAATAGTTTTATCCCTGTACCAAATTTCTTTCAAGGTGTAGCAAGAATCAACCACCGAGCCTATGGAATTCAGTGGGCCCTGCCCTTTCAACAATCATTTTTCTGGCCCATCCCTATACTAAGTAATAAGACTATTAATAGAGTGTTAGAATAAGTGGCAAAAAAATAACCTTGAGGCAAAATCTATAATGCTTTTAGATTGAGTTTGATATTTTTAAGTCTTAAAGAATTAATCAGATATTCTGTGTTTAAAACTAGTCATGTAAAAAACAACGTTTAATCCACAATTAAATTATCAGTGCTAAAAGTACTTACTTTTAGCACTGATGAAGAGGATCCTTTGATCCCCGAAACATTTGTCTGCTTTTTAAATGTTTTAATTGTGGATTAAACTTTGGTTTTTACTTGACTAGTTTTACAATTTCCACAAGTTTTATCTGATGTTATTTTGTGTTTAGTATTAAACTATATATTTTATAAACTAAAATGTTAGATGAACTAACATTGCATAAAAATTATAAATGCAGGAAGATATTTTAATTCAAGATTATTTTGTTTACTTTTTAGATGAAAATAATTTTGAGAAACCAAGTTTAAATACTTTGGAGCTCTTGGTAATTACAAATATTAGCGTGCTTTGAGATAAATGTTCTTGTTCAAAGGTTATAACCTTCTTACAAATTTAAATCAAGTGTATAAATCAAACTGATATTAATTATTATTTACATTCATAATATACATCATGTTTTGTAACTAAAATTCACTAACACCATTTTAAAGTGTTTTTATTAATTGAAGTACATTGGTTCTTAATGAAAATTAGTAGGTCATTAGTAGGTCTCTTGGCAAAAACTGATTTTAAGAAACAAAGATAATTTTTTGTAGAACAACCTATAGAATAGATAAGACTATGAATTATAGTTTTCTGATGAATAACCTTGTCCTTGAAATTTCACAGTAAACTGATTGTCTTGAGGAAACTTCTCATTACTCACCTGTATCTTTTTGAGTTAACTTACAAAATCGAACTGTCTTTGGGTGCATAACAGATTATTCTGGTGATGTAAAAATGAATTCTTTCTAAACCAACAATCATTTTTTAAATCTTGTAAAATTAGGCGATTTTTCATCCCTCAAATTTATCTGCCGACTGAATCTCAGATTTAATAATTACAAACACGAAAGCCAATTTTTCTTCCGAATTCATTGTCAACTTTTCAATAAACCGTGAACATCGCTTATAATTGTGAGATGCTTAATTATACAAATGGTGTCCCCACTACAAGCTAGGAAAATTGGGCGAAGCATTTTTCAAAAATATCAGCTATAGCAGCCTTGAAAATCATCAATTTTTCTTTCCAATCTACCGCCTGAATCTTATATTTTCTAATTAGAGCTCTTGAAAGTAGAAAAGAGTGGGTATGTTGCATACCTCTATGAGGGGCTTTCAGATTGGTGTTCGAAAGTAATGACTTGAAGGTTAAACGAGTGAATCGTGCTTTCAAAGAATTTCATTCGCTGATCCCCAGCCTAAGGGTCTGTCACAAGAACTGATCAGCAAGACTAATTGGTGAGTGTCACCTATTGCATTTCTTGCATCAGATAAATGTGGTCGAAGTAAATTGATGAGAGGTTTAATTGAAATCAATGCTATCATAATTTACCCCAACGGTTTGGAAGCTAAGTAATTAAATTTTTTGTGCGTGGCATTTTGTGGGAGATATTTTTGAGTGAGTGATTACTGTAGAAGCCAAGATGTGATTATCTGCAGAAGCAATCTGTGTTTCATGTACAAGGCCGAACCGGTTTTTCAAACAAGAATATGGGGGAGATCACAAGATCCCTTAAGGTCTGTGCTTTGTTGGTGTATGAAACATAATTGAGTTTGATCAACAAAAGTATTTAATAAAGAGTTTCTGATTCTGTTACTAATAAGTATAATATACTAATTTGTGACACATCAATTTGTTTAGAAAAAACTGGGGAGGAAGTTTGGAACCTATATTGCAATTTGCAAATTTGTAAATCCAGTTACCAAACAAAAATAATTAGTCTCGAACTATCTATGAACTGCATAAATTGCAGGAATTAGCTACAATAAAACATGCTATATACATACAAAATAAAAATATCAAAGTTTAATCGTCAGAGATTACTGAGACAAGAAAACGAACAACACATAATACGAATAATTTCTATGTGAATGTTGGAAACCTTCCCACATATATTTGTGGATTGTTTTTATTTTAGAAGTAAATATATTATTCTAACAATTGAAAGAAATAAAGTTCAAACTGTTTACTAAAGACCTGTTTGTCTATGTTTATGAATGAACTATTTTAGGCATAATCTTAACTAGAATAAATACAGAACGAAATAAATGTTTTCCTAACTCTATTGAAAGTTAATATGGAAATGTAATAAGAAAAAAATTATTTTTTTCCAAATAAATGTCAATACTTCTATTATTCATTTTTGAAATCAAGGAATCTCTTAATAATTGAATCTAAAAACTAAAAAAAATTAGAAGAATGTGTAATAACATTTTTTTATTTACATTTCAAAACCTTAGGTATCTGTAATGCATGTTCTTGATTTAAATTTTTTCAATAAGTATATTTACCTTTATCACTATTTGTAAGACTAAAAATGACTTTATCATGTAAAGAAATCAGACACTACACAAATTCACAAGATAACGAATCACTAAAAATTCACATTATCCCCCTTAGCGATTAATTGTTCTGTCTTTGTTTTGTTGATTTGTTTTTTATAATAATAAATTTGATTGATTAATTGAAAAAGTACAAACTAAAGTTATTTGAATGTGTGTAAAAGTGAAGGTTTTTGTGTTTATTTGAAAGCTTTTCACTTGCATTAAATAATGTCTAGCAACCAAAATGAATTAATTCATCGAGCAAGAAATCTCCATCAAAACATAATAAAAGAACTGGGGATCAGGTTTATTAAATTCAGAAAAGCATTATTTATATTCCGATACCGTACCAAGCCGTGCATTCAGTTATGAATCGCCACTCCTGTCCGGATTTCAAAACATGCTCAAAATTAGTCTCTTGACAATGCCCTTGAATACCAAACACGACATTGCGACAGGAGCGTATCGTTGATCAAATGCGAGTGAACGGTCCAATGTGCTGACTTCCGTGGAACCTGCTCTATTATCCCGTTTCTTTCTTAGGATAATTTCGGCCGATTATTAAGAATGATAGGCAGCTGAATACGGACACGTAGGTCTTCTTGTTGTTGCCTTAAATAGATAATTTGGCGTTAAGTGGCGCTGTGGGGGTACCGTGTAATTTGAACCCAAATTGCTTGGTGAGGAATTGGGAAATGAGGAGAGATTAATTCGGCTACTTTTTATGCTTTGTGTGCCTTAAATTAAGTTTGCGAGAGTGTTAAAAGCCTATTAGATAGTCTTCTTTTACCTGTGGGGTGTTGGTGTTTTTTATGAATATGCAAATAAGTTTTAAGAGAGTGAGAAGGAGGGGCACTTATTTGGTATTCTAATTAGTTTATAAATTAATTGAATGTGCGAATTTGTGATAGTTTGGGGGGTGCTGATGTATAATTATATAACCTGTTATTAATTTGATTAATAGAGTGTTAAATTTTATATACTATAACAGTTATCAATACTTTTATGAAATTAAATTAAAATTTAATCTTATTACACACAGCTCTAAGCAATGCTTAAACAATAGTTAGATTCTGAATTAATAATAATCATAGCTTTTTGACTTTTAATAAAAAGTTATGGGTATTTTTATAGAAAAACTTGTGAGTGTGGTTTCATTTACTTTTGATCAATATAACAGTTAATGCACAGTAGTTATAGATTTAACTAATTTTTTTAATTTAAAAGTTATTCAGTATTTATATAAAAGATTTCTACGTTTAGTTGGTATTCAGTATATCGTGTCTTTAATCAGGTTTGTTGATTAATTTCATCAACACATTTTGCTTTTTTAGTGGACTAATAAATTGTGAGAATCGTGTCAACATTTTCCCTAATATAATGCAACTGCATTTATTTCAAACTTCACTAAAACGGTTTTCATGTTTTGAAATAAAAATGATCTAAACTCAAGTACAACTCAGAAACTCATTTTATAATATTTTAGTAAATTCTGACTTTTTCATACCGTTTTAAAATTATATTTAGATACTGTTGTTTTATAGTACTTCTTATATAATGAGGAATACGAAATTAGTTTCTAGACAAAACACAAGTAAAACAATCACAGTTACCTTAATATATACAGCAAACAATATATGTATAATTATGTTGTAATCATCAACAGATAAACAATAATATAAAAACTGTAAATATTTCTATACAATAAGATAATACATAGTTATATTCAATAACAATTTGGAAAACTCAATGATTATGTTATTGAAATTCTAATAAACTGGATCATGCCCTGAAAAATATAAAAACAAATATAATTAATATGCACGAGAAACATTGAACAAAATGTAAAGGAAATGTATTAAATTTTGCCTTTTAATTCTATCAATTGTTTTGTAAAATTTAATGACACTTATATTGCGGTGCAAAAAAGTTATCTGCACAAATGCAGTTTAAAAATAAATGTCAAAAATTTGCTTCAGACATTTTTTTCTATTGTTTGATTATCTATATTGGCAGCAGTTTTATGTTATAGACACATATTTTGTTTTTAAAATAACTTGATTTAAAGTTTAAGTAAAATTGCAATAGCAGTTTTAAGTTTAATGTTTAGTTTTAAGTTAAAGTTTAATGTTAAGTTTTATGAAGATAGTGTTTATCTTAAGAAACTTCTCTCTTGTATGAAAGATCTCAATTTGAGTTAAATGAAATAAGTACTTAAATTATCACTGTAGCAATGATTGAAAAACCTTTTTAGTTTGTAGTAAGCTCTAAGTGTTGAGTTTTTATCTCTTTTTCATTTTAAAACAAACAGCTTGTTTTTAAGAAATATATGTTTGTATATCTTATAAATACTGTTCTCATAGACAAAAACCGAATTCATGATCATACATTTATCACTATATCTACTAATAAAAGTACCCAATATAATTTTTATACAAATTTGTCATGTTTTCTCTATAAATTGCTTAAAATTATATTGGAATAAAATTTGTAACTGATTACAAATACACTGCAAATACACATAAAACACTTTTTAAACGCTAAGTAAACATAATAATCAAAACTTCTATCCAAAAGCGCTAAAAAAAGATAGTGTAAAAGTGTTGCACAAAAATATAACAGACTGATAATATGTGTAAGTTCGGTTTACAATTAAGAACTCTCTTCAAAATGTAAACATATCAAACAGCACTATAATATTATCACAAAACAATAAGGTGTAAAACCGGTGTTAACATAATAACAAAACTTGTGTGTTAAGTGTAAGACAAAAATTTTTATTAAATGTGTTTAAAATGAGTTTATTTTGTGTGGAGTGTTTGAAGTGTATTTTAAAAATATAAATATATGACAAGCAAGATAAATTAGTTCATATAGCTCTTATTGGCTTGCGTATTTTACATTCTATAGTTTAGAATATTTCAATGTAATATTTTTTTATGTTTTATCAACCACAATACATATAAAAATACCACTAAACAAATGTTTTATAAATACAAATAGAAACTTGAAGTTATTAAAAAAAGTTATTGCTTGACATTTATTCATCAAGTTATTTAGAATTCATCTTATCTAACTGAAACTAAGCTTATTAGAATATATACTGGGATCATTTTTAAAAATTAATTTGTGTTGTGAATAAAATTAAAATTAAAACAAACTTTTCTAATTCTGCTTTTTCAAAACTATATTCAATTCATTATATGATTGAATATGAATACATGTATTGATAACATAATAATATTAATTTATGTTCAAATTGTGTTAAAAATGTTACGTTGACTGTGATCAGTTTATGTTAACAGCAATCCAATTGCTTGCAATTTATTAACAACTAAACAATTTAAGTTTCTTTATTAATTTCAAAATAATGAAGGAACAAAACATGATCTTTTTCAATCATGAAATAAAAAAACGTTCAATCTTATGCTCGGATTTTTTACTTAATTTTAGATACTAACTGTTTGTAAGTACACAAATGTTTCATGAGTTATTAAAAGATAAATTTTATACGTTATAATCCTTATTATATAATTCCCTTATCCAGTTTTGTTTCTATTAGGATATTTATATTTATAAAATTCACATATTACCATTGGACGAGTTCATAGTTTCTTCACTTTTCTTCTGCGGTTCATCCCTGAAAAATAACAAATGTAATTACATGAATGACAATAAACTGAATGATATTCTGTTTCTAAGAGTTAAATTATACATTTTTTACATAAACAAAAGTTTTAGTATTAAAATGCCGCTGTCCTTTTAACAATAATTTCAATTTATAATATTTATCATTGCTATTAATTTTATAATAATAATCATTGTTATTAAAATTTACTAAATAACAAGATATTCTTCAAAACTTCTTTCTCATTATATAAAAAATAACAGTAAGTGAGATAATTGCGGGAAATATCTGTGGTTTTCTCTTTGTGACAAGTAAAAGTAGTGCAATTTTCAGACGGTTTCTTAGTATACAATCTGGTTTTGGTGTATGTGGGCTTGAACTAAGAGTGATGTTTTCTTCTGTTCTATTCTCAAGTTAATATGCTTTAATTTACTTAAAATAATAATTGACTTTTTCATTCAAATTGGCCAGCTATTTCAAAACACATTTGTGTGATTGTAAGGATAATATGATGTATAACAGATATAAATTAATTAATGGTTTTGATAGTCTTTGATCTAATAAAATTTTACCAATAATACTGTAAAAAGGGACTATTGAATGGAATCCAAAATTTGGATATTATTTCTTAAATACTTGTCTATATATAATAATAACGAAACAAAATAAGTTAATATTCATACGGATGTACCTTCAACTATGAAACAAAATTTCTCCATTTTATAATCGCCTCAAGTCAACTCACTGCTTTAACATCTACACTATTTTACAGCATCCCAATTCATAAAAAAAATCCCTTTAGAGTCCCCAACTCCTTTAAAACCCAACAACAATCTCCATAAAACCGCTGTTGCTAGATAGCGTCGCGCTCAGAAAGAAGTCAAAAACGTTTCAGGATATATTTGAGGTTGAGATCCTCTTTGGTAAAGAATCCGGTAGTTTTTCCGGGAGAAAAGTAGTTGCTAGCGCTCGCATCTTCAAGAGTAGAGAAAGGCATCGCTTGAAGGTAGAAAATGGAGTGCAAAAACAGAGCAAACTGGAGGCTCTTGGGAGCTCAATCGACCATGCATCACAAGCTGTGACAAATGCAAAGCGATCAAACAAAGGGAGTAGAAGAAACACGAAACAGTGCGGCTCTCTGGATGGAAGAGAGACTTGTTCCTCGCCCCCTCTGGGTCAGGGGGAAGCGCTCCTGTTACAGGGGTCGGTACTTTTCCCTGATTGGATGTCATTCCTCAATCTGGATCGATTCGTGGCAGAACTTCCTTTCCGTATTTCTTTTCGAATTTATTTCTGTCCCTTCGTTCCAATTTACTGGATTATCCATTTCCTTTCTGCGCTGTGTTGAGTTTAATTCTGCTCAGACCTTTAAGAGTCGCACTCTTTCTGCTTTTCTTCTTTGCATCAAACCTTTGATGTTAGTTTTTAAGGGACATGTATTGTAGATTTGTATCATCATCACTTTTAAGAAATTCTAGCTAAATTTTTTTATTAAAATTAAATAGTATTTTGTAGTTATTTTAATTTTTTTTCAATAGATGACTGAAGGCAACAGTATGAATTACATAAATAACTTAGATATAACTTTCAGGCATAGTTTGTATTGAATGATCTGTTTGTGTCCGAAAACTTTGCTGATGTTACTTAGCTAAAAATCCTTAAAATGTTGGGGAACCTAAGCGGGTTGCTTATATGCAAATAAATTTAAAATTCACTTTAAAATGCAAAAGAAATTAAGTAAATTAGTATAAATTTTAATGTTCAATATAAATGTTATCAAACGGCAAATTCTCTCCGATGTAGTTTCCAACACATAGCACTAAAAATGAGAATTGGCAGATGGAACAGAAACGGTGCCTTTGAAAGAAACTAAATGTCGCGAGTGAGTGAGAGAAATGCAGTAAAGAATTAGCTTTCCACGCCAGCTACCCCACATGAATGACACCCGTCTTCGCCACCCTGCCAAAGCTCCCTTCAACAACAAAGAGAAACAGCGGCTCCCACCTGTATTAATGCGCTACTCACCCTAAAGGTCATTCCCCGGGATCACGTCCCATCCCCCAGGTCCTCCCCAAGTGAAAGAAATGCTTAATAATAAATATATCGGTCACAGCGGAACTACTCAGGTGAAGTGCGGAAAAGATTTACGCGTTTTCCACGCACAAGCCGTGGCTTAATTCATAGCTCTTTTGTCTCCGTGGATAACCCGTAGCGAAATGAAGTCCCCGGAGACCTTTTACACAAGTGGATGGGAGAGGGGAATTGATTTGTAGGGAGACGTCTTTTTCCGTGTAGTATCCCTTTTTGAAATGCGTGGGGAGAGGACGGTGGAGGTTTTTTTCATTTATTTGCGAGCGTGGGAGGGGGAGTTTCTTGGGTGTGATGCTGCAAAGTAATGTTGTAATTGTTAAGTTTGTAACGTGATATCGGATTTATATCGAGCTTGATGTTTTAAGGATAACGATAGCTCTTAAGACACTTCGAGGAGTTTTTGTTATGGTTACTGATGATGAGGTAGTTATTTTATAAGGAACTGTAATAATTTTTATTGGGGTAAAGGGGTGAAATTTTTAAGGAGTTAAATTACAGTTATCTTAAACTTTGATGTTTTGAAAATCTGTATACCTCGAAAAAGTATCCCCCTTGAAATTAAGTATTCTATATTTTCCCTTGTTATCTCGAAGAAGAATTTTTTCGGGTCCCTTCGATTTCCATTTATTGATGTTATACTTAATCCCTTTTAGTGTGACTTCTTTTTAAGATATCTTTAATTGGAGAACTAACTATTAATAGTTTGTTTTTATAGTTCATTTTCGTTGATAAATTAATTTGTCTGCTGATCCGTTCAATTGTTTCTGCTACATAGTAATTAAGTTACTTAATTAAAAATGTTTAGTGTCTTAGTCTTAGAAGAGGTTTATATATAAATTACGCATTAAAACAAAATTAACGCTTTATGAAAATAACAATTATTTTTTCCTATTTCTAATCTGGCACTATATCACTATGTATCATAAACAGTAATCATAGTACGTATCATAAACAGTATAACATTTCTTCTAATCAGGGAGTCGGTATCAGTTTGATTCCGCTAAAATTGGTTAATTTCATTTTATTACGCAGAAAATTATCGAAATGTATGTACCACCCACAAAAACAAACCTGGATTGAACTTTTTCTGCAATGCAAATAAAAAAGGCTATAGTTTAAATTATTATAATAAAACTTTAAACGGTTTAAATTTACGTTAAAACGTACAATTCTATTGAATACTTTACCATTATTTATTTTTCTCTTGACCACATCTCTCATCTTTGTACCTTCATTCAAGCTTTTCAGAAAGGGCATCTACTCTTCGATGTGCCGATTACAATCTGCTTCATTACAACCTGCGATAAGAAAGCGGTCGTTACCTTAAAAATTCATACAAGCCTTCAACAAAACAAAGCGATGACACATGTCAGGACCAAAACAAAACAGGATCAAACAAAAAGGTCCATTGAAGCGACACCAATAACAAGAAACGCAGCCGGCGGAATAGAAAAGGGAAATTCTCTGCAAAAGCTAAGCCCTAACAAACTGGGATTTCATTAGCGAAATTCAATCTTGCATTCCGAACATTCCAAATAAAGGCTTTGAGTAAGAGAGGTAATGAACATTGATTCGTTGCATTCCTCTCGCAGTTGTATAGAGAGCAAGAACTGAAACTGTAGTTCTCTCCCTCTTTTGGTACGCGGGGAATTCTGCCTGTTCGGGCGTCACTTTTATCCATAGGTGCACTCGCTTTTTTCCGTCCAGCCCTTATCTGTTCATTCGGAACATTTTTTACCGCCCCTGACTTGTCTTTCGACGGTTTAGTTTACATGGAATAAAGTGGCGGTGCCGAATTCCAAGCTGGAAAAAGCTAGTGGGTTCTTTTATTCAGTTTCCGGATGCTCTCATTCGAATTAATAGAAGATGTGATTTAAATTAGCTGCTTAGATTTGTTTTTTTCTTGCTAAGGAACGGTTAAAATAATGCTTGGATAATAATCGTTTATTAAGATTCAGTACCGCTTGCTTGAATCAGGGGCGTTATTTTACTGTTATAAGGGAATAGTAAAGTTTCTTTTTTAAGTTTCAGTCAGTGTAATTAGTTTGTTTTTTAATTAATTCTTGATTGCAATCTAGATTTATATAGTTGATTTTAGTGTAATGGCTTTAAGGTTAGTAATTATTTATAAATTGTCTTTTAAGATTGTGCAAGTTTAGCTTATGTGCAGCTTGGATACTTCGAAGTTAGAAACCATAAAGTTAAAAATTTCCAAAAATTTAAATTAGTAAGAGAAAATTTATTTAAGAGAAAATTCAAAAGACCAAGAGAAATCTTCAAATTATCCAACCCTTTCCATAAAAAGATGTTCGAATTGTCCAATTTTAAAAACTTTATAACTTCTTTTAATTCACCAAGTGCATTCACATTTATACTTGAAGGTTTTTTTCCATGTTTTACCAAGCGTATTTACGTTGTATATTTATACTCTAACATTGCTGTAAACCTCAAAAACACAGCCTGACAAATAAAGAATAATTACCCCCGATATTTCTAACCAAAACGTATGATAATTACATTAGTAAAGACCATCCAGCGCACATTCCCCGTTTTTATTTCCTTTTTCCCTTATCGCTGGTTTTTGGCACTAGCATGACTGATGTCCACCCGGCTACCATTCAAAGCATTAATGAAGAGGGCACCGAGGCAGAATCAATCTTAATACCACGTCATTATATTTTTGGAAATGTCACCGAATCAAAAAAGATAGAGATGAGAAAGATTTATCAAGTGGCTTCCAGTGATAAGCTGAAAAGCAAGAGACATGTAATTTGGATCGGAATGTCCTCTTACGGGTGTTCCTAGAAACCAACTGTCATCGGAATCTAGTGAGGTTTGAGTTGCTTTCTCTGACACTTAAACAACAGCTCAGCTCACGAATGAAAACAATCTTGGACTTAAGATGGCGGGGCAGAGCCGTCACAAATGATTCATGAGCTCTCTGCTATAGGTCCGCCACTTATGAGGGATTAGCTTCAAGTTGAGGACTCCTTATCTGTAGATCTAGGTCTCTTTGACTCTCCTTCTGAGATAGGTGCCGGCTGAAAAACAAATGGGGCTTCTTTCAGTGTAACTCCTGGGGAAAAGTTAATCCTTAGCAAAAATGATACAGGAGCAAAGAAGTACACTGAGTGAATAGAAATTAAATTAAAATAAAATTAGAAATAAAACTAAAGGGTTTTGTGCGATGGATAGCACCCAGACTGTCCCAATAAATTTTAAATCAGCAACTTTAATGTTTTTTTTAATAAATTTCACGCTATTTATATTTTGGTAGAGTCCACAACACACAAGTAAATTTTGTCTCTGAATAAGTTTAAAGTTATTTCTGAATGTCTTAACAGGATATTATAGAATCAGCTTAGAACATATTTAATTTTTTAAAAATATATGTATATAAAATTTGGAGAAAAAATTATGTTACGGACGAAAAGATGTCAATTACCATGAAATACCCTTCTTTAATGGTAGTGGAAAATAATTTTGAAGAGTAAGAATTTAATTCTTTAGTCTTTCATTTGATTCCTTAGAAAAAATTTATAATTTTTTTCAATTACGAGCCATTCAATTTTGCCTTGCCTGGTATTTAAAATATCTATAAAAATTTAATATTAAATCTATTAACTTGTAAAAGTGCTAATTTGATTAGTTATTAAGAAACACTAGGTCCTTACTGAGAGATTGCAAGGGCTTCATGTACCTCTTCAATATTTGTAAAGTTTTTTATACCTGTTCAAGAGGATTTTTTAAGATATTTAATGGGATTACCCTATAAATTTAAAAATAAAACAATTTTTCTGTGTTTATTGAGACGTACATACACCTCAGAATTAAATATAAAAAGTTTTGTAAGTTACGAGGACGTCTCCTTTGAATTAGGTGTTTTTCAGATATACGTCTTTTTCTCATACATTTATATAACTTTTTAAATGAAAGAATTTTGTTTATCATAAAAATAAGAGTATACATGCGTTTATTACTTATCAAATGCTTCTGTCGTTGAAGAGCGTTCTTACATAAAAACAATAATCCGTAAAAATATCATAATTTTTACATAATCCCTTTCAATTCCTCTCCCGTCATTGTCGGAAGGTTCAAGGGTTGATGGAGAGAAAATGGGCTAGCCTAGGGCGGGGTGGAGAAAATTAAGAAGAAAAGAAAGAAGAGCGAACGTGAGAGAGACAGAAAAAGAAAAAGAAAATTTGAAGAGACGGCAGAAGAAAACGAAGACGGATAGACTTAGCCTTCGAATGGAAACGTGGTTTATAATGAAATCATACTGTAACTAAATTACATTTTCGTCGGTATTGTAAAACTAGGTGCCTTTTTTATAGTTGGGCTGAGATTCACGTTCCAAGTATCTTAGGAAGGTTGGTTTAAATGGAACAGTGTCCGGGAATCAAGCCTTTGTTATTTTCAGGTGAAATGTTGCGTAATTTTTTTGAAGGACGATAGTAACGATAGGACGATTCTAATAGGTGTAATGATTAAAAGTTTAGAATTAGTAAATGTTTTTTTATAGAAAAATTGTATTTTGTATTTTACCTAAACACTCAGTATTAATACAAACAAATGGGTTATTTTTTCTCTGAGCAATCATATGGCATTACTTAGTACTAATAAGTGTAACAATTTTATTTTCATAAAAAATGTAATTGAAATATGACGTAAAAATAAAACATCCCTTAATTGAAACTCAAATGCAGGCACTTAAATTTAATTTATTAGTGGAAGTAGAGATGGCGAGTTAATTATTTCTTAGAAACCATATAATCAGCTTAGAATACATAGTTTTATAAACCATGTCAGAAAAGGAAGCTAAGAAGATCGCTTAACATTTGAGAAATCAAAGGGAAATGAAGACTGAGAAAATCTACAGTTTTTGTGCTCTACATCTACCCTGTAGATCCGAATTTGTGGCACAGTGCATAACAAATTCGGTTCTAGAGAGGTTCGTGTGGGGCACGAGATACCTGAGAATAGGGAAGAAAGAAAGCATTTCATACTAATCGTTCCTTATGTACCTATCCGAAGACTCTGAAGATCATAAGAACTTTTGAAGGAACCTAAAAAAATAAGTGTAAATTAGAAAAAGAATGGGAAAGAAACACTGGTTTCGTTGATAGGAATTTGTACAAACTTTTGAAATAGTCCAATCAAGACATCTTGAGAATTCTGAAGTGAAAGAAAATCGCTTGAATCCTTCAGGAGGAACTCTTTTGAACCAATTGCTTGCTCATCTCTTGTTTCATTTGCCTTTGTTATGTGTTGACTAAAAGTAAAATTTAATTTCAAACTAATTAGAAATCATTACCCAGCTAATAATTCACATAACATCTGAAAACAAAAAAAATTTTTTTGAGTCACATATTAAGAATCTTTTTTTTTGTGTCACAATGGGTCATATTAAGATTTTTTTATTTGGAAAATTTATAGGTAAAGCATTTGTTTTGCTTTCCATTGTACCATTCAAATCCTAAACCTAGCGGGATTTTTATTATTAAGATGTTTATTTTATAAAGTTTAAAAATATTTGTTTAAATTTTTCGGGGAACCTGCGATATAAGTTGTTTCTTACCCTCATGATCAAGGGAGTTATAACTGAAGAAAATCTTTCAGATTTAAAAAAAATTATTCAAATTATATTAAATTCAGATTGCATTATTTTGATTATTTATTTTATAAATGTTTTAAAACCTAAGTTTTTAACTACTTGTATAAATCCTGATGTAAATATAAATCAACCTCAAATTTAACTCCTCTCTAGAAGATATTGTATCACTCTTAAAAATAAGGAAGAGCTACCCAGTACTTGCCCGAAGTAATAAACTCATAAAAATATATGCCTTTTAAACTCTCGACTAAATCTTTTGAGAAGGGAGAAAGATTTAAGAGAAACGTCTCCCTCAAAATAAAGGCGATGTTTGACCAATGGAAATAGAGAAAAGGGGGCGAAATACTTTTGAGGAGAAAGTGAAAAACAAAAACTGCTCCCAAAAGGAAGAACGTGTTTGGGTTTTCTAAATGGCCCTTTGGTTTTGGGTCGCAGATTATAAGTGGCTAGGGTGTTGGCGTGATAGACTTTTTAGAGATAGCATGTCAAAGGTCTCTGCTCCTCGCATTTGTAATACTGCCGAGGTCTGCACAGCCTGACGCTAGATGGCGCTTGTAGTCGGAATAACAGTATGGAAATACATATGTCAATGCCTGGAAAAAAATTCGGAGTGGGTGGATTTCTCTTTGATGTTTTTGGGGAATTTATTTTTATTCTGGAATTATGTTGGAGGAATAAGAGTTGCTTGATATAGGATGGATGAAAGTATGAATAAAAAAAGAAATGAATTTTAAGGCTTTTTAAGAGACTTTCTTAAAGATAATTTCTAATTCTGAATACAAAGAAGAGTTTTATGCTTATACGTATAAAATACTTGAGATTGAATATGGTACATTACAATAAATCCTAGGATAGGGTGTTTATGAAAATATTTACACAAATTATATTTTTAACAATGGTATTGTTTAATATACGTTATGTTTTCTGTAAAACGATATTTTAAGTCCCCAATAACTATACAGCTCATGTCATAAACAAGTATACTGAATTATTTATTCAAACTATTTCTAAAGTATTACTAATATAATATTACTAAACTAGCTTCCTTTTGGAAGATTACAGTTTAAGACAAGATAATTTCCAATATTTAAAGTAAAAATACTGACTAGTTCAAGTTCAGAACTGATTTGTAGAATATTTTGCATTTAAAGTATAATTATGGGGTATCAAACTTTGATATAAATGTAGAACTTTTAATTTTATTGTAAGGTATGTAAATAGAATTAATAAAAAGGTACTTATAACAAAAGATTTGGTAATGACAAAAATGTAAAAAGAACCAAAACCTTTATAATCATTTAAAATGTTTTGTGAAATCAAACTAGCTTCCTTTTGGAATTATCCATTTTTATACTTAACAACTGCATAAAAGGTTTTTGATGAACAATCGTTACAAAGCAATATAACAGACACAATAAAATACGGATCTCAAGGTAATTTATTTTCCCATCTAATACTTCACGAAACATTAACTAGTGCATTTCTCAGATTCTCGAGTTTCTACTAGAAATTTAACAAATATTCACATAGCAAAATATTAATCTCGTATTTGTGTTACAATAGCGCCTTTGCGTTATTCCTCAAATCGACATAGACTTGTAGAAAGGCCCCCCAGAATGATGAATGTCCTTTACTTCAAAGTTAGCGATTTCCGCCAAGGGTTACAACAGAAAAACTAAGCATCCGGCGCCAAATTCAGCAAAATAATACTTGCAAATCATCGCCAACCGAACCCCAAAAATTATCCGTAGCAGAACTGTAAAAATAAATGTATAGCAGATTTTGCTCTATCCTTTCCTGAAGATCTTGTATTCCGATAAGTTGCAATCTAATTTATGCTGTAATTGTGCAATAAAAATATAATCTGATTAATTTGTCAAACTAATGTTAAGATTAGTTTATGTTCTGTTCAGATATAATCTTAACTTAAATTCTATTAGGAATTTAAAAATGAATATTGAATTGAGGTTTGCAAGAATCTGAAAAAATCCTTTTATTTACAGAAATCATGATGACCAACCCGTTTTTGAATCATACCGATTTTTAAGCTATTGCAACATCAAGCAAAGAACTTTTAGTATTTAGAAGTTCTTACAGGTGGGTTCCTCGAATATTTTTGGACTAATATAACACTTGACTAATTCTTGTCTTTTTTTCACAACCCATCAATACGTATGTATTTCATGAACGATGCTACAAAATAGACCTAAAAAGTCTATTTTTGGCATTTGTTGAGCGAGAATTGTTCCTCAGGATTGCACATATTCACGAACTTATTTTATTGGGTATGCACAAGTCAGTATCACATCTATCAAATACTAGATCTCAGACGAAGGAATATTCCAAATAAGTCTGCCATGGTAAAAACTACATTGTTTCTAATCTTCAATAGGGAGAAAACATTCAATTATTTCTGAGTTCAGAAAAAATGTAGTTTAAATGGGTTTTTGAATTTCGATTAATCTGAAAAATATTTATCTTCTCCCGTTTTATGCCGTTAGTTTTCTTGTCAGAATACGACATTTCTCATAAATTAACTTAATGATAGTTTATGAAAATTCCAAGTATTCTATGGAATGTATTTTTTATTACTATTTTTGAGAAATCTAGTTTTTCTTGGAACAAACCATAACCATTCTGATAATTTTAATTTTTTTGTTTTCTTTTTTCATTTCTTCCTTAACTTTTTAATCGATTGTGAGCTTTTATGGTAAAATATTTCCATAAAGTCATTTGATAATTTAATATTTATGCATACAAAATCATATTGATTTGTGATATCCTTCTGTTGTATCTTGTTACTTTACATATAAAACTTTTTGGATTGTGATAGTTTGTAAGTTTTATTCGAAGTCAGTAATTATATGGAGCACAGGGACAATGTTTTGTGTAACTACTACAGCATTTTTGCATAATTTCAAACATTGTCACAATTAATTTCAAACAAGTCACATTTCACCTAAAATCGGCTTCTTATTACTGCATTCCATAATTTTAAACATATAATTTAAAGAAAAATAAAAAAAAATTACAAAATACGCTTCACCAAAAATCGGTATGTTACAAAAAATAGCAAACTTTTGAATTTATGTTTACATCTTATATGGCACCTATTTTTGGTCAAACATTGAATTTATAACAGTTTATGTTTAACAAAAATAGGTTCTCTATAACTTATTCACCTAAAATCGATTTCCTATTATAGCATCCATTATTTCTGAACATCTTATAAAAATAGGGGTGTTTGGTTTTCAATAGAAAATTAGTACAGTTAAACGGGACCTATTTTTGGTGAAACACAGCTTGGAAGGGGCATGGATTAAAAACCATAGTACAATATTCTTATTGCTATGAAAAACCAGTAACTCGCGTCCTATTATTGACCTTTATCAATGTTAAACGGGTTCCATTGTGGGGCCCAAAATAAATTCGAGATAACGCTTCCAAACCGATAAGCAGCGAGGCTATAGGAAGAAGATGCTTCTCCGATCAGCATTTGAAAAGGAGAATTCTTCCAGGGAGCGATAAACAAGGGGATATAGAAGACGCAGCGATGAATATTTTTTTGCCCCATTCTTTCTTTTGAGCTCTGCCCCTCATCCTACAATGATGAATGGTGTTTTCGGCATCCGAAGCTTATACAGTAGTGCTTATGATTTATGGATATCTTTAACAGAAAAGTTCTGGGACTGAGGATGTGCATTGGATCTCTTATACGTTCTACATGCGTAGGCTGCTCGGGGAAGAAAGTTTTGCTTCAAACAAAACTCTTCTTTTTTAGTGATTATTATATGCTCTTTTCTTCATCCCTCCTTGTGTTATTCAGAAAGAAGGATGGCCATTTTTCTCTTTCATATCGGAACAGTATTTCCGATCGTAACCGAGTTCTTCCAGATAGAGGGTTTTTCTTTTTGTCTGCGGCCCGAACAGACGTTACAAAACCAGCCTTTCTCCCACAACAGTGATTATTTTTCATGATTAGAGAAATATATAGGACTTGCGGAGACGGAAATTTATTGCGCAGATTTCTAAACTTTCGGATATACTGTTGCTTGGGATATTGTGTGGTGACAGAGTGCATTGTACGTGACTCGTAACAAAATGCTTCTCGGTGCGGGAAATTCTCCAAGACACGCTTTTTGCTGCGGAATATGCGGTTTTCATTATTCATTGAAACAACAAAGCCAAGTTTATTTTATTTGGATGGATAGTCGTTTGTGAAATATTAAAACATCGTATTCATTTGTGTCGCTCTACAGTGTTTATCTTTAGATACCGCTAATAATTCATATACTTAGGCCTCATTGAAACAATTTGGGAAAAATTTAGGAAACTGCTTTCAGAAAATTTAGGATAACTCTTTTAACAGAACATAGTTAAGAACAACCCAAAATATTTCAATTTTAGAAACGTTAAGTGTGAAGAGCAAAACTGTTTTTGCAAAACTGTAGGATTAGTCGGAGATGTTAAATTTTTGAAATCATTGGTTATTCCTTAAAGCAAATTTTGATACTTTTAACTAACTCGCTTCAACAAATTAAAATAACGGGTTGCTTCAAAAGCTGGAATTATATAGAGGAGATGAGGGTAATATGAAACACCCTTTTATAAATTTCAGAATAACTCTATTGGTTTTTAATAAAATCCGCCGAATCATATTAAGTACATACTATAACTAATGACGATGAAGGGCCAATGGTCAAATAAATCAGCATTTATTTTTTTAATCAAAAATGTACTTTAGGAGAAAGTTACAAATGGAGGTAATATGGAACAGTCGGGTAATATGGAATAGTTGGATTTACAGCTATTGAAAACTAATTAGACCTTAGATAACATAGTTAGTCTTAACTATAAAAATATATTTAACAATTATGTTCAAATAGTTTTGTTTATGAGTCTTATTTACAATAGTCACAAACATAATCGTCTTTTTCAGACGATTCCTTCAGACCCGTCCATAATACCCGACATATAACACAAAACTTAACATCAACATTCAAGAACTGCTATCTTGAATTTCGAGAACGAAACCCGCGTTTAATTAAATGCTTCCACAATCACCAACTCATTAAAAGAGACATTCTCCATTTTCAGTTGCAGTTCAAGAGCACAATAATTACGTTCCGCATTCTGAAGACAACAAATAAACAACAAGTCTGAATACAAACCACACATAACTTTTTCTTGTGTGGTCCCCAACCTGAAGCAGGAGATTAAGTAATAAGCCTCTCAGGACTGGTTTATCTCCTTCAAGAGATTGCAGGCCGAGATACACGCTTTAATTTTACAGCAGTTCCATTCCTTATTGCTATTCGGCAAGCTGCCGTAATGCCTCGACGTTTTACAACCCTTGTACCGGTACACTTTAATTAAGGAATCACTTTACGGAGGCTGCGGTATAGCCAGCAATGCCGACCCAATAATTCGTCATAGAAACAGATCGGTTAGAGTCGATCTGTAAAGAGCAAAAAATGTAATTGATCAGACCTCCTGTCCGGAATGGTTAACAGCCGTCAGGGCAGACAAAAATACGAAACGTCGTGGTCTGAATACAAACTGTTCCATTAAACGTTTTGATTTGCTCTGTTTTGAATAACTGTCTGGATTGCAAATTTCGACAGCCACAAGTGGACGTCTGTATGTCATACAGCTAGACCAGGAGTGGCCAACCCGCTTGAAATAATTTTGCGGCCCGAGTAATTTTTATAAGTCAAAAATTTAAGTTTTAAGTTAAGGCCCCCGAAAATCAGATTAAGTGTACACTGTAAAAAATAATCCTGCAAAAAAACAGAAAATTTCTGGCAGCAAAAGTTGCCAAAAAATTTCTGTAGGCCGAAAAATCGTGTAAACAGAAAAAGCTGTTACCTACAGGTAAATGCTGTAAAAAGAAACTTTCTGTCAAGTGAGCTACAGATTTTTCTGTTGCCTCTCAATAATTTTCTGCTTGTGCGCATGCACTTATTTTAGTAGAGTTTTTTCTAATTTTAATTAATTAATATCCTGGGATAGAACCCACGACCTACCGCATGCTAAGCACGCACGCTACCACTGAACCAACGAAGATTCAGTATAATGTTGCCAATAGCTGTATTCGTTTTCGATGCAGTAAGTTTCTGTTTAAGTACAGATAAGCTAAAAAACTAGATAAAAGCTGTTATTTTACATAAAATAAGTAGAAGTGCGGTGGGAATGTTACATGACAGAATATCTCTGTAAACATAAAGTCATTGTTTTTGAAAATTTCTGTTTTTCTACAGTTTTTTACAGTGTACCAAAACAAGTTAAAAACCTGAATCAAATTTCCAAAAATTTTCTGGGGGAGGACCCACAGACCTCCCTTTAGTACTTCGGACTCTATTACTCAAAACTTTTTTTAGGATATTATGTTCATCCAGGTGCGAATCCTTGCTAAAACTTCATTTTAAAATATTCATAAATTTCTATATGTGCCACAAGCGGTAACATTAGTTTTGAGTAATCCATAATGTTTTTAATGGTGCGTCGCCTTTTTAGTTCCTATAAGAGAAGACGTTCTTCGGGTCGCTCTTTAGAGATCAATATAAATTAATATTTTATTTAGGAAACTGTAAAACTAAGTATATACTAAAAACTCCGTATTCTATAGTTTATTGAACTTACTTCACCGTCATTCTGAGCATTCAATCCTAAAATTTCATATGCGGGAGTAGTATGCATGGTTTTCCAAAGTGGCCCTCAAGATCATTTGGGATGGCCAAGGGTGTCCCGAAAAAAACGAAATTTACCGAACCGATCACTTAGCGGTAGTGCGGAAAAGTTGTGAACTACCATCACTAAGAAGGGTGTTAAATATTAAAACTGTGGGTTGATATCTTCTGTTGCCTCACGAGGCCTAAAGTTCTGAAAATTGGGCTAAAAATGACTAAATTTCAAAAATTCATAAAAAATTACGAATTTTAGCCATAGATTTGGGGTTGCAATTAAAAGGTAATATTATTAACCAACTTTAACTGCAAAAAATTTCAAAACTTTTGATTAATACCTTCTTTTGTTTCATCGGCTATTTGGAAAATTAGGCAAAATTTCGAAAAAACGCCCAAAACACCAGGGTGTCCCAAAAAAACCCTTAAAAAACCTTGCTCCCTATGGATTTTCTTGGTCCCAAAAGACATTGTGTGAAGTTTTAGCTCCCCAGGTAAACTGTAGGGTTTGCCGGTAGGGCCCCTAAATATCAAAAAAGAGAGAAAAATGACCATTTTTCAGAATTTTTTAAATTTTAAGTTTCATAATGTGATAAAACTGGTTATTTAGGACGTATTTAGATGGATTTTATTTATTTACGTTTATTAACTGTACCCTATAGTGCCAATATTGATGAGCGCAGCGTAACTAAAAGTAGTACTTTTTACTCAAAAACTATAGGGCTATAAGGGTATAGTTAATAAACGTAAATAAATAAAATCCCTCTAAATACGTCCTAAAAACTCATATGAACCAGTTTTATATCGCAATATAAATTTTAAAATTTACTTTTAAAAATTCTGAAAATGGTCATTTTTCTCACTTTTTTTAAACTTAGGGGCCCTAACGGCAAACCCTAACTAAAAATCCCTGGGGAGCAAGGTTTTTTGACAAAGGGTTTTTCGGGACACCCTATTGGCCACCTCTGAGCTAGACCAAATAAGACGGCATGATGAAATTCCTACCAATAGCATTTAGATGGGTAGACTACAGAATACTTTATACAGCGAAATCAAACATTTTAATCGTAAATTATATGTATTACTATACTTTCTTACCTCAATGATTGAGGAAAATAATTTTAAATGTCAAATCACTATGGTATACAGGGTAATTTATAACTTTTATTTAGGGAATGTGGATATTTTGCATTAATTTCGTTGTATTTCGAGCTTCTATTCGTATTTTTATTTTCCCATTGTAAGTACAAAAACTGTTATGCGAAAATGTAGACTTGATTAAATAATGTTTACTAAAGTTATTGTTCATTAGTATTTTAATTAAGTACCACAGTACCTATCTATTTACTATGTGAAACTAATGTCCAAAAAGTTTGAAACTGTGTTTAATTGGTTTAAAATCGAATTTTATTAAGTAAAAATATATGTTTAAAAACTAAAATTAACTCGAAAGGTTCGTTAGGTTCGAAAAAAATTCTGAATAAAATTTTAATTTAAGGAGAATAAAGAGAAGGGTACTGATAAAAAAAGAAGTTTTGATTTAATATCAATTTTTTATTTTAATGATAAATGTTTGAATTGAATATTAGATATTTTAATTTGATTACTTATTAAAATTTAATTTTAAATATTTTAAATTTAGTGTACTAAACTAAATATTTAAATTTAATACTAGTACGAGCATGAGATTTTAAACTAAATTTCATGATAAGTGGTAAATTTTAATACTAAGCGTTTAAATTTAATTCAAATTGTTTAAATTAATGCTAAATGTTTGAATTCCATTCTAAATGGTAAAAAGTTTTATTTTATTTTGCTAAATGCATGAATGTTGAAACATGTTTAAACAGTGTTGATATATGTTTATACATTATTCTTGAATTTTAAAATATGCTATATTTTAGTATAATCCTGAAATTAAATTGAACACATTTAAATATTGTCTATATAATTAATTAAATTTATCTTACATTTTTTAAATATATTTAAACTTGATATGTCTTCAGAAAGTCCATTCCAATTCTAGAATTCCGTGGTTTAACCCTAGAAAATTACCTTTTTCAACAATGGTTCAATGTAACAATGTTTAAAAGTCTTTTTTTATACCTTTACCGTTATTTGGATTTTTTCAGAAACAACATTTCTCCAAACCAGTCTGATCTTATCCATAATTACAAATTTCATAAGTGTTATGGTAGTTAATATTACCCCATGCCCCAAAACAGATCAATATTTCAGACATTTAAGCTGTACATGCTTCACCACAAGCTACAATTTTGTTGTCCTAGCAACCCACGATTGAGGGAAAGGACAGGAGAAAAAAAAGGATAAATTTCATCTTTTTCTCACATCAGTTCAGCTAGTTTCAGCTGCAACTGCTCATTTGCAGAGCGTAGGGCCTATGGCTGATTTGCCCGGCAAGACGTGAGTGGACTTCCCAATGATATGTTTCGAAAAACAAATACTACTGCTTTCGGACTTTTTAAACCACGAGGGTTGGAAGGTTAATTGCAGACTGGGTGTAATGACTAAATAGAAAAAAAATCTAAGGAGTTTTGAACCTTGGTCTTTGTTAAGCTGCCTCATCACAGTTGGAGAGAACAGTTGATATTTCCATTTCTAGATTAGGATCATGCAGCTTTCGTTTAGATGTTGATGTCAATCCACTGAGAGACAATGCTATCTCACCCCTATAAAGCTTGCGTATTCTTTCATTAATCACTGAAGTTTTCAGTCTTCCGCATGATTATGAAGCTATTTATTAGTGTACACTTGATCTCTGAATATCAACCTCGTTAGATTCTGGTTGACAGTGGGAAAAAGTTTGGCATTAGATATAAACTAATTTTTCTCACGAAAAATATTGAATTATAAAAAGTATATTTTGCTTTATTGTTTTTTGACATTTGTGTAAAGCATATACGTAGTTATTTATAGATTTATAATATCGATTCATAAAGGGTAGTGGGCTGTATATTTTCCTATGCCCCATATATGGCATAAAAATGCGAAATGAGATTTAAACCATAGCTATATCAGCTTTAAAGAAAAAAATTATATTTCTTTCTAGTGTAAACCTTTTTTAAATTTATGTAATTCTTTGTTTCGTCCCAACTTTAAGTTAACTGTTCCAAAATGAAATTCGGTTAGAGAAGGAATTTCAGATTAGAAAAATATCACGCGTTAAAATTTCAGCTAAGATAAATATTTTTGTAATTATAACTCCAGTCATTTTGTGGCTTGATAGATAGCTTTCATACACATTCTCTGACTCTACGAATTTACTCAAAATTAATTATAATTTACCCCAATTTTACTGTAAACGTAAAACTTTTTTTATTAAAAGTTAGAGAAAATACAAAGAAGTTTTTTAGAAGTCGGTTTTTAGTAGAGAAATTCAAAGATTATGATTATTGTATGTTTGTGTGGGTTCATAAATATTCCTATAAACACATATTTCTGATCATTATCCGCATAAAACATAGAGAAAAGGTCAAAATACCAAATAC
Organism: Tetragnatha versicolor; assembly: GCA_024610705.1. Taxonomy (NCBI): domain Eukaryota; kingdom Metazoa; phylum Arthropoda; class Arachnida; order Araneae; family Tetragnathidae; genus Tetragnatha; species Tetragnatha versicolor. The sequence continues at coordinate 48,469,794 of JANDEH010000010.1, read as the reverse complement.
GTCTTTTCCTCGAGTTATGTCCAAAACGCATTCGAAGGTTGGACTGTTTCGCTCTATCCTCCAAGCTCATTAAACTAGTATTATGTCATTTACGTCAAAGCTTTAAACACGGAAAGATTTATAGCTCGATTTTCCCGATATTATGCTTCGGAAAGAAGTTTCAATAAAACGATCATCTTTTTTCCATAAAAAGAAGGAAGGCGGATTGGAAGGGATACTTGATGAATCTTGCGGAAGTGATGGTTTTAGATGACCACACTGTTGTTTTCAAGTTAAATTTCAAGTTTTATACCCCTCCCTCCAAAAAGGAAAGTTTCCCATCTGCCGCTCTGTCCCGTATTGTCCCTGTTTTCTTCTTGCATAAAAGCAACTCTTTCCGCGATGCAAAGTCCCATTAGGGTAGGTAACACATGGTCTCGTACTCAAGCTTTCAAATTTAAGGCATTACGTAGGGAGAGTGGGGATCGGAGCAAAAAAGCGCATTAAAACTTCGCTAAAACGGTAAACTTTTAAAGTGCAGCAAATTTTTCGGATCACTATGTACAAATGCGACGCAGCCATGGACAATTTCAATCGATCATTTCTCCCCTAAGAAAACTTAATATTTTTAGAATTATGGAAAATATGAGCGGTTGGAAAATGGGTTACCATAGCTGATACTTTCCATTGAAGTTTGCGGCGGAGTTTGACACTTTTTCTTGCGCGCGCGTATAAATATTCGTTTTGAGTGCAGAGATGGTTGAACTATAACTTTGGACTAATGACACTCATTTTGTGTTGTAAAAAAAGGTGTTTTATAACTTTCGTTCTAATCAAAGTGACGACTTCTACAAAATTGTGTATTATTACTTTATCAGAATTTGAGGGTAATCCCAATTACTCAGGAATAACACGACCAGGGAAACAAACCTTGAGAGAACCGTTTAATTCTTATTTTTCAAATATTAGTTTTAAATTATGTAAAAGTAAACACAAGTTTTAAAGTTTAAATGCATTAATTTGTTCATTATTTCAGTCACCACAAACAATATACTATTAATTCGTTGAAATTTTACATTCAAAATTTTAACCCCTGTCTATGACTTCTGTGTAACGAAATAATTATTAAAGATTTTCCAATTTTCTCTGTATAAAGTACAAAATATTATTACACAGGATATTTTATCAAAGAGAGATGTTTAAAGATAGTACATATTTCACTCCAAAAAATTTTGTAACCCTTCATATGCGTTCTCATTGATATTGATTGTGGTATTTTAAGCCTTTAGTTACACCCCAATCCCCATAAATAGTCCTTTCAGAAGAAATCCTATTTTGATCACTAAGAATGACTAAAATTACCCCAATCTAACCTGTAGTTCAATCCAATTTACTCTTCCGAAAATAAACCTCCTAAGAAAAGGAGAAGCCATACTTATACTACACTTAAAAAGTAAAAAACTATTGAGGTATTAGTACAAATTATGTATTTAAGGATTTTATATGTGAATAAGAAACAGCCTTCTTTGTAAAGTCAAGTGTGAATCCTTAACACCATTAAGCGAAAAAAAATACTGACTTTCATGCTTACACTGTAAAATACTCGTATTAATCGTCATCAAACGGCAGCATAAGATGCCAGAGCTTTTCTGCACCTTGGTATTTCTCTGTCAATTTGAACATTTCTGTATGAAGGAATATTCTATTAACTGTTTCTGCGAAAGTAATTTGGGACCAACATTACCCACTGAAATTTCCGAATGAAATTCCAGTCTGTAGAAAGACAAATATGTAGTTAAATCAATCGAAGATTTCCGATGGCTATATACGTAGGTTACCGAAAGTTGAAAAAAGATCGTAGCTTACAAAAAGAGTTCAGTTAACAGAAAAATCATATGTAAAAGAAATGCTCTGGCAACTTTTGAGAGACAATCAAAACTTTTATAATTTTTACATTGTAAAGAAGAACCAATTTAGCATCCACTAATGAACTCCGGCTGTAAAAGCAAAACAAAATTAGTTTCAAACCTTACAACAACATAAAACAATTGTAAATCTTCACCCCCTTTCTTCAATGTATATCAAGAATATAAGAAAAAGACTACCTCCATCAAACCCAAGAAAGTAATCAAGGGAACAGAATCGAAGGGCCAGCATCCAACGTGAGAACAGCATAATTTGAGCGTGAGAAATGCGTGAGTGATGCGCATGCTTCGTCCCGCGATTGGCAAGCCGCGCGTGGACAAGCCATCTCCCGCCATCCATTATCCCGGGCGCAGAACAAAGAAGTCACACTCCGTGACACAGATTTAACGGAATGTGCAGAGCGTGAGGCGAGGTGTCGCGACAAAGGCTCTGTCACTTGTCGCTTATTCATAGCACCCAAAAAATGCTCCCTCGGCATTAATCTTTCCGCTCACGACCTTCTATACCCGGGGTGCCGATTCCTGCCGACCATAATGGGGAGTAATTCCGAGTTTCTGGGGTTCTCTATAGCTAGGAGGTCTTGTGGAGGTATCCAACGCGGGAATAAATTTGGCTAGGAGGGGTCTTGTGGTGGTATCAAACACATGGGAAAAATTTGGCTGGAAAGGGTCTTGTGGTGGTATACCCTACTCGGGAATAAATTTGGCTAAGAGGTCTTGTGGTGTTGTCCAACGCGGGAATAAATTTGGCTAGGAGGTCTTATGGTATCCAACAAGGGAATATATTTGGCTAGGAGGACTTGTGGTATCTACACAAGGAATAAATTTCGTTACGAGGTCTTATGGTATCCAACACAGGGATATATTTGGCTAGGAGAACTTGTGGTACCAAAAAAGGGAGTAAATTTGGTTAGGGTTAGTCTTATGGTATCCAACACGGGGATATATTTGGCTAGGAGGACTTGTGGTACCAAAACAGGGAGTAAATTTGGTTAGGTTAGTCTTATGGTATCCAACACGGGGATATATTTGGCTAGGAGGACTTGTGGTATCCAACACAGGGAATAAATTTCATTACGAGGTATCTTGGTATCCAACACGGGGGTATATTTGGCTAGGAGGACTTGTGGTATCGAAACAGGGAATAAATTTTTCTAGGTGGTCTTATGGAATCCAAAACGTAAATAAATTAATATATTTTCCAAAAAGTCTGGAAAGTTTTTGGAATTGCTGTTTTATGGGATGGTTTAATCAGGGGCTTCCGAACTGTCATGGCAACCTTAACATAAATAAAATTACACCCCAATCCCTAACTCTTGGGGCTTGTTTGGTTACAACTTGTTTGATTACAACATAAGGTAATAAACTCTTGCCTAAGTAAAAACAATAATGAATCCTTCTAACCATAAACGTTTTAATTGCATTGCGATTGTGTTGTGTGAGAAAAAGATAGTACTGTAGAAGGGGGATTATTAAAAAATGCAGAGACAAAAAATGTGTTCTTGTAGTGTTTATTAGGACATTAGCTATTTTTAGGACACGTTTCAGGATAGAAGACATTTATAACACTTTTCTGCATATTCAGAACCTTATCACAACACAATAAGATATTAATGTTTTCCATCCAACAACACAAATAAAGTGTTGTTAATTTGGGAACAAAAATGACTTAAATGTGTTGATAGGGTGTTAAATTTTCTGTGGAATGTTTGCAATGAACACTGCAACGATCCCGGCTGTAATTGGAACAAAATACTTATGAGGGATTAAACTTTTCTTTTTTTTTCACTACTTTCAACATTTGTAACCAAAAATACTGATATTTCGGAGGGACGGCTTCCCCCCTCCACATCCATCTCCAATAGTGTGCTGGTATCAGCCAAAGATATGAGGCGGTTCCTTTAAAATATTGGAAACCAGTTAATTTAAATTGATGCATTAGTTTTTTTAAATCGAATAAAAATAGCTTCCTAAGGACAACTTGTTTTTTTCGTAAATTTTAGTGAATAAATGGATAGCCTCCAGCGGTATTCTATACAGGGTGTCCCATAAATGTTGTGTCACACTTCTAGGGGGGATAGCCCCATTATTTATGGGACCCATTATTTATGGGACAGTGTAAGTGTATTGGGGACAATTAAGTGTGACCCATTATTTATGGGACACCCTGTATAGCGGTATTCATTCTCCAGTGCTATTCTCCGTTCTTATTTAAAGAAAAAACTAGTCAAACTAAAATATTTAAAGTACATATTATTGTAAACTCGATAATTGACGCTTTAGGGTCAATATCCTATACAATCAAATTAAAGCAAATTATATTAAGCAAATTTCCTACGTTAAGTATCCCGATATACAAATTCTTCCATTTTGAAACCAAGGAATTTAATTTATAGTCATTGTGTAGATATTATAATTTTAGTAACATATGAAATATGTCTTATTTAAATGAAAATTTAAAACATATTTCAAAAATCAGGTCTTGTTCAAGGGAATTATGATGAGTTTGGTGTAGGTATTAAATTAAAACGGTTAGAGTGTAGAATCATTTGACAGTTATCATTTATAATTATAAAAAAATTAGCACTTCATAAAAGTATTACGATCCCAATAAAAAAATTAATGTAAATTATTTTAAAAGAGTAAGTAAAATCGAGGATTCTCACCATCACCAAGGAAACTTTCGGTATCTTTAAAAGCCAAGCCAATACTATTTCAAAAAGATATCTAGCAGCAACAAAAATAAAACCTCTAGTCTGTCTCCATTTTGATTTGAATAAAGCAGCATCCATCTTTTCTCGTGATTTCGAAAAAAGCAAATTTCAAATCTATTGTTTTCTCCGGAAAAAGCTAGGTCGTGGCGCCATCTATTGCTCACAGGGCATGCTTTTCCTTATGCAGCCAGGATAAACAATAGAATAAAGAGATGCCAGAGTATTAACATCGATAATCAACATTAAAATAAGCGACATTAAACTTCAGCTTATGCTAAATAAGTAACACTTGTTAATGTAGTGTGAAACTTCCGACCTTTCATTTGAGTGATAGTCTATCCATTCGTTATAGACTTTCAGAGCAACTTTTCCTGGAGTTTCGCTAGATATTTGATAAATCGCGCTCATTCAAACATGAAGAGGCGCTCATACAGGAGCAAGGTGTGAATTAAGGGGCCCAAAAAAGGAGGCCAGATAAAAGAAGATTACTTTGAGGGGGAAAGTTGGGAGAAAATCCCATTTGTTAAGGAAACTGATCCACCGACCAAAATGTGTTTCGTGGTCGGTTTAAAGCCGCCTTTGGAAGTGTTTCTCAAACCTTCCATTGATATGTTACTTTAAAATGTTAATGTTGGTGTCTAAGGTAAGGATTTTTAGCGGAGAAAACTGGATTATTCATTAGTGCGTTGAGATAGAAGCTTTTAATTATGTTCAATCGAATTATCTATTCTTAAATACTTAGCATTTTTCATTGACGAGAACATGATAAGAATCAAGAAATTTTACCTCATATCTTTTCAAGATACCAAAAAATAAAATTTTTGAAAGCTGTTTGAATGTAAGATAAAAAACAGATTAAACTTAGATAAATCGAATGAGACTCGTACTTTTAATTTTTAATAATCCTTTTAATGTTAAATTTATACTTGTGTAAATAAGTCTCTCTCGTGAATTTTTTTTGAAAATACTCTTAGTCAACGATACCTTGTAGTAAAGCAGCATTTATATAAAACTGAAGTTTAAATGGCATTTTAGAAAAAAAATCACATGAACTTTTTCAAAACAGAGATTACTATACAAGTAACATAACTTTTTCCTTTTAAAATAAAAATAAATTGAGTTGTTAAATTGAAATTCACATAGTAATATTAGTTAAAACTAAGGAGATCGTGTTTAGTGTTTTAATCTTTTAACAGTATCTTTAATGCCTCAGATTTTTAAAGCTTAGATTTTTAAAGATAACATAAGTTATTTCCAGTATTTTTCCCAAATTTTTCTTTTTGATTCAAAGAGCATAAATATCTGTTGTTACATTTTCATGCTTCTTTTTTAAGCTGGAGAATAGTTTTCAGATAATTTCATTTATGAACAACCACAATCTATCATACAAGCTTATACAAGTTTTTTATGACTTATCCCGGTATTCCCATGACTTAAGAGTTCTATCTTTATTGCTGAATAGCGTGTAAAAAAGGGGTGTTTGGCATAAATATTAGTCAATATGCGCGCAATACCTCTTGGTTAACACATACAATAAGTTCCCTGTCATTATAGTAGGAAACAGAGAAAATTCAATATTTCTAGCATCCTATCTTTCTAGTATCTCGGAAAGCTTTAGCACGCTTCTTGGTTAAATTAAGATGTATTTGCAAAAATTGAAGTCTTTTAAAACAATAACATGTCCTGTTTTCTGAAATTCGTTATAAATGATGCACTGTTATTAGTTAATGAATCTTTTTATGTTTTTATATGTAGATATTGTTAAAAGAAATTTTAATAACGTGATTTAACCTTCTGAGGCGCAATTAGGAATTAAAAGCTTTTCAGTTAAAATACACATGGTAAAATAAAATCAATTACAATGTTAATGATGCTTTTATAAATTAAACTGTTTTTAGTCGGACTTCCTTGATGTATACCCAAAAAAATATCTACTACCCATGCAATTGTTATTATGGTTGCTTAACAATTACAAGCATTGGTTCGACATTTAAGTGATCTGAATAATGTTAACTTACGCTCAAAGTTGAATTATGAATGAAAGTTGAAGTTTAGTAATTTGAATATAATGTTAAAATTAAGCTAAATATTCCTTATCTTTTTTCAGTTGGCAAAAATTTGAAATGACAGTCACGTTTCAGTTACTCGTAATTTCGTCTCGACTATAGTCTTTAATAATTCGTTCATAGTAGAATATGAGTCACTAACCTAATTTTAAAAAACTGCTGAGTATATTTTCTCTGAAACAGCTTAAGTTCTCTTTTCAATAGAAAAATTTTGATAAAAGAATGCATCTTTATCTTTACTTAGTTTTATAAACATATGTTGTAGTGATTCTCTCTCTCTCTCTAACTTTTTTTCTCTAATTAACTAACTCTCTTAAACTTTTTAACATGGATTATGTTCTCTTGGGATTTTTTTTCTCAAGGCGCCGGAGTAGAATGTCCTTTTGAAATGTTTTAAAAATCTAAAACCGGAAATTCTTGATAATTGAGGTGATTTTTTTACCTGAAGGCAATAGAATTATTTAAATGCCTTTCCAGTCTCAATAAGCTTATTTCTAATGCAAATTTTATTACAAATATAATAACAAACCAGAGGATGTAAATAACCACATATAACCATTACTTAATATTAACATAAGAGCAATAGGCAATCCATTATTCATAAATTCGGCTAACTGTTAGTGTGGAATTAATGTAATTGCACAAGTGGAGAGAAAGGTCAAGACGATGTTTTCTTTTATTGGAATATAAAAATCATTGTGATGAAAAGAAACATATGAAATTCTTTTAGTAAAATAAACAGCAATGAAATGGTAGAAATGGTGTTTTTTAAATGAATGAAGGATCTTTGCTTTAGGATACTGTGGTTTTTCTAGTCTGGTTAATAAAGCCCCTTTTGTAAGAACAGAAGAAAACTGTTTTACCGGTGCTACCACCAAACTAATTTCTACATAGGATTAGTAACTAATTCAGTTGATTATTATGCTGCATGAAAGAATATTTTAATTCGGTTTATTATTAATGAAATTTTAAGAAGGTTATTTTCCATTTCTTTTTAAAGTTGGGAGGACGAAAAATAGGGGATTGGAGATAAGTTTTTGTAAAAGTTGTTTTAAACGCTTTTGTAAAGCTGTTTTAGCTATCAGAAGATGTTTTCATAGTTGAGATATTAAGGAATGTAATTTTGTGGAAGGTTGCAGTGGGCGTAGTCAGAAAAATTTCACAGGGGATTTTTGATTTTCAGGAGGTTGATATGGAGTAAATTTAGTCTTTTTCTAAGGTCAAAAAAGGAAATTTTCTAAATTTTGGAAGGAGAGGTTTTCAAATTCCCCTTGGCTACTTCACCGAAAGTACACTCTTTTTTCAAAAAGACAAATTCAAAAATAAAAACTCGTTCAAAGTGTCCCATATTGTGCATTGCAATAAAATTAGAAAAATGTTTAAAGTAAAAAAAAAGAGGAACTACTTTTTTAATGATCGTTTTACTCTTGTCACTCAAATCTAAGTAAAAATATTAAATATTACTCTGAACATACTGAACCCAGACATATGGTATAGACTACTACTAATTTTTCAAAATTTTGGTTTCAATAATAAAAAAAGGCGGTACGATAAAAATTTATAAAACTTCGTAAACATTGTATGAATGCATCTTTTTATACGGCCATCTAAATGTTAGGGAGCTTTCATAACTCAAGTGAAAACGGATGACCTTTTCCGATTCACGTATGATTACATCCAACCAAAATTAAAGTTCGGGACGTTTTTAAATTAAAAGCATTTATGCAGATTTCAACTCAGATAAACAGGTAAAACTGAACTTTAACCAAATTTCGCAAAAAAAATGTTAAACCATCTTAAACCTTCAAAAACCGGCAATCCAAATGTTAGCATCCCTCCCAGGAGCCCAGTGAAAACAGAGGTGACCTTTCGCGATCTAGTGAAAATCGCCGTTAGCCAATGTGAGGTCAATGCCAAGAATAAGCCGCATGTTTTATTCATCAACTTATGATTATAGCGTTCAGTCTCGGCATACCAATTAATCACAAATAGACAGAAGAAATATCTTGTACAAGAGATGAACAAAAACAGCGGGGAAATTATCTGTCTATTCTTAATTCGTAACACGACTGGGGGAATGTATGCCTGGGATTTTGACAAAAGCAGCTGAATGCGACATTGGCATCACCTGTGTCTCGATGCCATCCTTTTCAGCAGAACTCGTTATTTCTTGTCTGCCTGAAGCCAGCCCATTGCGATGGATGCTGAGTCATTGTTCCGAGGTTTGATTGGGTTAAATGAATGAATCTGTTCACGCTCATGAATTTGTGATGATATTTTGGTGATCTAATTGCCAAATCTGTTCATGCGGGTTCGCATTGCTTTCTATGCCGAATCAAAAGTGAGAGGGATTAGAGGGGGAATTCGCTATAGTCTCGACTGGGATTCAATATTTATGAAGCTTGTTTGCTGTCGTCCACATGACAAATGATGTGGATGAGTGATTAGCATTTGGGTGTGTGAAAAAACAATAATCCATAATGTAAAACAGAGGGACGTCGTGATATCGATGTGATAATGTAGCTTTTACGTTTTGTTGATGATATTGTAGGGACAAACGTTAGTCAAACAGCATAAATAAGGAAAACATTTGAGTTATTTAGAGTTTTGGAATGCGATTAAACAAATAAGAGCTATTTCAAAAGTTTTGAACAGGGACGGGGAAGCTGTTTTGTGATTTATGGAATGTTCATTTCCTTCCTTTCAAAATCATCGATTCGAATGTAATTATTCTTTTTGGCAATGCGATTTCAGGGTAGCCCCAGAATATATTTTGAATCGTGCTCCAAAACGGAAGGCAGCTGTCTGCGTTCGTAACTTTTTGTTGCATCTTCTATCCTTTAGACTATAGTCGCATGGAGGAAAGAGGGGCATGGTATTTTTTTTAAATAGTATTGAACTCCTAAAATAAGGGAATTTTTGATAACGAAGATCGAAACTGTGTGATATTACTAGTTCTTTTATTCATAAAAATCAATAAACTGCAACAATTCTCAGTCATGTTTCTGTATTACAATATTATTATTCTTTTTATAATCTTTTATCTGGCTTAGTTACACGATATTTTTTAAAACTATTCTTCATAGTTCTATATTCCTTCCAATACGTTTTGTGTTTAATTATAACTACCATAAATATGGATAGACCTCTGTTTTACATTAATAACATTTGATTAATTAAAACATTTTGATTTTAGTAAAAAAAACTGATTGAATATTAGCTCTCTAAGTTCCCTCATATTTACAGCTATTTTTGTTTGTTGAAATCTTGCTTCTGTCAAAAATGTGAATCATATAGACAATTTAATTTTTTAAATCACTTTTTATTTTTGAAATTTAATTTTGAAGGAAACTGTCAGTGTTAGTTAAGGTTTCTATTTTTCGAAAATTTATAATTTACCCTAAATAATTATTTTTTGATAACCAATTTTCTGAGAATTTTTTATTCAGGGTTGTGAAGTAGCAGTGAAATTTAGTATTTTCCATTTGACTTCCATACGAAAATCCTTCATATACGTTACCCTCTCATTTCATTAAAACTTTGTTGCAAATCAAAGCTAATATTATTATGTTGTTATCTTTCCACTGAACAAATCCACTTTCAGTTTTATATAAAGATAGAAAAAGAGGCTGGAGTAATATCTCTAGAATGCCTTAAATGCGCTGTTCTTAAATATCTACTTCAACGTATGCTTCAACGTATAAATGCTCATGAACTTGGAAATTAAAATATTGAAAATAATTTTTGGTATCCCATGATGAAAGCGAAAAGAAACAGCATATCGATCTTTTTTTTCCGACTTCCCAGTGAGATTCTCTCTAACGACGTTTTAATTACACATTTTTCATCGATATTTAATCCATCACTTTCTTGGGATGTAACACGCGTCTCTCGCGGGAGACACCGGCGGCGGGTCCAGGCAGCCGGGACGTAATGCACCTTGGTCTCTAACGACACTTTTAAATATGCGCCATTACTCAAGGCGCAGCAATGCGTCCGTCACATTTGACAGCGAGCTGCAAATTATGTTGGAGCGGCAATATGAGTTGCAGAGCAAAAAAGACGGCAACGAAACAAAGATCTGCCACTGCGAATTGTTCTGTAGTAGTTAATGCACAAGTCATAATTCAAGCATTCTAATGCGTTGACATACGGTTGTTTGACAAGTCGTTAATTCAAAGCTGCTGGAGTTTTTTCTTCCTTTCCTTACGTGGTCCATACATCATGTTCTCGCTTGTGATCTCACTTAAGTCAACTTCATTTAAAGGTTAAGGATGGTTATAATGTTACTCGGTTGCTCGTTTATCACAGTGTACTAGCCTTAATGGCTGGCCATTGAGTTATTGACACCGTTCTTGGGCGAGCGACAAATCGTGATTATTCATTCATCAGTAGTTAACCGAGCGCCTTTTTACTGTTAGCTTTCGTATCATTTTGCAATAAATATCGCGTGACAGTTCGTAAACTGAAAAAGTGCCGGCATGGTTACGTAAGATTGAACGGTAAACTACTTTTTCTCGAACCTGAGTTAAATAACGCTTAATCAATTCATTTATTTACTGCCATTCCGATTATAGCGGGAACTGAGTGTTGAAACAGCTATTATTGAAGATAACTCCCGACTAGACTCCAATTAAGCTGAGTAGACTTATTTTTATCCGCGAATTTCCTCGTGAAGATAACTTCTTTTACAAGAAGCCATTCCATAGTTTTATTTAATATGGAGATAAGGGGAAACTTTTTTGCATTGGTGTTTCCCTCTATGGTGATGGTGTAAAACTTTAAAGGTGTTTGATATTTTCAAAATAGTTTTTCCTGAAGATTAAATGGAGGACTTCATTTGTTAAATAGTGTTACTCCGGAGAAGATCGATATAATTAAAATGGGAAACCTTCAGAATAATTATTAAATTAAAATTAAGGATCTTAATAAAATTGACTTTAATATAATTTTTTAATATGTTGGGAAATTTTAAGTTGCAAATATTCAAGAGATGCTCACTCTATACGTTTTTTCATAACCCTTATACTATTGAATGAAATTAAATTACCTGTTTGAATACCTTTAACACTCTTATGAACGTCTCAGTTACAAAATGTCATTCGAAGTATCCTATGCGTCAGTTAGTAAAATGTGTGGGAATATTGAACTGAATCCAGTGAAATTTTTACATTACGAACACTATTAAAATAACTTAACCATGATTATATTCTACTAAGATTCTAATAGCTACAATACCACAGTAGACAGATTTTTCTGTACATAGGAACTATCTTTATATTGTTTTTCCCTTTACATGGGATCAAGAGACCTTCAAAACTTAAATGATGATTTAACTATAATGAAGCAGAAATAAAGTTATTTTACGATTTTAATATTTTAGTCCTCAAATATTGAAGATACTTTGTAAAATTGAGAAATCATGCTTTTGCTAAATGTAGGTACAGTCGAAGAAAAAAAAAGTGAGACAGTTCGCATTGTGAGCGAACTACTGGGGTTAGAAAGATACTGTAAACGCCAATTTTCATTATTTAACGTCTACTTTAAAAAAAGCTATAGTTTATGTCCTTAGGGGGTCATCTACATATTAAACGAAGCACCAACTTTCGTTTTTCCTATGGGTGACATCAAAGATTATTCCCGATTCTGAAAGAGCACCCCCTAAAACCCCCCAAAACCAATTTTCATGTCATTTGGTCCCCAAATAAAGCCAGGAGTTGGGGTTGAAGTTCGTCGAATTTACGTTGAAATCTCGTTTTTCACGTTGAATTCTCGTGCGGGGTTGATGGTTGTAAGGATCAAATCGAGAATTCAACGTAAAAAACGAGATTTCAACGTAAATTCAACGAACTTCAACCCCCACTCCTGGCTTTATTTGGGGACTAAATGACATGAAAATTGGTTTTGGGGGGTTTTAGGGGGTGCTCTTTCAGAATCGGGAATAATCTTTGATGTCACCCATAGGAAAAACGAAAGTTGGTGCTTCGTTTAATATGTAGATGGCCCCCTAAGGACATAAACTATAGCTTTTTTTAAAGTAGACGTTAAATAATGAAAATTGGCATTTACAGTATCTTTCTAACCCCAGTAGTTCGCTTACAATGCGAACTGTCTCACTTTTTTTTTCTTCGACTGTACATTAATTAAATAAAAATGAAAAGTTTCCGACTTTCAATTTGAGTGTATTTTAATCATCGTGGAATAATGACCTTTTTAGAGTTACTCTAAGACTTTTCAACGGAGTCCAAAAATTCTAGAAAAGAACACAAAGATTGTGTAAAAAAGGACCTCATCATCACTCTTCTAAGCAGGGATATCAATTGAGCTGTACTCAGAGTTAATAGTCCTTTTCTCTTTCCCCTATTTTGTCAATTAGAATGACCATAAAAATTTCAGTAATGTTTTTACTCCCAATTCAACAGTTTTCAATTTGTTTAAATCAGTTAGCCATATTCTTGGCAAGGGAAATCCCAGTTTTAGGCTCAACAGGTGAATTATGGGACTAGAAATAATTGAGCTATCAATTTAGAAAAAAGAGAACATAATTACGTAATCGTAAAAAATTGATGACCCAAATTCAACTCCTACTTAATGGTTCTAAATGACTGCTTAGACAGTGCCTCATTACTTTTACCATTGAAGTTTATGTAATTGATTCGAGATTTGCTCTATGTCAAAATGGAAGTTCAGATTGCTTAATATCGTGTAATTTAGCATATTAAAAGCGTTTGAAGATGATATAGCACTTACAGGGTAGAACATTCTGTACTAAGATAATCGATTAATGGCAGAGAGAGGACTTGGACACTGCAGAATGACTCTTAGGACAGCATCGGACCGTACGGCTATTTATAAATGAATTTTTTTGTCGAGAGGCATCCAAACGGGAAATACTCTATCAACTTCAATTTAACTATTTTTTTGCATGGAGGTACAGATGATTACGAAATATATCCCGCATAAATTTGTTGGATACTAATTATTTTAGGTTTTAAAAAATATCCATAAAATTTCGATTTCAAGAAACTAACTTATAAAGCTTCTTTTATTTTTAGTTATTCAGATATTCTATACCAAACAAAAAAATATTATTTTTGAAATGGTTTATTCACATCTTATATTTAAATTATATTTAAGATAATTAAATAACTATTAACTAGTTACTAATTGTAACTATAAACAGCAACTTTTTTTGTTTGAATTTTTTAAAAATTCAAAAATACACAAAGATTTACTTTAAAATGCAAATATAAGATAAGTATAGCATGTGATACATTAGAATGTAGAATAATATGAACAAATAATTAATTTTGCATTTCTTGCCTTTCCGAGAATTTAAAGTTAAGCATATTTTTACAACCATAAAAATTTATATGATGATTACCAGTCATCATTTCATCATTTTCAACAAATTTTGATGTTCTCCTATCATTATACAGTCAAACCTGTTTTTGTGCGAGGAATAGGGACCGCACAAAAAAAATCGCATAAAAAATTCGCACCAAACTTCGCTAGTAGCTTTAAAAAATAGTTTTCGCAGCACATTTAAAAAATCCTTTTTTATGCGGTGAATAGAGACCGCATAAAAAGTCTCACGTATAGGACCGTAGCGAAAATCCCTCTGGATAGCTGAATTGAAAAACTCTTTATATTTGGACCGTAACGCGATCCCCACCCATACAGCTGAATTGAGAAACCGTTTGTATAACTTACCGTAGACTTTTTTTCAGTTACCATGTAGTCGGCGACGGCTGTTGTTTCACTAATTCATGTATGTCTCGGTAGCCAGATATACAAGATTTGTGTTCTAATTTGAAATTTTCATACACCGCACAAAAAAAATCGAATGGAAAAATCGCACAAAAATAGTCTTACAAATAAAAAATCGCACTAAAAGGTTCGCTTAAAAAAACAGGTTTGAGTGTATATTATATAAATCTGAGTCAAACCTCTCAAGCAACAGTGCTGCCGTCCTAAGCGAAATGTACATAAACGAGTTTTCTTAAAACTTCATTTTCTTTCTCCCTTGGCGCGTTTTTATATTGGCGAGAATGTATCTCGCTACTTCCAAGCCACTAGAATGGTTGGCAAGATCATGAAAAAACTCCTTAATTATCAGAATTGAAAGCAAACTAATATTTTTGAAAGATTGAAATTAACATCAATTTAAATTGAAAATAATATTTAAACTAAAACGGAATATTTTTAAACATATTGTTTTAAGCAGCGTTCGAAATTGTACTGGATTGCTAGTCCGGAACAACCAAAAAACGGCTCGGACCAGTGGAATCAGAAAATCACTGGTCCGCTGGACCAGTGGTGAAAAAATATCCCACCCTCCAGTTTAAGCCTGCAATTTCTCTTTGCTTGGAATCGGGAGAAAGGCAAAAAAAATGAATTTCATTAACTAACCCAGATTACAACCAGTTTGTCAACTAACAATGTAAAACCATTTCGAAGTTATGTATTAATTTGTGTGCAATATCATTTATTAAAGAAAAGTTCTTATTTTTTGCCAATTAGTGCAATTGTATCCAATTTGTATGTCAATTAGAGAAATTTTATTTAATCAAAAAAGTTATTTAATTAATAAGATATTTTTTAAATAATTGATTATTTGGAGCTATTGCTTATTTCTCATAAATTTATTTTATTACTTATTTTATATAAATCTCATATTTACAGCTGGTAACTTATTATTGAATATGTATTAATTTTTAACATTACCTTTTTGGTACTCACATTCAGTGCAATAGTTACTGAATAATAGTAATATTTAAACTGGTCCTTTTTAATTTGTCGGACCAGTAATTTTTGTTGCGGACCAGTAAGATTGGTGAAGCACTGGTCCGCAGGACCAGTGGATTTTTTTCCCAATTTCTAACGCTGGTTTTAAGAACATATAATATAGCAATGTTATAATTACATCTGGAATATGCGACTCGCTCGAGTTTGCAGCTGAAATGCTAATAATTTGTAATAACTGTGTAATTGAACCCTGCTTGCCATAAATATATACGCATTCCGGACCCTAACGCAACCCAACGCTGCAACTGATAACAGAGAGTTTTTTTGGGCTTAGCTAATATTTGATCTTAAAAGGAGGGTCTATCGCATAGAATTAAAAATCCGCCAAATACTCTTTTGGCGAGATTTTTCTCAAAGTAAATGTGTGAGAAATTGCGTTTGTCTACACTTTCGCTTAGGACGACAGAGTGGCAGAACCCTTCAAGCCATGAACTTGTAATAATTAAAAAGGTAGCTATGGAATAAGTTTGATAACCACTTCAAGTTCAGTGGTGTAACCAAAATACATGGTCTGAACTTCATTCAATAAATTTGTTCGTCTTTTTTGTACTAAAATAATTGTCACGGTTGGTATAAACAGGAAGATAAGATTTCTACGGGTATTCATCGCTTGTATGACTGCATGTGATGTGTGACTGTCAGGCTTGTTTCTACTTTTGTTACTTACAACATCCTTTGAGGTTTTAATAATCTACAGTGGCTCAGAAGTCGGTTCACAACAGATTAGAAAGCTCACGGGAACTTGGATTTTTTTTCGCTTGATAAGTTTCTTAAAGATGCAGGTGGACTTCGTAACAACCTGAGTAGAGCCGTTGTCTTTGAAAATGTAGATATGGTTGTAGAGGAAAATGTGTTCTTTGATCATAAACAGGAAAACACTTTAAACGAAAATTATTGCAAATGCTTATCAGTAAAATATGTTACAAAGGAACCTGCTTATAGTGAGCTCAGATACAACGAGAACCCGGTTATAACGAGTAGATAAAAATGATTTACTTGCTACAAAAATAAACGTATTCGAAAAATTATCCTTATATAAAAACATCTATTCGAATTCTAATTTTTAGATTAACTCGCTTGCTACTTAATTTTACTGCTTCGTTTATTTTTACGAGCATAACGCAAATTGGTGATGACTCAATTAGGCAGCTTGAAGGTTTTTTTTGGAGAAACACAAAGTTAAATATGAATTAAAATATGTTAGTAATTAGTTGATTTTTAAACAGGAATTGAAAATTGTGGAAATATTTGTATTGTCGGTAAAGGAGGTTGCAAACGCCTTCTCTAATGAAAAAAAGATGCTATAAAAATAGTTCGCCTAACCAGTTTTTGAAATCCCCCATTAATTTTTAAACTTGTCATCCCAAAGTTTTTTCAAATATATTCTCTTAAATTGACGAAATTTAACGAAAAAAACTAATTAAATTAAATAATTAAGGAGAAAATTTAGATATTAACATCTAAAAAGGATAATCTGATTTGATGTTATTCACACCTCTTTAGATAGAATAATTTAAAAAAAAACTCTCCCAACTTTCGCTCCATCTAATTACAAGAACCGGAAAGAGATTTTTTTTAAATCTGAGTAAATCGAAACATGGAAATTATACGGAAAAATCAAATTAGTCCATCTAGTTGAGATTAAGAAGTATCTTATAATCAAACTTCTATAAAACTAAAAATAATAGCAAGTCGCATCCACAAAAAATGAACCCTGCAGTTTCTTCGGAACATCAAAAACGCCAATTTAATTTCCACCTAGTTACCCTAACTAGCTTTTGAGACCCATTCATTTTTTATCTTTGTCTTTCCAATTTTTTTCCCAAACTCTCTTTGCCCCTCCAGGTTTTTTTATTCAAACTGTGATTAATCTCTATAGAACGTTTACTTGTTCTGGTCAATCAAGTTTGTCTTGATTTTTTACGATCCCCCGGCGAAAAAAACCCGCAAAAAACTCAACATTTCTGTCTAATGAGTTTATAAAATCAATATTAATAAAAAGTATAGATCGATACGTTGTATTACGCGAACCATGTAAGCTGTTTAGATTGCACTGGTTTTGGTACTTAGTCTTATACCCCATGGACCACTTGTTCTAGGATCATTTAGCCTAATTACTATTAAGATCAAAATTGGATGTAGCCCAATTTAAACACCAGCCAGAAAAAAGTAACGGAAATATAATTAAGTAAATTACAGGAAGCGTTTTTCCCTAAAAGCTTTTTGCGAACGGGGTGGAAAAAACCGAGCATTTTTTTAAATAAAGGCTGTTGCCGAGTTTTGTTCGTAAGGTCATTAATTCCTAAGTTTTTATTATTTTCTTCTTCACCACAAGTTTCAAAGTAAAGGACAGTTCATCGCATAAAGTTAACATCCTCATTAATCATTTGATTATTATCTTCGCATCAAAAAGTGCATCGATGTGTGCCTTTGAAAAAAGCGGCCCGTTAGGCGGAGTGTATTAGGGGAAGCACCTTTGTTCTTAGGCATGTTCATAAAAGTCTTTTCTCCTTGCGCAAACAATAATGCGTGCGGTAAATGCACACTAAAGACGCTCGCTTCCCCATGAGCCACTTTTCGCTTAATATATTCTGTCGGGAGATTCTTGGGGAGCCATACATCATTCAACTGCATTGCTGGCGAGCCGATCTCTTCCCCTCCGCTGTGCTGTGGCTTAATGTATTCCCGCATAAAACAATAAGAAGGGCCTGGAGAACTTTCAACCAAAAACAGATTCTACCACCCTTGAAAGAGATTGATTTCTACTAGGCAACTATTTTTACACCAAATGTAACCCGGCCAATAAGAAAGACATGTAGTATAGCTCTCTTTTAATTAACTATCTTCATTTAAACAGATGCATGGTAGATTTTGTGGTCACTGACACTTTCGTAAATTACCTGAACAAATTAAAATGAAATAAATGTGTTTTATTTATTTGGAGATAATTTGACAGATAATTAGCTTCTTTAAGAAATACAACTCAAAAGTACTGGATTTAAGCATGAGAAATATAGACTTGTAGAAATAATATAAGAGCTGCTCAGAAAGAATGTGTTTTAAGTCCATTGAATTGTCCACAGAGTAATAACGAATTAAATGTATTCCGAAATGGCACCAGTGTTATTTATTTGGAAAAAGGACTTCTTAAAGGCGACTCTTGAAATTTTGACTTACTCAAAGTTTACACGAAATAACGGATCAAAAGATAATCTCAAACGCATGCTTATCTCAAAATTCCAATTTTGGACTTTTGAGTTCCTCTGAAGCTCGTAATGGTCTAGAGTTTTTCTGAAAATGTTTTACTCCATAAAAGTTTAGCTAATCTATTACTGATCCAATATAAATTTTAGAGGTGCAAAGTTTTATGAATAACATTCTTAGATGTGAATATAATTGACAACAAATTAACAAAATAAAAATTTCTTTTTTTAGATCGTCAGTTTTGTTAAAAGAATAAATCCAGTCAGGAGTAAAGAATATTAAATAATAAATAATAACATCGCTAAAGCATACCGTTATGACTCTTTAAACCCAAGTAAACTAGAAAAATATATTTTTCATTTTCTCTCGACTTAAAAATATAAAAATATTAAAAATTATAGCTATATTTTTGTATGCGAAAGTAACTATAAAGCACCTATAACGAGGTGTTAGAACTCATTTCACATTCCTTTTTATATGTCAACAAGTAGTGAGCGTCATTGGTGATTTAAGTATATCATTCATTGCCATATTAACATCATCATTCATTGCCATATTAACATCATCATTCATTGCCATATCAGCTTCATTTCATGATTAAGGAGTAAACCGATCCTTTCTTGTAAACAATTTTGGGTGTTAAGAAATTTTGCCGGTCATAACTCGAATTAAAAATGGTGTCAAGCTTGGTTTCAAAGCTCTTATAGTTTCAAAGCTTGATATAATTCTCTTGCTGGCTGAACCACCCGTTATCCTATGTTTTCTTCATTGTGTATATTGGGATGAAAAGATTACTACTGCGGGTCTCGGACCGGGACTAAAGTATTTTCGGTAAACACTTCTGATGTCGCCTTGAAATGCTAAGCTGTGAACTCTCTATCCATTAAGTGGAATGAGATGGCGTAGAAATAAAAAGGGGAACACTTATGCGGATGGCACCTAGATCTTCATTGAATAAGGAAATCAAGCGTTGAAGCAACTAAAATAGAACAAAACGGAAACATACATTAACGATATTAGTGGAATTGATTTAAATGTGGCCGATGTGGCCTTTTCGTCCTTGAGCGCAATCGATGGCATTAATTTTTCTTTGGGAACTGTCTGTCGGTCTGTCTCTGCGAGCCATTAGAAGACAATCTGTTCTGCTTCGAATGAGGGGACGCGCTGCCGCTTCTCTTAACATCCCGAACAAAAAGAGGCGGGGGTCGGACACACATTGCGCGGCTATGAAGGGTGGGCTTCGATGAGAGCAGGGGGTTCCCGAGAACTGTGGCTTGGATGGAAATGTGGTTCCCAAACCGTGGGTACCGACAAGAATTTGAAAGTATGTTGTGTATCAATCCAAAATTGATCAAATGAATACTAACTATATGTATCATCGTTATTTTATTTTTGAATCTTGAGAATTTTAGCTAGTTTTAGGAAGGGCTGGAGATAAAATTTAGTATCAAAACAAGTTGCCGTAGTAGAAGAGCTCCTAGTCTTAAATTCACTTGATTTGATGTAATTTTTATGTTTATTTTTGACATCAATAAGAAATAAGAGTGTCATTAAAATACTTTAATTTATAAAATTACTTTTAAATTTATCTCAAAAAGCTTTTTCTTAAAGTTTTAGTGATGTACATATTTTAAATGTATCAAGTGAAATTATGGTTCCCTGAAGTAAAAAGAGGAAGGGAAAATTATTTACGAAATTGTTTAGTGTAAGAAGGATCATTAAAAATAACTAAAATATATCACGGTATGTAATTTTAAACTAACGATTACCTAGTATCGTGAGAAGAGCAGGCACACTCTATTTAATAGAAAAAACAATAAATATATTTCCCATAGAATTCAACAATTGAGTTAGTTTACAGTTTTTTCACTTCACCTCAACAGTTAAGGGAACCAAGACGTTTTCGTCAACGAAAAATGCTGTTATTTTCCTTATTGAAAAAACCATCTCTTTTAAGTTTAAGAGATCGCACGTTGATAAAAATTTGTAGACATAATCTGTACACTATTTCAATCAGGTTTATAAAAAATACTTTAAAAATGGTAAACATTTTAGAAAAAGAATATCGAAAAAGTACTTATTCTATGCAGCCTTATAACATATAGTGATCGAAAGGTACGCTCGTAGAAAAAGTTTCTGAAAAAAAATTCACTAAACATGTTTAGGTGTTCTAACAAATATATAAACATTGCAATGAAATAGTTTTTGTTCTAAATTATTGATTATATATTTTTTTAAATTATAAAAGTTGAAAATTGAAAACGGGTAAAACATGACAGTTTTTTACACATTTTGGACCCTAAAAACAAATATAAGGTCACAACACCCATAAATTTAGTTTTAATGTATGCATATTATTGTGTTTTATCATTATACCCAGTTTCATCTTATTTGAATGAGTAGAATTTGATATGAGCGTACCCAAAGATGAGAAAAACACATTTTGAGAAAATCAAGAAAAACCGTTATAAGTGTTCTTTAACTCGGAATTTCTCTTGGAATCAGGTTTCAAACCTACACATGTTATACATTTTTGGAATCAGCGTGAAATGTAGTTTTTTTAAAGGTACATTTGAAAAATCGATTTTTGAAGGTCTGTAACGTCTTGGTCCCTTAATTATTTTATAGATTTTAGACTTTTAGACAGTTCTATAATTTTATGAACAAATTCTTAAACATCTAAATAGTACACTGAAACAATTAATTTTATACGACTTTCTTAAAATAACTTTGTTATACAGACTGTATAAAGTATATTCTAAAAAAGTATTACACAAAAGTTTGATAACACAATATAGGACGAGTCGATAACTTACACTTTAAAACATGTTTATTATTTAAATTCACTTTGCAAGCCTTAAAGAATAAAAATTGATGAGAACAGAATATAATTTTATTGAAATGGGCGGGTGAACGTTTACACTATAGTAGAAAATAATAAAGAATTAAAATTGATGTAATTATAATATTATATTGATGAGATAATAATGTTATTTATATTTTTCCGAATTCTTCTAAAGGTTAGAATCATTTTATACACTTCCTAATGTAATGCAATTAATCGTTAATGCAATCGTCAATTGTTAGTCTAAGGGCCAAAAGGTTAAATATATCTTGAATTTAAGGTGAACAAATCTATATAAACTCATGATTCATCCTTACCTTTTTCTTTCGAATTATTAAATTTTATCAAAAGTTAAATTAAATGGTAAGAATTAATCATGCACCCCCTCTAATTCCATCCTGGAAACTTCTCACAATCCTTGTTCTATTAAAATTCACCTTCACTATCATCAATCTTTAATCAAAGCTGTCACTAACATCCCGAAATAGTCCCGGGATATCTTTTTTAAATCAAAGAAACCGGCACGATATAATATCTAACCGTTCCCTAGCAACAGCAAAACGCAAAACTGTTTTTGCAGCGGAATACAGTGTTTGGAACATAGAATTATCCTAGACCAAACTTCCAATGGGAAAGGGAGGCTTGGACTATTCGGTCTAAGCTATGCAAGGCTGGAGGGTGGAGGGAGTAGAAACGTATAATAGCCGATAGAGAAACAGCGGGAGAAGAAACAAAAAAAGGAGAAAGAAAAGAATAAGAAAATTCGAAGGTAAAACACAGAGCTCGAAAATAGTGAAGTAGTGGAAGTTGGGCGTGTTCTTCCAACCGAATTGTACTGGTTCTGCGAAATCTTCCAAGTCCACAACTACAGAATCAGTTATCTGTCTCTCCACCGGAAAGAGCTAGAAAAAAGGCTGAGAATTTTTTCCCCTCATTTTCAACTTTTTTTTCTCCATTCAACTCTATCTAGTTTTCTTTCTCTCGAAATTCTCCTTTCTTTTTGTATTCCGAGAGCCGCAGGTTCACACGTCTTTCCCTCCCCAGCGGGTTGCCAGATTTTAATCGCCAAAAGAATGCCAATCAGTCCCATCTCGCGAGAGGAGCCAGTGCTAAATGAATGCCTTAATTGCTAGCATGTGTGATGTTTCATCATTACCTTGGATGAAACTCCTGTAGCAGTTTATCCTACTCTCAGTTTATCATTTTCTTAAATACGCCAT
Source organism: Tetragnatha versicolor (assembly GCA_024610705.1). Lineage (NCBI taxonomy): Eukaryota > Metazoa > Arthropoda > Arachnida > Araneae > Tetragnathidae > Tetragnatha > Tetragnatha versicolor. Next base: position 48,447,033 of record JANDEH010000010.1, on the reverse strand, counting down.
TCAGCGCATTACTGAAAACTTGAAAAGTTGTCTTTTCTGCTCTTGAAAAAAAGTAGTATTCATAAATTAAGCAAACTATTTTACAAATACCATAGGCGATGGCAGTTTTATAGCACAGTAGTTATTTTTCAGCCCTTAAAAATATTCCAATCTTTTTCTATTCCTAATTTTATATAATTTAAGACTGTTTTTTTTCTATAAAAGCTTCATCCAAAAGAGGTCTTATAAAATATGCCTATACTATAATTAGGTTATCTTAAACTATACAAGAATTTCTGTGTCATCTTTACTTATGATGCTTTAGTACCAATAGTAAATTACGTGGCTATGATATTGGATTGCTTATTTTTTTATTGAACAAAAACATTTAATGAACTACAAATAAAGAAAAAAAATCACAATTTTATTTAGCAATACTAAATAATTCGTTATTTTTCGTGCTTGCAAAAAAAGCTATTAAAACGTTCTAAAATTCAACATACAAAGTTTTATTAATTGTATTTTTGTAAAACAAAAACATCAATTACTGAAGACATTTAAATTTTAAAACTTAACCCAGTGGTACATATGATATGAACAAAGTGATAAACCGGGCATTATTAATAGTGCCCAAAGTGAGATGGGCAATGTGATAAATTCAATGAAATTTATCAATAAGATGGTATTATCAGTTTGCCCAAAATTAATGCCTGAATTTAATGCCTAATTAAAAATGCCTGAATTTATCACATTGCCCGTAACATAAATAAGAAATCATTTGGAAGTGGGGCTAATGTGTTGCAGAAAATACACTCATAAATAATTATTTTAAAACTTAAGGGGTCCTATAATGAAAACCTGAAATCATGCAATAATACTCTGAAATTATACTAAAACGATAAAAATGAGCTCATGATATTTAACTTAATACCTAACTAAATAAGAGTGTTACATCTATAGTGTCCATTTACTTTAAAGGAGGCCCAAGCCCCTTCATTCCAGTTGATGGATCTCTTGTCTCAACCGCTTAACACATTATATCTAAAATCCTAATAGAGTATTAATTTTTATAAAGTAATAAAAATATACCAGAATTCTCTCTCTCTCTCTCTCTCTCCATTGAGAAAATTTGAGATGGTTATAAAATATTGTGTAGAGGGATAGGAATAAGGGAAAGGAAGGGGAGATGAAGTCTTTTTATTATTTTAGTCATACCTTGTGCTTTCACAAATACGTAGAGGAGAGGAGGGTATTATGGAACACCCTTTATATATTTAAGAATAACTCTATTGGGTTTTAATAAAAATCCGCCGAATCATTTTAAGTACATACTATAACTAATGACAATGAAGGGCCAATGGTCAAATAAATCAGCATTTATTTTTTTAATCAAAAAATGTACTTTAGGAGAAAGTTACAAATGGAGGGTAATATGGAACAGTCGGGTACACTGTAAAAAATAATCCTGCAAAAAAACAGAAAATTTCTGGCAGCACAAGTTGCCAGAAAAAATCTGTAGGTTGAAAAATCCTGTAAACAGAAAAAAGCTGTAACCTACAGGTAAATGCTGTAAAAAGGAACTTTCTGTCAAGTGGACTACAGATTTTTCTGTTGCCTCTCAATAATTTTCTGCTTGTGCGCATGCACTTATTTTAGTAGAGTTTTTTTAATTTTAATTAATTGATATCCGGGAATAGAACCCGCGACCTACCGCATGCTAAGCACGCACGCTACCACTGAACCAAAGAAGATTCAGTATAACGTTGCCAATAGCTGTATTGGTTTTCAATGCAGTAAGTTTCTGTTTAAGTACAGATAAGCTAAAAAACTAGGTAAAAGCTGTTATTTTACATAAAATAAATAGAAGTGCGGTGGGAATGTTACATGACAGAATATCTCTGTAAACATAAAGTCACTGTTATTGAAATTTCTGTTTTTCTACAGTTTTTTACAGTGTAAAATGGAATAGTTGGATTTACAGCTATTGAAAACCAATTAGACCTTAGAGAACATAGTTAGTCTTAACTATAAAAATATATTTAACAATTATGTTCAAATAGTTTTTTTTGTTCATGAGTCTTATTTACAATAGTCACACACATAATCGTCTTTTTCTGACCCTTTGCTTATGGAATATTCCATAATACCTGACAGGCCATCTGGTATGAACCCTTTTACTGACCGATAAAACATGGATAGCTAAAAAACGACTGTAGTATAAGAAACTACTGATCTTTTAGTGTACATTTTGCTTAACAACAAATCAAAATATCATAGTTACTGGTAGGTTAAAAGGTTTGAAAATTTACTGTCAAAAACTTACGAAAATCCTAAAACACACTTTGCTTTGCTGCGACTGATCAGACAAAAACAAGAAGCATAACTCTTTGCGCAGTGCATCATGGGGGATTTCTTAAGACTTTCGTGGCATTGCCACGTGATGGCAACACGAGGGGAAGCAGGAACTCAGGTGTTCCATATTACCAGACTATTCCATAATACCCTCCTCCCCTCTATATTTGTTGTGTATTTACAGAACTACACTGTAAAAAAAAACTGTAGAAAAACAGAAATTTCAATAACAGTGACTTTATGTTTACAGAGATATTCTGTCATGTAACATTCCCACCGCACTTCTATTTATTTTATGTAAAATAACAGCTTTTACCTAGTTTTTTAGCTCATCTGTACTTAAACAGAAACTTACTGCATTGAAAACCAATACAGCTATTGGCAACGTTATACTGAATCTTCTTTGGTTCAGTGGATAGCGTGCGTGCTTAGCATGCGGTAGGTCGCGGGTTCTATTCCCGGATATCAATTAATTAAAATTAAAAAAACTCTACTTAAATAAGTGCATGCGCACAAGCAGAAAATTACTGAGAGGCAACAGAAAATCTGAAACAGAAATGACAGAAAGTTCCTTTTTACAGCATTTACCTGTAGGTTACAGCTTTTTTCTGTTTACAGTATTTTTCAACCTACAGATTTTTTCTGGCAACTTTTGGTGCCAGAAATTTTCTGTTTTTTTGCAGGATTATTTTTTACAGTGTACAATATTTTTCCATCTTGGGGACTGACACTAAAATTTACTACGCAGATTATCTACTATTGAATCAGTCGTTTACAGGATAGGTAAAATACATGAAAAATATATATCGATAAAAAATATCTTGAAAAATAAAATACAATAAACGTACACCTGTATTGGTACCGTGAAACAAAAGCTTGGTTCAAATCAATACTTACATGACTCCATCCACTTCAGCGGTTCCCAAAGTGGTCCATATGGACCCCCAGGGGTCCACAGCGACTTCCAAGGGGTCCACAGGCATAAAAATGAAAATTGGGGGTCCACAGCTGTTTCTAGGGGGTCCATGGGAAAAATGTCATTAAAATGAATAACTTTGATACTAAGTTTCAAAAACAAGTTATCCTGGGTTGTGTTGTGGTCAAAAGAAATTCCATTTTTGATCGCTTTTCCCTCTTCTTTTTGGTGAAGAAAGGTTTCAGCGCTGTGGCCAAACTTTTGACAAAGCAAAGAAACAGGTTGGAAATTATACTGTACGTGCGGGGTGATTTGAGGTTAAACCTCATGTGGTTGAAACCTAATGTTAAAAACCTAATGTCAAAGCACCAGATTCATGTTGATTCCAGATGTATGTTCTAATATTACAGGTTTCCCTTCCTGTTTAAATCTTCATATAATTCCTATTCCCTACTTATAATTTTAGAAATAATTATTCAATGAGTTGAAGTTGAAATGGGGATTTTATTACTTGTTTCTAGCAATAATATTTTATAAGGAGGGTTTTTATGAACAAAGGGTGCTTAGGGCAATGCATTTTTACATTTTAATAATAATAATAATATAATAATTTTATTAACATAATTAAAGAAAAATAAACAATAATACAGAAAAACAATGTTATACGCCAAGGGGAAATAAAAAATCCCGTTCAGGCGTACTAGAAATTAAATACATGACTGAATAACAAAAATAAAGAAAAAAGGAAAAATACATTAAAACTATAAAATGAACACAAGAAAACCACGACAAAATCACACACAATATAAATGGCAAAAGGCTGAATAATATTTAAAATGAAAAATTTGCTTCAAAGTGAGAAATACAGATCCAGGTCGTCGATGTTAATTATAAATTCAAAAAGATTTCTTTTGAAAACTGAATAACTATTTGTTTGAATTAAATTTGTAGGTAAACTATTGTACAATTTAGGTGCAAGATAAAAGAAGTGTTTACGAAATATGTCCTTTGAAAATATTGGAATTTCAAAAATTTCAGATGATCTAGTATTATATTGCCTGGTTCTAAATTTACAAAGATATTTATTACGAAAAATATAAAGTAGAATGCGATAAAAAGCATTATGCCGTAATGGTAATAATTTAAGAGACCTAAAATTATGGGGACTAGATTGGTGATTCAGAAGTTTGAAGCATTTATTATGTATAGAAATTAACGGTTGAAGATTGGATCTATATTCCCCACCCCAAATGATAGCTGCATAATTAAATAACGAATAAAACCAAGCAAAATATAATGATTTTAGAAAATTTAAACCAACTTTATTTTTAAAGTGGAAAAGTTTATATAGAACAAAACGTAATTTTTTCCCTAGCTCATTTATATGCGTTTTCCATTTAAGATTTGAATCGATAAATAAACCTAAATATTTTATACTATTAACTGATTGAAGGATGTGACAGTGACAATTATTGGAGTTTCTATTGCAAGATAAAGAATGATATTTGATGTTTAAGTTTAAATCACTTTGTCTTAGGCTAAAATGAATATATTTAGTTTTTTTTAAATTTAGAGTCAAATCATTTGCACTAAACCAAGTTTCTATTTCAAACAAATCAGTTTCAATCTGGTTTAGAAGTTCATAATCATCGGAGCACGAATAAAGTAAAACTGTGTCATCGGCATAGGTTATTATTTTACCATATAAGTTTAAATTACAAAAGTCATTTATATAAATAAGGAAAAATAAAGGCCCCAAGATAGACCCCTGAGGCACTCCACGATTAGTTAGAATATAATTACTTAAACTATTATCAACTTTTACTCTTTGAGTTCTATTAGACAAGTATGAAGTAAACCATTTAAGTGAGTAACCTTAAGTTAAAAACCTTTGACTTTAAACGTTAATTTCCTAATGGGGTAAACCAATAGCTGATTTAAAAACCGTTAAACTGCCCCCCCCTCAAAAAAGTCAAAATGCTTAAAAATTGTTTCTTAATTTTTTTTCGTAAAATTTACTCTTGGTTGAATTTTGAAAATAACTAAACTGAAACACATTTTCGAAAATGTTACACCTTAATATCATCTATAGAGCAGTCGTTCTCAATCTTTTGTGGTGGCCCATCTCACCTTTCTAGAGGCTAACTAACACCTATCGCCACCTTTTCATTCTCATTGTATTATGTCTAACTTTAATTTGAAGCAGTGTACAAATCCAGGATTTAATTTTTTCCCTTCCTGTTTAAATCTTCATATAATTCCTATTCCCTACTTATAATTTTAGAAATAATTATTCAATGAGTTGAAGTTGAAATGGGGATTTTATTACTTGTTTCTAGCAATAATATTTTATAAGGAGGGTTTTTATGAACAAAGGGTGCTTAGGGCAATGCATTTTTACATTTTAAAAACCTTTGACTAATAATTTTTATATTTTATGATTAACCGGGCGCTAGCGGAAAGTTCTATGATAAATTGTAATAAATTAAATGTTATATTAATAAAACATTAAAACTAACATTATTATTTGAATTCTGTGACATTTAGCCTTAGCCATTGGTGGTCATTTCCTCATGTGTAACTTGTTAAACGTCAATCATAAAGGCGTGTTTTCAAGATTTGAACCCAAATAATCCTAAAGTACCTAATTTTTTTAAATTTAAATATAATTTTGTTTATATTTTAATGTTCATATTAGCTTTTTACAATTGAATATTTTCAATATGGTTCTTCTTTGATGAAACTTAACTATCACTGTTTTTTATATTAGATTTGTTTCTAGTTTCAAACTTTTTAAGTTTTATTTCTACAATTTCATTAAAAATGTTGTGTAACTGTATCAATGGCAAAAACAAAAAAATATTTTTTTAAATATGTAAAGTGGAAATCAAATTCTTATCAATGTACGAAAAAACACTAAAAAAGTTACAAAATTTATGCGTGGTTTAGAAATATATATCATAAACATAAGATTTTTGGCTACTTTTTGAACGGTCCCTAAGACAGGGGGTCCACGGGGTACGAAAAATGTTGTCAGGGGGTCCATGGGCCAAAAAAGTTTGGGAACCCCTGATCCACTTAGTCAATACACACCTGGCTACATATCGTGATATCCAGAGCTCGAAGTCTGCTTGAAATATTGATGCAAACATCAATAAAAGGACAAATAGATGCTTGTACCCAATAACAGATTTGAAGAGATTCTCGCCTTTTGCTAGAGTGAATAGGAGAAATAATTATATGAGTTATAAACTTTAAGGAGGCGAGAATACAGAAAAAGGAATTTCAAACTATAAAATAGCTATATCGACCAAAAATAGATATCATAATTCCCTAATGATACGTACAGGTCAAAACAGACAGTAAATGGATTTGTTTTATTTGCAATTCAAGTCATGTTCAAGATTAAAACAATTTCATTCTTGAATTAAAATGAATAGTATTATTTTCTATGAAAGTGTCAGTTTTCCCTCTAATGCTTTTGTGCATTCAAATTTGCATGAATGCTACGGATTACAATAATTTATTCAAATAAGGATATACTGGGAAGAAAGGATCTGTTTTATAAGTATTTAATAGTTGCTATAGCAACTAAAAATGATTTGTGTAACTGCAGTTTGAAAAAATGAATCTGAGGGACTAAGAATGTAAGTACTTTAATTTGTGAAAGGGAAAAGAATATAATCATAACATGGATTTGTGGTTATCCGCTACAAGGGTCTCAAACTCGTCTTGTCAAAGTAGATTAGATTTATCTTACTCCTTTTCTACCAGCTTGTTCTTTCTTGAAAATCACGCTTTGAAGTTTTTCATTTTATTTTACAAGTTACAACATTCTTGACAACTGAAGGGATATGCTTACGAAGGAAAAACTAATTATGAAAGATTAATTAAATGTCGATGGGCTATTTTTATTCACATATTTCTCTAAATGAAATCAAATAGTATGGACCCCAATCGTGAAGGAGAATGGATCTCTTAAATTTTAAAGGGGAAAGAAAATATGTCTCATAAAATCGCTTACTAGGTACATGAATTTTTATAACTTAAACCCTTTTTATCTTATGCCGCCTCAAAATTACCATTGGATCCTATGAAAAATTCGGGACGGCAAGGATAAAAGGGTTAAAACCTGAATAGTGGATTAATTTTTTTTATGAATAAGCTCATTATTAACACTTGGGTCTGAAAATGTTTAAGTTTTATGAAGCATTGTTGATTGGTAAGTTAAGGGCCGTACCCAAGGGGGGGTTTTGGGGGTCAAACACCCCCCGAAATTTTGTCATGTGTGTGTGTGTGTGTGTGTGTGTGTGTGTGTGTGTGTGTGTGTGTGTGTGTGTGTGTGTGTGTGTGTGTGTGTGTGTGTGTGTGTGTGTGTGTGTGTGTGTGTGTGTGTGTGTGTGTGTGTGTGTGTGTGTGTGTGTGCAACCGATTGGATAATCTTAAATATAAATTTAAAATAATTTTACTCTGTTTGATTAAAATACCAGAGAAAACTTATTTGGACACTCTAAACAAAGTGGGTAAGGGTCATTTTCACCATACGCTTACATTTCAGAATAAAATTTTTTTTTTAAAACTTCATAATTTCGTAAATATAGGAGTTTTTATATATGGTTCAAGTGGAACAGCAGTTGGTCATACACTTTTGCCCATAGTTTAGTGTTTTAAATATTATTACTCTGGTAAATTATTTATTTTAATATATAAATTACAATACTCTCTTACAATCTCTTTATACAATATTTACAATTATTTCTCTTTAAATGAAATATGCAAGACCTTTTTTTAATGAAATTAACGATAAATCAAGCGAGAAATGTCAAATCCTTCGTAAAAAGGGAAAGTTGTTGATAGGGTAGGTGGGGGCAAAGCCCCGCAGTTTTTAGTATTTTTAACATTGTGATCGAAAGGGGGTAGATAATCCCAAAATTTCAATTGGAGGTGTTAGATTGAGATGTTACCTACAAAACCAATCCAAATTTATACTCTTATTGATAGTATTTCAAGAGAAATTGACAATTTAGTTGAAAAAAAAATTGCGGGTCTTTGCCTCGAAAAATGGGGCAAAGACACGCACTTTTGAATCTTCGTGTCCAAGTGAAATAAACATGGATAAGCAAAATGTTTCATTATAAAAACACTAGAAATAATCATCTTAATACAGTAGAGCCCCTATTATCCGTGGAATTGGGTGGCAAGGGTACCGCGGATAGCTAAAATCACGAATAACCCGAAAAAAGACTAAAAATGAGGTTAAAACACCGAAACAAAATATCTCAGCATAAAAACTATGTTTCATTGTACAAAAACATATTATGTAAAACCAGGGCTCGATTTCTAAAAAAAGAGGTACCGGAACGGTAAAATTATTGGTATCAAAACTGAAAAGGGAATAATTTTTAATACCAAAACTTAAGCATTTATTTTCAAATTTAAATTTATAAAATAAATTTAAATGTGTTGTACTAGATAGGAAGAGTGTTCTAACTTAATTATTAATTATATAAGAAGATGAACTCTTTATACCCAGGTGTCTTTTTTTACAGTGGGTAATACTTTTTTTCAACAGGGTTCCTCTTGTAGGAAGTGAGACCTACCATCAATCATTAGTGAACCAATATCAATGAACCATTAGTGCCGTATATTTTGCCAATTTAAAGAATATAATGCGTAGTTAAAGTCCTTAAAGGGTAGAGTTTAAGATGTCGCAAATTTTCTTTGCAAATTTGCCCAGCGATCTGGCAAATCTAGTTCAAATATAAAAGAATCAACACCAGGAGCGGATTGCGGGTAGTTCAAATGGGGGCTCACAATCATGTTTTAAAAGAACAGTTAAGTAAAAACCATACAATTTAAATCACAAATATTTTTATTTGCAGAAAAGATAAAAATACATTAAAAATATTTTTTTATTTGAAATATGTCTTTTTTATATTTTTTGGTAGGATTCTTACTGTTATGAACTTAATCTGAAAACAAATCTGTTAATTGGTATCTAAGTATAAATAGGGGGTCTGAAGGTTTTTCCCCAGAAAATTTTTGGAAATTTGACATTAAAAACATGGTTTTAATTCATTTTAGGACTTTTTTTCGTACATAGAAAGGTATCCGCTGGCCTGATGAATGGGTCTCGCGGGCTGTAGTTAGGAGATCCCTGAAATAGAAAAATTTTTTTCAGAAAAAGAGGTTCCGGAAAGGCGTTCCGGACCGTTCCGGCTGAAATCGAGCCCTGTGTAAAACTTTTAAAATGTGTACAGTACAGTAGAATTATTTGCTCTACATCTAAAATCTCTCTAATGTTCGTCTAAAATGTACCCTCATCATTGAATTTTTTTTCGTGGCAATCGTGGATCATCCGCTCGCGAATAATGGATTTCTAATGTATTGTTTTAATATTTTTAAGTGAACCAGCAATATTAAACATAAATATAATCCGTTTTAATGAAAATTGTCAATCTGTTGTAGCAACTCATTTCAAAGTGCCCAATATCTTTCAAAGGGGAGAAAAAAGGGTTTCAGTTTGAGGATTGACATCTCGGAAACCTTTATTCAACTTTTTAGGGATCCTGTAGGTTCTAATTTCCTTTTGGGGCGAATTCCCAAAGTTTTGAAGATGCGGATATTTGCCCCAAAACACCTGCGGGTATTTGCCCCGTTTCACTTTATTTTGAAAAACAAGCCTTATTATTTTTAGAGACATGTTAAGGAAATTCTTTCAAGACGAAAGTGAAGTTCAAATGCTATCTTATCATTTTCTTATTTGTTTGTAATTCTTCTGAAGCCGTATTTTATGTTATGTTTAAGTAAAATATCAGAAAAATTACATCAAAATGATGAAAAACAAACTTACAGCATTTTTTCAACTCGTGAGTGACTTAGGGGTACGAACTTTCGTAGAACGATAGGTCACAGTAAGACAAACCAACCACCTGGTTTTCAACTTTTAAATAGATTATTAACAATTAAAAATCGCGGTGCGTGGTTTTGCCCCGTGCGGGTTTTTACCCCCACCTACCCTACTACTTTCAAAATCAATGACATAATAGTAACGGGAGTTGACATTTTTAATAAAATGACAGAATAAAACATACATGCATGGTTGGAAACTGAAATAAATATCCATATGCCCTATTTATATCAATAAATAACTATATTTCTGGGGTTAAAATTTCCAAAAAAGTTTATTTAATATTAAATATTACTCAAAAATTACCGTAACGGGAGTTGACATTAATAAAAATACGCTACCTTGACGACAGATAAAATATATTCTAATATATTTAAATATATTCTAAAGTAAACAAACAATCGTTTGGAATGTGTTTCTACATTTTTAAAGCATAATTATTATTATATTTTTTTAAAATTAATTCGCCTGTAACGGGAGTTGACATAAAGTGAGGGACAAAATATTTTATTGATTTGTAAAAATATTAAATTCAAAAAATAAATTTTTACAATTATAATAACCTTTTAATAGTTCATAATTTTTATATTTATCGTTTTTTCTTTCAAAAAGTCAAATTAAATAACAATAAAACTACTTTTAATTTCGTGAAAATCGTTAGGGACAAGCGTTTTTGGCTATTTTCGTATTTTTAAATATCTTTATTTACATAATTTTAAAGCTTTTCTTATTAATTAAAATCTAGAAATATTTCATTTAGTCTACTTTAACTAAATCAAAGTTTAAACAGAAATTTTAATAATGATTAATTGTTTAATTTTCATGTTTTATCTTCGGGACAGCAAATGTAGCAAATTTTGAAAATGACCCGTAAATTAAGAAAATGCAGTGAAAATACTATGCCAGACGCCTTTCATGTAAGGAAATCTATTCAACGTTCACATGACCACTTTAAAAATGACTAGACTCTCACACACACAATTAATCCTGCAGACGATCTTAAATTACATTAACTATAAGGGTTCAATTACTTAGGCCAACTGCATAATCCAAGACAGATTGAAACATCCCAGTCAGCAGTTTCTTATCTCCCATTAGGAAGTTCTTGATATTTAAGAAATCTTTAGGGACAAATTTAAATCGAAAAAAAAAAACCGCATGCCTCTTAGTACTATCTCCGATAACATTGTTAGTGAGTAACTGGTTCGTGGTATCTTTAGACTGCATTACCCACTGATCTTCATCACTCTTAAAAAAAGAGCTAAGTTTTCAGAATGATGGATCAGACCTAACGAAAGAACTATTTCGGAGGATCTTAAGAGAGAACGGGAGATTCGAAATAGGAACCATAGATCATTGATGTCATGCTTTTGTGTACCACAACAGTTCCGCCGAACAGGGTTCGGAGCGTTTGGGAACATGAAGTGTGAAGATCACACAAGGTTTGGAAGAGGGGAGAATCCTTCATTAATTTGATTTAATTAATCTTTAATAGTTAGGCTACTTGGGAGGTCTTTAGGTGCCTTTAAATAATGATTGCTGGGATCGTAAATCTCTACCCTTTTAGAAGTAAGACAAATATTTCTGCAGTCTTTTTTCTACAACGACAATGTGAAGCAAATATAAATTTAAGTGTTTGATAAATTAAGTTACATTAGATAGATTTTTCAAGGTTAAATATAATAAACAATAATTGAAATTAAACTTAATACTCTGATGGAGTTTTAAAAGAAATTATCTGTTCGTTTTTACTTTTGCCTTTTTCTTGTTTTCATTTCGTATCATTCTCATCACTATCAAAAACGTCCCTTAATACTTCTTTCTTTTACATTTTTGAAAAAATGTATTTTTAATACAGCGAAATTCCTGTTAAGTCCAAAAATCTACTAAAAATATAATATGTTCAAAATAAAGAGAGTGTTATAAACAAGAAAGGTTATTGTTTTTTTAATTAACACTTATGGAATTAAACTCAAATCCCATACAATACAAGGAATTTCAATCTACTGCAAGACTTACAAAGCTTCTGAAAGAAAAATTATAAAAAGTATTTATTTGATTTGTATCATTAATTTAAACTTAAGTATTTTAACCCATTGGAAGGCGTATTAACAAGTATAAATATTAATTCGGTTTTAAATTGTTTCGTAACTAATTAAAGCTAATAAAACTAGGCTAATATACCCTAACCAATTATTTTAAATTTTTCACCTAAGAAGCCTAATGATATTATTTCACTTCCTTTTAATTAGAACTAATGGGTTATTTATGGAGCTCCCACCTTCAGGTTTTTCATCCTTTCCTCTTGAAAAGAAAGAAGTGGATAATAAATTACTCCTATCGTGAAAGACTGTCTCTTCTAGTGTTTAGACTTTTTTGAAATATTTATGGGAAATAATGCGGGGGGGGTCGGTCTTGAAATCTTCGCTCTTTGACTTGAAAGTGCAAGAAGTATTCTTTGTTTACTCAAAAAAGACAGCGAAGAATTCATTAAATTCTTTCATGCGTTTTGAGAAAAGTTAAATATTTTCGGAAGAATTTTCGCGAATTTCTGTAATCGCATTTATGAGCAAAACAAGGCACATTCCGTTTAAAAATTAAACTGCAGTTATATCAGTGCTTTTTTCTTTGATATGATTTAAAAAGCCATAAATTGGTTACATTTAAAAGTGTCGAAGGCCATATTTTTGAAATTATTTATCATCAACTTAATGTTGATGACATTTAAAAAGCTTAAAAAAGATAATTTTATTTGAAATATTGATCGGGAAGTGATGATCAATATCAATTTATTTGAATATTTTCGAAAGTAGAAAAAAATATCAAACCGTTGCGAGCAGGCATTGCTGTAAGGTGTTTATTTTTAAATAAATATATCTTGTACATTGATCTCCTAAAACATTTATTAGCTTTTTTCTATAACGTCATTAATTTTAATTTAATTAAGTACTTCAATATTTCTACAAAAATTTTAGAAATTCATACTTAATTTGCATTTTTAATAAACATTTGTCTTAAAGAACGTATTATACATAAGTATTTTTTGTTATAACGCAGTTCTTCAAACTCAGAGATAAAATGCAAAGAATTTTACTTAATGTATGTAGCCACAAAAGAATCTAACAATTTTTAGTATTAATTTACAAAATTAAATACTTATTTTCTTTCTACTCTCCATAAGAAATTTTTAACCAATGTAAAATACAAAATTAGATACCTAAATACACGTAATTAAGTCATACAAGTTTATTATCACAAAACCTCCACAGATGCCAAGACTCCTTCCCCAGTTCTACATAAACAAGAAACAATAAACATAAATTGAATTTCTACATAATGTAGACGTTATACATGAAAAGAATTTTACTGAAAACAATTAATTTATGAACTTGAATATTTAACAATTTTTAATTTAACGAATAGATTAACCTTTAGTATTAATTAATTAATTATTTTTTCGAAGAAGATATCCTTTATCCCTAAACGAATTTTAAATTATGTGTTTTGTAATCTACAATTTGCAGAGGAAAGGAATTGTAAAATGGTTAAAAAAACAATGTTAACAGGTGTTAATTAAATAAATAAGACCATAACTTGAAGGATAAGAGTCATACTTTAATTTGATTTAGTGCGAAATACAAAATTTGTAAATTTAGTAATATATTACCTTCTATCCAATGAAGCTGCAGTGCTATCTATCCAATGAGACTCATTGGGTAAGCCTATTGGACAGCCCTCCTACCCGACAAAAAGATGACACCGGTGGTGGTCCATCTTTGAACCGGTTGGATTTTCAGCTGTTGGAAGTAACACGACTGTTTTGTTGAAAATCAGAACACTTCAGAATAATTCTTCTTTTTGCTCTAACAAAATACTGATGTGTTTAATATCACAGTTATTTAAACTATTTTCAGTATTTCCCCAGGTGTTTATGACACCTTTTGAAATAATGAGATGTAGAACTTAATTATAATCAGTTACGACTAAAATTGAGGAAAAGGAAGCTATCTAAACCTGTCTATCATTATCAGATGAATCCGTTTTTGTAAGGTAATTCGGAGATCCGTCATTATTAGTTAGTGTTTCGCTTCTTTATTCTTTCAAATTTTAAAGAAATTAGTTTTGAGTTAAGGCTCTTGGATTTTTTTTATGGAATTGATATAAGTGTTGTAACGTTGGGGGAGGAATAACCATAAGTTAAAATAAAAATTAACTGACTTTATTACTTTGTTATTTATTTTTCTTGGTTTAAAATATACTTTACCCTTTTTTAAATCACAATGAAGAACTAACTGTATCTTTTAAATGATATTCCAAAGTATTTTAAAACAGTAAAAAAGTACATCATTAAATAATCGATTGAAATATCATTAATTGTATTCCATTAGTTTGTGTAATCGTTAGTTAATGCCATAATTAAAATTTTAAGCATTTGAAAAATTTTAGTTTATTTATAAAGTCAACACGAATTATGAGATTCTTAAAAGCTAATATAATAAGCTTTGTTTTAGATGTACAAACGGACTGTTAAAATCAATATAAATATTAATTAAGTATTTATATTTATGGAATAAATAAATTAAAAAAAATTAGTAGTTGATTTTTTTTTAATTTAAAAATATTGAGGAACAAAAATATCCATATGAAATAGTAATAATTTCAGTTAGTAAAGTTTTAAAACCCTCTATTCGTTCATCAAGTTAAACATCCTTTATAAATGTACAAATGTTCCTTTTGTTCATAAGTAAAATATTTTTATCTATTCCCGTTAATAATTGCATTCTGAATTAAAATATTAAGGAAGATTCAAATTGATTAAAGGATGAAGTAAATTAACCTCTTGCTCCAGTGGTAAAATAATTAAAACGTAAAGTGCCTGTTTAAAATAAAGTCTTGAATTCAAAAACACTGACCCATAAATGCATCCATCTGAATATAAAGATGAATTCAGTGTCTCCCTCTTTAACCCCTAGAAATTAGGAACCACAAACGGTATGTTTCCAAGCCTATTCCGACCAATGGCCCATTTCTTTTCAATATATCGCCATGATTTATCACCCCAATGAAAGCTCTCCAAATGGCGATAAGTGCGCCAATTGAGGCAGCCCCGTCATCCCGCCAGTGCACCGCGGACCAGCAATCAAGCTCGCTCGCCCGCCGCCAAAATGCACCCCCTATCATTAGAACTTACTTATTCAAGGGGAAGGCACCAAACATTCTTAATGCGATGTGCGAGAATAGGCATCCTATCCTGTTATTTCTTGCTTTTCTTTTCTTGCATATCCCCCGGCTTTTTTTCCCGAGTCCAACCACGATTGCTGCAGAAACCAACTCCGCCAACTGTAATTCGGGTGGACGCCGCGCCTCTTTCTTTCTTTTCCTTCCTTTCTTTCTATCCCGCTGCTTTTTCGCTTTGTTTGTTTTTTATTATAGGTGTAGGGGCTTCGCAAAAAGCGTTAATACATTTTCGAGTTCGTAAAAGAATTTTGATCAGATTTTAATGACCTAATTTCGGTTATCAGTGCAGCTTTTTTTTTTCGCCGAAGGAGATTTTTTTGTTGTTTTCGAAGTGAGAGGTGTAAAATTATATGGCCGGATGACAAAAGTATGATCGCAGTGGGGAGCTCAAGGCAGTTGAGCCAGTTGGCTGCTGAATATCATGGGAAAATGCGTCCTCTTGTAAATCTAATGTAACTAATTCTTCCATGATTACATACGTATTCCATGCATCTTTCAAAAAGCGATTTATCAGGAGCGTATCACTTATAAACAACATGTCAAGATCTTTTAGCGTGGGTAAAGAAAATAAGACATCTGGACATAAAAGGGAGCTTTAGTAAAGCTATACCTATGATGTTTTTTTAATATCGGATGTTAAAACTATGAAGAGCATCATTCTTAGAGATATCAATAAAATGCAAACTTGACGTTTAAACGTGCTCTTAAAATTTTATTTGTTATTTGTTATTAAATTGTTTTTACGTTCAAACGGTGTATTTGAAAATTAAATTAATTAAAAATGTATGAAATATTCACCCACGAATTTTCATTTCAAAGTGAAAATGCTTCAAAATAATAGTATAATTATGTTAACTAAACACAATAACTTATAATCTCATTTAATCTATTCCGCTTGAATAATTATTGGTTTATTATTACCTCATTATTACTAAAATGCAAAGAAACAATTAATTTAATTTGTAGTAGCCATCCCTTACTTTGCTATATAATAGTAGATGTGATCCCGAAACTAAAATGATATAATCTTTTTATATCATGAAACTAGATTGCTTACGAAACAACAGTTTTTCCTCTAAATTAAACAAATGAGTAGATTTTTAGAAAAAAATGCTTTTTTAGTTTTAGAAAAGCCTTTTAACCTTTTAAGAAAAAGGCTTTAAAATGTTTTTCAAGTATCGGAAGAAGTAAAAACAAATATAACACATTTTTTATTAAGGTTGGGAATAGATAATTTACCTTAAAACTCTATAGATCATGCTTACAGGATACATTATGTACTCGAAAAGTGTTTTTTAACATTGGCAAGGATATAAAGATTCCCGTTACTAAAAAGCATTTAATCCCAACACCAATGCTATAATTTGATTTCAACATATGCTTCCTTTAAATTTTCCTTTAAAACATCCCTTAAAATATTTGTGTCATCATCATTAAACTCAATTAGTGCTTTCTACTTACAGAAAGCACCAGAGTCCATGTATTTGAAACCCCTCTTATAACCATCCAATATCATTTCCTTGCCTTTAAATTTCAAAATTGATAATTGTTTTAAATTTCAAATAATAGATAACATGTGTTAAAAATTGAAAATAGGAAATGTTGACACCATTCCCCCTCGAAACTACAAAATTCCCATCCTCAAAAGATATTATTTCAAGGTTAAAAACCCTTATCTCACCATGACAAGCATATCTGAAAACCCTTTAAACCACGTTAGATGAGCCGCCTTTTCCTATCTTACCCCATCAGCTTCATCCTCCTCTTATTTACCCCAAAGAGCGGCATCTTCTCGGGCATTTTCTTCATTCCTTTGAAGCATTGTGTCTCTGCGAGGGGCGTGGCTTCGGGAGAGGGGTGCAGAGCTCTCGTTTGTTATAAATGGTCGTCAACGGGGTGAGGGTGCCAATTCCTACCCTATAGTCGAGATTCTCCCAGTCTGAGGGACGACTAGCATAATAGTGCTCTAAGTGGTCAAGTGTGTAGGTTATGCACGGTTACTGACTCACAGAGAAGCGGCAGGATGTAATGATTTGTATGGATTTGTTCGGGGGGATAGCCGTGGCATCTTGTAGCTGAGAGGCACTAGCGGATCCAGGGGGGAGCTAGGGGGCTCTAGCCCCCCCAAAATGAAAAGTTACTCTACATATTATTACATTTTATGCACCAAAATGAGTTAAAACCCTGTAATTTTAAGGTCAAATTTTGAAAATTTTCTGGGGGAGGACCCCCAGACCCCCTTGTAACTCAGTTATTACAACTATATTTTACTCTGTCAAAACGCAAAAAATCTATATCCGAAATTCGAATGAGGTGCACCAAAACGAGTTGAAAAAGTGGGGTTTTTGCTTAAATTTCCAAAAATTTTCTGGGGGGGGACCCCAGACTCCCCTTCTGGTAGTTGGAGCAGGATATTTCACTACCTTTTCAGTATTAATATTAACAAGAAGATTGAATTGGATTATGAAAATTCTTAGCCCCCCCAAAACCAAATCCTGGATCCGCCACTGTGAGAGGAAGATATTAAATTTTGGAATTTGACTTGAATGTAGGGTTTTCAAAGAAATATATTAAAGTGTATCAACTAAAACATAAATTTACCTTCATTCCTAATTCGCCTTCATAATTTTACCTAAACACGTTCGTTGAAGTATTTTTAGACTGTTAAGAGTAGGAAGTTTTTGTAAAAATTTATTTAAGGAGTGGTATAGTGGGTGAATTGTTGTGGCATTGTATTGAAAATATCTTAATTGGACTTATTCTAAAACGTTTCGATTTTTTCACGGTTATGGGGTGAAACGAGGCGAAATGGATGTTAAATACAAATATGGTGTGATTTCAAAATACAGGAAAGGGGAAATAAGACGTTTTTACTTGGACCAGTAATCAACAGCTCTGCACCCTCTTTTATCTCTATTCAGAAAGAAATAATTCAAAAAACGTAAAATTTTATAATAAAATAAATAAAAGGACATAGTAATATTTTTCAAAAAAACTTTTTAGCGTGTTTCTTTACAATGACAGAATGAAACATTAAAATATATCAAATCATTCAAAAAACTTGCACTAATCTTTTAGTAGAATCGTTTTTTATTTAGTTACCTTAAAAAAAATTAATGAAAGATTTTATATGACTACTCGTGGCGGTAATGAATTAAAAATTGTTACATAATAGTCATAGCATAAGTTTTGCTTTTGAGGAAGAGAAAAACGTCTATGTAAGAATTTCTTCTATGAAGCATAAAAAGTACGAAACAACTTGATACGTGATTATATTTTCAAGATTTATTTTTACACGTCATAAATGAGACGTAAAGCAACTATGCATGGGTAATAAATAACAATGGAGCATCTAAACAAAAATTCAACTGGCATTTAAAAGCTCGCTAGTTAGATAAAAAACGATAGAACGTTTGTAAAATAAATAAACAATTGCATTATGTTAAGAAAAAATAAGCAGCAAAAATATTTTATCAGACAACCCTTAAAAAGCTATTACAACTAAGTCGTTTCTATAAAATAAACGTCAAATTTTTCAAACTATCAGGGTTTTCTATTTACATATAATCCCATATTGGTAGGAGCGTAGTTTAGACTACATACCCACAAAAATAAATAACAAACGCAGATTTAATCAATCTTCAAATCTTTTCCTGCATCTTTTTTCCCCAAATTTTTCTCCCTCGCAGGAAATATCTCTAGACTTGAGGTCTGGTATGAAAAATAAACTGAATGACATTTTCTATATACGTGAGTTTCTCTTTTTTCTTAATCACTCGTTTTTACCAGTCTAATAAATCACCATGGAAACCGTCGTGAGACTACTCCGTTTGAGTTTCAGACTGGTTCGGTCAATAACACGGGAGTACACTCGTCTTTCTCTTTATTGATAACGTTACCCGAAATGCAGGCGAAAAGTTAATATCTGCTTCCAGTTATATAAACTCTAACTATACCAACTATTCAATTACACAGTTAATGACTTTTGTGGGTGGTTGTTTAGTTTCTTAGACAGTTTTGCAAACAATTAAATTGGTTTTTAAAGGGATAAGGAAAGCTGGGTGTGCTTGATTTGGAAGGGTTTTTTAATTACCTCAATTGAGAATGCGGCTTTGAGCACTCCATTGATAAAATTTTTCTGCAAAAATTGTTGCAAATATTTTGAGATGAATTCAAATTTTTTATTATATATGCTATACTAAAATTGAGAAGTTTAGCTTTTTAAAACAAAAATATAAGTATAAAATAAAAAATAAAATTCATGTAAAAGAATTAATCAGAAACTAAAATAGGTTACCCATCTGCATAACATTGGATTTAAACAAACTTGCTAAACAAATTATTGTTTTTTGCTTTGATCTGGATTGAAATCTAGTTGGTCCAATAAAGGTGAAAAAAATTTAAATCAGCAAGTATTTATGTTGCTATTTTGATAAGTGACATTTTAATTTAGCTTCACACACCCAACAGTGTTATAAATGTTTTTTTTAGTTTCTACATCTTTAAATCTGATAAAATCTGAAATCTAGTTGAAAGAAATTTTAAGACATAGATAAAAAGTATTTTAAATCTTTAATGAAAAGTATAATTTCTTTGTTGTAGTTTATAACTAGAATTTGCACGTTTCACTTAGAAATAAAAAATGTTCGAAGCAAATTGAGCTGATCAAAATTTAGATGTTTGTGTGTGACCAAATATTTAATTCTTTAAAATAAGTAGAGAAAGTGTTATGTGATTTTAACTCGTTATTTGCACTCAGCAGACTTGTATTGTCCAAAAAATCTTCTAAATCCTACAAGCCATATTTCGATCTATACCCAAGATCTGCTATTCCTCCTCCCTCAGTAAGTTTTTAATAAAACTCCACAGGTCATTAAGATTCGAGGCGAAAAATCCAAAAATCAATGACTACTTACCGCAGGTCATTAAAGGAACGACACCCAAATAAACAGTACAGGTACTTGAATCCCCACATCGTCGCGCGATTTGACTAATCGCTGGTGAGGCGGAAGATTTTATACACTCGATCCATCCTTAAACTGGCGTTTTGGGGATTCTCCTTAATGACCAGTCATTGAAGCAAACAGTCATTGAAGAACTCATCCGAAATGTCATTAGGAACTGGCATGATGGATGCCTGAGTTATAGACAGAGGAATGCCTTCCGAAATTCAGGAGTAGCTGTAATTGTGGAGCCGCAATATTTCGCAAATATTTTTACCCTTTCCCTCTGATGCCAAACTATCGGACTGGAGTTCTGATAAAAATCGTTTACTGTGGCGGCTTATCTGTCTTACCGCATAATACGGAGTTGACATGAATTGAGTAATTAGAGAGAATTAATTAATCTTATCGCTTTTCTTCGGACGAGAGAGTAGGCGTAAGACGTAAGGGCTCATTTACATGAAGAAGTCATCATCCGATGTGCCCTGGGATCCAGGCTTTCGGATTTTTAAAGTACGCATGGCGTGCTTTTTGCGCTTTAGCAATAAAATAATAATAATAATGATGATGATGGTAACCTCGCTTAATAGTTAGCTTAGTCTATCTTTATCTTGTTATCTACGAAGCGTTATCTTGTTAGATAATAATTGTGTTAGGGTAACTAAGTGTGGAAATTCGCGAGTTGAGAGAATCTAGTCTTACTCAAAGCTTGAGGGAAGAGATTTCCCATTAATCTAACTTGGTTGGTTGAGGAAAGTGGCTGGTATGATGGAGAATTAGCTGGGGCATGTGTAGACATAGGTGAATGCTGCTTTAAGACTATTTTTAAAGTTTTATTGTCCACTTTTTTTTTATCAGTTTTGAATGTTATTTAATTGCTCAATTATCTTAATATGTAAAATAACTCGTGTGCTGGATGCAAAAAGGAAAATTATAAAGATTAGTGATTACGATTTATTACCATTCGAAATCTAAATAATAAAGATTCAATGTATAGGTAACTAAGTGCCATTTTTAATTGAATTTATAAGCTTAATGAAATGAATAGGGATCAATGAACTAATACTTATTTTTAATCTTATGTATGCACCATAAAACTGCACATAAGAATTTTTTTTGCTTTTATTTTATAAAAGATGTTATTAATTGTTATTTTTTATTCTCAAAATCGTTATCCTGATACCTTCACTTTAAATACAGTCGAATCCGCTTAATGTGATCACGGTTAATGTTATCAATCGGATAATGTTATCGGAATCGACAGGTCCCGATCATTCCTATTTAATTTTATGTAAAATACATCGTTTAATGTGATCAATTTGAATCATCAATCCGCTTAATATTATCAAAAATTTGTCCATATCCCCTTTAAAACGCCCGCTTTTGGGTTCGAGTGGGTTCGAGTTTCATTTTGAAGCAAGTAAAAATCTTCTCCATGAGAACATCTGGCGCTTCTTTTTTCTGAAATTCAGTAGGGGTAAGAAAAATAAAACATTCCGTATATTATATTGAAGGAAAACGGTTATGGGGGGTCCGAATCCATACTTGTGATTGGTTAAAGAAACACCAAGATCCACGCTTTGCAGATGTTTCTGATAAGAGATTTTGAATTCCCCTTGTTTAAAGAAATTCAGATTATGTAATAAATAAGTGGTTTATTGAAGTGGAAGGATATAATGGAGCGGAAAAAAGAGACCTTTCTATAAAAATACACAGTAAGCGATTATTTTAATTTTATTAACTGAGCTACTCTTTTATTTTCCCCTTAAAATTTTTCCTAGTTTAAAAAGAGAGTTCTAAATACATTTATTACGATTACATGATTTTGATTTTAAAGCAAACAATCTAGTAACACTGTTTGCTGTTTTTTGATATGAGATCGCTTATTGTTATCGATCGGATAATGTTATCAGTTTAGTCTCGGACAATTGCGATCACATTAAGCGGACTTGACTGTAATTTCTTAACAATCCCATTTCAGTAACACTAAAAAAATGTGTTTATTTTAATACTTTTTTAGTTATTGAAAATTCTAACTTTTTTGGAGAGTTGTAAAAGAGTATATCGTATTGGAATCTTAAAGATCAAAACGATCAGTTCTTAAGAAGCATATCTGATCACTGCATCTTAATGAGAGACACAACGGTGTGTATTATCTGGTGTTTATAATTGCTTTTATCAGCTCTTTATTAGATGAAGAATGGTTTCCTCCTTTTACTGATTTATTCGCTGTCTACTGCGTGACGATTGGTGATCACTCAAATGGTGCAGCCTGGACAAATACTTATAAATAAAACACAGCTATGTAAAATGCATCCCACTGCCTTAATTGAATATGTTCTTTTTGTACGGGTGTCTGATTATAAATAATTTCCTTCCGTAACAATGAGTGATTATTACGCTTGCAGGTTGAGCGTTAAAAACAAATGGGATAGTGTTCACATAGCTTGTGGCTTAAGATGTGTTGGTTTTCCCTTTTGTTGTAGCACGTTTGTATACATGTTTTTCTATGAAAAAAAAACGTTTGGCTAGTTGTCATTAATTATACTTACTACTACTTGGTTATAGGTTATTTTTCATTCATGATGCTGGGATCATCCACAGCTAGTTTGCTTAGATTTTATACTTGTTATTCTATTCGGCGAGTTTGTGGGGATCTTTTATAGAAGGAATTAGTGAGGATTAAAATTGAAAGTAATTACAAGCCTAATCTTAGAAAATGTGAATAATATTAAGAAAATAATACACACAAGTATTAATCTGAATTTACGTAACTTAGTTAGCTATTTTGTGCCCCCAACCCCCCTCGAAGAAGAGGAAAATTAATAAAATCTAAGTTTTAAATTAGGATAAGAAGCCAATTATCTTGTTAAATATTTTTTAATAATAAACCTCCAAGGCGTTTACCCTGCTTGCTGGTTCTAAGTTTAACAATAGTTTAATACAATTGAAAACAAAATTAACATCTATTGTATCAATATTTTTATTAGTAAATGCCAATAAATTAATTAAATTACTTAAAATGTTCTCCTAAAGCCCTTTCAAACTTTGTTAAATTAAAGTTCTTTTAGTAAAGCTGCTAACAACGAAAAGTACATCCAGACTTTAAAGAGTTATTGATACTCAGAGCAAAATTGACCAGTTCTAGAGCAGTTCCTCTTAGTGAAGTTTTAATTCCGTAAATAAGAAAAATTAAGTCAGCTAGTTAAATTAGTAATTAAAATTCCCAACCAAAGAAAGCTACAAACACCTTTTAGAGGTTTTTAAATTTCACGTACCCTCGGAGACATTTACTAAATCAACAATGTTAGATACTTGGATTTAAATAGTGTATTTCATTTTTTTGTGCTTCAATTATCCCCATATGTTTATGCCCTTATAATAACTAAAACACTCATTAATTTTTGCAGCTATCATATTATGTGAAACAATGTGATTACCATAACTGGTAAATATTTATTGCATCACTTAAGTATTCTTTTAACCCACCTGTTCAAAGTCTCCATCTTTAATTTGTGTCCGAACCCAAAAAGTGGGACCGCCACAAGGGATGTCATTAATTCCAAATGTCAATAGCTTTGTCTTGAGATGATATCGGGCAGGGCCAAGCAGTATGCATCACCTACCTTGACATGCCTCATTAATTTTAAAAAAATCGAATTCAAATAACCTGCTCCTAAAAGTCGGAAAAATCTGGGATCAATTTTTCTAAATATTCCATATTTAAAAAAAGTTATACAAGGAAGCTCTTCCTTTTTCATAATTATGTCATTTTTTGTGGAGCTGGATTATAAGATCGATTGAATACACTAGAATCCAATCGGTTTCTCTACAGATTTCAGATTTATGGTTTTATCTTTTTTTAATGAAGGTACCCAAAACAATATTCCTTTTAAAACGCAGGCTAGTGTATATGGTTAGAAAGCTTTTTATTTAGCTTTTAATGATTTATAGAACTTAAAAAGATGGTACGCTTCATAAAATATTTTAAAACCAATCAGCTTTCAAAGTTAAAACTTCTAGATTGCATAATTTAAATGAAATGTTTTCGAAATGCATATTCTGTGATATGATCTGTCTGTAAATTATGTACTAATGAAGCTACGAATGAAAAGTAGTAATACATTATTTTTCTTGACTGCTATTATAATCGAAACTCGAAAGTTATTTGCTGTACAGCAGTGTTTTATAAGTGATTAAAAAATTAATTTTACCTTTCATACATTGTCACACGATTCCTTATAGTTAAAAGAAAATTACAAAAGCAAAAACAATAGGTACCTGAAAACATATGTTTAAAGAAGTCTAACAACCTATTTCCTTGCTATTTAATATTTTACTACAATACTTTATCTTACTTTTTATTAGGAGACCATTTAACCTTCGAAAAACATTTTATGTACTTAACGAACCAGTAAACTATTTGAATTAGTAATGGGCAAATATTTAAAGGTAAAAGAGAGAAATTTGGGTTTTTAAGTTACGATAAGAAATATATTAAAATAGATAATATTATCTAAATTTTCAATACTAACAAACTTTCGGTTCAGAATTCTCTATAATTGGTAATTAGTATTTGTTGCCTCATTTTTTGTAGTGTTTATCAATACTGACATATTTTGATACTGTAGATAAAAGCTGGATGAATACATTTTCAATATTGTTTACATCTATCTCTCTTAGAAATAAACATTAGTTGGGTCATCAAGTTGCTATAACTTAACAGAATCAGCATTCCACGCAATAAAATAACATAAATTACAAATATATAAGCATGAGAAGTATTTCTTGAGTTTACCATAAAAGCTAATACTTGCAATGTTTAAAATGTTAAATATTATTATCGTCCAATCAATCGGGGTCAGTGAAGTCAAACTATAGTTTATGAAATTATTCCAAGGAAGACATCCATCAAATCCTGATCGATTTCACTGCATAATCACGAATGACATCTTTTAGTCATTCTTCTTACATACATCAACGAGCTTTCACTCTTCATTCAGGAAAGTGTACATCATATCTAGACCAGCGGATCAATATGATAAATACACACACATATCACAAAAAACTACTAAAACATAGTGGCTTGTATTTTTAACTTGAGTGTTAGTATTGATATAGTTACTTGTATACACATAAATCTCTTAACTGGAGACAATTGAGTTGTCAAAGTGTTTGTTTTGAAACATTCATTACTAGATTAATATTTTTGTTGATGACAACGCAGAACTGCACGAAAGGTTGTTGAAATTTTTGCTCTATCAATTTCTCTATTGAAATAACAGAAGCATCAGGTCATTTGATTATCATTATGGTCTTAATACCATAATCTCAAGTTGGCCACACTTTTAGCTTTTAGCCCTGGGCTAAAACAGCCCTGGGAAAAAATATAGTGCAGAAAAATTGAAGGGAAAGGGGTTACCTACCCCTCTCCTAGTCCACTGGAAATCACGATAATAGTAATTATCTTTTTTTATTTCAAATCGCAGGTAATTGAACAGTTACGGATAACAGAGTTCATTGACCAACAGACATGCCGTAATTAGCACTTTCTTCGCGTTACCCAGTGGGCATCTGTGGACCGAAGCCACGGAGGTGAAGCACTGTTGCCCACGCCACACACACGCATTCGCTCGCACAACCCCTTTTTACAGGGGGGCACATTCATTCTTCACACACAAGGACAGAAACTAACATCCATGCCAAACGGGGATTCGAACCCCAGACGTATGGCTTCGCAGTCAAATGCTCTAACCACTACGCCAATACGTCGGCATAATAGTAATTATAGGGTTATTTAAATCTCAATTGGTTTTAAACTCTTTTCTCATCATCAACAAGCCAAATGAAGTTTCAGAAGTTTTAAATTGGGTTATCTGGGGCACGGTTTTTTTTAAATTTGCATTCATGATTCGTTCTTCAGTAACTGGCAACGTCTTAAAGAATCATTGCTAGCATCACATGTTCGATTATTTCATGTTGATTAATAAGACCACTATCCGAATTTATAACTTATATTTATGTCTTTCTTTTATGTAATCCTATTGCATTTAAAATCTAAATCCTCTTACTAATATTAGAAAGGACCAGGCTAGAGCATTTGAAGAATATTAGAAAGGATATGCAATCAAACCGTGACATTATGATCGAGGAATAAAGTAACCACTCCGGTTATAATGCATCTTTTCGCCACTTTCAATTAAACTAGAAAAATAATGATATCAGTTACAGTGAATCTCAAGTAATAGTGAACATAGACTCGGCTTTATAATCGCTAGCTAAAGTAATTTGACTGTACAGAAATTTCGAAACAGCAAAATTGTTGTTCGGTTAAGTTTAAGCGGATCAGATAAAAAATTAGGAAATTAAATGATCAGTGATGACTTAAAGTTTGGGCAATATTTCGTCGTGGAAGATGCAATACAGCACATCTAACATTTGAAGCACCTTTAGTAGTCCAATCCTCTTTCTCGCCAAACAGTTTTCGCGACTTCGTTTCGCGGTTTTAATATGGCTGTGCTTTTTTATAAACCAAAATTTTTTCAAAAATTCATGCTTAGATATCTGATTACTTGATCAGGCTTCTCACCTAAAAGTATTAAAAGCATTTTTAAAACATCTTTATAGCTCTAGTAAGCCGTGATTTGACACATTTTCACATAGGTCAGAAAAAAGTTGCCGATCTTTCTTGATCTGTCATAGTATTTATTAAGAGAATCAATCTCGATCAAACCGTTTGAGAGCGTGAAAGATATTTGTTTATTTTGAGTGCGATTTTGTTTTGACTATTCCTCCGAATATTATTAAACTAATTTAAAAAAGATATTACTGGATCTTTGATTACTTGTTACTTTTTTATTACATGTACCTATTTTTCCTTTATTAAGCTTTGAAAAGTTCCCGAATAATGCAAATAAAGCATGCTTTATTTTATGTCGTGGTACCTTACCTGCTACAAAATTATTGTGATTAAAATGTAAGTAAAATGTATACAGTTTTGTAATTTTTTATATTCCTATGATTTTTTTGGTTTATACACCGATAAGAGGCAAGAAAAAAATTTCCCCTAAGAATTGCATTGAAAAAAAAGTTATCAAACAATTAATTCTGATAATAATAGAAAAAGTGCCTATTTACAAAAATATATTAATAATGTGTATTTTATATATCTATTATTTGAGACAAAATTAATAGAAATGATGGATATTCTTTTCTGAAAAGCAGAAAAATGCTCGATGAGGGCACGAGAATAAGAAATTCCATTGGCAGGCGATGTTCCGAAGTAGTCACCCTCCCAAGTATTGCCCGTACCTGGAAGTGCTTAACTTCGGTGATGAAAAAATGTGCTAGTGTTGGTTTAGACTCGATTTAAGCAGCAACCGTACGAAACCATATTTGGCTATTTATTTCACTGCCAATTGAAATAATCGACAACTACATCAAACTGTCTTTTTCCGATGTTAGATGCGCGGTATTGCATCTTCCACGACGATTTGTAAATTAGATCTTAAATAAGAGCGACTTTAAAGCTCGAGTGTGAACGGATCGAGGTATAAGCCCTCGCATTTTATACCCAGCCCACCACTGCAGCGGATCCTTCTATTTGTCCTATTCTTTTTAAAATTTCTTTTGCAGCAATCAAAGTATAGCTCCGCCTTTTTCTGCGACAGATAATCACTAGTTTTCACTCAGGGCTAGACCTACTCTCGACGTACGTCTTTTATTCTTGGGACCCGCTAGCAATCCCTACCTTCCCCTATAATCTCATTTCGCTCCACACCCCTCCGCCTGTCAGAGGACTTCTCGGCCGCAACCAGTTTGCTGTGCTTGGCTGCTTCCTTCCCTCCCCGCGAACGTATTCCCCATTCTCAATCCGAACACGATACCCAGAGCGCAAAAAGTGACCAGCCAAAAAAGCAGCACCTGGCTGCAAAAAAGGGCCAAAATGATTTTGACATCATTCGCTCCCGCATGGGCGTTGAGCCTCCCAGCTGGGAGTTTGGTCGGGCTTTTTCTGGCTGCAAAAAAGCGGCGGGAATGCCTTCCCCCGAGAGGAGATAATGAATCTCAACGACAGAGAGCTTGCGCACCTTGTGATAAATTGCGTTTGCCCGCAAAGCCCTCAAAAGTGGCCGGAACGCGTTAATTTTCACCATAAGTATTCCGTGGAGGGCTTCGGGAACCCAAACACTGTCTTAATAAGCGTAAGTTGAAAAATATTGAGGAAGAACGAACGTTTGAGCCATCGTATCCCAATAAACTTAAACTAGATGGAAAACACTTTTTCCACTCTTTAAAAAATAAAAAGTGGTACAACTGTTATATCCTAATAAATATCTCACTTTGTTTTTGGCCTATAAAACTACAACCAAACCCAACAGACACTACAATCAAACCCAATGGGCTTGATCTCAAAGGGAAAAATGTTCCACTATTTCGAACCCTGTTTTATTAAAAACTTACCGAAAAAATTTTCGTACATAAATTAGTGTGCAGTGTTATGCATGTAAAAGTTTAACTCTAACATAACCCATGTGTACAGTGCTAGAATTTAATTTTCCTCAGCAAAATTCCATATAAAAGCTTATGAAATTTTAGCAGAAAAATGTCCTACATATACAGTAGAGAGTAGAGTATAGTGAGAAATATTTGCTTGAGAGATGTTTTGGAGATTTTTTTACAATAATAGAATTTAAAATATTTAATTTTTTGGAAAATCCTCCTTTGCTGACGTAAAAATTTTTAAAACTAATATTAAGCTTTAATTTATAAAAATGTTCCCATAGTTCTATGCGAAATTACTAAAAACTCAAAGTAGCGATGATAAAAATCTTTTACAAGCATACCAACTCTAGCCTTTAAATGTTTATTTTAAGCTAGTTAGCTCAAGAGATTTTAAAAGTATACTTAAAAAACAACCCCTTTACTACAAAATGTTTTTCAGCAAAAACTCTGAACACAAGCCTTAACGTCTATGTTGAATTAAAAGTTTTTTTATCCTCATCCACTGATTTTGTTTATTATTAGATTTTTTTAAAGCAACAAAAGAAATCGGTTTTACTTTTTGAGAATTTCACCCTTTTTTAAGCTTGTAAAGTTATTTTAAATTGTGAAAAAACATGTATGTTTGAGGGTACTGTAATTCTAATAATATTTTCATATGAAAATTAAAATAATTTATTTTTTTTGATTAATTAGATCCATTAGAATATACCAATACATTAAACTAGAAAATGAATTTTAAAGGACTATAAAAGGGAGGGGGTAATAAATATAAACATTATAAATTAAGTTTATACAAGTAGGTACCTAAATGGTAACTTAACAATATACCATGTCCATTATGGTTCATATCATTCGATAACGTGCTATACCATTAATTTTATTATGCAACGAATTTTCAATCTCTGAATGCATTAAAGCTATCACATACAAAATCTCTCAATTTCACCTCACTTGGCAACTTCCCCATAATAAAGCACTCTATAGATATGTGTAAAATATTGATATGATTTCATGAGTTCCAATAGTGACATGCGGGTATTTCGTCATGTTTTTTTAATGTAAACACGGAGTATACACACAGAATAGAATTCGAGCTACCTATCTATCTTCTACCCTCACACGATGCGTTGTAAATACCTACTGTTAGTAGTTGAAGAATGTATGACTAATGGTCTCCTGTGGCCGGGTTTTTTTCTCTTTTGAGTGAGGTAGCCCAGGAGGATTTGCCCTTGGGTAAGTCACGAAATTTAACTGTGTACTTATTTTGCAGGATCCCTTCTTTCTTTTCTTTTTCCTTTTTCTTATATGCGGGCTCTCCTAGCACGCTTTCTTAAATAACTGAGTGGGAACACAGACGAAATAAACACTGAGGAGTTCACTAAACCACGAAATTAGCTGGCGTCTCAACTGGAATTTTTCGCAGAAATGTCGAAGGGAGAGTATGCTATGTTTTGAAAGCGGTGAAACCATTGTTTTGCACTATTTAGACATAGATTAAATCGTTTTAGCGAAATTTAATAGTAATTTACAGTGAGAATCTGATTTTTTACGTACTAGCGGTAAACGCAATAGAACTGGAGGAAAAAAACTGAGATTTCAAGTAGAGGAGATTGTTCATTTTGACTATTTGCTGACTCCCAGAAAAAAAAGTTCTAGAGAATGATGCGCTTCCTCAGCTCTAGAAAGTTATACTATAAAAATTATTCCCTTCTTAACTTACTAATAGATTGCTATCAAATTTGTATAGAATTCTTTTAGTAATGTTTATTTCTAAATTGACTTATAAATACCCAATTTTAAAGAAAAGTTTATTTTGTTTTAAAATATTGTGCTCTAATTGTTTATCGGTTGAAATAAGGTTCGTTTATGCATGATAATTGAATCGTCAGTTCGAAAAAGGGAATGAGTCCAAAAAACAAATATAAGTACATTCAAAAGTATTTTACAGTGCAAATAAAATTAAAAACTATAATGAAACTGAGTTATTAAAGCAGTATCAATGGAGTAAGTGAATATGAATGGAGTCAAACATTCCCTGCATGAAAAAAGTTTGAAAAACTTTTAAATTAAAAGAAAATTTTGTTTTGGCTTAGTTTACAGCACTCAGAATAGGAAAAGAAAGACAAACTTTAATTCCAAATTAAATTAAAAAATACAATGAATGGACATCGATTTCGCAAATTCAAGGGGTTATATATGCCTATAGGGGTAGATATTTCCCCCTCTTTTTACTCATGAGTAGAGCAAAGCTTGGATATGTTTTTTCTACTCATGAGTAGTTTTTTCTACTCATGGCACAAAAAATCAATTTCTCATTTTTTGGACATATTTCCCTTTTCAAACTGGCGATTCAATTAACAATGAAATTTGAACTTTAATATCATCTTCACCAACAGGGCTAATATGATAGACACACGGTAAATATCATCCTGTTAAAATGTTAATAATAGGCATCAACATCAATTCAAAATCAAATGTAGTTTTAGTTTCTGATATCTGTTTTAGCCATTATGTAAAATCCTAGGGATACATTATTAAAAGCTCAGATATCATTTAAAAAAATAAATATTGTATATTTCTCTCCTCATCAATCAAATCTCCCCCAGGGGCCGCACCTCTTGCTATGCTAATTTAACAATATCTGATAAGAAATTAATCAATGCTTGAGCGAAAGGGTAAGATCGCGACTAAATTGCCAACAGAAAAGTATCAAACAGGACTCGATAACGAGAAAGTGTACCAATACTTCATCCAACTCCCTAGATTCCACTTAGACCTAAACGAATGTTCCATAATTCGGGGTCAACAGCACCCCACATGACGAAACCGACTCCCTTTCCATTTTCCGTGTCAAGCACTTCTGTGTAAGGGGGTGCTCTCTCCCCTTTCCCTTCGAACGTATCCTAGTGTGACACACATTCCCTCCCTCCCCTTCGTCATCACAAGATCCCCACATCCAATTGTTAAACCCCTCCAAGGCGTGACGTAATAGTAGAATGACTAATGGGATGTTTTTAAGCCCATTTATATTTCCTCTCTTGGAGCCTCGACTCTATCGGATTTAGGGCCTTGCAAACCCTCGACATAAGTTTCGTGAAAGTGATTATGGCCGCTTTTTATGGTTAGGGCTATTGCTTCCTCGAGTGTTAGGTCATTAAATGAATGTTTATCATTTCACCCAATCGTGGGGTATCGTTGATAGCCAATTAGTTCATTCGAGATATTATATTAAATGTTAGTGTTTTAAAAATATAATTGAATTTTAACCCAATCAATGGTTATTGCATTGTTTATTCTTTTTAATTATTATCTATATAATAATTAATTAATAATACAATAATTATTAAACTCTAGAAAGTAGTAAGAGGAGGATTTGTAGCTTATTATTTATACGGATCATATATGATCCGATTAGTTAATCTTTATAAGCAAAACTTAAAAGCTTTACAAAAAATATTTTATTAAAAATACCTTAAAGAAATATGTTTATAATTTTACTTTTGAGAATTTAAAAACGGTTTTATTTTATATGCAATTAATTAAAAAATACAATAATCATGGGGAATTATTTAAAATTTATGAATTAATGTTTATAGAACTTAGAGATGAAGTAATTATTTCAATTCCAAAACTTTGTTATTTTCACTAAATTGTATTATTTAACTATTAAAAATAAATATCAAATAACATTTTAATAATTAATGTAATATAAACTCAATTCTAAAGAGTTAAATTTATTTTAATCATTAAGTTTTTTTTTCGTTTAACGCAGGGTTTATGAGTTATTTCATAAATCCAACCAATTCCTTAAACAAACAATTTAAAGAAATTTAATATCTGATAACTACATTTGAATTTTTAATTAAAAAGTAAATTCAAATTTAAATATTAACATCTAATTGTATAACATGAATTTTTAATAACAAACAAAAAATTCATTACTATATTTTCGTATTTTGAATTTTACTTGATTGTTGTTTTGAATAAAATATGTAACACATTAAGCTATATTTTGAAACGATGTACTCTACTCTCTCATGAGTTAAAATCTGTTTTAAAACTTTTAAAATAAAATCATTTAAATGAAACCAGAAAAAAGTTTATAACAAATTAAGTCTTAACATAAATAATTATTAAATACTAATATACTATTATAGTATATTACAATATTAATACAATGAAAGATATAATTATAATATTTTTAACTACTTTATAATAATTGTTTTTCAATATAATTTAACAGTATTAACATTAATGGGAGTAAATTTAAATATATTTAAATAATAATTTTTCGTGTATTTTTAATGATGTAAATAGGATATCACATTAAGTTACCACTAACTTATCAGAAATAATCATTTTTCAACCAAACTTTTAAACTTAAAGCTGAATTCCACAGCATGATGAATAGGTTTCTGTATAGGATGTTACAAAACTAGAAAAAAACATCAATAAAAAGAAAACGTGTTTTAAAACAAATGGAAAAGGAACTCCAGTACCATTATAAAAATAATTTTGGAAAGTTTTCAGTATATTCACATTAAAAATAACGTTTTACTTATGTAAATAGAAAGTAAGTGTGACCCATATAATTAAGATAACACTTTTAGATCACATTTTTTCTCTTATGAAATTGTTAAAAAACACATTAATTTTATTTCATGATGGGAATCTACCAAAAAACAATAATGAATTCATAGTATCATACTCAAAACAAAATCAAAGCTCATTTAACTATTTTAAGTTAATCTTATTTTACAGTTTCTTCTAAACTTTCTTTTTAGCTTTCGAAATATTTTACAATACTTTCTCAATTGTTTCATGAACATGGCTCTTAAAAAGTAATTCCCTCAAACAACCTAACTTATGAATTGATCAATTAAAGTAAACCAAATTCAACCAAAAGATGAGCAGCTTACTATACCTGTAGTACATATTTTACCATCAATACCTTCATAAATTTCCCGTCAGTGCTCTTCAATGATACATGAAGCCCACTGTAGGTGCGGAGGAATATCAATTTGCTCATAGTCATGAAAAAGTCATTAAGCGTTTGAGAAAACGGGATTAATAGCTTTTACCTATTTAATAAAGCATTATGTATTGTAAGCCCTTAAATTTTTTAAATAAATTCTAGCTGATTGGGTACGATTAAAATGTATTTTTAATGTCTAAAAAAGAGATTGAGTAAATATTGTGTGTTTTCATCTACTTTGGTAATTCATAGTTTAGTGGGTAAATTAGATATGCACAATGTTGGTAATGACCCTGAAGGATGATAACTACTTTGTTAATGGGTTACATATTTTTGTATAGAGAAGAGTTCATGTAGCAGTTAAGATGTAGATATTTTTATTTAAAAATGAGTATAATTAATATTACTGTATTAATAATTCTTTTTGTTTTGTTAACCAAGCTGGCAAGTTAAGATTTGAAACTTAGTTGTCTTTTTTGGTATACCTTTTATAAGTTTTAAGAACACTTTTCAAGTGCAATAAAAATTACTTAGATTACTTAATTATTATAATTTTTTACTATTTAAAAAAACTTACTTTTTCCCATACCATTTTAATTTTATTATACATTTATTATTTTATTATTAATTACTTATACAAGCTTTGTGTAATAATTTCTTTTAAGAATTCTTATTTTGAGGTGAAAACTATGAGCTATTTCATATTTTTTTATTTAAATTTAAAGAAAATAAGTTTTTTGATAGGTTTTGTTATTGTTTTGTGGCATTTAAATAACTATACTAAAAACGCTTTAAATGTACAATTACTTAACTTAATTAACTAATTAAAATTTTTATGAATAATTAACAACTTTTTTAGTTAACTTTAGAAGTATCAAGATAAATTCAACAAGTGAGAAAGAGAAGTTCATTTTTTTCTCATAAAGTAAATCTTCAATTTTCCTTGATAGTTTCTAAATAACTTAAAGTTTAAAATTTAAATGGTAAAGTAATGGTTTAGAATTTGAATTTTAATTAGGTTTTCAAATATGAACTCATTAAAATTTAAAATTTGAATTTAAGCATTTAATTTAGAGAATAATTCGTGTAATTAAATCTTTTAAATTATATCCTTATTTATTTTAAAAAAATAGCATTTCTTAACAATTTTCAAAGTTTTCCAGGAGTATAACTCCAACACGGAAACCTAGTAACTGTTATGACAGTACAATCGATTATTAACTACTTATAAATAATTTATTATTAACCTCTTTCAATAGATAAATCAATCACAAAATATTCTTTAACAGATACTGAATATATGTAAAAAAATTATAATCAAATTCCTAATTAATAATTTTAATTTGGAAGTCCTTTTTTTGTTTTCTGAATTATAGGAATTAAGTATTTGAATTTTTTTAACTGGATCTCTTCTTGGCTAAGAAGCATTGATCTCCATTTATAATATTTTATTGCGATATTTATTTAGTTTGAAAGAATACTCCTAAATTAAATAGATTCGTAAATATGATTCAAGACTTCAATTTTTATTTTTATTTGCAACTTCACTTGAGTGTGATGATCATAACTTAACACGTTACTTAGATGTCACACTATAAATAAACACTAATGATCATTGTTGACAATTATTCGGATTAATAAATTATTTAAATTAATTAGTTGGTGAAACTTATTTAAATTAATTTACAATTTTAATTAATTAGATTATTTTACTTTATTTTTTGAATTTGATATTCAATTGATTTTGGATGTTGAAATAATTTACTCGTTTTGGCCATAGATTGGTCAGTGCGGTCATTTGTGGCTGATGGGTTCCTGGTTGGACTGTGCAGCCGAAAAGTTTGTTGAGAGAGAGCATGCACTGTACCTGTAGGGGGCGAGTGAAGGGGGCGCCACTGGGGCAGCACTGTATACCGCGCGTGCATGCCAGAGCCAGCGCACAAGCAATGGTCTAGTAGCTGTGGTTGGTGTGAGTCTCTTTGGTGGCCAAATTGCACTCGGGAAGGCACGTTTTTCAGGTGTTTAGCGCGAGTGCAAGCCCTATTCCGCTGCGCTATGTGTCTCTCCCCATCGATCATCCTGGCGTATGTTCTCCGGGTCACCGAGACGACTCGCGGTTGGCGGGCGCCGGTCACGTGATATGCTAATGCTCCCCGACGGGCGGAGCCAGCGCTCAGTTGAACGACAACCCCAAAGAAAAATTATTTCCATCCAATTCATCCAAAAATTAATGATCATGAGTTCGTATTTGATGAACTCTCCCGCTTACAGTGATCCCAAGTTCCCGCCGACCGAGGAGTACTCGCAAGGGAACTACATCCCGAGCCACGGCGGGGACTACTACACGCCGTCGCACCACCCACACCACCACCCACAACACCACCACCACCAACCGCCGCCGCCACACCACCACCATGCGCCGGCCGGCCACCACCATCACCCGTACGGCTACCCGCTACCGCCCGGGCCCTATGGACAGGAGAACGGCAGCCCGGCGGCGTACGGCGGCCAGCACTACTACCGGCCGCCGTGCGGCATGGGGCCGGTGTCGCCGCTGCCGAGAACGCCCACGCTCGAGCACCTGCCGGCCTCGAGCCTCAGCCCGGTGCCGCCGCAGCCGCGCTCGCCCGTTTCCTCGCCGACGCCGCCCGGCATGCGGCAGCAGCCCCTCGGCGGGCCCACCTCGCCTGACTGTGCCGTCTCGGCCGGCAACGGCGGCGGACAGCCCGTCATCTACCCCTGGATGAAGAAGGTGCACGTCGGCACAGGTGAGTAGCCTCTCTCTGTGCAGCATGAAAGACCAAAGACAGATCAAAACACTCACACACACCAAACACAAAATAACACTAAAAGTTACCCCTTTCTTGTTTCAAAACTCAAATAAAAACTCCCTGGGGGGCAACCAATAAATTCTGGGAATTATTTCCTTTCCTTTGAATAAAAGCTTTAACTTTTGTGAAAACACCATAAACATCTCCCAAAATATTCAATAAAGATAATTTATTGCTTTGAATTCCACCTGCAGAGGCCCACTTTTGTGTCTTGAAACACTGAAGTATTCATCCCAATAAATACAGAAGAAAAAATCGTCTAGTAGGTTTTATTGAGAAGTAAAAACCCCATTCCAAAAGAAAATTATAAAGAATTCCATTCTAAATATTTTTTTTATAAAAAAAACTAGATACACTCCCCAAATAATATAAAATGTATATTTAACTACCAAGTGCTCCTTGTTATCTTAAATTATATTTAAAAGCCCTGAATTTTCCTAAAAGTGCGATCATTAACCTTAAAAGGTAAAAAATACAGATATGTATATAAAATGTATTGCTTCAAATAACCCTGTAATTTTCATGGTAAAAAATCCTTTAAAAAATCCAATTTTTCCCTTTTTATTTTTCTATAATCAAATTTTTTTTAAATTATAAATCCCTGTACTGCCATAAAAATGTGGTTAAAGATGCAAAATAACTAATAATTATTCATCATCTTTTTATTACAATATAAGTTCCCCAAAACTGCTTAAAAATTATTTTCTTTCAATAAATGTTGTATGAAATTCTTAAATTCCCTTCTATTGAAAAAGGATAATTGCCTAATACGTCATTCAAATATATCCCTATCTCTTTTATTTTACCTTAACGTTTCATTTTGGGTAAATTGTTAATGTCTTTTGTGTCATTTTTCAATTTCCCCATAAGAACAATACATAAATGAGAGAAAATCATTTTTAAAATCAACATACGCAAAGCAACATTCTTACGAACCTAAAAGTTTGCATGCTCATTTTCTTTTAATAGTTTCTTAAACTATCAAGATAATAAAAAGTCTTCCTTTACTTCTACTTTAGACTTTTAACTGTTCCTATTCTGTGTTATTATATAAATCCCATTTTCTTCATTGCGTATAACCCCAACAGTTTTATGGTTTTCAAAACATACAAAATGAATTTTCAATCTGTTGGCAAAATCTTAAACTCTCTGTAATTTAAACTCCAACTTAAAAATAACAATAATATTATCGTCTTTACTGACCTGTTATTCCATTTTATACACTTTTAAAAACATCAAAACTACAAAACAAAGGTAAGTAATGTCTGCGTTTTCATTCCCATGTGTCAGAAAATAAACACACTACCTTTTTATTACTAAATTTAAAAAAAACGCTATTTTAATCACAAACATTTAAAATCTAAGAAAAGAGATTTTTAAATTTCTTTGTTAAAATACCTGCCAGTAAACATGTTTCTAAATTTCCATCTAATAGCTATAAACTTTCTAGGTATCTAGAAAAAGAATTTTTATTATTGAAAATCGTGAAATTATTTCGTTGTAGTTCAAACAAGATAAACTGGGTTGTGTCGTTTACAAGATAATTGAACTTTTTAAAGGTCTGCGGTTTTCATAATGTATTTTCATTTCTTATCACCATCAAAGCTAATTAATACTGAGCTCCATAAGGTTTTCAACTACCTACCTAATTTTCATGTTCTAATTTTCTTAACTATATCCTTAAAGAATACATTTAGAGGGAAAATTATGATTTTTTAAATTTTAATTTAAAAACAATATTTAAGTACTATTTTTAACCCAAGAGTCCACCAAAGTGTTATCATACGCAATACACTTATGCAATCAAACACAATCATAGCATATGTTACCATGCCACCCAAAACATGGGCCCTGTTGCGATTTTAACTCTGTTAAAAAACACCCTATTATTCATTCAAATTCCTTTTCATTCTGGTTTAGTTTAGCTTCAGGTAACAGAAACCCTTAGGGGCATAAATATTACCTTTCCATAGATTGATGGGAAGTTTGACTCGGCGGACTTGAAAGCATGTTAATTTTGGCTGGCTCCACTCATGTTGGAAGCGTGGATTTGTTTACATAGCGTCAGGAAAAGGAGTATGTATGTCATTACTCAAGAGCCATCAGGTATCAGATGGATCAATGATCCGTGTAGAGCAATCAAATCTAGAGTAGAAAGTTGAAGATTTGTCTTTCTCTTCAAAAGATACCGAGAATATTTGGGATTACACTAAGCATTTAGTGATAAAGGGAGTATAGCCTTATGGAGATAGGAGGTTTGGAACGAAACTGTGTACTTAGAATAAATTTCAGTAATCTTTCAATATTTAATTAGTATTTCTAAATTTAAAAAGATATGTTGAGGACATAAATTAAAGGGGATAGAGGGATGGATAATGAGTTAGGTTATATTGACGGTTAATTGTGGGAAATTGATATTTTTAACCCCTTCCGATAATTAACGTATATCTGGCATCATTCAAATGGCTTGGTAAGGAAAACCTGTCTGCAATTAATTTAACAACTTAATAATTGTATGATAAATGCGAATTTTAAAAGTGTTTGTAATTATTTTTCCTAATAGTCCTTCGGTATGGGTTAACTTCTATTTAAAAAATAGCTCATAAATTAATTAAAATTTTCAAATTAATTTTAAAATAAAAAAAAAAAAATTTGTAAAAAAAAATTAAATAAGCTTCAATGGTTGTCTTTTTTTTAAGTTTCATGAAAAAATGAACTTGCTCTTCTTAGGGAATTTCCCTCTATTAGTGATTTCCTTATAGAAAAATTAATTATTTAAATGAATCTTAAAGGTTATATATTTTTAACTGTTTTAATAACCTTTTTTATGAGAGAAATGCTTCAACTTAAATGTATTTCGTATAACACTAAAGATATCCCCTTACGTTTCAAAAGTAGGGATTTTAAGTAATCCTAGCTAGTTTAATCATCATTAAAAGTGTGGGAACTCCTCCCCCCTTAGTTAATAAATCAATAGTGCTTTCATGTATTGCTGAAGGACCTTATAATTAATAAATATTACTATAAGTTTCCCTGAAGAAAAAAAAGTATTTTCTTTTTATTAAAGTGTAGGGTAAAAAACCATACGCGAATGATTTATACATACGATTTAAAATGAATTAAAGTATTTCTTTTACTTCTTTAATTTTTTTAAAAAATTAAGCTTTCACTTTAAATAAATGAAATAATAAATTTTAAATTATTTAATATGAAGAAAAATTCGAAATTGATTAATAAAAAAATTTCAAAACATAAACCAAACCTAATCAAGATTGAAATCCCTGGGCTTCTATCAACATTACAAATTCCTCATTTCCACATAATTCTCATTTTTATGGGGGCTCAACTTTTTTTCTTCTTTGAAACTTCATTCAATTTGTTTGATGTGCAATTATTAATTACAACCCAACGATTATATCACGAACAATTAAATAACGATACCATATTTAGTTACATTTGAGCAAAAAATTTGAGAAATTCCATCTTTTACTTTGACAGTAAGAGAAAGGTTTTCTAGAATTCAGTTATTTTTTAAAGGCTGTTTAAGGTTTAGACATGTAAAAAGTGATATGGAATTAGTTTATTACTCAAAATTGTACGAAAGCATGAAGGATTTACAGTCAAATCTAAACTTGCAAGAGAAAAACTAAGGTAAAATGAATAAGGGAATGCATTTTTTCCAAAGTTCTCAGATAGATAACAGCTATCAATAAAAATAGTCGTACCTGAGTTAAAAGCGATAAAGGTCTATATGTATAGGTTATTTGAAGGAACTGGAGTTGGATCTTCTCATACGCTTCTCCAAGATGTAAAGGGAATGGTAAAATCCGTTGTAAGCAATAAAAATTTGAGTAGCGTTTATTAGCAACAAGTTTTGATCATTAACTATTTTTCAATTTAATTGATTTTTTATCCATTTTGTAACCCTTTAAGTTTAAATGAACCTTCCTATACCACTACAACCTCTTTTGCTTTGAGCAAACCTTTGCTGTTATCTGATTTTCTTTCTAACTCAGATAACATAGCTTGAAAGCTTCAGATTTATATAAATTTTCAATACAAAATATTGAATATTTTATATACGTTTACTTAATTTGCTTTCTTGGCTTTTTTCTTATGTTGTAAATATGATAACATGGCTGTCGAACTTAAAAATTAATTATTTTGGATTACTTTTAGAAATAATAGGTCTAGTCTCAACCCCCTTTGGTTCGGCAGATAATAGACAGGTAGGTACCCTTTAAATTTAAATTTTAAGTCTAAGATCCTACCTGTGGAAAATTTGAAACTCGGACAAAGGTTTGTTTTAAATTAGAATAGATCCTTTATTTACGATAAATCAAGGCTTTTTGCTAATCAAACAATATTCAATAAAATGAATTGTAATTATTGGATTGAAAAGTAAATATTTACCTTATATAAACACTATGTGCAATGATATTTCCTACAAGCAAATTGCTTAGTAAGCATAAAATGGAAAGAGTTGTCTTTAAAACAGC
This sequence comes from Tetragnatha versicolor, assembly GCA_024610705.1. NCBI lineage: Eukaryota > Metazoa > Arthropoda > Arachnida > Araneae > Tetragnathidae > Tetragnatha > Tetragnatha versicolor. The sequence goes on along the minus strand of JANDEH010000010.1, from coordinate 48,405,885 downwards.
ATATTTCAGCATTTAAATGCTATGTATCAGCAGATTGAATTTTGTAAACTCATGATAGCTGTTGAAAGAATGTCATGTATGCTGTAAAGACTTTAAAGTTAAGGAAGCTAAATGAACTACTTTTATTAAGGATTCTTTCCATGCAAAATGTGTTAGATTAGTAAAAGTGATTAGTTTCGCTATGTAATTCAGATACAAATACGTTTGGATTATCACTGAGTGTGTATGTAGAAACACTGTTAGTTTTTCTATTACAAGTTATAATAAATTTAAAATTATGTGATGAAAGTTTTAAATAAATATGCTGCCTTTAAAAAAGAACTGAATTCTTGTATTTATTTCTCTGTGTTGTCTGAATTGCATTTTAACTTGATTTGGTAAAAGATCACTCATATATGCGCGGAGAGAAAATTTACTTACAAAATTGCTCCCCTTGTTTTCTTTGATCCCTGTCTTTACTGTTTAAAGTTACTTTTATATTGACTTCAAATTAAGTTTTTTATATTGAAATTTTAAAGGACGTTTCTCACTGTGAAAACTACAGTAGGTGTATCGTATGAAAAAAAATATCGCGTTCACGCACATTGTTATCCAATTAGGTGAATTACAAATCTTTATAAAATTCTAACATTTAAACTATTTGAATGTGGATAAGATATGGGCAGAAATATTTTTTTAAATGCAACCTAAGTAGTTTTATTCCAAACTTGATGCAGAATATGGAATTTCTATGGAAAATAATCATTGTTATTAATTGGAGTTTTCTCTTATTCTCGATATTGTATATGAGATGATTCTTAATTTTTAATTAAGAAAAAGTTTTAAATGAGGTTTTAAGAGTGTTAATCCGTGTATTGTTTTACATTGGTCTTCAAAAAGTTACTTCTTATGATTTTAAGGACTTTTACTATTTTAATTAAGAAGTGGATGCTTTTTGTGGAAAAAAGTGTGAATTTTTATCCCAATAATATATAAATTTTATAATTAGAAACAAAGCATTTTCATAACTTACAATTTCACAAATTTACAACAAAATATTTTCTAATTAATGTGTGCTTCAATATAGTAGACTAGAATACTGCTGTATTCAACTTCAGTGTGTACATTATTTGCCTGCAAAAATTCTTTATAAAATTATAAATATAAAAAATGGATAAACAGTAAGAGTATAAATAAATTCCCCTATGAAATTAAGTACACATATTTTTCTCTATTTTTTTGTTATCTCGAAAACTTGCTTAATCGAAATTTTTCCTTGCTTTTTTTGGGTCCCTTTGATTTTGAGAATTTGAGGTTTTATTGTACTTCAATAAATATAACTTTTCAAATGAATTTTTTAAAATATTGTCTTAAGAATTTTAAAATTTTATTTTTAAGCAGTATTAAAGTATTTTCTTAATTTAATTTAGTAAACCGACCAATAAAAGTGGTATGTTTGTTTGGTTAGTTCTTCAAATTTCCAAAAATTATGACATTGAGTAGGCGTTTTCTTTAAAAAAAACCTTTTTAAGTAAAAAAAATCTTAAATTGTTTACTGTGTTTCAGTAAATATAATCCTTTGAATGTTTTTTATATTGTCTTAAGAATTTTAAAATTTAATTTTTAAGCAGTATTAAAGTATTTTAAGTATTTTCTTTATTTAATTAAGTTAACCGACCAATAAAAATGGTATGTTTGTTTGGTTAGCTCTTTAAATTTCTTAAAAGGTGGAGTAGCCGTTTTCTTAAAAAAACATTTTTAATTAAAAAAATATCATTGTAAGTACTATAGTGGTGTCCTTTAAAAAAAACCCACTCCAAATTGTACCCTAAAAAAAACCCATCGAGATATTTTAAATAAATAATTAAAATAATTTTAAATTCTCATTTCCCATGTCTTCCTAAGCCATTTAGAGTGGCAGGGAACTGAAAGCATGTCAAAGAACCGTTTATTTACTTATTTATTTGAATAAATAGAAAATGTCGATTTTGGACTAAAAATATGATTTAGTTATGCAGATTTTGATGCTGTAAAAATATATGTTATGAACATTTTAAAGCATTCTTCACGTGGTTTTGTGTTATCCCGTTATTATGAGAATAAAATACTGAAATTTCAGCTCAGTCGGCCAATTAGGGACCCTACGGTAGTCTTTGAAATGAGGGGTGAAAAAAACCCATAGTGTGCCTAAAAAAAACCCACTTTTCATTTTGTAATAAATGATAAAATAAATAAAAAATTTTGCAAAATATTTAATATTATTCATGATATACAACTAATTATGCAAATAGAATAGTTATTTGGGTAATTCTCAATTTTTTTTTCAGTATTTTTGATAAAAACTCAATGTTACCAAAAACAGCCATTTTCCATGAAAATATAGCATTTTACCGAGTTTTACTCGAAAATGGGTTTTGAGAGTAAATAGTTACGGGTTTAAAATAAAATATCAGTGCCAATTACCGTTCTTAAGCTTTTTTATAGAAATTGTATTAAGCATTTGTATTTAATAGGTCGTTTTCATCAAAATACAACAATAAAAACGCTATTGTCGTTGTGTTTTGAAGGCAAAATTCTTGAGTAGAAAAACTTATCACAGTTTTAATTTTAGAAATAATTTGTGACGAACATGGTTTTAATTATCTTAACTATTCTCTTTTCTATCAAAATAAACCTTTCAATCATATTTTTTCTTAATATTTTGAGTATTTTCAAGTGTGGGTTTTTTTTAGGGTACATGGGTTTTTTTTAGGAAAATTGGGTTTTTTTTGGATTCTTACTTTTTTGTCTGCCAATTTGTAACGGATAGTCGGAATTAAAATTACTAAGCACTAAAATGTAGAGGAGGACGAGCCGTTACAACACAATTTTGTTCGATTAAATTATCCTATTTTTTAAGCTTTTAATGACGGAAAACTGAAAAAGTGGGTTTTTTTAAAGGACACCACTATAATGGGTGTAAAAATATTCACATTATTTAATCTATTGATGACAGTTTTCGGAGGGCACTTAATGCTTTATGATAATTAGACATTAACGAACTCGAAATTGTTATTTATACAAATTTACTTAGCCTTAAAAATTCTCAACAAATAGAATTACTCAAGTTTTTAATGGTCGCAACAAACATTTTATAGTTAGCCCAATTACTTCAATGAACTCAAATTGCTTCAATGAACTCCTAACCAAATAAAGGGTCAATCAAAATCCCATAAAATATAATACACCCAATCCTAAAAATATATCAATATTTTGATAGAGACCCCACGTTTTAAAACAAGCTCAATTAAAAAGCCGTATATCGACCCTTCAAAGTCATAACCGGGAATGAAAGCTCAGCTTACAAAAACCTTAACGACATAAATTACACGGGCCTTTTATCCCACAGCATGTCGGAGCTGCTTTTAAGAGCTCTAAATGACTTAATCCCGCACTGCGCTCGTAAAGTCCCTATAAATTCGCTTAACGTCTTTTTTGATCGGCGCGGTGGCGGGGAAAAGCCCATCTCCCGCCGCAAGCCTCCTTGGGCTTCCACCGGAGACGATTTGTTGATGTTTTTCTCCCGCGCGAGTTGTAAAACAAGGTTGGCAGTGGAGTTTTATCATTTTTAAAGGGAAGAAAGCCACCGAGATGTCGGCACAAAACTGCGTTTGTTTACGAAACGTGTTATCGCTGCTTTCCTTTGCCGCCGTGTATTGGGGTGATTGAGGGCGACAAATCTGACAGTTGCATTCACGGGAAATAAAGCTTTTTGACGGGAGATCATTTCGAGTTTCTTAAAATCCTGTTCGATGGGATTTATCTTGTTCGGAAGTGAAAGGAGATGGGGATTTCTTTATCGTGGGATATCTAGGGATATTGTTTTTTTTAAGAAGGATTTTATTTGGAGTGATGCTTGCCTTGATAATGCACGCTGGGGTTTGGATGACTCGAACGTTTCAAATTCAAATAGTAGATTGATTTTAAGAATTTGCATGGTTTCAAATTTAAATTATAGATTGATTCTAAGAAGTTTCATGGTCCTTTAAAATTTTTAATTCGAAGTTTTTGATCATATGAATATTTCTTGATGATTCATTCAGCTTTGGGTTATGCAAGTTTCTCTATACTATAAGTTGTCCGTAAAATACTGGCTGTCCTATTAGTAGTTGGTCTAAGGACCGGCTGTATAAATGATTAATTAATTAATATAACTTTTATGTAAATAATGCTCTTAATGAATGGTTCCTATTTAAAAGCCATTAGGTTAACTCTTTCTTTAGAAAAGTAGAATTCTTAGTGAAAGGTAAAACTAAAATACTCACATAAGTGTATTTCACTAACAAAGAACTTTAAAAGATAGATACCTATATTGTCAATACATTTTACGAAGTTTAAGTAACTTTATAATTTAATTATAATAATGCATAATTGCCACAATTTTTAGCTAATGCTGGAAATGGAAAATTTCATTGCTGTAATTGACTAAAGCTCTAAAACATATGTTATAAAATGCTGTGTTTAAAACCGTGGATTTTTGTAAGATATCAACTTTTACAAAATCCTCAACAAAATTTCACGATTTGATTGAATTTAAATGGGAGTATAATTTAATTTAAAGGTTTTGTAGTAGATTAGCAATCTTTAAATATGAACAACGGTGTTTAATTGATTAATCCTTAAAGCACAAATTGATTTCTTTTTTTATATTTTGTGAAGTATACTCTTTATAATTATTTTCTAAACGCAATGGTGGTGTGTTTTTGTGATGTGTTTTAATGTGGAAGTTGGTTTCATCACTTTCTTTGTAAAATTTTGCAAAAAATATGAACATAGACTAACTTTTTTAAAATTGTAATGCACAGAAACAAATAAAATAATGCTGGCGATACAGCCAGCATTATTTATATCTTCAAACAATAAAAACATCATAAAATGGTGCAAAATAGTTCTATACAACACTTAGAAATTATAAAAGTGCCATAGTTTTTTGGGAACATGCTTAAAGCTTGTATTTTATCAATTCTGTTATTGATTTTAATTAAAATTTACATTTTCTTTTCATTGGCTTAACATTTAATTACATTTCTTTTAAAAGCTTTACTATGCTCTTTTGTAAAGCCATAAATTATTTTCCCTAACATACTTTTAAAAAAATCAGAAGTTTTTTTAGCTCAATAATAACTCATAATAACTCAAGCAATTCAAAAATTTGAAATGAAAAATAATTATTTAGTTTTTCAAAGGGGTTTTTTGTGATCTAAATACTTTAAATAACCATAAATAAAATTGTAAGTCTCCTTTTTGGAAATCTGCTTTCTTAATTTTTAAATAATTAATGATAAAAAAATTATTAAATAAACTCAGCTAATTTATCTGATGCATTTTTTATGAATGTGTAATTAGAACAAAAATAATTTCCTCATTAAATAGAGTTTGTAGCAATGAGTCCAAATAAAAAAAATTCTTATAATTACTAATTTAAAGATGAATGCCCCTTGAACGTGTGACTAAAAGTTCATATAATACACTTATGAAATAAATAAAACCACTTCAAATGCACTTTATTTGCACGCAAAATCATTGTTGTTGTGAAACATTAAATTGCAAATTCATAAAATTGTTCTTCTCTTCGAACTTATTCTTTAAGGGTTGCAAAAAATTTTTACATCAGTGAAAATGATTCTGATGATAACACATTTAATTTACGACTGCTCTGAGAAAAGAATAATTCCCATGGATAAGAAACGCTGTATAGTCGTACAGCTTTGTTTCATTTTTTAAATCTGAATTTGCATAATTTTCCTGGCATCATGGAATGAATAGGTAATTCAACAATAGAGTTCTCGTGCTATGTATGTAAAAAAATAACACAAGGCAAAAGAAGGCTCACATGCATGTGAAAAATGGGCAATAATCAAGTATTTACAGCTTGCACGCAAATAGCTGTCAAATTATATTGCTTTCAACGTAGACCCATGCATAGTGAATGTACTTCACAACCGTGTATATTTCGCTAAAGAAAGCAACGCATTTTTCATACAATTTATTTGTTTTGTAAAATCATCGATATCAAGTTTGAGTATAATCCAATGCCGTGCTTGAATAATTTTTTCCATTATAAAGATAAGAGAACACTACATACTATAAGGACTAATACTTGTATCAGAAACACGTGCCACTGGTTTATAACCAGATAACAATAAGAATTGCATTTTTGTGGGTTTTATTTTACTCCATTACAAAATCATTAACTTCAATACCTATATGAGTTAGAGGTTTTTTAAGCAAGTGTAAGGAATTTTTTCTTTGAATTATTTAACTTTTGAATAGTATAAAATAATATAAACCGAAATATTATTACCCTAAAGAATTTAAGTAAATTAATTTCATAAATTCAATGTTATAAATGTTGTAAAAAGATTTAATTTAAAAGTTTGTACTATTTTGCTTAGGAATCTGCTTTGCAGTCAAAATTTCAAATAAATTATAGGGTATAAAAGTGAACTAAAAAAAGAAACCATGTAAAATTTAATTGGGTAATACAACTCTCACTGAGAAAAAAGCATCTCTTTAAAGGCTATTATTCAAGAACTATTAAGGTGAGGTTAAATGTCAGTCGTCTAGTTATTCTTAACTTAATCACTTTATCTCTGTTATCTCCAAATCACGTTGGGTGTTTCATTTTATCTAGTTTTTAAACATTTCATTAATTAATTATTATGGTTCTCAAGATGAATTTATCAAGATTTTTCATGTTTTCACTTGATTGATGGACTTTGATAAGCATGGTCATAATAGACTTTTGACATTATATCTAAAGGAGTGAAATATTAAGGAGTGAAAAGGAGTGAAAGGATTTGAATTCCATGATACTCTTCTCCAGTATAGTGCGCACATAACTTTTATGAATGAACTGCTACTTACATCTAACTGTGTATCTTTTATTAATATAACATTTTTGATAGATGGTATTGTAATGACGAATGGCATTTGTGATGAATGGTATTAAGAAGCGAGGTTGATAATGAAAGAAAGACTATTGAGAGAAAGTTGATTCCCGATTCTGTTCAAGAGAAAGAACTAGATGAAAAGAATGTGAACTCTTCTCATGAGGTTTTCAATATCAAACATGTAGAATATAGGAGTAATTTAACAATTTTATTGAACATTAAAAATTTAAACATTTTGGGTATTTATTGTTTAGATGTTTTCAAATAGAGAGTGCAAAGTTATTTCATTCACAAAAATTCAAACCTCTGTTTTGAGCAAAAGAAAAGACTTATTCAAAAACTATTTTTTTAAAACTATCTAAAAATTATTCAATTTTAGGAAACCAATTATAATAAAACAAAAGTCTGGGAAAAATTAAAATATAACGACTTTTGTAAAAAAAATCAATTTTGTATCAATAGGCCTCACTGGGTAGACTGTGTTACACATTGTTTGGGACACATTGATAGAATGTAAATTTTCTCAAAAATAGAAATTAATAGTAATGGTACCTATAAAAGGGATAAGAAATTCTCATATCTTTCAAAGTTTCTGATTTGATCTTTAGATCATGTGTTTATCAACTGCTTTCAGTAAAGATATTTGCTTTTGAAAGTACTTCTTTCAATGAAAATTTAAGTTCATCTTCCTGAATACTTATTCTACTTGTTTTATGTTAAGTTCGAAATTTTCTTTCATTTCTGTTTGAAACTTTTCTTGAAAGTTAGGAATAACTACAGCAAAGATATATTAGCATCTGTGGAAATCTTGTACTTTTTTCACCTAACTTACCCCCATCTGATTTTTAAAAAGTTGCTGTGAGATATTCTCCTGCATAATAAAATATCACTACTTAGATATTTAACAATATCCCCAACTAGTGTATCAGTGTACCGACATCAATGTATATCAATTTGTCCATTTGGTTATTTTTGAACAAACCGTTATCTTTTTACAAAAATAAGCATAGGTTTTTAAAACTTTATTGGTAACAAGAATGAATTTGCATTTTTAATTTACTGATCCCTGTATTCATACCAGAATAATTTCAGAAAGGTTTTACATTTAACCTAGAACTTTTGGAAAAATTTTGACTAAGATTTAATTTCTTTCATTTAAACTTAAGGACTTACTGCTGATCGTATGGTTTCATATGTAACGCTCATGATTATAAAGCCAACTTTTAGTAAAAATGCAACATAAGTAAATTTGATAGTTTTTTGAGGTATATTGAAAGTGTATCTATACCCTTGTATTAAATCATCTCGATTTCCTCTAAATGTAACTATTAGTAGGACAACTATGAACGAAATCAGCAATTATCTTTTTTATCAGCAATTATACGAAGCAGCCGTTATCTTTTTACAAAAATAAGCATAGGTTTTTAAAACTTTATTGGTAACAAGAATGAATTTGCATTTTTAATTTACTGATCCCTGTATTCATACCAGAATAATTTCAGAAAGGTTTTACATTTAACCTAGAACTTTTGGAAAAATTTTGACTAAGATTTAATTTCTTTCATTTAAACTTAAAGACTTACTGCTGATCGTATGGTTTCATATGTAACGCTCATGATTATAAAGCCAACTTTTAGTAAAAATGCAACATAAGTAAATTTGATAGTTTTTTGAGGTATATTGAAAGTGTATCTATACCCTTGTATTAAATCATCTCGATTTCCTCTAAATGTAACTATTAGTAGGACAACTATGAACGAAATCAGCAATTACAATATAAAACCTTTGAAGTTCGTATATTAGTATTTTTTTGGTGATATAATTATTTTTTAATGAAAATTCTAACCCACCGCTTGGTGAAATAGTTTGCTAGATGGTAGTGGATAGATGAAATGCGTTACCTGAAACGATAGTAAATTCAAGTGATGGGGTAATCGAGTTCAAGAAAAAATGGACAGATAATGGGAGTCCGGTAGTTAGGGTTAAAAAGACCGGACCAACCTTGCTGGGCTTAAGCCTTTAGTTGGTCGACTTTATTTGTATTTGTATAAGTTAAATTAGGTAAATGATCTTGGAAAAGTAATTCAAATATTATGTGAAAGCATCCCTGGTAAAGATGTTTTCATAGAAGTATTTTTGGTCGTTTATAGAGAAAAGGATAAGATGTAAATTCCCGTGCAAAACATGACAGCTTAATGTTTCTCTTGAAACTAGTAAAAGGCATTTCTGTTAACTTCATTTCAACCCAAAAGTAAAAAAATTAAAAACTGAAATTTGTTTTAAATAACTTTAGCATTTATTTCCATAAAACGTGAAGATATTAATGAGTAGTATGAGTATGGTTTATCATTTCCTTTTCAAATCTTGAAGCTATAAATAACTTTAAAGTGCTTAAGGGAACCAAGACGTTTTCGTCAACGAAAAATGCTGTTATTTTCCTTATTGAAAAACCCTCTCTTTTAAGTTTTAGTGATCACATGTTGATAAAAATTTGTAGACATAATCTGTACACTATTTCAACCAGGTTTATAAAAAAATACTTAAAAAATTAAATATTTTAGAAAAAGAATATCGAAAAAGTACTTATTCTATGCAGCCTTATAACATATAGTGATCGAAAGGTACGCTCGTAGAAAAAGTTTCTGAAAAAAAATTCACTAAGCATGTTTAGGTGTTCTAACAAATATATCAACATTGCAAAGAAATAGTTTTTGCTCTAAATTATTGATTAAATTTTTTTTAATTATAAAAGTTGAAAATTGAAAACGCGTAAAAAATGAGTTTTTTTACACATTTTGGACCTTAAAAACATATTAAAGGTCACAACACCCATAAATTTAGATTTAATGTATGCATATTATTGTGTTTTATCATTATACCAGGTTTCATCTTATTTGAATGAGTAGAATTTGATACGAGCGTACCCAAAGATGAGAAAAACACATTTTGAGAAAATCAAGAAAAACCGTTATAAGTGTTCTTTAACTCGGAATTTCTCTTGGAATCAGGTTTCAAACCTACACATGTAATAACACACTACTTAAAATCCCTTTTTAACATGTTTAAACTCAAAAAAGTTTCCTGGGGTAGAACCCCCAGACCCCCCTTTTATCTCGGAATTAAGATATCAATGACTTTAATAACTTTTAAGATAAATGCAGGAAATTTTCAGTAGGATATATCAAATTCCCTTTGAATGTAGAAAAAGATTTCAGTTCATTCAGAATTAGGAAAATAATTATTTTAAATCAGTTTATAAAAGAGTAGAGTCTTATAAAAAAGTAGAATTGTAACCTAAGGTATTTCAAATAATTAAACTTTACGGTGCATATAAAACTTAACTTTTTTGAATATGGTCCATATACTAGCTTTTAAGTTTTTATTTTGTTTGATTATAAATTAGTACTTTTATTGAAAAATGTTGGTATAAAATTATACAAAATATTAACAAATTAAAGGTAAAAATTTATACGGGGGTGGTGGAAAATTTCTGCTTGAAAAGGGAACGGTGGTCCCAAAAAGTTTAGGAACCTATGGTATAAGATATTCCTTCTGGTAATTTTAATTTAAAAGTTAGAAATACGTCATGTGTATTTCGTACATATTTCGCGATCATAAAGGTACTTTTACATAGTTTTTACACATTTTAACAATATGCCTTTATTTAATCTTTTTAATTCTAACCAAAGATTATCTAATATTTTAAAATTGAATAAGAATAAATGGCAGTTAAAAGTATTCTTTATTTAGTTACAGGTTGAAAAATATATTCCATTCACTATTTAACTTTCTCAAACATATAATTAAATATCTGACATTTTAATAAGAACTATCTATATTTCTTTAATTTTTTATTTCTATGTTACCATGGCATTCATTTCTATTTCTCCTATTTCGCCAATACTAACTTTCTTATTCTTTCATCTTCAATCCAGATTTAAATCTTTAAACAATTACATATTTGAATAATTATTACCCACAACAACGAAAATTGAAACACTCAAATTTTTGAGTTATAAAACAAAAGTAAATTTTCAAAATAACCCTCAATTTCTTCTGACTGCAAATACTCCACACAAACACATTTAAAAAATCCCCACAAACACATCGGTCCCTAACTTATCAACACTTCGGTTGTTTTATTAGTAGAACATTTTATCACTCTTTTTTTATCTTGTGTTATTATTCTGAATATGTTTGAAAAGTATTGGAAACTGGTTCTATCTAAGACTGTGTTCTAAAAAGAGTGTTGTAAAATATGGTTAAAACCTGAATGCGTTTTAAATTTGAATCGCAACCCTATAAGAACCTCTTTCTGTCACTAGCAACACTTTTACAACACTCTCTTCTCTCAAAACACTACCTCAATACAATCTAAACGCTTTTAATTAGATATGTTCATTATTGTGTTTACTTAGCGTTTTAAAAGTGTTTCACGCATTTGCAGTGTATGGTCCCAACCCAAAGCATAGTGGTTTCTTCGAATTGGTGCAGAATCCAAATATTTCTAACCCCAACACTTGCCAAACCATATCTTCACTATCTCTCTCTAGAAGCCTTTTGTGATTTCAATAGGTGACTCTTTTAGCAATAAATATTGAGGGGATCGTTTTTCCACAGGTGGAGAGATTTGATGTTTCCAACAACCGTAAAAACCTTATTAGTAAAGGTGGAAAAACTTTCTAAATGATTTACGCTGAAAATTAAAACATTAGGGAGGAGGCATTCCCTCGTGGGAAAGACGCCCATGGTTAAACATAATTTTTATTGATTAACTGATGTTATTGAAGTTGAAAATTCGATGATATCAAAAACCGTACCAACACGATAATATCAAAATCGTGAAGGTTAAAGTGGAGCAAATAACCCAAAGAAATTTCTAAGCATTTCGGAAGCATTCTCCTCGAAAAGGGTTAGAATCCGACCATTTCTAATGTCAACACTCCTTAAGTGATCGCACTTCTCCAAGATGCCTCCTTCGGTTATTTATTTCCTCATCCTAATTAATCATTCCCAGCCAGTCTGGTTAGGAGTCCTATCAGCACGGGCCTCCTTCATCAAAACCCAATTTCCGTGCATGCCGCAGCATGTTTGGAGGGTCTGTTTACCCTTAAAAAACAGCCACGTGGTACCAGCTCATCGATCCTCTGAAGCCGCAGTATTCCCCAGTAAAAGGTTCTCCCATTGATCCCCTTTGGCAATACGTAATAAAAAAGTAATCGAGAACTGTTCGTGGCGGGTACTGATAACACCACTTTCGGAAACGACGAGCCTTTATTTAAAAAAGAGTTATTTCGGAACAGTGTAACTGCTGGGGCTTGTTTATGGGAAAAGGGTTTTTCTGGGGGATTGTATGCTTTGCGGCCGTTACATAAAGAGGGAGACGATGCATATGATTACACGGGTATCAAGTGCGGCTTTGTTTCAGTTAGCTTTTGAATTGGGAGTTAATACAGGGAGAGGCGTTTCCAATGGGAGACGTCGCATGGATATTAATGTGTTGACTTTCTTTTTAATGGATAATGGTGAAAATATCTATAATGGTTCAATGTACAAAAGAAGTTTGAATCGTCGACACTTGTAGAGGGATCTTTTTTCATTTAATGTTGATGTAAATTGCTCGGAATTTTTATTCCTGTTAACACATGCTAGTCTGTGGTGGGTATTATGTGATCTCCGTACCTAATACCCTTTTCATTTAAAGGTTCTATTAAGGACATTTTTCATTATAGAATAGGTTGATATAAACTGAGCTCGGATATTTTACTGTTTTTTATGCAAAATTGTTCTTTATAATATTTCAGCTCATTCAAATGTTTTTAGAAGGGGCTTAAAATTATCTTCTCCTTTTAGGACGTAATTTTCTTTTTTTTCAATGGATATTTTGTGAAATTGACTTAATTTTAGTGGGCAAACAGTGTAAAAAACGTGTACTAGTATGTTTCATATAGACTCCTATTTTACTTATAAAACTTTTTAAATATTTTTTGGAAAAATTTACCATGGATTTTAGTCAAGTTAAGTATAGTATATAGAATAGTTATATTAAATGCAAGTCTAATAAAGAAATTAAGCATATCGCAATATGCATTAAACCAATTTTAGTTATTTTAACTGAGGAATTTTTTCAACTCAACCAGTAATCAACTCTGAACTCAAACTTTTATCCTTTTCAAATAAATTTTCTTAAGAATGCTTCAGTTTTATAAATATGCATCTCATCAAATCTTGTGAAGTAATAAAAAGTATCGTAACTAAAATATTATAGTTCTTCATACGTATAATAACACATGTGTAAGTTCATCTTAGTTAATTTGGAGGGACAATCGTATACCTGGCTAATCACATATTTCATAATTTTCTACCTACATTTATTATTCTGCTCATTAGTCCAAGAAAGTTAGCTCAAAAAAGGGGTTGAGGTGGAACAAATTGTAAAAGAAAGTTTGATGGGTGATTCTTATAGGAAATTTTCCGTAGAAAACGATGGTGAAACGTATACCAAAATTAACCTCGTCCTTTAGCCAATATGGCGGATTTTCCAAAATGGCGGACAATTGTTTTTAACTTATAACTTCCTAAAAAATGTTAATAAAATTAAAAATTTTGCAGTAAATGATTAGAATTTAGTAGCAAAAACAATGGGACACTGTTTTTTTCTCTTACGATTTGTCATTTATCCAATATGGCGGATTTTCCAAAATGGCGTCCACTAATGTTTATAATAAAAAAAATTATGATGATCAATTCGTAATTTTTTCAGGATATGGTAAGAATTAAGTCATAATAATATTCATATCAATTTCCTTTCCTCAATGTATTAAATATGGCGGATTTTTCAAAATGGCGGACAATCGTGTTTTACTAATATGCTAAAATTCGTTAATAAAATAAAACTTTTGCTGTAAATTATTAGAATTTAGTAGCAAAAATAATGCGGAACTGTTTTTTGTCTCTTACGATTAGTCATTTATCCAATATGGCGGATTTTCCAAAATGGCGTCCACCTAATGTTTAAAATAAATAAATTATGATAATTTATTCGTAATTTTTACAGGATATGGTAAACATTAAGTCATAATAATATTCATATCAGTTTCCTCCCCCTCAATGTATCAAATATGGCGGATTTTCCAAAATGGTGGCCACATATTTAGAGCCTTTTTATTTTTAACGTTTTTACATATAAATAAATTTTATTTTGGCATAACATAAGTATTTATATATTAAATTACCTATAAAATAGTATATTAACCAAGATTTTGCGATACATAGAAATAATTTCCAAAAAGACGGCCCCATATTTCAAACTTAGTGGTAAATGGTAATTTTTGAATTTCTACCTACCTTTAACATTATTTACCAGTAAATTTTAGTAAAATATAAGTATTCTGCTTATATTTTACCAAATAACATTTAATATTTCTAATTATTAAGAAAAAAATTAAAAATTAAAAAGGCTCTAAATAAGTGGCCGCCATTTTGGAAAAATCCGCCATATTTGATACATTGAGGGGGAGGAAACTGATATGAATATTATTATGACTTAATGTTTACCATATCCTGTAAAAATTACGAATTAATTATCACAATTTATTTATTTTAAACATTAGGTGGACGCCATTTTGGAAAATCCGCCATATTGGATAAATGACTAATCGTAAGAGACAAAAAACAGTTCCACATTATTTTTGCTACTAAATTCTAATAATTTACAGCAAAAGTTTTATTTTATTAACGAATTTTAGCATATTAGTAAAACACGATTGTCCGCCATTTTGAAAAATCCGCCATATTTGATACATTGAGGAAAGGAAATTGATATGAATATTATTATGACTTAATTCTTACCATATCCTGAAAAAATTACGAATTTATCATCATAATTTTTTTTATTATAAACATTAGTGGACGCCATTTTGGAAAATCCGCCATATTGGATAAATGACAAATCGTAAGAGAAAAAAACAGTGTCCCATTGTTTTTGCTACTAAATTCTAATCATTTACTGCAAAATTTTTAATTTTATTAACATTTTTTAGGAAGTTATAAGTTAAAAACGATTGTCCGCCATTTTGGAAAATCCGCCATATTGGCTAAAGGACGAGGTTAATTTTGGTATACGTTTCACCATCGTTTTCTACGGAAAATTTCCTATAAGAATCACCCATCAAACTTTCTTTTACAATTTGTTCCACCTCAACCCTTAACTTTCTTGGACTACATCTGATTCGTATAGGTCTCTGAATTCATTACTTATTCCCTCTTTGAATTCGTGAATTATGTTTTAACTGAATTCGTCACTTATAATATCTTCTCTGAATTCGTCACTCATAGTACTTTTTCTGAAATCACTACTCACATTTCCTCTCAAAACATCGTTTATAATATCCTTAAATTCATCCCTGAATTTGTCACTTTACCTTTCACATTTAGTGTAAGTCAATCAAACCCATCCTTTCAAACACGACGCTTTTTCGACTAAAAGACAAAATCGTTTGAATTTGCGTCCTCGGGAAAAAAAAGTGTCGCGAAACATCCCCAACGCACGTTCCACGTCGCTGCAACCCCTCCCCCAAGAGCGAGTCATTGAATAACCGAATTCTCTCACCATCCCCCTAATCCGCGAGTAATGGAGGGCTAATCCTCGCCTCAGACTGGTCGCAACTCGCAGCGCGCATAATCAGTTGCAGTCCTTAATTGATCGCAAGGTAGTCATTTCGGCGCTGAGACAAAAGACTTGCGGACGGGTTCAGATTATTATTCATGCAAGACGTGATGGAGTCGGGGACTCAAAAAGTCCTTTGTTACGAGTTGGACTGCTGCCTAAAAGTACGAGCTATTCTTCGTGAATTTTACAAGACTGTGTTTGCCTGCACACGAGAAAGTCGGAGCTGCCAAAAAAGCGAGATTTAAGAAGAGAAAATAACTTGGACAGCTTGAGCTTCCACTCGATGATCTTGCCATTTAAAAGACGGGATTCGGAAAAATAAGATCCCGGAAGGAGCGTCATAACGGAGCTGATATATCATTGCGGGAGTTGTTGTATGAAAATATTATTCGGCGCAATATGGATGAAATATGAATTAAGATTAGTTATGGCGCATTTAACATTTATTTCAAAGAATGAAAGGGACTGTTTTGTGTTGATCCTTTTTAACTACTGACTTATTTTATCATAAAGATACTGAATAGTCCCTATAATATTCATCTTAGTTTCCCCCTAAAAACTGTAAAATAATTTAAATATGTTAATTTCAACTTTAATGATATTTTTTTTTTCATTCGTAGTTTATTGAATTTTCTTTGTGCTGATAAATTTTACTTAATATAACTTAAAAATATATATTTTCTTTGAAATTTAATATTGGTCCCCGAATTATTTTTAAATTTAAACGATTTGTTTTACCTTAAATTTTACTTTAATTTCACCTATTACTAGTACTAATTTTATACTTGAAAATAAGTACGGAAAATAATGAATTATTTCAAATGCGTATTGCCAAATAAATAGTTTGAAGAAAAATGTCACAAAATCATTAAATTGGGTTTATTTAGTACCGAATCTATCCTTTTCTTTAATCATAACGATTTAGTATAGATGATTATGGAAAATTTACCATTCCTTAAAATAATCATGAGTTTAGTCTAACGGTCCCTCTCAAATAATAGTCTTTTGGACCTTTTAAGTTACTATACAAAAAGATTTCTTTCAAGTGTTTACGATTTCACTTCAATGCTGTTTAACAGGAAATAGGAAAACTTGTCAAAGTTGCCAGGCAAATTGTTTGTGTGGAGAATACCTCTTAGTGTAAAAGATTTGTATAAATTTTGAAGTATTTCCTCCATAACAATGAAGCTACGATTTACTCATTTCTGGGAACAGCATCCTTGGAATAGCTGTATTTTTATAAATTGAAATAGTATTATTTTAAAAAAATGTAATGTACAAATTTATTTCTGGATAATCAATCATTGAATCGCTTGTTATATCATCAAAAGAAATAACTCAAAATTTTAGATTTAATGTGCTGAACTCAAGAACGGAAAATGTACGTCTTTAACTTTTTCGTTTTAACTTTATAAAGACCTAACTTCTTGTTAAAAAGATTCAACTCAAGTTTCTTGAAGTTTCTCAATTGTGGGTAAATGTAAACACAACCCCCTAACTTTACTTATCAAAGATGAAACGGTACCAACTTTGGATAAAATAGACTATAGACTTTATTCCAAAAGTATGCATTTAAAGTTAATTTCATTAATATGTTTATATATAATGATGTTTACACGTACTCTTTGTATTTTTAAACAATGGCCAAACTCTAAAAATTCGTTTAATACTCTTGCAAAGCTAATTAAATACAATAATCAATACTTCTAATCAATAGCGTTTCAATTGTATTGTTATTGTGTTGAAAGTGTTGTAAAAGTGTTGCTGAAAATTACAGAAACAGAAAATATACAGGGTGTATCTAAAATGGTGCAGCAAACTTTCAGGGATGATAGTAGACACCTACACGAGGCAGAATCACATAGGATTTGGGGGTCCCAGACCAAATCCCAGGGAGTTAAAAATGGAGCGACACCCTATCATCCCTGAAAGTTTGTTGCACCATTTCAAATACACCCTGTAAAGTTATAGTGTTTAGAGTGTAAGTTGTAAATTCGAGGATAAAATGAGTTAATTAAAGGGTTTAATAAGTTCACGTTCTCTAAGCTCTCAGCATGGCTTTGCTGGCAACATCTGGCAACAGTTCATGGCTGGAAACAGTTCAAATAAGAAAGTTTTCAATCTCTAACTGAAATGTAAAACAAAAAAAAGAGTCAAATATTAGTAATGCTTAATTCAAAGCATATAAAACAATCCATAAACTTTATGTGCAAAAACTTCGATCTTATCTAGCAAAGAAACAAATGAGATATTTCATCAGCTTCCTTAATTTTTCCTGAAACGAAAATGCTGCGCTTTTTGGGACTTGACGTAAAAAAGATCATTTTTATAACGTGATCGATATAACGATAAAGCATTGAAGCGTGCAATATATATTATTTCTCCTGGCCCTACCTTTGTAAGCAAACTCTACACGGCTGGTGAAAGAATGACAGAATGAAACGTATTTGATTGTACGGACAAGACGGAGATCTGCTTAGAATCGTCAGAGCATAGATTAAATTACTTAATGTATTTTGAAGAATGACGGATAGATCCTGTCACAGTTTCTTTCATCCGGTGAGTCTATCAGATCTGGAAGTACTGTGGATCACGCCAGGATTCCGATCGCTAAACAATAATCGTTATGAAAGAATCATCCCTCATCTTTTTCCATTATGCTGTAGCCGAGTTGGCTCAAATATAGCGTTATTGAAATCTTATCTGATTTATGCCATTAGTGACGGATAACACAGTTTGTGTTAGTCGCCTATAAATATGCCGCCTATAACTAACACTTTATGTAATACAAGACATTAATTATTGGAAAATAAACAAGTTGTGTGCTTTTTAAAAGTTAGCAATGGTATTGCACGTGTTTTATTTTCAACGTAAACATTAGTTCAATTCAAATGTTTGGTTACTGCTTATGTGCTACAACATTTAAATTTAACTAATGTTTATGCACGCGCGACACCACTATTAACTTTTAAAATGTACACAATTAAAGCATGGATTTGCTTTGTTAGCTGAAATATAAAACTATTTGGAATATTATGAACTGTTCGGATTTTTTACTTTAGAATAAAGATACAATATACACGTCTCATTTCTAATGAACCATCTCAAGGATCGATCATATATCTTTAATTCACTGAAAATGCGCGAAACACATTTGCAAATCTAAGTTAACACAATAATGATCACTTCTTATCAAAAAGCGCTTTAAATTATTATAATTGTGTAGTGTGGGAAAAACAGTTAACAGTTGCAAATACGGTGTTGTAAAACAGTTGTTAGAGAAAATGAAATATATTCTTGTAGTGTTGTGATCCAATTTAAAGCACACTTTCAATTTTTTTTTAATTTATCACATAAACAACAAACGAAGTACAAAAGGGGTCATCCATAAATTACGTGAGGTCAAAAAGGGGGGGAGGGGTTTGGAAAAATCTCACCAAATCTCACCAAGGGGGGGAGGGGGGTCGATTAAAATCTCACGTCAACTTTTTTTAACTTAATTATAACTTATTTAGGTGCTATGAAGCACAAAATGCAAATAATTTTTAGAAAATAATTTTTAAAAGTTGTAGGTAAATCTCACGGGGGGGGGGGTCAAGAAAAATCTCACTAAATCTCACCAAGGGGGGAGGGGGGTCCAGATTTTGGAAAAAAACACCTCACGTAATTTATGGATGTCCCCAAAGTTTATAGACACCTGCGATCTTATATGATCCATGTAGGTGGCTGAATAATATAAATATTGCGTGCAATGTGATAAATCAGGCATTATTAATAATGCCCGAAGTGGAAGAGGGCAATGTGATAAATTCAATGGCATTTATCAATGAAATTTATCACTTTGCCCACCTCCACTCTGGGCATTATTAACAGTTCTAAACTACGGCCCGCGAGTCCCTCATATTAGGCCCGCGGATATATTTTTATCAAAGAAAATAAATAACGGATATGTGGTGTACTCAATTAAATATAAAATCCAAGACTAGATGGTCAGGGTACTAAAATAAGTTAAAACCCTGAATCCCTAACCGCGAAGCGTTATTTTTTTTGTTCATTTCAATATCATCATGCACCCCCCAAAAATAATTTCTAGCCAAGCCACTGATTATTAATTATGCCGAATTAATCACTTTGCCCGTAACATAAACATTAAAAAATGTAGGAAAAAGTAAGGAAAATAAATAAAAATATATGGAAAGGTAAAGAGCTAGTGTGGCAAACAGGGTGCGAATAAATTATAATTACTGCTAGCCATAAGATTGAACACATAAAATTACTATCAAATTTATAAAGTTAATTAAAAACCCATTGAAATATATAACTAAGTAATTCTACACATATTTTACAACACTATTTTCAGAACACATTTCCAGCACTTTTCAAACATATTCCATATTCACAACACAATGAGATGGTAGAATGTTCTACTTAACAACTCAAATCTACTTTACAACACTATTTTCAGAACACATTTCCAACACTTTTCAAACATAACATATTCCATATTCACAACACAATGCGATGGTAGAATGTTCTACTTAACAACAAAAATCTACTTTACAACACTATTTTCAGAACACATTTCCAACACTTTTCAAACATATTCCATATTCACAACACAATGAGATGGTAGAATGTTCTACTTAACAACACAAATGTTGTTAATTTGTGGAGAAAAGTGTTCAAGGTGTTTATTTTTGTATGGATGGTTTGCATGTGTTCTTGAGTCTAGTGTGCCAAGAGATTACAGCTTCAAAGAAAACCATTATTATTTTAACTTCTAGGTATATGCTACTTAGCTTGGTTTGTTTTTTAGTTTTATGGCAAAAGAATCAAGTAAAAATATTCTGCGCCATTTTTGCTAATCTTTGGAAAATTCATTCACAAATTAGGAGTTGTCAAACATTATTTTATTAATAGGATGAATCTCTTACTTGAACCAGACATATGATATCGACAACCCTATAACTTGTAAATCCAATACAAAGCCATCTGTTTTAATATACTTTCTATCAAAACTATTAAGGGAATAAAAAGGGTGTAGCTTTCTTTTTCTTTTCCTATAGAGACAAATGATGCTACTTGACGTTACGCGTAGGCTGTGATATTTTCGTACCATTAAGATATTGTGTTAATCGGTCTTGGTGGTCTTTAAGTATCACTGATGCAATTTTATTTCAGATAGATAATTTTGTAGATCTGAAGTAATGGGGCCAGTTTGAATCTCGGAAATAAAATAGGATGACTATTGTGTTACTGGAATTACGATTTTTAAAATAAATAAAAAAAATAAGAGTTCACAAATTTCAATTTTTTAAGACATTGATTTTTTAAAAGACGTTATTAAATAAGAACCTAATGTGATATCCAGACAATGAAATCCTTAAATAATGTATTCTCTTTCATAAACTTCAGATATTATCCCCATGCTTATCCTTCTTTATGATGAACAAATAACCCCCAGATACATATAATAATTTAGCTAAAGAACAAACATAGATGCAACCATAAAACTGGATAAGTACAGAAAGTGCATTTCATCACATACTTTAATTCTTCTCTGAATCACAAAGAATCTTTAAATCTTAAAAAATCAAGCTCAGATGAAGCGAATTGAATCAATTTACTACCAGATTTAGTATCTATGTTGACAGTTAATAACATTTTTAAAGGATCATAAGTTAGAGTCAGTTATTACAATCATGACCCAAAGATGAGTAAAAGTATTCAAAATTGTCTCTCTTAATTTATTACACCTGTTTTAATTTATTGTTTTATTGCCACTTTCATTATCAGCAACTCTTAACAGTAAATGCCTAATTAATTGACTCTGAATGGTCAATTTTTCATTGCACAGGCAAAAACGATTAGAGATGCATAGGTGAATGACAGCAACCAAAGCTACTAAAATTAAACAAAGTTGTACACAAGATAATGTTAAATGGCAATTAGCCAATCTAGGATGGGCTAGTAAGCTAATTTTCTGGGTAAACCTAAACGTAAAAAAACTTTCAAATGGGTAACCGTAGCTGTTTTCTTATATCATCAAAATTCCTCGTTGCACATTTTTCTATTAAAATAAGTAGATTAAAATGAAATTGGTAAAGGAATTTGTATAGAAAATCTAGAAAAAGGTTTTACTCTTGGCGAGCCACTGCAACTCTATTTAGCCTCTACCCCCAGTGACAATACCCTGGTAAAATTCTGCTAACCATAAACACACAAACAGATCATTCTTGGTTATGTCGGGAGTTGGGGCTGTACCCAGTGGGGCTGTACTTTCTTGAGAGTGCCAATGCCAATCGACAAGCCGCATCGACCAATTCTCCACACGCTTTTACTTTCCAGCGTCCACTCTGTGCGTGCGGGCTGAAGGTCACCTAACTTTCACGTCACGGTCCGCTGGAAACCAGCCGTTCGAAAAAATGGTCGATTATAAACTCGCAAGGTAAACGCCTATGATCGGGAAATCGTATTACCGTTTGAATTTATCACGAGGCACACATAGGAGACAGTACTCTTCCAAAGGAGAGTGGATTAGATTAGTTATAAAGAATGGAGAGCACCGAGTTACTATATTGTAAATTTTAAAACACTAATTTATCAATTTATCCGGTATGTTTGGTACTTTTTTCGATACAACTATAGACCCGGTGGACTTTAAAACGTTTTGAGAAAATAATAAAAAACTGTATAAGTAATAGAATTTTCATTGTATAATCACCACATTTTTACTGGAAGTTCAGAACCCTATTTAGAAAACAGAGCAATAATCAAAACAAATATAAGTATATTCAAAAATATTTTACAGTCAAAATAAGTTGATGAACTTATTCCCTTCTTCCACCTTTTGAACTTTTCTGATGAAAAAACCTTTAAAAAAAACCTTAAATTCACATTTAAATTATATTTCTCCTTAGGTTACACCACAAAAGGGTGAAATAAAAAGAATAATACCAATATAATTCAAAATTATAGTGAAACTGAGTTATTAAAGCAGTATCAATGGAGTGAGTGAATATAAATGGAGTCAAACATTCCCTGCATAAAAAAAGTTTGAAAAACATTGAAGTTCAGAGAAAATTTTATTTTAACTTAGTTTACAGCACAAAGAATATGAAAATAAAGACAAATTAACTTTAATTCCAAATTAACTTAAAAAATACAATGAATGGACATCGATTTTACAACTTTAAGGGGCGATATCTGCCTATAGGGGTTAGTTATTTTCCCCCTCTTTTCACCCATGTGTAGGGCAAAGCTTGGAGATCGTTTTGAGCACAAAAAGTCAATTTGTCATTTTTTGGACTTATTACCTTCTTCAAACTGACGATTCAATCATAATTGTATAAGTATAATAATTATTATAATCATATTACCGTGAGTCGTAGGGTGTTCTTGATATTTACATCATTTTTGAAAATTAAGGTTCATCGATATTTTACAGTATATGGAATGTGTATGTCACGCTCGGAACCACTTTGTTTAAGGGGATATTCATAAGAGTGCATGGATACATGTATAATACATTACTAAAATCTATACTTAACATTCTTATTTAATATAAACCTAACGAAAACTGAAATATTTTGTTATAAAATAAATTTAAAAAGTTCCAGCTGCCCTCTCTTTCAATCTAATATAGTAGTTCTAAATTTAACTCTTAAAATTGTTCCTCTACTGTTATTTATGTTGACTTCAATCGATACTGTCAAAAATTATATTCTGCCAACTTACACTGAACCGATTTAATACCTTTTATGAAATTAACTGGTATATTGCATCCATAAATCTTAGCATATATTCTTACAAAATACATCCATTTTTACTTTTTTTTACTGTTGCAAAAATGTTAAAAAGCCTTTTCAAAACCTTGTAATTTTATATTCTTTTATAAAAAGAAACAAAATCTTACTGTTCTTCATCAAAATACAAATTAAGTACTAAATTTATTAAATCAGAAGAAAATAAATGAGTTGAACGTTTAACTAATTTATTTGTCAGTTATTTTAAAAATAACTTTGAAGGAGGTAGTTTAGTTATTAATAATTAGGATGATATTAAAATTAATCATCCCAAATTTACTTCGCTTTACTATACCGATTTTATTTTACTTTTTAACATTAACCGAAATTAAACTTTTGGTTTATAATTTTTGTATTTTGATATACCTAAGGTTGATATAAAATGCTTGTTTCATTAATTCCTAATGAATTAAGTCCAATAATACTAAGTTTATGAACTATTTGCATGAGAAAATTTAAACATGTAGCTTTATGAAGGTATAGTAATTCTATGCTTTAAAACATAAATTTAAACAAGTTGAGTTTAGATTAATCATTAGCTATGTATTCAAAATATGGTTTACTTCTTTACTTGTTTTATTTATGAAAGAGCCTGCTCTCTTTAAGAATGTACAAATATTTAAAATACCAGAAAATAGTGTTTTACTATTTGTTTAATAGTGATAAACTTTCTATTTCAACGAAAATATTCTAATTTACACCTGCTTGACTACATTATGTTTCTGAGCTGTTGTTAATGGAATTTTAAGGCAAATTAAAGTTGTGGGAAACCTTTCTGAATCATTAATTCATTGCATGCTTTAAAATCACATTCAACCCTCTCCATTATAAAGAGTGATCTTTTACTTCAATCATAACCAACATTTTTCTTACTTACAATACACTTCTAATCTTTTCACTATAAATAGTATTTTTTGACAGAAAAAACACTTAAACGTTTTATAAAAAGCTAATAAATAAATACGTAAAAAATATATTATTACAAATATCAGTTAAATATGCTTGCAATCACTAATACAAGACATTTTATGCCGTAGAATCATTTAAATGCAGATAAGTTGTCAGGTCTTTATAGTAGGGGAAAGGGTTAAACATTTTGATAATATTATATAGCTTGTCTTTTTTCGAAAGGCGGTTAGTGTAACCCTAAAACGTCCCCTCCCCAGTAAAAAATTCGCAACAGTCAGTCACATTCGGAAGACAAGCTAACACATTTTACAATTTACATCAGGTAAGGGGGAAAATGGGAACTTATCTCTGCACTATGTTATTAAAAAAATCAAGCATTTTTGTATTGTTCAAAACATATTTCAGTTTTACTTCACCATTTACTGTAGGAAAAATTAATTCATTTAATTAAATGGGTACATCATATTAGTTCAATTTCCCTTATTTGATGGAGTTTTATTAGCAGAAGTATTTTACACAAACACTTGCAAAAATAGTGCTTCTCACACAAGGAACTGCAACTAGACATAAAAATAAGTAGTAACTTACTTTAAACTGCCGATCATATGTGTTATACCATACTTTTAAAACAGTGATAATCAAAATCCATTTGCAGTCATTAATGTACAGACTTCTCTATAAATTATACAGGGTGTTTCAGATAAGTGTTTCATAACTTCTAGGACACATCTATAGGTCCTAGACGACTCAGAATCATCTAGGAATGGGGGGGTTGGAAATGCACCTCAAACGAACTAGGGGTTTTTATAAGCAGGCATGGAAGTTGTAAAATTCCTTGTGGAGAGAGACACGTATTATTTTAAGATCGTATTAAAAACATCTATTCAGGTATTTATTCCGTAAAACCAATTAAAGAGATGAAATTTCGGCTCCTAAATTGGTTTTTATGTAACAAATGATTTCGAACAATCGCTAATCGAACAATTTTGCTAGTTTTAATCCAATCCTAAAGGTTACGTGTCAATTTCCACTGTAGATTATGCATACATCCTCCCATGTCGGCTTTTAAAAACATAAAGTCATTGTTATTGAAAATTTCTGTTTTTCTACAGTTTTTTTTACAGTGTATTGAGGTGGAACTATTAGACGATATATGAACATCAAAATCTCTTTCTTATGGATATTTTTGGTATAAAAAAGTGTTATAATATTAAGGGACAGAACTGACACGACGACCGCAGAAAATGACCTAGCACCCCCATCATTGTTAGGCGACTTCGTGCAATAAATGACCTTGACGGCTTTGAAAGAGAAAAACTTTTGAGAAGCCTTTTGAGATAACTTGATGCTCTTCCTTCAATAGTTGCTAAGTGTTCGCATTAGAAAAAGAATCTGTTGCTCAATAGCAAAGAAGATAGAGAAACAAAAGGTTCAATACAAAGATTTCCAGTTTGTTATTTCCACACCAAATCAAACAGTATGTTGCAAATAGTTTTAGAAAAAAAATTATTAATATTTTACTTGGTTTTTTCATTTAATCCAAAGTAAAATAAATGTGTAGAAAATATATATCTTGCAAATATTAACTTTATCCTAACACAAGAAATATTTATCAATAATTTGATTCTGAGCTTTCTTCAAGGATAAAAAAGATCATATTCAATCTACAATAGTTATGAGCAGAATTGATACTTTTGAGGAGTATTGAGCATTTTCAAGTATTATCTTTTTGAAACCGGAATTGTTTTGTACACATTATTCAACATAAAAGTTCCTTAAAATACCTAATTTCTAAGCATAGCTAAGTATGGCTATACTTATATGAAGTAATTTACCATCTCTAATGTAAAATATAAGAAACTTTTTTGTAAAAAATTATAGGTTAGAGTATAAATTGCAAGTGCGCAAAAAGAATTGCAAGTGTGTATAAATTTATTTCATTTATGAAAAATAAAAGAGTAGTTATGTAACAAAACAGTCAATTAAATATTGGAGATGGGAAAATAAATACTTCCCATTATTCAAAGAAAAATGTATATAACTTAATCAAAATTATAACGAAATAATCTGTTTCTAGAGATGCATTATACTATACAGAGAAAAGATCTGTATTGACATTAAGGGAAAATTAACCTGCTAATTTGAGTCAAACGAGTATATTAGTAGTTTGATATATTTAAACTATTCGATATTGAAAGCTTAACTAGATATTAAGGAGATGAAATAGTTTTGCATTTAATAACTAAAAAAAGCTCCTGTCTGTTCTATATGTATTTAATGACCTCCCGTTATAAGAAACCAATTAGAGACCGTAATTTTTTTTGTTGATATAGAGAGAAAACATTTATAAGAGTTTTAAATACTTAATTTTCTTTGTATAATTACTTGAATTCATAAAGTAATTAAAAATTCTCTAATTCGTTATAACTCCCCAACTATTGAAATACTACAGAGGAGAGGAGGGTATTATGGAATAATATGGAACACCTGAGTTGCTGCTCCCCCTCGTCTTGCTATCACGTGGCAATGCCACGAAAGTATTAAGAAATCCCCCAATGATGCAGTGCGCAAAGAGTTTAGCTTCTTGTTGTTGTCTAATCAATCGCAGCAAAGCTAAGTGTGTTTTAGGATTTTCCGAAGTTTTTGACGGTTAATGTTCAAACCTTTTAACCTACCAGTAACTATGAGACTTTGATTTTGTTGTTAAGCATAATGTACACTAAAAGATCAGTAGTTTCTTATACTGCAGTCGTTTTTTAGCTATCCATGTTTTATTGGTCAGTAAAAGGGTTTATAGTACAAGATGGCATGTCGGGTATTATGGAACATTCCATAAGCAAAGGGTCAGAAAAAGACGATTATGTTTGTGACTATTGTAAATAGACTCATGAACAAAACTATTTGAACGTAAATTGTTATATATATTTTTATAGTGAAGATTAACTTTGTTCTCTAAGGTCTAATTAGTTTTCAATAGCTGTAAATCCAAATATTCCATATTACCTTCCATTTGTAACTTTTTATTAAAGTACATTTTTTATTAAAAAAATAAATACTGATTTATTCGACCATTGACCCTACATTGTCTTTAGTTATTGTTTGTACTTAAAATTAATAGGTGGATTTTTATTAAAAACCAATAGAGTTATTCTTAAATATATAAAGGGTGTTCCATAATACCCTCCTCTCCTCTAATACTTAAAATTTATTTTGAAGTTAGATGAGTTTACACTTTGACACACACACACACACATTCCCTAAACGTCTAATCAAACAAATGGGGTTATGATCAATATAAGTAAAAATTAGTTTCATTTTTAAAATGCAGCAGTATTAATAAAATACAATATTAAATGAAGTAAACATTTACAAATCTAGCGATGAGTTGATTTGAGAGGAAATTAGAGGAAAATTATTTTAAAAGTGGGATTTAAACCACAAATTTGATGATTAACACAGTACTCTATATTTCCCATGTCATTCGTATCTCATAAAAACTAATGGCTATTATTCATTTAAGGCTTATTTTCCAAGTCCCTTTTAACCTCAAAAGTATGCATTTAAACTATCTTCCTTTCTAAACAGAGCTTAAATTCTGATCTCGTGTCAACGACTCTCAAGACCTAGCATTACTATTTGAGATGGTTAGTTCTGATAAGGTTCAATTAATGACTGGAATAGTTTTGTCAAGTTATGTTCCCCTCTTGTTTTATCAACCCTTCAATAAGATCCTGATAGATTAAAATACATCTGATTCTGACTTGTTTGCTGATGGGATTTGACAACTGATGCCTTGGTCTTAAGCCCAGTTTACTAGAAGATAAATGAATTCCATTAACACACAAAATAGTAGTTAGTGTGATATCTTTCTATATTAAACTTTTTTACTATCAATAAACGTATTATAGAAACTTATAAATAAAAACCAACGATTTACCCTTATTTGGAAGAAGCCTTAATTATCAAGCTTAAACTGGCTCTACCACAGCAAACATATTCAAGGAAGAAAAATATTTTTTTGACATTACAGGCCTGTTGAGGTTACGAAACATAAGATATCGAGAGTGCACTGTATTTCATTAATTTCTGCATTATTTTATAATTTTATAATTTTTTATAATTTTATAATACTTTTTTACACAAATTTTAAAATTGAAATTATAAATTATAAAAATTTATAAAAATTATTGATATCAATATTTAAAATGTGTTAGATTTCAGTTAAATGTTTGTCAAAGAGGTTTCTATACTTGATTGTAAAGGTGTTGTTACTGCAAAATAAAAATATTAAAGATAAAATGAGAGAAAATAATAAAAGATACTTTGGTGAGTTGCACCGCTATTTTTTAATTTACATTATCTGATCATTCTATTAGGTAAGAAAGTTCACAAAAAAGATTTATTTTATTTATTCATAGCCATAAATGATTCAGCAACTTTTTTTTAAACTTTAATATTACACGTATTAAACAAAAAATTACCTCGTAATGAATGAAATCTACATCATTTTCACGTCTTTTAAAAATACCAACCTTCATTTTTCATGTTGAACTATTGATGCAATAGTCATCAGAATAAAAAAATCACCTAAAAAAAGAAAAAATTTTAAATTTTTATGAAAACATGTAAAATTAACACATCTATTCCTCCCCTTTCAATGTTGCTGAATCTAAATTATTAACTGCAAACCGAACCAACATTTATCTTCCAACATTATCTTGTTTTTGTTTTCGCACACGCGGATATACTCAACTTCACATCTGAACTCCGTTCGGAAAATCGCTACATTAGTCAAGTTACGGAAACGATATTAATACACTTCTAAAGTTGCAAAGCCTCCAACGTCGAAAGCATCATAACGATTAATCTTGAAGTCGCGAGTAGATGCAGCGTTTTTTATCGAAGCGTATTTACAAACCTAATGCGCTTTAAAAAACGCCTCGGGAGAAATTTTACCTGCCAATTAACCACAGCGTTTTTTAATTATGTCCCGACGCAAATAATTACTTTTTACCCTTCGCAGGAAAAAGCAATACGGGAGTTTCGTTTTACTTCACCTCAGTCACTTAAAATGCATTGCCTGAACGTGTTTTCAATTAAGAGAACTAGTTATTCTTAGTCACGTTCTTGAGTAATGTACGATAACTGTTGATGGTTTTTAAATAGATGTTCACAAGACTCGCTCGCGCGCTAAGCTGATAGCTCTGACATATTTCGATGGTTGTCTTCGATCAGTCCAATTCCACCTCTCATCACTCAAGGCGGACAACGAAACGCATTAGGTGGTTGCGGAAGACAATTACCGAAGTAATAACGGACAGGAAACGGGTTGAGCCAGGCTAGCACGCTTAGTCAACTTCAATACTTTCGGATTTGCCAGCTTTTTATCTCAATGATGCGACTTACCATCGTGGGTGATGGTTTCATTCAGAAAAGAGGTGTTTGTTTACTATGCATTCTCGTTGCTTTTTAATGAGAATGCCTCCATTAGGACTTTGTTTTCTTTCTATTTCAGTTGATTTTAGGTAATAGTCTATTCCAAAATACGCACGCTACGTTATATTCATTTTTATATAAAAGTAACTAATTTTTTAAATATTTATAATCTATAACTGTAAAATGAAACAGTTTTCTTTAGTTATAAGGAATGAAATAGTTAGTTTAAGGTTAGGAAAGGTTAGAACTTAGAAAATCCTTTCCATTCTCATCAGATTTCCGAATCATTTTATTGTTTAATTGAAAGAAAAAAGACTTGCATCTTGAAATTTACAAACTTCTTATGAAAACATCATTTAAGAGTTATTTCTAGTGTGTTAATAATACTAATCCTAAATGAGATAATTATTTATCAAGAGTAATATTATGTTTTCCCATTTAACATAATTTTAGTTCCAAATTTGACAATAAGTTGTTTTTATAAGCAACCATATGGAGGGAAAATGCACCCTAAGTAAGAGATATTAGCATGTAAAATTTTAAAAACATATTAGGTAAATGTTAACAGTTATAATTTATAAATTGTAATATGAAAAATTAAAACGTTTTGCTTCCTCACACACAAAACTTAGTTTCCTTGCCTGGTTGTAAATATCTCTAACAATAAGACAATTAAAAGAATGAAGGCAATTTTAAATAACAAACTTTAAGATTACAGAAGAAAGAAAATAGAATTTAAAGGACAGAAAATACAATGATATTCAGCTCAAACATTAGAAAAAATGATGGTTTTACAGAGTCATCAGTTCAAAAAAGTATCACAAAAAATCCCTTTTCAAAAATACCACATTGGTACGATTCCTCTTTTGCTCTAACATTAATCCGTATTCAAAAATCTGTTACAGACGGCGACGATTCAATCTGATCCGGATACAAGAAAGTTATGCCATGATTACAAATGCATCCTTTCATCTAAACTGCTTTTGTATTCACACGTAACTTTCTTTCCTTTGCTAAGCTTTCGGAAGTGTATGTCTTGCATCTTAATGAATGAGCGGTTAGATCTCAAAAGGATGGTTCTCTAAACTAATGCAAACAATTGAATTTTTAAATAATAATATCAATTTATTACCTGACATATTTTATTTCTTTGTTATATTTCTTTTGAGATCTGAAGAGCCGCCTTGAATTAGGAATAATGGTTATGCAAAATCAGCGAGTCATTTCAAAAGGGGATAAATCAAGAGTGATGCATTATTTATTGTAGTTGAGGTAGTTTTAGTTTAGAGCGTGGGGAACTCTTTACTATTTGTTTTCAAATATATTCAAAATAATGTGAATTTTGTGTAAAAAGCTGTGAAGAAACTTTTTCTTCAAGGGAATCATTTCAAGTGTTTGTTTATGTATGCTTTGGGGTCAAAAAGTAAAAACTAGAAATTATAAAATAATAATCTTTTGGAAGAAAAAGTGGCCTTTTTACAAAAGAATACTTGCTGCCATGTTACATTTTTAAAATGTTTCTCATCATATGTAGAATTTATTCGTATTGTTCCACCAAATGAAAAATTCTTTTTAATCTTAATTGGTATAAAAACTATTTTTAATCTTAATTGGTATATTATTTGGTAATAAAAACTTAAAATGTAAATTTCTATGGTGTTTTGCCTTTATATTATGAGGAAAATGTAATTTTTAATACACAAAAGAGGATAAAAAGAAGGGTTTTTGGATTTATTCTTTTTAAGTAAATTGCAATGAAAATATTTTAGTAGTTATGCTTTAAATTTATAAGTAAAAACTATTCAAGATCTTAATGATTGATATGAAAGGAATACGAAGATATCATTCAAGCAATGTTTTAAATATTTATAAGATTTTGTAGCTATGAAAAAGCACGATTTTCTATTCCATTCGGGTAAAAAAAACTTTATTGAATAAGTAACAATAATATTTTTCTTTAACCCTGCAGTGCATACTGTTGCCATTTGGCAACACGACATTTTTCCCCATTTCCTACTCGAACTTCCATTTCCAAACGGCAACACCATGCAATAATTACAATAACTCGAACCTGTTTTTGTGCGATATTTTTTATTTGTGAGACTATTTTTGTGCGATTTTTTTATTTTCGGTCTTTCTTACAGCGACTTTTATATACCGCACAAAAAAAATCTCAGAAAAAAGACCGGAGAATAGAAAAAAAGCACAATAAAGGACCGCACAAAAACAGGTTTGAGTGTACATATAACATTTCATTATATTAGCACTTTAGACTGCCAGTAAATGGCACCAGGGGTACTATTTTGAGACATTTGTTAGTAGCTAGTGAGACGAAAGTCAAGACACAGAAAATGCCAAAATGAAAGGACCATATAAATTAAAATAAAACATTTTTCAGCTTGAAAAAAAATGTTTTGAAAAGATAAGTTATTTTTTTATATTTTTAGAGCATTTGGTTTTATTTCAATTCACAATTAATTTCACAAGGGACACAAATTAATTTCACAAGGACCAAGTTTTTTGTCAATTAAAAGTAGAAAAAAATTTAATTAATTTTTTTAGTATTTCTTTACTAATTTACACCATAATAGAAGTCAAATAAATGATTTTCAAGTGAATTAAAAAAATCATGCATTGTAGAGTTAAAGTACCTCTTTTACAATCCTAAAATTCCAAAAGAATAGCTGCATAGGAAATTAATCCTAAAATATCAATAGCTTTCTAAGGAAAAATATAAAGTTATTTTTAAAACATCATTAGGAATATAACTCTACAAGAAATATTAAGAAAAACAGTTTAAAAATTTACCTTAAAAATATCACCAGAGATTCATTTCTTACTCAAAAAAATTACCTTTCTTCTTAAAACACCATTAGGAACACAACGCTACAAGAAATTCATTTTAAAAACAGTTAAAAACGTTACCTTAAAATATGAACAGGGATTTATTTCTTACAGGAAAAAGTACGCCGTTCTTCTTAAAACATCATTAGGAACACAACGCTACAAGAAATCTATCTACAAGAAAACCATATCGGCTCCTGCTTCGATACGCAACCAGATAAGGCAGTTTTTTCATTCATAACGGCAGTGAGCCTGCGAGCCTTATCACAAATCAAAGCCCCGCGTGACGAAAGCTCGCCGTCACCCAAATTAAAAGTTTTGAATGAAGCCCTCTCCACACACACCGTAGTAAAACCGTGTCCCATTCAGCCACGTTTGTCGTCTGGGTGATTCTTTTTACTCCTCGCATTAGAATATAAGTTAAGGGAGTGAACAAGGGAACGATTCAGAATGACTTAAGTGAGGTTAACTAGACTTTAATGGGGGCCACGTGCATGTACGATAAATAGAGCCCATAATCATAAATTATAACTCGCGGGTCGACAGACTCTCCAAATCGTTTTGAGACTCATATTACTCCGGCAATAACAATAAATCAAGCCGCTTCCTTTACTACTGGGTTACCCCTCCCTCAAAATCTAAGTTGCTTATCTCAAGGTTGAGGATTTTTTATTTCAGTCGCGAGAACAGCGATTCTGAGGCTGACAATGAGAGCTGCTTGCTTTCCCATAGGATCGTGTTACTTTCGAGTATTTAATCGCTTTTTTATAGCCTAGGGGAGGGACCGGGGAGGCATGTGTTGAAACCTGTGGAGTGCAGCCGTCGATGATGGGACTTGGATTTTTTTCTTGGATCGGGAGTCTGGAGATGGAGTTAGAGTTGAATTGAATTAGAAGCTGGTTATGATTTTTGATGGGTTTTAAGTTGATTGAATTAGGGAGTTAGGAGTTTTCGGATTGAATTTGAATTGAATTTCAAAAACTTTATGAGCTTTTGATGGAAAAGTCTATTTAGAGATTTCAGTTGGAACTAGAAATTTCAATTCAATTAAAAAATATGAAAGATCAAAACAGGAATTTTCTACAAAAGTTGGTTTTACAGTTATGCTCTATAGGTTTTATTAGCCCTTTTTTATCTTATATGATTAACAAGAATAAATAAACTAACGGGAATTAACTCTCTTAATACTATTTTGGGATTTTTTTAGATATATTTAAGAGGGACAGCGCAATTTTTCACTTTAAGTATTTCTTACAGTTTGAATGTCCTTTGATAGGTTTGTTTTGTTTAGGTGTAAATAGCAAAGCAAATAGCTTGATCCTTCAATGATACTTTAATCATTAATGTATCGGAGAACTAGTAGCTCTACATTAAAGCAATTTAAGTATCAGTAATTAACTATATTAATATCAAGAATTAATGTTAATCCCATCTTTCTATTTAACTTTTTCACTGCACACAATTCAGACATATATACTTTTCAATGCATGTTCTAGTATGGTATCTTCTAAATCATCATTTATTTTATGATTTTTTTTTAAATATATGCTTTTTTAAACTGTAATACCTTTCAAGCAGTTACTATTTTTACACCCTAAAAATATGTGTCACTGTTCAACTACATAGAGCAACTTCTTAGTCACTTTGCCTTAAATTTGCTCAAAATTTTTGCTCTCTTGAAATGCACATGTATCCTTATCAAAACACTTCTTTATATAATGTAATCATTCCTTTTAAGTTTATAGTTCTTCAAAGTATACCCTCCAACCCTCTTATATATTACCATTCCAAACCACAAATAGTCTTGTAACAATGCAAATAAATCAACAATCTTTTTCAGTTATCTGTCCTACACACTAGTATTCTCTGCCAAAGAGGAAACATATTTCCATCGTATGCTATTCGAAATCAAATTATTAATTTTAAAAGTTTTAATCGCATTAAAAACTTTCATAACTTATTTCTTGCAAGTTTACTCCATAAATATTTTTTAACTAGTTCAATTATATAATAGTTTCATATCAATTGTGTTAAAGAAACATCTTGGTATTTACTTTGCCTGAAATTTGCACACAACAGTGTACCTTAAGTTGTGTTATTGTTATTTTGCCTTAAATTTTCACACAACATTGCTACTCAAGTTAACTTGTGTTAGGGAAACATCTTGGTGTTATTGTTACTTTGATTAAAATTTGCACACAACATTGCTACACTATTTCCCTTGATTAATTTCTTTATACAAAACGGTCTTCTTGTTCCGGAAAACTGATTGCCCTTCTCCTGTTTCAGTTGCGGCGAACGGAAACTTCCCGGGCGTGGAACCAAAACGCCAGAGGACAGCCTACACACGACACCAGATCCTGGAACTGGAGAAGGAGTTCCACTTCAATCGATATCTCACTCGACGAAGACGAATAGAAATCGCCCACGCCCTTTGTCTGTCGGAACGGCAGATCAAAATATGGTTCCAGAACCGGCGGATGAAGTGGAAGAAGGACAACAAACTTCCCAACACGAAGAACGTCAAGAAGAAAAACCCCAACAACGCCAACAATGCTAACAACAACAACAACAGCAGTAATGCCAACAACACTACCAACAATAACAACAATCCGGACCAGCAAAATGCAAACAGATTGTCCAATCCTCAGTCTCAGCCACCAACTCTCCAACCTGTGGTGCCACCACCTCAGCCTCCACACCACATGGTTGGCCCCTCACCCCACTCCCAAACCAACTCCCTAGTGGTGGATACGAAGACGGATTACGGACTGACAGAACTGTGATGTTCAAACGTTGAGTCTTCTTTTTGTGTTTGTACTATTTCTCACATTCCAGAACATTGTAAAAATGTATGTAAAAGATATTAACGCCTCCTCAGGGAAGTGGAGGCTCGAGACTTGGACATCTTGTGAGGTGGTGCGAACTGTGCTGCGGGCACTCACGCAAGGTTGTAAAGTCATCATGCCTTAGTAGATTGGACTAATGCATTTCCAAGACGCTTGGAAGTGGTTGTGCAGTGGGAGGTGCATCTCGGGGCCCCTTTACTCTGTTTAAAATGTGCAATAATATCTGATTTGGTTGAAAATTGCAATAATTTACAAGTTGAACCACTTCTAAATTAATCGTTTTTGTTGAAAATGCTTTAAAAATGTTACCACTCTGTGTCACATAGGGAAATTTCAAATTCTTACACTCTAAAGACATGTTTAGTTAACAAACAAATCCTGTCAGCTGTGCTACCAGAAAACACCAATAACTTGTGCAGGAAAATTCTGTTACATTGATACCGAATCTGTTGTCAGACTACAAAGAAATCGTATCACGTACAGAGACAACTTGTATCAGTTTACGATTTCTCTGGAGTCTGACTACAAACTCTGTACGAATACACAAGGATTTTCCTGCATAAACTACAGGGGTTTTCAGGTAGCATAATCGACAGGATTTTTTTCGCAAATCGTGTTTTTTAGAGTACTTTTTTGCAAACTTTTGAGTTTTGATCTTTTTTTATAAACTTTGAAGACTGAAAGCAAGCAGTAAATGTTAATACCTATGAAAAAGTAGAAAGCATTGAGGTTTTGATGCTCAAAACTTTTACTTAAACGGCATAAAATTATTTTCAACTTTTATTTTTTAAATACTAATGTGTGTAGCAGCAAATTATTATACACAAACTGGCAAGAACACTTCACACCTAATGTACGCAACTTGCAGCCATATTATCTTTTTGTTTTGTATCTTTCATAAACTTTTTCATCACCTGAATACTACTGAATATTAGGTACAGAATATATTACTTTTCCAAAAGCTAGACCATTAATGACGGATAAAAAGTCAAAGTGTAAATATTTTACAATTTCTATCTTCTATAAAGAGGAAGGGAAACGATAAGTTGGAACTTTGACACACATAAAGCTCACATCTATCCCATACTAACCTTGAACCGAATTATGTTATTAAGGACAGGAGTCCGTCGCTACCAATTAAGTGTTGTTATTTAACTTCCGTACTTTCATAATGTACTGCAAATAAAAATTATCCATAGAATGAAAAAGATATCCTCTAGAATTCATTGATATTATGAATAAAATTAAATTTTAACTCTTAAAATGTGGAAACCCAGACAAGGAAAAATGTAAGTACTACTATAAATGTTGAGTTGTCTTTTGAACTTGCCAGTTTGTATAGTCAAAATTTCCTCATCATGGTTCCAAAATTAATTTTTGAAATTACGAAATGTTAATAAAATTGTGGCTATACCTTAGAACATTAGGATCGATGATATATTCTTTTTATTGTGACATTTAAGAAAAAAAGGCCACTCCTTGACACTGTAAAAAAATCACGTAAAACTTACGGTTTAAACGGGCAGCTGGGTTGGTTGTGCAAAACCGTATAAATTATAAAGTAAATCAGTAACCACAACGGTTTTTTTATAAAAAAAGTTGATGGAAATGGCAAAAAATCGGTGTGGTTATTGATTTGGTAATTTTTACGGTTTTGCACAAGCAACCCTGCCAGTTTAAAACCGAAAATTTTACGTGATTTTTTACTGTGTATGACTAAAACGCACAATTCTAAAAAAAACTTAAAATCCCGGCGATGCATTTTTCACTAGTTATGAAGCATTTAAAAGCGTTGATTTTTTAAAATTATGTTATCCCAGTTTAATCAAATTTGTTATTCACCGGTGAATGTGGTGAAATCTTTTCTGCTTTGATAGTTTTGCACCTATTAGTTATTGAAAATTTCGTCTTCAAGTTTGTTGTTCATTTCAAACATCATTAAATGCATACCTTATAACCATGTTTCTTGTTGTAACATACTAATGACTCATAATTTCACCCAGTCCATCAATGAGGTATGTATTTAAATTCAATAACGTTAGTGTGTTATGAAGTGATTCAAGTGGTTCTCACAGAAAGCCAGTTAACTGTCCCTGTTGAAGGGATTAAATTAATCCTATTCGCGTGTATTACACGCATAATCCTTTTAAAAATGCAATACCTTGAGATGCATCTCTTGGCACCGTGAGAGTGAGAAAAGTGGTGAGCATACACGTAGTTTGATCGTTTTGAATTATTTCATTGAACAGAGAAAATACGATGTCAACTGCCTATTTCTTCTAGATGTGTATAGTAACCCCTTTTTACGTCCAGTGGAACTGAATGAACTAAAAGACTAAGGAGCGGCGGACGAATGCAGGAATTATACGTAGTGAAAGCAAAATAATAAGCACCTGTTTATTTATATAATTTATCGTGTTGTAAAAACGGATTCCATTTGTGAAACTGACTGCTGCTTTCGCACGTTAGTTCTTAAAGTAGCCTTGGCAGAAATGATTTTCTCTTCGATGTTTTTAATACTACGGAGTTGTTGACTCCCTGGCCTCTGAGTGATAAAAGACTACATTCGTATACTTAAGTTTCAGTAAAATTCGTGAGTACTACAGGTGGATATGCAAGGAGTCGCTTAACAGACACGGAGTTGCAGAAGTTAAAATACTAAATGGTTTTTCGTTCCAGGTGGCAGTACATTCAAAATATACTTAGCACTCTAGTTTACACCCGTTGAACAAAGTACAAAGTTATGTATTTCCATTACTAAATTGTTTACTTTCATGCCCTTCTGTAGAGTTTCGTTAACATTTTGTGAGTCCAACTCTGTGGTCAAGTCCCCACTAAGACAAACAACCCATTTCAACATTAACATGGATCACCAAATCATTTTCTACACACGTGCAGCTAGCCTTCTCATTCAATGTGGACTCTGTTTGAAAACTAATCTCAGGTGGCTTTTTACAAATGCTCCTATGTTGGAGCGAAATTCGACGAGTAGTTATATGTTTTTATGTGTGTTTCCTATTAAGAACTTTTTTATTTGCTTATATTTATTGCTTATGTGTGATAACCTTTTGCAATTTAGAACGATTGTCAAGTATTATGTACTGAGACTGTGGGAATACTTCGATGAAATTTTGTTGGGTATTCATTCGTATTCAGTAGGTTCAGATAAACACCAAAGAAAATGGTTACTTATTACGGCAGTACAGATTATTTACTTCAAATATTGCTAAAATTATCTTGATTTAATGCATGTTTGACGATTTGGAATAATAAGGCTACAAATTACAAATGTA
This sequence comes from Tetragnatha versicolor, assembly GCA_024610705.1. Lineage (NCBI taxonomy): Eukaryota > Metazoa > Arthropoda > Arachnida > Araneae > Tetragnathidae > Tetragnatha > Tetragnatha versicolor. The sequence continues at coordinate 48,367,167 of JANDEH010000010.1, read as the reverse complement.
TCTTTATTTACAAATCATCCTTTATTGTTATCCACCAAATTTAGAAAAATTTCAATCACAAATAATGCTTCTCTTCAAGAATGAACTAAATAATTCATGAAACTCAAAATTTTTTTTAATTGATTCTTTAATAATATTTATCGGGGTGTATCATTTCGTAACTTCTAATATTTATATTTGGAAAATGTAATTAATGAGAAATTCATGTTACTTTATAATGGCATACACAAACAACTACAAAACGAAAAAAATGGTACTAAAAACGTTTGAATGGGAATCGCCTAGCTTAAATTCTGTTTGGAACCCTAGGCTTGACGTTATTTTTTCCAAGTTTTCATTTATTTCAAAACTATAATTTTATTTCAAAAATATTTCTTCATTTTTAATTCATTGCGCTCTGCGCTTTAAAACTGCATCATGGGGAGCTTGCAGTAAAAATAAACCAGCTCCAATAATGTATTTAAGCTCAATATTGTTGCAAAGGCCTCTGTTTTTCCATATTCTGTCCAATTAATTATTTAGAATTAGTTATTCTCCAGAGGAAACTCAACTTTTCAATTTTGCCAGTTGATCATGCTGAGTAAATTTCTGAGTTAAACGGCTTCTAATAAACCCTATCCGACAACTGTTACAAATGCGGTAGTTTGGAAAATGAAATATCGAGCCCATAGTCAGCTCCCCTCGATTGTTAAGTACCATCTAATTGGTCGTTGACGTTTTCTTAATGCTCCTAATCGAAAGTAATCCGGCCGATTCTTTTTTTTTTGTCTCCGAAAAGGAAAATTGAATTGAAAAATCTGTGAAGGCGCTTCATAAGGACGCGACAAGCCAGTGACAATGTAGCTCGCCCCAAGAAAAATGGTCCCCCAACTGGGAGATTCGATCGGCTCGAAAACCTTCAGCGATTCCCTTATAGAAAGCTGCTGAAGGCAGGGGGGGAGGGAGAAAATGATGGGAGTTTAAACTGCGCTAGTGTCTGACATGAACCCTAACTGGATGATGGAAGTTCTTTGGAAGGTTGCCAACATCCTAGTGGCAACCATCCGCTCCCCCTTCGAAGATTTGGCGTCGCGGTGTCCTTGTCTCCGGGCCACTAATGTCTCGCTTTTTGAATTGCACGAGTGACGTCAGCGATATTTGTCCCTCTGGCTCTTGATTAAGACAAGTGCGAGCGCCGCGCATTGTTGCTGCCCCCAGCTTTTTTGCCCATTGTTTGCGAGCGATTTGCATAGCGGCTGCTTTTTAGCACTTTGCGAGCAGATATGACAGCTAAATGGGTTTAATTAGTTGGGCATCGTTTGGGCCGAACTCCCGGGGTGAATCCTCTCGACTTGCGATACATCAAAATCAGTCGGTTACGCCGCTTAAAACGAAATCGAGACTGCATTCTTTAAATTTCTTTTAAGTCAACTCGATACACTTTCGCCTTTTCTATTTAGTCCATCTTCTCTTTAAACTTTATTTTCAAAAATGATGAATAGTTAAGAGAACATAAAACACTTCTGTCCTAATTTCAGGATGTGAAAAAGGAAATACTGACTTAAAATTGTATTTTTGCAATTCCCACTCTAAAAAATATCAAACTCTTATCCCATTCTACCGTTGTACAAATACATCTATTTATTTAAGTCCATCATCTAATTATTGGCTTTGTAAGAAATAGCCTAATCAGCCCATCAATTTTAAATTTGTCCAAATATAAAGTTCTCATCCCACTTAACAATCTACTGCCCATGGTAGCAAATATGCTACCATAAAGTTAATCTTAAATTTTCAATATATTTTTGAATTATTTTTGGGATTTTTTTTATTTGGCCCCAAAGCTAAATGTATAAGGCAAAATATAAATTTTAAATTATTTCTTATAGTGGGCATTAGATGATTAAATACTTTTATTAAAGTAAGGTAAAATGCAATAATGTCTTTCGGAATGTCATGGTACCTATAGTTAATGTTACAGTCAAACTGCATCAGAAATAACTCTTCTCTCTTTAAATTTAAGTTCTCTCTCTCAAGATAAGCGAATTCTCCTTAGTGATGGACTGAGTCTAAAAGGGTTATAATTGATTTCTGCACTTTGTCATCACACGAAATTTGTTTTCGGTGCAATCAATTTGTAACTGAACAGGGGTTGAATTGATAGCACGTCTCTTTATCATTAATAATGTCTAATCAATTAGATGAAAACCACTAGGGTTGTTGAAGCTGTTGGAAATGAGAATTCAATAATCGGGATCTTGAAGAAAACTCTTGAAACAGAAGTACTCCAGATGATTAATAAGTTCAGTTTCCACACATTTTATCCGACTTTACCCTGTATCCTCTTAAATCTGGTTGATAGCCATAAATTTCATTATTAGTTCAAGTTTGAACGGATTTATTCTACTTAAACAAGATATTTATTTAATTAGTTTTTTAATTCTTTTTTTCTCAACGTAAATTTCAGTAACCCCAAAGTCCTCCTAAATATATTAATTGTGTGAATTAGTTGTATTTATATATCAGTTTGTATTAATGGATATGGATATATTCAAGCATTATATGAGCTTAATTAAATTTGGGTTTAAAAGGTTAAATTAAAAAGTATAAAATGGGCTTATGAGGTATAAATAGCTGTTAGTCCTAGTTTAACTTCTGTAGTATGTATAAAAAGGTTAAATTTCTTTCAATCAATAATTTCTGTCGACAACGTACTGAATAATATGCCGAACGAAAAAACACACTTGATATTTTAAAGAGCTATTACTGAAATAACTTGTTGTTTAACGCACCCTAGCAAACTTAAAGCCCCACATTATGGCTAATTGCCCCACTGAATTTTAAAGCGCCCTTCTAGTGGTTTCTTTACGGCTATTTAAGAATTCTGAGCGTGCTGTAAAACACGAGTTTGTTCGAACTAATGGCGTCGGCCAAATTTCATCAATCATTTCGTGAAATTATCTGATCGTGTCCACATCAGATGTTATCGTTACGGACTTCGCCCGCGATGACAAGAGGCATAAAAAATGTGCCTTTCGAAGGGAAATTGCCTAGACTCATGCAAAGATGTCTCCACAACACTTGTAGTGGAGAGTAAATTGAATATGAACTTAACGATCCGTTATAGAGATATGAGTAAACAATTAAAAGTTCTTGTATTGTTCTCGTTGTTTGGGTGTTCATGGGATAATTTGCTTACCTCGAAACTTTAAGTTTGTTTTGAAACGTGTTATCTTGGTGCTGTTTGCAAAGATGTCTTGAAAAAATATGGACTTGGGAAAAATATGTATAATTAGTTTATCAAATACAAAGATGCATTTTTTGTGATTAAAAATTTAGTTTACAAATTATTAGAACATGCTGAGTAACTTTCAATTTTTGGAATATTTTTTGGAACAAAAAATCATTCTAAATTTCTATTGCATCGTCCTTTTAAACAAAGTAGTAAGAGTAATAATTTATTCAATTGTTTTTGTCATTTTTATTTGTGACAATAATTTACCTTCTTTTTAACATATTTAACTAATTACTAAGCAAAAAGTAACCATTTTAGGTTGGTGTATAAGTGTAAATATTGGAAAGGGTACTTACATGCTTCGATGAAAGCAACCAACTGCATATATGCACAGAGTGTCAAATATGCAAATTACTACCGAATTATTGCAGAATCAGAAGTATCTAAGTGGTACTCGAGTACTTGTATAGCAACAACCTGATCCCAGTATTCCCACTACTCTCTAATTTTTGAACCGGGTGACTGTTTATTTTCCATCTGTGTACCAAATGAAAGCTGCTTTCTCGACAAAGTAATAACAAATCACTTAGGAAGCGTTTCCACTTATCCCATTTGTTGTGGGTAGGGCAAAACGGCAATACCAATGGGCAAATCACAGTGAGACAGAAAAGTGACTTCATCATTTTTACGTATCTTATTGTGACTCGTTTAATTGGTCTCGCCTGATTGCTGTAACGCGATGCGCCGGGTAAGTGGAAACGTTCCTTTACCACGACTCTTTCTTGCCGCCTATGACAGGTCAACTTTGTACAGTTTCAAAGATAGATCTTTGTGAGTAACGCCATCGTGAAACAATAAGTTTCACTCCTTCAGTCTTTCTACAGGATTATTGTTTCGATATTGAGGTGTTATGTACTCTATATAGGAATACACGTCAGCTCCTGCCATTAAACGAATTATGAAATGAAGGATACGATGTTTTAAAGTTCATATAGTGATTTCTATATATAGAATTATTTCAGTGTTTTATTCGATATTACCAATTGTTCGTATACCGCTTTTATGCCGTTGTTTTAATTAGTGAAAAATGTGTATGTGGGAATCCACAGTTCTTCGTCTTAAGTTATGTAAAAACAAAACTCTCATTGATCAAGTATTCACGAATCGTTATAATCTTGACCGTGTTGACACCGCAAAGGTGTGAACGCTGCTTGTGATTTTGAAGTTTTCTTGTAACTCAACTAATCCTGCTCAGTTTTTCGTTTGTTTACGGTGATGCGTGTAATTTAAGTACGTTTTATTACGTTGTCAAAGAATTATGTTACTGTTGTTGACTTTTCTGTGTAGTTGAATTTGTTGTTCCCGTTTTTATTACTATTTTATTTAAATGAAAAAAGCCATTCCAATTGAAACAAGCTCTATGAGAGTAAATTGTTTTGTTTTAAATGTGAGGAAAATCTATCAGGTTGCATTCAAATAATACATGGTTTTTGTAGTGGCCTGATGTAGGGAAAGTTGGTTGTGGGTTCGACTGTTACGGTGGGAATAGCCAGGGTTATTGTTTTAAGTCAGGGAATTCTACCTGATATAGTTTAAAATAGAGGGTTAAAAGGGAAGGTTTATGGGAATTATTTGAGAGTTTCCATTAATTTTAAATAATCATTCCACTCTCAGAACTTCAAAATTTACTGACACTTACAATATAAACTAATTTTACTTATCAAATAATATATCTTAGCCATTATGGGAAATAACTCTTAATTTTTCATCCTTATGAATGGTTAATTCAAAAAGAATATGAGTAATCATCAAAATTGTCTGAAATTTAAACAAAATAAAAAAATCCTTGAATTTTTAAATTTCTACATATATTTTACTCAATATTAATAATTATATGGAGTCAAAAAATATCTGATTGATAATGAGCGTTTCCCTGCACTTACCTTAATTATTATCTAGTATCAAAATCATAGCATTCATATTTTACAATCAAATAGTGCATCTATTATCTTGAATTTGAAAACGTGTTTAAAAATAGTTAAAAATTCTCCACTTTGTAAAGAAGCAGCTACTCCCCTACAATCTTGCCTTCCGGTTACACCCTAGGCTATAAAGTAATCTTTGCGTGATATTTTCAGGTGAGCGTACAAGTTGGTATACGAGCAATGGTTTTTTAAAAATGTTGATAATTTTTACTGTTCAAACATGGTCCTTTTATACCAATTACAGGTACAAGATTATACAGTAAACATTATCAACAACTCTGAGCCAAAAAGAAATGTCTGATCCTGAAAACTATCACGTCACAGTCGCCACAGACCAACTAATACTTCTGTTATTTTAAGATCATGTTCCCCTATTTTTTTTGTTTTAAACTTTTCCCTGTGGATTATAAAAAGCGCGAAAAAAACTCATTTAAGCGGCGTTTTAGGGCAAAAAGTCCTTTTCATAAAAAGGAACCAAAGGCCCTTCCGAAGGATCTTACGTTGCTTTAAACGTTTTTTATATTTTGCATCTGTCTGTATTTTGTATATTAGCTGTGTACATGGTGCAAAGAACTGATCTTACAATGCCAGTAAATAATTTACTTAGATATTTATCACAGCGAAGCCCAGCCTGTGAAAAGGACTTGATAAAAAAATCTCTAAAATTAAGTGGTTAACTTACAAACTGAAGTGAAATCATTGTTCTTGACGGAATGCTTTAAAATAAACAGGTTGTGGATGATGCATTTTCTGTCATTTATTTTCTAGTGTCTGTTTTAATTAATTTTGTTGTTCGTTTGTTTATTTCTTTTTACAAGTTCCGAATTAATTGCTGTGGATGACACAGTTTGTTCTGGATAAATAAATTGCACATTTACCAGTCTGATTGAACTGTTTTATTTTGTTTTGAGTTTTGCTTTCTTTTTCACGATGCACAGATCATACTAAAATTGTAAAATGCCAGATCATTGAAATCTGGTACTACTCCTGGGAATTTTTCTACACAAACATTTACCCCAAAGAGTTTGTTATAAGTAAAAATTATTTATATATAATCATTAAAACATCTTATAAAAACATGACATTTAAAAGCATTCTCTATTTTTTATTCTGTAGCTGAACAACTAATTTATTTTACAAAGATTTATTCTTTTTCAAAAAAAAAACTATCAAAAATAATTATTTCCCAAAGTTAAAAATACAAGTTTTTAATGTAACTCAAAATCTTTAAATAACTCTGAGTTTGTTTCAAAACTTACATTTCATTGTTCAAAACAATATTTTAACTTTTTACTGTAAGTGTAGTTTTTCCTCTTTTAGGTTATTCCTATTTGAAATAAATGGTTATTTTAGTCCCAAGTTAAAAGGATTAATAGAAAATGTAAAAATAATTTAAAAACAATTAAATTCTTTGAAAAGTTGTAAGAGAGTAAAAGGTTTTCAATTTATAATACAGCCTCACAAGAAATCACCCCGAAAAAACACTACACTATTTATTATTTTCAATCTTAAACATAATATTTCAAAATTATGACACCATTGATTATCATACATAAAAAGTTGCTACTGTTTTACGAGTGTTGATAATTAATTGCACCCACATCATACATTAACATGACATTAACCCTTTGCGATGAAAGATTTCAAATTTCCGCATAACTTTCCACAACTAATCAATGAACTATTGTCACTTAAAAAAGAGAACAACACAATAGTATTACATATTCATGCATATATCAGGTGACGATCTGCTCAATATGTGGCCACTTTACTCGTAAATCATGGCATCTTCACAGCAGAAATGACACAGCCTTCATCAATTACAAAGTGAAACCAAAGAAAATATGACAATCATTAAGTGTTTTTTCGTGTGTGAAAGTGATTGCATTATTTCAATTGTCAGTCGGAAAGTTCGGTTCGATGATTGTTGCCTCCAATCACACTGCGTCTCCGCTTGACATTAGTATGATGCATCTAAGATGGGCGGATTTGAATTAGCCAATGGGATGGCCTCTCCTCTCGCGTAAAGATTCAGGTGTGAATTTTCCAGTTATTTAGGTTTTAGCTATTGCTCTGGCCTTGATATATATATATTATATTTTTATGTTGGGAGGTTATATGAATTTTAAGTATTATTGTGTACGATTTTACTGGGGTAGGAAAGGAAACGGCAATGATCGGGTCGGGGTAAAAGAATAAACAGCAGATAATTTTATGCAGCACTCTTTAACATTTCCCTTTTTTAAACTATTTTATTTTTTAAAAAGAAAATAGTTACAATATTTAATTTGATTTAGAGGAAAGAAATGAATATTTTTTGAGCAAAATAATATTATTCATTTAAATTAAATGTATAAAAATTTCTTAATTTCCGTAGAGATTAAATTTTCTCATTTTATTTATCCATTAGGTTTTGTTATTGAAAAAAATATCGAACAGATTGGATTATTTCAACCGAAAAGTTTTTTGAAAGGTAAGGATTTAGTAATTTAACGAATGACTTCCATCAAAAACTATCGACTATAAAAAGTATTAATACTTGATCCTATTCTTTCATACCATTTCATAATAAGTTATTTTTTTATTCATACATTCAGTTGATAAAACTGAAAAGTTTCACAAAAATAAAGTTATGAAAAGTAAAACAACTTTTAATATAGATGAAATTAAATTACTATATCCCATTAATTAATTAACTTTTTAATATATCTTGGTCAAATTAAGTGATAAAAATGTTTAAAACATATTTTTTCGGTAATAATTACACAGGTCTGCAACGAAAAAGCTGTTTGAATAATTTTAGTGATTTCCTATGTATTTTGGTGTGCTGATAACGAAAAAAATATTGAAAAAAATCCTATACGTCAGGATTTTTCACAAATTGCAAAATTATATTCGAATTTGCCCATTTTTCATAGTTTTTGTGCATTTCTTTTTCCTTTAGTTTTAAAAATTAGGAGCTGTGAATGGTGCACATAGTAAACTATCTCATCAGGACATTATAGAGATGGAAAGAAAATATTAGGGAAGATTTAATCGGGGAATAATGAAGGATTTTTGTTGTGTAGTTCAAAGAAACGTTCTTTTTGCTACTCACAAGGGTAAAGGTACCAAGGGGAGTTTCATGAGGAGGAAAAATTGGCTTTAAAGTGTGTAAATAAGTTTATTTTAGTTACATAATGATTTTCATGAAGAATATGTAACAATAATTTTATTTTATGAACCTATTTTCATGAAAATTGAAATAATGACTTATTTTACAATTTTACTTAAATTGTCAGAAAACATGACATTCTATGGCAAAACAGAGACCATTTTTGAACTGGGGGCACAAAAAAACCTTAAAACAAACAACCTTAAAAATAAATTTGGATTAAAAAATCTACTTCTTAAGTATACTTACATTTTATGTGAAATGTTGCTATATTTTCTCAATTTGTTACAAAATGTGGTGTCTTAAAAATCAAAAGAGGTATTTTTTGGATTCAGCTCACCAAAAATCATAAAAAATTATTTTCAAATAAAGTTTGAGTCGAAAAATAATTTTTTTAAATATTTACTTTTATTTTCTTCAAAAATTGACATTTTTACTTAAATTGTGAAAAAATGTGAAATCCTATGACAAAACAGAGGTCAGTTTTAGATTCAGCACATCAAAAAACATAAAAAAAGATTTTGTGGAAGAAATTTGAATAAAAAATTTAGTATAAAAAGTTAATTTTACAAAATTTTAAGGCATTTCCCAATAAAACCTAAAAATCTGAATTGTCAAAAAACGTGACGTCCCAGGACAAAATGGAGGTCATTTTTGGATTCAGCGCACCAAAAATAACAAAGTTCAGGTGAAATATCCAAAACAGCTCGAAAAAAGTTTTTTTTTGCAGACCTGTGTTATTAGTATTTTCCTCAGTAAAAAATTCTCGTTTGAAAGATAGGAAAACAGAAATGTAATTTTTTCTTTTCCTAACCCACCAACTTTAAGAGAGCTCTGTTCGTTGGAAAATTTATTACCCAGCTGATATTGTCTCCCTCCTGAAGTATTAATAAAAACATCTGCCATATAGTGTAGCCTTAAGGTGAGATTAACGTATATTTGAAGGCAATCATAGAAAATAATACTTCAAAAGAAATATACTACTCATTGTTTTCAAAAGTAATTATTTTCACACGGATGAAAAATATCTACAGCACAAAGAAATTGGTCAAAATCATAGATTGGTAAAAAACACTGTGAATAAAAGTGACTTGAAAAAGTTCATAGTACAAAAGCGAGAAAAAGCTGTGCTATTTGAATCACGCATATTAAAATAATCTCATCCATTAGGATTAAAACACCTCAAATAAATTAATAGTATCTTTAACGTTAAATTTACAACTCTTTAATTTCTTTTCCTTGCATAAAAAGGTTTGTAATTAAATGCATGATAAACATAAAGGTGCTAATAATATTAGAAAACATTTGGAGTAATAGTAAAAAAGGCGTGAATTTCTTTTCAAACGAGTTTATCCTATAAGTGACTAATTTTTTTTAAAGAATGATTAGCATGTTTGGTAAGTTGACATAATTTTAGATTACTTAAATTAATAATTTGAAATAGTGAAATTATTGGTAGATGTGGGAGTTTACACATTCCAGATAACAAAGAAAAATTTATGGGTACTATACCTTTTCGATTTTGCTTTTTTTTATGAAAAACATTTAACAGGATACAAGTAATAACGCGATCAGTAAAAAAGTTCATCACTTATGAAGTTCTTAAGTTTTGCTTGATTCATAAATTTTCGAGACAATCAATGCTTTTAAAAAATATCGGATTTAAAATGCAATTGAATGCAATCTGATTATATCTTATTTGAATCTGAAATGTAATCTGAAAGCAATTCAGATGATGCAATGATTTCAGAAAAATATCAATGACTTGGTCTCTTGAATTATTAAATATACTGAAACCAAATCATTTTAATTTCCGTCCAGTTTAGCAAAATCCTATATAATTTCAGATTTATTCCGTGGTATGGTGGTGGTTATAATGTAAAGAAACTTTTTATTGATTCGAGAAAAAATTCTCTTTGTTCATTTTCACTCCAAAATGGAAGAGTTGTAATAACAGAAAACACAGAAAACAACCACAGATTACGACAAGTCCCGACCCGCCACTCCACCCGATTCCCCACCAGCATCGCCTCTTAAGAAAAGATTTATTAAAACCCAAACCCCACCATACAACCCCGCACTCCAAGCTCCCCGAAATTCATAAAATATTTGCGCCGGCTCAGTAACCAAGAAAAATCGTGGGGTGAAAAAGAGGCGAAAATTGTGTCATGCCTGAGGACGGGCCAGGTCTAATGCATGTCCTAAAGGACTATTACGGCCTCAAAATTTCTTTCCCGGCCTAGAAGACGAATCGCTATGTTGCATGGCTCAGTCCATGGTCTCCCCATAGCGGGGAGGAATCCTGCCGGTCGGTCCGGTAGCAGCCATTTTGGGGTAATAAATGTTCTTACTCTACTCGTGCTTCATCGCTCTCAGTCAGAGTTCGCCTAGGAATAAGAAATGGGGTTTTGAAAACAGCTGCTAGTGTCAATATTGGCGGAGTGCTAGGGTAAAGTTGTTTATGAGATAGAGGATGTTTTGCCGGGTTCTTTGATAAGGATGGGAGTTGACCCTGAAATGGGATGAGGATGAAGAGGCGCCATTTTTGGGGTAGAGTGAATTGGCTTGGAGGTAGAGAGGTATGTTAATTCTTTACATCACGAATTTCCTTGTAATATTATAAATTGTACAATAGTGTTATACTTGTTCCTATCTGGTTCTCCGCTTTAACTTACTATAATTACCTATGGTAGTTTAAAATAAAAAACATAGCAAAATTATGCAGGAAGTCGTCGAATTTCAAGAGTTTACCAGAAAAAATATCTGATCCTTTTTCAAACCGTTTTGTTATATTTCATGAGGTGAAAGTGTATTTCCATTAACTATAAATATGTTTTATCTATTATCAAGCATAATAATTTCTTTCATCCTCTACTATCCAACAAGTTTTTTATTAACTAGCTTATCCTCAAGCCAATTTAGGCCAGTTTTCTATAGGAAATTATGAGAATCGAGATATTTATAGAATATTTTCATTGATATTTCCCAAAATTTAATTTTTTATTAATTGAAAATGGATCGTTTAATAAAAAAGCTTATTTCTTTAAATCTTCATGTTCTAAATAAAGAAGCAATTTAGATAGCGTTTATCTGGTAAAATAAAAACCTTGTAAACCTCAGCTCGATAATTTCTAGTTCAATTTAATAGATAGTTTATAATTTTTTAAAAATTATGTCAAATTTCAAGTTTTTAAAAACCCGGAAGCTTTGTTTTATCATATTAGGTTAAAGGTAAGGCTATTTAAAAATAAGGTATAATTCTTGCATCAGAATATTGTGATGGGCTAAAATTAAAATTGAGATGATTGCATTTACAACGTGCTAACTCCAACACCTTTCAAATGGAGTTAGCTCACTGTTTAAGCAAGCTCCTCAATTTGGTAATACTGTTAAGTTATGGTAAAAGCACTTAAAAAAATTTACATAAACCTTCGTGAGCTCTCTTTACTACATGCATGAGTAGAAAATAAAACGAATTTACAGGAACCCAAATACATATTCATTATTCTTCAAGATACGAAGAAAGTTAATAAAGCAATCGCTTATGTCAGTTATAAATTTATAGGTTCTTTGTGATTCCCCCAAACTATTCAGACATATAAATCTCGGTATAATTTCCCTAATTTTATTGACACACGATTTACAAACAATCGAAAAGTTTTGGTTTTTGACGATTCTATTATTCGATGTCTCCACATGAGGCTCTTCGCGACACTCATTAAGCACTAACCATTCTTCGACGACAGCCGGACCCCATTCACATGCACCGAACGGACGCGCAAATTGTTTTCCACCTTTTGTCCTATCTCCCGATGGCCATCGTAATAACGCTCTTTTATCACCACCGCAATTGTCATGTAGCCGCTCTAAAATATGGGAAAAGGGCACCGCCGAAGAAGGCGCAGAAAGGCGGCTTTTATTTAAGAAAGGGAGAGAAAAGAAAAAACTTTCACCCAGGAACCGGTCTGGCAATAATAAATTATTACGTCTGGGCCATGCGATGTTAACATAGACGTATAATACGTAGACAGCGTTTTGAACATCTACAGAAACGTACCCATCATTTTGCTCGTTGGCGACAAAATTGGCGCTTGATATTTTAATACTTGCCAAATAGGATATCCAAACCCATTCACGAAACACGCTGCACCAAGATCCTACAGCTAGCTTCCTCACCAGGACCATATTCGGCCCTAGAGACACCCCCTTAATTTCAAAAGTATTTAAAAATTTAAAAATAAACAACTTTTATATTTTCTGGAATGTATTTTCCATTATTTCTTAAATTTTGAGCTATCGAGATCATATCAAGTAGCTATTAAATCGTAAAAAATCGCGTGAAATTCCAAAATCCGGATCATAATTGTAAAATTAGTGATCATAAGATCAAATGAAATTATATTATTTTATTATCAAAGCCAGCCTGGGGGCCCCTTTCTGCTTTGTAATGCCTTCTATACCAAACTTTCTAAATAGAGCCTCTTCCCTTAATTTCACTTCCTAACTCACAATTAAACGATTTCATTATGTAAATACACAGGTTTAAACAAATCGAAAATACTCAAAATTAATAAGTAAAAGTGTTCAATTACAGCATTTTCACTGAAATTTTCCTGGATTATTAACTAAAAAATATTAGCTGTTTTGTTTATTACAGTGGCGTTTTAAAACTATTGCAAATGAAAAAAAATTAACGGATGAATTTTCACTGAATTATTTGAGATTGTTTTCTCTCGAAAAAAATTTTTCCATCCATTTGTAAATCTCTTTTCTAAAAGAGAGCATATTTTCTCAATTCCATTTCGTAAGAAGTAAGCTTGAGCACTCCGATTGGTTTATCAAACAAATGCCATTCAAAGTAACGAATTGCCATTAGCTTTGCGGACTCTGAATGTTCCTATTGTGTAGGTGGAAATCTTATAATTTGGAAAAATCAGGAGGTAGAGCTACTTTTTTATTCCCAAATACACCCGTCTATGATGGGATTCCTCATTTTACGAATTTTTTTTGACACTCAATCGTATTGAAACGCAGATTCACCATACCACAAAGCGCTGTCTATATGTAACAGCTCTATGGATGGTAACCTCCAAAGGGGTGTCAGAGGTTTTCAGTCAGACGGCACAACAAAAGTCCCTTTGAGCTTGTACCTGCTGTAATTGCACATTACCCCCTACAATAGAAACACGTACACGCTATAGCGGTCGGTCGCAAACGCTTTCTTGTCTCAAGCACTGTCTGGAATTTCGACAGCGACAAGTTTGCGCTCGATTCGCCACTTTTCTTGCTGCCATTTGAATTGCATATTAAAGTTGGATTAGCCAATCGCGAGGCGGCCCGCTCTTTGCGGCGTCTTTGCGAGCAATTTTCGGTCTTTTTCTCAGTTCGTTTTTTTTCTCGTTTCGTTCAAGATTTTTTTTCTCGAGGATCTCTCGCTCGCTACTTATATAATGATCTTTTAAGTGGGACTTCCAGATGATAGGGAGGGGGACGTAAATAATACAAATAAAAACGCGAATTCCCCGCTTAAGTTCAGAACAGCTGTCTAAATGATTGTACGGACAAGAGCGTTTGGAGAAAGGTCGTTTTTTATGGAGATTCGAGCTTTTAAAGTAAATGGCTTATGGGAATCGTTTTAGAGAATAGTAAAATTATTTATTAATTTAATGACGAATAATCAAAGGAGAGTGGACTTTATTCCCCTTTATATTTTCTGAGAATTATAGAGTTTAAAAAATTCAAATTTTAAGTAACCATACACGGTGTAAGTTTCACACTGGCAATACTACAATAAGAGTTTTTATGTCTTTGATTTAATTTTGCTACACTAAAAGATATGTCTCTAGGAACTCAAAATGATTTTATGGGATATATCAAATACCTGGTGTGTTAATATGGATTTATGGTCTGTTGATATTTCTTGATCCATCCTTACCTCATTTAAATTGAATCAATATTTTCAGCACAACTGAGTTGCTTTTTTAAAAAAGTTTGATATTTTAATCAAGTCTAATGTTCTATGAAAATCTATAAAAATACTAAATACAAAACTGCAAGTTAGAGAACTCTTACTAGTGTAGTTGTGAAACAATAAGTAACGAATTGTATGTAAACGTAGAGGAGTGGAGGGTATTTTGGAATAGTCGGGTAATATAGAACACCTGAGTTTCTGCTCCCCCTCATGCTGCTATCACGTGGCAATGCCACGAAAGTCTTAAGAAATTCCCCATGCAAAGAGTTTAGCTTCTTGTTGTTGTCTGATGAGTCGCAGCAAAGCAAAGTGTGTTTTAGGATTTTCGAAAGTTTTTGACGGTAAATGTTCAAACCTTTTAACCTACCAGTAACTATGATACTTTGATTTTTTTGTTAAGCATAATGTATGTACACTAAAAGATCAGTAGTTTCTTGTACTGCAGTCGTTTTTTAGCTATCCATGTTTTATCGGTCAGTAAAAGGGTTTATAGTACAAGCTGGTGTGTCGGGTATTATAGAACACTAGGTCCATTCTGATGTGTCATATGAAATTTACTTCCAGCCATCAACTGAAGGACAGGAAAACAAAGATGCTGAAGCATCTTAAACTAAGATCTTTTGTAATGAAAAATTTTCCGAAGATCAACGAGGAGAAATTTGGATCCAATGTATTAGTTGTTTTCTATGAGCTCATCTTGACTGTACTGGAGCAGAAAAAGACGATTATGTTTGTGACTATTGCAAATAGACTCATGAACAAATCTATTTGAACGTAAATTGTTAAATATATTTTTATAGTTAAGACTAACTATGTTCTCTAAGGTTTAATTAGTCTTCAATAGCTGTAAATCCAACTGTTCCATATTACCCGACTGTTCCATATTAGCCTCCATTTTTAATTTTTTCTTAAAGAACATTTTTTGATTCAAAAAATAAATGCTGAGTTATTTGACCATTGGCCCTTCATTGTCATTAGTTATAGTATGTAGTTAAAATGATTCTGCGGATTTTTATTAAAAACTAAATATAGTTATTCTTAAATATATGAAGGGTGTTCCATAATACTCTCCTCTCCTCTATGTGTGAGTATTATTATCAAATGTATTAACGAATTAATTGGAAAAAATCAATGATCCTAATGAGTTTTGAAAAGCAATACAATAAATGTACCTACAAAAAAACTACAGATATTTTAAAACTGATATTGGAACTTTCAATAAGAAGATAGACATTTAAATTCGTTTACTTTTGATGTTTTGTGTAGGTATTTTATTTGTTTAGAAACACACACACATCCAAGTTAACAACAAAAAGTCATAATAAAATAATTTTTTTTTCAACAAGGGACTTAAAATTAGCAAATATGAAACACCTGCAAGGAAAATTCCAGTTTTTACAACTTCAAAAATAAATATATTTTCCATTAACGTGGGCGTCACATCCAAAATGAAAATACGCAAAAAGAGAGCACATATCAACAAGTTAAGAAAACTAAAAGTAATATTTTTCTTTCCTAGGATCTAGCTTCTACATGATAGACGGGATTACCGCGATCTATCGCAGACAACATAGCAAGTGCTCTTTAGTGTTTTGAATAAAGCATCTATCTACTCCATCTTCCTTACACACACAATCCTGACTTGTCGACTTTTATGAATGAATAGTCCTCTTCACAATCGAATCTTATCTTCTTTTATGTATGGCTATCATAACTTAGCTCTTTTTCGGAGGGAAAGAGGGACGAGTTGATGACAGGTTTTTCCCAATGGTGCCCGTATCCATCTTCAGTTTATCTCTACGCGTGCGTGTGTTTAAATACCCTGTTGACGTTTATGCGACCGAGGTGTCAGCTTGAATAGGCTTGTGCAAATAAAATGATTCACTTTTCTTTTTTTTTGCTTTATTTGCGTTTGATACACATTGAACAGAAAATGTTATTGCTCTTATTTTTTTGGAATCATACAACTTTCAATGAAAAAATATATTTTATTACCAGCTATAAAAAATGCTTACTACCAAAATACTTTAAAAAAAACACTCACTCTTTAGAGCCACATCTTGTAAAAAGCTATAATCTGTTTCCTGGATATAACTGGATATGGAACTGCTGGAACATGCTGGTAATGGAAATATTCTTAATCCCTTGCATGATTTTAAGCTAAAGATTCAGAGATTTAAATAATAAAGTACAAACTAGACATCATTCGATGTTTCACTGTTAAGCGAAAATGTCATAAGAATTTCATTTTCTGCAACATATTACACAAGAAATTTATTTACTAAAATGTTGCAATAAGTTTTTAAAAAAAATCACTATTTTCTCAAAAATATACGATCCACCTATTACCTTATTTTCGACCCTAATATATATAATTTTTGAATCAAGGCGTTTCCATTCATCATAAATAATCTTGTATTCTTGATTTAAAAAAAATAACCGAATGCTAATATGAAGCTTTGAAAAAAATAATATGAAACTTTGATAATTGTTTTAAATAATATCTGTAGATAAATAAGCTGTTACTATATACTAATACACATCCTAATATATGTTCATTTAAATTTTAAAAATGGGGGGTCAGAGATCATATCAATTCTTCCATTAAAATTTTTTAATTAGTAAAATAGCTGGCTTTTTTCGTAATAACTGTAATGGGGTAACAAGATATAATCGCTTCGGGTAATTTGATATCGAGTGAATAAATTCCTTTCCAGCTCAGTAACAGCATTATTTTTAATAGGAAGCAAATAATTAGCATACATAGTAAAAAACTTAAAGAAAAATAAAGTAGAATTTTTTTTAAGTACTTCTTTATTACCTCATTCTCCCCTATTTTAATAGATTACTACTTCATGAATAAAGTAATTCCCAGTCCACATTAAAAGCTCCCAACTCAGCCAATGCCCCCTCCGAACATAAGCGGAAGAGGTTTTACGCTCAACATGACAATTTGTTGCCGAACATAAAACATTTAGCATAAGAGGCCTCGAACAAATCACCTACAGATTGTCATGTCCAAGAATCACTGTCAGCGGCGAAAGAGGGCGACTATAAAAAGGCGGTAAAAATATCACTTTCCTATTCGCTCCAGCCATATAGCCAGACAATTACCAAGCGCTCTTCATTTATATTCCCATCATCAGTCCATTAGTTTGAAGGCTTCAAAAACCCTACACGCAGGCATCATTTATCACCTCTAGCCACACCGAGCGCAATGTGGAGACGATCCCCTTTCCCCAGAACTTCATTACACGATTGATCAATGTCAGGCGGCGTGTTGTCATTCCAGCCCGACCGCCAAACCGAGGGGCCTGCAAAATATGTAAATCGAAAATTACCCCGAGTCTGGCTGGCTGCATGGGGTGAGTTTTGGCATGCAACCTTAGGCATTGGTCAGCGTTAGCGTGAATAACCTTTAGTCTCACGTGTTGTAGAGGAATCATGATTTCCGCAAGCATTTGTTACGCATAGAGCGCCCTCATAACTCAGTTAGTCGAGTCAAGTTAGCGCTTTTGGTATGGCAGCAAGCCGACTGTCTGCAGCAAATCTTGCAGCACTGGAATTATTTTGGCAGTTGGCTAAACAGATTTGACTAATTTCTGGGGAAGAGGGTAAGGCTATAGAAAATCATCCCATTGTTCGGTAGTTTTGAACAAACGCTCTTACCTTGGAGATGAATTTAATCTGAAATTATATTTAATAATATTTCTTTTTCACAAAATGTGTTACGTTTAAAATGAAATTATATTACAATAGGGTAAATAATGGAAGTTGGTTAGCAATAATCCCACCTATTTATTTATTTTATTTTAAATATCACTCAATGTTCGCACTTTTTTTGGTTACCTGAACGGGACTGTTTCCCCTTGGTAACTCATATTATTTTATATATTCATTTGTAATTTCCATAGTGTAAAATAAAGATTATTATTATTATTATTATTATTATAATAATAAACTATTCAAAGTTCAGAGCATTGTTAATTATTTGAAGTGTGTATTTAATACTTTAGCTTTCAGATTTTGAAATATAATCAATCCCATAAATTAAAAAGCACTTATAAACAATTGGGTTTTCTACAGCACAAAATCAGTGTAGTGTTTCCGATCGCTGCAAACAAAACTGTGATTTTTAAGGTTAGATTATTTCAAAATCTGAATACTCTAGTAATATATAATCTAACTATATAATCGAATATGCGTGATTGCAAATAATAGTAGTTGAAGGTTGGTATTGTTGATTTTTATTGATACTATAAAGAATTGACATCAATAACTGTTTGAAATCTTATTTTATTTTCATTGAAACAGACTTACTTAAACCAATTTATTAATACAACTTAAAATCAAATGAATTTAAAAAAGGATGCTTTTAAAGTAATTTTATTTCGGAGATCTAAATTTCAGTTGCTTACAATTTGAAATAACTTTCAATTTAGCTTTTAAGATTCAAAGTTTTTACACAGTAGTTTATGCCGTTTTTAAAAGCAAAATACCAGTTTTACCAGAGTTTGAAATAAAAATTAAGTACGTGAGACGATTAGTTTCCTTCAAAAAGTATCACACCGGTTATGCAAAAAAATCTAAAAATTAATTTTTATGATTTCAATTCTAAATTAATATTTTTGCACTTTAAAAATATCTTTCTTTCATAAGTACAATTGAATCAATTGATCAACTACATAAGCAAAAACTGTTTCACAGATTGGGTTTAAATACGAATTATAATTACAATCATCCACTACAACGCCAAGAGGGAGTAGTGCGACAACCAGCCCTTCTATTAATTTGTCGTTGACAGCCTTCCTGTGATTTCGTACTTCCTCTTCTACTATCTGGGGCATCTCATTGCAATAGCAAGGGGTGTTGTTCAGGATGGCTCCTAATTATTCAACAATAGCGATATAAAAGGTTGCACATACTACATCGCATTGTCCTCAATAACCTCTATAGCAAAAATTAATTTTTTACCTAAATTTAGTCTTTCCACAAAATGTTGCGTCTATTAAATACTGGTCTTAGTACCTACTTGATGCATAAGAAATATTGAACCAAATGTTTAATAGTACGTATAAGCTATTTTTGTGCATTTTTAGATTACCACTTTAAAATGTTTAGTTAACATTATTATTTAGATGTGCTAAAGAAGCGACTTTTAAAAAATATATAGACAAATAATATTATTAGATTATATTTAGTGTATCTATAGGTACACCACTAGATCTAATCTATGAAGGAAAAATAGGAAAGGACTAAAGGAACAGGAATTTAGGACTAAATAGGAAACCTGAGTAAGCTGACTCCAGGGTTGCCTAGAATCATTTTATGAAGTAGTAACATTCCTATTTCATTTTTTATTAGACAGAAGTACAAAGCATTTTGATTTATAGTTATTACTTTCAGGGGTGCTAAACATTTGACCGTTTTGAGAAAAAACTGGACAAATCAACTTGATATAAATATTAGATAAATTGCCTATAAAAATTCTGGAAAATGTTATCAACAAAGTTGTCTTCAAATTAAATTAAGACGTTGTAATATCTCCATTTGAATGAGGAAAAATAATTGTTTCTTGGTCTAATTGTTGGTGGAAGAGAGCTGGTCAGCCTACGTGATCCTCTTCACGTGCTGTGGATAATCACGTCTAATTATCACTTCCAAATTGTGTCTTTACACGCGACTCAAAAAGAAAAACTAGAGGAAACCCGTTTGTGAAAAATCCATTTTTCATCTGTTGTTTGTTTTGGTAGTATCAAACAGTTTCTAATTTGCTTAAAGTAAACATCAAGTGCATATAACTTTACGAAGAAATTTAAAGGGTTAAAAGTGTTACGTAGGTTTGTTTAAATTTTTAGCGACTCGTATGCTTAAAAATCGTAATTTTTAACATGCTTGATTTCTTAAGATACAACTTTAATTTTAAAACGTATCATTCTTAAATTTGTTTTCTTTTCCCTTGCAGAAGTTCTGAACAACCCATGCGTCACAATCCTTGATGTTGGAGAAACAGTTGTACTACAGAGAATGAAATGAAAGGTAAGAAAGACTTTGTTGATAATATTATTTATTGATCTTAAAACGTATCAATAACTTAAAAATATCGTGCATGAAATTGAAGTATAAATGTTTATTGGTTTGAGGAATGAATGACTAAAAATTGAAAAAATCTTGGGGTTTAATTTAATTAATGGTTCATATATAATTTGGAGGGTCATATTAAACATCGGAATTCCAATATTCAAACATCGATGCTTCGATGTATCGAATTTTAAGGACCGTGAATCAAAATTTTTTTACATCACCGTATAATATTAAATGATTTTTTAGAGGACTGAATAAAAATCTATTTGATCTCCTCATCGGCGGCCAGATAAACTGTGATATATGGGGTCATACGGAACATCGGAATTCCGATGTATAATATTAAGGGGTTTTTTAGGGGACTGAATAAAGATCTATTTTATCCCCACATCGGTGGCCACATATGGTTTGATATATGGGGTCATATGGAGGGTCATATTGAACATCGGAATTCCGATATTCGAAATTCGAACATCGATGTTTCGATATATCGACTTTTAAGGGCCCGGAATCAAAATTTTTTACATCACCGTATTATATTACATGACTTTTATGGAGTATGAATAAAAATCCATTTCATCCCCACATCGGCGCCACATATGGTGTGATATATAGGGTCATATGGAAGGTTATATGGAACATCGGAGTTCCGATATTAAAACATCAATGTGATTCGATATACCGACTTTTAAGGGCCCGGAATCAAAACTTTTTACATCACCATATCATATTAAAACTTTAAAGGGGACTGATAAAAATCTATTTATTCCCACATCAGCGGCCAGATAAGCTGTGATATATGGGGTCATATGGAACATTGGAATTCCGATATTCGAACATCGATGTTTCGATACATCGACTTTTAAGGGCCCGGAATCAAAATTTTTCACATCACCGAATAATATTAAATGAGTTAAGGGGACTGAATAAAAATCTATTACAACCCCACATCGGCAGCCATACAAGGTGTGCTATACTGCTATATGGGGTCATTTGGAGGGTCATATTGAACATTGATATTTCGATATGTGAGCAGCGATGTTTCAATATATCGACTTTTAAGTGCCCGGAATTAAAATTTTTTACATCACCGTATAATATGAAAGGAGTTTTATGGGGACTGAATAAAAATCCATTTTATCCCTACATTGCATAGTGCAACGATTCTATGGGTGAAGAGGACAAAAATCTTCTACGACGTAATATTTAAAAATAAACCATTTAATCATGTTATGCCATCAATATAACCTTAACAATCAATTCCGCGGAAAAATCTGATTGGAATAATATAAAATAGTTAAAATAGACTATATTTATATCTTAGCTCCATGTTATCTCTTGGGGGTCATTGCATTGTTTTGTAACTTCTGTAAAGAAAAAACTACTAAAAATTGAAAAAATAAAATTTTTAATCATTAAATATTAATTTTAGCCATTTAATACTCGTTTTGGGTGAGACTTAAGTTATTTTACGTTGCATAAATATTCTGTGTTGAAATCAGTACTGAATGTTATCCCAATAGACACCATTTTTTTTCTTTTGTTATTTCTCTTTCTGCAAATTGAAAACTACTAAAATTTACACCTGGATCCTAGTCTTTCCTTATCGAATTACTAAAAACATAGAAAAAGAAACAATTGGTAAATAGCAGGTGTTTTGCTAACAGCATATTTTCTCTTTTGATTTCCAAAAACCACTATTGGGTCATTCCATGCCAAATCATCCAGCGAAAACCCAATTTGCTACCCATAGGTTATCAGACTATCATGAAATTTTGTATTCTTAATGTATCAATAAAGATTAGAAAAATATCTATTTTAATCCAATTCTGTCAAGAAGCTTCGGAGTTTCAACCGTTTAAAGTTAAGCCCATCTTGATTTTGAGCGGGCGATTCGGGCTCGTGTTATATTTTTTACGCGTTTACAGCTACCAAATTTATATTTATGTAGGTAAAACTTCAAATTTCATTTATTTACAGCCAATAGTCTACAAAAAAAATGGTGGAGTAAAATTTAAAATTGAAACACTTTATCGTGGTTAAAAAGTCGTCTAAACACGAAAAATGTGTTTTTCATAGTGTCTTACAAAAACGCATGAAGCACAAATCTCTATGAATATTTTCTTATAAACTATGCAATAATAGAAAGAAGAGGAAATTTGCTTTCAAACAGTGAAAAAAAAATCAGTGGGGTTTGGGTTTTAAAGAGTCTTTTTGGATCGTTGAAAATTTGAAAGTGGTTCTGATTAAAAACCACCTTAAGTGCCAATAACATAGCTGCCAACTCTTCCTGTTTAGCCTGAAGATTTCAGTTTTTTTCATTGATTTTTTTACTAAAAAAGATATCCATTCCTGCCATGTATTAACCTACTTGACGTAACTATTGGTTACTTGGTAACTTGAGGTAACCAAATTGGCTAACTCAGATTAAGAAAAAAATGCTTCTGGTCTTGATTTTTTTAAATCTTCCGTTTTTTTATAATTCCAATGTTGGCAAGTATGCAATACAGAAGAAACTACTGGATATAAACCTTTTATTTTAAAGGAAAAACAAAACTACCTTATCAAAACTTCTTCTATCAAGTTTGATAATGTTTGGTCTAGTAGTTTTTGTTTTATGGTCATTTCTGTAGGTCTATCTAACATGGGCGTAGCCAGGGTTCATCTTAGGGGGGGCAAGGAGGGTCGATTTTTTTATGTTTGTGGAGAACGAATTTAAAGCCCCGTGAGAGAGAGCCGTCAAGTTTCAACGAGGGGTCTGGGGGTCCTCCCCCAGAAAATTTCGGAAATTTCCCCCTAAGAACAGGGTTGTAAACTGCTTTTTGGTACGCGTAAACCCAATTTTATATTTTTAGGTAGAATTTTGATTTTAATGAAGTTATTTTAAAAAAGTGTGAATAATAATTGTTTAAATACTACAGGGGGGTCTGGACCCAAAATACTGGGTTTTAACTAACTAAAAGTAAAGTAAAAGTTAATTATTCGAGACTTGGGGGGGAAGCTGCCCCTCCCTGCCCCCCCCTTGGCTACGCCCATGCTATCTAATTTTTTAATCTAATAAGATCCAGTACGCGTGAGTGGGAAATTTGATATCACATCGTAGTGCCATCTATTGGGGAAGAAGAAAAGCTAGCGGAAAGTAAGCTTATCTGTAACAGACTTACGCATGACTAAGTCCCCTTACCTCTTAGTTGTGTGTTTTCAAACTAATTTGTTTTGCAAAAACGTGAAATCCCAATCCTTCTTTATCAAGTTTAGTGATATTTGGATCAGTAGTTTTTTCTTTATTGGCACTTAAGTTAAGGTGGTTTTTAATCGATCTAAGTTAAGGTGGTTTTTAATCGAACTTTCTAATTTTCAACGATCCAAAAAGACCCTTTAAAACCCCACTGATTTTTTTTCACTGTTTGAAAGAAAATTTCCACTTCTTTCTATTAATACATAGTTTATTAGAAAATATTCATAGATATTTGTGCTTCATGCGTTTTTGCAAGACACTATGAAAAACACTTTTTTCGTGTTTAGACGACTTTTTACCCACAATAAAGTGTTTCAATTTTAAATTTTACTCCACCATTTTATTTTGTAGACTATTGGCTGTAAATAAATGAAATTTGAAGCTTTTACTTTCTTAAATAAAAATTTGGTAAGGTAAAACGCAATTGAACACCAAACCGAGTTGTCGGCTCAAAACAAAGATGGGTAAAACTTTAAAGGAGCCATAACTCCGAAAGTAATAGATAGAATTGGATAAAATTTTGTATTTCTTCTTATCTTTATGCATACATTGAACATTCAAAATTTCATAAAAATCTGCGGTAGGTGGGTATACCACCCTGGATGATTTGGCGTGGAATGACCCTATTACGTATTAGCTTATTCAACGACTTTCAGTTCCTTCATAATTCTCCGTTTAAATTTCTTGAAATTAATTAGAAAAAACAAATCAATCTCAGAAATAACTCTTAAAATATAAATACACAAAACCAGGACACCATTTACACTTAATTTGACTGCGTAATTAAAGCGCAACATGATACGATATCAAATAAAATAGTTTTATGCTTTAAAAAGCTGAAATCAATGTGTTTCGTATGGAGCGGTCGAAATGATGCTTCATTTTTCGCGGGTTTCATTAAGAGATTGCGCGCTTCAAAATAAGATTATCGCTAAATCGGAAAGTTTTGGCAAGTCAAAATATGATATATATAAAGTTTGAAACATAACCTGATGAATGAATAAATGAATGAATAGTTTGAATGAGTGTATCAAAAAATGTCGGAAGTATCTTTCGGTAGTTTTTTAAAAGTCTAATTAAACATGAGTAAATTACAAATTGGATTTACATTTAAGAATACGGTCAAAAAATAATAAAAATGTAATAACCCATATTTCATTCCTACAATTCTACTAAACAAGAATTAAGTGAGAAATATTCACCTTCATTTCAAAAATCAAACGATTTTAACTGGCCGAAATACGAACTCCTTTACTAATGATTTGAAACTGTTTTTTTTCAGGCCAGCTGGTTTCTCCCGTTTCAATTATCGTTTGCGAACATAAAAATTAATATTTTCTTTTTCATTACCGATTTTATATGGTCTGAACACTTCTTAATCCAGGTAGCATACCAAAAATAAAAATTTTGAAAGTCAAAATTTTGACTTTTGTCCATTGCTCGTTACACTGTGCGCCGTCTTGTTAATTCCTTTCACTAACAGCAAAGGGCTTTCCAATGTATTTATTTCGAATTATCATTATCGCCTAGAGCCGTGAACGCTTCGCTCTGGCACTCAGCGATGTAGCCGGAATATTTTTCTCTCTCCCTCAGTTTCAGTATATGAATTCGTGGCTAATCTCTTTTTTGCCAACCCCCGAGGGCTCCCAGAATTATCACACCCTCCTCTCCCTCGATTTAATTTGCTAATGACGTCTCCTTTGTGTCCAGATAAGTAATTCCCTCAGCAACGGCATAAATTATAAATCCGCGTCCAGAGCAGCGAAACCGCGGAATGAATAATTCCGGCCTAACCCTTCCCTACCAGGGGCTTAAGTAAAGCCCAGTCGGCGTTTAAACGAAGCAAGGATCCGATTTTCCCCTAATCTACGAGTTCCGCGGGTCCGGAATTCAAAGTATCGGTCCCCCACTTCAGTATTAGCGGCATTACTAATTCACGTAGACACATGTAATGAGCGCAGTGGCTTGATGAGCTCAGAGCCAAATTAGATCAGGTAGAAAGGGTCCCTAGACAGCAAAAGGGGGAATCGCGTTTGAAAAAGTGCAAATTCAAATGAAAGGGACCGAGCACGGGATTTCGGTGGGCTGGTTATAAATCTACATAGCGGTTTAAGGAGTTCTGGGCTACGGAAATTGAATGCTGATCGCGTGGGGCTCAGTTGGGTATTCATGAGGGCGCGCTGCTATCTAGTTAATGGGGGATGGAAAACCCAGAAATTTCTTATCCCTCTGCGAATGCTAATTGTCTTGGGGAACTTGCATTGCACCGTGGTGCAAGGTTGGATGAAGAAGTTGGAAATGCAAAAAGGGTGTAATTTTAATTGGATGGTGGCCGATGTTGAATTAACTTACTGGTGGGGTGTAGGACCAGTTTTAATTGGATGCGAATTAAAGCATAGATAATGAAGTTTTGTAGTGAAGCCCGATAGACGTCTGATGCTCGAAATTACTAGAACACTTCTTGCTGAAGACGTTTTTGCGTCCTTTTATACATGAAATATTCGTTTGATTTTATGATATAATGCACATTATTTTCGTAATAAATCTTAATGAAGGAAATCTTCTTGAGGAAATACGTTCAATATATTTCCTGTGTAACTTGTGTTTTCAGGAACTCTTTACTTTAAGGGGACATCCATAAATTACGTGAGGTTTTTTTTCCAAAATCTGGACACCCCCTCCCCCCTTGCTGAGATTTAGTGAGATTTTGCTGGACGCCCCTCCCCCCACGTGAGATTTACCTACAACCTTTAAAAATAATTTTTCTATCCTATTCGTTTGCATTTTGTGCTTCACAGCACCTAAAACTTTTCCATTGTTAATGATATTGGGGAAAAGGACATTATTCCGCCTAAATATCACCACAGTATCTTATCTGTGGGTATTATTCCTTTTCCATACTTAAGAAAATCGTATAATTTCTAACTTAAAAAGTTGACGTGAGATTTTAAACGACCCCTCCACCTCCTCCCCCCTTGGTGAGATTTTTCCAAACCCCTCCCCCCTTTTTGACCTCACGTAATTTATGGATGTCCCCTAGGATGTAAGCTAAAACTTAAAGATGGTTTGTTTTTCAAGTTTTTAACAAGAGGGTAATGGTGTTTTAGAGGAATTAGAGAGAAAGGGGTTTAAAGATTGTATTTCATTGTCCAAGACTTCGTTACATTTTTGCCCAGCCTTTTCTGAGTTTTCAAACTCTTTATTTTAAGGTACCCAGTTTCAAACAATTTATTAATAATAGTTTAGTGTTCAGAAGATTTAGTTGAAGATATGCTCTTAATTTATTTCGTAGGGTGAGCCTAAAGGTGACAATAACAAAGTACTCACTGGCTAACTCAACCTTGAACCCCAACTCTCAAGAGAATATGGAATAATAGAGAGAAACAAAGAGTGAACTATTTGTTAAGCCAGCCTGACAAGGATAAGCCAATGGGATCGTTGTTAAGAATGCTTTACATAGTGTATACGACCACTAAATTTTAAGAAAGAGTTTTGTAAAATGATTCTCTTAGTCCCCTTTTCCTAAGTTGAATCGCCCTTCTGTTGGACCCTATTCCTCTAGCCAGCCCTAACATTCCTACTAACCACAAATGACAGGGGTTAATCATGTCCTCCACTTGCCCAAATTATTCACTTTAGCTCCTTTTTCCCAAGTCAAAATCGCATTTCTCTCGCAGCCAATTCCCTATCCCCCTAACCAATTGAAACATTCCTTCTATCCTAACCACTCCTGACAAGGGGACGATCATGCCCTTCACTTGCCCAAATTATTCACCTTAGCTCCCTTTTTCCAAGTCAAAATCGCATTTCTCTCGCAGCCAATGCCAATTCCCTATCCCCCTAACCAATTGAAACATTCCTTCTATCCTAACCACTCCTGACAAGGGGACGATCATGCCCTTCACTTGTCCAAATTATTCACCTTAGCTCCCTTTTTCCAAGTCAAAATCGCATTTCTCTCGCAGCCAATTCCCTATCCCCCTAACCAATTGAAACATTCCTTCTATCCTAACCACTCCTGACAAGGGGGCGATCATGTCCTCCACTTCCCCAGATCGTAAACGCCGTCCATAACGGCCGCCATCGAAATAACATCGCGCTTAATAAAGGCAAGCAGGGCTGCAAAGGGGCGCTTAATAAAGGAAGATCCAAAGAGGAACAAGAAGCGTGGAAAAGAAGCCCCGTGTTGCCAAATCCCCGGAACAAATTAAACGGCCCGAGGAGCTTGGGGGCCAGCGATGCGTATGCAATCTCTCCCTCTTACGTGAATGGGAAATACAAGCCGCAGCACCGGATTCGGGATTTATACCCCCGGATCACGTGATCAGGAGATCGGATGTGTCTTCATCGCAGGTCCCGGGGTAATTTCGTTTGGCCCCGGCCCCTGGGAGCTTAAATTACTTTTAAGGGCGGCTGAGGAATGGAGTTTTTTGCTCCACCTGACAACGCTGTTTGCGTTTGCGCTCCTGTGTGTAATTAAAAGTTCTTTGTTCCGCCAGGCCCCCTCTGGGTCCGGTGGAGGAGTTTTAATCAGGATTTAGGGAAATAATTTAGTGTAAGTAATTAATCAAATCAGAGCTTTTGGGGGAATCAGTGTAATGAAGTGGGAATGGGGGCATTAAAAAACGGGCTCCGACCCCCCGGGTGGGTTTTTTCGGGTGTTTCGTTGCTTGAGATCAAGGAGACTTTTTTGTGGGTTGGCGAATAGGGGTAGAAGGGAAATCTGGAGGGAAGAAGTCAAAAAAAAGATCAATTTAATTTAACAATGTATTCCTTTCATTGGTGGAATTTGTATTATACATCTGAAATAAATTCAAAGACAATTTTTGTTGCAAAGAAAATCTTAAAATATTTTATTTAAGAACTGAGACTTCTTCTATAAAGAGTTCGTTTCCATAAGAGATATTAATTTTAAGTAGAATATTTAGTATTTAGACCTAAATATTCTGTGCGGATTAAAATTGATGAATAAATAAATACAAAGTTAATTATTTTCTCATAATTTTGACAAAAGGAGCTGAAACAAAATAGTATTTAAAGGTATTGAAACAACGCTGGGCAAATCATTGAAATAGAAAAATAAATTTTCAAGGGCAGAGACAGTGAGGGATTTCGCTATCTTATTTTTAAGAAATGCTTGTATTAGAATATAAAAAGAAAATTTCATAATTTAAATTAAAAATCAGTTATTACAAATTTATGATAAATGGAAAATTCGGGTCAAAGTAAAGCTTTGTGATAAAAAAATATTATCCGGATAAATTTGTTAGCTTGTCAATAAAATGGAAAAGCATCTTTTCCTTGCAAGCATCTAAATACTATTTAATTTTTTAATCATCCAAATTCCACTTTAATATCCCTTTTTAATTTTAAGCAAAACTTTCAAGTCAGTTAAAGTTACTTGAACATGTTTTGTAGAAATTAAGTGTAAGTAGACAGATAACAATTACCTACACACTATATGAGAAAATTTACACTATATTGCTCTCAGGCATCTAAATTCTTGGAGAACCACTCAAATAAGTCACAATTATTGAAGCGTTTTTGCGGGGAAAGTGAGGGCAGCCGAATAATCCAGCACATATCCAGCAAATAACCGGAATCCGGCAAAGCCGTCCAGCTGCTGTTTTCTCCTCACTAATCACTCGCAGCGAATCCCTTTAATTGCGCATGTTTAGTGGAGTAGAAACTAATGCTAATCAAATGACTCTCAGAAACAGTTGATTTAAGCGGAGCGCTCAATTTTCATCGAGTCACAAATATCATTTCCACTAAGCCCCAGCCTGCAACTTGTAAATGACAGCGTTAATTTATTTGTATGGTTAAATAGGTGGCGTTTAGCCTTTAATTTAACGCCTGAAATACTTATTCTCGAATTACATCAGATGCGGGCTGTTTGTTCGTCACAGTTGTCAAATTCCTCCGTATCGCGTTTGAACACATAGATATTAACCGTGTTCAGGGGCAATGTGTCATGATTTCGCACGAATGGGAACATTTGCGCGGGCTGTGGACCTTTCGCTGTAATTAAATGGCATTCGCTCGCTTTTGCGACAGCTCTGGGAGCAGGGTGCGTTTGATGAGTTATTTATTAACGGGCCCATCTGCTGGAATATAGAAAACAATACGCTAAGAGGGTTTTCTGCGGACGGGTCTACCTAATGAGATTGATGCGGATAAAAGGTGCGTTACGCCTTGAGCGCCTCTTTTTATGGAGATACTTATTTGTTATGTTTAAAAATATTTTTCGTTACAATAAAAAATTGGTTATTATTCAGAATAAAAGCCTCAACATTTTTTAACGAAGAAAAATAATTATGTTTTGAACCTTTTGTAAGTTTGCTTAAATAGAAACCCCTAATCTCAATCATTTTTGATGCCATTAAAAGGGGTAATCATTGCTTGAGATTAATTGAAAATTTAGTTCATAGAAAAGAAGTTAAAACTAACTATATAAATTTTCGTGTGTTAAAAACATTTTTTCTTTTTACTGTGAGACTTTTTAAATATTTCACTTATATTAAAAATTATCAATTGACGATATTTAGACTAAGCACTAGAAAGAAGAATGAAATTTTACATTTTAAATCAAGAAATTTTACACAATAAAAAATCCTGGTACTTTCGTTAGAAAAAATTTACATTTCAAACAAAGTGTTGGGAGAAAAAAAAGCGTGAGCTTTTGCAGTGCTCTTTGATAATCAGAAATATATCATTGAACTGTTTCACTAATAAAATTACAAAGGAATTTTCAGTTGAATCCTGTTTAAACATATCCCTTTATTTCATTCACAATTTCAATCTTAAGTTATCCTCCATCTTAATTGGCTCTTAACCAGGTGAGTCAGAAAATTAGAATTCAAAAACATAAAATTGAATTTATGAAATGATCTTTCATAATTGAAATGAGCATTTATAACATACCTTCTTATTATTAGAAAAAGTTCGTTAACTATTAAGTGAGATGTTTAAGAAATCAATATTTCATTTTTCAGCTGAAAGTTTTAAATTTTACGACTTGCATCATTGAAACAAAAAAGAATAATTTATTTTAGGAATTTTTGCAAAACTAATATCATTTTAAACGATCTAAAATATTTTTGGAATAATAGCAGCTATCATTTTGAGTAAACGCGCTATTAAAATTTTTTGTATTTATTAACATTATTTCCGCGCATATTTTTTAAAATTTGCACGACATTTGTTCATACCAATATTTTTTTTATTAAACATAAAATGTCGAAAAGTATTAAGCCAAAGATTTTCTCATCTTATTTTAAGAATATTTAATTCAATTGTTTCTCAATCTATAATAATTATATTTTTTATTTAACAAGGAAAACAATAGTTTACACTGTAAAAAATAATCCTGTAAAAAAACAGAAAATTTCTGGCAGCAAAAGTTGCCAGAAAAGTTTTGCAAGCAAAAAAAACCTGTAAACAGAATTGTGCGCGTCGACTTATTTTAGCCGGGTTTTTTTTTGAAATTTTAATAAATCAATAACCGGGGATTGAACCCACGACCTACCGCTTGCTAAGCACGCACGCTACCGCTGCTCCAACGATGATTCAGTAAAAGTAGAAATTTTCCGTAGGTGTTCTTTATTTCTCCACGAACTGAAACTTTCTGTTTAAGCTAAAAAACTAGAAAAAAGCTGTTTTTTTTACATAAAATAAATAGAAGTGCGGTGGGAATGTTACATGACAGAATATCCCTGTAAACATGAAGTCATTTTTATTGAAACTTTCTGTTTTTCTACAGTTTTTTTACAGTGTATTTCTGAATCACGAGTTACTGTAAAAAACTCAAAAAAGAAAATCTGCGTGGAAATTTATAATACGTTAAAATTAAGAAAAAGATAAAAACCCAGAAAGATATTTATAATGCTAAGAATTACTCCAGAGAACCAAAAAATAACATTTAAAAGCTGTTTAAAAAGTTAACTCAAAACAAACAAAAAAAACTCCCCTTTTTTACTTCAAAACCATTTTCCCAGGAGATCTCAAATCCCAACGGATCTTTGATTAATACGTTATACATTATTTTCCCGAGAATATAGATGTTCTATTTTGCTTAATACTTCTACCCAAACTGAAAATTTATTATCGCTGAGGGATTTATCAGAACGCAACCTGGTAAAAGTAAATAAAAATTAAAACTTGAAGACCATACATTTCCCGCAGTTTTCTTTCTGTGCCGCATTTACCACTCTGAAAATTATGGGACAAAATCCATTACTAGCCGTTCAAAACGGTTTCATAAGTTATCTTTGTGACTTGTCTCAGTTATGTTCAGTCTTCATTGTAATGACAGTTGTCGATAAATAGATTTATAATATTCAATCCAAAGCGGTTTAGCTTGGCTTCTTTTTGTGTGGCGGAAGGTTTAAAAGTATTTTTCGTTTAACAAGAGCTAAACAAAAAATGACGTCGAAATTAGGTTTTCGATATTGCTTTTTTCATTATACTTTGGTGTGTTAGGGAAGAAATCTATTTCCATTTCCTAGGGAATTCTCAGACAGGATATTTAATTTTAATCAAGTAGAGAGAAATTTCAAAACCTGTGTTCATAGAAAGTCATTTTATTTATTAATGGTCCTTTTCAGATTTATTATGGAATTTTAGGTATCAGATGAGTTTTTATGAGTAGTTTACAGAGTGGCTAAGATAATTTAAGGCTATTTTTTTATTTTTGATGAGTAGGGATTTAATTTTCTCCAAGTAATTCTACTGTTTTGACCCATGGATTTTTCAGAACACTAAATGTATGTATTAAATGGCCTACATATGGTTGTACTTAGAAGCTTTGACGCTAATTTGAAGATTATACTGAAGCTTGTGAAATGTAGGTCGGGGTATGTTTTATTTTGGCAAACTGTGTAGCTGATAACAAATTATACGGATAACTATATAT
Organism: Tetragnatha versicolor; assembly: GCA_024610705.1. Classification (NCBI taxonomy): domain Eukaryota; kingdom Metazoa; phylum Arthropoda; class Arachnida; order Araneae; family Tetragnathidae; genus Tetragnatha; species Tetragnatha versicolor. Next base: position 48,334,607 of record JANDEH010000010.1, on the reverse strand, counting down.
TTAAAAAAATTTACTTTGTTTTGTATTCCTATGTAGTTCAAACTAGTAATTTTTTAAATAAAAATATAACTCCAAACTGCAAGAGTTTAGATACTTATAATTCAGAACCAAAATATTTTTCGGACTGGTTTCGGACTTTATACTAATATCATTCCCGGTTTTTCTTTATCCTTGTTTTAAATTATGTTTATTCTAATTAAGTTCACATGAGCTACTAATCTAAGCCAAGCGATATTTCCCAAGAAAACTCGCAATGTATTCGTATAATTCAGTACCAAAACATCTTTCAGGCTGATTTTGGACTTTGAAAAAGTATTTACAATTTATTAATCTAGACTAATATTCATGGTTATTCTTTATACGCTTAAAATTTCAAACAGAAAGATCTCGTCTTGATAAAAACTTAGGGTATTTTTCTTCAACGAGCACACAAAATGAAACTTTTTAAGCTGTTTTTGACATCTCTTATAAATACACTAGTCAGTTTAAAAATTTTAAAATGATAACTCGAATTTAAAAAAAAAAATTGGTTTCGATACTTTATTAGCGGACCAGAGCCTCGGTTCTTACCCCCTCGTTTGCACCTATGGATGAAAGATGATGTAACCTCAAAAGAACTTAGCTACTTCAAAATCCACCACCACCATTTTTCCACATCACACGCAAACTATTGACCGTTGCTCCTTAAAATCGATTCTTTTTAAACCCACTTAACCCGCATTAACCAGATTAGTTATGCCGCGGTAAAAAGGACAACACGACATAATTAATTTCCCTCTTAATTGCTCAATCGGCCCATCTTCCCTTCGATTAGGGGGCTTGTATTCTCAGAGTGCTAATTGGCAACATTCTGGGGCACAACAAGCGAATCCCTCCGCATGTACATTTTACTTAACAGTTTGCGTGGGTTTGGGGAAAATCGATTGCGCATGCGCCCTTCTTGCCAAACTTCGACAGTAGAAAGAGGGATGGAGTCTCTGGTAAGTGGGCTGTCAGCCTACCTTTAGGGCAATGTGTCCATATTAAAGCCCCGAGAGGATCACCATCGAGTACGTCTGGGACCGATTCTCCGCCTGCGGTTTTTTGGGGGCCTTAACCTCCTTACTAGCTTTGACATTGTTTCTTATTTTATGAGACATTATTGCTCTGTAAGAGAGAGAAGATTTCTTTTTAAGATTCTATACACAAAGAAGTGGCGTATATAGAAATTTATTTCGTGGGAGGGAACCCAAATGTTCTCTTCAGAAACATTTAATACCACTTAACAAGATTTTTGTTGTCGGGAGCGAGGGTTGAACAGCGCTTACATAATAGGTTGAATGGTTAAATGAAATGTTTTAGAACATTTATGTAAGATTTGTATCTTAATGAACTTACATCAGCGGCGTAGCTAAGGGGAGTGTCCCCGGGTCCGGAAACCCCCCACGGGCCGGACCCAAAATGCGTTAAATATTCCAGTGGTTACTCAAAAGAGGGCGTCTATGTCCCTTAAAAGTGTCTAAAAAACACGTTTGTGCAAGTTAAAATCTAAAATTTTCCGGGGAAAACCCCGGCTACCCCATTACAAATTAAGGGGCGATATAAGGGGAATGCGACAAGGGGTACCAAACGGAAACGAGTAAACCCTGTTTTTAGGGTCAAATTTACAAAAAAAATTTTGGGGGAGCACCCCCAGACCCTTCTCTTGGGACTTGGAACTTTATTTATCCTACTACTTTTTTTAGGATGAGTTCGTCAAAATACAAAACTCCTAGCAAACAATAATATCCATTGGTAAATTTTTCCCACCCAATTTCCCCCCCCCAAAGGAAAATCCTGGCTACGCCACTGACTTACATCAAAATTGTTCGTAATACCGAGTTCAAAATTCAGTTAATTTTTCAGAATTTAACAGAAAACCACGAAGTTTGTGAAATTGGATGGAAGAAATATTTAATAAAAGTTCATCTGGGTTCTTGGAGAAAAATAAATGAAATGAAAACAAACATTTGAATAAATCTCACTCTTTAAAATAGTTACCTTAATCATCTGTGAAAAATCATATTTAACCAGTACCAATATTTAAAACAATTTAGAACATAGTAAACCCAAATTTAGACAAAGGGTTAAAGGTTAAGATTAAATTCCCCAATAGAATTACTGACTAATGCATAAATATCTTAAATATTTCAAACCAAAGTATAAAATAATGTATAATTTCTGAAGGATTAGTGACACTCAATAGCATCTCAAAAAGGGGCATATTCACTAGAAAAAACGCATCAGTCTTTCTGTATGACAAGGCTACTCAAGATGGCTTCTGTGCTCTGTATAATTTTCTTGCCCAAGAGCAGTACAAAGGGTTAAAAATAGCCTTTGATGAACACAACCAAACCCTGAACATGACAACTACCTCCATATCTAAACATCTCAGACACAAGGAGCCGACAGTCAGCTGAGGTTAGTCTACATGATACAAAGAAGCCCTGCATGCATGACAAGAATAATAAATGAAAATTTCCACCTTCGGATTGTTAACGCTGTCGATCTATTGTGGGGTCTTCTATCCTTTTCCGTGACAGCATTCCCAGAAACACTGGTCAAGGGATAGAGAAGTCCGTTGGTCAAGCGCCGTATCAATGGATGCTGTCGTCTTTTGTTAGTGGACACGTGGCGGGTAATGGATGCTCCTTGGGTGACCTTAAGGTTTTTAGAATAGGTGTGAAGACGGTGGATTTGATGGATCGTTAGGCAAAGTAGTGGTTAGTCTATTCATGTAGGGATAAACTTGGTGGAAGCCTTTGGTGGAAAATTGGAAGGATGTAATGCTTAGCCTCTTTGACAAAAGGAAGCGTGGCAGTTGTAACGACTTCTCTAGGACTTTGCAGTGACTTGGTCTACTGTTATGGAAGAGTTCTGGTGGAAAAAAATAGTAATTTTATTCTTAGTAACACACGATATTAGAATATTGCTGGATATTGTGTGATAATATTAAGTCAACCAAACATCTATTTATTGCAATTAAGTAATATCAATTATTACATTTTATATGCTACAAGGGTCAGATTGCGGTTCAAATGAGATTTGATTTGTACAAATTGATTATTGATTTGAATACTTAAATTTTTAGCTAATTAGAAAACGGGTGTTAGTAGTACCCGAGATAATTTTTTAGATATTATAAGGCACGTAAATTTAAATGCATTCTATTTACTCATTTTATGTCTCGAAAGGTTAAGTGAGACGAATGACCTTGGCACATGATTGATAATCTTATCAATTAATTACTCCCAGTAAGGCAGTATAGGTATAAGGAAGTATAAGGAAGAATATTGTGCAAATTTACACAATAATATGAAATTTAATAGAGGGATACTATATTGTTTTACACAGTATAACAGGGTTTCCAACATCCAAGTACTCCTACTGCGAGGGCCGCAATCGAAATCACAAGTAAAGTGGCGGGCCGTAACGTAATCTGGTTTCTTTTTATCCATGATATAATATTCGGGGGAAGTGTCTATAATATAAAACTTCTAGGGAGAGAGAGGGAAGTAAAGTACTGGGAAAAAATCGACTCAGACCCTTTATCTCCGGAACGGCTTGTGATATAAAGACAAATAAGGTATCATTTTTCATGGATTTCAAGTATTCTATGTACAGAAAAATTTTCAAGTTTTTAGGTTGTCATCTTCATATTAAACGAAGCACCAACTTTCGTTTTTCCTATGGGCGACATCAAAGATTATTCCCGATTCTGAAAGAGCACCCCCTAAAACCCCCCAAAACCAATTTTCATGCCATCTGGTTCCCAAATAAAGCCAGGAGTGGGGGTTAAAGTTTGTCGAATTTACGTTGAAATCTCGTTTTTTATCCTGCGGGGTTGATGGTGTTGTAAGGATCAAAATCAAGAATTCAACGTAAAGAACGAGATTTCAACGTAAATTCGACGAACTTCAACCCCTACTCCTTGCTTTATTTGGGGACCAAATGACATGAAAATTGGCTTTGGGGGGTTAGGGGCTGCTCTTTCAGAATCGGGAATAATCTTTGATGTTGCCCATAGGGGAAAAACGAAAGTTGGTGCTTCGTTTAATATGAAGACGACCCCCTAAGAAGTTGAAAAATTTTCTGTATATAGAATACTTCAAATCATGAAAAATGATACCTTATTTGTCTTTATATCACAAGCCGTTCCGGAGATATAGGGTCTGAGTCGATTTTTTTTGCCAGTATTGTACATATTGTAAGGGTACTACTATGATATATAAATTTTTTTGACTTAAAACACATTATTTAATACTGAATATTACTTAAAAAATGGGTCTTCCACCAGAAAATGCAAATTTACCTAAAAATAATGCTTCACCTAATTTTTTGATTCTCCATTTTGCCCCTCCTCCTAATAAAGGTTGACCTAAGCTTTCTTAACTCCTTGCTACGCTCAGGGGGAATTTCTTGACAACCTCTCTCTCGAAACCTTAAAGTTTAAATTTTCACGATAGAAAACGACCAAAGCTATTCCATAATCTAAGAGGTAGATAAGGGGGTTTGGGGGTCCTCCCCCTAAAATGTTTTGAATTTTAGTGGGCTGGAAAGTGTTCTATAGCTGCTTTTTGGGGGGATTTAAGGGAGCTTCATGGGACCCACAAAATGACCCGCGGGCGGCCAGGTGGAAACCCCTGATCTAATCCATCGGGCTTTCATAAAACTGCGTAAGACATAGGCATGAAGATTTTCTAAACTAAATGCCAAAGAAAATTATCCCTGAAAATTCTTCCTTTGAGCACTTGAAAAAAACTCGTCAAAGAAATTAAGTCACTGTTACAACCTTTGAAGAAATAACGTCCAAAGGGATGATGACTTTTAATATTATTCATAGGGTAACTGTTTCTATCAGTTTATTCTGCAGATATTTTCAATGTTTAAATAGTACCAGAACTACACAATTATATGCTCATAGTTATTTCATTAGCTTTAATGACTTGTAAGCCATAATTTTATCACATTTAATGAATCGGGTTTCACATTTAATCGTTCTAACAATACGAGAGGAAAGCTGGTTAGAGTAATATTTTTCAAAGCGTTATCACTCCCAGAAGACTATAATTATCTGATAATTTGGGATAATTAGTTGTTGTAAGTTCAAATCTTTTCAAAGAAGGTAGTATTTCTAGAGCATTGGGATTTTAGGTCATCGTAAAAGAAAAACGATCGAAAGTTAAATATCATTAATTGTATAAGATTTAAAAAGTAATGTTTTTAAATCTTATACAATTAATGTTTAATGTTTATTTTGTTTAGTTAAAAATACGTATTACGAATAATGCTTAAAACTTGTGAAAAAACAAAACCCCCATGAGCGATAAATTAACCTTCCTACCCTCTTGAAAAAATAGTCACATATTCCCCCTCGTGGGGTCTAATAGTACCCCATGCGTAAACCGTGCCTATAGATCTAATAAAGGGTAAAATACCTTAAATGGAAAATAATTATAATTTTTTACTTTTAAAAAAGATGCTTCAGAATAATTTTTCAAATTTGTTTGGTATTTTTCTAATTTTTTTTGTCCTATTGCGGCGTTATTTAATTTCTTTTGATACTCGTTTTTTATAACACCTGTCCCTTCAAACAAGAATTAAATTACAGAAATGAACCTTAATGAAATTGTATTATTTAAAATGTTTATAACCACAGTGCTTAAAGTATACTAGCTGATATACCCGACCTTGCACGGGTAGAATTTATTAGTCTATTTTACAATATTTATGAAGTTGCATACCTTTTCTTTTTGGCATTATCAGCTACCAGTCACCCCCGATCAATTTATTTAGTATTAAGAAACATTTGAAACGTGGATTATCCTTTTTTAAATTGAAATAATACACAAAATTATGGGTTCAGATATGTTAGTGAAATTAGTATCTCACTTGTTTTATGAAGTTTTCAAGGTGAAATTGGTTCTTTTTCTTAATAATTCTTCTAAATCACATTCTGTATATCAGTAAATACTCATAAATCTGTGAAAGCATTCTTACTTTTCCAAGAAAACTGAAATATAAATACCTATTTACAGGCCATGAATTTATATTGTTTTTGTAAAGAATTTGTTCAACAGGAAGTCATGGCGACAGTTGTCTGAGTTTTTTTTGCTGCAACTGTTAGATACTCAAAAGATTTCCATAAATTCCATATTTTTCTTAGAATATGAATGAAAAATTTAAGAAATAGCGAGTTATTCAATGTACAATACTGGCAAAAAAAATCGACTCAGACCCTATATCTCCGGAACGGCTTGTGATATAAAGACAAATAAGGTGTCATTTTTCATGATTTGAAGTATTCTATATACAGAAAATTTTTCAAGTTCTTAGGGGGTCGTCTTCATATTAAACGAAGCACCAACTTTCGTTTTTCCTATGGAAACCATCAAAGATTATTCCAGATTCTGAAAGAGAACCCTCTAAAACCCCCTAAAAACAGTTTTCATGCCATTTGGTCCCCAAATGAAGCCAGAAGTGGGGGTTGAAGTTCGTCGAATTTACGTAGAAATCTCGTTTTTTACGTTGAATTCTCGATTTTGATCCTGCGGGGTTGATGGTTGAAAGGATCAAAATCGAGAATTCAACGTAAAAAACGAGATTTCAACGTAAATTCGACGAACTTCAACCCCCACTCGTGGCTTCATTTGGGGACCAAATGGCATGAAAACTGTTTTTGGGGGGTTTTAGAGGGTACTCTTTCAGAATCTGGAATAATCTTTGATGGTTTCCATAGGAAAAACGAAAGTTGGTGCTTCGTTTAATATGAAGACGACCCCCTAAGAACTTGAAAAATTTTCTGTATATAGAATACTTCAAATCATGAAAAATGATACCTTATTTGTCTTTATATCACAAGCCGTTCCGGAGATATAGGGTCTGAGTCGATTTTTTTTGCCAGTATTGTACTTTGCCGCAATCTTCTTTTTATAAAAAAATGACAATTTCTACGAAAAGTCCTTCTAATAATTCTTTAAACATCTTAAACACACATAAAAACCATGTTTTATCAATAATACAACGAAAACATAAAGTATTAAGCTCTATTTGATATTTTTTACCGCCATTCACGCCTGGGGTCTCAGAAGACCCCAGAGTGGGAATATGTGACTATTTCTCCCACGACACTTAAAAATTTAGTAATAACTCCAAAATTTTAACTGTAAAACTTAGCGTAATTAATGCGAAACTAAGTCAAAAAATTGTATGAACTCCACCCAGGTCTCTTCGTCAGGGGGACAGGACCTGAGCAGTGAGCAGAGGGGGTGTTTCTGAACAAAGAGAACTAAGAAGGTTCTAACTACGTCTGTCCCCAACACCCAGCATGCAGAAAAATAGCAAGACAGATAAAGAAAGAATCACAACAGAGAAATAAACAAACATATAACCAGAGTGGAAGTCGAGTTGAATTGTGAAATGCCAAAATCAATCTATTAAACTTCTTAGTAAAACTTTTGAATTTATGCCTGATTTGCTAATTTTCTAATTGTACTTTAAATTATTTCATCATTCTTTTTATTTTAGCGTAATTAAGGAATACTAGCATTGGAAATTGTCAAAACAAAAATACATGGGAGATATCAAGTGTCAAAGTGCGATTGGGGTCGAAATAGACCCCATGCGGGGTAGGAAGGTTAATGAACCAAAGATAAATGATATCCTGTATTTCTGTAAGAGGTCTGAAATACGAATAAATTTTTTCATAAATCTTGTAATACTTACTATACTACTTTAGGTTGTATAATTTTAGAAATGAATATATGAGTATTTTGTTTTTTTATTTTACTATGTGTTTTTTTTATTTACAATGGCATAACGTATTATAAACCTGAAAGAAAACAGTAAAAGCGAGTTTCTTAGCTGGTTAAGAATATAAATTTAACCTGTGTTGTTGTTTGTAATACCACAGGGAATATCCAAGCTCCACCCGCAGAGTGTACAGGATTTAAGGAGGTGCGGCTCTTGAGAAAGTGAGGCCCATGAATGGCAGGAGTCCGACTTAAGAATCAAATTATAAATGCCTCCACCATCTATCACCACCTCTGCAATTTCGCCATGTCTCTGAAGGGGAGGGATATTGTCTCCAGACGACCTAGACCCGTGGTAAACTGCGCCATGACCGACCACAGGACTTTCAGACCCACAGATTTAACGAGCACGTCTTCCGCATATACTCGGAGGGTCTTTGATGGTGTCAGGAATCGATCCCGGGACCCTCCCCCGATCCCGAAGCGATACCTTAATCACTAAGCTCCCTACGGCCCAATAAACCCGTATAAATAGACCTAGTACATTTGTGTTTATTGTATGATTAATAAAAAATTCGATGTGAAGGCAGTTTTTATGACAAAATTTATCGACTTAGTAATGCTAGGTAGATTAAACTACTCAAAAGGGTATCTAAAAAATACTTTGCATTATAAATACGTGCACAGACATGCTGAATCTTCATTTTAGGTTTTTATAGACCATTACACAAAATGTGTCAATCGAAAAAAATAATACATAAGTGTGTTTTAATTTTTAAAATTTCTCTTAATTTTACTTTCATAAAATTTTAGTATGATCACTCCAGACACCAAAGCTCTTTTTAATAAATTGAAGATAATGCACGAGTCATCCGTAACATTGAGGGGCTTACCCCAAATTACAGCAAACCGCAGTCTGCAAAAGCACTGAGGGAAAGAACAGCAGGCGGTAACTGGGATACAGCCCCCGAGGCCAATGCAAGATGCTTTTCTCTTCTCCATGCTTTAATTACCAGCAGAGAGAGGAGTTCGGCAGAGAGGGAGGGTCTGCACGAAAACCTAAACAATAGGGTCTTTCCGCAAAAGATCTATAAACGTTGCGTACTTTCCTAGTCCGATTCGGTCTTGTATTTAGGCATAATAAATCAAAGAAAACTTTGAAAAATAATCTATCATTTGAAACAACTTTTTTATTCTTTGCTTTTCCTTCCTTTTTTCAGTCTCCTCTCTCCCCTCCTATTTATTCTATTCTTTTGCCGCTGCTTTTCTTTGGGCTACCAGTCTCCGTTTTTCTTCTTTTCCATCCTATCCATATGTAATTATAAACTAAATTTTATTTTATTTTCCCATCCTTTTGGAAGAGATAGGGAAGAAAAGAATAGATAGGGGAAGAGAGGTATATTATTTAGGTCTTTGTGTGTAGAGGTATTATTTTTTTTCAACTGTGGTGAACTATTTGGGGCAAAAAAGCGCACATAAAATTGTGTTTGTACCGTTATCTGACTCTATGAAACTTTCCACGCTGATATGAATCTCTTGGTAATAAATCTTTCTATTTCTCTTTTGGAAAAATATCGATGCCCAACTGTTGGTGCTCTTTAGATGGTCTATTGCGAAGATGTAAGAAAGTAACCTCTTGTACCACTATGTAAAATTGTTGTTTCTCCTAAGAAATATAATACAGAATAAATTTCATGTTGCAATTTTTTAATTTGAAGGGGTCGTTTAAATTTAAGAATCCGCTAAGTGCGATTCTGTTGAGCTTGAAATTGTTTAAATTTAAAAAATGTTTAAATTCTACTACTCTAAGGAAAAGGTTTAGGGGGATTTTCAAAGCTAACATATTTTTAAGTGATAAGAGTAGATTTTGCAACTTAAAATATTTTTGCAATAATAGTAAATAAAATTGAGCCTTATACCGTATTACATTAAAAAAAAATAAATTAAAAAGTCATCCAACTTAATTAATGTAGATACTATTAAAAAGTCGCAGAAAAATGGGCATGTGTATCAATGTATTTTGTAAATAATTAGTTTAGCGTATTTTAACATCAAGTAGCTTCTTTGGTCTAGCTAGGTGAATTTAGCGAATACTTGTATTCACTGGGTTATAATCGTAAAATTTATTTTTAATTAGTTTTATACTTTTCTTACAAATTAGTGAAAATTCTCATATTTTATATCCATTTTTGACAATCGCTATATATTTTTCTATGAGTGAAAATTTTCTGCAATGTAAAGATGCAAATCAATTATGTAATTTTCCATTATGTAAATAAAAATTCATCCTAATAATTTCCCCAATAGGAGGAATGTAACGAGAAAAACACATTGGTAACAAGAGAATAATAGAACATAACTTTCAATAAAAAAGTTAAATCCAGTTCTCTACCCTGAAAAATTTTCTAACCTTGCCTTATTCAAAATCAACACACCATAATTTTTCCCCGACAACCGTAACATGATCCTATCCTTAAATATCGAACTCCTTTTTTGCCTGTTCGTGTCAAAAAATCGAAGCAGGAGATAATTTTACATTACACAGACCTCCCATTCTTTTTTCCCAATAGCGTGATACTGATGATTCTATTACACGAGGCTCTCGAATTATTCTAATACCAGGCACACGCTGTCGATACTTGAAAACCAAGTCTCAAAACAACAGATTGACTATCGGGTTAACTTCGTGAAACCCACACTCCATTTCAATCATTACAGAACCCAACACGTATAATTCCCTGGAAATCAAAGAAAACGCAGATCCAAAATAAAATCGCGCCGAAGCAAAAAGCGAATACCTGGAAAATCCAGATACGTCGGCTGGTATGCATAATTCAACCCGAAAAATAAGGATAATCACATTCGATGCCATAAGCGAAAGCGAAATGATAATAATAAAAAGTAATAGTAAAAGGAGGGGAAAGAAAAAGCACAGCCCACATATCATCTAGACAGCACGAGATACAGAATCCACGAGATAGGGTAGGGGTGGGGCTAAATCGCGTTAGGTGGCACGGGTATCGAAATACATTTGCAGAAACCTATAATGTCAGTTGGCTGGAGTGACGGAGGAAGCCCATTATAGATATTAGACGTCTACTGGCCCCTGCCAAAGGTGCTTATCAAGTTTCATCAGAACATAGTGTTCCCAAATCAATTTGCTGAGCTGGAAATACCAATTACAAGCGATATGGTGGGGCTAATCTTCGGCTTCGTCCTCAGTGGGGAATTCAATTTTGTTGGGTGTATCTTCGGCAGTCGGACAAATGCCCATTGATTTGAAGGGGACGGATCTATGAATATGCAAATGCCCATGCTAACGAGGCACGGGTTATGAATAGGCTTGGATTAAATCTTTCGCTTGATTAATCTGATGGAGTCGTACGGTTTTCAATGGCTTCAATAGGTTTTACAGATTTTAGGAGTTTGATTTCAAATTGGTTTGTTCAAACTTTTGGATTTGGTTCATATTGGAGTTTTCACATTTAAAAATAAAATGTAATGGATTCTCTTTTAATATTGTATTATTTTAATCAGGAGAAAGAAAAATTATATAAGAAATGCTACCTCACAGAAATTTTATCAAGCATATCAAAACCATTCATAAAAATTTAGGGAGAGTCGAATTTCCAACCTTGTTCACATAATAGTATATGAAGGTATAATTTAAGAACAAACCTGCCTATCAAGAAAAATTTGAAAATTAAAGTAATTAGGTCCAACGAATGTGTAATTCCTGAGAACTTTATCCTTCCATAATCACCATAAACACCAAGAGTAATTTTTTACAAAATTTGTAGATACTAATTACTTTGATTTGAAATAATTTTTTTATTCTAAGGATAACTTTCTCTCTCGAAAGTATGAGATACACTAAATAACCTATATAAAAACCCTAATGTATCCACCTCACTTTGTTTTCAATACCTTATACCTTGTATTTTTGTTGATTAATTAGATGCACTTTTCCCCCTCTGTTCAAAAATATAATGCTACAGTATCATTCAATTCTTAAGCTACTTCTGGGAGATTCAAAGCTAATTACATGTGAATGGACTGCTGATTACACATCTTAGTCTATTTAGATCAACTTACTCATTGGCTTTTAACCATTGCAGATTTCAGGTAATGGCAAAACCAATTTTTGAAAACAACAATATAAATCTTTAAAGTTCCCTGAACAAAGCGAAAATTTTCCTTTGTAGGGAAATTTTTTCGTTTTTCTTTCAAAAACAAGAATAGTACTCTTGCGTTTCCAGTAAAATATCAAGTTTCATCTACTCACATTAATTAACATCTCGTTAAAATGAAATTATGGTATAATGAAGGCGTCTGTAATGGATTTCTATTTGTACTAAGGCGCTTAATGGTCTCACAGGAACTAAGGAACAGTCATCACTGAGTTCAGTAAGCAAAATTAGTAGAAATAAAAATCGTGATGACATTAGAAAGGCGCGTCAAATCCTTGAGACTTAGGTGAGGATAAAGGTGAAAGTCAAGAAATGTTGAAAAATAAAATTTGGGCTTATGGATCCCCTAACAAGAAAAAAATAACAATAATTGTTGTATAGTTAGTTGTTTGATTCAAAAGTAAATTTATTCCCTTTTATTTACAAATACATATAAATTTTTAAAAAATAAAAATTAAACGCAAACATATAATGTTGAACTAATCGCTTTTTAACTTAAACTGTTTTTAATGTTTTTTTATTAAAAATGATTTAACATCACAAACTTTTCTACTTAAAAGGATTTTTTACACCGAAATGAAAATACAACTTTAAAAAACGGTATTTATGATGAAATAATCCCTTAAAAAGTCAGTTAAAGAAAAACGTTTTAGAAACCAACCAAAGAAAGACCATTGAAATTACATGATAAATTATTTGTAGATGCTAATTATCTCCATGGTAACTTACATATAAACTATTATAAATCCATTAAGACTAAATTTTATAAACACAAGAAACGTCCACTTTTCGAAATTCATACGCACTAATGTAGTCACATTCATATAATACGATCGTCACGCTTTGACATTATTAAACAGATCCCCTTCCCCTAATCTCCAAAACAAGTTCTAGCCGAATTTCTTTCGTTTCTGCTCTACGATTGGCGGTTGACCGTGGCCATTCACTAGACTAGTTGATAATTAATGTTTTCTTAAAATCTAGCTATAAAAGCTCCATATTTTTCGCTGCTCTCTTCATTGATTGTATTGGTTGATTGTTTAGGTTTTGCGGGAGCAACGGAGCTTTGAGAGCCATAAATCTTTCACTTTGGGATGATAATAGATCTAGCAGCAAGTAGCTGGCCACTCATAATTACATAACATTTGCACTCTTAATGAGCTTCTTTTATTACTTGGACACGCTGCCGGGTTTCATGCATAATGGTTTAGAAGTTTTTGCCGGTTTAGCTTAGGTTCCTTCCTCGCATGGGATCTTTGAAATTATAGTTTAAAATTCTACCAGGATATTTTTTAATTTGAAATTTGTTGTGACTTAAGTGTTGTTGACATACCTGCTTTATTTTTTAATTAAGTAAGGAATTATTTAAAAAGTAATTTTTTATTGAATGTTCAAAGAAAGAAATTATGTTTAGTGGAAAGGTGGAGGTGATTGTTTATAAGGTATGATTTGTTCATATATTATGATAAGCATATACAATTGTACTTTATTTTTTTGTTTAAAAAACTGTGCGTTTATAAATAAATGGATGTAATCTGATCATAGAAAACATGATTAGTTCAGGTAGGGCATCAAATAGTGAAAGGATTTTAAAAAGATATGAATATTTTAGAGAGAATATTGTAAAATTACAAATTAATCAGTTTGGACATTATATAATTATTTACCCAAATCCCTTTCATAATTACTTAAAAAACAGTGGGCATTGAAACCATTGGGTTTTAACTGAATGGAATTCGAAAATACAAAATTATGATTTAATACTTTTTTTTGGAAAAACTAATTTATCAACTCGAATAAATATTTTTCAAAACAATGTTTAATAAAATATTTGCCCCCCATATGGAACACTCCTGATATAGTGCCTTTATTTTCTTCCAAGGAAATACTTAAATATCTATGTGTCATAATATATTTTTACTTCATTATTACCAAACAATGTCGGTTTGTAAATAATGACCCTCCCTATGGTTCAACCAAAATAATACTACTGATCCGCTCCAAGGAAATACCTCACGTTGTTCCAACACCTCCACCAATTTTTGATTTTAATCTTTTTTCGTGGTCCCCTTCCCCCAATTGACAAGATGGAATTACACGTACCCTGCTCATCAACAAGTCCACCTATTTCTTGTCACCATAGAGACAAGTTCCAGTGGCTTCTACCCAAGAGCTGAGGGTGATAGAGCATTGATTCCCGCGTATAGTCGGTTCCAATCGGCTTGTTCAGTTTGCGTGCCACTGTGGGCGTGTGCCGGCCATATTTGTTGGCAAACTTTTCGCGGGGAAAATGTTTTTCGCCTCCATCTCTTTTCCCGCCCCCTCATGCATTGAGAATTTTTTCTGCCATGAGAAAAACAGGGCTTGGCGGGTGGACGCAGGCGTGGCACACTTACGTGTTACGTCTGTATGGTCCGCTCTTTGTTGGGCCTTCTCTTATGGTAAGTGTATTGAGGTGGGGGTATAATGCAAAATAGCACTTAGTCGATTAGGGCTTCCCGATATTATTAAACGGTGGAACTTGTTTTGGGTGTTGATGTTTTGAGGCGTTTTCCGATTTGCTTATTATGCACTTGTATGCTGAAGACGTCCTTTTTCACACTGAAAGAATTTTTAACTAGTCGTCAAAAATAAGTCAAAATTAAATGTAATATACTATTGGATTGATTGTGTTATTTGTCGGATTTAAATTTTTGGATTATGCTTTACAAAACAAATACGTATCTGTTTTCAAAAACTCTGTTTAAGATTTTAAAATTCATTTTTACGCATTATCCTGTCAACCATTTAGTGACTATCGGATTCAGTAGCATGAAGTCTAAGTGTCTAAGAGATTTTTTATGATCTTTTTATTTATCGGCACTGTCGACAGGGTAATACTTAAGTACCAGAAAATATTTCGAGGTTTCTGGGAAAAAATGTTTTAGGTTCAATGGGTTCTTTGATGAAAAAACATTGAGTTCTTTTTAATTTTAAATTTAAGTTTCAATTCGTGGTAAGGAATTCAATTTTTTTAATAAATTTAATACTATATTAAACAAACAAATATCAGCGTTATTAAAAATTCTGTTAGAAAATATTCAATAATAGAACATTTTTTTATTCAGTACGAATTGAAAACAAACCTGAATTTAAAAAGAGAAAAATAATGATGAATTTATCAAATCTTAGGTATAAGTTTTTAAAAATGTGATGCTTCCTATAAAACGATATGAAGATTTTTAATTTAAATTTCTAAATTTAGAAAAGAAAAAGAATCTTAAAAAAATATTAAAACACAGAAATGTCTTAATGTCAGATTGATAAAAATATAATCATAATAGGCCTATCAATCAATAAACATTTCAACTTTTAAGACGCCATCAATCACTGCTTTTTTATGCGATAGAAGTAACTATCTGCAAAAAGAGATGAATGAATTTAAAATCATCTGCTTATTTAGCATTTAACAACCAACGCGTCGTCTTTTTCTCCAAGCTTAACTATAAAAAGTTCGTCCGCGAACCGTGTAAAGTAAAGTAAACAAGATCTTCTTTTTCGCATTCTTCCGAAGCAATCCCTTAAACGCTTCATTCAAACCGACAGCAGTCGTTTAGGAAAGCGGAAAGTATGCAAAAAAAGCGCATATCTCCATAGAAAAACAGAAAGAAACCCGGAATTCTCCTTATTTCAGTCACCTTGGCATTTCGGCACCATATCATTTGCATAAACACGTCACCGCCGAAAATAAGAATGGAAAGGAAGGAACAAACAAAAGCAAAAAGCGAGCCCAGGAAGACAAACTAGCGTCTCTCTAATTTTATTGCGGTATAAGCGATAAGCGGACAGATCGGCACATCCAAGTTCCCCTCTCCAGCAAGACGAATGGCCAGATAAACAGCAGTGGCGAGAAAAAACGGCGCAAGACAGCAATGGGCAGATAATAACAACAAAAAGAACCACACTCGCCCAACTGAGGGAATTTAAAGTGTTTTATTTCAGTAGCAGCTTCCGTAATGATCGCAGAGAGGTGTTTGAAATATGAGCGACTGCGAAAGGCCCTAGTGAAATGGACGGGCTCTCACAATCGTAAATCACGTGGCTTTCTGGAAGCGTGGCTGGAATAATGAATGGGCACCTGCTAACAGGAGAGCTTAACCTCTCCCCTATTAGCCGAGCTGCTGGGGTCATTGTGTAAACACACAAAAATCAAATTAGCTAATCCCTACCGCCTGTAGTGACGAGTCGTCCATTTTATGACGACGCATTAGCACCCGGGCCGCTGTTTGTCATTCCCTGCCGCTTTTTTCAAGGGCTTCATTAGGCTGCTTTTTAATGATCAGACCGTTATCGGAGGTGGCGACAAATTGGGAGTAGTTGTTTTATTGCCCATCCCGCGGACTTGATGACGGATATATTTTAAAAAGCGATCCACCTTGCTTTCACATCAATCTGATGGTGTACAGGAACGATTAAACATGAACCTACCTCGCTTGCTCCGGGATTTTGGAAGAGTACCAAAATTTCAATTATCTGTTCTAAACCTTCTTAAATCAACACAAATTAAAAATCACGATTTTAAATTTATTATTACATTTATTGTAAAACGTCTTTCATTTCAATCTCAATAACAGTGTAAGTGGAAACACCCATGTCCTTCGCAAGTAAGGACCTGCGCAAATGTATTCCCGTTTTTATTTGAAACACGTTTTATGTCTCCTCAGTTCATCAATATTCATTACATCAAACGAACATTAAAACAGCCACAAATCTGTCGACAGTTATCATGAAATTGCATTTACAAAGCAATTAAAACACACGAATAGCTAGACAAATGAAATAGTTAAAAAAGATGAAATGCAGAAAATGATTAAAAAATGGTTATCGGAAAGTATTTTTTCTTATCAATAAATTTAAATGATAGTATAAATGATATACCCTTTTTTATACCATGACAGACTGAATATCTCATTTAAAGAATATTTGGAAAACTATAAAAACTTTCAACATTTAAATAATTAAAAATAACATTTTTCGTCCCACTTGTTTGGCCCTTTTATGATGAAGAGACCCAAATTATTAAAACATCTTGAATATGATTTGGAAGATGAACATTCAGTTTCTTATTTTAGGACTATTTTAATTAGGAAAGTTATGAAATTATCCACCATTTAATTTAAAAAAGAAAAACTAATTGAGTGTCAATTGGTACTAATTTATTTAAGATCTTTTGTATAAAATTTTTAATAATTTTACATTATAAAATATTAGTGAAATTGGTAAATTTTAGTAGCAACAGGATTTAAAATAAACAACGAATTGAAATAATTTTTTCAACAGGAGTTAAAGAATACTTTGATTTTCTATCATTTAATTCGGCCTACTTCTAAGAGTTTTTTTTCATATTCATTTATGCTTGACATTGGACATATTAAATACATTCAAGGCCAAATATTCAAGGATAAACAGTAGCATGTATTAGAGAGAAATAAAAATACAATTACAGAAATTTTTGTAGGATTTTGGGATATGTTTATCCATTCTTTGAACATTTGATGATGTATCTAGTAATATTCAATTTATAATATAAAAAAGATATTAAAACAGGGGAATAGTATGGATTATTTAAATTTTTGTCTTGACTCGAGTTATGGACCTTATATGTTTTATGTTACCCAAATGGTGTATGCTGGAACGCGTCATCAAAATCAAAAAAAATTTTTTTTCGATACACCCTATACTACATATATTCACTCTAATTCACACTTTGTTTTTTTTCATAATTTCATAAGAATAAGACCCATTACTTCGTTATGTTTTTCATATCCATTAATGTTTAGTATTGAAAATATTAAATACATTCAAGGCCAATCATTCATACCATTACCATTCCATTCCAACTATACCATTTTCAGTCCCCGTCGCATAACATGTCACTGTATTCGTTACCATTTTTAATTACAGAACTGCGGAATGCTCGGTCTCACTTCAGTTGAATACAACGACCCGCAGACACCAACGAAAAAAAAAGACAACACTCCTAACAGACCCTAACTTAAAAACAAATCGCCCGTTGTAATAAAATTTGTCATGATGTTTACCGCAATTTATCATCCAGCAGAAGAAAAATACCCATCGTGATTATACAGCGAGCCCATACAGCATCGTAGCAAATCTCGCCCCCGGGAAAGGAGTGCGTGTCAAGAAGTGCAGAATGAAAGGGTGAAATGGAAAAGAACCTTCCTTGGGGAGGGTACTCGCTCTGTCCCCTTAAGGAACAGGGAGGGTTGGTATTGGCATCGTCACCGTCCTCTTACGATTTATGGTTCTTTTCGCTATTGATCTACTAGGAATTCTGTAGGGGTAAAGATTTATGACTATATTTGTCCTCTTTCTGATGGACGCCACTTATAATTATAGGGGACCAGCTAGAGGATGGATCATGCTACGGCTACCTGGATGTCTGCCACATTTGGCCGTTTCTCCTTCGAAAAAGAACCACCGGCCGATTAGAGTAATAATTCTTTAATAATTTGATAACTTACCAGCGCGTAATCGGCAGTTTACCGAGTTATTCCGACTTTTTGTTCTTGTTCCGCAGCTGGAATTACTGATTTGGGCTTAAGATTCGCAATGGAGGATTTATAGGGGGTTTGATTCATTGGGAACATGATCAGTGACAGCTTATGATTGAATAGCGGGAAAAAGTCGGGATAACTGACTGTTGGAATATCACAATTATCGTGTATTTACTGCGGCTATTTCGTTGTCCCGCGCTGGAGTTATTTGATATCTCTTCTGTGATTGATATCGTGACTATTTTGGCTTTGAATCGTGTTCTCTACTACTGTAGGCGGTATTGATGAAAGGATCATGAGAGTACTTTACAACCCAGCCTTGATTTTTTATGATACTCTAATCATAACTCCTGCTCATATGCAATTAAAGTTTGGCAAATGATATCAATTTAAATTTAATTCTACGATTACCTTTTTTAAAATAAGATAATAAGGTTTCTATTTTTGCTTTTATTTTAAGCATACAATACATAAGCATACAATTTTCAATTATTTCATGAAATGCTTCAAATGTATGGTTATTTCAACATGTTAATAAAGAAAATAACTCACTGATTTAATAACAGATATTAATACTGTTATTTTTAACAAGGGATTACATTTTAATTAAATGTTAAAAAAAACAAGTAATCTACTAATGCAATTTGTATAGAGTTGAGTAGGTATGATTTAATAACATTTCAAAAGAGCAAGTTTGTGTTAAATTTTAAAGGAAAACTAGGCAAATGATGGTAGGTTATTATTTAAGACTCGTATTAATCAAGTTTAAATAGTAGTTTGAAATTATTTCATAATTTAGAAAGACTTAAAATACAAAATGTTTAGGATATATTTAAAAAGCAAATTTGGACTTCTTTTAAAAGCTTTGCTTAAAAAATCAACATTAATATGGTTTTAAAAGATGGTCTCTCTTGAAATTTAGTTTTTTTCTTCTAATATTTAACTTTTTAGAGTATAGGGTAGGTGGTGGTAAAACGCCGCACGGGGCAAAACCACGCACCGCGATTTTTAAATGTTAATGATCGATTCAACAGTTGAAAACCAGGTGGTTGGTTTGTCTTATTGTGACCTATTGTTCTACGAAAGTTCGTACCCTAAAGTCACTCAAGAGTTTAAAAAATGCTGTAAGTTTGTTTTTTATCATTTAGAAGTAATTTTTCTGATGTTTTACTTAAACATTACATAAAATAGGGCTTGAGGAGAAATACAAACAAATAGCCCAATGATAAGATAGCAATTCAACTTCAGTTTCATTTTGAAAGAATTGCCTCAACATGTCTCTAAAAATAATAAGGCTTGTTTTTCAAAATAAAGTAAAACGGGGCAAATCCACGCAGGTGTTTTGGGGCTAATCCACGCAGCTTAAAAAGCTCAGAAATTCGTCCCAAAAGGAAAATGGGACTACTTGATCTCTGAAGAGGTTAATAAAGGTGTCCGAGATACCATCCCTCTACCTGAAACCATCCTTCTCCCTTTTGAAAGATATCTGGTCAATCTGAAATGAATTGCTACAACAGGTTGACAATTTTCATTAAAACTGATCTTATTTATATTTAATATTGTTAGTTGGCTTAGAAATATTAAAACAACATTGAGAGGATTATTTCTAGTGTTTTTATAATGAAAAATTCTATTTATCCATGTTTATTTCACTTGGGCACCAAGATTTACAAGTGCGGGTCTTGTAAATCCTCTTCCATTATACTACGGTTAAAAAGGTCCATTTTGCGAGGCAAAGCCCCGCGATTTTTTTTCTACCAAATTGTAAATTTCTTCTAAAATACCATCAATAAGAGTTTAAACTTGGATTGATTTTGTAGGTAGGATCTCAATCTAACAACTCCAATTGAAATTTCGGGATTATCTGCCCGCTTTCGACGACAATGTTAAAAATACTGAAAATTGCGTGGCTTTGCCCCACCTACCCTAAATATGATATTTTTTAAAAATCTCGTTAAAAAAATTGTTTCAAATTTCTTAATTAAATTTTTTTATTTTTCATTTCACATATTGAAGTAGGTTAATATTTAAGACATATACTGTACAATATGCAGCTTTGATTGATTGTGAATTATATTAGCACTTATGAAATTACATTACTCTTACATAATTTACCATTTTGATCCATATAAAGTGAATGTGATATGAATTTCCACTTTCTTGCTAACACAACTCCTAAGTGCATGAAACTCCAAAGTTTCATGCAGAATTGTTCATGGATTCTGCAGCTGCAGCTAAGCCAATAAAAAAACCTTCCACAAAACGCTAATCATAAAATAAGGTTGTTCCAGGGAATATCGCGTCTAAACTCATGAAAGTTCACATTTAGAGCTGCACTGGAAATACGTGAAACACTTTTGCAACGCTAAGTAAACAAAATAATGAACACTTCGAATCAAAAGCGTTTTGATTGTAGTATTGCAATTGGGTTGTGTAAGAGAAAGATGGAACAGGAAATATGCTCTTATAGTGTTTTGATTCAAATTTAAGAACACTTTCTGAATTCTAAGCATATTTACAACATGTTCTTAGCAAACATTTGTACATAAAACGTGTTTTTAACACTTTCCAAACATATCCAGAACGACTATCACATGACAATAAGGTGTTTAAGTGTTCTACCCGACTATAAAAGTAATGTTGTTAATTTGAGGACAAAAAAAGTTTTCTTGAATATGTTAATTTTTGTGTGGAGCGTTTTCAATGGACTCTTGGAAGGAATGCTCGTTGGCCGCGATTGCATCGGCTAACGAATTCTCTCAGTTTAGTGCAGCACAGTCTTTTCGATTCGGCATTAATCAGCCAATACCGAGCCGGGCAAAAATGCCGGGCCTCCTCCTTTCTAATGCAAAACGCGAAACATTCCTACGGCATTCCTGGGAGGAAAAATCCACGTTAATGACTTTCCTTCATTTCGTCCTTTAGGTAGGAAAGATTTCGCGAAAAAAGAGGAGGCACAGAACAACTCTTACAAACGGAGAGCGGGAGAAAAAGCGCTCGAACAAAAAAAACGAAATAATTACATCTCCGTAAACTGGAGTTCGCCGCGCGAGGAAAAACAAAATGAGACGAAATAATAACAAAATTAAAAAGCAGCAAAAAAATCGGAAAAAATAGTTTTGGAAAGCATCCTTGTAGTGTACGCCAAAGTTGGATGGGCCTAGGGAACATCCCATTAATCTTTGTGGAAGCTGTCCTATACATACTGATGAGACCATGGCACATAAGAGGAGGTTATGCTTTGAATATTCTTCCCTTGCCGTCGCTAATTAATATTCGCGCTGGGTAGAGCAGATAACCTCTCTTCGGCTTCGTATCTTCCTTTACTTAACGCGTGCATAATAAAAGGAGAAGCATCATTCTCCACTGAGCATTGTTGGTTTCTGATCTGGTATGCAGATCGAGACGCTCGGGGTTCGCGGCAAGCATTAGTGCACAATTCATTGACTAACTCCCCCCCGAATACCAAAAAATTGGCTATAAATGAAAAATCGTCACTGCTTGGATATCAATGAGTCAATGTTGTGTTATGTCAATGAGTGTTATGTGAGTCAATGGAAAATATTTCTTTTTTAGATGTATCTAAGTGTGTTAGTGGAGAAATTTTTTTGAGGGATGGTTTCTTATATGTGAGTCATTAGAGACATTGCTATATTTGGACGAGATGTTTCATGATAGTTGATGGGACGTTAAAAATATTATCTTAGATGTTCATAATGTGTATTGACCGAGAATGTTGGTACCGTTCTTTGCTCATTGAGATTTTCATGTGTATTATTACATTGTTTTAGTGAGATCAAATAACTTTTTAACATATATTATTTTAGATTATCTGGATCAAAACAGTTTTTAATCTTCATCTGGATGTTCATATCAGTAATTAATTAAATTATGAGTGTGAATATCTAAATTAAAAAATTTGTTTTGAAGAAATTAGAAATTCATCATATTTTGTTATTTTATATGTTGTCAGTTTCGCAATTATTTTATCACTTAAAATATTCTTAGCGAAGATTTCAAAACTCTTTCATCACGGATTCAGTTCTTTAAAACTGAAATTTTCTTTTAAATAATGAGTAAAATTAAAAATATAGACCCAATATTTCACAATATTTTAAAAAAAAGGATACAAAAAACGAAAATTGATCTAATCGAAAATATAAAAATTACCAAATAATTGAGCCTATTTTGCATGTTACCATGTAAGCTTTTAATTATTTTGAATCGAAACATTTTAATTCATGTCTTCTTCAGTTTAATAAATTAAAAAAAAACGTTTTTCATTATCTCTGCATAAAATGTTATATCATTTAAATAATTTCACAATGAATATATATTTAACATGTATACAAGAACTTTAACGCCTAACTTAGTAGGAGAAAATTGAAGGAATATTTTCTCTATTGGCCCTCCTTTCACATTAATTCTCTTAAAAGATTTCTTCTCTTTGAAAGAATTTCATTTTAAAAGTTCAAGAAAATATAAACAATATGTGTAGAAATTTAAGATAGATTATAAATCAAATACTCCTCTTACCTTCATCCTTTGTATATGATCAAAATATCCAAGATCTTTGATAGCTTGAGCTCTAAACCCACACCGAAATAATCCACAGCCCCAAACAACTATGAAGCACACTCAAATACTTCTAATTGCCAGAACCTTAGCTTCATGAGTGATTTGTACGATGACAAGTTAACTTCAACGCTCAGAAGAAACAGGAAATAGGTTTACGTCCTGCTACTCTAATTGTCTCGACTAATTTCTCAAAACCACCATTACTTTCTTAATCAGAGGAATTCGAAACCTCATAAGGACTCAATCAATCATGCCTAACGAACACATATATCCAATCACCGTCCTAACTTTCTCACGCTGTGGACAGCGGTCATAATCACTAATCGGTCAGCCTTGTTGAAAGCTCGAGATATATCCTTTCGATAATTAAGGTAAGTGAATCCCTTCAGTGGCTTCCACAGATCCTTTCAGGACTACATTCGCTGAGAGGCATACTATAGCCGTTGGCAGAACCCTCTGGATTGCTAAATCGGTCCCCGATGTCCCATTCGGGGTCTCTTTGGGGTTCAAACCCACCCCCGACGTGACATGTGACCCCGAGTGTTGTGTCCCGCGTAGGCTGATTAATGGTCATACTGTGAATTGAACCTCCTTCCTTTTGTTGGCTTTCTATTTCTATTTCCAGACCAAAGCTAGTTTTGAGAGGGTCACGAGATATACCGAGGCGTGTTCCAGTTAGATGGCAACCCTTTCAACAATGTATAAAAACCAAAGGATCTTTACGAAGATGCAATAAAAAGTACTACAACCTTCATTAAAAGTCATAATTTTTATAATAGTTCCCTTTCAATTAATTATAAAAATATCTATTTTTCAAATAGATTTACCCTTTTTTATAAAAATCCTAATTAAAAGAAATATTATCTTAACGAAGGTCATCCTTTTTATCTTTTTTTATACAAAAGGTCAAGAATATGTGTTTGGAATACTGAGGTTATAAAAAGAACTAAATGAACACCTCCACCCACAAAGAAATGTAGAAATGTGTGCAAGACAGACATGGTTAGTCAAAACAGGGAGTAAAAAATGTGTCACAGTGTGTACAGAAATTTTCATGTGATTTTTTGAAAGAAGAAAAGATCCTTCAGTATGCTTGATTACTGTTACATTTAAGTATTAAAAACAGGGTTTTTTTATAGAAATGATTATGTGCAAAATTTTAAATGTATCCTCTTTAATGGGACGAGTAGAATTGCTGAAAGCCTGTTATATAAGAAGCGATTATTTAGGTTATTGTATTGACTTTTCAATCATTCTTTTTAGATTTGATTGGATTTTATACAATATCCTCCATTTACTTTTATTTAATACCTATTGATGGAGTTGGTACAAAATACCCCTTCGATCTTTTGAAGTCATTTAAATATTACAAGTTTTACATGCCTGTTATGCCAACTGATCTATGCGATTTCGGATGCAGAATGGTCACTGTGGTCATGCTAACTTTCAAATATTTTCCTTAAAATTTTTAAGTACTATTAAAAGTTGAAATTTCAAAACTAAATGGAAAGCTAAATGTAGTTATCTTAAACCTTTTTTAATATTCTAATACTATTTACATTCTTAAAAAAACAATTTATAAATAGTCAAATTATTTAAAGAAAATATATGGGGGAAGATAAGTTAATGGAGATGCTTACAAAACAGTATATTATCCTTTCTTTCAACCTATGCTAACAAACCAGCTGCATTACATACAACCATGCTTTTGGATTAAAAATAAAAATTTAAGAAAGACCTCAAATTACACTCTTCTAAAATAGATCAATATTCACATAAAAGTGACATATTCTACAAGGTGTCCCAAAAAAGACTGACGTTTTAAAAATCAAGAACTAATAACTCTAAAACTAAAAAAGATAAAAATACGCCATTTGTTGCATCTTACTCATGGGAGTCTTAGATGTAGGCTGCAACAAACCGCGTATTTTTATCTGTTTTAGTTTTAGAATTATTAGTTATTGATTTTTAAAATGTGTCAGTCATTTTTGGGACTCCCTGTATTCTTTCTATTCAGTCCGTCATAATAATATAGCAGCTGCAAGCCACACATGCAGCATTGCAGCTGAAATAAAATAAAAAACGCAAGAAAAACAACCAAAAGCAGTTAGTTACTGCCAATACTAGAGATCCAGATCTAGACAAAACTTCCAAATTCTCCAGTTCGAGTCATGATAATAGACCAGCTGTACTTCAACTATGCAGCTGAAATAAAAAGTCTGCCGAAACTATTGTCCTGGACTCGCTGGCGTAAACAAAGACTTCAGCCGATGCACCGTCTTATGAAGGGCAGCATGTCAGATAAACTTGTCCCAACACCAAAATGAAGCCATTTTCGGACATGCTGTCATCATCTGTTTTGGGTAGTCAGCTCTTTCCATCTTTTAACTGAGACGTGAGCCACCTTTTCTTTTTTCCGGCCCTCGCCCTCTTGGTTTCTCATCTTTCGTACCTTTCAGAGGCGGTCGGATCTCTTCCGTCACTGCCACAGAGCCCCTGTACTCGCCCGCGGTTTCCTCTTACCCCCCGGAAAAATACAAATTACGGGGGCTGGTATAAAAACTGTCTTACTCTGGCTGAGATTCTTTGGCTTGTACTGGGTAAGAGAGTTTTTTTTCTCGAGTAGATTTTCTTTTCAGTTGAGTAAGTTGTACCTGAAATGAGACACTTTCTTTTATTCACTGTTTGAAATTAAATAGTCAGGTTTATAATGTAGATATTAAAGACAAAAAAACTGGCAAGCATTCAAGCATTTTATTTTGTATACTCCATAATACCTTCTATGTGTCAGTATAAAATTCTGTTTGTGTCTGTCTTCTTGATAAAGGTTCATAAGCGGATCTCCTTGATATCAAGCACACAAACCGGAAAATATATGGTAACACTAATCCAATCCAATCCAAATTCTATAATACCTCATACCTCCAAACCTTTTCATTCTGCATGTGAATGATAGCAGTGTTAAGTTAAGGGAAAATAACCAGTCCCTAAACCGAGGCTGATTTAGCACCTTGAGTTGAGCCTAAAGCAATTATTTTTAAAGCATCAACTTTCGCTGTATTTAATAAAACCGATTGATTTAGCCGGAGTTGATTAGCTTAAATAAAAAAAAACAATAAACTTTCATTGCCTTAAAACTGCAGATTTGAAAAATCTGTTTTTGTGTTGGTTCATACCTTTTCATTAATCCAATAGTTTATAATCTTTTCAATCGTTTCTAATCGTCAAAATAATCATCTTGGAAAAACTTGATATTCATTGCTTAAATTTCAGCTGTGTGACTTGAAAAGTTCTGAGTTTAAAGCAATTCAGATTTTATGAGCATAATTACTCTCTTTTTCTTTTTGTTCCGTAATGTTTATTTCACAAGTATTTTTTTGCGAATAAAGTCAAAAATCTATCATGGCGCATCTTACTGTTTGTTTATATCCCTGACACGTATTACTATTTAAAAATATTTCTCAAGTACGAATGGGCTTTTATCAATGTTTTTTTAGTTTACTTGATTCCTAGTTTTCATTCTGTGACAAAAATGCTATGACATGGAAAATGTACAGCTAAGCTTTGTCTTAACATTAGAAGTGAACTTATGAGTGGATCTTTAGGATGTGTCTCAGAGGAAAGGGCGAAGATATATTTATTGGTAAGTGTCATATGCGTTAATCTTGCTGAATTTAACATTATAGACACTTTTTGTGATGCATTGAATTTCCTGCAATTTGATTATGCTTTTCATTGTGGATTTGCAATATTATTAATTTTATAAGTACTCTTAAATAAATCTGAGTAAATTTGTTTATATTAAGTTCATTTTTAATCATATTTCAAATACAATTTTTTAAAATATGAAAATAAACTACAATTTATTATAAACATAAAAAGTTAATAAAAATGTATGTTTAAAAATACATTACTTTTATATTAATATTTGATTTTTGATTGATTTTTCAAGTACTAAAAATTCGAAGCCAAATACCTAATTTTATTTTACTTTATGATGAAGGGACTTAATTTAAACAAAAGTAGAAATATTGAAGAAAATTTTGTGAATGGGACTACTTAAGAAAATTTACCTCACGGCTTCTTTCCAGGCTCTTTATCTATTATGGTTTTCATTTAATACTATTGATTTACATTTTAAAAAAGCCATTAAACTTTCAAGACATCTGAACTACATATTCTTAGAATTCTCTAACAGGTGAAATAACGCTCATTGTTGCAAACTTACCCACTTAGAACAAGCTCAAAATCTTTTACAATTTCCATAAGCAGTCAAACTTTTTCTATTAGCATCCCATAGAAAACCCAAGCCAAACGTAAGACTAGACACTATAGGCTGAAAGGGAAAATATTAGGAGCCCATGAATAAAGAAACTGTTTAAAATAACTATTTTCCCTTCACTTTTTTTACAATTTCCCCACCAACAACGGGAACCCATGGAAATCGAATAACAGAAAGATAATCCCCTCTCAGCGGAGATTTATTACCTACTAAAGCTATGAATAAATACGCAGATCTTTAGTAAATTCTATACATATAAAGAAAGCCCCTAAAAGTAATACTCGGAATAATATTCCCCCAGATGACAGATAAGAGAAAGCGGAAGTTTGCGTTGCTATAGAAACTCCGCGGGCCCCTTTTCGATGCTGCTGACCCAACCTGAAGATCATTAATAACCAAGTGGACAGTAAAGGAAGGGGGGTTAGAAACAGATGGACTCATGAAACTGGGTTTGCTTTGGACCACTGTAGGACACCTGGACAATAGGACGCACCCTCTACTTGTCTGCCCTGGCTGACATATTTATGGTTCCCCAGTGGTGCCTGCTCCCTTCACCAGTTATGAGGCGATAGGAAGCATCCCGATGGTGGGACTTTTGGACGCGAATTATGCTTATACCACAGCGATGTAGGCTTTATTAAGGCAATCAAGGGTATAGGCAAAATTTGTTTGAAAAAACAGTGTGAAGGATGGGTCCAAGGTTTGATACCTTGAGTGTACCACGTAGCAGGATTTTCTAAACATTTTTCTCAAAAGTTGAAAGATTTTTGAAAGTATTAAATGATAACATAGATTGGTACAAGGGCGAAGGCAAAGAGGGGGACAGCAGTCCTTCTCAGCTCCCCCTACATCATGAGTACTAGTACTCCATCATGTCAAGACTTGACACTTGACGTGGGTCTACACTCTACACTTTAGTAATCGGTGTTTTCAATTTCAATGGTGTCTAGAAATTAAGCACAATTGGTAAATTTGTGATTAGTCACCCAAATATCTGTTCCTTTTCAATGACTTTTATGCCCTAGGATTTTCACTGACTTATGCCTTATGATGCCTTAATAAGTATGCCTTAGGCCAGATATTCCCTGTCCTTTTGAAGCTTCATATGGAGGGTTCAGAATAGAAATGAACCAAGTCCACTTTAGCTACTTTTGAGCTTCAGACGTTTAAAGTTAAAGCTTCATAGCAAAATTACATGTTAACGCAACAGAACTTGCTGCTGCCAAGCGGATATTATCAGAGCTAGGACTTGGTTCACTATTGCACTGAAATTTTACATAGTTGGTGCATGTTTTAGCGTTGCTAACTCAAAAATGACAAAAAGTGGACTTGGTCCATTTTAATTCTGAGCCCTCGACCTCCATATCTTGGTGTGAAGTAATTATATTTAGTTCACTGATTCAACACTAGATGGCACTGTATATATTGTACATGTACATATCAATGTTATATTCTTTAATAGTCTAGCTTTTCCCAACGTGGGGCGCACGCCCCACCGGGGCGCAATATTATTTCCTAGGGGGGCAATTTGAAAATTTTCAACCAAATTGCCCCCCAGGTGAGGAAAATCCTGATGAAAATTTTAAAAAAAATTTTATAAAAGAAGTTTATCAAAATCTGATCCTATTATTATCCTATCTGAGAATGTATGTCTGAAATCTGGACCAGTATGTATCAAAACCAAGTTGAAACCCTGTTTTTAGAGTCTAATTTCCAAACCTTTTCTGGGGGATGACCCAAGATCTCTTTGTTTTTAGAACGCTAATATTTGAAAACCTTTTTACATCAGGTTCATCAAAATGCAATTCTTACCTAAAAATTTATATCCAAAATTTCCCAACTAGGGGTACCAAACTAGTTAAAAACCTGCTTCGTAGAGTCAAATTTCCTGAAATTTGCTGGGGGAGGAACCCCAGACCCCCTTTGGTACTTAGAACTTAATTACTCATAACTTGATTTAGTTCTTTAGCATGCAAATTCTACCTAAAATGTTCTGAAAAGCTTCATAAGACTTATTCAATATACATAGGAGGGAGGGGCTAAGAAATAATTTTGGCTCCCTCTCGAAATATATTTCTATATATGCCACTGAGACCGGGGGCATGGAAAATTTAGAAAGGCTTTGGTGAGGCATGGACCGAAAAAGGTTGGGAAACACTGGTCTAGCTTAATCCTTCGAGGAGTGTGATTGTGTGTGGCAGGGTCTCGTGAGCTAGCCGAAGGAACATTCCCTATCTTAAAACCCTTGGGTCTAACGTCTCAGCGGTGAGACGGGAGCGTAGGGCTTCAACCGGCCTACCGTCTCACAAGTGAGACGACTGCTTTGAAAGGACCAGAGGCAAGGCCGCATCCAACGCGCCCCCCCCGAAATTTCGACATCAATTTTTACTTACAATATTACTTAAAAATATGTCTTAAAATGCATAAAATCCCTACTTTTAAGGCTCAAAATTTTTTTGGGGGAAACCCCCAACCCCCCTATAATTTTTGAAATCTATTATTACAGTCGTTCCTTGAAAATTTTGGGACTTACAAGGAGTGGTCCTCTTCGGGTTGTTTTAACCCCCCCCCAAATAGGAATAAGCACTAACAGTGAGAAAGAGGGGAAGTGGGAACTCGGGGGAGGAAAAAAAAGGAAAAAGCGACTCCAAAACGAGTTAAAATCCTGTTTTTAGGGTCAAATTTCCAGAAATTTTCTGGGGGAGGATCCCCAGAGTCTAGTCAGTTTTAGAGTATTCACCAGTAACTTGACCTAAGTTTAACCTGGAATCAAGCTCTTTTCTGACAACTTTGATTGGCTTGAAACTCGTTTCTTTTTTTCAACCACCAATTATAACGGCTGCATTCACCACTAACCTGATCTAAGGTTAACTTAGAATCAAGCTTTTTCGAAGACTGATTGCCTTAAACCTTGTTTCCCTTTTCCAACTACCAATGAGAAGTTTTGATTCTAGTAGGTTAACCTTAGATTATGTTAATGGTGAATAATGGCTATATTCACCACTAACTTAACCTAAGGTTAACCTGGAATCAAGCTTTTTTGGCAACTCAGATTGGTTGAAAACTTGTCTCCCTTTTTCAACAACCAATTAAAAGCTTGATTCCAGGTCAACTTAAGGTAAAGTTAGTGGTGAATACGGCCGTAAGGTATTGAAAATTAACGGTCGTATTCCCCACTAACCTAACCTAAGGTTGAATTGGAATCAAATTGGTTGTAGAAAAAAGGAAAAAAGTTTTAAGAGTCGAAAAACTTTGATTCCAGGTTAACCTTTGGGCAAGTCAGGCGCGGATCTAGCACGGTGGCTCCAGGAGGAACCCTCACCTTTTGATGCAAAATGTCAAAATGTTGGGGATTCTTTAAAATGTATCACGCAAGACCCCCTTGTGGTACCGCTGGGGTTATGATGGTCATCCCCCAGAAATTGAAATTTGACTCGCAAAAGTGAGGATTTAACACATTTTCAGAACCTTTTTTGGTCTAAGGGGGACACTGTCCAGTAGGGTGTCCCGTTGGTCTATGGTAAAAAAATTTTTTTGAGCTACACTAACGGAAGAGGTATCAAAAGTTGCGTAATTTTACACAGATTATGAAAATAGTAAAAAAAATAAAATTGCATGTCATCTTTGGGGCTCTACCTCACCTTGAAGTTTTGTAAATTTTTAGTTTTTCAGACCTATATACCGTATGCCTAAATTAATAAAATATTCAAGTTCAAAGGGAATTTCATTACAGAAGTAAACGAAACATGACTTTGAAAATCATAATAAACAAAATAGATCTTATATAAAATAACCAAACTTAAATTTAAATTTATTCTTGTGTCCAAAATTTGGCATTTCTGCTGGAGATTGAAGCCGTGTTCTGATGAAGCCATCCCTGGAACTAACATCAGTTACACTTTGGGAGGCCTCAGTAACTAGTTTCACACATCTTTCCAGAGATTGTGTGTGGCAAGGAAAGTCAACTATGTCCAAGCTCTTACACTTTGCTATAATCTGAAGGTCCTCATTTGAAATATGTCTAAGGACCGGTGGAGTTGTAATCTGACCACTCGCCCCATTCGATTATTTCAGAGTAATCTGTTGCAGAGAAGTTAATTTTTGGATGGTTAAAAATCCTACAGTTAATGTTCCTTTCAGCTTCTCTAGCCTTTATAATTCTTCGGAAAGCTAGTTCCCGGATATAATCTCTTTCATCACACAACATACTGATAAGTAAGTATTCAGGGTGTGCAAAGAAAGCGTTTCTTTGTACAACAGAATTAGCAACACATCTCAAATTTTTTGGTAAAAATCGAGAGTACGTTACTGACTGAAAAATGTGTTTGGCTCCATCCTTAAAAGAGGCATTTTGCTTTATAAGAAACTAAATTGGAGCGTATACTTTAACCACGTAGTTAACTAGCTGGAGTGGGCCATTTTTCCAGGTTGACGATTATCCAGCTCAGGAGAACATAAACCAATCGAGACAGCTTGGCAGATCTCATAGAGATATTTCTGATCCGTACTTAGTTCTTTGACCAAATTTTTAGGCAAGTCAGGCAAATTACCAGAGACAGCACAAAAGATACAATGGTTTTGAATTCACATAGAGCTAATTCTTTTCCAATAGGTCCAGAATATTCAGTAGGACCAGAAGTGCGACCATCTAAGATCAAGAATAAGTGACGAAGGGGTAACTCGTTGGTATGAAGCAAACACACACACCATTGTAACGGGCTTTCAAAATGCTTCTCTAAATATTGAATCACACCACCTTTCCAACCAGTGTTAGTTGCCGTTCCATCACATCCAACACAAATCACTTCATTTAAATTCAAACCTTGATCCTCTAGATAAGTTGTGATGGAATTACAAATTTCCTTTGCAGTGCCTCGATTTGGCGATATGTGTCCCAAATAAAATGATCCAGGTTCAGCTAAAATTGAAATGTGCTCTTGTAGAACTTTTTTGCAATGGTAACGATCCCCTATTTTCCCCCTAAAAAACTTCTCCGATCCCCTAAAAAACTTCTCTCATTGATAGGAACTTTCATAGGTTTCAAACACGAACAGGATTCAAATGAACTGCATTTACAAGCAGACGTCAAATAACTTCTCAGATGACTCTAAAAAACACTCCAGGTTGTTTTGAAAAATAACATTTCGTTTGTTTTGAGGGTATCTTTTCAAACTGAGGTAATTTTTGAAATGGTATTCCAGTAATTGTAAGTTAAGTTCTCAAAACAAGTTGAAACTTGATGGAATTAAAATGTTGAAAAGTTACGTGAAATTGAAACTTGCCGTGCCTCCTATGCTATGCCCCACGCCGCCTTCCCTTTCATGGATGGAGAAAGTGTCCAAAGGGGTAATTTTCTAAAGTTCAAGCAGTTCTAGCTCTGATATAAATGCCGAAGAAAAGAACGCCTTCAAATCAATCCGATTAAATGAAATAAACAACCAGTCGCTTTTTTCTTGAAATCAAAGCAGGCCTAAAGTATGCGCTATAGAGGTATGCGCAAAAGTGCAGATGGCTTGTGCAGAATGCACGGGCAGATAAGCAGATGTTTTTAACGAATGAAAACAGACAGTATGCATTACATGTAAAGAATATTTTTTAAAGTTCAGATTAGGAGCCGAAATTAGGAATAGAGCGAATAAACTCCATAAAAAGGGTAATTTCTAAAACTTTAACTGAAGGTAGAGCCCTGAAGATATAGTTTAATTTTGTTTTTAAAAATATTTTTGTAATCTACAATCAATTACGCAAATTTTGAGAGGTCTTCCGTTAACGAAAGCCAAAAAAAAATTTTTCGGGACACCCTACTGTCCAGTCCAGAGTACACCCCTTGGATCCGCGCCTGGGTCAAGTAAGTAATGAATACAGCCGTAAATGTACTGAACATACCCATTTTAACTGGTGCTATTTAGAATACAATTTGTATCCACCTATCTAAATTTCTCCTTTTAACTTATTTAAACAAGGCAATCAAAACAATGGAAATAATTTTTTGTATTAATAAATGGCACAATTTTTAATTTCCTTTATTATTGTATGTTTTTTCATTACCTAGGTCGTGAAATGTTGGTAACTTAAGAATGCTAAAAACCTGTTTCAAAAAAATTATAAAACTCATGTTGAAACGAGGTTCCAAATTTGTCGAGCATAATGTAATGTTCCCATCAAGTTTGTTATACGCACATATTCAAAATTAAATTTGTTTGTAAAATAATCTGATTTTACGTGATGCTTTCATAAAAGAGAACTTTAAAGCTATTTCCTATTCCATTGCAAACACGTAACAGAGCTAATCCACCTTCACTACTCCCTTAATGTATTAAGAGGTTTTTGAGGTTCAAACAACTATGCGCCCGTTATTCTAATTACAAACATTCTCTTTTCTTCAGACCTTTTAAAACTAAAAAATCCTTTCTAACCAGAAGCAACCGCGATAAGTAAAGCAGCGAAAAACCGTCAACCTGATGGGTCCCAACCGTCCCGAAATGCTTGCATCAATATAGCGCGGGGTGTCAACTCAACATGCTATAAAAAAGAAGAGTGATAAATTCGCCGAGATCATTATCAAAACTCGGGGTTAGTGGGAAACTATAAATCAAATTTCAAGCCGAGTTTTGATAAGGCATGGAAGGGCTCCGTAAACAAACTTGGGTGTAGGAAAGAGAGCAACTGAAATATGGTTTTTATTTCGGTTTGAAAATAGCATGGTTTTTGAGGTATTAGTCAGCTCTATGGGATTTTTTATTTCTAGGGTAGCATTATTAAAAGAGTTTTGGCTTATATAGATTAAAGCTTTGTGGTTTTAGTAAAAAAAATTTTTAGCTAATCTTCATGTAATTACTTAATCAAGAATTAATTCAAAATTTTTTTATTGAATCGAAAAAGTTTATTCAAATTCATTATTATAACAGAGTAGGTTTTGGTAAAGTTTAAATGTGTCACCCATTCCAAAACCTGCTAAATGCAATTTTTCTTTTTAGAAAATTAGAAAACCGTTTTTAACATAAAAAAAGAAATAGACATTTTTTGAAGATATTTTTTATTTTGTACTGATACGTAATCTGCAAAGGATGCAAAATTCAACAACTCATTTTTCACTTGTATTATTTAGGTTTTTAACTCAATGACTCTAATGAAATGAAAACATTTCGCATATTCAAAAGGCATAAAAAGTGAAAATAAATTTATTTTAAATTTAAAGTATAAAGTGGAAAATTCTTAATAGATGCATGATGTATTTAACATGGTCTTGGTGTTATTTAGCCACGCCATTTTGTATTCTCTAAACTTAACCTTCGTGTAAATTTCTGGAACTTGCACTAGCCATCTGCCGATTGAGTTTTATTTTTTAAAAAGCTAATTTTTTGAAATTCATTGGCGAAAAAAGCCAACGCAAAGTCAACGGATGGTTGCGTGATATGATGCCTCACGGAAACTTTCGATAAATTTCTCACAGGACCGTATAATATTTTTTAGAGTAATAACCAAAGGAAATTTAAAGAGAAAATGTTGAGAGGTATAATTTTTTTACCTTCCTATATCAAAGTAAAATATTTATTTTTTAAAAATACCAATAAAACTTTTCATCGATTTAAACGCTTTTTTGGTTTTTGTTATCGATCATCTACGTTTTTCAAACTTTGATATTATAGTTTTGGTTTCTGGAAATATCTTTTGTATTTAGGTACAAACCCCAGTTTTCAGGCAAAATTTAAATTTGTAAATTTTCGAAATAAATTTAATATCAACTAAAGCTACTTAGGCGATATCTAACTATATAATTCCATGTAAGGGAAATAGAATAAAAAAAGTGTATTTTTTAGTTATTAATATATTTAAAATGTAATGCTACATTCGTTTTGTGTTCTTATGATTTATAATTTTGGATGGTTGGTTATGCCAACTAATTATTGATATAATTGAACTTAATAATTAATACGGTACATATTTATAAACTGTAAATTGATATTGCTTTTTATGATTTATTGATATTGTTTGTCTATCAATCATGATTTCTAGTACTATTTACGAATCATCCGACTTGTTAAGAGAAAAATATTTAAATTTCTTCAAAAATCGGAAGGAAAAACCTTTGTTTAAACACATTGTGTCAGAAAATCATGTTTTTAAAAAATACTTAAATTTCTTCAAAAATCTGAAGAAAAAATATCCGTTTTCTTAATTAATTTCACGCGCGTTAAAGATCATAAAACGGCTTCAACAAGAAGGCGCGGTTCGTATCCATAAATAAAAAAGCAATTTCTTCAGTCGAGCGCATAAAAAAAGCCTTAACAATTTGCCCCGACTACACGAACATACAGAACTAGTATTTAAAATATCAGCCAGTTCCGATTCGGCGGAGAAAAAAGACGGCCCCTGCTAGAGGGAGAGAGCCTTCATTTTGCTCTGCACGCAAAAAGCTTTCTTTTTCATCCCTCCGAAAAGAAAGGCATAAGTAACGGAGTGGAAGCGTGAAGTGTCCTCCAAAACAAGGTATTAATTTATTATCGCGGTCTTCTATCTTCAAAACGTCCGCGGACAATTTATTGTCGGCCTCACGTTTCTGCAGTTTTATTTATGAAGCTAGGCTGGCAAAGGGGGAAGCACGGTCCCTAATTTCTTGTTTTCTGTCGCACAGGCACATTTGTTGCGGCTGCCTTGCATTAATCACATTATTCACAACATCGTACACCACTCTCTATACAAAAGAGACGACTCGGGCGGGGGGGGGAGCTTTTGAAGGGAGCGTAGCTTCCGTTGCGGCCGAGCAACACAAAACTGGAAGTTGCCATTGTCGAATAAGCGTAGGTTCATTCATGCTATAGGAATTAACTCTCGCAAGTCGGTGAAAAATGGCTGTATTGGGGAGACATGGCGCCATGTGCCTTGCGGGGCTTTGCCCCAGTTTAATCAGAAAATCTTATTATGGTGGTCTTAAAAGTCTTAAAACTAAAATGTGGGGGCAAAAACTTTTCCCCTCCCGCTTGTACTGGCCGTATATCAAAATTATTTTGTGTCATTTCGGGTGCGGAGAGGAGAAGTAAAATAATTTTTCTGAATTAGAAACTGAAGGAGGTAATCGAAAAGGGAGTGCTGGCTCGGTGGATCTTCGGGAAATAAGAACTCATCAAAAGGGTTTTAGAAAATTTCTGAGAAGAGTGAGTTTATTCGTAATGTGTTATTTAGAATTATTTTAAAATATTTTGTAGTATTTTTTCATTTTTTGAATATTAGGAGGGAAGCAAAGTTTTTAGTTTTTACATTGTAAAATTAACTTACTGAATTATAAATCTATATTCATTAATAAATTTATAGATAAAAAAACTTTTAAATTTTGTTTAATTACTTTTCTGTAAAAAACAAAAACTTAAATAATTGGGTCCTTTGATTGTACGTATTTTCAAGTTTTTTTTTCTTTGAGCCCCTTTGATAAATATATGGTTAAGAAAAAGAACTTAATTCCTCAAATGTAAAATAGTTGTCACATGGCGTAATTTAATTTTTTTTTTCGTAACTACTTGTAATAAAAAATTAAATACGGTACTTTCAATTATTTTACTCAACACGAGTCACAAATAAAAAGGTGCCTTTAAGGTGTTAAAGGTGCCTTAACCCTTAACATATGTGTTAGTAACCTTCTTGTTCTAAATTTTATGTATTTAGTAGGGGGTATAATCAAATGCTATTTCGGGATGTATATTACCCAATCGTAAGAAATTTCTTTGTTCAACTATTGGTAATGACTTTGTCTTCTTTGGTGCAAAATGTCCTTGGATCTTGTGTCATATAACCCCTAACAAATCATTGCTAATGACAAGTAACACCATAACCCCCTCACAGATGTTCCAATATCCCCCTCTGAAATTTATTTCCTGACTTTTCTACTCATACACATGGACTTGTAATTAAATAAAAGGTTAAAGTGTGATCTCAGGAAAATTATTGGGTACTGTAAAATAATGTAACAAGTACAATCAATTTTTGATGGAATTTGGAAGTGGTTCAAGCTCAAAAATGAGCTGTAAATGATAAAATTTAGCCACAGATGTTTGTTTTAGGTAAATATTACGAATATAGGCTGTAATAATGTTGACTTGGTTTGAGTGTTGATTGGCGTTTTTTCTTAAGTAACATGCTATAGAGCGTTCGTTTTCAAAACATGCTTCTGGAGTTTTTAGGGCTAGAAGGACCTCACTGAAAAGATCTCATTTCTAATGCTTTTCTTAGAAAGGAAGGATGACTCATTCGTCGGCAATCTCGGTAGTACAAACTGTCAAAACTTCAAGCTTTTGCTTCTTCTCATTTATTTCTCCTCTTTTTTTTCAAGTTGCTAAGTGTGATTAATGAGCCCTTTGCTTAAAATTGCTCTTCTGAGCCCAAACGGGGTACGCCTCTATCTGTAGCAAGCTATCCAATACGACTCTGAATTTTTGTGGGGTTATTTTAGCATTCGTGATAAACAGCTAGTGATCTCTTGTTGTTTTCAGTGTTGTAATAGGCTGTTATACTTATGAAAAGAAGCATGTAACGTGGAGTAGAATGTTTTTAGAGATGGTAGTACTGCGGTATGTGAAACTTACAAATGAATATAATAAATGGAGGAACAGGTTGATGGTGAGGGAGAAAATATTTTCAAGAATTTTTCCTCTTCAACAACAGAGACGATCACGACTAAAAGGGCTTTTTTATTATTTTTAATGATCATAAGAGGTTGCTGTCTATGTTGAAATCTTGTCGTAAAGTTAAAAAATTATTCATAACTATACAAACTCAAATAACCAAATAGGATCATTGGATTAAATTTTACATGTCTAGTAATTTTTTATTTTTGTTGTATTAAGGGACGGGAGATAACGCTTTTGAAAATACATTAACCATGTAGATTTAGGTATCAGAATTATGCACCTTAATAGACATAAAGAAAACATTCAATATCCTAGTGACATTTTTATTCATAAAGCACAAATTTTAGGCCATGATTGAGTCATAAAAAGGTTAAAAACATGTCTTCCAAGTTAAGATAATCATCAAAAAAGGTTTGTGAAGAATTATTTTAAGACGATAAAAAAACTAAAAAACAGTTTTAAAAGTGATATCTTAAAAACCTTTCAGCAATCCTCCTTTAGATAATCTCACTTTAATATATCAAGTAACATTGTTTCAATCAATGGTTTAAAAAATCCTTATTTGAAAAGAATTCATTTTCTTTGGTATATTTATCTAGTTTATAAAATTTTTCCAAACAATCATACTTGATAAGCAAGTGTCGCTAGCTTGTATATGATAGTGTTACAAAAATTATTTTTTCTCCCTTCCCAATATCTACAAGTGCCACATATAAATTCCTTTTATATTGAAATGGAGTGTGACTTATGACCATCATCGTTAAGATTACCTCCAGTCGCAGTCAAAAGATCGTTATCCTTCCATTTCTCATCTCATCATGTTTTATAGCCGAATCATTCCCTTCCCTGAGACATTATATTGCGCAGTTTCTATACGACCCCTCTTAACACAAACTTTGTGTACTGTTTAGGCCGACGAAAAGACCTGAATAATGAGATTGTTGGCACCATAATTTATTCATCAATTTCCGACCGCCTTTTGTTTGCGATTCATGAAAACTGGCCATCATCTACGGAGACTCTCAGGTGTTAACGTCAATGTAGACGCTTTGGATTCTAATAAGATTCATTAATTTTCATTTTCGCCATATAACTCCTCCCTCGCCATTCTGAATAAAACACTCGTGAACTCTTTTTTTCTGAGGATGCTGAAATAAAGGAAAGGGGAAAAGAAGCTCATTTATTTCTTTCGCGGGCAGGCTTGGGTGCATTTCAGACCCCGCTGGAATAACGCAATTAAATTTCTTATCAAGGGAGATGGTCCATTATGCATTGTTGTGTGCGTGTAATTGCCCTCAGATTGGACGATAACGCGCTTTAGTTTGTGTTTTACGTTTTGCCACTTTCCCTTGTAAACAACCCGCACACGCACGGGATAATGCAAACCTATGGAACGAGCCATCGAACGGCGATTTTTTGAATGTGAATGTTTTGGTCCTTGTAAACATGAAGAATAGTGTTTTCAGGTTTCGAAATTATCTTTGAATTTTGTGTTTTTGAAAGGAGCACTTGTATGCTTTGATTGGTTTCCATACTTCTATGCTTTCATTTAAAACATTTCATGTACTTGTACCCTATTATACACTTACAACCGTTCCTTATTGTTTGTGGGAACATAATTATTGTTAATTTTGGGACTTACTGAAATTTCTTTTCTATATGTTTAGGATTTCTTAATTAAGAAATTTGTTTTACAATTAGGTGTTTTAAATATCGTTCAATTAAGTCAATACTGAAGTTTTTGATGGAAAAAGTTGTTTGTTAACAACATCTAATAAACTCTGCCTGGATTGGGATGTTTAATAGCATATCACTATCTCATAAGAAAGTACTAATACTTTATGCATGAAGTAAAACTTAAGTAGCTTTTTTTGATACACATAACCATCCCCTTTTATTGTTTTTATTTCTTTTCCTCCATCAATTTATGCATCCTTTAAATCTTTAACATAGAATGTGAGTCATGATATTTTTTACATAGTTATTTGGTAACATTTAACCTCCCTTTGATAAAAAGAACACTTTTGTTGTAATTATAATCGTCCGATCAGAATTCTGCTTCAGCCTATACAACATTGTTTTTGTAATTTTTCAACAGAGATATTTTCCTAATTAAGTAAGGAAATATGAAAAGTGTTGCATGAAGAACAAGATTATCTTTCAAAGCGTCAGGTTCTGATCCAGAGTTGCTGATATTTTTAGTTTTTATAAATTTGATAATTTAATTTAATTCAGATTTTTTTAATTTAAATTATTTTTTACATAAAAATAACCATAATTAATACATTTTAAAATTTGAAACCATGTAAAAAAATTATTATAATTATTTTTTTAGTTTTTATCATAATTATTGATTACAAACCCTGCCGTTTATCTCTCCCCATAATCAAGGTTTAATACGGTAGGGTCATTCCAAAGTGATTAACGTAACATTCAGACCATTCAGATTTTTGTACTGTTGCCAAAATATAGTTCTTGAATGTGTAACAAATAAACAGATAGGTCACTTTTAAAAAAGAAGAAAAAGATTTGTAAAGAAAAAAAAATTGGTCTGAAGGTTAAAACTGGAATGACCCGGTAGTAAAACGTGTTCTTGATATTGCACCCAATTTTATGTTGAGTATCTTCAACCTTATCTCTCCCAGTTACATATGTAACAAAGTTTTAAAAAATTATAAGGCAAATAATTTTGAAAACCCTTTTAAAGCATACAAATAATTAATTTCTTTAAATTATGGTAGTGTAAAATTTTTCTTTAATGACATGATTTTTTTAAATCAAGTGAGATTTGAATAATGATTAAAATCAAGCAACTCTACGTTGATTAAAACTAAAACATTTAGGAGTTTGAATCTTGAATGAATATCTTTGAGCAATATCTCTTGTATTGTGTTGTTGTTTATGGCAATATAGATTGGATCAGCGCTTTTATCCAATAACTCCTTTATAGTAAACTTATTACAAAGACTAAAATTACCTCCATTGCAATACCTCATCCCTATGATATTAACAAATATTTCTTGATATTAAACGATATTAAACCGACGATGTATGGGTTGGTATCAAAACAATATAAATTCAATATTGTATACGACTAGGGTCCTTTGTTGGAACCATATTTCAACAGAGACTAAAATTAATAATCCGGTTTCAAACCGATCGCAACATTAACGCTCCCCACAAAAGAAATCCACTTAATAAGCACTGTCTTTTAATTTCGGACTCCAAGTCCGGTCCTGGAATAAAACAAAGGAATAGTCATCAGAATTTTCTGCTCCATCAATTATTTTTCAATTAAATTTAAGTCCATTAAGAGTAATTACAGAATATTTTCGAGCGGAGAGTTTCCGCAAAACTTAATTCCCTCCTATCTCGGAATCAGCGTATTATCACGGTGATAAGGCCCCCGTCGCAATTCCCTAAGAATTCTCCAAGACCCCTTCCTTTGCTGTTTTATCGACCGCGCTTTGAAATTAATTAAAATATTTCCCCCGCCCCGTGCGGATGGCGTCTTCTAAGAAGCTCGGGGCAGGCTCGTCAAATATGTCTAAAGAATTTACCACTTTCTCCGGGCGTAATTAAACTTTGATAAACCCGGGTGCTCTCCAAAAAGCAACCAAATAAATACCTGAGACCCGCGGCCCCATCGTGTGGGTAAACTTATAGGGCCCTGCGAAGCTAATCTAATTCGGGGCCGCTGGGTTATTTGGGAATTCGGTGAGGCATTCTGAATGCTTGAGCAATAGGTGGAGGGTATTAAGTATTTTGGGCAACGGTCGAAAAATCTAGGGGAGAATTATGGTCCCTTGTATTCTTTGTTAATTAAAGGTAGGCCAGATGTTCTGCCAAAAACGGAGCACTGAGGAATTTCCTTGTTTCTAAACAAGAGCTGCGTGCCCATTTGTATTGAATGGAATCGAATACGCGTTTTGTATTGAAGCAGGTTTGGTTTCAAGGCAAAATTTTGAAGAATAGTCCTTTTTGTCAAAGAAATCTTTCAGATAGTAATGAAACCTCGTGATTATGAATTGAAAATGCTCCAGGTGTTCTACCATTAAAAGATATATTATCAAAATGTATCGGGCTGTTTGTATACCTATCAATATATTACACGTTAACATTTTAAATGAATTTGGGGAAACTCTCGCATTAGAGATATTCATATAATTTCCTATAATTTCCAAAGATAAACCTTTACTATACATTATTGGCGTATTTTTGTGTAATTATGTATTTGAAGTTTTTATTATACTCACCCTCTTACAAGGATTTGTTGTTTGTTAACTCTAAGTGTTACTTGTTTACTTTAAGATTGGGTCCGTAATATTGTTTTCTTCATATTTTCAATGAGAATTTGTTTTTTGAAAGCATATGGAATGACATTTTTAAAAGAATTACTGAAAATCCTTCTTACGCCTCATGATATAAATGAAATTGGTATTTGATATAACACAAACAAATAACACGCACTGCCGCACAAGGTCGTCTTTCTGACAATTATAAAAGCAACATTGCATAAGCCGTTTAATCCATAAAATACCTCTAAACCTCAAAAAAATATCAATCTTCTACACTGGGATCCATAATCCTCTCCACCCCAAAGCATCAGAACTGCCTCCCTCGTCGCAAACACCAACTTCAGCAGGTGATCATTGTTTGGTTCAGAGGCAACCCTAACAAAAATGCCAGTCCCCGAAGTGATCCCAAACCTCCAAGGAGAAGACTGAGATAGATGATTTGCCTGCGATGACACCGTGGAGTACCCCACCACAGGGGTATAAAGTGGCCTAAAAAATTGCCCATGATGAATTCGACACCCATACTTGGCCAAACATTTAGCCCTCGCTTGCATGGACAAAAAGCACTCCATTGAATATGCAGCAATGAAGATTTCAGGAGCATTCAGCATTTCGACTTTCATGCGATCGTTTCTTTCTTCCCTTTTTTTCCGAAATTTTTTTTGGCTCCATCGGAGGGGACTGACAAAATAAGGAGCAGACACCCTACTTTGACTCTCATCCCTCTTATATTTTCGCCTATGAAGCCAAATCGGATAGGAGTGGGGGAGACATACTCCAAAGGCAAAGAAGGTCCTAAAAACCTATCGATCACGATCAACAATGCATTTGGGTTCAATCCCTTTGGGAACTCTGGTGAGAGGGATTTTTTAACAGTGGAGGGCCGGATGAGATACAAACCGTGGTTTTCCACGCAATGCTGCTCACGTGAGTTCTTCATTTTTACCTCATGATGATTTCGTAAACAACCATTGCTGTTTGCGCTTTCTTAAGTTGAGTTTACTATTACGTAACTTGTTATAGAAGTTATAAAACCGTGTTTTACCTCTTGTGGGAAAGAACAGGGAGAAAATGCTCACAGATTCAAGTGTTTGAGAATTGTCTAAATATGGCCCTAGGGCTGTAAAGATTCACCAACCAAATGCTTCATATCTTGTAGTTTAAGATGGATTTTCATACAAATTGAACTGAGTGAATTGTAGGGTGTTTCGTTTCTTCTATCTGAATGTGCTTCAAAATTTTTTAATTGGCACATTCTAATTTCTTTGTTTCAATTGAAACCTTAAGCGTGGTTAAGATTTATTTACACTCTTAAGGGTGTAAGTAAAAAATTCACAATTTTTAATTTATTCATGACCGTGGGTCATTCATCAATGCAAACTCAAAGTATTAAATGTGTCTTTTCTTAACTATTGGAAAGAGGTACATATACTTTATATTTACTTGTTTAATATTGCTAAACAACAAAAACCTTTGTTTTAAAAGATCAGACATAATGTTT
Source organism: Tetragnatha versicolor (assembly GCA_024610705.1). NCBI lineage: Eukaryota > Metazoa > Arthropoda > Arachnida > Araneae > Tetragnathidae > Tetragnatha > Tetragnatha versicolor. The sequence goes on along the minus strand of JANDEH010000010.1, from coordinate 48,290,810 downwards.
AATTAATTAATTTTCTGGGGGATATAATCAGTATACTTAAGCTAATTTAAAAACAGTAATTGTCATTATGTTTTGTTAGATCTACAAGTGGAACTAAGAGCAAAACTTATATTTAATTGCAAAGAAAACGTATCACATCTTGATCGTTATCTTAAATAACTTTTTATTGCTTTTTCCACTGATGGGTGACTAATTTTAAGAAATTTTTTTAATTCTCTTTACTTTAGAAAACAAATATATAATTCTGAAAATTTTGATAATTAGAAAAATAAAATTAAGTTTTTATACATAGGGGAGAGTGTTGTACCTATGGACAAAAATCACGTTTGGATTTTTCTAAGACAGGTAAAATCATATTTTGACCGTTTAAAGTGCCCAACCTATAGTCCTAACCTTTGTGAGTAGAGAGATATTTTTTATTAGTCAAAATCTTGAAAATTGGATTTTTAATCATTTATAATAACTTGGAAAAATTTGTGTCCAAAGGTACAACAACCTGTTGTACCTATGGACAGACCCAGTTGTACCTGTGGACACCCTTAAAAAGGGAAGTTTTAGTTGAAAAAGCTAAGAATAAACATTTTTATTGATGAATTACCTTTTAATAACTTATTTCAAGCCTTTTTAAAATTGAAAATAGATTTTTTAAAGTAATGTAGTTTTAGATCGTAAATGATCATTAAAACGAAGTTGAATGATAAAAGTCTTGATTTTTTAACAAAAACACAAAAATCACATGGTATTTTCAGATCAGAATTTAAGGTAATAGTTTAATAGTTTCATCAATCATGCTGATTGATCTGACAACTTCACTGATCCAAAAAAAACCAATTCGATCGACACTTAGTTGTGCAAGCATTTGGTGGTAATAACAATAATAATTTGGTGGTAAATCTTCTTCAGTGGAAATTTTAAGTGTTTTTAATCATCATACTTAAATGCGATAGGGTGCTTAGGGTTTTACACCATATTTTACATTAAATTCCAAGTAGAATCATAAATTTAAAAAAGTAGTTTATATCACAAAATATTTTATTTTTCATCTAAAATTCACTTGAAAATAATCGCTGACAAATAGATTACCATTTAGAATTAATTTAACATTTATTAAAATGTATTCAGTTAAATGAAACCTGATTCTAAAACGCCGATTAGCAAAAGACACCCGCAAGAACGTGTCCGTAGGTACAACACTCATGGTGTCCGAAGGTACAGCATCAGGTGTTTTTGCATTCAAAGTTCTATAAAAGATAAAATAATTGAGATCTGACGATTTCTAATATCAAAACTAAAAAGTCAAAATCTCGGGGATTCCCCCCATGTATCCCATTTTATCATATCATAATCATAGAGGAAGAAAATAATTAATGTAGTGATGCACTAAAAAAAACTTTGAGCACCTAAAAACAGTATTTTTATTATAGAAAATTTAAATAATATTTTAAACAGCTGATTTCACGTTAGCAACTAGATAGCATCTGTTTACATTCAAAATCGACCACAAATTCAAATTTACATTTTTTCCCGAATTTTAAAATGAGGTGGCTGAAGGTACAACCGTCCGTAGGTACAACACTCTCCCCTACCCTTAGGGGAGAAGTTGAAAATCTTTTCATGATTCTCATTGGAAGTATGTCAATTATTATACGAGGAAATTTTTCTTTTGAGGAGGAACAAATGGCACTACCGTACCAACTTTCTTTTTGAAGCAAGCTAAAATGATAGCTTACCCTATATTATTAGGTCTCATAGTCGTTTATTATTTCAGCTCACCATGTTTAACATAGAAGCCGCATCATTAGATCTTTATTCACTGTCGATCAATGGGACAAACCATTACAAGGGTTAAGCGTTTATGATTAGTGGAAATACAATACTTAGACAACAAAGGAGACTTCTAACACATAGGCTGACGTGTCAAAGAGGTTGGACAGTGACTTTCGTGCCGCTGTACAATGAAGGAAAAATATAAAACAGATCTCTTTATTAGAAAATAATGATGTCAGTCCTTATAATCATGGGGTTCTAGAAGACTACGCCTAATCTGCACTCTTTCGTACACATCGTAAATGTCAAAGTGGTCTTATGGATTAATCTGGGAACTCGGTTTTCATTTTACTCTAGGGTTGGATGATCTATCGTGAGAATAAATTGTTAGGATAGTGTTTTCATTAACGTCCACTTACGGGAAAGTAATATTTTAAAATGGCACCCAAGTAGCATTTTTTCAGACGAAAATGGCCCAATTGGATTTTTTGAAGACCACTAAAGCTAATTTTGAGGTGAGATTTTATTTAAAAAGCTCTATTGCTAGTTGATGCTGATAAAATTACGGCTTTTATTCAAGAGATTTGTGGTGCGAGTCGTCTAAAGTGAGGCAAAGAAGGTTGCCACACCAATTAACTATAATAGGCAGCAATGTTTCCTGACCCTATGACGTCACTACGAGGAAGGAACTGAGTAAACTGTACTCTGTTCCACACTAAGTTGGCACTGTTGGGAAAGGCAAAGGTTGTACCAATCCGCCCAAAAAATAGTACTAGCTTGTATTGTAATTTAAAATAAAGAATATGCAGACACATTTGTGAAAATGTGACATACATTATAGTTTATTGTGATTTTTATCATATAACTAAATTTAATCATTATGTTAAAAGTCTTTTAACTGAAGCGAATGAATATAGTCCGTAGGGTAGAGCCGGCTAGAACGGGCGACCCATTCCGGCTGATTGGCTGTAATTCGGTCACACCATTGCCTTTTCTTCAGTGCCAAACCTAGGGTAGGGTGTCCCATAAAATCGAAGGTCGGGGAAACTTTTGCTCCACCCCCCAATTTTTTTCCTTTTGGTACCCCAAGACTGTGTGCAAAATCTTAAATCGATCAGATAATATTAACACGTGCCCCAAACGGCCTAAAGTTAGAAAAATTTGACTTTTTTCTAATTTTTTTGAAAATTTTTAAAAATATGTTTAAAAATTCGTTTCCAAAATGGCTCTAACACATTTAAACAATCATATTTGACCATTTTTCATTACTAGTTAGGCCAAAATGCCCAGTTTGAAACCTAGTCATCAATCAGAAAATCATCAAATTTGTCCATTTTATACTGAGAATAGAAGAATCAAAAGGCAGTGGTAAACGACTTAAAAACGCGAAATTCCATGGCTAAACACCATTTTTAGACCATATTGATGTGGATATAAATTTTCTGGAGCTCAAATTAATTATGAGTTGCTTAATTACAGACGCCATATTGGATTGCATTAAAACTAAAAAAATTCTAAAAAAAGGTATGGGCATGTTTGATATCGGGTAATAGGTGTTTGAGGTTTCTAAACTCAATTAAGACTAATAAAATTATCTTACACAACTTTTTAAAGCTCTTTACGCAATTGTAAGTGTCAGCAGATCTTCTAATACAAGTGCAAACAATGGTTTCAGAACTATAGACATGGTAATAAATTCTAAACACATGTCCAGAGAAATTCTGGAAACAAGTTAAAAATCAGACTCCAGTGTGTCCACAAGTATTTTATTCCGTAAGTTTGCTGAAAAGCTGAAATTAATACAAGATTAACCAGCTCTTCATAATAATTGAGTTATACTATCAGAAGGTAAGAAATTAACCCATGTTTACAGAGACTGTTCTTCTGTTTTATCATAATTTTATTCGTTAATATAAAAAAATGCCAGCAATTCAACAAATTAGAGTCATTAAAATCTTAAGACACTTATATTGTCTATTTAAATATCATAAATATTATCAACAGTTTCTTAAAATCATTCCTTCTTTAAAGTCTTTTTGTAAGTCAGCTATTCTTCGCTCTGTAAGTTTCCTACCTCTACCTACATTCTCAAAGAAGGATCTGACACTTTAAAATAATTTAATTCCATAAACAATTTTCATGAAAAATTTACTCGAAACCATAGTACTTCTTTAAGGACGTTTACTGATGAAAGGTTGACAGTGCGAAGAAAAAAATAAGGGTAAAGTAGAAGAGATATAAAAACTGTATAGTAATTTAACATTCTTACAGCCACGGACAAAATAACAGTGTTTAATTGTTTTAATGACACTAATATGTTGAAATGCTAGTATTTTTTATGTTAATGTGTAAAATTATGGTAAAATAAAAGTATAGAGTCTCTATAAACATGGTTAATTGCTTACCTTATGAGAGTATAACTCAATTACTATGAAGAGTGGGTTAATTTTGTATCAACTTCAGCTTTTGAATTAACTTATGGAATAAAATACTCATGGACACACTGGAGTCTTATTTTTTAACTTGTCTCCAGAATTTCTCTTGCCTGTTTTATGTGTTCAGACTATATTAACATCTTAGTTCTAAAATCATGGTTTGCACTTGTATTAGAAGATCTGCTGACACTTACAATTGCGTAAAGAGCTTTAAAAAGTTGTGTAAGACAAATTTTATTAGTCTTAATTGAGTTTAGAAACCTCAAACACCTATTACATGATATCAAACATGTCCATACCATTTTCCAGAATTTTTTTTAGTTTTAATGCAATCCAATATGGCGTCTGTATTTAAGCAACTCATAATTAATTTGAGCTCCAGAAAATTTATATCCACATCAATATGGTCTAAAAATGGTGTTTAGCCATGGAATTTCGCGTTTTTAAGTCGTTTACCACTGCCTTTTGATTCTTCTATTCTCAGTATAAAATGGACAAATTTGATGATTTTTCTGATTGATGACCAGGTTTCAAAACTGGGCATTTTGGCCTAACTAGTAATGAAAAATGGTCAAATATGATTGTTTAAATGTGTTAGAGCCCTATTATTCGGAAATGGATTTTTTAAACATATTTTTAAAAATTTTCAAAAAAATTAGAAAAAAGTCAAATTTTTCTAACTTTAGGCCGTTTGGGGCACGTGTTAATATTATCTGATCGATTTAAGATTTTGCACACAGTCTTAGGGTACCAAATGGAAAAAAATTGGGGGGTGGAGCAAAAGTTTCCCTGACTTTTTGAAAAAACGCCCAAATAAGGGACACCCTAACCTAGGGTGGAACAGAGTATAAAGCCTGTTGGGTTGCTAGGAGGAGCTTCGTAAATCGTGATAAAAAGACGTTATAACACATACATAGATTTAAAAAACTAATCATATTTCTAAATTGAAATTCTTAATTTCATTCAAAATTCAGACACTGCGCTGGGGACTACTATTTTTATTGCTCTCGGCCAGGGTCAAGAAACGTTGCTGTCTGGTATACGTCTTGTGTTCAGAAGCGAACTCGAGGGATGTTAAAACAGAAATGGGGGGTAAAAATGTTTTGTTAGGGGGAAATAACGTAATTTAAGAGGAATTAGTGAAAGTGATTAAAATAGAAGAAAAAAAAATGTGAGGGGATTAAGAGTTATAAAATAAGGGGAAAACAAGGGGGTTTCTCCCTGAATATAAGTTACAGTCTTATAGTCTGTTAATTTAGAATAGGCGGCTGAGACGTAATGTATTAGAAGCAGTTACTAATATAATTTATTATCATCGAAAAAAAAATCTTGTGCAATTGCTAGGCAGCCTAAACAGAAGTAGTTAAAATAGCTATAAAATAATCGGTCACTGAGGTTGCGGGATGAGCGTTATAGAGCGGTTTTGCTCCAGTTTCATCCGCCTATTCTAAATGAAATGACTCTAGTTTAAGATCAGCATTTTGGAAAGGATAGTAATTTCAAGAAAATATTTTTGGATGATTTTTTTAAACTATCGTTATATTTGCTATGTTATCAAATTTCTAATGATTTTTTTAAATTTAGGATTACCATGGGAAGGATCAAATTTCTTTTCGAAGTGTGATTCTTTTTGTAAACAGAGAAAAAACTTCAAAGGTAAGACATTTTATAAATAGTTTTTTCGAATTAAGTATACGAAGGTATAAGGTATGAGTAAGTCTAATTAAGTGATCTTGGGTTTATACCTTACATTTTTATTGTAATATTAATGGTTGGTTAAATCAATTATTAGATAAATCGATAAATGCCAAGTCAGTTTTTCTCTGAATGACTGCTTGTCTAGAAAAAATAGTATTTTAAATAGTATTTATTAATGATCATCAGGTGAAAACAAATTTTAGAACCAAAGCAAAGCACAATTTTTTATACATCGATCCCTTGCTGAGTTCATCACGATTTGAAATCCACTGACTGAACCACTAATTAAGTGATCTTGGGTTTATACCTTACATTTTTATTGTAATATTAATGGTTGGTTAAATCAATTATTAGATAAATCGATAAATGCCAAGTCAGTTTTTCTCTGAATGACTGCTTGTCTAGAAAAAATAGTATTTTAAATAGTATTTATTAATGATCATCAGGTGAAAACAAATTTTAGAACCAAAGCAAAGCACAATTTTTTATACATCGATCCCTTGCTGAGTTCATCACGATTTGAAATCCACTGACTGAACCACATGTGGTGAAATAATAAGAAAGTGGAAACTAGTCTTTTTTAATCGTTTCTGACATGGAAAATTGGTACGTTTCTTACATACTGAGAACATACTTAATATTTAAATTCAGGCATAAACATAACTTTTTTTATTAATTCCCTCAAATCAGAGTTAAGAAATGGTCTTTGTATCACTTTCAGAGTACACTCATCTATAGAAAAATTGTGTTAATGGGGATAGATTATCGATTCGAAATGACTCTATCGCTGAAATAGTATAACGTGGGACCTGCTATTCTAAATAATATTGCAAGTGCAATAGAGAGGTATATGAATACACATAATTATTAATTATGTTGTAATTAATGAACGATGACCAATGCTATATTGTGAGACATGCGAGGATACTCTTAATGTGACAACATGTGTAATAGAGGGGTCCAAATGCACAACGAAATATGTGTTTTAATTAATGGAAGATGACCAAGTCCGAAAAGCTTGAAAGAGATAATTATAAACGATTCATCCTATAAAGTCTCCTGGAGTGATCAAAAGACACTGATTGCGGACATCCGTCCTAGATAGAGCTAATTCTGCTCAAGGGAGCATGACAGTGTAAAGCGTAATGCATCTTGAGAAAATTTATGCATCGTTAAATGCTAGTAATAACTATCATTATGCAAAATAACTCTTGCGAGCCTTTATTTTTGACTCCTTTCGTTGGCTTCTCATGTTACTCCAGGAGGAAGTTAGGTTTATTTTTTAAGCCTTGTTTGGTGTAACAGTTGGTAAATTTGGACGTCATTCGTTTAGGGCTCAAATCTAGACGAGGCTAAGAAAAGGTAACATTTTTGGTTTAAAAGTTTTTGAATTTTGTGTTTGTTTTTATATCATTTTTTTCTGCAAGATATTTTATATCAACGGTAATAAGTACTAATTTGTAATGGAATGTATTAGTCAGAATTTTATCAAAGTTTGGGGTAATATAAAACTAAAAGCATTGCTTTTTCTACCTAAGTTTAACACTTCCACTACTTGATTATCTACGATAAACTAGTATCATAAGTTATAAGTGTAATGTAAAAAATGTAATGTATTAATGTGAAAATGCATAACCAGAAGGGAAGGGATTAAAGGTCAAATTGATATGTTTTGGACACACATGTCCCAATGGTAATGAAATGTGAAAGGGTTAAAAACTTAGTGCAAGTTATAACTTTTCCTGTAATAAAACCGTAGTAAACCATTGAAACCACACCATTTGAAAAAATATTTTATTTTAAGTGGGACAAAAATAAACGAATATTAGTTTTTTACTACCGGCTATCTAGAGTCAAGTGGTATTGCTATGGTTAGAAATTTGTTATACATTCAAAAGAAACTATGAAATATATTCCTTTACCTTTCTGGGTTAAGAAATATGTGATAGGGAAGAATTTTAATACGTTTTGTTAAATGAATTAAATCTCCAATTTCGGATACGACATTTTGTTGAAACAAAAAATCAAACTTTAAGCAATTTTAGGAACACTTTGTTCCACAAGAACTCGTAGTTTGTACAACTTTAACAAGAAAAAAACCATGTCAAAAGGATCAGTTTAATATTGAGTATGTCAGATTCTGCAATCCATTTTGTATCAAGTCACGAGCATTCTATACTCTGGAAACCATCATTGCAAACATAAATGTTCTATATTCAATGATGCTGTAGTTTAAAGCAAGAAAAAAATTAACTGAAAAAAAGTTGAGACGGTAAAAAGAACAATATTAGATTTGATTTGGCGTTGTATACGATACAACATACAAAAAAGAAACAAAGGCACCTAATATTTGCTGGATAGGCGAATCTTACCATTGAAAAGTAATGAAACTTTCAGGAATTTCTCATGAACAGTGTAAGTCACATCTTATAAAATTAAATTTTGTATACATAATTTTGAATATAAATTATTGATATTAGGTGGATTTAAAAATAATGACTTGGAAACTGAAAATTGCCCTGTATTTTGGAGAAAATTAAACTACGTAAGATTAGTTTATTTTTCATTCGTACTTAAGGGTGAATAATGCATAATATAATAAGGTATAGAGGAAAAGGTGCATATAGCGGGCATCCTCTTTTGTTTTCGACATAAAATGTTAGGCTCTTGAAAAATGTGGTGCACTTAGTCAACTGATCTTCACATGGGGATCCTGTGGATAAGGCTGCTTGGATTTAGATGCTTAGCTTCTCTCTTGTGTTCGGGACAGGAGATACGTCGAATGGAGAAATTACAATAAAAGTTCCTGGGAACGTATCAAGATAACTCGAAGAACAGGCTTCTTTACACTTCCCCAGGATTTCTCTGGACTTGACAGTCCAGAAAAAACAACTGAAGGAGCAATGAATTCTAAAACATTATTCCCCTCTAATATAGCAATATTAATGATATAGCTATATATGTATACATGTATGTTATAAAGTACATCCCTAGTTTCTCTAAACCCGTTTATACAGGGTGATTCTAAATTACGTGGACAAAGTTCACATGGGGTAGAGGGGACCTAAACAAGCATATTTCGCATAGGAATGGGGGGGGCGCACCCTTAACGTTTAAGAACTAGGACCTAATTAGTGCGAGCGCGTTTCAAGAGGCCGTTTTTAGGAGGCCCGTGTGACTAAACAAAACATAATAAAATGAAAAACATTATTGCATAAGGTTAGGAAGTATTCCTACTACTTACACCATGAATTCGATACAATTTGAACCACTTTCTAAACCGTGGAGTGAGTTTCAAAAGTGCAATATTAATCTTTTAGTCAAAGAATGGACATCACTTAATGGTATTTAGAAAAATGACGTTTGGGGAAGGAATTTTCAATGATCGTAACATTGATCATTGAAACTGTTTGATCATTGAAAATTCCTTCCCCGATCATCATTTTTCTAAATACCATTAAGGGAACTCCATTGTTTGACTGAGAGATTAATATTGCACGTTTTAATACTAACCCCACGGTTTAGCAAGTGGTCCAATTTCTATCACATTGAGGATTTAAGTTGTACGGATACTCCTGTACCTCATGCAATAATGTTTTTCATTTTATTATGTTTTGTTTCGTCACACGTGCCTTCTAAAAACGGCCTCCTGAAACGCGCTCGCACTACATTAGGTCCTAGCTCTTAAACGGTAAGGATGCGCCCCCCCCCATTGGGAAATATGCTTGTCTAGGTCCCCTCTACCTCCATGCGAAGTTTGTCCACGTAATTTAGAATCACCCTGTAGTATATCCCCCCTTTCAATGGGTGCCACTATATTTACACCAAGTAAAGGTATTTCCACTAACAACACCTACGGAAACTGACCCCCTATCACACGTAAAATATATTTTACGTAACTAAAGACGTGCTTATAAAAGAAGCTTAGGATCTCTGCTTTATTCCATTTCTTAATGTGAAATTATGTAAAACTAACTATAAGATGCAAATAAGACGTTTTCAAACACTTGTCAAAAGTATAATGTCGAAAACTAACACGAATTTGCCCAAAATCTCCACGGTGTTGAAAAAAATTATCCCAACTGCCCTCTGCTGGTTAATATGTACAAGTTGCACAACTACAGCCATGACCCTCCAGCCTCCAGTCTTCAGCACTACCAATAGCCAGATGGGGAGGGATGCCCGTATTTACACCAGTGCCTGAATTTGCACCTTTTTCTCTAATAATGGTAAGGGAAATATTTTTAATGCTTAAGAGCATTAAACTCTTTTTAAATGAAGGAAGTTAAAAAATCCGGAAAAATACAACCATATCAAGGGGATGTAATTAATATTTAATTAGGGAAGATTGCCACATTTATTTACCTAAAATTAGTTAATGAGAATTAATTTGATAAAGATTTGCAAATATGATCAGAACGAGTTTTAAAGATAATGTAACCATTTTTAGAAAAGGAATTATATGAATGTGCACACACACAATTCGAAATCCTTCTTTCAGCCCAACAAACGCTTAAGATACAAATCTCAGTAAAAGCTTACGTCTAAAAAGCTTTAAAAATCGTCCAATTCTCGGCCCCATCTCCATTTTAAAAAGGCAAACTACCGACTTATAATGAAGCAGGCAAAAGCCGCCGAACAATATCTTATATCGATTTTGGCTGCAGAATTAAAATAAGTCTTCGGCTATGGCTCTTAAGAAGAGAGGAATGCGCTTTTTAACGGCAGCAAAATAGTTTTTTAATCCGCGCTGGGAAGGGGTGAGTATAGACAAGGCTAATCAATTTCGACTTATTCTGGCCGCTGTGACAAGATCCAGGGTTTTGTACCAGCCTTTCTTTTTCGTTTTTTGCCCACTGAGGGGAGGAAGGGATATTTCTTTTCTCCACTCTGTACTGGAAGGATCTAAAAACAGTGACAGCTGTTGGGTCCTAAGATTTTTCTGTCGATATGGCAACACGTGGATTTTGTGACGTAGCCGTCGCGCCAAACAAAGGTTTTTGCGTCCTGGCCAATCAGAGAAGAGTTCGCGGTCGCCATAACGACCAGACCAGCTGCACGAACGAAAGTTATGAGATACCCGGATGAATACAGGGTTGAAGGGGGCCGTGCACAAAGTGCGGTTTGAGTAGGAACCCATACAGTCGGTTACATGTGTACGCTTCGCAATTCTGTCAGAACCCCTTAAGTGGTTAGATAACTCGCAGGTAAACTATTGGGCTAGCTCATAAATAAGTGTATCTCGTTGCTGTGTTTTGAATTATGTTTTTATCTCTCTCGTGGTGCGAGAATACGAAGAGAAAGTGGCCATTCTGTAGCTATTTGTGATTGAAAAAGCTTCCGCCTGAGGTGGTGTAAAATATTTAAAGGCTTCCGCCCATTATCCCAGGCCTCATTATTTTTATTGGTTGACAAGATGGTTTCATTTTATCGAAACACTTACAGTGTCTTTAACGTGTTGCCTACTTTTTCCTTGCCTTGAAATATTTTTATTTTTACTATTAACTTTAAATAAAAGGTTTTTGTATATAAAAATAATACGCTCTCTTATGTTGCTGGCTTACAAATTGATCTGATGTGAGTTGATTACTTAGTTTCATAATTACTATTTTATTAGTTTAACTTTTATTAATTTCTAAAGGTGGAAACAAATTGGAGCCGAGCGGCGTAAGCGAACAGCCACGAACACGCTCTGCGCACGCGCATTTCGTAGGCGCTAAGAGCGGCGCTTGCGCAGAGCGTGTTCGCGGCTGTTCGCTTACAGCGCTCGGCTCTAATTTGTTTCCACCTTAATGTTGCATCAAGTCTAACTTTTGCAACAACATTGAAAACTTTGTAGAAAACTAAAAGAAGATATAAATATTAGCTCATGAACTTAAATTTCATCTAACAGTATGGTCAAATATGCAATTCTTTTTTTTTAATTATTCCTTTTTAATAAATTTCTCCTTTAAATAAAAAATAATAAAAAATTTTTTTTTGTTTAAATTACGCAGACTATGATACTTAAAAATGTTGACAAAAACTATTTAATAAAAATTTTACTTTGAATGAGGAACAAACTTTTTCAACAACTTCAAAAAATTAACTTCTTAAAAATAACCTTCTATTCGCGTTTAATAAATTTAAAGTAATTATTTGAAAATAAAATTACGTTATTCAAATAATTTATCAATAAATCATTTTTTAAATTAAAGAAACTCCTTTTAATCATAATATCAGAAATTACTTCCATGCACTGATAATGTTAACACGTCTTTAAAAGCAATTCAGCTTTACATAAAAGGAGGAACATCTGAAGCCCCTCCTCCCCTGAAAGGATTAAAAGGGGGTTCGACCAAGTAACAGGGCCGAAAAGGATTAGTGCAGCTCGGCTTACGACCTGACACTTTCAGCCCCCCAAAGGGGATAAACTAACCCCTTTCCATTGCCATCTTATTATCGTGCATTCGTGTAGGGAGGGGGGGAATATTTAATACGTTTTATGTTTCCGATCGCAAGAATATTATTTTTGGGTTAAGTTAAATTGAAAAGCTCTTTCTCAATAGTACTCTTTCTCTCTACATTTCTTTTCAAACAGTTTTAATTAGATGGAGTTTTATAAAATATAAACAGTAATGTTATGATAATTATAGAACGCGTCAACATGCCATTCAAGAACTGTTAAGTAGTGCAACTAAACATTTTTTTTTGCATTTTAATGAAACACAGGAATTTCAACTATTTATGTTTTTAATTCATTTAAGCAGAAAATTTGGGTAAAAGATATAGTTAAAAAAATTAACCCATCCTCTATCTTTCCCTTTCCGTTCCTCTTTATATTCGCGTGTGTTTTATAGGGTTCATGGATTTTTGTTACGTACAAGTATTATAATTAAATTTAAATTCGTACTATCAGTACTATATCCTTTGACTTTTTTTTAAATACATAACCTGCTAAGAGAGTTAGTTAAATGATTTCCTGGAGTGCTGTTTCCAAATTGTTGTCGACTGAGCACCTTGGTCAGTTCCTTTCAGTGGCCTTTGCTCTATGAAGGAAAACAAGTGCTGTTCTGAAAAGGTGATTCTCCAAGTTTCTTTCCGCAAAAGTGCTTTATGATTCAAAGAGAACTGCAATCCTGGAAAATATATATAATTCATTATTTTACCATGTTGTAACAATTGAGCTGGTAAGAATAAAAGTGGTTAATGGCATTATTCATAGCCACTTAACCAGTGGTTAACCATCGGTTTAAGAAGGATTCTACCAATCAGAATTAGCAAAAGCACCTTTTCTCTCTTAAGCTGCTCCTACCTAGCCATTGGTTAACGAGCAGCTAGTTTCGAGTAACTGAAGGTTTTCTCTAACGGTCCCTGTGTTGTTCCTATGGAGAATGCATTTTTAAGCAGCTCTTACAGGCTACTTTATTGGGCGACTTAGGCGACTAACATACAGGGTAAAGGATTTTGAAAAGAATCCAAATCTATGATTTTCTCAAATTTTGTATTTTTGGACTTCTACCACTCTCATCCTGATCACCTGAATTCTTAAGGGCAGATTATTTACTTAAGTACTGAAATACTAAATTAACTTATTTTGTTAATTTTCCAATAGATTATAATTGAATCCGATCATACAGTAATACGGAATATGATATTGCGCCCCTCCCATTAAGCCTGGGTAGGGTATTCTTATGTCAGTAACCATAATGCATTTGAAAAAAAAAAGACGCATTGTTCTATTTAATCTCGATTTGATTCCAACCTCGGAAAAAGCGTCCTCATTTTGGCCCGCGCCCCTGCCGGCAGAAAGGGGAGCCCCTTTTTTTCCCATGTGCGTCACGGGGACGACTCCGCAAGAATGGAAGAATAATTAAATTTCCATTTGCATGCCTACACCTTTTTGGCTTCGATTATTTTTACAGATCGTTATGCGTTCTCCCTCGCAAGGGGGAGATTCAGAAAGGGGGGAGGAGAGAGAAAAAGAACAAAAAAAGAAGGGGGAGATCTTCAGCAAAGAGGAATCGCCGCGATCGCCGACAGCTGCCGAAAGTGGAGATCTGGATGCAGCAGAACTTCGGCAAATTGAAATTAATATTGAGCCACGGAGAACGAAATTTTCGTCCCTGTCTGGGGGAGTGTTGGGAAGCGGGTTGATTAAATTAACGGTTCCCAGTCAAAACATTCCGGGAGAATAATAAATTCTCTTTAAATAGGGGCTTGGTTAGAGGAACACGAGAGCAAGTGCTTCGAACTCTCTCATTTAGTTATTTAAAAACGTCGCTTTTAAATCAAAACCGTTATTAATTCAATCCGCATTTTTGTCCGGCGTTGTTTTTGCGCCGCGACACGACGGAGATGAAATATGCTTTCTTGTCGCTTGTTTTGACGGGAGGGGAGGAAGCGTGGAGTTGGCGGAGGGAAGCGGTGCTTCTTTTCCGGACAGGATCTTTCTTTTTTGGGGGGGTAGGACGGGGTGTGAAAGGATCGAAATTTTTGAAAACCCCGCTGCGATGAAAGAAGACGTCCTTTAGTTTTTTGTAGGGAGGAGTTTGATAGTTACTTAAAGCTTAATCTAGGTTCTTGGGATAAACTGGGGGTATTTCATGTTAAAAAGTAGCAGGGTAAAACTATGTTTATTTTCCTTACCATTTTAGTTATATTTATGAAATTTACTGCAGCTTAGTTTAGTTCTTAAGTGAAGAAACTTTGGAAAAATTATTCAACCCCTTTCAATGAAGAAACAAAATTCAAAAACACAAATGTAATTAAAATATTAATTATTTTCTGTTCAATTTATTATCTGTCAGAATATTAGCTATTTAATGCCCTATATTAACGGAGATGGGCACCGCCTGATAGGCCGCTAGGTCTGGGCAGAATTGATTGATTGATTTTGAATGCCCTATGGGGTCATCCATAAATTACGTGAGGTCAAAAAGGGGGAGGAGGGGTTTGGAAAAATCTCACCAAATCTCACCAAGGGGGGAGGGGGGGGGTGTCGATTAAAATCTCACGTCAACTTTTTTTAACTTAATTATAACTTAATTAGGTGCTATGAAGCACAAAACGCAAATAATTTTTAAAAAATGATTTTTAAAAGTTGTAGGTAAATCTCACGTGGGGGGGAGGGGGGGTCAAGAAAAATCTCACTAAATCTCACCAAGGGGGGAGGGGGGTCCAGATTTTGGAAAAAAACACCTCACGTAATTTATGGATGCCCCCTATATTATATTCGTGTCTAACTGAAAATATTCTTTTAATCAACCCTGTTAAGGCATAATATATGTGAAATTATTTCTTATTATGTCTGAATTTAACTTTTGAATTTTATTTTGAGTATTTTATTAGTGGGATAACAAACATGCGTAGGCATTTTAGGGATGTTTGCAGTGAAGTCACATTTCTACCTTATAACCTAATTCATGAAGCGCTCTTTTTATATGATCACAACAACAAAAAAACATACTTCAAAACTTCTTCCGACTTACTTTTATATTCGCTGATAAAAGTAAAGAAAACAAATCATCGAGAGAACACAAAATAAAAAGAAAGGAAACAAGTAAAAAGAAAATTGGCGATATCTTTTTTCATAGTGCAGGATATATATGCGGGGTCAAAATTTTAACTGATGAATTCGACATGAGGTAGATAGACATGTACGTTGTCATATGACGCGATTCATGCGTTAAGCCCGTGATCTTGCTATGGATTCGTGGTGTTTAACACCTAAGCAAAATACCAGCAATAGCCAAAACAGGGCCGGAACTATCAAACATACTAGTGGGCAAAATTTAAAGGGGGTGTAGGCAACCCAAAGACGATTCAAAATCCCTCTGAAAAGCGGGGTCGCAAACGCACTACTGAGTTAAAGTGCCAAAAGCAATTGAAGATGGGGATAAGATGGGGAAGATGGGGAAGATAAGAAAAAACAGTTAGGGGTAGAAATTATATTTTGCAGAAACAATGAGCTAACACCAATGTAAAGCTTTTGGAGTTAGCTCATATTTTTAAAAATAAAAACTAAGTAAAGATTTAGTGCTGAGAAGAGATCGTCTTCAAAATGCAACAGTAAAATTTTCTTTATTGATGCATTTTAACTCTTACTTTGAAGACGTAGGACCGCCAAACAAAAGATGATTTGTAGTAGGCAAATGACTGATGAATTCTATCAAATAAATCTGGATCTTGCAGAGGAATTAAAAGTGGTTAAAAAATGTCATCATTCACTCAACTGTTACAAAAGTGGCATCAAAATATGAATAATATCTTGAGACAATTAAACGTTTAAGCTCTCCTCCATTCAGACCGCTATTCCGAGCAGTCGTCTAGCCAAAATAAATGCTTTCGTTGATAGTTCAAAAAGTGAGTCTTGCCATTCCCATAATCCGTCATTAGAAAAGCTCTCGGTGTATCCGAACCGTCGGCAGTGAGAGCTGCAAAGTATATATAGAATGCGTTCTCCCAACTTGTATCCCGTCTGAACTCTGCCTCTTTTAGCTTAATTAATGTTATTTTCAACACCCATAGGTACATAATCCGTTGAGATATTTTGAGAAGAGCCTCTTCTGAAAAATGTAGTAGTCGCGGAAGAAAAAGGGGAGGCAATAATTCATTGCTCCTTAGGTCGTCTGTTCCTGTCTGATTGACGTCAGTGGTTATTTCGGTCTTTAAAGAGTCCCACTGTCAGCTTTTTCAGTCGGTAGCATATTTGCTCCGTCCCAAGCTCTCAAGTATATCGATTATCTACCTTTTTCCATGACTGTGCCCTCCCCCAAAGAGTGAAGGTATGTCCGAGGATTCTCCAATAGGGTGGAGCGAAAAAACCTTTTTTTCGAAATCGGTCAACGGCTAGTGCTAAAAGTTTGTGGTTGGGGGTCCTTATGACCCACAAAAAATTTCAGTTCGATAGGACAATATCTTCAGTCTGCGCTTTTCGCTCAAAGTTTCAGGTTTTTACTAAAAAACATCAAAAATACGAAAATTTCCCAGAATGTTTCTAGATGCTCCAAAATAGTTTTTATGGTAAATAATTACGTATATTGCTAGTATGTAGCTTAATAATGGCGATTGAGTGTGTTTGATTAAAGCGAAATGGTTTTATAAAATCGGCGAAATTATCCAAAAGTAAAGCATTGATACGGATTTCGGGAGAACCATAGCCCGCTGTAGTAAATCGATCACGACGACTTAAATCACCGAAAACAATGATATAAAAGGAAAATAATTAACCCTTTGTTGCATGATGTCCACTCTAGTGGACAAAAGTTAAAAATTTTTTGCTATTCCGTAAATGCCTTTACAGATTTCATTTCAGTTGTTTTACCTTCTACATCATTTGAGCTTTCAATGGTAAATCATAGATGACAGCACCACTCCACAGATTGAAGCCACATCATTTTGAAAATGGCTTCTACCTCTACATGCAGGTTTGTACGATTGCTTATTTTAAATGTTATTAAAAAGTGCTAGCAATTCATTCTAATGTTATATTTTATTCATATTTATTGATTTTAGACATTTTATTTTGAGTATAAGTAAAAAAATGTTGTTTAGAAGCTAATTCTGTTGAGATAATTAGTAGTTTTTCGTTTGTCTACTGTAGTGGACGCCATGAACACAAGCTAATGTTTTCTGTCCACTGTAGTGGACGTCATGAACGTCATCTGATGTTTTTATGACATTATGGGATGGAAACTTTCACAAAATAAGTTCCAAATATCAGAGGGAGGGTCTTATCCACATATTTGCTGCACTTTATTTTAAATAATTAATTTGAATTAAGCATGGTATTTATCTTATAACCAAATTAAAGTTATATCTTATTTTTATTTATATTTCAGGAGAAATCCAAAACGGAAAATTCTGAAAATTTGAAATTGATCCAGAAAATCCACATATTCATGCACCAAATGTAAAATATATCTATGTATTGATGCAAAATCTGACTGTTTTTACAAATTCCATCATTAAAATTCTAAAAAAATCAAATTCGTGTTAATGTTTATTCATAATGCTTATATGCATACTGTCCACTGTAGTGGACAAACTGTAACTCTTAATTAAAACCAAATCTGAATCAAATTAATTTTTTTAATTATTTTTAAGACTATTTTAAATAGAGAAAACGCATGTATATTCTTTTTACTTCTCCAGATTATTTGTATGCAACAAAGGGTTAACTTCCAGCTCTTAAGTTCATCGAAAAATCCACAAGAAGGTGGCTACATCGAGTGCCGCGCGTACGCTCGCCCCACGTAATGTCTGACTACGCTCAGTGCAGTTCGGCGCGTTTTTAAGTTTTGGAATTCCGCTTTTGTGTCAAATTTAGCTAGTATCTTTCTGTCTACCAATCCAGCCTTTATATTTATCCATTTTGGGAGTCGTAACCGCTTACAACAATAGGTGCATCTTGCAGCAGATACATACAATGAACATTTTCCGGTCTGTTCTATGGTCTTTTAAAAAATCTTGCTCCCATTCCGTTTGCAGGTATACTGTAGCTATAATACTCTTGCAGGAAGAATTATGAAAAGGGGTTCTTGATCTTTCGAGGAAAATATTCATTTGTACTTCGAATACCAGTGAGATATTTTTTTTAATTTATTGTACGATTTATTCAAATTTTTCACAAATACTTTCTGAGATGACAAGATCTTTCAATCTTTTTAGTGATACTGTTGGTATCGATCGAGGCTTTAGTAGAAATACTTACTGTCCGGTTTGACACAATATTAGCAATGTCTTTTGAAGAAGGGTTTTTGACATTGAGAGAGCTATTTTTTTACTCTTGAAAATAATTAAAAAAACTGGATTAACACTTAAAAGAGCGGGCAACTTACTTTCTTTTAAATTTTCCGACTCTCCCAAGATATCGAATGTTCCTGAATTCGAGGCAAATTGTTTTGCGGCAAAGGGGATCTGGTGTCGCTTGCTGTGAGGGGGATCAGCTATCGCAATTCAAAGGAGCGCCATCGGCGCTCCCTGAGGCATTCGAGGAGGGCCACCCCTGGCGGTGGTCCTGACCTATTGACCCCCTCCCCTTTCTCTTAAGAGGTGACGGGTGAAAAAACTTGGATTCGGACAATATTTGTGTAACATGAATAGAAAATATATTTCCCTCACACATGGCATATTATCCCTATATTAATGGATAAGAGAAAGCAACATGTTTTCGCGTAATTGATTTAAATTTAAATTTCGACGGTGCTAGTTTGATTATTATTTAATAAACCAAGAGCAAGAAGTTAATTTTTTTCCTTTTATATCATTGTTTTCGGTGATTTAAGTCGTTGTGATCGATTTACTACAGCGGGCTATGATTCTCCCGAAATCCGTATCAATGCTTTCCTTTTGGATTATTTCGCCGATTTTACAAAACCATTTCGCTTTTATCAAACACACTCAATTGCCATTATTAAGCTACATACTAGCAATATACGTAATTATTTACCATAAAAACTATTTTGGAGCATCTAGAAACAATCTGGGAAATTTTCGTATTTTTGATGTTTTTTAGTAAAAACCTGAAACTTTGAGCGAAAAGCGCAGACTGAAGATATTGTCCTATCGAACTGAAATTTTTTGTGGGTTATAAGGACCCCCAACCACAAACTTTGAGCACTAGCCGTTGACCGATTTCGAAAAAAAGGTTTTTTCGCTCCACCCTATTCTCCAAACACTTAAATTCGCGCATTAAAGTTCTTGTTTTAGTAAAAGAGGCGTTATTGGGCTGTAAAAGTTTTGAAGGGACGAAAGCTGCTAAGCCCTAATAAAAGTCTTGGTGCAAAGAGGTTTGGACCAACTGCTATGTTATTCAAACCACACATGATTTATTCAATTAGGTTTCCAGAATGCTAATAAAAATTTTAATCTTCTTGCATTAGATAGTAGGAGTTTGGGGGCACATCACAAGAAAAAAATTACAATTGACATTAAACTGAAAGTACAAGGCAGCCAATCAGTCTACGAAAAGAAAGATCTACCTTCTAACAACTGAACGCAATTTAAGAACACCAGCAGCTTGGAGATCCCGCCGCAAGCCATCCGGGTGCGAAGCTTTGCGTCGCATGACGGACGGTCAGTCCCACAGGCTCGGCGACCGTCGCAATACATAACAAATTTTAGTACAACATCATAAGCTTTATACAATCCCAGTGACATAGGCAAGTATAACGTACACCTTGTAATCTAATGTTCCACGGTTCTATTCCAGGCTGTAACAGGCGATGAAATTGACAGTTTGCTTTTTTTAAAATTATTTTATACTTACAGACAGCTATAAAAAGTTTTTATAAAGTGAATGGATCCCATATATTTCTTGTCACAATTTTTATTAAATTTAAGAATTTTTAAAAATTAGATTAAGAGATTTTGAGAAAGGTTTTTTAGATAGTAGGATGTGAATAAATCTAATTGTGATAGATTTTGTCCCTCATTTTAATGAAATGAATTTTATAAATATGAATGCAAATTTATCCCATACATTACCAGCATAAATAGCTTTTATTATAAAATGAAAGCAAAAGTAATCAATGTATTAATTACCCAAAATAAAGGTATTTTCATTGCGGAATTGCTCCATCTTAAATTTAACCCATTATTATTAAATTACTGATTCATTTAAGAGACTGAAACCTTAGATTGAATTTTTCTATTAATTATTTTAAAAAATCTACAGCTATTATACAGGGTGTTTCAAAAGTCCGTTTCGCGGCTTTCATTTGGAACCAACGTGCTCTAGGGTCACGGATGATCTTAATATGGAAAAAGTAGTGAATTATCCTGCTCCACCTAATAAAAGGGGGGTCTGGGGTCCCCCCATAAAATTTTTTGAAATTTAAGTAAAAAACCCCACTTTTAATAGAGTTACAAGTATCAAGGGCAAGGGGGTTTGAGGGTTTTTCCCATGAAATTATTTTAAAATTTGACCTTAAAATAACAGGGTTTTAACTAATTTTGGTGCATAAAATGCCATACTAAGTGTAAAATTTTTCATTTTAGGAGGGCTAAAAAGCTCTTTAGCCCCCTCTGGATCCGCTAGTGCTAGTGTATAACAGCTTGTAATGCAAGGATCGCCGAGCCCATGGGGCTGCAATTCCGTCGTAAGGTCAATTCGGATCCGAAATAGCGATGATCGATCCAGCCGACAACCTCCCCTGAACGGCGAAAAAACTCATCCCACTTTAGGTGAAATACAAAACGAGCCAAAAAGAGTCTTATTTGGCAATTTTTCGCTAATTTGAGGAGAAATAACTTTTTTCATCAAATCGAGAACTAAATTATGAAACTATGAAATACATTTCCGGTCTGTTTCAAATTGTATTAATTACATTGGAATTAGTATTTCTTAGTTTACCCTTGGCTACTGGTTACTTCTCTCACTTATTAAGGCTAACAATGGTATCAGATCAGTGGTGAATCCAGGATTTTTGTCTGGGGGGGCTGAGTTTCACAAATAACTTAATTGCTATTATGGGCTGTTCAAATATTAATGTAAGCAACTGAAAGGGGGGGGTTGCCAGTGCCGTAGCCAGATTTTTGTTTAGGGGGTTACTCAACATCTTTTCTGAGGTCTAATGTTAGGAATACTAAGTTTTAGGTGAGATAACTTCGTAAGGTTTTAACTTTGGTGCACTAAGTTTAAAAGTTGTGTAAAAATGTCAACTCCAAGTAAAAGGGGGGTCTATGGGTCCTCCCCCAGAAAATTTCTGAAAATTTGCCCTTTAAAATAGTGTTTTAGCTCATTTTGAAGCCTTTTAGATTTCACCCAAAGAGCACCATTCATTGTAAGCGGTAGAATTTTCAAGGAAAAAACTTTATAGAATTATGAATTGGAAAATTTCTAGGGGGTTTAGTGTTCCTATTCCAGAAAAACTTTTGAATTTTGCCCCTAAAAGGGGCATTTTAACTCATGTTGTGACACTTAAGGTTACATCGAAGAGGATCACTTCTTGTAAATCCCTAAAGTTTCAAGCAAAAGCAGTACTTATTAGATTGTAATATTTCGAGGGGGCTTGGGGGTCCTCCCCCAGAAAAATTTTGGAATTTTTACCCTTACAAATAGGGTTCCGGTTCATTTTGAGACCCTTTGGGTAACACCACCGAACGTTCGCAACGTAGTAAATTTCTTTTTTGGCTTTATTGCTATTACCAAAACTTGAATGTCTTATTCCTGGGGGTGGCTGCAGCCCCGCAGCCCCCCTACTGGATTCACCTCTGTATCTGATTTCTGTCTATGCACGAGTAGGCAAACCCTTGACCACTGGTCACCTTCTTCTTTTTTTGACTTGCTGAAGTAGGGGAGAACGGGGCTAGTTTTCCAACCTAAATGCATTTTCTTTCCATGCATTTTATTTTTGATTATTTTTGGATAAACAAGATTTCATTATGATCCTCGGACTGTTCTCTACAAAATGTAGCATTCAAATTTCATTACGATAATTAGTTTTTTTGCAAAATAGGATTAAAGACGACCATGTCAGGTTGGAAAATCTGCCCCGTATGCGGGGCAGGTTTTCCTACAGTAAGGGGCAAGTTTTCCTACAGTACTACTAGCTGAAGTAATACAGATTGCTTTAGGAAACCTTGATTGGTTTACCGGCAGACTGTCATTCCTAATATGGGATTGCGAAACTATCTCATTGGTTATTCACAATTTCTATTTCTGCGCTTTGAATAAGTGTCTCTTCTCTCTCTAAGCCCGAGAATACGATCCTTCGAGTTAGTTGTTTGGTTGATTGTAAGACTTTGCTGAAACTTAAGTCTTTCAGGTAGATATCTGAAATAAAGGCTGGAATCGAACTATCATGCTGGTTTTAATGCTAGTCGTAAAGGTAATGTATTCAAAATTTGGCGACTTATCTCTAATTTGGCGAATTCAAAATAAACGAGAAAAGAAAATGGTAGGTTAGTTCGTAGAGGATCAAGCTTGCAATCGAAAGATTGCGGGATGGGTCTCAAGTCTTTTGTAGTAGCAAATATCATTATTTAATATTATATCTGGGTGTTTCTAGAGGTTTGATCTACTTAAAGTTAAGGAAATAATGGGTTTAACCTTTTCAGTGCTAGCCTCTTCAAATTTTCTGTATTTTGTTTCTATTAATGGATTAAATATTAATCATGTAGCATCCTTTGTTAGCGGGCCTTGGCTTGAAAAGCAAATAAGTATTCTATTCTATTCTCTTCGAATTTTCCATATAATTCAATGGAAATCTCGGGTGGCTTCGATTGAAAGAAGATCATAGAAATTAGAATCAGACAGCGTTTTTCATCAAACGGATAATCGTTTGGCGATCAGAAAAGAAAAATTCGTTTCAACGTCGTAATCATTACTAGTGATTGTTATTTTGACGATTATCTGCCTGCATAATTTTTTGATTTTTATATTTTGCTCCGAAAATAAAAATCGTTTGTTGCACGAAAGATCACCAAATTACCAATTGAGATATTCTGAAATTCTCGATTAATCTAAAAATACTGAAGAGAACACATATCCTTAAAAATTAGGTGAGTGGTTTTGGCAAGGAGGGAATGAGTTGCTGTCGAGTTTGTTTTACCAAAATATTTTTCATCATAACTTAATGATTGTTATCGCCCAAAATTAATAATTATTTTTAATCAAAACTAATCAAACTCAAACATGATTATGATTTTTTTATTAAAACTAGGCTCGATTCTTGCGATTTTACTCAATAGCGTGGGTTGAGGTAAAATGGGTCACTTTTAAGGTACTTTCACATTCTAAGATTTATTTCATCAAAACTGGATAGGTTATGTAGAATTGATAGTACTGCTGTAGGCTTGAAAAAGAAATCGACGGACCGTAAATTAACACAGCAACTTTATTAATCCACAACCAGAACGGACAGAGACGGTTGTTGCGTCCATATTGAAAAATACAACAACGAAAGTAGAAGTAAAAGCGAAACTAAAACTCTACTCGGGGAAAAACCCGTTGGCGCTTAGGGCGCCACCTAACGTTAACACAAAGACTTAACACTCCCCCCGATTGGAAAAGGGAGTTTTCCAATGAACTATAATATCAAAAAATTGTTACATAATAGGATACACTCAAAAAATACAACATAAGACATATTCACTCGTTAAATGGTAACAAACATAACCTATTGATAGGTCTTTTTAGAATACCACAAGAAGTTTTAACTTCGGCCACTCTTACTTTACCATCTTTACCTACCACTACCTTAGAAATAACACCTAACATCCATTTACAAGGAGGTAAATTATCCTCTTTTATGATTACAACATGACCTTCTTTTACATCATTTTTGACAAATTTCCACTTATTTCTCTGCTGAAGATTCGAGAGATAGTCTAGACTCCATTTTTTCCAAATTAATTGGACACTTTTAGTTACCTTTTGCCAACAATTTAGTCTGTTTTCATTAAGGTTAGTTAAGTCGGGTTCCAAAATGGAATTCAGTTCTCTACCTATTAGGAAATGTGCAGGCGTTAAAACCTCCACTTCAACATCATCTGTTGCTATAGGTACAAGTGGGCGAGAATTTAACATACTCTCAATTTGAACAGTAATTGTCAAAAATTCTTCGTAGGTTAATTTCATATTACCTACTACACGTTTCATATGAAACTTAAAAGACTTGACTCCGGCCTCCCAAAGACCGCCGAAGTTCGGTGCTCTGGGAGGAAGGAACTTCCAAGTGATTTCCTCACTAACTAAAAACTGATTTAACTTTTCATCTGGTTTGTTGGCCAATTCAGCTAGCCTTTTAATTTCACGATTAGCACCAACAAACGTTTGAGCATTGTCAGAGTTAATCCGAGCGAATTTTCCTCTCCTACCAAAAAATCTTTTTAGAGTACTTATAAAAGATTCACTAGTCATATCATCTACAATTTCTAGGTGAACAGCTTTCGTTACAAAACATACGAATATACATACATATACCTTGTTCAATATACCTTTACGTTGATTTCTATACTTAATATAAAAAGGTCCACAGTAATCAATACCACAAACATTAAATGGAAAGTTTCTGTTTACCCTATCACCTGGTAAATCACCCATTATTTGATCCATTGATACAGGTTTTGTTTTAAAGCATTTTACACATGAAAAACAAATTTTTCTACATAAATTTCTACCATTAATTATCCAGAATTTTTGACGAATCAAATACAATAGTAATTGAGGACCAGCATGTAAGTATTTTAAATGATAATACTCTACAATCATACAAGTAAGTTTGTGTTTAGGAGATATTACAATAGGATGCTTAGCATTATTACTTACACTAGAATTAACTATTCGTCCACCAACACGTAATATTCCATTTTTATCAACAAAACAATTTAATGAAGACAATTTACTTTTACTTTTTACATTTTTGCCTTTTAGCAAGGAATTAATCTCTTTCTGATACTCACTTTGGGCATATTTTACCAGAAATAATTCTGCATTACCCATTTCTTCACTTGTTAAGTACTCACCTCTTTTTTCTGGATTTCTACAGTTGTGAACAAACCTGAAAACATATGATAGAATGCGAACTAATTTAGAGAAATTATTAGTTGTCTTTAAGAGATCATTTTCAAACAAATTTTCATTTTCAGTTAAAGAAAAACATTTATCAGATTCTATTGATTTATCTTTTTTAAGTTCTAACTTGTAGTGTTCCTCTGAAACAGAATTATCACACTGAAATACAGGAAAATTGTCTTCTCTTAAGAAATTAGGTCCATACCACCAAGCCTCACATTTTAAAAGGCTTTCAATAGATAACCCTCTTGTCAGATGGTCTGCAACATTTAATGTGCCAGGTAAGTGGGACCAAGAGGAAGGATTGCTAAGACTATGAATTTCCTTCACACGATTAGAAACAAATTGTTTCCACTTATGGGGTTGTCCTTTAATCCAACATAAAGTTATTTGAGAGTCAGTCCAAAAATGAACAGTAGGGTACAGTCCAGTTCGTTGAACAGTTTTTTCAACTGCTTTTGCAAGTTTGGCAGCAAGTAATGCTCCCAAAAGTTCAAGTCTTGGTAGGGTTAACTTTTTTAACGGCGCTACCCGGCTTTTTGAAGCAATCAGGTTTACGGATATTTTGTTACAGTCTTTCACTCGTAGGTATGCTGCCGCTCCGAACGCCTTTTGGCTGGCATCGGAGAACACGTGAATTTGAAGTTCGATGACAGTATCAGGGTTGGAATCCAGGATAGATCTTGGGACATCAAGTGTTGAGAGGCTTGATACCTCACTACACCAGTTCATCCATGCAGTTCTGATGTCCGGTGGAAGCTCATCATCCCACAATAACTTGCGGGACCAGAGTTCTTGAAACAAGCACTTTAACCGCACGGTAAAGGGAGAAAGTAATCCGAGAGGATCGAACACCGTGCCAGAAGCTTGCAGAATGGATCTCTTGGTATGACGATCAGTACGAGTGAGATTCACTAGTCTTTTTATGTCGACTGAAAGGGAATCTTCATTGATGTTCCAGGAAAGTCCAAGAACCTTGTGATGGGAAACTTCGGAATTTAGAGTGGCGAACCCGTGCTTTTCCATCATGTCCATCAAGGATTTATCATTCGAGATGAACTTTCTCAAACTCATGCTTGCATCTCTCATTATTTGGACAGCAAGCTGAGAGAAAGCAAATGTTTCCGAAGCACTGTCTCCTCCGCAAATCAGATCATCCACATAAAAGCAGGTATCAAGGACTTCGAAGACCTTCGGATACGTTTCTTTGTAATTTGAAATATGTTCTTTGATAGTTGCTGATAGGAGGAAAGGGCTTGAAGTCACTCCAAAGGACACACGATTGAATCTGAAAGTTTGAAAGTCCAAAGAGTCCTTGGATGGGGATTGATTGTCTATGAAGAGGAATCTCACAGCATCTCTGTCATCCGGATGTAAGGATATCTGAAGAAAGGCCTTCTCAATGTCGGCGACAAGGGCTATCTTCTTTAACCGAAAAAACACAAGAAGGTCGAAGATGTTGGGGTTTAAGTTGATTCCTGGCCAAAGACAGTCATTTAAAGATAATTGTCCATCTTCGTGAGAACTGGCATCAAACACAATTCTTGTTTTTGTAGTAACGCTTTCTTCGCGTATCACTGCTTGATGAGGCATATAATACACTGGTTTTCCAGTTGGTTCAGAGTCTGTTACTTGTTCTATAATGCCCAAGTTGACATATTCATTTAATATTTCTTGATAGTTTTTAAGAAGTGATGGATTTCTTTGAAATCGCTTTGAAAGGCTTTTGAGACGTCTTTCTGCAACACTGAAGTTATTAGGAAGGTCCTCTGGGGGTCTCTTAAAGGGTAACCTAACTTCATAGCGACCATCCCTAAAACTGACTGTTTTTTGGAAAATGTCCATGGCGGCATCATTTTCAACACATTCAGACGTGTCCTTAATCCCAATAGCCTCTAACTCCCAAAACTTCTGCAATCCCACTTCAATATCTCTAGTATCTGAATCCTGTTTGACAAAATTACACTTAAATTTATTTGGGGTAATATTATCTATAGTTCCTGTGACAATAAACCCTAAGGCAGTGTTTTGCAATATAATGGAATCATTATTCAACTTTATTTGTTCACTACCCAACAATTTAAAAAACACATCTGCCCCTAGCAACATTTGAATTCTGCTAGGTCTATGAAATTGGGGATTAGAATACACCAGATTTTGAGGGAATTTTATTCTAGATATATCAAGTGGCTTTGCTGGAATTAGATCTGAACTAATTTTCCTAACCACTAAAGCATTAACTGTAGTTTGAAAACTCAAATCCCTGTTACTTATATCTGCCTCAATCACTCCTTTTGATTTTAACACATTATCCCCTACTCCCGATATTGAGGAATCCACTTTTTTATATTTAAGCCTAAGAACATCAGAGAGCTCATTAGTTATGAGTGTGCACTGTGAGCCCGAATCCAATAAACAAAGAGTGGGAATAAATTTGCCTGTCTTGTCTCGCACGTGCACGATGGCAGTTGAAAGGAGAACGGTGTTTACTTTCGCCGAGGAAAAACCGCAATTCTCCGACTGCTCAATAGCAGCAAAGGTTTGATTTGGGACTTCATTCGTTTTCAGCATATGGCATGACTCATCTTTCTGAGACGCGGATCTATCGTCAGGGGGGTAGGAAGGAGAACTAGCCTGCTCCGTACTTTCGGTTTGGTTTCGTTTCTCGAAATGCAAAAGGGTGTGGTGGTTAAAGGAACATTTTTTACATCTCATATACAGTTTTTTACATTGACTTTTAGAATGATTACTTCCCAGGCAATTCACACACAGATTTAATCTTTTGACCTGAGTTTGTCTGTCTTTTACAGGCATTTGATGAAACAAGTCGCATTTATAAAGAGGGTGATTTTTTGCACACATGGGACAGTTGGCATTCTCTTTATTTACAACAAAACTTTTGTGTTGAGGGATATTTCTAGGAGGGCCTTTAGATTTAAGAAAGGGGTTACTTTCTATATTATAATTGAGTAACGACTGGCTCCTTTTGTTAAGAAATTCCAAAAACGAATTCCATTCGGGAACTTCACTGGAATTTAGTGACATTTGGAATTGTTTGTTTGTTTCATCATCAACACTTTTTAGTATAACATTAATCAAAAGGTTTTCACATAAGGGATTTATTTCCAAATCCAACTGCTTCAGTGCTCTTACATTAGCCAAAACAGTGTCTACTAAATTCCTTAATTCCCCATGGGATTCCGTTTTCATTTTGGGCAAATTTAACAGCTTATTTATATGGCTGTTAACAATTAACCTCTTATTCTCAAACCTTGAGGTTAATGCTTGGAATAAGGATTGATAGGTTTCATTTACAGATTGCAACTGCTTAGCAGTTCCCGTTAAACAAGACTGTAGATATATTAGTTTTTGTGATTCGGGAAGTTGCTGATTGTTCCCTATGAGGGATTCAAATTGAGTTTTGAAAGCTAACCATTCGGAATATTGCCCTGAAAATTGAGGTAGATTTATGGCAGGAAGTTTTAAATTACAATTATCAGTGCCTATACCCGGGCCAGAGGACCGACCATTAACAACAGCATTACCATTAGCAGAATTTGACATACTATTATTCAATAGCTTTAGAAGCCTTACCTCGCATAGGTCAATTTCGTCAGCTAACTTGTTTAATCCTTCTTCGAATTCACTTAAGTCTGTGTCGGAAAGGATTCCATAGCTTTCGTTGCGAAGCTCATCGAGTTTTGACTTCATTTTGTCCAGGTTTTGCAGTTTTAGCGTCAAGTTGCTGGCATCCAGTTCAAGATTCTCGTCGAGGGTGCTTTTTATCCTCGTCATTTGGCCCTGGAGATGACCTTTTTTGCGGTTGAAAACCGTTCTGGTTGGAATTTCCGTTGAAGCTGCTGAGGCTGTTTTGGTTGCCATGGTTGAAAAAGGCTGATTCGCACTCCGGCTCGACGGACCACTTATGGATAGGTTATGTAGAATTGATAGTACTGCTGTAGGCTTGAAAAAGAAATCGACGGACCGTAAATTAACACAGCAACTTTATTAATCCACAACCAGAACGGACAGAGACGGTTGTTGCGTCCATATTGAAAAATACAACAACGAAAGTAGAAGTAAAAGCGAAACTAAAACTCTACTCGGGGAAAAACCCGTTGGCGCTTAGGGCGCCACCTAACGTTAACACAAAGACTTAACAAAAACTATTACTTTTTAATGATTTATTTCAATTGGATCTTGGCATTACAATCCGTTAGAACATTTTCATCTAATTTTATCAAATATTTTTTAGTCATAAGTTGGTTAAATTTAGCGTCAAAATAATGACCTATTTTACCCCACCACAGTGGGGTAAAATGGGTCTCATTGCAAAAATATGTCAAATATATATTTATTACTAAATATACATGAAAATAAGAAAAAAGGTAATCGGCCAAGCCGTTTTTATCTGAAAAAATTTGTTTTAAGTTGTACTTTAGTGAAATTATTAAAGTCCGAAGTTAATGAACATTGTTCAAATGTAGCAATTAAAATACTTCATTTGGACAAAAATAAACTTGTTTGACAGTTCAATGTATATTTGAAGGAAATTAGTTAAAAACATTGTTTTTACTTAATACACAGAAGGCCTCCTTACTATGACCCATTTTATCCCAAGTACAAAATATTGTTATAAAAGATTAAATATTTTAAATTTTTCTAAGCTGATTGGCTTGAAATGTCTCTCAGACTTTCTTTTATGAAAAAATACAAAAGTCTGCTGTAATTTATTACAATATATAAATATTTGGAAGTTGGTGAGCCCTGTTTTATCGACAACACCATTTACCATTCAAATAAAATATTTTTTCAGTTCTTAAATTTATGAATCTAAATATTTGACGGTCGGAAAATGTTGCCAACACATAAAAGATTATAATACAAAAAAATGAGCGAAAATAATTCAATTTAAATTTGATTTATATCGAGTTAATTAAAACTGACCCATTTTACCCCAACCCACCCTATAATAATCTCAAATCAAGTCTTTACACTATCAATTCTGACATTTAAAATCTAACCCATTGAAATAGGGGTTATAATCACTTGTTGAATTTCTTACTTTCAGGTTCACACACTAGCGACTTTTAATAAAAAAAATAGACTTCGCCTATCAATCAAAATCGAGTTTTGAAGGATATTCTCCCAACAGCACAAGCCTCTCCAATGTGTTTAAGGTGACTCATCACTGAAGGGAAATGTGACTGGATGAACACAAGGGTTGAATTAATTATACAAAAACGTTTTTAAAAGTGGTGGTCAAGTTTTATTTATATACTTGTTTATTTTGAATATGGTCACCATTATAATATTTAATATTAATTTGATGATATCTACCGCTTTCCAGGTTTAGGTATCTGTTCTGGGGTTACCCAAAATATCTTTGAATACTCATTGCAAAGTCTGGGATGTACAGCTCTCGACCTTGTGATATTCAAAGGTCTGAAGGGTACAGGGGAATCAAATTACCGTGCGGAAATGGTAGGGAGTGTAGATATGAGGCGTTTGTTATCAAAACCAGCTCATTCCAACTCGAAATTAGATGAAAATGTGAAAACTGTGATCTCAACTGTGAAATTTCGTATCATTTGAAAAAGTTAAGTGGATGTCATTTATTTAAAACTCGTAAAGACACAAATATTAACTGGTAAACTGGAAAAAAACAATTTAATTGAACAAAAAAACTGAAAAAAGCATGAAAAATCGTGTTTTTGCATCAAAATCAGCTCATTCCAACCTAATTAGTGTAATTACGCCCAAGGTAATGCACCTGGAATGAAAATTAAAAACTAATCAAATTCTAGGAGGTTATACTACAATTAAAAAATTTAAAAAAATGTTAGCTTTAGAACTGTGGACGTGAGAAGTTTTTTGTCTCTCCTGTATAATTTCCAAAAATGGAATGAGCTGGTTTTGATAGCAAACACCTCATATAATCTGAAACATTTTTTAAGTATTCCAGAATGGGCGTTCCAACAGAAACGTAAAGAAGCGTATGAATTATCAAAAGCTAGAAAAAGCAATGGAAAAGAAGTATTGTGCGTTAACGGTTGAGAGCAAATTAGAAGTTAAGTTACAATTAATTTGGTCTGCATAAAAGCTTAAGGTTTTGGTCCAAAAGAGGTCCTCTTCAAAATGAGACAATAATAATTATTTTACTTTCGGATTTTCCGAGGATTTCTTTGGCTCAAAAACTCTTTTAAGCTAAAACATAATTGATATAATGAGATTATATTTCTCTAGCGTAAGTGAAAATTTTTCGATTTAAAACATTTATAACTAAAAAAGTTGGAAAATATTGGGGCTAAATTTACATAGATAAGTATAAAAATTAAATTTTTCAGTTACGCTGGGGGAGAGCTCGATTTGAACCTGGTTCCATGTCTTGGTAATCATGCACTCTAACCGTTGAGCAAGCCTGGTTCTATTGTTTCAAGATATTTTAAAATTATGATCTGGATTTCAGGCCGTATCCTCATGTAAAATCTAACATTGAATTGCATTGAATAGATGAAAGGATTGATAAACTTGATTCAAAATCAAAATATATCTAACACGCATTTATTTAAGTTAAAACCTTTGAAAAGAATTTCTCAGTTAAATTCGAAAAAATGCATCAAGTGTTGCGGGTTAAGGTTGCCACAGTATTTGCAAGTCATATCTTTGGCGATTGAGGATTGGCGCCAGTTTTAAAATTGAGATTACCTGCTGAAAGCAGGAGCTTAAAAATGGAAAATACGACAAATTCATTGTTTAAAAACTATTGATAAAACCATCTGAAATTTGATTTCCTCATGAGTTTGTCACCAAAAGCGATCAACTTAAAAATTATCTGAGGTTTGCACGTTTTAAATTTTTGATACAGAATTTTAATTGTTAATTATACTTGTAGTAGAAGAAATAGCACCGGAAAAGTCTAATTATACTGACTCTATATGAACTTAAAATACAAGAAAACCATTTTTAAAAAGAAATTGAAAAAATTCTAGTGGGACTCGAACAAACAGCTCCTTTAGAATCGTTAGCTAGTGGTACGGATTGGTTGTTTGGTTTGTGCCTGAGCCAAAAAATCGTTGGAATATGTGCCCCGTCTACTTTAGGAAAACCTGCCCCAACTCAAATTTTGACCTTTGGGAGCCCCTGTGCGAGTGGGGGTTCCACGTTTTTGAAAAACAAAAGCACGGTTCGATAGAGTGAGAAATCCTCTTTCAGTACAAGTATTATCAAATTAGTCAGTTAAAATTTAATGGGCTTTTTTACATTTTTAGTAAAAATCCAAAAGTTTACGCAAAGTGTTAAATATTGAAAAAATCGCATTTGTGACTAAACTAAAAAAGATATGAAACTGAAAGTACATCAGAATGTGTGTGAAGTGTTTCTTTATCATCCAATTCATTCGTTGGGGTGATCTGATTGCTCATTTAAAAATAAAGGCCGTTGGAAAATTTGCCCCAGTGGAAAACTAGCCCCGGTCTCCCCTATCTCTTCACTCTCTTCTGGTTTTGTCCAGGCAATCTGTAACTTAACCGGTAAAAAATTGATACCTTTAGTTTTTCAACGGTTTTCACTTGGGAATGAACCAATATAATAACATACTAAAAATGGCCGAATAATAACATACTTAATAATTATAACATACTAAATATTAATAATAAATGGTACATACTAAATAATAATAATACAATAATAACATACTAAAAATCCGACAAAATCGGCTCGCCGGAAGTTTAATTTTTAAAATTTTTAAAAAATGGCCGAAAAAAATTTAAAAGAATCAATTTATAAAAATCGAGACTTATGATACATGTTTGTAGGGTATTTTTCAACGCTGAATACTAATATACCATTTAAATTTTTTAAAATTTCAATTTTTAAAAATTAATTCAAAATTTGGAAAGTCGAAAAAACTAACACATCGCTAAAAACCACAAAATAATGGCAAAAGAAATAATTTAAATGGTTTTCAATTAGAAAGGACTTTAATAATAACATACTAAAAATGGAAGAAAATCGGACAGTAAAAGGTTTAATTTTTTTCAAATTTTCAATTTTTTTGGCCTCAAAAATCAACCTTTTTAAAAATTCTTGTTAAAAACGTTTGAGGCATTTACCAAGGTCATTTTTCCATGGATGTTGTATATACCTAAATAACCTAAAAAAAAAACAAAATTGGTGATTAAATAATTATTTAATTGATTAATTTATAAAAATTAACGTTGAAAATACATGTAAAATCTTTCAATCAAGTAATACAGAAAATATTTTGACAATATTTGGTAAAAAATCATTTTAAAAATAATTAAATTGAAAAAAGACAAAATATCTTTCAAAAAATTTAAATTTTAAATTAATTTAAAAAATTTAAATGTTTTAAAAATTTTTAATTTTGTAGTATATGCATATGATACATGTCTTTAGGCTATATTTTAGTGCTGTTTACGAATACCAAGCCAACTTTTCAAAAATATTTAAATTAACTGTGGAAAAATTAAGGCATAAAAAACAAAATTATTGAGAAATATGCTTCAATTTTTCCACACTTATTCTAAATTTTATTGAAAAGTTGTCTTGGTATTCTTAAACAGCACTAAAAGCACACACAGCCTAGAGACATGTATCACATGCATATACTACAAAATTTTAAAATTAATTTAAAATTTTATTTTTTTGAAAGATATTTCGTCTTTTTTCAATTTAATTATTTTTAAAAAGATTTATCATCAAATATTGTCAAAATATTTTCTGTATTACTTGATTGAAAGATTTTACCTGTATTTTCAACGTTAATTTTTATAAATTAATTAATTAACTAATGATTTAAAAAATAATTGTGTTTTTTTTAGGTTATAGAGGTATATACCTACAACATGCATGGAAAAATGACCTTGGTAAATGCCTCAAACTTTTTTTTAAGAATTTTTAAAAAGGTCGAGTTTTGAGGCCAAAAAAATTGAAAAAAATTAAATTTTTTTATTGTCGGATTTTTTTCCATTTTTAGTATGTTATTATTTAAGCCATTTCTAATTGAAAACCGTTTAAAATATTTCTTTTGCAATTATTTTGTGGTTTTGAGCGATGTTTTAATTTTTGACTTTCCAAATTTTGAATTAATTTTTAAAAATTTAAATTTTTTAAAATTTAAATGGTATATTCGTATTCAGCATTGAAAAATAGCCCATAAACTTGTATCATAAGTCTCGATTTTTATAATTTGATTTTTTGAAATTTTTTTCGGCCATTTTTTAAAAATAAAAAAAAAATTAAACTTCCGGAGAGCCGATTTTGTCCGATTTTCAGTATGTTATTATTTAGGTCATTCCCAAGTGAAAACCGTTGAAAAACTAAAGGTATCAATTTTTCACCGGTTTGACCCTTTTTTTCAGTAGATTTACTGGACTAGAAGAGGTCTGACATCAGTCATCCTTGACCACTGGTCACTTATCTCCGTTTTTAAGTTTAAGGCTAGCATGGTACTTTATCTCGCTCAGTCTACACTATATAGTGGTGTGTCTAGTGTTGTTGTGCTTTATATAATTCTACCCTTAACCTAACCACTGGTCACTCTTCCCTTCTTTAAAGCGTTTATGCCCCCCACAATACAAGATACACTCACCCACTATCCGCAACAAAAAATGAGAAACGAGCATCCCCATCCCTTTACGCCTTTCTGCAGTAAAAAATAAACCTACCCATAAAAAAAAACTGTACAACTGACATCGAGATCCACTCTCTCTAAAATGAAGACATGATCATACAAAAAGAGAAGATGAACATACTTACTATGTTTGAAGAGCAAACTCCTCATCATACCTATGGTAGTAGTACTAAAAAAGGTTCCTTAAAATATTGGGAAAAATTATATCAGGGGACGAGTCATCAACACAAATTTTCATTAATCAAGAAAAGAAATCCCCCCAAAAAATCATTAATTGAGAAAATACTCAGAAATCCTATAAAATATAATAAAAACAATTAGATAATTTATAAAACTTAAATATTTCGAAATAATGAACTCCAGATAATGTCATAGCACTCCATTAAATTTTTGTAAAAATATAAAAAAGTGATTTATTCATTTAAAAGTAATTGGTAGTAGACGTAACCTGCATCTAGGATTTGAGAACAAAAATAATTACTGAAAGTAACCGGCATGAAAAAATAAATTACTAAGTAACCGATTACAATTGAGCTTCTTATAACTTTCAAATAAACTTCTAAAATTATAACAAACAGCACCTTAAATAATGATAAATTTATAATTATGTGATTAACATAAATACTAATAGATAAAAGGAATTTTTCAAAACTGGTAGCATCATAAGTAAATAAACTGTTAAACCTAAAATCATACATCCTACTTTTTAATTAATAAACTATATTAGAAGTATAAAATAATAAAATTTTACTGTAGAAATAGATAATACGTAGTATGATAATTTGATAAAATACAACAGTAGCATCTTATGTTTTTAAAGAGTTGAGCGTAATATCCAAATCCAACATTCACTTATTAGGTTATAATAGAAGAAATTTAGTGATTAACTTAATTATGTGATATTGTTACACAATTCTTACTTACTATATGTTTGTAAATAATACTTTATGATTAAAAAATTTTATACGTCAAAAGAGGAAAAACTTTTGAAATTCACGTGATGATTTTATTTATTGTAATCATTGGTTATGATAATTAGTTCAATTAAAATATCTTTAAAGTGTCATCACATGAAACTAATTTATTTAACCTAATATCAACCAGTACAATCTAATTGAAAAAAGTACAAGAAAATTATGCTAATGAGATATATATTAAGTAATTTTTATATTTGCCCTAGTCCACTGCTGGTTGATGCAAAATATTTGGGGGACTCGCTTCTTTTTTTCCCATTTGTTTTACATTTTTTGAATCAAAACCACCATTTTTTTGGGGGGGCTCAGGATATTTTGGAGGACAGTCAAAATACTTTGGGGGACAGCGTTCTCCCACCTCCACCCCCCATTTTAGCACTGTGTAGAGTGTAGACCTGTAGACCTTAATTCTCTTTTCAACCTTCACCATAACATTCAGGTGAAAGCCGATAAACACTGGGGAGAGTCGGAATGTTAAAGAATATAACCAATATATTAACTTTCATTCATGTATTTTATGTCAACGGACAATGTTCACTAGTTTTGGTCCTTCACGGTAACATAGGTATGTCCTACTACATGGCCGACGTACTGGCCTAGTGTTTAGAGCATCTGACTGCGAAGCCTTACACCTGGGGTTTTTATCCCCATTTGGCATGGTTGTTAATTCTGTCCCTTATGGGATGAATGAATGTGACCCCTGTAAAAAGTGGTTGTGCGAGCGAATATGTATGTGGCGTGGGCAACAGTATTTCACTTCCGTTGCTTTGGTCCAAAGGTTCCGACTGGGTAAAGCGAAGTACTGCTTTCGGCATGTTTGGAGTAATGACCTCAGTCACACGTACAGCCATACCAGTGGCGGATCTACGGGGGGGGGCTTTCGGGCTGAAGCCCCCCCCAAACGTCTAATATTTTACTAAGTTTGTCAAAACGCAAAAAATCTATATCGGAAATTCAGATGAGGCGTACCAAAATGAGTTGAAAAAGTGGGGTTTTTGACTTAAATTTCCAAAAATTTTATGGGGGAGGACCCCCAGACCCCCCTTTTAGTGGTTTCAGTAGGATAATTCACTACATTTTCCGTATTGCCATTAACAAGAAGATTCAATTGGATTATGAAAATTCTTAGCCCCCCCCAAAAACCAAATCCTGGATCCGCCACGGAGCCATACTGTACTTTGATAAAGCTATTACCCTGTTAATTCTGGTTAAGCGTTCTGGTTGGGATAACCGGCTGTCATTCATTCTCTCTTACGGCAGAAGAAAAAAATTTCTTCTTTTTGGGTACAGTATGGCTATACGCCTCGGTCACAGTGTGTGTGTTGTGCTCTGTAATTAGAAAAAATCCATGTCTCACGGCCAAAACTGTCAACCAGCCACTACTTACTCCTTCGCTGTTCTATGGTCCTGCTCCTAATCAGTTTATTGCTCTTTTTTTCCTGTTCTTTTCATAAAACATTAACTGTTAAAAGTGTCCCCCAAAATATTTGGACCTGAAATATTTCAGCCGTCCCCCCAAACATCAGAATTTTTAGTTTAAAAAATTGAAAAGAGGGAAAATAGAAAAGTTGAATCCCTCAAAATATTTTGTTACAATTATAGCACTGGTTAATTACTATTCTTCTGAGTTTTGGTAGCTTTTAAAACAGAGAGCAAAAGAACGGTGTTTGGCTAGTTCCACGAAGGATATGAGAATGTTTTGGCCAGTCAACAGTATTGACCATAACAATACAATACATATATATTGGGTTGTCCCATAAGTTCTGTTACTTTTTACGAAGTTTCGTGTTTGAAAATTTTTTATGAAAAACTGGTAATAGGTGGAGATTTCAAACAAAAGGGATTTTAATCTATGTATATTTATGAACATAATTTGTGATTTTGGTAGTTCTCGTGATATTATTTCTTTTCAAAATGGCGGTTTGAAAAAAAGACCGCAAACGACGATTTTTGCGTAATTTTTTTCTTTTGTTTAAAAAACTAGGAAGAACCCATAACTCATGGCTAAAAAAGTTTTTACTGTATGTTTGAAATGTTTAGATTAAGATGTCATAGTTTCAGGATAATTCGATAAGTTTAACTTAGGAAATTTCGGTCTCAAACATAACATCAATTGCAAAAAACTTTCCTCAGTAATGTTTGTCATTTCAAAGAAATTCTCACAAAAAATCATCAAAAACAATAAAAAAGCTTACAGATAGACCCCAGTATTCAAAATATGCAGTATATTAAATTATCTCTGTAATTAAGTTTAGAAAGTAGTGCGCACAATTCAAGCGCGCAACATTTTAGCTTATCCGAATTACACTCGCTGAACTTATACGCTATGCGAACAAAGCAATTATTTGCTTCATACGAAAACGCTACAATAAAAACAACTCGTTGGAATTTAGAAATATATCTATTCACCTATAATATGAAAAGATTCTTTCAATGTTTAAACTGTGTAAAAAAGCATTATAGTTCAAAAAACATCTGCCTTTTATTTGCTTCATACCAGCTGCTTAGAAAAGCATTGGGTGTCATTAAAAAACACGTGAAATTAGCAATATATGAGGTTTTAAAGCCGAAATTTCCTACCTTAAACTTATTGAATCATCTTGAAATTATGACACCTTAATCGAAACATTTCAAATATACAGTAAAACTTTTTTTAGCCATGAATTATGCGCTCTTCCTAGTTTTTTAAACAAAAGACAAAAATTACGTGAAAATCGTCGTTTTTTGTCTTTTTTTCAAACCGCTATTTTGAAAAGAAATAATATCATGAGAACTACCAAAGTCACACGTTATGTTCATAAATATACATAGATCAAAATCCTCTTTGTTTGAAATCTCCACCTATTACCAGTTTTTCATAGAAAAATTTCAAACACGAAATTTCGTAAAAAGTAACAGAACTTATGGGACAACCCAATACATTTTATGATTTTAATCAGCTCATACAAACATATGAGCTGATTTCATTAGAAAGAAAGGGGTCTAAGTCCACCAAGCATAGTGTTGAGAAATTGAAAGTTTTCGGTCAACAATGCTTATGGAGAAGGTATATTTTAAGTAACACTTGCAAGGCACTAATTAAACTTTTAACTTAGGTGACTACCATATCAGACATAAAAAGATATCAAAATCCATTCTTTTTACAAATTTAGTACTTATTGACTTAGATCACTTTCATTCTAAGCAGTTTGAAAATAAAACAGTCATGAAGTTTAAATTATTAGTCATAAAATCAATGAGTCGTTTGTGCTGGAGCAGGAGCACAGGCAGGTGTTAAATGCAAAAAAATTCACCATCATAGATTATAGTAATGCACTTAAAATAAAATGAAAAGTGTAAATAAAAAATGAAAAAAAATTAAAAGTATGGTCCATACGTTCATATACCTTGTATTATGAAATAGACAAAGCAATATGTGCGTCATCAAAACATATGTTCCTCATCACAGTCGATGGATATTTTTAAATGGAGACCCTGGGGGACATAATAGATACCTCGAGCTGTCCCTGAACATGAAAATAATTTGCCAGTGCAGCGGAAAGCAGGGAGGCACTGACTGCTAAAGGACCTCGATGATGATCCTTTCGATGGTTTCAACAGTTCTCGCAGTGCAGTTGCCTGATGGATAAACTGACCTCTCATTGGATATTCGAAGATGTGAACTCAGCAGGGAAAGCTTTCCGTGAAGTTGGGAAGCTTAGAACAGCTCGATGAGCTTCCATATATATGTTAGTCGTTAGCGCATCAGAGGAAGTTACCAAGGATGAGCTATTCCGATCTTGAGGGAGCAGGGGTTCATCATGGTGTGGGTGTCTTAGCGGGGTATTGTAACTTTGAAGGTGGGCCTCCGATATCCTCCGTTGAGAGTTCCAACAGCTCTCGGGGCTTTACTATTAATCTCCTCCAGCATTCTAAGTCTTCGGTAAAACACTGACAAGATGGCAATAAAACGAATAGCTCCATTTCACAGTAGTACATCATTGGGGAAAGGGCGAGTGAAAGGACCTTTAACAAGGAGAAAGAGGAAAAGAGCACGTTTCTGCGAACCGAAAAACCCAAAATAAAGTCTGATTGGCCAAGGAACACAGTAGATGTAGACACGTGCATGTTGGTGTCCTTGAGAAAAATTGATAAGGAGGCTTGCTCGGTGCTTCTCAGATTTACTTGAATTTCGTGTCAGTAGGATTCTGATTTATACTTGTAAACGAATCAGTATAAAAAGTGCTATTTGTTTAACATGGGTGGATTTAAGTGGGGTCATAGGGGGCAATGCCCCAAACTTTTTTAGAAAATTCCCTATTTATATTGGAAAATCATGTTTCCAAAGTTATTAGGGACAGTTTGCCCCCGAAGTTTAAAGTGTGCCCCCAGGGTCCAGCGCCTATATCCACCCATGCTGTTTGTGTTTAACAGTTGCTCATGGACAGTCACAATCCGTCTATGAGTGGCTTAAGGATTTCTACAACTTAGATTTAATCCAAAAGGATTCCATCCCTTCCTTTCTGAGAAATGTCCCTTGCATAAACAGTTGAGGTTCTTGCAGCAACTGCCGGCGCAAGTTCAGAGGTGCGGATGATTGGCGAATTTTGGCTATTTGGCGCCATATTTAGAAGCCAAATGACTCTTTTAACATTAGTTAGGGTTACCATATTAGTCATTTTACTGCTAAAAACTTGGCGCATCCGCACCTCTGAACTTGCGCCGATTTTATTTAAGTAGCTATTTTGATTTAATTTGACATGAGTCTCGATACTTGAAATGGCAATCTAAATTCGTGTTTTTACTTTTCATTCATTTTTTTAATTTATGGCATAATAATCAAATCAGCAAAATTCAAGAACTGTTCTGTTATCAATCAGTTTTGTTGACTTTTTGATTCAAAATGTTAAAAAGTATTCAAAAATATTCCTAATCAATATACCAATTTAAAAAAAATAAATTATGGACCTTATCCAAGCAAAACACTGCATTGAGTTGTTTTTTGTTGTCTAGCACGAGCATATATATCGCTTTTAATAATAAGTTCATGACGTCATGCATTGTTTTGTTTACTTTTTTAAGCCCCGCCCCCAACATCCGTGAAAATAGCAGTTGTTACTTTAAATTATTACCTCAGTGTAATACTTAAAATGATTAATTGACTAGTTATTTAATGAACAAATTTCCTGACTAAAAAGCAACAAATATTGCTTAAATCTTGTAGTTATAATCATCTAATTAAAAGTGTTATTCATAGCTGCTACTTCAAATGTTCCACGGCACTGTATATTTGGACGGCCATTTTTCAACTAAACTCTACTCTAATTTCCACGGCTCGGCGTTCCATTGGTTCCATCACTAAGCGCCGAGACTGCTACGTAATCACGAGACCTACAGCGCATGCGCCACTGGCCGTTTTGGCCGTCCAAATATACACTTCGATGTTTTCCACAGATTTGGAATTGAATTATTTGAACCGAAATTAGTATTTTGTCAAAGTATTAGATTTTATCAAAAACTATTAGATAAAATCGATTGAAATTTTGGCTTTCTACATAAAATTACTGCCAGAATCGATTACCATAAAATATTACACGATTTGAAAAAAATAAAAAAAAATTATTAAAAACATTTTTTTTTGTGAATCTATCTGGATGAAACTGGGTATTTTAGGGTTTGGAGGGATGGCCTTTCAGAAAACCTCATTATAATTGGGGGTCCCCATTCAAAGAATAAGTTAGTGTTTCGTTTAATATGAATAACCACCTAAGAGAGAGAGAACTCGAAAAATTTTTTTTGGTAAAAGAATACTTTAATTGAAGAAAAATGACACCTCCTTTGTCTTCTTAACCCAAGTGATTCTCCAGAAATCGCAACTGAGTCGTTTTTCCCCCAACTGTACTTTAGGTTCTACCTATAGTGAGATCAGTTTTTATATGCATGCAGTGGTATAATGCCAACGGATACTTTTGAATTGAAATATTGACAAGGTGATGACACTAGGTTTCGACTGCATTAAAAGTAGAGGGATAGGAAATTCACATAACCTGTAATAACGGTTTTTAAAAATGACAAAAGCTGGTCAATCGAAACTAACAAATTGAAAATTGACAATCATAAAAAAATTCACACTCAATTAGGTTTTAAAACTACCTTTACTCAAAATTAGCATCGTCTTAATTATATTTATACGACACAAAATATAAAAAAACAACGTGGGCTTGATTTTTGCCGGAACAAACCGGAATTTAGCGGTTCCGTACCTCTACCGTTTTTGTACAAAACTTTGAGAAATTTCCATAAGATTTACCACCTTAAAGTTTAAAAAGTTAACTTAACAGTGCAGTCCTATATAAAAAATGGTTCTAATTATCTGTTGTTTACCAATAAACTTCACTTTTGTTGACATTCAATCAAGGCTGTTGCTAGCCGACCGTCGTACGACGGACGGCAAGTCCCACGGCCATGGCGACCGACGTATTGTTTCGTACTGTATTTCACAATCCCTGCAAGATTTTTATACTTTATTAGCAATGCGCATCCATGTGGACCTGATTCTTGCTGTTTCTATAAAATATTTTAGCGAAATAATTTTATTTTCAATAAATTAATAATTTAAATTATTTTTTTTAAAAATTAGACTAAGTAAAACATTTAAAAAACCACAATGAATTTAATTAAATAAGGAATGACTGTTAAACAAGAGCAATTAATTCTTGCAATTTTTAATGGAATTTATAAAAATTTAAATTAAATTTACTGAAAAATAATAACCGGGCTCGAAACCACGACCTTCCGCACGCCAGGCAGACGCGCTACCTTTCCCCCATCGGGGCCACACTTACCACAATCCTAAATACTTTAAAACCACGCCTTTAACCCGAGCATGCGCACAACGGTTACCCGACGGTCGGGAAGTCACACCCATTCAGGCAA
Source organism: Tetragnatha versicolor (assembly GCA_024610705.1). Classification (NCBI taxonomy): domain Eukaryota; kingdom Metazoa; phylum Arthropoda; class Arachnida; order Araneae; family Tetragnathidae; genus Tetragnatha; species Tetragnatha versicolor. The sequence goes on along the minus strand of JANDEH010000010.1, from coordinate 48,247,862 downwards.
ACGTTCATGACGTAACACTTTGTTTTGTTTACATATTAGAAGCCCGCCCCAAACACTCGTTAAAATAACAGGTGTTACTTCAAGTGGTTATCGTTTTGTGGAATTCAAAATGATTTGAAGGGTCAGTTAATGAATGAATGAACTTCTTCTGCCCTAAAGCAGCATAATTGAGTAGTTTTGAATGCTTAAGTCTTGAAATTATAATATCAAATTAAAAGTGTTATTTATAGTTGCTACTTGATGTGTTCCACAGATTCGGAATTGAAGTATTTGAACCGAAATTAGTATCTTAATTGTGATGCATAGTTTGTATTTAGGTAAATAATTTGCATATTTAATAAATTTTTTACATTAGAAGACGTATGGTATTATTAGGTAAAATAACAGCCTTAACCCTGTTATTTTTCCAAATTTCCACTTTCTCATAGTCACCACTTTTTTAGTAAAATTTTGAAATATATATAATTCTTTCAAATCGATTAATGTTAGGTCAAGCCTCTTGCATATTGTTCATTATCCGATTCATAGACCCGATCCCTGGGTCTGTGCAAGGATTGTGTTTAACAAAAGATTTTAGGACATTCCACCCTTTTGTGGCTTCATTGTGACACCATAATAATGCACGCTATATAAAACTAAAATGGTGATAATTTGATACCGTTAACCTTCAACGGTTATTAGTGGGAATGACTTAAATTAAATAATTGCGTACTAAAAATCGACTAACCGGAAGTTTAATTTTTTTTAATTTTTAAAAAAAGTCTGAAGAAAAATTTCAAAAAATCAAATTATAAAAATTGAGACTTATGATACATGTTTATAGGCTATTTTTCAATGCTGAATACGAATATACCATTTAAATTTTCAATTTTTAAAAATTAATTCAAAATTTGGAAAGTTGAAAAAATTAAAACATCTCTCAAAACCACAAAATAATTGCAAAAGAAGTAATTTAAACGGTTTTCAATTAGAAATGACTAAATAATAACATACTAAAAATGGATGAAATTCGGACAGTAAAAAGTTTAATTTTTTTCAATTTTTTGGCCTCAAAAATCGACCTTTTAAAAAATTCTTGTTGAAAACGTTTGAGGCATTTATTAAGGTCATTTTTCCATGGATGTTGAAGGTATATACCTTTATGACCTAAAAAACCACAATTATTGGTGATTATATCATTAGTTAATTAATTAATTGAAAAAAATTAACGTTGAAAATACGGGTAAAATCTTTCAATCTAGTAATACAGAAAATATTTTGACAATATTTGGTAAAAAATCATTTTAAAAATAATTAAATTGAAAAAAGACAAAATATCTTTCAAAAAATTTAAATTTGAAATTAATATAAATTTTTAAAAATTTTAAATTTTGTAGTATAAGCATGTGATACATGTCTCTAGGCTACATTGTCCGATTTTTAGTATGTTATTATTTAGGTCATTCCTAAGTGAAAACCGTTGAAAAACTAAAGGTATCAATTTTTTACCGGTTTGACTCTTTTTTTAAGTAGATTTACTGGACCAATTCATTAAGGGCCAATTCAGATCAAGTGATCCAGAGGTGGTCGCTCGACCATTTTAGAATCAAATAATTTTTTGAGGGTTGATTGTTATATCATTGGAGATTCCAAAAACACTATCTTTAATTTTTTATCTTTATTTATTTTTTATGGCAGCCATCGAAAAAGCTGATTTTTGCGTTTGTAATGGTTTCCGTTAACTTTCGTTACTCCTGACTAGTTTAACTTAAATTCATGCGACAAAATCCATTGTACTCAGAAAGATACATCCTTTAAAATTTTTGGTACAATTTTTAGGAGAATCTTGTCCCAAATATAGAAAAATAGCCCAAAAGTAGAACTTTAAAAATGATGATTTTTCAATTTTCGAAGGCATAGTCAACCCAAAATATCTATATTTTCCCAATGTTTTTTGTAAAGAATGTGTAGCATACTTATTGGACTGTATTCTGAAAAAAATTCAACTCTGGTATTTTGTTCTTTTTTGTAGTTATAGGCCTCCAAAGTTGGAACATTTAAAAAAAATCCAAAATTTGACCCTCTATATCTCTGTTGGAACAAAGTTCAAAAATCTGAAATTTTTTCAGGTAAAGTCTCACTAAGGTATCATCCAACTGCAAAAATTTCATTTTTGGTATTTGCTTTCAAGTGGAGTTATGAACCTTCAAAATATGATGATTTCAAAAAAATCCTTACTTTGACCCGCTATACAGGGTGTTTCAAAATTGCGTTACACGAATTTTATTCGGAACCAACGCCTCTTAGGGTCATGGAAGTAAGGTCTACCCCTAGGTAAGGGACCCTGGAGAATCTATTGAGATGACTTATCGCCCCTAGCGGCGAAATTAAAAGTTAAAATAATTAATTTAAAAACTAAAGGAGAAAGAGCAAAAACCTCAGTGATAGTATTGTTGCCAACGTCAAGAAGAACTCACTGAAAAAAGCTAGCATGTGAAAATAGCACTTTTTCAGGGGACAAAAAATAAAAAGTTCGCATATTTGCAAATTTTTTAGTGTTATTGTGTAGTTTTGTGTTTTTTTAGTTGAAAGAACATAAAATTTAACCCTATTTTCACATGCTAATATCTCCGCGAATATTCAAGATATTTTGATCAATTTTTTTATTGAGTTATTCTTGACGTTGGCAACAATACTCTTACTGAGGTGTTTGCTGTATCTCCTTTATTTTTTAAATTAATATTTTTAACTTTTTAATTTTGCTGCTAGGGGCGCTGTAAGTCATCTCAATGGATTCTCTAGAGCAGTTGTTCCCAAACTATTTTGGTCGTGGAACCCCTAAATTTGTTACCAATGATCGCGGAACCCTGAATATTTTTTAATCTAGGCGCGGATCTAGCACGATTCCAGGGGGGCACTTTTCCAGACTACTTTTACCTTTTGGCAAAAATGACAAATTCTTGGGGATTTTCTAAAAGCATCAAGCAAGATCCCCTTCTGGTACCGCTGGGGGGTATGTGGGTCCTCCCCCAGAAAAATTTTGAAATTTGATTTGTAAAAGTAGAGTTTTAACTCATTTTAAGAAGCTTTTGGGGGCCAAGAGGGGACTTTTCCGGACTAAACCTTTATCTTTTGACAAAAAATGTCAAAATGTTGGGTATTTCCAAAAAGTATCGTGCAAGATATCCTTGTGGTACTGTGGGGGGGTCTGGGGATCCTCCCCCAGAAAATTTTTGAAATTACACTGGTAAAATGAAGGTTTTAACTCATTTTTAGAACATTTTTGGGTCCAAGGGGGGGGCAGCGCTGTCCATTCTTATTTTTTTACACCATTCTACTTTTTTTAATCAAATAAAAATTGTTCCATGGAACCCCTAAATTTTTTTGTGGAACCCTAGGGTTCCACGAAACCCACTTTGGGAACCACTGCTCTAGAGTCAGTTACCTAGGAGTATACCTTACTTCCATGACCCTGTCCCTAGGAGGCGGTGGTTCCGAATAAAAGCCGTGCAACGCAATTTTGAAACACCCTGTATATCTGATGGAACAAAGTTTAAATGCTTAAAAATTTCACAGGCTACGCCTCACTTAGGTATTATCCTCCTGTAACAAATTCATCCTTGGTATGTAATTCTAAGTCAAGTTGCCAAGACCATAAAAATGCTTAGTTGGGAACATGATAAAATCCATTAATGTAACGATACCTTCATTCTTCAGTTTAATATTCTTCAAACATAACGTTTTTATGGTCCTTCGAAAATTGAAAAATCATCATTTTTAAAGTTCTACTTTTGGGCTATTTTTCTATATTTGGGACACTATTCTCCTAACAATTGTATCGGAAATTTTAAAGGATGTATCTTTAATCTTTCTGAGTACAATGGCTTTTGTTGCATGAATTTAAGTTAAACTAGTCAGGAGTATCGAAACTTAACGGAAACCATTAAAAACGCAAAAATCAGCTTTTTCGATGGCTGCCATAAAAATCAAATAAAGATAAAAAATTAAGGATAGTGTTTTTGGAATCTCAAATGATTTTTGAATCAACCCTCAAAAAATTATTTGATTCAATAATGGTCGAGCGACCATTTCTGTTTTTTCGGGATCACTTGATATGATTGACCCTATATGGTTTATAGCAGAGGTTTCGTTATAATACAGGAAGAGGAATGAAATTTTATATCCGAATAGGTAAAGGTATTTTTTTAAAAAAAGTAGAAGATAACTCTTTTAAATTTGCAAAGAGTAAAAAATTCTGTCGTAAAAGAGACACATTGACCATCTTCAATTGCGATTTTGCACGGGTTAATATTATCGTAGAGGGATATAATTTTATATCTGAATTGGTCAAGGCATTTATAAAAAAAATTAGAAGGTAACCATTTTTAAATTCGCAAAAAGAAATTTTGTCATATAAGGGACACCCTAACCCTTAGGGTATCCTTTCCATAGCCGTAGTAGAACGCACTAGCCAGTAGGTCCGATGAAACACCCCTTTAACCCCTTAACAGTGTGGCCCGAGCTCAGCTCGGGCAACTACTACTTGCAGAATTTGTGATGCCCGAGCTCAGCTCGGGCAGGAGAAAATTGACGTTTCCCGTTGTGAAGCTCTAACTCAGTTCGTTTCGATGATGATAGTGATTTTTCGTCGTTTAGAGATTGTGAGACATCATGTTTGAATAATCTTATTCCTAATTTAATAAGATGTGTGAGTAATCCAATACTTTTTTATGTGTATGTTAAAATAATTAGTACACTTTTAATTACATCTAAATTTTGATTTTTTTATAAAAAACTTTTTTTAACACTTTTATTAATATAAAGAACAAAATTAAACAGTCAAAAAAATTTTCCATTTTTGGTCAATTTTTCTGAGATAAATGTCACTGTTAAGGGGTTAAAGTTCCACTTTTTACCCCTAATTTACTTATTAACAAATTCATTTTCTTTAATGTTGTCGAAATATATTTTAGTCGGTATAGCATACTTGTCTCACATCTCAACGCCCCGCGTTTGATTCCTACCTTAGGAAATAGTTTTTAATTTTAAAAAAATATTATAAAACTAAATTACAAGTAATTTTTTATGTTTATTTTTGAACTTAGTCAAAAAACAAATTGTTTAAAATGATTAATTCATTAAAAAATTAATTTAATGTAATTTTAAAAGTAAAATAGCAATTATGAAATCCAATTTTGTTCCCGTAAAAATTGAACAACAAATATAAAAAATTATATAGCGTAATTTATTTTTAAATAACATTGAATATTATTAGAAAATCAAAATTTTAGGTGTAAAATATTAATTGAAGTCTAGTTGAATAATAAAAAAAATATTCGTAATGTAATTTACTTTTAAAATTATTTTGAACACTTAAAAAGTTCAAAATGATCGCATCAGCACAGGTATTGTCGAACCCGGGTCCCTGAGTCAGAAAAAAGGCTGAGGTTCCGCTGCTGATGAGTATGATGAAATTAAGTAATAAATAAAGTGGTAGGTGAAACGGTTTTTCTCCGGACCTACTGGCTAGTGTCGTACTACGGCCAGGTAAGGGATACCCTAGGGCAGGGGTGGGCAATTGTTTTGTCTCGGGGGCCACTTTATTAAAGTAGAAGCTAACGGCGGGCCGCAGATTATGTAAAATGATTGCATTACCAAGTTAATTTTGCATTTTACAAGTATAATTAAGAAAAAAATATGAAATAATTTTGTGATGCTGTGTCAAGCGCTGATCCAGCGTGGGTCCAAGAAAGGGGGGCACTTTTCCAGACCATCACCTTTCTTTTAACACAAAATGTCAAAATATTGGGGATTTTCAAAAAAAGTATCACGCAAGATACTTTTTTATATGCAAGGTACTGAGGGGGGTATGGGGGTCCACCCCCAGAAATTTTTTGAAATTTGGCTTGTAAATGTAGGGTTTTAACTCATTTTGAGAACATTTTTGGGTCCAAGGGGAAACACTGTCCAGAGTACCAACCACCCGCGCCTGTACTATGTACAGTACAACTTGGATAATTTGAACTTAATTTCAATGATTTCTCTTGGTTCCTTCAACTTTATATTAACTGTTTTTAATTTTTATCATTAAAAAATTATAATAACTACTGAATATGTTGAAGAAATAAAATTAACGAGTTTTGCATAAAATGTAACCAATTTATCATAGTAATAACAAACACTGCACTAGTATCAAAGAAATTAGAAATCTCAGAATCAAATCATCCAACTTACCCACAAAAAAAGTAATCCTTTCTGAAAAAAATCTCTCCACAATCTTAAGCAAAAATTAAATAGAACACGGACAAGAAAGACAAGGAATTCACAGTGACAAGTACGCGTCGCGTTAACGAAGTGAATGACCCCTGAAAATCCCAGACGGTGGAATGGGGGTGTACTTGTGGATGGGGTAGGGAGGATCTCTGTCGTGACGTCAATAAATCAGAAATTATTTATGTTTTGAGCCCCCTCTCTGTCTTTTCGCGCACGGCCTTTTCTCCCCCTTTCCTTTCTGCACCCACTCCGTGCAAGTGATCCTTGACCCGCCACCTGCATCAGGAGGATTAATTTTCGTGGGTGGCGAGGGAAGCGGGGCCGAGACGACGTTACAAGAAGTGAAAGCAAGACAGAAATAGAGCTGATTCAAATGTGAACGATGCATGAGAGAAAAAATGTAAAACATTGGAACTATTAAATTCAGAATTTTTCTTATTTTTCCGTATGTCTTGGCGGGCCACCAAATATCCCTTCGAGGGCCGCATGCGGCCCGCGGGCCGCTATTTGCCCAGCCCTGCCCTAGGGGTATCCAGTAGGTATCCTAATAGTATTTCAGGATGCCGTTGCTTTCAAGAGATACAGTACCTAAAACATAGGGTAGGTGGGGGTAAAAACCCGCACGGGGCAAAACCACGCACCGCGATTTTTAATCGTTATTAATCGATTCAAAAGTTGAAAACCAGGTGGTTGGTTTGTCTTATAGTGACCTATCATTCTACGAAAGTTCGTACCCCTAAGTCACTCATGAGTTGAAAAAATGCCGTAAGTTTGTTTTTCATCATTTTGATGTAATTTTTCTGATATTTTACTTAAGGTATCCGTACACCTTTGACAACTTTTTTTTTAAATTTTGATAATAACCTAATTTTTTTTATAGAATATCATTAGTTACCCCAAAACTTAGTTATAAATCAAAAAATAAATTGAAAAAAAAATTTTTTTCTTCCATTTTAGAGTAAAAAATAGGGTCAAAAAGGTCAAAAAACAACCATCACGCATTTTGAAACTACACAAAAAGTTATTAATATTTTTTACTTTTGTAAATTGGATTTCAAAGAGTGATATGTACTCTGGGGTCTAGACTAAAAGTTTTGAAAAATATTAAGTTTTAAAGTTTTTAGAAGCTTTTGAAATTGAAATACCTTAAAACTCATAAAAAAATATAAACAATGATATTACATAAGCTGTTTATTTTTTTCTACTCAACATATTACCATGATTGTAGTCTAGATCCAACACCTATATATCTAGAATATGTATACCAAATTTCATGCAAATCCAACAATAACTTCAGGAGATACAGTCGAATCCGCTTAATGTGATCACGGTTAATGTTATCAATCGGATAATGTTATCAAAATCGACAGGTCCCGATCATTCCTATTTAATTTAATGTAAAATAAATCGTTTAATGTGATCAACTAATAATCATAACTCCGCTTAATATTATCAAAATTTGTCCATATCCCCTTTAAAACGACCGCTTTTGAGTTCGAGATTCATTTTGAAGGTCAATTTTTACAAGTAAACATGTGCTCCATGAGAACATCTGGCGATTCTTTTTTCTGAAACTCAGTATGAATAAGAAAAATAAAACATTCCCGCATTCCCCATATTATATTGAAAGAAAACGGTTATGGGGGGGGGTCCGAATTGTGATTGGTTAAAGAAACACCAAGATCCACGCTTTGCAGATGTTTCTAATAACAGATTTTGATTTTCTCTTGTTTACTGGAATTCAGCGGAAAAAGAGACCTTTCTATAAAAATACAAAGTATTAAGTGATTATTTTAATTTTATTAACTGAACTACTCTTATATTTTCCCCTTAAAAATTTTACCTAGTGTAAAAATAGAGTTTTGAATACATTTACTTAATACGATTACATTATTTTGGTTTTAAAGCAAACAATCTAGTTACACTGTTTGCTGTTTTTTTATATGAGATCGCTTATTGTTATCGATCGGATAATGTTATCAGTTTAGTCTCGGACAATTGCGATCACATTAAGCGGACTCGACTGTATTTAAAAATGCGATAAAGCAAAAACACAAAAAACCCATTTTGAGAAAATACGAAATTAAACTTTTAATTGTACCTAACTTACTATAGATATGTAATTTTTAAAATTCTATAACTTCGGTTCTAAATGTCCTAGACACAAAATTTAAAGTGTTTTTTGAAGCTAATAAATAGGGCTACTATTCTAAAGCAATTTTGGTAAATCGAGGTTTTCGTGCAAATTGACCTAAAAAAGGTGTACGGATACCTTAAACATTACATAAAATAGGGCTTGAGGAGAAATACAAACAAATAGCCCAATGATAAGATAGCAATTTCACTTCAGTTTCCTTTTGAAAAAACTGCCTCAACATGTCTCTAAAAATAATAAGGCTTGTTTTTCAAAACAAAGTAAAATGGGGCAAAATCACGCAGGTGTTTTGGGGCAAATCTACGCAGCTTAAAAAGCTCAGGAATTCGTCCCAAAAGGGAAATGGGACTACTTGATCTCCAATGAGGTTAATAAAGGTGTCCTAGATGCCAACCCCCCTACCTGAAACCATCCTTTCTCCCTTTTGAAAGATATCTGGCCAATTTGAAATTAATTGCTACAACAGATTGACAATTTTCATTAAAACGGATTATATTTATGTTTAATATTGTTGGTTCACTTAAAAATATTAAAACAATACATTAGAAATCCATTATCCGCCAGTGGATGATCCACGATTGCCACGAAAAAAAATTTTTCATGATGAGGGTAAATTTTAGACGACATTAGAGAGATTTTAGAAGTAGAGCAAAGGTTTCTGCTGTACTGTACACATTTTAAAAGTTTTACATATCATGTTTTTTGTAAAATGAAACATATGTAGTTTTTATGCTGAAATATTTTGTTTCGTGTTTTCACCTCATTTTTAGTCTTATTTCGGACTATTCGCGATTTTAGCTATCCGCGGTACCCTTGCCACCCGATTCTGCGGATAATAGGGGATCTACTGTATTAAGATGATTATTTCTAGTGTTTTTATAATGAAACATTTTGTTTATCCATGTTTATTTCACATGAACACAAAGATTCAAAAGTGCGGATCTTTGCCCCCATTTTGCGAGGCAAAGACCCGCAATTTTTTTTTCAACTAAATTGTCAATTTCTCTTGAAATACTATCGATAAGAGTATAAATTTGGATTGGTTTTGTAGGTAACATCTCAATCTAACACCTCCAATTGAAATTTTGAGATTATCTACCCCCTTTCGATCACAATGTTAAAAATACTAAAAACTGCGGGGCTTTGCCCCCACCAACCCTACCCAAATTTTTTTCTCTTGAAAAATGATATGCATAACCTCAAAGTTCAACATTTTTTATCCGGAAGGGAAAATTATTTTTTGGGGCTGTAAATTGCACAGTGTTCATTCCAAATGATCTACTATAACATATAAAAAATCAGAGCAATCAAAAATTACAACTATCAGCATTATCAAAATAATGGCTTTTAACATCTAACACACTACAGGGTGTTTCAGATAAGTGTTTCAGGGAACACCTAGACTACTCAGAATCACCTTGGGGGTCCTAGGTAAAATTTTATGTAAATTTTTATGCTGTTTTTTTTCTTGAAAATTCAGCGATAATAAGGTTCTTCTTGGGGTTTGACACTACCTTTAAGGTAACTCTTTAAGGACTTAAAACTTCTTATCTCCCAGATAAAGGACCATTAGAGTCGCACCCCTTTGACGTCTATTTGACGTCTATTACTGTTTTTCCCTGAAAATTCCGAGGCTTACAATGATGAGCGGTTCTTCTTTAAGTGTAACCAAAAGTTTCACAAAATGAGATAAAACATACTTTTAAGGCGCAAATTTCAAAACTTTTCTTGGGGGAGGACCCTCAGACCTCTCTCCTTTTAAAATTGGGGCCCCATTAAGTGCAACGGTTAAAATCCAACCTGTAATTGTGCGTGTGGGTAAAAATCTGAAAAATCGTATGATTCGATTCCGGAGGAAAGTACGATTATTTCGGTATTTTGATTCGATTTCTGAGGATCGATTCCAACCTGGTATCGATTCCTACGGGCCAGTATCGAAAAAGTAGAGTCGAACCTATCAATCACAAATCAAAGATAATTATTAATTATTATTAATTTAATTAATGAATCATTAATGTATTAATTAACTATCAAAACACTATTTAAATAGTCAGTGCAATTGTTAATAATTATCTGTATTAATTAGAAAACCTGATACGATTCATGGGGTTTGACTCTTGCTGCAATCGATTTCATTGGGTGCTAGATTCATTGGTATCGATTTCAAGGCATTTGATTCCGGAATCGATTCCTTGAGAAATATTTAGAACCCTACGTGTGGGTACCTTAGACATAAGGTTAGGTTAACCCCACTCCTCCCGAAACAAAAGTCGGTTCAACCACTTCCCAAAATTTTGATAAGTAGTTTTTTGATGCAATATTGCTGATACAAGCGTAGTAATCTTCGGATGTCATTAAAGAGTTTCGAATGTTTAAAAATTAGCTCTAACACTATATTTATAGGTTATATTTCAAAACACTTTCTGCGAAAGGCACATTTGTCTAATTGTTTAGCGCAAAATTTTCGTTATGGTAAAAAAAAGTAGGGGGAAATGTATCACATTTATGGGCGGTCCCTTAGCCGTTTGCATGACAGTGACGACTAAGACTTTGCCTTAGAAGCCGTTAAAATATAGCACAAAATCATATGAGAGAAAGAGGGGGTTGTGCTGTTTGCTTATATTTGGTGACAAAGAGCAGGGGCTTTTAAATAATCAAAAGCGTAATACCTGAACGGCCCCTTCGAGTTAATTTTCATTCCGCAAATACTCAACGCTGCATTTAATATGCAGCGAGGAGGATCAGCCTTGTAATCCCTTGTCATGTAATTATGCATCCCACGACATTTAAACTCAAAACACAATGACGTTTAGAAATGGCACTTGTTTCACCTGCGAAAAGCCACTTAGCCTGCATCTATACCAGGGAGAATAAGATCTCAACTGAGCCTACTAGTCCACTTGAGACTAAACCCTAGAGAGCTCTCTGTGGTGGGAGGTTCATTCAAGAAAATACTGGGTTCCTGAAACCTTTACAAGAAGCCATCTTGAGTCTATCTTCGTTCGTATCGCCAGGATAACTTAATCTACGGAAACGTCTTGAGACTTGGTTTTTTAGGGTTGCTGGAAGGAAGGGCTTCGCCAAGCTTAAATGTCCTTATTTTTATTGTTTTGTATGGGGTAAAGAATGGAAAGAAGTTTCGAAAAGAGATTCGAAATTAGATGAGTTGGAGTTTCTTTTTGGAGAGTAGTGTATGAAGATATACGGTTAATTAAGTAATTGAATTTTAGAGATACTATACTATATGAGAGGACATATAGGGTAAATTTTGAGGATAAAATTGAAAGAAAAGGGGTTTGAATACTGTTAAGTTCTTTAATGAAAAGCATGCACAAATAAAAAAGTGTACTATGAAAATAGAAAAGATAGTTTATAAGCGAGCTCCGCTGAATAACATTTTTTTTATTTCCAATGGCAGGTAATTGAACAGTTACGGATAACAGAGTTCATCAGCCAACAGACATGCCGTAATTAGTACTTTCTTCACGTTACCTAGTGGGCACCTGTGGACCGAAGCCTCGGAGGTGAAGTACTGTTGCCCACGCCACACACACACGCGTTCGCTCGCACAACCCCTTTTTACAGGGGAGCCACATTCATTCATCACACAAGGACAGAAACTAACATCCATGCCAAACGGGGATTCGAACCCCAGACGTATGGCTTCGCAGTCAGATGCTCTAGCCACTACGCCAATACGTCCGCTGAATAACATAATTACTTGCATTTAACTACCCTTTATGAATCAATTTTAAAGGAAGAAAGTACCATTTGAATCGTAAGTTTGAAGAAGGGAATATGTCCAAAAACCAAGTTTGAGAAAATCAGAAAAAACCTGTATAAGTAATGGAATTGTTGTAGTATTACCACGGAATTTATAATGGAAATTCAGGAACTGATTTAGAAAACAGTGGAGTCATTAAAAAAATATAAGTTCATTTAAAAATGTTTTACAGTTGAAAAAGTTGTTGGACTTATTCCCTTTTCAACCTTATGGGATTTTAACTGACGAAAAACTTTTAAAATCACTTAAATTATATTTTTTTATAGTTGACAGTGCAAAAGAGAAAAATAAAAAGATAAAGACAAATAAAATTCAAAATTATTATGAAAATGAGTCATTAAGGCAGTATCAATGGAGTAAGTGATTATGAATGGAGTCAAACATTCCATGTATAAAAAAAGTTAAAAATACTTTTATATTTAAAGCAAATTTTGTTTTGGCTCAGTTTACAGCACAAATAATAAGAAAAGAAAGAGAAATTAACTTAAATTTCAAATTTAATTTAAAAAATACAGGGAATGGATTTTTTTCAAAAATTCAAGGGGGGGTTATCTCCCTAAAGGGGGGGTTATTTTTTCCCTCTTTCCATGCACTAGTAGAGAAAATCTTGCAGATTTTTTTTGAGCTCAAAAAGTCGATTTGTCATTTTTTGGACTTATTACCTTTTTCAAACTGACTACTCATTTAAGAAATATGGGTTTAATTTTGATAAAACTATGTCAATGCAGTTTAAGGGTTTTCATCCTAATTTTAAGGGAAGTAATTAATCATTTTAATTTAATTTTTTTAAAGTATAAAATGCAAGAACACCCATTAGAAAATATTCAATTAAAGGTATCATCTTTGCATTATTTTCAATATATTAGTTCGCTAATTTGTTAAAAGAGTTCAAGACAAACATAAACATTCATTAAACACAAAACATTCATTCATCAAACATTCAAAAAGCTTAAAAAAAAGTAGATACCTTCAATTCTCTCTCCCTCTCCCTTTGAAAGTTCATTGGCAAGGAAAGTTTTAGGAAAGAGAGAGAAAGAGAGAAAGCTTTATCCCAATGACCCTTTCAAAGAAAATGTTAGCTGCTTTATATCGTGAAAATATTGAAGAAAGTGCAGCACTTTTAACCCAACTAACACGCATTTGTTCTAAAACAATCAGATTCAGATAAAATCAATTTGTTTCTGTTAATTCTCTACACATCGAATTTTCGAGAAATGCTCAAACGATAAAATGATCTCTACTGAAAAGAAATGCTGAAGGGCTCGGCTGAGTCGATTAATCATTAACTCAATCGATATTTCTTTCCGATACGAAACAGCTGTAATGGTTCGCGGATTATAGACTGCGAATTATTTTGACTGCTATAGATGAAAGAACAAAATGGATAAAACGAATACACCAGGGGAAGAAGTATGCTATTTTTAACATGATTTTATTATTTACATCATATTAAAACCATTAATCATACGTTTCTCATTATTTAAATTTAAAACTATCTCGCAGATTAAACGTGGACTTTCACTCTTCCAAACTGTTTTGTTGATGAAACAATACTTTTGGCCTCGTTTTGATAAATAAGTCTATTAAAGTTGTTTTAAGAAGTGTCTAATTAAATTACCTTAAAAAGAAGCATGCATATATACAGATTAAATTAGTACTGTAAAAGTTGTCATAAAAATATTCTTCATTTAATTTTAGAGTTCAAAGATAACAGGATACACTTACAGGATTAACAGGACTTAACAGGATTTACTCTCATGCAATGATAAAATAGTTATTCTTTGTGTAAAAAAAGGACACGACATTAGTATAAAAATTTATTATTTCTATGAAATACCTACCTTAAAATCAGTCTATTGTTTGTTGAACCACTTGAAAATTAAGTTGCTTGATGTCTTGCTGTAGCAAATATTTATAGTTATTCTAAGATGGGAGGATTTTAGACTGTGTATAAGCAATGTGTCCATATCCCAACTTTCTCAGAATATATTTAAAAAAAGAAAAGCATGTATATCCAATGCAATTAATATTTCCATTCATTCTTAGACTGGGAGGATTTTATTTGATCGGAAAATTTTAGAATGGGTATGAGCAATGTTCATCCCTAAACGTTTTCAAGATATATTAAATTTTTAAATCGTAAATATGTTTCCAATGCTATCAGGGACAACATACCTTCCTCAAAGTATCTAGCTTGCATCAGGGTTCTCCTGAATCCACCAAATGCCTCTGAGATCTCGTAGAAGTAATTGAAAGTAGAACTAAAGTAGAAAAACCAGAGATTAATTAGTTCGTGCATGTTTTAATATTTTAATATGCACCTTAAGTTTCAAACTCCCCAGTTCTTGTCTAGGTAAAGCTATATGAGACGTTGCTGGTGCAAAGGGAAGACTCAACGAAAAAGTTAGTTAGTGAATGGCGCGTTTAAAAACTTTTTCATGGATGTGAATTTAGGCGTAGGGGGCGAATGAAACACATGAAATAATCTACTTGTAGATTCCCTAAGCCCCGGGGACAAGGTTGAGAAGCGAGCCCCGAGTGACATACCTATACTTCTCATTTCGAGGTAAGAGGTAAAATATCGTTTTCTTGATCATACGATGATTAACATGCAATAAAGGGGGTCTGGGGTCCCCCCAGAAAACTTTTGAAAATGTGCCCCTAGAAAACTGGAAATTCACTCATTTCTGGACTTTTATGTGAACAAATAAATTTCCAAAATATTCAGAATGATATCCGTCTTAGTACTTAATATGAAAATCTTTGGGTCCCGGGCCCCCTGCGAGCCCGGACACAGTGGGATCGTACCCCCTCAACCGCCCTCCCGTCAGGCCTGGATTCGAATGTAAAGAAATACCTGATATTCATAAGTAGACTAAACCCTTTGTTCACCCTTCTACGCTCATATAGCCCAAACCTTTACTTAATGAATATTCTTTACTGTTTGGCGAAAAATACTCTGAAAAAGGCATTAGCTGAATACCCAGAAAGGGAGATAAATAAGAAGTGTGGGTATCTGGGAATCTGACGCGAAGAGGTTTAACAAAAACAAAGCCCGAGAAGCTTGCAGACCACAAGGGAATCGGGAGAATTGGTGTAAAAAATTCAGGCATTGAAGGAGAAAATAGAGAAGCTCACGTAAGGTCTGTTGGGAGAGTTACTGGAATTTTCTGTCTTTTAGATTTAGCGAAAAGAGGAAAAATGCTTCTAAAAATGTTCTGTTTTTAACGCAGTGCTTTCAATGAAAGAAAGAAATCTGCTTTGCTGGGGAAGGAAAGCTTCCGTACGATGAATTTTCCAACGGATGAAATAAACATTGATCTTTTCATGAAAGAAGTCAAACGTGTCGGGTTTTTTTTCTTGCGTTTTATCTCCGGAGCTGGGCTCTTAATTCCTTAGTGAAAAAACGGAGTTTCTAAGTCGGTTAAGATACTTACCTTGTTGTTCCAGTTAGGAATAAAAAATTGAAGAGTGGGGAAGAGAGAGGGGGAGTTGGTTAGTTTCGGAATTTAAAACTTCTCTATGCTTGACCATGAAAGTTGTGTGGACTGAAATTTGGAATGAGAATGGTGGACTATTATGTGATTTTAGTTATAAAATTTGTTTTAAAAATAAGAAAGTTTTAATGAATGAAATATAACTAATGTAAGGTACTAGATTGTAAAAATAGTGGAAACACAGAAATATAGACGTGTATAAGTTGTTTGAATTTACATTTAAATCAAACTACCATTTTAACAAAGAAAAGAAGCTTTATTTGAAAGTTCTTTCTAAGTTAATTAGTTTTCCACGTCCAATCACATTTGAAAATTAATGCATCTCTAGAATGTTTTTTAATGAGGAAAGTTATAGGTACTATAATATCAAAATGGTTTTAAAATTTATAATTATGTTTCATAAAAATTGGATAAACCCCTTGCGTATAAATTTATGGAGAAAAAGTTTTTTAGCTTTTTCATTTTTTGGTTCATTGAAAAAATGGAAAAGGCACGCATAATTTTGTTTTTAAAATAGTGGAACACTTCCGAAGAAGGTAGCCGCCACCCTGCTCTAAAGCTTGAAAAAAAAATCCAAATTGAAAATACATGAAAATTTAAAAAGTATTTTTAACAACTTTCATTTTTTAAATGCACTCATATAAATAACCCATATAACTCTGAAAACACCATCTTAGTTTTAAGAAAAGAATTTACGGATCTTTTAAAATAAATATGTTTAAACTTGAAAAAAAAAACATCTAAATTTTAAGGAAACTGCCTAGCTTTAAAAAATCTACATTTAATTTGGTAATAAGCACCTTTTTAATTGGAAAAAACTTGTTTCATAGATTTTTCATGGTTTTTATGAATAAACCCAGGTTTTTGCCAACCCAAGTATTTCAAAACTTTTAATTTTATTTATTTTCGGGAGAGTGCTCAAAACTCCCTCTCTCTCTGGACACGAAAATTCAGTGGAGGGCACTGGAGTTCATGCCTCTGTTATAATTTCATAGCTAATTACAGAATTAAATGAAAAACATTTTCACTATCGCTACACTGTAAAAAAAAACTGTAGAAAAACAGAAATTTTCAATAACAGTGATTTTATGTTTACAGAGATATTCTGTCATGTAACATTCCCACCGCACTTCTATTTATTTTATGTAAAATAACAGCTTTTACCTAGTTTTTTAGCTTATCTGTACTTAAACAGAAACTTACTGCATCGAAAACCAATACAGCTATTGGCAACGTTATACTGAATCTTCTTTGGTTCAGTGGTAGCTTGCGTGCTTAGCATGCGGTAGGTCGCTGGTTCTATCCCCGGATATCAATTAATTAAAATTAAAAAAACTCTACTAAAATAAGTGCATGCGCACAAGCAGAAAATTACTGAGAGGCAAACAGAAAAATCTGTAGCCCACTTGACAGAAAGTTCCTTTTTACAGCATTTACCTGTAGGTTACAGCTTTTTTCTGTTTACAGGATTTTTCAACCTACAGATTTTTTCTGGAAACTTTTGCTGCCAGAAATTTTCTGTTTTTTTGCAGGATTATTTTTTACAGTGTACTTTTCATTGAATTTTTTACAACTAAAGTGTGATTTCTGTTCCTCTCTAGTATCTATATTTTCCTTACAAGAAATATATCTTTAATACAGAGGCTGCATTCCGACCTTTTTTATGCATCTGTCACTGGTTGCTACAGATCCGGTTATTAAATAATCGACACTTTAACAGTGGGGGAACTCCATACTGCCTGGATTGTGCCTAGAAAACAGACCAAAGACATAGACATGGTCAATTTATATAGTGGCCAGAATCGATGCTTCTTCAACACAGCCAGGGCAGTGTTGCCAGACAGTTTGACGAAAAGGTCGCGGATCAAAGCTCTAAAAGTAGCGAATTTGAAATTTTTGGAGCCCAAATTTTATTTCAGTGGTAATTTTGAAGTTAAACACACTTTTAACATTGTTAATGAACTATTATTATATACTCTAGAACTTAAAAAAATAATCCTTTAATTTTTTAAAGCTATTTCGACTTGAATAAAGCTAATTTTCCAGATTCTATTTTAAAAAATTATACTTTTAGAATAAAATATCATTCGAACTTTTAGATTTCAATTAGTTAGATACATTGTTAATCTAAAAACGAATTAGTTGAAAGTAAAGTAATTCATCTATTGCTATTTGAAAAGGAACTCTTGCATAACATAAATATTTCATTATACTAAAAACCTTATAAGGATATGATCAATACTCGTTTTATAAATCGCATATAGGAAAATTCTGGCCCTTATCTCTACCCTACCCTCTTTCTTCTCTTGCAGTTGCAACTCCCTTATTTGTCCCTATAAAATGTCCAGGACTTCGAGGCGGGGATTGAAAAGGAGTTGGAAGTTGGAAGAGTATTACTTATGAAGATGAATTACTTATGACTCACCTTTCTGCACTAGAAGTGTGCATTTGTAATTATTGTGTCCATTTTTTTTTTCAAAACACAAAAGTCGCAGATTAAAAATGCTGTAGCCCAGATTTAATTTTTAAGTAGCCCAAAAGTAGCCTGTCGCCTAAAACGAAATTTTTGTCGCAAAGGACCAAAAGGAGCCCAATCCGCTTATAGCCCAATCTGGCAACACTGAGCCAGGGAATCATTCCTTTCGCAGAGTCTGCGCTATTGACTTTTAATGGCCAACGCCTCAGAGGGAGAGTACTGCTTCGATTTCGTTTGAAACAAAGCTGGGTCTATTTTTGGTCCGAGCCCAGCTGCATTAAAAACGAAACAAAGACTCAGGCCTCAAACCCCCGCGTTCTTTGTTAGCTGCTAACCGAGCAGTCACATGGTCTTTGAAAACCGAAATACCAGAAACGGGAGTAGCCATCGATTTTGCTCATCTTCTTCGTCTTTCTTTCTTCTCTCCCCTCGTCTTTTCCTTACTTATTTTCGTAGTTTTCTTGCTTTTTCTTCCTCTAATCTCATCTCGGAGCCCCCCCTTTTGCCTACCCCCCGGAAGGGCCCAGTCTGCCAAAAACACGCAAACAAGAGCACTGTTCCCAATCGATAAAGAGAAGGTTCACCATCGTTAAAGTATTGAGAATTATATAGCGTCGACGTTTCTCCAACTCTGGCTGGATTGAAGCAGATCGGTTAACAACGGATCTCAGAGCTATTGGGGTTATATTTAAGGAAAAACGAAAAATCCAAACTATATCGATGCATCATTCGTTTATTTGCGCCTTTTCAGTGATGAGTACCAAAGGCTGCAAACAGCTTCATAAATCATAAATGTCTCTTTGGAGTGTAAGAAATATAAATTTAAGAATTTATCGAAAAGCTAATTGTGTCTGTGTAATTAATAGTAATTGAAGGCCTTAATGAGGGAATGGTATGTCCTATCCATGCTGATTCTGAGAAAAGCGAATAAAAAGGTTTGAGAACTTATCCCAGCATAGCCCTTCTCAATGGTGTTATAACCTCAGAGAAAACCGATTTTCCCCTTTGATGATTTGTCTATTAGTGTTCCTATAAAAGGTAATAGATTCAATGGCCATTTTGAGGGAAAATGGATATCCTTGATCTTCAAATGGGCTTGCATTAATAGGAAATCCACAATGTCTAAAACATAAATGTAAATAGCTTAGAGAATCCCAAATGAATTTGTACATAAACACAAGAAATGTCGAATTCATTTGCCTCTAGAGACGAGTATCTCTTCTGAAAAACCTTTTTTATGATAGTAGGAAATGATGGTGAGAAGAGAGAGCAATAAGGTGCACAACAGAAATGATTTATAAAGAAAGAGTCAAATAGTCTTTGTAAGTCGAGCACTTCGGAATGAAATAAAATATTTTGATGCGAATGTTCCATTTCTAAAGTTCTGCTGATATCGTAGTCTTTACTTTATTTCAACCTCTGCTTCCATATTCTGTCACAGTGAAGTTGATTTATACGCAATCTCGGTTCCGTAGCAGTTTTTCATGTCTCCTTTTTTTGCTGCTTTGCTCCGCATACTTTTGACGTTTCGGCTTCACTTGAAGAACAATGAAAGCAAATATGCTGCTTCGAAGTAATGAAAGCGGTATCAGCATTTTTCATCGACGGTGTGTCAGATTATATCGCTTTAGCTGAATATTCATGCGTCGGGTGAAGATGTCGGAGTAAAAAATGATATATGCTTGCTTACGAATTGATAGTGTACTTTCAATTCAAACTTGTTTCAATATCCACTTTAACTTGCGTGAATCCTTTTGCTTAAGACAGCTATCCAGGGATTCCCAGAGATGTTCATATCGAACCCCAGGGATTAATCGGATCTTAAAAGGGGGTAGATAGCCTAAGGCTAAGGGATTTAGGGTTCTATCCAATTTCTATGCCAAATTTAAGACTATTAAACTTTTATTTATCTATTTTTATGCACAAAATGTCTAAGTGTTATTCTGGTAACCATTTAAAAATAAATTTAAAGTTTAAAAAGGAGTTTACTTAACAACTAACTATATACCGATTTTATTGGCAATTAGAAAGATGATGTAACATGATTTTTTAAAGAAGGAGTTGTTTTAGTGTCGATTTAAAGGTGAAATCTATAAGGGGTTTAGTGCTAAAAAATTTTGGGACACTTATACTGTCGGTCATTTATGTAAACCAGGTATTCAGGACTTTTAAATGAAAAGAACTAGGAGCGTTTTCAAAAAAACTTTCCTAAAGAATGACGTTTAGCAGTAATAGGTTAACTTCGAAAATATATTTCATCGATAATTTTAAGTCTATTGGAAAATTGCCTGGAAAAAATGTTAATTTCATCATAAAGTTATAGAAAATACTTTTCTATCAAGAGATAAATGTTCAAATAACAATGTACTGAAATATCAGAATCGTATCTTAATTAGACGATTTTTAAAAAATATAGAAAGTTGCGAAGTCTCTGAGACCCCTCATCCCCTTGTATGTTCCAATATTCACCTCCCCTGTTACAGGTTAACCATAAATAGTTTTTTATTATTCATCATATATTTCTTGCAAAAGCTAATCAATAAAATTAAAAAATTAAAAAAAGGTTTCTCTACAGTACAACCCCAAATAAATACTTCCATTTTTTCGGGACTAAAACTTTAAGTCATTTCTGTAAGGTATATTTACTCTTAATTCTCTCAAAATCCAAAATAAGTGAGCTGAAAAGTCGGTAACTGTTTACCTATTTTGTTACCATAAGGGGCATCCATAAATTACGTGAGGTGTTTTTCCCAAAATCTGGACCCCCCCTCCCCCTTGGTGAGATTTAGTGAGATTTTTCTTGACACCCCCCTCCCCCCCACGTGAGATTTACCTACAACTTTTAAAAATCATTTTTAAAAAATTATTTGCATTTTGTGCTTCATAGCACCTAATTAAGTTATAATTAAGTTAAAAAAAAGTTGACGTGAGATTTTAATCGACCCCCCCTCCTCCCTTGGTGAGATTTGGTGAGATTTTTCCAAACCCCTCCCCCCCTTTTTGACCTCACGTAATTTATGGATGACCCCTAATGTAATTATTAATATCATGTATTACCATCACCACAGATGTTTCAAAAGTTAACGTTGAATCCTTTGAAACACTGCACAACTGAGAACGTAAAATACACTTGCTTCATAAATGCATCTCATGTATATTACGAATAATTTTCACACGCTTTTCTTTTCATCAATATAATGTGAGATAATGATATCGCAGGGGAAAAATTCTTAAAAGAGAGAAGCCAGTTATTATTGCACTTGAAATAAATAATTGACGCACTCAAAACACTCTTTAAGATCACAGGGCACAGAAAAAGGTTCTGAAACGAAAAGCGAGAACTGGAGACATGTAAGCACTCTTAAAGAAATCGATTGAGTTTTTCTCCCCATTTTACTGTTTTTATTTTCCTTTAAATTCTTTGTTCATTTCATTTCTGCGTTCAGTTTTGATCAATGTTCTGCGAGGTTTATTGCGAGAAATAAAATGATTTCATCGGCCCACCGAAATTAGTTTACAAATGAGATATCGATTGCTGCTGCAGCGGTTTCTTCTTTGCTGTTTCTTTTCTCTCCTTTCTTCCTTTCCATTTATTTCTAACTGAATCAGAGAAGGATTCTTTTACAAAACTGATTGGGGTCCAGAACGCATTTTGTTGATACTGATTTAACGTTATTTTTAAATTGGTCTGCACTCCGGGGTAGACGTTTTAACAATGCGCTAGACGAAACAGTGATAAATAATGGTTCAAGTAAAGCGATTTTGCAAAGTGCAATCCGGATGATAAACAAGAGAATGTGTATGACCTTTTACAAGCCTTCCGTAGGATGATTTGGTTTGAAGTATTTTTAGTTTGTGTACTTATTTTCTTGCTTTATTTTCCCTTAATAAGATATCTTTGAAACTAGCTATGGAGGGGAAACTATTCCTACCCTAATAAGTATTAATATGCAGATATCATATAGGAAGTTTGCACTCCAGGTTTATACAGGGTGCCCCAAGGTCCATACCCCTTAACTTTTGAACCCCTACGTATTTGTAGGGGTTCAAAAGATAAAGGGTGTGGACAGTTATCTTGGGACAGCCTGTATAATGTATATAGCTCAGAAGTAGCAACTCAATTGTAACCCAAGGTCTTGAACAATCAAGAGTGTTTTTTCGAATCAAAAGAAGAATCATCTTAAGGTTGTGCGAAGATTTCACCTTCAAATTAATAGATGTCCTTAAAATAAAAACCTCCTTCAAAAGTATCACACTTTGGTAGACATTGAAAAAAAATTACAAAGAGAGCAAGGAACTTAATGTTTGGAATGTTAAAGTCATTATCGTTTGTTAAATTCTAAAGATATAATTTTTTAACTCACCCCTGATAAATTAAAACATTACCTACTGAGCTTAATATCTTATCCTAATAACCATTAATTTGCAGAAACCTCTCCAGCAATTGAATTGTATCACTCTAATACTAGATTTTTGTTTAAGAAGAAGGGCTTTGACTCAATATTATTTCTGAAGTACCTAAAGAGTTCTTTTGTAGGTTAAGTTTTAGATGACTTATGCGAGTACTTTTAATTTTAGTGCAATAAACTTAAAATTGAGCCTAGTAAAGAGGATTGAATGCCTAGTAAAGAGGAGGTCTAATGATCCTCCCCAGAAACGTTCTTGGAAATTTCTCCATCAAAATATAGTGTTTTAGCTCATTTTGAGACCCTTTTAATTACTCTCAAAATGCACAGTTCATCTGGGATTTATGACGTCATATCTGCCTTTTGTGACCAACAATGAAATTTACATTGTTGTTGTTTTTTTAATTATATTCACATTTTCATTACATTTACTTTGAAATTTGTATTTTTTTAAATATTACATGACAAAATACTGTATTTTTAGTAAAAATGAGCATTTTTTGGGAATAACGTCTTAATTGCCATTTTTTTCTGTGAATTTTGATGTTTTTTGGAATATATTTGATAAATCTAATTATTTCTAATATTTTTGTACGAAAATTACCAGGATAATTCATAAGTTCACCATTTACAACATTTTATCATGCGGGGGCCATCTTGCATTCATGACGTCATAAAACACTAGGAACTGAGTAAAAGTAGAAGTCATTACGAATCGAAAGATAGGTGAAGGTGGGGTAATAAGATTCAAATTGGGTAATAAGAAACATTCCAAAATTCTACAGGATTCTCCTTTAAGTTTATGAAGCTGATTTTTTTACAGAATATTTACATCATTAACAGCTTTCTTTGAAAAAATAATGCACTTCGTAAGTAAAAGGGAAAGGGGGGTTTTAGCTTGTTTCTTATTACCCCCAAGCGACTGTATCTTATTACCCCAAGAATAAGAAACAAGCTAGTTATTTTACTAATTAAAACAATTAAAAATCAAATGAAGGTATTAATGTAATCCTCTAAGAGTATTTTATAACTCTAGTAATTTTATAAGAAATTCATTAAAAAACTTTTGATATATGCCCAGTTAAAAATTAGTCTAAAAAAGTTACAAGTTGAAAGTTTTGAACAACTCTATATTTTTGTATTTAACATTTTGAAAATCATGAAAAAATAAATCAAATATTGTTTCGCTTGTTTCATTTTGTGAGACTAAAATTATTCTGACTATTTATTTCCCCTAAAAATGAACTAAATTTTTTAAATTGAGATTTTGTGTCTTATTACTCACCGTTTTCAATAAAATGAAGTAAAAATTAACTTAATTGAATTTTAATTTTGAACTTGATAAAGGATTTAAGAACAATAAAATATTAAGATAATAAAGAGAAAAATTCTTTAAATATATTTTATGGATAAAATGCTAGTGTTTCTTATTACCCCATATTTTCGTTTAAATGGGGTAATAAGAAACATGGCACTTTTAAGAATGATCCACAACCCTAAATTGAAGAACAAAAGGTGAATTATCTAGCCCCTTTAACCTCCTTAAGAATTCACTAATAAAATTCCATAAGAATTTAACATAAAAAACAAGAAAAATTGAAATAGTTGAAAAAGCATGACTTTAGGTGGATTATTTTGCTGGCCGCATTATTACAAAGGGAATTTTTTAACTGAAATAATCATTCTAAAACAATAAAATTTTTATTTAATATAAAGTATGTCTTGAAGATATTCTGTAATTTTTTTCAGATATTTACTCCAATAACACAATGCTGCAAATCAAATGTTTCTCATTCCCCCAATTTCTTATTACCCCACTCTCCCCTACCATTCACTAAGCTTCTGCCGAAAGATTCCTTAAACCCCCATTTTTAAACATTAAGCAACTTCACTATTACTTTTATGATCTGTTTTTTTAAATTTATTTTACGCATTAAGAACAGTTAAAAATCATCTTTATTGACTTTTACTCCTAAGTCTCGAAATTCGAAATCATCTAGTTAAAAGTTTAATTTTTAGCTGCTAATTGGGATGTTAAACAGATTTTTAACCGAATTATGCAAGCTGAAATTAGCATTCTCATTACAATTTATAGTTTATATTCAGGTAAAACATTTTCATAATGAATAAATTTATGACAATAAAAAGTATTATGAAAAATAGGTGTTACTATGAAAAATAGTAGCATTTACCCCCTGGTTTTCCTTGTGCACTGTTATCACTCATAGTCACCACTTTTTTATTAATTTTTGGAAATTTAAATAAAGAACAGTTTAAAATCTGAGTGGACGTTTCTGAATGAACTCGGTTTAATAACATCTTGACCTGATCGGAAAGGTCGAGGTACGGTAATAAAACATCTCGCTCATAGCTTAGCTTCATACAACAGCATGGCTGTGGGAAAATCCCTGCCCTTTCCATATTAACTAATGTCTATAAAAGGTGGAATTATCAAACGTCTTTCCCGGCAAGTTGGCTGCTTGTAGAAACCTGTGATAAAAGGGGGTTTTGTATTAAAACTTTTTAATAAGCTGGGATTTTATAATCTGGTTTGGAGATTTCAGCTTTTAATCATGTCCTAAAAATAAAAGCCTCTATTAAAATGAACTAGTAATGCAATTATTTTAAATTATAATGGATTTTTCACGCCAAACCCTTCATTCTTTATTGGACATTGAAAATAATTACAAAACTATCAAGAGGTAATGTTTGGAATATAAAATTCATTATCTTCTACGAAAGTCATAAGATGTAAACTTCTAACTCACCCCTGATAAATTAATCACTTATTTAAAAATGCTAAACTAAAAAGTATCAAATCTTTAAATGAAACAAATCCCATCAAATACATTTTTTACTTTCACATGCAAATAATTTTTTTAATTATGAATCAACACTTAATATTTAAAAAAATAATGGGATATGATTGCTTCAATGGTTTTTGAAACCGTTTCGTTTCCCATAAGTTACATTTCTAAGACGTATTTGATGCTTGGTAATTACGATTAATTTAAAACTGAGTTATAATCCAAAAGAAATGTAAAAGGCATAACAGATACAGTGGTTCGAATTCACTATAAATTGATCGAACGCGCTTAAAGTACAGAACTGAGAGTCAGCCAAGGTCTTCATTCGAGTAAATTTCGAAATTACGCCATTTCCAAAGCCCATTGTAGGGCCTTGATACCCCCCAAATTGAGTGACAGCCCCTCTCCCCGCAGTATTGAGCTGGCATTCATGAAAAATGCAAATTTTCAGCTTCTGTGTCTATCTCCCTTCTGAAAGGATGCGAACGTGCATGGATCCCTAAGAAATTGTGGTCCCATAAATTATGCAGATATCCTGAGATAACTCTCGGAAAAAGCAATTTGAAAGGAACCCTGAGTTAGTGACCGTGGTTGCTATGGTGATCGCTATCCCTAGTGCAGCTGCCCCTCCCTCCACCTGTCAATCATAGCGGCGTAGCTCATTAATTTAAATGACACTTCCAGAATCGTGAGTGAGAGTCCTGGCTCTCTATTGTGCGCTATAATTAACGCCATGAGCAAACCCGCATTGCCTCATTTTCAATTTAATATCCCTCCTTTTCTTGGTTAGTTGGGGGTTCGGAGTTGATGGGTAAATGCATTTTTATCGGAATACTAGAGAGAGGAGTTTTAACCCATTCTTCCGTCTGCTGCAGACATGATTTGTCTGTGTTTGATATAAAGTTTTATTCTAGTTTGTTGCGAGATTAATTGGGTTGTTTTATAATTTATAACAGGTTTGCTAAACATGCCATGCGGCTCGACAACTCTTTTAAATCTTTCGGTTCTAAACGTCCCAAATTTTTCAAAGAGTTCAATGGTAATCTCGGGCGGCTTAAAATTGAAAGAGTTAATGTAGCCTGATAACTCTAGAATGATTATAAAAATGATAAAGAGATAAAAGAAATTGAAGTAGGGTCACTTGGGGTAAGTGGGACCCTTTTTTGGCCTAGTACATTTTTGGAGCTTTGTAGAAAAAATTTGAAAGGGTTTATTTTGTACTTGTTCACTAATTTCGTTAAATAGTCTATCGATAAACAAAAATTTATCAGTAGTTTCTAAAATAAAGCTTTACATTTTTCTTAACTGGTCTTTTTATCAAAAATGAGATGGGTGATCCACATACCCCAAGAGATGGGGTAAGTGGGTCACCCCCTCTTTATTTATATTTAAGGCGACTGCCTACGTTTGGAGAAGGTTTTTAAAAACATTATGTGTAACTTGTTTACGTATTTTTTCTTAACCAATGTAGTTTAAATAACTAATATATGTAAAAACTACCCAAATTTTATAAAAAATATTTTTTAAAATAACAATTTATACTAAAATTTGGCGGAAATTTAAAATTACGCCAACACCTCTATAAGTAAATATGTAAAAGTTTTTTTTGAAAATTCTTGAAATCACATGTTCCTTAGATAAATACCTGTGCATTGACCTAAAAGCTAAGCAAAATTTTGAAAATTAAAGGAGCTATGCTATTTATCGTAAAATTTGTTTAAAAAATATCTAAAAAAAGGTTCATTTTACGATAAATAGCATAGCTCCTTTAATTTTCAAAATTTTGCTTAGCTTTCAGGTCAATGCACAGGTATTTATTTAAGGAACATGTGATTTCAAGAATTTTCAAAAAAAACTTTTATATATTTACCTATAGAGGTGTTGGCGTAATTTTAAATTTCCGCCAAATTTTAGTATAAATTGTTATTTTTAAAAATATTTTTTATAAAATTTGGGTAATTTTTACATATTAGTATTTACATATTAGTAATTTTTACATATTAGTAATATATTAGTTATTTAAACTACATTGGTTAAGCAAAAATATGTAAACAAGTTATATATAATTTTTTTTAAAAAATCTTCTCCCAACGTAGGCAGTCGCCTTAAAGCAAGCAAAACTTAAAAAGTAAGTGGGTCTTACTTGATAAAGTAGAGTAAATTTCAATATAAAATATTTTATTGTAACTGTATCCATGAGTGAGAAATATACTCCCATCGAAATCAATATGACAAGGTAAGAATATAATGAAAAGCAAAATAAGTATTTTAAAAGGCCAAAGGGATATGTTTTACTTTATCATATAAAATAGTGTTGAAAAAACATAATAAGGTTGATTACGATTTATTTTGGAACTTTAACATACATTGTAAGATAAAAAAGAAATCGGACACACTAAATAATGAGAATGAACACTATTGATGAGTTATTTCACTTTACTCACCGTAACTTAAATTAAAACGCAAATTTGATATAAAATGTCGATCAAACTATTTATAAAATTTAATGAATTTTGAAGTGGTGAGTAAAAGGTACTATAAATCGAAATTTTCTGACAATATTGGGGGAAATTGTCCCTATAACCCCCCTGAAATCCGCCCATGTCTTCAGTAATAGTTCCTATATCGTAAGGGACCCTCAAGAACCACTTGTATCATAATAAGGGGTCTCACTTACTAAATATAGAGGGGTCCCACTTACCCCAACCATGCTAAAACTATGGGGTAAGGGGACCCCCTGTTAAACACTTCAAAATTAAAAATTTTGAAAAATTTCAAATTGCCGTATGTATTTTAGGTCAAACTTTGCAAAACAGTTCAATTAACATTAAAATGTAATGAAAACTTACCTGGAAATACTTCTTTGAAAAATACATCTTGAACTCTCCAAAAAAATCCATTCTGGGAATCTATTTTAAATTAGTTCTATAATCTTAAAAGTAAATTAAACAAATCTTAAATATATGCAAAACTCATCAATGTGACAAGCTGTAACATAATCAATGCGAGTAAGTGTTAAATTTCCTGTACATATTATAGTTTTAGGGGGTGACCCACTTACCCCAGTGACCCACTTACTCTAAGTAACCCTAAATATTAGGTTTTTTAATCCTTAAAGTTTTACATAAGAAATAGCAATCACCTTCCGAAATGGTGTTTGGGGGGTATTTTCGTCAATTCAAATAAGTTTTGAAAATTTAGTCCACTTATTGTCTTTGTTATACAGGGTGTTTCAGATGAATGATTCAGAACTTCTAGAAGGAGTAGGGTACACATAAACGACTCATAATCCAGTGGCGGATCCAGTGTGGACTTACGGGTGGGCAACCACATTTTGGGATTGGGGTTCTCCCCGAAAAATTTTGAAAATAAGACCCTAATGAACAACTACAGGGCCGCACAACAACAAACAGACTTTCAGAAAGGTTTTTGACTTGCTATTTCTTTACAAAGGCCCTCAAATGTGAACTTTAGGTGAAAAACGTGCAAGTTTTATTTATGATGCTTACCCTAAGGAGAAGGGGGCCTAGGGGTCCTCCCCCAGAAATTAAAAAAAATAGACCTTAAAAAGTAGTTTTTTGACTTATTTTTGAACATTTAAGACGGGATGGAACCTTAATTTAAGGGTTTTAATAGATTCGATGTCCTTAATAGGTCCAATGTAGCTTTTAATACGTTTTTAGGTACGAAACCCCGATTAAACCTCTTTCAAGAGACCAAGAAAAATAAGATTATATGCGGGAAAACGTTAAATCCGTGTAGGATAGTAATATGGTTCCAGGATTATCGTATGGCCCGTAAAATTTCTGTACGATACACAAAGAAAGAGCAATCATAAATTATTTTTACATACCTTTAATTTTTCTTTACATATTTAGTCCTACACAATTTAAAATTGATTTTTTATCAGCAATTTTCGTCCCCTTTCACTTTAGAAAAACCACTTTCTTCACAAAGATTCGCCGACTCATCATTCTTCCTGGCCATGAAAGGGCTTCTGAAACTATTCTTGATCCACCGTTTACTGAGCAATTCGAACTAGAACAACCGAGAATTCCCCCAAACTTTTAAATTCAACCAACAAGAACGCGCACAGAAAGAGAAAGTTAAGATCTAAGTAACAAAAGGGGGTGTTGGGGTCCTTCCCCAGAAAATTTTGGAAATTTGACCCAAAATATAGTTTTTACTCGTTTTGGTAAACCTAGTCCGAGCCCACGGGGGTCAATTGACCAGTTGCCCCCTGGATCCGCGCTTGTCATAATCACATAAGAATGGGGAGATGTTGGAAATGCGGCGCAAGTTCAGAGTTGCGTATGCTTGGCGAATTTTGGCTGTTTAGCGACACATTTAGAAGCCAACTAATTCATTTAACATGAGTTAGGGTTACCATATTAGTCATCTTTAACGCTAAAAACGTGGCGCATACGCAAGTCTGAACTTGCGCCGGAAATGCACCCCTAACGGCTTTTTTGAAGCGGGCATGAGAGGTTAAATAATCCCATGTCGAAATAAACTCGTAGCCTTTTAATAATAATAATAATAATAATAATAATAATAATAATAATAATAATAATAATAATAATAATAATAATAATAATAATAATAATAATAATAATAATAATAATAATAATAATAATAATAATAATAATAATAATAATAATAATAATAATAATAATAATAATAATAATAATAATAATAATAATAATAATAATAATAATAATAATAATAATAATAATAATAATAATAATAATAATAATAATAATAATAATAATAATAATAATAATAATAATAATAATAATAATAATAATAATAATAATAATAATAATAATAATAATAATAATAATAATAATAATAATAATAATAATAATAATAATAATAATAATAATAATAATAATAATAATAATAATAATAATAATAATAATAATAATAATAATAATAATAAAATTTTAATAATAATAATAATAATAATAAAATTTTAATAATAATAATAATAATAATAATAATAATAATAATAATAATAATAAAATTTTAATAATAATAATAATAATAATAAAATTTTAATAATAATAATAATAATAATAATAATAATAATAATAATAATAATAATAATAATAAAATTTTAATAATAATAATAATAATAATAATAATAATAATAATAATAATAATAATAATAATAATAATAATAATAATAATAATAATAATAATAATAATAATAATAATAATAATAATAATAATAATAATAATAATAATAATAATAATAATAATAATAATAATAATAATAATAATAATAATAATAATAATAGGAGCCTCCTTGATTTTGGGTTCCCTGCTACTTCGGGCGCTCCAGACTACACCCGAAAGAAACTGGAAATAATCTATAATGCTGCTTTGAGAGTGGCTACTGGTCTCCCTAAATTCACACCTCTCCCAGTCTTAAGAAAAGAAGCCGGCACCATGCCATTAAGAACAAGACATGACATGCTAAAAAAGAAATTTATTCTTCGACAACTCTCCCTAGATAAACATTCCCCTTTCTACTCCCTGGACGAATCTAGAGTGGATAATACCCTTTTCAGAGACGAGCTGGAATCTTTGGAAATAAAATACAGAGTGACTCCCGACAACATTATAAAGTATTCCTACCCAGTCATCCCTTGGAAGGACCCGAAGATTTCTATCCTCATTAACGTCCTCCCTTTCCAAGATAAATCCTTGCCAGAAGGTATGATTGTTCAACTTTACAAGGACTTTAGAGCCAACTCTCATAGCAGCATCATCCTGGCTACAGATGGTTCGAAAACGGCCAATTTTACATCTTTCGCGGCTTGGAATGAAGCCTCCGAACAGGGGTTGGTAATGAGAATCCCCCAGCTAAATTCCGTCTTCACTGCCGAAGCCCTAGGAATCAAGTGCTGTATCCAGAAATTTATAACATCGCACTCCCATTATATCATAATCACAGACAGCAAGAGCGTCCTGCAATCAATGCTCGCTATCAGCCCTAAGAGCCACTCCGTGATTCTTGACCTCCAGCGCTCCCTATCCCAAGCCTCAAAAATCGCTCAAAAAATAGACTTAATATGGGTACCAAGTCATAAAGGAATTGCCCCAAATGAAAAGGCGGACAGACTAGCGGCAATGACGGACACTAACACCGAAAACATGAACATCCTGTCCTTTGAAGACATTTACCGGGAAATAAAAAAAGACATGTTAGTGGAAGAAATGATGGAGTGGAATTCTACTAAATATTCCCGAAACTTCAGTCACCTGAACCACCTATCCCCGAAAATACGCAAGATCCCTTCTAACAGACGCGGGGACGTTTTACTGGCTCGGTTCAGAACTGACACCCTAATAACAAAAAGTCTCTTGTTTCGAAATAACATAATTTCATCCCCCAACTGTATTTGCGGAGAAGTGGAGGACAGGAAACATGTCCTATGCCTCTGCCCAATCTACTACGTAGCTAGACTGGACTTGATAAAGTCAATTTTCCCAACGCCACTTTCCGAAAACATCTTTTTAGAACTCCATCCACCAAACATCAAGGCAATGAAGGCATTAGAAAAATTCCTTCTGCTGGCGGACTATATCAACCAATAAAAGACTAGTATAATAATAAAAAAAAAAAAAAAAATAATAATAATAATAATAATAATAATAATAATAATAATAATAATAATAATAATAATAATAATAATAATAATAATAATAATAATAATAATAATAATAATAATAATAATAATAATAATAATAATAATAATAATAATAATAATAATAATAATAATAATAATAATAATAATAATAATAATAATAATAATAATAATAATAATAATAATAATAATAATAATAATAATAATAATAATAATAATAATAATAATAATAATAATAATAATAATAATCGCTCGCCAACCCCCGCGCGAACTGCTTCGCAGTTCGCGGAGGATCGCTTCGCGATCCTGGCTCGCTTCGCTCGCTCGCCATCCGCTGGTACAGCCTAGCTGAGATTCATTACCAACTAAATTTATTGGTGAAAATAAAGTTTTATAAATAGAAATATGCAGCATGGAAACATTAAATAGTGTGTGAAAAATATGTATACCGTGTTTAAGAGCTGAATAAGAGCATATATAGCACCAACCAAATAATATGGTATAAATCAGTGGTCTCCAACCCCCGGTCCGTGGATCAAATGGTACCGGGCCGCGAGCCCACCATTTTATTGAAAATGAATTTTAATTCCTAGTTTTATACTCCAAATTAAGGAATGAAATTAATTATAAATCCCTTTATATTTATTTTATGGTGTAACTGTATTTTATTTTGAAAGCATGTTTAAATACAATTAAATTATAATTAACAACCAAATAATATGGTATAAATCAGTGGTCTCCAACCCCCGGTCCGTGGATCAAATGGTACCGGGCCGCGAGCCCACCATTTTATTGAAAATGAATTTTAATTCCTAGTTTTATACTCCAAATTAAGGAATGAAATTAATTATAAATCCCTTTATATTTATTTTATGGTGTAACTGTATTTTATTTTGAAAGCATGTTTAAATACAATTAAATTATAATTAATAAATCAAAATAATCTAGAATTTTAACAATCAACGCCCCTCCCCAGCGGGCCGCGGTAAAATTATCAAACGTTGACCGGTCCGTGGTGGTAAAAAGGTTGGGGACCACTGGTATAAATGATTAAATCCTAAAAATCAAAATTTTTCACACATTGCTAATAGTAAGAAAATTTGTACCCCTTTAAGTGAAGAAAGAGCAAGTAAAACACCATGTCCATGAAAGTTACATAATTTCTTACTATGACTGGATAACTCGACCAAAAACTATCATACTGTGTTACCTAAACTTACCGTGTTACTCCAATTTGTGCTTTGTCACATACTATATGTATGGTTTTTTACCCTCCTAATGCTAGTATTTATTAATAATGGTTACCATTTGTACAACACCAAAATTGCGTTCGACTATTCTGTGCAAAAAGTTTTTTACCCAACTGAATCACAAAATACTTTGTCTATACTCGGTTGCGACTTAACTTGAGCCTGTAGAAATATGCTGAGAGAAACATAAGAAAGTTGTTCCACGTGCGGTGTCGGAATTTCGAGTGAAATTAAGAGATTCAATTTTAAAATAAGATTAGTTTTTAAATCCACGTATATAATGCGTCTTTTCATCCCGATTTGCTAAATGTTGAGTATTAATATTTTTCAAAGTGTCTTAGCACGTAGTAGTACAAATAAAACTTGCCAGCCAATAAGAGCTCACAAAGCCCAGAAAGCTTTCTGTTTACTCAAATTTTCTTCCGTGCGGCCATGACGTCAGGCTCAACTTAAGTTGCAATCGAGTTAGTGTAGAATAATTCAAGTTTTGCAGCTATACTGCGAAATTGACTCAACAGACCATCACGTTGCTGTGAAAATACCACTTACCTACAGCTGTATGGTTAAATAACTTACGATTGTTTCTGCAAAGTAATCGTGGATGTACCCTATTTACCGCACACTCAAAAATTGTGCTTCGTTACTCATGTGTATGGTTCTCTACCTTCAATATTTTTAAGTTTTCCGTAAATAAAGGGCTGCACTTTAGGAAGGAGCACTCACATTTTTATTGCAGTGTCCTGTGTTTTTGGAAGAGGTAATTTTAGGCCACAATGTTAGTGATTCATGCTTGCAAAAGTGGGGAAATTTTTAATTCGGCTCATACTTAACCTTGGCTTATACCTTTAACCCTTTAGGCGTCCTGCCTCAAAACCTCATCTACCCCAAGATCGGCCAGCAAAGGTTTTGGGTCCAAATGCCTCCCCCCTTCTTCGGCAGTGAAGTTGTCAGTTATCGATAGCTGTGATTTATCGTTTGCGTTCCGAGCGATTAGCATATCCGGGCATTTGGTTACACTCTTTCCGGCGGCAGCTATGGATCCACGAGTGGTTTACTTTCGATCTCCATCTCCATACATTCGTATTCTTTAATTTCATGAAAATATACTGGACATAATTCTGGATACTTGACATAATTCTGAACTTTTAAAAAATTCTCTGTATTGACAGGAAGTTATAAAGGAATATTTAGTTTAATTTTTTGTTACGTAAATGAATATTTTTAGTAATTAGCCTATAGTATGGATGTAAACATTAGATAATAAAGATTGTAATTAATTCAGTATTTATATATAAAGTTTTTTTTTTTCATTTAGAGAAGGGTAGAAAAATCCTCTATACACGGTTTCTTCATTTAAATTTTAAATTAGAAGATTCTTTCTCAGCAAAAAAATATCTTTCCTCGTGAGCTGAGATTATGGTTTTAAAATTAGTATAGTAAGAAGTTAGCAATCGGTAAACGATTATGAGTTTCATCGCATTTGTGAATCATAATGATAACAAGTAAGATTTTTTACTAAAGAAAAATTTAGATAAATCTCATATGCATCGTTTTAAATGAAATACATGTGATCGAATATGGTTATAAATTATTACACAAATCGAAATACATTATAAATATTAGCCAATATCTACCATAAAGAAAATTATAAACGTATCAGGTAATAAATGTTGCGCGAATTTTCGTTAGGTATTTCTGTAGTATGGATGCGCTTTAAAAAATAAAAAAAATTGTATGATTATTTTGGTTATATGAACATAAATTTTTTGATTATAGCTTAGCCTTTAATGCCATTAAAATAATTTTTAAATTAGATCAGATTAGTTCACAATGGTCAATTACTGTACTTTCATTATCTCCCAAGAGGAACACATTGTGGGCATCCAAGTGCGCCCTTTATTCCAATTCGGTGAATGTAAAGTTTAGTTCGATATTGTAATGTTAAAATCTACCTTCAATCTTATGACCATTTTAATCGGATAGAATGACGTCACATACTATTTTACCTCTCTTTTTAAAAGTCAAAGTTTGAAATTCAAATAAAACAATCATTGTAATGAGGAAGTTGCATGATTTTTTTTTATTTTTTTAATCGATTCCTCTTGCAAAAATAAGCAACTACCCAAAATTTGAGGCCGATCGAGAAATTTTTTGATTGCCAAAAAAATTTACAAAAATCCCCTTTTTAAAAGCGCGCGAAAACGCCAAGAGTTTGGATGTGACGTCATCTTATACTAAACATTGTTGTAAAGCAATGGAGTTGATGGCATTATTGTTGACGTCATCTTATAGTTTTAACAATAAACGTTTTCAGTCACGTGTTTTTTTCTCGAATTTTAAATTAAAATATTTAACTACCTGTACATTTTTTTGAAAAACTGACTAGATATTTCATTTTACCATACAAAAAACCATACGGAACACTAGTTTGTTTTTGAAAATCTGACACATGCAACTTCCTTATTAAACAATATTTAGATTTTACATTTCTGTTTTGAATACCTCAATCAAATAAAAATACTTATTTTAAAAATGCAGGAATTACCCTTTACGTGTTTTTAAAATTCGGTTTTATTTGTTTTATTGATAAATATAGTTTTTCACTACGTAACCAAATACTGTGTATAATTAAGTCTACATTAATAATCTTAAAACGGACAATATATTAATTAGAATTTTACACTTAAAAAATAATACTTTCAAACATCACCCTATTTGAGTCAGAATTCATTTGTTTCTATAAAGAACATGACCAAAAAATGAGGATTAAAACAAATTTTTATAAATCAGTGGCCTTTTTTACATTTGCGCCCTAAAAGAGTTCTCTCCCATTGCCTGAAAATAGTCATTATGACACTGAGGACATTCTGTTTACTGTGCTCAATCAACAAATACTATTACACTTTTGGGAAAATTCAGCTCTTCAAAGTTCGTTGTTGCATTTATTTGTACTATAAGCACAGTTGGGGCTGCAAAAGTATATTTCCTGGTGATGATTACGAGGATATTTCCTGTTCACTTCCGCTACTCCCTCAAACATGTTTACAAAACCCACCTTTGATGTCTTACCCACTGGTTCGATAATTGGTGTTTTTACAGTTATAGTGTTATTCAACCCGATAACTAATTTTCTACTTGATATTTTTCAAACATGTCCGTTATCGAAACATTCCTTACTTTTTTTAAAGCAATCATTATAAACTTAAAATGAATGTTTTATACAAAAACAAAATAGTTGGAGTTTTATCAACATAATTATTGGTGAACGGTAAAGTATAATACGGAAAATAGCATTATGACAAAGAGGCCTTAAATTAAGATAAGAGACCTAAAATTATAAGGAGAAGACTGTTGATTAAGAATACTTAATTTTGAATTGAAATTATAGTATTGGGTCTATATTCAATACCTTAAATATAGGCACCCATATTAAATTAAGGAATAAACCCATAAAAAAGTTTTAAAAAGTGTAAACCTATTTTACTTTTGAAGTGGTAGAGGTTGAATAAAATAAAACTTAATTTTTCCCCCAAATAAAAGATATGGGTTTTCCATTTCAGGTTTGAATATAAAATCCAAGATATTTGTAACTTCCAACTGATTGAAAAATATGACAATGACAGTTTTTAGTTCTACAAGATTAAGTTTAACATTTTTAATCAAAATTTAACTCACATTGTCTTAAACTGTAAAAAATGGACTTAGTTTTGTCAAGATTTAAAGAAAAATCCTTTTCATTAAACCAGGTTTAAATTCCTATTAAATCAGTTTCAATTTGAGTAATTAGATCAATAGTAATGGAGCTAAGAGTATAATAAAACTGAATCATCAGCGCTGACTGAAATCTTTTATAAAGGTTTCAGTTGACAAAAATAGTTTAAAAAATTGGGGAAAATAAAAAATAATGGACTTGAAATACATCCCTGATGAACTGAATTCACTAAATCAATTTCCCTTACTTTTTATTTGCTAGATACGAGATGAAAATTATTTTATTACCTCCCTCTAAAACCTGCTTTCTCTATATAATAAATCAATAAAAGATTATAACATTATCAAAAACCTTCACTGAATGAAAGGGAAATACGCATGCTTTCATCCAATTATAAAGTTAATTTATACTTAACGTCTACAAGATTATTGTTTTGTTGTTAACTTCAAGGATAAATTACCACCTTAGCTTGGTAACTATATTTTTACAAAGTTTTTAAAATCCTTTAAATGTTTCAAACCGATAAAAATAATAGCATTGGACTCTCAAACCCCATGGCATAATACATTTCCCCCAGTTCCGAAGTATTGTACGAGTAGCAAGCCAACTGCTAATGACTTTTGACTCAGGTTTCTTCCCCTGGGTCCCCGGGAAACTGATAAAAACATCAAGAGGCGGAATCCAACTGTCAACCCACTCCTCCCAGCGCAGGGGAAAGCACACACGACACATGTCGCAGTGCCGATTTTAGACAGGAACTTGTGGACGACAGGGTCCGGGAAGGACGGCTGGTGGGTTAATGCGATACCAATGCGTGTTGCCGACATACCTCAATCGCCATCAAAATTAAAGTGCTATTTGAACACCTAAAAATATTTCATCCTGACTTCATTCAACTAAAAACATTAAAATGGAAACATTTATAGCTAATTCTCCACAATGGTGCTCCGTGAACAATGAAATTTCAGGAATGCTGTGTGCCGCACGCCGCAACCGATCAAACTCGGTCCGATTAGTTCTGCGAATACTCGCTTGCTCGGGATTACTTCTCGAGATTCTTCTACGTTTGATATTACGAAAATAGTTTGCTGCTCTATTTAATCCATGACATAACTAAAAAGTTGAAAGGCGTCGTGAATCGGAAGACGCGGAAAACATAAACACGAATTCGCAAAGTGTAAACAAACCGATCGTTGCCAACGGCGGGTAACAAATACAGCCGAATTCGTGAGCCACGTAAGGGAATTATATATATGGATAATAATAATAATAATAATAATAATAATAATAATAATAATAATAATAATAATAATAATAATAATAATAATAATAATAATAATAATAATAATAATAATAATAATAATAATAATAATAATAATAATAATAATAATAATAATAATAATAATAATAATAATAATAATAATAATAATAATAATAATAATAATAATAATAATAATAATAATAATAATAATAATAATAATAATAATAATAATAATAATAATAATAATAATAATAATTTATTTGCACACAATATGTTACACAATAAATCAAAAAGGGAAGAAAAGACAAAATTTAAATAACATGTTAGTTACCCAGGGGTAACGCTGGTAAGATTGGATTTAAAAAAATCATTTGAGCATTTACTACCTAAAAACCAATTTAAGAGGTGAAATTTTAGTAAATGTTTAACCAGACCAATCGTAAACTGCGATGATTTTGAAAATGTTGAAGGATAATTTTTATGGCCATAAAGCTACAAATAAAAGCATTTTAAAGCTTCAAAATTACGCTTATTGATTTAACAATTATATTCTGATTTCCTTTTATCCAATAGACTTTAACCCTTCTTGGGGGCACAACCCCCCGTTCCACCCCCCCCCGTATCCCTACCCCTACCCCTACCCCTCATAGAAGTTCTGAAACATTGATCTGAAACACCAACTACTTCTTGATAGCTAGCTGTAAGGGAAGGGGAGACATTATCCTTCCTAGTTATGGAATCCGTCAATAGATGTCAGGCCGAAAATAACAAGTTATCTATTTTGCATTCCATAACAGTTACTACGTCACGATCAAAGCGCTGAGTCTGCAGAGCGAGGGTGACGTCAGAATACTTTAGGAATAGACCAGAAAGATTCGCGCCCAGTTTAAAATGTGGATCGGGTGTCATAGGGCGCTGTGCGGTCTTTTCAAGGGCGCCGGGCGATATATATTTAGGATTTTTTTCTTTTATCTTCGAACACTTCAGCATTGAAATTTAGAGCCGTTATATGATTCAATTCTAAATGTTTTTTTTGACAAAAGGGGCCATTCAAATATTGCGTTAGCGCCTATGGGCAAAATACTTGTTTTGGCTGTCAAAGTGGCAGGGGGTACGATTTATACTTATGAACTACGACATTAAAAACGCTGTAATTAAAAAATATATCTTGCTAATTGCAAACTAAATTTAATTGAAAGGTTCAACTTCAAAATTTAATTTGAAAATTAAGTTTTTTTAATTTTCGTTTTATGAAGGCGTAAATATGATTTCCTTTTGAACGTTTATTTTGCCAAAGGGGCCATTCAAATATTGTGTTAGCGCCTAGGGGAGTTGTCTATTTGCTTATTTTGGCTGTCAAATAGGGAGGGGGTACGATTTGTACTTACACACTACAACATTAAAATCGCTGTAATTTAAAAAATCTCTTGCTAATTGCAAACTAAATTTAATTAAATGGTTCAACTTGAAAATTTAATTTTTTAATTTTCGGTTTTTTTTGAAGGCGTAATATGGTTTCCTTTTGAACGTTTATTTTGCCAAAGGGGCCATTCAAATATTGCGTTAGCGCCTAGGGGAGTTGGCTATTTTATTTGCTTATTTTGGCTGTCAAATAGGGAGGGGGTACAATTTGTACTTATATACTACGACATTAAAAACGCTGTAATTAAAAAAATATCTTGCTAATTACAAACTAAATTTAATTAAAAGGTTCAACTTCAAAATTTAATTTGAAAATTTAGTTTTTTAACTGTCGTTTTTAAAGGCGTAATATAATTTTATTTTGTGAAAGTTTATTTTGCCAAAGGGGCCGTTCAAATATTGTGTTAGCGCTTACAGGAGTTTGCTATTTGCTTATTTTGGCTATCAAATAGGG
Organism: Tetragnatha versicolor; assembly: GCA_024610705.1. Lineage (NCBI taxonomy): Eukaryota > Metazoa > Arthropoda > Arachnida > Araneae > Tetragnathidae > Tetragnatha > Tetragnatha versicolor. The sequence continues at coordinate 48,207,730 of JANDEH010000010.1, read as the reverse complement.
AGGGGGTGCGATTTGTACTTATATACGGCATTAAAAATGCCCTAATTTAAAAAATCTCTTGCTAATTACAAACTAAATTTAATTAAAAGGTTCAACTTCAAAATTTAATTTGAAAATTTAGTTTTTTAACTGTCGTTTTTAAAGGCGTAATAGGATTTAATTTTGTGAACGTTTATTATGCCAAAGGAGCCTTTAAAATATTACGTTAGCGCCTATGGAAGGTTGCTATTTGCTTATTTTGGCTGTCAAAATGGGTGGGGGAATGAGTTGTACTTACATACCCCGACATTTTATACCGTCTTATTTCTCTATTAGGGAATACTGTTATTTATATTTTTGAGTATAAAAACAGTATTTATATTTTTATTGACACCTAATGTCACGGGTTAGGGTGTTCAACGATCGTTGAATTTCTTAGAATACTATACGTTTTTTCCTTGATAATTCTATAAAGCTCAAAAATCGATTTTCTTTGGGTTTCAGTCAAAGATTGCCAAATAGAATCAAAACACTTCTTAGGGTCAAAGTTCCAAAACTTTTTCTGGAGTACCTTCCCAGACCCCCATATGATTGAATATAAATATTAATTACCATTTTCTATTCTAAGTACTGTGTCGCCTACTAGTGCCATGTAGGTTAACATTTTATCAATAATATACTGGGGAAGGAGTCCCTAGAAAAAGATATAGAGCAAAAACCCCTTCTGAAACCAAAGTCTAGTTCCGCTTCTGATGACATTGATTTATGGTGTCAGATCTACTAAAATGAGAAATATCTAGTAGTAGAAATGTATGAAACTAATCAGATAATTTACTTAGCAGTTGTTGAAATAAATTGCATTTTAAAACTATATGAAACTTTTTTAGTAGTACCTTTGGAGTGTTTTTTCTTGATCTGTCTACATAGCCGTTATTAATAATTTTGTAAATAAATTTTTCCCACTTCAAGACCATTGGTAAATGGTACTGTGTGAAAGGGACTTCAAGTCTCGGATTCGCATCGCCCCTGTAAACAAGTTTATTTTTACTTTTCTGGAGACTGAAGGTAGACTTGCGGACTACCATTTAAGTTAATGGTTTTTATGGAATAAGATTTTTTTGGCTTAGTTTCTATTTCTTCTAACGATGTGGCAGTGCATAGAAGCCTGGATTTGGGTGGCCTAGTCTAATCGAAATAAAATTTAAATGAGTAGACATTTGCGTCGAGTTAACGGGAATTTAACTGCTTCCCGCTTTCTTGCTTTTGGGGTACCCTTTTTTCACTTGTGTGCAGTGGCTCTAGCCAAGACAGGTAGGATAAAAGGATTTCCCCTTTTGGACCTGTGAGAGAAAATTTTTGCTCTATCTCTTAGAGTGCATTACACTCCCGATAACCCAAAATCCTTACTAACTCCTTATCTCAAAACTTTAATAGTAGTATATTAATAATATTAACTTCTATTCTGATGTGTGTCAATAGTTTTTGCAGAAATCATGAACTGCATCGAAATCTAATGAATTATAAACAGTAAATAATCACTGAAGCTTCATCAATCTGGTGAAAATTTTGCAAACATTCCAAAAATAAAGTCTATTAAATCAATTTTGAAACCGTTTTAAAAGATTAACGTAAAAAAATTTAGCTTTAAGTTTTTCCAAAACATTAACGTTCTAAAAAATGCTACTTATAACTAGATTTTGCTTTTTGTCAGCTCGCAAACTGTTTAGCGCTTTTCAGTAAAAAGTTTCGTTTTGTGGCAAAAAATATCATGTTTCTTAGGAAAAACTGCGAGAATTCTTCCAACTTTTTCATACCACCTCTCGGCTGTGTGCAGCAAAATTAAACGAAACAATATTCTTTAAACAACCAAACTTCTTCATTATTTTAAATTGAAAGGAAGGGATATAAAAAAGAACCACAAAACACGTAATAGCGAGGGTGACTGATGAAGGAACAGAGTTACGCTTTTCCACCATAAAAAGCAAAAATCTCGCAGGCAGAAAAAAGAATACCTTCTTTCGCAGTTTTGTTAATTCAAGTTACACGGAAAACGGTTAATCGCTTAAGAGAAGAAACATAAAGAAATGTTACAAATTTAATTTAACTTTTTCTCCCGCTCAGACCGCGAGTTTTCGTATTGCTATACCGTTGCATCAGAAAAAGAAAGGTTTCTAGTACTAAAATTAATATCTAGCTTCAAGCGTGGGAAAAAACTCGAAATAAACGAAAAATATTTTTTACGAAAAGGAGGAAAAAATGTGTTTCGTTTGGGAAATAGTATTTTCTGGTATGGTTCATGATGACAGTTTTTTTCACAGGTGAAGTGAAGTTGGACTGGGTTGTATAAGACAGAACAGACGGGGGTTTTATTTCTTAAATTGAAGAGTTGATAAAATGGGGTACTGTTGTGTCTTAGAAGGCCAGCCAGGGAAGAAGGTATCCATGAATATAGTATAAATATTTAGTATGAACTCTTTATAAATAATACATACATTTAAAACGACAGGAAAGTTTTGATGTTGATGTTTTTAAGATATTTGATATTTCGTTTTTAAGTTGTTTTTAGAATTTCCAAAATTTAATAACAAGTTAATGTTGGGACTAGCTGTTTTGATACATCCTTGGTATTTATTTTATGAATTGGTTGATTTAATTGTGGAGAAAACTCCACTTATGGAAGAAAAAAAACGATATTTCTTTGAACACCATCTATTTCATAATTATGATACCATCTTCACCATACGATATTTAAGGTTCGTTTAATTATTAATTATAATTTGAGATGATTGATTTGATTTGTTTATTTTATTATAATTTGGATGTATTTAGAATTAATTTCTGATCCATATTTGACCACTGCATCTTTAAACTAAATGAGTATTTCACTTGCACATACCATTGGGCCAACGTAACCAACCAATAAACTTTACCCCAACGTAATAAAACTTTAATAAATGTCAAGCGATGAAATGAAACAAAATAATGGTATTGAAAACTGTTGGAGGACTTTATAACTGACATAAAAATATGACCTAGCTGTTTTTAATCATGTTTTTGCCTTTCCAAAGGAAAGTTGTAAGGTGAACAAAAATCGACATTTTGACACTACTCTAGTTTGAAGACTCCTAATGATCGTATTTTAGGAATATCAAGACATCACTATAAAGATATCATGATAACAATTCTAACCGTTCTCTCTAACATTGGATTATCGATAATCAAATTCTTTCATATACTAGATACAGCAAGTAGAATCTCTTTCCGATGCTTGGGCCAAAGTTGCCCATAAGGGCCAAAGTTATCACATTTTGCTGCTCATAAAATGTTAAATATTATTTAGTATATAAACTTTTTCCTCATTATCGGAATAATAAGACTTAAAGGGTAGAACTTGTGCCATTACACATTAAATTAAATCGTAATAAATAGTAATTTTATTCACACAGAATACCTGTGTACCATAACTCTTATGTAAAAGACAGATCGAATTCTTTTAGAAATGTCGGATTAATCTAATTTATTAATGATTTTAATTAGAGAGATATCTTTCCATGATCACTTCGAAAGTCAAATGATGACCAGAAAGCTCATTAGTTAACAATTTGAAGGTGCTGCTTTTAAAATTAGCTAATTTGATCACCATTTAATTAATAAAGATGAAGAAGTGTTTCTCCCTAATATCTTCTATGTTTTATTGTTTCTTATCTCTTTTTTAAAAATGTTTCAGTCTGATTTGGTTTTTGCAATGGAACAGAAATTTACTTTCATATGGAATTTTGAGGTGAATGTTGAGTGTTTTTTGCTAGTTTCTGTTATTATTAAAAAGAGAAGTTTCGTGTTTATTCCTTTTCCATTCATCCTTTATGTTTCGGTGACCAAATTGATCACATGATTCATTACTTTTTTGTGGTTGTTGGCAAAGGGCTTAAGTTATTGCTCCACCTAAGTACCACTGATTACTGACTTTATTAAAATATATTTTATACTTCATTGAATTATATGAACGTTTTCTTTAATACAGTAGAACTCAAATTGTACGAATCAATTGGGACTGGATACTCTTGGAATGATAAAAAAAATTTGATAATTAATTAGTTACTGTATGTTTGTTAAAAATGGGAGAAAAAAACTATTTTTTTAAAGAAAGAGAGCTTTTAATTAGTTACATGAAAACGCAACATTCGGATAAAATTGGAGTTCTACTGTTATTAACTTTCAATAAACGTCATGGCCACTGTAGTGCAGTGGTAAGCGTGTCTGGCTACGAACATTACCGACCCATGTTCGATGTCTTGAGGCTCCTGCTTGGGACATGGGTCAACTCAGCCCTTCATCCTTCCGGGGTCTATAAAATGAGAATCATGCTCGCTTGGGGAGTGAACTGAGAGTCCAGCTTCGGGCTAGCCACTCGGCCTGTCCAGAATTTGATTTGAATAAACGTTGCTCAGAACAAAATTGGACATATGACGAATATTTTTCTTATTAGTACACACTCTTTTACTTTGAGTACCTTGTAAACGTATAACTTCTGCTTAGGAACTATTTTCCAAACTTAGACTAGCTTGTTCCCATTTTTCATTGCTTTTTATTTTTTAAGGGTACCCCTTCTCTGTAACTAAATTATTTTTGAAGATTTTTGGTTACATCAGCACTAATAGAAATAATAAAGTAATATTGACTATATTTAAAATGTTAAGTTTCTAATTTCAAAATAAATTAAGTACACGAGAAGCTAACAGCCTATGGAGGTTATAGAGTTTAACCCTTCCAAAAAATTAATTATATTCTATTATTCATTTGACGTATTTTTCCCTTTAAAATTCTTAGGCATTTAAGGGGGAGTTGGTACATCATTCTACAAAGGAGTTCCATGTATTCAAAAAGGTGATTAAAACCTTGTTTTGAAGGTCACATATTTATGAATGACTCGCTTCATGTGTTTGAAACGAGATTAAACACATTATAGAACAAAATTAAAATCCTATTTGAAGATTTTCTAAAAAGAAAAGCTTTGTTTTGGGATGATGCTAAGAATTATTTTTGGGTCAAGAAAAGTCTAGCTACCATCCTGTAAGTCGAAAGGGAGTTCAGTTAAAAAAAGGTTTAATTACTTTTCTAGAGAATATTATCTGATCGAAGAAGTACAAATTCGAAGTTTGTTCTTCACATTATCGCCCCGCACAATAAGCCTAATTCCACATGATGGAAAGCACAGTGCTGAACAGAAGGTGCATTCCTTTTTTTTCGTCCGGCACGTTCGGGATTCTTTCATTTCCTTGATTGTATTCTCTGTGATTCAACAGATTCTTTCAATCGGGCCAATTTCGCCTCGATTTCCTCCCTCTTTCCTTTTTATCCCTCTTTCCCTTTTTCATCCAGGGCTTCAAGAATGTGTTCTTTATTGTCCTTGGGAATGATTAATCGTCGACGGAAAACAGTCCACAACAGAACATATGGAGAAACTAAGTCAATACGAAACATTCTTTTGCCTGCCTCTCCTTTTCTAGATATTCGACAAAAAATCTTTCTCATATTTATCACGAGGAAAGACGTCTTTTTCCCTCCGTTCTTTTCTTACGCTTAAGAAATTTTATTTCGGTTTCATTTAGCTTTTGGTGTATGATTGAGAGTAAACAGAACCTCGGTTTGTGGTGAAAAAGCCCAACGCAAAAATGATAGATGCTTAGCTTCTCTGCTTCGACAATAACATTATTAAAAATCAAATTTTCATCTGGATTTTCAGCAATTGATCGTCAAAATGGTAAAAATGGTTTTTAAATGACTCTTGCAAGCAGACATTGCATTTATATCCCCTAGTTCGTTTTGTACTGAAATATTTCTTAGCAAAAACGGCCTTTTTACCATCCTTCGGGATAATAATTAATTGCCTTGTAAAAAGCCTGTCGAGAATATGTGTTGAAGTAAATTTCTCTTGAAGGTGGAGTAATAGTGTGGGATCTCTCCTGAGAATTCATTGCATTCTTTAGTTTTTGTTTATGTCTATATTTGGGTTTGGTATTATGTATGCTGGTTCAAGTATTTTAAAATGTGTTAAAAGTCCTTTTTATGAGATTTAATAGTAAATCACCTTCTTTAATTTTAGGACTTGGCAAATGTTGAGTTCTTTGATCCTTCATTCCTATCGAGTTATAAAAAATTAGAATAATTTGATCAAATTCCTAATCATGATTTGTTTCTTGGTGGATTATTTAATGAACTCCTTTAGATTAGTATTGCAAAATGAAAGATGAAAAATAGCTGACTGTTAGCTTATGTATAAATGAGTTTTTAAGTGTCAAGTTTTAGGCAGCATCTAAATAATGGTGTTATACTAATCTTTTTTTTACTGTCCCTCCAGTGCATTTCTAAAATAGTTTCTATTAAAAGCAATCAAAATTCCTTCTTACAACTTATAAGAAAAGCATGTTCCCGGTATAAAAAACTTAATATTGTTGTAGTTAAAACATTGTAAAGATATTGTAGGAAAAAAATGTAGATTACAACAACGCCAAAATAGTTAAAATTTTTCCACAGTTTTTATTTTCATAGGATAGAAGTGTGCCCACTTAGGAGTTTATATAACGGAAAAAATTCTGCATTTATTTCCGCAAGGAGTTTCATAATTTCATTACTTAATATAAGAACTAATAATTTGTTACAAATCCTTCAATCACTTTCATTTGGTTTCCAATACACTGTGTTTACCAAAGAATATTATTCAATTGCTGAAAATTCTGGCCTGCTAAAATTTCAGTAATAATTTAAGTTGATAAATCAGAGTATATATGTTCGAATGACTGGCCTATTTTCCGTATTATCTATCTGTTGACTTAAAGGGGTTATTTAGTTTAATTAATCAAATCGACTTCATTTTAAAACCCCCTATAAACCCATCTATTTCCCTTAACTGGTCTCTCTTCCGAGGTTTGTTGCTTGTATAGGAGAGAACGAACGATGTATGTACCACCGTATAAATAAGCCATTACATTGTTTTTTAATCCCCCCCCTGTTCCCCCTCCCCTTGCAAAAAGAAAGGCATTCGTGACCTGGGTTTTATTTTTATATTCGGGAGATTAATTTGCAATCTAATGGATTGCGCCTTTTGATTTAGAATTAAATTCGAGTCCGCCTAAAGCGAACATTCTGTGATTTGCATACCTTAACAGAGCTAAATGTTTGTTTGGGTCCTGCATCGGAAATCCCGGGAGACTCGATTAAAATTTACATTTTCTATTAAAGTGCTAAATATCTCCGAAAGAAAACAAAAAAATTAGCCTTCGTGGATATTATTTTATTGTGGAAACTTGATTCCAAGACTCGAATTTTAAATCAAGTTGATGAGCGGAAACTGAATGGAAACAGCTCGCAATTTCAAACTCTATTTCTATTTAAATGTCCGATGAAGGGTGAAAGGGGCTTTGACCGCTATTTTCTCGAACTGAAACTTATTTGCATGTTTTCTATGGTTTCCCGTAAACAGTGATGGGGAATTGAGGCGTTTCTGCAACAACGCGCGAACTCCAATGTAAAGCTGTTGGAGTTGGCTGCAAGCGCCTCAATTTTTCTTCCCCTTTCTTTTGAGAAACTCGTTTTTAATAAATTCTCGATATGTATGTTAATGTAGAAAATACGCGGCTGAAGGGTGGATTGTCAATTAACTTTTGAGTGAAGGTGTTTTAAGTTTGAATTTAATCAATCCATTATGCGATAAATGCATTTTTTTGTCAGAAGCTTTACTTTTTATTATTGTACTCTAAATATTGAACGTTTTGTTTTGGAAGCTTGTTTAATTTTGGGAGACAACTCATGTTAATTTAATTTTTTATTTTTAAGGTAACAAGAACAATGGAGAAGAGAATGTATAAAGGATTCAAGGAGATGTTAAGGTTAGTTGCAAATTTAAAAAAAAACATTAATTCGAAATCGTACAGAAACCCATCATGGATTAGGTCACGAATATTGATAATAACTAACCTTATGCTTATTTTTCATTTCCAAAGTATATCTAACGCTTATTCTTTACTTAAAGCATCTTAACTTTGATATTAATTTAATACGAGGAAAGTTTCTATATAAATCCACTTCTACAAATCAGAAGCGGATTTCTGATATGCAGTATTTTTGATTAGCATTAAATTTTTTATTTAACGGTAAAAACCTTTTAAAATGTCAGTCTGAAGAGGAATAACAGTTATACTCATTACCTTCCAAATAAGCCTAAGCCAGGGACTATTCTTCTGAATCAAGGTTGAGCATTTTATCCGATTTAAGGTCAAACATCAAACTTCAGGTTTGATATAAATTTTAGCTTAAAAGAGAGGCCAGTTGTGCCGGAAGTGTTTGCTATTTTGGCTGGCAGCCATGAGCGCCTTTCTTTCAATTACTTTTCATAGCTGTCCATTTGGTTTTTGAGACAGTTGCGTTCACTCACAATTGCGCTTAAAGATTATTCATCGAAGCTTTATCTATCAAACAATAAATAATTCGTTAAGGTTTTCACCTTTATTGGTGAATATGATCATAGTGAAGATTTTGAGAGAGGGAATTTTTTAAGCAACATAAGTTTCATAATTTTTTATATTAAATAATTTAATCGGAAGAACAAACTGTCATTAAATTCCTTTGAACACTATAGTTTTATACCGCAATAATCGGGCATTCGTTTGTGTGTTTTCAAGAAAACGTGTCAGTAATTTAGAAAATAAACGGGGCAGTCACATTGATTAAGAACATGTCTTACGTAGTCTTATACGAAAGAAGTTTCAGAAAAAGCTCATGGAAGTCTCAGCAGTTGTGTTTAGTTTCTTTCAGTCAGTCATTTATCTCACGAAAAAGTTGAACAGTTGTTCTGTTATTCAGATTTGAAGTATTTTATTTCATACATACAAAATAATACTTTCTCTAAGTAAATCTTATCTAGATTTTAACTTAATCCATTTCTTTAACTATGAATAGGGGATTGCTTGAATAGGGGGTTCAATGGTTTCTTAGTCACGTGGGATTTATAAGGAGAAATTAATTGTCAATTTATTCCCTAAATGTAGAAATAAGAAATATGAAGAAATAAGAATTTCTTCAGACCAAACCAATTAGGAGGCAAAAACCTTTCTTGGAAGGATAAATTTTCCACCTTTCAAAACTTGTTTAAAACTTACTCAAAGCTTACTCCAAAACATCCAGTTCTTGAAAACTTTTTGCAAAATCGAGAATGCTTATTTAACTTCCTTGACCCCTATTGTTTGATAATGCAAGAACCGGGGATTCTTTTACTCTTAATGGATCTGTTTTTTGTACAGTTCTTAATACCTTGAATCCTTATAATTTTTTTAGTAATGAGAAACATTCAAATGTGGACAAAAAGAAACATGCAGAGGAAAGAAGGAGTAGAGTAACTCCTTTTTAAAAATCCCCAATCCAAAAAACATACTTTACATCTCATAAGAATTGCAATGATAAAAATTCTCGCGTCACAGATTTACGAAATTAATCACACACACACATGAATCAAGTAACCATTCTTTAATCACTGCACAAAGTAGCTCAAGAACCAGAAGATTCTCAACTCAAGCAATTACTAGGACAGGCAACATGTCCTAAAATATTCAACAGCCAGGAGCCTTCCTTCTATTAATTAGCCCGAAACAAAATTAGAGACTAGGTGAGCATAACCTAGCGCTCAATATTATATTAATCTTTTAAAAGAACCGGTGTGCGACGCGGTGAAAAAGCTAACCAGCACAAATATTGAACGATGGTAATGGAATATTAGATCTGTCATCCATGAAATATGCTGGCCATGGAGGCAATTAAAGACCCAGCCAGGTTAAAAAGAGCCCCAAGCCAATTACTGCTTTTGGATTGCAGTGTCATATCAGAGGTTAGAATGCCCGATCTATTTGTGACCTATGGTGCTCGGTTTGAAGCGATTAGGGCTGAGTGTATTGGAGGGTAATTATCAGTTGAGTACGGTGAGCTGAGGTTAATTTTCGTAAGTGAGCTTGTTCTCTGACAGTCATTATCACCCGGGGTAGCGGAGTTTCAACCCTCTTTCGCTCTATGTAATGTATGTTTCGTATTTTACTTGTTGTTCTTTATTTCGTATAATATCCTTTATATCCTTTATAATATCCGTTATAATATCCTTCTTTATTTCGTATAATAATCCTAGGGGTAAAAACGGATTTTTTGTGCCTATAGTTTTTTTTGTATTGGGACATTGGGTGTTCGGAAAAGCTCGAAAACTTTGCATCATTTGAATCACAAAAATTCTGAAATATCAAACCTTATAGGAATGTAAAAGAAACGGCTTTTGATTTTACTAAATTCTAACTTATGGTTTTGTTAGTTATTTTCATCAAACAATTAATGGCCATTCTTCTAAGTTCTGTTTCATTTAAATCGACTTCACTCGACTTAATTCGACTTACTTTTGTCTTCTTTCATTGAAATATCTTCTTAAAAGGTTCATTTAAATCCATAATTACTGAAATTTGAAGCCTTACAACCACCGAAGAAATCAGATTTTCGAAGTAGTACCTATTATTTGGACTCGGCTTAAAAATGTCTTCTCTGTTGTAATTCGGGTAATTTTAAATTATAAATTGTAGTATATTTAAATGCAAATTAAACTTAACCTATTTTAAAGATCAGAATCGTCCGGATAACTCTAAAAATCTTAAATGAAAAGAAAATTGTGTTGTGGAAATCTATGTTCCTTGTTTATTTCAGAAAACGAATTTGAATAGTAATAAATAAGAATGCATGATAAAATAATTCTTAATACTAAACTGATAAAGGAAAACATCGCCTCTCCATGTCCTTCCTCTTACGAATGTTCAATAACATTTTCTAAACCACTCCCCTGCTGTATAACCTCTAAGAAACTCAAAATTTAACCAAAAAATATCTCCAAATTATAAACTTAAACTTACAAACTTTCACCCCTAAATTTTGACTTAAAATTCTGATATAGGTATGGTACTTAACTCACATATTTAATTCGAATCACACCTCAATATCTATGTTACTAAGGCACGTGTTAAAAGACGAATCAAATAATTCCGCAAAGGCTGAGAAATAATGGCAGTCAGGTCAAAATGAAGATTTTCAATTCCACTTCATCCCTATTTGATTTCATTTGTTTACTACGAACCACCAAAACATATCCCATCTAAAATCTTTGTTTCCCCAAGATTCGTATCCTCGATTTAGAAAGTCGGCTTCGTTTATTCAAATCCTAAGGCCTCTAACATGTGCAACGGTTCTCATAGAGTTCTGAGATAAATCAGGGAGGGAGAATATTCCCGTTGAATATTCCCGAAAACGCATACCGTGCCTTTGTTTACCGCAGCATCTGGCTTGCCTCGGTGGAAGGCAGTTGGAATATCTCCTGACTACATGTTCACAATGCTGTTAGCTAGTTTCGGGGTCAGAGGAATTAGCTTATGAATTGATCCTTGTCTATAACTTAACTATGTACTGAATCATTCGAAGGGGAGGGCTACTTTTTAGCAACGTCCAGCAGTTTGGGATCACACTAGAGACAAATGACTGGGGGTATATTGAGACTTTTTCTTTAAAATGTAATTTTTTATTAATCTAATTAAATTGAATAGCATTTTCTACCACGTATTAACCAGCTTTAAAATGTGGAATGCATTTCTAACTTAAAGAGAAAGTGGGTTTCATAACAATCATCTACTTGAACTACTCATAAAATAATTCTTCAATGAGGATAATACTTGAATCACTCATGAAATTCCGTGGCAAAAAACACTATTAGTGAGTGGTAAATCTTGTTATTCTCAAAAACGGTCGATTAAATAAAAATGTGACTGTATTGAAAGACCCAAATTTCAGTTTAAACACTGTACTCTACTCTCTTTTTTCTTTGTATTATTATGATTTTTACTGAACACGTTTACTACCACCAATAAGCTGATTGATTCCAATAAAAATGTTGGGATCTATCACATTTAAATTTCAGTTCCCCTTTTCTTTACATTGTTAACTTTTATCTTTTATTTCATATATTTTTAAAGGAAAACGTCAAAATTCAGCCAAAAGTACCTTTGAAGAAACGATAAATCTAAACCTCATCATTAGGGATTAAGAATAAACTTCTTAATAACTATAATAGTAGTTTCATAAAATTTAAATCAAAGTGAAAAATCGCGTACTTTCATGAATTTCCAATGTAGCTCATCCAGTTTCTGTTGGAAATTTTAAAAAAATACCACATTTTTCTCTAACACAATAACTCAAATTTCAAGTGCAAAAGACACCACTTAAACTTTCCTTGAACACCAGTTGAACCAGTGAAAGTCTTCTCCAAAATCCATGAAAACAATGTTCAAGCAGAGAAGCCCCTTCGTCCCATTCCCTATTGGATCTCCTGATCCCTATTGAGTGGCTGGGATTTATTTGCCAACAGTGCCTCAATAATATAAGGGAACGAGTGCAACAGCTACATTGTGTTTCCCCAAAAGCCAGACGAATCCTTTCATGTGGCCATTGACGAAGTCAAAAAGTCTGCATCTCTGCGAATAAAAGGGGCGACGTTCGGTGGCCAAAAAGAAAAATGGGTCCTCCTCCAATCCGACATGGCTGAACAAAAGACAATTTCTGTTTCCGTGTGGCGGCAACAATAGGAAGCTATGTCGACGATCTTGTCAAACTTTTTTCCTCCTCCTTATAGTTTTTCCCTCACGAAAAGAGTAATTGAGGAATAATTCTCAAAAGCCACTTATCACTAGCGGGATCGATACAAAAATCCTGACCTGACACTCCGTCTCGAATTAATGACCGGTCTCACGCACTTCCACGAGCGCTCGCCCGACAATGAGAATGTGGACACCCCCGGTATCAGATAAAAGGGATGGCTTTTTGCCGCTTTATGGGAAGGGAGGGGATATAAATTGTTTTAAAATCTCCCTTTGCTGGCGAGAAGGGGTTTCGTGGGGAGGGGACCTATCGGAATTCATTCAATGAAACAAGGATCTCCAAAGCATGGGCGGATTTACCAAGCAAGTTTCAAGATACATATTCACTGAATACTCCATTTTTATGGTGAATAGGAATTTCTCTAACCATACTCCAGCCCCAAGGTTTCCATCCTAAACATGGGCGGATTAAACCCTGGGCAAAGCCAGATACTAGAGGGTACATTCTTCTGTCCCTGATTATTTTTAAAATATCTTCTACCATGGTAAATTGGCATTCCTACTATCAGACACAGTATGCATCTGACCTTCCAGCATGCTTCAACGCCCACTAAAGGATTCCCTTATAAACTTCGAAACATGGGCGGATTTAAGAATAGGATCCAGTGGGATAAGGCAAACATTTAGAGGGGCATTCTGTCCTAGATTGCATTGGAAACATCCTTTACCATGTTAAATAGGCATTCCCATAGTTATAAGTCTGGACACAGTACGCCATCCACGCTTCCAGCATACTCCCCTACCCAAGATTTCCCTTCTAAACATGGGCGGATTTAAACGTAGGACTCAGGTGGACAAGTCTGATTTAAAGGGTAAATCTGTCCTTGATTTCATTAAAAACACATCGTGTAACATAACAAAAAGGCATTCTTATAATAATCAGAGAGTACGCCCCAGATCTCAGGCATAATTAATAAATCCACAATAAAAAAAAATTACAATTTTGAAATAAAAGCTTTAGGTTGCTTAAGTTTTTAGTGTTAAGTTGTTTAGTGTTACTAACCATGAAAAGTTTTTCAGTCTCGAGGAACGTGCATTTTAAACGAATGACGTCCTTCGGTTTTTACTGTTGTTTTTAGGAACATTTAAAATGTTTGTTCTCTTTTCAACAATCACTTATTTATCCTAAATAATTATAAATTAACCCCTTAACTGAGGAAACAAAAATCCGTAGCAACTCTCTCCCCAGAGCCAGGTGCTTTACCAGAGTGTGCTTTGTTAAACACTTAAAATCAATTTAATTTCACAAATTATATAACTCATTGTATAGAGACACTTTTTTAACATAAAGCACCACAGCTTATCAAGAAAAAATAACAGTAAAAATAAATAGAATGAATCAATATGTTATAAGCATGTTTCTTTATTTTTGGACATAGAACAAATACATAAAAAATAAAACCCAGTATTGCTCACGCCGAACTAAAACGGAAGCAAAAAACACTTGGAGCAAAAAAAAAAAAGAATTATAAACTCAAAAAGAAACGAGCTGTAGCTTTTAAGGTATAGAAAAAATGCCTTTAGTAAATTTTTATTAAACCCTTGTCTCTTACATTAAGGGACAAAGAAAAAAAACTAAGAATACGTCATGCCTATAACGACAACCCGCCTAATATAGGGTAAGCCATGGTTTACATTATTGTTACAAATTTCCCAGACAAAGTAACAAACCACAAGTAACTCGAAAATAAGTTTATTAGTACGTTATTTTTTGCAATACAATAAAAATATTTTTTAAGGAAATAACAAGCGAATAATAGTCTTTTTCAAATAATTAAGTAGCTTTACTACAATCTCACTGGAAGCATGCTAATAAGACACCATACAACCAACAACCAACTTTACACATACACATCCTGTAACTTTCAAGAATATTCGCTAAAGCGTATGTGGCTTGTGGCAAAACACAAGAAATCCCTACACACGAAGTTAACCTCTTTAACTAGATGTCGCATAATAATTTGATAATTTTGACTGTCCACAACAGATATACATTCTCAATTTTCCCATCATACAGTGACTATAGCAAAGGCTCTTCAAAAATGCTTCAGTAAATAACAGTTACAAGAACTGTTCTGACGTCACGGCCCGCAGGCCTGTTATTCCGAAAGGCCTTCCTTTCAGAAGAGCGCCCTCTGTTGAGTACTTAAATAACTAACTTCTGAATTTCTAACTATTAAACTCAAAGTATCTGTTCATCTTTTGTAATTTTGGAAAGGATAAGAAGAGTTTTCTTAATTAGAAGTTTTGCCCTACGGCATTCATCTTCAAATTGAGCTTTCTAATTTTGTTAAATTTACCCTCTATAATAAAAACATTCTTCAGTAACTAAATTTGAGTCCATTTTTAATTAACTTTTGCAATTGGATGCACTTAATTTCCTTTTGACAGTATTTCCTTTTTTATCTCCCCAAATTCTTGTAATAATCCCATTTACCCCCACTGAGCCCCAACTAACAAGAGTTTAGATTCGTGCGGGCATTTTTTACATAATCTAGTTTTATGTGTAAATGTTAAGAAAATGTGTAATAGAAGGTTCTGAACTCTTTCGTATGAAATTTTAAAATTTTACCGTCAGCACTGATTCCCACAGCAAAACCGATAGTCTAGAGATTCTCGTTTTATGAAATTATATCTTAATATAAGTTTCATCTAGTTGTTGTTGTCGTGGGCCACTTGGAATACCCAAGCTCCACAAGGATTTAAGGCAAAGGGGGTGCGGCTCCTGAGAAAGTGGGGCCCATAAATTGCCCATTTATGCCCATTATTATTTATCAACTAGTTTTTTAGCAATATGTGTAATTAGGATTTTCTACAATTCTTAAGAAAATTCTAAAAACTTTATTTTCCTTCCCTTCTTCTATTTAATTGCCTAACGTCGAGAAACCCCAATTTTAGAGGGTTATTATTGACTCCATTTTCATGAATTACCTACCTTTTATTGTGTAGTCACTGTACCTTAAAAATCTTCATATCTCCCAATCTGTACGTCGGACACGAAAACTAAGGACGCAGACCTTTAACTATCGTTTTTCCTTCACTTCCTAAGTCCCCAACCCGTAGACTGAATAAACTTAAGAATATCTTGAATATTTCATTAAAATAAGAGTAATTAGCATCCGCAGAACGGTTTGAAGGGGGCTGATGCCCCCCAAATCATTAACCCTCTTTAATTCAGCCACGTCCCTTTCCAAGTTCCCTCGCCTCTCCTGATTTCTGAGTGTCCTGCCTTCTTTATTTCCTGGCGGCCAATGTTTGTCGCTTCTGTAATTCCTGCTTTACTTTCAATAAATCACATATTGCAAAGGCAGGGACAACTCTAATGCATGGGCGATAATAAAGGGAATAGTTTGTCGACTGCAGGGCGCTTCTCGCAGAAGGCGTTTGGATTATATCTTTGAAATTACTGATATTGGAATCGTTAAGAGTTAACCCAGGGCTTTTATTTGATTTATGTACTGATAGTGACAACCGAGAGATAATGCTTATCAATGATTGAGTAATAGAAGAAATTAATCTTTTTATATCTTAAGATATTATTCGTTGTTGATATTATAAATGTTGCATATGAAAAAGTGTCTTTCGCCCTTTCAGACCTAGGCGCCCCACATTTTCTATTGGAATCAATGAAAGTTTCGGGCGAATCAGGTTTTAAAGTGTTAAAGAGATGGTTAGAGAAAAATTATTGTGGCATTTATTTGAAATTAAGTATACTTAGGATCATAGGTCAAAAGTGTCAATCAGTGTCGATGCTCTACGTGTGAAATAAAATATACAGTAGCAAGGAACTGTAAGAAAACTGCTGGCGATACCACAAGGAAGGTATTTCTGGAACACCCTTACTCCCTATCTCTATAGAAGCCCATGTCTTTGCAGCAGATAGTGATGCATCATTTTAATGATTAAAGATGTTGTTGTGACTCCGTCTGTTTCAGCAATAAGGGTTCGATTCCTGTATTGGGTTTGTACTGATATTGTTGTGAATCTGTGATATTTTGGTAATACATTTTGTAACTTTAACTATGTATGAATTAACTATAACTGCTGATTCTGATGACGTAACTGAAGTTGACTATAAAAGGTAGAATGTTGTTGTTTGTTTTGCTGTTGTTATAGGAGTTTTTAGCTTGTTACCATTTGGAGTTTCGTTCAGATGCCTCTGTGACGTGTCTTAATAAATATGTTTATCTTTTAAAAGACTTATTTATTTTACGAACCTGATCTAACAGATGTTTTAATGCAGTTTTCCCCAACAGTTTGTCCCCTAGGGTCATCCTCGTAAATCTGACTAGTGACTAGGCTCTCGAAAATCCTTTAAAAAAACAATTTTATGCTATTCTTCGCAGAATTAAGTTATTTATTTTTTTGCTTAACTTTTACCCGTGCTTTTGAAAACATACTTCCTTGTGCCTTTTTAATTTCTCTAATAATAGAAATCTCTTATGGAAAGTATTTCTGTGATGAATTTTTGTCTACCTGTTAAGTATTTACCCTTTAAAATTTTCTGCGAGTCAGCAAGTTTGGTAATCCCCTGCTTCAAAAAAAGATCTTTATTCACTAAGCCAAGAGATTTGTGTTCAATAGGCTGTTAGCTGTGTGCACAAATAAAATACTATCTAGTGTGGAATAACATTCAGTGTGTTTACAGCTCATTCTCTATATACCTTTCAGTAAGGGCCAGCCCAACACTAGAACGCTTTTGTGGCACATGTAAACGCAACATGACGTGATACCTCCGCATAAAACATGTTTGATGATCGTAACAATGGACCGTGTAACCGCTGTATAAATTTAAATAAATAAACGTCGCCAAATGATAATTAATAACCCAGTTATGGCCGTAGATCTTTGATGTTGTCACCAAATTTAGTATGCGACGTTAAGTATTAATTGAATTAGGCTTCTGTGCTCACTTCATAAATCATTTCCTGGTCGCTTCTTTGCTCCGTTCAGGTAAATGGTAATTGTTAGTAGCACGTAAATGGTCACTGAGGACTCTCTTACGTGAAATACTGTGTCCTGCTCAATATATCTTCTGATTTCTTTATAATTCTTTTTTCATATTCAATCTGGCGGAAGTGGAACATTTTTGGTACAAGGGCTAATTTCAACTTCTAATTATCAACTTTCGTGAATAAAAACCTTCTTACATTCATTATTATTGCTGACATTGTAAAAAGTTCTCAGTTGAACAAAGATTGAATATTTTTCAATTTTCTTGTAAGAGTTTTTACGTAAACTAAGGCTATGGGGTCGTTCAAATGTTACGTAAGCATGTTTTAGGTGCTTTTAATCCCCCAAAAGTCAGCAAAAATAAGCAGATCCTTAACTGGGCTCACCAAATTACTTACTTGCATATATTCATCCCCGCTGTTTTTCGTGCAAAACTTTCATGGGATTCTAGAAATAACAAATCTAGTCCAATACAAACCGTCGAGAAAACATGTAAGACAGACTTTACACACCCAAGACAACACTTTTATAAAGAAAAGCCAAGAAAATAAGATCTGTTAACCAAGAAAATCTTATGTTTGGGACTATTTTAAATGCAATTGAATGATATATTTCCTGTCCCCTTAAAAAGGTTATGAAAAAAATCTGAAGTGAAAACTTTTATGTCCAAGAGAGCTCCTGTTAATCACCAAAATTTAAAAATTGGTTAAAAATTGTCGGATTTATATATCCAAATGAGGCAAATGTCCATAGACAAACCAAATTTTAGAATGGGTTAAAATTTGTAGGTTCCAAGTATCAAAAATGACAGATGCACCCACCAGACAACGGATGCGGGGGAGAGATTCATCTCTTTTCCTAAAAGAACTATTTCATTGTTATCAAAAGTTACCTAAAGTATAAACATTTGTATATAAGTTTTTCAGTTCATAATTCATTGTTAAAATGTTTCGAAATTTGTCAGTTACAATTATTCAAATGAGGTATATTATGCTTCCAGATAATTTTAGAATGGATAAAAATTTTTTGGTTTCGGGCATAAAAAATGAGGCGGATGCTACTAGACAACGAATGCAGAAGAATGTCTTAATTTTTTAAAATAAATTTCCAAACACACTCGTGTAAACTCACAACTCTCGCCTCCAACCGCGGACCGGACCGGTTTCGTCCTTGTTAAGACTCATCAGCACGGTATAGGATATAGGACAGCGGAGGGAAAGTACTATAGTCTAGCCGACTATAACTGAAAGAGTGGTGACCATTGATTAGTCCTCCACTCCTCTGAAAGTTTTTATCAGCGTTTCGAAAAATCCAAATCAATTTAATGAATGATCCATCACAAAAACTTTCGTTCTCAAGGTACGCAGCGCAGAACGGGTCAAATCTTGTCGGATGCAGACATCCAGCGGAAATCACCCTCTAAATTCCCTATAACCCAAGGAAGACGCTCTTATCAGAAACCCAAAACAATCCAAATCAATTTATAAATCATTAAGAGTTCAGTTTTTACGCGTTTGGACAGTTGACGTGGTCGTCGCGTTGCAATAGCGCATTAATAACGCACGCCGCTGCTGAACCCTAGAGCTGAACCCTCGGCCGCTCTCAAGGCTAAGCAAACACGCAGTGCTTGATTGATGGTCCACCGTGCAGCTCTCCGGGTCGAGTTTCTAGCGCGCGCTAATAAAATAATCAATTAACTACGGTCAATAAACCTCAGACACGAGTTGGAAGCCGTTATTTCCATTATCATCGCGTTTTCTTTGGTTAGAAGCGGCTGGTTTAATTAGTTTGAAAAACAGCGCGGGAAGGGGGTTTCTCGGCTATTGGGAGATGTTTGATAAGCTTCATTCACACTTGGGTGATAAAGGGTTATCGCCGCCGCGATGGATTTTTGAGAAGCCACGAGATATTTTCGGCTGGTCCTGCTCTGGAGAAAGTGATTGTTGTTTTGATCTTTAATCAAAATTGAAGCGAAATAAAGTTGATGAAAAATAATTGGAGTGTCCACATTCATGGGGGGATTAAAGGTGTTTCTTGGAGGAGGAGGACATTGCCCCTGCCCGTGGATGAAACTTGGTGGAGATGGTAATTTAGGCCTTCCTGAATACAAAAATGACCGTCAGCTGGCTGGGTCGTGGTGGAATGACCGTCAGCTGGTCAAGTCAACTTGCAAAAAAAAGTGAAAAAAATACTCATCTGCCCGTAGATGAAACTTGGTGGGGATGGTAATTTAGACCTTCCTGATTACAAAAATAACCGTCAGCTGGCTGGGTAGCGGTGGAAAGACCGTCAGCTGGGGCCTCAAAGTTTAGCGAAACACGTGCTTTTAGTCCGACGCGCCCGTGAATATACGGGCATGCCGCTCTCTGCCTGTGTCTGAGGCGTTTCGGAACAACGGTCGAAAGGTTCTGAGCTTTCTTTTGCTTTGCGCTCGGAGCCTTTCGACATTTTACCATTCAGAACATGTTTTTCTGAAATATAAACTAATTTTTATAAACAGGTTTTTGTACATTTTTGTCCAAAATTTTGAATATAACAAATAGTGCATGTGACCGAGTTTTTCGAAATTGAAATAAAGAAATATTGAATAACAGAAATTTTAATTTGGAATGATTGTCTTATTTTCCGATTTTACCTTCGGGACAAGTAAGCAAATTTTGAAAATGACCCAAATATAGAGACTATATACGTTGGAATGTTGGATTAAATTTAATTTATATCACAATAAATTAACATAATAATAAAAATAAATCAATGATAATCATGTGATAAGGAATTAGACTTGGAATCAAGAACCAATAAAATAAAAAAAATATTCTAGTTTTTATTTACATTTTTTTTGATAACGTTAATAAATGTTTTCATCAAAACATCATAGTAAATAACTTGGATTATTAAGTTGATAACGTTAATAAATGTTTTCATCAAAACATCATAGTAAAGAACGTGGATTATTAACTTGATAACGTTAATAAATGTTTTCATCAGAACATTTAAGTACATAACTTGGAAACTCACCATTTGACAGCTGTGAAAACTCTCCACGGGGGGGCAAGAACACAAAGACTTGAATTGCAGAGGGCCATAAACTTCAAGGGGTGCACTTAATTGGTTTCGCGCGATAAGGGATTGAAAAAGGATTCTCAGTAGGTGTATCGTAGAGGGTTGTATTTTCAATGGACACTGGACCAACACCTGACAAAGCAGACACGCCCTTGACAGTTTTATGACTTGTACCCGGCTCTTTTACAAACCCATTATCATTGATTAAACTACCAATAAACTATAACTGGTATTATCACTGGATTGTATTTGTGTATAATTAGTTGGTATATGATGCAAAATGTTATTAATTACGATTATATCAATATGAAAGGGGATTTTAATATATATTTTATTTTTATTTCATACTTAAGAATTCAATTTCGAAAAACTTGGTCATATGCACTATTTGTTTTATTCATAACTAGCTGATATGATATGCCCCGCCTTGCACGGTTGGAGTTATAGCTTTAGGATTTCTGTTTTAAAATTTTTAATATATTTTATACCTTATTTTACCAGGTGAAAGGTATTAACATACATCCACTTGTCATATAATTTTTGAATGATTTCTACATTTAACCTCATGATCCCCATATAAAAAACAGAAAAAATTAGAAAAAAATATCCCAAAATTACTTAAATTATGCCCATTTAGAACCCGTGATTAATTATACAGGATTTTAATCTATTTTTCTGTGAAATTATTCAATAATTAATGCATATTCCATGTGCAATAAGAAAAAAATCAATCTTTCTAGTTGAAAGGACTTTAACATTTTCAATAGGTGTTTTTTTTGTAAACCATCTTTCTTATAGCTACAATATAATCGTCTTTTGATTTACATTTTCGTTTCCATGGAGACTATTAAAAACAATGATGCTATTCCTTGAAACATTTTATTGAAAAGCTAGATGAACTTTCAAATAAAAATATTTTAAAATATAGTTAATTGCCAGTTTTAAAATTTTAAATTTCATTTAATTATATTTTTAGATTAGTATTATAATTTTTAAACGGACATATCTAGTTATTCTTTTAAAAACTTGTATTTTGCATTATGTTTTTTGTATCAATGGGGTAAACAGATCTCTTCTGGAGGAGAAATAAAGCAATTTTAGCAAAATGACCATAAAAAGGGTCAAAGAGGGTCAAGGGGTCAATTACAGTTTTCGAAACATAGCCTATATTTTTTCTTGAGATTTTTTTGGTTGGTGCAGATTGGAAGTAAACTGTGGATTTTTATAGAAGACACACACACACGATTTTGGACAAATGTTCATAAACCTGTTTATAAAAATTAGTTTTTATTTCAGAAAAACATGTTATGAATGGTAAAATGTCGAAAGGCTCCGAGCGCAAAGCAAAAGAAAGCTCAGAACCTTTCGACCGTTGTTCCGAAACGCCTCAGACACAGTCAGAGAGCGGCATGCCCGTATATTCACGGGCGCGTCGGACTAAAAGCACGTGTTTCGCTAAACTTTGAGGCCCCAGCTGACGGTCTTTCCACCGCTACCCAGCCAGCTGACGGTTATTTTTGTAATCAGGAAGGTCTAAATTACCATCCCCACCAAGTTTCATCCACGGGCAGATGAGTATTTTTTTCACTTTTTTTTGCAAGTTGACTTGACCAGCTGACGGTCATTCCACCACGACCCAGCCAGCTGACGGTCATTTTTGTATTCAGGAAGGCCTAAATTACCATCTCCACCAAGTTTCATCCACGGGCAGATGAGTTTTTTTTTCACTTTTTTTTGCGACTTTGACCCCCTCCCCCCGCTCAACCCACCGCTACCTGACCAGCTGACGCTCGATTCCGTAATCAGTACCACTAACACTATCCTGTCATATCAAAATCGTGTACGGGCAGATGAGTATTTGATTTTAACGCCAGCTCCCGTACTATTACGATAAATTTTTTACACTTCTCATCAAAAACAAAAATGTTAAAGTAACAATCGATAGGTTGAAACCTGCTTTCATTTTGAACTCTAATATTAGTGATCCTACTAATAGTATCTCCACTAAGGAATACACGACCCGCTCCGGCCGCAAAGTTAGGTTTCGTCTGTAGTTCTCATGTTCAATTTTGGTACCAATTTTTGAGGTTGTACTATATTAATGTACTAATGTTGTTTGCAAACTGTTTTCGTCTCTGGAGACTGGTGGGGGAGTGCTGTGGTGCCGCACGGTGGATGTTATTTTCTCGATATTTTCTTTTCCCAAAATGTTTGGCAACACCACCTCTATATAAGATCGGCATCTCATTTCCACGGTACTCCGCTTCACCAGGCTGCCAGAGCATTTGGCCATTTTTTGTAAAGGATTTGGTTTTATAAGATTTTAATAAATTTTGTTGGTTTAAAACCTTCTGGCTTATTTAGAACACGCACTAGTCTTACTTACGCCAACCCTTTACGAGTCTTACTTACGCCCCCATGCTTCCGGATTTTAATTTCTCTCAATGGTAATAAATATTTTCAAAACCTCCAGGGTAAGCCTGGCATTTTAGAATCTACCATCTAATCCAGCCAATATCGAACGTGAAATTTCTAGTTGCTTGTTAGAAGTCAATAGTTTTGAAATTTTTTAGTCTTTAAGTATGATTGAAAAAACAACTTAAAGTACAATTTTTGGAAAGTTTTAAAACTGTCTTCCCTCAATTTAAAAAAAAAATGGAGAATGTAATATTTTACTACTTTAAAAGTGGTTCAATTTTAAGTTATTCTGTCCACTAGTAATTTATCATGCCTCCTATATTTGACCACTTTCTCCGTCCATGCTCAGGATCTAAAGAAAAGAATAATGCTTTTATGCAAGCAAATTTTCTTCCTTGGTTCCTTTGATAGTAATTTCTTATTTTAACTTTTAAGACCCAAACACTTAAATGAAGTAAAATTTGAATCTGAGTACAAATTATCATACAAAAATCTCAATCATTTGTGAAATGAGTAAACGTCTTTTATTTTACACAGTCGTAAAATTCTTTCTTTTAAGAAGGAAAAATATTTTTTTTAAATTGTGTTTAGCTTTTAAAGTAAAAAGTAATAATATCTTTAAAATCTTATAAAACCATAAAACATACTTTTTCCCATGATATTTATAAGTAAAAATGTAACTTTTCAATTTTTGCAGAATTCTCCAAGGACAAACACTTTCAAAAAAGAGGCTCTATCAATTCCATCCGAGCTTACAATTACATAAATGGTGCCATAAAAACAAAGCTAAACCTCCTCTCAAGAAGCGCAATATCATTTAAACAAAGAGGCGGGGAACTTGACATGTTTTAAAAACAACGCCATTCCAGAGAAGTGTCTGAAGACTGTTCAATGTCAAAGTTGAAAGAACAAAAGCAAGGCTATTCCGCATTTCATCCTTCTCTATTTTTGAACCGGGCACAATTTGTCACTTGATTACATCGTGAAGGGGACAACTGATTCAATACTGTTTTACTCTTCTCTGACCAGTCTTTAGGGCTATGCACCTAAAAGCTTTCTATAAAGGACACGCTAAAAAACGGACCCGTCGTCCTATCATAGATCGTCTTTTATAACTGTCGTATCATAATCCGAAAAAAGCGTATTTCTTATTTGCTTAGATAGGAACGATACGAATACGGATATACATAAAAAACCTGTCTGGGGCCTTATCTTGTTTTTCAAGCGATTTTCTTTTAAGAACCTGTCGTACTTTTGATGGATGGCGATATCTAACAATTCTCCGAAGATGAAATATGAAAGGGATTCAAAAACCGTGATTTTTTCCTATTTCGTCTCCTTTCTTGGTATCGCATGAAAAGGCTGAATAGTGCTGACAGAAGGAATTGAAACGTGCTGAAAGTGCATGAAAGAACACACATGCAGTGATTTAATCCGGGGAGAACCCCTGTGGCGTATTCATCATTAGGGTTGAAGCCCCCACGCAAGTGGCGTATGCATGAATTATTATTGGTTAAGTTTTGTTGGTGCTTTTTCTGAGGCTTTCGTTCTTAACCAATTTCGAAATTTTTACTTAACAAAATGAAAGGGTTACAGAAATTTAAATTGTACGTTTTTTATACAGCTGCTTTCTCCTTGCTTATAAATGAATAAATGATGACAGAGTAAAAACTGATTGAATTTCAGAACATCGATTTCAACTCTTTGAGGGTCTAAAAGAGTGTAAAAGGTTGGACAAGGGTTTATGAATATTTGAGGAATTTAATAATGTATCTTTCAAGATGAAATTGTCAATGTGAAACCTATTACTATTATAACTTGTATGAAAAATATTTCATCGACAAAAATAGTTTCATATTAATGTAGTTCATATAGAAGAGTTATTTATTTTTCTTATATAATTTTTCCGATTGTTCTTTGTAATTATATATTATTCAAATAAATAATATTCATAAACAAATTCTTAAAACATCCTTAAAAAGGGAAGTTACAAACGAACATGGCCTCTCCGCTGTGGAAAAACGAAAATGGTTATGTTTTAAAATTGAATTAAATATGACTATAGTGAATTCCCAGTTACTATGTCTAAAACTAATTTTATAATCAGTAACTGCTAATGAGAAAGTGTTAGAGAGTTAAGTATAATATCTCATACCATTCTGGTATAACAGCAAGGGAAGTTCTCTATACCAAACAGTTTAGCAGCCCCCTAGTAAAATGGAAACTGCAGAAAACGGTATGAATATCAGTTTGGGGCATAAGTAATGAAGAAACTTGTCCAAACCTAAACTACAAATGCAGCAATAAATAATTGTTCATCATTCATCAATTCATATAATAAATTTTCTACCATCCTCATGCAGAAAAGAAGGGTCAGTGCCTTTATTAATTAAAAATACAGGCTGTAATTCCTCTTGACGCATGAAGTCACGTAAACGCTTTTTCGAATAACGTTACAGTTCACACTTTAAAGCGTCTTTATAGCGTATAATGAAAACATCTGCTGAGCTGTGGTCCGATCTATTACCTTCCGTGTTTTTTCTTCGCGCGTTGACAGTTATATAAAGGATGTATTCAAATGCGGCCGTAGTTTACTTCATCTAATTCGTTCTCGGCCTCGACGATAAACGGCTTCCATTAAATCATCTGTGATATCTTTATCAGCGAAACAGGATGTTTCTAGTTCGAAGCCATCTTTCAAATTAACCGTGCGTTCGCCACCTTTGATTTTTTTCTCGTCATTTAGTTTATAGCCGTGTTCTCTCCACGGTGCGTCTATTTACATTCGCGGTGCGGGGCAAAATGCCGTGACGGTCCGGGAAACGTGACGGAAAATGTTTTGGTTGGCAATGTTTTGTGTACTTTTACCAGAGAAACGACCGAGATTTTAGTCTAACTGGTTGATGGTTGGTTTAAATATGACAAAAAATGCGTTGTTTCCTGGTTTCATTGGGGTGATATAAGGGTAGGGTTGGGTGATCTACACCTTTTACAAGTGAGTTATAAGGGAGACTGAGGATTTTTAGTGGGAGCAAATCAATGCAGTCCGTAACGCCAGAAAACATCAGAGGGGTACCATATTTTAGTCACCGATTCTCTCGGCTTTGTGGCACCACCCATTTCACGTCTTCCACGGCCTACACCCAAAAACTACGGGCGAGACCAACATCCGATGGAGTAATTAAGCCATCTTACCTCGAAAGGATTCAACACCCATGACATAATAGACGTACTTCATCTTCCAGACTTGAAGGCGAGACTATGGCCAACCAGACTAGACACAGAAGTTGCAGATATGGCCAGGGGAGCCGATTTTTGTCGGTGTCCGAAAAACTGACCACCGAGGGGTCAAAGACGGTAGGCAGAATTAATGATATGGTCTTTGAAGGTGAAGGTTCCACCTGGGCTGGTCAAAGGTGGGTGTCAAGGGAGTGTGGTGCACTTCAGCAGGTTATGATGGATCGGACCCTGTGTATGCTTTCTGAACTTTCAACAAAAATGAATTCATATCTTTCCCTTTATCTGGTTTCGCACAAACGCTTTCAAACGAATGGTTATAGTGATATCAACAACAAAGTTGAACCTTTTTGTAGCTTTGGCTGTTTTTCTGCGGTGAATTTCTTGGAGTTGTCATAACTGCCTATATAGATGTTTGAGACTCAACATTCTTTGGTTAGATGAATGGGTTGGTGGTGTAAGAATTGATAAGCTGATTTGGGAAGGGGGGTCTCGGAAGTTTCTATGATGATATTATTAGTCAACGGATGTCGAAGATCAAGGAGAGTTGCTTTTTAATCAATGGAAATGATGTTAGTGACAAAAAACACGTGAAATTTAATTTATATCAATTTGAAATATTTTATTAATAAAGCTTGTACATTATGTGTCTAATGTTATAGTATTAATAATCATAACTTTTATTTTGACTGCAAAAAACTGTTCAAAAAGTCACGCTGAATCTCTAATGGATTTGTTAATGATTGTTTTTTTGGATACAGTTAAGGGCAGGGCTGAATTATTAAAGCAATCATTTAAGCTCCTTATGCTTTCTTCTGAATTACAAATATATGTTTTTTATAGAACATATTATAAAACGGATATTCCTCTTTGAATGTAAAATTAAGGATTGAGGATTTTAAAGAAAATTTAAATGGAACAAGAAATAATTAAGATGTCATAATTTTAACTTTATAACGAAAGTGTGTTATTTGTAAAATATATTTTCGTCAACTTGTATTTTTCTTTGTGTTTAAAATTAGCTTCATTTTTTAATAGGAGATCTAGAGAAATTTATGAAGATCTATCTCTTTAAAGATAAAATTTACGCACTTAGTGTGTTTAGAATATACGAAGAACAGTTGTTATACAGTCACTATATAGAAACAAATATTAAGTTTGAATTCAGGAACTTAACATTGCAAAGGTTTATCAAGAACTATGATAAATATTTTTTCTCTGGAACTTATTATTGCAGCTTTATTCTAGCATTGCTTTATCCTCTCTCTTTCATAAATAATACTTATACATTATTATCTTCATTCATCTTTAAAACAAATAGTAAACTACCCTTTGTGTTTAAGTGATACACGATTGCAAGTTTATGCTCAGTGATTATGCCTCAAAACATGACTTGACGTAGATGTAATTGGTTTGTTTGTCTGGATTCTTTTATGTAGGTCATGTCTTATGTATCAAAATTACCTCATGTCTCTACTATTTAAATAGTACATATGCAATATCCCTGAATATTAATTTTTGTGAGTTTATTTTGAAACATTTGGCTTTAAAAATGGATTTGTAACAGAACCATTTAAAACTGCTTTTACTATACTCTATTCATTTTGAATTTTGGCGCCTGAATACATTTCCTCCCCCACCACTGAATAGGTAACCATGGTAACTATCAACGTCAAAGTGGCGAAGAAGGCTTACTATTGTAACCATGGTTACGCTTTTATCGAGGGGGAAAGCACAATTTCTCAGGCGCCTATTCAAAATGAACAGAGTAAGGAATGATAAGTGATTAAACATCAAAAACGTTATATTTTAAAACTAGAAGAAATTCCGCTCCCAAAAGATGATTCGAGGTAGTGCATTATTTTGCAATAACTGTAAATCTTCCAAAAACAGAATATTTTACCTTTTTAACTCTATTAACACAATGTAATATAACGTTTAAGAATATAAATTAAATAAATTAATATAATATCAATATTCAGAAGTCAAATTAAGGTCACACGATATGAAATATCAATATGATTCGCTCTCATGTACAGTACTGGAAAAAAAAATCGACTCAGACCCTACATCTCCGGAACGGCTTGTGATATAAAGACAAATAAGGTATCATTTTTCATGATTTGAAGTATTCTATTTACAGAAACTTTTTAAAGTTCTTAGGGGGTCGTCTTCATATTAAATGAAGCACCAACTTTCGTTTTTCCTATGGGCGACATGAAAGATTATTCCAGATTCTGAAAGAGCACCCTCTAAAACCCCCCAAAACCAGTTTTCATGTCATTTGGTCCCCAAATGAAGCCAGGAGTGGGGGTTGAAGTTCGTTGAATTTACGTTGAAATCTCGTTTTTCATAGATTTTAATCCTTACAACCATTAACCCCACGCACACTGTAGGAAATTTCAATTAGAAAAATTTGCGCCAATCTCATATCGCCAAAGACATACAACTTATGAAAATTACAGTAACCTTACGGTAACCATATCCATAATCTACTAACTGAAATCAACTAACTGAAATCAACAGTTTTATTGTTTAAACCTTGATGTTGAACGTAGCCGTGTGGCCGAACGGTTAACGTGCCTGGTCGCAAATCTCTAGAGCCAAGTTCGAACCACATAGCTTCCGTGTTCTTGTTTTGCTTTTGGCAGTTTGTGTTTGCCTCGAACTTAAACGACCGATAGAGTTAGAATTAATAAGTTCTTATTTTTTACTCTATTAATTTCAGTAAAAGGAAAATTAACCTATTTTTTGTGCATGTAATATTTTTTATTTGTTTTTAAATTTTGATGATATTTTTAAATAAAATGTTACAAATTAAAAATCTTTAAAATTATAATTTTTTCAGATGAAAAAATTTTGAAACATACTTAACACTTACTTTTGAGACAATACTTAATTATTCGACTAAAAATTTCACCTGCATTATATTTGAAATGTTTTTGAATTACGCGAATAAAGTTTCAAAAAAGAGTATTCGATATAAAGATTCGAATTCATTACAGATTTCATGCAGATATTTGTGGTTTTAAATATAAATCTATGGTCAAGAAGAGTCGTCACTTAATAAGGACGGTCTCTTACATGCATTGTTTATTAAAAGAAATTCAACGTTTTATCTTTGGTATTAAATGTTATCAAGACATTAATTAATTTAACCATGACGTGTTGCTGAATTTTGGATCACGCATATTTCCCAAATGATGCACCCCAAGGTTAACACCATCTCTTTGCCTATAACTGGCTCATCAAAGGGTTGCACCAGCCGCCTACCCCTACAGTAATTTTCAGGGGTAAGGCAAGTAGCTTATTAACTCTACACTACGCAGCCAGCGGACTCAATGCTTGGAATAAAAGTTGACTTACATAATTAACTAATAATAAATAAAATAGTGGTGACTGCAAAATAAAAGATTAACCCCATAATACCAATTTCGCTACCACTTTTTAATTTATTATTTTTTATACGTATAGTCAAAGTCATTCATTTCTTGCATTCAACCTGGAATTGGTAACACAGTCGATCCATCTGCTATTGTCACCAAATATATGGATGATATCGTTGGTTCTACCGGTATCTGATTTAGAAACTAATTTTGAAAACGTTAAACTAGTTGAAGTGGGATAGATAAGGTTAAATAGAAATAGGGACTTGAACAGGTTGAGTTTGTAAAATTTAACATTAATTACTATGCTGATTTTTATTGAGGCTTAAGAAAAATCAGCATGCCAATTAACGTAAATATTTAAAAACACAAACAGAAAAAAAACCAACCCCTAAAACTCCAATATCCCTTTCCAATCACCCCCCAAATTTTCGGCAGTAAAAAAACGTTCTCAATTCCCCACTCCCCTAAAAATACTCACCCATGATTATAAAGACATATTCTTACTTTTTTTCTCTCTCTCTTTATGGTAATTATTAAAAACTTTAAAAAGAATAAAATAAAATTTTTGAAAATTTATCAATGGCCACACGATGATGCATTTTTCATTTTTTCCTTAAAACCCCAATTGTTTAAAATATCAAGAAGCTTCAAATCGTCGATACGATTAAAGTTAATTAATTTTAATTCATCAAGTTTATTAACTTTGAAATTTAATGATTGACTAGTCAACATGTTTCATATTTATATTTTGGTATCTTATTCATCAAGCACATAAGTTCAGAAACTTCAATGTTTATCCTTAAAAATTAATAAACTCTGTATCCAACCTAATGTAACATAACTCGTAATTAATTATTAAAAAAATGACTGCAGAATCATTAAAATCAGTATTTGAAAATTTTTCTACTCCTATATGTATAAGCAAATTTTAAACTTTGTAATTGCTTTAATTTTTCAAGATAAGTTAGTTTTCGTAAGTGGAAATTGAAAATTATTAGAAACATCGATTAAATATTAATGCTAAAAATACCTCAAAAAATCAATCAAACTCTGTATTTAAGTATTTTTATAGGAATTTTTGAGCCGCAAAAACCTGATTTATTGTTTCATTAATTAGTTAAATTTCTAGCTCTTTTCAACAAAACCACTTTCATAATTTAGCGTGATTATTTAATACCTTTATTTAAATTTTTATTCCCTTTTTTCCAGAATTAAAAAATGTTATTTTTAAATAACTCAATTAATTATTATTATTTGTAAACAAACGGCAATAAAAATTGTATAAATTTGTTTTAAAGGCTTTAGATTTGAAAAAAAGTATTCCACATCTATTCATCTTTGTGTTTGCCTGAATCCCTATAGGTTAACCTTGAACAATGAGACATGCAGAATTGCGGGGCAGAACCTGCAACCTAGCGATCACGAGCTTGTTACTCTACCAAGTGGGCTACCACTTTAGGGTATTCTAATTGGAAGACGAAATTGCGCCAAAATATAGATAAATAGCCAAATCTGCGTTAACTTTTGTAGGAATTGTGCCAAAACACAGATAAGTAGCCAAATCTGTTCTAACTTTACTAGAGAATTTTAAACAATTGTCGCCAATCTTTCCTCTTTGAAGTTAAATTACCAAAGTTTTCAAACCCCCTTCCTGGCTTTGTTTGACCCCCAAACAACACGAAACTTGGTTTTTGGGGGTTTTAGAGGGTGCTCTTTCAGAATCTGGAAAAATCTTGGATGTCGCCCATAGGAAAAACGAAAGTTGGTGCTTCGTTTAATATGAAGACGACCCCCTAAGAACTTGAAAAATTTTCTGTATATAGAATACTTCAAGTCATGAAAAATGATACCTTATTTGTCTTTATATCACAAGCCGTTCCGGAGATATAGGGTCTGAGTCGATTTTTTTTCCAGTACTGTACAATAGGAAGTCCAATACAATTGCAATACTATTGTGCTCTATTTTTACTATTCTAAAATAAGCTTTTTTTGTTTACTTCCAAGGGGGTATGGGGGACTTAAGCCACTTTCCCCAAAGTACAATATTATATGAAACAAAAAACATATTTTCACCTTTTTAAAACGTAAAAAGTAACATCAATTATTTGATGCCTCAACTCCAAAGCAAAAAATCCTAGATTCGCTATTTTTACCTCTAAGCTTCCCCTGAATTTCTAATATAAAATCCTGAATAAAAGGGCTGAACTGCTATAACCGGGCAATATTTCCCCTTTTTAACAAAGCCCAGCCTAAAAAGAGCAAGAAGCCGCTACTTTTGTTGAGGCCGAGATAACCTGCCAAACGTTGCAACCTAGTTTTCTCCTCTGGAGTGACCACCACTGAGGTTGACCACTGCGGCGTCCTCTTTAACACGTCAGAAAGAAATGACAAATAGATCTTTTCCGCGGTGCGGTCAATTTTGGAGAAATAGAAACATCTGCCTGTGGATCAGATTAACAAAGACGGGAAACGAGCCAAACTGCTTTGTACGTTCAATTTTGACTTCACCAGTCAGGAACCCTTTCCCTCATTTTTCTTTTGCTTGGAATGTTGAGGCAGGTTGAAATTTGACCGGCCGCTTTGGGGTGGCTTTTGTATGGGGGGTCAGAGGTTTTGTAAAAGCGTGAGGTAAAGTATAAATATGTAATTAAGGGGAAACGGATTCAATTGCGTGTTAAAGACTAATTCCCACTTTTGGCGGTTTTGTGAAGAAATGTTTTTCTCTTCGAGTTCAACCAGGTGAAAAGGATGTTTTTACCTGAAAATTATTATTTAACAGACAGACGATTATGGCAGCATCGTTACTAAAATAGAGACATCCTACATTTGGGAATTTCGTCAAACCCAATAAATGTTTTCCTTGATTCCAAGCAAGATAAAAGTTGCTTTTAAGTCTGAAAATTTGATATATGTACTGTAGTTAATGAATATATGTAGGACACCAATCCTTTGATACTCCTAACTTTTCTAGGGATCAAAGATTTTTGAGCTGGCGATGTAATGGGAAATGAATTGAGGGAGAATTTAATTGTATTTGAGGCAACGTTGTAGTTGGAAAAAAATATTTGGGGAACTATCCTTTCCTTGAGAAAACTCCAGCTCTCAAGCGTCGCCTCCAACCGTGGACCGGTTTCGCCCTTGTTAGGGCTTATCAGCACGGTATAGGAAGGTAACGCAAGAGAGCGGAGGGAGAGCTTTTAGTCTAGCCCTAGCCGACTATATTACGGTCCACGGTTGTAGGTGACGCTTGAGAGCTGGAGTTTTCTCACATATTCCTCTAACCAGAGGTAGTGGTGAAGTACTCCCTTTTCATATCCCTTCCTTCTTTTTATTTTTTTTTTTCAATATTTTTAACCGAAAACGCAAATTTCTGAGGGATGACTTAAAATGTATTTCAGGAAGCTAGAGTGGGTCGAGCAATAAAGTGAAGTCTTTAGCAACCTTAAAAGCAATCAAGTCCAAGTTCTACAACTAAGTAATAAAAGTGGTTTATTATTACATATTATTAGATTAGTTTTTATAGTTTCTAACTTGATTCTTGGTATCCTTTTCAATGAAAAATGAGAACTGGGAACTTATGAAAAACAACTCTGAGCATCATCAAGTTGATTTCCTTTCACAATTTGAAAAATTTTTGTATTTTAAAGTATTTTATGTAAAAAGTATGTTAAAGTATTTTATAGGTATTTTAAAGTATTAGCATGTATCCGCAACGGTTGAAACAAGTCAATATCCAACATAAAAAACACTTTTCTCTCACGTTTATTTTTCCATTCACCTCGTTGATTTCTCCCCGTTAGTCATTATCATTATCCGTTATTAATATAACGAATTATAAATTATCACCATAGAATGAATTGTATCACACTCACATTAAAGCTATATTTCACCAAAACATCGGTAAAACATAAAAGTGCAGTCCACGAAACAAACACACACACATTGCCGAGTTTAAAACTCAAAAAAGAGCCCCGCACAAAAGAAGCGGCATCAATCAACTTTCGCTTGTACACTAATGACTGAGTATTTAATTATATTCATCCCCTCTTCTCCCCTCTTAATCTTCAGGGAGGCGCATTAGTCTTTATGCTGCTGCAACTGTTGAAGCTCAATTTTACCATTAAGAGTCGGTTTAAGTGAGCATGAAACTGAGTTGCAGCAATCGTGGTAAATTATTTTCACTTTTTCTCGAGTGACAAAGAGAGAGGGAAAAAATAAGGAGGGAAAAACGATTTAAAATCTTGATGACGCGGTGGAAGTTCTCTTCTGGGAGGAAAATCAACGACGATCAACCGAAAGAAATCTGGACTAAGATTAATACTCAAATTTGCGCCGAGGTCAAACTGGTGCTAATGGTTTCTGATGTAAAGGATCTTTAGTCACACTTTCCTTTTACTCCGTGTACTCACTTTTACTCTACTTGTTAAATCGAACTGATATTTGTTGCATATTAAGGGCGAATCTTAGGGCTACGGAGCTTCAGACCCCAAAGAATTAGACGAATTCATCCGAGTCCACTGAAAATTTCATTAATTAAAATTTTATTTACTTATTTAGAAAAAACCATAAATAAAAAAGTTATGGTGTTAAAGTTAAGTTAAAAGTTAAGAATGCTTGACAACTAGATGGATTTTCATGCCTTTCAGCACACAGCAAAATAAGGTATGAAATTAATTGAAAAGTTTAAAGAAAGAAATCTATAACTCCACCCGTGCAAGGCCGGGCATATCAGCTAGTACAGTTGTAGAAAAAACGAAACGGTGAGCATTGTTAGCTGTGTAGGTCTAGGAGATCTAGGGGTAGGATGAAAATTTTTGTGTCATTTTTCAGCCCACAAACAAAGCCAGGGGGGTTAAAAACTTCATGAACTTTACTTCTAAGAGGAAAGATTGGCAACAATTTTACTTTATTTCCTAGGAAAGTTAAAACAGGTTTGTCTATTTATTTGTACAGTCGAATCCGCTTAATGTGATCACGGTTAATGTTATCAATCGGTTAATGTTATCGGAATCGACAGGTCCCGATCATTCCTATTTAATTCAATGTAAAATACATCGTTTAATGTGATCAACTATGAATCATCACTCCGCTTAATATTATCAAAATTTGTCCATATCCCCTTTAAAACGACCGCTTTTGGGTTCGAGTTTCATTTTGAAGGTCAATTTTAACAAGTAAGCATATTCTCCATAAGAACATCTGGCGCTTCTTTTTTCTGAAATTCAGTATGGGTAAGAAAAATAAATCATTCGGTATATTATATTGAAAGAAAACAGTTATGGGGGGGGGTCCGAAGCCATACTTGTGATTGGTTAAAGAAACACCAAGATCCACACTTTGCAGATGTTTCTGATAAGAGATTTTTGATTTTCCCTTGTTTAATGAAATTTAGATTATTTAATAAATAAGTGGTTTTTGGAGTGGAAGGATATAATGGAGCGGGAAAAAGATACCTTTCTATAGAAATACAAAGTAAGCGATTATTTTAATTTTATTAACTGAACTACTCTTATATTTTCCCCTTAAAATTTTTCCTAGTTTAAAAATAGAGTTCTAAATACATTTATTACGATTACATGATTTTGATTTTAAAGCAAACAATCTAGTAACACTGCTTTTTCTTATATGAGATCACTTATCGTTATCGATCGGATAATGTTATCAGTTTAGTCTCGGACAATTGCGATCACATTAAGCGGACTCGACTGTATTTTGGCGCTATTTCTACAAAAGTTAAAGCAGATTTGGCTATATATCTAAATATTGGCGCAATTTGTTTTAGAACTCACATTTAGAAAACTAAAGGACGGTGAGAGGGAACCTGGACAAGAGCAATATTGCTATCTAAAATTTAATTTAGTTTAAATATATTTTGTCTTTTTTCAATTTAACTAATTTAAAAATGATTTATTACCGAGTATTGTCAAAATTTTTCCTGTGTTACTTTATTGAAAAATTTTACCTGTATTTTCAACGTTTGTTTTAATAAGTAATTAACAAATGATTTAATCATCAATCGTGTTTTTTATGTTATATAGGTATACAACTACAACATTCATTTAAAAAGGACCTTGGTAAATGCCTCAAACGTTTTTAACAAGAATTGGGTAATAAAAAAATTAAAATTTGAAAAAAAAACTTTTTACTGTCCGATTATCTTTTAATTTTAGTATGTCATTATTTAAGTCATTTCTAATTGAAAACCGTTTAAATTCTTTTGGGATTATTTTGTGATTCCGAGCAATGTTTCATTTTTTTCGATTATCCAAATTTTGAATTAATTTCTAAAAATTGGTGCTTTAAAGTTTTAAAAATTTAAATAGTATATTCACATTCAGCACTAAAAAGCCCATAAACAAGTATCGTAAGTGTCAAATACAATAATTTAATTTTTTGAAATTTTTTGGCTGTTTTATAAAAATTAATCAGACTTCTCGCTGACCGATTTTGTCCAATTTTTAGTATGTTATTATTGAGATCATTCTCAAGTGGAAACCATTGAAAAATCAAATGTTACAATTTTTTACTGGTTTGACCCTTTTTTTAGTAGATTTACTTGACTATTGGCGTTGTGGGCGGCACGTAATCCCGCTACGCTGCCCCGGGCCTAGACAACACTTTAATGACAAAAACTGTAACGCAGATTTTATAAAATAGTAAAGATATGGTCTTTGGCATTGTAATTTGGATTTCATTTCTTCATTGCTTCATTCTTCTTTTTTCTCACACTCTTGCTTCTCAGGAGAGGAACTTTTCTAATTTTAAGAAGTAAAAAAAGTATCAATCAACCGTTTATTTTTACGAATTTCGGTTCCATATTTGATTTTTCGCAAACGCAATCCAAAAATTTAACTTGGCATAGATAGCAATTTGGAAAAGATAATTATAAAATCACGTACCAACGACATTTTCCGTGTTTTCTTTACCTTGGGTTCTTTGTTTTTTACACTTTTTCAAACGGTATAAAATCTCGCAGAAAGGGCATTGTCTTTTCCCGTTTTGAATTTTGAAGGTTTCAAATTTTCCATTTTTTTAATTTTCCATTTTTTAAGTTTTCATAAACGTGAATTTTTCCTTGCAGTTGGAAATTTAGATTAGCTCTTTAAAGGGAAATAAGCACGCTTAAAAATGGGTAACGCCATGATAGAGATTTTTTTTAAAATTTAAAATTCTTTTTTCTAAGTATTACAAAAAAACCTAGTTTTAAAATTTTCAAAGGATTTGTAGGGGAAGTTAAGATTATTTCACACACACACACGCGCGCACGCACACGCACACACACACAAAACCAATTTCTACTCCCTCAAAAACATCCCCATCCCCTTTACATGTAATTTGAAATCATATTAAATTGTGCCAAATATTTTATTTTTAATTGTTTAGGCCGTAAATAATTAATCATTGAAAATGATACCCTACATGGCTATTCATAGAATAAAACTAAACATTCCCCTCCTCCTAAAAACCCCTAACCTCTTTTAAAAATTCTTAATTTCTTCATTGTTATGTAAATGTTAATTAAATCTAAAGTTTCATGATGATACGAGTTTTTTTAATTAAGAAATGTTTATCTTTCGTACGGAAGGAGTGCTGTGCAGTAACGCTCAATATCATAGAAAAATTTTAAAATTATAATTCTTGAAACACATTATCCCATAGCGTTATCCGTTATATTTAAATATTACCTAAATCTGAAGAAAACATGTATTTATCGATATGAATTTTAAATTATATAGTTGTGTTGTAATTTAAGTGTAAAATTTTAAAAATAAAATTTAGACAGTTCTGGACACATTTCTGGAAACATGATAATTTAACGGTGAAGTATATATTTTGCTATAATATTTTAACCCCCTGCTACAAAAAATTTAAGTTAACAAAACTTTAAAAAATATACCCATGTGAATTTTTTGTAGCACATATTGTGTACTAAAAATGAAGAAAATAAAAAATTGTGAGGTGAATGTCATAAATTCACTTGACGTGGAGTGACCCGTTGGTGGGGGACCCTGGTTCGTTATTAATGATTAAGATTAATTATGTTCCATGTAAAATATTATCCCTATATACCCTAACTTAGTTTTCTCCCCGCGGTGTATGGTCAGTTCATAACCATTCTATCAGCCACTTCCCCAATCCCACTGTCAGGTACTGCTTAGCCAACTATAGTAAAAGGATCACGTGACTTTTTGCTTTAGTATTTTTTATTTGATTTAAAATATACTAACTTTTTATGTTTATAGAGGGTCTAACTAAGGTTAGAGGGAGTAAATGTCTCTTCCTCTTTCGATCAACTGCCCCTCAGCCAGTGGCGGTACCAGGGGGGGCAACAGGCCTTTTGCCCCCCTCCTTGAGACCAGGTACCTTTTTTAAAAGTTACGGTAAGAAAAAGGAAAAACGAAAATCGGACATCCGAAATTCGGACAAGGTATACAAAAACATGTTAAAACCAAGTTTTAACGGATTAAATTTCCGAAAATTTTCTGGGAGAGGACCCCCAGACCCCCTTTTGTAATTGGGACTCATTTATTCACAACTTCTTTACATTCTTTTGCACATCAAAATGAAAATCTTACACGAAAATATATACCTTAAATTCGGGCTTTATGTACCAAAACTAGTTTTAAAAAACCTGTTTTTAGAGTCAATTTTTCTAAAAAATCTTCTGGGGGAGGACTTCCAGTCCCCATTTGGTACATCAAACTTAATAAATTACTCACAACTTGTCTTATTCTGTACTTCTTTAAGACGCAAATTATACTTAAAATGTGTTACAAAGTTTCATTAAAGCTATTAAATATGTATGGGAGGAATAATTTTGGGCCCCTCCTGAAATTTCTATAGTACGCCACTGAAGGGAACTGTCCACGAGACCAGTTAATCACTTGTTAACCCTGCCCATTGTTGTTTTTTGGTAAACATGATAATGACTAATTTTTTAGATATATTTGGAGACTCTTTCCAAATAAAAATCTATATACGCCTGTGCAGTGATGAAAAATGAGAGCGAAGAAAATTGGTGACCTGTGGAGCAATCAACTACATAAGGTCCGGACCCACCCTGAAAGGTCGGGATTTCTCTTTGGGTACCAAAACGAGTTAAAACCCTGATTTTTAGGGTCACATTTCCAAAAATTTTCTCAGGGAAGACCCCCAGATCCCCTTTTTGATATTCAAAATATACTTTTCTTTATTTTGTTTCACATTTTTATACTATAAATATACTATACATCAAAATGCGAATCTTTCCTATAAATGCATTAAAAAAGTACATAAAACCTATGAAGGAACACCTGTGAGGAAGCTTAGGATTAATTTCACGTCCTCTCCCTCGTTGCAGAAATCTAGCTTTTCACCTGATGACTTATTTTTTGGAGGATATTTTGGATCCCTCAGAAATAAATTTATATTTACGCCACTGCCATCTAAAATCTAGAGCAGTGATGACCACTCATCTTAAGAGTCTCTCTGGAAGGATGAGACGTTAAAATGCTATCCCCCGATCCCGTCTTAAATGTTCAAAAATTACTCAAAAAACTACTTTTAAGGTAAAATTTTCTCGGGGAGGACCCCCAGAAGGACTTTTTCCCTGGGACGTCATTTCAGTATTTTCAATAATAGGCTCAAATTTTCAAAATTTTTCTAGGGAAGAACCTCCAACCTTCTTAAAATGTGGTTGCCTCCCCTTTGGTCCAGGCTGGATCCGCTACTGCCCTCAGCTTCTTCCTTTCACCCCTCCCAGTCGTAGTCCACTGTAAATAGCGAAAAAAAGGGCCGAACCTCCAACAAATTGCAATAAAAGGTTTCTCAACGGTTTTCACTTAAAAATGACCTCAATAATAATATACTAAAAATCGGACAATGGTAAATTTAATTTTTTTTAATTTTTAAAAAATGACCGAAAAAAAAAACCCGAAACATATAGACATGTGATACATGTTTCTATGTTATTTTTGAGTGCTGAAACAGAATATTGTCTTTAGTTTGGAAAACAAAATTTCAATTTCAATTTTTAAAATTAATTTCAATAATAGGCTATGAAAAAATTAAAACCCCCTAAAAACCTAACAAAAACATCAAAAGAGATAAATCCACAATTTCATTTAGAAATGTTCTAAATATTAACATACTGAAATTTAAAATTCAATTCAATCAAAATTTTTTTGCGAAAAATGCACTTTTTTTCAAATTCGTGCCACAAACTTTTGAGGCGTTTGAATGGGTCATTTTTCGGTGGATATTGTTCACAGATAGTTACATAATGGAAAACCGGTGGAATTCACGCTCAATTAATTAGTTAATTTAAAATTTTGAAATTGGTTAAATGTAGTACAAATTTCCAAAGAAGTGAAAACAGGTAATATTTTGGCATATTTCCATCAAAGTTTATTTAATTAACAGTAAAATTATATTAAGAACACAATTAACAAATTAATTAATTTATGTATATAAAAATCAATGTTTGTCTTTCTGTTTGTATGTCTGTATGTCCTTTATATTTTTAAACTTTCCAAACCTACATTAACTATTAAACTTTACCATTCTACTCGCTCCCGGGAAGGTTTCTGAATAAATTAATTTAAAATCGATGCATCCTAACAAAATTTTTTGGTCAATTTTATTCTTAAAAACCAATATTTCATGCCTACCTTCATAGCAAAACCACATTGTTGTAAATATAAGAAGATAATATGTAACATTAATTGTTGTAGGCATATTCTCGATTGTTGCAGTTTAAAAAACAATGTTGTAACAAAAACATAAGAGTGACTCCGTTATTTAACTATTTCCACATTTGGACTGGCGAAGCCCATCTTTAACACACCAGAATAAATTTTTCAAAAATATGGACTGGCGAAGCCCATCTGTAACGCACCAGATGATATTTATTAAAAAAGTGAAACCCGGGCGAAGCGCGGGTCTAGCGCGTTAGCGCTAGTTTTTTTTATAAAATTTAAAATTTTTAAAATTTTAATATAATATAGACTTGTAATTGTAATACATGTTTATAGGTTGGTTTTATTCCTATTACATGAAAAAATATTATTTTTGCAATAAAAATTGAAATAGACTTCAAAATTTTAAAATTAAAAAAATTCTTAATTATGTCAACACCTGGAACAAATTGCAATAAATTCTTTTTAAACGGTTTTCACTCTGAAATAGCATAAGTAACATCATAGTAAAAATCGGAAAAATCGGACAATGGGAAATTTAATTTTTTAATTATTTTTTTTAAAAAACAGGCATTCTGGAACAAAAATATTAATATTTTTTCTACAGGCATGTAATACATGTTTTTAGGTTAATTTTCTATTGTGATTTAGAAAAACATAATATTTTTTCAATTAAAATTAAAATAGACGTAAAAAGTTTAAAATTTAAAAAAATTCTTAAGTATGTCAAACTTGTTTCAAAACCAGGAACAAATTGAAATAAACGCTTTTTAAACGGTTTTCACTTAGAAATGCCCTAACTAACAACATAAAAAAATTGAACAAATTCAGACGATGGGAAAATTAATTTTTAATTTTTTTTTAAAACATGCATTCTGTAACAAAATATTTAATGTTTTTCTAGAGGCATGTAATACATGTTTATAGGTTAATTTTGTATTGTGATGCAGAAAAATGTAATATTTTTGCTATAAAAATTGAAAAAACTTCAAAATTTTAAAATTTAAAAAAATTTGGAAAAAAATAAAATTCCTATTGTCCGATTTCGTCCGATTTTTAGTACGTTGGTAATGAAGCCATTATTAAGCGAAAACAGTTGAAAAATCGTTTATTGAAATCTGTTTCAGGTGTTCAGAAGAGTTTGACATAATTAAGATTTTTTTTTAATTTTAAAATCTTTAAGTCTATTTTAATTTTTACTGCAAAAATATTATATTTTTCTGCATCAAAATAGAAAATTAACCTAAAAACATGTATTACAAGCCACTAGAAAAAATATTAATATATATGTTCCAAAATGCCTGTTTTTAAAAAAAATAATTAAAAATTAAATTTCCCACAGTCCGATTTTTCCGATTTTTAGTATGTTGTTACTTATGCCATTTTTGAGCGAAAACCGTTTAAAAAGTGTTCTTTGCAATTTGTTCCAGGTGTTGAGACTAGTTTGACATAATTAAGAATTTTTTTAAAATTTTAAAATTTTGAAGTCTATTTCAATTTTTATTGCAAAAATAATATTTTTTCATGTATAGGATTAAAAACCAACCTATAAACATGTATTACTAGCCTATTATGATATTAAATTATGATATTAATTTAAAATTTTTAAAATTTTAAATTTTATAAAAAAAATTAATTAATTTGTTAATTATGTGTTTTTAATATAATTTTACTGTTAATTAAATAAACTTTGATGGAAATATGCCAAAACATTATCTATTTTCACTTCTTTGGAAATTTGTACTACATTTTACCAATTTCAAAATTTTAAATAAATTAATTAAATAATTAATTGAGAGTGAATTCCATCGGTTTTCTATTATATAACTATCTGTGGACAGTATCCACTGAAAAATGACCTTTTCAAACGCCTTAAAAGTTTGTGGCACGAATTTGAAAAAGAGTGCATTTTTCGCAAAAAAGTGGAAATTAAAAAAAAATTAACTTCTTTAAATCTTAGAATTTTAAATTTCAGTATGTTAATATTTAGAACATTTCTAAATGAAAACCGTTGGATTTATCTATTTTGATGTTTTTGTTAGGTTTTTGGGGGGGGGGTAATTTTTTCATATAGCCTATTATTCAAATTAATTTTAAAAATTGAAATTATTTTCCAAACTAAATGCAATATTCTGTTTCAGCATTCAAAAATAACCTATAAACATCTATCACATGTCTATATTATTGTTTTGGGTTTTTTAATTTTTTTTCGGCCATTTTTTAAAAATTAAATTTCCCACTGTCCGATTTTTAGTACGCTATAATTGAGGTCATTCCTTAGTGAAAACCGTGGAGAAACTATTATTACAATTTGTTGGAGTTTCAACTCTATTTTCAGTGGACCCAAAATCACGCAATCCTTTTACTATCGTTGGTTCGGCTGTTTTACTGTTCCATTACCCAATTCAACGTGGGATTTTTGCATGGAAGGAAGGTGTTGGCGTACCACTAATTTTTAAAAGAGATCTTAGCATAGATCCAGGGATCGGATCTATGCACCAGATCAAACTAATTGGGATTGTTGTTTGAATATCTGATACGGATTGAAAAAATTACTTACATTTCAAAATTTCACTAAAAAAGTGGTGACTGAGTTATTGGCAATATGGAAAAATAACAGGGTTAAGGCTGTTATTTTACCAAATAATACCATACGTCTTCTAATGTCAAAAAATTACTTAGTATGCAAATTGTTTAACTAAATACAAACTATATACACTAAAATTAACACTAATTTCGGTTTAAATAATTCAATTCCGAATCTGTGGATCACGTCAAGTAGCAACTATAAATAACACTTTTTATTTGATATTATAATTTTAAGACTTAAGCATTCGAAACTACTCAATTATGCTGCTTTTTAGGCAGTAGATATTCATTCATTCATTAACTGACCCTTTAAAGCATTTTGAATTCCACAAAACGATAACTACTTGAAATAACACCTGTTATTTTAACGGGTGTTTGGGGCGGGCTTCTAATATGAAAACAAATCAAAGTGTTACGTCATGAACTTTTGATTGAATGTCAACAAAAGTGAAGTTTTTAGCCAAACAACAGATAGTCAGAACCAGTTTTTGTATCGGACAATACTGTTAAGTCGACCTTTTAAACTTTAAGGTGCTGAATCTTAAGGAAATTTCTAAAAGTTTTGTACAAAAACGGTAGA
This sequence comes from Tetragnatha versicolor, assembly GCA_024610705.1. Lineage (NCBI taxonomy): Eukaryota > Metazoa > Arthropoda > Arachnida > Araneae > Tetragnathidae > Tetragnatha > Tetragnatha versicolor. The sequence goes on along the minus strand of JANDEH010000010.1, from coordinate 48,164,124 downwards.
GGTACTGAACCGCTTAATTCCGGTTTGTTCCGGCTAAAATCGAGCCCTCGTTGCTTATTTTATATATTGTGTCGTATAAATATAATTAAGACGATAATTATTTTGAGTAAAGGTAATTTTAAGACCGAATTGAGTGTGAAATTTTTATTATTGTCAATTTTCAGTTTGTTACTTTCGATTGGCCAGCTTCTGTCATTTTTGAAAACCGTTACAAGTTATGTGAATTTTCCTATCCCTCTACTTATACTACAATTGAAACCTACTTCCTAATCATGTTCCCTCACCTTGTCAGTATTTGAGTTCAAAAGTTACCGTTGGCATTATACCACGGCATGCATATAAATTGATCCCTTTATAGGTAGAACCTTAAGGGCGCCAAACTGATCACGTGATCTATGTGATTGTTGTTCAAGTCAATCTCTGGCCGGAATTTTCAGAGTTCAAGTAAATGTCAGGACATCAGGTCAATAATTTGAGTAAAGGAGTGAAGAATTACGTCCCCTCTAATGTTAAACCTAAAAATATTACTAAGCGTAGGGGGGTACTAAGCATAACTGACCATTCGTCAAACTGTACTAGAGAGTAAAGAAATATCAGTCAATAAAAAGATATAACCTGTGGTCAAGGGTTGGAAAAAAATTACTGACCAGGACAGGCCACAGATAGTCAGCAAATATAAAGAAAGTGACCAGTGGTCAAGGGTTCCATAACTATTAATTATAACTGATCTGGACTGACCACTAGTGTACCAGAGATCTATTTGATGCCATTTAAGTAAAAAATAATAGGAAAGTGACCAGTGGTCAAGGGTATTCTAATATTAAGCCTAAATGACCAGGACAGACCATTAGTGTACCAGCGAGTAATTTGATAATATGTCAGTCAAAAAAGTGTGAAAGTGACCACTGGTCAAGGATACTCTAATATTAAGCCTAAATGACCAGGACAGACCATTAGTGTACCAGCGAGTAATTTGATATTATGTCAGTCAAAAAAATGTGAAAGTGACCAGTGGTCAAGGGTACTCTAGTCTTAAGCCAAACTGACCAGGACAGACCATTAGTATCAGCGAGTAATTTGAAACGATGACCAAACGTATCCAAAAGTAAGAGAGTGACCAGTGGTCAAGGAAACTCTCAACTCTTGTATTTGTACTGCACTGTTGTTTTCACTCTGTTATACGATACCATGTCAGTCAAAGAAAATGGAAAGTAACCAATGTGGTTCAGGATAGTATTATATTTATTAAGCAAAACTAACCAAGAAAGACCATTTGTGTATCAGAGGGTGACTAAATACCACGATGTCAGTTGCAAATATGGGGAGTGACCAGAGGTCAAGGGAACAATAATATCAAATACACTGCTGTACAACCAAAATGGTACGCCAAGAGGGATAAAAGGTATCCAATCCAAATTTATTTCCGTGATTTTTCGGTTAATTGATGAAAAATGTAGAGTTCCTTGAAGGGAGGGGGTCGAGAAAAGCAGAAAGGAACTACCTCTACCCGCCATGGAAAGAAGAGAACTTAGAACAGGGGTTCCCAAACTTTTTATGTCACGGAGCCCTTTTCAAGAGACAAATTCTTCGCACAGCCCTTTTTTCAAGGTACAAAAAGCAAATTACATAAAAACCATTGCTACAAGAAAGAAAAGCATAAATGCAGTAGCCTATATAGAAATTTATTTTAATAGGGTTCCAAAATTATTCCACAACCCCTCCCATGCATATTAAACAGGTTTAATGTATAGCTTTTTAAAACATGTAATTGCATCTAAGAGAATTTAATGTAAGAAAAATTGTGATTAATTAAATTCCAATTATGATAGGGGAGTCTGGGTGAATTTTGTGAAATATGATCCTTAAAAGCAGTTTTTTATACTTGTTTTAGGTACATCATAGTCAAAATTTTGGATATTCATTTTTAGGTAGGATTTTAATTTTAACTAACGTATTGTAAAAAATTCACAATAATAAACCAAGAAAGGCTTGAAAAAAAAAGACAAAAACCAGAAAAAACTATAATCAACAGAGCTCACTTCATTGGAAGCTCCCCACCAAATCAACTTAAATTTAAGGGTTACTTAATAAGAAACACCTTGCAAAAAGTTTTTTATGTAACATTTCAGAGCAATGTAAATTAAATATATTATCAAAAAGTGTATTTATTTCAAATTTCTTCACGGAGCCCCTGGAAATGCTTGGCGGAGCCCTAAGGACTCCGGTGAGAACCGGTCAGGTCCATGGTGTACCCGCGGACTATATGTATAACGCGCTAGTCCCACGTATGCAAGTTCATCTTTTGTAACCGCAGACAAAAAAGTACAAAATGGCCAGTGGTCAAGAGCAGCAGTATGTATAACTAACCCCAGGACAGACCACAAATGTTCCAGAGAGGTATTATCCAGGGTGTCCCATAAATGTTGGGTTACACTTCTAGGGCTGATAGTAGACACCTAGACGAGTCAGAATCTAATAGGATTTGGGGTCCCAGACCAAATCCCAGGGAGTTAAAAATGGAGCGGCACCCCAAAAAAATTATTCAAAAATTCAATTTGTAGAAGAACTACTATTGGTAAAAATTTAATTATGGTCCCAAAAATTGTGGTTTGATATGATCTTTAAAATTATCTTAAAAGTTTTCAGTTTAATTTTTTTTTGCAAGAAAGTTTAAGAACCACAGAAAAATGTGAAAACTGAAAAAACTTTATTTTGTATTTCGAAATCCTTTCTTTTGATTTAATAATCTGAAAGATCATAGTTGAAAACCCTTAATTCCAAAGTGTCACGTAAAAACCATTAATATTAATTGCTTGAGAGCCTGTTAAAGCATAGTTTAAGTCCGTTTTTTTGCGTCCGCAAACTGCCGTTTTGGAAACGGCTATAGGAAATCAGTTTGCACCCGCAAAAACGAACTTTAACAGGATCTCAAGCGTTTAATATTGATGATTTTTACGTGAAACTTTGAATTTAAGGGTTTACAACTATGATCTTTTATATTATAGAATCAAAAGAAAGGATTTGGAAATACAAAATAAGGTTTTGGCAGAGTTTCACATTTTATTGTGTTTTTTTAACTTTTTTCATGATAAAAAAAATTTTAAAGTGAAGAATTTTGAGATAATTTTAAAGATCATATTAAACCACAATTTTTGAAACCATAATTAAATGTTTACCAATAGTAGTTCTTCTACAAATTGAATTTTGCAAAAAATTTTTTGGGGTGTCGAAACCCCTTAACTGCCACGGAAATCCGCAGCAAGCTCCCCAGTGCCAGCGTTCTTAAACTTTTGCAGGGCGCGCGTTTCTTTTTCAACTCATTATTTACTCAAAGAAATTGCACCATCTTAATGTATGGAGTACCAGTTAAAACCAGAATCATGACCTAATAAGAAAAATAGTAAATAAATAAGAAGTACATATATATCAAATCGATCCGTTATAAGCATTTTTCTTTATTCCTTGTAGACAAACAAATTTTAAAAAAAAATCCATTTTCTATGCAAAGGCAACTAAAACGGAAGTGTTAAACACAAAATATAGCATAAAAAAGAATAAAAAACTCAAAAAGAAACACATGCACTCAACAGATTTTATTTTTATCGCTAAAGAAAAGAACGCAGTTAAAATTCGTTTCTCCTACTTTACTGAAATACGAAGTTCCTTTGGAATCACTGTCAAGGTCATTCCTGGTATTATTTTTGATAAAAACACAGTGCAACGGCATCGTACTTTTACCGAAGCGTATACAAATACATTAGGGTGGGCCGAAAAAACTAATTTTTTTATTTCGAAGTTGTAATAGCGCGAAAAAGGTATGAATTATATAGACAAAGAAAAAGAAAAAAATTTAAAATCGGTTAATATCTTCCGATCGCGCATAGGCCCCTAAGTTTGACAAAATATGAAAAAACTTCATTTTTGCGATTATTTTTTTAACCAAATCAAAGATTAAACCATCAAATATTGTTCATGATTTTTTTATGTGGAACTAATATAGTTATAGACATAATCTTTCAGGTTCCATTCTTCTATCACTCTTGTTTCGTTAGATATAATTTTTTAATATTCATACAAATTTTGTAAAGCTGTTTTTCCTGCATTTAGAAACAGCTTATAACTCTAGAACTATACAACTTAATAACCTGAAATCAGTCCCATTTTGTTCGTAAATTTTTTGTCGCCGATTTAGTGTGCATCACGATAATCATTTTCAAAAAGTTTTTTAATAATTTGAAAAAAAAAATAATAATTTTTAAAATTTTCTTTTGAAAAATATTAATAACCTTTTAACTCTTAAAATGAACATAACTAACCAATTTCAAGTTGAAAATAAAATTTATAATCATGTAACATTTAGTCAAATCCCTAAACATTAAAATTATACACCAAGAGAGCGATTCACTCATGGAAAATTTATCAAATCACTTGAGGGTGTTCATTGTTCATATGACTTAAAACATGTAAAAAATGTCACATAAATTTCAGAAAATAAGACAATTAACAGATTCGGTTCAAAATCTTACAGTGCTAATTCCCAACTCTAAGTAAATTCAATTTGCATGAATTTTACCTGTTCCTTAGAAATGTGTTTATATCCAATTTTTTATGTTCTAAAACTTTTAGTTTTCTTTGATTTGACTTGTTAAAAGTAAAAACAATTGGATTTAAACATAATTCTTAGAAATTTTCAGGAGAAATGCATGCAAATATAATTAACTTAACTAGCACTGTAAGATTTTGTACCGAATCTATTAATTGTCGTATTTTCTGAAATTAATGTGACATTTTTTACAAGTTTTAAGTCATATGAACACCCTCAAGTGATTTCATAAATTTTCCCATGAGTGAATCGCTCTTGGTGTATAATTTTAGGGAATGTTTAGGAATTTGACTAAATTACGGTTATTTTTATTTTTTATACATGATTAAATTTTATTTTCAACTTGAAATTGGGTAGTCATGTCCATTTTAAGAGTTAAAATGCTATTAATATTTTTTCAAAAGAAAAATTTTTATTAAATTTTTTTTCAAATTTTTAAAAAGATTTTTGAAAATGATGATCATGATGTACACCAAATCAACGACAAAAAATTTACGAACAAAACGGGACTGATTTCAGGTTTTTAAGTTGTATAGTTCTAGAGTTATAAGCTCTTTAAAAATGAAGGAAAAACAACTCTACAAAATTTGTATGAACATTAAAAAATTATATCTAACGAAACAAGAGTGATAGAAGAATGGAATCTGAAAGATTATGTCTATAACTATATTAGTTCCACATAAAAAATCATGAACAATATTTGATAGTTTAATCTTTGATTTGGTTAAAAAAGAATCTCAAAATCAAATCAAATCAAAATTTAGTTTTACTAATATATATATATACATAGTTAAGGTCAAAACAAAAAATATAAAGGAAAATGACAAAAATACTCGTATGAGACACCAAGGAGTCAAATTGACTCTTACAGGTTACAGGTGACCGAAAATTATACATCAATGGGTTTTCAAGAAAAAGAGAAGATAGAAAGAAAGAGGAAGAAAAAAGTTTAGATGAATAATTAATAAAATACGGGTAATCTCAAGGCATAAATCTAATTGTGATTATAAATGATGGTGAGGTGCTGTAGGGTGAGCTTCAGATCATCTTATTTAGTGAGCATGGTTTTAAAAATATTGTTCAATGTCAACTATTGTGAGTATAAAAATAATTTTAAAAGCTTTTTAAATTTTAGAGATTTTTCTGATTTAATGTGATTAGGCAAGCTATTGAATAGTTTTGGGGATAAATAGGTGAAGTGTTTTCAAAAGATTTCTTTTCTAGCTTTAGGAATTAAATAAGGGCTATTAGAACGTAAGCTATAGTTTAAATTTCTGATTTCGGCAGTATTATGAGAGAAAAAATATACTATAGTTTCGAAGAAAAACAGGTATCTGATGGGAAAAATATTAAGATGTTGATAGGAAATTAAATTAGTCGTGTGATTACTGCTTAGAAATTTAAAAATTTTATTTTGGATTTTTATTACAGGATTTAAGTTACTTATGTAGTCTCCGCCCCATATTATAAGGCCATAGCTAATTAATGAATTTATCCAGGAGTCATACAGGGTGATTCTAAATTACGTGGACAAACTTCGCATGGGGGTAGAGGGGACCTAGACAAGCATATTTCGCATAGGAATGGGGGGGGCATCCTTACCGTTTAAGAGCTAGGACCTATGTAGTGCGAGCGCGTTTCAAGAGGCCGTTTTTAGGAGGCCCGTGTGACTAAACAAAACATAATAAAATGAAAAACATTATTGCATAAGGTAAGGAAGTATTCCTACTACTTACACCATGAATTCGATACAATTTGAACCACTTTCTAAACCGTGGAGTGAGTTTCAAAAGTGCAATATTAATATTTTAGTCAAAGAATGGACATCACTTAATGGTCTTTAGAAAAATGACGTTTGGGGAAGGAATTTTCAATGATCGTAACATTGATCATTGAAACTGTTTGATCATTGAAAATTCCTTCCCCGATCATCATTTTTCTAAATACCATTAAGGGAACTCCATTGTTTGACTGAGAGACTAATATTGCACGTTTTAATACTAACCCCACGGTTTAGCAAGTGGTCCAATTTCTATCACATTGAGGATTTAAGTTGTAAGGATACTCCTGTACCTCATGCAATAATGTTTTTCATTTTATTATGTTTTGTTTCGTCACACGGGCCTTCTAAAAACGGCCTCTTGAAACGCGCTCGCACTACATTAGGTCCTAGCTCTTAAACGGTAAGGATGCGCCCCCCCATTCCTATGCGAAATATGCTTGTCTAGGTCCCCTCTACCCCCATGCGAAGTTTGTCCACGTAATTTAGAATCACCCTGTATAATTGTTATAAAAACCTATTGCTAATGATACTTTTTAGGTGATAGAATTTATATAGGATAAAACGTAGTTTTTTTGTTGGGTAATGAACGTGAGACTTCCATTTTAAGTTGTAATCAAGATTTATGCCAAGATATTTTATGGTAAGGGTTTGTTGAAGTGGAGGACAATTACAATTAGAAACATCACAGTTGTTAGAGTGCAGGTAAAGAGAAAGAGGAATTGTGAAGGGCCATGAATACAGAAATTTATATACATGGTTTTCTTTATATTAATTGATAATTTGTTAGCATCAAACCACTTTTTAAGGTTCAGGAGATCATCATTTATAGATTTTGTTAAAATATTATTGTTTGAACATGAATACACTAAAACGGTATCATCGGCATAAGTAATAATTTTTCCCTTTAGTTTTAGATTACAAAAATCATTAATATAGATAATAAGCAATAAGGGTCCAAGAATGGATCCCTGGGGCACTCCAGACTTTATATTAAAAAATTTACTATTAAAATTATTTAGGCTAACAAATTGCTTGCAATTATTTAAGTATGAATTGAACCAATCAAGGGCTATCCCACGGATTCCAATTGAGTAAAGTTTATCAAACAATATGCCATGATTTACGCTATCAAAAGCCTTGGATATATCTAAGAAAACAGCTGCGGTTTTTTACTTAAATCTATACTACTGTAGGTAAATTTAGTAAATTCAAGTATTGCATCAGTAGTGCTAAGACCTGGCAAAAAGCCAAATTGAATTTTAGATATTATTTTAAAAGTTTTTAAGTATTCATAGAGTCTGGAGTGAACAACCTTTTCCAAAACTTTGGAAAAAATTGGTAACAAAGAAATTGGGCGATAATTTACAAAATTATCCGCATTGCCGGACTTAATAGGAACTACAAGAGCTGTTTTCAAAGAAGAAGGAAAAACACCTTTAGAAAGTGATAGGTTTACAATTTTAGTCATAGTAGAAACATGATCAATAGCCAATAATTTCAGAATTTTGGAAGTTATACCATCAAAACCAGGAGATTTTTTATCATCACGTGAACAGATTATTTTTCTAATCTCTAAGTCGTTAGATTCAACGAGAAAAAAAGAATTCAATTGGCTAGTCAAATATATTTTATGATCATGGATGTGAGGGAAGACATGTGTGCCCATATTAATGAAGAATTCATTTACTTTATCTAAAATCTGTTTATTGCTATCAAACGGAAATTGCTTTCTTTGATTATTAGGATTTGTGATTTTATTAACAAATTCCCATTGCTTTTTGACATTTTGACTTTTAAAAATTCAGATAGAAAATGATTACGCTTTAAATTTTTTATTTTTAATATTAAGTCTTTTTGAAAATCCTTGTATACTCTCTCGTGAATAATGTCAAAAGGATACTTTTTATGTTTTTTATAAAGTTTCTCCTTGATTTTGATTAATTTAAGTATCTCATCATTTATCCATTTATTATTAAACTTATTTTCTCGTGGTTTAGTATAATACGAAAAATTATTGACCATGTTTCTTAACTGATATACAAAATCATCATAGAGATAGTCAACATCTTCACAATTTATGCGTAAAGGAAAATCATAACTTGACTAAAAATTCTTCACTTGAGCATAGTTTATTTTAGTAAACACGGATTGTAATGGGTTTTTAAAGGAGGAATCTTGACAATTTAATTTACAAATAATAGGATAGTGATCTGTTAAGTCATTTAAAAATATAGCTGATTCAGTACTAATTTGTGAACTTCTAAACAAGAAATGATCAATACATGAATTGGATGCTTGGCGGGTAATATTGTTTATAAGAGAGGTAAAGCCTTCAGAACTAAAAAGATTTTGATAATCTTGAACAGAGCTATCGTTCGATAACATGTCAATATTTATATCACCTAGCAGAAGGACATTTTTAGTGAAGTTAGATTCGTTTAGATTAGTTTTTTCATATTTTGTCAAACTTTGGGGCCTATGCGAGATCGGAAGATATTAACCGATTTTGAAATTTTTTTTCTTTTTCTTTGCGTATATAATTCGCAACTTTTCCGCGCTATTACAACTTCGAAATAAAATATGAGTTTTTTCGGCCCACCCTAGTATACATACGCCATTGGCACTTAACACTTCGTGATTTCCCAACCGTATATTTACGTCGACGGCAGTTAAGGGGTTAACTCCCTTGGATTTGGTCTGGGATCCCCGAATCCTATGTGATTCTGACTCATCTAGGTGTCTACTATCCCCCCTAGAAATTATCCCCCTATACAGGGTGTCCCATTATTTATGGGACACCCTGTATAAAATGTCAACCAATAGGAAAAGGCCAACCGAGAGGAAAATTACCAATTTTTTAGGGTTAGAAACGGAATACCCGTAGAAAAGAAATCAATATTCAAGACGAAAATGATTAATTTAATTCTTTCAGAAATAAATAAAAACTCATTGGGTGACATTTCTCACTGAATGAGCTCACTTATTTTAGCTTCTATTTATAGTGGAATCAATTTATAAAACCATGGGGCAATAAAAAATAATAGAAGTTTGCAAAGCTTTAAAAACAAAACAAAAGCGTTATTTAACAAAATAAAAAGAAATTCCTGAATTGAATTAAAAATACTTAAAATCAGAATTTTCGGTACAATTCCAGAATCCCGGCACAAGCGATAAAGTCGCCAATAATGATGCATTCGCTGGTAACCCTTGTTTCTGTTTCGGAAGATCATGTGTGAGCTGTCGCCAAAAAAAATCTGCTTGGCGAGATTTGCGCCGGTATTCTAGAAGAGTACCGAATTTTCCAACCCAATAAGAGATGGCACAATCCAGATTACGACAAAAAATGTGATTTAGGTGAATGATTTACTAATTTCAATCATCCTTAAGATCAGCTTTAAATAGAAGTTAATTTCTTGACAATGAATTTTTATACAATTTACTGATTTACGAATTTAGAAAAACTACTTGAATTTTCCTCTTTGAAATCAAAAGGACAGTGTTTAATCTGGAACTGGCTATTTGAATCTTTTAAGTAAACTCACACTTCAGTAACTGTTATTTTTCAGAACGTTTGTCAAAGGTAAAAAACCAAGATGAGGCGTTATGATGTTAACATATCCCGTGCTAAATAAGCTGGGTTAGTAGATACTTAATTTTAACTGTTTAATGAATGTTTAAATGCATGTATTTCGTTTCATAAATATGTTACTTTTAAACTTAAGACGTTTTAAAAATTGTGATGAAATTGTTGTGGTTGTGGCACTTACACTTATACATTGAATATGACAAGTTGGTGTAGGTAGTTTTATAATTTTTATAGGGATAATCTTTAAATCTTTCTCAGGGTAAAAAATGTATCGTAGCATACACTACTTATATTTTTAAGTGAGTTTATGTTACTAGGGTAAATTTAACTTTTCATCTTATACTATATTCTCTATATATTGGGCGTTGAAAATGTAAACAAAGATATTTTAACTAAAAGAATGATAGACTTACTGAGTGTGATCATTGAAACTTAATGTTTGGCTTAGTCAAATCAATAGGAATTATCATTAACTTTAAACCAGTGTTTCAGAACGTGGGGCGCACGCCCCACCGGGGGGCAATATTATTTTCTAGGGGGGCAATTTGAAAATTTTCAACCAAATTGCCCCCAGGTGGGGTCAATCCAGGGGGAAAATTAAAAAAAAAACTTTTTAAAGAGAAGTTTATCAAAATCTGATCCTGTTATCCTATCTGAGAATGTATGTCTGAAATCTGGACCAGTATGTATCAAAACCAAGTTGAAACCCTGTTTTTAGAGTCTAATTTCCAAACCTTTTCAGGGGGATGACCAAAGATCTCTTTGTTTTAAGAACGCTTTTATTTGAAACTTTTTTACATTAAGTTCATCAAAATGCAAATCTTACCTAAAAATTTATATCTGAAATTTCCCAACTAGGGGTACCAAACTAGTTAAAAACCTGCTTCCTAGAGTCAAATTTCCGAAAATTTGCTGGGGGAGGACCCCCAGACCCCCCTTGGTACTTAGAACTTAATTCCTCATAACTTGATTTAGTTCTTTAGCAAATTCTACCTAAAAATGTTCCGAAAAGCGTCATTACATTTATTAATTTATGCATAAGAGGGAGGGGCTAAGAGATAATTTTGGCTCCCCCTCAAAATATATTTCTATATATGCCACTCAGACCGGGGGGGCATGGAAAATTTATAAAGCTTTGGTGGGGCATAGGCCAAAAAAGGTTGGGAAACACTGCTTTAAACTGTATTTTTGGTCCAACTCATTTTAGAAAATATATTATTCAAAAAGAAAGTAAATTTGCATAAAGAAACTTTCTATGTTCCTGGAACTAATTATGTTTATAACTATAGGTTGTTTTGAAATAATGTAGTAATAATCATTTACTTTTTCTAACTACTATCAGGTTTTGAATCTAAAATTTAAGAATCTACTTTAAAAGGGGGCTTATTTCTAAAATACATGTTTTGTATCTTCAGGATTAATTTGGAGAGTTACATAAGTTATACAGGGTGTTTCAGATAAGTGGTACAATATTTTAAGGGGAGATAGGGGACATCTGGACGAGTCAGAATCACATAGGATTTGGGGGTCCCAAAAATGGAGCGACACCTAAAATAATTATTGAAAAATTCAATTTGTAGAAGAACTACTATTGGTAAAAATTTAATTATGGTCTCAAAAATTGTGGTTTAATATGATCTTTAAAATTATTTCAAAAGTCTTCACTTTCAAATTTTTTTTATTATGAAAAAAGTTAAAATAAACACAAAAAAATGTGAAAATTCTGCCAAAACCTCATTTTGTATTTCGAAATCATTCCTTTTGATTTAATAATCTGAAAGATCATAGTCGAAAACCCTTAAGTCCAAAGTTTCACGTATAAACCATCAATATTAAACGCTTGAGATCCTGTTAAAGTTTGATTTTTGCTTGCGAAAACAGATCCAGAAAAGAAATCCGGCATGATACAGTTTGGACAGAATTGGAGTTTCGGACAGTTTTAACTGCGCGCAAGGATGTGCAGAGACGCTTTTAAGCGAGTTGTCGTCTCTCTCTCGTATACAGGCTCTCTAGTTTCTATAGCCGTTTCCAAAACGGCAGTTCGCGGACGCAAAAAACGGACTAAGGGCCGTATTCAGAAACTTTAACACGAGATTGGAACGAGATGGTAACGAGAAAGTTCGACGGCTACTCCGAAGGTACCATTCTCGTCTCGTTTCAAGATCTCGTGTGATCATGCTGCCATCTGTCGAAAAACATCACAAGTAATTACACACTGATAATACAAATTTTTACAGGCACTAGATGTCCATTACAGTGGGCCCTCGCATATTCGCGGCTCAGTATTCGCGGTTGAGCAATGGGTTAAACTTTACTGACCGAGGCCCTTTTCGCCAAGTTGGCGATAAAGTTTCCAATGTGGCAACCTTATGTCGCCAAGCGAGTTATGGCAACCCTATTGACTATTTCGGCTGGAGCATCCCCGGACCTAATGGGGGTCCGATCTCCGCATCCCCGACCGGGAGGATCGGGTTACGTCACCCAAACTTGCGCCCTTGACCAATTAGGGGGATTTTACTTATCTCGATGTTCTAGAACTTTCCAGACGTTTTCGCCGGGGTCAGTTTTGAGAGTCTCTTTCTTTTTGTTCCTGCTCCTGGTAGAGTGATGACGTGCCGTCGCTGGTCCCGTGAATTTTCTTCTCATTTCTTTCTACCCGCTGTGAAACTAGCTGCGCTAACGTAAGTGATCTTTTATTTAAAGAATGACTGAAAATTATGTTTGATTTTGATTTATTTGTGATAATTTGCGTTTGTAAGGAAGTGTGAATGTTGCAAAGCATAACAATGTGAGTAATGGGTATGAATGCAGTTGCCGAAAGAAAGGAGAGAATGAACATCGGATTAGATTCAGTGTGCGTGCGGGATCGCGGTTCTAACGAGAGATATTTAAATCATGATTCATAATGGTTTTTAGTATTTTCGGACTTAAATGTATAGGAGTATGAACTATGAATGAGATTTGAGAGCTTGGATGGAATGGATGTAGATCGCGGATGATTGGAATAGCGTTAAAGTTACAAAGGTTGCTTAAATGGAATGATTGTAGAGGTGAATGAAAGTAATTTGGGTGGTTTTCTGAAAGTTGGTTGATTGGATGAAAACTTGGTTCTCTTTGAGAAACGCGTGTTTGGCGCACTTGGCGAGATTTTCTTGGCGCCAAAAATCGGGGCCTCGGTTAGTAAAGTTTAACCGAGCAATGTTACCCCCGCATATTCGCGGTTTTCGATCTCGAAGTTTTTTAGCTATGAAACTTGCATATTTGGCAGAAAAGGTATAATTGTTCGATTCCGGTATTTATTATGTAAAACCATTTTAAAGAATGTAACTTCTTCTACTAAGCAGGTTTTCTAACTTGTAACCCTCTTGGTATCGACAGGAAAAAAAAGGTCGCCAATCCGTGATCGCCAAAGACTTGTTTTTTCATAATCGCTGTTCTGTATTCGCTGGTTCACGGCCCCGCTTATTCGCGCTTTATGATCACATAGTTATTTTTTGTTCATCATTTTTAGAATTTCGTGAATTTACTAGGCCTTTTTACAGCAGAAAAACTATCACAGACATGGGCTTAGCCAGGGTTCCACTTGGGGGGGCAAGCAGGGTCGACTTTTTTATGTTTGTAGAGAAGAATTTTAAAGCCCCGTGAGATAGGGGCGTAGTCACAGTATTGTTTCGAGATATTTTTTACCTGTAATGAAATTAACGTAAAATATTTGACGGGTGAGTGGAAATATTGAAGGGTTTTGTTTTTGAGGTAAAAGTTTTTGAAATCTAACAATAAAAAGTAGTTTTGTGACTCCTTTTTGGACATTGGGGAAGATTTAGGTTGCACTCGAGGTAGATCACTCCTTCTATAATTTTCATAATTTTGAAGGCTAAAAGCAACATAATAGACATAATAATTTTGGAATGGGGGTTAACTCCCTCCCCCCATGGGGGTGAGCTTTAAATTTTATTTTGAATCAGTACTGGAGAATATGAAATTTATTTCCGGAGGGGCCTTAAAATATTTCCCCATATCCCCCAAGCCCCTTTCATCCATATTAATAGGTTTAATGTATCTTTTGAACACTTTTTTAGGTAAAATTTGCGTCCAAGAAAAATTTACATAAGAAAAGTTTTTAATTATAAAGGCTCAATTTGCAAAGGGGGGTTTGGGAGTCCTGCCCCAGAAATATTTTGTAAATTCGACCCTAAGAACATGGTTTTAAACTGTTTTTTGGTACACGTAAACCCAAATTTGGACATACGTTTTTAGAATTTTGATTAATATAAAGTTATTGCAAAAAGAGGGAATAATAAAGGTTTTTTAAGTACTAAAGAGGGGCCTGGCTACCCTTCCCCAGAAAATGTTTGAAAATTTGACCCTACGAACTGGATTACAAATTGTTTTTTGGTCGGTCAGAATCTAGTCTCACTCAATCGAAATTAGTTTCCGATATCTCTCATGGAGACGGATAGCTAGTGGGTGTGAGGAAGATCAGGGTGTAGTGCTCATATTGAATATAATTTTAAAATAAAAGTGGTATTGTGCTTATTTCTTAGTTGCGGAAGTGATTCACGCATTTGCAGTTAAATGTTTAAATATAACCACCACTATTTTATCTATGATTAAGTTAATGATATCAGTCTACCATCAGTTGACTGCAGTGCCTTTGGCCGTTGATGCCCCAAAATGCATCGAGGCAAAGGAAAAAGTTAGACGCCACGCACCTCCTGCGTTTGATTTCTTGATGTTTGCTATCGAGAAGGCAGGTTATGTTTGAAAATGATCAGTCGAGGCTGGGTTTGTCTAGAGAGCCTGTATACGAGAGAGGCGACAACCCGGTATAGCTCGCTGATTGGTCAACAGCGTTTTCTGTTCATCGCAGATTTCCCTCCATTGAATTAGCATGGGAGCGAGATCAGCGGCATGATACAGTTTGTACAGAATTGGAGATTTGGACAGTTTTAACTGCGCGCAAGGATGTGCAGAGACGCTTTTAAGCGAGTTGTCGTCTCTCTCTCTCGTATACAGGTTCTCTAGGTTTGTCATGGTAAAACTTAAACTTTCGCAGAAATTCAAGTTTAAAAACTAAGAGTGGAAGTATGAATTAAACCTTATTCATCAAGGAAGCAATAATTTAAAATTTTTCACAAATTGATAATTTCAATAATTTTAAATCGTGTTTGATATTAATTATAAGTTAAATCAAAATGTTGAATTCAATTTAATTGGAAATAATAAAGAACAAAACAGTCCTTAATTAATAACTAAATTTCATAAAATTTGATTTTTCTTTTAAAATTAAAGGTATGTTCGAATTTTTAGAAGTATAAAACCAAATTCCACACATCCCCCTACTTTAATACTTTCGATTTCGTCCATTTATGAAATTGTTGGTGTACGAAACGACCGTGACATCAGAGATGGATCTCGTCGCCAGGATCGTTGATCACCTCGTGTCCGAGAAACACCAGGTCATTTTGAATGGGTCCGAGAATAAATGCGTCGACGCTGCAAGGCCAGCATTTATAAAAATATTGTGAACCTTCTTTATCATTCTTAATATTGTGAACCTTCTTTAAAATTGAACATGGTTCTTCATTATAAAATAAATTAAAATAATTTTATAAAAATATACTAACGTATATTTTTTACATTTTTCTTTATTTAGCTAGGAACCCTGTAGTGATTACAGTTTATACCTTCGGCTCAAGTTTCTATGTAAATTTTGATTAACATGGTATGGTAATTTAGCTTAAAACCAGCTTAATAAGCTTTACAATTCGTAGGAACATGTTGGTTACTTAATTTTGGATCCAAATCCAGTAAAAGTCACAAGGAAATTCTATGATTGAGATTTAAGAATTAGTTTTTTATAATACCATTTCAAGTCCTAATAATTTCCGTGTTCAAAGCGTTAGAGTTCGATGATCCCGGTTATTAACCAACTGAGCTACGGTTTTAACAGTAAAATAATTATCGAAAATAAATTTTGCCAAATGCTTAATAAGTTGCCAAATATGGTTGACCGTGCATCAGTAAAGAGGACTAATCGAAGTGAATCTTTTGCTATGAAAAGATAACTTCCTGAAAAATTTACAGTTAAAACTACTCTCTGCGTGAACCAGTTTCATAAGTTTTATGTAATAAATGACGGAATCGAACCATTATATCTGTTATGTTATCATACATGCGCGTTTTAAAACTGGGTTCGTCATTCGCGGATTTCGCGTATTCGCGGTATATTTTGGAACGTAACTACCGCGAATAACGAGGGAACACTGTACTTTCGAAATATATTAATGTCTGAGGACTTATTTTATTTTGGTAATAAATAGCTGTTTAAGTCCTCAGAAATTAATATATTACGAAAGTAATGGACATCTAGTGCCTGTAAAAATTTGTATTATCAGTGTGTAATTACTTGTGTTGTGATGTTTTTCGACAGATGACAGCATGATCACACGAGATCTTGAAACGAGTCGAGAATGGTACAGTTGGGGAAATAAAAAACGACTCAGTTGCGATTTCTGGCGAACCACTTGGGTTAGGAAGACAAATGAGGTGTCATTTTTCATTGTTTAAAGTATTCTTTAACCAAAAAAATTTTCGAGTCCTTAGGGGGTCGTCTTCATATTAAACGAAACACTAACTTTTTTTTTTCAATGGAGACCCCCAATTATTATGATATTTTCTGAAAGGACATCCCTCAAAACCCTTAAATACCCGGTTTCATCCAGATTGATTCACAATTAAAAAATTTTTGAAAAAATTAAAAAAAATTAATTTTTAAAATCGTGAAATATTTTGATGGTTTTCGATTCAGTTAGTAATTTGATGTATAAAGCCAAAATTTCAATCGATTTCACCGAATAGTTTTTGATAAAAACGAACGAGAAAGAATATTCGCGGTATTCATTCGGCAACGGTATACCGCCCCTTAAGATTAAAGTTCGTTTTTATGAAAAACTATTCGGTGAAATAGATTGAAATTTTGGCTTTATACATAAAATTACTACCTGAATCGATTACCATCAAAATATTTCACGATTTTAAAAATTAATTTTTAAATTTTTTCAAAAATTTTTTAATTGTGAATCAATCTGGATGAAACTGGGTATTTAGGAGTTTTGAGGGATGGTCTTTCAGAAAATATCATAATAATTGGGGGTCCCCATTGAAAAAAAAAGTTAGTGTTTTGTTTAATATGAAGACGACCCCCTAAGGACTCGAAAATTTTTTTGGTTAAAGAATACTTTAAACAATGAAAAATGACACCTCATTTGTCTTCCTAACCCAAGTGGTTCGCCAGAAATCGCAACTGAGTCGTTTTTTATTTCCCCAACTGTACCTTCGGAGTAGCCGTCGAACTTTCTCGTTACCATCTCGTTCCCATCTCGTGTTAAAGTTTCTGACTTAATAACAGGATCTTAAGCATTAAATATTGATGGGTTTCACGTGACACTTTGGACTTAAGGGTTTTTGACTATGATCTTTCAGATTATTAAATCAAAAGGAAGGATTTCGAAATACAAAATGAGGTTTTGGCAGAATTTTCACCTTTTTATGTGGTTTTTTTAACTTTTTTCATAATAAAATAAATTTTAAAGTGAAGACTTATGAGATAATTCGTCGCTTTGATGGAAAACTGTAACAACTCAAAAAATCGAAAAATGAGATATTATGTCATTTTGGTGTAAAACCGCCCATTCTTTCAGTGAACAATGTGTTATTTTTATAGTTTCATTAAATTCCGCTAGAGAGCAGATAAATCGTTATCGCAACTCATAGTACCTTCACTAATTTCGGAGTTAAGAATCACTCTCCTGAAAATTTTGATTTTTTGAGTTGTTACAGTTTTCTATCAAAGCGACGAATTTTAAAGATCATATGAAACCACAATTTTTGAGACCATAATTAAATTTTTACCAATAGTAGTTCTCCTACAAATTGAATTTTTCAATAATTTTTTTGGGTGTCGCTCCATTTTTAACTCCCTGGGATTTGGTCTGGGACCCTCAAATCCTATGTGATTCTGACTCGTCCAGATGTCCCCTATCTCCCCTTAAAATATTGTACCACTTGTCTGAAACACCCTGTATATTAGGGTGGGTCAAAAATATTTTTTCACATTTTCCCAGGGGCACAACGACAAAAGGGTGCCAAATGGTCTCAAACTAACATGTGTAAAATATTATTCGATTATAATAACTCTTTTTGCCTCCGGATTGGCCTCAAAGTTTCGATTAATATAGTAATTTCATGCAAAAATGGACGAGCGAAAATCAAGCTTTTACCTCGATTGCACAAATCCGTCATGAATGTAAATGTGCACAATGGTATAAAAATCATCATTGAAGACTATAAAATATTTATAAATCAAACCAAAGATGAAATACTTGACTTGTAATACAACATATTTTGAAATATCTCAATGGTTAGAACTGGCAATCAAAAATTTCTTGCTGGAATCATAAAAATGTGCGAAACCTTTATTGTCGGTTGAGTAGGATGGTAAAAACATTAAATTTTTAATGAAAATGGATATGTGAGGAGGTGGATAACTTTTTTGGGTTATAGGTTTCAACCCCATGGAAAACATTTGGATAATAGTTTAAAAGTTGGGTTTTCCTTAAATTTTTTTGCATATTAGGAATAGTCCATCCCAAGTGTCCCCATGTGATTTCCTAATGTTCAAAAATAAATTAAAACCACATTTTAAGAGTCAAATTTTGTAATATTTTCTTAAGAAGAGCGGCAGATCCCTGTTTTCAGCATAAAGCTCCAGTATTATCCCTTAAGTTTTTAAATAAGCTACATTACTTTTCAAAACTTACTTGTAATTATCCTTAACAGTTAAATTTGCTATATTTTAACTTTTATGAACGCATAAAGGGAATGCTAAGAAGCTATTTTGAGTCAATCCTCAAAGAAGTATAATTTCATGGGCCTGGGTTTCAGTCAATTTCTCTAGTAAAAAATTAGGTAAATCATGACTGAGCGAATCATAACAAATATTGCCTATGAACGAACTATCCATTCGAAAACTGTTTCAACATATTTTTGCGATCATATTTGTATCCCAAGACCAGCCAGTGAAATAACTGTCCGCTGAATTTCGAAAGCACGGCATATTTTTTTTGAAAAACACAACTGTTTCTATTTTGAAAAATTAAAAATACCGTTTTATACTGACCAAACTTGAGGGAGAATGTATATGAACTACCAATATTTTAAATCTGTACCACTGAAAATTCACTATAAAAAGAGATTCATATTCTACGGTTCTTGTTAATATGATAGCATATTATATTGCCACTTTGGCAGTTATTTTTGTATTAATAATGCATGAAGGTGACTAATGTGTTTAAAATTGCTTTTAAATACCCTTATTTGTGAACTTTAATAAGTTTTCGACAAAAAAATTTAGTTCATAAAATTTTTTAAAATATTAAAAATTACATATTTTTGTTCTATTTGAGGCCAATCCGGAGGCAAAAAGAGTTATTATAATCGAATAATATTTTACACATGTTAGTTTGAGACCATTTGGCACCCTTTTCTTGCTGTGCCCGATAGAATTTGCAAAATTTTTTTTTCGCCATAAGAAAATGACCCACCCTACTGTATATATGTTACGGTGAATGTCCAAAATTTGGGGAATGTCGACATTCTCCAATTTCGGACATTCACCGAAACATACTATGTTTTGTATTCATTTTTAAAAACAATTCAATGATAAATTCTATGAATGTTATCATCCTAAAGAGGGTCAAATCAAAAAAGATGCATGCAAATTTTGTACCAAATCCCACAATATGTAGTGGCATACTCCTATAGTGGGATTATTGGAAATATGTAGAAGCATAAAGTGTGCCAAACTCTTTTTATGATCAGCAGGGTTGCTCAAGCCAATCTCCTTCTGGGTTGAAGTAAATTTTAGGGACGAATATGTGGCAAATAAGTAAGATCCAAATTCTTCTACTTAGCACGCTTTTTGCTTTAACCCAGGGGTTCTCAACCGGTGGGTCGCGACCCCATGGGGGGTCGCGGGGCATGTCTAGGGGGGTCGCGAGACAAAAATTAAAAACAGTCATATTTACAGAGATATTTTTATAGACACAACAATTTTCAAAACATATAGATCTTAACAATTAAATTAATGAGAAATTTGAGGATGTTTGGATATAATAAGTCTTTCTGATCACAAGAAAATTCTCTTAAATCATCATGCAAATGAATACTTAATTCAGCCTTTTGAACGGCTTGCTTAATAAACGGATTGACTACCCATAAATATCCATCCATATTCTTCGCTGGAGTATAATCTTTTAATTGTTCAGTCAAGGCTTCAAGATGAGATAATACGATAGGGAGGGAGACGAAGTGTCTTAACATTTTAGGTCTGAGGGGGTCGCCAAAATATTTTCCCTGAAAAGGGGGTCGCGGAGTCAAAAAAGTTGAGAACCCCTGCTTTAACATATTGTGGGATCGATTTATATGCGATATACATGGGATGTTCCCCTTAGTAACAACCCTAAGAGGTATTGTGAGGTAGGAAATTTTCTTATTCAACAAAAATACATCTTTTCAGTATTAGTAGAAACCCTTTCAATGTTGTAAAGAATAATAAAATACCCATGTACTGACCTAGTGGTTTAGTGGGATTACTGGAAATATGTAGAAGCATAAAGTGGGACAAACTCTTTATGTGATCAGCAGGGTTGCTCAAGCCAATCTCCTTGATGCGAGGTTTTCTGGACTCATGTAAATTATTTGGGACGAATATGTGGTGAATAATAGCCAAATTCTTCTACTTAGCGCACACTTTTTGCTTTTACCTATAGTGGAATCGGTTTATAAGCGATATACATGGGATGTTCCCCATAGTAACAACCCTAAGAGGTATTGCGAGGTAGGAAATTTTCTTATTCAACAAAAATACATCTTTTCAGTATTAGTAGAATTTGTAGAGAATATTCAGTAATAAAGAATAATAAAATGCCCATTTACTTGGCCTAGTGGTTAGAGTATTTGACTGCGAAGCTGTACGTTTGGGGTTCTAATCCGTTCTTAGCATGGATGTTAGTTTCTCTCCTTGTGTGTGATGAATGAATGAGGCCCTCCCCTGTTAACAGTTATTACTTCCTTACTCTTGTTTGACAGTTTTTTTAAACATTTCAACACTTTTGTTCGCTATAATTTGAGTTTTAATTTTTTTTCAATTATGTGAACCAATGAAAATGTATACAGCTTTCTGGTGCATCTTTTCTATAAACCGTCCCAATTACTCCACTGTTATCGTAAAAATTAAGTCATTTTAGGTCCTAATTATTGAAATAAGTATAGAAATTAATTTAGTATTGTATTATGTATTCTCTGTCAAATGTTAAAAAATTGAAATTCTGGTATCTTTTCCCCTTATATTCGAGAAATCCAACTTATTTCGCAGTAAAAAAAGCGATTACCCTCATTTTAATTTAATGTATTTAAAGCACACTTTTGTTTTTAAATTAATTTTTTCCTCACTTTTCATCAGAAGGAATTTTTGATATAGAACTTGAAAAAACCTGAGAAAAAAAGTGTTTTACAGTTATTTATTCGAAATATCGGGGTTTTCGAGCTATCGAAGTTCGAGTTATTGAGAGTATGATTTATAACCACACATTATAGGTTTCTATTTGGTGTAAAAATAATTTGAAAAAAAAACTTAGGTTGGAAAATTTGCCTTAGATATCACCCTGTGCAGTACTAACTGATAGAGATTATGTAGTAGTGCATCCTGCCATCGTCCTATTTTTAGGACAGCTTGCAATACGGTTTTGTCTAAAAGCTTTTAATTCTTAAATAATAATTTTGTTAAAAATTCAAGAAAAATGTCTTAAAAATCGGCATTTTGAAAAATTGTTTAAAAATATTTAATATTGATTTAGACTTGCAGTAAACACAAATTTATAATGATACAAGTCTTTAATATCAATATGTATTAAAGTTTTATTAAAATATTCCACACCTCCGTGGTTTCGGTCCA
Source organism: Tetragnatha versicolor (assembly GCA_024610705.1). Classification (NCBI taxonomy): domain Eukaryota; kingdom Metazoa; phylum Arthropoda; class Arachnida; order Araneae; family Tetragnathidae; genus Tetragnatha; species Tetragnatha versicolor. Next base: position 48,142,136 of record JANDEH010000010.1, on the reverse strand, counting down.
TAGGTGCCCGCTGGGTAACACTGATTAGGTACATCTTAGGACAATCCAAGGGTCAACGATGAAAGTCCTGCCCATTGGTTACAGAAAAAATATTCAAATGCACAACAGGGTGTAGCAAAAAAAACACTTTTTTTCGAAATTCAAAAAGTTACTACAGACAAAAGATGTGTATTATAATAATAAGAACAACTCCGCAAGACTTTTTAAAATCGGTTAATATTTTCAGTTCGCACATTGACCTTAATATTTGATGATTAATATTTTCGAAAAATTGCTAAAAATTAACTTTTTTTTAGAATTTGTAAAGTATTACATTGGGTGCTAAGATAGACATTTTATTGGTTGGAATGTTTTTTGTAAAATCAAAATAGTAAGTTCCATAAATTTTTTAAAAACTTTATTGTTTGCACGCTTTTCTTTTATTTTGTATGTATGTTTTTTTTGTACTCAAAAATTTTCTACGCCTGTAAAGTTGTTTTTTTTGTATCTTCTCCCGTTTTCTAACAAAATTTCTAGCAATTACCAGCGATGAAGAGAAATTATTTCGAGTTACACCTCTACCATGCCAATTTAACTAATTATATGAGTTAAGGGGGTCATTGCGTGCCATTGACCCTCTATCATTTGATTTATTTTAAATACTTACATTTATACATTACCTTTTTTGGGGATAAAGGCGGAAATGGATTAAAACCCCTTTCAAGAGTGTCAAATTTACTTAGTTCAAGTGGAATAACTGAATTAATTTTTTGATACAGTATTTTTACCGCTCTTTTTTATGGATGGAAAACGGGATATGATCTAAAAACGACTATACATGCATAGAAAATTTATAGGTTTTTAAAATTTACAGTCAATTTATTACAATTACTCACAATTTCAATTTGAAAAGATGCATCAGAGTCAGAGTAAAGCTGACAGTTTGATTCATTGAAAATAGGAAAATAAAAAATAATGGCAACGATGTACTACAGGTGCAGTCTACCACTTTACAATCGTTGGTTCAGCAGTAGTTTAGTTTTTTTGTTAGATGGACACACTGAAATTTACCAATATACCAACAGCACTTCAACAACTATTAACCTATCAACAAAAAGTTCATCATCAAAGAAATTTCAGTGTTGTCATCTAACCAAAATCCAACTAACTAAAAAGTGATAGATCGCACATTACTTCCGTACCAAAATATACTTATTTTATGATTAATTTAGTACTTAATTAATTCCCGAAATAGCTTTACAGCAATATTTTGAATAATGAAAGGTGTATAAACTATTTATTTACAGTTCTTTAAAAACCAGTAAAAGTTATATTTTTAATATTTTAAAATTTCAGGATCTTCCTGTTTTGACAAACTCTAGTAGTTTTTTGTGAATGAATATTTTCATTTTGTTAATAGTTTTAAATTTAAGAAAACTATAAACTATAAAAGAAGATGAGCTCAAAAGATTTATCTTTCAAGCGGGACTTTCGTCTCCTAGTTTTGTTTCGTCCCTTAGCATTATTCATTTATTTGAAGAAACCACCAAATATAAAATTCATTCATCGATGAATGGGAGTATTAACTGACTCGCTCAGAAATCCGTGTTTCCCATGATAAAATAAGCAAACCCTGAAAAAGTACGAAAACGCAAAAATTCTTCCACCAGACCCAGAAGAGAAAACCTTTAAAAGTAAGCCCGTTCACAAAAACTTAGGGAAAAATTTTACCCAAACTCTTTTATATAAATTCTTTCATGTCTACAAAAGGGGATATTGCGAAATAAAAAAAACGAAAAAATAAAAATAAATCATCATAAGAGCCGAAACACCCTACTTTTTTAGAGAGAAATAACTATGCCGAAAAAGAACAAATGCAAAAGAAAACTACACAATACACAACGGCATCAGAAGAGTACTATGTTAGTATAGCATTAGATTGAACTGAATTTATTGGAAGTCCATTTGGCCTGCCTATGAACTCGGAATCTCTTTTCTATCTGCATCTGGAAGTTTTCTTTCGTTCTCGCATCCCTTCTATATTTCTTTCCTCTTTTCCGTTTTCCCTTCCTGGGCTTATTTATTTGTTTGTGTTCCTCTTCTCCCTTTCTTTTTGCTTTTTTTCTAGTGAGGTTTGTTGTTGGATCGCCCGGAACATCCATCATTCCATCCTGACTAGGCAAGCGCACTGTAATCTTTCATACAGCAGATAAAAAAAGAGGACAAAAAATGAAAGATAAATATAGAAAGATGGTTCCCCACGAACACAGATGCCGAGGATAGAGCTTATAGGATAACCAGTGAAATCTTAAATACCGCTGGTGTGAAAGAAAGATCCACGATATATCCAGGATGGCATTTTCCAGTCGTGACAGTCAGATTACGTATTCCACCACTCATTTATGAAGCGATTAAAGATCCCGATGGCTGAGACGCTATGAAAAAGACATTAAGAACGTATTTTATATTTGAACGCACTTACTAATCCATTTAATTTATGAATTTTCCTCATCATTCATTATGGTTCAACACAAATGGGGATCCGTATATTTAATGGGGAAAGTAACTCTGGGCCAGGTGATTTTTCATGGGGTTTTATCACTTTGCAATCTGATTCTTGGCGTTAGTATCAAGGATGGTAAATGGTGTGGTCGAGAAGTCATATTTTTATTAAGCGCCTTTATGTCCCTCTGGGACATTTGTCTGATAATTAAAAGGGTGTCTAGCTCCACTCTTATATTTTCACTCTCATTCAACTGAATGCGTGGATGAATGAATGTCGACATTGACTGTGTACGTTACGAGAAATGTGATGTGAATCCGGGCATTATTAATAGTACCTCTACCCGGTTTATCACTTTACCCATAACATACACATTTTCATACACCTGACACCATACCATTTTTTATAAATGTTTAAAGGTGTTTTTCTTACTTTGATTTGTAGTTTTAAGTATCGATTCCTCTTTTAATGCATAAAATTGAGAGGAATCACTGCGAGAGAGAGTAAAACTTGCCTTAAAAATGCTCAATGCATTAAAATTTAATTATTTTGGGATTTTCATAACTGAAGAAAATCGTTAAGGAAGATTCAATAACTGTCTCCCCCTTTAACCTTTTCGTTTAATTTTTCACACTTTCGAACTAAAATTTTGTAAATTTTTTATGATGATATTGTTTTAATTTTTTAACTAGTTAAATTATTTACGATAAAAGTATATTGATTAAAAAATAATAGACATAAACTTTGCACGTTAAATGTGTTCCTTGCGCTTTAAAAAAGTAAATTAAAATTGGAACTAGCTTCTAGTTAAAGTTTAATTAAGGATTTTTTTTAAATTTCAAACATTCCATTGTTTTAGTTACTATGGTAAAATCTCCTAAAATAAATCAACATTTTTACTAGACTAAAATAAATTCATAAAATTACTTTTGCGTAGCATATACAATAAACGAAGTGACAGCCAAAAAATTGATTAAATACTATAAGGGTTGAATTTGTTTTAAGTTTTTTTACAGTTTTTACTACTTCACAAAAAAAACAACTCAACTTTCGATCTAACAGCTAAAAAAAAGAAGAATCATTCTTTGTAGATTTTCACATGCCTTAAATAACGTTTTTTTTCTCAGAACAGAAAACACCAAATCATATTCTAAACTAACCCTAACTTATTCAAGGTAACACACGTTAAAAGAATAATTATTTGAAGCAGTGTAATTTCCGTAAAAGTTTCTATGCGTAGTAAAATACATTCACTCCAAGAAATGAAATGACATATAGAGTACACCTCTCTCTCTTATTTAAAATTCATCCCTTTACTATAAGAGCTGGTGTTCAAAAGCCTTAAAAAATTTCAGTTCTCCTCCTTCTTCAGTGAAATCATAACGTTTCTCCTTTTGTAATAGGAAAAAAAAACATAGTTTTGTTTTGTTAGTAGGATATTAAAATTCAGCTCAGAGAAAACCAAAAATCCTACAGACTCGAAAAACTTTTCACCGTCTTTCTCCAGAATTTACCAGGACGAAAAGTCATAGCACGCGGATTCTCTGTTTTTTATCCCAACTCCCTAAGAAAAGTACAGCAGTCTCGGAAGTAATTATACATCTCCAGGAGGCCAGTTTCTGTAGTTTTGGTTGGTCACCGAGAGAACCTCTCGAACCCAAATCCGTTTCGAAACGGCCTCGAACCGAAACCGGTTGGATGGTAGACTCAACCCCTCGGAGTTCTCTCTCCCAAGCGGCGCATGCGCAGTATTGTGGTGGGGGAGGGAACTTTTCCATGTGGTGTCAATCAAACTTTCGTTCCGCGTGGGGATGAAGCTTGGCCACCTATCGCTTTTCACTGAACGCGAATCCCATTTTTCCCCCTTACATAAAACCTAGTAATCTGGGTCATTGGCAGCGCTTTGCATGAAAAATGTGTTGGTAATGTTCAAATCTTTTCTTCAGCTTCTACAGGTAGTATTTGAGGACAGAAAATTTAGGAACATAATTAGGATGGTTTGAAAATGTCTACAATAATAATAGTATCCAGAAAAAGATGTTCTCTTAAAAAATCCTTCTCTAAATCACTCCTTCTGAATCTTCACTATTATCTATTAATATATTCTTACGCACTCTCTCAAATTGAAACTATCTCAAATCAAAATGTGTTGGTAGTGTTCAAACTTTTCTGTAGCTTCTACAGGTAGTATTAAAGTGTAGAAAATTATGGTACATAAATAGGATGGTTTGAAAATATCTATAATAATAGTATCCAGAAAAAGATGTCGCTCTCTTAAAAAATCTCTTCCTCTCTTCCTTACTTTTTCTTTTCTCTCAGTCATTCATATTTCTTCAGTTTTTTTCTTTCTTTTTTTAGTTAGTCTCCTTTTCTCTATTATTCTCTCTTATCATTTATTTCTACCTCTCCCTTCTCTTGCCTTTCTTCCTTCCTTTTCAATAATATTCTCTTAAACTCTTTCTTCTTCCTTCTCTCGTCCCCTTTCTCTTTCAATCTTTTTCTTTTCTAAACTCGTTCCTGAGAAATTTACAAAGAACTTAAAGAAGCAAAAAGCCAATGAGTTAAAAGCAGATAATTAAATATAAGATTAAAGCAAATAAGCTACCTAGTTAGAATTAAAAAAAACACTTACAATCTACCTCTATTTTTCAAGGTAATAACGGAATGTCTAGAAATTAAATTACCTACTATTTATGCCAACATAGCAAAGAGAATATAGTTTTTTTGAAGATCACATTTCGTATTCAAATGGATTATGAACATCATGCAAAAATAATAAGCTTAACGTATTCATCAACTTATCTTTAAATAATAAGCTTAAAAGTTCTTGGAATAGGGAAAGGAGGGCTGATCTTCTCTACCCTCTTTGGCTACTCTCGCGCACACGTCAATTTAAGAAAAACTCACTTTTTCCAATAGAAATAAACAAATAATTAGTGATTTAACAGTGACCGCATGAAAATTGATTAACCTAACCAAACCTAATGGCAGGATATTAAAAAAAGTTTAAATATCAAATAAAATGAAATCAATCCTTCTGAATCTTCACTATTATCTATTAATATATTCTTACGCACTCTCTCAAATTGAAACACTTGGCTGAAAATAAGGCACCAAGAGCGGAGATGAATATAAGAATTAACATTAATAAACTATTTATATTCAGAATGAAAACTTTCTTCTTACATCTCCCTAGGAACGGACGCATATACGCAGCATTGTGAAACAGCGTTTTATGAGTGTATTTTATGATCTTCTGTTTTAAATTAATGCAACATTGAAGGTGAACTAAATTACGGAATACTTGGAATGACTATAGTTTTTTTTAATGTTAACTAATGCAAGAAGTAAAACAAAATTAACTTACAAAAAAAAAGGTTGGATAACTGAAAATATCAAATTAGTTGTATTGAAAACACATAAACAACGAAAATTAACAATTTCTTGGACCAACTTTAAAAAGGTTAAAAACATCAAGTTAGTCGTTGTATTTAATAACTCGTTCAAAAATGTCTATGTCTAATTAATAATGTTAAGCATATTACAGAAAGAAAAATGAGTTTAACCGAAGTTATTTGAAGCTATCGGACAAACTGGTTAAGAGGTGGTCGAAAAAATTGTTCACAAAAATTTTCATGATTTTAAAAACAAAATTAGTAAGAATTTTTTAAATTGTTTGAAGTTACACTACGATTACAATGTTATCCAAGTCCTCCAGCCTAAAAAATGTTCCTGTCTTCATTGATTTTATGGTGTTTATTGAGAATATTTCAATAATTTTAAAATATATATTGAGCTGAGATTTGTCATTTTACTTTAGAATGAATAAACATTTCAGTTTCCAGCATTAAATTTCAAAACAAACTTTAACTAATTAGCAAAAAAGATTTTCCATACTTGAAGATTATTCAAAAAATTAAATAAAATGCCATGAAAATTAAAATTATGGTATTGAATAATGTATTGAATTTTCAGAAAAAACTCTTCTTTACAATCCGTTTTAATCAAAGTTCTTTCCTTGTAAATGAAAATCCATTTCATACAACAAACTGATCTCATAAGAATTGGAGCAATAAGTACTAAAAGCATTTTAATGGAGCCAAATTATGAAGTTTGGCGTCAGCTGAAAATATAGCAACCCTTCCTTCCTAATATTAGGCAGTGCATGAGCAATGCATTTGAAGCCACACATCAGAATATGCCGTACTCCACCGGCAATTAAAGAAGCATTAAGGGTCTGGGAACATGAAGGGGTAGCTGTAGTGCCGAGAGGTGATTCATAAGCCCCAATGACAGATTGCCGATTGCCTGAAGAAAAGTCGCTATCTGTTGGTGGTTTTATTTAAAGATTGCGTTTAGCCGCTCCTAATTCTTCAATCTTTAACTGTTGAAAAGATGATCAGGTTAATAAAAATAGCATTTAAAGTTTTTACCACTGTAAAAAATGATTGTGTAAAAACAGTAAATCTCTGGTAGCAAAAGTTGCCACAGCTTTTCTGTTGAGGAAATGTCTCTTTTGGCTGAACTTTCTGTACACCACGATATTTTCGTAACTTTTGGAAACTTATCCAACCGAAATCGTATTTATTTAACTAAATACTTATCTTTACACTACAATAGTCTCATTTTTTTTCGAACTTCGGAAATGCTAGTGGGTTTTATATCAAAATGCTTTGGCAGAAAAAGTTGACAGAAGATTCCTGTAACGGAAATATTCAAGAGGACACAGAGAAATCCCTAGGTATATAGAAAAGCTAAAGCACCTTTTTCGGCCGTTTTTTTTGTGGTTATTTTTTAGAGCAGGTATGGGCAACCTTTTCGAATCCGCGGGCCGGATTCAATGATTATAATGACGTGGAGGGCCGTAGAGTAGATAATAGGTAATATTTTTTAAAGTAAAAAATGAGTAGTTTTACTATATATAGTTACGAAGTTTAATACTAAAGTTAAAATTTAATCTGGACTTATACAATATGTTGATTACATATTACATACAATAATTATAATGAGTTACATTAATCATGACTAAATTAATATCTTGATTACATACAATAATTATAATGTTTAAGTTACATTAATATGAGCTAAAATGATATTCAGAGCTCACAGTAATAAAAAAATATTTCAGGACAGATATTTAACAATGAGGAAGTTGGATGCTTTTTGTAATCGATTCTTCTTGTAGAAATAAGCAACTACCCAAAATTTGAGGCCTATCGAGAAATTTTTTGATTGCCAAAAAAATTAACAAAAATCCACTTTTAAAAGCGCGCGAAAACGCCAAGAGTTTGGGAACATCGTATGTTGACGTCATCATACGATAAACATTGTTGGAAATCAATGGAGTTGATGGTATGATTGTTGACATCTTTAAACAATAAGCGTTTTCAGTCGCGTGTTTTTTTCTCGACTTTGAAATTGAAATATTTAATTACTTGTACATTTTTTTGAAAAATTGACTAGATATTACATTTTATCATACCAAAAACCATACGGAACACTTGTTTGTTTTTGAAAATCTGACACATGCAACTTCCTTACTGTCATTACATGAAACAGGAGAATTAATGTAGGAGAAATTAATGTTCAGGAGGACCAATTAACTTTAGCAGCATTGGGAAAGGCAGAGAATGAATATAGTCCGTCGGGAGGGGAATATCAACCGTCGGCGATCGTCCGTCGTGAAGTAACAACTCTCCCACGCTTATAGACGCCTCCCAAGAACGAAATATAGTTGTACAGCACGTTTTAACTGCTAAAATTAGTTATTTTCGAGGGAAAGTTCTGTATCCCAATTTTTACAATTTTTAAAATGTTCCGCGGGCCGGACCAAATGACGAGGCGGGCCGGATCCGGCCCGCGGGCCGTAGGTTGCCCATCGTTGTTTTAGAGTGTGGTTTATTCCTAGTGGCTGAATTCAGGCACTGATCAATATGATTATTTTGTTGTAATTGAAAGAAATAAAAAACCCAGTGAAAAGGTTATTAAGTTAATATTGGTAACAACTAAAACATAATTTTCTTTTTTTTTCTCAAAAATTAGTATCTTATATTTAGTAAATGCTATAAACTAGACACTAGTTAAAACTGTGCCTGTTATATACCATGACGTTTCATGCTGGATATTAATAAGCATAAAACTAGTTGTTTTAATGCATTTCTCTATAGGTTTAATGCGTTTCTCTGTGATATAATAGTTCAATAAAGGTACAGTGGTGTTAAACAGTATTAGTAACATAGCCCCTTTTTGTATTATCTGTAAATCATTAGGGGATTAACTTAAGAACTGGGTTAAAAAATATCTAAGCAAAAAAATATCTTGGCATAAAAATTTACTTTTTTATTAACATAAAGAAAAACTTCCAATGAAATATATTTAAAAATTTTTATTATCATAATTTTTTATAGATTCCTTTAAAAGTTATTTTGATATCTTATGGAAAAAGGTGACATGTTTACCTTGTTACTCGAGGCTTCTTTACACATGCAAAACAAATAGCTTGATTTCGTGCAAAGAGATTAAAAAAGGTATACCTGATTAATATTAATCACTTATCTAAAGGACCCTAAAAGAGTCTTTTCTGAATTCAAACAGAATATAATACGTAATCCGACGCCCATAAACGAGTCATAGTAGAAAGTATGGCTTCAGAAGAAAAACATCAAAATATGCAATTTTTGTGTCAGGCCTCGGCGTAAGATAGATTCTTCGGACACCAACGGTTAATAAATTGAAATGATGGCACATTTTTCTTCCAAAGAAAAACAAAGGCTCGCATCAAAGACAGGCTTCTAAAGCAGTGATCCGTTAAGCCGTACCCACTCCCAGCCCGACAAGTTCATCTAACACGATCCATGAAACTCATTCCATGTTCTCGGGCGATAATGCGTGTAAAGTAAGATTGAAAACAAATATCCATCGGCGCTGGGATTCCGTTTGAGATACGGCGCTGAAAAAGAGGCTTTGATTTATTGCAAGGTTTGAGATAATCTGGAAAATTCATTTAGCGTTCACTTTCTTTGCTATTTTACTGAGACAAGGATGAAAGTTGGGCAATGCGCTGTTGTATTGAGACTTTAGTGTTTACCGCAAGATGATGGATGCCTGATGTCCTGCTAACTCAAACAAAACCCAAACACAGTCTCCGGTTGACACAATACATGACGTATGGTCTGTTAACCCAAAGTCTTATCGCAGTAATTGCCAGCCGTGACAATTGGTAGGACCTTTTTCAGCGGAGGATTTCATGATTGATGTAATAAATGTAGGGCTTGAATAGGCTGCTGTGCTGATTTGTCCGGATTTTTCGAGAGTTATTAATTTTGGGGATATTTTTTGACGCTTCTACTTTGTCAGGCTGTGGCAAGGGGAAAAAATACATTGTTATGTGCTGATGGGTAGATTCGAGATTTATCTTTTTTTTAAACATGTATTAAATTTTATAGAAATGAACTCGAAATAGAATAGTTCAAAATGCTTTTTTCAGTAATTGTAATTACTTAGTGGTTGATTTTTTTAGACTTGATTAATGTAATAAATGCATGTTTTGAATTGAGGGAAGACATTCAACTGTTTTTGTATTTACTGTTCATATGGTATGAACATTAGGGTGGGTCAAAAATATTATTTTCACATTTTCCCAAGGGCAAAGCGACAAAAGGGTGCCAAATGGTCTCAAACTAACATTTGTAAAATATAATTTGTTTATAACTCTTTTTGCCTCCGGATTGGCCTCAAAGTTTCGATTAATATAGTAATTTCATGTAAAAATGGACGAAAGAAAATCAAGCTTTTAACTCGATTACACAAATCCGTCATGAATATAAATGTGCACAATGGTATAAAAATCACCATTGAAGACTATAAAATAATTATAAATGAAACCAGAGTTGAAATACTTGAGTTGAAGTACAACATATTTTGAAATATCTCAATGGTTAGAACTGGCAATCAAAAATTTCTTGCTGGAATCATAAAAATGTGCGAAACCTTTATTGTCGGTTGAGTAGGATGGTAAAAACATTAAATTTTTAATAAAAATGGATATGCCAGAAGGTGGGTACCTTTTTTTTGGTTATGTTTCAACCCCAAGAAAAACATTTGGATAATAGTTTAAAAATTGGGATTTTCCTTGAAATTTCAGTGGCATATTAGGAATGGTCGATCCTAAGTGTCCCCATATGATTCCCTATTGTCCAAAAATAAATTAAAACCACATTTTAAGTGTCAAATTTTAAAACATTTTCTTAAGAAGAGCGGTAGATCCCCGTTTTCAGCATAAAGCTCAGTATTATTCCCTAAGTTTTTAAATAAGCTACATTACTTTTCAAAACTAAATTGTAATTATCCTTAACAGTTAAATTTGCTATATTTTAACTTTTATGAACGAAGGGAATGCTAAGAAGATATTTTGAGTCAATCCTCAAAGTAAATATAATTTCATCGGCCTAGGTTTCAGTCTTATTGCTATATAGCAAAAAATTATGTAAATCATGACTGAGCGAATCATAACTGATATTGCCTATGAAAAAACTATCCATTCGACAATTGTTTCAACATATTTTTGCGATCATATTTGGATCCCAAGACCAGCCAGTGAAATAGCTGTCCGCTGAATTTCGAAAGCGCGGCATATTTATGAAAAATACAACTATTTCTATTTTTTTAAATTAAAAATACCGTTTTATATTGACCAAACTTGAGGGAGAATGTATATGAAATTACCAATATTCAAAATCTGTACCACTGACAATCTACTGTTTGTTGGCAAAAAAGAGATTCATACTCAACGGATCTTGATAATATGATTGCATATGCATATTATATTGCCACTTTGGCAGTTGTTTTTGAATTAATAATGCATGAAGGTGACTAATGTGATTAAAATTGCTTTTAAAGACCCTTATTTGTGAACTTTAAAAAGTTTTCGACAAAAAAATTTAATTTATAAAATTTAAAAAAAATATGAAAAATTACATATTTTTGTTCTATTTGAGGCCAATCCGGAGGCAAAAAGAGTTATTATAACAGACTAATATTTTACACATGTTAGTTTGATACCATTTGGCACCCTTTTCTTGCTGTGCCCGATAGAATTTGTTAAATTTTTTTTTACAATTTTTACAATTACATTTTTTAGGAAAATGACCCACCCTAATGAACATCCCACTTAAAATACTTTAACCAGATTTTCAGCAATATTTTGGTTTTGGGTGGGTATTTTATTCTTCTGAGATTGCTGGAAATATATATTTAAATGGGCTCTCAAACTCATAATCAGGGAAATTTTACTATCATTTAAAATTTTCATCATGTGTCCAAATATTTTACTATTGGTAAAATATTTAATGAATTTTTGAATAACTGATGAATTTTAAAAAACGATAAATCCAAGTCTAAATATCTAATGTTATTTGATTAAAGCAAACTAATTCATTGCAGGAAAGGATGATGTTGTGAATCGCTTCCCTGAACTTGCTTTGAAGAAAAATGAAATGGAAGAAGCAATGTAAGTAATTCAATATTTTAATTAGTAAATACTTACTTTGTTTATCATAAATATTTATATGGTTCTGAAATTTAAGAATTTCAGTTTTTGAATTAGGGTCACTTGGGGTAAGTGGGACCCCTTTTTGGCCCAGTGCATTTTTGGAGCATAATAGAAGAATTTTGAACTGGTTAAATTTGACTAAACGGGTACTTATTGACGGGTAAATTTGACGGGTACTTATTGACTAAAATTTCGTTAAAGACACTATCCATAAACAAAAATTTATAAGTAGTTTCTAAAAAAAGCTTTACATTTTTCTTAATTGGTCTTAATTTAAAAAATGAGATGGGTGTCTCACTTACCCCGAGTGATGGGGTAAGTGGGACACCCCTCTTCATTTATATGGGAAGTGAGCAAAACTTAAAAGGAAGTAAGTGGGTCTTTCTTGATAAAGTACAGAAATTTTCACCACAAAATATTTTATTGTAACTGTAACCAAGAATGAGAAATCTACTCAAATTAAAACCAATATGACAAGGTAAGAATAGAATGAAAAGCAAAATAAGTATTTTAAAGAATGTTTTGAAAGGCCAAAGGGATATGTTTTACTTTAACATATAAAATAGTGTTGAAAAATCATAATAAGGTTGATTAAGATTTATTTTGGCACTTTAATAAACATTTTAAGATAAAAAAGAAATCGGACACTAAATGAGAATGATCCCTATTGATGAGATATTTTCATTTACTCACCATAGCTTAAATTGAAACGAAAGTTTGATACAAAACGTCGATCATGTTATTTATAAATTTAAATGAATTTTGAAGTGGTGAGTAAAAGGTCTTGCTACTACTATAAATCAAAAATTTCTGAAAATATTGGGGGAAATTGTCCCTATAACCCCCTTAAGTCCTTCCATGTCTTCAGTAATAGTTCCTATGTCATTTGGGACCCTCCAGAACCACTTATATCATAATAAGAGGTCTCACTTACTAAATAAAGAGGTGTCCCTCTTACCCCCACTGAGGGGTCCCCTTACCCCAATCATGCTAAAACTACGGGGTAAGTGGGACCCCCTCTTAAACTCTTCAAAATTAAAAATTTTGCAAAATTTCAAATTGCCGTATGTATTTCAGGTCAAACTCTGCAAAACAGTTCAATACACATTAAAATGTAATGAAAACTTACCTGGAAATGCTTCTTTGAAAAAGGCGTCTTGAACTCTCCAAAAAATCTATTCTGGGAATCTATTTTAAATTAGTTCTATAAACTTAAAAATAAATTAAACAAATCTCAAATATATGCAAAACGCATCGGTGTGACAAGCTGTAACATTATCAATTTGAGTATGTGTGAAATTTAACAATTAATTTATGTACAACTTTTTCATAGCAAAAGTGCAATCCTCATAAAGCATGTGAATTTATTACCACTATACATATGAGACCAATCCAATGTCCATTCTTTTGAAGAAAAAATTCTTGCGGAATGAAAATGAAATAAAATCGAAGAAAAAAGCTCTCTTATCCTCCAACAAACAACTTTTAGAAACTTCTTTAATATACAGTAACAAATAATAAATCCGCATACATCTCTGGGGTGAATTAGTTAAGCGTTAATTAGTTAAAGCGCAGGATTCCCTGTCTGATGCTTACACATCCCCACCGGGGGAGATTAGCCTTTAATAAATCTTTCTTCACCCACACACAGCAGCAGCTTAATTTTTCTTATTCAAATTTTTTATTCTGACCTCCTCCTTGTAATATCTCCATATGGTTGGTCTAAAGATGATTGAGCTGCAACGGATGCTTTCGACAGGTACTGGGAGAGATTAAATCGGGATGAGGTGTATAAAAAAGCCTTTTTCTTCCTTCCTTCCCTCTCTCTGGGCCAAGCATCCGAAATTCCGATAGTCGCATCATTTACATAATTGCCTCAGCAGTGGGTTTTTAATTAAATGGTAATAAGTTAAGATGAGTGTGATGATTGTCCGCTGGTTCATTATGCAGTGCTCTCATTTCTGTTAATATATTTTCTTCTAATAGAGTGCGCTAACAATAATGCGGAGAATGCTTTCGCGCCTTTGGAGATGGTTTTGAGGAGGAGAGTAATTGGTTCGGAAGTAGATGAATTATGGTTTTGAGTTTGACTTGGTTGTTTGGGGAACTTTTTGATGCAATTGGATGGTAATGGACGGTACTCTTCCGTTATCTTACATCTCCAAAGTTTTGAGACGACAATTTTTAAAATATGGTCGAATTTTTGTTGTTGCTACCAATTTAAGTGTATTTTAATTACCATGAAAATCTTCCCTAAACTCTTAACTAAATCAAGGAATCGCTATACCCCTGTAAGTATGGGAAATTTAAACAAAAAGCTGATCATTATATTTACAAATATGAATTGACTGATGAAAAGTACTCATTTTTATAGCCTTATACACTGTAAACTATTCTGCAAAGTTTCTTGGAAAAACTGGGCAGCTGGGTTGCCCATTTTTCCTAGTTATGTTTAAGGAAAACGACAGAAATGTTACAATAACTTTGACACGTTTCTCAGAAATATCAGTTATTTAATCAGTAACAGTTTATCAGAAGTATTTCTAGAAAAAATTTTCAAAATGTATACCGTAACGTTTTTGTTGTTTTCCTGGAACATTACTTAGAAAAATGGGCAACCCATAGCTGCCCAGTTTTTCCACGAAACGTTCCAGAGATATTTAGTGTCGTTTTTATTATATGCTGCGTGCCCTATTTTGAATCTTTTGAAAACTGATGCAATAAAATTAAACTAAGATTGCTCTCTTTAGTTAGAAACAAATGATCAATTGTATCAATCTATAAAACGTCTTGCTTAAAATGGTAGGGTTTGGAGTCTCATATGGAAAAAATGCAAGTAAAATTTAAACATAGCACACATATTGGGGAAGCTGATGTAAAGAAAGAAGAAATGAAAATAATGCGGTACTTTTTTAACAGTTAGTATTGATCTCCTGCTTAAAATCGTTATTTCAAAGTTTGCTATACAAACAAAACGTGGAAGGGGGAAAACTGAATTTCTCAACGAAAATGTCACTTTAAACTTCCTTTCAAATCCTTGGAAAAACAAAATAACCGAGAGAAATCTTGTTTTTCCTTACTGCTTAAAATGAATTTAATTCAGCAAGGAAGTGCTTTTATCAGCGGTTTTTTCATTTACCGGAAGTAGTGTGCTTTAGAAAAGGAGAGCTTTCTTTTCTCGTTGAACTTAGAAAAATAGAAAGTGAGAATTGCGTTTTGAAAACATGGCTCTTTTTGTAGTTTGCAAGATGCGCATTTACTGTGATACCCTCATGTATTGAGAGTAGGTGTAGATGATTTGATATTGAATTTATGGCTAAATAATCGATCGTTCGATTATATGGGGATTATGTACCGATTTATTTATTTATCATGATGATCTTTTTATGTTAGGGAATGTTGTATATTAACAAAGCTCTTTCTCTGTGGTATAAATTTCTGAGACGAAAATGAAGCTATGGTGGTTTCCAAATGACCTGGGGTCGTTCAAGATATTTGCTATTTTAGCTGTTTTGAATGAATAATCCAGACAAGAGGATTTATTAGTAATACAAAAGAAATAAAAGATAATACGTAACTTTAGAATAAGAAATACAATGAATGTGATCAGATAATCACAGAAAAAACATGGCGCTGAACAGAGTACACTGAGTTACAAATAATTTCTTTTTACATAAAATGGGAGTTAAGACTAGCAAAAAAGTATTGCTGAATATCTGTTAAAACAACAGATTTTTTGGGTGTTTAGTGCATGCGCTGAAAACTAATTTTTTAATTAAACAGAAATTCTTCATACTTAAACACGTGTATTTTTGGGATAAAATTAAAAAATCTCACAAATGTTAATTCAGGACTACATAAAAAATAAGACAAAACAACTTTCCTTCTAAGTTATTTTTATTTTCAATTTATCTTCAAAACTAATTAATTCAAGCATAAGCAAAGCTTAGAAAAACGCACACTTGTACGGAAGCATCTCTATTTATTTCTGTCAAACTCGGTATATACGCATTCCCATTCTTCAATCTCTGGTTTGCATACATTCTTATTCACTGAATACACCGAGAGCTGCAGAAAAACCCTTTCCGGAAGATAAGAAAGGAAAACCTGCGAAAAAGTCTGGAGAAAAGGGTGAAAACTGAGCCGTCCTCCTGAAAATAAAAACCAGAATAAATAGGAAAGCAAGAAAAAGAGTTAAGATTTTGGTTGAATCTTACGATGAAAGCTCGATTGCAACCAGTAATCCAGGTTAAGGCTCCTCTGAAAGGGCTGGGATCAAGGAAGGGGATTTTCTGAAATTCACGCTACACCACCTGAGGTCCCAGATTGGTTTTTCTTTTGTTTTATCCCACCTCCCACCGTCTTACAGTCGCATTCAGTCACATCTAAGGGACTGTCTCCAAACTGCAGAAAGTTTCGAATCGGTGGGACCATTGAATATGTTTTTTTGTTGTATTTTGGGATTTGGCTTAACCACAACTTTTATCCAAGTTGAGGGGTTTGTATTCATATTTAGGAGGGGAATAGTACAGTTTCTATATTATTTATTTTAAATCTTTGTAGCTAAGGTAAGAAATCGATTGTCTATTGCGGGAATATATATTTTATTCAGAGCTCGAATAAAGAGTGTATAATACAGGGCATATACTATACTTTTTAATGTCTACTTTTCTACCTTTATTTAAAATGAACTAATGCTAAGGGAATTAGATAGTGCTTATATACTCTTCACTGTTTATCTGTTAAATGAAATAGCTAGACAATTCAAAAATATCTGCCATGTTTCTCTCGTACATAATTTCTCTTTTCTTTTCCTCGTTCTTTCTCTCAATTACTTACATGTTCCCTTTTTTCATTACTTTTTTTACCAAGTTAACCTTTTCCATCCTTGATTTCCCGAGATTTTCATTGAATGATCGAATCAGGAAGAATTTTGGGAGGTTAGGATCTGAAAGATTAAGTGAAAGCTGGTAAAGCAAAATTGATTTGAAAAATAATTATATAATTTAAGCAATGTTGTCTGAAATTTTTTTGGGAAACCACAACAATGAAGTTTCCGAATTTTTTTTCCAAATATAATATTGGAAGTTAGTAATATCTAAGAAACAAAATAGGTATGGAATCCCACAGAAGAGGTAGGTAGAACAACAGTCGTTTGAGTTAAGATGGAAAAAGAATTAAGTTAAGAGATAAAATTCTTGAGAGAGACAGAGATGTGGTTAAGGTTAAACAGAAAAATAAAATTGTAGATAAAAAAGAATAAAACATTTTTGAGGGATAAGTAAAATATTAAGATTTTTATATCTACGTCTTACCAGACCTGAAGGTTTTAATTAATTATTTTATTATTAAAATTAAAAACTTTCAATAATAATATTAATAGATTTAATCACACATAAATTAACACCAGTACATATTTAACCGAATTGTCCCCAGAGAGGGTTCCAAACAAACCTCACAAAAACCTAAACGACACCCCCCCAAAAAAAAATTAAATTTATTTATAAATTCATAATTTTAGCCGAACTTTCCCCCACATCCCGCCATAATTTTTCTTCCTCCACATTCCACGACAAGAACTCCACTTTCAAAAAAGAAGAGAGAAAGGTTTCTTTTATAGAGCTCAAAATATGAGGCGCCAACAATTCTAGGCGAAACGCGGAAACCTGTAATTTCGCTGCAGGGTCTCCGTTTGCCCTGGGGTCGCCGGGAGAACTTGGACTCCTGTTTTTATCTCCATTTTTTTCAGAGCTCGAAAAAGATCTCTCCTTTTATTATAAGGTGCCGCTCTCGGTTCAAAATCTTTCCGATAAAATTCCTTTTTCTTTTCGGCTACTTACGTCAAAGGTGGTTCTTTTATTTCTGTTTTTATGTGTTACACTTATGAGAAATTTACTCGGTTCTTTCGGTTCCCATTGTGAGGTTTTTTGCGCGTTTATGCGTTTATGTTTTTGATTTTATCCGAATTTAATATCAATGCTTCTTCCCGAGTCCTGGTTGAGCTTGTGTTTTATTTTTTAAGTATAAAACGTCGTTTTGCATATTGATTCTTTTGTTGTTATAACTCTAGTTATGTGTTTCTAATTAGTACTCCTTTTAAGTAGACAACTTTAATTTGATGCAAAATTTATAAAAGTAGCAACCGGTTGGTTGTTTAGGGTTTTTCAGTCTATTGACAATATTAGGTAATGTACCAAATAAATTAAACAAGCATAGATTAGCATCGAAAAAATTTTTTCTTTGCCATGGACTTGAGCATTCTTTGAGAAAATCTATTGTATCAGAAGTAGTAAATGTATAAAACTATGGGCATTCGAGGTAGAATTGTATAAGAAGAAAGGTGTAAAGAAGCATTTGATAAGCTCTATAAGTGAAAAACCCCTAGACTAGGCTAGTGAAATATCATTTTTGCAGAGCTTTTGGCAACAATGAGAGAATTCTGTATGAGTTTTAAAAATGAAGCTGTTGGAGTTCTCTCGCTCTTGCTGCAAACGCCTCTTTTTTTAATGAGAAGAATTAAATTTTTTAGGAAATTCTGAATTTCATGAAGATGAATGAATATAAATGAGGATTGCATAACATAAGATATCTCAATCATGTTGAAACCATGATTGCAATGAAATTGATTGATTTATAGATATCTTATACAATTATGTTTACAATATAATTGGTTGATTGATTGATATATCCACCAATCCCATTGTTAGCATTAATACAAAACCAATCTACCAATCCTTTAATCGTATCACTCTAAAAATACATTTTGCCACTCAAGAAGCCTACTCCTTCTTCTCATCTCCCCATAACCACAAAGGTCGCTCATCACTTTAACGGCTCCTTAGTTGGCACTGATGGAAATTAATTGGTGCTCTTGAAAAACATTAATTTCCCCCACTCGAGTGATACGGTGATTCGGCCTACCAAAAAAAATCCCCAATCTGTCCAACTCTCGGATTAATTCCCGTTGCACAATCTCAGGTTCCTAATCGCAATCACCGCGGACCTCTCTCACATTAATTGAGCACAGGCCACTAACTATATCATAAGTGGGAAAAAATATAATAGCGTTTGCGCTCGTTTTTCCTCCCGATCACTGGCTGCCCTTTTTTTCTTCAACTTAATGCCATCTTTTTCCAACCTTGGGAAAAACTTCCCTACCTCTTTTTTATCTCCCCTTTCAGTCAACCAACCAAAAAATGCAATGTTCAATGCCGCATTAGTGAACAAAAACTAAGGTAAGATTGTGTATGTAAGTTTTAACTTCTTTTAGCGAGAGAGTTGCCGATGTAAGCTCTTATTTATTTCCCCCCGTCTCTATCTTTCATTATTATTATTGTTATTATTATTTTGTTTTCCGTGTGTTACTTCTTATCTTATTTATTTGATTTTTTTTCGGATGACGGGATGGATTTTTTTTCTGGTGGCCGGGAAGTTTTGGTTTTGCTCTCTCCACTCGTTCTTTTTTGTGTTTTTTCGCCCGAATATGTGTCGCTTTCTCTCTTTTTCTCCCCCTTGTTTCTCTCCCCTTTTTTGGAGTTTCTTTTTTGTCTCTCCCCTTTCTTTTGTCGGCGGCGGTCTGGTGCGCATCGCCCTGAGAAACCGGCGATCGAGAACGACAAGCGCATGTCCTTAACCACATGAGAAATGAACTGAAAGTGAAAAACAGGAGTTAAATGTGCCGAAAGGAACTGGGGAGGATCAAAGAACCTTAAGAGGGGAGCCAAAAAAATCGACGCCAGAAAAATCTCGTACGTATGAAAAGAAGTAAACCTCTCTAATTATCTGCCAAAAAACCTTCCCCTCTCTGGTGATTCTTACACGGAGCAAAAAATAAATTGCTTCTTCGGAACGATCGAGTTCTGTCTCTAATTTGATCCCGACCATTCTCATCCCAGCTTACTCGAAGGCTATTGAAAATTAACTTTCAAACGTGATTAAATATAAAGTTCAATTGATAAATGCAGAAACCGCAAATATTATAACACTTTCAAACTATTAATGATAAAAAATGTTTCTTGCAATAAAAATTATAATAGTCTTTCGTTATTTTCCAATTCATTACTTTAAGGCTAGAAAATTAACTTTCAAACCTGATTAGATATAAAGTTCAATTGTGATAAATGCTGAAACCACTAAATGTAACCCTTTCAAACTATAGTTTAATAGATAATTTCAAAAAAAATTTCTTGCAAAGGTGAACTATTATACTCATTCTTTACATTCCTATTCATTACTTTAAGGCTTGAAAATTAACTTTAAAACCTGATTAGATTTTAAGTTCAATTGATAAATGCTGAAACAACAAATTGAAAATTGGTATATATGTTACCGTTAAAGTATGAAATCCGTTATTTCATAGAATACCTAGTTATTCCATAGAATAACTGATCGTGTCCGTTAAAGTGTAAAACTATCTTGTATTTCATGATTTAACTAGTTTTTTCATAGAATAACGATCTGCAGCCCGTTAAAGTGTAAAATAATCGGTATCCGGTCAGAATCCCGACAAGCCACTTGCCCGACAGCCGTGATCCCGACAGAACCGAAATCCCGACACCCCGAAATCCCGACAACCCAAAATCCCGACAGGGTCGTAATCCCAACACCTCAAAATCCCGAAAGGGTCGAAATCCCGACAGGATCGAAATCCCATCAAGCCACTTTCCCGACAGGTCGAAATCCCGACACCCCGAAATCCCGACAACCCAAAATCCCGACAGGGTCGAAATCCCAACACCCCAAAATCCCGACAGGATCGAAATCCCGTCAAGCCACTTTTCCGACAGGTCGAAATCCCGACACCCCGAAATCCCGACAAGGTCGAAATCCCGACAACCCAAAATCCCGACAGGGTCGAAATCCCAACACCCCAAAATCCCCACAGGATCGAAATCCCGTCCAGCCACTTTCCCGACAGGTCGAAATCCCGACAAGCCACTTGCCCGACAGGCCAAAATCCCGACAAGCCTCTTGCCCGACAGGTCAAAATCCTGACAATCAATTGCCCGGCATGTAAGTTGCCAGATAACTCATATTGGTCTCTAATTTTAAATAAGGGCATTCTATTTAAGTTTTATGTTGCTTGACCATAGGTCAAGATTGCTCTTTTTGGCTAAAAATCAGTGTAAAATAATGATGAAGTTGCTAATTGATATTTTGTATTTCCTATATTTATATAGCGTGTCTTTTTGGTTCGGGCTGACCATTGGTCAATCCAGTTAACTTTTTGGTACTGCTATGCTTTGGCAGTGAAGTAGGTCATGTAGGGGCTCAAACCAAATGCCTTGAGACGAGTAACATTTTGGTCTTGACCACTGTTCAATATATCTTGACCAGTGGTCAATCCAGTTTTTCTCGCTGTTATCAGCTTTTCTTACCTTCTCTTTCTGTCTCGCTGTTTTTTAGGGAGGGGGGGTCCCTGATCTTGTGTTATTCCCATTGGACCGTTGGTAACTGTTGAATTTTTTGACTTTATATTTTAACCAAAACTGACAATATAGCATACCAAATTTTTAATTTGTGTTTAAGCGAAAAATGTTCTTATGACTATTGACCAGCTAATTATGCCGTTATGGAGGATTTACACCACTGCTGTAAAAGAGACATCAGCGATATTTTCGGCATATTTTAGTACCCGCTACTCACAAAAGATGGCGCTCGTCAATTGGTTTATTGGAATAACAATTCCCGTTTCTTCCGAAAATATCGCTGATGTCTCTTTTACAGCAGTGGTGTAAATCCTCCATTAGAGAGGCTCCCAGATAAATAATAGTTATTAAGTCGAAAAATTCAGAAGTTACCAATGGTTAAATGGAAGTAACACAAGGACAGGGACCCCCCCAAAAAATAACAGCGAGACAGAAAGAGAAGGTTGGAAAAGCTGAAAACAGCGATAAAAACTGGACTGACCACTGGTCAAGATATATTGACCAGTGGTCAATACCAAAATGTTACTCGTCTCAAGGCATTTGGTTTGAGCCCCCACATGACCTACTTCACTGCCAAAGAATAGCAGTACCAAAAAGCTAACTGGATTGACCAATGGTCAGCCCGAACCAAAAATACATGCTATAAATGTAGGAAATACAAAATATCAATTAGTAACTTCAACATTATTTTACACTGATTTTTAGCCAAAAAGAGCAACCTTGACCTGTGGTCAAGCAACATGAAACTTAAACAGAATGCCCTTATTTAAAATTAGAGAACAATTATCTCGCAACTTACATGCCGGGCAATTGATTGTCAGGATTTCGACCCTGTCGGTATTTTGGGGTGTCGGGATTTTGACCCCGTAAGGATTTTGGGGTGTCGGGATTTAGGGGTAGAAGCAAAATAATCTATATCATATATCTCACACGACTAATACATTTACCTTCCACCCCTACTGCATTTATGAACTATTCCAGGCCACAGGGAATTAATTAATTGTAATTCCAAGTGTCATTTTATTAATCCTTGTAGTAAATAATGATTTTATGGTACGTTTCCATAAATACCATTTATGCGCTGCATAAATTAGATAAATTCCTTCTTTTTCATTTTAATTGTCCATTAGTTTAATTTCATTTTAGATAAATTGTTTATTTTACACTTTAACTGTCTATCATTAGTTATTTTATAGAATACCTAGTTATTTCATAGAATAACTAGTTAAAGTGTGATATTAATAACATATTACACACTTTAACGGACACGATCAGTTATTTCATAGAATAACTAGGTATTCTATGAAATAACTGCATTCTATACTTTAACGGTAACATATATATAACCAACTGAATGGTTAAACTGTTAATTACACATTTTTTGTATAAGAAATTATTATTCATTTACTGCATGGCTAATGAAGTTTAAATTTGGAATTCTGACAGAAGTAAAGATAAAAATATTCGATTGATTACTAATGTAATTTTTAATATTAAATTGATAAATAATGTTTTTTAATGTAGGAAACAATATCCGTACAAATAACTAACTCTACATTTAAGGACAATTAAAAAAATTAGTGTTAATTATACATAGTAAAAATAAATTTTAATGTAACAGAGAAGAACTTTACTGAGTCAATTCATGCAAATTGTTGGAAGAATTAAAAAATGGTATATCTGGTACATTCGACTTTACCTTATAAATTAACTCCCATTTAAAATGAAAACAAATACTAATGGAGGACTTAGGATAATAATAAAGCATTTTTAAAATAAAAACCTTATTCTAAGGCTCGCGCCACACTACAAGCGTCTCAAAACGCTCGAATCGTAAATCAGATAGGGGAGAAAGCATGGAGTTCAGCCTGAGACTCTCCCTATCTTGACAGGAATCTTGATTCCTGTCAAGATAGGGGACTAGGCTTTCCCATGCTTTTTTAATGGTGATTAATGGGTCGCGCGGTCATAAGACGCTAGGTCTGACTTGACACTAACAGAGCCTAATCTGCATAATTTATCTTGTATTTTCTCTAACAGCTTTTCTAAATCTTAATCTAATTTCGTATCCCTCTTTTAAAACATGTTTCCTCTTATAAACTTGATACTACTTCCTTCATTACTTTCGTTTCGTCATTATTTAGTTCTAATAAGAAGCATGCATCCTAAAGTGGATAAGTCTTTTACAATGTTCGAGATCTTTATGAAAAAGAAAATTACTAGCACATTCTTTTCCAGATAGTTTAGCTAAAACCCCCCTCCGAGGGAGGAGCTCTTAATCGCCCAATAGTCTTCCAAAGCTAACGAAACTGGTAACTCTACCTAAACAAAATCATATAAAAATTAATAATTTAACAATTAAATTAAAGTGAAACAACATACTTACAGATCTCCCTCTTAATGTATAACTCCAATTAAGACCAAGTTATTCTTCTACGATATCTCTGTTTTGAGATGATAGCATCAATCATTTATTTTCCAGTTAATTTAAACAAAGAAGCCTTTTGTCCAGATGAGTGATGTTTTATATAACGCCTGTTAATTCATCCCACAACGTTAGTAATTCTGGATCCTTTCTTTCCCCAAATGCCCCTTTTAATAGGGAAAAAACTTTCTCCTTCCTCAGCATCGGTTTTCGAAACTTTATATAAATTTGTCTCCCAAGTTCATTAGATTTTTTGGAACCCGGTCCGATTAGGTCTGCCCGAAAAATCCTCACCCTGATTCATAAATTATTTTCAGGGCTAGAGGTTTAACACGTACACATTTTCTCCACCGCGAAGCGGTATTAAATGTCAAGACTAGCAGCCGGCCGATAAAACTGGTAATTAAAATTTATCGATTTCTGGCGCTCATTAATCTTTTTGCCGCCAAAAATTACATGCCCGGGAAAAAAGCGGCAGGAGAGGAGCCGGAAAAAGCAGAAATTTCCGGCTCCGACTCCGCTGCGAAAACTGATTTTTCCAGTCGAAATTTTTCGTCTCAAAATATACAGTGAACTCGGAAAATTAAAGACTTGCCCGAAGTTGTGCGTGGGAACAGCGGCATGTGCCTTCGCATCCGACCAAATACTAAGCAGTCCCGGTGCGTGAGTCTAGAGTTAAAGCTGCATAATAGTCTGGCAACGCTTTTTGCAGCCTGTCGACTCACGAATGCATGAAACCCCATGCAGTATTTATTTGGGTTCGGGTATGTGTGATTTGGCTCTCACGGATTGCTTAATTCGGGGCTTTTCCGCTTTTTTCAATTAAAACTTCCCCGCTGCATCCCGCACTGATGACGGATGGTCTCTCCAAGCCACCTTCTTGCGGAGATTCGAATTAGAAATGGATCTCCCGAGCTGCTTTTTCAATCGATGATTACCCCCTCTCTAATGCGAGGAGGGGAATGCGAAATCTCTTTTCTTTGCGAAGTTTCGAATTGTATCCGAAATATTTTTCAATCCAAACACCTTCTTTCACGGGTGGGAAGAATGCTCATCTCCTTCCTTCTTTAAATTCATTCTATTCAATTTTGTGGAAAACTTATGCGGAAAGTTTATTAATAATTTGGAGGCTGTTTCTGTTTAGTCGCATTTAAAACAAATTTTTTATTTGAGATTCTTTAATTTATGAATTTGAAATATATTCTATTTTACACTGTTCTGTATCATGGTATTTTAAGATCCTACCTCAAATTGCACACAAATTCCAGTAGACAATAAAAAACTCAAACGATTTTAATTTTCAAAGTTTTTAATACAAAGAATTTACATTCAGCCTTATATTTTTCTAAGTCTAAGCTTTGTTCAAATTCATTTACAAAATGTAATTTCATATTATTTAAATTTAAAACATTAAAAAAAATAAACATTTTTTAATAGATGCATGAAGTGTTCTTTTAACCCTTCGTCGGTCGCAACTGAACTTTTTCGCACATCTCATACATTTTCGTTCGGCTTTCCGTTATTATGGGGGGTAGAAGTCTGAAATTTTTGCTAGTCTCCTATCTTTACCGGATGTGTGGCGCCAACCGATTCATTAAATTCGCGCGCTTTGTTTAGTTTGGTTTTCATCATAATTTTACTATTTGACACATGACGCTCGATCGTGTAACAGGTCTTTAAGGTACGTAATATTATTTTTTGTAATCTCTGATGCTTTTTTATTAATTTTATGAGTGGTTACGCATCAATATTATTAAATTTTCCTCAATATGTATGTTTAATTTATAAATATTTTTGGTTTGTTGCGGTTGAACATACACCTACAAAATCGTACCTGATACAATAAACTCTCCAAAACAATGTTGTGCAATATGCAAATCTACGCTTACTACCTGTAAGTTGACAGTTTAAAGCTAAAATATTGTATTTATTTTACAATAGCTACAGGGACTGTCAGTGGTCAATTTGCCCAGCCTAGTATTACCTGTTAAAGTTTTGTTTGTGAATGGTTATTATGTGGACATGAGTTCAACAACAATAATTTAGAATTAATATCCCTCAGGTTTCACATAATTAAGTATATTTTTGACTAAGATATTGAATTACTTATCCCGCTGAAGTAAGCTTAATTTTATGCTATTTTTAATTTTTGTTCTTAATTATTTACAACAAATATCAAATTTTTTATAACTGAATAATACTATGAACATCTTTTATTGTTTTTAAGACCTTATCATTGAAATTAAAAGGTAGAAAATTGCGATTCTTTCGATTGTGCGTTTAGGCACATTGCGACCTAACACGTCAGTTTAATATTGCGACCGACGGAGGGTTTAACCTAATGTACTTCTCTTGAAAAGATTGCAGACTTACTGTGATTGAATATTTCTAAGAAAGGAATCAAATGTAAGAGCATTTTTGTCCAAGGTGGCTGATAAAAATGAGTATATAGAACAGGGGTCGGCAAGTAATTTTACTTGAGGTCCAAATAATTTTGAAAATTTTCATCAAGGTCTGGAGAAAAAAAGGTTACTATTACTACTTTAAATTATTTTCTTCAAATACACATATATTTTTACAAAGATGTAATTTGAGTACGATACCTGTTTAACTATAGGGGAGAGTGTTGTACCTCTGGACAAAAATCACGTTTGGATTATGTTTCAACCCCAAGAAAAACATTTGGATAATAGTTTAAAAATTGGGATTTTCCTTGAAATTTCAGTGGCATATTAGGAATGGTCGATACCAAGTGTCCCCATATGATTCCCTATTGTCCAAAAATAAATTAAAACCACATTTTAAGTGTCAAATTTTAAAAATTTCTTAAGAAGAGCGGTAGATCCCCGTTTTCAGCATAAAGCTCAGTATTATTCCCTAAGTTTTTAAATAAGCTACATTACTTTTCAAAACTAAACTGTAATTCTCCTTAACAGTTAAATTTGCTATATTTTAACTTTTATGAACGCATAAGGGAATGCTAAGAAGCTATTTTGAGTTAATCCTCAAATAATTATAATTTCATGGGCCTGTGTTTCAGTCTATTGTTATAGCAAAACATGAGGTAAATCATGACTGAGTGAATCATAACTGATATTGCCTATGAACGAACTATCCATTCGACAATTGTTTTAACATATTTTTGCGATCATATTTGGATCCCAAGACCAGCCAGAGAAATAACTGTCCGATGAATTTCGAAATCGTGGCATATTTATGAAAAATACAACTATTTTTATTTTTAAAAGTTATAAATACCGTTTTATACTGACCAAACTTGAGGGACAATATACGTATATGAATTACCAATATTAAAAATCTGTACCATTGGCAATCCACTGTTTGTTGGCAAAAAAGAGAATCATATTCTACGGATCTTGTTAAATATGATAGCCTATTATATTGCCACTTTGGCAGTTGTTTTTGTATTAATAATGCATGAAGGTGACTAATGTGATTAAAATTGCTTTTAAATACCCTTATTTGTGAACTATAAAGAATTATCGACAAAAAATTTAATTTAATTTTTTTTTAATTTGAAAAATTACATATTTTTGTTCTATTTGAGGCTAATCCGGAGGCAAAAAGAGTTATTATAATGGAATAATATTTTACACATGTTAGTTTGAGATCATTTGGCACCCTTTTCTTGCTGTGCCCGATAGAATTTGTAAAAATTTTTTTTCGCCATAGGAAAATGACCCACCCTGTTGGATAAAGCATAAAAAATTTAATTTTGAAACTGTAATCTTATAACACTTAAAATGAGTTTAAACCTGTATTTAAAAGGTTAAATTTCTAAAATTTTTCTAAGGAAAGAACCCCCAAACCCCCCTTTATAGTGCAAAGTTACAAACGGTTTATAAAATAATTAGTTGACTCAAAACCACCTTAAAACTCTTAAACGAGGGCGAAAAAGAAAAACGATTATTTTGGGATAGTTAACCATTAGTTTGTAAAAACATGAGGGGGAATTCCGAATCCTTGAAGCGTCACCCCCAATATTATTTAGGAGCCGCCGCCAATGTTGTTTACAGTATATTTTTTTACCATTTATAAAGTTATTGGGTTTTATACCGACTCCATTAATTCTTATAAATGTAAAACAGAGAGTTGATTCACGTAAATATCACATAGAAATAAGTTTAGATTTTATGTCAACCATCTATTCCAGGGGTCCCCAAACTTTTTTGGCCTGTGGACCCCCTGACGACATTTTTCGTACCCCGTGGACCCCCTGTCTTAGGGACCGTTCAAAAAGTATCTAAAAATCTTATGTTTATTATTATACTATTTCTAAGCCACGCATAAATTTTGTGATTTTTTTCAAGTGTTTTTTGTGCGTTAATAAGCAATTAATTTCATACTTTTACATATTTAAAAAAATCTTGTGGTTTTTAAACTTTGCCATTGATATGGTTACTTGATATTTTTAAGGATATTATAACAACCAAACATTTTTAAAGTTTGAAATAAAAATAAATCTTAACTTTTAATATCACTACATTTCAAGACTCAAATACTTTTTTATTTTAAGAATAAGTTTTAGTTGCAAGCTTTTCAAAGTTAATGGCTTATGAGTGAGTTGTTCATTCACCAAATCATAAAATTTCAGAAATAATTAAAATTAAAATAGGGAATGTTAACAAACAAAAATTAATTTAGTTCAAATATGAAAAGAAATTAAATTATACAGTACACAAAAATAAAGTTTTTTATGAAATTGAAAAAAAAAGTTTTTGCAATAAAAAATATGTGTTACTTTTTATACATACATTAAGAAATATGTACATTAACATTATAATATTGAACAGAATTTATAAATTTTGAAAATAACTTCATGAGTTTTCCCATAGAAGAAAAAAATACTGATAGTTAAGTTTCACCAAAAGAGAACTATTAATGAAAATATTCAATTGTAAAAAGCAGTTATCAACATTAAAATATAAACAAACTGATATTTAAATTTTAAAAATTAGGTACTTGCTGAGTTCAAATCTTGAAAACACCTCTTTATTATTGACATTTAACAAGTTACACATGAGAAAATGACCATCAATGGCTAAAGCTTAATGTAACAGAAGTCAAATTATAGTGTTAGTTTTAAAATTTTAATTTTAGCATTTAATTTTTGACAAAGATTCCATCTCCCCTGCTCACGTTGCGAGGACTCAGTGACAAATAACTTTTCATATTACAAAATTTGATTATAAAAGAAAAAGTTTTTGAAACTTATCAAAATATATATTTCATTTTAATGAAATTTTTCCCGTGGACCTCTAAAAGTTGCTGTGGACCCCCTAGAAGTCACTGTGGACCCTCAATTTTCCTTTTCATACCTGTGGACCCCCTGGAATTCACTATGGACTCCTGGGGGTCCATATGGACCACTTTGGGAACCGATGATCTATTCTCTTCTCTGTACGAGAGAATATAAGTAAGGCACATATCACTGATTTTAAGCAATAAAATAAAAACTCAAAAATCCCCCATCTTTAATATGAGGGTACCTCAAGTAGTTTTTAGAGCTATAGTTTCAAATGAGGTATTGATAGGTGACTTGATTTGTTAAATTTAGGGTTCTTATAAAAATAGAAAGAGGATATTTTCTTTCTTTTTCTATTTTTCCTGTTTAGTTTCTCCTCCTCGTTCTTTCTTTTTTATAGTTCTTTCTTCTCCCTCCCACTTTCTTCAAATTTCTTTCTTTTTATCTTTATATTTTCATCTTTTTCTTCTCTTCCATTTTTTTCTCCCCGTCTTTATCCTCTCTCTCTTTTGTAGGAATCTTAAATTCAACAAATCAAGTCACCTCAATACCTCATTGTAACCATAGCAGCTCTTTGGTGTACCCTTATATCAAAGATGGAGGAGTGTTGTGACATTATTGCACAAAACCACATTTCAAACTCATTATAAAATAAACTGACCTTTGTGATAATTTAACATAATGGTGTTTTTTATTGAATGAAATGACAGTTCGACAAATAAATTTCAAAAAGGAAACATCATACACAAAACAAGTTCTAAAATGCATTTAATCTTAAATCTAATGAATTAGCATATTTACCTCAAAGTCTGATTACACCAATAACCTAATCTCATATCGCATTTCCGCACTGTTAGCCATTAGGTCGTACCTCCGGTAGTACATACATTACAGGGAGATAGTATTCACTTAAGGAAGCAAAAGCTACGAAAATAATCTTTATGTAAAAGAGAGATTAATATACAGGAGGATCATTTAAGTGAGCTGATGGGCTTTTAATTATGATGTCTACCACAGCTGATTCAAAAGCAATAAGAATTCGCTGTGGTTGGCATATTTCTGGAGGTCTCGGATATTCAAATAATTTGTTTAATCGATGGAAATAATTTCCTTTCAACTTCTTTTGCTTCGTTAAGAAGACTGGGGATAACTTTTAGGGATTACGAAGTTTGGCACAGCTCTCGCATTAATTTGGTGGTAGGCAAAAACTACCTAATAAGAGTTTGTATAGTAAATTATTTTTTCTTTTAAGAAAAACTGTTCATAAAAGCTTAATACGAGTACGAGCATAGTTAATGTAATGGTAAAATTTCACCGTTTATTTTTAGCTTAAGCTATACTAACATACCAATTTGAATGAATTCGAATATTAAAATACTTATTGATTTTTGAAGTGCTGGTTTTTATGGAGAATTTTAATGGCATTGGGTTACCTAATAATGTATGGTAATGCATTAAGGAAATTGATTTTACATAATTTTTCCTTTATTAATTATAAGTTTATACTAAAATAGGTGATTTAAAATTTTAAAAGACACTATAAGTTCTACTTTTGAATCGCCCATTGAAAGTTTTAGTAATCTCAAATAATTCATCATGTAATGTAAAATTACGACTACTCAGTTAAACGAAAAACTTGACTGAAACATTCTACCTGGTAGTTAGAAATGACCTCGCAGTGATAAACATCAAATTGAATGTCCTTGAGAGAATAAGCATTCAGATTATGGTGGGAGAAAAAATAGCTTCAATTCTTTCTGTACGTCCCAAAATTCCCGTAACCCTTCATAAGAGGATTTTCCTTTAAATATAAAAGCAAATGATAGATTTTATTTAACTAGCATAATAATGACCATTCTTTGCCTTTTGGCGTTAAAATTACGTAAAAAATATCCGTTATGTTCAGGACTGTTCCACACTGTAAAAAATATCTTTAATTCTTTTGGAAAATATGTACCCATATTTTTTCCAAGAAAAGTATGTTCTTATGAAAAAAATTTTATTCTGTTTACTCTGTTATGTTGTTTATTGTTCCCGAACTGGCTTTAATCCCTACACTCACCAGTCGAATGATCTACATTAATTTGTATACCTCTATCGGCATTTCTTTTATTCACGGACCAGTAAAATGGCAATGCTCTTTCCTTTGGTTCCTACTGTTGAATGTAAATGTGAGATAATTAAATTATAAAAATAATAATAAATACACGGTTAACCCCTTCAGTACTAGCCACCCCAAATTTTCAATGGTAATCTCGGGCGGCTTAGGATTGAAAGGGGTAAATAAACAAGTTTTATCTATTAATTCCTGAAATTTATTTGTTAAAAACATTTAAAAGTCTGCAACATTGACAGAAATACTCTATTAAAAATGGGAATCCTGCAAAACATCATAGAAGATACCTATGATATAATTAAAAAATATGGCGTTAGGCTGACACTTTTTTTCCCTGTAAATTCACCATATTTTTTCTAACAGTGCAGCGACGTTAGTGGCAAGAACACTAATCACAGCCGCAAGACGAGCTAAATAGTACCGAAAAACATCTGTTGAGGGTCATTCACTGGAGAACGACATCCATTATTCCTATCATCGATCCAGATAACTCTTGCGGTCTTGCCGGACACGAAAAATTGTTTTGCCAAGGGTTTCGGCAAAGAAAAAAAGTAGACAAACAATTTAATCCCTGCCTCAATTCTCTGTGTTCAAAGGGCCATTATCTGATCTGATAATCTTCTGCTATCGCGTGTGCCAGTGATTAATGTAAGCATTGCAATTTTTATCCGTATTCATTGATTCTGGTGGACTTGGATTCTGGAAAGAGCATCATTCTTCAAGGCTGGACTGGCAATTTAATTTACTTTTATTTGCAGGCTTCTTTTTCTTCCGGTCTGGATGTAATTTAATAAACCACCCGGTTCTTTATAAATGGTTAGGCGTCTTAGTAGGTCTCCGTCTGGCTTTGTTTTTAAGCAGGATGCTTGAAGAAGCGAGCTGCTGTTGAATTTGGATAGAACTTAACAATGCTCTTAAATAATACTTAAGTTGGAAGAGAAGTTGATGTTTAAGTTGCGTGTCTGGGCGTTTTAAGAATTAATCGTAGACTTCTTTCGAGCTTGTTTTGTTGATAATCTTTGTGCGGGCTGTGTTTTTTAGACTACCTTCGTATTCAACCCCCGTCTTTTAATTTTCAAACTTCACAAAAATTATTAATATTAAATAAAAAAAAATTATGCATAGTTGCCTAAATTTTCATGCTTGTTTAGAAACATACTCCGGGGAGTACTTGTTATTTTTAATTTTACAGGTAAAAGTGAAATATTTTAGTGCAACAGCATTAATGGGCAGTTTTTTACATTTATTGTTTAGGGGGCATTTATTTAAAACAGACGTCATGTTCTAGTCGAAGTACGTTAATTAAATATAGAATGAGAAATTTAGGTTAATGTCAATTTTAGATAGTCTTATTTTGAATGACTTTGGGCATTTCATCATAATTTCCTTTCTAACATTATTTAGTTAAAATATCCTTCTTTCATTATGTTCTTAGAAAACTTTTTATGTTTTTCACACATTCCATTACGATTTAATGCAAATTTAGTTTTAAAATGTACTTTTTGCAACTCATTATCCCGCTTAAATTATTGTCAAAAAATAAGAGAAGCTGAGTTTTGCATTAGCTTCAGACATAACCCAGAAAAACACCTGCGGGGTAGCACATGATATTGCAGAGCTTTTTAATTATTATTTAATAGTTAAAATATAGGTTTATTTAAAACATTAAAGGTATTTAGTTTATTTATGTTTTACTACTTTTCAACATTTTTATATTTCTTCACATTTATTTTTCATCATTTCATATTTTATCATGATTGCATTTTAAAGCAGCTAATTCATTAAAATTTCCCACTTCTTTAAATTTAAAGCAAAACATTAAACCACGCAATCCCTGAATAAGACAGAATATCAAATCAGATGTTACCGAGCGCTTTTCTACAAGTAATAAATAATTAATTTACGCTGAAAAAAATTTTTACGTAAAATAATTTTCCCACCGCATTTTACCTCAAGATTTTATCTCACCCACAGGAAACACTCTCAGAAGCGACATTATTCATTTCGTATCAAATTCAGATTTATGACATCAACCTCGATGGGAAGAAAGTGTCTCTAGCCTAAGATAAAAGTGATAAAAAAAAGTCCAGATATGGCCAGGGCCGCCTGCAAACTTCTGAAGAGGATCCTTTACGGCGTTGACAGAGAAGCTAAAATATTGTCACTTTGTTAGGCAAAGAATAAGCATACGTACTTACGGAATTAGGGGCTGATCTCTCTGTCGCCTTTCTTGTCACTCAAAGATGAATGACTTGGAAAGATCATGCTGGTGAAAAATTGGCTGTTTCTTTCCCGCTTTATTCTACGGAATAATAGAAAGCGCGTTTTTTGAGTATGATATTTCCCTGAAGGTTTCCCAGGTCGCCAACTGTGACTCGGGGGCGCAATCCCATGAGAAATGACTGCTTCCCTTGAATATGCTGAGCTCCATTCTGCCTGCAAAGAAGCGTGTAGATGTGGTGGGCTGATGGACCTTTTTTTCCCGCCATCGCTTAAACCGGGAATAAATATGTGTTGGAAAGATTTTACTAGCCCTTTTGGTATTGCAGATGGGGATTTTCTGCTGTGTCGGGGAGTTTTGAAGCCATGATGCTTACTTTAGTCAATTCCTAGGTCAAGATAAATTTTAAAATTTAAAGTTTTTTCTTTTGTTTGATTTATTTTCCTATGACGCATGTTTTGTATGTCTTATTTCATTTTTTAATGCCTTTAAGTTCAAAATCATGTCAAGCAACTTAAGTGCTATTGCTTCATATCATGCATAGAAAACAATAAAAAGGTCTTGTCTTGTTTGGGGCATTATGTCTTCATGACAAAAAAGGCTAAAGGCTAAACTGCCCAATTGTACCGCTTTGTGTTAAAGTAGATAAAAAATATCTGTACCGTTTCACAATTGCATCTAAAAATAGATACAAGTCAGGTTCATAATATTAACAGATAAACACATGGGAAAAATTATACCCTTACTATTTCTAAGCAAGGCTTGTCAATAATATGTCTATCACTTATGCTCATCCTTACATGCTTTTATGCCTGGAACTTTATTTGGTTAGTTGGACATTGCCCCATTCAACCCAAATTATCCAACCAACCTTCCATGTCTCTCCTTTACAGCTTTTTACTTATCCTTATATTTCCCTTCGGTATTCGTGAAACATGCCTAAGGAATTTAAGGAGATATTTGGCCTTGTATTTCTAGCCTAATATGAGCCTGAACAAGTACGTAAAAATTTTTAGATTCGACGATTCCTGTTCCAACGTATGATATACGTATAACTTATTCTCCACATTCTTCTGTATTCAAATGTCTTCGAGTACCTTGATAGTTCGTGTCAGGTACCAAATAATTTTCATCTGTTCTGAAGCATGCATAAATTACTGCTTTCTTAAGAACACCGCACAGGTGGGTTTTACCTAAAGTGGCGTTTAGATTTAGTCACAAGTAATTATTAGTTGTTGGGTGACAGGATAGCCACTTCCTGATCACTGGTAAAAGGAGACTAAAACATCAAACTTCATGTAATGCGGCTTGCTAATGATCGATAAATAGGGGATGCATTTCATTTTGTGTATCCCCGGAAGTGAAAAACTTTTTTTCGTTGTCTGGGTATCACAAATCTGTTTACAATTTGATTTACTAAAACATCATTTGCGTCTTGTTTGTTGATATTGTTTGGAATTTTGCATCTGCTGTCTTTCGGAAATGATTTGATAGATTTGGGTAATTTCCTAGAAGTTTCACAAAAAATAGTCTGCTCTGCTCAAGGTTGAGGCAAGTGTTTCCATGGATTTTTTTACTTGGGAGTTGCATAATGAAAAGTATGAATGTTATTAAGTTCCCACTGAAGGAACGTAATTGACTGTTAAGCATCATACTAGCTTCCTACTTTCAACCACATGTGTCGTAATTAAATCAATTCATATCCCTAGTATTCTTTCATAAACCTATCTAGCGAAAATTCGTTGTACTTTTCTGTAGGAATTCATTATTTATACTAAACGTTTTTCTGAGTTTAAGGAACAAGATTATAAGATGAATATTATATTTTCTGTTATTTTGACTAATTTATAACTTAAGTAATAAAATTTTGTGGGATAAAAATATAATTTTTCTATTTAACGTATGTAGTGGGATGTTTGAGTTTGATCGAGAAGTTACATGAGTTAATAAAACATTTTAAATTAAGTAAAGTCCCGTTATAACGAACTTCATGGGACCGTAAAATTTCTTCTTTGTAACGGAAATATCGTTGTGACCGTACTATCGCTAATTTAGATAAAAACGGTTGGGGACTCTTTCTGGATTTTCCCAATAACGAGATTTTTCGTTGTATCGGTATTCGTTGTAACGAGATTTCACTGTATAATAATGGTGCGACTTAAAATCTTTGAACTAAATAGATCTACTTTAGAGTATGTTTAGCACAAATTATTTACTTTATGTAGTTTGTAAGAAAAATTAATTGTGTATGTGAAATTTGGTTTTATATTCCTTCAACACAAGATCTTGTGTCTGTAATACATACAGTAATTTTCGAAAATTACTTTGTTAAGACCAAAGAAGAGATACGGGTGTACGGTAGTTAAGCTGAATAAATGGAGGCACAGCTACAATTTCCTTTTGAATGCATTATGAACTATGAATCGTCGTAAAGCACTGATTTATCCCCAGGTAGGGTGATATGAGAAAGAAACGCGGCACATTAGAATAACTCATTCCCAGTACTTTCTCCAGCGAACGGAAAAGCCCTTGATTACAGAGGTCAATACCAACAACGAGGTTAATGGCAGCGCGAATTCCTCCAACTGAGAAACAGAAAGAGGATAAAGGCAGTCGCTAAACACAACCTAAACGGAAAGTAGCTAAGAAAAGAATCGACACAAGAGTCGAATAATTCTCGATCCTGCCGCCAAAGAATCTACCTCCCTAAGATCGTTAAGTGTAATCATGAGCGAAACAGATGAGCAATTTTGTCCCTGCTTGTCATTCGTACTGTCTCAGAGACTCTGCGAGAGACGTTATCATTCATTCATACGTCTCTGTCAGTGTCTTTCATAACAATTCATATATATTTATAAAGACATTTTTTCCGTCTCTTGTTCTCGTGATTATAGATAAACACTTTACACCAAACCGCTGTGAATCCTAATGAGTAGGGATTCTATCGGGGTGGTTTTTTTCTCTATCCAGGTAGTCTGGATCCATGAACCCGCCGATACAATTGAAAAAGGCAGGACGTGCAATCAGAGACTTTCGGAACAATTTCAAGTTCAAGAGAGGAGAGGTGATATGCACACACAAGAGAGAAGATTAATGGCTCATGATTTGCATTTGGATCAGGACCATTTTTCAGGGGAGGAGTATCACTTTCGATAGGTACAGTTTTAAGGAGAGACCCGCTTTCGGTTATTACCAGATTTCACTAACTTGAACTACTTTTAGGCTCTATCATCAAGTATCAAAAATCTTTAAGAGGAAATTTATTTTAATAGCTTCTATTACTTTAATTTTACATTTAATATTTTATTTGAAACTGTTTCATGTACAATGTAAATTGTCTATTTAATTTTTTCCCGAAACATTCATGAATTGCAATAGATCAATACTATTTGGATATGGATCAGGATCATTTTTCAGAGTATCACTTTTGAGAGGTACAGTTTTAAGGACAGAGTCGTTTTGGGTTATTACCAGTTATCCAAGAAAGTAAGTTTTATTACTTTGACTCTTTCTAGACTAAATTCATACAGCATGAGCATTTCTACAGCGTTTATAAAATTAAATATAAAACATCTAAGAGAATGAATTTCCTATCTATATTTTAATCCGAGAATCATTTTCTCATATAAGATGAAAATCCTTATATTGTTAATCTCAGAATCATACATCCTCTTGCTGCAGTAAGAGAAATATCGTAAACTGGGGTAACAAGATTATATCAGGGCTAAGATTTGCTTCAAAATTGGTAATAAATAACCAAAAAGTCTGTTTACTTAATTTTCCCTGTGAAAATTTTAAGAAAGAACTATCTGATTTAAGCTTGCCGCCATTACTTTAAAATCAAATATTGGGTACTTTTATATCTATCTTTAAACCACCCCAGCAAAAAAAATTCAAAAATTCCTTCAATGAAGAGTCTAAAAGCTTCCAAGGTGCAGTTTTCTCCAAGAAGTATCAAGTATATAGTTATTTTGTAGCAATAGGAATTCAGCACGTAAGTCTGCAGTTTTTTACAGCAGTTTTGAATACATTTTAAAGGCATTTCAGAGGTCTTATAAAAAACTGCAGAGTTTCTAAAGAAAACTGCAGACAAAGTGTCCAAATTCCCATCACCTTTTTGAGGAAATTTTGCTGATTTTGTTTGCTGGGACATTACAAATGTAACATACACAAATACAAATGTACAAACAATACAAATGTACAACCCCGAAAAATACCTAAATTTATACAGTAAAAGTTTACATTTTCTTCAGATTTTAAAGTTTATCTATCATTTAGAACCTTTCAAGATTTTAATTAGACTGCCTTAAAGTGCGGGATCCATTCAATGATGTATTTTCTTTCTACCAAACAGATGAATTGTCAAAAATATTTCATTCAAATATTTTAGTAAGGTAAATTGACAAATGTGTGTGTTTTTGTGTAATTGATGGATTCATTGAGAATAAACGATCACGCAAGTTAACTAAACCTATTTTAGCTTTCATTTCAAACTATTTCGTTTGACAAATTGTTTTCAGCAATTCATTAGATATTTTATACCAGCAGCAGACCGCTAACTGTTCTGGCAAACACGCAAAATAAATATCAATATTGATTCTCGTTGACAAAGCTAATTGAAAAACATTTGCATAATGGTTACCACCCTTGTGCTTCCTGCCGAGTTTCTAAGCTTAGAAGTTTATCTTTTGCATTCATCCCTGTCATAATATCTAAGAATAAGATATTAAAACCAGAAGAAAAGAAATTCAAGTGATACGGACTCCCGAAAACTTTAAAATTATTTAACAAGTATTCAAACTGTAATATTCATTTCCATTTTAATTAATATTATATAATAAGTAAAAAAATCAAAGAACTAAAAAAGAAACAGTTTTTAATCAAATATTATTTTATTGTTCCTAATCAAAAGAAAATTTTGTAATTCTTAAATCATGATTTATTATTTCATAAACAAACTTTTGAAATGAACTCTATATAAATATTACTACCCATTTGAACTCAGTTTTAATATTAATTCAATTTTGGATACTTATTTTCCCCAATTTTTATGAATGATACTTCTCAACATTTGTTTAAACTCCTTAACTTATGCACGAAAATTGGCTTAGTATCCTTATACGTAATCTTCTCTATAGAGTATAGAATTGTTGAAATGAAAAAAAGGGAATCTTGTAAATATTTCCGATGCACAACGAAACAATTAATCAATCCAACATTCAGAATCAGATGCTCTGAATCTAGCAGGAAAGGCCTCAAAGAATTAATGACAAGGAGAAAACTTAAATTATAACTCTTCTATATAGATGCAGAAGGATATATTTCATGACATTCATTCTTAAATCTGAAGTATACAGCTAGCTCCCTTGGGTCCAGAAATCATAGGAACTGATAACTATCAGAAAATAAAAGAATAATGAATAAATTCAAATTATTAAGCTAAATTACAGACTCCAGCAGCTGTTACTGGGAGATCGAGTATCAAATATTCATGAACCAAGCATTGAAAAATTAGAATGGAATAATAATGAAGTTGGGAATTGTTAATCAGATGGACGAAAAGGCCGATCGTTTTTAAGAGTGCGTTTGCTATCGATATTGATATTTTTAAGGCAGAATACTCTTAAGATGATCGTTATGAGGGAAGAAAAAGGAATTTAATATTATACTTTAGACTTCAAAAATCTATTGGACTCTTAACTATTCTTCGGCAAATCTTTAAAACTCTACTTTAAAAATGGACCTTTCTTTAAATCTAAAGGAGGTTTCTAAAACTATCATCTAATAGTCTATATCTAACTTGAGGTCTTTATTTATAGTGGATAGTTTTGGTGTATTGTAGGGGTATGAAGTAAGATAAATTTTATCTTTGTAGTTGTAAATCATAAATGAACTTCTAAACGTTCATTTAGTTAGCAGTTTGAGAAAGTAAGTAGAGAGTGATAATTAACGCTTAAGGTATGTGTAGAAAAGCAGTTTGAAAACGGTTCATATTTCTTTGAAACAAATGTATCACATAATTAGCCCTTTTGTTGGAAGTTTGCGAACTCCTAAGATTCTATACCCCTATCTCTCCTTTTGTTCAACCGAAAACTTAGATTAAATTACGTTCTTCACCCAACCAAGGTATTCTATTTATTGTATGTTTCAACATTTTGCATCTATTATTCTACTTACGTGAGAAATGCTTTTCAAAATTATTTTTCATTCTTCCCGCTCTTGAAATTATTTTGTTTTCTTAATTCCTTAAATTAATTGTTTAGAGACATTGCAATGATATGGTTTTATTAAGAGTGATTTGTGGTAATTACCAACTCATTGAGATTATTAATTACATCTGTATCTCTGTTGCGGATAATGAATCGTCTTATAAACTTTATTCTATATAGTTCAGTCTCTTTTGCTCTCCTTCTCTATCTCCTTTTCTGTCTCTCTCTAGTTTTCTCTTTCTCTCACTCTTTCGATTTCCCTTCTCTTTTCTTTCAATCTTTATCCCCATTTCTATTTCTCTCTCTTTCTTTCTTCTTACTTCCCATCCCTATATCTCCCCTTCTCTCTATTTCTTTCTATTATATCTTCTCTACATCTCTTTCTTCTCTCTCTTCATATTTCATTTTTATTCTCTCTCTTCTTACCTCCCATTCCTATAACTCCCTTCTCCTGTCTATTTCTTTCTACTTTATTTTATCTATGTATCTTTCTTCTTTCATTTTTAAATAATAGTTATCACCTGGTACTAAATCAATAATTTTCAATGAAAATTAAAATTGCGCTATGGCCCGAGCACTTCAATACGACGTTTTACACACTATTTTTTTTTCATTCTTTAAAAGGTATTAAAAAATTACACCGTACCACATTGTGGCATTTCATCATGATAATATCCTGAAATAAAATAATTTTATCTGCTTGATCCACAATCCAAGAGCAAAGGGTGTTTCTGATCAGTGGAAAGGGCGACCATGTTCTTTGTTCCTCAGAAGGCTCCATATTAGGCTGTGGGTGACACTGTCCATTTTCAGGAAGTGTCCCAAGATTTTCGCAGGTGAAGTCTTCCACGCTCCACCCCCTTTTATGGGTCGTCCGAAGGGTGGA
Source organism: Tetragnatha versicolor (assembly GCA_024610705.1). Taxonomy (NCBI): domain Eukaryota; kingdom Metazoa; phylum Arthropoda; class Arachnida; order Araneae; family Tetragnathidae; genus Tetragnatha; species Tetragnatha versicolor. The sequence continues at coordinate 48,101,553 of JANDEH010000010.1, read as the reverse complement.
GAACAAAAACAAAACAAAATCCTTCTCCTTCAGTGTCTGTCCCACCTTACCCAGAGCAATTAGTGTGGGTGTGGATGTCGGTGCATTTCGCTCATAACTGGAGGCTCCGTTTTTCTATTTCCACGTTCTTGCCGCAGCATAAATTATGGAAATAGAATCAGTTTTGCGTTAAGGAGCAGCGTGTTATTTTTGGTCGAGCGCTTTCTGCGAAGGAATGCGACCGAAAGCTGCATATTTCATTTCGGCGGCCATTTTTATTCCCGCCAGCCAATTATTTCGAAGGGTTCTTTTTGGATTCCGAGAAAATTTTGATCAAAAGTACGAGGATTGGCGGAAGAAAGAGCTGAAATATGCGCTTTTGTTTTTAGAGGTGGCTTGGAGTAGGAAAGAACGCCTGGATTGTGATCAGTCTTCAGCTAGCATAGAAATACTGAAAAGTACTTCAGAAACACCCATTAAACTTCTAAACAAAAAGATTTATTAAAAGTGGAGGACTGATCAATGGTCACCACTTTTCCGTTATAGTCGACTAGATCGGCTAGACTAAAAGCTCTCCCTCCGCTCGCTTGCGTTACCTTCCTATACCGTGATGATGAGCCCTAACAAGGGCGAAACCGGTCCACGGTTAGAGGCGACGCTTGAGAGCTGGAGTTTTCTCAAAAAGATTATCACTTTTCAACTTAAACATGGTAAAATCTCAATCTTAGAAATCAACTCCCTTTGATTTGGTGATTTATCCAAGGATATACTGGAATTTTTTTATTGAATTGCATATATTCAATTTAGTAACTATTTTATTGTTACGGGCATTCATTTTCTGTCAGAAACATTTGATTTACATTAAAGTTAATTTTTGCTGTGCAAATGTATTGTGAAGAGAGACGTCTAATACTAATTGCCAAATAATTACAGGGATAACAACTTAACTCAACTTCTTAGTAAAAAATCCATTAGACAAAATTCAACTACATCCCAAGATAAACTTCAAACCAACAACAACCGACAAATAAGAAATTAACATTTCCAAGCCTCTGCATCTAAGTCTATGTGAAAAACATAAAATTTAAATCTATATCATTAATTTTATCTCGTCTTCAAAGAGTCAAAGTTTCACCCAGCATGATTATGAAATTTTAAACAACAGATTAATTGGTCGATTCTAATAAACTTTTAATAATAAATATTAATAATAGTAATAAATAACTTTATTCACTTGAGTACATACTGCATTCATTGGGATGTTATAGTCATCATTATGTGGATGTTCATAATTTTATCGTAAGTTTCCATTTAGTGAAAGAAAAACTATTTCATTAAAGTGAAAGTAATTCCTTATTAGTAATTATTTTTAAGTTTTATGAAATTCTAAAATTGACTCTTGCACCAGAAATAAGTTTATTATTAAAGCGAAAATAATTTTAGAGTAGTAAATTCTCACAATAAAGGAGGTAAATAAAAATATGATTAAATGAAAACATCAGAGAAAGCACGAGAAATAGCGTGACTGTGAAACACCAAAAAAAATTAATTACATGAAAGCATCCAAAAAGTTTTAGCTTTCTAGGACAAAAAGTGTGCAGGAATTGTAATTGAACTCTGTGTGGTACTAAATCCATCTGAGCAGAGTATATTTCTGGACTAATGATTGGGTTTCTTTTTCTCTATTCTAAATGGGGGGGCAACAAATGTGATGTCGAGTAAAGCAAAAAGGAAGCACAGGACGCTAATCAAATTATCTCTCTTAAAAATAGTGGAGTAATATTTCAATATCTTAAAATATATACATACTAAAATCAAATTATTTAAATTATAGGGGGAAACGAATTAAAATATAGTTTAAAAAGTATTTTTGAGTAGGAAATTGAAATGGGAGTTATGTAATTAAATATTGAATAGGGGAGGAATTTGCAGGGGGCCGATTTAAAGATTTTAGGATTTTTGAAAAACGAAATTAAATGTAATCTTATATTAAAAATTAGATAAGTTTTTTATATTTTTAGTTTCCCATTTTTATCAAAACAATTTTTTATATAAAGGTTTCTATTTTAAGAAATTCTTATTAAATTAACAGTTCATACAAACAAATGTCTTTAAATGTGACTGATAAACCTAGTTTTTTCATATAGCAAATTCGGCCTTTAACTTGAATTTTTTTTCTGGGAAGAATTGATTTTATAGAACAGATTATTATTTATTTTATAGAACACATGATTTTATAGGAGCTTATTATCTTGTAGCTGTGCCAAAAATACATTTATAGAATCCAGAAATTGATTGAATTAAGGAGTGACTGGGATTTTAAAGAAATTAACTTTAAAATATATTTTTAAGAAGTTAAAATTTAAGTGTAAAAGTGTGTTTTGTGTACCTTAGAAAAAAACGCTCAAAACATATTTTTAGCTATAGAAGAGTATTCTTTTGCAAAACTGTATGAAATGGGAATCTTACGTATTGAATGAGAGACCGAATGAAAGTATTAGGTCTCATATGGCCCTCAAACCGTAGTTTAAAGAATGTCAGTAAAATAAATTGGAACAAAATTTATATTTCTTTACTTCGTTTTTAAAGATAGAAGGAAGTGGAGAGTTTTTAAAGAAAAAAATCATCCGGCTTACCGTTGATCAGCATGGTTTCCCATCAAACCAGTCAACTTTCGTGACAAGACGCTTGACCATATACGCAATTAGCAAACCCTGCGAAAGTACCAGCAAAAGTGACAAAAGGGTCACCAAATAGCAATCCCGGGTATTCCTCCCCTACTGAGCCCGCAAGTAGTGATCTTCTAGGCCGCTGGACAGAATAATTGGATAATAGTGACTCGGTGGAAAAAGTCAAATCCGAGGGTTTGGTCATTAAGAGCGAGGGGCTGGCTGCCTTGTCTCAGCGTCTAGAGGGTTGCTTATTTTGTAGAGGATCGACCTAGATTTGGGACAGTTAATGGATCTGAAAGGATTCCGATCGCTCGCTTCAGGAAAGCAGCGGTTGGGGTAATTAATGACTGATATGAGAAATACTGGTGATAGGGGACTTGATCTAGCTGAGGGATGGTCAATGTGCAGAAAGGTGGCTGAGATTGGTTAGGTTGTTTGTTATTGTAAATTGAATAAAGAAATGAATTATCAATCAAATGGTGATGAGTTGGAAACTTTATTTCATCATGTAATTTATTATGTTAAAATAGGCGATTCTTTGCTTATTATCATTTTAAAGGATAGAATACTATGGTGAATAAATGGAGGACCAACTTTGTTGGGCGCTTGCCTGTAGTTGGTCGACCTAATTTGTATTTGTATTTTTTGTGTGAATCTTGCAATTAATGGCTGTTATAAGAATGCTGGTGATCAGTGCTGTAGTTAAAGAAAAATATTTGAGGATACTCGCATCTTCTTCATTTTAAACAAAAACACCATATTTCAGGGGACACTTCAAATAATTTGGTGGACGGCGTCTTCCCACGTCCACCCCCAATCTCAGCTCTGCTCGTGATAGGGGACTTTATATCCTGCTAGGGGATGGTAAGGGAGCAATCAATGTGCAGAAAAGGTGGTTGAGATTGGTTAAGTCTATTTGTAATTGTACATTTGGAAAAAGAAAGGAATTTTTAATCCAATGGGAATGAGTTGGAAACTTTTTTCATCCTGTAATTTATAATGTTAGTAAGTGGGGATAATTTTTTGAGTCTGAGATCATGTTTTAAGGATATAATACGTACTATGATAAATCTCAAGACTGATTACTTTGAATTTTACTGCTGTAAAATCTGCTTCCGGCTACAAGTTATTTTTAGTATAAAAATCCATGTTTTACTATTTGAAAACAGAGTATATAATTTGGATAGGGATTTGGTTATTACTACGAATGAATAAGCAATTCGGAAGTAGAGTAATTAGGAGTGATTGTAGAAAACAACAGTTACTAGAACTTAACATTTTTTTAAAAAAATTGTATTGTAATGATCTGTTTACTTTTGTTGAATGATTTTTTCTTAGAGTTTATGTATTTTTGCAGGTGTTTTCCCCATCATATCCCCTTGAGAAGATCTTGAGATATCTGTACCTTGAGAAGTCCAAAGTTTGAAAAAAACCCAAATCTTTTGCAAACCCAAGAGCAGTTTTTCAAAATATAAAAAGGTAATTATTAGAAACCACTATTCAACGCATAACACCCTAACGTAATTATAAAGATATGCAGCATAATCACGAGGGGTTGGTCCTTCTCATATACATCTCTGGTGTTAAAAAGGCATAAGAGAAGTTTGGTAAAATTTAAAACTAATTGGATTAAAATTAATATTTGGTAAATATACAGGGTGTTTCAAAATTGCGTTGCACGGCTTTTATTTGGAACCAACTTCTCCTAGGCTAACGGAAGTAAGGTCTACCCCTAGGTAAGTGAGCCTGGAGAATCCATTGAGAGGACTAACAGCGCCCCTAGCGGCGAAATTAAAAAGTTAAAAAAATCAATTTCACTAAAGGAGATAGAGCAAAAACCTCAGTGAGAGTATTGTTGACAACGTCATGAAGAACTCACTGAAAAAAATTTGATCAAAATATCTTGAATATTCGCGGATATTAGCATGTGAAAATAGCACTTTTTCAGGGGTCAAAAAAGAAAAAGTTCGCTTATTTGCAAATTTTTTAGTGTTATTTTGTAGTTTTGTGTTTTTTTAGTTTAAAGAACACAAAATTTAATCAAAAAATCAAAAAAAATTTGCGAATATGTGAACTTTTTCTTTTTTGACCACTGATAAAGTGCTATTTTCACCTGCTAATATCTCAGTGAATATTAAAGATATTTTCATGAATTTTTTTTGAGTGAGTTCTTCATGACGTTGGCAACAATACTCTCATTGAGGTTTTTGCTCTATCTCTTTTCGTTTTTAAATTATTTTTTTAACTTTTTAATTTCGCCGCTAGGAGCGCTGTAAGTCATTTCAGCGCATTCTCCGGGCTCACTTACCTACTTCACCTTACTTCAATGACCCTAGGAGGCGTTGTTTCCGAATAAAAGCCGTGCAACGAAATTTTGAAACACCCTGTATAATTTTAATTTCACTTTAAAGTTTCATTTTAAAGTTTTCTCTTCTCAGAAAAGTTCTTATTTTCACATTCTTAATCCTTTTAACTTTAAAATTGTGTTAAGTTTATTTGAAATTGATTAGTGATTTTTATAGGTCACAGAATGTAATCGGATATTATTCTAGAAAATACGCTTATCTCCTTTTTCTTCCTCTCTCATTCTCTTCCCCCTTCTCTTATTTTATTTCTCTTTTCTCCTTTTCAACGCAATATTTCTCTTCCACTCTCCTTTTCCTTTGCCCTTCTATTAAAATTCCCTAATAAATAAAAAATAACGCTAATTAATTAATCTTCACCGTGTAAAATGCAAATCGTTAGTGAGTTTTCTGAATACTAATTTTTATTTTTTTAAAAACAAAAACATAGCTAGAATTAACTGTTTGAAATAAGTCTCGACAAACAAGCAAGTCGGCCATGTTGTGTCTCTATTATGAATACAACAGAATACACCTTTTTTGTTTTAAGTCTTCATACAGACTAATGGCGGATCATGGCATGTCTCGGTTCAAGAGTTAAAATAAAACTTAAAGGTTAATTTAAACAATCAGTAGACATCAATAATGAAGTTTATATTAAGATTAACTCATATGTGAATGCGTTCAAAAACTCATCCTAACCCGTTCAAATTCAGCTATTTTTAAATGGCCGCATGTTCAAAATAAACCGCTTTTGTTGTCGGCCATAAATCTTTCAATTCCTGGACCGTTAATGTCAGAGCGCCGCCTATGTACAATGCAAGGAAACTGAGACTTTCAAACATAAAAATTTAGGCCATTTATTTTAAAAATTAAGTTAATTTATTAAAATAAGATAATGTAGAAATTATAAAAACTTCAATAGATATTTAAATGTTACATCTTTTTTATCATTGCAAGGAAAACCTATAGATTAGAGTGTGGAAATTTTTAAAAAAGTGGTAACATATAAGTTTGAAATTTATACGTCTTGAAATAAATTATATAAAAATTTTACTATTAGGAATTAGTGGCGCATTTAAAAATTAAGATAAACTGAAAGAGAAATACGTAACATAAGAAAAAAGGATATAGTATAAAATATATTTAAGAATTGATTCGTGATCGAAATAACATAAAATGTCTTTTATAATTCATTAAAACGGAATATTTTATGATTTATTCACGGGACCACTTAAGGCGATATAGTACCCAAATATATTTTTTTTTAGTTTTTAATATTATAATTTTGATTTTAATTGCATATTTAGTGGGCTAATATGGTATACCCATTCCCCTAAAAAAAAGTTGGATTTTAATAATCAGAATTTAAAAATTTTAAATTTTTCAAAATTTTTGACCATTTTTTAAATCCCTAAGGCTTTTTTAATTATGCATATTTTTAAATTTTTTTTTCATTTATTGGTTCATTATATTATACTTCATAAAAATGTGCATGGGTTTCTTTCTATGAATATTACTTTATTTTCTAGAATTTTTTGTAGTAAAAACCCCCCAAAAAACCGGAAAAATTTATCATTTTTGACTTTAATATTTTTTAAAAAAAAATCTAACCTTATTAGAGCTAAACCCATGCACAGTTCTATAATACATATATTTCAGAATATATATAAAAATTTTCAGACTTATATTTAAAGTACATAAAAAGCCTTAGGCTTTCAAAATATTGTAAATACACAAAAATTCAACGTGGAGAAAATCCAACTTAAAATTTCGTTTCTTCATAGAAAACCCTCATCATCGCATCAGAAAAATGTAAATAACTTCATAAATTATTAAGATAGAGCTCTGAAATTTTGAAGACACATTCAGAAAGATCTATGGTATGGATTAAACCAATAAAAAGTTTTTTGATATTTTGATGATTTTTTGGGTACTATATCGCCTTAAAAGTGTTAATTTATAAATAATTTTAGGATGATTATTCTAAGAAATTAAAAGGAATAGAGATTCAAAAGTGATTAAAAATATACGTGTTTTTTGTAAAAAATGTAAAGAGAAAAGGAGATGTATTTACATGTTTATTATTATAATATAAATAAATAAATAGTGAAACACACACCTGCGTTATCTGCACTCCATTATCGATAAGAATGAACTTGAATAAACGAGAAACATAAATTTACTTAAATATGTGCGAAGTTGATCTCTTATAAGTCATTTTATTAGGTTTATTCAAATTATTCTTAATTTTACCTGCTTTTTTGCCATTTGAAGATTTGACAAAGAAATTACAGCCGTAATTTAACAGTACTAATTTACTTTTATTTAATGTTTGGAAAATTTCATTAGTATTTACTTCATTACAATTCTTCGGAGAAATAACATTGTTACGTAAATAATACAAGCAATTTACATATACACTGGTACATTTTTCTCTATTAAAGTTGATTGTATTTTACAAAATTAAAACAAAATAAAAAAGTACTCTCTTACTTTGTCTTTTAAATTCTGTTTAATTCATTATGTTTTTACTGTAAGAAACTGAAGACACTAAATTCCAATCCTTGAATAGATCAGAAAAATACCATTTTAGAGAATATTTCTTTTAATTCCAATACACTCATTATCCTAAAAGTAAAAATGTTTGAATGTACTTATCTTTATTTATCCTAATATTTTCTAACGATAATTAAAAACAATTACGAAGCTTTCAGGATTTATGACATGAGAAGTAAATCAGAAAAAAATAATTTTATTTGAAGAGCCTGACTTTCAAACTGTAAAATCTTTGACTGTTTCCCATAAAAGATGAAGAAAAGTGAAACAAAATTTCAAGTTACAGGTATTCTCTACCTCTTGAATAATTTCGTCAATGAAAACTTTAATTTAAAAGCATTTAAGCTTTAAAATAAATTTAATCTCTCGAAGAGAAACAAGGATTCACACATGTTTACAGCTTAGTTAATTAAATATTTCTTTGAAGAAACTATCCTTGTTTTTCTGAAAACTATTTGAATTGAAGTGGTAAAGTTATATTTTAAAAACTAAATTAAAAACTATGACCCGGACGTGATTTGAACACGCAACCTTCTGATCTGGAGTCAGACGCGCTACCGTTGCGCCACCGAGTCTTATACTACTGAAGATTTTAAATTTGAATTTCACAAAATTTAAATAGTGATTAAAAATTGTTTTTATCGTTTAATTTAGATTTTTGGGAATTCTATATTAAAAAGTGACATTCTTCCTCATCTTTAGAACAACATATGAAATTTGTGATTGTCAATCACAATATTAACTTTACGTAGGTTATTAGTTGAAATTTCATGTCATTTCCCCTGAACATAATTATTGATGACTCTACAAAAACAACAAACTGAATAACAGTATTATTATGCAAGCCATGTGAGAACTTTGACAATGATTTATTTCTCTGCAAAGTCGTGCCATCTAGTGGAGATCGCTGTGATTAATGTTTGGCAATAAATTATATTAAAAACCTTTTGTCATATTCTGGCGCTAGATGTCACTAGGGGGTCCATAAACTCCAAAGAGTCGAAGGAGTAAAGCTATTAAAACGCGGAATACAAAGAGGAAAAAGGGAAAATCTAATTTAGGATGAAATCGAAATCCAATATGAAACGTCGACCATTTTTGGGATGTTGGGATAGTTTTAACTAATTTTTTTAAATAAAGAACATTAAATAATATAAAAATTGTAAATAAATCAAAAATCAATACAATTGAGATTATATGTAGAAAGTTGTAATAATAATTAAATTGTTGTAAAAGAAAGTTATTAAACTTATTTAAACCATACAATTTATCAAATAAAACTAAAATCTTAAGATTTTGATTTCCATGAAAATTTAAAAAAAATTATGATTCTTTTAAATTAATACTTTTATAGTGAAAAGAAATAAATCTTAATATAAATTGTAAAAAATATTTTTAATCTTAAATGCAATATTTTTAAGATAAGTTACACTTCCAGAGACCTTAAAAGTATATCCAAAGTTGATTCCTATCTTCAAAGATATTTTAAAAGTTCTAAAATAGAGTTTATTTTTAAATGTACCATAAAATCCTCGTTTATTCCGGTGAACATGTTATTCCGTTAAACATTCATACGTTTTTGTTAAAAAGCAAATATATATTTAAGATATTTAAAAAGAGTTTTGAAGGAGTGGATCAACACTGTGGATACATATTTTTTAGACACTTCGGAGTAACTATTCTTAAAAAAAATTAAGTGGGTTTACCATCTTACATTCAAAACAAGTTCACTCTTTTAATTTTGTATTACCCCTTAGAATGTGAGAAAACATCATTTGATTCTTTAAAAATATGAATATAAACTTTTAAATCACTCACTAAATTCGAATTTATTTCGCAAGTTAAACAAAACCTCCTTCTACAAGGATGCATTAAATTACTGAACAAATGATTCTTAATGATATGTCATAATAATTTCATTTCGCTGTAGGGGAGTCGTTCATAACATTAAAAAAAACAAAGTCAAACGGATGTTTAAATTAGAGTAATATACTTGAAGGTTCTTTTTCTGTATTTTAATCCCAACTATTTCCTCTTTCATGAATTTATTCCTGCTAAGTGAGAATATAGTATCATTTATGATACTAGGACAAGAACTGTGTTTGCCGATAACTAATAATGAAGTTCATCGTTATTTAAAAATGCGATGGGAATTATGAATCATGATATGAAATGTGATTAATATATCTCTAATAAATATAAGAATAATTTATATCGTATTTATTAAAAGAAAATAATGAGTAAGGTATGAATAAATATTCCATCTATATTCAACAACAACATTTAAAATTACACTTTTCATAATTTATCTAATTTTTCAGGTATCAAATCAGATCAATAGATTGATACCCACGGATAACCTAGCAACAACCAGTAGCAGCAGTGATTTCCAATTTAAACTTACTTTTTTGGCAAAAATAATTATATAACATTGGCTTACTTTAACTTTTGTGCTTGAAATTTCTGAAAAATCAGTTGAAATTGTATCAAACGTCAAATTAAGGGCACTCATTATTTTTTCCTATTCACATTCTTACATAAAGAAGAATAGCACTTTAAGAAATCCTTATATATTCTCCTATCAAGCCTCTAATTTTCAAGAGCTTTAAAAGGAAAAAGTTCAGTCTCGCTACAAAAATGTTACTTTTTCCTTGTTATCAACTATATTAGAAAATTAAGATCAATATGCCCCAAGGGAGCCTTTTTTCTTACTCTTAAAACATCCATTGACGGTACCCATTGTACAAAAAGGAGAATTAAAATAGATTTATCGATTCATTCTTTTCATCAGAACATGTCTTAATTTCTTTAGATTTCCATTAGATAGAGCGAGGAAAGCTATTTGTGGCTCTTGGAAAGACTGAGGGATGAATAGGTTTTGGAGAATTAGCATTCAACAGTTTTCTGAATTTTTACAAATATTTGGGAAGAGTGAAGTTACACAGTAAAAAATCTATCTTTACTTAGTTATTATTGACAGATTCCACGTTGAAAAGCCTAACACCAAAGCAAAAAATTTTTATTAATATTTTTTTTATTAATTTCATTGAATTTTCGTCGAAAGAAACGGAAAAACCTCATAAAATGTGGGTGAAATATTTATCAGTATTTTGTATCAATGCAAGAATAATTTTTTCTTTTAATCATCATCGTCCTCATCATCTTAATCATCTCGATTTAAAAGTGGTATTTTAAAAGTTTTCTTTTGAGTTTATTTAGAGTTTCTTGGTGTCCTAAAAACAGAAAGTAAAAAAGGAAGTTAATAAAAAATAATCATGTTAATTATAAACGGTATTAAAGGGAGTTTTTAGTTTTTGTAGATACTTACATGTTCTGAGTGACTATCTAAACTTTTTAAAATTGAGACTTGGTCCCTTCTTTTGAGTTGCAAGCATCGTATTTCAGCAAACTGAAAGTAAGTTATACAGGTTCTAATCCCAAATGAAAGTTGATTAATTTTGACATCAAGGAGGTTCTTGTGTAGGAATATTTAATGCTCTAGAATTGTCACTTTTTGCTTATTCTCAAGTTTCTCAAGGATTAGTCCGATTTTTATAATTTTTGAATCATTACACTGGTCAACACTCATTTTGATGGCGGGAATATTAAAGCTGTTTATGTATATATTTGACCTCCTGATTCCGAATATGACATCCGTTTTTGCTCATCAGCTCTAGTTTTTAAGATATTATTAAGGATAAAGAATTAACCTTCCTACCCCTTTGGGGTCTGTGAGTACCCCAAACGCACTTTGACACTTGCTATCTTCTATGCATTTTCGTTTTGACGATTTCCAATGCTAGTATTCCTTAAATACGTGAAGTTATACAATGGGTAAAAATTTTGGGATTATTATTTAATTTTTGAGTGTCGTGGAAGAATTAGACACATATTCCCCCTCTGGGGTCTCCAGAGACCCCAAGCACGAACGTGCAGAAACAGTAACAAATAAAGCATAACATTTTATTTTTTTGTTTCATTCTTGGAAAATATAGTTTTTATGTTCGTTTAAAACGTTTATAGGTTCATAAGATAGAAATTTACGCGGAAATTTTTACTTTTTTACAAAAAGAAGATTGGGACTCGGTATATTGAATCGTTACTTATATGGTAAAATTTTCTTTCATATTCCAAGAAAAAAGTGATGTTTTAATGAAATTCTTTCTAGAGCCAATAACAGAAGCATAAAAAACTCAGACAATTGGCACCACGATTTCCTGTTGAGAAAGTTAGTTGAAAAAAATACCTAAGTTTTTTTGGCTTTGTAGAATTGTTTTAGAGGCTTCCTAGAAAAAAAATGGGAATATTTTCCAAGATTTATGAACATTTACCTCATTCAGAATGTGATTTCGAAGAATTATTAAAGAAAGAACGAATTTTTCGTTGAAAACTTAAATAAAACAAGCGAGGCACAGATTTCACTGACTTCTTCACCGATATAATTTTTTGCATTATTATTTCCATTTCACAAAGTAGAATCTACCGTTCCCGTGTGTCATAATACTAAATAATTTAATCTGGGCTCACAGGTAGCTGCTAATCCTGAAAATGAAAGGTATGCAACTCTATAAATCTTTAAAAATAAACTAATACATTCCACCCGTGCAAGGCCGGGTATATCAGCTAGTATATTTTAATCAGTGCACTGTAAAAAAAACTGTAGAAAAACAGAAATTTCAATAACAGTGACTTTATGTTTACAGAGATATTCTGTCATGTAACATTCCCACCGCACTTCTATTTATTTTATGTAAAATAACAGCTTTTACCTAGTTTTTTAGCTTATCTGTACTTAAACAGAAACTTACTGCATTGAAAACCAATACAGCTATTGGCAACGTTATACTGAATCTTCTTTGGTTCAGTGGTAGCGTGCGTGCTTAGCATGCGGTAGGTCGCGGGTTCTATCCCCGGATATCAATTAATTAAAATTAAAAAAACTCTACTAAAATAAGTGCATGCGCACAAGCAGAAAATTACTGAGAGGCAACAGAAAAATCTGGAGCCCACTTGACAGAAAGTTCCTTTTTACAGCATTTACCTGTAGGTTACAGCTTTTTTCTGTTTACAGAATTTTTCAACCTACAGATTTTTTCTGGCAACTTTTGCTGCCAGAAATTTTCTGTTTTTTTTGCAGGATTATTTTTTACAGTGTGTGATTATAAACATTATAAGTAAAAAAACTTCATTACGGTTCATTTCTGTAATTTAATTCTTGTTTGAAGATTCAGGTGTTATAAAAAAACGTGTATCAAAAGAAACCAAATAATGGCGTAATAGAACAAAAACAAAGAAAAAAATACTAAAAAAATTAAAAAAATTTTCTGAAGCATCTTTTTAGAAGTAAAAATGATAATTACTTTCCATTTAAGGTAATTTTACCCTTTACTAGAGTCATAGACACGTTTTACGTGTGGGGTACTATTAGACCCCACGAGGGGGAATATGTGACTATTTTTTCAAGAGGGTAGGAAGGTTAAGGATAAATTTCACTCTTCATCATGTAATGGTCTTCTTGTTCATTGCAACTGTCATTTGCTGCAACAAGTAAATAGCATAAAATATTTAGGTCTTTTTATTGATTCAAACCTTAAATGGAAAACTCACATCACTGAATTATCTAAAAAACTACGCTTCGTTTTAACCAAATTGCATTTTCTTAAAAATAAAGTTCATAAGTCATTTTTAATTACTTTGTATCATTCTTGGGCTCAATCGTTAATAAATTGTGGCATTATAGTTTGGGGAGGTGAATATAAATCTAATTTGTCTCCTTTAATATCAATTCAAAACAAAATTTTCAAATTATTAAACTATAAATTTGATCATCCCTGTAACTTAATAATAAATTTAAAAATTTTACCTATTCGCCATTTTGCATTTTATCGAATGTTACTTTTTTTACATCACCATAAAAATATTTGCGACTTAAAAATTCATACCTCAAATAGAAGACCCACAATAATATTTAATATTCCCCGTTTTCATAAAGAAATTTTCAAAAAACATTTTTTTTATCTTGCTCCTAAATTATATAATTTTTTGCCTATAGAATTTCAGAGTTTTCCATCTCCTAATATTTTCAAGCGATCATTATTTAATTTTATTTGTAACAAACATTGATAATTTGGATGTTTTTTTCCGTCTAAATCCAGAAGCATAAAATTTTTAAGCCTTGCTGTGCCTTTATTTTCTTTACTTAATTCAATTGAAGTGTATATATTGTAGTTATTCTAATTCTGCTATTTTACATAATGTTTTTCCCCTACTAAACTTACTTAATTATTTATCTTCATATTATGTTACTTTTTATTTTTTCTGTAAAAATTGTAATTTTTCTTTCTCCTATACAGGTCTTTGTTTCCTTCAGGCGAATCATAATTTGTTTTTCTCATTCTTTGTGTAATATATGTGTATGTATAACAATAAATTGATTTGATTTGATATTCGAAAATTAAGTTTTTTCACTTTTGACCTACCTTTTATACAATATGGTGCTATAAAAATGACTTAAAAATAAAAAACCTAACCACCCAAGGCTTTTCCTATTCCTTAGGGTCCCAATAGATAGTGTATAAAGTTTCAGCCCCCCAAGTTAATATTAATACAAATATAAATACAAATTAAGTCGACCAACTACAGGCGTAAGCCCAGCAAGGTTGGTCCAGTCCTTTTAACCCAAACTACCGGAATAAAGAGTCTCATGTATAGTGGAGGCCAGAAGAAATATGCCCCATGTCGCTGTTCGGCCGACGCTTCTCCCTCTCACATCATAGAGTGTATTGGCGCCTCTACGAGGCAGCTGGAGAGTGAGGGGGAGGAGATATTCAATCTTCTACTGCGAAGAGATCTTTTGGACTTGGTTTAATTAAATTTACTCCAAGGGGGATTGGCAACAACAACAACAACTACCGGAATCCCAGTATCTGTCAATTTTCCTCTTGAACTCGTTTACCCCACTTGAATTTACAATTGTTTCAGGCAACGTATTCCATCTATCCACTACCCTATTAAAAAATAATGCTTCCTACAATCCGTCTTAAATTTTCCTTTATTCAATTTGAAATTGTGACCCCCTGTTCTATTACCCGTATTGAAATCTAGTCCCTCTGTGTCCCCTTGCTTTACCATTTTAAAAAGTTGAATCAAATCCCCTCTAATTCTTCTTTTCTCTAGAGTGAACATATTTAGCTTCTTTAAACTTCCCTCATAACTTAAACTGGATATACCCTTGACCATTTTAGTAGCCCTATGCTGAACCCTTTCAATTGAACCAATATCTTTTTTTAAGTATGGAGACCAAAACTGAACAGCATACTCTAGATGAGGTCTCACCAAGCCTCTGTATAGTGGCAAAATAATATCCTCGGACCTTGAAGAAACGGTTTTTAATGTATCCCAATATCCTATTAGCCTTTTTACTAGCAGATGAACACTGATGAACCCATTTAAAGTCTTCATTTAATATCACCCCTAAATCCTTGATCATATTATCTTCTTTAACTTTGTTCCCTTGCAGATAAAATTCTGCCCTACCATTCCCCCGACCCATATGCACTGTAAAAAATAATCCTGCAAAAAAACAGAAAATTTCTGGCAGCAAAAGTTGCCAGAAAAAATTTGTAAGTCGAAAAATCCTGTAAACAGAAAAAAGCTGTAAAAAGGAACTTTCTGTCAAGTGAGCTACAGATTTTTCTGTTGCCTCTCAGTAATTTTCTGCTTGTGCGCATGCGTGTGGACTTTTTTAGTTGAGTTTTTTTTAATTTTAATCAATTAATATCCGGGGATAGAACCGAGGACCTACCGCATGCTAAGCGCGCACGCTACCACTGCTCCAAAGATTCAGTATAATGTTGCCAATAGCTGTATTGGTTTTCGATACAGTAAGTTTCTGTTTAAGAACAGATAAGCTAAAAAACTAAAAAAAAGCTGTTTTTTTACATAAAATAAATAGAAGTGCTGTGGGAATGTTACATGACAGAATATCTCTGTAAACATAAAGTCATTGTTATTGAAAAGTTCTGTTTTTCAACAGTTTTTTTTACAGTGTGAAGTACCTGACATTTTCTTATGTTAAAGGACATACCCCATTTTTCAGCCTATTGTGATATCATATCTAGATCCCTTTGTAAATTTTGTACCTGCTCCTGAGTATCTACCCTCCCCCAAATTTTTAAGTCATCAGCAAAGATGCTGATTTTGTTCCTAATGTCCTGACTAATATCATTAATGAAAATCATAAATAGAATTGGCCCCAATACTGACCCCTGTGGCACCCCACTCATGACCTCTGCCCACTGAGAATAATTACCCTTGACTTGCACTCTCTGTTTCCTACCTATCAACCAATTCCTAATCCACAGTAGTGTTTTACCTCTGATACCCAATTTTTCCAATTTGAGTAGCAATGCCTCGTGTGGAACCTTATCAAATGCCTTTTGAAAATCTATGTAAAATATGTCTACACTATGTTTTTGATCCAACTCCTTTGTTACTTCGTCATAGAACTTTAAAAGATTAGTTTGACAGGATCTACCCTTCCTGAATCCAAACTGATTGTCTGAAAGTAAGTTACCCTCCTCCAAGTATGACATTACTGTCTGTCTATCACAAGAAGAGCTCCCGCCAGTTTGTCTGATTATGGCGGTCGCTATAGCAACAAGACCGGTTCATTTTAAATAGGGATAAACCGTATAAGGATTTGGTGGAGATTAAAGCAGATGGAGGATTATTGGCCGAATTTTTGGCGATCCCAAGCACGGTCTTCTTCTCGGATTGATGCAGTGAACTGTTAAAATAATAAACAAAGAGGAATTGTGATTTAATTAACCACGTATATTCTAGGGAACCGACTTGATGATAATTGATTTAAGTTTCTTTTTCTGAATTTCGCAAATGTAATAAATAAAAATAGAATTTTGTTTTTTAGAAGAATTGATAACTCCGCTTCCTACACATATTTGATTTAACTGTTACCTTTGGATTCTGTTTCGATTTATATCAATAAATTTTCTATTTCTTTAAAATTACATGATGACATTTTATTTTAAAAAGGGTGAAATATTAAAATCGCAAGCGCGAAAAATAATTTACAATGTTGCAGATTTTTGTTCAAGTGAAGGATCGTCGAAATCTTTAACGATTCCACTTCCACAAGCTATAAAAAGGGCTTCTCAAGCAACTGGTGTTTCTGAAACTACAATCAAAAGGATAAAAATGGAAGTTTCAGCACTGAACTCATCTCAAGTTTTGAAATCACCAGGGAAACACCGTACAAGGCCTAGTGAGCGAAAATGCGAACTAGATGGCTTTGACAAAGTGTGTGATTCGCCAGGTGATTCAAGACTTTTACTTAAAAGAAAAAAAAAGTACCATCGCTCAGAAAATTACTACCAGTATTTAAAGACCAGAGGGGATAATGCCAGGAAAAGGGTGGGATATAACCTTGACGACTAGGATTCACAAAGCAATTCAAGGTCAGAAATGCGACATGTGATTTTTTAGACTGAATCATCCAGATATGAAATATACGCTTTACCCTTTAAGACCCAGAAATATCGCTCGATTCCGGCATTTTTATAAAATCAAAAGTTTTAATGTTTACTTCAGTCAAGGGCTAACACATCACAATCGTGAATTTCTTAATCTTAAGGATTCAAAAAAGTCGTTTAGTTGTAATCCGCTTTTAGCCCCTTCCCTTCTAGCTTTTCTCCCTCTAATTTTTAATCATCCTGTAACAGAAATCCAATCCGTTTTAAAAATACAAAACTATTTATCACTGGATGGATCATGATGAAATAAGATTTTCACCAAACGCAGCCAATTCGACCCTGTTCTAAGATTTCCAGATTTATGTAATTACAAAGTAACAATATAAAAGTTATCGCCAAATTCCCCAACAAGGCGCTCAGTAAGCCAAAGTGGTTGCGCCTTTCTTTTGATTTCACCCGTTGAAAATGAGCAGAGTCCTGTTGCCTTGGCAACAGAGATGTAAACCAGAGCTCTTCTTGTGATAGACAGACAGTATATGCTTTTTAATTATGGTTTCGAAAATCTTACAAATGACTGATAATAAGCTTACTGGTCTATAATTGCCTGGATCCCATTTTGGTCCCTTCTTATATATTGGAGTTACATTAGCTAATTTCCAATCTATTGGCACCAAACCCGATTCGTATGTTGATTTAAAAATTGACATTATCATGTCCCCTAATTCCTCTGCGCATTCCACAAGCACTTTTGGATAAACATCATCTGGTCCTGGAATTTTAGTTGGCTTTAAGCTTCTTAAAAGATGTATTATTTCCTCCCTACTAAAACAACAGTCCGGAATTTCCACCCTTCCATTATACTCTAATGCATAGTCACCCATTAATTTAAAATTCTTATTAAAAACCTCCATGAAAAAATCATTTAACACCTTTGCCATACCTATATCATCCTGAATAAATGTATCCTCTACTAATTTTAATGACCACAAGGTAGAGCTTAACTTATTGTTCTCCCCTGCATAAGCATAAAATTCTTTCGGGTTTTTAATGATATTCCTAGCCAGTTTTTCCTCTAAAGCCCTCTTCTGCCTTCTACTGATATTTTTGAAGTCTTTCCTAGCCTTTAAATAAGCCCCCCTATCACTATCCTTCCCTGTACGTTTGTACAATTTAAAGGTTTTTTGTTTCAACTTCAATGCCTTTCTCGTTTCCCAAGAAAACCACATGGGTGTCAATTTACGCGCTAGACCTTTTTGCCTAAATGTAACATTATTTTCAATCACCTTATTTAAAACACCCTTAAATTCTCCCCATTGTTGGCAGGATTGTACTTCTTTTAACCCCTTACTAAATGCCCCCTTTAATTCATCCCTTATAATTTGAAAATTAGCCCTCTTAAAGTTTGGAATAATCCTTGTATTACAAACTGCTGTATGCTGGAAATTTATTCTAAACCTCATATTTCTATGATAACTCTCTCCTAAATTTTCCCCTATGGTTAAATCCCTGATCTTATCTTCATCACTGGTGAAAACTAGATCTAAAATAGCCCTGTAACCTTCCCTTTTTACTTTAAAACTGCACCTCTTTAGAGCGATTTTTTAGTTTTTAGGCGAGAATAAGGGTCATTTCGCTCAAAAACGCTTGGTACCAATAATGGTGGTTGAAACGAATAAATTTCGAATTTTTCAGAAGTAAGTCATCAAAAAAGATGTCCTTTGATATAAAACTAAAATTTCATATGATACAGATCAGTGAAAAAAACCATTTTTTCCAATTTTTTTCAAATTTTAGGGCTTGAAAGCTCGAGAGGAGCTTCTACTGTTTTACTGATCTTTATCATGTGAAATTCAGTTTTACATCAAAGAACATCTTTTTTGATGACTTACTTCTGAAAAATTCGAAATTTATTCGTTTCAACCACCATTATTGGTACAGTCGTAGAAAAAAAAAGTGAGACAGTTCGCATTGTGAGCGAACTACTGGGGTTAGGATGATAATTTTTGTGTCATTTTTCATGATTTAACTTCTTCTTGAAAATAAAATATTGTTTATGTCCTTAGGGGGCCGTCTACATATTAAACGAAGCACCAACTTTTGTTTTTCCTATGGGCGACATCAAAGATTATTCCCGATTCTAAAAGAGCACCCTCTAAAACCCCCCAAAACCAAATTTTGTGTCGATTGGCCCACAAACAAAGCCAGGAGTGGGGGTTGAATTTCGTTGAATTTACGTTGAAATCTCGTTTTTCATAGATTTTGATCCTTACAACCATTAACCCCACGCACACTGTAGGAAATTTACATTAGAAAAATTTGCGCCAATCATCACATCGCCAAAGACATACAACTTATGAAAATTACAGTAACCTTACGGTAACCATAATCTTCTAACTGAAATCAATACATTTATTGTTTAAACCTTGATGCTGAACGTAGCCGTGTGGCCTAACGGTTAGTGTGCCTGGTCGCAAATCTCTAGAGCCAAGTTCGAACCTCATAGCTTCCGTGTTCTTGTTTTGCTTTTGGAAGTTTGTGGATGCCTCGAACTTAAACTACCGATAGAGTTAGAACTTAGAATATATAAGTTCTTATTTTTTATTCAATTAATTTCAGTATACGGAAAATTAACCTATTTTTTGTGCATGTAATATTTTTTATTTGTTTTTAAATTTTGGTGATATTTTTAAATAAAAGTTTACAAATTAAAAATCTTTAAAATTATAATTTTTTCAGATGAAAAAATTTCGAAACAATACTTTACAACTTTACATTATTCGACTAAAAATTTCCCCTGCATTAAATTTGAAATGTTTTTTGAATTACATGAATAAATTTTCAAAAAAGAGTATTCGATATAAAGATTCGAATTCATTACAGATTTCATTCAGATATTTGTGGTTTTAAGTATAAATCTAAGGTCAAGAAAAGTCGTCACAGGACGGTCTCATCTTACATGCATTGTTTATTAAAATAAATTCAACGTTTTATCTTTGATATAAAATGCTATCAAGACAAGATTTAATTTAACAATGACACAAATATTATCGTGTTTCTAAATTTTGTATCACACATATTTCCCATATGATGCACCCCAGGGTTAACACCATCTCTTTACCTTTAACTGGCTCATCCAAGGATTGCGCCAGCCGCCTACCCTTACAGTAGTTTTTAAGGGTAAGGCAAGCAGCGTGTTAAAACTACTCTATGGTACACAGAGGGCTCAATGTTTGGAATAAAAGTTGACTTACATAATTAACTAATAATAAATAAAATAGTGGTGACTTCAAAATAAAAGATTAACACTATAATAACAATTAAGCTACCACTTTTTAATTTAATGTTATTTTTTATAGGTATAGTCAATCATGCCTTGCATTCAACCAGTAATTGGGAGCACAGTAGATCATCCGCTATTGTCACTAAATATATGGATGATATCGTTGGTCCTTGCCGTATTATAATTAGAAACTAATTTTGAAAACCTTAAACTATTTTAAGTCGGATAGATGAGGTTAATAGAAATAGGGACTTGAACAGGTTGATATTGTGAAATTTAACATTAATTAATATGCTGATTTTTATTGAGGCTTAAGAAAAATCAGCATGCCAATTAACGTTAAAATTTAAAAACACAAACAGAAAAAAAATATCCAACCCCTAAAATAAAACTCCAATATCCCTTTCCAATATCACCCCCCTCCCCAAATTTTCGGCAGTAAAAAAACGTTCTCAATTCCCCTCCCCCCCTAAAAATACTCACCCATGATTATGAAGACATATTCTTACTTTTTTCTTTATGGTAATTATTAAAAATTTTAAAAAGAATAAAATAAAATTTTTGAAAATTTATCAATGACCACACGATGATGATGCATTTTTCATTTTTCCCTTAAACCCCCAATTGTTTAAAATATCACGAAGCTTCAAATCGTCGATATGAATCAAGTTAATTTATTTTAATTCATCAAGTTTATTAACTTTGAAATTTAATGATTGACTAGTCAACGTGTTTCATAATTATATTTTGGTATCTTATTCATCAATCACACATGTTAAGAAACTTCAATGTTCATCCTTAAAAATTAATAAACTCTGTATCCAACCCAATGAAACATAACTCGTAATTAATTATTAAAAAAAACGACTGCAGAATCATTAAAATCAGTATTTGAAAATTTTTCTATTCCTATATGTATAAGTAAATTTTAAACTTTGTAATTGCTTTAATTTTTCAAGATAAGTTAGTTTTCCGTAAGTGGAAATTGAAAACTATTAAAACATAGATTAAATATTAATGCTAAAAATACCTCAAAAAATCAATCAAACTATCTGTATTTAAGTATTTTTATTGGAATTTTTTAGCCCAAAAGCCTGATTTATTGTTTCATTAATTAGTTAAATTTGTAGCTCTTATCAACAAAACCACTTTCATAATTTAGCGTGATTATTTAATACCTTTATTTAAATTTTATTCCCTTTTTTCCAGAATTAAAAAAATTTATTTTTAAATAATAACTATCAATTAATTGTTATTATTTGTAAACAAACGGCAATTAAAATTGTATAAATTTGTTTTAAAGGCTTTAGATTTGAAAAAAGTATTCAACATCTATTCATCTTTGTGTTTGCCTGTATCCCTATAGGTTAACCTTGAACAATGAGACATGTGGAAAATGCGGGACAGAACCTGTAACCAAGCGATCACGAGCTTGTTACTCTATACCAAGTAGGCTACCACTTTAGGGTATTCTAATTGGAAGACGAAATTGCGCCAAAATATAGATAAATAGCCAAATCTGCTTTAACTTTTGTAGGAATTGTGCCAAAACACAGATAAGTAGCCAAATCTGTTCTAACTTTACTAGAGAATTTTAAACAATTGTCGCCAATCTTTCCTCTTTGAAGTTAAATTATCAAAGTTTTCAAACCCCCTTCCTGGCTTTGTTTGACCCCCAAACAACACGAAACTTGGTTTTTGGGGGTTTTAGAGGGTGCTCTTTCAGAATCTGGAATAATCTTTGAAATTAAATCATGAAAAATGACACAAAAATTATCATCCTAACCTCAGTAGTTCGCTCACAATGCGAACTGTCTCACTTTTTTTTTCTACGACTGTACCAAGCGTTTTTGAGGGAAATGACCCTAATTCTCGCATTAAAACTAAAAAATCGCTCTAAAGAGGTGCAGGTTTAAAGTAAAAATATTTTTAGCGGTCTAAATAAGTTTTAAAAAACATATATTAGCCAGTTTTATCAAATTAAAAAACTCAAAAATAATTTTTTAAAAATTCTGAAAAAAAGACCAATTTTTCGACTTTTTTTAACTTTAGGGCCCTATAGGTACCCCTTAAAATTAACTTGGGGGGCTGAAACTTTATACACTATCTATTGAGACCCTAAGGAATAGGAAAAGCCTTGGGTGGTTAGGTTTTTTATTTTTAAGTCATTTTTATAGCACCATATTGTATAAAAGGTAGGTCAAAAGTGAAAAAAAACTTAATTTTCGAATATCTTAAAAACTAGAGCTGATGAGCAAAAACGGATGCCATATTCGGAATCAGGAGGTCAAATACATACAAAAACAGCTTTAACATTCCAGCCATCAGTAAAAAAGTTTTTTTTGTAGACCAGTGTTATCAAATGAAAAAGGACTGCGAATTTTGAAGAGCCGATGCAAACCAACCAAACAATTTTCGGTAACGCAAAAGCGCTCTCTAGCGGTAAGAACGGGAAACTTCCAGTAACGTAGGCTCGTTTTATCTTTTGGGTAATGAATAAGCCTTATAACTTACTGTTATGATCAAGTTCAGCCTTGCTTAAGCAAACCTTAGGGGTTCATAGCTGATTAGTGAATGAGTCTTATAATTCACAAAAAGAGCAGAAAGAATGTTTGCTATTTATCATTGTAACTGTAACTTATTAAAATATAGCTAATGATCGCTGGAA
Source organism: Tetragnatha versicolor (assembly GCA_024610705.1). Classification (NCBI taxonomy): domain Eukaryota; kingdom Metazoa; phylum Arthropoda; class Arachnida; order Araneae; family Tetragnathidae; genus Tetragnatha; species Tetragnatha versicolor. Next base: position 48,078,562 of record JANDEH010000010.1, on the reverse strand, counting down.
ATACTTTGGATTCATATCTACAAAAGTTTCACTGTACGATTCAAGAAAAAAATCTTAAAAAATGTTCAAGAAAATTCAAATTCAAGAAAAAAATCTTAAAAAATGTTCAAGAAAACTCAAATTCAAGAAAAAAATCTTAAAAAATATTGGCATTTTGAAAGTTTTTAAAAAAATATTGAATATTGATTTAGACTTGCAATAAAAACAAATTTAAAATGATACAAGTCTTTACTATCTATAGTATATTAAAGTTTTATTAAAATATTCAAAGTAGTTTTGGAAAAAAGCAACACACACATATCTATGATGTCCTATTTTTAGGACTATGGCAGGATATGGATTAAAATTAATGAATTTAATCTTTCGAAAATCAAATATTGTAATTACATTTAATTACACATTTAAAACTCTTGTCTGATTTATATACATAATTTTCAATAAACCTTTGAATTTTAATCTTAGTATTTGAAACAGTGATCCCTGTTTTGGCTACAATTAAAACACATTTCTGTGACTAAAATCTTAAAATAAAAGTTGAAAAAAATCCTAAACCCCTGAGGCTGAACTCTTCAAGTATAATTTTAGTAAAATATTTCCTCATAAAATTATAATCGAAACATACATAAAAACATCGTTAATTTGTTTCCCAAATTTATATCAATTTTAAAATTACACCTTTCCTAAATAGAAATGTTTTTCATGTGAGGTTTATCCCTCTTTACTTCTAACTATGTTTTATCTTCTAACCACTTAACTATTTCTAGTTCATTAAGTTTAGTTGTTACATAATGGACAATTTATTAACAAAATCTGAGCTCAAATAGTACCGAACTTATTTTCAATATTCATAAAAAACTGTAATTTAAGCTTCAATATCTTTCTCTATCTTCAATATCTATATATCAAAGTCTTTTCTTGATTCTGAAAAAAAATTATTTCATGAAAAATGGAAAGTAGGGGAGGGTGGGGACGATTGTAACACGGGGCAATTGTAACACTTTGATTTCCTCAAAATGAGAGGCTGCCTGGGCGAAAAGGAGATGGACAGTACGTAAAAGGCAGGTGAATGAAAGAATATCAGAGATTGCCAAGGCTGGCATTTGAGTTGTGGCTGTGTAATTAAGAAAAGAGTGTTTTTCGAGCATCAAAGTTAATTTCTACTTTTGTGTAACTTTCCTTCTCCTGCACTGCAGGTATGAAGCACAACAACACTGATTTTATGTATTGTATGAGCATGTATCCTAGTTTTATTCTGCTTAGTTTCAAGATGATACTGTTGTTAGTTTCGCGAAAAACGAGGGTTGAACTAAAAATGGCAACGTGGGGTCGATTGTAACACTTCAGCCGGGGACGGTTGTAACATGTTACAACTGACCCCAATGTAGAAAATAACATGTTTCAAAAGTATTTTCGATGTATTGATCTATAATTCCTACTTACCCTTAATATTGGCATAAAATTATGAATTTTTACGGTTTTAGGATGCCGAGATCACGTAAAAGGAAAACTGAAAGGGGGCTGATTAGTCTAGATCTAGAAAAAATGGAGGGAGAGGCTGTTGAGGTTTCTGTGTCTAAAAAGTCTACTAGAAGTGTTGCTCGTGAGCACGATATTTTTTATCTAACATTATACAGATTTTGTCAGAAGAAAATAAAAAATTCAAATCCTAAAGTGGGTTATAATCAACACAATAAAGTTTTCGATCAAGGGCAGAAAGAGGAACCATTTTTCGAGCAAAAAATGGTCCCACGTTCTTTGTTTTACAGGGGAATTAAGTTATGAATACCCTAATTGCCCTTGTGAATAATTATTTACTATTATTTACTCATCAACATTCATTGTTATTAAAAACTCGTTATTTGAGTGAAAATTTCATTATTTCCATTCTAGTCTATGTATTTAATTATTATTTTACAATAAAATATAAATTGTTAATAAATTTGAATGATTGTCTATCTATTTTTATGAATTTGTGTTGTGTTACAATTGACCTTTATATGTGTTACAATTGACCCTTCAAGTGGGGACGATTGTAACATTTTTCGATTTTCGATGTTTAATTTACTAAATTGCAATGCATGTCCAGCGGACGGTTTTCATAACAAAATTGTAATTGGGATATATCAACCTATTTTCATACCAATTTTCATAACTCTAACACAAAAAATGGCTTAGTTTGAGATCAAATAAACAATTTTGTTACAATCGTCCCCACCCTCCCCTACATTTCATACTCTTAAATTGGAGTTGATAAAAGCGTTTGTATCAAATTTCAATAAGTATATAAAAACAAATGCATATACCAATATACAAATACACTGGCTTCCCTACACATCACTTTTAAAATCAATTTTTTTTACAAAAATAAGAGAAAATTTTCCTCCAGTGGTTCAAGACTACTACTAATGCAACATGTCATCTGATTCAAGACTGAATACTCCATGAATAAAATTATTTGAGAAGTTATATAGAAACAAACTTATCTGTGAAATTTCAATGGACATTGAACTTGGATAATTTTGTGTAAAGTTTTCAGTTCATAAATAGATGAATGTTCTAAAGAAAAATTTTCTAAGCATTATTCTAAAATTTGTAAATCTAAAACTTTCATAAAAATCAAATTTTTCAACGCATGTTTTAATTCATTTGTAAGCACTTTTTTCTCTAGTTTTCTCTTCAAACTTTCCAGAACTGGCACTTACATGATAGCCATTGCTAAACCCTGAGAATTTGCTGAGGAAAATTTTCAAATTTGATGGTATTTCTCAAAAGTAATGGGCCTAAGCGATATTATTGCAATTTCATGTTGATTGGGATAATCTTATATCATGATTTATTTTAAATCGATCAAGAAAAAACTATTTTAAACATTCTCAAACCTTCCAAGTTTTGAACCATCTAGCTCATTATCAGAGTTCAATATGGAATCATGAAATTTGCTTTTTCAACAATCCTGATTTATAATGGTAAGTTACCCTAAAATCAATTTTTATTTGGCAATATTTGAGATTCAACAAAGTTATCAGATCATTCATTTAGATTTTTCCATACATGAATTGGAAACTACTTCAAACCAAAGTATTAAAATTAAGTATCCAATGGTGGAATTGTGATGGTAACTAGGAAATCAACAGCATTTTGCCCATAGTAGCATATAATTAAAGTAGCACTTATTTTGAAAATCTTTGATAAATGGAGCAGCTTCTGTCCATGGAAAAGCTTAGTGGGCATATTCAACATCCTTATACTTTAATGCCCTTGTAGGAGACGATGGAAAAACTTGTCTAGGAACAATTTCCAATTGAAATTTTTGGAAATGTCAACTCTCGTTCACAGGATTGTTGCGCAAACAAGGATGCATGTGATCCACAAGCCCTGCTTCGGAGGAAAAATATATTAGTCCACGCGCAACTAGGGACTGCTTATCCAACAAGCGACGTAGGGAAGTCAAAAATTTCAATTTAAGAAATAAATTTTCAATTTAATGAACTAAGAATACTCTTAGTCATTTACTTAAGATATAAAAATGAAAATTTCTCATTTTCGCCCCGTGAGGAGTGTTTTAAGACGTAAATTCAACCTAATTGAGCGTGCGTTTTAGGGGTTTTATTCAAGATATTTTTCTGCTTAAGGTGCCTTTTCCTAATGAATAGATGCTTCTCTAAAACTTAGTCTCTGACTTTTTTCACATACCTCAAATAATTTTTAAAATAAAAATTATAACTCCTAAAGTTTAATTAATTACTTAAAGCTATCCTTGTAAGTATAGCCTTCATACCAAGTTGAATATTGCTTTTTGAACTTAAACAAATTGGCAAATAAAGTTAGTCGGCTTAGTATATAGACTGTAATTACAAGAATTTTTTTTGTACACTAGCGGAAATAAAAATCCCATCACCAAGAAGGAAAAGAGATATCAAAGTCAAATTTATTTCTATAATTGCACATAGTATCAATGTGAATTGATTAAAAATCAGCCTTCTTGGATGTTAGGGGGCTGAGAAAACCAGGGAGGAGTGTTGTCTCCATAGGTGTCCATTACCGCTGTGACACGTCGTGGTATTGAGTGACAGGGGCTCTAAATGACTTATGAGGGATTGGAGGACCATGTAGCCTCCTCAGGTAGTCCAAATTCACATGGTGCACCAGCGGACGTTGCATACCAGGCTAGGTGATTTCTCCTCATTGACCGGACTTGTTTTGTGGGTGTTGGTTCTAGAGAACGGGAAAGACGGGGTAAAAAATGCAACCTAGGGGGTTAAGAAGAGAGCTTGGACATTGCATACAACATGTGGTTGTGCATGTTTCTCTTGAAATTTGTCCCCAGGACAGGTCTGAAGGTAAGGACGGTCTACTGGCTGTAAAACCTCAATGACGCAGCTCTGGTTGGAAAAAGTACTGGTGAATCATGCTCAGGAGTTGCAGAAATGGAATTCAATGCATCCCCACTCCGTTACACTGCATCATCTCTCCGTGGAACGAATAGAAAATCATCAGCTGAGTGCGCTCTCTCCATTGTGTCTTCAAACTCATACCCAACCGTCGTGGTGCTCCAAACTGAAGCAGGATTCGCTCATAAACACAATGTCATGAAATTGGGATTTTCATTTCCTTAGTTCTAGCACTATTGGAAACAGAAAGGCCCATTTTCAGCCCATTGTTTATAGACCAAGATGTAAGAAGCTAGGCAGACGAAACGGACAATCCGCGGTACTGCAAACGACATCGTTCCCACTGCCGCTTGTCCTCAGTATGATCCACCGGTACTTAGGCCAACCAGTGCTGCTTCATTGAGGTTATTTAGCCGGTAGACCGTCCTTACCTTCACACCTGTCCTGGAGACAAATTTCAAGAGAAACATGCACAACCACATGTTGTATGCAATGTCCAAGCTCTCTTCTTAACCCCCTAGGTTGCATTTTTACCCAGTCTTTCCCGTTCTCTAGAACCAACACCCACAAAACAAGTCCGGTCAATGAGGAGAAATCACCTAGCCCGGTATGCAACGTCCGCTGGTGCACCATATGAATTTGGACTACCTGAGGAGGCTACATGGTCCTCCAATCCCTCAAAAGCCATTTAGAGCTCCAGTCACTCAATACCATGACGTGTGACGGCGGTAATAGACACCTATGGAGACAACACTCCTCCCTGTTTTTCTCGGCCCCCTAATATCCAGGAAGGCTGATTTTTTAAGTAAATCACATTGATACTATGTGCAATCATAGAAATAAATTTGACTTTGATATCTCCTTTCCTTTTTGGTGTTGGGATTTTTATTTCCGCTAGTGTATTTATTAGACTCTAAGCTCTACCACTCACTAATTACCCTACTCCACATAGAAAACTACCGCTAAGGGGCAACACTTTAAGTCCCAACCTGTAAACAGACATTTTGTTAACAAGTTGGGTCTTAGCAGAAATTGGGGTCCTCCTCTACAAGGCTAGAAATGGTGTTGGTTGTTTGAATGTCCGTTTGGTGACTTTTTTGAAATGTTCCTACCCTATGGCCACCAAACTTACCTGTTACTGAAAATAAAATCATACATATATCAAAAATGATTCTTTATTTCTCTTGATTATACATTATAACACTAATGGCATTTATTATGACTTCGTTCCTTGCTCCTGAAAATATAATTGTATGGGGAAAATAAATACAAGTTAAATTAGCAATGCTACATTTTTGAAGAGATCTCAAGTTAGTTATGTTCTTAACACTATTTTTAAAATAACTAAGATTTTCAAAGGATGATTACGTTTACCAATAAGTTCCTTTAGCCATTAAGATAATGCTACTAAATAATTAACTGGGGAATTGGGTCCTATTAAGTAAATGGTATTTTGGCAGCTGTTTCTTATTGTAAAGATTTCAAAATTATCTCAAATTTTTACTGTGGATATATTAGTTTATTTTTACAGTAGCTTTTCTAATATAACATTTTCCTTATTTAGCAATAAAACAATTAAAATCAAATGAAGGTATTAATGTGATCTTTAAATTGTATTTTATAACTCCAGTAATTTAAAAACATTTCATTGAAAATCTTTTTGTATATGCCCAGTTAAAAGTTAGCCTAAAAAAGTTACAAGTTGACAGTTTTGAACAACCCTATATTTTTGTATAAAACATTTAAAAATCATCACAAAACAGGTCAAATGGGGCTTCTCTTCATTTTGTGGAAACTTACTTCATTTTGTGGAAGTTTTCTCCCGAAAAAAGAACTCAATATTTTTTGTCTCATTACCCACCGTTTTCTAGAAAATGAAGTAAAAATAAACATAAGTTAATTTAAATTTTTAATTTGATAAATAAAATAAGAACAAAAAAGTATAAAGAGAAAAATACCATAAATAAATTTTTATGGATAAAATGCTAGTGTTTCTTACTACCCAATAGTTTTGTTTAAATGGGGTAATAAGAAACAGGATACTTTTAAGAATGATCCACAACCCTAAATTGAAGAACAAAAGGTGAATTATATATAGGGTCAACTAGTGCATTTTTGTAGCTTGCTAGAAAAATTTTGAACGGGTTAAATTTAAATTTACTGCCTTCATTTCATTTAAGACTATCCATAAACAAAAATTTTTATTATTTTTTTAAAATAATGCTTTACATTTTTCTAACTGTTTTTTTAAATGAAAGGGGTGACCCACTTACCCCAAGAGATGGAGTAAAGTGGGTCACCCACTCTATATTTATATTTAAAGCAAGCAAACTTTAACACTTGATAAAGTACAAAAAAATTCAAAATAAAATATTTTACTGTAAATGTATCCTATATCATAGAAATCTACACACATTACAATCAGTGTGGCAAGGTAAGAATAGAATGAAAAACAAATATGTTTTTAAAGAATGTTTTGAAAGGCCAAAGGGGTATGTTTTACTTTAACATATAAAATAGTGCTGGAAAAACATAATAGGGTTCATTAAGAATTATTTTGGCACATTTTTTAAGTAACATTGCAAGATAAAAAAAATCGGACACACTAAATGAGAATGAACACTATTGATGAGATATTTCACTTTACTTATCATAACTTAAGTTAAAACGCAAATTTGATATAAAATGTCGATCAAACCATTCATAAATTTTGAAGTGGTGAAAAAAGGTCTTGCTACTATAAATAGAAATTTTCTGAAAATTTTGGGGGAAATTGTCCCTATAACCCCCCCTTAAATCCACCTATGTGTTCATTAATAGTTCCTATATCATTTCAGACCATCTAGAACCACTTACATCATAATAAGGGGTCTCACTTACTCATTAAAGAGGGGTCCCACTTAACCAATAGTGAGGGGTCCTACTTACCCTTACCTCAATAGGCTAAAATTGGGGGGTAAGTGGGACCCCCATTAAACAATTCAAAATTCAAAATTTTTTTAAAATTCAAATTGCAGTATGTATTTTAGTTTAAACTTTGCACAACAGTTCCATAAATATCAAAATATAATGAAGACTTAGATGGAAATACTTCTTTGAAAAATGCATCTTGAACTTTAAAAAATAATCCGTTCTGAGAATCTATTTTAAATTATAAAAGAAGCAAGGCTTTCACGGCCGGATCTATGTAATTAAAATGAAGGTTCCGGGTTGTTTTGCCCGGGCATAACAACCCAGAACCTTCATTTTACTTATTTTAAATTAGTTCTATGATCTTAAAAAGAAATTAAACAAAAATAAAATATGTGCAAAACCCATCAGTGAGGCAAACTGTAACATAATCAATTCAAGTAAGTGTGAAATGTCCTGAATATATATTAGTTTGAAGGGGGTGACCCACTTAACCCAAGGGACCCTATAGCCCGTTTAACCTCCTTAGAGTTCACTAATAAAATTTCATAAGAATTTATTAGCAAAAACAAGATAAATTGAAACAGTTGAAAAAGAATGAACATAGGTGGAGGACTTTGCTGGCCGCATTATTTCAAACGGGAATTTTTCACTGAAATAATCATTCTAAAACGATAAAATTTTATGGGGTATAAAGTATGTTTTGAAGATATTGTGTGATTTTTTCACATTTTTACGCCTACACGCAAAGCTGCAAATTAAATGTTTCTTATTCCCCCTCACTTTCCCATTTCCCCTTTCTCCCCTATAGTAATTTTTTTAAAAATCGGTTTTCAGCACAACTTTCCGATTGATTTCCAAACCTCATGCTTTCTTTTAAGTAACTAACCGGGTTATCAGAGAAAAAAATTTCAAATATCCTAAATTTTTGAATTTTTCCGAAATATACCCAAGGCCCTACTTTTTTTTAAAGTAAGAGATTAAATTTTATGTTGACCTGGCTTAAAAGCGCTTTCTTTGTAATTGTTTTTATGAATATAGAAAGTTTTTCAATTACATTTAAGAATTAACAATTTTTTTACTAAACACACAAAAAGTTTCGCGTATACCACCAAGTATCATACGGGTCTTACAGAGGTAAGTAAAAATACATAGTAAAACTACAAGGTAACAAAGATTTAAAAGTTGACAAATGTTTATAATGTTAAAAAGTTTATACGTATCATTAATAAATTTAGTAAAAAAAACCAAATTCACATTTAGAAGACACTAAACTATAAAGAGCAGGAGGCCACTTATTGTCAAGTTTTTTCAGAGAAAATTTCAGAGTATTCCTCTGTGTGACGAATTTCGAACAGTGAAATATAACATGTTCCACATCCTCGTCACCTCCGACACTGCAGTCACAGGAAATGTTAGGGCATAAATTTAATCTATTAAGGTATTTTTTAAGGCTAGAACATGGTTTCCCCAGTACCAACCCCCAACAGTTTTTTTCTGTACTAAATCTAGTTGGCTTTTGTCCCTAGAGATGGCGCTGCAAAACCTGAAGCAAAAATCTTTGATTTTTTACAGTTATCTTCCCTAATTAATCAAGAATTTGGTTTTAGAACATTACAGAGAGGTTCTAAATACGTCTGACTGTAACCGCCTTTATGTTAGCGGTCAATTTCAGTTTGAGTTTGGGTTTTAGAATTAGAATTGGAGATAGAATTGGCTTAAAACAAAAGTAAGTTTTATCTAACGTCATCCCTTCTTGTATCTCCATCCTAGACTGAGAGAAATGACGGTTTCAAATTTGAGTAAATCGATGTTTTCATTTTGGTATGAAACGTATTGTCTAAAATATGACCACTCAATGCTTTCAATTTTGAAACACCAGACAAACTCAGTTTCAAACACTTTAACAGTCACCACGAAAATTATGTTTATTTTTAGTTTATATATAAAAATTGAAATCTTAGAGTAAAAGAACGACTTTAAGTTGGTGTGATAACGTGCAACACAACATTGTGACGTCACACTCAACTTGCTTGTCTACTTCCCACGTCATCTAAAAATGTAACACAATGCACCATCTATGTTGTTAAAGAAAATATGCTGTTAAAAAACTAGAAAAAAATTGTTAAATTGACAGAAATACTCTTAAAAAAACAGATGAAACCTGTATAATTAACAGGTGTTCTATATAAATTAATGTAGATTCCTGAAAATATGCTGTTAAAAAACTAGAAAAAAATTGTTAAATTGACAGAAATACTCTTTAAAAAAACAGATGAAACCTGTATAATAAACAGGTGTTCTATAAAAATCAACAGATGAAACCTGTATAATAAACAGGGGGTCTGTAAAAATTAACAGAAGAAACCTGTATAATAAACAGGAACAAACTGGCATCAAAATTGACAGTTTTTCTCTGTAAAATCGATGACCTTTTTTTTACAGTGTAGGGGGCCGATGAAAGTTAAACAGTCATAAAAAAGAAAAGTGCAGAAAAAATTCTAGTTCGACATCAAACTCTTCAAATCAACTGATCATTGATATCAATTCGTTTGATTGTGACATCAGTGGATTTGATTTTTCCCTCCATGCAGAAATAATTGAAATTAAAGAAGACCTGGAATTAAAGTCCCGGTTCGATACCTTGGGTTATTCTAAGTTTTGGAACGAGCCACAGATAAGGAAAGATACTGTGGTGCCATTTCCAAGATCTTATTTGGTTGAGGCTGGTTTTAGCCATGTGAACAATTTGTTGAGAAAATCAAGAAACAGATTGAAGGTTTTAGAAAGGGGTGATTTACCCCATAATAATAAGTAATTTTAAACCAAAAATACTCTCTTTAGCATACCATCATCAAGCTCGCCCTTCTCATTGAATGTATTCCGTAATTAATTACCGTTATTTGTATTGTAATAATAATTTTGTTTCTGAATTTGTTTAAAATAATTTACTTTTATTGTATTTTAGTTCATTTTGAGTGTTTCAAAATTTCTTTCTTCTTTAGAATTTTTTTATTTCGATATAAATCATCTTGCTATCTTATTGTACAATACAATGCTGTGAATGATTCAAAGAATTTTTCTGGTTTCTTGAACTTTCCTTACATACTAATTTTTAATTTCTAAGTATTGAAAGATTAATGCTTTATTGGTGGTCTAGCTTATTTGGTTCACCGATAAATTATCCTGATTGAACTGTACATTATTAAAGAATGAAACCGGCTGTTAAATTTTAGTTATATATTCATTCATAAATAATTTTTTTAAATAATTTAGTTGGATTTTTGAAAGGGGATCGATAGCCTAAGCCAAATACTACCATGGAAAAGTTTGGAAAACCCTGAATTAGAAGAATGATTTCGTGAGGGTCAAAATTTTAATATTTAAATCAGCCAAACGAATATCGAGGATAATATCACTGTTTTTGTTATTTTCGTTTGTAAGGTTTCGTTCAACATAAGGGAAAGATATACATAATACTAGAAGCTCACTGCCAGAAAGTTTTTATCGTATGAGAGTAATCACACATTTATATATAATTACTCATTAGAAACTAGATTTCTGACTAATGCTGTATCCCCCAAATGGACGCATATTATCTTTATTTCCTTTAATTTGTTTACCTGGAAAATTCGATTATCAGTTTCCCCGTTACAGCTTCCGTACACACAAAATTAATACTGGCCAGATAAGGGAGTAGTTTTAATCGTTGATTCTTCGCAAGGAAACCAATAACCTTTCCAAATTTCAATTCGATAATTGTACGATAGCCTTCTGTTTTATGTTCCACAGAAAGGGGCCCAGGGAACATCATATCGCTCCAATACTTTTTATCAATTAATACTGTCACGGAAAAAACGGCTTTAATTCAGCGATTACGCTTGGCATTAAAAACGGAACTGCGATTATCGTTACCTGCTAGCGCTAATCAATAAGAAGCCAGTCAGAATTATTATCATTTGCTGAGCTATTGTAATTGAACTTATCTTGGGTTCAAAGCAAGCGATTGCATTATCTTCGTGGGGTGTGGGGCAGAAAAAAATTTCTTCCCGTGTTCTAGAAATTAAAAAAGTAACCCAACTAAGTGGAAAGAAAGAGCTTACCCTGTTTCCGTGAGATAGCGAGCCTTTATTTTTTTCCCTCCAAGATTTATTTAAAAATAGGAGAGAGTAACAGGAAATGCAACCACGAAAATTGGTTATCAATCAAACAAACTCTGATTGCGTTAATGGATCGTGATTAATAGATTTACCCTTACTCACGGGTAAGACTTAATCATTGGTTTAATATTAAATGTTTAAATCAAACAGTGATAACGCTTTAATGGGCTGTTTGGTAAACATTTTTTGTCTCCGCAGGTGATTCGGAGTCCGTTAAGATTTAATGTAAAAAGCGAGATTTAATCTGTTGTTTTCAGTTAAGTTGTTTTTATTTCTCAAATAGAGACTATTAGGGAAGGGAGATGCTTATTTGAATCAAGGAAAATTCTTCTTAAGATGGTCAAATTTCGTAATAATTAATTACACCGGCACACAAAAATAAAAAAGTTAAATGTACTTTGGACTGGACCTACCTACCGACATGTTTTTTGACCCACTGAATCTGAATTTCAAGTCCGTTTGGCCCAGTCACCCTCCAGGTTTGAGTAAAAAGCAAAAAACCTAAAAAAAGCCAAAAATTGCAAAAAACTGCAGTCACAGCAATGAAAACATTTTTGTGGACCCGGATCACGTATGATTTTTGTGTATTCCAAATAACTGAATCTAAATATAAAAGTTAATTAGCCCGGTGAGCCGTCCAAATCTGAAAAAAAACGAAATGAACCATGAAAAAATGAACCATGAAGTTAGTCACCAGTTGAAGTTTTTGAGAAAAGTTTTCACGTATGGTTAATTAACCATACTTGCAAACTTTTCTCAAAAACTTAAACTGGTGACTAACTTCATGGTTCAATTTTTCATGATGTATTGCCATTTTTTGGGGTTTTTCGGTTTTTTTTTTCAAATTTGGACGGCTCACCGGGCTAATTAACTTTTATATTTAGATTCAGTTATTTGGAATACACAAAAATCATACGTGATCCGGGTCCACAAAAATTTTTTCATTGCTGTGACTGCAGTTTTTTGCAATTTTTGGCTTTTTTTTAGGTTTTTTGCATTTTACTCAAAACTAGAGGGTGACCGGGCCAAACGGACTTGAAATTCAGATTCAGCGGGTCGAAAAATATTTCGGTAGGTACGTCAGGTCCAAAGTAGTACATTCCACTTTTTTATTTTTGTGTGCCGGTGTTATTTGAGCCATTATATTTTAGTTTGAAAGAAATATGCATTTAAACTCACCAGTTTTTTAATTAAATATTTTAGTAAAAATCTAGTTAAAAGTTCAAGTATACTAGAAGTCAGATGTTGGAAGTTTTCTTTAATAAAGGGTGCAATACTCTTTAAATATCTCTATTCTAAAAAAAGTTTTTGGTGAACGGTTTCCAGAGAAAGGCTTTTTAATTACTGAACCGAATGACACGTTTAAGGTATCAAAATGTTCAGATTCTCTCCGGATTTCCGAGTATATATAGGCCCTTCGATTTTTCAAAAAAATCTCAATTTTAAAATATTTCCATTTTTTTAGATTTCGGATAAGGTCGCAGTTACAAAGCAAGAAACTATGAATTTTAAAACAATTGAAAACATGTTTCACTGGTTTTTTATTATTCAAATAGATTAAATAATCATCTTTCTATTTATAACACGAATTTAAAAAATATATTTTGGGTTATTTTTAACAATATTTACATTTTTGCTGTTCAAACGGTTTTAATTATATTTAAAAATAATGTATAATTAATTTATATCTTATTTTTAAATAATAAATTGATATTTTTATATTTATATTTGTCGTAGTGGCAACGTGACAACCTAATCATTACTATATTTACAATTTTTGAACGTTTGCATTTATTTTTTACAATAATAATTTTTTTTATATATTTTTGCAGGTATGTTTTTAAGGTAGTAAAATGTAACTTTTTATTTCATAATGCCAAAACGCAAAAAAACTAGATAACACGGGTGAATATTTTAGAAATAAAGAAAAAAATCGAAAATGTTAAAAGTCTAGACATTGGTGTCATTGCTATGAAACTGATACAACTTCGACGTTTGTTTGTTCTAATGAAGATAAAATTCTAAATTTTTGCGATGTTTACGATAATTACTATATTTTTCACAGCCAATCGATAAAAATCATTACAAATTTTATCAATCAATATCAATCAATAAACTTTATTGTAATGGGCGTGTGCCCGTTTACACATTTACATTATTACTTTATACATACAAAAAAATACATACATACAAAATACATACATACAAAATACATACATACAAAATACATGCATACAAAAGGTCCAATTTTTTTCATTTTTTTAAGGTTAGTTACAAATATAAAAATATAAAAATAACACCAAATATCAATAAAAAGAGAATATCACATAGTTCGTACACGGGATCAGGAACTAACTCGATTCTGCCATTATGTCACGGCGAAGTTTTAAGACAGAGATAACAAAACCAAAAATACTAAAAATGTGCAAATTTCTTTCATTTAAAATAAGAGGAAAAGGTTTCAGGTTCACTAAATATTTCTTTCTGTTGAAATTGTAGAGGGGACAGGAATTAAATATGTGATTCCATGTTTCGTTTTCGTGTAGATTACAAAAGGAACATCTATTAGTGTTGAAAATCTCAAATTTTCACCTTTATAATAGATTCTATTTTGGTTTAAGCGTAGTTGAAAGATAATTCTTTTTGTGTTAATATCTGAATTGGATTGAATGTAGTTTTCAGGGGAAGGGGAATTTTTAAAAATTTATAGTCAGGGAAGTGAGTACTACTTTCTATCCTGGAGAAGTCCCTTTGAATGTCCTGATCGCGAAGGGTTTGCAAGATGTACGGGAGATAGCAAGAGGCTAGCCTGTAATCTTGGGAGATCCAAATAAAATTAAAGCCGAGATCTTCAAGGATTTTTTTAACAGATAATGCCCAGTTATATTCAGGATTAGAAGAGTAAGACGAGTTTGAAAAAAGTTTAAGGTAGCACATTTTTGTGTATCTACTGTCTGGGAGTTGAAGAAGTTTTATCCAATATTTTAACAATAGCTTAACTAAAGTCACTGCGATTGGGGGTTGACCTAGCTCCAGTCTTAAAATGTAGCCCGGAGTATTTTTTGGGAGGGTAAATAATTTCTTTACAAAAAAACAGAAACACATATCCATATCGAAAATATTGTTCACGGACCAGATTGGAGAGCCATATGTAATAACAGATTGTATTAAGGACTCAAAAAGTCTAAACCAGGATTTGATCGAGTTAGCCCCCGATCCAGTGAGAATCGGCCAAGATCATTACAAATTTTAAGAAAGTTAAATTTATTCCTGAGATGTCTCAGTGCTTCTTAATGAATCTGTGAAGAAACATTACCTTGATGGGGAAATAGTTAAAGAATGTTTACATTGCTCTGCTGTTAATTTTATTGGAATTATAGGGTGATCCTTCAATTCATGTTACCATAGAGGAACTGTTAAAATTCCGCCACTGAATAAATATCCGTCATTTTTGAAAGAATTCCCCGGAGAAGTACTACCCCTGCTTTAAGAATATTTTATAAAGTGAGTAAGTGCAGTGAGCTGGGTTTTGTGAGAATTGCGAAAATTTCTACGCAAGCAGTTAACGGGGGTTGGCGAGCGATAGCGAGCAGGGGGCGGTAGCCCCCTAGTATATGAAAAATTATTTTGAATGCCATTTCAACCACCAGGGCCAGAGGATCTCCAGAAGAATAAGATGATTTTTATAAAAAAAATTGGCAATACTGGAAAAATTATTACGCCAATATTTATTGATTTCTTAAAAAAATCTTTAATCCTCTAGATTAGGGTGGGCCGAAAAAACCCCTTTTTTTAATTCGAAGTTATAATAGCACGGAAAAGTTGCGAATTAAGGTAAATGTGGGTATAGTGGACACTTTAAGGAAAATTTTTGCTTAAATTCTCTATAAATACCAACCTATTTGCTTGGAACTCGTTATCATTCTATTTTTAGATAAATTGGATCTTCTGCTTTCGATTTTACCATTAAAAATTTTAATTAAATTGGTTAAAGTATTTTTAATTAATTTTTAGAAAGTACTCCAAATTGCATCTATAGTGGCCACATAGATGTAGCTGTTGTATCTATGGTGGACACCTCTTGCATCTATAGTGGACACCTCTCCTTTTCTGCCTATATGAGGGGTTTATGCATGAAATTGATGGGTTTCTTTTGGTATAGTCGTTTATTTCTACTTAAATCTTTCTTCCCAACGAAATGTATTTTACATAAAATCAAATAAGCTTTAATTAAAAAAATACTTGAAAGTTTCCGGCCCAAAGCCTACGCTGTAGCTGATTTGAGAGGTGTTAAGCATGTAATTTAATGTTTTATAAACCTTGGTTCCCGAAGTCAGAATGAAACCAAATTCATACAACACTCATTTTAAAGCACAATCAACAGTTTATGAAGAAAAACTGATCCAAATTCAATGTTATTTAAGTTTCTATTAGGCCACTATTGGAAAATCTAAGATTTTGTAAAATATTAAGATTTTGTGTTGGTATAGTGGCCACCCCCATTAATCCTCATTAAGTCAAAATTTTAAAATAAATTTTATTTATTATCATTTTATACACACTTCTTTATCTTAATATAAATTTAAAAGTCAATCAAACGGTAATAAATAAAAAAATCAGTTCCGATATACCAGTTTCCTTACGCGATTCAATAAGCAAAATCAAATTTCAGTCACTCGGCCGATGTTGTTATTTTTAAATATTTAAATATCCTTCCCATGCTGATCTGTGGTATCGGTGGTAATTTACCAGCTTACCTGATTGTACAATCTACTATGCCTATGAATTTTGAAGCTGTTTGATGCCTCTAACTTGTTTTATTTCAAATTAATCAGCAATGTGGCCACTATTGGTACGGTGTCCACTATACCCACATTTATCTTATATAGACAAATAAATAGAAAAAAAAATTTCAAAATCTGTTAATATCTTCCGATCACGCATAGGCAACAAAGTTTGACAAAATATGAAAAAACTTCATTTTTGCGATTATTTTTTTAACCAAATCAAAGATTAAACTATTAAATATTGTTCATGATTTTTTTATGCGGAACTAATATAATTATAGACATAGGCTTTCAGGTTCCATTCTTCTATCACTCTTGTTTCGTTAGATATATTTTTTTAATGTTCATACAAATTTTGTAAAGTTGTTTTTCCTGCATTTTTATACAGCTAATAACTCTAGAACTATACAACTTAAAAACCTGAAATTAGTCCCATTTTGTTCGTAAATTTTTTGTCAATGATTTGGTGTGCATCATGATTATCATTTTCAAAAAGTTTTTTTTTAATTTGAAAAAAAGGAAAAAAAAATTAATAAATAAAATTTTTTAAAATTTTCTTTTGAAAAAAATATTAACAGCCTTTTAACTCTTAAAATGAACATTACTACCAAATTTCAAGTTGAAAATAAAATTTAATCATGTATAAAAAAATAATCGAAATTAAGGCAAGTCCCTAAACTATCCCTAAAATTATACAGCAAGAGCGATTCACTCATAGAAAATTCATAAACTAGCTTGAGGGTGTTCATATTACTTAACATGTAAAAATATCACATTAATTTCAGAAAATAAGACAATTAATAGATTCGGTACAAAATCTTACAGTGCTAGTTAAGTTAATTCAATTTGCATGCATTTTTCCTGAAAATTTCTAAGAATTATGTTTATATCTAATTGTTTTTACTTTTAACATGTCAAATCAAAGTAAGTTAAAAGTTTAAGAACATAAAAAATTGGATATAAACACATTTCTAAGGAATATTCAGGTAAATTTCATGCAAATTGAATTAAAGTTGGGAACTAGCACTGTAAGATTTTGAATCGAATCTGTTAATTGTCTTATTTTCTGAAATTTATATGTGCTAATTTTTACATGTTTTAAGTCATATGAACACCCTCAAGTGATTTGATAAATTTTCCATGGGTGAATCGCTCTTGGTGTATAATTTTAGGGAATGTTTAGGAATTTGACTAAATTACGGTTATTTTTATTTTTTATACATGATTAAATTTTATTTTCAACTTGAAATTGGGTAGTTATGTTCATTTCAAGAGTTAAAAAGCTATTAATATTTTTTCAAAAGAAAATTTTTAAAATTTTTTTCACTTTTTCAAATTTTTAAAAAAACTTTTTGAAAATGATGATAATGATGCACGCCAAATCAACGACACAAAATCTACGAACAAAATGGGACTGATTTCAGGTTTTTAAGTTGTATAGTTCTAGAGTTATTAGCTGTTTAAAAATGCAGGAAAAACAACTTTACAAAATAAGTATGAACATTAAAGAAATTATATCTAACGAAACAAGAATGATAGTAGAATGGAACCTGAAAGATTATGTCTATAACTATATTAGTTCCACATAAAAAAATCATGAACAATATTTGATAGTTAAATCTTTGATTTGGTTAAAAAAATAATCGCAAAAATGAAGTTTTTTCATATTTTGTCAAACTTTGGTGTCTATGCGCGATCGGAAGATATTAACCAATTTTGAAAATGTTTTTTCTATTTCTTTGTCTATATTATTCGAAACTTTTCCGCGCTATTACAACTTCAAAATAAAAAAAAAATGAGTTTTTTCGGCCCACCCTACTCTGTATTCCTGTTCGAGACAATTTAACTTTAACTAAGTGCTAATGTAAAACAGAAGATAACTCTGAGTTAAATTGTGACAATTATCGTAAATTATGCTTAATATAAATCCGCCCAAAAAATTGCTAAAAGTTTTTCAATAATATTTAGAAACTTAAATTTAAACTGATACATAATATTAAACAGTTTTACCTTATAATGTATAGCTAATTAAGAAGCATTCAATTTGTATTAAAATAAATATCAAGAAAAATAATTATTCAGAATATTAAAATGTGCTGTTTAAATTGAGCCTCAGAACTTAATTATCACAGGTAAGAATGAAAGGGAGAATAGTAAGTAATAAGAAAAAGCAAGGCCCCTAAATTTTTAAAAGAAGCTTCGAGTTACAAAGTGAAGCGTTTGAAACTCCTTGATGACGCCAGAAACTAACTTTCTCTTCTTCGCTCTTCTTTTTACTCCTTGGCAAATTGCATTCCAAGACGAACAACCGCAAAAGCCCGACAAATGGGAGCATGCTCCACCAAGGCAGCAGATCCTATCTTTCAAAATAAAATACAAGGCAGCTTTAAAAAAACTCCCCCGAAAAAAAGCTTTATCTTCCACCGTGGGCGCAATAAACAGACAAAAAAACCACCAGGGCAACAGTCAAAAGAACCCTGATAGACAGCCAGAAAGCGTTGATGAAATATATAAAAACTTAAGACCAATAGTAAAACTTAGGCGACCTAAAGTTAAAAAACAACCCTAAAAAAGAACTGGGAATAAGGATTATAAAATTTTCCTCCTTTTTGATTTTCCCCTTTCAATTTAGCAGATAAGCAGACTGCCGTTAGAAGAGATAAGGAACTGAGGAGGAGGGCGAAGAAAAGGAGGTAGGTCCAAATTCTATCATGCAGAAATATCACGGTGCTCTCCGCAGCGTCAGTTATTATCGCTCGAGATACCAGGCCTTTCCTTTGTTAGAGCGACAAAGAGGCAATATAATTCGTCATGACCTTGTCAATAACTTTCTAACTTTTTCCATTAATGAAGACGCAGTCCCGTTTTTATCTTTGGGGGGCTCTCCCCTTCTTTTAAAAATAATAAAAATAAAAATATTTGAAAAGAGGGAGAGGGGATAGTTTCTTTTGCCGCTTTTTCCCTCTCCAAGGGAGGGTTGGAGTAAATCATATACTCTAATTCTGTTTTCAGTGTCAGCACTGGGGCCATTTATCTTGTGAGACGTTTTGTAGATTTGGATTGCATATTATTTTTTGGGTGACACTTTTGTAAGAGTTATCATTTCGTGAGGCAAAAATGACACCCCGATTGGGATGCATGGGCAAGGATATATCTGTTCCTATGCTCCGCTGTGCTTGGATTTAAAATTTCAGCTTTTATTTATTTCGACCAAACCATATTATTTTTATCATGGGAAACGTGCCTTTGTTCTAAAAGGATACGAGTTATTTTCAAACTCTTGAATATTCGCTTAAGAATGCACTTGGTTAGTGTTTGAAAATATTTTTCGATTTCAGACTTCAAGATTTAAATTTTCTCAAAACTTGACTTATATTCAGGCTCTTTGTGGAAAACCAATTATATTTTGCTATTGTAAAATTTTGATAAAGAAAATAAAAAAAAGATACCGCATATATATTTCCTCTCATAGAATTCGGCAGCATCTGAAAATGATAGTAACCTATGATATAAAAGGTGAATTTAAAATACCCTTTTGTAAGATTATTTTAGAGAAACGCAATTTTAGAATCTTAAGAAGTAACATGTAACTATATAAGAACTACGTTTTTAAAAATTTTCTATCATTATTCTTCTTCAAACTGGATGAACACGGCTGAAGTTTGACACATAGGCGCCGACTTTTATCAAATATTGGGGGGCCCAGTACTAGACAGTGAAGATATTTGTTATTCCATATAACAGCGGTCCTAAAACTTTCCCCTTTCTTAAGGGTCCTCCCCCAAAAATTTGAAAATTTCCACCACAAAATAGAGTTTTATCTCCTTTTGAAGCCTAATGGGTTACACCCTTAGAGCAGGGCTCATTTAAAGAAGCAGAAATTTTAAAGAAACCCAGTAGAATAAAATAATAGAATAAACAGCAACATTTTGAAGGGGGTGTAGGGGGTTCTACTTCAGAAAAATTTTGGAAATTTGTCCCTAAAAGTAGTGTTTAAATTCATTTTGTAGACTCTTTCTTCTTATTTTACACAAAAGGAGGATCACTCCTCAAAAATCACGGAAGTTTCAAGGGAAAAAGGTACAAAATAAATTTTCAAATTTGAGGGGGCTTGGGAGTCCTCCCCCAAATTTTTTTTTAAAAATTTTTACCTTTGAAATAGTGTTTTAAGTCATTCTGAGACCCTTTGAGAAGACCAAGTGAACGGGACCAAAAGAACGACGTCCAACATTGCCTTCTTTAGTTCATGAAAGAAAATAGGTAGATTTTTACTAAAAATATTGAGGGGGCTTAGCCCCTTCTTCCAACATTGGGGGGGTCTCAAGCCCCCTCAAACCCTATGGAGTCGGCGCCTATGGGTCGACAGGTATTTAGGTTCAAAAATTTTGAAGGAATAAAGATAAAGGAATTTGTGTGTGTGTGTGTGTGTTCGAAAACACAGTTAAATTTTATCAAACACATTTTTTGTAACTTTAAAATTGCATTAAATACTTACCTATGCGTTTGTCTAGATTTTCAGGCCCTTTTATTTTTTCAAGGTTATCAATCTCTTAAGACTTGCATCATTCTTTATGACTGGTGATTTCAATTTTCCGAAGGATGTTTTTTTGCGATTGTGAGGACTATTTGGTCTGAGACTATCAGCATCTACTGTTAATAATGATGTAACCAGCAAATGGATATCAGATAAAATATTAAAAATTTCTAACTTGTGGTAAATCCTTCCAATATTCCTCTCTTGTCTGCGCTTCCAACTGTTGAACATTTTCTGTGCTGGGAAATTAATTCAGAAATTTCTTGTTGGGAAGTTCATGTTTTAAGTAAAATAAATTATATCTTAAAAAGTCTAGAATTGGACGAATAAAATTTATTGTTTCAGTTGAACTTGTGTCCTGGGTTGGATCAGAAAGAATTTGGTGAGGTTTGATTTTGTAGAAAATCCTCTTTTTACTCGTCTTTAATTCATGAATACTCGTCGTTCTTTCAAACTATGTTACACTAGATTCCTTTAATACACATCCCGATTTCAAACACAACGACGGAACATTAAAAGAAAAGCTTGAAAAATAAAAAAAACAAATTTGCACACATGAAAAACAACCCGTGCCAGAAACAATAGCAACTCGAGCGAAAAACTCCCTTTTCATCACCCTAACAGATGGATGGGGAGAGAAAAAGAGAGAGGGAGAAAGGGGAGAGAGAAAGTGGGGAGAAGCTCTGAAAAGGGAAGAGATAACTCCGACGTCCTGATAGATAATAACAAGAAGAGCCAAGCCTCCCACCCATATTCAGGAGATAGGGCACACTGCTAAAGACAAGCTACATAAAAGCAACACGCAGTTCTTAGTCTCTTCGGGAGATCCCTTCATGATTTGATTAGTCGAAAAAAAGTCGAGGTAAAAACCAACATAAAGATAGTACAAACCACAAAACGTTTCATCTCCTCCCCTTCCTCAATCTGTACAATATTTTCTTCAAAGAAGCTTGTTCGATAAATTTTACGTTTTTTCTTCCCCTTCCCGGCTCTTTTTTCCCGTTCTTCTTTCTGGCCGTGATGTAGCGCGTTGTTATCGTGAAATACTTTCTTTTGTGGAGTGCGGACATATAGAATATAGTCCTTTATTTGGCTTTTTTCGAGCCGTCTTTTTGTTTCGTGCCGCTTTTTTCTTGTTTTTCCGCTGGAGTCGTGTTTGACACATGCAAAATTTTTTGAAGCGCCGTTTTTCCTGCGGCCACGGAGATTTAGTACCGAACTGTGAACTCGGTGGTGATAAATTTTATCAGGGTACGTTTTATTTGCGGGCGTAAACTTGGAAGACTTATTTCTGGGAAGAAGGGATCCGCACGCACACGGGGGAGTTTCCGCTTGGAATAAATTCTTTTTATTACGGGCTAGTATCGGAGGGTTTGGGCTTCAAATATTCTAAAGGCAGTTTGATTAGGTCTAAAACGAAAATATTTTTTCTTTTATGTAAAATTTAATGCGGCGTTTGCATTTGTGTGAAAGGGAGAAATCCTTTAAATTTGATATTACATAATTTTAATTATATTTTTCTACTGTACAAAGAGTTTATACAGAATCTAAACATACATTATGCCTTGTAATTAGGATCAAGCTGCAAGAGTTTGTTATTAAAATCCTTCTATTATACACTTGTATAAAAAAACTCGTAAAGGGTAAAGTCCACAGGCCTGGAATCGAACACGGAACCTCGTGAATCATGTTGGAGCCATCTATTATAATAATAATTATTATTTTATTTATATGACACATTTACACAGTAACAAGCATTAACGGAAGCAAACAAAAGAAAAAAGCATGATATGATTTAAATCACTAAGATTTTTTACTAATTTTTATTGCTTTAAAGTATCATCCCACAAACCTGTCCCAAAACTGTAAATAGTTTTTTTATTTCGGTTATTTTTCTAGATTTCGTGAATTTTCAAAATGTCTACGGACATTTCCCTGTATATCATTAGATTTCTACTAACTAGTCATATTCGGCCGTGAACAACTAGAGTAAACAATTTTAATAAGTAAAAATATTTTAAAAGATCTTTTTAAGCTAAGATGTAAAATTTAAATTATAGGACCTCGGCAAACGTATCTTATATTTCATTAACGTGGAATTCAAAATGAAGATTCCTGATTAACTACTTGACTGTTAACATGAAAAGTTAATAAAATATGCCAAATTATTTTAGTTTGAATGCTTGAGTTCGATGTTAATAGCACTAGAACAGCTATATTTGATGTTAAAACTAACTTGTAAGCAGGGGCGGCTCGTCCATAGGAGCACAGGAGCACACCCATTGAAAAAGTAGAAAAAAAATCAAATATAAAGATAATAAATATCAATGGAAATATATTCTCAATTTCTTTTTTATACTCGGAATTATGTTTCTCCCCCTTCTCTACTCAATAAGAAAAATTTACTACCGAAAACGCGAAAGTTATCGAAAAAAATTAACTCTTATTTTTCTTTCCCTTTTCGTACTTGTGAGCGAAAAAAATATGAAAATCCGAAGAAACACCGACTGGTTGCCGTTAGAATTCGCCGCAGGCGGTAGTTAGGTTCCCTCCATAGGATTAGCATGGGACGCGAGACAAGCGGCATGATACAGTTTGGACAGAATTTGGACAGAATTGGATGCGCAGAGACGCTTTTGAGCGAGTTGTCGCCTCTCTCTCGTATACAAGCTCTCTAGGCCACCCAAGTGCCGAGGCTTTCACTTTTGAGTCACAGCTTTTTTTTTGACGTATTTTTTGGCTATTTGGAAAATATAAGTAACCGCACTTTTTAAATATAATTTAAATATTTTCATCAAAATATTTTAATACTCTTGTTATTAATTATGATGTTTTTTAAATGATGGCTTTAAGTAAAATTTCTGTGTTTGAGTTAAAGCATCCCTATTTTTCCCAAATGCCGCTGGAAAAAAAGTTGAAATAAAGAACCTTTGTCCAAGTTACAAAAGGAAAAGATAGGGACTTTTAAAAGAGAATTTAAAGATGATATTTATGACAAATATAAATGGATTTAATTAATGGAAATTTTAATTTTTATATAATAGGTGTGAACACTAGGGTGGGTCAAAAATATTTTTTTACATTTTCCCAGGGGCACAGCGACAAAAAGGTGCCAAATGGTCTCAAAATAACATGTGTGAAATATTATTCCATTACGATAACTCTTTTTGCCTCCGGATTGACGTCAAAGTTCCGACTAATATAGTAATTTCATGTAAAAATGGACAAACGAAAATCGGGCTTTTACCTCGATTGGAAGAATCTGTCATGAATGTAAACGTGCAAAATGGTATAAAAATCATCATTGAAGATTATAAAATAATTAAAAAGGAAACCAGAGTTGAAATACGTGAGTTGTAATACAACATATTTTGAAGTATCTCAATGATTAGAACTGGCAACCAAAGATTTCTTTCTGAAATCATAAAATTGTGCAAAACCTTTATTCCCGGTTGAGTAGGAACATTAAATTTAATAAAAAAATGGATAAGTCAGAAGGTGGGTACTTTTTGTGGGTTATAAGATTTCAACCCCCGGAGGATATTCGGATAATATTTAAAGGTTGAGGTTTTATTTGAAATTTCAGTGGCATATTAAGGATATTCCATCCTAAGTGTCCCCATTGGAGTCCTTAATGTTAAAAAAATAAAGACATATTTTAAGAGTCAAATTTTGAAATGATCAGCGTTTTCAGCTCAAAGCTCAGTTTTATCCTCAAAATTTTTTAATTAGCTACATTAATTTTTAGAACTTACTTATGTTTATTTTAGACAGTTAAATTTGCTATATTTAAACTTTTATGAACGCATAAGTGAATACTAAGAAGCTATTTTAAGTCAATCCTCCATCTAAAGAAGTATAATTTATGAGCCTGGGTTTCAGTCTATTGCTATAGAAAAAATTAGGTAAATCCTTACCAAGGCTATTCTCATCATAATATTGCTATTGCCTATGAACAAACTATCCATTAGACACTTGTTTCAACATATTTTATGTGATCACATTTGGTTCCCAAGACGAGCCAACGAACTAACTGTCCGCTGAATTTTGAAAGTGCGGCATTTATGAAAAATATCACTATTTCTACTTTTAAAATTTAAAAATATCGTTTTACACTGGCCATAATTGAGGGAGAATGTATCTGATCTACCAATATTTAAAATTTGCCACTGACAATCCACTGTTTGTTGCCAAGAAAGATCCTCCTATTCTACGCCTGTTAAGTTAATATGGTAATACATTATATTGCCACTTTGGAAGTTGTTTTTTTCTATTAAAAATGCATAAATGTGACTAATATGATTAAAATTGCTTTAAAATACCATTATTTGTGAGCTTTGAATATTTATTTACAAAAAAATTAATTTATAATATTTTTTAAAAATATGAAAAATTACATATTTTTGTTTCATTTGAGGCCAATCCGGAGGCAAAAAGAGTTATTATAATAAAATAACATTTCACACATGTTAGTTTAAGACCATTTGGCACCTTTTTTTTTGCTGTGCCCGATAGAATTTGTAAATTTTTTTTTCGCCATAGGAAAATGACCCACCCTAGTGAACACCCTATTAACTCACGAGCCACCACTGCTTGGAAGTGCCTACTATCCATAATCTGGAGATTTAACTCAAGGTAATTAGGCTAGAAGGATTTTTAAGACACATTTAAGTTTTTCTTCTAAGTATTTGAACATCAGTCCCCAAATGATACAGCTTCCGTAAGTCCTACTATGGGTTAAAGTCAAAGTAATTGAAGTCAGAAAAATTCTTAAGCCACACTTAAGTCTTCCCACTCAATAATCGAACATCCGCACCTATCGCCCACCAAACCCAATGATGCAGTCAAATACATGATATATGTTGAGGGGTCAGGCATACATTTTCCATAAACTCCGATCCCAACGGAGTTTGAAACTTCCCGACCAAACAACGCAGGAGGTATGCGCGATCGCCGTACAAAAAGGCGGTTTAAAAATTTCAAGTATGTATTGGCAGATGCTGTGCATAGCGGGCCATCATCAGTTCCAAGGCAATCAGGGCAGAATCGATGTGGCCTCAAGCTCCACTGGCCACGGAATTTCGGGCACGGGGATCCAGCTACATTAATCTTTCCCAACGAACTCGCCCAGATAACTCGCCCAAGAATTCGCCAATCACCAACTTTCAAAAGTTCCGCTTTTAAAAACGCATTCTTAAAGTGAGAAAAAGAAATTAAAACCCGTGTTCTCACTTAAGGCGCAAAAAATGGAAGTGAGTCTTTTTTTAGCGCGTTTCGGGGCCAAAACTATGAGATTCTTTGCCCTTTTTCAGCCCTTTCAAGGCGAGGTAAGTGTAAACGTTTTTTGCTTGTTATTATTGGGCGAGTGAAAGGTCCGATGCATTGAATGAGAATGGGGTGAGGGTTAAATTAAACTTTAATGTACGTCATTATTTTAGGCTTAGTCATCACTCTTAACGCTGGATTGGCCCGGGGGTGGGTGGGAGAAGAATTTCGGGGGATGTGCGAGGGGCGCGAAATTAGACTCCCGCCACCCTTTTGCATTCAACACGTTGAAAGGTTTCCGATTTTGCAACGTCATCACCAGACGAAAATAAATTTAATTTTTAAATGCAATCAGCTAATGTGCAAAAGTTGAAGTTTCAGTTGACGACATTTTTCGTATCGGTGAGTCGACTAAATATCGATACCAGAGAGGCAAATTTTTCTTGATCACACAAATCAGCAATATTTAAAAAAACTGGAGAAGACTGTGAGGCGCATTTCCCAATTCCACCTCGTAAAATCTCCATTCTTATAAGGACCTATCAAAGCTTTCGCTAATCAACTAGTGATCCCATATTAGAGAATAACAATTATCTGACGAACCAATTAAATTTCTCGTACGCAATTTACGGAGTGGAATTGGGAAATTCATAGGTCTGGCTGTGTTATTATACAGGGTGTTTCAAAATTGCGTTGCACGGCTTTTATTCGGAACCAGCGCCTCCTAGGATTATGGAAGTAAGGTCAACCCCTAGGTAAGTGACCCTGGAAAATCCATTGAGAGGACTTACAGCGCCCCTAGCGGCGAAATTAAAAAGTTTAAAAAATTAATTTAAAAACTAAAGGAGATAGAGCAAAAACCTCAGTGAGAGTATTGTTGCCAAGGTCAAGAAGAACTCATTGAAAAAAATTTGATCAAAATATCTTGAATATTCGCGGAGATATTAGCATGTAAAAATAGCACTTTTTCAGGGGTCAAAAAGTAAAAAGTTCGCATATTAGCAAATTTTTCAGTGAAATTGTTTAGCTTTGTGTTTTTTTAGTTGAAAGAACACAAAATTTAATCAAAAAATAAAAAAAAATTGCAAATATGCGAACTTTTTACTTTTTGACCCCTGAAAAAGTGCTATTTTCACATGCTAATATCTCCGTGAATACTCAAGATATTTTGATCAAATTTTTTTCAATGAGTTCTTCTTGACGTTGGCAACAATACTCTCACTGAGGTTTTTGCTCTATCTCCTTTAGTTTTTAAATTAATTTTTTTAACTTTTTAATTTCGCCGCTAGGGGCGCTGTAAGTCCTCTCAAGGGATTCTCCAGAGTCACTTACCTAGGGGTAGACCTTACTTCCATGACCCTAGGAGGGACTGGTTCCGAATAAAAGCCGTGCAACGCAATTTTGAAACACCCTGGATATTAATAAGAGTAACAATTTTTGCATTTAGGTCAAAACTGTTAGAGAAAATTGCCTTTGTTTTTGTTGTTTACTGTTTTCTTACGTACTTGTACAATAATTTACTGCCCATCTATATTTATTAGACAAGAAATCTTTTGCAATTATTCTAATTGATCTAAAGCTTAAAATTATAAATAACTTTAAATTTGGTCTATTCAAAATATTTCACTTTCATGAAGAAAATTAACACAATATAAGCTTACCTTCTTTATGAGACTAGATGCTCTGTCTTCATTTACATGAAGATAATTAAATGATGGAACGACATTTTTTTCACATTGTTACTTCCATTATCAAAATGGTTTCATCTTCAGCAGAGAGGGTTAGTACGAACCCAGTGCCCAGGGACTCTTGAACATTGCATCACATCTCTACTATCCAAACTACAACTGTTACAGCCTATCGCTCAGATTTGAACCATTTAAAAAAAACTCATAATACAACTCAAAATGAAAATTGGAGATTTTATATGATTGAAAAATTAATTTTATTTAATTTTTTATAAATGTTTACCAATTTATGGAGCAATTTATTTCAAAGCATAAATTTTTTTATCTGCCAAAGCATACTACCAAATATCTTTTTGTATTTGCGTATAGAAATTATATACGTAATACCAAAAGCATATTCATCTCAGAAAGGATATAATCACAATTGTTTTATAAAAAAATACTACACTCAAATTAAAAAAATGCTTGTGAAATCATACGACTTACGAGCCTTATTGAGCTTTTGTGGTTCATATAGTTTTATTTTATTCCTTCCCATATAAATGATAAGGGGTGTGACAAACTTGCCCGTTTTTCACACAAAAACGGGTGTTGCCTGCAAATAAATCATCTAGCGCAGATCCAGCCCAAAATTTAACACCAAACAGTATACAGTTACATAAAACACCCTCTACGAAGAGAAAAAAATTATCTTGCTTAATGAAACACGAGCGAGTTTCTTTAATCGCACGTAATTAAAGTAGACGTAATTTTTTTCACGTCACCTTGCATGCTCCGTTTTTTCAAATAAAGCCTAAAATTGCATTTAACCGTTTTCTAACTAACTATAAGCTCACATTGCCCCGACAGTTCTCCTTCAAAAAAATGGGTTCATTCACGTTTTTTCAACATGGAGTCCAAAAACTTATCTTGCCAAACAAAACAAAACTATTATGACATATCCTCGACTTCACGCTGAACAGCAGAAAAAGGTTGCCGCCAAAAAACAAATCGCCTGACGTAAATTCGGCCCAAAGATTAACCATGAAACGTCACAAAATGCCTAAAACGCTATCTAGCTTGTTATAAAGAGAAGAAAAACCAATACCAACAACACTGATCACCCTAGGAACCTTTGTCAATTAGGACAACAGAGTCATTTGCGGGGAAAAAAGTGCTCCCCATTTTTTGGCCCTCCCCCTTTCCTGTAATGGGGAGCACGCCTGCCCATATTTTCATATCTCTTCAAAAGGCATCATTACTCGCCATAAACAAAAGAGCAAGTTGGAGAAGGCGTTTAAAAAAATAACGGGCAATGAAAATGTAAAATAAAGCAGCAAAAAAGAGCCAGATATCTCTCCTGGGGCAGAAGTGCCCAGTAATTAAAACAAAATGCGATACAAAGCTAATAAATTTCAGTAATTAGCGTGGAATATGGAAAAACAATATTATCTATTGTTGTCGCAAGGGAGCAGTGTTTTTGTGGCCCTTATTAGCAAGGACGCACTTCATCGTAATTACCAACACCTGTTTACATTAATGCAGGATAATTATTATTTCATTGGGAATCTATTAATACTACTTCAGGACGAATGGGAATGAATCAGAGGCTGTGTTTTTACCGACTTTTAATTGGCTGTAGAATTCGACCGTTTAAAATTGATTGAAAAAAATTGCGGGCGTCGGAGCGATGGAGATCTTTTCAGAGCAGACGCGTTTTATGAATTGATGGGGGAATGGAAGTTAATTGGCATTAATTGGCAGCCCTCTCTTTTGTTTTATTGATACGGAGTAACAGTTGGAGTTTTTGTTTTCTGGAACTGACTTTCAAATTGGTTTTTGTGTTGGGAGAGTTTATAGTTGGGTGGGTTCAATCAATACCAGGATACGTAAAAAATATAAAAATGGTGATTATTGAAAGACTAGCTGTTACGACCCGGCAAAGCCGGGTCTTACAGCTAGGCTAGCCTTTTATGCGAGCTTCCCTCGTTACTACTTCAAGTTCCTATTAATTATACATTAAATAATTGAATTCCTCCTATTGAAAGCTGATTCTAAAAGTGAATAAGTTATATAAATCAGTTGAAAAATAAATAAAATTCAATTATTTACTTACTTAAGAAATAATTAATTTTTCGTTTCCGAAAGTAAATAAAGATTATTGCCAAAAAAAAAATCAAAAAGCGCTTTTTATACGATTATTTATTAGATTTATTATTGTTGAATTAGAAACCAACTTCCCTAAAAGTAACTTTTTAACCTTTATTAAGTAAACCAACTTTCTTGAAAGATATTTAAAAGCTATTATATTATTTTAATTTTAATTACTTTTATTTATTTATTTTTCTGATTATTGCGAGATGGCATCATAGTGTGCGAGCGTTCCAGAATCAGTGAGTCAGTGAGTCAGTGAGTGACGTGGGCTTTTATATGAGAGATTTAATTTATTTTACCTGGAATTTGCTACTTCAGGTATCAGGTCATAAACACTTCTATCTTATAATTTTTTTGTTAAAATAGAAACTCTGTTTTTTAGTATTTTGTTGCAGATTTATTACTATCGCATGTTTTTTTTCTTTTTTAGATGAAATGAAAAGGACGTTACATTCATATAACAAATAAAAAATCCTATGTTAAACGCAATTTTAATGTAAGTTTGTTGTTTTTTGGAAATGTGAATAAAAAAAACATGGTTGAAACATTAATTATAGCTATATATAATGAAGAATAACTGAAGTAATAACTGAAAATAACAGATGAAAGATAGTGGGTAAAATACAAGTGATATTAGATTGTTATAGAGAGAGTTGATTGATATAAACCTCAGCTATGAAGAATTATATTGAATTGAAATTGAAAAAAAGAAGGAAACGTATCTTGTAAAAGCTTATTTTTGAAACACACAAAAAAAGAAAAATATAACATAACTTTAAAGTTGTTCGATTTTTATAAAACAAAATAGTGCATAAAATAATGTTTAAATCTACTGAATTTTTGGAAGCCTTAGCTCAAAGATTGTATAAATAAGCCGTAAAAACTTGTTAAAGAAAAACTACATTTCAAGAAAATTCTTCTGATGCGTGCATTAAAAAAATTTAAACCCAGTCAACTTTATTAAATAAAACCTCCAGCTTCCAGCTCTAATGAAAACATCCGATTCTTAATCGCTGTTCTGAAAAGAGCCCACGAAATCTATTATGAAGACGTGGAGCGAGAGGAAAAAGAAAAAAATGAAAGTGAGCAAGAAAATTCCCTCGAAAATTATTCCTTTGAATAAAACTCCCACCCTTTCTAAAAGCTTCCCGCAAGAAATCTCCCTACCGCACTTTGAATGTATCAGCGCTACACTCGAAAAAAAAACTTCTCAAACTTCTTCACCGCTTTTTTTAGCCAAACTTTCCCAGCACTTCAGAATAACACAATGTTTATCACAACCCCCAAACTTGTAAGACTCCATCTTATCTCCTTTTCGTGGTTTGCATACGCAAAATCGCGGCGCGGATTCTTTTTGAAAAATCCCGGAGAATCCGTCAAACTGTCTTCTTAGCGCTCGCGACATGAAGACACATTACTGGCATGATGAACTCTCACCCCGGCTGTGCGTTACACATTGTAATTGCCTGGCTTTTGAGGCCGATTCCGCGGAAAAAGAAGCTACGTGTTCCTCTATGTCTGTTAATAGAGTTTCTTCCCAGTCAAGACGTGTTAATTATTCAGGGCTTTCAGAAGGGCGATTTAAGCTGCGGTGTTCTGGTGACAGCTCGCTATTCCTGGAATTATAATGGCTTTGGGTCTTTATAGATGTGTCTCGGCCGACGTGCACCGGTTTATAGAAGAACGCGACTCTTTGCTCTGCACCCTTTGTGTGGAGCAACTCTTTTAACTCCTTGTTATCTTATTTATTAAAGCAGAGGGATCCTTATTAATTTATTCTTTATACCTTTAAGATGTACTGGCATTTTTAAGAAGGGTAGATAAATTTGACTGATATTTTTACTCACATTTTGAGAGTATTTTATATATTTGAAGATGGATAAGATGTAGTGCTTACAAACTCTATATTGGTATGATTAGATTAGATATGATAGAGAAAACTGTATTTTAAAAATAAAATTGCACGCAAATTTACCAAATTATAACACATGTATTATTTATTGGATAAATTATACAAAATGGTTTTGCAAGGTTTGGGATAGGTAAATACTGTGTAAAGTTCATTGGCACAACATAACTTTACAGGTGATTTACCAATTCATTTTATAATCGATACAATAAATGTACTAAAAGGTGTTTTTCTTTCAAAGTTAAATTTAATTTTATTATACGTATTGAGAAATAACTTAAGCCTTTAACTAAATAATCCTAACTTAAATTTTACATTCGTATCCAGTTTTTGTTTTGATTAGAAACAAATTTTATTTCACAATAGTTTATCAATAAAACTCTTTCTAAGATACCGTCAACTATTAACATATATTAAAAAGGAAATATATGACCATACTTTATACCATTTTTCTTCAAAAAGTATGACAGTATATCAGTCTAGTGGACATTTTTTTCAATATTAATGGTTTTTGAAGGCAAATGTCTTTACCATAAAGAAAACCCAAATAAAAATGTAGGGTTATAGTTTGTTTCAATTTATATGTATTTAAGCTGATTTCATCAGTCTTCATTCCTCAAAAATATGAAATTATCAACCTATATGAATGGAAGTGTCATTTAGAGGAAATAAAAGTTTTTGCTGAAAAATGAACTCAAAGGAAAATTCTCTCCAAACCCAGAAAAACGCATTTCTCCCCACTCCAAACCAAAACATGAAAGTAAAAACGTTTCCTTGTTCCTTATTTTAGAAGGAAAAGAAATTTGCAGTTTTTCATTCTCCCAAAATATACATTTTACGCTCCCAACCCAACCGAAGCGCGCAAAAATAATAATCATTTCCTCCACTCTAAAATATATTTCTATAAAGCGAAAACCCTCAGTTAATCTTCCCCTTTCTTAAGAGAAACCAATTTGCAAATCCCTTTCTTTTCAAAGCTTTAACAAGGGTTTTCTCTCCTCATTCTATATGCTTCTTATTTATTAAGCTACGGAAAAAAGCCGCGGGGGATATTGATTGGGTTTGTCACCCATACAGAACAAAGAATATTTATAGGTAAAAAGGGGGAAGTGTGAAAATAGATAAATAACTGCGTTTTTTAGAGTCCCTCCCCCCTTTCCTTTTTATTTAATCATTTTTCCCCGTTCGGGGGAGAGAGAGAGAGAGTTGTGAAAAACCAAAAGATATAACCATCGTATTCACAGTCTTGCGCCCCAACAAAAGGTAGAAGTCTTACTTTTCACTTACCAAAACCATTGAAAGCTCGATAAATGAGGCTTTTTTTAAAGAGCCAGCCCTGAAAAATTGAAAAACTAAATTCGCAGTGAAAGATTTTTCTCCCCCCAATCTCCCCTGAGTTGGGAGCGGGCTTCATAAACTTTCATACGTATTAAGATCTGATTATGATAAATGGGACGGAGCAAAAGAGAAAGGGGCTAAGTTTTTAAACGAAAGTGGAGAAAGGGGTAAGGACGAGAAATTACCGTCGCAGCAGTCGGTTTTTACATTTCCCGTGCAGCTGAAGCCTCTTTTCTTCTCAGAGTAATTGATACAATCTGACTAATCGGAAAACTCTGACGCCGCGGCTATTGACAGCAGGCTCTACCCCTCTTTTTCTGCAGAAAGAAATTTCAGAACTAAGAATTGTTTAGGATAGAAATATTTATTTACTATTTAGAAGGTCGGGTTTATTTGTTAGAAGAATTAAGTAAATTTTGTTTTTGAGCAGTGATAAATGATTGGGAACTTTTATGGAGGATCATTAAAATACAGTCTTAATAGTTATTAAATTTAATTCGTGTAACTGACCAATGAGAACTATTATAGCTTAAAGTTATTCCTGTTTACTAGTGAATTTGACTAATTATTTTGTATTGGATGACTGTTTTGGTTTCTTTGTAAACATTAAATTCATTTTATGTTTCCAATGTTAAATTGAAATTACTTCATTAATATATTTTATACAGAAGGGATATCATTATTTTTTTATGATGAAGGATTTTCTTTTAGTTCTGAGACTAATGATTAGAATACACTACCGTTTAACTTATGTTTGTAGGGTAGAAAGAAATTCCAGTTTCAACTTATTGTTAACTTTTATTACTCATATTTAAATAAGACATTTTTATTTAAAATCCTATGAAATTTAAAATTATAATTTATCCAAGAATTTAAAGTATGAAAATTTTATGCTAGTTTATACTGTGTATGTATTTTTATTCATATTTGCGTAGTCTATTTTCTTTGACAAAATAATAAAGTTAGAAAAGTTGTATTAGCATTTAGGATTAATAAGTGCATTAATTCATATAAAAAATCATTTATTCCATTAACCACTGTATATGATATTTAAATTAAAATTATTACTTTTATTTTAAACAAACCTATGCTCATAATTTTACCCATTGTCAAAATAAACAATTTTAAATAATAATCCATATTATTATTAAAATTTATCTTTGAAAACATAACTTTTAATAATTATAAAAAACACTTTAATCACACTAAATTCTATAAAAATGGACCTAAAAACCAATAATTCAAAAAATATATAAAAAATATACAAAAATATATAAACTAAATTTTTTAAAAGATAAAGCGACCATTAAACTTTCCTATACAATCAATATACTCCCAAATAGCACCGTCAGGTTTTCAGAACCCCGTCGTAAGCTTGACGCGTAAACCGGTTTAACGCTGTCGTAACCTTGAGCCGACTTGTCGCGAAAACCCGGCGTACCTTACGGTAGGGTAAAACCGACCCGCGCTAGTCAACGTATCCTAAGGTTACCGCGGGGGGTTCTCGCAGGGTTTGGAAAATACCCGGTGACAAGGTAGCCGCGCATGGGTTGCTTTAGGGTCGGCTAAAATGCCTTACAAAGGGTTTTAGATGTTGGGTTGCGGAAATGTTGACCTAACAACCTTAATACAGTGTTTTTAATTTAGGTTATTCTAGATTTAATTTTTTATATTTTAAAGTATTTATTTAGTATCGCATTTCATATTTTTTTCGAAGTTTCTTGGTTTAATTATAAGAGGCCACAAAATTATTCCTCAAATAATGCACTTTTAGGAAAAATATTTGTGACACAAAATACTACAAAGAAACTTAGAAAAATACAAAATGCAATACTAAACCTAGAACTCTAGATAAAATAATTATCTGCTTTTTAACTGGGGTCAACACACCCCCAACTTATGTTATTATGTTTAATTTTATATTCTAAGATTATAGAAAAAGTGTGTATGTAATTACTAAGATTTATAAAGTAAGTTGAAGTAATACAAGTTAAAACAGAAAGTTTATATATTTTATAAGTAAAAATAAATACATAAATATTTTTTTAAATTTCTACGTCAGTAATGATAAAAAACCCTTACCTTTGAAGTACTTCTCTAAATGGGATATTAGCAATTTTTATTTCTAAAATTTATATCAACACATCAAATGCAAGAAAAATCAAAAAGCAGGGCTCCCCTCAATTTTGGAAACAAAATTCCCTGACTTCTTTCTAAGTGTCTTGGTTAAATTATAAGAGTTCACAAAATTATTCCTCAAATAAGGCACTTTTAGGAAAAATATTTGTGACATATAAACCTACAAAGAAACATCGAAAAAACAAAAAATGCATAAGCCTATACTCTATAGAAAATACATATACTTTTTAACTTGGTCAACACACCCAACTTTTTTCAAAAGTTTAATTTAATTACATAATTACTAAGCATTAAAATGTAAATTATAGTAATAAATTTAAGTTAAAATTGAAAAAAGTTTTTATATTTCATAATAAAAATGTATACATAAATGGTTTTTTTATTTTCGATACACACCAGCAGTGATAAAACACTTACCTTTGAAAAAACTACTTCTTAC
The DNA here is from genome assembly GCA_024610705.1 of Tetragnatha versicolor. NCBI lineage: Eukaryota > Metazoa > Arthropoda > Arachnida > Araneae > Tetragnathidae > Tetragnatha > Tetragnatha versicolor. Next base: position 48,042,869 of record JANDEH010000010.1, on the reverse strand, counting down.
ATCTAAAAAGATACTTGAAAACCTATTTTTTCTAAAAATTAATTCAGCACATCAAATGCAAGACAACTCATGTAATTAGACACTGTGAAAATTTGTGTTATAATTCATTTTAAAACAAAATGCAAAAAAATAAATAAAATAAAAAAAGTAATGTTTTTTAATTATAATTTATTTTACAAAATATTTATCCAAAGTACAAAATATATATCCCAAATACAAAACCTAAATATTCTAAAATCATTTTTAATATTTTCTCTTTGGTTAAAACATAAATTGCAAAAAGTCCATCAAAACAGTCATAACTTTAAAAATTTGAATTTTGAGTCGGAAAGTTGGGAAAACTAGAACAATGGCTAACAATCATAGTTTGAGATGTATCATTCTTCGTATTGACTAATTCAAAAATACTAGTCAGCCAGGGAACAGTTTTTTGCAATTTCTGGAAAACGTAGTTTTTTGAGTTGTGGCACTTTTGTAGCAAGCGTGCGATATTTTAGCCTGTTTATGTGGAATAGGTGCCTGAAACAGGATCAAAAACGCTCTTTACTTTTGCCCGTACCATATATATTAAAACATAAGCACAAATAATTATACTCCCACAATTACACTTCTGTGTGAAGTAGTTCAAATATACACAAAGTATTCGAACACAGCCCAAAATATATTTTAAAAAAGAAACAAAAGATTAAAAAGTTAAGACTATAAAAGAAAAATTGCACTAAACATTTAGATTTTTGGTATAATACATTACCAACAATAACTTAGTCTTCAATAATAATAATACTTAGGTTAGTAAATAAGCAGTTAACAATAATGTTAGCTTCAATACAAAATTCAAGAAATATTGCACTGATGACAATTACACTTACTAGACTAATTTTTCTTCTAAAATACACATCAAATGTAAGAAAAATTGGTACAGCTGGGATAAGCGTCGACCAGCCGCCATGTTTACTCACAGCTCAAATTAGATCTATATTGTTGTGTGTCATCATTTGAGCTGTGAGTAAACATGGAGGCTGGTCGACGCTTATCCCAGCTGTACCGAAAAATTATTTGACTGATTTACAAACTGGAAAAATTTAGTGCATCGAGGTAGATTATTTCAAAATAAAAAAGTACGATCTGGATAAAAAATTAATTCTTTAAAATTTCAACATTACTTTAAATCAGGGGTTCCATAGCTTGGCACTGCTTTAGAATAAGTCCGCTTTTGGCAACTGTTTTTAGCCGGCGCTGACCCGGCTACCATGTTTACCCAGGCTCAAAGCTAAAATAAAATACTACATACACTAAGTATGATTTTTGCGAAGCACATAAAGAACAAGCAAAAGTGCGACGTAACGTAAATCAAATATAAATAGTATCTTTAACATGAATAAATTGAAAATTAGGTAGTTACGTACTAAGTCGTTGACCATGCCGCTAAATTTAAAAACATTGCCAAAGAGAACACTAGACATATTGCCAACATCGGAATATCAAACTTACTTCATTGATTAGACCAGGGGTTCCCAATAAAATTTTGCCGAGGACCCCCTATACAATTAATTTACTGACGAGGAACCCTTGAACTTAAAGGCTTAAATTTGCAATCGATTTCAGGCAACAATCGATTTTAAAACCGAAACTATCGTATTTTAGTCAATTAAAAAATTACAAAAAACAAAACATGGATTATCTTTGGTGGTAAACAGAGGCTGCGCCACCCGGACCTGGAAAATGTGCCTGAACCTACAAACCTGGTTCGGGGGAAGCCCCTGCCAGCTCCATAGTAGCAATACATAAGGTTTGGGGAAATTCTATTAGGTTCAGGGGAAGGTTACAACTTCTTCCAGGTCCGGCGCCACTTACATTAATCTATTTGTACTACAGTGACAATTAACTAACGAATGAACTGCTGAGTAGGATAATGGTTACTTCAAATTAAGGAAAATAAAAAAAATACTTAATTTCTCGGACCCCTTGGACACAGCCCGCAGACCCGCAGGGGTCCACGGACCACCTTTTGGAAACCCCTGGATTTAACAATCAAATTCAAAATTAAACTTTACAAAGCCACAGAGAAATGCTACAATTAAATATTATAATAATTATTTGGTTGGACTTCCCTTTTTGTAATTAACATTGAAATAAAAATATAGTTTCTCTAACGTCTTATTTTCTATTCAGCCCGTTTTCAAGTTTAATTTTAGCTATTTTAAATAAAACGAAAAAAACATTGTTTATTTGGATGTGCTTTGTTTTAGGGAAACTGGATCTGGCAATTCTAAAGCTACAGCACTAGCAATATTTTCGAAAGAAAAAAAGGCACTTATCAAGTCCTGGGTTCAGTTCTTGAGACCAAAAAAACCATCTTCGAGCAAAAATTGCCCCACAACACAAACGCGCACTAAGAAAGTTCTTCGGGCAATGCCCCACAACACTAACGCGCACTAAGAAAGTTCTTCGGGCAATGCCCCACAACACTAACGCGCACTAAGAAAGTTCTTCGGGTAACGCCCCACAGAAAACGTACAAGGGTTTGGGCAGGTGCCCCACAAAATTTCTCACTCCAGTAAAAAAAAACTTCAGGCGGATGCCCCACAGATACGATGAGTGGACGTCGCTCCATCTGGTGAGGATTAGGCGAGAATCTGCACCATGCTGCTTCTTGTAGTCTGACACCCTAGGGCAGGAGATCTAAAATTTTCCTTCCTCAGTCTGCTGCCTGAAAAAAAAAAGATGATTTAAAGCACGAGGCTTCTCAGACTTTAGATTTTCAGTTCTGCAGATGAACGAAAAGTTTTAATTTCTTGTTGTATTAAAAAAAAACAAGGGGCACTGGATTCTTAATCTTTTCTCTGATAATCCAGTGAAAGTACATTTACCTTTCTAATCCCGATTTTCTTTTCACACAATATTAATTGCATATTTAAAATGGAGATTTAAAGGGAAAATATGATTATTGGAGTAAAGATATCTCTTGCAGTAACTTTGAAAAATCACTGGAACTGCTGCTGCCTGGTAAAAAAACAATACTTTAAGCGCAACGCAACTAATTTTTCAAATTTTCGGTCTCTCTCGCCAATTAAGGAAAAGTTATAATATCAACGCGTTGCAATAAAAAAAATTCATTTCCATTCAAAATTCTTTTCCATTATACGAGAGCAATAAAGTCGCCAATAATAATGATATCAACGCCAAACGGAATATCGTAGCTGGTACCCTTTTGCCTCTACATTTTCAAAGCAATGCTGATGCTGAGAGCTTTGACTTCGACGTTGCGCTTTCAGCGGTTGCCAATCCTTCCATCTGTCGCAAAACAGTCTGCTTGGCGAGATTTGCGCCGGCATAATGGAAAAGTACAACAAAAAAACAGTGGGGCACTGCGTTTCTCATCTTTTCACTGATTAACAGTATACCACTTATGCTTACTAACACAAGACAAGAGTTGTAGACTTATTATCTACAACAGATGTGAAACGGGAATCCACAGCGAATATAGGGATAGTTGTAGAGCAGTCAGTCGAATGTGCACTGCTGTAAAGTAGTCAAAGTTTGGCGACTTTTAAAGTTGATAGTTGCTGTATGGCGTAGAGGACCAGTTTTGAATCTGTTGCAAAAAAAACTTGGTAAATGAAGCGAATCCGGCCCGCAAGTTGAATTTGGCAATTTTTTTTGTCGCCGTGATGGCATCCCAAATTTGCGTGAAAATCTGCGGGCCGGATTTTCTTCATTAACCAAAAACTTTTTAGATACTTAAAAAAAAGTAAACAAGGAGTGGCCAATGAATCATCTCACCATTTGTCGACCTAGATTACTAGTTAAAGGGATGTTAAAATTTATTTAAGACGAAAATTTTATACTAAACTCATATAAATCAAAGCTTCAAATTGTTGAGGGAGATATATTTACATTATGCTTTAATGTGTCAAAAGATATCAAGAGTTGAGTAGCTAATGTTATCATGTATAAAAACTAATCAGTTTAACACATAGGACATTAGTATAACTATAGAAAGTATAATAAGTATGTATATAATGTTAATTCCTAACTTTAATACTGAAATAAGTCATTTTAAAAGGTAAGAATAAAATTGAAACATTACAATTAACTATACGTAACCCAATTCTTCTACCTTTCACCACTTTCATAACTTCACTTAAAAATAAAGGTGATCTAGAGAGGAAATGTGATCGAGAGAAAAATTTTTTGCTCAAAATGTTGCTTGACATACTTTTGAAGAGGGGAATTCAACACAAAAGATAGTTAGCGTAAACAAATGGATGCACTTAACGATCTAACCCTAACAACCCGGCGAGCTTAACATCCAACACTGGAAACGAGCACCTACTGGTTAGATATACATCGTAGTTGTGATTAAATAAGTAAAAAGCATGGTAAAAAGTTAAATAGCACTCACTTGATCATTGGATGTTTGAAAGAAAACATTTTGTCGGCACCCGACCCGGCTTGAAGTAATCCATCTTGTTTTTTCATGAAAGTGGCGCATGCGCAGATCGAAGAAGCAGCAAGGTTGAGGATGACAGCCTTTTTGTAGCATGGCGTCCAGCGTTACTGAAAGGCTTTTCGGTTAACCCTATTTGCGCAAACCAACGACAAGGAAAAAGAAACCTTTTCGTTAGGGTCTCTTGTAACCTTTTTTTTGTAAGTCAATGACAATAAAATAAAAAGGTTGACCGTAAGGTTACGTGCTATCTGGGTAACAATCAAAGCTTTGACTACAAACCACATAACCAAAAAATTAAGAACCTCCATAAAATTATTAAAATTTAATGAGCTTGTACGCCGACAAACGTGAGCTCAGTGAAATATTAATGATTAATTCCTATACCTCAAAATAAACTTGTTTATAGATCCTGAAAACTATAAAACTGTTAGAAAAGTATTTTTCCCCACAAAATTTCATTCAATTACTCTTCTCAACTCTTTGAAGCATCACCCGAAGGCGGAACCACAACATGCACTTAGCGCTAACCTTGTCATTGAGAGCTGCCAACCATGCAGCCCTGTTGACCGCATGTCTGGTCTTCCATTTAATGACAAGTCAATGGGTTTGAACACATCACGCTTTTCTGCCACCGCAGCCTTCATTAATTCCCTTTTCCGCTTTTTGTCTGTTACAAGATTAAGACACGGAACATTAGGAACGATACGGTTGTGTGTGTATATTATCACTACGAGGTGAACTTTAATTGGAAAGAGGTGCCACGTATATTAGTGAACCTTCATCGGATACAATAAATTGTGGGTTCGCTATAAATGATTTTGTTTATATTCAGGTGATACCAGAGAAATGTTCACCAACTCACCATTATAGCGGGGTATGTTATAACATGGGTGCACATATACAGGGTTTCCCAAGATAACCACCCCCTTTAAACAGATGTCCCCCCTTTAACTTGTGAACCCCTAGAGATATAGTCATAAAAGGGATGATCTAGGTATAGTAGAGTGGTCATTATTTTAAAAAGTTTGAGTGATTTTATGCGTCACCCCCTCAATTTGTTCCATCATAAAAGTAAATAATTTTTGCAAAATTTTAGCTCAATCAAAAAATATTAACCCGTGCCCCAAAAGCCTTAAAGTTTCAAAAAAATGGCAATTTACAAAAAAACAACTAAAAAACCACAAATTACTCACATATTGTTCATTATTTTTAATGAGAAAATATATTTATTGATGTAATGGTCCAAGTTCCATTCTTCTAACACCCCTCTTTTGGTAGTAATGTTTTTTTTAATTTTGAAAGAACTCTTGTAAAGTTTTTTCCTGCATTTTTAACAGCTTATAACTCTAGAACTATACCACTTAAAAACCTGAAATCCCATTTTGTTCGTTATTTTATTCTCTTTGATTTACTGTGCATCATTCTAACTCCATAAATAAACATTTCCACCAAATTTGAAATTGAAAATAAAAACAATTACAATTGAAAATTATGAATGGGTGTTACAATTGAAAATTTCAATTGTAACACCCATTTACAAAAAAGGTAATAAAAATGACTTTTCTAATTACAGACCTATATCTGTTCTTCCGTTACTCTCGAAAATTTTTGAACAACTTTTAAAGGATAGATTATACTTGTTTTTAAAACATAATAATTTTTTCTCAAAAAATCAATTTGGATTTTTGCCTATCTCTAATACTGAAAAGGCTCTATTAGAATTTACAAATTTTATTTTTAATAGTATTAACAACAATAAAAAAACTACTGCTATCTTTTTAGACATTTCAAAAGCTTTTGACTCAGTTCAACATGATATTTTATTGGATAAATTATTTTCTATTGGCATAAGAGGCTACTTCCATAATTTTCTAAAATCTTATTTGACAAACCGCATTCAAAAGGTCAAAATTAATAATATTTTTAGCAAATGCTTCCCCATAAACTGTGGTGTTTTTCAGGGTTCAACCTTAGGTCCCTTATTGTTTCTAATCTTTATTAATGACTTGTGTACCTTGAATTTACATGGTAGATTGATAAGCTTCGCTGATGATACTGTGCTACTGTATTCCGGAGATTCAGTTAATGAATTAAACTTAAAGATGCTTGAAGATCTTGAGAGGATTCGAAACTGGTTTGCCGATAATTGTTTAGATTTAAATATTGATAAGACAAAGTACATGATTTTTAACCTAAAGCAAAATTCATCAGATAATCTATCTTTAGTGTATCATGATAAAAATTGTAACCATCATACATGTAGCTGTAAAACTATTGAAAAAGTTTCATCAATTAAATATTTAGGTATTCATATCGACTCTGACTTAAAATGGAAAAGTCATACTAAATCAATTTCAGATAAGTTAAGATTCATAATGCTCAATTTCTATTATTTAAAACAAAAAGTAAGCAGTAAATTCTTAATTAATATATACTACTCTTGGATCCATTCACAAATAAACTATGGCTTGATTGTATGGGGAGGAGACTATTACGTTACTCTAAAAAGAATTGATTAACTTCAGAAAAGATTTATAAAACTAATATTAAACTACCAGCATACAGTTCACCTACCTCATTTTCAGTCATTAAATATTCTCCCTATTCGCCATCTTTTCTTTTATAAAATATGTCTTAATTTATACTGCAATCCAAATCTATGTAAAAAACGTCACAACATCAACCCAAGAAGAATTAACGAAATTTATAACATCCCAATGCCAAAAAAAATCTATTTTCTATAGAAGTTTTTTATTTTTAGCACCCAAATTTTATAATTCCTTGCCATATGAACTTCAAAACTGTCAGTCTAAATACATATTTAAAAAGAAACTTAAAGAATATTTATTTTCAATAGATACAGTGGAACAGTTTTTTCTTTAGCAGTAAAATCTCTACAGCATCTTATAACCATATTGTTTATCATTCATTTATGTATATATATTTGATGTACTGAAATTGTTATATATTTTAAAAGACACCCTGTTTGCCACACCTTATTGTATGTATTTTTTATGAGTTGTTTATTTCATTGTCGTTTTCTCTATCGAAAATGTAGATAAATTTTTTTCAAAGGTCACCAATATGGATCAAGTGATCCCTGGTGGCTATAAGTGTTTTTTTCTTTGTCTTTTTATGTTTCTATGTAACCTTATATGTGTGTAATAATAAAATAAATTTCGGATGCAAAAAAAAAATTTATTCATGTAGTAAAAAATAAAAATCATCGAAATTTAGGCAAGTCCCTAAACCTTCCCTAAAATAATACAACAAGAGGGAATCACTCACTGGAAAAGTCATAAAATCGCTTGAGGGTGTTCAAATGACTTAAAACATGCTAAAAATGTCACATAAATTTCAGAAAAAGCGACCATCAACAGATTCAGTACTAAATCTTACAGAGCTAGATCCCAATTAAAAGTTAATTCAATGTGCATCACTGTAAAAAATATCTGTAAATTTACAGATATTTTCTGTAATTTTTACAGGAAAAATCGGTTTTTATGAAAAACAGTTTTTTTCTGTACAAAATCTAGTTGGCTTTTGTCCCCAGAGATGGACAAAACATGAAGCAAAAATCTGATTTTTTACAATTATCTTCCCTAATTAATCAAGAATTTGGTTTTAGAACATTACAGAGAGGTTCAAAATACGTCTGACTGTAACCGCCTTTATGTTAGCGCGGTCAATTTCAGTTTGGGTTTTAGAATTAGAATTGAAGATAGAATTGGCTTAAAACAAAAGTAAGTTTTATCTAACTGCATCCCTTCTTGTATCTCCATCCTAGACTGAGAGAAATGACAGTTTCAAAATTGAGTAAATCGATGTTCTCATTTTGGTATGAAACGTATTGTCTCAAATATGACCACTCAATGCTTTCAATTTTGAAACAATAGACATACTCAGTTTCAAACACTTCAATAGTCACCACTAAAATTATGCTTATTTTTAGTTTATATTTAAAAATTGAAATATTCAGAGTACATATCAAAAGCGACGCTAAGTTGGTGTGACAACGTGCAACACAACGGTGTGACGTCACACTCAACTTACTGATCTATTTCCCACGTCATCAAAAAATGTAATACAATGCACCCTCTATGTTGTTAAAAACTAAGAAAACTTAGTTAAAATAATAGAAATTCTCTTTTAAAAAAACAGATGGACTGTGAAAAAACACAGAGAAGATCTGTAATAAAAACGGAATTAAACTGGCGTCCTGGATGACAATTTTTTTCTGTAAATTCGACAAACTTTTTTTACACAGGGCCGTGTGGTAGATATGCCCAGTATGAAGCAAGTCCTAAAAATGTCGCCCCTTATGTATTTTCCTTTAAATAATTAATACTTCAAATTAATTAAGATGAATTAATATTGATAAATAAAAAATATATTTATTGAATATAAATTTAAAGAAAACTAATTTTTTAAAATGTAGAATGAAGGGCTATATTTAATGACAGATATAACCTCCACGTTACGTGTGTTGATAGAATTTTGGAGGACGGTTTCCTTTGTAAATGCGACGAAAATTCTTAAGAGCAGGATAGGAATATATCTTTAAGTTTTTGTTTTCAATAAAGTAGGATTTTGCAGCCCTTAGAAAAATGCCGCCTGAGGCAGTTGCTTCTTTGCTTCATACCACCACACGGCCCTGTTTTTACAGTGTGCATTTCCACTGAATATTCCATAGATATATGTTAATATCTAATTTTTTTGTTATAAAACTTTGATTTTCCTTTAATTTGACTTGCTAAAAGTGAAAACAACTAGATTTAAACATAATATTTATAAGGAATATTGAAGTAAAATTCATGCACATTGAATTAACTTTAAGTTAAGGGAACTATAGCTCTGTAATATTTTGTACCGAATCTGTTAATGGTCGTATTTTCTGATATTTATGTGAAATTTTTAGCATGTTTTATTAAGTCATGTGAACAGGAATACCCTCAAGCGATTTTATGAATTTTCCATGAGTGAATCGCTTTTGCTGTATTATTTTAGGGAAGGTTCAGGAACTTGCTTAAATTTTGATGAGTTTTATTTTTTTTACATGATTAAGTTTTATTTTCAACTTGAAATTTGGCGGAAATGTATATTTTAGGTGTTAGAAAGCTTTAAATTTTCTTTCAAAAAATTTTTTTTGTATTTTTTTCGACATTTTTGAAATTAAAAAAACAATTTGAAAGTGGGATGATGCACAGAAAATAAAAGAGAACAAAATTACGAACAAAATTGGACGGATTTCAGGTTTTTAAATGGTATAGTTCTACAGCTAAAAGCTGTTTAAAATGCAGGAAAAACAACTTTACAAAAGTTTTTTTGACAATAAAAAATATTACTACCGAAAGAGAGGTGATAGAAGAATGGAACTTGGACCAAAACATCTATAACTATATTAAAGGAAATGTGGGTATAGTGGACACTGTACCAATAGTGGCCACCTAGCTGATTGATTTTAAATAGAACGAGTTAGAGGCATCAAACAGCTTCAAAATTCATAGGCATAGTAGATTGTGCAATCAGGTAAACTGGTAAACTACCACCGATACCACAGATCAGCATGGAAAGGATATTTAATTATTGGAAAATAACAACATCGGCCGAGTGACTGAAATTTGATTTTGCTTTTGGAATCGCGTAAGGAAACGGGTATGTTAGAACTGATTTTGCTGTGTTTATTGTCGTTTGATTAAGTTTTAAATTTCTATTAAGATAAAGAAGGGTGTATAAAATGATACTGAATAAAATTTATTTGAAAATTTTGACTTTACAAGGATATATGGGGGTGGCCACTTTATCAATACATAATCTTAGATTTTCCAATAGTAAGAGATACAAGAGGTTTCCACCATAGAAACAACAGCTACATCTAGGTGGCCACTATAAATGCAATTTGGAGTACTTTTTAAAAATACTTTACCCAATATAATTAAAATCTTTAATTGTAAAATTGAAAGAAGAAGATTCAATTAACCTAAAAATAAGATAACATTTTTAAGCAAATAGATTGGTAATGAGAATTTCAGCCAAAATTTTCCATTAAGTGTCCACTATACCCACATTTACCTTAGTTCCTCATAAAAAATCATGAACAATATGTGAGAATATAATCTTCAGTTTTTTAGTTGTTTTTTTAACTAGCATTTTTTAACTTTAAGGCTTTTTGGGCACGGGTTAAAATTTTTTGTTTTAAAAACTAAAATTTTGCAAAAATAATTTTTTTGTATGATGGAACAAATTTAGGGGGCGTCGCATAAAATTACTCAAACTTTTTAATAGGAGGACCACTCTAAGGTATAGTTAAGTGACCATGCCATATCCGATGCGACAATTTTCAACTCCCACTAGCGTCAATGTTAGGAGATTTTAAAAAGTTCTAGTGATTTGCTAAATTAAAATTAGTCAATTCAAAGTTGTAGAGCAACATCGATTTAGTAGGAAAAAACACCTTGTACAGAAAATTACCTTGAATAAAACCCCTAAAACGCACGCTAAATTAGGTTGAATTTACGTAGATTTTACGTCCTAAAAAGCTCCTGATAAGGCATGAAAATGAGAAATTTTTCTTTATATGACTTAGGTAAACATCGAAAAAATTGTTCCTAGATCATATCGCTACCACCACGCCAGAAACACGAATCTTTTTTGAAATGCAGGCGAAAGCCTAGAAGTTGGTTGGGTTGGCGCTGTTTGGCTACACTGCTTTCCCGCCAAAAAAATTTTACCTTTTGGTGTGTTTTCTTCTTGCCGGTGTTTCTGATGTATTTTCGACTAGTCCATGAATAGAGTTAATTTCTCGATTCCAACAATTCAAAGTCGTGGTCTTTAAAGTTAATACCGCCTTACTCTTAAATTTTCGATCCATCACTTAATGCAAACAAAATACAAAGTTGAAAATTCATAGAAATATACTTGAAGCGCGATCGTTCCCTAAAGGATTCGAAACCAAACCCTTCAAACCAAATATTAAACTCTTCTTGGAAAGCCGACGTGATTTTTTACACCAATCAAATTGAAGATGAGTAAATGAGACAATCTCTGGATTGAACCACCAGTATTTTATGATTTCGATTTTTTTTTTGATATCGTAAACGCGCAACTCTTATCATAAGCGCGGTGGCATCAAGATGTAATTGGCCGCCAACCATGTCAATTGGGTTGCCGATTGCTGCTCACTTTGGACTGATTACTGCTCACTTGGCGACTGGTAACTATCTCTAGGTTGGAGCCAATTTTCGAATGCAGATTCGTGTTTCTGGCGTGGTGGTAACGATATAAAACACACATTTCTCATTTTCGTGTTATAAGGAGTGTTTTAGGACGTAAAAACTACATATATTCAACCTATTTGAGCATGCGTTTTAGGGGTTTTGTTCAGGGCATTTTTCTGCACAAGGTGTCTTTTCCTACTAAATCGATGCTGCTTTACAACTTTGTAAATGACTAATTTAGCAAATCACTGAAACTTTTTAAAATAAAAATTATAAGTCTTAACATTGTCACCAGAGGGCATTGAAAATTGTCGCATGGAATAGGGCATGGTCATTGTCACTTTATTACACCTAGGCACCACTTTTATGACCATATCTGTAGGGGTTCAAAAGTTATAGGGGGTGGACAGTTACCTTGGGACACCCTGTATAAGAAAAAAGAGGACCCTGATCTCTCTTGGGATCGGAAAAATTTACGTAAAATCTTCATTTGACCAAAAAAAAACTTTTTATTTAACGTTTTACACTAAAATTTTTAATTCTGTTCTGTATTAAGCTTTTTGTTATGATTTTTAGCTAATGCAAATTCAAAATATAAAATATTTTAAACAATTTACTCTAGATATTTCTTTTTAACGCCTCTTTTTAGTCGAAATTAAAGTATGTATTTTACAAAAATTTCTACATTGAGTGTACCAAGATTCAAGTTTATAATATGAATGTAACACTTCACTCTCCTATCATTTTGAACTTAGCCGATGGTGGTTGCATGAAAATATTTAAATTTCCTTTCCATGGTTATCGGTGGTTATTGAATAGCTTTACCACATAGCATAATTTACTATGTCAATGAATTTTAGTGCTATTTAATGACTCTAACCCGTATTACTTAAAATTAATCAGTGCCCACTAATGGCATTTACTTTACCCAAGTTCATACCAATTTTTATCAAAACCGCCCAGTAGATCTGGGGAAAATCAAAGAAATGCGCGATTTCTCTTAAGTTTGTACACTAGGGTGGAGTGAAACTAGCGAAAAATGACCAACTTTGGAAATTGAAAACGCCTGAGGTGGGAATAGGTGCCATTTACGATAAAACTTAAAAATTCAAAACTTGAGTTCGATCAATTAATATCTTCAGGTTCCACATTCACGTTAAAGTTTCGAAGATTCATCAAATTTTACGTAAAAATGGTTATAAATGATTCCCACACAATTTTAGCTCCTTTTTCAAACCATAGCTGGTTGAGTTTATATTCTTAGGATGTCAAACAACATTTTAAGACCTTCTATGGGGGGAATTTAGAATTTTTCAAGCCCGAAATAAGGGCGCATGTCATTAAAATAGTCTAGCGACCGAAAAACAAATTTTTGAATATCGGTACCAAATAGAGCTCAAAAGTTGCGTTTTTCCCTCCTTGTTCATGGAAAAATAATAAAAAAATTCGTAAAAAATAATTTAGGTGTGTTTTGGCCCTGGAATTTGAAAAAAATTGATATTTTGCATAGATGATTTTTGTTATGGGTGGGATTAGAAATTAACATAATTAGTTTTATTTTATTAGCGTATAATGGGAAAAGTCTTAATAAATAAATTTCAAGTTTTAAATGTTGTAAAAGCTTTTAGTTACCTAAGTTTGGTGTCTTAATAGTTAATAATACTTTTGAGTTCATTATTAAATTTTTTAAAATCTAGTTAACAGCCTAAAATTGCAAATTTGGATGAAAAATCTTAAAAATCCCAAAATTTATAAACTTTTAAGTTCAAATATTTTATGTAGTCTGTAATACAGATTCTTGTGTAGATAAAATGCTTTTAAAACATTAAGGTTGATATTTTTACAGAAAACAGACGAAAAAAGCGTTATATTGCACTATAGGCATTTTATTCCAAACTTTAACCTGAACTACCACTTTTTATAACAAGTCTTCAAGTTAAAGCGACGAAATAGCAAATAAAGGTTATGATTTGAGTTATATATAATTAGGGAAAATTTAGGATACATTATAAGTAATTTTAATGCTCTTATCTGTAAAAGTAAATATAAATAAGTATAAAAATGAATTTTTCTCTCATTTGGCGATTCTAAGCAGTATGCCTTATCTACTTAGCTCAAATCACAATACAATACCCTTGTAAATACTTTTTTTGATGATTAAAACACCGAATTCAGACAACTATAAGATTATGTTACATTTAAAACTTTATTTTTATTAATTAAGACTTTTCCCATTATACGCTATGCAAAAGATCCATTTTTTCAAATTCTAGGGCCAAAACACATCCATACTATTTTTTACGAATTTTTTTATTATTTTTCATGAATAAGGAGGGTAAAACGCAACTTTTGAGCTCTATTTGGTACCGATATTCAAAAATTTGTTTTTCGGCCGATAGACTATTTTAATGGCATGCGCCCTTATTTCGGGCTTGAAATATTGGAAATTCCCCCCATTTCAGGTCCATAGAAGGTCTTAAAATGTTGTTTGACATCCTAAGAATATAAACTCAACCAGCTATGGTTTGAAAAAGGAGCTAAAATTGTGTGGGAATCATTTATAACCATTTTTACGAAATATTTGATGAATATTCGAAACTTTAACGTGAATGTGGAACCTGAAGATATTAATTGATTGAACTCAAGTTTTGAATTTTTAAGTTTTACCGTAAATGGCACCTATTCCCACCTCAGGCGTTTTTAATTTCCAAAAAAAAGTTTTTCGCACCACCCTATTGTACACCAATGTACTATGTAGTTCTCCAAGCACAATAGCAGGAGAATTTTTTTAAACAGCAGGTGCTGAAGCTGGATTCTGTTGATATTAATATTTTAAATTTAATCACTTGGTTTTATTTTTAAAAGTGGTAACTATTGTTGTATTAGGGTAAATAAATATACTAAAAGAATCAAGGTCATATTGTATGTATGTGGGAAAGCGCCCTAATATGGGATAGGTGCCTAATATGGCGCTCCCCTTTTTCTGCTCTCTTCGGAAAAGATACGTTTTGTGAGTGGTTTGGGCAAATAAATTGGGTTCAATTATGACCTCTAACATCATAATATCTACAAATCATCTAGTCTACAAATGTAACTAAACTTTAGCCATGGGAGCACCGTAAAACTTTGAACACACGAAAAAGTTTTAACCCTTTCGCACCGCACGGGACATATGCTGTCCCAGGCTGGAAAAGTTTTGAAATTACGGCTGGGACAACATATGTCCTAGGTACTGAAAAACCACTAGGAACAGAAAATAACGCGTTATTTTCTGAGCAGAGCAACTTGGCGCGCCAAGTTCTTGTGTGATCCCATGTTATCCCATACGCCAAGTTCATGATTCTTGTGTGATCCCATGATTATCTAATCTCAGTTCCCTAAATGATTAAACAAGCGAAAATAGCCAATATTTTTCGATTGTTTACACATGCCAAATTATTCATTTCTGTTGCAAAACTACAGTCACCACAATAAAGTTTAAGTGGCACTTTCACCAGTTAATTCATTCGATTCCAACGCTTAGCTCTTGTATTTTTGGATCTTTATTTTCTTCAAATTACGGATCCAACGACTATTGTATTGAAGGTCTAGTAATACACTGCTGTTCAAAAATTAAGGACGGAACGGTTTTTTAAACATAACACCTAGTAGAATTATTGTTCATCCATGAAAATCTTACCAAAAGATGTTCAATGGGTGAGAATACAGGGCCCGAGAACAAATTTTCCCTATCAGTATTTTAAGGGGGTAAATGGGCCCTCCATTGATAATGGAGTTCCATTACACATTTGGAGCAGTGGCAGAAACGTCTGTGAAAGAGGTATTTAACCGAGAAATTTAAGATTTTTTGCAATGAATATGATTATTTCTGAACTCAATGCATATTTTCAATCACTTGTGCTGCCTTTAAAGGGTATTTTTTAGGTTCTATTGAGAGATATCGGTCTTACCATCATTTTTAGCAAGTTTTAGCTTCAGGATTATTTTTGGTAAGTGGTATCTTACCGTCAACCATGTTTTTAGTAGGTCTCATATGTGTCTGATAGTGTTTAGGTCTGGAGACCCAAAAAGTAACTTTATTCTTTCAATATCGTTACTTATGAACAACTTTGAGATAGTCAAATTGTGATTTTGTGCAGCTTTGTCACTCATAAAGAGAAATCATTGAACCGAGAGGTCTTCCAAAAGAAGTAAAAGGGACATGAGGACACATACATGCGATTGCAGATATCAGCGAAAATTTCTGTGCTGTCTAAGGAGTGCTGAAACGGCCCAAAGAGATGCATTAGTTTCACAGAAAGAACATTTGTTATTAACGTTAAAAAAAAGAAGTATTTTTACTTTTTATGGACTTATACATGTCTAAAAAGAAAGATATATCTGTAAAAATATCTCCATTATCTTTAAAATGAAGTTTAAGGAGATCGAATTTCTCTTTTTAATCTGTACTATACTTATAGACGTTTCAACACCCCCTATACTCAAAAGAGATTTTCCGTGATGTCTGAAATTGCATATCTGTATTATCATGGCCCATTTGATTCTTTTAGAAGACCTTTCGAGTCAATAATTTCTCTCTATTAGTGAAAAATCCGCAGATAATCACAATTTGGCTTTCTCAAAGTTTTTCATAAGAAACAATATTGAAATAATAAAGATACTTTTTGGGTCCCCAGACCTAAACACAATCAGACACATATGAGACCCACTAAAAACATGGTTGACGGTAAGATACCACTTACCAAAAATGACCCTGAAGCTAAAACTTGCTAAAAATGATGGTAAGACCGATATCTCTCAATAGAACCTAAAAAATACCCTTTAAAGGCAGCACAAGTGATTGAAAATATGCATTGAACTCAGGAATAATCATATTCATTGCAAAAAATCTTAAATTTCTCGGTTAAATACCTCTTTCACAGACGTTTCTGCCACTGCTCCAAATGTGTAATGGAACTCCATTATCAATGGAGGGCCCATTTACCCCCTTAAAATATTGATAAGGAAAATTTGTTCTCGGGCCCTGTATTCTCACCCATTGAACATCTTTTGGTAAGATTTTCATGGATATACAATAATTCTACTAGGTGTTATGTTTAAAAAACCGTTCCGTCCTTAATTTTTGAACAGCAGTGTAGGTGTGAGTTTGCAATTAACAAAAAGCAGCAGCGGGACAAAGGCTGTCCATTGACTCCAGGATTAAGGCCGGGACATACCTTGTCCCGGTATGCAGGTGCTCTGCTGGGTTTACGGCAGGGCAGGACATATGCTGTCCCATCAATAAAGCTTGTAATATCGTTGTTTTTGTTGATGCGTCGTTATGGGATCGTTTAAGCGTCTCTTGGACCTTCAGACTTTTATACAAAAAAGTTATTTCATCGTAATAATCACTTGGAGGAAAAAACTGTTCCAGGTAATGAGGCGCACTAAACTGATTTTTTTGCCGTATTGAAGGGTTAAAAGCAAGGGTTAAAAAACAATTGCGGGAAAAAATAATTTTTTTTAAACTTTCTTTAAATTTTTTTTTAATTTTTCTGAATTTCATTGTTACGTTTCATTTTTTCATTTATGAAACATATTTTATAATTTATTTGCTCTCGTTTCTAAAAAGGGCAAATTCCTAATACGAGACATTGCGACAGTTCCATAACTCATATTGAGACCTTCTTTTGTAAATTATGTCTAGTATCTAGTTCTAGATTTTCTTTGTTTGCATAATGCCATTTCACGATTTGTAATATTATTCTTTACAAATGGATCTAATATAAAAAAACTTGCCTCATGAAATGATAGTTTTGAAGCCCAGAATTAGTCTTCCATAATGCTACCAGATAATTTTATATTAAAGAATTTAAATGAATTAAACTTCAACATGATAATTTGATGAATGCTTTGTGGTCAAAGCATAGGAAAGGAAAACTGTTTGACTTGTTATCAGATATACAGGGTGTTTCAAAATTGAGTTGCACGGCTTTTATTCGGAACCAGCGCCTCCTAGGGTCATGGAAGTAAGGTCTACCCCTAGGTAAATGACCCTGGAGAATCCATTGGGATGACTTACAGCGCCCCTAGTGGCGAAATTAAAAAGTTAAAAAAATTAATTTAAAAACTAAAGGAGATCTTCAATCACAAATTGAAACTGACCTTATAGAAATCAGAAATTGGTTTTCTATAAATGATTTAACTCTAAATTCAAACAAGACTAAATACACTTATTTTAATCTTAGACTGACATCAAGTAATCTTAATATTAAATTTCATTCCGATCTCTGTCATAGTTATTTTAATTGCGATTGTGAAACACTAGAACAAGTTCATAGTATAAAATATTTAGGCTTAATAATAGATTCAAATACTTTTTGTTCCTTTATTTTTGATACTTTGTAAACGGGCACGAGCCCATTACAATAAAGTCTTGTCTATGTCTATGTCTAATAGATTCAAATTTAAAATTGGAAAACTCATATCAAAGAGCTGGTAAAAAAATTGCGTTTTGTTTTGTGTAAATTTTACCACCTCAAAAATAATATTGGAGTGTATTTTCTTAAAACTATTTATTATTCTTGGTTTTATTCCTTAATTAATTACGGTGTTATCATTTGGGGTGGTGAATATAGATCCAATCTTCAACCAATAATTTCAATTCAGAACAAAATATTTAAAATTCTAAATACTCAAATCAGCCCCAATAATTTTAGATCCCTTAATTTACTCCCCTTTCGACATAATGCATACTTCCGTATCATACTTTACATTTTTCGCCATAGTTATTTGTGTGATTTTAGAGAAAGAACTTATAATTCTAGATCAATTCAAACTTATCAGATTCCTAAATTTTCCAAGGATATCTTTACTAAACATTTCTTTTACCTTGCACCCAAATTATTTAACAGTTTGCCTCTAAATTTAATTAGCATAAATAATTTATCTTCTTTTAGACGAAATTTATTTAATTTCTTAATAAATATCGACGATCCTGATCTATATTTTCACCTCATTTGAAGCAAAATCATTTCAATTTTGTCCAGCTTTTTGCCAATTTTTTAATTTATTAAATTGTGTTTGGTTTTTCCTTCTTTGCTAATCAAATCATGTAAGATTTTATTTTTAGGTAGCCTGAACGGGATTTCTGAATTTATCCCCTTGGCTACTAATATGTTCTTAATTTTTGTATTTGTTTTCTGTCCTTGTGAATAAAGATTATTATTATTATTATTATTATTATTATTATTATTATTATTATTATTATTATTATTATTATTATTATTATTATTATTATTATTATTATTATTATTATTATTATTATTATTATTATTATTATTATTATTATTATTATTATTATTATTATTATTATTATTATTATTATTATTATTATTATTATTATTATTATTATTATTATTATTATTATTATTATTATTATTATTATAATTATTAAAAAGATAGAGCGAAAACCCCAATGAGAGTATTGTTGCCAACGTCAAGAATAACTCACTGAAAAAAATTTGATCAAAATATTTTGAATATTCGCGGAGATATTAGCATGTGAAAATAGCATTTTTTCAGGGGTCAAAAAGTAAAAAGTTTGCATATTTGCAAATATTTTTGATTTTTTGATTAAATTTTGTGTTCTTTCTACTAAAAAAACACAAAACTACACAATAACACTGAAAAATTGGCAAATATGCGAACTTTTTACATTTTGACCCCTGAAAAAGTGCTATTTTCACATGCTAATATCTCCACGAATATTCAAGATATTTTTATCAAATTTTTTTCAGTGAGTTCTTCTTGACGTTGGCAACAATACTCTCATTGAGGTTTTTGCTCTATCTCCTTTAGTTTTTAAATTAATTTTTTTAACTTTCTAATTTCGCCACTAGGGGCGCTGTTAGTCATCTCAATGGATTCTCCAGGGTCACTTACCTAGGGGTGGACCTTACTTCCATGACCCTAGCAAGCACTGGTTCCGAATAAAAGCCGTGCAACGCAATTTTGAAACACCCTGTAAAAATCAAACCTATAGTACAGTAAGGAAAGCAACAATAAAGTTGGAGAAAAGAAACTTTTTGTGCATCTATATCTCAATTTGAGTTTCGGATGTTTTTTTTTTGTTGCTACTCTTAGGCTTTTACGCTTTATCAATTTTCTCCTTAATGACACTAGAGAGTTAAATAAAAAATATTTTATTTTAATAAAGACCACATCAAACTCACATGAACGCGTACAATCTCAATACTTCTCAATGCTATGGATGGTTAACCGGGATCAAACTCAGCATAGATGGCGCTAGTGAAAATCCCTCTTTCTCTACTTCCGGGTTACACCTTGGCATGTTTTCGAAGCGCCAGCGTCCGCCAATGTTCGAAAACATGTGTCCGTGTTTATTTTTGTAAATACGTATTAAATTCGGCGCAAGTTTAGAACTGCTGATGTTGGCGAGTTTTGGCTATTTAGCGCCATATTTAGGAGCCACATTATTCATTTAACATTAGTTGGGGTTACTATATATTGCTTTTTATCGCTAAAAACTTGGCGCATCAGCAGTTCTAAACTTGCGCCTTAAATTCATATTTCTTGGACACGAAGAGCGAAGAATTTAACTGCTGTTTTAAAATAAGAGAATGAACAAATCTTATCTCATTTCTGTGTGGATTTCGTCTGCGGTATGAGGAGAAACACAAATTTGCTCTCCAAAATATAACAATTGATTACCTTCGAATCCAGAGAAAAAAAACAGAAGGAATCTTCTGTAAAGCGAAAAAACTGAAAATCTACTCAAAATTTATTCATATTCAAGTAAGCAAATTTATTATTGGTATGTATAATTCAAATACAGCAATGATTGAAATGTTAAATGCATTGTATTAATGATGCAGTAACATTGAACCCACAAGCTATAGGTCCTTTTACTAAAATTGCACGGGTTTTCATTTGCATTTTCTGTCTGAACTATCTTTCTAAACTAGTAAACTTTAACTAGGAATAAAAAGTAGTTCTGAACATTAAGGTACAACTTTAGAAAGAGTCCTCTATCCACTATGTTTACTAGGGTGGGTCAAAAATATTTTTTTCACATTTTCCCAGGGGCACAGCGACAAAAGGGTGCCAAATGGTCTCAAACTATCATGTGTAAAATATTATTAGATTATAATAACTCTTTTTGCCTCCGGATTGGCCTCAAAGTTTCGATTAATATAGTAATTTCATGTAAAAATGGACGAACGAAAATCAAGCTTTTACCTCGATTGCACAAATCCGTCATGAATATAAATGTGCACAATGGTATAAAAATCATCATTGAAGACTATAAAATAATTATAAATGAAACCAGAGTTGAAATACTTGAGTTGTAATACAACATATTTTGAAATATCTCAATAGTTAGAACTGGCAATCAAAAATTTCTTGCTGGAATCATAAAAATGTGCGAAACCTGCGAAAAAATGCGAAATGTCGGTTGAGTAGGATGGTAAAAACATTAAATTTTTAATAAAAATGGATATGTCAGAAGGTGGATACCTTTTTTGGGTTATAGGTTTCAACCCCAAGGAAAACATTTGGATAATAGTTTAAAAGTTGGGGTTTCCCTGAAATTTTTGGCATATTAGGAATAGTCCATCCCAAGTGTCCCCATATGATTCCCTAATGTCCAAAAATAAATTAAAACCACATTTTAAGAGTCAAATTTTGAAACATTTTCTTAAGAAAAGCGGTAGTTCCCCGTTTTCAGCATAAAGCTCAGTAATATCCCCTAAGTTTTTAAATAAGCTACATTACTTTTCAAAACTTACTTGTAATTATCCTTAACAGTTAAATTTGCTATATTTTAACTTTTATGAAAGCATAAGGGAATGCTAAGAAGATATTTTGAGTCAATCCTCAAAGAAATATAATTTCAAGGGCCTGGGTTTCAGTCGATTGCTGTAGTAAAAAATGAGGTAAATTATGACTGAGAGAATCATAACTGATATTGCCTATGAACGAACTATCCATTCGACAATTGTTTCAACATATTTTTGCGATCATATTTGGATCCCAAGACCAGCCAGTGAAATAACTGTCCGCTGAATTTCGAAAGCGCAGCATATTAAAAATACCGTTTTATACTGACCAAACTTGAGGGAGAATGTATATGAACTACCAATATTTAAAATCTGTACCACTGACAATCCACTGTTTGTTGGCAAAAAAGAGATTCATATTCTACGGCTCTTGTTAATATGATAGCATATTATATTGCCACTTTGGCAGTTATTTTTGTATTAATAATGCATGAAGGTGACTAATGTGATTAAAATTGCTTTTATATACCCTTATTTGTGAACTTTAATAAGTTTTCGACAAAAAAATTTAATTTATAAAATTTAAAAAAAATATTAAAAATTACATATTTTTGTTCTATTTGAGGGCAATCCGGAGGCAAAAAGAGTTATTATAATCGAATAATATTTTACACATGTTAGTTTGAGACTATTTGGCACCCTTTTCTTGCTGTGCCCGATAGAATTTGCAAAATTTTTTTTTCGCCATAGGAAAATGACCCACCCTAATGTTTACCCACAGCTCGAATGAAAAACAACTGTATTAGATCTAATTATTAATATCATTATTAATAAATCTTAAGATAATATTATTTCTAACTATACTTAAAAATCAATTGACGTGTCACCTCAGCCAATGAAATAATTGGATCACTTTTTTTGTTATAAAATAAAAACTATAATCATGGTAGAAGTACGATATTTAACACATGTACAATTATTTTTAATAAAAAGATGGGAGTTTGAATTTCATCTTCTTCTGGTCATTCACTAGAGAAACAGACAAGTTTTATGAGTCTGATTTCTTTTATTTCCCTCTCATGGCGCATTATGATCAAAATTGGTTCATGCGCCATAAAACAATAATGAAATCAAACCAATTCTTTTATTTCCAATGAATCACTAGACACGTTCACATTAATATTATTTTTAAGTTTCATGTATTTGGAACATTGTTTTCACAGAAGTTCTGTAAGGTAAGTGACAGTTTGCGTGGGGGTTGGCGAGCGATAGGGAGCAGTGGGCGGCAGCCGCCTAGTAGTAGCTTATTATTTAAGGATCCAATAATAATAATATAAATAGTTAGATCTCTATGGTTGGGTGTCGGTCATCATATGAGCTTTGGGTAAAAATAGCGCCTGGAGGACTCTTTCTAAAGCTGTTTCAATATTACTTATCAATTTATCAGAGACAATATTATAGTTTTGGAAACGGATTATGGCCTATTTTTATTTGTTTTCTGTGTATGATAAAAACTTTTCATCATTGGAAGAACTGTAAATTAAGCCCCCTGAGGATGGTGAGACATCTCTCCAAACAAAAGAAAACAACGTAGTTTTGAAGCTTGCAGAACATCAAAGAAAGCCTGTTTCAAGATTTTTATTATTTGTTCTATTAATCTAAATGATTTTTTTGTTTGGTGACCACCTTTATATTTGTGGCACCAATCAAGAATGTCTTTTGGTTGATTAAACATAGTTAACTTCAAGTGTTATGTGCTCGGAGCTTAATTAGTCTTTTATAGTTTTTAATGAACCTCTAATTCTTGATTATTATGACACCTGCATCATTCTATAACACCTGTATCATCAAAGTACTATCATACCTGCTGTATATATTTGTATTTTAGTTTCAATAAAATATGTGAATCTCGAAAAGGAATACTTGTTCTTTTTAATTCATAAATTTGTTTCATTGTTATAATAAAGTTTGGTCCTTATTGATATAACTTTGTTTATCTACGCCTAAAAACAATAATTTTTATATAAAGGTAGAGAAAAATATTATCGCACATTCTTACAAATCTCTTTTAAGAACAATAATTTACTGAAACAGTATTACAGTTTTTAATAAAGCTTTATTTGTAAATTTTACACTTTTTCAGATCTTCATAAAAGCTTTTAGATTTTTCAAACTATTTTAGTATTCATTATGATTAAGATTATGTGTTAATGAAAACAGGCATCAACTGTAGTTCTAAGTATTTAAAATGCATGTTCTAATTTTGTAAAATTCCAGACCCTAAAAGCCAATACAGATATTTGTCAAAGCAACATTTTTATTTTAGCATTAAAATTCAGATTTAAAAAAAATAAAGAAATTCAAAAAAGGGAATCAGGCTTTTAAAGTTTCAGGATCTTATTTAGCTCTAAAAACTTAAATCATGATAAAATTGATTGGTTTTAGAACAAGTGTACAATAATTTAAAATTAATAGTCTTCCCTGCCAAAGCTATAAATAACACTTTATTTTCAGGGTAGGTGGGAGTTAGATCCTCAATTTTTTTTTAATTATAATCTCCCATAAAAATTTCTTTTTATTAAAACTAAAAATGTGTATAAAAATCATCAAAATTTACACTAAAAACCCATACCAGAGTAAACCTACCGAAACGAACCATAAACATCGCCAAATTGAGCGATAACTGTAAAAATCTAGCAACCCATTCTTATTAAAGTTTAACTAATAAAATTTTTCGTAATGCAGTTAATGGGTTGAAAGCTAGCTGAATTTTTAAAGCTCTTCATTATCCTATGGATGGTACTATTTAGAAAGCATTTAAAACAGTACTTTATTTAAAAAAATTTTCGAAAAATGAGCCTGTTTACACCTTTTCTCATTGAAAATATATGCGGAAGGATACACCGGAAGTAGTGAAAGAGGGAAAAATGTCGGACCGTTTGTTGTTGCTTACATCGGTTAGCCATCCATAGTTTATAGTTGTTTCACAACACATTTCGGGGTCAATTTAAATTTTTTTTTTCTTTTACATAACAGTAAAAAATTTTCATTTGTGAAAAGCTGTTTTTAAATAAAGAATAAAATAAAAGTGGTGCTGTGTGATACATGAGTGTTTCATATTAGGGAGGCTTGTATCGCATCATATTAGGCACATTTTGAATTTTAATTAAAATGCATTTTTAGGGTAATTGCAATTTGTTTTCATAAAAAAGAGGCAACTGCTCAAATCAGGTATGTAAATAATATATGAAATCGTTTTTAGTTTTTCCAAATCATTTATCAGGTAAGCGTAAATTGGAAAAAATTAAAGCAGTATCCCACATTAGGGCATTTTCCCCTATTTCCCCTAATTTAATTTTTTTAAATATTTTTAGTAGATATAGGGGAAAGTGCCCCAATGTGCGATAGGTGCGTAATCAGTGCCCACTAATGGACAGTGGCCACTGCATTTAACCTAAGTTCATTTAGAATTTTATCAAAACTGCCCAGTAGATCTCGGGAAAATGAAAGAAATGCGTGATTTCTCTTAAGTTTGAACACCGATGTATGCGGAACTCCCACTATGACTTTTAAGTTACATTCGTCCTTCCAGCACAATAACAGAAGAACGTTTTTAACCTCATAAGCACTCATTTCAAGCTTCAGTTGATATCAACATTTTAAATTTAATTAATTGGTTTTATTTTTAAAAGTGGTGACCATTGTTGTATATGTATAGTAGGGTGTCCTTTATATGACAGAAAAAAATTTTCTTGCGAATTTGAAAAGGTTACTCTCTACTTTTTTTATAAATTCATTGACCTATTCAGATATAAACTTTTATATTTCTACGATGATATTAACCTGTGCAAAATCTTAATTAAAGATGGCTTTGAGTAGCTCCCCTTAAGAATTAAACTAACAATTCTTTTGCTTCTTCACTCATAATAAGGTGCTTCTTCTTCCACTCGGGTCTCATGTTGGTGATGAGCGGGTCGGATGTTTCCATCATCTTATGGAATATATTCTCATTGGTATGGATACGAGAGGTTTTCCGTGTGTGATTCATTCTTAAATTTCTGTAATATTTTTTGCGGCTCTCCTGCGCCTCTTCTAAGAGCATCCCCACAGGGAGAAAGGAGTTTTCCACGATTTCTGCTCCATGAAGTAAAATTTTGTGAACAGTGGAAGGCATATGGTACCAAGGGTACTTCTTAATTGCAAGCTCAATTGCAGCCGCAGATGCAGCTACATGCAGATGATTTTTGATCTAATGTGTGGCATGTCCAGAGTATTACGAGATTGTTCATACTCTGTCGGAAGCTGTCGCTTTTTTCGTAGCTCTACCGTTTCTCAACATTAACGTAAAACTCGCAATTTATGCGTTTGTAACCAGCTTATTCTTTTTTTTTGCCAGTTTGACTGCTGATTATCGTTGTTGGGCATCCTTAAGAAACAAATAAAAGGTGAAGGCATCTTTCCAACCATTTCAAATTTACGTTTCACTCACCGTAAGTTGAGTCTAAGATACGCAAAAATTGCATTATTTAGTGAGCTCCAATTTAGGGTATTGGACTGAATTTACGGGAAATATTCTTGCTGTATTTAGATTCTGTGACTAATATAGAGTGAGAAACATGAATCAGATATTCGAAATCAGCTCTTTAAAAAAATCGGGATTTTGCCGCTCTCAGACCACTGTGCGCCGGCGTAAACGTGTTAATCGGTCTAAAATGTCGTCTACCACTCTTAAAAGAAGTTAGCAAAGTGAAGGTAAACCAATTTACTTAAGTTGGCGATTCTAGTCCCCATAGATTACTGGATCTAAGTTACCAAGTAATCGACAAATTTTTGCGGTGCTGTTTTTTAACATTCAAAAAGTTAAACGATCAATAATATTACATTTGGCCAAAAATAAAAATAATATAAAAAAAGCCCGAAAAAAGTAGGAAAAAAGAAAAAGTGGTGAGTATTAGCGGGCGCGTGCCGGTAATTTAGCTTGTTTGACCATCTTTAATTGAGATTCGGCACGGGTTAATATTATCGTGAATTTTTATCCGAAATTTTTGATGAAATTTTAGATCTGAATAGGTCAAGGCATTTTTTAAAAAAGCAGAGGGTATCTCTTTTAAATTTCACAAAGAGAAAAAAAATTGTCGTAAAAGAGACACATTGACCATCTTTAATCAAGATTTTTCACAGGTTAATATGATCGTAGAGGGATACAATTTTATATCTGAATAGGTCAAGGCATTTATAAAAAAAGTAGAGGGTAACCGGTTTCAAATTCGCAAGAAAATGTTTTTCTGTCATATAAGGGACACCCTTATGTATAGGGTAAATTAATATAGAAGAATCAAGGTCATGTTGCATGATGTATAGGGGAAAGTGCCCCAATGTGAGATAGGTGCCTAAATATGGCGGTATCTTATATCCATGTTATCCCTTATATTGGCGTGGGTGAAAAAATTGGGTTCAATTACGACCCTCTCTTCTCTTATATCAGCAAATGTAGGGTCACTTGGGGTAAGTGGGACCCCTTTTTAGCCTAGTGCATTTTTCTTTATTTTATGGAAGTAAATCTGAAGCTTGCCCTGCGGTATCACTTTCAATTCTTTAATTTAATTTTAATTAATATAATTTTTTTTTCATTTTTTATTTTATTTGTAATCTCATTATAATTTTCTATAGGCTGCCCATATGGGACTCCTGACAACTCATATATCAAAATTTTCTCTATGTATTGTCATTCATCTCTTGTTTTTTGTGTCTAATTTTGTATGAATTGTTTTTTTTTTTCAAAATAAAAAATAAAATGTTCTGTTCATGAGACTATCTCATTGAGAACACCTGGTATTAGGGGGAGACCGGTATCGCATATTAGGCACATTTTGAATTTTAATTAAAAGGGATTTTTTTAGGGTAATTGCAATTTGTTTTTTTTTCGTAGTAGAAGTGTACTTAATTTACAAAACCACTTTTAGTTTTTTAAACAATTTTTTAGGTAAGAGTAAGTTGGAGTAGTAAAAGTTGTATTCCACATTGGGACACTTTCCCCTATATACAGGGTGTTTCAAAATTGCGTTGCACGGCTTTTATTCGGAACCTACGCCTCCTAGGGTCATTGAAGTAAGGTCTATCCCTAGGTAAGTGACCCTGGAGAATCCATTGAGATGACCCACAGCGCCCCTAGCGGCAAAACTAAAAAGTTAAAAAAATTAATTTAAAAACTAAAGGAGATAGAGCAAAAACCTCAATAAGAGTATTGTTGCCAATGTCATGAAGAACTCACTGAAAAAAATTTGATCAAAATATCTTGAATATTCGCGGAGATATTAGCATGTGAAAATAGCACTTTTTCAGGGGTCAAAAGAGAAAAAGTTCGCATATTTCGAAATTTTTCAGTGTTATTGTGTAGTTTTGTGTTTTTTTAGTTGAAAGAACATAAAATTTAATCAAAAAATCAAAAAAAATTTGCAAATATGCAAACTTTTAATTTTTTGACCCCTGAAAAAGTGCTATTTTCACATGCTAATATCTCCTCGAATATTCAAGATATTTTGATCAATTTTTTTTCATTGAGTTCTTCATGATGTTGGCAACAATACTCTACCTGAGGTTTTTGCTCAATCTTCTTTAGTTTTTAAATTAATTTTTTTAACTTTTTAATTTCGCCGCTAGGGGCGCTGTAAGTCCTCTCAATGGATTCTCCAGGCTCCCTTACCTAGGGGTAGACCTTACTTCTGTGACCCTACGAGGCTTTGGTTCCAAATAAAAGCCGTGCAACGCAATTTTGAAACACCCTGTATAGTCAAACCAACAAATCAAAAATTGTTTATTTTTATGAACTAATATTTTTCTGGACATTAATCAGATATACTAATCAGA
Source organism: Tetragnatha versicolor (assembly GCA_024610705.1). NCBI lineage: Eukaryota > Metazoa > Arthropoda > Arachnida > Araneae > Tetragnathidae > Tetragnatha > Tetragnatha versicolor. The sequence continues at coordinate 48,014,550 of JANDEH010000010.1, read as the reverse complement.
GAGCAGTGAATTAAAATTTTTTCAGGGGTGGTGTATGAATATTCTGAAACAAAATTAATAATTGTATTATTAACCAGGACTATAACTAACAGACTTGTTTTGAAGTTGGTTGCCTCAAAATTATTTCTCATTCTGAGGTATTCTCCACCATGGGCGGATTTGGGGGGGAATACTAGAAACCTGGTGGGGGGAAAGCTGTCCCTGATGGCCTTATGAAAATGGAATTTCCCAAGAAGCTGGGTAGGGGCATTGCCCAAGCCTCGTTTTTGAAGCCTCTGCATTTTCCCTCTATGACCCCCTAAATCTGCCCATGACCAATCAATTAATTTCACAATTCAATGAGGTATTCTCACGTTTTGAGATTAAATTTTTATTAAAATAGTAGATAAAAACCATGATGAATGACGTTTACATCAAGTACTTACGTAGTAGGGTGGAGCGAAAAAAACTTTTTTTTCGAAATTTAAAAAGATACCTATGGCAAAAGTGGTCCTATGTAATAAGATGAAAAACCGCGCAAAAATGTTTGAAATCGGTTAATATCTCAGTTCGCGCATCGAGCTCAAAGTTTATAAAAATGCTTAAAAATGACCCTTTTCCGAAATGTTTAAGATAATATTTAAATAATATTTATAGAAATATTCTCGCTTGTAACCTCTTCATAAAAGCTCAAAAAAGTAAAAAAAGGAATTTTAATGTTTATTTTATACATATTTGGTTGCGCAATTTTGCTTGTAAAATGCGAAATTTGCGAATCATTGGTTAGTTTGTTTCACTGTGCAGCTCTTCGCCCGTTTTGTAAGAACAGCCCAGAACTCACCACGGGGAGGTGGTTCACGTCGAGTTCCACCCACCCCCTACCCAACCAACCATAATTTTTGTGATTTTTAAAAAATTAAATTTTAAACAGGAATAAATTTAAATTCCGTTTTTTTTTTCAAAAAATCTTTCAGAACTGATCTATTAACACTTACGTCTTTTAAATTGGTGGAGGATAGATTGTGCATGATTTCCAGTCAATAATATCTGTGTACTCCGCTGCATTAAAATTTAATTTTGGGGGGAAAAATTTATAATCCTTTCTACACCCCACAGGCAGATTCTCTCGCTTTCAAGATTCTTTCAACTGCGATCTGTCGAAAAGAGACCCTTTCATTGACAATCATTGACAACAATAAGTTTTCCGGCTGTGCAAAGAATGCATTGCGTTCAACAACTCGATCAACTATTTGAAGTAGATCCTCAGATAGATATCGAGTTTTTAGAACTGCATGAAAAACATGCTTGGGCCCATCTGTAAAAGAACTATTCTTTTTTTAATTTTAAACCACACAGGCATGTATGACTTTAAGATAAATTTTGAAATATCTTTTAAGCTTTCTATTAGCAGCAGTGATCCATCTAGAATGTCATAGTGGGCCAGGATTTCGGTACGAAAAATCTTCGGGACAATCCCCTGACTTTATAGCTTTGCATATGTCTAATAAATACTGTTGGTCTTTACTGTTTCGGTCTATTTCGGGAATGAAACAGTCAATGGATTCATACTTGACTATAGAGAGCTTTTCACAATCATTGAGCTGTTTTCCAATGGGTCTCTAAAAAGATTTGGGCCCTGTGGTAACTCCATCCAAATAATGAAACATATGGTGAAAGGGAAGTTCATTAAAATGTAGTAGACAAATGCTCCATTGCAGAGGTCTCCCTACTTGCAGTTCTAACTGACTAATAGCCAAATTTTTCCAACCGGTGTTCGTAACGGTGCCATCACATCCTATTACATGATTTTTCACAGCGAAATTTCTTTTTCAATAAGATAAGAAATAATACTACGTGCTATGTAGTGTGATGAAGCAGTGAGAGGTGACACATGACCAATATAAGAGGATCCTGACTCTTGAATTAGAGAATAGTGATCATCTTTAACTTTTCTACGGTATTGTTTGTTTAATATTTGCTTTTTCTGAGCATAGGGTAATATCTTTTCTCCCTTCAAAATAAAGTAAATTAATTTGAATATTTTCTGAAAACTTTAAAACACTTCCAATATGCTTATTTCCCCTTCTTATTTTGGATCTGTCAATTACATGGGAAGAATCTGCGTCTTTAATCACTGTTATCTTTTGTAAGACACTAGATGCTATTGCAGCCGTTGCTCTGTCTAAGATACCATATCTACTACTATTTAATGCAGTTGCCGTTCAATTTAACTCTCATATGAGAAGGATATTTTAATGATAGTGATGGTTTTCGATTGTCAGATTAAGATTAAGATGATTTTCGAATGTAAAGTAAACAAAATGGGTGAAGTGCTGCACAATGAAACAAACTTAACTTACCAATTATTCGAAAATTTCGCATTTTTTAAGCAAAATTGCGCACCCAAATATTGTAAAAATAAACATTAAATTAATTTTTTTACTCTTTTGAGCTTTTGTAAAGAGGTTACAAGTGATAATATTTCTATAAATTTTATTTAAATATTATCTTAAAAATTTCGGAAAATGTTCATTTTTAAGCATTTTTATAAACTTTGAGCTCAATGCGCGAAATGAGATATTAACCTATTTCAAAAATTTTTGCGCGGTTTTTCATCTTATTACATAAGACCACTTTTGCCGTAGGTATATTTTTGAATTCCGAAAAAAAGTTTTTTCGCTCCATCCTATTACGTAGCCTAGTTTCTGAGATATAAATTTTTGAAATTTTGTTTTTTGTTTGGGAGCGAAAACACTTTAGAATCACAAATCATGCTATGTGACGTCACATCCAATAGAAGCCCGTTTTCTGATCACGTAAGAACAGTAAACACAATGGTTTTCATGCGCTGTGATGTCACATCCAATAGAAGCCCGCTTTCTGATAACGTGACTTTTCTGGTGTTTTCGCAAAAATAAAATTGAATTTTAAATTATTAAACACACATTTTTGAACTTAAAAATCAGAAATTTGGGAGTTTTAAACCATAATGTATCAAAAAGTATAAAATCAAGCAAATCCCTCACTCATGCAAATACCTCATTGAACTAATAAAATAATAATTAATAAGCCGTGATTCAAAATAAGAAATGAATTTAAAAAAGATACAGCTACAACAAATATTGATCAGTACAATTTATTTTCACACATTTAAAAAAAGCCTAGGCTTATATTTCTATTACGAAAGAAGTCTTCAGATAACCATCCTTCTTCAGATGAGAGGTAGAGGTTCAAATTCGACGAAAGCAGCCAAATTCGCAAGACATCTATAGATTCGAGCTTCTGAATGCAAAGCAAACGACAAAAACTCGACTCTATAGCGTAGTTTACGAATGGCGAGAATGAACTTCTTTTTCTTGAAACTCTTGGAACTCTGAAAAACGAATTTTAACCCAAACGTTTTTAACGAACGCTCAAGCTGATAAAAGTTAAAATGATTATCCTTATACCTAAATTATAGTACACACCAAAGCAATATTTAGATATACATATATAAGATTGAGTTTATGGTTTTTAAAAATTAATATAAATTTGAACTTTAATTTCCAATTTTTTCGTTATAATGTATTGACTTTAAAAAGAATATGTATATGTTCAAATACTTTTAAACTCTCCTATTTATGGGAAACGAAGAGCTATTCCTAAGAATTATGATAATAAGCATTTCATTATGTTTCAGAATGCTCCAAATTTATTGATAATTGAAATCAAATAAGTATCGCTAGTTCAATAGTATAAGGAAAATTGAAAACTTTTTATTTTTTAAAAAAGCAATGTAAGCAGTGTTATTCTTAGGATTTTTTGGAGGAGTAAAAATACTCCTTGACTTTTTTAGGAGGCGTGAAATTCATTTATGAAGAGTGAAATACCCCCCGGAAATAGCATAAACCATATATAAAGAGACAAACTTTTTATAAAAACACTCTTTTAATGGACAAACTGAAATAGAAAAATGAAGATGCTATTTTGGTTCTTAACAGTTAAAGCATCTGTTAATATAAGTAGAAAATATTAAACATTATAAATAAAATAATTTTTTTACATTAAGCATTATAAATGAAATATTTATTTAATGTAACAAATTTGAGTAGAACGATTTTTTGATTTTGGTTGGTGCCATGCGTTTTTTAAGCAAAATGTTTGTTAAAAATTCAAAGCGTGAAAATACGCCTGCCTAGTTTTTAAAAGCGTATTTCCTATTTTCCATGCGTGAAATACGCTCTCAGAAGCGTTAAAATTATCACTGAATGTAAGTAAAAAAATTTTTAATCCTTTTATTAAAATTTTTCCTTTCAATATTTAGCTATTTGTAAGGTAAAATACATAACTGAAAATAATGACTACAAACTAAGAAACCATCATTATTTTCAAAAATATATATCTTAAATGTTTTCAAAGTATTTTTAAATCGGTATAAATATAATGAGTATTATATTTCATCACCTAGTAAATTGGTTTTATCTGTGGACTGACAACTTTGCGTGCATTTCAGTCATTTATTTAACTATCGTGAGTATCATTTGATTAATGAAACTTAAAGAAAAGTTTTGGGTAACATACTTAGGTAATGGTTTTCATTTACTAACATCACATGAAGCAATTAAAACAAAACTATTGGGATGAGTCAACCTCTAAAATTATCATACAAATTAGTTATTGATTTCTTATTGGAAGAAGTGTTTTTAACGAGGCATATGAGCAGTTATGCGTTTCGTTTCATAAAAAAATCCAAAAACTTTTTTCGTGAATTCTACTTAAAATCTTTAAAATTTTTGGACATTTATTCCTTAAGATCAAGTGATACTTGTCAATTCATTTTTAAAGGCGCTATTTTCATACTGTATTTTCTAATACTACATTTCCAATTGAGAAAATAGCAGTACTTGTATGACCTAAGTAGATTTCTTAATATTCGAAATGTATTAGTATTTAAATCAGATAAAAAATAAATAAGTTGCTGATAAGATGCCTAATTAATAATATTTATTATCTAATTAATTTATTTGATTTAAGAGAAACATTCTGTATTATAATGAAAATGGTCTTAAACTTAAGTAAAAAATGTAAAGTATGCATTTTATGTTTTAGAAATTAACCTAAAAAAACTTTCTTTTGATTGATACTTTTCAAATATATTTTTGAAAACTTTAATTAGATTTTAATTTAAAATTCCTTGTATCGACTTTTCTTGGTAAAATTTAAAATGAAAAACTGACAAGTAACCCTTGTATTTGTTAGGCTAATTTTGTATCTCCAAAAAGGAAACTAAAATTCATTGGTCACTAAAAATCATCATCACTAAAAACCTAACCATAATCCCTCTCAACAGTTAGTGATTTATAAGGAAAATTTAACGTATAACCTCTCGTGAACTACACTGTTCAACAATGAAAAAATTTCCTTGATGAAAATAGTCATTTCTCATAGATTTTGGGTCGCTGAATACGAAAATCACCATTAAAATTCTCAATTGACTCAGGATTTTCGGGGAACAGCCCCTCCCCCTTTTTAGGTTTTTCGACGACTTTATAACTTTAAACTCGATTTTCAGGGTCAAAAAGCATTGCTTTAATCTTCAAATTGCTTCCCAGGGGACAAGAAAGGTTCAAATTAATAAAATATGATAAATTTATGAGAAATGTATAAGTTTAAGGGGTAATTACCCCTCTAAAAATGCAAAAAATAAGCTAAAAATTATAGAGGTTTTAATACGCTATTTTTTCCTCTTATTTTTTACTCAATTCACGTTTGAAGGGTCCTAACCCTTCCTCAAGGACACAAATTTGATGACAATATGCAGCAATGGTTTTTACTAAAAGCGGTTGAGGTGAGAGCGCCCCCAAAGCACCCTCGGAAGGGTTCAATATCGCACTTAGAGTTGAACTGTGCTGTACAAAAAAAATTTGAAGCCACTAACTGAATTTTAGCTGATTTTTGTGTAAAATGATCTGCTGAATTCAAATATGACACCCATTTTCCTCCATCCCCCTCAATTTTTAAGAGGATGCCTCCAAAATGTTATCCACAGCCGTGCATCTATTAACATCTTTTCAAAATCATCAATATTAAAATTCAAGAGCTCGCGAGCACCTTCGCGATTCTGGAACTCTTCCGCGTGGGCTTCTGGGAGGCTAACACCTCAGCCGCTTTTAGTAAAAATTATTGCTGCATATTGTCATCAAATTTGGGTCCTTGGGGAAGGGTTAGGACCCTTTAAACGGGAATTGCGTAAAAAATAAGAGGAAAAATAGCGTATAGAAACCTCTATAATTTTATCTGTTTTTTGTATTTTTAGGGGGGTAATTACCCCTTTAACCTATCCATTTGTCATAAATTTATCATATTTTATTAATTTGAACATTTCTTGTTACCTGGGAGGTAATTCAAAGTCTAAAACAATGCTTTTTGACCCTGAAAATCGAGTTTAAAGTTTTAAAGTCGTCGAAAACGTAAAAAAGGGGGAGGGGCTGTTCCCCGAAAATCCTGAGTCAATTGAAAATTTTAATGGTGATTTTCGTATTCAGCGACCCAAAATCTATAAGAAATGACTATTTTCATCAAGGAAAAAATTGTGAAGATCAAATTTGTTGAATAGTGCTATTCTTGAAAAGAATCAACTATTGAACTCTTACCGATAGATGGCACTGCAAACAGAGTTTCGATGCTGAGATGTACTTCCTGCTTTCGGAAAATTTTCTTTATTGTTTTTGGATTTCACAAAGGAAGAAAATTTTGCTTCAAGGAAGAAAAATGAATAGATACTGTTGTTCAAAGTTAAATATAATTTTATGGTAACATTGGAATAATTGAAAATTAAGAAATTCTTTATAGATTTTATAGGCATTAATTATTTTTCACGTAGTTTTATGGAAAATTGTAAACATGATGATATTAATAAAATGTTAAATAAATTTAACTTTATTTCGGCTTTTCTTGTTTAAGAATTAAAATTTAACAAAAAATTCAGTACCCAAAAGTATTTCCTTTAAATTCCCTCAACAATTGTTTAATAATTCCATTTCCATAACTTATAAAACAATTAAAGCGGATTAATTGATAAAAGATTAAAACTAAATTTATTCTTTAACTATTTAAATTTGCGTCAGAATAATTAAAATAAACAGAAAAATATTTCAAGTTAGTAAAATTTGAATAAAAAGAATTTTATAACAGAGAACTTCTAAGAACTTCTAAACAGATTTTTTGTGTACTTAAAATATTAGGTTACTCTTTAAAAAATATTAAGTTCTTTAAAAAGTTTTCTGTTACGTTTGAATTCTTGTTTAGTAAAACTTATCGTTGAAAAAATTTTAAAATTCTAAAATATGTTCTGGTCGCCTAAAAGTAAAATAAGTATGCTTAAACTTTTGGGAATAACATAAATTATTATGATAATCTTTACTAGAATTACGTTCAAAATTTTACAGAAATAAAGGGATTTAAGCGTTTGGGTTGTATTAATGTATTTTGAAAATAGAGAGACCAAAGAGATACAGGATTGTTCTAATAAATAGTATTTAAGACTTCAAGCACACTTACATTTATTAAATTAAATCATACTTAATCATCCCCCACTGCATACTTTTTGGTTTCTACCTTCTTCATCACAACTCTGAAACCTGTAAAGAAAAAATTTGGTAAAAAAGGTATTTTTAAAATTAAGTTAATTAAATGAGTTTAAGCTAAAACTAGACAGTCAGTGGGAATGGGTGAATTAATAAAAAATGGAGCAGCCTTGTTGGGCTTCGAGTCTGTAGCTGGTCGACAAAATTTGTATTTGTATTTGTAAACACTATCTCACCTCTTCAACAGCTTTAAGTTTTGATATGCAACGTACCTCTTTTTTTCATACAAAATTAATATAAAAAAGAGCCTTTGAAACAATTGTCAAGTAAATTGAAATATTAATTTTATAATTTGGATATATATATACTATAATTTTGGTTAAATTTTTTTTCTCGAATGGGGAATCACAGTTCACAAAATCTTTATAACAATAATCAGTGTTTATGTATAACTCCATTTTTCTTAAAACGTAGCTCTTTGCCTATTTCTTTTCCATTGTATCCAAAACTTTGCACAATTTTTTCATTAATAATTACCAAAGCAAAAAAAGAAATTATTACTTTAATTTCATTTCAACTTCGAGTTAAAAAAAACTAATTCAAATAAAATATATTAATTCTAATCCATAATTCAATAATTTATTTTTAAAAATTTTCAAACGAATTAAAAAAATATTTTATTATAAGCAAATTAATAAAAGAACCCCATAAATGTGTAGATAATGACTCGTTTCATCAAATAATAATGATTTAATAATAAATATCAATACTTCGCACAGGTCGTTTATAATCCATGCAATAAAACAGGTAACTGAACGAATCAAATTTTAAGTTTATTTTTGGTGGAAAAATTCACTTCTCCATAATTTAATTCAAATAAATGAACATGTTTCTGGAAATGAGTGAATAACAACCACATGCAATCACTAATGAGAGTGACAAAATTTTATTACTCCCGTCACCAACAAACGGATGACTTAGGAACTTAACATAATGATGTATATTTCAAAGAGTTGGTCCAAAAGTTAGTAATATATTCCTTCAGAAAGCTTAAGTAAAATGCAAAAATAAATCACCTAATGATATATCAGAGCTTTTTATTTATTCCCCCGATTAGAAACAGATGACAAAATATTCACAAACGGTCAATAGCATTTCAAGCTCGAGTTCCTTGCAACCGTGAGAACATTTTTTCAGAACCTCTCCTTAATGGCACTTTTTTCTCCCTGCACAAGCCATCTTCACTTTCTTTTTTCCGTTTTTCTTCTCCTCGGAAGAAACCACAGTTTCTTAAGTAACATTAAGCTTAAAAGAGAAAAGTAAACAAAGAAAAGATCCGAAAGTGCGCTTCCAGTTTCTCATATGAAATACGCTCCCGAGCACTTGTAGCTCAGTCGCATGGAAAAAATTCGGCAAAAAGCAAAACCCTCCAAGGGTCTCAAAAAATAACATGTATTGACAGTTTATTTCTGAGGATCTCCCCAGGAAAAAAAGCGGGTTTCAGATTCTTATGTCTTTGCCAAGATTAGTGCGGTAAACATGGCAGAGATTCGGTTTTCAGGGATGTGTTTTTTTATATATTTTTTTGTGGATTTGGTTCTCTAATTTGATCTGCCCGCCCTTCACATTGAGGGGTGGTTTTTCAGACTCGACAGACGTTTGGGTTTCACCGCGTCGGGATCGGGAGAAAAAACGAGAAAAACGGGATGTTCTGGGATTTTATTGTCGTTAAGCAGGGCGGAAAACGGGAGAAGAGAGTCCAAAAAACAGTTTTACGTTGGGGGGATAAAAAATTGTTTTTGAGGAATAGTTAAGAAAAATCTCTTTAAGGACACTTTTTCATCTTGTCTCTTCTTTATAGAAGTTTTTTTTTCGGAGGAAGAATCAGTCACTGGAAAGATCATGAAATGTGCGAAATTCTCTTTAATGGTTAACATTACACCCTTAAAAGACACTGATTTAAGGTATTTGAATTTTAGTAGGTATTAGGAAGCTTGAAGATTAAATTATATCTTAATAATTTTGCAGTTTAATTTTTTGATGTTTGTTATTTCATTCCTTTTTGTAAGGAATTGACGCATGTTGTTAAAAGTTTTAAAAAATGCTGTTGAAAGTACTGCTTTTAATAAAAGAGATTATTTAACAGCACAGATCTTCACGATTAACTAAACCGAAAGAAAAAAAAATTCCATAAAAATATTAGTAAACATAAATTTTCTCCTATAATATAACAATTGAAGGGCTCGGTGGATGAAGGGGCTATGTTACAAGGCCTGTCCCAAAAGTAACGAGACTGAATTCCAGTCAGAATTAGGGAATTCAGTCTCGTTACTTTCGGGACAGGCCTTGTAACATAGCCTCTTCATCCACCAATGACAACATATCTTTAAAAAAAGCAAATTTTTTTATTTACGAAGAAAGTGATTATTATTTTAATATTTTTTAGGGTTAATTAAACGAATTGAACTGAATGTGTTAGCGAAAATGATGGAAAAAATAGATAGTAGTACAATATAAAAATTGCAAATGATGCTCAACACTGTAAAATATATTAGTAACGTTCTGCATAAATTACAGAAACGTTCCTGGTTTTTAAGAGTTTTTACAGCAGTTTAACACTTTCCTGGAAAATGAGGTATTCTCATGTTTTGGGATTACATTTTATTAAAATAGTAGATAAAAAACCATGAAGAATGACGTTTACATCATGTATTTTCGTAGCCTAGTTTTTGAGATATAAATTTTTGAAATTTCGTTTTTTGTTTGGGCGCGAAAACACTTTCGAATCACAAATCATGCGCTGTGAGGTCACATCCAATAGCAGCCCGTTTTCTGATAACGTGACTTTTCTGACGTTTTGGAAAAAATAAAATTGAATTTTAAATTATTTAAAACACATTTTTGAACTTAAAAATCAGAAATTTGGGAGTTTTAGACCATAATGTATCGAAAAAGTATCAAATCAAGCAAATCCCTCACTCATGAAAATACCTCATTCAGGTTTTCATTTCTGAAACCAGAATGAGTTTTTGAATCCCTCTGAATTCAGTCGGAGCGCCAGCCATTGGTTGTTTTTGCGCTCACCGTTAAAAAAGTATAATTATTTAGATGAGGTGTAAGAACCAACAAAAGTTAATCTCAGGAGTATACTCAATAAACTCTGATCAGCAGTTGTAGAATAGGGTGGAGCGAAAAAACTTTTTTTGGAAATTTAAAACGCCTGATGTGGTAATAGGTGCCATTTACGATAAAACTTAAGAATTCGATCAATTAATATCTTCAGGTTTCACATTCACGTTAAAGTTTCGATATTTCATCAAATTTTACGTGAAAATGGTTATAAATGATTCCCACACAATTTTAGCTCCATTTTCAAACCACAGCTGGCTCAGTTCATATTCTTAGGATGTCAAACAACATTTTAAGACCTTCTAAGGACCTGAAATAGAGGGAATTTCCAAATTTTCAAGCCCGAAATAAGGGCGTATGCCATTAAAATAGGCTAGCGACCGAAAAACAAATTTTTGAATATCGGTGCAAAATAGAGCTCAAAAGTTGCGTTTTACCCTGCTTATTCATGGAAAAATAATTAAAAAAATCGTAAAAAATAATTTAGGTGTGTTTTGGTCCTAGAATTTGAAAATATGGATATTTTGCATAGCGTATAATGGAAAAGTCTTAATTAATCAAATTCAAGTTTTAAATGTGATAGAAACTTATAGTTGCCTTAATTTGGTGTCTTAATCGTCGAAAAAAGTATTTACAAGGGTATTGCACTGCGATTTAAGCCAAGAAGTTAAGGCATACAGCTCAGAATCGCCAAATGAGAGAAAAATTCATGTTTATACCCCACTAAAAATAATCTGAAGATTTTCTTCAGAAAAAGCCACTTTTTACAGAAATTCTACAAAAATGTTAAGATATTTTGCAGATTTTGCTTTGTCTTTAAACTATCTTCAGAATTTTTGAAGACAACTAACAGATATTTCGCAGACATAGATTTACCTTTAAATTGTCTTCAGAATTTTTGCAGACAATTTGCAGATGTTTTAAAGACGATGTATCTTCAGAAATTTTGAAGACAAGGAATGCAGACATTTTTCAGATGGAGCAGAATCTTCAAATTGTCTTCAAAATATATTAAACTTTAACAAATTTTATCATTTTACGTACGGAATGAAAAAAAACTGATATCGAATGCCTTGTAATCGATTTCAAAATAATTTAAATCGTAAAAGAATCGATTCCTAGAATTCGATCAAAGTTTTCTTATTTGTACTGTTGATTTAAAATTTTAATCACTTTAAGATCGTATTTGTGATGTTAATATTTCATAGCGGGAAAACTACTTTCTCGAGAATTAGGTAATCAAATCTTCCGGAACCGAATCGATATCAGAGATCAAACGAATCGAATCTAACCTAGAGAATCGATTGCAGAATCGAATCGATAGAACAATGTTTACGTTTTGTTTTCAACACTAGTTGCGTGCCTGAATGAATGCTGATTGGAATTATGAATTTTCCTGATAATTGTGGGACTACCTAACAATATGGTATGATTTAATTTACCGAATGTCCTTTATTTATATTGTGGTTTAAAATTTCATTTGTTCAAAGATGCAAGACTACTGCAAAGTGCAAGCATATATGTTAGATGGTTGCATGGGGGAAGTAGGCTTAGGCCTTAGGCTTAACATTGAGTAATCTTAAGATTTTCTTCAGAAAAAAAATCTGCAGACTATCTGCAGTTATATTTGGGCCCTTCTTTCTGAAGAAATTCTTTAGAAACCATAATCTAAAGATTTTCTTAAGAACGTTATCTAAAGATTTTCTTCAGAATGAAGGGGCCAAATAACTGCAGATGGCCTGCAGATTTTTTTATAGAAAAACTGCAGAATTTTTTTAGTGGGGTACTTATTTATATTTACTTTTTCAGATAAGAGTTTTAAAATTACTTATAGTATATCCTAAATTTTCCCTAATTATATCTAACACAAATCAAAACCTTTTATTAGACATTTCGTCGCTTTAAATTTGAAGACTTGTTATAAAAAGTGATAGTCCATGTTAAAGTTTCGAATAAAATGCCCATGGTGCAATATAACGTTTTTTTTGTCTGTTTTCTGCAAAAATATTAACCTTAGTGTTTTAAAAGCATTTTATGTAAACAAGAATGTGTATTACAGACTAATTAAAATATTTGAACTTGAAAGTTTATAAATTTTGGGATTTTTAAGTTTTTTCATTCAAATTTGCAATTTTAGGCTGTTAACTTGATTTTAAAAAATTTAATAATGAACTCAAAAGTATAATTGACTATTAAGACACCAAAGTAAGCTAACTATAAGCTTTTAGAACATTTAAAACTTGAATTTGATTTATTAAGACTTTTCCCAATATACGCCATGCAAAAGATCCATATTTTCAAATTCTAGGACTAAAACACACCTAAATTATTTCTTACAATTTTTTTTATTATTTTTCCATGAATAAGCAGGGTGAAACGCAACTTTTGAGCTCTATTTGGCACCGATATTCAAAAATTTGTTTTTCGGTCGTTAGCCTATTTTAATGGCATGCGCCCTTATTTCGGGCTTGAAAAATTAAAAATTCCCTCCCATTTCAGTCCACGGAAGGTCTTAAAATGTTGTTTGCCATCCTAAGAATATAAACTAAACCAGCTATGGTTTAAAAATGGAGCTAAAATTGTGTGGGAATCATTTATGACCATTTTTACGTAAATTTTGATGAAACATCGAAACTTTAACGTGAATGTGGAACCTGAAGATATTAATTGATTAAACTCAAGTTTTGAATTTTTAAGTTTTATCGTAAATGGCACCTATTCCCACCTCAGGCGTTTTCAATTTCAAAAGTTGGTCATTTTTGGCTAGTTTCACTCCACCCTATTGTAGAACCTTCGTGAATTGGCATCTCCCGAGGAACATAATTTGACACATTGGTGTGTATACTTGTTGATTTGCTGCATTTTTGGAGTGAATTAATGCCCTCTAAATCGGTGTGTACGTATATTAATGACAAGGAATTCTTTGGATTTAAAGCGTGGATGAGACAGTATAAACATAAGAAAACAAGTCGTAACTAAAATTAAATCATTCCATCCCTATTATAAAACCCAGGAACATTTCTGATATTTCAAAGAAAGATCCGTGTGGAGTTTTTTTATCTGATCTGATTTCATTTAAAATTCTTTTATAAACAGAAACAGTTAAGAATTCGAGAAATTTTTCTTACTTACAAAATGATATTTGTTTTCTTGTTTTGTAATTACAGGATATTTTCTATTTTCACTTTCAGTTTGTTATGTACAATGGTCATCATAGGATACTCTGATTCTAATTTTAAAATAATGGTTAATTTATTATTATTATTATTATTATTATTATTATTATTATTATTATTATTATTATTATTATTATTATTATTATTATTATTATTATTATTATTATTATTATTATTATTATTATTATTATTATTATTATTATTATTATTATTATTATTATTATTATTATTATTATTATTATTATTATTATTATTATTATTATTATTATTATTATTATTATTATTATTATTATTATTATTATTATTATTATTATTATTATTATTATTATTATTATTATTATCGATACATTTAAAATGAAAGCTGAAAAGAAATGTGAAAAGATTTGAAAACATATTAGATAAAATATAATAAGAAATGCAGAAGTTGGTACTAACCCTAGATTCTATCAACCCTTACTTTTACAGGAAAACTAGAAATGCAATGATGATTGTAATGATTCATGTAATCTAAATTACTATAAATTATAATTTTTTAAAGTTAGAAAAAACTTTAAATATTGTAATTGTCAGTTTTATACAACTTTATTTTTAGCATGAACTTACATAATGATTAACAGATTAATCATTATTGGTAAGAGAGAGGCTTTCTGGACCCTCTGAGCAATAGCAGAAAAAAGAAAGAAAAAATAATAGTAAAAAAATACAAAATACAAAAACTCTTTAAAATCAAAAGTATAAATTACAAAATTTGTTAGAGAAGATAAAATGATTATATATGGATGGATTAAGATTTTATTAAATTTGTGTGCTTTAATTCAACTTCTATTTAGTTCATTCAAAATATCAATTATCTTTTAAACTTAACTAATCTTTTAGTTCTAAACTGGTTTCAGATTTCCCTTACATTCTTAATCCCTGTCATTCCAAATATCCTAACTTTTATTTAGCTCCTTCTTATATCTAAAAATAAAAATTACTTTCTTTCTTCACAAAACCCACATATGATACTAACTGATATGATACTAACCACATATAAACTTAACTAATCTTTTAGTTCTAAACTGGTTTCAGATTTCCCTTACATTCTTAATCCCTGTCATTCCAAATATCCTAACTTTTATTTAGCTCCTTCTTATATCTAAAAATAAAAATTACTTTCTTTCTTCACAAAACCCACATATGATACGGCCTCAGACTTCCTTCACAACATTGACGAATTCAGGACACATTTCTTTTTAGTGATACTATTTCACTAGAAAGAGCATAGAAACTCATTTTTGGATCTACCCGCCAGTCCAGTCCTCGTAGAAAAACTTAAACTGAGAAAGACTGAAGAACTGAATAAGTTCAACCACACAAACGCAATTATCTGCCGAGTGGAAGAATTGCTCGACCAAACTGCCCGGGTCCATGCTGGCCGATTTTCCACCACATTTTCTCATGGTGCCATTCCCCTCCGAACTGATCGGAGCGCCGGTTTAAATTCCCCATCTGGGAGGGGTGCAGACATTCCCCCGTCGCCACGAAAAAAAACTGGAGAAAAAAATTGCAGAGAATACGCTGTAACCTATATTTAACAAACGGCACGGCTAGTCCAGGAAACCAAGTTGGAAACAGATGCTATTTGGAGGGAGAAAAAGCAAGAGATGAACCCCCTCCTACATCTAGTATGGAATGGACCCGTCCGTGTATACTGTGGGGTCTACTATTTGATAGTTGTTACTACATGAAGAAAAAAGGCTGTACGGTTCAGTGAGTTGTGTGGGCCTCCCTTGGGTTGACGTTATTATTACTTTTGTGACGCATTGGAGCAGTGTTGTGTTGGTGGTAGTGCGAGGAGTTAATTTATGCAACGTTTGAGGGTAAATAGGGGGGTTCTGATAATTGGTTTTTTGTCTGCATGATCTGAGAAATATATTTTGTAGGTTTTTATATTAGTGGCAGGCAGTTGAATTAGAGATTATAGTTTTACGATTAGTTTTTGTAAAAAAATAATGAAGGAGTCGTATGTGGTAAACCCGATAGTTTGAAAAGAATTTTCTTAATCATTGGTTTACCACTACGATAACTTGTTTTTATGATTGTTAACACTCCTGGATTCTTCCTCTAACTCTTAACACCGAAATGGAGAGTAAAAGGAGTGAAAGAATAAGGGAGTTAAGCCTATATCATACTTTTTTACTTTTTTTTCATTTTAGAGAAATCATCCAAAGTGGAAAGTGTGAATTGGTATTTCACTCTTTACTCCTTTAATTTTCTATGCAAACTAGGGATTCATAGGAGTGTATCACTCAGGATGAAAATTAAAAAAAACAGTGAATGAGCTTTTAGACAGGTTAGAATTAGTGAACATAAAGGAATCAGGGAAACACAAATTGAGAACGAAATTAAAAGATAGAAAAGTGTATAAGATAGGGGGATGAACACTAGATAAGGGTTAGGGAGTTAGGTTTATTATAGGTTCTATTTTTAGGCTTTACTAGAATAGAAAATATATTCCTTTCGATTTAAAAAATTAACTAAAATATAGACTACTCGAAAACACTTCAAAATGAATTCAGCCATTTTATCAAAAAGGCCAACTTTCCCAAAATTACTCCTCAATAAACAATAATCTCGCTTAGCATTTGACGGCGGCAAAAATGACATGCAGCGGATCTAAATGAAAGTTGGGAAACTTAACCTCTCCCAACCTGAATCCGAAACAAGGCAATCGCACCCCCAATGCAAACCGTGCGGATAAAAAAAGCCAGTCCTCGTAGGCCAATCCTTTATAAAATGAATGAACGCTCGGCCCTGTATCAAGTTATAAGGGGCAGCCGGGCAAAAATATTCAAGAAATTCATGAAAAATTTCCCACTCGCAGCATCGATCAATTCAGAGCGAATCATTTTTCTCTGGCGAGTCCATTTCTTTTAACTCCTGCGAAAAGAACGGATCTGGAATCGAATGGGGAACAAACTGACATCCCGTGGATCCTTTCCCTTTAAACCTCCCATTCTGAGCAGTGTAAAAAATACAAATGGAAAACAAAATTCCGGGCGTTTGTTTCGAGTTGCGTGCGGACACCCCTGCAAAAAACGCCGGCATGATAAATTGCGGACGGTCGCGGTGAGATTGCCACCCTAAGCTCTGTTGAATTTGGGAGATTTTCATAAGACAGCTCGCTTATAGACAGATAGGGGGGAGGGTGCTTTTTCTTCTTGTCGAGCTAGCTCCCGCGTCGGCCGCTTTTTATTCGATCGCTTCTGTTAAGAGGAGATCTGAAAACTCGACACTGTTTGTGCGTGTTTTAGGGTCGTTCGTGAAGTGTGGGCTCAAACGCACATCAGGGTTTCAATAATTAAAAGAAAGGGTGAATGATGGACTTGCTGGTTCAAAGTTAATAATTACTTAACCCGTTTTATTCTAGACAGTCATTAACGGCTGTATTCACTGGCCATCAGCGTTGGTGTTAAATCCCTGGACAAAGAAGCCCTCCACCAATCAGTCACCCAAAAGCTACTTTTCCTTTCTTTAGCTGCTGGTTAACACCAACGCCGAGGGCTATGAATATGGCAGTACGTCTTGTAGAAAATTTGGGGCGGTTTAGGCTGAAAAGGGTTAAAAGGTACTACTTAGGAGTTCACATTTGGGTAACTGGGTATCTGACTTCCATAAGTATACTAGAACTAAATGTCCTTTTAAATTTTTATTGACAAACCCACATCAAAGAAAGACACAAAAACAGTCGACATTTTTCCAACGAAAGTATAAACTTATACCTTATAAACTTAAACTTATACCTTAAGATTTCTTTTCATTCCCTTCCAAGCAAATAAAATAGTTTATTTTTTAAGGATAGAACAATACATGAAAACTATGTTCTTTATAAGCGTTTTTAAAAGAGAAAAACATCTTACAATCCTAAAAAATTATTACTTTTCAATAATTCCTAAAATACAAATACAAAATAGAAAGATCTAATTGTGTACCTCAAAAACGAATGCTAATTATTTTAAAAATAAGACACATCTCATGAAAATTCATTATTTAAGATTTTATAAAACACACTAGAAAAAAAAAGGTAGTACTTTAAGCAAATACTTCCGAAAATCAAATACTTTTTACGGAGGAAACCTATCGTCAAATTTACAAGCATGTATTATTATCAACGGCTCATTAACTTCAACCTGTTTTGTCAGCACCCAAAAAAACACCTTAGCATTACTTCAAGTACTGACATAGGCGTAATTTCTGTCACCTAAATATCGCTATCTACCTGATAAACCCCTTCTTTACATATAACTTCTCTTTACCTCCTTCACTCGGGTATATCGCCCCCTTTCTTTTGATGATGAACTTTCAACACGACATTGGAAATGTTTTTTTATAAAATCAATATCAAGTCGTTAAATGAGTGTTTACATGTGTAGTGCAATAGGGACGTTTCTTTTGTGAAAGATGTCATGCGTGGGAGATATTTTTAAATTTTTTATTACTATTACGAAAGTATAGATGATTTAATTAGAGTGAACAAATTTAATAATGGATTTAGATGTGGATATTATTCGCCAAATACCAAGGTTTGTTTTGTTATACAAAAACACTGAGGAGACTTAATCGTAATGGTTAAAAACCAGAGAATATGTATATTTAAAGAATTGTTACAACCATAAATTATTAAAATAATTTAAAATGCTTTTATTTCCAAAATAAAGATTTTACAGGGGAAGAATCCTTACATGGAAATAATTTATTTCTATTTTGGTTTGCATTTTAACTGAAGCATTCTCGTGACTTTATGAGAGTTAAAAACCTTTCGTAAATTGAATACCATCATTATCTTTCCGAAATCAAACTTTCTGAGTTCTTTCCCTATAATCTGCTCAATTTTAAATTGATACAATTTATAAACTGTCAAGCTTTTTTATAAGTATAAATAAACCTTTCTACCATCATCAAAATTCTAAAAGCTTACTTTCTCTTAATACATTCTAAATCACAAATTTCTTAAGATGTCCTTTAAGGGGTGTCAGGACCCTTAACTACTGAGAAACAAGGCTAAAATGGTACTTTTTCAAACCTTCATTACTTTAAGTAACAACAACTCAAGGGAATGAATTTTTTTTCATGAGTTAACAGTAGTTTGATTATTATAGTATGATAGTTGAAAACAATATTCTATAATTATTTTTAATTTTATTGGTAATTTTTTAATACTTGAATTTTTTTTCTTGAAAAAAGTGTGTTCCGCTTCAACAAAAACGTACAGCTCAAATATTAAGTGAAAACCACGAACATAGTCTTAAATTAATCGTAACAGTTTCTTTCAGGTGCTGAACATGATTTTTTTCTAATTTTGCTTTTAAATTTTTAAATAAAACAATGCAAAGTTGAAAAATGCAAATTTTTAACATTTTCAAAAATTTAAAGTTGAAAAAAATTAACTTTTTCAATCCATTTACTTAAAATTTATGTTTAGCACCTAGAGAACAGTATTAAGAAGAAGTGTACAAATTTTCATTCATTTATATTAATTAGTGTTTGATACGTTAGACGTGAAAGTTGAAAAATGCATGTTTTGAGAAAAACAAGTTTAAAGTTGAAATTTTGAATAACTCTATACTAACTCTTATAACTGATATATATAGCACTGGGTATAAAAAGTAATTTATTATTTTACATGTATTCACTAATAATAATGGCATAAAGTTTCTTAAATTTACTTTGTAAGCCATTATAATGTAAACAATCGAGGGTTGCATTGTAACGCCCCAATCTTATATTTTAGTACAAAGGCATTCACAAAATTTTAACAGTATTATTATATTGAATATATGTATAAAGTTCATTTATTTACATTTGTAATGCATATACCACTTACTATGAATATACTCTCTAACAAGCTTTCAGTCTTTTTGCTTTGCGAAACTCGCAGGATTATGAATCGTAGCTTTGACAGTTTTGAAAATTAAAAGTAGAAAAATCTATATAAATTATTGTTAAAATAATTTAAATTTAGCTTTAGCATCTTAAGAACAGTGTTTTGAAGCTATGTAAAAATTATCATTTACTTAAAATTGTAAGTACTTGATGTAAGCAGACGTGGAAATTGGAAAAGCACGTTTCGAAAAAAATTGACGTTAACTGAATATGTAAATAATTAAAATATTAACAATAAACACTGATATAAAAAGCCTGCCTTATACAAATTAACAGAATTTCTACTAATAAAAACAAATAACAGAAGCATAAAGGCTTTTTTATTTACTATGGAGGCAATAATAATGTAAATAATTTCTGTCGCTGCGCTGTAGCAATGACAATTTTATAAACACAATACATTACTATGAGCAAAATCCAACGGAATAATAACCTTAAATTTAAGCTTTAAGTGCACTTAATGAATTTTAAAATATATATCACTATATCATACACAGAAGCTTGCTAATTTTCTTTCTATTAGCCAATTGAATTTATGTTCATTGGCAGGTTTCTAGACATGTTTACATATGCCTATACTTATTTTTAGGCAAAGTTATATTTACATCCTTGATATCAATTTTGCTCATCAATAAATAGATAAATCCATAAGTAGGTAGCAGTTTCGGTACATTTCGTAACACTTGGTTAAAATTTAAAGCACGTAAAAGTAATCTTGGATTTCACACTTCAAATCACGTTTCGTAAACAACACAAGTAAACAATCTCGAGAAGAATCCAAGACTGGTAGAATTTGGTGGAAAGTTGAGTTGTTTAGATCCTATTCTACTGAAAAATTATTTACCAAAAATGTGAGGCTGAGTTAGTAGTAAACAAAAACTAAGCTACAGAAGATACACAACAGATGGTCTGACAGCCATCATGTTGCACTATCTAGGGCGCTTCTTGTGTTTTCGCTAGAATGGAAGAACTTTGAACAGCTATAACTTCGCAACTAATGGGAATATCCAAAAACCAATGGTACCAAATTAATCACAAGATTTTAAATTATTTAAAAATGTAATTTTCAAAAAATCGATTTTTGAAAATTTTAAGGGTCCTGACACCCCTTAAGACCTCCAGTTACCTGGGTTTGTATTGTATCAGACCAGTCTTCGCCAGCCTCCAACGCATGAATAATTAGGGATATACTCCAAATGCTCATGTAGTTCTTTTAGACTTCTGTCGTAAACAAGTAACGTTGGTCACCAAGCTCCCTTCAAATTCAATTTATCTCAAAACTTAAATTTTATACCATATAAATATCTGACTTATCAACTCATCCTAAACAGTAAAATTCGGAATAATTTTCTTAATTTTGAAATTAATTAACATTATCTAAAAGGCCCTTAAACTATTCACCTCTCACATGACTAAAGGCTCATTCCACACTGTTTTACTTTCATTGTTCATCCTTACCGATTCAATCCCATGAATCGCTAGTTTGGATAGAAAAGTGAAGGAGTAAAGAGTGAAACGCTTATTTACACTCACTATATCTATCACTCTTCGGATGATTCCTCCAAAATGAAGATCAAAATGATGAGTGAATGAGTCTTAAATCAACTCCATTGATATTGCAACTAATTTTTGGTTAAGGTTAGTTTTAAAATTATTAGTATGTTTGAATTTTTTGGCAAGTTTACTCAGAATGAATTTCAAGTTTCCCTTTCTGTTAGGCTGGATTCTTTCCACTCCGTGTGAGTTGTAGAAGAAAGGAAAGTACACCTTCCTCTACTGCTTTAATAGTAAAGCTATTTGGAAAAATTGATGAGCTTAATCTTTGGATTTAAGAAATACGTAAAACTTAACATTTGCTCTAACATTTAATTTACCTCAAAATCCTAAATTAACCATCTAATATCCCCACAAGACAACCCTCTCTGAGCCCTCAAGCATGGTCTCAACCAAAGCACAGGTCGAAATAAATTGCAAAATCTGAACTCCAAATCACATTGTCGAGGCCGGGTTATTGAAGGGGGCCGAAATGACTGCTCGGTGACGAATCCCCGCAGCAGCTCGTGGGGTGTGTGGGGGGGGGGTTCGATGATCAATACTTTGGGCGTTCATTTGCTTGTGGAACTCTACATCCATCCATTGATCAGGAGGGGGAGGGGTATGCCACATTCGAAAAACAAAACAAGAAAGGGGGTTCGCCGTCCACTGGCTGCTGATAGGGGGTTCGGATGAGATGCTGGAAAGGAATGTTTTGGGGAAGTTATGTAACTGTGGTGGAGTTTTGCTGCAGGTGGACTGAAGTGGTGGTTGAGGGGAGTTTTGATTTTGTTTGTTCTCTCTCTTCCTTTTTTTGTCATGGAAGAAAAGTTGAGGTTATGTAGGGTGGAGTCACTGAAACAGTTTTTAAACGTATGGAGTGCAATGAATGTTTTGAAAGTAGTTACTGATTATACTCTATTCATTTAGAATTGGCGCTTGAGAAATAGTGCTTTCCCCCACGCTAGAAGCGTAACCATAGCTACGATCTTCGAGCAGCCAATAGTAAGCCTCCTTCGTCACTTTGACGTGGATAGTTGCTATGGTTACCGATCGGAGGTGGGGGAAGGAAATATTTTCAAGCGCCAGTTCAAAATGAACAGAGTATAATGAAGAATATAATAATAAGTAACTGCAACCTAAAAAGGAATTTTTCTTATGATCACACAGTGTATACTATATTCTGTGTAACTAAAAATACTAGTCAATAGTCATTTCCCATTGCATTTATATTGCGTTGCCATAGTGACGATCCCAATTTTAATTACAGAGACTTAAATATTTAGGTTAGATAATGGGGATTGCAGAAAGGAATTTTCATCATTAATATAATAAGCATTTAAAAATACTCATTACGCACTTTGAAAAAAATCATTTAACACTTTTTGGGTGTCTTGTGCTTTAGTTTGGAGATAAAACACAGAAATCTGGAGATATTTTTTCACAGCAAAACTATCTTTATAACCATATAAACCCTTCAGATTTTTTTATTGAGAGTAATATTTCAGTTGAGAGTTAAAAGCAACCCACGATAAAACCATTGCGTCCACTATGAACAAAAATAAAAGGACGGATTAGTATAGAGATATTTTAATAACTTTATTTTAATATTTGTTGATATTAGGTTATTAAAAATTTTATTTAGTGAAAACTATTGTTGTTAAAGTACTATAATAAAGTTGTCTAGAATTCTTTTTTCCTAATTCTGAAAAAAAAGAGAAACGTTTTGGGAAGTTTGTTTTTTTAACATTCAATTAAATCAAAGTTACATTTTTTTAAATTTTTAGTTTTATAAAAACTGAACTTTTTGTGTTTGCTTCAGCTCCTATTTCTCTAAGTTAGTCCACATTCCTTTAAGCCAAGCCCTATATTTCAGCTGGCATTTCCAAAGAAAGACCGAATAAGCACCGGCTTTTAAAGACTGCTAAAACCCCGTCCGGCGGCAATTGTAAACTGTCCACCCTACACAAAGAGAGTCGAGGTCATTTGCACGGAAACAATGCGAGGGCTGTTGACAATAACCCAGTGGAAGGGAGTCCGGCTAAGAACAACTTCCCGAGACAGGACTGATAGAATCAGCGGCAATTATTGCTCCCACAAAATGCTAAGACGAGCTGATTTCGGGGCAAGATAGCAGAAATGAGCCGGTAATTAGACGAGCGATAGCGTACTACCTTCTCCGCTTACACGTCTGAAATTCAGCATGGCTATCGCCTTGCAACCCTATATTTCAAGGATTCTTTTGAATGAATCGTGAATTCAGAATATATTTTTGTTTGCGATGAAATTCAGTGAATCGGACAGTCGGAGAGTTTTATTGGATTTCGGATCGTTTTTAAAGCGGGTTTTACAGGATATGACTTGATGTAATTTGTTTTTGGATAGTCTTTATATTCGTAGTTTTAATAAGAATGTAACGAATTTTCTGTCTGGTAGCCGAAAAGAGCAACTACAATGGAGAAGATGATTGCAAGTGTACAGATTAGTCGTCGGATAATAGCTTATCAAGGCGATGAAATTAAAAATTCTTGCTGTTGATCTTGTTGCAAATCTCACAGTTATCGCTTGAGTGTTCTTTGATTGTAGATGACTTACGAACAACTTATGAAGGAGTAAGTGTTGGATTCAAAACCAATGCGAACTATTTATGCTTGAAACTAGTATTTGTTATGCATGAAACCTCCTGGCTTCAGACGTTTTCTAATAATAATAATAATAATAATAATAATAATAGTAATAGTAATAGTAATAGTAATAGTAATAGTAATAGTAATAGTAATAGTAATAGTAATAGTAATAGTAATAGTAATAGTAATAGTAATAGTAATAGTAATAGTAATAATAATAATAATAATAATAATAATAATAATAATAATAATAATAATAATAATAATAATAATAATAATAATAATAATAATAATAATAATAATAATAATAATAATAATAATAATAATAATAATAATAATAATAATAATAATAATAATAATAATAATAATAATAATAATAATAATAATAATAATAATAATAATAATAATAATAATAATAATAATAATAATAATCTTTACTTTCAATTTATGAAACACAAATCAATATTCCGGCTTGTTTTTTTGGTGTGCTCCCCAGGCTGTCCCTGTTTAGGTCACACCCGCACAGAGTTGATCTGTTTTGTGGTTCAAGGATAGCTCTCTATGACCTAATCTGGTTCTTGGCGCTTAAAACATTAATCAAGCAACCTGCTTTTTCGGAAGACTTCAGCTTCTTGGATAAGGTTATCATCTCCTGAGGCAATGTTTTTTTGCAGGAATTTTGGATCTTGAACCCCATTAAACTCTTTTAAACCAACCAACCAACCAATTAACCAAACTTATACAAGGACTTCTTTTTCATGGTTAGCTAGGACGCTTTTCCAAAAACCATGCCTACGTCAATGTACTTTCCAAGAAGAAGTGTGGACACACGACACACGTGAATGTTAGTTCTTAAAACGAAGGTAAAGTTGGACCAGACTCGTCAGAAACTTATCTACAACAAGTGCAAGGATCAATAGAGGTTCAATGTGGTTTGGTCATGTCTGAGAGCACATCAATACCTAGAAATTAGGTTCTAGTTCTGTCCTTTCAAAAAGCTAAATGAGTATTTATTTTAAACTTGTGTATCAAAATTTAATAGGCCGTTTACAAAGCTCAAAACGATGTAACAAGTAAAAATTAAGCAAAAAATTTAAATTTCAAACAAAGAGGAAGGGAAACTGAAAATATTTTCCCACAGTGAATATAATAAAAGGTTAATTCGAGGAGTCTTAGAGAATAAAGTTTTTCGTGACTGATTACATGAAACACAACATAAATAAATTTTTAGGTTAAAGTTTTAAATGCTCTTTTCATGCGTAACACATTTTTTACAGAAATACGAAAACTAATAATGAAGTTATATTGCTCATATTGAAAACCCTCTTTCAATACACTACCCAATTCCACGCCAAGCGTCGCCAAGGGGTGGGCGGCAAGTCACCACGTGCTCATTCGTCACTAGGGGTGTCAGAGGGGCCCATTCACATCAACTTGACTGACATTGGCAGACGACGAGGGCAGTGTCGGTCCTTTTGGGTCCTCCCCTCAAGTTCAAGGGCACTCGGTGTTCCTTTCCTGTCTACACCGATTGACTGATCTTCAGCACATGGTGAGACCATATGGCGGACCTAATTTGGGCTTGATTGCTTTTGGGACTCTTTCGGACCGCAAGAACCGGAAACTTGGGGTGATTAGACGAGGGTTCTTGGAAAGAAACTCATTTATAATGCTGTTCTACATTTTAATCATATGCAAAGAATGCAAAGAGCTACTTTGTGAGTGTTATTAGGATTTGTGGCGATTAGCTGAGAAATCCCACGCTAGCTTTAGTTACGGTATTCATTAGCTTGGCTTAGACAATAACAAAATTCTTATAATAAGTTTTATAACATGATTGGGATATACAGAAAAGTTGTACAATCTAATCAAGTAGGAAAATTTACAAAATAATAAAAGTTCACTTACAATCATCGTAGAGCATTTGTTTAAACTGTGTGTTTTCGTACTGAATTTTTTTTTGTTAAATGATTGTTTGTAATATTTTATGCCAAGGAATTCGAGTTTAAATCAAGATTCTGATGTTAATATCTGATGCTTGCGTTACCGATGGAAAAATTAAATATTGAAAAAAACCCAACCAAAATGAACTATTTTTCATGATGAATGTTAATAGTTTAAAATTATTAAGATCTGATTAACTAATAAAAATTAAAGGAACTAAATAAGAACCTTCAGTAAATTTATTTCCAGTAATTTTTGTAACTTAAGCACAATAACTTTAATTTAGATTCCTGAATATTCGCAAACAAAAAAATGTCTTGAACTGAAAACGTAACTTAAATTGTTTTACTTCTTGAATGTTGAAACTGAAAACTTAAATTGTTTTACTTCTTGAATGTTGAAACTGAAAACTTAAATTGTTTTACTTCTTGAATGTTAAAACTGAAAACTTAAATTGTTTTATGGGGTTATAAGAATGTTTTAAGAGTGACATAATTTATTGTAAATCTTATTTAAGGGACCTTGACTAGCACTTATCAGCAGGAGTATGAATACAGAACCTTACTGATGGTTCAAGATACTAGTTACCTATTAGGTTTCAATACTCAACAATTTCATTGTTTCGCTCACATTCATCTTTTATATACAAAAATAACAGAAAAATAACTCGACCTTCAACTCAATGAACGAATATTGTTTACATTCTTCTGGAGTTCATTGGATGTTTTGTGAGTTCGTTAATCACAATAATATCAAGTTTCCTTAACAGCATTATTATGTGTTCTGTATCAAAATAAAATCCTTTATTGAATAAAACTCATATAAAAGGGAGTTTGGGGTGGGTTAAAATTGTTATAGTGTGGTAAAATGGGTATATGGATTTAATGAGCTTCCATTTATAAAATTTATTTCTTTTTGGCATGATGATTTTTCTTGAGCTTCAAGAAAAATCAGCATACCCAAAACATTAAAGTTAACAAATATATACTGTTTAAAGCCCTATATCAATTTACACCCGCCAACCCTTTCTATAGTTTAAAAATAAAAGTTAGCTCCTCATTTACATTTAGCATAATATCACAGATAATTGCCAAAGTTTGCCTCTGAATGCTGTGTTCCTCGAATAGTAAGCTTTGGAAAATAAGCTACTATTCGTTGACTAACACCTCAAGGATGCATTCAAAACCCAAACCGAAATCAAACAAGCACACCATATCGCCACATAGAGAAACCTACCCCCTAACTCAAACCAACCGAGACTACGCAAACCACTCATGCTTCTCTTTCATCTTCACACTTAAAACCAATTAAGCACCCGCAATTTGCACGGTTGGCCCCGTGACTGAAAATATTTGGCCAGGGCTGTGACGCTAAGCACTGACTTGCGTGCGTAGAGTAGAGAGGGAGATGAGAGTGGGCTATGATTGCCACTGCCACACGAATACCGACGGCTCGGGTGTCCCCATACATTAGTCTTGTTATGGCGAGTCTGATGCGGTGGAACTGATGAATGGATGTACGAAGTTTATGTTTGGTTATGGTTATTGAGTTGCGGTTGATTATGATTGGATTTTGAAAGGTGAATGAAGCTTATGTGATACGCTTATTTTCGTAATGATTTTAGCGTATTTAATAAAACTTTTAAAATACTGAACTGATTACTGAGCTTAAAGTGAAACCAAAATACGCTAGCCTGTATTCTGTAGGTTTTAAAAGACATAATTTAGTTCTGAGTTTTTATGGTGGTTCTGTTTAATAAATAGGTCGATTTATAATATTTATTTGTAAGAAAGGATATACATGACATTAAATTGTACTTAACTTAAATAAGGATTCAATTTGAATTTCCATCTTTATGGAATGAGTCTAACGAAACTAATACCTTTTTTGCTTTTTAAATCTAATTTTCTGTTACAATGGGGTTTGGAAAATTTTAATGTATGTAATTGATAGTATAAAATTTTGAATACTATGTTATCAATATTTCAAGACGTTGTAATAAAATCATATTTAGTGATAAAAGTAACAAAAAAATAATTACGTTCTTTCATTAGGGGACGTTCAAATATTACGTAAGCATTTTTGTCATTTTTAACCCCCCTCCCCCCTTGTCAGCAAAGGTAAGCAAACCTCAACCCCCCACCATAATTACGTAAGAAACTGCCGGACGCCCCCCGAAATTTTGACATCACTTTTAGTAAGTACTTTTTCTCCTTTGAAAATTAGGTGACTTGTACAAGGAGCTGTCCTTTTTTGGTGTAACCCGAAGGGTTCAGTCGAAACACTACTTTTCGGGGTTAAATTTCAAAATGTTTAGGGGGTCCATCCCATAGAAAAAAGTGCTTACGTCAGATTTCCCAATTCATTTTTTGTTATATTTATTTTTTGTTCAGTTTTGAAATTATTTATGCAAGAAACCAGATATTTTCGAAAATGCAGTATCTTACGTAAGCATCAGTCATATCCCCAAATGTCAGAAAAAATAAGCAAAGAGCAAATCCCCTCCCCCCTTAGGTGCTTACGTAATATTTGAACGGCCCCTTAGAATAAAAAAATGTTTTTATTTGCTCTGTATCATGGGATTAGAGCAGATAAGAAGAAATTCAAACAAAAGAATGCGAGTTTTTCCAAAAATTACTCTTTACATCCGTGTTTCAACCGTCATAAGTGGATTTTCTTCTTATTATGTTCATTTAGCTATTGATTCTATAGTCATCTCATTCAATAAAACCGAGTTATGGTTCTATCCTATCTCACGAAGTAGTGTGAATTTTACAACTTGTCTAATTACTCGATAAATGTAAGACTTAAATAGTAGCGAACGATTACAATGGCAGTAAGGCGGAATCAGTTAAATAACTTCTATCTTAGAAAATTAGAAATACAAGCATCCATTCTCCAGATATTTATAGAACTTTCAATTAAATTTATTTAGATTCAATAACTCAATTAACGAAGTTAAAAATTAGCTACATAAAAATACATTTACCCTCATAAGTAGATACTTATAATGCTATTTTCCATTTGGAACACAGCAAAAAGTTATTATGTGTTTCTATTTTTAATTTTTAATTTTTTTATAAGTTGAAGTAAGAGGTAATTACAAAAGTATTTAAAAGAGGGGGTTCATGGTAAAAACGTGAGTTCTTTTGAAGCTTTCTTTTGAATGCATTTCTGGAAAGGGGAGTAATACGGTTTATTCCTCCAACTCATTCGAATAACCGGGAAAGGGGTGAAATTAAATTATACGCAATTTAAGCTCCAGACATCTCATAAATTAGATGTTCTCGGGTAAAAAACGGTGAAGTAAGAAGCAGTGCTTTTTAAGCCGCAACATAAAACCCACAACATAACAGTAACTTTTTTTTCCTGTCGACTACCTACTGGGCCCGATGCTAAGTCGTCTATTGTAGTAACGACTTTATTCATTTAAGGGAATCGCGGTTCCAGATTCTGATTCCTAACACGATTCCTCTCCTTTCAGAAGACGCTAAAAAATCCCTCGACCCCTTTCATTACGCCGCTTCAATTTGATTTGAAACAAAAAGTAAACAAAAGTTGAGCGAAAAAAAAAAGGGGCGAGTTGGAAAAAATACCCCCATTTCAAAAACCAGCCGTCTGTATCTTCTTTTATCACATAGTAGAGTGACTTGCTTTAGCAACTTTGATAAAAAGGGACACAATTTTGTAACTATTCAGTCGGGGGGAAATTTTTAAGCGAGCGAGGAGTCCTAAAGTGCGAGGGGAAAAAACGCATTTTCTGTTTCTGCGAAGCGAAAATTGCTCTTCCAAAAAGACAAAAAAGAGCGCCAGCCAGCGAGGGAAAAAAGGCCGGAGTCGGCATGAGGGAAAGAAAATACAAAGAGGAGTAAAATTTTTCTAAGTAAAGAAAAGGAAGAGATAGAGAGAGAAAGACTGGGCTTATCAGAGCAAAAGGATGGAGGGAGGAGTCGCAGTCGGCAGCCAATCAAATGCGCTACACCGCGGAACTTTCTGCCCACTTGTCTAGAAAAAGTAGAGCGGCCTTTTTGGAGATCGCTCGCTTCGGCCACTTCCTGTGGACGCCATGTTAGCCGCTCTTGTCATGTAGATGCGGACAAAAAACGTGACTCATTGATACCAATTGTTTCTTTCTGTTTACGATATCGTACAGATTCTGTTATTGGAGGTAATGTTCATAATGAGAGCATTATGTTTAATTATTACACATTACTGAAAGCGGTGAGATATGAACAGGAATGTAATATGGGAATATAATAGACTGGGTTGTTGCTGTAAAAAGAATAGTGGATGAATTTATCGGAGGTTACTGAGTTGTTTTGGAGGATTTAAACAGAGGTATTAAAGAAAACTAATTTATTCGAAGGAGATATACCCCATACCAAGGTAGAAAACAATTATATAAATTAAACGAAATGTCAAGAAAAAAATGGCAAAATTACTTAAAATAACGTGATTAAATGACGAAACACTGTTTCTTGTGCCTCTATTTTAAAAAATCTCAACTTATTCTTAATGTTAGAAGAAAATAATTATAGGCTTTATGTAAAATGCATCAACAGATGATGTAAAGAAGCTAGTACTATATTAATAACAGAATTTAAAGTAAAGGATATAAATCTTAAAAACAAAAAAATATTTTATATGGAAACAAACAGGGAAAAAAGAGAGAAAAAAGAAAGAACTTTTTGCTCAATTAAATAACTTAATGATGTACCCAAATAATTTTCACATTGTGATTACAAAAGTTTTTCTCTCATGAGAGTGGGTCACTCCCATAATAAAAAAGTGGCAAAAATAAGAGTAACGATATAATAAAAAGTTATGTGACTTATAGCTGTAAAGAAAATAATAAACATTGTACTTCTTCGAAATACTTCAGTAAAAGAAATATACTATTAAAAGTAATAAACATTTGTTGTTTATTGTTTTGAATTTAACGAATTTCTCTAAGGATGCCTCAGCATTCACCAGACTACTTCAAGCATAGTTTTAACAAGATGAGGATTTTCAACATAAAAAAACCACCCAATCTAATAACAAACAACTCCAATCTCCCAACAAATTAAAAGCAAACAACAAACACACAAAAAAAACCACCCCATCAGGAAACACGACACCCTCCCCCGTCCCCTGACAGCTCCTGTCCCCTTCCACCAAGAAATTTCCACAGGTAGACCCACCCCCCAGCCAAAAACGAAAGCGAGCCTTTTTTAAATAACCGGGAGCAACGCCCGGAAAAATTGTATTGAAGCCGGCCTGGAAAAAAGGCAAGCAGCGAGCAATTTGGTTTTATCTTATTTCACTGCTATCCGTGGATTCAGATGATTCTGTCATCTACAGAAAGCACAGCAGTATGGAAAGGAGTGGGGACAGCCTCACCCCCTGTGCGTACTTCCCCTTGTCTAATGGAAGGACTGAGACCCACCCCCCAGTCACCTGCAACTGTTAGAAATATAATTGATGCACTCCGAGCTTCTTCGTATAGTTTTCTTTCCCCAAATCCTACCCTTTAGTCTTTCGGTACGTTAAAATTATTCTTTCAGTTCTGCCGGCTTTCCATTAGGGGCATTTATGCGCACTTTTTTATTTTACTTCCCCTTTTTTGCGATTTTTGTTTATTTATATGTCTTTACACAGCGTCTCTCGCTGAAAGTCCCCCCCACCATTTTATCCCGGATTTCTTTTTCCCGTTTTAAATTTATTTAAGCATTTGGAATCCGGATGCAGAGAGGCTTAAGTACTGATATACTCTAAAAAATTTTCGCTGTATGATTTAGCGCTCCCTTTTTTCGCAGCGCTTTCAATGAAAACCGGCTTTATTTGATGATCATTTTAAGGGAGCTTTTTTATTCTGGGAGTTATTTCGCTTATTCGGGGTCTGTTTCGAGCGTATTACGAAATAGAGCATTGTAGTGTATAAATAATAATAAGGAGGGAGTCTAAATTTTTGATGGAAGCTTTCAGTTCTGCAAAAAAAAAGCAAAAAGTCGCTGATAATTCATATCCGACAGGCTTTTCCTTTGAGACTGATTTTTCTTCAAGTAATGTGTATCTTGTGTCTCTTTATGAGAAAAGAAAAAATTGAATGTTTCGAAGAAGTATTTGCGGTATTTAGAGGTAAGGATTAAGTAAGAAAAGTTTTCTTTACCTGGAAAATTTGGAATTTCAGAAAAAAATTGACTGCAGTCTAGAAAGTTATAAAAGGATTTCATATAAATTTATAAGAAGTCTGCTTTAAATGGTGGGTTTTAATGTTATGACAAGATAACTAATGAGAGATACAAAGCATTATCCAGAAAGCTAAAAACTTTAACCCTAATAACAATACTTTTAAAAAATATAAGATTAAATAGAAATAGGGAATACTTATTTTAAGTAGTAAATGTTAATAGTACTAACATCTTCTATTATGTTATTTCCTTGTATTGATGGATTTTAAAATGAAAAAGTCGGTTAAGTGTTAGCTTTTTCACAGTTTCAATTTTCTCTTTCAGAAAAATTACTTATGATTTTTAAGGATTTACTCAACACAAAGCTTGATAAAAGCAGCTTAACACTATTAGATGTACTACTGTACACTGTTAAAAAACAGTTCAACCTTTCACCACAAACTGGTTCCAATTTAGCTGCAACCAAAGTTTGGTAACAGGTTTCACCAAGTTTTCGGTATTTTCTCTGGTAAAAGCACCGAAAACTTGGTGAAACCTGTAACCGAACCTAGGTTGCAGCTAAATTTGAATTAGTTTGTGGTAAAAGAATGAAAGTTTTTGGTAAAAGGTTGAACTGTTTTTAACAGTGTACACTGTAAAAAAAAACTGTAGAAAAACAGAAATTTTCAATAACAGTGATTTTATGTTTACAGAGATATTCTGTCAAGTAACATTCCCACCGCACTTCTATTTATTTTATGTAAAATAACAGCTTTTACCTAGTTTTTTAGCTTATCTGTACTTAAACAGAAACTTACTGCATCGAAAACCAATACAGCTATTGGCAACGTTATACTGAATCTTCTTTGGTTCAGTGGTAGCGTGCGTGCTTAGCATGCGGTAGGTCGCTGGTTCTATCCCCGGATATCAATCAATTAATTAAAATTAAAAAAAACTCTACTAAAATAAGTGCATGCGCACAAGCAGAAAATTACTGAGAGGCAACAGAAAAATCTGTAGCCCACTTGACAGAAAGTTCCTTTTTTACAGCATTTACCTGTAGGTTACAGCTTTTTTCTGTTTACAGGATTTTTCAACCTACAGATTTTTTCTGGCAACTTTTGCTGCCAGAAATTTTCTGTTTTTTTGCAGGATTATTTTTTTAAAGTGAGGTTAAATAGAAGAGGTTCCTAAAATGTGATTAGGAAATATAAAATGGTTTAAGGGATACAGGGACATAGAAATAATTTTACAGCTCCTCCCACACAATGAAATTGTTTTGTTTTCAAATTTTAATTATAATACTTTCACCAACTTGCACTTGAACATCATAACAATTAAGATTTTACTAAAAAATACATTATTATAACTTTTAAAATATAGTAAATCACAGGGATATAACCTTTTTTGGAACCTCGGTTGCTCCAGAAAAAATCTTTTACTGGAGAGGGAAGATTAAAAGATGACAAATGAGAGCAAATTAATAGAAGAAAGAAATACAGGGTGTTTCAAAATTGGGTTGCACGGCTTTTATTCGGAACCAACACCTCCTAGGGTCATAGAAGTAAGGTCTACCCATAGGTAAGTCCCCTTGGAGAATCCTTTGAGATGACTTACAGCGCCCCTAGCGGCGAAATTAAAAAGTTAAAAAAATTAATTTAAAAACTAAAGGAGATAGAGCAAAAACCTCAATAAAAATATTGTTGCCAACGTCAAGAAGAACTCACTGAAAAAAATTTGATCAAAATATCTTGAATATTCGCGGAGATATTAGCATGTGAAAATAGCACTTTTTCAGGGGTCAAAAAAGAAAAAGTTCGCATACTTGCAAATTTTTTTGATTTTTTGATTAAATTTTGTATTCTTTCAACTAAAAAAACACAAAACTTCACAATAACACTGAAAAATTTGGAAATATGCGAACTTTTTATTTTTTGACCCCTGAAAAAGTGCTATTTTCACATGCTAATATCTCCGCGAATATTCAAGATATTTTGATCAAATTTTTTTCAGTGAGTTCTTCTTGACGTTGGCAACAATATTCTGATTGAGGTTTTTGCTCTATCTCCTTTAGTTTTTAAATTAATTTTTTTAACTTTTTAGTTTCGCCGCTAGGGGCGCTGTAAGTCATCTCAATGGATTCTCCAAGGGGACTTACCTAGGAGTAGACCTTACTTCCATGACCCTAGGAGGTGTTGGTTCCGAATAAAAGCCGTGCAACGCAATTTTGAAACACCCTGTATATTGATACATATTAAAATAAAGAAAAGATTGGTGTAAGATAGGAAAGAGAACAATTGGAGGAAATGAAAATTAGAAGTAAATGAAGGGGAATAGAAGAGAAAAAAGGTAAAGATAAATGTGCAGATTGGAATAAGAGAATCGTATTAAGGAGAGAAAAAGAAGAAAGTCTACATAAAAAGAATAAAATTTAAGAGGAATAGCTAAAAGAAAACTGTATTAACTTACTTTTCCTGCTTCTTAATTGATAATGCTATTATTTTACATGATTGGGGAAGGTTAGTAAAATAATTTGCTTCAAATACCTTATTTCCTGTATTTTTCCTACTTGCATCACAGAAAACCACTTTTGCAAAATATCCCCACATACTTTGCGATAGTAGATATTTAAAGCAGGCGATAGGGGGCTCCCTTCCTATCACTAAACCAACGCCGCGATATCAAAATGTAAAAAGAAGCCGAGGAGCGATTTTTTGCGATCACCTCTATGGAAGGGCCGGGTGAAAACCACCCCCAAAGATAAAGTATATGAAGTCATCAGAAAGCAGAATAAACGCAGAATCGCATCTTTAGATAAATCGTCGCAGATGAAATAAAACACTGAAAAAGAGAAGAGCCACCGAAAAGATATATCGACCAGAAAATATGCAGATGCAGAGAGAAAGAAATCCATTCGATATTCTTCCCTAACTGAAACTTAGTCCAATCTGTATGGAAGAGCAAATACCAATACATAATTCGATATTTGCATTCTTTCCGTTCCGCATTCCTCTTTTCTTTGGGTGTTACATTAGTGTTACAGATAGAATAGAGAAAGCGGCTTGAAACTGTACGCATATTGGAATCCTGCCGAAACCCTGACGGATCGTTAAAGGGATGAAAATAATACCTGACTTGGTGCTGGGGAAAGCTTTTGAACTTGCAAGTTCGAGCTGATATTGCATTTCGCTATTTCTAATAACGCACACATGGAAGGAAATTCGAAAAGTTGATTGATTGTTCCCGGTTACAATATGTATTTATCGTCGAAAATCAATAGCTCCCGCTCCCGACCAGTTCCCCCCTTTTCGGGCGACCCCCGCCTCCTATTTCATCGACTGTCCCTCGGTTAACGATGCCAGATCCCTAAACAGATAGCTTCCGGAGGGGGACTTTTCAAAATTTTCTGTCATTCCGTGTTTTATTTAATCCCATTCGTTTTCTTCTTTCCGTGCTGCAATCTTTTATTGTTCTTCGGGGCTAGCGCTTTCGTTCACGCAACAATAGACAGCCAGCCTGGCTGATGATTTTTGAAGCCTCGCACTTAATATTTATTTTCGATCCGGATTGGACTGGTCTTTATTCCGACTCAAGAGCAACTGCAGCGAAAGTTACTTTTTGTGTTTGTGTTGACTTCGACTAACTAAATAGCTCGAGAGATTGATGAAACTTAAAATGCCGTTGCAAAGGAAACGAGTTTTTTAATTAGAGATATCTGAAACTGCCTTTTTCATGGTTGGGAGGTCGTAAAATATGATTAACAGACAGTTTAGTTTAGGGTAAAATTAGTCAAGGATCTCTCTAAAGCAAAAGTGACGTAACTTCGTTTAGTATGACACAAAAACTTTAAACTGAAAACATAAGTTAAGGAAGAAAAATTCATTGATTTTGATTGACTGTTCAAGGGATCACTACCCATATTTTTTACGAAACAAGTAATTTATATCATAAACTTATTTAAACATTTTAACGCAACCTCTTTTGTTTTAAAGGACAATCATTTTAAAGGAAACCAAAAGATTTCGTATTTTTCTAATAGCTTAAAATTTGTGAAATTCTATTTTCAGTTAAAATATTGAAATTTTGTCCATATTAGACCAGCAGTCAATTTCGGAGCTTCGAATACAATTCCCCCCATAATTGCGGATGCTGAAAGCACTGATGATAAATTTAATTTGACCGCTTTTCTCTCCAGAAGTTTAGATATCAGAGGAGTTGAATGTTACTTTTTATGTATGGAATTAAAATCATAATTTTTTACCTCAAATCAAATGTGAAAAAAAATGCTTGATGATTAATAATTAGTTACAAATTTAACAAATTCTTTGCACCTATTTTTAGCATACGATACCAGTATCCCAAAGAGGATTCGAGATTACATAGTAAAATCCGTGTTTCAATTTAATACTTCAGTGTTAATCTTTAAATTAATTAATGGCATTTACCCTCTTCATATTAAATAAAGCAGAGCAATAAATCTGCAACGTTTGCTGTTGCTTAAAAACAAAAGCTTTGCTTGATTTTAGAATAATTTAACGCATGTGGTAATTGATGCTCGAACTTTACATTCCCCAACCGTTTGCATATATTTCATTGCCAAAGGAACCCTTGTAAACTTTCTATAAAGCAACAAATAAGGGGTAATTTGCACATTTACATCCCCATTCTACCCATATGATTTTTAATTGTCTATCATTTATTAAATTTTGAACTACACAGGCAACAAGCTTAAAGTATGTGACGTAATATCATCTGTATGTAAGTCGTTGATCAGGTATGGAAAAAACCTTATAATATAAACATCGTCTGATTTAATTATTCAATTATTCAAAACTATTTATGCATAATATTCATTTTTAATATTTATTTGATCCCCTTCCTGTAGAATTATTAATTACTCTCATGGCAGCATTTCCATCAAATGGAGTCTCAGAAAACGGGATATTATTATTTGTTATGGGTAAAAAAAGTACCACCAAAACTTTAAAAAGATGTAATTTCACTTGAGATTTGCCTAAAACAGTTATTGGATGGAAAAAAGAAAAAAATTGTCCTAATTTATAATAGAAGTAAAAAGTTTTTTTTTTAATATTTTAAGTGCAAATGAAGTTCACAAGATTTTCATTACTATGATAGTATGTATATTTTCATAAAAATATACTTTTTATAATGAGACATGGTCAATATCTTAAGTACTTAATTACATTTCCTACCTATCATAATAAGGTAGAAATTTATTATCAAGCTTTGTAATAAATCCGTCTGATTACCCACCTTTCCAATAGCTGAATCTGGATTTTGCATCATGTCCAACTGAGTCTGATAAATTAAAAAGAAAAACTGGGGTAATATGTTTTTGGATAAGAAAAATTAACACTCACTTTTTGATAGCTATTTCGTAGCATGCATTTGTACTGACATGACTGCAGTCAGAAGAAAAGAACTGCTGAAAAAAAATAGTTTTTAGTGTAACTTTCTTTCAAGATTATGATACACTATAAATTGTGTAGCTTTAAACTCGTCTATAATAAACAATTTTCATCTCATCTCTCTCTACATATCACATAATATTCAGATAGGTTAAATTCCTTTTTTAAAAAAACATTTTCAACTATTTTTTACATTTCCATTAATTTAGCTTCAATTAAATCTCACTTACTTCATTATTGCACGATTAAGAAATTTATATTTCATGCATATTGTTATTTACAAAAACATTTGATGATGAAAATAAACTCATTAAAAAAACGTACTTACATTGATATAAATTTTAGAAAAATGCGTCATATGAGAAAAAGGGTGTTTTGTTTATATAATTTAAAAAAAAAATTATAATTAAAACAATTTAACTTAAAAGTGTGATAACCTATCTCATTTTAAACAAGTTGTTACACGCACTTTAGACCAACATTCTGGATTTTTTATATAGTTATTTAGTACAGATAAGTAACGAATCCTTGAAATATCGAGGGATATCTATTAATGGTTTAAGAACTTAGTTAATTTTAATTTACTTGCAACTGGGTATTTTCTTAATTTCTTAAGTTTCATTTCCATTCAACTAGAAAAGCACAAAAATAACCATAATAGATTTCTGATAGATATATACCAACCTAAGCAATTTTTAGGAAAACAAGTAGGGGAGAGTGGGGCTATTTCGCACATGGGGCACATTCGGACAGACGGCATTTCCCCTAGTAATTATTAATTTAAAAATCTGAAAAAAATACCAGTAAATGGATGTATGACTACCACCTCCTGCATGAATTTTCAAAGCCCTGATCCATTTTGTTGTATACGTACTAGAAATTTGCTAGCGTTAGAAGCAGCAAAGTAAATTTTCTTGTCATTTTGTTGGCGTAAAATATCAATCAAAAATAACTCTCAAGTTGACATTCAGCATTTTATTCAGTTGAGGCACTACTAAAGTAAGTTTCTAGAAAGGTTTTATTTCCCTGTTTTATTTATAAATATCTTGTTGGGACGTGGTAAGCTTGAACTCGTAGATGGGGCACATTCGTACACCAAAACATGGGGCAGATTCGGACAGTGAGAATGTGCCTCATCTTTCCCATTTTTTGATTATGAAAGTGATTTATATGTTTATAAGTGCAGTATATTTAATAACTTGAAGTTTAATTGTTTTTTTATTGTAATTGTTTCAAAATTTGGTGATAACATCTTAAAGAAAGCTTCAGTTTTAAGGAATTTAGACCCTGATTTAAACATTGAAGAAATAATGTCCTTGATAATTGTTTAATACCAATTGACTTGGACTTAGGTGATTTTATTCCAGTAGAATTTGCTACTAAAAAGAAAATTTTGTTATGTTGGTCAAATAGAAAATTTGGAGTTGAATGGTGCTTATTTAAAATTAATGATGAAAAACTTTAAAAACTTTAAAATTAATGACGAAACTTTTATTTTCCCAGTAAGAAATGATTAAACATTCATACAAAAAGATAATATCGTATTACAAGTTCCCCAACCGTCAGTTTCAGGTGTTAATAAGCGAGCTGTTGGATCACTTTTCTTTTCGAATAAAACCTGACAGTTAAAATATTGGTTAAACTTTTTCTAACTAATTATATTATGTTAAGTATGTCAATGTACAATATAATCTTCAAAACTACAATTGTTTTCCTTATCAAAAACTTAGATGTTCAATATTATCTGAAGCTGTTTTCTTTTTGTAAAAAAATATTCAATTTAGAGGAAAAATATGTATAAGTGCCAAATATTTCGTTTAATTATCCTTACTTTAAAGTTCCATAAACTTTTTAGTTCGTAAAAATAATTATGGTACAATTTTTTGCATGTGTACGAATGTGCCCCACACGTGTACAAAACTGCCCCATCCATGGGGTACATTCGCACGAAATTTCTCGTTTTTTAGATTAATGATATGGGTTAGAAATTCTAGATGAATTCGACCAATTATCGTTCTAAATTATCGGGAAAGGTCTTAACTTTCATTTGAATCCGAGTTTGTTTCAATATCTCATCTAGATCCAGAGAAATATTCCGAAATGCACTTTTTGTTCGAATGTGCCCCGTTCTCTCCTAGTATTTGTTTGGTTCATAAAAAGGGGAGAGTGCGGAAATAAGATGCATGCATTCCAAAGGATTTTCGCCCATGATTTTTCTTTAGGATTATGATAAGCTTATTTTTTACAGAATGTTTGTATCATTATCAGCTTTCTTTGAAAAATAATGCATCTGCTAATTAAAAACGGAAATGAATTACACAGGTCTGCAATGAAAAAGCTGTATGAATAATTTTAGCGATTTCCTAAGTATTTTTATGTGCTAATAACGAAAAAAATATTGAAAAAAAATCCTATGCGTCAGGATTTTTCACAAACTGCTAAATTATTTTCGAATTTGTCCATTTTTCATAGTTTTCGTACATTCCTAGCTCCTTTATTTTCAAAAATGAGGAGCTCTGAATAATGTGCACATAGTAAACTATCTCATCAGGACAATATAGAGAAAGAAAGAAAGTACTAGGGAAGATTTAATCCTACAGTAACGAAGGATTTTCGTAGTATAGTTCGAAGAAGCGTTCTTGTTGCTACTCACAAGGGTAAATGGTAAATGTATGAAAAGAAGCCTCATAAGGAGGGCAAATTGGTTTTGGAGTGTGTAAATGATCTTATTTTTGTTATATAATGTTTTTTTATGATGAATATGTAATAAAAAATTTATTTTATGAACCTATTTTCATTAAAATTGAAATAATGACTATTTTACAAATTTACCTAAATTGTCAGGAAACGTGACATTCTAGGGCAAAACATAGATAATTTTTGAGTTCAGGGCACCAAAATACATAAAAATAATGACTTAAATAAAAAATTTGAATAAAAAAATTTACTGCTTAAGTGTACTTGCATTTTTTGTAAAATATTGCTCTATTTGCCCAATTTTTACAAAATTCGATGACTTAAAAATCAAAAGCGGGCATTTTCGGATTCAGCACACCAAAAACATAAAAAATGATTTTCGGATAAAGTTTGAGTCAAAAAATAATTATTTTAAGTATATGTCTTTATTTTCTTGAAAAATTGGCATTTTTACTTAAATTTAGATTCAGCAGATCAAAAAACATTGGAAATGATTTTATGGAAAATTTTGAATTAAAAATTTTGTATAATGAGTCAATTTTTCAAAATTTTAAGGCATTTCTCAATTAAACTGAAAACCTGAATTGCCAAAAAACGTGACGTCCCAGGACAAAATGGAAATCATTTTTGGATTCAGCGCTGTGTTACTTATAAGAATCTTATTAGCCCCAAGCGACTGTTTTTTGTTACTCCGCGATTGGTAATAAGAAAAAAGCCAGATATTTTAAAGCAATTGCAAATTAAAGGAAAGTATTAATATAATATCTAATGTGCATTTTATAATCCCAGAAAAATTTAAAAAGTTATGAAAATCTTTCGAGATATGCTCAGTTAAAAATTAGGCTAGAAATTTACAAGCGGAGAGTTTTACACAACTCTATATTTTTAAATATAACATTTGAAAACATAGCAAAACAAATAAAATGTTTCTTTTATTTAATAACGGAGATGAAAAAGTCCCCTCCCCCAAATTTTCCCCTGCAAACTCAGCTTTTTAAAATACAATAAATAAATTTTCAGGGATATAAAATACTAGTTTTTCTACTACCCCAAAGTTTTATTTAAATGAGGTAACATAAAACGGGGCATTTTTAAGAATGATCTGCAACTCTAAATTGAAGAACAAAAAGTTAATTATATAGCCTTTTTAACCTTTAAATATGTTCACTAAAAATTCGAAGGTAATTAAATACCAAAAACAAGAACAATTGAATAGTTGAAACAGCACGACTTTAGCTGGATGATTTTGCATTCGGTATCTTCAAACGGGAATTTTTCCCTGAATATATACCATTCGATATGAAACGATATAAACAATATTTATTATAAAACGATAATATTTTTATGGGATATAACGTATGTTTTAAAGATATTCTGTGATTAAGATTCTCTCTACCATTGTTTCTTATTATCCCATTTCCCCTTACAATTTGATTTTTTGGGGAATGAATCAAAATTCCTTGTAAAAACGTATTTAACTAAAAGTAAGTTAACTAATTAGTCTACAAAGCACAAAAGAGCGATGTGTTGTGTATTCATATTGTAAAATGGGGTTAATAAACCCAATGGAGTGGGGGAAAATTCAAATTAAAACTTTTAAATTTAACATGTTAAAAAATTAGCTAGGATGTTTTTTCCTATAATTAAGGGGCCATTTATGAATACTTTTTCAGAATATTGGAATCATCTTTAAAAAACTAATTTCAAATTGCCTTTTTGAACATCCTTTTAAGGATAATTGAGGAGCAAACAATCAAACCATGCTTTCTCCTTCAAACACAGATTTTCAGGAAACACAAAAAAAATAACTAAAAAAATAACTAATTTAAAAACCTAATTATCGTTTGTTTAGTTCTATAACGAGTAACTGAGAAGATTTGTAGTCATAATTTACCTAAAAACTTAAAGTAATTATTAAAAAATGCATTTGAAATTTGGAGAAATCATGTTTTGATCGAATACATAGGAGGAAACATGGTTTGAATGTTTCCAACATGGATAAAACACTTTTTGAATGAAAGTAAGGTAATACACATTTTACTAAAATGTTATTTTATATCATTTTGTAATTGAATAAGAGAAATATTATTATTAGAAATTATATTCGTATCAAAAAGTCCCCACCAATATTTTTACATCACCAACTTTAAGCTGACCAATGAGTGGGTCACGTGACGAGTAAGAACAGCTGTGATTGGCTGTGACTGGAGGAATCACTGTTTGACTGAAAACAGGCTCTAGAGGAAACACTTTTTGATTGAAACATCAATTTTCTAAGTAGTTTTAGAATAGGTTAAAACTTCTTTTAGTTGAAGATAATAGCATTATTTTGTGCAGTTTAATATGGAGATCATGAAAAT
Organism: Tetragnatha versicolor; assembly: GCA_024610705.1. Classification (NCBI taxonomy): domain Eukaryota; kingdom Metazoa; phylum Arthropoda; class Arachnida; order Araneae; family Tetragnathidae; genus Tetragnatha; species Tetragnatha versicolor. The sequence goes on along the minus strand of JANDEH010000010.1, from coordinate 47,972,034 downwards.
AGCAGCAACTCATTTTTTATGTTTTTGGAGAAAACACGGTTTGATTGTTTGCTTCTCAATTGCTTCATATAATTAACAATTTTTCATATAATAAAATCGTTACTTTGGGCTGTTATATTTATGGATAATTGGATATGGTTTATAAGGTATGCAATATAATTTCAAAAGCAAGAGGTGGTGTACCTGATTTAATTTGCATTCGTTTTCCCTCTCAAACTTCAAGAAACTCTTTAAAAAGTTAACTTTCACATGCACTAATATTACAGATAATCTTCAGTAAATGTCAACCAGGACTTTAAATTAAAGTAATTTAATAATGGAATCAAAGTTGAAAACTTTACATGAAATGAAGAATTTGGTGAGTAAAAATGTAGTTATATAGGAAAAAGGATTCATTATTCCAGTAAACCCTTATACAAAAATCCTTATCCTTGCAAAAAATTTCTGAACTGAAGCCATCAATTAATTTTTCAATACTTTTTCTTAACGATAAATACTTTGGTAAACTTGAACTTTTGTGTTACTTTTTGGAATAATTATAAAAAATATTACTTTATTTACCCATTATACCTAAACAAAATTTAATTGCTGAAATTTCTGCCTCAAAATATTAAATTTGAAATTAAATTTTTTGGATAATAGTTTTTATCTCAATTTAACTGGATAAAAACTTAAATAGTCAGTTTGCAATTAAAATAAAAATAAATAAATATGCAATAAATTTTTAAAAATATTAGTTTATTGATTTATAGTATTACTACTTAATATGTTTTCTTAATTTTCCTTAATCTATTAAAATATTTTGTTATGCTCAGTGAAGAAGGGATTGTAATTGGACTGTGTAAGAAATATTATCTTAGATAAAAAGTATCTTACCTCTCTTTGATGCTCAAATCTTTATAACAAATGAAACTTTCAAGACTCTATGAAAAAAAAACTAATGTAAAAATTATATAACTCAGTAAGAAAATATTTTATTTATCTTTATTTGAAATTCTTATTAAACTTATTTATTTATACTTTTGTATTAAATTAATCCCTAACTCAAATCTAATCTTAAATTTGAGTTCCATACATTTTTAGGCAAATCAAATCGGTGTTTGTTCAAAATGAATATTTCATATTAAAATTTATTTATATTTATATAAAATATAAGACAGGCTTCTAGAAATTTTTTTTATCAAAACAATAATAAATTAATGATTTAAATAATTTGTTTAAGAACGACGTATTTCTATTAAAATTATATAAGGTAATAGGTTATTAATTATATTAGGTTTAAAGTACTAAAAAGGTATCTTAAGAAGGATATATACAAATTTTTACTTTGCAAAAGCATTTAACTATTATTTTATTTTAGTTATAAGTATTATTAGTTTTATGATTCATAATATCCTCTTTCCTTGTATTGGAAGTACGTTTACAGAGGATAATATTTACCAAGCTTTTTAATTATTAAAAAATAAATTCTACAACTCAAACAATTATTTGAATAATAAGAAAAATAGAATGAAATAAAATAATACAGTGATTATACATCACGTTAGTTTATAGAATCTTGAAATGATCGGTCACTTTTCTACATCTTAGTAAACAAACGAACTACAACCTTATTATATAATTATACTAATAATAAAAAATATAAAATCTAATTTTTAGAATAATAACTTTAAATATATTTAAGTCATAACTAAAACATTTTCGATTTAATATTAAAACCCTTTTGATGAAACAGTTAATTAAGAAAAAAACATCTCAATATTTACAAACAAACAACATTTTCATCACGCCATATGCACCAAACACTCAAAACCAATACGTAAATTCCACTACCAATAGTTCCACTACCTAACTACAATACACATTATAAACTCATCCACATAACACATTTACTGACCGCGTAATACCATCAACTGCCCTCTTCTAGGCCTAATCCTCGACCGTAAATCAACGGAACGTCGTCACTGTCCGAAAACAACCGCCGGTAGTGCGGCAGTTGACCACTCGACCTCTGTAGGACAGGGCCAGAGTCAAGGGTCAAACGCTGACCACGAAAGGTGCGAGAATCGCCAAGAAACGGAAAAGCTTTGTTGACTTACCAGCGCAGCATGCAAGCCAGGGACCGCCATCTTGCGAAAGGGCAGAGGTGGGGAGGCGGGGAGGGGAGACAGGAATGAGAGATGCAATTGGCCTACTGGGATGGGGGACAGGGCTCTTTTAGAGCATATGGGATTTCGGTGTTGCAATTACCTTGTTTTTTGTGGAGGGGTGATGGGAAGGTCTTTTTTTATCTCGTATTTGTTTAATGAAAAATTAAAATGTTTTGAGAGTTAAGTTTGTTGGATAAAAAGAGATCTAAAGAAAATATTAATTTATATCCACCAGATAAACATTTTTTTGAGATGTAAAATTTGAAAGATGTTCTATAAAAATTATAAGGTTTTAGTTTTTATGTTACTACTGTATAAATTAAGAGATTTAATGTTAAAAATTTTAAAATGCTTTTAATGCTGCTAGAGTTACAAGCAGTCATCATTTTTATTTGAAATGGTGAAAACAATCAAATTGATAGATTGATTCGCATTAGGGTCAATCTGATTTATCAGTTCTTATTATTTCTAAACTGAGAGTTGAGATGATCTGTTTTTTCATATTAATGGTCATCTTAATTAAGTTTTTTCTATTGTTAACAAACTATTACCTTAATCTTGACACTTATAAAAAACCATCATAATATTGTTGTGGATATTGAATAAAAATGATATTAGAAGAGAGAAAATGTAAATGTACTCTACTGAAATTGGTTGAAACTAGAGAACGTAGAGATACTTAACATCTTTATATATAATTATATTTATATATAATTTATACCCAATCTTAAAAAGTTATTTCTATTTCTCATTTTTTTTTCGGATAAATTTGTCTTGTCGAAGGATTTTAAAAGTAAAAATTGTAAAAAGCTCAACTTTTTAGGCAGGTAATGTTTAAAAAATATCTTCTCTTTGACAATTACAGAAATTTATTAGCAAATTCATCAGCCTAAAGTGAATTGAGAACATACTGAGCATATCATTTTGTAAATCCCTTACAAAAGAGTAATAATATCTATAATTTAAAACTTGTGGTTTTAGTTCCTAATTATATTAATATTTCACAGAACATTGACAAATGTTGATTTAAAGTATAGATAAGACAAATATAGTGATTTTTAAACTTAATTTTATTTTGTTCGGAATTATGTTTTAAAAAACACTTTGTGAAACAATTAGTTTTAAATAAATTCTAATAGTATTTAAAAAATTACATTTTGAAATTTGAAAAAATTGTGCATTTCATCAATAAAATCTCGGCTTTTTGCTTTTAGCTATCGCAATAAAATCACTACATACTATTTTTCTATACATTTTCTGGAGTTTTCTACACTTTGTTAAAAACAAATTTTGTAAAACAAAAATTTGTGAGCTCATAAAACATGATCACATAAAAAGAAAGTACTAATTAGCCTTTTTTCTCTCTCACAATACTAAAATATTTGCAATAATTAAAAATTAGCTAAGCTTGATAAAAATACTACCATCATATAAAAGTTTTAGCAAATGTGCATGAAAGAGAGGACTAACTTCCTTTTTAGAAAACTTCCTTTCAAAAGAGCGATTTTATAGATATTTATTGATAGATATTTTGGTGCAACGGAGATAAAGAAAATATGAATTAGTCTCCTAATCCAATTTGGTTTTAAAAATCCTGTTTTTCAAAGTCAAATAAAATCCCTCTACAAAGATTGAGAAATGTAATATATTTTTTAAATTTCTGATGGAAAATGGTTATGTTTACGTGTTTGGTACCAAAAATAAATTTATTTCTCAATCATGTAGTTAAACTATAAACAATTTTCTTATACGTATGTATTAAAAATACTTAAAGTCTCTTATGATGACTGCTTATGATCATTGCATGCTCTCAATTTAAAATCTTGATTTTTGTAAAGCAATCAATAAACATTGAATAACCCTTAAAATAATCACAACTTTTAAGAACACTTCAAAACAAGGCTGTAAGGGACAGCATGGTTAAAAAAACATCTCAAAAAGCATCTCAGATCCGGGATGTCTTTCAGCATCCAAAGTATCGTTGCCGGAATCACCTCAGTATCTTCTCACACAAAGAACATAGAACAATAGGACGAGTGGGGAATAAAAGTTTCTAAGACACCCCTCTCGAAAAATCGAATGGCATTCTATTGGAAAAAGTTTTACACACAGATGCGCTTTCATCGCGCTTTCTTTCAGGCCTATGTAATTACTGAAAGAACTTAATTAAAATTAGCAAAGTTTTACTCTTCGAAACAAATTAAGAGAAAGGAGAGCTTCGGGTAAAAGCGTGACAATTTAAGGTCCTAAAGCGTATGCACCAACAATGAAAGTTTTTTTTTCTCGTCGAGAGGCCGCTTTTGGCAAGATGAGTTTTATTTACCATTCGTAGAGTGCAGATCCTAGTACCTAATTGGTTCTTTTTGAGCACCCCATTCCAATCGTGGAGCATTCCGATTGGCTTATTTTTACGATGTACAATGTTGGGAAAAAATCAAATAAAAATTGGAGTTTACTATAACACAAAGAGGCAGGGGATTCAAATTAGGTAATCTCGGAATAGGAAAGGTCTAAAAAGAAGAGTATAATTATCCATTCAGTAATGAACCTTAACCGTCCTTCAGCTGGATTTCTTTCTCTATATCCTGAAATTTGCTGTTCCAGAATAGTTTTGCTCCTTTAATGGATCGGAAATACTTTTTCTTTCACCTTTAAGAAGACTTATGGTCGTGTGTGATTTTTAAGGCCCCCAAGAGTTAATTGAAAGAGCCCCTAAAGGCAAACATGACAAATTGACGCTATCTTCATTTGTGTACAGAATTTTTGCCATTGCTCGGTGGCTCAATAACAAAAGAATACAGACCTATTGTCAGGATTGATCAATTGCTTGTTTCTACCTTCACTCTATGTAGGATCTTTTTATGGGAAGGCTTTTCATTATTGCTAAGTGTTTGATACTGTTTGGCTAGATTTTTATTAAGGACGGATATTGCAGTGCAGCCTTCCTCTGAATAAAGAAATGCACCAGAATTAATCTAAAAATCTATCTATCAGACGTAGAAAAACCGTTGATTACTAGTTTTCGAGGAATACACAAGTAAATTGCGTTGCATTATTGCCCTTTAAATTCGTTTTACAATAATAAAAAAAATCACCCTAGTTCTTATGAAAAGTTTAAAATTTTAAATTCAGACGAACTTTTACCTAAAATAAATTGAAACATATTTTACACATTTTCTGATTCTGGTTCATACTTGCTTGAAATTCTCAGTTAATGTGAAACTATTAGATTAATTTGTTTAATATTTTATTAACCAGCAACTCGTAATTCCTTGGGATGTTCCAAATTCTCCAGAACATTTTCAGTACCAACATGTTAGCTTTTCTTAAAAAAACATTTTATGCAACAAAATATAACTCATTCGTTTGTGAAGGGAATATTATTTTCGTAAGTGTATTCAAAAATAATTACTCCTCAAACATTTTTATGGCTATTTATTAGTTGATACCAGGAAACCTTTCTTTATTGTAAAATAAAGATTAATGTAATTCTCATTCACAAAAATTTCACAATTTAAGGAAGATTTCAAAAATATATACATTGAAGCGCACGCAAGGACTCAAACACTTCGTCCAATTTGTTTTTTCACAATTCAGCAATTCCCAAATTTCTAAAAATCATTTCAATTTAAGCTCTCCTCTAGGAAAAAGAGAAAGTATCTTCGATCCGATTCCAAAAATTAGAAGAGAGATGAAAAAAACACAAAAGAAGTTCCACACAAATCGTCCTTCTTTTGTAAAACAACCTATACAAAAAACACCACAAAATCTGCAACTTTTGCCGCAAACCCACCAATTTACCCATTTAAAAAAAGCCTCGCAAAATGCATGGCATAAAAAGGACCGCTCCAGGAAACACCCGTCACTTTCCCTCCTTTATTTCGCAGGCTGAAAAGACAAGCAGGGTCGCCGACGGATAAGTAAAAAGAGAAATCAAAACGAAACTTGCCATCGATTAAAGGTTTCTTCCTTTTGAACTCCCCCTTACCATTCCGTTTCTGCCAGAATCTCTACGCCTTGTATTCATTCTTTCTACCATTGAGGCAGTTCTTCCTTTCCATCTATCTCCCCTTCCCTGGCACTGTCTTTTCTGCCGTTTTCCGGTTCTATCATTTTCTGTCGATATCAGTCCGGATAGAAATGTGTATGGAATAAAAGTAATGCTGACGTTCCCGTTTTTTTCCTGTTCCCGGAGACTTAAGACTGGAAAACGGAGGGGGACGGGTCTCCCCCTTTTCTTATACAAAAACGAGGAGAATGAATTAAGTGGAATGACAATGGCCGTGAGGGATCATGGGATTGTCTCTGACGTGCTTCTCAAATCAGTTTCATGGGTTGTCAGCAAGGCGGATTATGGCGGGGAGCTGTCCTTCGCCCCCGAGAGATTTACAACTGTCCAGTTCAATGTTCCTATAAAACATTTCCAAACCCATATTCAGATCTAAGCCAAGTCATCCAAAATCTAGATCCTTTTTAGACGGGGTTTAAAGTAATGTTACAGTTTTATACTTAAAAATAACGTTGATCAACAATGAAAATCTCTTTGAATTGGGGAGAACTAATTCGGGTTAATTTCCAACATGGGAAGACAGATTATAATATTTAAAACTTTGAAACATTTGAAAACAGTTCTCAGATTTTTTTATACGGATTATGTTTACCCAATTTGACGATGGGATATTGCGTCAAATTTTTGTTTTTCAAACTACTACCAGTAATGGGAGGTTACAGGTTATTTGAGTGTAACTATTGTTGGTACTGTGATTGTTGAGATTATAGTAACTACTGTTGGAGAGATTGTTTTCTAGAAGCCTTGACCTCCTAAAACCAAAATAAAAAAGATACAGAAAGGAACTAAATGGAGCATATTTAAACCACTAAAAATGAAATATAAAATTTGAGACAGAGGAAGAGAATGATAGAACGATATAAGGTAAGTATTAGAACTTGATGGGTGACGTAGAGGAAAAAGAAAATCAAATAAGAAAGGAGAGGATGAAAGTACAATAAGAGATATAAAAGTGTAGATGGGAATATGAAAAAGAGGATAATATGTATGAGTGAAAGGGAGAACAATAGTATGGAAGAGAAAAGAGGTACTACTGATGGTGAAACAGAGGATTGGAGAGGAAAAAAGAAAGAAAAGGATTGAAGAGGATAATAAATATATTCGAAACAAAAGATGAGAGTGAAAAGAAGACAGGGAGAGAACAATAAGAAAGAAAGAAAGACTCAAATGTTTTTGGAAACTCCTACTGGTCGAGTTAGAGCACCATTTGAAACCAGCTGCCTATAAATTTCATATTTCAATGACCTGATACTCCAAAAACGAAATTATTTGTTTTCTTAAATTCTACAATTCAATTAATTTCAGTCTACAAAGGCATCCACAACTAAAATTTCAAAAACAATATTTTTAAACCTTCAAAATTAATCCAAAAATTTAAAAGTAGTTGTCTTTGAATTCCATTCCTCAAAAACCCCGGATCCCCTGGAAACCCCGCATTTGTCGAACGATTTCTCAAGTCCAGCGAGGAAACCAACTGAAACAGTGTATCCAGATTCATTGCCGCAGAGACAAACTAAAGCGGGATCCCACTTTGTTGGTGCGGATAGATTTCCTGGTACAGCCCTCTTCCATTCCCTGGCCAGCGGAGCAGCACGGGCAGATAGCTACCCCTTGCGGATGTTGCTGCAGAAACATCCGAGCGCATTTTTCTTCTTCGGGCGACACTCGGAGACAGATTGACAATGAGAAGAAAACGAGCCGCCTGTTTTATCGTCAAAGGCCGGCTACTGGGATTTATTACCAGCTTGGGTTTCGGTGCTGTTTCCTGTTGAATAATTCAATTCAGTGCCATGGGAGAGGTTTTAATAAATCAGGATTGGTTGTTTGGGGAAGAATTTTGGGTTTTCACGTGTAATAGTATTTATAGGTTTGTGTGATTATGTCCCTACGATAAAGTGGATATTTTAATTTTTTTTTGTTTTTTGTAAAATTCTATGATTTAAAGCATAAATTGTACGCAAGTGGTTTCCAACGGGTGGTCAGTAAAACTTTAGATGGTCAGGGACCCTGAGAGTTGTCCACAAAAGGGTTCAGCACGGTAAACTAAAAATAAAAAAAGATCATCAGACAATTCACCATTACTGTAATACAAAAATTATTATTAGTTTAAAAGGTATTAAAATGATACCCCTGTATTAAAAACTAGAAAATATTTAATACACAGGGTTTTTTGCACTTGGATAAAATATGTATTTAAATCTCTTCTTTTAATTTGAAAATATAAATTTTTTTTTAATTAGGATTCATTAAAGTAAGTTTTTTTAGTTTGGTGCATAGGGTGATTTACCTAGAGAGCCTGTATACGAGAGAGAGGCGACAACTCAATATAGCGCTCGTAGATCGGTAAACAGGTTTTCTGTTCGCCACAGCCGGTTCCCTCCATAGGATTAGCATTGGACTCGAGACAAGCGGCATGATACAGTTTGGACAGAACTGGATGCGCAGAGACGCTTTTAAGCGAGTTGTCTCTCTCTTGTATACAGGATCTCTAGATTTACCCAGTGAATAAAAAGGAATTTAATGCTCTGGGATATTCCCTATAAAATTTAGTATTTTCAGGGAGATATCATAACTTTGGGACAATCGTTCATTTCAGTAAAATCTTTGAATTGTAATTAAGAAAAAAAATTTCAATTTAAACTTAGCTACTTGTGAACGAAAAAAAGAGACCTGCACAACAGGTTAAGATATGATATCTTTATCATCATATTTCTGAGTTTTAGCTGTGCAGCTTATGCCTTTTCTTATGTTTAACCCTTTATTTTTTCTTATGTTTGTCCCTTTTTATGGACGCTTTTCGTGGGTCCAAAAATAATATATTTTGTTTATATATATATAAAAAATATTTGGAAAAATAAAAAAAACACCCCAACTGATTTAATGTTTATATCGGCATTGAAAATTTTTTAAAATAACAACTAGGATTTTTAAGCTTTTTCTTTTAAAATTTTTAAAAAATCACTTTTCTGAAAAATTCTATCTTCAAACTTTGTAAAAAGTTCTGCTTTCTTCTTGTTTTCTTTATATTCTATGAAAATCAGAGATACATCAGTGCAAATTTTGATTCAAAGGAACAATTTTTGTAGAAATAGGAGGATTTAAAAAAAACGTCCCTAAAAAGGGACGTCAGGCAGTAATGGGTTAATAAGTTATCCAAGTGTTTTATTTGTTAAATAATTATGTAAAAATTATATGTTTTGGAAAATTGGGGGGATAAGGGGGTGTTCAACTACTGAAACGGTGCATTGACATTTTTTAGTGAATGAGCGGCCATTCATTCGTGGGGAAAAACCTATCTCGTGAACCTTCTCGTGAAGCTTTTAGATGTAGGGGAGAATGGGGCACATTCGCACAAAAAGTGCATTTCGGCATATTTATCTGGATCTAGATGAGATATTGAAACAAAGTCGGATTCAAATGAAAGTTAAGACCTTTCCCAATATTTTAGAACGATAACTGGTCGCATTCATCTAGAATTTCTAACCTATAGCATCAATCTAAAAAACGAGAAATTTCGTGCGAATGTGCCCCATGGGTGGGGCAATTTCGCACACGTGTGGGGCACATTCGTACACATGCAAAAATTATACAATAATTATTTTTCCAAACTAAAAAGTTTATTGCACTATAAAGTGAGGACAATTAAACGAAATATTTGGCACTTACAAATACAAATACAAATACAAATCCATTCGACCAACTACAGGCGTAAGCCCAGAAAGGTTGGTCCAGTCTTCCTAACCCAAACTACCGGAATCCCAGTATCTGTCAATTTTCCTCTTGAATTCGTTTATCCCACTTGAATTTACAATTGTTTCAGGCAACGCATTCCATCTATCCACTACCCTATTAAAAAATAATGCTTTCTACAATCCGTCTTAAATTTGACTTTATTCAATTTGAAATTGTGACCCCTTGTTCTACAACCCGTATTGAAATCTAGTCCCTCTGTGTCCCCTTGCTTTACCATTTTAAAAAGTTGAATCCAATCCCCTCTAATCCTTCTTTTCTCTAAAGTGAACATATTTAGCTTCTTTAATCTTCCCTCATAAATTAAACTGGATATACCCTTGACCATTTTAGTAGCCCTATGCTGAACCCTTTCAATTGAACCAATATCTTTTTTTAAGTATGGAGACCAAAACTGAACAGCATACTCTAGATGAGATCTCACCAAGCCTCTGTATAGGGGCAAAATAATATCCTCGGACCTTGAAGAAACAGTTTTTTTAATGTAACCCAATATCCTATTAGCCTTTTTACTAGCAGCTGAACACTTATGAACCCATTTAAAGTCCTCATTAACTATCACCCCTGAATCTCTGATCATATTACCTTCTTTAACTTTGTCCCCTTGCAGATAAAATTCTGCCCTACCATTCCCCCGACCCATATGAAGTACCTTACATTTACTTATGTTGAAGGACATACCCCATTTTTCAGCCCATTGTGATATAATATCGAGATCCCTTTGTAAATTTTGTACCTGCTCCTGAGTATCTACCCTTTCCAAAATTTTTAATTCGTCAGCAAAGATGCTGATTTTGTTCCTAATGTCCTGACTTATATCGTTAATGAAAATTATAAAGAGAATTGGCCCCAATACTGACCCCTGTGGCACCCCACTCATGACCTCTGCCCACTGAGAATAATTACCCTTAACTTGCACCTTCTGTTTCCTACCTATCAACCAATTCCTAATCCACAATAATGTTTTGCCTCTGATACCCAATTTTTCTTATTTGAGTAGCAATGCCTCGTGTGGAACCTTATCAAATGCCTTTTGAAAATCTATGTAAAATATGTCTACACTATGTTTTTGATCCAACTCCTTTGTTACTTCGTCATAGAACTTTAAAAGATTAGTTTGACAGGAACTACCCTTCCTGAATCCAAACTGATTGTCTGAAAGTAAGTTACCCTCCTCCAAGTAGTATAACATTATACTTTTACATATTTTTCCTCTAAATTGAAGATTTTTTACAAAAAGAAAACAGCTTCAGAAAATATTGAACATCTAAGTTTTTTATGAGGAAAACAATTGTGGTAATGAAGAGTATATTGCACAATGACATACTTCACATATTATAATTAGTTAGAAAAAGTTCAACCAACAACCAATATTTTAAGTGTCAGGTTTTATTCGAAAAGAAAAGTGAACCAAGATCTCGCTTATTAACACCTGAACCTGATGGTTGGGGAACTTTTAATACGATATTATCTTTTTGTATGAATGTTGAATCATTACTTACTGGGAAAATAAAAGTTTCGTCATTAATTTTAAAGTTGTTCATCATTAATTTTAAATAAGCACCATTCAATTCCAAATTTTCTATTTGACCAACATAACAAAATTTTCTTTTTAGTAGCAAATTCTACTAGAATAAAACACTTAAGTCGAAGTCAATTGGTATTAAACAATTATCAGGGACATTTATTTCTTCAATGTTTAAATCTGGGTCTATATTCCTTAAAACAGAAGTTTTCTTTAAAATGTTATTTTCTATTATCACCAAATTTTGAAACAATTACAATAAAAAACAATTAAACTTCAAGTTATTAAATATACTGCACTTATAAACATATAAATCACTTTCATAATCAAAAATGGGGAAGATGAGGCACATTCGTACGGTCCGAATCTGCCCCATTTTTTGGTGTACGAATGTGCCCCATCTACAAGTTCAAGCTTTCCAAGTCCATACAAGATATTTATAATTAAAGCAGGGAAATAAAACCTTTCTAGAAACTTACTTTAGTAGTGCCTCTACTGAATAAAATTCTGAATGTCCACTTGAGAGTTATTTTTGATTGATATTTTACGCCAACAAAATGACAAGAAAATTTACTTTGCTGTTTCTAACGCTAGCAAATTTCTAGTACGTAGGGTAGGTGGGGGCAAAGCCACGCAATTTTCAGTATTTTTAACATTGCCGTCGAAAGGGGGTAGATAATCCCGAAATTTCAATTGGAGATGTTAGATTGAGATCCTACCTACAAAACCAATCCAAGTTTAAACTCTTATGGATGGTATTTTAAGAGGAATTTACAATTTAGTAAAAAAAAATTCGCGGGGCTTTGCCTCGTAAAATGGGGCAAAGACCCGCACTTGCAAATCTTGGTGCCCAAATGAAATAAACAGTGATAAAAAGAATTTTTCATTATAAAAACACTAAAAATAATGCTCTTAATGTTGTTTTAATATTTCTAAGCCAACCAACAATATTAAATATAAATATGATCAGTTTTATTGAAAATTGTCAATCTGTTGTAGCAATTAATTTCAGATTGACCAGATATCTTTCAAAAGGGAGAAAGGATGGTTTCAGAAAGAGGGTTGGCATCTCGGATACCTTTATTAACCTCTTTAGATATCAAGTAGTCCCATTTTCTTTTTGGGACGAATTCCTGAGCTTTTTAAGCTGCGTAGATTTGCCCCCAAACACCTGCGTGGATTTGCCCCGTTTTACTTTATTCTGAAAAATAAGCCTTATTATTTTTAGAGACATGTTGAGGCAATTCTTTCAAAATAAAACTTAAGTTGAATTGCTATCTTATCATTGGGCTATTTGTTTGTATTTCTCCTTAAGCCCTATTTTATGTAATTTTTAAGTAAAAATCAGAAAAATTACATCAAAATGAGGAAAAACAAACTTTCAGCATTTTTTAAACTCATGAGTGACTTAGGGGTACGAACTTTCGCAGAACAATAGGTAACAGTAAGACAAACCAACCACCTGGTTTTCAACTTTTGAATCGATCATTAACAATTAAAAATCGCGGTGCGTGGTTTTGCCTCGTGCGGGTTTTTACCCCCACCTACCCTATACAACAAAATGGCTCAGGGCTTTGAAAATTCCTGCAAGAGGTGGTAGCTATGCTTCCATCTACTTGTATTTTTTTCAGATTTTTAAATTAATAATTACTAGGGGAAATGCCGTCTGTCCGAATCCGAATGTGCCCCATGTGCGAAATAGCCCCACTCTCCCCTAATGCCCAAGGGTCAATCCATATCAAGTGATCCAGAAAAAACAGAAATGGTCGCTAGACAATTTTAGAATCAAATAATTTTTTGAGGGTTGATTCTTATATCATTGGAGAGTCCAAAAACACTATCTTTAATTTTTATCTTTATTTGATTTTTATTGGCAGCCATCGAAAATGCTGATTTTGACGTTTGTAAGGGTTTCTATTAACTTTCGTTACGTCTGACTGGTTTAACTTAAATTCATGCAACAAAAGCCATTGTACTCAGAAAAATACATTCTTCAAAATTTAAGGTACAATTGTTTGGAGAATCGTGTCCCAAATATAGAAAAACAGCCCAAAATTAGAACTCTAGAAATGATGATTTTTCACTTTTCGAAAACGTAGTATTCCCAAAAGATCTATATCTTCGCAATGTTTTTTGTAGACAATGTGTAGCCTACTTACTGGACTATATTCTGAAAAAATTTAACTCCGGTATTTTGTTCTTTTTTGTAGTTATAGGCCTCCAAAGTTGGAACATTTCAAAAGAATCCAAACTTTGACTCTCCATATCTCTGTTGGAACAAAGTTTAAAAATCTGAAATTTTTACAGGTAAAGCCTCACTAGGGTATCATCCAACGGTAAAAATTTCCCTTTTATTATTTGCTTTCAAGTGGAGTTATGAACCTTCAAAATATGATGATTTCAAAAAAATCCTTAATTTGACCCTCTATATCTCAGGTGGAACAAAGTTTAAATGTTTGAAAATTTCACAGGCTACGCCTCACTTAGGTGTTATCCTCCTGTAAAAATTTCATCTTTGGTATTTACTTCCATGTCAAGTTACAGGACAATAAAAACGTTATGTTTGAAGAACATTAAACTGAAGAATGAGGGTATCGTTACATTAATGGATTTTATCATGTTCCCATTAAAGCATTTTTACGGTCCTGTAACTTGACTTAGAAGTAAATACCAAGGATGAAAGTTTTACAGGACGATAATACCTAAGTGAGGCGTAACCTGAGAAATTTTCAAACTTTTGAAATTTGTTCCACCAGAGATATAGAGGTTTTTTTTATTTCCAATGGCAGAGAAAAAGACGACAATATCTCACAAAACAATCAAGAATACAAAAGTAAGATAAAGAAAAGTCAATGTCTCTTCAGCAAGGCTCTTGCACTCCAATATCGTCTCACCTCGGAGCCCCCACACAGAGCTGGACATCTTTGGATGTCCTGTCAATTTTACCTGTCAATAATTTCATCCATTTTGCAGAGTGGGCAATTAGGACTGTCATAATCGCCAATGCGGTGCAGGTGGTTTGCAAGGCAGTCATGTCCCACTGCAAGTCTAAATTCTGGGACTGCTCTGTCACGAGGTCTATCAGAAATTTTCTGGTCTAATAAATTTTCCCAGCTCCTCGAAGAAATACGAGAAGTGAGCCTCGACTTCCATCTGAGTCTCATTTTATTTTTGATGTAAAGTTTTATGGAGTGGAAATAGTAGCTTGTCGTTGGCTGTTCGACTATCCGTGTGCCCTTCTTGGCCAACATATCTGCCTGCGAGATATAGAGGGTCAAAGTAAGGATTATTTTGAAATCATCATATTTTGAAGGTTCATAATTGAATCATCAGTTTGAAGAAGGGAATAAGTCCAAAAACCAAGTTTTGAGAAAATCGAAAAAAACTGTATAAGTAATAGAATTTTCATTGTATAATCACCAAATTTTTACTGGAAATTCATAACCCTATTTAGAAAACAGAACAACCATCGAAACAAATATTTGTATATTCAAAAATATTTTACAGTCAAAATAAGTTGATGGACTTATTCCCTTCTTCAACCTCATGAAATTTTTCTGATGAAAAAATCTTAAAAAAACCCTTAAATTCACATTTAAATTATATTTCTCCTTAGTTTACACCACAAAGGGGTGAAATAAAAGGAATAAGACAAATAAAATTCAAAATTATAGTGAAACTGAGTTATTAGAGCAGTATCAATGGAGTGAGTGAATATGAATGGAGTTAAACATTCCCTGCATAAAAAAAGTTTGAAAAAATTTTAAATTAAAAGAAAATTTCATTTTAACTTAGTTTACAGCTCAAAGAATAGGAAAAGAAATACAAATTAACTTTAACTCCAAATTAACTTGAAAAATACAATGAATGGACATCGATTTCACAACTTCAAGGGGCGATATCACCCTATAGGGGTTAGTTATTTTCCCCCTCTTTTCACCCATGTGTCGAGCAAAGCTTGGAGATTGT
This sequence comes from Tetragnatha versicolor, assembly GCA_024610705.1. Lineage (NCBI taxonomy): Eukaryota > Metazoa > Arthropoda > Arachnida > Araneae > Tetragnathidae > Tetragnatha > Tetragnatha versicolor. Next base: position 47,956,571 of record JANDEH010000010.1, on the reverse strand, counting down.
TTTGAGCACAAAAAGTCAATTTGTCATTTTTAGGACTTATTCCCTTCTTCAAACTGACGATTCAATTCCACTTGAAAGCAAATACCAAAAGGGAACAGTACTTTTGATTACCTGATGTTATTTCCCTCATTTCTGTTTCCTCTTTTTTACTGCTAATTTTACTATTTTAAATTAATTATTTGTTGCATATTATTTTGAAAATACTTCTAAACATGGGCGGATTTATTTGGTGGACCCTGGGGGGGCACACTGGAAACCTTGGGGGGGCAAGATGTCACCGATGGCTTTGGAAACATGATATTCCATAAAAAACGGAATTTCCTAAAAAAATTTATAAGCCCCCTTAAATCCATCCATGCTTCTGTCTGAAGAATCCGTATTGATGCAAAAAGTTTTTAATAAACTATCAACTTATTACATACGAGAGGTTCAGTGCCAATGACAATTGAAATTGTATATATTAAAATTATGGGGTTATTCGTAACTACAAGGTTAGTTGATTTATATTTTTATGAAACGTTTACAATTATGCAAGTCCATTAAACCCCAATTAACCATCCAATTATTTAAGGAAAAAATGCTGGAAATTGGATCTTGCCTAAACCAAACTTTGTTTTAATTTAAAAGTACAATATAACGGCATATTGTGTAATTCTGAAAATATACAAATATTTATACTTAGTCATTGCAGATACCTGAATTTGTATACACTATCTACCAATAAGTATTTGGACACCTATGCAAATGACTATACAGGGTGTATCTGAAATGGTGCAACAAACTTTCAGGGATGATAGTACTCATCAAGACGAACAAGAATTGGTATAGAAAGGGGGTCCCAGACCAAATCCCAGGGAGTTCAAAATGGAGCGACACCCCAAAAAATCATTGAAAAACTCAATTTGTAGAAGAACTACTATTGATAAAAATTTAATTATGGTCTCAAAAATTGTGGTTAAATATGATCTTTAAAATAACCTCAAAAGTCGTCACTTTAAAATTTGTTTTATTATGAAAAAAGTTAAAAACACAAAAAATGTGAAAACTCTGCCAAAACCTTATTTTGTATTTCGAAATCCTTTCTTTTGATTTGATAATCTATAAGATCATAGTTGAAAACCCTTAAGTCGAAAGTTTCACGTAAATACAATCAATATTAAACGCTTGAGATCCTTTTAAAGTTTGTTTTTTGGGTGCGCAAGCAGTTTTTTAGAGCTGTTTCCAGAACGGCTGTTAGCGCACGCAAAAAACAAACTTTAACAGGATCTCAAGCGTTCAATATTCATTGTATTTACGTGAAACTTTGGATTTAAGGGTTTTCAACTATGATATTTCAGATTATCAAATCAAAATAGATGATTTCGGAATACAAAATGAGGTTTTGCCAGAATTTTCACATTTTTCTGTGGTTTTTTAACTTTTTCCTTAATAAAATTTTTTTTAAGGTGAAGCCTTTTGAAATAATTTAAAGATCATATTAAACCACCATTTTTGAGACCATAATTAAATTTCTACCAAAAGGAGTTCTTCTACAAATTGAATTTTTCAATAATTTTTTTGGGGTGTCGCTTCGTTTTTAACTCCCTGGGATTTGGTCTGGGACCCCCGAATCCTATGTGATTCTGACTCGTCTAGGTGTATTCTATACCCCCTAGAAGTGTGACTCATTATTTATGGGACACCCTGTATACTAATACTACAGATATAATAGATTGTAGTATCTATTGGATAAGTTTTACTGATCAAATAAATAAACTTATATTATTAGAGGCTTAAAATTTTAGTTATGAAAGTAATTAGTGAAATATTTAGAAAATGGATTTGAATCATTTATATGTTAAATATAGAAAAACTTACTCAACTACTATTACTATTACAACTCAAGACTTGAAATATATTTTTCATAAAGCCTATTTTGAACACAGGACATATGGGTTGAATTGGTCAACAAGGCAATGTTTTTGAAGGATCGTTAGAAATTTTAAATCAGAGTTTTTGACCTAATTTTAAAGGACATAATATTTTCCTCAAAATCACTAAGAACTATTACAAGAACAATTAAATTTCTTGGGAACATTAGAATTTTTTTACATTACAGTGTTCAGTATAGGATTTCATAATATTGCCACAGAAAACTAAAAAAGTGTATTGAGTAAAATGTAAATAGATATAAAAAGATAAGGTCTGAGAGATATTTTTTAATAACTTCTTCTACAAATTTTTTATAAATACTTTGACATCTTTCAAAACTGTCCCTTCCAGTTATTTAATCAGATTTTCTACAAAAAGCAATCGCAATCGTGCTGATTTCTCTGCCATACAGTTCATTCTATTTTAATCCGTATTAGTGAGTTGTGCTGAATAAAAGCGGTTAAGTCTAAAATCAAGATTTGATTTGAAAAACTTAAAATTTTGGGTTTCTTTTTAGATCTTTAAATTAGTTTGGCATATATATGATCTAAATGGATCTGAATGAATGAGCAGCTCCCAAAACCGCTTAGAAACACAGGTTCCGAAAAAAAAGAGAAAACCTCCAATTACTGGAACTGTTATGACTTATACCACTGTTTTTCAGAGCAACTCATAATAATCTAGTCTAGTCCCCTTTTGGAGAAGTATCAATCATCGGTTTAAAGAAGTCCACGAGAAAATGGAACTGGATCCAGGTGACATGCTGCAGTAGTAGTAGTCATTTTAACACTAGAAAGAAATTCATATATTATTCTTGAGAAAACTTTTAAAAATTATTAATAGAATCAGATAGTGGGGGGGTGAACATAAACAATGGTAACCATAAAGAGCGATAAAGTTAATACAGAAAGGCCGCTAAATACTGTTAACACCTTGACCACCGTCATGTGACGAAGTTTTTACTGGCAAGTGTTGTCACTGCCGATCTTTCTCACCGTGCAGTGTTTCTAATGCATACATTCTTGGTGTAGGGTTTTGTAGCTAAATTTTAGCCTACGCCTGTAATAGTTATGAAATCGCTAGGTAAGCGATAACATGCCCTTTCATAGCCAGAAACCCTGCTAATGAAAGGTATTTTTTGGAGTCTATTCAATTGGAATGCTTACTTCCGTGCTATTCTCCCCTCCATTAGTAAAACTAATATATTACAGATGCATTTAGTGGGGTTTCAACTTAAATTAATTTTTATTTGGTTTTAGTTTAGTACTAGTATATTGCCATTGAGTTTAAAACTTTATTTTAGAAATGAAATTTCTGACTCTTCATAAGGAGTATCAAAAAAGATTAGAGTTGCAAAAAAAGTTCGACTTCGATGTGAATAGGTGTTTAAACATTTATATGGGACTAAAAGTATTTAAATTTAGGATAAAAAAGTTTAAAAACATGGTGAAACCCCGTTGAAGGTCAATAATTTGTTGAACACGAACACACAAAGCAATGAAATCTTAAAAACATCGAAATAAAAAAAGAAATACTGTCTGTTATCAAGAGCAAGGAAATTTTGTGTTTAGGTAAGACATATTAACACCAATAAAATCTGAATTTAATACTTTAAATATAATCTATTTCTATAATTACAAATATACAAGTTTGTTTCTTACTTTTGTGGAAATTTAAGGACAGGCATGGGCAATTTGATGCCAAACCCTACATATCAAAGATTAATTAGCATTTAAATACATTCGTAGATGTATTTTAGCGGTTTTTAAGATCTCATTTTTAATGTATATGTTACAGTTAAAGTCCGGAAATCAGTTAATTTACAGATAACCTAGGTAATTTGCAGATTAACGAGGGTGATCCGTTAAAGAGCGAATTTTTTTTCAATTTCTAAGATTACCTAGGTAATCTTGAAATTACCTAGGTATTCTGCACCCTACCGACTAGACACTCGTTAATCTGCATACTACCTGTAATCAGTTATTTTACATATTAACGAGGGTGATCCGTTAAAGTGCAAAATTTTATTTTATTTTATAAAAAGTTTAAGGAGGTTGGGGGGGCTGCCGCCCCCCCAACCCCCCCTGCCCTAACTATAACCAAACTCGTTTTGGGGGTAAACAGTAACAATGACGAATCAAAAAAGGGGGATCGGTACTTTTTTCATATTACACAAAACACGCAAATCCCACAAAAATAGTAATGAAATAGCAATTTTAAAACTAGAATATAAAAACAATAATAATAGAATATTAAAGTACCAACTGAGATTTGTATCAATTGTGGTTTTCGATCTCGATTTGACAGCGTATTTCAATGAGCACTTAAACTAGCAAATCTTAATGAAAGCGCGGTGTAATCGGCTGGCAGCCTGCACTGAACTATTGCTAGGATTCGCGATCGATTACATATGTTAAACCCTTGCCCAGGTTCCAGCGATTGTTGAATTAACGTTTGTTGAAAAGATATTTCAACAGCTGGGACATTTGCTTTCGTTAAAAGAAATCTCTGTCACTCTGAAGTCGGAGCTTCAACACAATTGTTTCAAAATACCCGTTTTAGTAGTAATATACTGTACTTAATCATGTAAATTTACAGTACTTACTTGCTTGTATTATTTTGTTTTAACATTCAACATGACAACTACCAGTGCTACGCTCTAAATTTGAAATCAAAACACCAAATATGACAACAAACTACGTATTGAAACCCAACTGCGCAGGGGTAAGCGCATGGCGCAGTAAGCACCTCAACATTTTAACAGAAAGTAATGAACGAATCAAACTATTTTGAACTTTAACGATCAAGAGGCCGTTATAGTGTAGATTCCCTAGGTAAAATGCGAAAAACTCAAAAATCCGCACATTAACGACAGAAATCAGTTAATCTTAAGTTTACCTAGGTATTCTTCAGATTAACTAATTATCAACTTTAGCGGTAACATATACAAAACCAGTGTACCAGAAGATAGTCCATGACCATAGGTGATAATGGAAATCGAAAAGAAAAAAAAACGTGGGACAGGCCTTATGATAGGGGCCTCAATGTAGCTGAGATTGCATCAAACTCACTCCTCCCTTGTCACGTCATTGATAGGCAGAGAAATAGAATCTCAATCTACAAATCTTAATACCCGTCCGAAAGTGACAGATGACTTTTGCATTGTTGCCCTTTATTTTTAAATAGCATTTTCGACCTTCTGTAAGGATCTTCCTCTGTGTACAAAACAAAGATTGAAAAGCGGTAGAAATTTATGTATATTTTAAAATAAAGTTTTAAGAAGGATTCGCACCTAATAGGCTAAAAAAGTTGTGAATAATAGAGTCCTAAGAACTAAATGGGGGTCTGGGGGTCCTCCCTCTGAAATTTTTGGAAATCCGATTCAAGTTAAGGCGACTGCCTACGTTGGGAGAAGGTTTTTAAAAAACATTATATGTAACTTCTTTACATATTTTTTCCTAACCAATGTAGTTTAAATAACTAATATATGTAAAAATTACCCTAATTTTATAAAAAAAATTTTTAAAAATAGCAATTTATACTAAAATTTGGCGGAAATTTAAAATTACGCCAACACCTCTATATAGGTAAATATATGAAAGTTTTTTTGAAAATTCTTGAAATCACATGTTCCTTAGATAAATACCTGTGCATTGACCTAAAAGCTAAGCAAAATTGTGAAAATTAAAGAAGCTATGCTATTTATCGTAAAATTGGTTTAAAAAGTATCTAAAAAAAAAGGTTCATTAAAAGTTTTAAGTAAAAAAACTAATTTACCAAGTTTTATTCCCATACGGATCCTCCCCATCTTGTTAAAACCTAACACCGCTAGACCTAAAATACATGAAGCCTTTATTTTTATGTGTTGAAATTATGGAAATAAAATACATTTGTGAATCACCTGGATTAGATGATTTTTTTCCCATAATAAGGTTTTATAAAGTAAAACAAACTTTGTTGAAAAAATGTAAAAACCTTATTAATAAAGATCCCGTGTTTGAAAAATTCTGTGAAGGGAATTAAATTTTTATGAAATGAACACTACTGACAGAAGCTAGTTTTATTTCAAAAATACATTTTTTACAAAACACGACTCAAATTGATCAAATGCGCAAGAGGAACAGCTTTAGAAAGTGTCCTCCAGCCACCATGTTTACCTACAGCTCAAATGATGACTGACAACCACATAGATAAAACTATTAACATCATTTTTATTAGATCCTAAGATAATAGTCTATTAAATATAGTTATACTCTGTTCATTTTGAACTGGCGCCTGAAAATATTTCCTTCCCCCACCACCGATCGGTAGCCATAGCAACTATCCTCGTCAAAGTGACTAAGAAGGCTTACTATTGGCTGCGTGAGGAGCGTAACTATGGTTACGCTTCAAGAGTGGGGGAAAGCACTATTTCTCAGGCGCCAATTCTAAATGAACAGAGTATTATAGCTTATAGGATCTAATAATAATGATGATAATAATTAGATCCATATGGTTGTCTGTCATCATTTTGAGCTGTGGGTAAACATATGGCGGCTGGAGGACTCTTTCGAAACCGGTACCACGAAAGCTATCTTAATTGAGAAATCTGAAACCAATATACAGGGTGTTTCAAAATTGCGTTGCACGGCTTTTATTCGGAACCAACGCCTCTTAGGGTCATGGAAGTAAGGTCTACCCCTAGGTAAATGACCCTGGAGAATCCATTGAGATTATTTACAGCGCCATTAGTGGCGAAATTAAAAAGTTAAAAAGTTAATTTAAAAACTAAAGGAGATAGAGCAAAAACCTCAATAAGAGTATTGTTGCCAACGTCATGAAGAACTCACTGAAAAAAATTTTATCAAAATATCTTGAATATTCGCGGAGATATTGGCACGTGAAAATAGCACTTTTTCAGGGGTCAAAAAAGAAAAAGTTCACATATTTGCAAAATTTTCAGTGTTATTGTGTAGTTTTCTGTTTTATAAGTTGAATTAACACAAAATTTAATCAAAAAATCAAAAAAATTTGCAAATATGCGAACTTTTTCTTTTTTGACCCTGGAAAAAGTGCAATTTTCACATGCTAATATCTCAGCGAATATTTAAGATATTTTCATGAATTTTTTTTTCAGTGAGTTCTTCATGACGTTGGCAACAATACTCTCATTGGTCCAGGCAATCTGTAACTTAACCGGTCAAAAATTGTAACATTTAGTTTTTCAACGGTTTTCGATTGGGAATGACCTAAATAATAACATACTAAAAATCGGACAAAATCGGTCCATGGCAAGTTTAATTTTTTTTGAATTTTTAAAAAATGGCCGAAAAAAAATTTCAAAAAATCAAATAATAGAGATCGAGACTTGTGATACATGTTTATAGGCTATCTTTCAGTGCTGAATACGAATATTCCATTTAAATTTAAAAAAAATTAAAATTTCTATTTTTAAAATTAATTTGAAAATTTCGATAATCGAAAAAATTAAAACACCCCTAAAAACCACAAAAAAACTAAAAAAGAAATATTTTCAATGGTTTTCACTCAGAAATAACCAAAGTAACAACATATTAAAATTTGATAAAAATCGGACGATAAAAATTTAATTTATTTAAGATTTTCAATTTTTTTTACCTCAAAAATCGACCTTTTTTAAAATTCCTGTCAAAAACGTTTGAGGCATTTGCCAAGGTTATTTTTCCATGGACATTGTAGTCATATAGCTATATAAACGAAAAAAACCAAAATTGATGGTTAAATCATTAATTAATTAATTAATTTAATAAAATGAACATTAAAAATAGGCGGAAATATTTTCAATCAAGATTAAACAGTTAATATTTCAACAATATTCAGTATCAAATAATTTAAAAATTAATTAAATTTACAAAAGATAACAAATCTTGAAAAAATTTAAATTTTTAAAAAATTTTTTAAATTTTAAAAATTTTTAAAAATTTAAATTTTGCTGTATAGACTTGTGATACATGTTTATAGGCTATCTTTTAATGGTGATGTCGAAAAACAAACCAATTTTGGGGTAAAATTTTAAAAAAGTGTGAAAAAATTTAAAAATAAACAAACTTAATAAAATATGAACTCAAAACAAAACCTCAGACAAATTACTGCATATTTCATTTTTGAAAATATTTTTGATAACATTTATTCAAAAAAGCTCCTAGAATGTTTTTTTTCCAAAAAAAATAAATTTAAAAAATTAAATTTTAAAATTTTTGTTAGAAAAAATTGTTAAAATTTTAACAATAGGCTTGTGATACATGTTTAAAGGCTAACTTTTAGTGCTAGTGTTGAATATCAGGTCAATTTTCAAGTTCTACAACAAATTGACCTGATATTCAACACTAGCACTAAAAGTTAGCCTTTAAACATGTATCACAAGCCTATTGTTAAAATTTTAAAAATTTTTTTAACAAAAATTTTAAAATTTAATTTTTTAAATTTATTTTTTTTGGAAAAAAAACATTCTAGGAGCTTCTTTGAATAAATGTTATCAAAAATATTTTCAAAAATGAAATATGCAGTAATTTGTCTGAGGTTTTGTTTTGAGTTCATATTTTATTAAGTTTGTTTGTTTTTAAATTTTTTCACACTTTTTTAAAATTTTACCCCAAAATTGGTTTGTTTTTCGACATCACCATTAAAAGATAGCCTATAAACATGTATCACAAGTCTATAAAGCAAAATTTAAATTTTTAAAATTTTTTTAAATTTTAAAAATTTTTTTAAATTTTAAAATTTTTTTTAAAATTTAAATTTTTTTAAGATTTGTTATCTTTTGTAAATTTAATTAATTTTTAAATTATTTGATACTGAAAATTGTTGAAATAATTACTGTTTAATCTTGATTGAAAATATTTCCACCTATTTTTAATGTTCATTTTATTAAATTAATTAATTAATTAATGATTTAACCATCAATTTTGAGTTTTTTCGTTTATATAGCTATATGACTACAATGTCCATGGAAAAATAACCTTGGCAAATGCCTCAAACGTTTTTGACAGGAATTTTAAAAAAGGTCGATTTTTGAGGTAAAAAAAATTGAAAATCTTAAATAAATTAAATTTTTATCGTCCGATTTTTATCAAATTTTAATATGTTGTTACTTTGGTTATTTCTGAGTGAAAACCATTGAAAATATTTCTTTTTTAGTTTTTTTGTGGTTTTTAGGGGTGTTTTAATTTTTTCGATTATCGAAATTTTCAAATTAATTTTAAAAATAGAAATTTTAATTTTTTTAAAATTTAAATGGAATATTCGTATTCAGCACTGAAAGATAGCCTATAAACATGTATCACAAGTCTCGATCTCTATTATTTGATTTTTTGAAATTTTTTTTCGGCCATTTTTTAAAAATTCAAAAAAATTAAACTTGCCATGGACCGATTTTGTCCGATTTTTAGTATGTTATTATTTAGGTCATTCCCAATCGAAAACCGTTGAAAAACTAAATGTTACAATTTTTGACCGGTTTGACCTTTTTTTTCAGTAGATTTACTGGACTTAGTTTTTAAATTAATTTTTTTAACTTTTTAATTTTACCGCTAGGGGCGCTGTAAGTCATCTCAATGGTTTCTGCAGGGTCATTTACCTAGGGGTAGACTTTACTTCCATGACCCTAGGAGGCGTTGGTTCCGATTAAAAGCCGTGCAACGCAATTTTGAAACACCCTGTATAGTAGGGTGGGTCAAAAATATTTTTTTCACATTTTCCCAGGGGCACAGCGACAAAAGGGTGCCAAATGGTCTCAAACTAACATGTGTAAAATATTATTCGATTATAATAATTCTTTTTGCCTCCGGATTGGCCTCAAAGTTTCGATTAATATAGTTATTTCATGCAAAAATGGACGAAAGAAAATCAAGCTTTTACCTCGATTGCACAAATCCATCATGAATATAAATGTGCACAATGGTATAAAAATCATCATTGAAGACTATAAAGTGATTATAAATGAAACCAAAGTTGAAATACTTGACTTGTAATACAACATATTTTGAAATATCTCAATGGTTAGAACTGGCAATCAAACATATCTTGCTGGAATCTTCAAAATGTGCTAAACCTTTATTGTCGGTTGAGTAGGATGGTAAAAATATTAAATTTTTAATAAAAATGGATATGTCAGAAGGGGGATACCTTTTTTGGGTTATAGGTTTCAACCCCATGGAAAACATTTGCATAATAGTTTAAAAGTTGGGATTTCCTTGAAATTTTTTGGCATATTAGGAATGGTCCATCCCAAGTGTCCCCATGTGATTCCTTAATGTCCAAAAATAAATTAAAACCACATTTTAAGAGTCAAATTTTGAAATATTTTCTTAAGAAGAGCGGTAGATCCCCGTTTTCAGCATAAGGCTCAGTATTATCCCTTAAGTTTTCAAATAAGCTACATTACTTTTCAAAACTTACTTGTAATTATCCTTAACAGTTAAATTTGCTATATTTTAACTTTTATGAACTCATAAGGGAATGCTAAGAAGCTATGTTGAGTCAATCCTCAAAGAAGTATAATTTCATGGGCCTGGGTTTCAGTCAATTGCTATATAGTAAAAAATTAGGTAAATCATGACTGAGCGAATCATAACTGATATTGCCTATGAACGAACTATCCATTCGACACTTGTTTCAACATATTTTTGCGATCATATTTGGATTCCAAGACCAGCCAGTGAAATCACTGTCCGCTGAATTTCGAATGCGCGGCATATTTATGAAAAACACAACTGTTTCTATTTTGAAAAATTAAAAATACCGTTTTACACTGACCAAAATTGAGGGAGAATGTCTATGAACTATAGGGTGTCTCAAAAAAAACCTTTTTTCGAAAAACCTTGCTCCCCAGGGCTTTTCCCATTCCTTTTGGTCCCAAAAGATTGTGTGTGAAGTTTCAGCCCCCTAAGTTAACTCTAAGGTTTGCCTGTAGATCCCCAAAGTTTGAAAAAAGTGGAAAAAATGACCAATTTTCAGAATTTTAAAAAATTATATTTTAAGATTGATACTGTGATAAAACCGGTTCAAATGCGTCATTTAGGACTTATTTAGATGGAATATATTTATTCATGTGTATTAACAGTACCCTATAGCCCCTATAATTTAAGATAAAAACGTACTACTTAGGGACGTTGTACTCGCCAAAGCTTATAATGCACTACCGGTGGACAAAATGAATTAAATCCAAATTTCTTCGAAGGAACTCCCTCAAATGATTCCATTTGGGGCTAAAATGATATTATAAATTATAAAAAACAGTGAAATAACAGTTTTTGGCCCTTTCAGTGAGCTTTTAATGTAAAAAGTGCTTTTCTTCAAAATATCTCGTTTCCAGCTGATGAAACCCAAAACTTATACTAAAAAAGGGGTTTGCTGAACTTTTTTAGATACCAAACATTGGAACCTTTATAGGAGTTTCATTTTTTCAAGTAGAATTAAATTTTAAACAGCACAGATCGGAAATGACACGGATATTTCCTATACCTGACGTGAAAATCTATTTTCTTCTTTCAAAGTTAGGAAAATAGTTTAATACTTGTGAATCTTGGTTGAAATGTTAAGGAAAGAGGTTTTTAATTAAAACTTTACCCTACTACATTAAAAGGAAGTAATTTCCCAAACTTAAAAAAGAAAATAGATTTTCACGTCTGGTATAGGAAATATGCATGTCATTTCCGATCGGTGCGCTTTAAAATTTAATTCTACTAATTAAAAATGGAATCCCTGTAAAGAATTTAAAGTTTGGTATCTTAAAAGTACAACAACCCGCTTTTTTAGTATAAATTTTGGGTTTTATCAGCTGAAAACGAGAAATTTTGAAGAAAAACACTTTTTACATTAAAAGCTAAGTGGAAGGGCCAAAAACTGTTATTTCACTGCTTTTTATAATTTATAATATCATTTTAGCTCCAAACGGCATCATTGGAGGGAGTTCCTTCGAAGAAATTTGGATTTAATTCATTTTGTCCACCGGTAGTGCATTATAAGCTTTGGCGAGTACAACGTCCCTAAGTAGTACGTTTTTATCTTAAATTATAGGGGCTATAGGGTACTGTTAATGCACGTAAATAAATATATTCCACCAAAATAAGTCCTAAATGACACATTTGAACCGGTTTTATCACAGTATCAATCTTAAAATATAATTTTTAAAATTTCTGAAAATTGGTCATTTTTTCCACTTTTTTCAAACTTTGGGGCTCTACAGGCAAACCCTAGAGTTAACTTAGGGGGCTGAAACTTCACACACAATCTTTTGGGACCAAAAGGAATGGGAAAAGCCCTGGGGAGCGAGGTTTTTCGAAAAAAAGTTTTTTTTGAGACACCCAAATGAACTACCAATATTTAAAATCTGTACCACTGAAAATCTACTATAAAAAGAGATTCATATTCTACCGCTCTTGTTAATATGATAGCATATTATATTGCCACTTTGGCAGTTATTTTTCTATTAATAATGCATGAAGGTGACTAATGTGATTAAAATTGCTTTTAAATGCCCTTATTTGTGATCTTTAATAAGTTTTCGACAAAAAAATTTAAATCATAAAATTTTTAAAAAATATTAAAAATTACATATTTTTGTTCTATTTGAGGTCAATCCGGAGGCAAAAAGAGTTATTATAATCGAATAATATTTTACACATGTTAGTTTGAGACCATTTGGCACCCTTTTCTTGCTGTGCCCGATAGAATTTGCAAAATTTTTTTTTCGCCATAGGAAAATGACCCACCCTACTGTATAGCCCAAGATGGAGTTAATTCTGTCTAGAGCAGTGGTTCCCAACCTTTTGTAGCCCATCGCCCCCTTTCTAGAGGTTGACTAACCGCTATGCCCCCTTTTCATTCTCATTGTATGTCTAATTTTAATTTGAAGTTAAGTGTAAATAAAAAAAGCAACTTTAGGTCCGGGGGTCCTCCCCCAGAAAATTTTTGGAAATAAGACTAAGAAAACAGGTTTTTAACTAGTTATGGTACAATTCTTTCGAATTTCAGACATATATTTTTGGTAGGATTTTGATTTCGATGAACTAGTAATTATAAAAAATTAAGTTCCAAGTACAAATGGGGGGTTTGGGGGTCCTCCCCCAGAAATTTTTTGGAAATTTGACCCTAAAAAACAGAGTTTTAACTTTTTTTGGTACATTAAGTCTGAATACAGTCTGTCATACAATACTATTTTATTTTCCCACTTTAAATACCCATCGCCCCCCAATCACCCCTCCCTTATTTATCGCCCCCTTGATAACACAAATCGCCCACCTGGGGGCGATCGCCCCCAGGTTGGGAACCACTGGTCTAGAGTCTATCCATTTTGGACTACTCGAATACTGATGGTTCTTAAATACTTTCATGTAAAATAATTAGAAATATAGTTAAAACTATTTATCGATTCAGTTTAACCATGTCCTAAAACATAAGTATCAAACCTAAAATCGTGATTAGCATTGAAGTATTCTAAATAATTTTCTTTAGTTGGTAACCGCAGGAATAAAATTCCGATCATCACCACAATTTTTTTCAATGTTAACTTCATACAATTTACGAGATTTTTTAAGTAACAAGAACTGTTTTATTTATGGGTTTAACCCGTTCATGTTCGAATTTCATATAATTCATCTTTATTGGAGCTTCATATGATTAATACTCACTAGCATCCACTCAATGTGTAATTTATAAATTTTATCAAAAAGGTTTTAATAGTCAAAATGCATATTTGATGTTTAAAGTACCAATTTTATAAAGTTAATATTTCAAGGTTTTTACCTCATCTATTCTTTATCAACATTGTACATATTTTATGAGGATTTGAAGGATTTCTTTTAAATTATTTTCTCCAAATATTGAAAAGTTAGGTGTTTTACAAAATATATTAAAACAAAACATATTATGCATTAGTTAACCGATATTTATTTACATCTAAACACTTAAGTTTATTTCAGCTCCTCAAATATCAATACTACTAAAATTTTAGGGGTTTTTATCGTCGATTTAATTAAGGACTATTGGAATGTGGACAAACTATATATTTTAGACTACGTTTTTAACATTTATCAATAAGCAATTCATCAATATTTCATACGATCAGTAATTGTCTGATATAGCCTTTAAATAACTGGTTAGTTATTCTTTTCAATACACTCTAAAACTATGATTCGCTTTAAAATTTACAGAAATAAAATTTTGTAATTTATCCCAACATTAATCTTTTTAAAAATACTAAGAGATTACATAACCTTAAGTAAGATGGAACCTGCGGATCAAAAAGGATTTCCTACGATCATAGTTGGTAATTTTCGTTAGTTACAGTTACAATAGAAAAACTTTCTAATTTCAGAAATAGATAAGACACAAATCAGTTAAGAAACCTTATGACTTGCTTTGGAAATCCTGATTGATTAGTCAATGACTGATAATTTGTGAATATCAGTTACTCATTAACAAATTATTAAAAATGAAGTAAAATTATAATTTTGTAATACTTAAGTTCAAGGAGGATGTAAGTTTGATTTCTGGAGACAAGTCCAAGGTGTTTGAATGTCCCAAGCAGTACACACGTTCAAGATTTGACCAATTTTCATCATGTATATCCAAATTTCCTTTACTTGTAGTTGAAGTTACGTAAACGTGTCATATTTTGTATGAGCTGTACTGCTAATAAGTCTATCGTTCACAGCAAAACCAAGAGAGTGTGTATGTGTGTATCCTTAACCCTTTTTAACTATAAATCTCACAAGAGCCCTACATAAAGGGTAAGGAACTGAAGAGGTAAAAGGACTGAAAGGGCTTAAAGTATTATTTTATTTGATAAGTTAACAATTTCATTTAATTGCAATACCTTTTTTAACATGGCCAATGTAAAATTAAAAAAAAATCAGAGTTGAGTAATATTGCCTTAAGCATCTTCACTTCACTTACCTGGTGTAAACATTTTCATTCCGCAGAGAAAAAAATCTGAAATCCTAAAAAAAGTGACTTTTCCACGAGGTCAATGGTTCTTGTACTGCCTAGTAAGATTAAAAACCAAGCTAGACTAAAGTTCTTGTAACCACCAATACTAAAGAACCTCAGTGTTAAAACGTATTTTGTTTTGTTTATAGAATTTCCTTTTATTTTTCATTGAAAAAAATAAAAGTTTAACCGTAAGTCTCGGCTGCCACAATTACTAAATCCTACCAGCCTACATGCAAAAAAATTTATTAAGTTCTCCTGTCAAGAAGATGAGAGATCCAGGAACTACCCGACAAAAAAGGCAAACCAAGGCAGATTTAGACCTGTAGTATCATGGTCGGTTCCTGATCTTTATACTGTATAAAAGAACCCTTTCTTTGCGGAAGTCAGAAAAAATATGCTAATTAAATTTTTGACTTTGAAGCGAAAAAGTGAAGATCCCTATGATTAATGACCCTGACTTCTTGTCAACAACTGGAAGTGAAGCTTTCTTGCCTGTTTTGGGCAAAAACTTAAATCTTGTCTAAAAAGCCCTGATGGTTTTCTCTAGAAAAAGTAGGGTCTCTTGAGATCGTCCTGATTTCTTTGTCTAAAAGAGTATTTGGAACTTAAATTGTAATCTTCTACTTCATCCCTCTACCGACTCATTCCCCTTTCAACCATTTTAATTGTTGACATAATTTTAAGAATTAAAAATATAAATCTTAATACCTTATGATATGGGTATAACGATGAATATAATCTGATTAAATTACATACACTCAACAGGGCATTATTTTTAAAACTGTAAGAAAAGATATTTTTTTTGTGTGTGAAGGACCTGTAAAAACTTAATACCATTGTGATTTCTTCAACTTTTACTACAGTGTTGCCACATTTTTCAATAAAAAAAATAAAGAATCCTTTAGTGAAAATCGTGTTGTTAGCCCATTTGAATAGTTCAAATCTCCTAATTTTTTAGGGTGAAGGACCTCTGAATTCTTCTTTACCCTCTAAAAATTTTCTCGTTGGAATATTTTTTCGTTTAGCAGCAAATATATAAAATAGGTTTTGCACTTAGATTTAAATTCACTCTGTTTAGAAATTTCTTACAGGAGTCATTTTTAGACATTTTGAACCGAGAATTTAAAAAGGAGAGATAACACAAGTTTTTTTTCTTTCTGGATGCCTCACTAAAAGTAATTTTTTTAAACCACGTTAAAACGTTTCTCTTTATCTATAAATGTAAAGCCTTTTATCCACTTTTGTTTTGATTTTATCACTTTTAAACTCTGAGTAGTTTGAGGAAATGAAACTTTGTGACCCATACCTTCATACTTTTAACACAGATAGAACACAAGACTAAAATATGAGAAAAAATGCAATTTTGTTCTGGATATGGAATTTTCTTGGTCACTAGCTTTAACAAAAATGGAAATGAAAATCTGAATTTCAGAAAGGGATTTACATCAAACCGGAGGGTATTTTTTTGATTAATATCTAAAAGGTTTTTGGTGATATAAAACGATTTCTTTCTTACTCCAAATTTATCAAACATAAACAATTTTTTAATGCAAATTAATGTTTTTCCCTCTTCCCCACAAATGCTAAATCCATTTATTTCCGATAGTCTGCAAGTATTCTTCCTAAAAATTACGCAGATTCTTAATCTAATCCAAAAAAGCCGGAAGGATTGGTTTTCGCCAGGGACTTGACAATGCACTTTCTTCGGCTCCGAGGGTACGGAGGCCTAATTTGATTTCTGTATCTGATTCCATTAGAAACGATGTTCAGAGGGCCGGATTTTTCCTTTTCTTTGCTCCAGAAGAACTACTAATAGAATTCTCGTGTCACCCTTTGTCCATAAAGAAATAATACTAATAATTGCGTAGTCTTTAACTTGATTTCTCTTTTCAACAAGTTCGGGAGATTTCCTGAAATGATACTTGGGTAACTTTCGTTAAAAGATTTATGGTTATTGGAAGTAGAAGAAGCAATAGAGAAAGATAGCAAGGTAGAATTATATATATAGATACATTTTACTTATTAATTTAATTAAACATGTATTTTAGGTACGGTATCTGTACAAAAATAAGAAGGGAACTACTTTTAACAGAGCAAAATTTTATCGAGTTTTGTTTTTCTTTTTACTAAGAGTAAAAACATCTGTTAAAACTATGTCTTTTTTGTTAAAAAATCTATATCGATTAAAAACTAAAAAAAGCTTTAAGAACCTGATGGTTTGAACTCTCATGAAAACATTTAACACTAGTGAAAAGTGGTTTTTAATAAGCAAGTAAGCTGGTAATAAATATAGATATTTATTTTTCATAAATTAAATGACTGTTTGGTAAATATTAGCCAAACGTCAGAGATAAAAGGAGATTTTCGAAACAGAAAAATTTCTGAAATAAATATCCAGATCAAAAAATAAATTTTATTTTAAAGTATAGTTTTCTTTTTGAAGGTAATGTCAATGCTCTAAGTTTTTTAGGTTAACATTTTTGTTTAAATTTATCATAAATGAACTAATATTTAATATTTTTTAGCCTTCAAATAAAGTATGCTTGATATTTTAATATTTTATCTGTGTTTCTCAATTGATCGAAAAATCATTTTTAACATAAAGATACAAAACAATCTCTAATAAAAACAGTTTCTAAAATCTAAATGTTTTCTAAAAATCTGTTCTTAAAATTTGTCGATTAAAATATTTTAAAAAACCTGAGACATTAATTGATTTGTAAGTGCTTAACCACTGTGCCATTACATATATCATATCATGCCCAGACATGGTTCAGATGAACCAAATGCAAGAAACGACGAATCTAAAATTACTTCACCAAGCCAACGATTATGTTGGGCCAGTTGAAATCAAAGTCGGGAGAAGACTGAAAAAATCCCCCGTCTTAAGCTTCCCAAAGCCGAAAGCATTAGAAACATCGCATTTTTGATGAAGCTTATTAAACTTACGACTGCCAAAGCTGCAGCGATATAAAAGCATGTTCTCTGGTGTCAGATCGCATCTGATACGGATGGCTTGATGCAACTCAAGGTAAATCATTTTTCCTTCGCTTAACGATATGCTACACTTTTATTTGTTTTATATTTTATGTAAGTGGGAAGGTATGGCCGGAAATATTATCAAAGCAAAAGAAACGCTAGCAGGAAATGGGAGATATTTGATGTGTAATGATTGATATTATCCAAGGACAAATTGCATACTTCACGGATATTTGATTCCAAGTATTTCATGGCATTTTCTATCTTTAACTCAACACCTGTGTAATTTTCAAGTTTGGCAGAGGTGACGTCGCTTGTAGTGTGCTATTTTATTACCTCTGGACGTATTACGCAGTCTTTTTTCCAGCAAAAATACAAACTGCCGAGGATACGCTTTAGCGTAAAATGAGACTGCGAAATTCTTCATGATTTGGTTTGCCGACCACATGTATGTGGCATGGTGTAATGATGTTGCTTCAGTTCAACGGATACAAAATTACGCAATTTTGCATAGCCCTTGCATTGCGAGCTAATGAGAAAACGTACAGGGAGGAACGTTAGAATGGATAACTATATAAACTTGGTATTTCACGTCCATGCTGCGTTGTAAAATATTTTGTCTCCTTAAATAAATATCTAGTAACTATTTAACATTTTAAATATCAACAGAAAATAGTTTAAATATTGTACGCTGATATAGTTTTTCATGCACGGAAACCATTAAATATTATTATGAAGATTCTTCTTTGAAGTTCTTTTAAAATCCAATATTTAAATAAGGATGTTAAAAAAATGCATCTGAAATTTTTAAAAATTAACAAAAAATAAGTATAGTTACAAAATAAAATGCTATAACAGGGAATGCAAATAGTAAATATCTAATATTAACGGATTAAACAGTGTGTTTAAAAAATAATCCTTTTTCACGTAATTAATTTTCATTTAGTTTGTACTATAGACAAAAATTTGTGTTGACTGAACAGTCAAATAAGTTTTACAAAAACATATTTATAATTTTGAGCAATCATTAAGTTTTGGTTATTGCTTAGTATTGAAAAATTTCCCAATTACTTGTTTAAATTTACACCCTGCGTGAAAAGGACTCGAATGTTGTTACCCAAGAATATACTTTTACCAAAATCAAATGTAGATTACGCAGAAATTAAATCATTTAAACATTATATAAATATCAGGATTAAAAAAACCTAGTCACTGGAAGGATAACTTTATCTGAACTTAGTCTACATTAAATCATAAAACAAAAAAGGCATATTAAGGTTGTATTCATTATTAACAATAAAACTTATAAATGCAACAGTTGTAAGTTTTAGAACTTGGCGCTCGAGAAAATAATAATTTGAAACTAAGGTATGAATCAAACATTTGATACTTTTCAATTATTGCTTAAAAGTTAGAAAGCTATTTAAAAAATGTAAAATATTGATACATACACTTACTTAAAAAATTGAATTTCTACGTATAAAATGTATGAGTATTTTTAAAATGTTTAACCTCTTTAAAAACTTCAATGATGATTTTATGATTTTTTACTGAAGTTACAAAATAAGTTTTAAAGTTTCTTAATTTCAATAAATATAATATTTTTTATTAAATATTTTGAATTTTCTAAATTTTTACAGTTGATATTAAAATTAACATTAAATATTTTTCAAGCACTTAAAAAACTTTTTTTAAAACTATTTTTGAATTTATAACTGTGTTTTTTTGTCTTTTAAAACATCACATTGAATTACTTCTAAGATGGGCACTCAAGTTCTCTACGAACCAATTTCAAAAGTTTCTTTCTTAAACATTAAAACAAATTTTAAAGAAAAATGTTCAAAGCAAAAAACAAATTTCTTTAAAAAATATCCTTTAATCGTTTGCTGCATAACTATTAATAATTTAATATAAATCTAGAGCACACATTAAATAAATTCAAAAGGTTTAAATTGCAAAGACAGAAAATCAAGTTACAATAATTTACATACTTATGAAAAGAAAACACACGACATTTAGCTCACCTGAATACGCCTAACACACTCCACTCTCAAAGTATCTCCCAACACCACTACCGAAAAGGAGTTCAAGCCCCGGCGTCCCGAAAATCATTTATTAGGCACCTAATTAAGGCGCCAAACTAATTCCATCTCAATCAAACCTCATCAGCCCTCCCGAATGGTATCCTCCAGCAGACTGCCTCCCGACCCCTTCCAAGTCCCTAGCTATCCTGCCCCCTACTAGTTCCATCGCAAGCACTTGGAAAAGGTTGTTGAAGGAAAATCCCCTTTGCTGTTTAATCCCCCATTTTTGGGGCCGGCAACTTTTAAAATTTATGGCCTGCAGCGCAGAGGTCTCAGAAAGAGCATCAATCTTTCTGCCAGTTGAACTGATACACCTTTTCAGACGGCTAACCGCCGAAAAAGAAACTTTTGGGGGACCCCTCTGAGCGCCAGATGTATGCACCGCCCGATATCGTTTGCACAAAGGGGATCTATGGAGCCGGCTATCGACAACAGATTGTTATAATTTGGCCCCGCAAAGAAACCCACCGATAAAAATCAGCACGAATTAATCGGGCTGCATTGACAAAGCAATTTATTTTTGCGTGGGGTTTGACGTATGCTTTATTTCGGTAGACTTTCGATTGACCAGAACGATATGGTGTGCCGTGACTTGTAACTTTTATAGATTAGATGTTATCAGAGATTTGAAGGATGATTTAATGATTGATTAGTTATGGAAGGGATGATATAAACTAAATACCGTTATAGCTAAAAAATTGATGTTGGTTCTATCCTAAATTAAAATTGGGAATGTAAAACTAGTATTTACTTCAAATTGATATTTATTAATAAATATTTATTTTTTATTTTGCAAATTTCATCGATCGGATATAGTATGCATTTTTACTTTCATTATCATTTTTATATGAATTTGCAATACTGATACGAAAGGGGAAAATTCTTAAAATTTTTCCCCTCTTTGTCAATCTAAATTTAATTAAAGTAGAATTTTTTTATAATTTAATAAAAAATAATTATTATATTCTAAATAATCTTATACTTTTTAAAAATCGTTTTGATAAAGATTAAAACTATCGTGACATTAATGTTTCACTTTTTTATTTACAAGATCATTAATTCAAGTGGAAAAAATAATGATAATGAAAATATGCGAAGATATTTATTTTTAAATCAAATAGTAACAAAATTAAAGAAAAAAATTATGGATTGATAAAACATGTCATCCATCGTTTTAAATGTTATTCACGAAATAAAACTTCTATTAAATACTTACTAAAGTTAAGGAAAACAATATAATAAAAAACCTTTTTGTAGGTTTAAAAAAATCCTGATTCTGCCAAACAAAATAAGATTTCTAAATTATATTAATTACTATTTTTTTCCACTAACATTTTATAAAGTATGTTTGATAATATTGAAGTTTATTTAATCAATTATAGGGCTTTTACATGCAATCTAATAAGTATATTTATAATAGCTTTAAGAACTCGAGGTCAAGTGTTGAAATACAGTTTTTAATAATGGTAGCAGAAGAAAAGTTAAAAGTATGATTGTTTTTCTAAACATGCCGGGCTATAGGCTATGGCTGATTTGTCGAATTCTTGTTTTTTTTTATGTAATTGTTATATTATTTTAATTTAAATGGTCTATCCCTGTCCAACGTAAAACGCAATTGCAAAAAAAAAATATTCTAAAAGTACCTCATCTATTGAGCGTTGAAATAGGATCCTTAAGGTTAGTAAATTTAGTTTTGTTTGAAGAGAAAAAAACGGTAGAATAACCAAACTTTTTGAGGATGTCAGAAATTTTAAAGTTAGTTTTTGAGATATATAAGTAAGAACAATTAGTTAGTTGGGGATTTCTGTAGTATTTTCTATAGGGTTATTTTTTAAGATTCTGCTAAGTATCCGGTCTATCATGGTATGGCAGAAACCACAATCAGTTGCTACAGCCTTGATATAATTAATCTCAGCGGTAAGTTAGGCAGTTTTTAAGCATATGTTAACTACTCGAAATGCAAATTATTTAAAAGTGACTTCTTTTTTTATTATTTACGATGATTAGATTTGTTATGTGGGGACAAGGAAACTGCAAAGGATTGTTTTAAAGTTGTTTTAAAGTTTTCAAAAAGATATTCATTCCTTTATATTTATAATTCATTTTTAAATAATATGAAAAGACACGTTTCAGAGGACTTCTCAAAAATATAACCAATCAATTAATTTTTTTCTCAAATAAAAGAAATATTGAACTATTAGTAGGTTTATGTGTGTTTCGAAATAGCGGTAATATCATAAATTAGCTGGTAAAAAGGGTTATCTTTTATTTATTAATGCCTAGAATGACAAGATGAATACAACAAAGTTAAATCTTAAGTATGTAATTAAATAAAAACGAATTTCTTTTGTCTTGTTCAAAAAGATCTAATGGGAAATTAAAAGATGAATTGCTCAATTTGAAATAAATTAAAATATTACACAATATTCCTTAAAAATTGACAAAAACCTTAAATTAAAATTTCTGATTGTCTGATTTTTCTTTAAGCAAGGATTATTCCACATCTGTATCTTAAAAGAATACAGGAGTTTTAATTTTATCAAACATAAAACAGTGAATAATTATTCAACTAGTTAATGTATATACAAAGCTCTAAAAATAGAGAACCGTTCAGGAATTGTTGACGACGGAGAAAAAGAATCCTCCTTCCCAGCAACTGGTTCGACCTTCAGTAGTGTGAATTGTTGCCACGAAGGGGAAAAATCTAAGCAGAACCCCACCTCACCAAAAAGCATCCCACCCAAGCCTGTGACTCAAGCCGTCGGATTCACAAACTTCCGATTCTAGCCGAAAGTGATTTTTTCCGCCGTTTGAAGAGCAAACAAGGAAACTTTTAATCTTCAAGGTGCGAGAGAATAATGTCACAGATGACAGCTAATGCAATTTAGATGGCAACAGGAAAATTCAACTTCATATGGGCGGAGATGTGCTAGTATGAGGATGTCTTGAGCATTGGAAGCAAATGGTAATGGCATTTTGATCACTATGGGCGTCATGTTGTTTTAAAGTTTCGTCGTATTATGTTGCGCTCCGGAATTATTTTTCTCAAGCGAGCGTTCGTTCAACTGTTGTTTCGGCCCACCTTTTGAGAGACTCTCTTGGTTTTGTTTCGGGGCTGAGAAATGTGTGATGAATCTGGAGGGACAGATTCATCACATAGGTTCATTCAGATTCTTTTTAATGGGTGAAAGAAAACATACCGGGAGCAGTATTTGAATGAATTGTTAGAAAACAATAAATTATAAAAGCACACAGAATGGAGTGTTTTATTAAATAGCTTTGAGAATTGATTGAAATGTTAATAATACATATGCTATTGATTAAGTTTGAGCAATATTTTTCGAAATATACGAATTAAGTTTGGATGTTTCATCTGAATCCAATCTCTGTATGACGTTAGGAAAATGTGCAAACCACATGCTACATTTGAAATAAATGCTGAGAGGTTTCTATAAGGTTTCGTGCAGGTCAACGTAAGGTAGAGCTTTGGTGTTGTCTAACTGGAATTTTTTAACACTTATATAGTTCTTTAACGTTTTCATACTTTACTTAGGAATTACGTAAAAAGGGACGGAAACGATATGACAAATGCGAAGGAGACTTGGGGTGATAAATGGAGAGAAGAAAGGAGGAAAGAAAAATAAAAAGTATAAAAATGCAAAAGAAAAAATAGTTTAAATTATCAAAGAAGAAGGAGAAAGAGAGAAAATGGATAAGAGGGTAAATATGATAGAAAAGAGAGAGTTAGAGAGCGAAGTTAAGTTGGAGGGAAAGCAAAAAGAAAAATGATAAGGGAATGAGAAAAAAGAGAGAGAAAGAAGAATGTTGGAAAGAGAATGAGTAAGAGAAAGGTATAAAGAATGTGTGATAGAAAAAGAGTATACAAAATTTAGAGAAAAACATTTTAAAAAAGAAAATACTAAAGAAACAAAGGAGAAATAAATAAAAAGGGATACGAGAGGAATATGAGAGAAAAAGAGATAGCGTGAGAGAGAGAAAAGGGGAGTATATGATAGAGAAAGGAAAAGAAGGAGAACGTGCAAAAGAGAGTAAGGGAAGGATTAAGAGAGAGGGGAACCAATGTATGTTTTACAGAATATATAAGATAAAGAGAAAAGAGAACCAATATGTTTTACAGACTTAAGCTATAGCCCATTTCAATCAAGTTTCTGGACCCCCACCATATTTGTCGTTCCAAAACTACAGAATTTCAAGGTAAAACAAAGTTGAACACGCGGGCTCTATACCGTATAAATATTCCTCCAATTGACCAACTGAAAAGCTCTTCACGCCTTCCCAACCTCCAGAAAACACCCCAATA
The DNA here is from genome assembly GCA_024610705.1 of Tetragnatha versicolor. Taxonomy (NCBI): domain Eukaryota; kingdom Metazoa; phylum Arthropoda; class Arachnida; order Araneae; family Tetragnathidae; genus Tetragnatha; species Tetragnatha versicolor. The sequence goes on along the minus strand of JANDEH010000010.1, from coordinate 47,932,325 downwards.
GCGGGAATATAATGGGTGACCGATCTTCTAAATCAAACTTCGAGGCGTTTCATTGCGAACACAGAACCCACTCCATAAACACCGAGTACATCACCCAAAAAAACAGACCCCGCGCAATAATTCCCGAATCGACTCAAGTACGGGAAAAGATTTAGGAGATAGCCGCCACATAAATTGCAGGAATATAGACCGCACGCCATATATTTGGTAGGCCCAACTTTTACAAGCTTTTCAAGTCCACGGTGGAACCTAACACGATGAGGTACATATTAACCATAACGAAAAGCCACATGTTGTCGCGTCGGGCCCTGAATAGGGTTGAGCATGCACATTGTCTAGCCAACCTTCCTTCCCTCGATTTATTCTTCCTATTGTAAGGGGGAGGGACTTTATGCTGGAATCATTAATCTTCATCGGCAACCAGGGGAGGCTGGCAGGCATTGTAGACGCTGACAACGAGCCTTCCGCGGACCCCACCGGGACGAAGGGGATCGGACCCGGGAGGGTGCACTCAACGCAAACCCGACTTTTTAAGAGCTTTATATCTTGTTTGAAGGTGAGGAAGCTGACTTTTCGCTCGGGCTTGTCACCTGCTGCGAGAGACACGTGGGGAGCCCGCAGTGGGGGCTTTTGTTAGCAGTCCTTCAGTGGTAATCCCCGGTAAAATAAAGGAAGCTTATGTGGCTTTGTAGTGTCTGTTTTGACTTATGGGGCGAAACCCACTTTTGAGGTCCTTTTTTTAGTTTGAGTCTCAGACGTTTTTTTTGTGGTTTTAATGGGGATGAGTTTAGCGTTAAATAATTAAATAATTGAGCTCCTCGCTGAATGACAGTGGTGAAGGTATAAGTTTATAAAATTTAGACCTTGTTCATCCTGAGTGCACTCTTCGAACGACAGGCTCAAAACTTAGTGGAAAAAGTACTCAAGCTGGCTCCTATCCAAATGTACACAAATTTAAATACATGAATATACTCTTTTCTCAAAAATGAGCTCATGATGTTTCATTTTTGAGTGTGCGCATTTTCAGAAATGAGTACTATATTCATGTTTTCAAATTTGAGAACATTTGGATCGGAGTCAGTTTGAGTACTTTTTACTCAGTTTTGAGACTGTCGTTTTTAAGAGTGTGATTCACTCCTGTGAATCGGAGTTTCCACAGAAAAGTGAAGGAGAAACGCCAATTCACATTTTTCACTTTGGATGATTCCTCCAAAATGAATACAAAAGTCTGAATGAGCCTTAAGTAAGTCAAATTAAAACATTTCTTTTAAGTTAAACTTTAAGGTATCCGCCTACCCCTAAAATGACGATTTTCGACTTTTTCGTCGAAAATTTTTTTCTTACTTTTTCGAGTAGTTTAGACTTTTATATTTCCAAAACTGTTTTAATTTTACTTATAGGTGAATTAGAAAAGAAATTACAGCATTTTAAAAACAGATAGTCGTGTGTGATCGTATACAAATATAAACTTTGAAGCTAATTTTCTCGGAACTAAATTTTGCATAAAAACCCTCCCCTATTTACATGATTACTCAAAAACTATCCTAGATATCCACTCCAAATTTTAACAGTATATTAATCATACTGTTATTAACCAGATGGACCTCAGATTTTTATGTAAGTTTATTATTTTTGTTTTTATTGATGTTTTTTTGTTAAATGGTAGTAGAAATTTTGGAATTTTTCATTTACCTTTACATTTTATGCTGTAAAACAATTACTTTTCAAAATATGTCTTAGAAAATGGTCCATTCTGAAGATAAGTGTTATAGGATACTTGTGTCCAAAGGAAATTTATATAGGGGTGATAGTTTTTGGGCAAGAGTGAGAGGGGTTTTATAAAAATTCACTTAAATTTTACACTAACTACCCCATATTTTAGAAAGTAATATAATTAATTTTGTTTTTTTAGCATTGATCAAGGTTTTGATGTACATTTAAACTAAAAATTAAAAAATAAATTTGTAAATCAGGTATTTAAAAAAAATGGTCTCAAAGGTAGGCGGATACCTTAAACCACTAGATTATTTAATTTTTTACCCTTTTTTCTTAGACTCTATATTTTGTGTATTAAATTAATATTTTAGGGTTAAATATTTAGAGAAAAGTTGTTCGTTTTTAGTAGTAAAATTAAGAAACAATAATTGTAAGTACATAGATATTACAAACTTCTTAATAATTCTGAAATATTGAGAGAGAATTTAAGAACAAAATAAAATATATACCATAGGTAAGATCTTTTATCAACAGAAGTCCCTTCTATCCCATTCTCAATTCTTTAAAATTCTGGGTGTCTGGTCTACATGGAGTTAAAACCTGTGGAATAAAGCAAATTAAATAGCTGTGCTTTTTTCAACGCTTGTTTAAAACTTTAATTGGAAGTAAAATCTTATTTAATATAAAGCTTGCAAAGTTATAAAAAGCAGTTTAGAAAATTCTATTCCCTCAGAAAAATCAGCCTGATGCAATATCTCATTACGTTCAGAAACTTTTTGTTACAGTTTCATATGAAGAAATTTTTTTTGATAGATGCTACCAGTACTAATCACTTGCCAGGGCAGACTTTTTAGGTATCTGAAAAAGTCATAATCCTAATATACACTAAAAATCAGATTATTTCGCAGTTTGACAGAAACTATATGATGTTGGATGCGAGAGATTTTATATGATCAAAAAGGAAAACAACATCAAAAAGTTAACACAAGGAAAAGTTCATTAAATACAATGTAATATTTAAAACAAAAGTAACGTTAAATAAATTATAACGATATTAACCATGCACGAATTTTTAACATATTTTTTGTGAATTGATTATACGAATTTAATATCAAGGTTTACTTAATTACCGTGTAATAATTCCTGAATGAACAATTATGTCTAGACAAAGGACTATAACTTCTTCATTTGTCTTTCGTGTATTTCTTACGCTCTTACGTACTTAGCCATCCAGTAACATAAAAGTTCGATCCCCTATCCACGCACTAACATTTTTATACTAACTTGACAGAAAAACCTTCCTGTCATCCAAATCCAAAAGAGCCTCGAATAAATCCAGTTCCATTTCTATTAAAATCCCCATTCCCATATCGAGAGTTCTCACCCCTGCCCAGTTCCTTAATTTTGTTTCATTTTTCTTCCGCCATCACGAGCACTGTCTGGACTGAAATTAATGGATTTCAGCTGTAACTGACTCGACTGCCGAAACCGGCTGCCGCACCGGCCGTACCTCCGGAACGAACATAAACACATACATATATACAACATTAATATATAGCTGCCCTTTTGTTTGTGCGCCTAGACACAACTTTGTTGCGGAAAGAAACTAAACTCGTCCAAAAAACGGTATTTGAATGAACGTGATCGATGGAATGCTGGGGATGATAAAAATTGTGTCGGTTTTATTCGGTGACTTTTGTTGCGACTTTGATTTTAATCGGAGTTTTGGAGTGTCGGTAATTAGGACTCGTTGTGGACGGGTTCTGGGACCATTAGGGGGTTGTAGAATTTTTGGGAGCGTTGAGGAATTTCAAAGAAGGTCAATGGGGAGTTGTGATTGGGGAAATCATATAGGTTTAGTTTAAAGTAGTGCAGATGCAATGAGTAAGTTTAGGTACAGTGTATTTTATTCTCAAGCTTTGATTTTGTGAAGTGTATAAAGAATATAAATAAATATACTGTATAACCCGAGAAATAGTCAAAGTATGCATTGAAGGTATCTTTATTTCAATGATAAAATCAAAAAGCATAGATCGCTTCCAGGTATTGCATGTTTCCACAGTTCAATACTTATAAACACGAGCTTAGTCAAAGGAATATAGTTTATTCCATAGATTAACTTAGAAAGTATACATAAACTTTGAACTATGATTATTTACATGGCCAATTTTCAAATATTTGATATTTTTGAGCAAAATATTTTATTGCAGCCATGAACAATATTTACAAATTTGCACATTCAAAGGTTTTTAAGGTTTCAAGGTAAGGTTTTTATTATGAACAGCGGTAGAAATCGGGAAATAATCCCGCTAAACCTGAAAACCAGATCTGTGCAAAACATACTGATTTACAGATCATATGATTGGTCTCTTAAATATAAAAAAAAGTCTAAAAGGTCTGAAAAAAATATATACCTATATTGATTAAAGTAAGTAGTACCATTATTTATAGTATTTTAACTATAACTCTAATAATTAAACAATAAACATTAATTTACCCCTACAAAAAGTTCAATAGACAATTTTGGCCCCAACAGAGGTCTCGAGCCAATTAACCAATCAATATTTCAAACGTCCGTTATACGAGTTACAAAATATGGCAGTTATTAAAAACTGTTTCCATTTAAGCGCAGTATCAATGCCTTCAATGAGTCTTATTGGCAGGCGCCAAGAGATTGGCATTCTTTTTGACGCCTGATACGGCTCCATCCATCAATCAAAGAGACAAGTCTATAAACACTGACTTATAAACCAAAAAATTGCCCAGCTGGACTGTCCATCTCAATGCTGATGGGAGATACACATTTTCCCCATGGAAAGAAGAGAAGAGCTGATCTAATGTTTTTTTTCTGCTAAAGCTTCTCCAACAACGCGTGGATATGAAAAATATGCCATGTTCTGCTTCAACGCGTAAAAATTGGTGTTATCTGGAGATATGTTTGTTGCTTTATAAGTGTATGGAAGTGGAGGATGGAATATTCTAGTAAAAAGGCAGATATACACAGAGCTAGGATTTCTCATTTTACATGAAGAAGTATTTTCCAAAATGTTTTAATGTTGTGTTGTTTACTGCTCGGCATTCTTTATATACAACTGAGCATTTCAGATGTTAAATTGTAATGTAGAAGAATAAAAATATGTATTCAAATTGCAGGTAATATAAGAAAAAATACTTTTTCATTTATCCATTTATTAAATAGTTGTTGAACTCTAAAGCATCCCATGCTGTTGTTTTCGATGAGTTTGAGTAAAATTAAAAGTACACAAGAGATAATAAGTCATCAATATTTTACTGTTGGAAAAACAAGATCTCTTATAGAAGAAGAACATTTTATTTATTTGAAAAAACAACAATTCATACAAAATTACACACATAAAAAACAAGAGATTAATGACAATAAATACAAAAAATTTTGATATATAAGTTGCCCAGGAGTCAGACACCCATATTGGCAGCCTATAGAAAATTATAATGTGATTACAAATAAAATAAAAAACAAAAAAATACATTTAAATTAAAATTAAAATAAAGAATTGAAAGTGATATCGCAGGGCAAGCTTCGGATTTACTTCCATAAAATGAAGATCCGAATGAGCGTTTAATTACATTTTAAAAATAGTCTTCGATTTTTATATTGTGAAAATGTAGATCTTTAATAATTTTTTAAACTTAGAAGGGGACTTCTCGGATTTTAGATTTTCGGGTAAAGTGTTAAAGAATTTAGGTGATAAATATACGTAGTTTTTTGGAAAATTTCTTTTTTTGCTTTAGGTACTAGATATAAAGGTTTTGAACGTAAATTATAATTTAAATTACGTAAATCAGAGCTATTATCTTCTTTAACAAATAAATAACTGCTTTGAAGAAAAAAAGGTACCGAAGTGGTAATATATTTAGTGTTTTGTAGAGATCAAATTATGGGAACTGTCTACGACTGCTTAAAAATTTAATGATCTTGTTCTGAATTTTAACTATTGGATTAATATTTTCTTGGTAATCTCCTCCCCAAACAACAATTCCGTAACTCATTATTGAGTTGACCCAGGAATGATATAATTGAAGCAAAAAGCTCTTACTAATTATCTTTTTAATAAAATAAAACTTGTGGAGATTAAAGCGTAGTTTGTTAGTTAAGTATTTTGCATGGGATTTCCATTTTAAATTGAAATCTACATGTAATCCGAGGTATTTTATTGAAGATACTTGCTGAAGGGGTGGGCAATTACAATTAGTATTATTACAATCTATTAAATGGTAATAAAGGTAAAGATGTTCAGACGGCCCGTAGATGCTGAAGTTAATAAATTTAGTTTTATTTATATCAATAGATAATTTATTAGCATAGTACCAGTGTTTGATGATCAGAAAATCTTTATTTATAATATTTTGTAATATGTCAAAGTTTGAATGTGAGTACAGGATCACTGTATCGTCTGCTTAGGTTATGATTTTGTCATTTAATTTTAGTTTACAGAAATCCTTGATGTATATTATGAATAGTAAAGGTCCAAGAATTGAGCCTTGTGGTATACCAGACTTTATATTTAAATTATTACTTCTAAAATCATTTACTTTTACAAACTGTTTCCGCGATTGTTTAGATAGGAAGTAAACCATTTAAATCCCACTCCTCGAACCCCAATTGAAGATAACTTGTCAAGTAAAATACTATGATTGACACTATCAAAATCTTGATGAAATTGGTGAATTTCACAAAATATTTAAGCTTGATATTTCTCATATAACTCTCCTTTTATCAAAAACCGTTTTAAATATTTAGCCCCCTCAACATTAAAAAAATACTTTTTTATTAAGTTAGACCCTTGAAACATGAACTATTTTAATGTAAAAATCTCACATAGTATTTTTCTTAGAAGGTTTGGTAAAACAAGTATAAAACCAAAATTTATAATTTTAACTTACACTGTTAGTAAATAGTACATCTTGTTATAGAACACAAACACAGATAAAATTTTATATAATTAGAAAATTTTCATCTAAAATTTCATATCTGGAGAAATTCCTTAAAGTATTAGGCAATATAAAAAATATATAATTATAGATTCAGCCTTTTCAGTTTATTAAGATTGATTGCTAGGATCATAAAATCAATAGTATCAATCAATTTTTGCATTTAATTTTTTCCCAGTGTGGTAAGTAAGTGTCCCGGTTGTTTTTCTTGCAACTGAGAGGGAGAGAGTGATATTGTTTTTTAAATTGTGAATGATCCCAATCCAATTATTAGCTTAAGAAAATACTTTGAAGCAAAGCCGACACAACTCCTTTGTTTTTCACCAAACAAGAACTGACCCGCTACTTTTGTCTCGAAAACAAGCAACTTTGTTTTTCCGCCGCCCATAGCCTATTATTTCGTTAACTCCTGTCCTATCTAAAATTAGATCGGGATCGATGCATCGTAGGGACCCTCGTCCCCTTATGGGTGCATCCACCCATCGGTAGGGTCCTGGCGGAATTTTGGGAGAGCCCCGGTGATGGATCGGGAGGAGGAACAGAAACAAACATGCTTTTCGGAAATCAGGAATCTCTGGCGAGGGGTCTAAAAACAGTCGTTTTGAGGGGTGTAAAAAAGCTGGCTGCTTTCCCATCGAAATCGCTGCGAGCATCGGCTGAGCAAGGCCTATAAATAACGCTCTTAAGCAGAGGTGGGTGTTTGCTGTGTGTTTTGGGGCAAGGATCTCTATGGAGATCCTTGAAACGATGAGTGTAAACGTTAGATGTCTTTTTGAAAAGTTGTGAAAATATTTTTAAAAATTCTCGTGAAAAATAGTTACTCGAAGTTGTAGTAAACATATGAATAGGCCTTAAGAGAGAGTAGTTTTTTAACAGTATATTTTAGCCATAAGCGCATGAACATAAGCTTAATAACGCTCTTAAGCGTGGGGGTTCGCTATGTTTTGGGGCAAGGATCTCTATGGGTGGAAACCTTAAATGTCTTTTTGAAAAGCTGTTGGGAAAACTTTTTTTTGGAATTTTTCTCATGAAAGGCTAAAATATTCAGTTTTTTAGCCTGCAGGCGAATGAAAGGAGCATTTGAAATGGGTGTCAGGGAGTGTTTTTTAATAGTAGATTTTAACCATATAAGCATTAACAAAAAGCTAAAATTGATGCAGTTTTACTTAATTGCAAATGAAAATTAAATTAAGTTGGAATTTAGATTTTGTTCAAAAGATCACATAAGTCAGAAAATTCCCTTAAAATGTTAATGATATTGTGAAAAGAACATGAAAAATCCGATTTTGGTTAAATGACATCCCAATAAAAGAGTTTTGGATATTCAAAGATCTATTAAAGTCATTAAGTACATAGGATATGTATGATATCACTCAATATAATCAACCATTTTGACTCAAAAGAAGATTGCTACCGATATCACGAAATAGTCACATCTTACTGTATAAAAATAATATTCCTCGTATGGTATCTTCAAGCTTATAATCAATGAACTCAACAAATTAAGTAAATTTAAACTGAAAGTAACACTTTTTCATATAGTAGTAAAACAATTAAATTCCTCAAAAAATTTTAACACATATCGCATTTGTTTAATTTATCTTTTTAGAACCAAAGGTATTAAATTACTCTACTTCAATGTACATTATCGCTTCATCAACTTCCTAAACTTTCAGATGCTTGTTTGGAAAAAAAGTATCACCAATAGATGGAATCGATGTCATTAATTCCGTTCTTACTATTTTCCCTATTCAGCCTTTATCATCCACTATTTTAAAATCATGTCAATATCACTTACGTAATTTTAAAACAAATTCCCTTTCTAAAAGACCCGCAATCAAAGAAACTACCAAATTCATCTCCATCCATAAATTAAAAACACCCATAAAACCCACACATCATGTTCAGACAAGGCTTTTCAATCTTCACCCCCAAAAGAAAAAGCCCGACATGGCACAGTAGAAACAATACAACAAGCGCAGAGGCTTCCAAAGAAACCCAGCGTCTCAGTATCCCAATAAAGAGCGTACGGCGCTCATAACGTCCCGATTAAGCGACGCCCCCAAAGTTGTAAAGAAATGGAGGAAACAGACCCGACCGGATTTTTGAAAAGCCAAAAATCAAATTAAAAATCCCCCTGCAAAACTTACACGCTCGATGGAAGAAGTTACAATGCAACAACAAAAAAACCCAAACACACCAGCTTCGCAGTTCAGAACAAGAAGATACCAGATACCGTGGAACAGCGCTTTTTGGTGGGTTTTCAATCGCTTGTCTCTTGTAAAGGCTAAGTACAAGCATTAGGCGTTCCTATGTACGTTAGTCACCTATCAGCCCAGAAGACCTTGTTTCAATTTTTTGAAACCGCTTACATGGTTCCAATTTTACAACTGGCCTCCACTCTTTTGTTGCTGCTATTCCACTTCTTAATTCGCTAGGTCGGATTTTTGTATTTGGTTTTGTCGTTTTGATTTTTTCGGGGGGAGGATTGCGCCCTTCGGGGAGGTAAAAATGCGGGGTGTCACTGGGGGGAGGTTGAGTAAAGTTGAGATGCTCGCCTCTCTTGTAACTTTTTAGTCTTAATTGTCCGGGGCGTCGAAAAAGTGGCGGATGAAGCAAAACACAAGTGAGATTCGCTGGAGCTTTCGCCTTAATGGTACTGGGAACAAATCTGGGCTCGGCGAATATTTATCGTTGGCCGTTGCTTTACATTGGAAATTTTTGAGTTTTCACAGTTCTATTCATTAATTTTGGGTGTAGTGTGAGTTTGTTTTAAGCGTAAGGTTATTTTGCGTTTGGATGGTTGAATATCATTATATCATTAATATCATTTGATAAGTATTAAATTTTTTACTGATCAGCGATAACGTTTCCAAAACCCTTTTTTTGAGTAACTTTTTTAAATTATTAACAAACTCGTGAGGCGTTATTATACAGTTTGTGAATTTCGTGCTATATTGTATAGTTTAGTACATTTATTTTAAAATTTAATTTTAAATTAAATATTTAACTCAAATTTTCAGCACTTTAAGTATACCTACTTAATACTAGTCAAGATAAAATTTCAATGAAATTTGAAAATTAGTAACTATTTCTTTTTAAAAATTAATAACTCTAATAATTAATCCAAAGCTCTAGTTATAAATCCCTCCTTAAGGGTGAAAAAAAATTAAGATAGCTTAGAAATTTCCTTCGAGTTTAAGATACATTTTATTACAATTTACATTGATACTTTTGCAACATAAGCTATCAATAAAGCGTATTAAATATTGGTGATACAAGTATATGTGACTTGCTTTTAGAACTACATATGTGACTACTTTATAATACATTTTTGAATGGATTTCATGACACCATATCATTAAATCATATAACTATAAGTAGAGTTCCCACTTTCCATTCTTTTGGATATAAATTAAAAAAACTACATCAAATCAACTCATACTTAACTCATACGTCTTGAATTGTTCATTTCTTTATCAAAAACAAGCGGGAGAGCTAATTTACCTTTTTGAGATAAGATATGGAATAAGTATTTTGAAACCATTAAATAACAACCCAACTCAAACTAGATGGGGCGTCGTGTACCGCATTGATTAAAGTTTGAACGAAACCCCAGTTTAATGATATAAACTTGAAGTATTCTACAATGTTTACCCTTTCACCATTCCAAAACAGCGGACAAGCTGTTGACATCTCTTAAACCAAACTTCATCCCCCTTCGTACTTTTCCGATGAAATCCGCATCATCACAGAATCAGTGATTGTTAGAAACGAAGGCCGCTTCTTTTTCCTCTTCGAAGATTCTGATTATCGGCTTCTTGCGAAGCAACAGGGACAACAAATCAGATTGGGAGTTACAATTGTTTTGCTTCAACTTTTTGTTGCGCTGCGGTGGTGTAACCCCTCTTAGCAGAAGCTGGTTTTTATTTTCAGATCCGAGTTTGACAAAGTGGTGTGAAATTAAAATGCGTTGTTTATAACTGTTTAAAAAGTAAAAACATGTGTTTAATAAAAGAAATAACTATTTAAAAGTTTAAAAAATGTGTTTAATAAAAACATAACTATTTAAAAGGAAAAAAACTATTTAAAAAGGGAAAAAATGTGTTTAATAAAAAAATAACTGTTTAAAATGAAAAAAGTGTGTTTAATAAAAAAAATAGCTATTTAAAAAGTAAAAAAAATGTGTTTAATAAAAAAACTCTTTCACTGGTTTTCTTAATTTTATAAATAGGTACTCAATAAACTCTTCTTTTTTTCTACGTTTTATGAAAGTTTCAAATTTCAATTTCAGTTAAGCTTTTTTCTTCAACAACTAAAAATATTTTTATAGCTTTTGTATATTAATATATTTACAAAAGGAAAGAATAGATTTTGCATAAATTATTTATAGACATATTTGGATAAATATTTTTGTAAAACTTTGAAACCTGATGAGCAAAATTGTGATATTAAATATTTTATTGCCTATTTTTTTAATTATTACTACACTATCATTTTCTAACTTCTAATCTTTTGAAAATTTACCCAATTTCTTTTTAAACACTATTAAGTTTTCTTAAAAGTTTGAGCTGTTGAAATATGAGCGATGAGCAATAATTCAGAAATATAACTGCTTGTAACGAAAATTTACTCTTCTGTTATAAGATAACTCTAATTTTAAAGCATGCGATCCTAATATTAGGTAAAATTTAAATTCCTGATGAATGATCGTAAGGAATACAGTTCTAAATATAAAAAAACTAACATAAAACCTTTAGTTTAATTTAATCACAAACATTTACTCCGATAAGATTCCTTTTTTTGGTAAATAAATAACTGGATTAAATTACAAAAAGTATTACAAAGCTTCTGAAAAGAAAATAATATAATCAATAAATAAAACTGTTTCTGTTCCTTTCCCCTAAAACAAAAGTGTCTATATTTAACTAATTTAATAATATTTAATTATTTTGAATAATTATCTGAAACTGATACTTCTTTAATCAAATGTCTCGACTGAAACTTGTTTAGTAAAACATCGCTGCATTGACAGGTAATTACTATTGCATCCATCTTAATTTTAAAAGCTCAAAAAATATAATTTAAATAACCTCAGTAATACGGTCTCAAATGTAGTTTACTTAGTAAAATACAACTCCACTGAATAAGAACGGTCTTATTTTCCAAAGTACATTTTCAAATAGATTTATTTAAGAGTGAATGATCTCAGGGTTGCAGTTTGGAGACGGTCCCCGAAAAACTGTCTCTTTTTAGTAATGGGTCACCGAAAAGATTTTATTTGAAGATTTTAAAATTTTGTTTCACTCTTCTTTTGAAAACGTATATCTTTCCTGTTGCTCCCCAAGAAAAAAAGCAACATAAAAACTTTTATTTCTCCTTATCTTCGGATTTTCTAAGGTGCAAAAGATAGAATTCGAACCTTCTCTCTCGTTTCCTGAAACATTTATAGATATATACGGGTGCTCAATACAACCATATCAGTTCTCAAATATATCTCCTAGTTTAGTGTGTCTCCCCCTAAATTGAAATAAAAGGGCACACTATAAAAATACGACTTTCTTCAACCAGAAGACCCGAGTATTTACGGTTTGTTTTATTACACTTGTTTGTTTCAGGTGAAGAATCCTTGATTTTGGCGGTTAAGCGAATCACTTAGACACGCCAATACATAAAATGTGAAGAATTAAGCCAGATGGGGGTTTATACATTTTTTTCTTCAGTAGCTGTCGCAATAAACGAGATTCAATTTGAGATTTCGGTTTACACTAATGGGTGTTTCCGCCGTTGTTTTGTTTAATTCATGCTTTGGTCTTGAAGAAATAAAAATTGAATGGGATAAGCTATAAAATTATACTTAGGTAGCGTTGGGATAAGGATTTGGTCCCGACGAAAGTTTGATCTCAACTCGAAATTTTATACGTTGTGTAATATTTATTTTTGTCAATTTTAAACTTCTGGCGTTACCATAAGGAATTTAATTCAAAGGTTACGGATGTTTTATTTATGAAGAGGTGAAAATGGAGTGAATTGGAGAAAGAGGATTTAAACAAGTTTAACACAAATATTGTAAATCTAATGCTGTATAAAAAATCACTATAAAAACATTAAAATCTTTGCTTTTTTACAAAGATTTCTATTAAATTAGTTTCGGTTTTGTTATATTCCAAACTTGGTAACCTATAAGATGTTGCATTAAAATGTTAAATTAAGTTTCGAACACTGATTGCATAGAAAGTCTTTACCATTTTATTTTTATTAGAAGTTGCTTTTTTTCGATTATTTTTATTTATTTCATCATTTTCAATTATTAGAAAATGAAACTTCAAAATCAATTTACGATAATTGTATTATGGTTTATTTTTATTGAATAGTTACTGAAGGTTTATAACTCATGCTATGGTTATGTTTCTATTATTAAAATAGTTTTAATGCTTATTGAGAAATTTATAATAGAATTCCTGAGCTTTATTTTAAACTAACAAATATTAATACGTATTTTAGCCAAATGGCGTAAAATGAAATTATGTTATTGTTTTAAAATATGTGTGAATAATTTATGTATTCAAGCTAAAAGCTTCCAAAAAATTAGGGGTGGTAGGTTCTTTTTTAAATATTAATTTTAATTGATATATAAGAATCCGATAGAGCAAATTAAAACAAAAATAAAATTTAGATTTAAAATATGTACATTTATTCATATTGAAATTAATCTTCTTCAAACATTAAAATTTTTAGATTCAATTGACTTCTAGTTAAGCTACATACTTATTTATTTGAAATCCGCTTAAAATATTGTTGAAAATGGAGAGGGGCATTCTTAATTACATTTAACTATAATTTCATTTAAAAAGTTAGCTTAACCCTTTGTTGCATCATGTCCACTCTAGTGGACAAAAGTTAAATTTTTCTTGCTATTCTGTAAATGCCTTTACAGATTTCATTTCAGTTTTTTTACCTTCTACATTATTTGAGCTTTCAATCAACTGTTAATCATAGACGACAGCACAACTGCACAATTATTTTTAAGACTATTTTTAAGAGAGAAAATGCATGTATATTTTTTTACTTTGTATGCAACAAAGGGTTAAGTACTAGAATTTAAAATTAAAATTAGGTGAATAAACCTTATATAGTCCAAGCCTCTTAGTCCAAGCACTCCATTTTTTTATTCCCACCACGTTATTTGCTTCCTCTCTTCAGCCAAATAACGTTAAGTACCTGCTAATTTCGGGTATGCCAGTCGCTTTTTGATAAGATATAAAAAACCTAAATGATTTATTTATACAGAATCTCTATAACCGTAATTAAAAACGTATCCGTTCTAGTCCAATCACAATAGGCAATCGATCACATGTTCGTGAGATGACGTCATCTCCATGTTTTGCAGCTGTTTGAGAAAACTTGGTATGAAACAGTTACGGATGAAAGCGGGGCCGCAAGAGATGGGAATTTAAAAAATATCGCCAAGCTGGTATTAATCTCAAAATCAGCCAATGCACAAAAATTTTTGAATTTTAAAATTTAAGAGAAAAAGGAGAATTTTTAAAAAGAAAATTCCATATAAGGTGTTCATTATTTGACTTTCTTATTCCAAGTTACACAGGTAAAGAAAGAACATAGGAAAATATTGTTTAACATTTACAATAAACAAATTTTAAAACATTAAAATATTTCCAAAAACTCCAAACAAGAGTCCGGAAGTAATAATTGTGAATTATTTCCAAAATGTTTGCTTTTAACCTCGTCGTCGTTCCTAATAGGGAACAAATGGGGGATCCTGCCAATTGTCCTATTTTAGGACTCCCTGTACCAATGAAACTATTACTAATTTGATAACGTTTTTAACTTTATGTGTGTATGAGCTTTAACTAAGACATTTGAGATTTTATGACGAACTATCAATTTATTCAATGCTTGGCAGGATATGGGTTAAAAATAACGCCAAGCTGGTATTAATTTCAAAATTAGCCTATGCACAAAAATTTTTAAAATTTAAGAGAAAAAGGAGAATTTTAAAAAATGAAATTGCATCGAAGGGTGATCATTATTTGACTTTCTTGTTCTAAGTTACACAAGTAATGAAAGAAAATAGGAAAATTTTGTTTAATTTTTACTATAAAGAAATTTAAGACTTTTAATCATCAAATCAGGTAGATCACTTTAATCCCATTATTGTGTTGCGATATTGTTCTGACTATCTTTAAGAAAATGTTAGAAATGTGTTTTAAACACAGTGTTGTAAAATATGTTTAGAATAACCATATTGTCCATAATACCCTTTTCAGTGTTTTTAAACTTTATTATTTCACCACGAGGGGCTTTGTAAGTCACTTATTGGATTCAAAATAGTCATTTTGGCGGTAGTATATACCTTACTTCTATTGGTTGGTTCCAAATAAAAGCCGTGAAACGGACTTGTCCTGACTTTTGAAAGAATTAAAAAGAAAGTTTCTTAGGAAAGGATTAAGAATTAAAAAGAAGTATCTCAATTTAAAGTATTACTTCGATAGAGATCTCATAGACGAAATCGAAAAAGAGAGTAAAGAGCAATAAGGAGGTATAATAACCTGTAAGGTCAAGGCGGAAAGTAAAAGTGGAAAAGAAGAACTGAATAATTATAATTAGTAGGGGTGGGAAAAAGTAGTGGAGCGAGAACAGCACAGGTTGAAGAGAGGCAAGTAGGAAAATATAAGGAAAAGTGCATTGTGATAAAAATAAAGAAAAGGCGAATTAAAAACAACTTTAGTTTCAATTGAATTGTTAAGATTCACGGTATGAGAAGGGGTAGAGGAGGTGTTATGGCTGATGTTGGAACTGCTTAACGTAGGGAAATGATAAATGAGAGTTCAAGGGAAATATCAATATTAAATTACATCTTCGATCACATGGATAGTTTTTAAGAGTATGGAATCTGAAAATGAATCATTAAAATGATTGGAATTCATGTGATATCAAGATAGTAACTCTGTTCAATATGTAAAATACCGGTTATTTATCTTAACATAAATCATTAAATAAGCTTAAAATTTTTAAATACAAGGTATTATACACTGTAAAAAAAACTGTAGAAAAACAGAAATTTCAATAACAGTGACTTTATGTTTACAGAGATATTCTGTCATGTAACATTCCCACCGCACTTCTATTTATTTTATGTAAAATAACAGCTTTTACCTAGTTTTTTAGCTTATCTGTACTTAAACAGAAACTTACTGCATTGAAAACCAATACAGCTATTGGCAACGGTATACTGAATCTTCTTTGGTTCAGTGGATAGCGTGCGTGCTTAGCATGCGGTAGGTCGCGGGTTCTATTCCCGGATATCAATTAATTAAAATTAAAAAAACTCTACAAAAATAAGTGCATGCGCACAAGCAGAAAATTACTGAGAGGCAACAGAAAATCTGAAACAGAAGTGACAGAAAGTTCCTTTTTACAGCATTTACCTGTAGGTTACAGCTTTTTTCTGTTTACAGGATTTTTCAACCTACAGATTTTTTCTGGCAACTTTTGCTGCCAGAAATTTTCTGTTTTTTTGCAGGATTATTTTTTACAGTGTAAAAAACCCTTTTAAATAATAAAATCCCATAAGTAAATTTCCGTCCGAGTCCAAACCATCGTATTTCCTTTTCAGCAAACTATCGTGTTTTTTTATCAGCAACCCACCACGTGACTTGAAATAATTTCTGCACCACTCAATTTGTCCGCTGTTAAAGTGTGACAATTATCTGAAGTTTCAAAAATTCAACCCCACATCCATTAATCTACTTTACAATACCCGATACTCTTTAAACACGTTTTTATCCAATTTATTTTTTGCTTTCCCCTCAGAAAATGACAATTACCTGAAAATTTGAAACACAAGCGAAGCTATTACTCTTCCCAACAATATCCAAAACCGCGTCCTCATTTAATAATTAAACTCCTCTTTCTTTCTTCCGGGACAAAAACCGGTTTTATCCATCGCAGCTTTTTTCAAGCCCGCTCCTTTAACTTCATTCATGAAAATTGATCCGCGTCAGATGCTCCAAAGTAACGCGAGGCAAAAATCCATTTGCAGCCGGCGACACTTACAAAGTTCAATTTTCCATAAAGGGGAAAAAAGGCCAGAGAGATGGAACCTCTCGCAAACCGTTTGACGTAATTGCCATCCAAAACGCCGTCTAAATTTCATTCGCTGTCTAAATTTCATTTAACGACAGTGTGATTCCTGCGTATACACGCCACGGTACGCAGTGAACTGCGGAAGCTCTGCACTATAGAGGAGGAAAAATCCATTAGACAACTCTGTACTACGTTGGGTTGGTTTTGCTAATAGATGCGCGCCGAGCCCTGATCGTGTAGCATGCGACTACTAAGTTGCGTCAGGCACATGCGGGACCCTGTATGCTTTTGAATTAGCAGTTGGTTCACACGCGCGTTTGAACTGAGGCGAAATAGAGGTGGTTCGGATTTCGTGCTGCAGGAATATAATGAAAGTAAGTGACTTTTAATCGGGCTGCCCATTACTTGTAATGCTTCTCATAATGAATCTACATAAGGTGTAATTGGACTAATAATAGCGAGATTTGTTTTCAAATTACGATACCTATTGAGAAGAGTTTTAAAAAACAATGAATGTAGAGGAGTTATTTATTGTCGAATATATAGAGTTGAACCTGTTTTGCCGGTTTAGTGTTTTCTTTAGCATGAAGCTAATAAAATTGCATTTTATTGGCGGCTTTACTGTAAAGTGTATTTCATTTGTTTTTTAAATTTGACTAGTGAGGAATATTATAACATTTTACTGAAGTAACACTGCATATAAGTTTTACTCAGTTGTCTTAATACTTTGGTGTTTTGTAACTTATTCCTCCATCTCTTATTTACATCTCAAGTAATAATTTGGGAAATGTTTTATGTAATGATCTATTCATTCTATATGAGTTTAAATTTAAATACATAGGAATTTGATAACACACTTTTTCTCCTAGTCTCTTTTTCTTCTAGTCTCTATAAAATTGTGTGTTTGGCATTTTCAAATCGGTTTCTCTATTTTTCTAAGAAAACAGTGATTTTAAAAATGCAAATAAAAATTCCACTACAGTCAAAAGGGTTTAGATGTCAAACTGTTGTCACTAAGTTCTTTGTTTAATTGCGCATATCTGTCCAAAGATTTTTGAAATGTTCTCTAAAAAAGTTATCATTCTTAATAACGTCTCAAATTTACATAATAGATGAAAAAAGAAGAAAAATATTTTTTTAATATAGATATTAAAACAGAATTATTGAGGCCCCAAAAGTCACTTTTTGTATTTGGTATCTCCATTTGATTTAGATATAGTATTATTTTGTTTAATTACGACTAAATATTTTAGATAAGATATATATTTATTAAAAGTGGAAATTTGCAAGCATAGTTCTTATTAGTTGTTGAATATGCAAACAGGAAAATTAAAGGGTTAACAATTTTCATATAAATCAACGCAATCCGTTTTACATAAAAATATTATATGAAATAGTGTAAAAAATTTAAAGTATTTATTTTATCTCATCTAGATGCTAGATTTAAAAAACTAATGGGGGTTTTCAGTTTACAAATTTCATTATTAATTTTAATCTCAATAAATCTCTTTCTCTGATAAAAAAAATGCTGCGCGTATTTTTGTTTTATTCAAACTACTAATTTTGAAATAGCATAATTCTCGGTGTAATTTCATTAAAAAGGTCTGTTTCATCAAAAGGAGTTGCAGCAATTTTTTATCATATATACAGTAAAGCACCGTTTATACGTCTTTCAAGGGACCGACGTAAAACGGCGTATAAATGAAAAGACGTATAATTGAAAACAATTTTGATTATTTGAATTAATTGGGACTTAGCGAAAACGACGTATAAATGTAAAAGACGTATAAATGAGAGACGTATAAACGGTGATTTACTGTACTTTATATTGAATATTAAAATAATAATAATAATCATTCAGCACAGCTGTCGTCAATATAATCATTGTAATTTCAAAGAAGCTTATTGTGAATATACTGCACACACACGCATGTAGAGTTTGCTTACCTAAGACGCTTTCATATTTTCAATAACACAAGAAATTACAATAAATATTTTCTTGATCCTTATGCAATTTGGAAAAAGGAGAAAACGCAAACACTAGCCGAATTCAGAACATTAATTTCTTTTCAATTTCATAGTGCAATATTGTCCGATATTTAATCGTGTTATTATATAGATTACTTCCAAATCATAAACAACTGAAAACCCTTCATTCTATTTCCTTTAAGGTTAAGTCCCTTTTTCGCTATCCCACGACGCATTTCATGGCCCATCATACACTCAAACACCTATTTTTGTGAGGTCCTTTTTGTGCTATTTTTATTTAGGCGGTTTTTTTCTGGGATTTTTGTTGTGCGATACATAAAAATCGAAGTAAAAAAGACCGCATAAGGGAAAAATTAGCACAAAAAAGGATCGCACAAAAACAAGTTCGAGTGTACACAAAAACCACCCTCCCACAAAAAAACCGAAAAACAACCACCTCCACCCACAAATCCCTCCCAACCCTTCTAATCCTCCCCACCACCGGTCAGCCCATTGTCCGGCGCTAATCAGGGCCCTATCAGGGGTCCTCCTCACCGCAAAAATGCCGATCTCTGGCGCACAGAATTGCACATGATGGATCGGGCACAGGGAATGCGAGGGCTAGTTTGCACCTCAGAGATGGATGTGTTTTGCTGCTCTAATGACTCATTCGCGGACCCTGCGGTTTTATTAAAAATGTCGACGCAATATGGGAAACCTCGTGCTTTTGGGGAGGGATAAAAAAGAGGGTTGGGTGGGGTGGAATGTGGACCGCAATGTTGGCGGTGATCGGAATCGGTGGTTGGGCTAGAATGGAACTTTTAATATTCAGTAAATTTACGGTATTACTCTCAATATGGTTAAGTCAAGAACGGACGTGTAAAAAATTCGGCATTGGAAGTTAAATTAAAAAGGAATACCTAACGTATAGAGGAAAATTTTTTTCGAAAAATGGAGGTTTTCGGCATAACGAAGTTTGTCTTATGAAGAATATACTATATTAAGGGATTTGGCCGAGAACCCCCAAACTCTTCCATAATTAAACTTAACCCATCAGTGAAGAATTTCTTTAGAGTAATAATCTTTTTTTCGTATTGATTAATGACTTCAACTAGAGAGAAAGTCTTTCTATCTTAGATTTGGTCCATCTTAGAAAATTTTCAACCTAAATAGTGTATATAGTGTATAAGACTCAGCCAAAAGCGTTGTCAATGCCTCATGCTCTTACTTATTTGCTGTTTTGTGACCTTGCTCCAAACTGTTTACTTGCTCTTCGAAACAACAGTTATTTCCTCGAGTTAGAAGGAGGTTCTGGGAAGTTGACGGTGTCGATCATAACATTTACGAAATTGTAGATTATACAAAATAGAACAATAGAGAGTAGTTAGTTTTTAATTTACAGCGCAGGTTGAGTAGATTTTTCGAGTGTACCTATATAAAAAGAATAATTTTTTATAATTAAATTTCAAAGTGGACAGTTATAATAAGCAAGTTTTCCCCATTTCTATTTTAATGGGTATTAAGATTAAGCTTACGCATTTCTATAGCATTTGGTGCTGAATAAAAAATTGACAAAGAAGTTATATTAATTTAACATCTAAATTTAACAACAAAAACATATTAGAAAAGAAATATCATTTATGTTTTTCATAATTCTCTAATATCACGTTTTGGAAATCAGAAAATAATTTTGATTTGTTTAATTTCCCTAAAAATATCACACACAATCCTTTATAAATGTAATGTTAAAAAGTAGCATAATATTGCCCAAAATATAGCTTTAAATAAAGTGAATCAAGTATCCCTTTGCAAATTTTCACTTTTATACTTCATCTAAAATATCAGTAAAAAGCAGCACCCAGCAGTCAAAAACTTCAAACCTCAAATAGCACACATCCCAAGAACCATCCAAAACCGTTGTCCAACTCCATCATTTCCATCTAATATTACTCTATTCCATTTTTGTGAACCGAAAAGAAAAACCAAAATCTCATTTCCCATATAATAATACACGACCACAAGCTCCATGGATCTTTTTCCGCTGTAGTGCACGGGAACCATCCTTTCGATCAACATCACCCCAAGACCTCAGGGCTCATTAGTTTGAGGGCTTGATAGCATTCCTCCCTTCGCGAAATACGGGGGTGTGCCCCCTCTGACCAGTGGCCTGCACTCACATCTCTGTGGGTGAAATGCTCATCCCTCATCGCACCACGCCCCCCGGTAGTTCGCGGAAGGTCCCCGGCACTCCACCCAAAGCACCCTCCTGTAGGGTTGCTTTCACCGCAACACTTTTCATGCCAAGGGGCTATTTTCGAGAGGGAAGTAGTATGCACGGGATAGCAAAATCGGATGGAACTTGCATCAACTAATGATGAATATATGAGGAAAAATTCCTAAGGGTATGGAAAGTGTAGTTGTCTAGTAAATCCATTTTCATATAAACAAATTTTTCATTTATGTTTTAAATTATATAAGATAATATTTTAATGGAAGAATGAAAAGTAAGAGATTTATTCAATTAAGTCGTTTTTATCTTAGTAAGTACAAAATATAATTCATTTTGGATGGTAAAAGGTTTTTAGTATTTAGCTTTTTTGTAAATTACTGATACAAAATTTAAACTACTTTTAAATAGTCAGTTTTAACCCTTTCAATACGGCAAGGGAATCAGAAAAGTGCAATTTTTGCACTTGTTTGAGCTCCTGGGGGGCAACTGCGATGAGATATCCATTAGATCATGATATGTTTGGAGGCACAAAGGAGCATTTTATTGTTCCTTGAAGTTTTTCAGCAACTGGGACATAACGTTGCCTCAATCGTAATTTCAAAATTTTTCCACCGTGGGACAGCATATGTCCCAGCCGGTGCGAAAGGGTTAAATCAAGAACACACATAATACGAAAGAGAAGAAGATAGTAACACTTTTGAAGAAAAGATAAATTGCTTTAAAATATCAAAATTTGAAAAATATAACTACGTGGAAATAATTTTAAAAAAATCTCGATTTAAGATTGAAAATAATAGCATATATAGAATAATCAGTAGACTAGGATTTAATATCCTCTAAATTCGTAAATTCCTTGTAGTTTTTGATTGATTTACCAAAATAGTTAAATTTACTTCGTGAAATTTATACAAAACTCCAAAATTAACTTCCCACAATAAACGCACTAAAGGCACTTCCAAGAATAAACGCATCAGCAAATAATTTCATTTAGCTCGCACAACAGTTTTAAAAGCTCATGTACAAAATCGTTGCTTAAAAAATTGTTCTCTGCAAAACATATCCAAACACTCAACTAAGATCTTAATTTTTTTATATTTTTGTTACAAATTGAAAAAAAAAACCTATTTCTACCGAAAAGAGCGCCGAAACGAATCGTTATACGTAGAAAGTACTCCGTTACTCAAAAAACTTTAGGAACCCTCCAGCTATAGGATTGATAAATCACCGTAAATAAAAAATAACTATCAAAGATTACTTTAAACTCCGCCGTTATAAGTCTGCTCTCCTCAATCTACCACCTGCGCTAATTACTCCCCACAAACCGTCCACCTCACACGCACCACTCTAAAAGCGATTTTTCACGAAATCAATCAGAAAAGGAAGCTATTTGTCTTCCCCTCCTCGAACAAGAAACAACCACCCAAAACCTCCAAAAAAGCGCGGACGGAAACTCCCCTCGACTACAATGTAACCACGCGCTTCCTCCCAAAAAAAAGATAACGCAGCCAATTATGGCAACCCCAAATGCAATCCTACTCAACCATGCCGCCCGTCCCCTCGATAGCTGCATAACACATACAACATAATCACTCTAACTCTAACTCGCTCCTCATCCTCTTTCTTCTCTCCTCTGCCAGGTCATGGTCAGCATGGGACAGCATGCTCCTCCTCGCTCCTTCTGAGAACTCCTGATCCTCCTCCTGGCATGCCCTTCGACACAACCCTGTCTCCTTACGTTAATAGCACCAACAGCTGTCTCAACTCCCCACCCTCGTTAGTGACCAAGGACTGTAATGGGGGTGCCGCGCTGGACATTGTCCATCCAGAGGACGGAGGTGAGGACTCGCGCCCCTCCAGTGCGACCGAAGATGAGACCAAGATTTTAGAAGATGACCAGCAGAAGTTCCTGGTTCTCTCCCGGAATTTCTACCCGGAGGAGACGGGTACGAATTCGGTGCCCTATTCTTCGTTCCAATCCGGGAAGTTGTTCTATCCGTACCAAGGGAGGGTGCAGAGCCTCTCCATGCCCCCCTTTTCGTCGGAGTTTGAGGAGGAGAGCCCCCGATCCCCGAAGAGTCCCTTCGAATCCCCCAGCTATGCGGGGGAGTACCAGGAGGAGAAATTGAAGGAGGCTTGTGAGGAGCAGGAACAGAAGCTCTTCATTGATGATTCCAGTGATGTTTTTGTGCAAAAGCCCATATATCCGTGGATGGTGGACTCTAGGCATAATACCAAGAGTAGGCAGCAGCAAAGTTATGAAGGGGAGAAGGAGCAGTTCAACTCTTTTTTGGGTAAGCAAATTATTCATTCAAATCAATTTGTGCACTTCTTTTTACCATGCATTTCACACTATAAACTCAAAGTTTATAAACTCACGGGTGGCTGA
This sequence comes from Tetragnatha versicolor, assembly GCA_024610705.1. NCBI lineage: Eukaryota > Metazoa > Arthropoda > Arachnida > Araneae > Tetragnathidae > Tetragnatha > Tetragnatha versicolor. The sequence continues at coordinate 47,908,947 of JANDEH010000010.1, read as the reverse complement.
GATAATAAAATAATATAAAGTGTATTTATAGTTTACGAATAGTGCTGAGCAATATTAAAATGTTATTAATGAGAACTTCATTTTGTAAAAACCACCATTATATAATTTGTTAACAGTCAAATTTTAGACAGTCAGGATTTTACTGTGGAAGCAATTTTATAAACGCTCATTTATGCATATATTTTTACATTTTAATCCTTTCTACCCCCAAGGTTTTTTTAGATTTGGATTTGCTATGTAACTGAGATTTAAATCGCATAAGTTAACTGTTTCACATACGCGCATATATATATATATTTGCTTTAAAGGGATATTAACACGTTTTCTTATTTCATAGAATAATTTCACAATGTGATATTTTAAACTAATGTTAGTATATTATCAGTAAGGGAGAGTGTTGTACCTATGGACAAAAATCACGTTTGGATTTTTCTAAGACAGGTAAAATCACATTTTGACCATTTAAAGTGCCCAACCTATAGTCCTAACCTTTGTGAGTAGAGATATATTTTTTATTAGTCAAAATCTTGAAAATTGGATTTTTAATCATTTATAATAACTTGGAAAAATTTGTGTCCAAAGGAACAACAACTTGTTGTACCTATGGACAGACCCAGTTGTACCTGTGGACACCCTTAAAAAGGGAAGTTTTAGTTGAAAAAAGCTAAGAATGAACATTTTTATTGATGAATTACCTTTTAATAACCTATTTCAAGCCTTTTTTAAAATTGAAAATAAATTTTTAAAGTAATGTAGTTTTAGATCGTAAATGATCATTAAAACGAAGTTGAATGATAAAGTCTTGATTTTTTACCAAAAACGCAAAAATCACATGGTATTTTCAGATCAGAATTTAAGATAATAGTTTCATCAATCATGCTGATTGATCTGACAACTTCACTGATCCAAAAAAACAATTCGATCGACACTTAGTTGTGCAAGCATTTGGTGGTAATAACAATACTTATTTGTTGGTAAATCTTCTTCAGTGGAAATTTTAAGTTTTTTTAATCATCATACTTAAATGCGATAGGGTGCTTAGGGTTTTACACCATATTTTACATTAAATTCCAAGTAGAATCATAAATTTAAAGAGTAGTTTATATCACAAAATATTTGATTTTTCATCTAAAATTCACTTGAAAATAATCGCTGACAAATAGATTACCATTTAGAATTAATTTAACATTTATTAAAATGTATTCAGTTAAATGAAACCTGATTCAAAAACGCCGATTAGCTAAAGACACCCACAAGAACGTGTCCGTAGGTACAACACTCATGGTGTCCGAAGGTACAGCATCAGGTGTTTTTGCATTTAAAGTTCTATAAAAGATAAAATAATTGAGATCGGACGATTTCTAATATCAAAACTAAAGAGTCGAAATCTCGGGGATTCCCCCCATATATCCTATTTTATCATATCATAATCATAGAGGAAGAAAATAATTAATGTAGTGATGCACTAAAAAAAACTTTGAGCACCTAAAAACAGTATTTTAATCATAGAAAATTTAAATAATATTTTAAACAGCTGATTTCACGTTAGCAACTAGATAGCATCTGTTTACATTCAAAATCGACCACAAATTCAAATTTACATTTTTCCCGAATTTTAAAATGAGGTGGCTGAAGGTCCAACCGTCCGTAGGTACAACACTATCCCCTATAGATAAAAAATAAACTTTCTTTGAAGGAAAACTAATTTTATGATGTATTTATTATATTTTTGTGAACAATGAAGTAAAAAAGTTGATAAAATTTTAAAATTGAAAAGTAAAAGAATTGGATAATTCCAAACTTTTTATACTGAAAACAATTTACTTTGTCAATTATTCGTTGAAAGAAAATCTAACTATCATAGTTAATAAAGAAATTAGAAGATCCTTTATATTTGTTTTCCTATTCCTATCCTGCATATTTTTAGGTTTAGGTGCTTCCATCATTCTGATTGAATGCAAAGTGTGGAAGTTTTATATATAACGCAAAATATAACACGTATGCCATAAAATTCTAATCGTGTATTAAGTACTATAAATAATTTTTCCGCAATTTAGCGTTTCCTTTAAAAACAATACAAAGTGTCGAGAAAAGTCATGTTGGTTAAAAAAAAACAGCAATTTAAACTTTACGTGACGTTCCCACACTTTTTGTATGAAAACCTTCATCTATGCTTTTAAATTTTAAGTTAGATTTTAACATGAAAACGCCATTCAAAAATCTGATTTATTTTTTAGTCTTGTAATAATTTCTTTTTCACTAATTTGATACCAAACGAAACTGTATTCACACTTTTGCTTGTAAGAAGAGAAAAAAACTAGATACAGATTATCATATCCTAACCTTTTAATATGCCAACAGAAAATAATAGTAATGAATCGGCTTGTTAACCTATCATGATTACTCTTAGTTTCTTCTTTTACTTGTTACTAGATATATCATTACTCCTTTTAGTTACCGTCGCTATTACATTAGTATGTGTTACGATCTGTTTCAAAGGAGAAAAAAGTTAAACCCGCAAAGTAGAAAACGAACAAGTCCGCATTCAAATGTCCTTTCTTTTAATCGCAGCTGCGTGGATGCATAGCCAAAGGGCGTCTTGCGTAGTCGTGAAACAATGTAGCAATGCAACACACACCCTCATATTAAATACGAATACATCACACAGTCGCTAGACAGTGCAAAGCCAGTACCGTCTGATAAATAATGCGCCTTAAACGCGCCTTATCCATCAAATGGAAAGTAACAGCCTTTCAGATTCCCATGCACACTGCTTCGACCCGGGTCTCTTGGCAAATTACAGAAATTATCCCATCTGACGAGACGACAGGGAGCAAAAACAAACGCATGCGCCAAATACGCCAACAGCAACGAAAAAATACGGAGCAAGAAGAAATAAGTAAATAACTTTCGCTTGCTGTGACAGAAATAATTCCGGGAACTTTTGAGATAAGATAATTCTCGGAAAGGGATAAAAAGAATGTGTCAGTATGTGTGCGGTGAATTGGATAGTCTCTGGCGGCCTTAATAACGGAGCCTATCTAGATCGGGTTACAAGCGGGTACTTGCTGAAAAGTTCAACGGGGAGAGAATATCTTGATCGGTTATCTGAGTAAACTGAATTGATGCCTTAATACACGGCTTTGTTTCATCCGAGCAGCTGGTTCTCTCACAAAATGTGACATAGGCATATAAAAACGAAGGTTTCATAAAGGGTTCGTTTATTAAGGAACTGCTACTAATTGGATGCCTTAAAAATTCATAAAAGTTACAAAAACTCAAAAGGTTATTTTTAAGAATAGTAATTGGGTACGGAAATTGAGAACTAGTAGACTTATTTGTACGAAATAAAAATTTCAATGGTTTTGCAGTGATAATAATACTGTCTGTAAAGTAAAATCCAAATGTTACCAACCAAAGAGTTAAGATTAAAACAAAGTTCATAAATTTTATTAATATGTATATTTTTTTATAAATTTAAATTTAAGACGGTTTAGTATTTAACTATAAACAGAACTTGGAATTTTTAAAGTAATTACAATGAAGACTATAGTAGGTAGTTTAATGAATTTGCGGAAGGAAAACTTTGAACGTATTTTTTAAGAAGGGGGTACACTCAATCAACTCAAATTTCATAACTCACTCAAATTTCATAACTCATTTGTCACCTGAAACTAGTAAAGCTTATTGAATTATTTTAATTATCATTGGGTTGGAATTTATGAATGGACATCCACGCGCAATCGTTACTATAAAATAAATGTAAACACACGTGTATTTGATGATGACAATTATATTTTCAGCTGTGCAAATTAAATTTCAATTTCAATAAAAATAATTATTAAGTTAGAAAAAATCTTAAATTTATAAAACACAAATATTTGCAAATTTTTTTAATTGATACACATAATGTTTTATCAGCATTGGTAAAAGGAATGTGAAATATATTGTTATACTTTTAGGCCTGATCGCCTGATACATAACTTTTATGAGATGGCTAACAAACTGGTATTGAAATACACATTCCTAAAATAGCGTTCCTGTTTGCGGTTTCACCAACAGTTTTTTATCCGTGAAATAAGAATGTTGCACTTGGTAAAGAAACCAAATATTCTTTTAACACATTTTTGTTACGGGATTTTCCCATAATGTTTTCAATATCTTTGACTTACTATTTAGCTCAAATAGTTATTCTTTCTTTTTTTACTTCTAAACGTGTATTAACATAGGTTTTCTAAACACGCCAATTTACAAAAAATTTGAATTTAAAAATATAAATAGTCTGCCTTTTAGCTATTTCCGTTAAAATAGAAATACCCATAACCTTTCTGCCAATCAATCTATCACCCAAAAATCTGGATAATAATGTAACCGATTTCAATTTCAGGCTATAATTGTGTAGGTATGGGACTATAATTGTCCTGTTCTTTTTGTTAAAAGATATAAAGCGGTTAAGAAGATAAAACCCCACTGAAATCTTGCAAAAATATATTTCAAACTTTGGAAATCGAAAAAGTATAAAAATCTTTATTAAAATAAGTATTTTAGAAAGGTAAAAATTTTTCTTCTAAAAAAGTAAATGAAGAGCGTTAAAGATGTTGTTTGTTTTCACTTTTATTTAGTTACATCACCTCAACCTTGTACGCGATTGTTTTACGATTGTAACAAGCGGGTGAAATGAACGTGACCTCCTATTTATACAAAATATTATGAGGTCACATTCCCCTTTTATTAGGACGACAGAAAGGAACTCTTTTGTAAGGCTTTTGCAACATCCTAACTTGTTTTGGTTTCAACAGTTGTTTATAAGAAAAGTTTTTTTCTTCTTAAATTAGGTGACAAGTAAGTTTTAATTCGAACATCCGTTAGCCAAAAATATTATTAAAATTAAAATGTGTGTAAGATGTGATCTTAAATTATAACTTCTGTTTCACAAATAACATCAATATCATCAATTTCACAATAACAATAAAAGGGTAAAAATTTAACAAAAACTATTTCTTCAACATATTCAAAAAACATGCTTTGAAGTAGTACTTTAAAATTAAAAATACACCAGGAAGAATAGAGGAGCTGTTGCTTCATGAAAACTCATAAAAGATAGATTGCAACAAATAATTGTTATTTTAAGGATTTCGTTTAGTTCCCCGTGACTATTTATATTTAATGTGGAACAATTAGTGTTAAATATTCCCAGCCTGACCTCTAAAAATAAATTTACCCTATAATTTGTTAAGTTTTTGTCAAACAAAACTGGTTGAAGACTAAAATCTGAGATATAAAAGATCTCTCTCTTTCCCTTGGCCAGTTTAACTATAAAATTAACAAATAAAGTTTAAAGAGGATTAATTAGTTTGATAACTTATCGTTACCCAAACTTCAAAAAAATTTTTGTTTGTTTGTTATTTCCACCTAGTGCATTTTTGGAGAGACTAAGTGATGCTGCACTGCACGCCATGCCTCTGCTAAGAATAGTAATTTCCAAAAGATTTTTGAAATATCGTAACGTATCTACAGAACCGCCTATTATCCACAATCTTTGAATGCGTTTTTCTGGAAACTATATAGAGGGAGTTAGGTGTTTTTGGCTTTAAGAGGTGACGATAATATTTCGTAGAACTCACCCACCTCATGTTTGGATTCATAAAAATTTAGGAAAACAACTAGAAAAATCCTTTAAACAAAATAGCAGTTGAATGAAATTTTGGTAGCGTTTTTATTCAAAAATATAAAATGTGATTAATATCCTCTCTAACAAAAGTTTTCATATTATCCTGAAATCAGGCAACTGATCCATTGTTAAAGGCTTAGTTGGAAACAAGTGGACCGATTTAATTTATGGCCCATTGGGAAAAAAGCAACGTCCAATCAGCATAAAACGGTTTCTTTTTGGGCAAATCCAAAGGATAAAGAAATATAATTAAAAATTAAAAGCACATGAAAATTTCAATCAGACAATTGCATCAGTGTGTTACTTGGGAAACCGATACAACTATAAAGGGCGATATGTGTCAACGAATGATTCTTCTCAAACTTTGGCAGTGCACTTACCTTAGTGCAGACCCTGGGGGTAATTTAGTGGGCAGTCCACCCCCTTTCCGATAGATCACGAGGGGGCGCGCCGAAAGAAAAGAGCCGCTTTCGCAGAGGGAAGGGGCCGCATCCGGAACACGCAGATGCGCTCGCCCGCCCCCTCAAATCCATTTGTGGTTCTATGGGGAACTCGCGGATGTGGGTTTGCTCACTAATAATGGGTTTGCAATACATGTGTTATCCATTTTTTAGACATTTTTTCCATGTGTTAGACATTTTTTAGATCAATCAATTAATTAATTTCGTTAGTTTTTGGTAACTAATTCCTCAATTTTTTTAACAACAAAGAAACGCTTTCAAGCTGAACGCGTATAAAAAACCAAATGTTTTACTAATTTGTGATTTATAAAGCCCTGTGAATAAGTTTCCAGTGAAAATGCAGAAAAAGAAAGTTGATGAAAATTACATAAATTATTATAGAAGAATAAACAATAAAATTCCAAGAAAATAATTAGCTCATAAAAAGGTCTTTACTCAGATTTAAAGCTTTTAATTAACTGTAATAGCCGATATTTTTAGTTTTCATGTAAAAAAGGGTTAAAATCAATGTAGAAATTGATTCAATTTATACTATTGATCGTTTTTTTTGTAGTTGTAATATTTTAGTAAAACTTAGAATTAAATTATACTTAAAAATTGTTAGAGATACATCTATTTCATACACCACGTATACATACATATTCATCTACCACGTTTAGTGCTTTCAAAAATATTATTATTATTTTTAATTTCAAAATTATCTAAAATAAATTACAAAGTACATTTTCTTTCATGAAATTATTTCATTTATTTTGTGTAAACAATTGAGTTGAACAATTGAGTGTAAACAATTGAATCCCTTTGCAAAAAAGATGGAATTTAAAGCTTCATTTTACTGATAAAGATACAAAACAAGTGTTTCATACTTAACCCAAATTACATTATTCCTTTTTACATACTTTTTTCAAAATATGGTAGAAAAATTTTCACAATACTCATATTTTAAGCTTTAAGCAATCTACCAGCGTCTGTAAATTTAAAAAATAATATTTTTATATACTTAAAATAAGGTTGTTATTTTTTGTTGAATCCACTCGTAACTCAATGAAAAGCATAACTGAAGAATGATTAAATAAATCTAGCACTTCAAATAACATTAACTAACACTTCTTTTGTGTTCTACATAAAATAAATGAAATTAATATTATGATCTACTTAACAAATTATTAAGGCTTATTTAAAAGATTCTTGAATTGGGGGTCTTTCATTCATTCGTTCATTCTTTTTCCTTGCCACTTTTTACGGCTAAAGCAATTTTTTTCTCTTTCTGAATAAAACATAAGAATACAAGAATACTCCTCCCCAGCTGTTAGAAAAGCCAGCCATCTCCTTAAAACAAAAGACGGGTGTTTACCACAAGAATCTGCGTTTGACCTTCCAAATCAGGTAATCCCCCAGGATATCTCACCTAGGCGGAAAATCTGCTCGTGTGGGGGTAAGATTTCGCAAAGAAATGCTATCGGGGGCAAAGGTCAAGCACGTTTTCAGGGTGAGACAGTACTGGGATAAAACTTGTGTTGTAAGTTAAGATGTATCAGTGGGGGCATGTTTGCTGGGAGATCAAATAAGATGGATCTTCTTTTAATTTTACACTCTGAAGATAGTGACTTTTTTGTAAGAGCATTGGAATTCCGGAGGACTGTAGAGAAGAAGCGGAAAACCGCCGTGGTTCGCTTACAATGAAAAGCATAACAATCAATTATAAGGATGGAGTATGATGTAAGAGTGAGGGTAGTGGAGGTATCTTTCTTGCTCATCGTGGTATAAATAGATATGGGTGGTTTGTTCTCGTATAAATGTTTGAGAAAAATGTGTTTTGTAATGTAAATTTTTATATTTTTGTTGTCTCTCCCATTTTATGATCCACAAACAAAGGGAATATTGATAATATTTTTGATCCAATCTGCATTCAAAAATATCTTCTTCATACAAAATTTTAATTTTATAGCCTGATCTCGACTTAAGAATAGCAGTTATATATCCAGACAAAGGAGCATACATAAATTTATAAAGTTTGAGTCTCATTCTAAAGATTTGAAATGGATATAACCTGCTTCTAATTTGCCTACTCGCTTTTCATTTAATCTAAAACTGAGTATTTTACACTATCAATACGTGTAAAGCAATCTAATTCTAATAAGACACAAAAAAAATGTTTGATGTGTTAGCCACTGCCTATTAGAAAAGAACGGAAATGATGTAAAAATGAAATGTCAAAAGTTCCCCTCAATATAAAAAACAAACCTAATATACTAGTATAGTAATAGTATATTTGAAACGATTTTTAATGAACTGTTCAGTCGTTGAGTTTTCTGTCAAGGTGTCTTGCACACAAAACAAAGATTGAATTAAGTTTCTCGAGAGGAAATCTTTCTTTACAGGTTTCTCACAGACCACAAAGAATAATAGTTATGAACATTACTATTTTTTCTTGTTGCAGTGGTTTAGATCAGTTTGGAGCTCTTCTTTTTAACCAACCTCGAAGATGCTAATGTTTTATTTGGCCTTGACTTCACTAAGGTGTAGAGAATGATACTGTATCAAATGATACTATACCACGGTCTAGTGATTATGTTTGAATGATCACTTCACTCTGAATAGGGAATTTAAATCACGGGTTATTACATTGTAAATTATAGGATAGTTCAGATAACTATAGGTATCTCAGCCGATTTCAATATAATTAGCTTTCTGGTTTTTAATAGTTAACCGTAGGTTAAAGCCGGATAGATGAAATACTTATTTTTTTGTAAGTATTAAAGTCAATTTGCACTTATTTACGGGTATTTTAGATTGCCCCTGTTCTTATTTCTTTTATTGAAATATATAAGTCTACGGTAATTTCCATTGAATAACTTATGGACTGGGAGAACTACCTCATATTAAGTAGTATATACTACTTTAAATGTTTTAGTTCAATATAGAAATTTGGATAAGGGGTGCGTGTTTTAGGGAATGAAATTTTTTTCTTAAATATAAGTATTTGAAAACCTATAGTCTCGAGTTCTGATAACCACAAACTAAATCAGAATATTGTTCTCATAATACTTATTTTTGATATGATTAACTCATTTACTTTGAGTTTTCCTTTTACTTTTTTGAATCCAAAAATGTTTTACAAGTAATTAAATACTTCCTTTAAAATATTATAAATAAGTACGTATTTACCAGTTTAAGCTCAAAGGTCATAATCATAAAGGAATAATATTACAATAAACATAATCTTTAAGCTTTTAAGCTTTTGTGCAGCATTTTTAACGCAATTTTTCCTCATATTTTTTAAACGAATGATATTTTTCAAAAAGCATTTGTGAAATATTCATTGTAAAAAAAATGGTAAAACACCTTAAAATTCCCTTTCCCCTTTCAAAACAAATAAACCACGTGTTGGCTTTCCAGCAGAACATGACCTTGAAAACATTATATTACTCCATTAACGAAGGATTCCCCAATAATCTGCCAAAAACCTCATATCAACACCCTGATCAGAGCCGACATGTTCAAACTGCCATGACGTGTAGTATTGGATATGAATAAGCGTCCCCCCACTCTTCAATGATTCACTGTTAGCTCCATGACGTCATAAATCCCTATCTAGGCCCCACCCCGCTGACAAGAGCTTTGAGAAAGACCTCGCTGGCACACAATGTTTGTTTAGCTATTGAGTGACCATAGAGTTAGTACAAATATAGAGACAGCTTACTCTTCTCGGTCAGGCAACCTTGCATGTCGAAAAAGTCGGACCTGTGTGAGTGGCGGAAGTCAATTTTAACATGGGAGCTCTCGTAGGCGGGTCAAGTGTGAGTGGCAGAACGAAACCGAAAAACCGGTCACACTTTGAACAGCGTAGAAGATGTTTAAGCTGTCTCTATATTAGTACTAACTCTATGTGAGTGACAGAGAAGTCAAAACAATGATGCTATTCGTTGGGCGAGAACAGCCGGGATATCTGATCAGCACGTTGGGTGGTTAGTGGGTTCTGATCACGCCTCGGGTGGGTTAGGTCGCCTGTCAATCATCTGTTAGCATAATTTATTATGCAAAGAGAGTGATAGATTATTGGTCTTAGTGATTGGTTGGGTTTTTCGGTTAATTTATTTTTTAGAAAAGGTGAGATGGGTGCGTTTTAAACATAGAGTTAGTACTAATATAGAGACAGCTTAAACATCTTCTACGCTGTTCAAAGTGTGACCGGTTTTTCGGTTTCGTTCTGCCACTCACACTTGACCCGCCTACGAGAGCTCCCATGTTAAAATTGACTTCCGCCACTCACACAGGTCCGACTTTTTCGACATGCAAGGTTGCCTGACCGAGAAGAGTAAGCTGTCTCTATATTTGTACTAACTCTATGGTTTTAAAGGAAAGGGGTGGGTATTTATGAATATAAAAACAGCAAAGAGATTTCAAAATATTTTTTAAAGTTTTAAATGTTCTTTGGGGCTGTAAATTTTTTATGCATAAATCACTTTGTACAAATCGTTAAATCGTAGGCCCTGGCCCACTAGGGATGTTGCGCCCAATGAATTTTGTATATAAATTGCTCTATACATAAACAAATTTACACTGTCAAGAATTTCATAAAAGTTTGCTTTAAATCTTTACTCAGATGGGCAGTTGTTAATATTATAATGACCTTTTGCACTCTTTATTTTATGGTTTTTGTGGTTCATTTTATGGAATTCATTTAATTATCTAAGTAACTTTGAAAATATTTATTTCCTTTGACAAATTTTTCAGGGGTTATTGTCATTAACAACATTAAAAAAGTTAAACACCTACCTTGCTCTTTTATCACAAAAAATTTTTCTTCTCCAAGTTTTCATTAATTTTTAGAAAAAATTTTTGATTTACCTGTTACAGATAAGAATGTAATTGAAAAAATGTAACATGAATAATTTAGGCTTCATAAAAAGATCAAGGTTTCTAAAGTTTGCATGACTTTATTGGGTTTTATTAGTATTATTAGTAAACAACAAAAAACATCGGTTGGGAGAAGAGAGATTTTAAAATAACATTTAAATTAAATTAAATTAACATTCTCAAAAAAGTTAACATAAAAAAGCCAGTAAAACAAGCTATCATTACAATCAAAAACAATGAATGTTTGAATCAAAACTAATGAAAGTTTGATAATGGACATACGACCGTAAAATTTCGAGGTCCCCCACGAAAGTTATAAATCGACTGATTGCAAAAACAATCTACATTTTTTAAGGAAAAACGTCAAACAATGTGGGAGACGTGTCCACCCCATTATCAATGCCATGTTAGATTCTACTTGATAAATATTAGAACTTCGGTTATAAAATCCCAAATTAAACTCCAACTTCCTTCCATAAACCTATATCCCTCACTCGTATCAAATATCTGACACAATTCCAAACCCAATTACTGATTTCCAAGCCTACAAGATACGAAGTGAGTGAACCATCAGATGAATCCAAACAGACATTTCCACGCCATGCGTGAAACAGATGTCTGACTCATTTACCATGAGCTTCCAACACAATGCAACTGCTGCATCAGCCGCTGTTCGTGCCCATAACGCAATCAGATACCTGATGCTATCGGCTCGGAGAGCACCTGAGGAACTGTTTAGAAACAAATGTACGAGTGACAGAGCTAACGCCTGATTAATAGGGGAGACAATTGAGATGGTTTGAATAAAGGCAAAAAGGGTGTAAGTCATTTCAGTTTAGTTTTTCAATGGATGATGTTTTCGTAATGGCGCCTGTGTTATGTTCTTGTAGAGAAAATATTTTGTGTACAGCACTTTCGAGTGAATTATTTCATTGTTGATTTATATGATATAGAATTAAAGACAATGTTAAAAAGAATCCGAATGGTTTGCTTTTTAATTAAATTTAATTTTCAACTTATGCCACTTTCATTCCAACTTACTGAGCGATCGCTGAGTGTCACGAAAAATTTTCTTTCGGCGCCTGTTCAACTGAGGAAGCCAAACCATACATAATTCTTTCTTAAAAATTCCTCCAGTTGCGTAGTACGTTTTCTACAGTTTTGATTGTCGGTATGTTTAAAGTGAAAGCATTGGTACAACTAATACATTCAAGAATATTTGAATGTATCATTGAAAATCCTTTTCTACAAACTGCAACAAAAGTGAAGAGAAAACTCGGTCAGTTTTTTAGCCCATCTGTAGTAAAAGGGCTCATATGGTAGATCTACCTTAGGAAGTGGTAGTTTCCCAAGTCAACAAAACTGTATTTAGAATAAGCATTAAAAGTATCTATAAAAATAAAACATACCAAAACTTCACATACCAAATCATATAGGGACCAAGTCATTATACAAGGGGATGGACTATAGGGCTGCAGTCTCTCTTATAAGGTTAAACCATCCAGTTTTAAATATATTTATCAATTTGAACTAAATATCGTTAGTTTCATGACCAAAATAGTAAAAAATGTGGTGATGATGATAATTGAATTGAACAACACAGCTTCCTTCCTTCCTTACTTATTTTAAAGTTTAAAATTCCCTTGCAATATAAATTTTCTATTGACAGATACGTATCATTACAAAATCATTCAACAGCTGAAATATAATTTGAAAATGAGTTACAAATTTCATTCAAGCCAACAAACCCTTGAAAAATAAAATGTAGGAACTTAAATTCAAAACAATAAAATAATAACATTCCCTTTATTAATGAACCTCATAAGGACTGATTGCAATCTAACAATACCCCACCTAGTCATATTTATCGAAAAATCACCAATCTCCCCCATCGCATTAGTCGGCCTCCCTTGTTTACCTTCAAAAACCCAAACTGTTAATTAATTTCAATTCATTCAAAAATAAAGCCTCCCATTATTAATGAACCCCAGGAGGACCGATCGCAATCCTACTCCAACCCACCTAGTCATAGTCAATAGTCACCTGGGCGATGCGGGGCAGAGATAAGCGGCAGTTGACACGTCGAGACACGTCTATCACGAGCATTCTGTGGGGGTGGCGACGGCTTCCTGTCATTTATTACCCGCTGTTCTTTTTTAAGCGGCCGATCTTTCGGCGGGATCTTTAATAGGACGGTTAAGAGATTTTTTGCGCCTCTTAAAGGGATATTTATGATGCGGTTCAAATACCAGGATAATCGCCAATTAGGAGCGATTAGTCGCTTTTATAGGGGTCTTTTTTGCGCCTAAAAATCGAGAGGCAATTATGCGGACATTGTTGAGGACCTGAGAGGTCTTTTATCTTTGGTCACAAAGGGCCACTGTCGATGAATGGGTGAAGGTAGACATTTAATTGACGAGATGTTCAAGAGTGTAAAGCGACATAAATTGGGTATTTATAATGACATTACATTGTGTTAACATTACTAGGAGGGTGCTCAATCTATTATGGCTATTTTATTTGTCCACACGGGTAGAAAGAGCTTGCCAAGAGCTACAACAAATACTGTTAAGCACAATGAATTGAAAAGAGCATGTTGATATGTTCTGGATTTTCCCGAAATAATATTGCTATTATTTGAAAGAAAATTATGACTTCTTTTATCAATCAATTTATTTAAAACCGAAAATTTGAATTGAATATAGTATAAATTTGCTTAAAAAAACGTGCAGTTATGAGTTACTACTGACTTGCGTTAATTCTACACTTATTATTATGATAAAACACAATATATGACAGAGGTGGGTAACATTTATATTTCTTAGACAATATCGGATTTCTTACTTTGTTAGATGCATCAGGTACATATTTTTATCTTTTGAGTCTATATTTGAAGATTTAAAAGCAACTAAATGGGTAAGTGTTATGAATGTAATCGTATTCATTTTCATTCTTTATCTCTCAAGTGTTCATTCAAAAATATTATTCATCAAGGTAAGCTTATCTTCTATTATCAGCATGCAAACGTGAAGCGTTCCGAATTTAGACTTATGAGAAGCCAACATACAGGAGCCTTGGATTCAAAAATTTCGGTAAGTGAATAATATTTATTTAGTTAATCTCTCGTTATAAGGGACTTTTTCATCGTTTCCAAATGAACAAATAATATTTTAATAATCGGTTATAGTGAACCTTCTACGGTACTAATTTCGAACTATTTATTTAGCCCCGTAACTAATCACTATAAAAGGGTCCGAATGTAAAGATAATATTTATCAATCATATGAAAAATAAATTGTATACAAAATAACACGAAACTATTTGAAGCAATTCGAAGATTTTAAATATTTATAATGTTAAAATTGTGTTAAATTTATAGAGAAAGTCTAACAAAAGGCTAAAAATATCAAACTTGTTGATATTTGAAGTTTAAGATCATCAGTAAGTAACAATTCAATTTATTTTGTAGGGGTATTGAAAATTGGATACAGTACCTGATTATGTGAAGCTACCAGCATCAAAAGTCTTGAATAAAATCTACTGTCATAAAGATGAAGATTTTCCACAGTTGAAGAAGCTAGAAAAAAGTAGTAGACAATCATCAAGAGATATGACGAATAAATGTTGATGAGTAAACTCGAAAGCTGTCGTTATTTTTCCTTGAAGGATTACATGGAAATTAAACGAGAACCAATATGATTTTTAGTTCAAGAAAACACTATAAATGTAAGTAACGACCCAATAACTTCTTTAGTTTAAGTTCAAAAGATAACAGAAAAGAACTAGAGGTAGTTACTATTTTTTTTTAAGTTTGAACTTTATAAAACCTCCTTACTACACTGTAAAAAAAGGAACTATACACAAAAAAGTGGTAAGAAATTGGCTCTGTATCACTGAGAGATGTAACCTCACGATTAGGAGAGACCTCCCACCTAAATTCGGTGGGAGGTCCCATTCAGGTGGAAGGTCCCTCCGTATCGTGGTGTAAGCATCCCTCAATAATATTGAGGTAACTTCTTTCCACCACTTTTTTGTGTAAAGTGCCGTATTTTTTTACAGTATAGTTATAACAGTAAAGATATTGACGGAGAAAAGGATTTCAAATGATGGTAAGAATGGTAACGTGTTATTTGTTATTAATTAAAGGAAAATTTAAGGTTTGTAAAGTTTTTCTAGGTTGAGACACTAAAATTCTATATTAATTGGCATAGAAGTAATAACGCACTGCATTTTTGAGGTGCAAAAAGTACCGATTGATGTTGATGTCGTTACTGAAAAAAAATAAAAAATTACCAACCCAGGTAGCATAATTTATCAACCAATATCATTCTATTTTGTACTTAGCTACTTACATCTGTAAGCCTCATGTTATACCATGTGGAGCAGTAGAATTTAATTAATTAAAAAATATCATTCTGTCATTCATTTATGAATATCCGCGATATAAGTCACATTATTACCTCACTGATCGATGTACCCTACAATGAAGTAAGTACTTATACTTCTTTATCCAGTTTCTACGTACTCCCCATGTTCAACAAAACGTAACATCCACACGTAACATCCCACATAAAAGCCACATTATTACCACACTGATCGATGTGCCCTACAATGAAGTAAGTACTTATACTTCTCTATCAAGTTTCTACGTACTCCCCCCATGTTCAGCAAAACGTAACATCCCACACAAATATTTAGAAACATTTAACCCCACCAATAAATACTCCACACTTCAAACCTCATCTCCCCTCCCGCAAAAAACAGCAGCCAACAAACAACCCCACTCGAATCTTTCACCCCGGGTCAGGCTCTCGGCCATAAATTAAGAAAAGCCACCCATTGCAGCATAGGCGCTCTCCCTTGCACAATTTAGCGGGGCGGAAGATTCATGGCTGGTTTTCTGGAGTATTAAGTGGAGGCTCATTCAGTTACGCCTCTGGGGAGATAAATCAATTTGCCGCAGATTTGAAGCTGCGTGAGGCTAACAGGTATTGGCGACCCCTTGTCACCGCCGATGACAAATGCGGATGGACTTTAGCCGGGCTATCATGGGAGGATCAGGGATGCGGAGGATGGAGATGGGAGTTTGTTTGAGGGTGGTAGGGTGGTCACGGATGCGGTTGGTGGTATGTGATGAGGATTGTGTAGTGAATTTTGTAAGGAACGGTGTCTTGTTGATGAGGATTGAGTCAGGATTTTTTTTATAATAATATTAATGAACCAAAATACTTTTAAAAAACATAAGACCATATGCTACACCTAGGAGACTTAGGTGTCCCGTTCAGGTGTATTTTGTAATAGATAGTGTCATGTGATGATGATTGTCATGTATTTTGTAATGGATAGTGGTGATGATGATTGTCAGGAATTTTGTAAATGATGGGGTCATGTGATGAGGATGAGGATTGTCTCATTAATTTTATAAGGGACGGTGTCATGTGATGATGGTGTTTTGTTTGATGGTAAGAAGGATTGTGTCAGGATATGGTAAGGGCTGGTGTCATGTGATGAGGATTGTGTCACGAATTTTGTAATGGATTCTGTCATGTGATGATTGTATGTTTGATGGTAAGAAGGATTGTGTCATGAATTTTGTAGGTGTTATGTGATGATTGTATGTTTTTTGATAGTAAGAGAGATCGTGTCTTGAATTTTGTAATGGAAGGTGTCATTTGATGATGGTATTTGTTTTATTGTAAGAAGGATCGTGTCGTATTTGATAAGGGATGGTGTCATGTGGTGATGGTGAATATTCGGAAATTAATGAAAGCTGTCAGAAATTTTGTTAGAAATATGACAGGTAATGATGATCGTATCAGTTAGTACTACCAAGGGTGCTGAGACCATTGCAAATACATTTCCGCATGTTTGAGATCTTTGAAAAAGATTTTTAACTTTTGTAGCTCTAAAAGGTATAATTGTCCAATATCGCCTGACGATGAGAAAATATTGAATAGAAATGATACGGCTGAAATCTTTGTACACTTTAATCTTTCGTGAGTTATGAAGGCAATTATTATTACTGGTTCCTTAATACGTTAAGAACCTTTTTATAAGTATTTAAATATTGTTATTAAATTACAGTGTTTTAATAAATTAATCGACTTAATATTGCTTCTTACAAAAAAGTAAACATAAGTGCACGTGCAGTTCCAAATACAACGCATATTCCACCCGGCAGCTTGCAAACAGCTTCTACTAAGAAAATTTTAGTTAAAGTGCTTGGCCTATATTTTTTTAAATTAAATTTTTATAAAACCAGTTAATTTTTGGGGTAAAAAGATTCGAAAATTTTAAATAAATTACTCCAAGTAAATATTATTTAATAATTACTTTGTTTTATACCCTCTTTTACCTAAAACAAATGGAAAATTTACATTGGAAATATCCCTAAAAGGACAATTAATAATCATAATTAATTTAGTTAAGAAACATTACTTTTGAAAACTTAAAATGCACTAATAATTATTATTTTTCAAGTTATTCAGTAACAGCAGTATTTGATGAGGAAGAGTTCATTTCTGTTCGCAACATGACAAATAAAGGTGTGACGTTAACTGAGACAAATTAGATTATCGATTAGCAATGATTGACGTCAATCACTTACGTCTATTATTCTTCATCTCTTCGTCTCTCGGAATTATGTCACATTTACGTAGCATTAAAGAAAATGAACCTTGACTATAACTAAAATATATCGTTATCAGGATGATGTCACACTGCACTGTTTTATTTGAATGTAGGTATATAAGAAAATTGTTTTAAAGAAAAGCATTCGGGTCTTACCTATTTTGGTGAAAAATTGTATGCATCATTTTAGTGAACAAAATGTGTTGTGTACTTAAATGTTTTCATATTAGCTGAAATGTAAGCAAAAACGTATCAAATAAGACACTGTTTCATTCTTTTAAGAAAAAAAATAATCTATACCTATAGAGAGACAAAGAGAATATCTGCCTACATTAATATTACAACCTTTACACAAACCCATATTTGAACTTGGTGGGTCGCATCAAACTTTTGTACGTGTGTGTGCTTTACCAACCATAACATTTATACTCTTAAGAAATATGGATGAAAACTATAATTTCGAAATTCATAATTTTTTTCTGAACATTTATTACTTTGTAACCAAAATTTATGATTCCGTATACAAAAGAATGTAAAAAATTTTAACAAAACAAATACAAATCTATAAAAAAATATTTTTCTTTCGTTTGAACCTACGTTGCTTAAATTTACCTATAAAGCGGTTCATCATAAGGGGATGGAAACTGAACCACTGATAAACGTATCGAGCATTCTAAAAGAAGCAGGGCTGCTTTCAATTTGCCTAGGGGGGTTGTATCGCACGGAGGCCATTAAAACCTTCGATCGCCGACGAAGAAGGGCGGCAAAAAGGGGCGCAAAAAACGCGCCCTACAATTTCGCCGCCCCTCTTCTTGTTTCATCCACAGCGATCCTAATTGATCGCGTGTTGTTCAGGTGCGCCACTATTGAACCCCTCTAATTATCCAGCCGAGATAAGACAAGAAACCTTTAAGAAAAGGAGGGTGTCGAAGACAACTTAATTAGTGGTCTCCGTAAAGCTTTAATCAACGGATGCCCCTCTCATTAAAATCAGACTTGCTTTCCTGCCAGCCCAAATCTAAATACGCCACTTCGATACAACTTGAAGTGAAAGTTTTCCGTTACCTTTTAATTGATAAGGAGCTTCATTAATAAAGGACTTTTAAAGGAAGCTGACTTATCCTTCTTGGTATAATTACGCCCGGTTTCTTTCTCCATTTTAATCAATTCGCGGGCCGTAGCCTAATATTTTGTTTTCGGTAATCGAAAAGGTGGTTATTAACAGTTTTGCTTGTGCCCCAGTCATAAGGAAGGATTCAATAATTGGATGGAGACCATTTGCTGGCGTGAAATTAAAATCAAAGGGCTTCCCTCTCCTTCTGATTAAAGTTCAACTGGGAGTTGTGGTCAGTAATTATACGGAGGAGCGTTCTTTACGAGGGCTTTCTTAAGACCGTCGTTAAAATAGGTGCTTTATTAATTTCGCGAGCGCCGGAGAGCAATAATAAAACGCATAATTACCCAGTGAAAGATT
Organism: Tetragnatha versicolor; assembly: GCA_024610705.1. Lineage (NCBI taxonomy): Eukaryota > Metazoa > Arthropoda > Arachnida > Araneae > Tetragnathidae > Tetragnatha > Tetragnatha versicolor. The sequence goes on along the minus strand of JANDEH010000010.1, from coordinate 47,889,851 downwards.
GCAGTGGCGTGCGAAGAAGGTGTTCTTGGCTTTTTTGGTAGGTGTTTTCTTTGAAAGATAATGTGGTGAAGGGATCTTTCAAAGGGAGAAATATTTTTTCGCTGGTGCTGAAAGTAAGGTGTTATGGTTCTTAAAAGGGCTCTAAGATTGGAATTAAGGATGATAGTTTCAAGAGAACCGTTTTAGAAATAATGTAGTTCTATTTATAGCGCTTTATTATAAATAATAAATTGGGAGATTGATACACTTATGGATGTAAGTAAGCAACAATTAATAATTTTATAAATATGAGTGAATTGAATTATCTAGTTTAGATTTTGTGTTAATGAGAAAATATTGCACATATTTTTACCCCAGAATCGAAAGAGAATAAAATAGTTGATGGATTTTTTTCCAAAAGTTTTAAAGAGACCATTTCAATCAAGGTAAAACAGTAAAAACATGTTTAGAATTTTTTTTTAAATCAACCGGGGTAACACAAAGGTAATGTTTTAAAACACTGTAACCATTTTCTCTCAATTATGTCTTTTAACTAGAAATTTTTTTCGGTAATGTTCTAAAAATTATATCACAGTCCCTTTAAAACTGGAAACTGAATGAGAAAAAAATCTTCTCTAATTATTTAGTTGTTTATAAATAATTCTAGAGTTTTTTTATGAGTGGAAATTCATTCATTTATTCAATCTAAGGTTTAAGGAATTTTAGTGCCTTGCAATACCTTTTAAAAACAGATATAGAGAAGAACAAAATTAAATTACATTAAATTTTTTTCTATTTAATTTTTTGGAATGTAAGTTGCTTAGTTAATGATTGTTAGAGATTTTTCCATGAAAAGCAACAGTGTTATCTTAATAAAAGTAATATTTTTACTTAAACTATTAAGAAGACATTTTTGAAATATGCATGATGTAATATATCATACAAAATTATATAGAGAAATTCTAATGAAACATATGATTAGGTACTTATTTAAAAAACATTTCAATTTTATTCATACGAAATTATTATAATTTTACTAAGAGTAAAATGTTTCTCAAACATAAATCTTCAACACCCTATTAATATTGAAAATATCTCCTTCAAGAAAGGGAACAGATATGGATTACCTTTTCATATTTAAAAAACAAGGGAGAATAACAAAACAAAATTTAAAGCACAAAAATAAAAATCCAACAAAGTGCAAGTTGAATAAAAAAAGAAACGACTAAATTATAATTTTTCCTTTAAAAAGTGAAAGAAACAAAAAAGGCGACGAAAAATTAAAAACACCATCCATGCATATTTCAAATCCGAAGACTTACATCAGAGAGAAAATACCTCCAAACAAGGTTATAAATTTAGCGTAAAATATTCAAGGTCCTATCAGGTATCAAAAGAAAACCTCCCCACAAAGGAAAAGGGCGGAAAAGAAAAAAAATCCCCTCTAAAAAACCCATCAAACAGTAGCCCGCGAGCATCGCAAAGCCACGAGAGCTTTGTGCACAAGATAGATCCTAAACAATAATGGTGAACCTCCAATCGGCTGAAAATGCGATCTAAGCTCTATTGGTTAGCCAGGAAAACCAAGTGAATATTTAAATTCCTTACATCAAGCATCGCGGCCAAAAGAGAAACTCAAGCCAAAGAGGTTCTTATTTCCCAGTAATCATTAAAATTCCCCTCTGGCAGTGTATCCTGATTTGCATATTCAAGAACAAAGGCGGGTTAAGTAGACAGTAGGGAGTAAGACTCGGATCCTACTCTTTCAGCACCAGCTTTCATTTGTAGCTCTGGGATAGGATGAGAGCCATGGCTTAGGCTCTTTTTTCATCCCGGCTCTTTTCCCAAAGGGATTTATGCAGTACTTTGAGAAAAGAAGAGTCTGAAGAATGGAATATTCTAAGCTTTACAACGGGTTTCAGTTTTGTTTGGCATTTTAAGGACGGGGGGCTTGTCTTCGTCTTGGGGAAAGTTGGGGACCTCTCTGTCGTTGTCATTTGGCCCGTTTCTTCCGGAAATATTGAAATTATTTTAATAAAGGAAGGGGAGGGGAGAGACTCCCCCTTTAGATCTTGAAGCTGTAATTGGGAGCGCCTTTTGCGTGGTAGTGACGTTCTCACTTTTGGTATATTTTTTAGAAACCTTGAAAAGGGGTTTCTTTAGGAATAATTGTTGTCTTGGTTGATAAATTTTTGAGAAATCCCGAAATTATTTTCTTAGTTTATAGCTTTATTGGAAACGAAATTTCGTTTCATTCTCAGTTACATAAGTGATTCATAAATAATGTTTAGATTAAATTTTAAGCTCTAGAATCTCTCTTAAAATATTCTCATTATTTTTTACAGATAGAAATCTGTATTGTACTTTATAAATATATTTAAAAGCCATAGAGCGGAAATTTTAGTTTTAATGAAATGAAAGAACATTCTCAAAGTAAAATATTAATAACTCTAAAAAATTCAGTGTTCGACTGACACTTCATTGTGAGTGTGACTGAGAAAGATTTTAAGGTCCATCTCTAAGTTATTATTCAAGTTGTTCAAGTCAAATCACCCTACATAAAATAAGCTTCAAGAGAAACTCCTAGCTTTGTTGTTATTTGAATCGCCAGTTTGAAAAAGGGAATAAGTCCAAAAAATGACAAATTCACTTTTTGTGCTCAAACAATCTCCAAGCTTTGCTCTACACATGAGTGGAAAGAGAGGGAAAATAACCACCCCCTAGGGAGATTAGCCTCTCGAAGTTGCGAAATCGATGTCTGATCATTGTACTTTTTAATTTTATTTGGAATTAGAGATAATTGGTCGTTCTCTTCTTATTCTTTATGGTACATATACAAGGCCAAAATAAAATTTTGGCCAAATATAAAAATTTTTAACTTTTTTTTTATCCAGGGAATGTTTGACTACTACTTTTTTTGACTGTAACTGTAAAATACTTTTGGATGCACTTATATTGGTTTGTATGATGTCCCTTTCTTCTAAATAGGATCCTCCTGAATTTCAAGTAAATATTTAGTACTTATACAACGAAAATTCCATTATTTACCGTAAAATGGGGTAACTTAGGCCATGATGGAGCGTTTTTTCACATTAAAAGCTAATAAAAGAAGCTAATAAAAACAAATTTGGCAAAGTTGGTTGCTTATAATATTTTTTAAATGCTCAACTGTAATGTAAACCACTTTTAAAGTGTGGATTCAAATTTTAAATATTTTTTTGAATTTTTTCAAATTTTCAGCCAAAATTTCCCTAAATTGGAGTTACTTTTGCCTAGACATCAAAACACAAATATTTAAGGCATTGAATTACCTTTAACCAATGCTATACTGTTTAAATGTGTTGCTAAGTTACCTATCAATAATAATAAATCTATGACAAGTTTATTTCAAGTTTAATTTATAAGAAAATCAAGCAATAAAACATGTTTTCTTATACAAAACTGATTTCATTTTAGAGTTTTTTATGAAATTTTTAAGGAAAAGACATAGATGAACAGTAAACAGCGTTTTAACATCCTTATATTTGGATGAATTGGTTGATTTAATTGTGGAGAAAAAAACACTGTCGGAAAAAAAACGATATTTCTTCGAACACCATCGATTTCATAATAATCATATCATCTTAAACATACTATATTTAACCCTCTCACCACCCTGGGCCTCATATAAGGCTCCTATTTATGAGCTAAATTTTGGTATGATGTAAACACGCAAATTTATTTTCTTCACTGGTTCATGTAGATCACATATGAGACTTCTACATGGTTTCTGAATTCTTTCCAAAATGGCAGCGGATTGGTATGTCTTTTCTTAAAACAATTTATTATTCTTGGCTTTATTCCTTAATTAATTATGGTGTTATCATTTTTGGGGTGGTGAATATAGATCCAATCTTCAACCAATAATTTCAATCCAGAACAAAATATTTAAAACTCTACATACTCAAATCAGCCCTAATAGTTTTAGATCCCTTAATTTACTCTCCTTTCGGCATAATGCATACTTCCGTATCATACTTTATATTTTTCGCCATAGTTATTTGTGTGATTTTAGAGAAAGAACTTATAATTCTAGATCAATTCAAACTTATCAGATTCCTAAATTTTCCAAGGATATCTATACTAAACATTTCTTTTACCTTGCACCTAAATTATTTAACACAGTTTGCCTCTAAATTTAATTAGCATTAATAATTTATCTTCTTTTAAACGAAATTTATTTGATTTCTTAATAAATATCGACTATCTGGATCTGTATTTTCACCTCAATTGAAGCAAATCATTTCAATTTTGTCCAGCTTCTTGCGAATTTTTAATTTACTAAATTTTTTTGTTTTTTTTCCTTCTTTTCTAGTCTATTCATGTAAGATTTTATTTTTAGGTAGCCTGAACGGGATTTCTAAATTTATCCCCTTGGCTACTAATATGTACTTAATTTCTGTATTTGTGTTCTTTCCATGTGAATAAAGATTATTATTATTAAAAAAAAGCAAGATGATTTCTATCGCAATGTGTACATTTTAAGCTGTGATGCTTCTGAAGAGAAAATACTAGCTGGATACTAGCTTCTGTAGAACATTTTTATAGGTTCGTAGATATTTTCTTATTTCGTAACCTTCTAATATTATGACGATGTCTTTTAATAAGCTCTAAAATAAGTATTTTCTGTTAAAATGAAAAAGATATGGCCTCATATGGCTCATATGAGACTCATAAAAATAACTAGGAAGGAGTGCACACAAGAAAAAAAATTTCCCACACAAATTATAAGGGCATTTTGGATGTATTGAGAAGTTGAAAAAAAAGTTTTCTCACTTTTTTGATAATCTGGTGCCGAGAGGGTTAAGGTTTGCTTAGTTGTAATTTGGATGTAGTTCGTGTTTAGAATTAATTCCGCATTCATATTTGACTACGGCTTCTTTAAACTCAATAAGTGTCATTAATTTCAGCAGATACCATTGGGCCAAAACTGAGTAAAAAAAGTACTCAAACTGGCTCCGATCCAAATGTACTCAAATTTGAAAACATGAAAATACACTTATTTCTGGTGCATACTAAAAAATGAAAAATCTTGAGCTCGAACTCAAAAATGAGCTCCTGATGTTTAATTTTTAAGTGTGAACATTTTCAGAAATGAGTACATTTATGTTTTCAAATCTGAGTACTTTGGATCGGAGTCAGTTTGAGTAATTTTTACTCAGTTTTCAGACTGTCGTTTTAAGAGTGCTTAATAAAACGTTAATAATTGTCAAGAAACGAAGTGAAACAAGATAATGTCATTGATAGAGGACTTTATAACTGACATAAAAATATTACCGAGCTGTTTTTAATCATGTTCTTTATTGCCTTTCCAAAGAGAAGTTGCAAGGTAAACAAAAATTGACATTTTGATACTACTCTAGTTGAAAGACTCCTAGTGACCGTATTTTAGGAATATCAACACAAACTGGGCAGCTAAGTTGCCCATTACTTTTAAGTTATGTTCCTGGAAAATACCAGGAACGTTACTGTAAATACTGAATCGTTCCGCAGAAATACCAGAAACCTTCCTTGGAAATATCAGAAATGTTCCTGAGTTTTATAATAGGGCTGGATCTCATCAGCTATTACTTGTTTTCTTATGTTTATACTGTCTCATCCATGCTTTTTAATCCAAAGATCTCCTTATCATTAACATACGTACACATACAGATTTAGAATGCCTTAATTCACTACAAATCTGCATAACGTTGCAAATCTTCAAGTACGTACCAATATGGCAAATTATGATCTTCGGGAGATACCAATCCGCGAAGGTCCTTCAACTCCTGATCAGAGTTTACTGTAAGTATACTCTCGAGTTCTATTCACTTCAGTCGGTTCTTGCACCTCATCTAAATAATTTGAATCTTTTAGTGTTTAGTTCAAAAGCAAACAATGTCTGCCTGTCCGACAGGATTCAGTGGGATTCAGAAACGTTTCAGAAATGAAAACCAGAATTTTCCAGGAAAGTGTTTAACTACTGTAAAAACTCATTAAAAGCAGGAACGTTTCTGGAATTCATGCGGAACGTTACTAATATTTTTTACAGTGAAAGATATCATGACAACAATTTTACATGTTCCCCCTACTAGCATTGGATAAGTGATGGGTAATCACATTCTTTCATATAGATTCTTTCATATATTCCGATGCTTGGGCCAAAATTACCCTTAAGGGCGAAAGTTACCCCATTTTACAGTATATATTAGTTTTTTTTATTTCCCCAAAACTTGGATTTTGGACTTAATCCCTTTTTTAAACTAATGTTTCATTTTAAGTCAACATTAGGTTAGAGTGATTGCTACTTTTGCGAAAGTATATCGTGCGTAACATTGTTTCACTTGTTAACCTTGAGATTGTCCTTGAATGAAAACGGATAAAACCAATCATTGTAAACAACAATGAACGCCTTAAACTTTCATCATACCTCTTTCTACAAAACAATTAACTTCTATGTTTTTTACCTCAGTTTTTACTTTTTCATTGGTAGACGCTAGTTAGACTTCCAGAGGAATTGTGACTGATATTATGTATAAAAATAAAAGACGAATTTAAGTTGTACCTAAGAAGTATTTTAGATGGTTTTAAAGGAGATGAATAAATAATACATAATAAGTTGCCAGTAACTTATAGAGCTTTAAAAAAATCTGAAAAGAAAATAGTCTAGAAGATAATATATCCAGTTTAACTTTATAATGTGGAACCCACATGCTTCTTTCCTTTATTTGAATTCTGTCCTTTGTTTGAGGATTTGGAATATGACAAGGTGGGTCATGGAAGCTTTTTCCTGTCTTTATGTCTCCAAATTAGACAATGATGAATGATTATATTCCTTATTAATCTATCGTTTTATATCAATTCCCGAGTATTTTTTTTACAAACACATAAGTATTAAAGCTAAACACCAAACACAAAGTGAATAATTTTTGCCCAGCTCTTAAAGAAGGCAATATACACTAATTGCACTTTACCAGAGTCGACTTAAAAAATTACTAAACTAAATTTCAAATGCATTTGCAATTTGGTTCAGTACTTTTGGATATCTATATTATCTTACTGATCTCTACTGTTTTATTATAAGCTACGCTTTTTTTAATAAATAAATAAATAGTAATATTAAAACTGTTGAAATATGCAATGAAAATTTCTTTTGCCAGCAATATGATTTGTTGAACTTTAAATAGTTGTATTAGTTCAGCATAACCAAATGCGATTTAACCGTTTGACACAAAAAGGTTACAAATGAAATCATGAAAACTAAATACTAGTCTAAATGTTTGAACATGGTGGTCAGTGTTTATTGAAATATAATGAAGATTTTTTTTACTCAAGCTAGTAAATAATCCTAACTTTTAAAATAAAATAATGGTATTTTATAGGTTGAAGTTCCTAAGTGGATTCTAAGGATTAGACAGAAACAAGGCATTTTCTTGAATTTCAGATTTCCAATTGGATTTATTTCTTTTATATTAATCCCTGACAATTTTTCATCACTTTAAAAAGCTGTTCATCACAAGCACGATGAAATATGGGGGTGGAATATAACAGACGGACTAAGTTCTCTTCAATTTCACAATCACTCATCAAGGGAAACCGCTTAGGGTATTGAGAAAAATCCAATTTCATGGAAAACCATCACAACTTAAAGTGACGACGGAAAAGCGGTGAATTACGTTTTATCTCCATCATCTCTTGGAAAGAAATATAAGAATTAAGCCTCCGGGTAAATGAAAAACGGACTTCTTAAAAAGCGAATAAATAACCATCTTTGGTTACTCCGGGTTCATTAAGGGAAGATGCCGAGGAAGAAGATTTGGGAGAGATGCAATTATTTGCATGAAAAAGTTATTAAATCAAATATTAAACTCCGTGGGAAATGCGTGCGTAAATTGCGTGGAATTGCGGCGCGATCGGTTAATAAATTCATTGACATGGATAAAACGAACTAAATGTCACGTAGATTGATATGCAGGGTTTTTTCGGCGCTTCCGTCTTTTTGAGGCTCTCTATTTGATTTGCACAGGCAAAAAATGCCTATCCCCGAATTTACATTTTAAACATATTAAACATAGTAATCCAAATATGACTGTAGTCCATTTGGGAGAGCCCCGCCACTATGCATAAAACATGCCCGCGGGGGAAGACAGAATTATCTGAGAATAGAAGATGCAGGTATTAGACTGATATATGCACGCAAGAAGTCGTACTGCATAGTGAAAGGAGGGGGCGCGTCAAATGATGTGGATTCAGCGTTTTTGCTGATTCCATTTTCCCCATTTGGAACAAAAACTTGCTGGGATGATTTATATTTGATAAGACACGCTGGATTTACTTTGCTTTCTGTTTATTTGCTTGCCTTCTTTTTTGCGTCCCCTCCCCTTGTCGGGAATTTTCGATCTTAGTTATAATATTATCTGGACCGTTTCCAGGTTATTCAAATTTGGCGTGTTTCGCCATGATGAATAGAGAGTCCATTCTTCAATTTCAAGCTCTGTGTTTCAAATGCAAATCAGGTGGCTTGATATTTGAATACGGCGCACACACACACTTTGTTTACGATTCAGTGGTTCGGACGCTCTCCCCGCTTTCTTCAAATGTGCCGCATAAGATTTGGCGACGGACGACAACTCGCTGGGGAATAAACAGCGATACCTACTGGAGCTACACGCAATTCAAATGCCACATTTAACTGGAGAGCTTTCCTTGCTGTGAACACGAATAAACAACGATGCCACATTTGTTCACTCCTTTCTTTTTTCATAATCAGTTTTCATTAGAAAGGTTATAAAATGGTTTAAATAACCTACTGGAGCTACACACAATTCAAATGCTACATTAACTGGATGTATTCCTTGCTGTGGACACGAATAAACAACGATGCCACAATTTTGTTCACTCCTATCTTTTATCTCCCCTTCTAGAGACAGGTGAGAATGTGTGTTTAAGACAAAGAGCTATATCTACTTGAGCTAAATGCAATTTTAATGCCATATTTATCTTTCCAATGTTTGGAAGGAATTGCTTTGGCGACAAATAAACAACAATGCCACATTCTTAACATGGAATATCCATTCATGCATTTTATAAGTATTCAGAGATAGGGTCCAAATTATAAAAATAGAAGATTTAAAAGTATTTAAAGGAAAAGTACAATGGGGTTAAATCTTTTTTAGTAAATGGGAATTTAAATAACCAATTTGTCAACCAATTTGTTTATGCGACTATATTTAGGACCATTTTATTCTTAAATACGAGGTTCATAAAACCAATGTTGACTGTTATTAGTTCACACTCAAACCAATAACCAATGATGAAAAGAATTATAAATCTTTTAAATTGTTTTAATTCTGAAAATTTTCTCTCCAGGTGAACAACCCTCAAAGCGTGTCAGAACAGCCTACACCAGCGCACAGCTGGTGGAACTGGAGAAAGAGTTCCACTTTAACCGCTACCTCTGCAGACCCCGCAGAATTGAAATGGCCTCCCTCCTCAACCTCACTGAGCGGCAAATCAAGATATGGTTCCAGAACCGGCGGATGAAGTTCAAGAAAGAGCAAAAGACAAAAGGCATCTTCTGTCCATCAGGGGACAAAGACGTGTCCAGTTCCGGCAGAACCATGGCGGACACTTCCCCCCACAACTCACCCACCTCCCCTACCCCAGTACAGAGTCTCACTTGCAACATGGGTTCAGCAGCAACACCAGCAACAGAATGCGGCAATCAACAGGTAATGAGCAACTATCGTTTGCCTTTGTCCCCCACCATGACGTCATCTCTCCGGCCAGACCCAGTCCTGTCCTCCACCCCAGAGCTGACCACTGGTCTGTCTTCAGTGTTTTCATCAACAGAGAGCAATAAGCTTTACCCGGTGTCCAGCGTCCCCAGAAATCCTCAATACCCCAGCTCCTTCTCGGACACAAGTTTGTTCCAGCATCGCCATCAACAGCCTTTGACCTTGGAGGGGGAGAAGAAGGGGTTGATGTCCAGTCCCTCAGCGTCCTCCACCCAGTCCCAATGTGTTTCCACTCCTCCTTCTCCGACATCACCATTCCAGATGAACTTCGCCCAGACGACGGGGATTGTAGACCCCTTGATGAACCTTCCGTTTGGTTCTGACGTTGACTACAACGTTAAGAACGGTGCGTTCTACTACAACCCCAATGTTGCATCGAGGTTCGCTCACTCGACATGGGACCAGCCCAATGTGCACATGCAGTTTCAGAACAACATACAGACCCCGGTGGGGCTCATGTGTGCAGCGGTGGACTATACGACCCCCAATAACGTGCGAGCAATCGTCAGCAATGCGAATTACCAAAGCCAGTTGCATACTGGGTCATATTACTATCATCCCCAACAGGCAGGCCAGATGACCCACGATTGGTTCATGTCTTCTCAGGACCAAGGGAGACCTCAGAAATACAACTTTAGTCCTTCCTCTCCTAAATTAGCACACTTGTGAATGCTGTTCAATCAAATATAAAAATTATATTCCATATCCGAGCCATTGAAAAGATTCGACAATGCCAGATGTGTTCACAATTTTATGCCTTCATTATAATGAAATATGATGTTCGGCTTGTATACTACGTCAGGGGTTTGAGTTGTTTTATGTGAAAAAGGTTTGAAACTAATTGTTCCTTACATAAAATATATAGGCATTTCGTACTTAAATTGAAGGATGGTAATTGAAAGAGAAATCAAAAGCTAGATTTACATGATATGTTTTCCTGTCTTTCCCGCTTAAAAGGAATTGAAACTACAATCAAAACCAAACACAGCTTCGTAGAAAAGTATTTGAGTTTTCAAATGTGCAAATAAACGGGTACATTTTCATAAGTTTGTAAGAACTAAATATTTCTTTTTGAAATTAAAAGTTTCGAATAGCCTCCTTAAGAATAACTAAGGATATGTTAAAATTCTTGTATCCTTTTTTTAGCGAGATAAAAGTTAACATGATATATTGAGCATGCCTGATAATATGTTTCATGAACAACTCCAAAAAGTTTCGTAACTAGCAGACACTACTTATAAAAAACTTTATTATATATATATTTCTATTTAATGAATGTTTTTGGTACAATAAATCAAAATGAATTTATTTTGATGTTATTAAAAGCATTCTATAAAAATCATAACATTGACATTTGTAGGGAGAACTGAAAATCAAATCTGCTCTGAATATGTCCGAATTTAGAACCACAATATTTTTAATCCATGGTAGGAAAACAGATGATTTATGTGTGTTGAAGGGAACTATCGTTTTATAAACATTTTTAAACACAAGTAAGTACTTCATGTATACTTTTGTAAAATGTGTTTTTATTTCATATTTTCTCATGCAAGAGTGAATACATTTCCAAAGAAATTTATAAGTGATATTTATTTACATGTGATGCCTTAAGCTTCAACTTTTTAAGCGTTTTTAGTGTATCACTCTGAAACTACGGGTTCAGGTTCACTTTTGGTGCAATTACAAAAAATGGTGTACAGAGAAAATATTGTATTGGAATTTTTATTTTGTGTAACGCTTTCTTGCTACTTAATAAAAATAATTAAATATTGGTGTTATTTATTTTTCAAATCACATCGTAAAGAATATGATCAAACTTTGCCTTTCGAATATTAATATTATGCAATTAAAAGGGCATCTAAAATTAACAAAATGAAAAATTTATTCATGTTTTTCAGATAAAATCCTGCTAAAGAGGCTTCCAAAAATATTAAAAACCAAGAGCTTTGTACAGGACTCAAAATGGACCGCATTAAGCATTGCAGCATTAAACTTCTCGACTAACCTCAACCAAATTTACCGACGAGAATTTTTTTAATTATTCATAAGTTTTTGGGGTATTTAGAGTTTTTAATAAATAATAGCTGTGGTTTAAAAGGTTTTTTCTGGTTTGAAATGATAAACATATTCTTAATACATAGGGGAGGGTGGGGACGATTGTAAAAAAAATTTTATTTGATCTCAAACTAAGCCATTTTTTATGTTAGAGTTATGAAAATTGGTATGAAAATAGGTTGATACATCCCAATTACAATTTTGTAATGAAAGCTGTCCGGTGGACATGCATTACAATATAGTAAATGAAACATCGAAAATCGTTACAATCGACCCCCTCTCAAGGGTCAATTGTAACACACTACAAATTTAACACAAATTCATAAAAATCGATAGAAGATCATACATATTTATTAACAATATTTTTTAAATAATAATTAAATACATAGACTAGAATGGCAATAATGACCACTCTCCCAACCACTCAACTAACCACTCAAATAATGAGTTATAAATTATAATGAATAAATATGAGTAGATAATAGAGAAAAATTATTCAGAAAGGCAATTAGGGTATTTATGAATTCCTCTATAGTACAACGAAAGTGGGACCATTTTTTGCACTAGAAATGGTCCTTTGGCATGTTACAATCGTCCCCCAGATGAAGTGTTACAATCGACCCCACGTCACCATTTTTTATTCAACCCTCGTTTTCCACGAAACTAACAACACTATCATCTTGAAACTAAGCAGAATAAAACTAGGATACATGTACATACAACACATAAAATCAGTGTTGTTGTGCTTCATACCTGCAACGCGGGAGAAGGAAAGTTACCAAAAAGTAGAAATTTACTTCGATGCTCGAAAAACACTCTTTTCTCAATTACACAGCCACAACTCAAATTTCAGATTTGAAAATCTCTGATATTCTTTCATTCACTTGCCTTGTACGTACTGACATCTCTTTTTCGCCCAGGCAGCCTCTCATTTTGAGGAAATCAAAGTGTTACAATTGCCCCGTGTTACAATCGTCCCCACCCTCCGCTACTAGTTCCCCAGATTGAAGAAAATGATTACCAACATCAAAACAAATTTAATTTCTTCTAAATTGAGAATGACTAAAACAATCCTACAGATTTAATTTCAACAATGAGAACAATTATGCGAAATTAAGAAAATTATCTGAATTAACTATGTGAAATACAAGCTTATTTGCATTTTAAAATATTTGAAACCATAAATGAGTATCACAAAGCTCTAAACCCCTTTCCCCTCCCCCTTTCACAAGATGACAACTTATCAAATTTAATGTCACCCAACTTATCGGATATTCTCAAAACACTCAATATAATTCCAACAATCGCACATTTACAAATAACTTCTAAGATGAAAACTTTTGGGATTGAAAAAAAAACGTTTCACATGGCTTTTGTTATTTTCATTATTCACCACATTAGCCATGGACAAAAACCCTTTTCACAAGTCAGTTTCACCTGTCTCAATTACAATCACGGGTTCACACGTTTTTACAAGATTTCTATTGTCCCTACACTACTGTGTGAATTCTTTCCTATTTAGCCGATATGGTTCAGAAGGTTCCGGCATCGCTAGATGTAAAAAAGAATGTGAACCAAGCATGTTAAGAACCTTGCATTTGATATTAGATTGTGTGTCAGTTTTGAAACACTAAAAGTAAGAACAATAAAACTATTTGGTATAAAAAAGAAGTGAAATGATAAGTTTGAATGTTTTTAAGCAAACGCTAAATAAAATGTGATATCACAGCAACTTTAATGCTGGAGGAAAATGTTCATTTTAAGTAAAATTTGCTAAATTTCATATATAAAACTAAACCATCGGCGCAACAGCCCTAGTGGGCCAAGGCCTACGATGCCCATCTTCGTTTTCGTGACCGTGGGGCCTGGGGTGCAAGGCAAATGTCCCGGTTAGGTGGTCAGCACAACGCGAGACCCCCAGTGTTTAGTTCCCAAGCATGCTTGGTCCTCAGTTTATCGACCCACTGAAGGGATGAAAGGCTGAGTGGACCCTGCCCAGCCCGGGATTTGAACCCCGGACCTGTGGTGTGGAAGTGTGATGCGCTACCACTGCGCCACTGGGCTTCTCAAATATATTCAAAATCTCAATACAAAATACAAATACAAATATATTCAATACAAATATATTCAAATCTGGGCTTCTCAAAATTTCATATATTCTTTATAAAAATAGTTTAAATCGCGTTTCTTTTAAATATCTGACGTGTTGGAAATTTATTGATATTTTTTAGCATCTTAAATTCAATACAAATCAACTACAACATACCGGACATAATTTTGGGTGTAGGCCAGTGTTAATCAATAATTAATTGTGTACCTATACGCGAATGCAACTTAAGTTGAGCCTGACGTCGTGGCCACGCGGAAGCAAATCTGAGTAAACAGAAAGCCTGCTGGGTTGCTAGAAGCTCTTATTGGCTGGCGAGTTTGAGAGCTAGTTGTATACTACTACGCGTTACGCCACTTTAAAAAATTATAATACTGAACATTTTATGCACATCGGGATGAAAAGATGCTTAATATACGTGGATTTAAAAACTAATCATTATTCAAAATTGAAGCTCTAAATTTCACTCAAAATTCAGACACCTCGCGGGGAACTACTTTCTTTGGTTACTCTCAGCATATTTCTACAGGCTCAAATTAAGTTGCAGCTGAGTATAGAACGTAAATGTTGAAAACATTAAGTAAATTATGTATGACTTTGTTCTATAAATTCCAACCATTTGATTAAAAAAAACTCCCCCCCAAACACAAAATTAGCATAAAATATAACGATTGTGATAGGATTTTGCGTATTAACTTCTAAGTTTTCTTATTTTTAATTAAATTTTACTCTTGTTCCAAAAAAAACAAAGATGTGTTGAATAGTTGTCTTTTGTGTAAAAGCTATCAAATGTGATGTAAAATAGATTCTTTTCCATACTCAAAAGTTTTTACACTCATTTGAAATACTTGATATCACTTAGTACTTAATATAAGCTTGAAAGCTTGATTAATTAGTGTGAGGTATGTCGTACTTAAAAAACTTTAACAAGAACATTAACTGCTTCATAAAATACCTTTTTAAAAGAAAGTTATGATTTAAATACACATTAGTAACATTTGTCTGATATTAAAAGAAACATTTCATAACCAACATTCCTCTCGGGCCTTTAAAAAATCCCGAGGGCAGAAGCCAAAACTGCACATAATTCCGGCTTATGTTTTATTCCCACATTCGATAAATCAAACAAAACGGAACAGAAGGAAATCGCGAAAGCAACTACCCAAAAATTTAAATACAGCATCTCGCAAACAAGTGAAAGTTCGCTTTTTTCCCGCCTCGTTTTTTCCGCGAGATAAACACAGGCCCTGTGGTGAATACTCGCTCCCCAGCACAAGCCGGAATTCGCTCCTAAATGATAGAAAAAAAGAAGAAAGAGAACCAAAGAGAAGAAGGAAAGAAAGGGAGAGAGAAAACGCACATAATCCGAAGAGCAAAGACTGCACATGAGAAAAAGTACATCTGATTTCCATACAGTAGGGCCATCTCCTTCCCTTAGCTTGGGAGCGGGTATTTTTGAATATCTACATACTTAAATAAATAAGCCAAAGAAAAGAAGTATAAGTGAAGTTTGTACAGGGAGTAAATTGCGAAGGTAGCTGTTATTCGCAACAAGGAAACATCATAATGGAAAATGGAAGCTGTAAAAAAGCTTCGGGAAGGCAAAGAGCCGGAGAATACGTAATCTACTGAAAGATGTTCTTCAATTGTAGGGGGAGGCCATTTTCTGGGAGTCTGCTTTTAATACAAGGACCAGAACTATGGGAATCTGATAATGCTCAACTGCAATAATATTCGCGATTATTCAGGCTTAGTGAGGTCATATTATTCATTAAATCATGTTCATAAGTCAAGTATAATTCATAATAAGTTTGAATCATGTCTAAATAAATGGATTATATAAATTTTAATTATTATTCTTACAGCCCCAATCAGAAAATGATGTAAAGTAGGATTAGTTACATTTTTGCAATTGTTGAAAGTAATTGACACGCATGAATATAAACTCTGAAAAAGGTGTTAGGGAATGGTTTTTATAAAGTATTTACACTAGAATCTTAGTTAATAGTGTTAGGTAACTTAGAGAGCCTATATTAATGCAGGAAAAACAATTTAAGAAAGTAAGAACAATTTAAGTACGAATTTTCAAGTTTTAATTTTTTCATTAATAAAAATAACATCTTAGGCTTTATTCTGTGAAGAATCAAGTCTTTAATAAATATATAAATAAAATATATAATTAATTATGACAATAATTATTTAATGCATGCATGAATACAACAAATTTAGTCCATCTTATTTTATCAGAATCTTTAATGCAAGCAGTAGGTTATGAAATCAATGATACAGCTTAAAACAAGGGCAATGCTCAGTTTAAAATATTAGCATTGAAAAATAATACGAATAAAGGAAAATATTATTTACTTAAAACTCATATTAAAGTATGTTCTGTTTTTTATCTATAAAAAGAATAAGTGTGAAGGAAAAGGTTAAAACGAATTGAAAAAGTTAAAATAAGTAAATAAATTTTGATGGGGGGAAAAAAGGAAATGGTTTAAATACAACTAAAATCAATGAGGATTCCTCAGAAGAAGAATTTTTCTCTAGAACTTTTAACAGCAAATTAGAAAGAACTGAACTGAAATTTTTAAAGATGCATCAAAAACTTTGGGAAACTCTTTTTAGAATAAATATAAGTAGGTATATAATAATTAATTCATATTAACTTCTCTAAAGATAATATTTCTTTGATTATTTAAGTTAGTTCTATCGATATAATTTATTTTTAGTTGTAATCTCTTTATCAAATTTATAAGCCTCCAAGTTCTAAATCAGAGAATTTATTTTAAAGCTACCCCGAATAACTTGATCTAACTAAAAGGTAAACTTTTCTTTTAAATTATTCCCACGCAGTTAATCATTTTTAAAACCTTTTAAGTAAAACAAAACATTTAAAAATTTTATTGAGATTAACTTTTAGTCCTTTTGAGGAGTTCTCTAGTTTTACAATAATTTGTGGCAAATTAGTTTCATACGCGAGGCTTTCAGAATTTATGACTGGTTAGGTTATTATACCATGTTTTTATTTACAAAAATGTAGGGTAAACGCACCAGTTTCCGTCCAAAGCGACTTTATTTAATCAGAATAAGGTAATAAAAGGATTAAAAACTTTCTCCTCACTATAAAGTAGCAAAAAAATTTTTGATAAAAAATATAACCATCAGAAAAATCCCCTAAAATTTGTATAATAAGTATACAGAAAACAAAAATTTGCAGACATTGCGAAATTTGCTTACTTTTTAGTGTCTCACTACTACGTCCATATACGGCCGTATGTTTTCAAAAAAGTAGAAATAGTTTTCTTTTTCCATGGTTGCATTGTTTATCTCTCTATTCTAAAAAAAAGTTTTTGGTGAACGGTTTCCAGAGAAAGGCTTTTTAATTACTGAACCAAATGACACATATATGGTATCAAAATGTCCGAATTCTTTCCGGATTTCCGAGTAAGCCCTTCGATTTTTCAAAAAAATTCTTAATTTTAAAATATTTCCATTTTTTTAGATTTCGGATAAGGTCGCAGTTACAAAGCAAGAAACTATGAATTTTAAAACAATTGAAAATATATTTCACTGGTTTTTTAACATTCAAATACATTAAATAATCATCTTTCTATTTATCACACTAATTTAAAAAATATATATTGGATTCTTTTTAACAATATTTATATTTTGCTGTTCAAACGATTTTAATTATATTTAAAGCTAATGTATAATTAATTTATCTTTTATTTTTAAATAATTAATTCATATTTATATATTTATCTTTGTCGTTGTGGCAACCTAATCATTACTATATTTACAATAAAATATAAACTCGCTTTCAGAAATTTTGAACTTTTTCATTTATTTATTACAATAATAATTATTTTTATATCCTTTTGCAAGTTATATTATTTAAGGTAGTAAAAGGTAACTTTTTTTATAATGCCAAAACGCAAAACTAGATATGGCGGGGGAATGTTTTAGAAATAAAGATAAAAATCGAAAGTCAGAACATTCATGTCATTGCTATGAAACTGACACAATTTCGATGTTTATTTGTTCTCATGAAGCAAAATTCTAAATTTTCGTGATGTTTACGATAATTACTACATTTTTCACAGACAATCAATGAAAATCATTACAAATTTTCAGAAAGTAAAATTTATTCCGGGGATGTTTCAGTGCTTCTGAATGGATCTGTGTGAGAAAAACATTACCTTGGGGAAATGGTAAAAGAAAGTTTACACTGCTTTGTTACTAATTTTCTTGGAATTAAATGGCGATCCGCCAATTCATATTGCCATAGAGGAACTGTTAAAATTTCGCCGCTGAATGAATATTCCCCTTTTTTGAAAGAATACCCCAGAGAAGTAGTTCCCCTGTTTTAAGAATGTTTTATAAAATGAGTAAGTGCTGTGAGCTGTGTTTTGTGAGGATGGCAAAGAGATCCTTAAGTATCAGCGTCAGCAGTTAACGGGGGTTGGCGAGCGATAGCGAGCAGGGGGCGGTAGCTCCCTAGTTTCCTAAATATAACAAGTAAACAAACATTTTTTTCCAAATAATTTTTTAAATAATCAGAAATAAATTCTATTCAACTTTAATAAAAAAATATCAAACGATAATTGAATCTTCAGTTTGAAGAAGGGATTAAGTCCAAAAATCAAGTTTTGAGAAAATCGAAAAAAAGAAATGGAATTTTCATTGTATGGATAGCGATTTCACAACTTCAAGGGGCGATATCTCCCTATAGGGGTTAGTTATTTTCCCCCTCTTTTCACCCATGTGTAGGGCAAAGCTTGGAGATTGTTTTGAGCACAAAAAGTCAATTTGTCATTTTTTGGACTTATTCCCTTCTTCAAACTGACGATTCAATTAATTCAATTTCATTAGTTTTATTTTGATATTTATTGCAAGTTTAATTAAAAATTCTAAATCGCTTTCTTTATTTACCTATGAATAAATAAAGATATTTTCGTAATATTCTTAAATCTAGTTTTCTAAAATATGAATTGGAATTATTAAAAAGAAATATTTAAGGGCAATTTAGACAATTAGAATTTAGGCAATTATAATTTTATTAAATCATAAGTTGCATAATATCTTATATTGTTTTTTCTATCACTATCATGATTTTCTGTAGTTGGTCGACTTAATTTGTATTTGTATTTGTATTATTCCATTTAGCATTTACAGGTTTTTAGACTGTTGACGTTTCATTGCTAGAAAGTTCTACTCAAACACCCCTTTTTACATTGTATAAATCGGACCTCAGAAAATAAAAACAAATTTTTCGTTTAGAAAAACCCTTTAAATTGAAAAAACGTTTATAAAAATATGTGGTTTCACTTTTTAACTGTTGTTCAAAATTTTTCGGTGCGACAAATAGAATCTTTAAAGTCCAAAAATATATTTTAATTTGGTCAAATATTGGTGCATGCATCGGTTGGTTATTTGGGTAAGGTGCTCGGCTACAGGTGCAATGGGAGTAAATTTATAAATTACAAAATTTAATATACAAATACAAATACAAATTAAGTCGACCAACTACAGGCGTAAGCCCAGCAAGGTTGGTCCAGTCTTTTTAACCCAAACTGCCGGAATCCCAGTATCTGTCAATTTTCCTTTTGAACTTGTTCACCCCACTTGAATTTACAATTGTTTCAGGCAACGCATTCCATCTATCCACTACCCTATTAAAAACCATTTTAAAAAGTTGAATCAAATCCCCTCTAATCCTTCTTTTCTCTAGAGTGAACATATTTAGCTTCTTTAATCTTCCCTCATAACTTAAATTGGATATACCCTTGACCATTTTAGTAGCCCTATGCTGAACCCTTTAAATTTTTTAACCCTCTCGGCACCACCCAGGTAGCACAAACACATTGGCCATTGTCCTACCAACATCGGCCAACACCGCGAATATCGTTTAACGTCGAAACGTCGTAATCGCGTTATTTAAAGACATTGGCCAATTTTCGTCAAATTTTTTTATTAGAAAAACAATTTTTTGCATTTAAAATTGCTTTACAAACCTTATTTGATACTCTTAAAAATAAATTTGACTTATTTTTTCCATTTCTAATGAAATTACTAAAATTGGGTCGAAAAAGTAATATTGGCCAATATCTGATAATGGCCTGAAATCCATGCTGTACGACCAATATTGGCCAACAGTGTATGTAATCCTGTCAAAATTGCTCCTTGATAAATCCAACGTCGGGCTATATCGGGAAATGAATGTTGTTACGGCGATATTGGCCGATATTGTACGCTGTTGTGTTACCTGTTAAGCACAAATAAACAAGTTTATAATTTAATATAAATGAGAAATAAGAGTAAAATGAAAAGTTCAACTGTGCAGTTCAACATAACTTTCTGAAACGAACTGAAGTAGTTAGCAGCTACGTGATTGTTACGTCACTATTACGTTATGTCAAGCTGACTATATCGTCGTGGAAGATGCAATACAACACATCTAACATCGGAAAAAGACACAGTGTGATGTAGTTGTCGATTGTTTCAATTGGCAGTGAAATAAATAGCCAAATATGGTTTCGTATGGTTGCTGCTTAAATCGAGTCAAAACCAATAGAATTTCTCGTTCTCTTGCCCACATCGATCATTTTTCTGCTTTTCAGAAAAGGATATCGATCATTTCTATTAATTTTGTCTATCATAGATAGATAAAATAAACATTTTTATTTTTTTGTAAATAAGCACTTTTTCTGTTATTATCAGAATTAATTGTTTGATAACTTTATTTTCAATACAATTCTTATGGGAAAATTTTTCTTGCCTCTTATCGTTGTATAAAAGCAAAAAAATCATAGGAATATAAAAAATTACAAAACTGTATACATTTTACTTACATTTTAATCACAATAA
Organism: Tetragnatha versicolor; assembly: GCA_024610705.1. NCBI lineage: Eukaryota > Metazoa > Arthropoda > Arachnida > Araneae > Tetragnathidae > Tetragnatha > Tetragnatha versicolor. The sequence continues at coordinate 47,869,028 of JANDEH010000010.1, read as the reverse complement.
AATTGTAGCTGGTAAGGTACCACGACATTAAATAAAGCATGCTTTATTATATTTGCATTATTCGGGAATTTTACAAAGCTAATTAAAGGAAAAATAGGTACATGTAATAAAAAAGTAACACATAATCGAAGATCCAGTAATATCTTTTTAAATTAGTAGTTTAATAATATTCGGAGGAATTGTCAAAACAGAATCTTATTCAAAATAAACCAATATTTTTCACGCTTTCAAACGGTTTCATCGAGATTGATTCTCTAAATATAAGATCATTACAGATCATGATCTTTGGATCTATGACAGATCATGAAAGATCGGCAACTTTTTTCTGACCAATGTGAAAATGTGTCAAATCACGGCTTACTAGAGCTATAAAGATGTTTTAAAAATTCTTTTAGTACTTTTAGGTGCAAAGCCTGATCAAGTAATCAAATATCTAAGCATCAATTTCTGAAAAAATTTTGGTTTACAAAAAAAAGCACAGCCATATTAAAACCGCCAAACGAAGTCAAGAAAACTGTTTGGTGAGAAAGAGGATTGGAATACTAAAGGTGCTTCAAATGTTAGATGTGCCTTATTGCATCTTCCACGACGATATATATCTTGTGTTTTAATAAATTTTATGGATTTTGCTTTACCTTACTGCGTCTCTCTGCCTTATTTATTCTACCTCGGCCCTAGAATTGATATATCCAGAAAGATTGGATCGAAAAGATACGTATTTTTATATTTTTATTATAAGCAAAATTTAGAATGATCGTTTCATCCTGTGCATAAAACTGTGCTAACAGATGGGAAGTGCTAAAAGAAGATGGAAATCCTTTCCGCCAAGATTGCCTTACCTTTCATTATATTCTTAAAAGTTCTCAGAATCTGGAATTTCGTGAAAACTAGAGTTCCTGGACCCTTGCGTAAGTCGCTCAAAGGTCGCAATTTTTACCAAAATCGAACATAGATATCGAGTTTTTGACCTTGAAATCTTAAAATATACACTGCCATATACCTCATATTCGATTTTGGTGAAAATTGGTTGGTAATTAAGGCAGTAATTGTACTTTGAAAAAAAGTTCAGATTTCGACGAAAAAACACAAGTCCAAAGAAAGCTTATAAATCAGAATATATTAATATTAATTTTGTTTTGAAATTTTTTTACAGTAACTAATTGTTTTGGCAAAGTTTTTCCAGAATAACGGGTTTCCATGGTGATTTTTACGTCATCCAGGATTTTTAAAACAAGATCAAGGCTTACTTACATTTAATGCCAAAAATTCCATTTTCTGGGGCAAATCGTGTCAAAAGAGTTTTAGGAAAAATTCCACCCCACCCCAAGTGCCTTACATCAGTGGTCTCCAACCCCCGGTCCGCGGACCGGTGCCGGTCCGTGGATCAAATGGTACCGGACCGCGGGCTAACCATTTCATTGAAAATTAATTTAAATTCCTAGTTTTATACTCCAAATTAATGAATGAAATGAATTATAAGTCCCTTTATATTAATTTTTTGTGTAATTGTATTTTATTTTGAAAGCATGTTTAAATACAATTAAATTAAAATCAATAAATCAAAATAATCTAGAATGTAAACAATCAACGCCCCTCCCCCAGCGGGCCGCGGTAAAATTATCAAACGTTGACCGGTCCGTGGTGGTAAAAAGGTTGGGTACCACTGCCTTACATGGATAAATCGGGAATATTTCACAGATTACGATTATGAAAATTAATTAGGAAAGGGATAATTATTTTGGGAGTTTTTCTTTTTTCTGAAAAAACGATATCCAAAAAAATCCGTTAAGTAGCTTAACTGCTACTCAACTCCACTCGGATATTGTAACCTACGAAAACTACGAACATGGTGGAAAACTCAACGTTCTTCTCTCCAGTCTCCACTGCATTAGAATAGCTCAATATAGGAAGAAGTAATATTAAAAGGTAAGTAAATGAAAAATAGTGAAAATTATACTTTTTTTTGTTTTCTGCCGGAGTATTAAGTATGTGCCTACGTTGAAAAACGTCTATCTCGACCAAAACTAGGAACTTTCGTTTCTGATTCTTTATATTTTTCGTACAGCTATTTTGCTTTCGAAAACTAACTTCTTTTGATTCTATAGCCACTAGAAAAAGTTATTTAAAGAAATAAGGGAACATGCCGATCAGATGCAAAAATGTCACTTCAAATTCGTTATTTTTTTAATAAATTTAGCTACGGTGTGCATTATTTCTCAAAATCTATTTCTTGTATTGTTGTGAAATTTGGTGTGGATATTTTGATAATGTATTGTAGTAAGTGACCTAAAATAGTCACATTTTAGATGATTCCAAATTAGTCTAGTGTCCTGCTCATGTGTAAAAGTAGAAGAAAAATGTTGTAAAACATGAAATCTTAAAAAAAATTCCTCACATGTGCGTTCTGATGCAATATGATCTGACCGGGTCCTTGTGCTATTAAGTCTCTAATAACCAACCCATCTTCCCATGTACATTTTGTTAACCATATTCAGCCAATATTATCACTAAAATTAAATAATGGATTCATATTTAAATAATTTTTTTCTCCTTTAATTAAACAGGGCTCCCAGCAGGTCTCTTTTTTCCCTAAAAGTCTCTTTTTTCACCTGAGGTCTCTAAAAGTCTCTTTTTTAGGATCAAGGTCTCTTTTTTTCCTTTTTTCCCTACTTTTAAGGGTTAGATTTACAAAATTTTTCTGGGGGAGCGCCCCCAGACCCTCTCTACCTTTGATATTTTTATGTTTTTTTATTTCCTGTTATTTTCCGTAGAAAATTCTGACTTACAAGATATCGGTCTCTTTGGGTGTTAGCAATGGGTCAACAATATTAGTTGAAACAATACTTTGAAGGCTAATTTTCCCCAAACTTTTCCAGTGAAGAACCCTCATCCCTGTATCTTTACTTGGGGTTCATATTTTATACAAACTGCGATCAAAATTTTACAGGGTCTGTTAGTTTGAATCAATTCGCCCCCTTCCACCCCCCACAAAAGTCTGGTTAGGGGTTTCAAGTGTGAAATAACTTTTAGGTTGCAGAACTGATATAACTTGATTATAATCAAGGCATCTATTAGGGTAAAATACAAAAGTTTTACGGAAGCCATGGAAAAAATTGTATGTGAAAAATAGTCTGAAAAGTATTATCCGAAGAAATTATAAGTATTATCCTGTTTTGATTATGTTAAAGGGGTATGAAGGATAAATATGACCTTATGATATCCTTATTTAGTGGCATAGCCAGGATTTTCCTTCGGAGGTCCAAAAAAATGCATCATTGTAAATCAATGAAATTTCTGTAGTTACCCAAATATATTGGTCATTTTTAACTATACTCCTCTCTGTTAATTAAAAGGTTAACTCCTCTGTGTTAATTAGGATCTCTCCTCAAAAACTTTTTGCAAATTTGCCCCTTGGAAACAGTGTCGAACTCGTTTTTGGCCTCAGGCCCATAACTAGATATTTGTTTTGGGGATTTGACTCAATACTTATGAGAGTACTAAATACTTATGAGAGTTTTTACATGCTTTGTTTTAAAACACTTACTGTGATAGGATGTTAATCTGTGTGCAATAAGTCTAAAGTTTGAGGGCACTTCCCCAGAAAATTTTTGGAAATTTGATCTTTTGAAGCAGTGTTTTAGCTCATTTTGAGACCATTTCAGTTACATCCAAAGACTTCCTTGTAAGCCACACTGAGTTTCAAAGGGATGTTTGGGGTCCTCCCATAGAAAATATTTGTTATTTAAACATCAAAAGAGTATTGTGTAAACTCACATATTTGAGCCCTATTGGGTTACAACTACTAGTAAAGAGGATCGCTCTTTTAAAGTGTAGAATTTTTATGAGAAACACAGTATCAAAATTTCTCCCTTGAGTGGCAACTGGTTATTATAAAATCAAAACTATAGGGTCTAAAATATTTTAGGTCCGAACCCAAAGAACCCCCCCTTTTGGCTACAGCACTATTTTTTTATTCAAGAATAATCTCAACTTTTCAGTTTTTTAATTTTAATTTGATCCAAGTTACGAAAAGTATACTTTCTGTTTTGAAGAATTATCCGAATATTTCATTTCAACATTTAAAAATTACCTTGAAAATATACTTTATTATTTTAATTAAATTTTTTTATTGTACCAAAAATAAAAAAGGACACAATCACAAGTTCACATATCCACCTGGTATCTCAATCTTTGGCAATCAATCGCCTTTTTATCTAATTTCTACATTAATTTTATAACATTAACTATTTTGTGAGGATAAAACTCTGAAATTTTTGTTTCATCGACCTATTTTTTTCCGTGACACTGTTAAATTTTGACTTAAAATTTCGGTCTCTTTTTCCTCTTTTTTAAAGATATTAGGTCTCTTTTTTCCCTAAAGACAAACCAAATGTCTGCTGGGAGCCCTGATTAAAAGTTAATTTCCATATTAAATAAAATAAAAAAAATAGTTTGTTTTTGAATTTGGTTAATTTTTATTTCGGTAATTTTTTTTTCAAAATAACAAATTTTAAAAGTTAAAGGAAGTAATAATGCACTTGATTCCGCTTAATTTGGACACAATGTGACTGGGGCTGTTTGTACTCATGAAGCAAAGTTCCCATAAAATTTAGATAGTGAATCACGATTTTGTAGATTTTCGCATATTATTTTAACAAATAGTTAAATCCTGCTATAGAGAACACTGGTTATAATGAACTTTTTATACTCTGCTATTTTAAAAAAATTGGGTCAGTGAACTATTTATTGGTCATAGTGAACTTATTAAGTTCGGTCCCCAGACAGTTCACTATTGCAAGGTTTGACTACATTTAAAAACTTTTTATAGCTTATACTTTTTAAATGGGTCAGTTGATAGCATTTTTGATTTTAAGCCAATAACTTTACAGGTTCCCAGGAATCATCTACAGGGCCCAGTGCCTGTACATGTGATGGTGAAAGAAACTCCAGCAATGCACAATGTAGGTGATTTTTTAGTCATTATAGAATGTTACGGGCAATGTGATAAATCGGGCATTATTAATAATGCCCGAAGTGGAGGGGCAATGTGTTAAATTCAATGGCATTTATCACTTTTCCCGTAACATAATAGATAACTTGGTAATTGTAGTATTTGTGTAATTACCATTTGTGTAATTACCATGTCTTAAAAATTAGTTTTTATTTTGTGGTTTGTTTTCCTAAATTCATGCTGCTTAGAAGTTATTGATTGAAGTGTTGAATGCTTAGTAATTTTTCAGCACTTTTACAATCCATCAGTTTTTAATAGAGAACTAAAATTTCCATACTAATATATTTTTAAAAATTTTGTTACTTAACAATGTGTTTGGGTGCTTGAAAGTTGGGAAGGGATTTGTAAAATCGAGATTAATTGTTTCCATCTAGAATTGATTTTAGTTTGGCCTGGAAGTTATTTTTAACAATGTAACTTCCAACTTAATTTGCCGTTTTCCTTAGAAGGAGAGTTCGAACTGATAAAGGGTTGGCAACTATTATGGCAAGTGATCTTGGCTATTTTAAAAACCTTTCCCTCAAGGAGCACGCTGTAATATTGCTTGGTTGGCTCATTTAAAAGGATTTGCATTGACTTTTTACAAAGAAAATTTCTACGAAAATTTAAAAGCAGGTTTTTAAAATCTTTTTAAGTGGACTTTTTTAACCCGTTAACGCCCAGCGTCCTCGTTTGAGGACAGTGCATAAAAGGGTGTGTAAAATCTTTCTTTTTTCCGGAAACGATTGATTATTTTGCATGACGATAGATGGCATTACTACAAAACATGCCACAAATTATCATGTGTCTGGGTTTGTTTTAATCTCCTTGATTTGGGTCGCAATTTTGCGCTTTTTTCATGTATTACACTTGGGTCACCTTTCTGTCTAGCTACATCGGCTGAAGTCAAGGTAATAATTTTATTTTCCATAGTATTTCAAATTAAGGTCATATTTATACATATAAAAGAAAATTAGTAAGTTTTAAAAAAATTTCGTTTTCAAAAATGACGTCCAATTTTACTGTCCTCGTTTGAGGACGCTGGGCGTTACAGCCTACTTTTTTCAGATTTCTACTCATTACAGTTTTTTTATTTTTTCCAACTACTATCGTGTTAAAGCTGTTCTTAAACTATTATAAGGTAGTAAATAATAATTATTTTTGTTTTAGAAGGGTTTTTAGTAGTTACAATGGCTCATAGGTTCTTACCGATTGCAGAATCTCATGAACATTTGTCTTCCCAATAAATTGTGAGACTATAAAAAGGCAATAAAATGGCTCGATGTCCTCTGAAATCTCGGAATAAATAGAAAAAGAACCTAAAGGGTATTTGTGAACTTAAATTTAATAAGGGAAATAAAATTTTGATGTTTTATATCTTGCAAATCGTATTTTGAGCACCTTGTTTTACCAAATATCATACGAAATGCTAGAATTTATTCAAAATTAACGCGCACTTTGTTCATGAATCCTTTGTATTGAGTTTTCATTTGTATTCCACATGTTCCTCATGATCTCCTAATAAAAGTTTTTCCTCACTATTAACTATCAAATTTCGTTAAACACAAAAATCTGTACTATTCGATTTACTCAATAGGAGATAAATTCTTAAAATTGATTGAAAAATGGTGAAAAGTGTAGTTTTTAACTAATTTCATCTTAAAATCTTATAAAATACTGTAACTAGTCCATTTTTAGTTGTTTTGCATACCTATATACTTAATTTTCCTATTTGCTAACGTTTTTTAATCTCTTGATTTTTTTACGCCGGAACGCCCAGCGTCCTCAAACGAGGACGGGCTGTAACTTCAACAATAATTATTAAAATGTTTAAATTTTGGATTTTTTGTCTTAATTGGGTCATAAATACACCAATTTGAAATAATAATACAAATATTGTCGGTAGAATTAATTCGGGCGTTAACGGGTTAATATAAATTATCCTTTTGGTTAACTGAGGATCAATTAATATGGATATAGTAATGTGTAATGTTTGTTATAATTATTGGTACTATATTTTCTAGGTCGGGTATCTTTTTAACCTGGGCCATGGTAGGACCCTAACAGCATTCCTTCTCAGCTTGCTAAGAAAGCAGAGTTGTCTGCACAGTTCAGTTTGTATGGCCGAAAAGGGAGAAAGTCCTTTTCAACATTTGAAGAGAGACTAAATATAATTTTAGGTGAGTAAGAATTTATCAAATTTGCATAATACACTAGTTGTGTGTCAGTGTAAGAGTTATTGATAAAGATAATTAAAGTTTCTTTATATTTATCTATATAGAAAAATTTGCGTAATAAAGGCAACAATAACTTATTCTAGTATTTATAAAGATTGCAAAATGTAGTTTTCATATCTAATGTCATCTTTTAAAGGTGGCACACAAATATAGTTCAAGAATTTACTGTGGAATGCACACTGTAACAGTTTCATTAAAAGTGGCTGGAATAGCATTAAAACTTTTAGTTTCAGGGTAACCATTCTCTTTCAAGAATTTTTCTACTCTAAAAATCTTGAAATTAATTTAAATCCATACCTTTTTGTTTCTATTTTATGTTTCATTAGCCATAGAGTCAGTGGCGGATCCAGGGGGGGGGCAACAGGCCTTTTGCCCCCCCCTTGGGCTCAGGTACCTTTTTTAAAAGTTACGGTAAGAAAAGGAAAAAACGAAAATCGGACATCCGAAATTCGGACAAGGTGTACAAAAACAAGTTAAAACACCTGTTTTATTGGTCAAATTTCCAAAAATTTTCTGGGGAGGACCCCCAGACCCCCTTTTGTATTTGAAACTCAATTATTCACAACTTCTTTACATTCTGCACATCAAAATGAAAATCCTACATGAAAATGAATACCTGAAATTAGGGCTTAAGGTACCAAAACTAGTTAAAAATCTGTTTTTAGAGTCAATTTTTCTAAAAAATCTTCTGGGGGAGGGCCTCCAGTCCCCCTTGGATACATCAAACTTAATGAATTACTCACAACTTGTCATTCTATACTTCTTTATGACGCAAATTATACTTAAAATGTGTTACAAAGTTTCATTAAACCTATTTAATATGTATGTGAGAAATAATTTTGGGCCCCTCCTGAAATAAATTTCTATAGTATACGCGCCACTGAATAACTTTTTAGAGGATATATTTGGAGACTCTTTCCAAATAAAATATCTATTTACGCCTGTGGAGTGATGAAAAAAGAGAGTGAAGAAAATTGGTGACCCGTGGGAGAAATCAGCCACATAAGGTCTGGGCCCACCCTGAGAATCGAGCTTTGGCTTTGGGTACCAAAACGAGTTAAAACCCTGATTTTTAGGGTCAAATTTCCAAAAAAATTCTATAGGAAGACTCCCAGATCCCCTTTTTGATATTCAAAATATACTTTTCCTTATTTTGGTTTACATTTTTATACTACAAATATACATCAAATACGAATATTTCCTATAAATGCATTAAAAAAAGTACATAAAACCTATGAGGAAGCTTGGGAATAATTTTAGGTCCTCTCCCTCGTTGCAGAAATCTATCTTTTCGCCTGATAATGACTTATTTTTTGGAGGATATTTTGGTTCCTTCAGAAATAAATTTATATTTATGTCACTGCCATCTAGAACAGTGATGACCACTCATCTTAAGGGTCTATCTGGCTGGAAGGGTGGGACGTTCAAATGCTATCCCCCGATCCCATCTTAAATCAAAAGACTACTTTTCAAGGTAAAATTTCCAAAAAAAATTCTGGGGGAGGACCCCCAGACCCCCTTTTTTCCCTGGGGCGTCATCCAAGTATCTTCAATTATAGAATCAAGTTTTAAAATTTTTCTGGGGAAGAACCTTCTTTTAAGTGGTTTAAGTTTTTCTTCCAACCTTCTTAAAATGTGGTTGCCCCCCCCTTAGGTCCAGGCTGGATCCGCCACTGCATAGAGTAAATGAAAGGGTTTTGCAATACTAAACATTAATATTCTAAGTCTAGGCAAGTGCATTTATTGGAATAATTAGTTTGCCATTACACTAATTATTTTTGTGGTTTAAGTTAATTTTATGAATTTGATTTGGTTAACTTAACTAATTAACTGTTCTTCTTTCTAGCCGCAGCTGCCAAGGGGTTCGATAAAACCAAAAAAGGGCTATTACTAGAACATTTTGCTCCAGCCCTAGCCCACTGCAAAGATAGGGCTGGCTGGAGGCCCCTGCCCCATCAGATAAAATTATTTTGGATGCTTCTCTGACTTTGGATGAAATTTAATTTTTTAAATAAATGAAAATTATTTTATTCTATGTTTTTGTCTTTTGTAAACTTAAACACCTAATACTGTTTATGGAAGCAAGAGAGTTCCTGAAAACATTTGAATGATTGAATTGCTGAATATTAGTATTTATCATTGATTGTCTTGAATGAAGTTTACTCAAATATTAATTAACTTTCAGTCATCTTAAGAACAAATAGCATTTAGTGGAGTTAGAATTAAGAGTATATTGCATTTAAGTGTTTACTAATTATTCATAATTCAAACTGCATTATTAATTTTATACATCAGCTGTTTTTAAAGATATTTGGTATTGGTATAAATATAATTTTCTTTTTGCCTTTTAAGTTACCAAGATTGCCATCTGTATCTTACATATTTTAATACTTGGCAAAGATACCTTATGAATATGGTATCTTTGCCAAGTATTAAGACTTGTAAGAAACAGATGGCAATCCGACTAACTTAAAGGGCAAAAAGAAAATTATATTTATAACCAATGCCGAACATCTTTTAATAACGGCCGATGTATGAAATCAATAATGCCGCCAATTCGGCATTAAACGATGTTATACGATATTAAACCAGGGGGAATAGTTTTATTCCGACAATGGCCATCATTGCTGAACGTCTTTTAATAACGGCCGATGTATGAAACTAATAATGCCACCAATTTGGCATTAAACGGTGTTATACGACATTATACCAGGGGAATAGTTTTATTCCGACAGTGGCCGATGTTGCCGAATATCTTTTAATAACGGCCGATGTATGAAAATAATAATGACGCCAATTCGACATTAAACGGTGTTAAACGCTATTATACCAGGGGAATAGTTTTATTCCGACAATGGCCGACGTTGCCGAACATCTTTTAGTAACGGCCGATGTATGAAATTAATAATAACGCCAATTCGGTATTAAACGGTGTTAAACGCCATTATACCAGGGGAATAGTTTTATTCCGACAGTGGCCGACGTTGCTGAATATCTTTTAATAACGGCCGATGTATGAAATTAATAATGACGCCAATTCGGTATTAAACGGTGTTAAACGCCATTATACCAGGGGAATAGTTTTATTCCGACAGTGGCCGACGTTGCTGAATATCTTTTAATAACGGCCGATGTATGAAATTAATAATGACGCCAATTCGGCATTAAACGGTGTTATAAGCCATTATACCAAGAGGAACAGTTTTATTCCGACAATGGCCGATGTTGCCGAACATCTTTTTATAACGGCCGATGTATGAAATAAATAATGCCGCCAATTTGGCATTAAACGGTGTTATACACTATTATCCAGTGACATTTACGCTTGTTTAGCGGCATTTAAAAATATCTGAAAAACGAATATCGGGAATAGGGCATTATCCGGTGTTATACGATGCTCGTTATTGTCGGAAAACCAACATCTTCCGATGTAAACAGGGTGTCCATCCCGATATAGACCAATATTGACCAGCCGACATTGGCCAACTTTCGTGTGCTGCCTGGGCAGAACATCAAAAAAGTGAAAAAACTTTTTTTCTTCTTTTAAATACATCCAAAATGCCCCTATAATTTGTCTGGAAAAAATTTTTCTTCTGTGCGCTCCTTCCTAGTTATTTTTATGAGCCTCATATGAGGCCATATGGGCCATATTTTTTTCATTTTAACAGAAAATACTTGGTTTAGAACTTATTAAAATAAATGGTCATAATATTAGAAGATTGCGAATTAAAAAAATATCTAACAACCTATAAAAAATGTTCTATAGAAGCTAGTATCTAGCTAGTATTTTCTCTTCACAAGCATCACAGCTTAAAATGTAAACATTGAGGTATAAATCATCTTGCTGCTATTTAGGAACGAATTCAGAAACCATTTAGAAGCTCATATGTGATCTACATGAATCACTGAAGTCACTGACGAAAAGAAAATAAATTAGCGTGTTTAGGAGCCTCGTAGTAGGAGCCTCATATGAGGCCCAGGGTGGCAAGAGGGTTAAGTATGGAGACCAAAACTGAACAGCATACTCAGTTGAGGTCTCACCAAGCCTCTGCATAGTGGCAAAATAATATCCTCGGACCTTGAAGAAACAGTTTTTTTATGTATCCCAATATCCTATTAGCCTTTTTACAAGCAGATGAACACTGATGAACCCATTTAAAGTTCCTCATTTACTATCACCCCTAAATATGCCCCTTGCAGATAAAATTCTGCCCTACCATTCCCCGACCCATATGAAGTACCTGACATTTACTTATGGCAAGGGTTATTATTATATTATTTAATGATTAAATGTTTTTTTTTAAATTATTTTTGAAAACATACGTATTATTAAGGTTAATTTTAGGTGTTTAAAGGTGGCAGTAGCCAGATATTTGATAGTTTTTCCAAGAAGTTATATCAAATTGAATGTTAAATTTTCCTTAACTGGTCAGGTACTGGTGCGTTTACCCTATAATAATCCAGAAATAATGCCATTAAAAAACAAAAGCTATTTCATTTCATTTTAAATTTTGCAGACTTCTTTACCTTCAACCCCATTCTTTAATAAAACTTAACAAAGCAAACAGAAGCGAAACCAACAAACAAAACGACCTTTTTTATTGGCGCCGAGCAATAAAACAGAAAAAAACGCTTTTTCACGCGATTGACTTTCATTATTCAACTAAAAGATCTTCCCCGCACAAACAACGGGAATAATGTCACTCGGCAAGTGCGCCGCTGCAAATAGCCCAGCTATTTAAAGCACTTAATCTCCATTCACACGCAAAGAAGGCTGCCTTCAATTATTATTCGCCACATCGAAGCCAAAAAAGCGATCGCCAAACGCATTATTTTCTCGAAATTAACTCCCTCCACTACCCACAACTGATCCAAGTCATTTAGAGCGGCCAAAATTTTCCTCCCAATATTAACGATATACCAGAGGAAATTAACCGTAATCAGATCCATTATGGTAATTGTTAAAAGCAACAGATGTCATCCTTTCAGCGCCGAAAACGTGAAATATAGTCAAGGAGCGCGGGATTTTTTTCTTTCTGCCAACTTTTCGCGAGTAATTTCGAGATATTGCAACAGATGAGAACCTGTCTGGTGAACATCTATATTAAAAGGCAAATATCCGCGCGGTTGTCTCATTTTGTAAAAATATCGAGCCGCCTTTAGTATTAATGATGCGGCTCTGGCCCAATATAGTTGGGGAGCTTCGCATCTATCATCAGGGCTGGCAACTATGAATTGCTGCTTCCGAATGGGGTGTGATTTTGAGTTGAGGGTGGAGCTGTTTTTTTTATCTATCGGGGTTTATTGGTGAGGCTTGCTTTTCACTCGGACAATGATTTTAGAGTTGTTCTAATGATTTTCCAATTTTACGGGTTTTTAGCGAAATAATTTGGCTTAAAAGCGCGTTTTTATGAATAAATTCGTGTCTTTTTGAAAGTGATACACGAAAATGCATCGTTTTACTCTATTTCATAAAACCTTGAATGTAAATTAGAATTCTTAACTGTTTTATATAATTTAACTACCTTATGAAATAAGCTCCGAACCTAAATTATCTTTACACAAAACAACTTCGTTTGTGTGTGTGTGTGTGTGTGTGTGTGATTTTCTTCAGGAAAAGCCACTTTATACAGTATACCACTATCTTCAGAATTTTGAAGATAATTAACAGACATTTCGCAGACATAGCATTACCTTTAAATTGTCTTCAGAATTCTTGCAGACAATTTACAGATGTTTTTAAGACGAGATGTATCTTCAGAAATTTTGAAGTCGGTTATGCAGAAATTTTTCAGATTGAACAGAATCTTCAAATTGTCTTCAAAATATATTAAACTTTACAAAATTTTATCATTTCACGTAAGAATGAATAAAACCAATATCGAATGCCTTGTTATCGATTTCAAAGGAAACTAAATCTTAAAAGAATCATTTCCTAGAACTCGATCAAAGTTTTCTTATTGTAGGGTTGATTTAAAATTTTAATTATTTTAAGATTGTCTTTGTAATGTTAATATTTCATAGCGGGAAAACTACTTTTTCATTTGAATCTGACTACATATGAGAGAATTAGGTAATCAAATATTCGGGAACCGAATCGACATCAGAGATCAAACGAATCGAATCTAACCTAGAGGATCGATCGCAGAATCGAATCGATAGAACAATGTTAACGTTTTGTTTTCAACTAGTTGCGTGCCTGAAGGAATGCTGATTGTAATTATGAATTTTCCTGATAATTATGGGACTACCTAACAATATGGTAAGATTTAATTATCCGAATGTCCTTTATTTATATTGTGGTTGAAAATTGTATTTGTTCAAAGATGCAAGACTACTGCAAAGTGCAAAGCATAGGTATGTTAGAAGGTTGCATGTGGGAAGTAGGCTTAGGCCTTAGGCTTAAGATTAAGTAATCTTAAGATTATCTTCAGAAAAAAATCTGTAGACTATCTGCAGTTATTCGGGCCCTTCTTTCTGAAGAAATATTTTAGAAACTATAATCTAAAGATTTTCTTAAGAATGTTATCTTAAGATTTTCTTCAGAATGAAGGGGTCCAAATAACTGCAGATAGTCAGCAGATTTTTTTTAAAGAAAAAGTGCAGAATTTTTTTAGTGGGGTATCTTCTGACAATTCTTTTCAAACCACTCAACATACACTGTAAAAAAACTGTAGAAAAACAGAAATTTTTAATAACAATGACTTTACCCCACTAAAAATAATCTGAAGATTTTCTTCAGAAAAAGCCACTTTCTACAGAAATTCTACAAATGTTTTAAGATATTTTGCAGATTTTGCTTTGTCTTTGAATTATCTTCAGAATTTTTGAAGACAACAAACAGACATTTTACAGACATAGCATTAGCTTTAAATTGTCTTCAGAATTTTTGCAGACAATTTACAGATGTTTTAAGGACAGGATGTATCTTTAGAAATTTTGAAGACGGTTATGCAGACATTTTTCAGATTGAGCAGAATCTTCAAATTGTCTTCAAAATATATGAAACTTTCAAAGTTTTATCATTTTACGTACATAATTTAAGTCCTTTGAAATCTCAATTTTTTTTATTGAATAGAATAAAACTATCTCTCTCTCTGATATCGAATGCCTTGGAATCGATTTCAAAAGAAACTAAATATTTAAAGAATCGATTCCTAGAACTCGATCAAAGTTTTCTTATTGTACGGTTGATTTAAAATTTTAATTATTTTAAGATTGTATTTAATGTTAATATTTCATAGCGGGAAAACTAATTTCTCATTTGAATCAGACTACATGTGAGAGAATTGGTTAATCAAATCTTCGGGAACCGAATCGATATCAGAGATCAAACGAATCGAATCTAACATAGAGAATCGATTGCAACATCGAATCGATAGAACATTGTTTACGTTTTGTTTTCAACACTTGCTGCGTGTCTGAATGAATGCGGATTTGAAACATGAATTTTCTGGATAATTATGGGAAAACCTAAGAGTATGGTAAGATTTATTTTACGGTATATCCTTTATTTAAATTGTGGTTGTATATTTAATTTGTTCAAAGATGCGAGACAATTACAAAGTGCAGACATATGTTAGAAGGTTGCATGTGGAAAGTAAGTAGGCTTTTAGGCCTTAGGCTTGATTAAGTAATCTCAAGATTTTTTGCAGAAAAAAATCTGCAGACTATCTGCAGTTATTTGGACCCTTCCTTCTGAAGAAATTCTTCAGAAACCATAATCTAAAAATTTTCTCAAGAACGTTACCTTAAGATTTTCTTCAGAATGAAGGGGTCCAAATAACTACAGATAGCCTGCAGATTTTTTTTAAAGAAAAACTGCAGAATTTTTTTAGTGGGGTATGTTTACAGAGATATTCTGTCATGTAACATTCCCACCGCACTTCTATTTATTTTATGTAAAAAAACAGCTTTTTTTTAGTTTTTTAGCTTATCTGTACTTAAACAGAAACTTACTGCATCGAAAACCAATACAGCTATTGGCAACATTATACTGAATCTTCTTTGGAGCAGTGGTAGCGTGCGCGCTTAGCATGCGGTAGGTCCTGGGTTCTATCCCCGGATATTAATTGATTAAAATTTAAAAAAAGCTCAACTAAAATAAGTCCACACGCATGCGCACAAGCAGAAAATTACTGAGAGGCAACAGAAAAATCTGTAGCTCACTTGACAGAAAGTTCCTTTTTACAGCATTTACCTGTAGGTTACAGCTTTTTTCTGTTTACAGGATTTTTCGACTTACAAATTTTTTCTGGCAACTTTTGCTGCCAGAAATTTTCTGTTTTTTTGCAGGATTATTTTTTACAGTGTATGAATAATATGTGCATAACAATACACTTTCCCAGCTGTTAACGCCAAGCCATAGAAGAATGTAAAAATTTGTGAAATTTCATGGAGAATTATAAAGAAGTTCTTAAACATAAAAAGTAAATGTTTTCTATGGCATTTATCTATAAATAAAAAAAATATTTTCTAAAACTTTTTTATAAATCATTTTCCAGAATTTCCATTAACACTATGACATCACAGAACGGTTTAATTTGAAAAAAAAACAGTGAACCTACGACATGAAAGATTCAGAATGATTAAATTTTCCCTGCGCAGCATTGATTTAATTTACTTTTTTCATATTTATTCATGCTTTTCTCTTTAAGCACAACCTGTAAACATATGATCAACCTAACAATTTCCCCTCTACAAGATTGTTCCACCCCTCCACTCCGGCGATTCTCCATTCGGTTTAGCAAAACAGCTTCTCCACTCTTTATTAAAAGCCAACACGTGATACCTCTTCCCCTAGAAATCTCCACAACTGGAAACAAATGCTAATAAGATGAGCGTTAACGCACGCACCGAGACAACTCAACTCCATCTCTCCTTTCATCACCCCGCTCAATTGTCGCCAACATCTCCCTATCCCCATGCAGAGGCACGTCACGCTCATGCACATTTCCTAAGAGAAAAACCCCATTTGAATGAATTTTGCACATTCCTCTCCCCATATACATAGCCATATATTTATATGCGGCGCATATATCTATATGAGGCGTATATGGAAGGCACGTTGAAAGAGAAATGGCAGTGGAGATCCCGCGAGCGAGGCCATTGGCAAAAGCGTTGTTAGATATTGGTTTTTATTTCCGATTTCGAATGCTAACAAGAAGGGCCTCACCGGCCCTCTCTTTCCAGAGAGAAAGGGGAGCGAAAATAACAAAAGGGGAGAGGGGAGCAAAGGGGGAGGCGGCTGCTCCAGAAAATGAAAGAAATGAAACGGTCGGCGGGAAAGTAAGAATAATAAAATATCCCGGGGGTGGAAATAAAGTAAAAAAGGGGAGGAAGCGGTCCCGGGGAAAAAACCGGTGGCTAAAACACAAGTAACCGCTTACCGGAATGGACTAAGGAAAAGGATTATGAAAAAATGAGGTTAGCAATGCAAACGGAATCCTTAACGGAGGAAAATTCAGTGCTCAGTAGTGTATGTCTTTACATAAATAACTTCTCAGTGGTGGGGTGTGTAATAACTGGCATGTGCATTGGTTATGAGTGAATACTTTTTGTTGGGGTCTATGATTCATTCATGAGATGTTTAAGTGTTTTCCGATGGTGACTTGCTGGGATCTAATTTCTTGAATATTTCTGTATGGGTCGTTGACGCTTGTATGTGTCCGAAAACGGTAGATATCCTGTCAATGAAATGATCATATCAAAGATATCCTATTAAGTTTTGCTAATTCTTTTTATACAATATTTTTTAAAATCTACTTTTACAAATATTGATACTTGAAATTAGATACTAAATATACTCCTTTAATATTTATCTCATATTTTTAACCTTCCAGTAGGGGCGCTTTTTATAGAGAAAGAAAAGGACGCTTGTTATCTCCTATATACACAATTGGAAATGTATATTTTAAACCATAATAATTTTTGAAACAGCTGTGATATGGTTAAAATGAGTACGCGTTTCATTTAAATATATTTGAACCATTAGACATTAGATGATCATATCTTACCTAAGTATCTCCCATATACGCGCGCACGCTGGAAGGTTAATTCAGGTCGTTTACAACTTATAGTTAGTAGTTTTATAGTTAATATACTATGCATAATATTACATTGCATTGATATTATTTTCATATAAAGCTATTTCTGTTTAGAATCATAAGTTTCAGTCCTCATAAAAAGAAAAGTTGCAATATTAAAGAAAGAACTAAAGTGTGAAGAAAAACGTGTATACTCATGAATTTATTCATAAAATTTATTTATCTTGGACTGGTTCGGTACACACACACTTAACTTGGTTATAATGTATGAACAACCTTGAAAGAACGGAGGAGAAACGAAATAAAGAACATAAACTGACAATCCAAACAATAAATATTCCCAAAAGGCTCCAAGAGGTAAGTAACTTCCCATAAGCTAAAAACTATGAGTTATTGTTATAAGGGTAAATCAAGAAGAGTTCGCCTTGTAAGAGATTAATTGCGAATGATACTTCCAAGAAAATGTTCCGAATGTTTCGCTCTTTATGTTAAGTATCTAAACAGTTAGGATAAACCGCTGGTAAATTACGAGATTTCAAAAACTGAGCAAGCGATCTCGTCCATCACACCCGAAAAAAGAAGACGGAACTTAGTTTTTCGTCCGAATCCGCGTTCCGCGATTCACCCCCAGCACATGGGAATCGTCACCATCAGCGCGAATGATCCGCTCCTCTTTTCCGATAACCAAGTCCCATTGTTTGCTAATTACTAGTGATATCCGCGAAAAAAGGAGTTATTGGACGCGCTCACCACCTAATTAACAAGCATCTTGCGGCAGTAGTAATTTAGCCGAACTCGGCAAAACGGGGAAAAAGAAGACACATTGATTGACCAGGGCAAGACAAAAGAAACTGCTGCAGCGAGTCCCCCTCAGGTGGAAAGGGTGCAAATCGCCCTTAATGATTCGGCAGCGCGCGGATTCAAGAACGACAAACTTATTATTTTGGCCTGGGCCGTCATCAGTCATCGGGCTTTGTGTTTTTCGGGGGCTTGTTTTGCGGGCTTCACTCAAAACCTATTGGGTCCGGGCCGATACGGCCCTTTGTACGGGGCTCTCCCATTACCTGGTCGGCGAACAATACGCCCCGCCATCATCATAATTAACCGTTTCTATTCCAAACTTGTCCGAATTTCCGCCCCGTGTTGTGGAGGGAGTTTTCTGGGTGGGTATTCTGGGTGGATTTTACGGGAAGATTTTCCGGAAATGCAAGATCTCGGAACAAAGAAAGAAGTGCCGTCTTCTCATCAAGTGACGCATGGAAATGAGAAAGCATAATGAAAAGGAGGAACAGGGGATAGATTAGAGGAAAGCCCTTTCCTCACTCCCGGCAAATGATAATTACCTCTGGGATGCTTCCACAATGGCGGGGCATTATTTGCAGTCCCCAATTCGCATGCCGCTTAACAAGATGCTCTATCAGGCCTTCTTATTTGATGTACTTAACGTATTTACATAACACAATGCACAAATATGATTAAAACCGCTATAGTTAAATGGATTATCATTGCTCCCGGATTCCACAGCTTGCCGAGCCTGAAATCAAGAGGGTCCCCGGGGCAAGTCCTTCTTCTCGAACACGCTCAACTTTCATTACCACAGCGATTTTCTATGAGGACACCCTCGGAATGCCCCCGCACCATAATCCTCAGTCTGGATTACTTCGGAATTTTCTATGCAAGCGACGGCGTAATTAAATTTACGAGTAATAGTTTAACTAAATACAGCTATCCTGGTCGTAGTATGTCTTAAATTGGTAATATTAGTGTTTTGATGAGAGTATATTAAAGATTTTGAGCATGCATAAATATTGAAACTGTTATAGAAAAAAATTATGTGTAGATGTAAAAAATAAAAATATTTAATATCTATAAATATGAAATTTTGTTTGTGAATTATCCAATACCTATCAAACAATTAAGAATCTTTGTGAAATGAAATACTTTAGATTGATAAATTAATTATAACATGGTTATCATAAGGATTTCATTAAAAATTAATTTTCTTTGTACATTGATTCTATTTCTTTCTCGAAAACTTACGTTTATTAATAAGAACTGTAATTTTTTTTAAGAGAGTGCTATATAAGTTATATCATATTAAACTTCCCAACAATTCTTTATACTTGATTCAATTAGGAAGTAATAAAGAAGATGTGAAGAGTAAAAATAATTATAAAAACTTGTATTCACTTGAGGAATTTCAATAGGGACTCAACAAAAAGGTATTTTCATTCAATACACATAGAACCAAACTTCTTACTTTACTACATAAAAGCAGAATTGAAAAAATAAACAGGTTAATACCTGGATACGCAAAGCTTAAATGATAAAATTGTCCAATCTGTTCAAAACTTATAATTAAAACAAAATGGATGTAATGGGAAGTTACAGTTAAAAGAGAAATCTTCAAATTAAAGACATCCTACCTATCCAAGTCTCGAGTCGCAGTAAAGTAAGAATTTCATATAAATTAATATAACTTGTTAACACAACCAAGGGATAAGTTAGTTAAAGCAAGAGAAGTATTTACATAGTCGTTAACGGAGAAGATTCAATTCGGTCACCCTCTCCCTTCCTAAGACTTCCCCTTCGCATTGAGGGAATGACCCCCCGAAAAGTTTAGTGGCCAGAACATTTCCCCAATTAGTCTGACCCTTCGCCCCGTTTGGAAAACGCAAAGAACTCGGCGGTAATTGACTACTTTGCGGTATTCATTGAGCACAATTCGCGGCTAAATCAATTGAATTTAACCACGCGCTTTAAATCCATGTTCCAGTTTATCACATTTCACTTTCGGAGCGCACATAATCAAATACTTGTCCGATTCTTCTTGACGAATTGGGCTCTAGTCTTTTAGTTTGGTGTTTGCTGGGGATTTTCATTATGCTCTAATTCTAATGGGAATTCGGCGTTGTGGGAATTAATGGCTGAATGTGAAATTGATGGAAATGGTATTCTTATTGATGGGGTATGAATTAGTTTTGAGGTTTGTTTTGAAATTAGTGATGGAATTTTAGGTTCTTATTTATGATAAGGATAGTTTATTTATAAATTTCTAATGCAGCATAATCTCGTTATTTTGAACTTTGATACCTCGAAAACCTTTCTATATATCTCGAAAAAATCAATTTCCCCATGAAATTAAGTATTTCACTATTTTTCTAGATACTTTGAAAACTAGCTATCTCGAAATTTTTTCGTACCTTCAGATTTCAATGCTATGCGGCATTTGTTCAGGTACGGAGAGAAAATTTTTTTAAACACACACATAAAAATTTACAGAAATTTAAGGAGTTCTTAATGAATGTTTTCAAAGTTGTAACGGGTTGAAAAACATTCTCCCTTATGTCTTGTCCTTTATTGCCAGTCGTTTTCTTGAAGATATATTAACCTAGCGTCTTCAGCGCAACAGTTATATTCACGTAATTTTGCTAAGAATTGTATCTAGATAGATTTAAAAATACTTGCCAATATAAATAGTAACATAAAAAGTTATAAAACAACACATAAAAAGTCGCACTTAGCATATAAAGTAGGTGTGGTTTGCCTTTATTGATGGTTGTAGGCGAAAAGCATGCAAAAGAAATATTGTTATATTTTACAACGTTAAACAGGTCAACTTTTTTCCATCAAAATCATTTGATTATACACTAATTTTGGAGCATTTTAGAAAGAGAAACTTTTTAGAAGTATAACTTATCAAATAACATTGCACAATGCACATACACTGCAACGTAACAATGTAACTATTGCAAAAAGTACAACTTGTCAGTAGTTAAACGATGTTGTGCAAATAAATACAACATACAATATTTTTCTCGAAAACTCTGTAGTTACTTTACAAGGTCAGTTGTAGCAGAGAAAGCCATCCAATTAATAAACTCATTTTTAATACACCTCCCAGCTCATATAACCAAAAATAAATAAAACAACAAAACAAAAACTATCATATGAAGAAACAGATACATACAAACAAGTTGATAAAGAAGTCTCAGTTCGAAACCGCCGGGAGAGTGCAAGACGAACGACGCATTAAAAGAGCCTTGTTCCTATTCGAGAAAACAAAAAAGACATTTCTCCAGCAAGAAAAAGCAGCCCTTAAAGTGTAAGAAACGACGATTAAGACCCAACACCTCTTTTTCTCTCCGAAATATTCTAATCACATTTTTCAATATTTACGTCGTCCGCTCGTTTTTTCCGCTATAGGGGCGTTGCAACCCCCTGATCGCGATCGAATTCCCTCCTCCCCTCTCCGGGGGGTCCGGGACTTTTTATTAACGCGGGACATCACGTGGTTTAGCCCTTGTTTCGAAATTAACAGCCCCTGGCGCCTGAAGTATATTTGGTCCCGGAAAAAACATCGCCGGCGCTTTTGTTTGGGGACTGCTTTGTTTGATTTTAATTTTCCGGGGACTTTTTTTTCTTCAAAAAAAGCGCGTCTCTTTGGAAGTCCTGCGTTGAAATTAATAAAGGGTCCGTCGCAGCTTGATGTGTTTGTTGAAGAGGCTTCGGATAATCAAAATGTAAGATGGGATTGGTTTTGAAGAGAATTTTCAGGGTTAGTGAGAAATCTTTTAGGATTTTGAAGTCGTGTGGAGAAAAGTTTTGAATGTTTAGCTTTAAAAATTGCTTTTAGTTTTTTATATGTTCTCCAGGCAGGGGCACATTCAGGTGTAACTTCTAGGAGGACGAAGATTTTCAAGTCATTTTTCGTAGTAAAATCTGGGATAATTTGGAAATATTGAAGGATATACTATTTTTGGCTATAAATCTACATATCAATGCATTTTACAGCTTCATAAATCTGCTTCATTAAGAAATTTTGTGTAGAAGTAATTTATCCAGATCATTTTTGTTTATCTGAGGGGGGCATGTGCCCCCATGCTCTCCTCTGGATCCTCTTAGTCTCCTAATGGAAGGGTAGTCAGTTAAAACACTGGTTTAGAAATATCTACCCCACTAAAAATAATCTGGAGATTTTCTTAAGAAAAAGCCACTTTCTACAGAAATGCTACAGATATTTTAAGATATTTTGCAGATTTTGCTTTGTCTTTAAATTTTCTTCAGAATTTTTTAAGACAACTAACAGACATTTTGAAGACATAGCATAACCTTTAAATTGTTTTCAGAATTTTTACAGACAATTTACAGATGTTTTAAAGACAAGATGTTTCTTCAGAAATTTTGAAGACAGTTTTGCAGAAATTTTTCAAATTGAGCAGAATCTTCAAATTGTCTTCAAAATATATGAAACAACTTTTCAGAAAATCTTATCACTTTACCTACACATCCTCCACTGAAAATAATCTGCAGATTTTCTTCAGAAAACTTCTATTTCTACAGATATTCTTAAGAAATCGGAATATTTTTAAAACTGATATCGAATGTCTTGGAATCGATACCAAGAAATTAGATCTTTTAAGAATCGATTCCTAGAACTCGTTCAAAGTTTTCTTATTGTATGGTTAATTTAAAATTTAATATTTCATAACGGGGAAAACTACTTTCTCATTTGAATCTGACTACATACGAGAGTATTAATTAATCAAATCTTCGGGAACCGAATCGACATCAGAGATCAACCGAATCGAATCTAACATAGAGAATCGATTGCAGAATCGAATTGATAAAACATTGTTTACGTTTTGATTTCAACACTTGTTGCGTGCCTGAATGAATGCTGATTGGAATAATGGATTTTCCTGATAATTATGGGATTACCTAACAATATCAAATCAAATCAAAGTCTGCCCGGGCCTAGTGGCCCATCAGGCGGTGCCCATCTCCGTTTCTGTAGCCTTTGGGCCTGGGGCGGTGCTAATTACTAGCGTTTGTCCAGGCCGAGTGGCTAGCCCGACGCTGGACCCCCAGTTGATTCCCCAAGCAAGCTTGGTCCTCATTTATCGACCCCGGAAGGATGAAGGGCTGAGTTGACCCATGACCAGCTACCCAAGGAAAAGCCGCAAGGCATCGAACTTGGGTCGGTAATGCTGGTAGCCAGACACGCTGACCACTACACCACCGCGGCCACACCTAACAATATGGTAATATTTAATTTACAGTACATCCGTTATTTAAATTGTGGTTAAAAATTTTATTTGTTCAAAGATGCGAGACAATTGCAAAGTGCAAGCATATGTTAGAAAGGTGCAAGAAGGCTTAGGCCTTAGGGTTAAGATTAATAATCTTAAGATTTTCTTCAGAAAAAAATCTGCAGACTATCTGCAGTTATTTGGGCCCTTCTTTCTGAAGAAGTTCTTTAGAAACCATAATCTAAAGATTTTCTTAAGAACGTTATCTTAAGATTTTCTTCAGAATGAAGGGATCCAAATAACTGCAGATGGTCTGCAGATTTTTTTAAGAAAAAGTGCAGAATTTTTTTAGTGGGGTACAGCCCAAAAGAAAGTAAGGAAATTTGAAATTTTGTGGGAGATTTAATAAGCGGAACTTAAAACGTGGGGATTGATATGGTTATTCTCAGTCTGAAACAGTCATGAAATTTAAGAAGCTGTCAAGGAAAGTCATGAAACAATGAATTACAAAGTGAATGTAAAAACAATAATAAAAACATAGGCGTGAAATGAAAATTGGGATCTATCCAAAATTTAGGGAACTGCCATTTTTAACAGAATCAGAAAAAACTTACATCACTAAAATAAGCTCTCTGAACTGAATTCCTGTTTATTATATTTAATAAACTACTTTCTCATTTTGAGTTTCATTTCAGCTCAAATGAAATCATTTTATCAAACAGACAGAAAAGTGTTTCAAATCTTAGATTTAAAATGTTCAAGGTTCAATGTTTTACCAGAATCCCGTCTGTCCCCTTTACAATATGATATTGTATCAGTTTTAACTACTATGATATTGTATCAGTTTTAACTACTATGGTATTGTATCAGTTTTAACTACTATGGTATTGTATCAGTTTTAACTACTATATCATTGTATCAGTTTTAGATACTATGGTATTCTATGAGTTTTAACAAAGAGAGAGATTTAGTTGAAGCTATCAAGTTGTTTACATTCTATTAAGAGTTGTTCTATTAAGAGAGTGCAACCGTGGCTTATATTTAAAATCATTCTTATGTTTGTTCACAAGACTCCGGTCAAGAAAAGCTGCATAAAATATACTCGAATTCCTCTAACATAAGCAATACATTTAAAAGAATTGATCAGCATTAATTGAAAGAAACTAATTCTCTCCAGCTGGTCTCAAAAGCACATAACATCCCAACAATGAACCGAGAGAGAAAAAAATCCTTCCATTCCCAACCGCTTGAGGGACCCCCAGAAAGCGTTCCCCCCGGGACGAAAAAGCTCGCCAGCGACAAGTCTGTTGTGCATCTCATTGGAAACCGGCATAACAAACAGTCCTTCTAAATTTTGAGGGACAGAAAAATGAGGGATGGTCGGACTGTAAATATTCCCTGATATGGAGATGAGGGGGAGCTTCAAGAAATGAGGGGGGAGGCGACGGAGGGAGGGTTTGGCCACAGCTGTGATGACGTCAACGGATGAGAAGGGAAGCGCCGGAGCAAGGGATGCTAAGAGGCAGGAGAAAGATGCTGCAGATAAAATAAAGGAAATAGAACAAGAGGCGAAGTGCAAGCTGCCGCGGGTTCGGTTTCAGCTTCGTAGTACGGTAGGTGAGGGTAGGCTGTGCTGCAGTAGTAGCAACAGTGTTTGCAGTACGTGCAGTTCGGTGCAAGACAAAAATTCTTTGCTTTTTTGCGCTGGGCTTTTTCCCTCCCCGAACGCCAGATGGCAAAGAAGGCAATGTTGGCTCGAAGAAGCTCGGGATATTGGATGGGGACTGGGAGAAGATGAGATTTTTTTCTTCTGCTGCTGCTGCGAACATTCCTTTTTATCCTTATTTGTCAACTGGAACTGTCACATATTTCGTAATATATCATAGTAGTCTTTATGAACAAAATTGTCCCTTCTATTTCTATTATCTTATGACAGCTGTCTGCTTAAGGCATGGACAGATTGTTACTTTTTTGCAGATTGGTTTTTACATGTGAGTAAGCATGCTTCGCATAATATAAACACTTAAAACAAAGACTAAGATGCTTAGAGCATATAACTGTTCTATTGGTCATGAAACACCAATTAAATAGTTTTTACCAAAGTTTAACGTTTGTTTCTTTTATAAGAGAAAAACAGTTTGTTTTAGGTGCGAACGAGAGTTAATATTTTTGATTTAATTAATTAATTAGAATATGAAACAGAAAAAGGTAATATATCTATAAAAATCAGCAAAAAATGGGATTTTCGCTCAAAGCAAAAAGAGGACCATTAAAGCGATTTAAAACATCATTATTGGGATTTATATTTATCATACTGGTGATAACAGTTTAACAACATTTTAGGAAACAAACATTTGGTTTACATTTTATTTAGTAAATATAAAGGGCACAAAAGCAGCTAAAATGATAGATATCAAACTTTAAAACATAAATATTTCCTTTAATCTTATCGGTTATTTAAAATATTAAAGCATTAATTAAAATTATGTTTATGAAGACGTGCTTCAAAAGAACATACCTTTTAGAAGAATTGGTAATTTCTTTTTATAGAATAGAGAATATACTATCCCATATTATTATATGTGTGATAGACAGTAGAGAAGCGTTTCTTCAATTATAAGTTTCTTCAATAGTGTTTGTACATTTTTCTCTAAACTATTTTCTTTTTGTTTAATTGAAACGTTATCAATCATTTTTAACTAAAAATATAGGAAAAACTTCTAGAAACTAACATAGAACACACAAATGTTGAAATATGTTTTCATATATCCTCGTGCAAGTTTTATTGAAATAATAAATAAAATATACCAATTAAAGTTACTGAAAATATTTTGAAATTTAACATAAGGAGTAAAAGAAAATTATCAAACCCCATACACAGATTAAATGGAAAAAATCCTCTTAATGTAAGCTTGATTCTCCTGTACAACTAGTTTTCTTGAGTAGTACAACTTATATAAATATTGCAATTAAATTAATACTTAATGGGAACCTTTACACAACTCTGACTAATAGAAATGTAAAAGCTATCAAGTCAGAAGATATGCATAAATGTTTGAAAAATAAGAAAAACATTTTAATACCTCGTGTTAATGGGTTAACACATTTACTTATGTTCCATCTTACTTTCACTGAGCCCCAAAGTTGGAAAACGAGGACAGTGTCATAATCGCCGAATTGCCTGTCTATTCGTAATAAAGAAATACGCCTTTTGTCTTTCGTTACTTGAGACATATTTTTTTTTACTCTGAATGTTTTTAAAGTATCCACCCTCCGTCCTGTGTACGTGCAAGTAAACGCCCAAAACATAAATCAGGAACGGAGCGAGACGGTATCCTTTCGTTCGATGGCAAAATGGGCTTATGCTAATACGCTTTTTACTGTTGCATCGCGTTCTTTATGAGATTTGATTCAAACAATTGAAAAAAATTAAGAGCATCTTATGGTTTACTATTTTGCACATAAGGGGAAATATTTCTGAGCAATTTTGTATTTTAAGTACATTGGTTAAAATTATGAATTATAAACTGATAATATATTACTTTAAGACATTAAAAGTATAATTAAGTTCAATAAACTTACTAGGAGTTATGTATTACAAATCTAGATTTAAATCAATTTTTCGATTTTCTTCCCTATCCTTTAAAACAATTTAATAACCAGTACTAAAAGAAATGTTATCAATTACTGACTTAGTTGTGGAAAAAATGATGCATAATATAGACTTTGAAATCTTTTTTTTTATTGTTACTCATCAAACCTCTCAAAAGAACACTTTGAAAGAAATGTTCCAAGAGGGTTCAGATATTCTGTGTTCCTTCTAGAAACAGCTTATGAGCCAGTATTTTATTTAATTATTTTTATTTAACTAGGTCAGAGTATTGATATCATCATATTTCATCGAATGAATCTTGAACATTAAATAAAAATCTGTATAAATGTTTAAAGAAAACATTTAAAATCAAATAATTCCTTCTAAGAGTTGCCCTAGAAAAATTGTTTTGCTAAAATTATACGAAAGTTAAAACTACGTGATCATTCTTAGAAAATTTAAAGTGCACTATAAATAGTTATAATCTCAATCAGAAGCAATAATAGTCTAAAAAAGGATCATTAAATTTACAGCTACACTATTCACCAACTCACGTTATTTTTATGATACTGCATTATTGTTATGTGATACATAATGATAATTTAAATTTCCATTAACGAACTGAACATTTTAAGAACTGTTATTGCCAACAAAAATTCACACAATGTGTAAATATATTTTGAAATATGAATTATTATATTAAAATAAACCTTTATTTTATGAAAAGATGATGTTGATAAAAAAACGCATTTATTAATGTTTTTTATTTTTCTCGAGATTGCGGACTCGTGATTGCTAACTTACGATTTTGCGAACTATATTTGACACACTCCTACGAGTTCGTAAAATAGAGCTTCAATTGTAACTTTACGGTTTGCGTACTGTGATAGAGTAGATCATACGACGAATCTATTCTATGTATCCAGTTCTATCCCATAGCTTATTAATTCTTAATAGAAAAAGGTTCAGTGAAAATGATTCACATCGTTTTCGTGCGAAATGAAAAAATAGCCTAACTTACAGATACGCTCCAAGAACGACAACTAAAAGTGACTTGTTGCCTGGCAACAACATTTATTATCTCAGTGCACCGCTTTCTTTTTTGTCACATAGCGTATTTTCAAAACAAACGTCGCTGTGTTTTTAAACAAGAGATTTCACCCAGAAAATGTTTACGAAACTTTTTAAAATCGCTGCTCGGCAGTCAAAGAAGTTCCGCTAACATTTTTTGTTGAAATTAGGGAGGATGAAGTGTTTATTTTTGAAAGGCTGTATTTAGGCTATTAGCTTAGTTTTTCGTTACGCTCCGTTGTTTATTGAATGAGAAGGCTTGAAAATGAAAATTTTTAGGATCCCCAGTGTTTTTAAACTTATCTTAATGAGTAGAGTAGTTTACATATAAATATTTTTTTTGCTTTTTAATGGGTGTGTGTAATTAATTTTTAAAGTAAATTAAGAATGAAATTTTACAAATGAATGAAATTTTAAATGTACACAAATGTGAAACTTCATAATTTTTCTTCAAGTTAATTTTTGATCGCGTTGAATTTATTCAATTTTCAATGAAAAGTGTTTCTTCAACTTTTTGGAATTCAAAACATTCGAGTTCGTATTGCTCTAAAATATATATGGCCAATGTTCATACAATTCACTTAAGTCTGAGGCACTCTTAGTTTTATCAATTTTGTTTTCAAGTTTTCAATGTGAAAACAGCTTACATTTTCAAGTGTTAATGAAATAGCACGCTTCAAACATTGAAAACTACTATCAGCACTTTAAAATTATTTTTATTTTGTTCATTATAACTCTTTAAAGCAGTTAGCACAAATTTATTAATAATAGGACAAGTTTATACCATGCATTGTACTTATGAAATTATTGAAATTTAAGAAAATTATGTGTATTAAAAATATAAATTTACCAAGAATAAATTTAGTTTATTGTGATGAAAGAGTGAACCGAAAGATTTTAATTAGATTCAGAAAGATTTTAATTAAGATGTTTAAATCTTAACTTGCGTCGTTTTTCTTTAAAAATTTAAGTGAAGCAAAGATGTTAAAGCAATTCTGTTCAGTTCAAAGGTCTCTAGAAATCATTTGTTATATGGAGAAAAAGATCAAGAAAAGCACAAAAAGAACAAGGAAGGAGAAGAAGAACATTTTGTATCCCTCAAATACCAGTGAAAATTTGACTGCTTTTAAATAAAAAACAAACATTCAGCGTTAAAAACCAAATAACCTAATCTTATATTACTGACCACGACGCATTTTCCTCATAAACTTTACATGAATTGAAGTAATACACCACAATCGATCGAAAAAAAATTAATTAATCTTTATTATTCGAATATTCGCGGCATTCCCTCAAAAAATCAATCTTATGCAAAAAGCCCAAAATCAACCATGCCGAATCCAGCCCAGCATCTCCAATAAAAACGAAATAAAAAGTCCCCGTCCCTTCCCTCCCGATTTTGTGCCGAAGACACGATATTGAGAACGAAAAAAAAGTGAAATAATGCAAGGCCAAGAAATATTATCGATCTATATTCTTTGTCTTTCAAGGCAGTGCCAATATCCAAACAGTCCTAACTTTTTCTACAGAGGAGAAGTTTCAGATAGTAGCTGTGTGGGCTCCCTCGCACTATCATACTCTCACTATTAAACTATCTATCTATCATTCCGAATTTGTTTTTTGTTGCCCGTCTTCCCCTTTTTGTTTCAAGTTTTTTCCACGCTTAGCCCCTCCAGATACGTCCAGCTTTGTTTTTGAATCGGGAAAGAAAGAGGAAGGAAAGAGGGAATTGAAAGAAACCTTCAGCCCCAATAATCATTTGTTCCTCCTGAAATCAGTACCCGATTTGAATTATCGGGATTTTTTATCTTTCCTCCCTCACCTCCTTCCCCCCTCCGCGCACTTTTCATTTCTCTTATCTCCTTATTTTTTCTATTTTTGCGCTCCTTATTTCTCTATTTTTTCTCCTTATTTTTATCTTCTTAAAAACAATGTGACGGATGGATCGGCCAGAGACTTTTAATGCATGGAATTTTTCATGGCGTCCTCGAAGTTCGGTTAAATGCATTTAGGATGTTAACAAGGGTTGGGGGAAATCATTTGAGTTTCAGTCTCCTGTCAATTGCTTCTGTTTTTCAATTGCATTTAGTATCGCACCGTTATGGATGGGGATTCAATAGGCAGTGGTCGATAAGGTCGAACGCAAATACAAAAGGGATCCTCGATTAAATTCGAATATCTGATGACCTAACGGAAGACGAGCTTTTTGTTCAGATTCAATGGGGTTGAAATCACGATTCATTCAAAGATATTTAAAGAAGTTGGCTCACTCCTGATTGGGATAGTTGCTATTGTTCTTAATATATATTGTTATACTGTTGCTCATACTTGATTACAATGTAACAATAACGTATGTTCCTATAAATATAAGTTAATGGGCGCAATTGAGTTTCGTCACTAATACAGTTTATGATTTCAGTTGTGTTGGCGCTAAGTAGAGTATAAATAGTACTGGCAGTTTTATTACAGAAAATTGTCATGCTGGATAAGTTCAAGAGTTTCATAGCAAAACATGAAAACCTTTTTTTTGCGAAAGGATTTCATTAATTGAATTTGAGATAGTATTCAATATCAATCGTATAGTGATACTAATATAGATGAACTGAATATGGAAAATTGTAATTAATTAACTACCGTTGCACATCATTTGATTTTTGTATTCAAATTACTTTGAGAAATTTCTTCTGAGTATTAAATATAGTACATTTGTGAACAAACTTGCATTTTTTTTATCAGTGAAGCCCCGTGGACCATAAGTAACACTCGTTCCTATGGATAAAGTCTGAATTACCCTTTATTTCCATTACCACCCATAATTCGTCTAATTACCCATAACGAGTGTTTCGGTTTGTCCATAATACACTCGACGATATTTTGGAAAGAGTTGGGTTGTTTCTCTCTATTAATCTTTTTTCTCTCTTCTGATATCAAAGGTGCAATATACGTTAGAAAATAAAGATAAAAAGGGAACAAAAGAAATTATAAGTTAACTTACTAAGAATATCAATGAATATTACTTAGGTAAAAATGAGGTACTTTTCATATACTAATATATTCTTCAGCTCACATAAGCAAATCTAAGATTTTGTCTAAAAGGGATTATGAACAAACACGTTTGTATCACCATGATTTTTTAATCTTAAATATGTTTAAGAAGTTTTTTCAGAAATCAGCATTGATTTCCTTACAAATTTTATAAATATTAATGAAAATTAGTGAACAAATTTCATTATAGGAAGGAAAATGGTTTAATTCATGGGGTCTGCACTGTAAAAAAGTACTCTCTAAAAAGTACACTCTGTAAAAAAGTACTGTCGCAGTAAAAAAATCCTGACACTTTCCTTGGAAAATAACAGTGACATTACGGAAACATACTGCTACATTGGTATTTCTGATTAATTTTATCGCAGTCTTGTTATTTTCCAGGAATACTCGAAAAAATGGGCAACCTAGCTGCCCAGTAATCCCAAGAAAAAAGTGCCCAAATTTTTTTTACAGTGAATAAAATAAAGCAACCTACACACTCAGGTGTCAGTACCTTCAAATTCCCATTCATTGATAATTATACGGCATGAAATCCATTGAAAAATGCATTACACTAATTTCCATACGCATTTCCATGGCAGTTGCCGTGCTTTTTGCGTGCCTTCCCATGGAGCGTCTGGCGCCACGGAGGCCCCTTCCCTAAGCAGGCCTTCCTGTGCGGGGCTCCAATTACAAGAGCCCCATTATCTGATCGTGTCTCCGCTCTGCCATTGGACATCCATGACAATTCTCTGTTGTGCATTGGACGAACTTCCTCATCGCTGTCACTCAAATTGGGGCTCACGGAGAAAGGGCTCAATTGGCGGGATGAGCTGGATGTGCGGTGATAATGGGGTGAAAACGTTCTTTTCGGGGTCTCGCTAGGTGACAATTATCGCGGTTATTCTTATGTTTGATATAATTTTATGATGGGAGATAAAGAGGGTGGTATATGCGTGACAAAATTTAATGCGAATAGTGATTTTTTGGCTAAAGAAAATAAATAACTTTTATTAGGAACGGAAAAATATGGGAAATTATGACTTGTTTGCTTTTAGTAACAAACAGTATGCTTAGGTTCATAAAGGAAATGCCCTTTTAAGTATAGCGGTTTGAGTTTTTTCTAGTGCTACATGTGTATGTTTGTTTATTTATTAAAGTATTTGAGGTAATCACAATATATTATTAATTAATATAAATTAACTATAAATTAAACTTTAGGGGAGAAAAATATAGTTCTCTTATATTTGAAATGCAAAAAATTGGAATAACTTTCTCATACAATGAAGAAAGTCTTAAAACCTCAACTGAATTCCCATTACACAATCAAAGAAAATCAGTTAATTATTTTGTAGTTAATTGTACAGTATTTTTAAAAAAAGTGGTTACTGAAAAAATAATGTTATTTTTAAATTTGTGTAGTATATATATGAATAATATATATTTTTAAAATACATAGAGGCTTGTTATGTAAACAATTTAAAAAAACTGATAAAAATAACATGAAATTAATCAAATCCCTTTCAGAAACAGTCCAACATGCAGAAATAAGAAAGAAGTATTAATACTATCTGAATTCAAAATCAACAATATATTTGTACTAAGCAAGTTTAATACATTTAAAAAATATACATTG
Source organism: Tetragnatha versicolor (assembly GCA_024610705.1). Classification (NCBI taxonomy): domain Eukaryota; kingdom Metazoa; phylum Arthropoda; class Arachnida; order Araneae; family Tetragnathidae; genus Tetragnatha; species Tetragnatha versicolor. The sequence goes on along the minus strand of JANDEH010000010.1, from coordinate 47,836,400 downwards.
AGCAGTTTAAAATACATTTAAGCTTGGTTAAAAATCAACCTATACTTTTACTCGAATCAATTGTTAGAATGAATTTTAATGTGGATATCAAAATATGTTGTAAAAGGAATTTGAATATACTTGAAATAATGCATAGATTATTTAAAAATTTACCATTTATTAAAATGTACTCAAACTTTTAATAAAAAATATAACCTTTTAGAATTCACTGACATCAGTATTAAGAAATAACCACAGTGTGTTTGAAAATTTTAAAAAGCGACAGAGAGCAACTAAGACTGAGTTTTAAAAGTGTAATTTAAAAACTCTTACCTAGAATAGCTCTGTATCCCGTTTAAAACAAAACAATTGTTAATCAAAGAAATTACTGCCAACCCAATATCAATACTAAAGAGCTAGCGATTAAGTCTTCGTAGGAGCTGCAAAAATTCGATCAACCTGAAGTAAAAGGTACAACGTTATCAAATTCAGTGAAATCCGCTAAATCTAATAACAGTTACCCCGGACCATTAACCGTAAGAATAGAAGTAGGAAACAAAACTAAAAGAGAGATATGATAACGGAATGAATGGAATGCGAAAAACTTACACCTAGATCTGTACGCGATTAATTGAACCGTTTTTTGTTCAGTCCTCTTGTATGCTTTTGTTAATTATAAGGTTAGAAAAACTATCGGAAAATGGTAATCTCTCAGGTTTGAACCTTATATCGAATTTTCAGATGTGAATGAGAAGATCAGAAAACTTCTAATGCTGTGCTATTTTTAACATTAATTGGGTTGTTTAGTTTATACACTGAAAACGTGAACTGGATTTAAATGTGATATAAGAAGTAAACTTTGGTGAATCATAATTAGATCAAATATTTTCGTCTTACAACTAACTAAATAAAACAGTTTTTTTTGTAGGAAAAAGCCTTAAAATAACCGTCATTCGAAACAAAGTGTGGGTTTTATGACTATTTACTGTGAAAAGATCATGTTAAATTAGTTTATAAAAAGAAAAATGGCAGGAAAGATTGTTAATAAGCAAAATATGTACTTTGGCATATACAGTAGAGCCCCGATTATCCGCGGAATTGGGTGGCAAGGGTACCGCGGTTAGTGAAAATCGCGGATAACCCGAAAAAAGACTAAAAAGTGGTGTAAACACGAAAAAAATATTTCGGCATAAAAACCATGTTTTATTGTACAAAAAACATGATATGTAAAACTTTTAAAATATGTACAGTGCAGCAGAAAAATTTTCTCTACATCTAAAATATCTCTAATCTCATCTATAATTTGCTCTCATCATTAAAAAAATTTTTCTTGGCACTCGCGGATAATCCGCACCTCGGATCTTCCGCTCGCGGATAATCGGGGTTCTACTGTATATAAATGCGTTTAAAATAATGCTTCCAAAAGAATCGTCCGAAAATCAGACGAAGTAAAATGATAAAACGTAAAAAGAAGAAACCAAAGTTACACATTTTCTGAAATACTAAAACCACACATAGTTTATATTTTGAAAGTTTTGCTCAGTTATGTTTTTCAATTATAGTGTTTATGTTCTACTATTTAGGACATACAAAAAAAAGGTGTTTTTATTTTTAAAGAGTAATGGTACTACTTTTGTTGTGGTTAATGTTACTTATCCCCTTGGTTTAGGAACCCCTAAACCAAGTCCAATATATCATTTCGCATAAGCAGATCAAATACGGTATCTTCCTCTCTCATCAATTTTCCCAATGAGGCACCGATACATTCTAGGATGCGAGAGAGAGACGCGATGGTGATGGAGCTACTAATGATATAATACTAAAGGAAGTGAAAATCAAAATAACACTAAAGAAGTAAATTAAATTTTTTGTTCATCTTCCTATTTTTATTGTGAAAATATAAATGGAAATCTAAGTAGTTGTTGAAAAAATATTAAACATATTTCAAACATTCAGAAGAATAGTTGGTTACCTTCTTCTTTGTAATAAAATATAAATTTTACATATCTCCCCCATTTCATTTTAAAATCATGCATACGAGTTAAATATTCTATTAAGAAGCCTATTTGCTACTAAAACAATATCGACAAGTTAAACCTTATAAAAATTTTCCGAATTCAATAGATCTAAAAAGTATAATATAATAAAACTAAAACCATGCAAAAGTTCAATCTCAATCAGGTAAAAGTTTACTCCCAAACAGATACCTAAAACAGGCACATTCTTCAAAAAAGAGAAAATCGCTAACTTAATTTCTCTTCGTTCCGCCAACATCAAAGTCTGCGAAACTCAGCCCAAAAGTGTTCCTCGAAAATATTGTGATGTTAATGAATGAGTAAGCGTAACGATTTTTCCCTCGATAAGTGCAATCCGTCTGCTACGTTATAGTTATTAACTAAACTGGGAGAAATTTTGAATGTAATCACGGGATATATTGAGTCGGCGTTCAAACTGAAAACTTTTATAATTAAATTATCTGTTGAAACGCCGCTCAGAAGCGGAGCAAAGAAAAAGTAATCAACAGCAGAAGAAAAAGGAGCTCATCCCCAATTTAATAAAGAAAATCCACTAAGTCCAGGGATTAAAAAAAGCGATAAACATTTTTCCTTTTCTGATTATAATAAGAAAATGAAAAAATGATAAACCATGAGGAGGAAAAAAGAAGCTGACGAAAGAAGAAAATAACCGGGAGGGGAAAAAAGGGCGAAAATAAGAAAACGGTTTTAATTAAGCATGGAGTGGCAAACATTTTGTAACGACATTAAACGCGCTAAGGCCTCAGATCAATAATGGAACACCACTGTCTTATATATTTTGGAGAGGCGGAAAAAATGGAAGTCAATACTTTCAAAAACTTCGTTATTATCAAAGAAACGTCTCGATTAAACTTTTTTGCCCGCTCTCCCCTTGGCGCTGGCTGCTTATTGGGGCTAAGAAAGAAGATAAGCTCAGACTAAGGTGAATAATTTAGCACTCATTGCTGATATATAGGGGTCTGTATTCAAATTACCTATTGGCGTTTTTACACAATTGTTTCAGAAACTTTTCTTGTTTTTTGCGGTGGGTTTTGGATTAAACTAAAGGCAGTCGGCCAATTTGGAAAATATTTTCGTGGTCTGGTTAATAGAAATTAAAGATGTTTTTTACTGAAGTTCCCTAAAAATGAATTAATATTGTTATTTTCTTTTCAAAAATAGATTTTTCTTAATCTTTAATTTTAAGAATGGAAATATATAATGTAGACAATAGCAAATTATAAAGAATATTAAAATTGCAATGAAATTATATATTGGTTGCAACAAGAAAATTTATCAAGTTTCATTTCCAAATATATTTAATTGGTTTTTTTGTTTTATCTTTAGTTAAATAGTAATGTTTTATACACGTATTTCATAAAAGAGTTTCCCTCGAAAGAAACCTTTCTTAGAATTATAGAATTTAAATAAAAATCATCTTTTTTATTATATGATTCAGTTAATGTATTGAAACCACAAAATATGTGGCTTTAAAATGGAGCTAATTAATTTTTTTTACTTAGAAGCGAGTTTATTGAGGAAATTATATTAATAATTCTCATAATAAAGAAATCAAAAAAATTTATTAAAACCTGTTGATATAAAGTGAATTAATTGCTTTACGAAAAATAGTACATTTAAAAAAATTTCAATTTGCCATATTACATTTTTTAAAAACAGTTAAATTCTTTAGGAAATAATAACAATAGATTAAACAAATGTATATTTTAACAAAACAAAAACAAATTTAACATTCTTCAAAAGTTAAATTCAATCATAAATTTTCTTAATTCCAAATACAAATAAAATACGTTCAACCCGCAAACTAAAAACAAACACCGGGCGATCAAGATATGTTATCATCAGGGGGCATCCACATCCCAACCACCCCTCTCGGAGCAGAAAATATTGCTGAAAATTAACCTTATAAAAACAAAATAAGTATAAATTTTAAATATAACAAAACATTAAGAAGGTTATTTTGTAATTATAATTACCTACTATAGTATAAACTTACATTTGATCAAGGAAGAGGTTGTTTTTGTGATCAGGAAGAATTCAAGAATTATATTGATAATGATCCCACTTACGGGTGATTTAAATTTTACTAAAAATGATAATATATGAAGGATCAAATGCAGCTTGGTTAAAAATTTAGAACAAGAAGAAGAGTTTTACTTGAAGAGAGATTTCATAGTATCTATAAAAAAATATCTGAATTTCTTTATTGCAGAAATTTGTAAGAAGTATACAGCTGTTTAAAAATATGGGCTGCTAGTTTATTGGATAATATTAAAAAAACTATGTAAAAATTATAGAACTACTGAAATTGGTATTTATTTAAACAAACAACTAATTAATGATAGTAAAAATTTAAGGTAATCCCTGTAGCAGATACAGCAGCAGGTAACTTTGCTTTCATATGTAAAAGCTATTTTAAGGAGATAATGATGCCGGAATATTTGGATAACTAACAACACCTAGTAATAGCTTTTAATAAATTTATTAAATATAAGAGCACAGTAGTAAAATATCCATATATTTTCCTACGGTAAAATTTCACAAATCCCCTGTCAGTTTTAGGTTCGTAACCTGCAGCACTTACTGTTACAACAAGGTCTATAGCAAAAAATGTTTTTGTGTTCTTAAATTGATTTTGGATATAATAAAAACCAGGGAACCGAATTTAATTGTCTTATATAATTTGGAAGCTCTGGATTTTGTCAGGAATAACATTATTGATACGATGAATACTTTTGATTTTGAAAATCTGTATATACAGGGTGTTTCAAAATTGCGTTGCACGGCTTTTATTCTAAACCAGCGCCTCCTAGGGTCATGGAAGTAAGGTCTACCCCTAGGTAAGTGACCCTGGAGAATCCATTGAGAGGACTTACAGCGCCCCTAGCGGCGAAATTAAAATGTTTAAAAAATTAATTTAAAAACTAAAGGAGATAGAGCAAAAATCTCAATAGGAGTATTGTTGCCAACGTCAAGAAGGACTCATTGAAAAAAATTTGATCAAAATATATCTTAAATATTCGCGGAGATATTAGCATGTGAAAATAGCACTTTTTTGGGGGTCAAAAAGTAAAAAGTTCGCATATTTGCAAATTTTTCAGTGTTATTGTGTAGTGTTGTGTTTTTTTAGTTGAAAGAACACAAAATTTAATCAAAAAATCAAAAAAATTTGCAAATATGCGAACTTTTTGACCCCCGAAAAAGTGCTATATTCACATGCTAATATCTCCGCGAATATTCAAGATATTTTGATCAAATTTTTTTCAGTGAGTTCTTCTTGACGTTGGCAACAATACTCTCAAAGGGGGGTTTTTGCTCTATCTCCTTTAGTTTTTAAATTAATTTTTTTAACTTTTTAATTTCGCCGCTAGGGGCGCTGTAAGTCATCTCAATGGATTCTCCAGGGTCACTTACCTAGGGGTAGACCTTACTTCCATGACCCTAGGAGGAGCTGGTTCCGAATAAAAGCCGTGCAACGCAATTTTGAAACACCCTGTATATACAGGGTGTATCTGAAATGGTGCAACAAACTTTCAGGGATGATAGTACTCATCAAGACGAACAAGAATCGGTATAGAAAGGGGGGTCCCAGACCAAATCCCAGGGAGTTAAAAATGGAGCGACACCCCAAAAAATCATTGAATAATTCAATTTGTAGAAGAACTACTATTGGTAAAAACTTAATTATGGTCTCAAAAATTGTGGTTTAATATGATCTTTAAAATTACCTCAAAAGTCTTCACTTTAAAATTTGTTTTATTATGAAAAAAGTTAAAAAACAAAAAAATGTAAAAAATTTCCCAAAACCTTATTTTGTATTTCGAAATCCTTTCTTTTGATTTGATAATCTGAAAGATCATAGTGGAAAACCCTTAAGTCCAAAGTTTCACGTAAATACAATCAATATTAAACGCTTGAGATACTTTTAAAGTTTGTTTTTTGGGTGCGCAAGCAGTTTTTTAGAGCTGTTTCCAGAACAGCTGTTAGCGCACGCAAAAAACAAACTTTAACAGGATCTCAAGTGTTTGATATTGATTTTATTTACGTGAAACTTTGGACCTAAGTGTTTTCAACTATGATCTTTCAGATTATCAAATCAAAAGAAAGGATTTCGAAATACAAAATAAGGTTTTGGCATAGTTTTCACATTTTTTGTGTTTTTTAACTTTTTCCATAATAAAACAAATTTTAAAGTGAAGACTTTTGAGGTAATTTTAAAGATCATATTAAACCATAATTTTTGAGACCGTAATTAAGTTTTTACCAATAGTAGTTCTTCTACAAATTGAATTTTTCAATGATTTTTTTGGGGTGTCGCTCCATTTTTAATTCCCTGGGATTTGGTCTGGGACCCCCCTTTCTATACCGATTCTTGTTCGACTTGATGAGTACTATGATCCCTGAAAGTTTGTTGCACCATTTCAGATACACCCTGTATAAACCACATTAAGATCTTATTGAGATCTGTGGATTTATTATAATTAGTATTTAAGCATTGATATTATTGGGGGGTAAACTTGAATAGGTTAATTTATAATATGTAAATTTAACATTTTTGAATATTACCTATTCAATGGATATGATTATTTTATTCAAACCAAGAGTATCCCAATGGGAAACAGTTTTTCAAGTGCTTTTGAAAATTTATTTCTACAGCTTTTTGAGCTTCTTGATTATTTCTGATATTAAAGCGTTTAGATACATTGATGATCTTATAGTTTATAACTTCAACAATTTTGTTGCATTGAGAAATGTTTATCCTGGTACAATAAACTTAAAAAGAAAAATTTCTGTGAAAAAATTAAGTTTCGTATCTGGATTTAGATTTACGAATTTTAGGGAATAGTACTAGTATTGGAATTTATGATAAAAGAGAGGATTTTAATTTTAACCCTTTATTTACTGACGGTACTTGTGAGTACCACTGGCTCAAGTTTAGAACTGCTGATGGTTGGCTAGTTTTAGCTATTTGGCGCCATATTTAGGAGCCACATAATTCACTTAACATTAGTTTGGGTAACTATATAGTGATTTTTATCGCTAAAAACTTGGAGCATCACCAGTACTAAACTTGCGCCGAAAATAATTTGGTAAATAAAGGGTTAAAGTAATAAAAACTCACTAACTTCAATACTAATTTAAATTACATGATTTTTACACTGTTTTTTATTCTCAATATAATAACAGAATAACAAAAATATGTAATAATTTAGAGGATAAAATTTTAGCCTTAAAAATTTTGCAAATTGATTTAGAGAATAACAATAATTCACCTTAAAAGTTTTGTAATTACAATTAATATATAATAGGTTTTTCTCGTTAGGACTGCATTTAAGATCTGGTAAATGGCCCTGCCAGACGAAGATTGCAAGTGTTGTTCTTTTTCACTTAACCTTAAATCTTGAATTTCTATGGATTTAATTTTAGGCAACAAAAAGAAGTTTTCTGGTTGTTATTATATCGGGTCAGGTTTTAGTCAGAAATGGAACAGGTAATTGTTCTGGAGTAGGTATTGTATGTTTTTATTTATATATGTATATATATTTGTAGTTAGAGTTAGTTTATTTTTGAATGTTAATTTGATTGTGCTGTTACTTGTATTCACGGAGCCTTGAGGCATTAATATCAGAAAAGCTCAGAGAAGGGGCGTTTGGGATGTGGATGCTCCCTGATGACGACATCTATGATCACCCGGTCTTTGTTTTTAGTTTGCAGGTTGATCGTAACTTATTTGTATTTGAAATTCAGAAAATTTATGATTGAATGTAACTTTTAAAGAATTTTAAATTTACGAAGAGGGAGTATTTTACCACTACCTCTGGTTAGAGGAATATGTGAGAAAACTCCAGCTCTCAAGCGTCGCCTCCAACCGTGGACCGAATTCAAATACAAATATTAAATTTGTTTTTGCTTTGCTAAAATATACATTCTAATGAATTCTACGTGGGATTGCAGCATTGCGAATCTACTTGATTTCATTCTCTTATTTTATGTTTTGCTTAGGTTAATTACTAAAATCAAGTGATTAAAATAGATTAAACAAAGTAATTTGAAGGATATTAACTGATGAAAACACAATCAATAGAAACAAAATAAGTATTTTCTTCTCTTTTCCACTTATAAATTATTTTATATGTTTCTCTTCTCAAAGAGAATCTCGTTTAAGCAATTTTATTTTACAAAGCTCGAAGTTAAAATTTTAAAGTAATCAGAAATTAAACTTATTTCCTTATTTTTAATATTAAATGCACTTAACAAATCCAAATGTAATAAATTGAAGACATGATCTAGGTATGGTGTCTACTGTTTCTTATCAAGTAAGTTTTACTCTCTCACATTTTTTCATCGACTTTTTTCACAGAAAATTGAATATTTGTATATAAAAGTATATGAAAAGAATTCCATTTATTTCCATAGTTGATACTTTCAACGCGAAACCTAAATTAGCTAACATTACTCCACTCCCTCATACGAGGGTTATTCATACTGAAAAATAAAAACGCGACGCAAATTACATCAGGGGTGAAAAAAAATTCCAAGAGGGGAGAGCACAAGAGCAACCTCCTTTTACCCTTTACCTTTGAGCGTAGACAAAAGTTACGCAAAAAGCAAGGGAAAGAGCAAGACCCCTCAAATACCTTGATTAATGCTCTCTTTGCACCTTTACAAAACCTGCTTTTCACCATACCGAATTAATGAAGCAAATTTTGATGACGAAATAGGGGAAAAGTTTCTCATAATAAAGGCGAATTCTTCCGAGCCGCACTTAATTTACTTTTAAAGGGGCGAAAAAACAACACTAAACCGAATTTCCGAAGGAACAGCCGAACAAAAGAATGCCTTCTTTGTTTCTTGAAACAACTCCGAAAACAAGCAAGAAAAGTTGGGTATAGGAAAACAATCAAGAGATGAATGTGATAGAAATAATCTTTCCATTATGTCACACCATTACCCAAGCTAATGTGCTGTTCATTGAAGTTGAACTGGAGCTCTCTTTTGCCGCCAACCACAAGCAGGCATGCCGCCAAGCGCTGGGATTAGCGCTAAACAAATGACGTGAATGTACAATTATAAGGGTCAGTACCTACGAATAATTCCCAGTAATATTTCAGGCGGGGTGGCTCGCTTTAAGCTGTTCTTGAAAACTCCTTCACTTCAAAATTAACTGCCTCATTTGTACTATGTAATTTAGTGAAAGGGAGTGGGAGGCTTTTTATACGCGCTTTCGTATTTATTATTTCCAGTTGCGCTCTTAGCTGGATTTTTGCTGTTGGGGAGAAAAAGCAAAGGGGCGATATTGAAAAGTTCAGCTGCCTTAATGGCTTAAAAATAGCCCTTTGCATGGGGAATGAATGGGGTTGAGAGTGCGGAAATTAAAACATGCGGGGATTGTTGTTGTTTTGGGGGGTTGTTTAGAGATATGGAATGGGGTAAAAAACGTTGAAGGGTTCGTTTTATTAACCGTCGCATTTTTGGGTGGGTTTTGAGAGGGTGTTATTTAAAACAAAAAGGAGGCCGTGTCAAAGCGATTTCTCAAGGGATATTTGTAAAAAATGAAAAGTACTATTATAATTTATATCATTCGTTTTTATTTTAGTCTTTTTGGGTTAATTGCTTCTATTTATATTGTTTTATGAGTATAAAGGACAAGAGTTGTCATAAGTATTTGATTGTATTGGGACAATCAGTTTTTGGTGAGAAGGAAGCTTTGCGTGATATTTTAAATTAGTTGTCAGTTTTGGTTTTGCCAATATATGGCTGTAAATTGTGTGTGATGCTGTCGTTTATGATTTTTTTAAAGTTGAAATCAGAAGAAATGCGAAAGCAGAGCGAGACTGCGCAAAGAAATTTTAGTATTATTTATTATAAAATATAGATTTGAGACTTAAATCAAATTACTAACAGCTAGAAAACAGATTTTCAATATAAAAAAACATGAGGTTTTATGCACGAGGCATTTTATTATGCGTGATGAAATGCTGGCTGAGAGACAAACACTAATCATTATAGCTGTGGGCTAGTATGACAATATTCTAACAAAATATTATTTGATTTAAATGGAATCATAGAGATGAAAGCTTTTAAACTTTGAAATACTCGCTTCCATAAATTACAACCTCTAATCATACTAGATAAAGTTTTTTCCCTGTGAAATCTTTATAATTTAAAAGTAATTACATAATACCTTATAATTTTCACGCCAAAAATATTTTTCTATATTCTGGGGAATTTCAGACTTCAGATAAACAGTCTACATATGTGTATAAAAAGTAAGCAAATATTCCTTTCTTGACCTAAAGTTTTTATAAATTAGCACGAGTAACACTTTCATATATGTAAATGAAATGAAAACAAAATTAAGGTAGAATCAAAATAATCTTTAACGCTTTTTCTAAAATATTTCCCTAACAAAGAAAATGCTACTTCAAAATTTCATTATTTATTACTAAAATAATTTATTTTTGAAACGAGATAAAATTGTTTAAAGTTTCAGAAATAAAGCAAATGTCCTTGTAATAATTCCCATTTCCTCCAAGTTTGTATAAAAAATTGACTAAATACATTTTTATACAATCCATACAGTAGATATTTCATAACCAAATGTTAATTGCATAATTGAACTGTTATTGCATTGAACTGTTATGTAAAACTGCCGCAAAGATATTTTGTTGAATATATTAAATTTATAATTTCAATAAAAAATAATTCTTTAAATTCCATGTTAAAATCCAACATATTCCAACAGAAACCACTACTTGAGTTACACAGAAGAATCTACAATGTTTCAGATGGCCCAGCTCCCATATTGTGGCTTTAAGAGGATCAAGGGTTTTCTCTATCAAATTTCACCACCATAAATCCTCTTTTAACAAATGTGATTTCCAGAGATATAAAAGCCCCCGATTATTAATATTAGTCTCGGTACATCCCACCCCAGCGCCGAAGGCCGAAATTCAGCGCGAATCAGTGAAAAAATCCCGCAAGGGCTGATTTCCAGAATCTAAATTTATCGGTTTTATCGCTTTTTACACGTAAAAAGGATGAGTCTTAAGAGTCAAAAAAGAGCCAGAAAAAACGGAGCCAAGAGCCTCGGGGTCCAAAGGGCTGCCATCCCCGCGATGTTGCTGCCTTCCCTGAACAGTAATTTGCAAAATAGCGCACAGCCATTAATTAGATTTGCCACGGGTCAGTGCGAGTGAGAACGGGAAAAGACAATGATGAAACGAAGAAGATAGAAAAGGGGGGGGGAGAGAGAGAGAAAAGGGGTTAAAAAATATACCGAAAGGGGAGTGCTGAGATAACGGGATGCTTGGCGCTGAAAGGTAGATCTCAGCAAAGGGCATTAAATAGGGATTTTCGATTACAGGGGAACTAGCTTCTGGCGGCTTATCGCCCTTTTCCTGAGTCATAGATGGAGTTTAATTGCAGGAACTCATTTGGCTGAGGCGAGCATGGGGAAGTATAGCTTTGTCTGATGGGGCAATGAATGCGATGTTTAGTGCTTCAGTGGCAGTTCAGAGGCGAGACTTGTTGATTTTCAAACGGTCTTGTGAATTGCTTTTTTGAATGAAATGATCGGGCCTGTCGGAAAGCTATTTGTTTTATAGAAACTAGTATTTTCATTTTGATTAAGTGGTCGTAATAGGTTATTATAAATTATGTTTGAGATTCGGCATTCCTTATAACCCTTTACTTAATTAGTAGAAAAGGGTCAAATGAATAAATTACGCTATTTTAATTCAGGTAGGAAAATTTATTTCTTAAACAATTAATTTGTTCATTTATCAATACATTTTCTAAATTTAAAATTTTAATGTTATTATTTAAATAATTTCAAAACCAGAATGAATTTTGATTGTAATAATGATGAATCTTTTTTAAGGAAAAAATATCCTAAACTATCAGTAATACCTTGTAATTTACGAAGATGTTTATCATATAGTAAGAACATATCTAATGCTCATTTGAAATTAGAAAACCAACAACCCAAACCTGAGATCGTATTACCTTAAAAGTAGTTCTCATTTTCTGGAAGTTTAATAAAATTTCCTTAGACTGTAATAAAACCGTTTTGAAAACAACTAAAGGCTAGATAACTTTTGACTCAATGTTTAAATTTTTTATCTTATAATCACAAAATTTTAAAAATTCGCTTTCTAAATCCAGCAATTGGTTCGATAACTTTTTTCTTTCTATCGTTCTATTCTTTCGCTTTTATCTTTTCTCTTTATCTAATCTCCCTAGCTCTTCTCTTTCTCTCATCTCTCGTTTGTTCTCATCTCTCTTCCTTTCTCTCTTACCAACTCTTTTTTTTGTAATAATTTTTTCGTCAATCACTCCTTTTTTCTCTCTTTTCTCTTGATCTCTCTCTTTCTAACTTTCCAATGATCTCTAATTCCTCTTTTCTTTCCATTTCCCCTCTTTTCTCTCACTTTTCTCTTCCGATACTCTTTCGCTCTTTCTTATATAGCTTTATTTCTCCTTTATCTTATTTCTCTCGCTTTGTTTCCTTTTCTCTTTAAGAGGTCTCCCATTCTTTTATTCCTCCCTTCTACATTTACTATCCAATTCGTTTTTCTCTTACTCCATATTTACATCATTCTCAACAATTCCTCCTTTCTCTCCCTTACGTTTTTTTTCTCACTCTTCGCTCTTTCTCCTATCAATGAATTTATCCTTCTCTCTGAGTTCTGTCACTCTTTCTCCCTTTCTCTCTTATTTTATATCATTTTCACTCGTCTACCCCTTACTTTTTCTACTTTCACTCCCTATTTCTCTTCTTTTCTATCACTCTTTATAATATTCTTTCTAATCCCCCTTCTCTCAATCTATAGTTGTATTCTTTTTAACCCCCCTTCTCTTACTCTATATTCTTTCTAAATCCCCCTTCACTCACTCTATAGTTACTATATTCTTTTTAATCCCCCTTCTCTTACTCTATATTCTTTCTAAATCCCCCGTCACTCATTATATAGTTATATTCTTTCTAATCCTCCCTTCTCTCACTTTATAGTTATATTCTTTCTAATTTCCCCATACCTCACTCTCTTTTTTCTCACTCTATAGTTATATTGAAAGGAGTATTTCACCAATTATTGCTGGTTAAGCAAGTTTTCATTTACCTTGCCTTACTGGAATTAAATCTGTTCTAGGAATGCCAATGTCATTCCAGCAGATGAGTGGAGGACTAATCAATGGTCACCACTTTTTCAGTTATAGTCGGCTAGACCAGTACTTGCCCTCCGCTCTCTTGCGTTACCTTCCTATACCGTGCTGATGAGTCCTAACAAGGACGAAACCGGTCCACGGTTGGAGGTGACGCTTGAGAGTTGTGAGTTTACACTTATAGTTATATTCTTTCTCTAATTCCTCTTCTCTCACTCTCTTTTCTCTCACTCTATAGTTATATTCTTTCAAATCCCCCCTTCTCTCACTTTATAGTTATATTCTTTCTAATTTCCCCTTCTCTCACTCTATACTATAGTTATATTCTTTCTAATCCCCCTTACCTCACTCTCTTTTTTCTCACTCTATAGTTATATTCTTTCTAATTTCCCCTTCTCTCTCACTCACTTCTCCCATCCCTTCACAAAACCCTCCCAAAAGAAAGAAAGCAAGAAAGAAAGAAAAAGCCCGCTATATTTGGCAACCAATTAAAAGCCCACTTGGCGCAGCGACTGGCGCAGATCGCAGCAACCCTATTAGGGGCCCCAAGGGTCCAGACTTCTTCAAGAAGATAGCCGATTAAAGGGAAACGAAGTGATTTCTCATAATTATAAAAGATACCTCTGAGCGGCGTTCCTTAATTTAGGAGCTGAGCGAGGGTGCTCATACCATAGAACGTTATCTCCCGCACAGAGGAACAAAAGCAGCCTTATCGGCATACACACCCTACAACCCCCCCTCCCAGCCATTTTTTCTGCCGCTTTTTTGCGACGCACACTGTCAGGTTGGTGGCTGTTCATTTTTCACAAAAACTGTCAAACTTTTATTCGATTGCAGGCTTTTTTTATCTGCCGTCTTTGATCTCCTCCTTTTGGGGGTATTAATGAGTTTTTGCTCTTTATTTTTTCTCTCCCTCCCTCCCTCCACCACCTTTAATCGCTGTGTTAAGAATTCGTCCAACTTCCGGCTGCAGTGTCGTAAAGAAGTTTAGAGAACAGCGGTTATTTAAATTAAGGGTGAGATTGTGTGCCGCCTATAGGCCGATAAGGCCTGTAATGAAAATTTCAATGCGGATTGGCCTCCGGGCCGAAGCCCGATCGGGGGTTTTAATGCACCCATTGGATGCTTTACAGCACTTAAATATGCTTTAACTCTGCATAAAACGACTTCAGACTATAATAAACTTCTAAAGTTACGTCAAAAGCTATTGGAAAGGATAGAATGGTTGAATGAAGAAATATTCTATTGTTTTGTATTATTTACCAAGTCATGCTGCCTGGTCGTTTTAAAAAGCATAGGCTCTAAACCCGAAGATTTTAAAGTTTCAGGACAAAAAAAGAAAAGATTTTTAAAATGTTGTTCATATTTATAAATGATGATGATAAAAATACCTTATTTAATTGAACATATTTGTCACTTAAAAATTAAAAGGATATTTCGAAATAAAGATGGAGATGGAAAGTTTAGGCAAAATAGATAAAGACACACACGATCATAAAGATTCCTATTTGTCATTCATTGAATTTATGACATTGTTTTTAAAAATAATATTTTAACAAGATAGTATCTCCCTATTAAAAGGTTTCTCTCAGCTTTGGTAATCTTCTCTATTTTAATAATGTAATTGTTTAGTATTGCTCAGTCAGAGGTAACACATTAACAGATAATGCAGTTCCCTTCAAGGTTCTTTTTGATTAAACTTAAGATTGAGAGTAATTTAATATTGCCCCTTTTTAATAAGAAAATACTCACCTATATATACTATATGTAAAAACTAAACTTAAACAAATAAAACAAACTTCTTACCATTACTTATTATACAACATATTTGGATGCTAAAAAGGAAGAACTTAAGATTTCATATTTTTATTTGATAAATTTTGTATTGGATTCATATTAAAATGAAGTTTTTTCATGGATACGTTAATAAATTGATGGTGGCAACTCCCCTCCCACAAAGTAAAACCGCTTAAAATTTCATTTAAATCAAACTTCAAAAAGATTGTAAGCTTAGTAATATTCTAATAATTTAGATCAGTGTAAGCTGTAAGTTTTTAGGTTATTTTTAACATTATAAAATTGAGATAAAAATATCAGTTTTAAGCAAAATAAAAACAGAAAGGTATTAGAAAAGTTTTAACCTAGTTCTGATTTAAAATTTATTTACAATATACCGTATGAAAATCTACTCATAATTTATTCCATTTAGAAAAAATCATTGTTCCTTTACATCATTGCTATTTTAAACTTCTTAGTATAGTTTCAAGTTCCAAAACTTTACGTAACAAAAAGAATACTCTGATATCATAACTAGTTTTTCTTTTAAAAAAAGTAAAAATGTATGTCAAAAAGTAAAAATAAAAACTTTTTTTCATGAGATCTTAATTACAATTCTTCAAGTCAAAGCAAATAAATAAATTAAAAATCTTAAAATACAACTTACCTATCTCCTTGAAACCAGTAAAGGGATGATTCGTAGTAAAGATCTGAAATTGTAAAAGTAAAAATATTTTATAGTAATTAATAGTAATAGTAATAATTATAGTCTTAAAGTCAAAGCAAATAAATAAATTAAAAATCTTAAAATACAACTTACCTATCTCCTTGAAACCAGTAAAGGGATGATTCGTAGTAAAGACCTGAAATTATAAAAGTAAAAATATTTTATGGTAATTACCTATTATTTACAAGGTATCAACCAACATTTGTCGGATAAAAAGGAAACCCATTTCATTTGTAAACAAGAAAATAAATAAGTCAGCGAAATTATTTTAAAGAAATTAATTTTGTCCAAACTGTCTCAAGTAGCCACGATCAAGATAGAAAATGAAGATAGGATTAGAAACTTGGTGAATAGAAAAGAACAGTGCTTTAAAAACACAATATGAAGCACCGAACTACACCCTTGGGGTAAGCGAGACTGTGTGGGGCCATTTATTCAAGACAAACCTGGGAACACCCTAACAATTATCGACTGCTCTTAAACACCGTTTCAAGGGGGTTTTTTAAAAGAAAGGTGTTCCTATATATTATATCTCTTGGTTGCCTACTGGGCTGGATGTGGTATATATCAAGAGAAAATTAATATTTCTTCATCGTAGCCTTAAATATAAAGAGAAATAAAGTGGTTAAATAATAAAAGCAAGGCGAAATGGAAAAAGAACAAATGGAAATGTGTCACTAGTCACTATTTAAAGTTGCCAATTAGTTATTATATATGTTACCGCTAAAGTTGAAAATTAGTTATTCTAAAGAATACCTAGGTAAACTTTAGATTAACTGATTTCTGTCGTTAATGTGCGGATATTAGAGTTTTTCGCATTTTACCTAGGGAATCTACACTATAACGGCCTCTTGATAGTTAAAATTCAAAATAGTTTGTTTCGCTCAATACTTTCTGTTAAAATGTTGAGGTGCTCACTGCGCCATGCGCTTACCCCTGCGCAGTCGGGTTTCAATACGTAGTTTGTTGTCATATTTGGTGTTTTGATTTCAAATTTAGTGCGTAGCACTGGTAGTTGTCACGTTGAAAGTTAAACAAACTAATACAAGCAAGTAAGTACAGTAAATTTACAAGCTTAAGTTCAGTAAATTACTACTAAAACGGGTATTTTAAAACAATTGTGTTGAAGCTCCGACTTCAGAGTGACAGAGATTTCTTTTAACGAAAGCAAGTGTCCCAGCTGTTGAAATATCTTTTTTTAACAAACGTTAATTCAAAGATCGCTGGAACCTGGGCAAGGGTTTAAGAAATGTAATCGATCGCGAATCCTAGCAATAGTTTAGGGTAGGCTGGAAGCCGATTACGCCGCGCTTTCATTAAGATTTGCTAGCTTAATTTAATGCTCATTGAAATATACACTGTCAAATCATGATCGAAAAACCACAATTGATACAAAATCTAAGTTGGTACTTTTATATTCTATTCGTATTAAAATTGCTATTTCAATACTACTTTTGTGTGATTAGCGTGTTTTGTGTAATATCAAAAAGTACCGAGCCCCCTTTTTTGATTCGCCACTGTTACTGTTTACCCCCAAAACGAGTTTGGTTATAATTAGGGCGGGGGGTTTGGGGGGGCGGCAGCCCCCCCCCAACTACCTTAAAATTTTTATAAAAATAAAATAAATTTTTGTACTTTAACGGATCACTCTCGTTAATATGTAAAATAACTGATCACAGGTAGTATGCAGATTAACGAGTGTCTAGTCGGTAGGGTGCAGAATACATAGGTAATTTCAAGATTACCTAGGTAATCTTAGAAATTGAAAAAAATTTCGCTCTTTAACGGATCACCCTCGTTAATCTGCAAATTACCTAGGTTATCTGTAAATTAACTGATTTCCGGACTTTAACTGTAACATTATATAATGTGGTTTTGCCCTGAAGTTAGGCATGAAATATGGGTTTTTAAGCATAAATTTGACCAAAAAAGTTGTTAGAACGCTTCCATTTTAACCCCTTAACAGTGTCGCCCGAACTCAGCTCGGGCAGGAGAAAAATTGACGTTTCCCTTTGTGAAGCCCAAACTGAGTTTGTTTCGATGATGAAAGGGATTTTTCGTCGTTTAGAGATTGTGAGACATCATGTTTAAATAATCTTGTTCCTAATTTAATAAGATGTGTGCGTAATCCAATACTTTTTTATGTGTATGTTAAAATAATTAGTACGCTTGTAATTACATTTAAATTTAGAATTTAAAAAAAAAATTTTCTAACACTTATATGAATATAAAGAACAAAATTAAACAGTCAAAAAAATTTTCAATTTTTGGTCAATTTTTCTGAAATAAATGTCACTGTTAAGGGGTTAAATTATTTTTATTCAGAAACCTTCCCTGGAGCGAGTAGATCAACGTGGTATAGTTTAATAGTTAATGTAGGCTCGAAAAGTGTAAAACTATAAAGGACATACATACATACAGACAAACAAACAGACATTCATTTTTATATAGATTAGCGCTGACGCACTAGACCCGGGCTTCGCCCGGGTTTCAGTTTTTTAGTAAATATCACCTGGTGGGTTACAGATCCAAACGGGGAAATAGTTAAATAAAGGAGCCATTTTTATGTTTTTAAGAATAGAGTGAATAAATTAATAAAAATATTATTTTAAGACATATATGTTGAAAAGCGATGTTCGTGAAGCCGTTTTTTTTAATGAAATTAAAAGATATGCAAATAGTTCTAGTGAACACAAATTAAAACAAAAACTCAGAAAATTAAAGTTGTACGGATATTATTTCAAATAAGGTACTTGTACCCAATATGGACAGGGCTCTCAATATGGACACCCCTTATATCTTAAAAAGTAAGAAACTTGATCGAGAGTCGGTACTACGTGTTCTTGAAGAAAAGCAGTTTAAAAGATAATTTAGTCTTTAAAGTGCAAAAAAGCGCACTGTTCGCCATTTTGAAGGAAATTTGTGTTTTCATGGTGTGCTGATAGTAATTACAGGTTAAGTTTAAATTCTTATTAGATGTGGTAAAATTACTCTAAATATTAAAAAGTGGAGTGTTTTAGAAAGCAGATGAAATATATTTTCGTTTGCTATTGCTTATATTGCTTAAAAATGTTTTCTTTGTTTATATATTACAAGATTTAGCAAAACTACGCCCTGTTCCTATTATGGACAATTTGTCCACATTGGAAAAACAGCTAGTGAATCTTCAGATTTAGAAATTCTTAAAATAACTTTCTGTTTGATGTTATTTTATTTAGCTAATTCGTAATAAATTAATGTTTATATGTATTTTTAATCTTAATTATAGTATCCGTACATAACATTACGAAGTGCATGTTCTGATGATATTAACTGTGCCCCCCTCCCCCGCAATACTTTAAGAAATATTTTTTTATCCCCTCTCCTCTAAAATCCCTTGGAAGAGTGGTTTTTGCATACACCCTGTGTAGTAGGTCAATAATTTGCCACCTGTCCATAATAGGGACAGGTGGTTCCTAATATGGACACTTGCAAACATTTTTTGTTTTTATCACTGAAATTTAACCAGAATAATTACAAGGTCCCTAATTTTAATAATGATAGTCAACAGTCCAAAGATAGTGGTCATAAATTTTTGGACTCCTGTGACGTGCAAAAGGGGGTGAAAAAAATACATTTTCCTTAGGGTGTCCATATTAGGCACAGGTACCTTACAAAAAGTTTAATTCTTCGGTAAATTATACCATATCAGAACTTATAAATACTCTATAACCCTAAGCAAGTTTACTAAAACTCGCGATAATTTCAACTAAAATTAAACCAAATCAAAACATGATAAAAAAAAAATCAGCTCGAACGTGATTGCTGAAGCAACGCCGATGATTGTTCAAGTTCAACGCGCAGAGAAGGGGGAAACTGAGAAAATCTGGAACAAATTTCATTCTTCGCCGAATTATCGAAGCCGTCGAATCCCAGCGGAATAAAATTGCATTAAATTCGGCGTCCGTTTCCTATCGAGGAGTTCACACGTCGAAGTCCCGGCGGTGCGGCGGCTCTGACAACACCGTTTGACAAAATTAATGAAAGCGGACTCCTTTCCCCCTCATTTCTCTACTGCTGCAGCGGATTTTTCTCCTGCTTCTTCTGCGCAGCGGAGATAATCGCAGCGGAGCAGCACAACAGACGGAAAAGAGTTAGCTTCTTCACGCTTCGCCTACGGACCAAGTTTTGCATTGATAATCCGAGAGGCGACGAACGCGCGTTCAAAAAAATTGAAAAAAGGGAAGTAATGTGAAGTAAAGGAGAGGGGCTGCGTCTGACATATTGCGTTTTGAGAAGTAAAAGGCAGTCGCTTCAATTTCCCTCGCTTGATTAAGTCGCGAGCGGGGCCGAGAAGGGACGCAACAAAAACGGGCTGTGTTTGTTTTATTTAATAAATGACGGCGCGCACGAATTAGAATGGCTGCCATCCCTCTCTCGCGACGAGGGGTGGCTTTTCCGAAAGAATACACTTGTTCTTTCGGATCTGCGTCTTGTGGGAGTCCCGTCGGATAAATTTTAATGAGGGTAAAAAAGTTGGATGTGCTCTCTTTGAGGGAGATATCGTCGGATTTGTGCAGTAACTTCACAACTTTTATGCTTAGAAGTGGGTACCTGTGTGGTTTCAATTGAAGTCATTGGTGCAAGAACCAGATATCTTCACTTTCAATTCAAATTTACTTTAGATGATTTTTGTCTTTGAATGAAGCCCACATTTTTTCGACAGGCTTGTAGTTTAAGAGCCCATATCTGGAAACAGGCAAAGATCTGTATTTTAAGAAAACACTGATTGGGAAATGCATCGCTAAATTGGCGAACCTCAGTGTTAATAAATTTGGTTTGAAAGCGGGGATACCTGGTTTTTGCCCCAACGCCTTCAATTGAGGTTTTGAGGTGATTCTATTAATTTACAGTTTCATTCTATAAAAGAAAGAAAGGTTAAGGTAAAGGAAAGAGTGAAGAAAGGGGATGAGAAAAAAGAAAGACAAGGAGAAAGAAATAGGTACACACATAAATTGGATGAAGAAAAGGGACACATAAAGGCACATTTACAATTTTAAAATTTAACTTTTTTCTTCATTTTAGAGGAATTATCCAAACTGATCACAGTAAATTGCCCTTTTACTCTTTACTCCTCCAATTTCCCATGTAAATGTGCAATTCTTTGGTGAAGATCACTTGATAAACATCGAAAGCTAAACAATGTAAATAAAGATGATTTCTCAGTCTTTCTTTCATTTTTGTTCTTCTCTCTCTTGTTTGTCTACTTAAAATTTTTATCTTTTCTTCCCCTTTTTCTCTTTCAACCAAAACCATTCTCTTTGTCTCCTTTTCTCTCTCTTTTCTCATATTTTTATTTGGCCCATCTTACACCACATCAGATTCATTCTAACCAGCTCATATAATGAATCACACCACACCTAATATTTAAAGATCCCGTTAAAAATACGGTACCATCGACTTAGCCAGGTAACATTTCACCTGAGTAAGTTAAAGAGCAATTTGACTTTTAAAGAACCTTTGCACACCCACCCACCCACTGAGTTACAGTACTCCTGCACCCCTCAATGAAAAAGTCACGGGACTAGAGGCAGAAAGAGGGACCATACAAAGAACCTGACGACATCCCAGACCACCCAAGCAGAGCTTAAACGTCGATGAGTGACAATGACTGACACTCATCCCGCTAAGGCTTGTGTCATACCTGGCGTTCATAAGACGTGACATCGATCCATCACCATTAAAAAACGATTAAGATAGTACCAGGAGGAGGGGCGATCGGAGTGGACTCGAGGGGGCGATATAGTAGATAACTCCGGATGATAAAAGATGACACCCGTTTTCCTCCGCTGCAGGAATAATCTACTACATCGTCCCTCGAGTCCCCTCCTCTCCTCCCCTTATCGCTCCTCCCATTGACAGTGTGAGTTATTGGAGTGACTGCTATAAGAAGTCCGGTCTGTCATGACCCTAAAGGGTTGAGCTGACTGTCCTTCAACACTCCCCATCGTTTTGGCAACAACAGTATTGAATCCTTCCGCGTCATTTGACTGACCGTCTCAAGAGATGTAATCCTCAGATCCTTTTGCTGTGCTGACAGTGGTGATCATTGAAACCCTTGTGGATTGTCAGCAGAGGCTTATCCTGTGGAGAGTCAGCTATCTGAGTCAGTTTAGCGGATTTATCAACAAGAACCCACGCTGAGAGGGGAAGGGGAATCTGGAGGTGATGAGATGGGGGGACACGCCTGTGCGATTTGGTGGGTGTCAGAGGACGATTTTCTGATTTTTAAAACACACAGTTGTTTTTCTTTTTTGATGGATTTCTTGATAAGATTTTAAAATAAATAAAAGTTTATTCTATAAATAAAATTGTTTTAGTTAAAATGCATCAACAAAAAGTGAAACTTTATTTTATTAATAGTTTAAAGTATTTAATGTATAAATATTTAAATAAAAATTCCATTTACTCGTGTAATTTAAGGAGATTACAGACGAATTTTAAATTTTTATCATCAATAATTTGAAGAATATTGCTTACAAAACTGATATGATTTAAGAACTAATGTATAACTGCTGTAAGAGAACTCTGATGAAGTGAAATAATACCATTAAGAACTAATAGCAGATATTTCATTAATAACCTTTAAAAGAAATTATTAATCAATATTATTATATTATGCTTCTTATTACCTTATCATAGTGAATTATATAACATGTGGCATAACCTTTACTTATGATAAAGATAATTTAATTATTTTTTAATAATGAAATTAATTTTTTATTCAAAGAAATTAAAACCAATAACTTAATTGGGGGTGAGTAATATAAATATTTTTTTATTGTTTTGTATATCCCTCCATATATTGAATTATTTAATGAAGCAATTTATTTAAAAAATACCATCTGAATGAACAATCATTTATTAAATAAACAAGTGTTCTTAACAAAATTATTGTAATGAACAACTACTTTGTTCATTTGTTTGTTTGTTACTTTTTAAAAACTATTTTATCATGCAATATAAGGTTAAATTAATTTAATATTTACATTTTTCGGAACACTACAAATCACCATAATATAAAACATATTTAATAATACAGTTGATACAATTTTTACATAAATATGAACATTTAATTCAACATTTTTATAAATTATTTTAATTATAAACTTTAAAATTTTACTTATTAAAATTGATAGCATGATAACATTACAAATTATAAATTTTATAATACTTTTGTAAAGCATTCCATTTTTATATTATCATTTTTCTTACAATATTATCATGATAGTTCATAATTTTTATATGATTTAATATTTTCAATAACATTAAAATATTATAATAACAATAATAATCTTTATTTTCAATTTAAGAGACAACAATAAGAAAAATATTAAAAATTATATTTGTTACCAAGGGGAATCAATCCCGTCCAGGTAACCGAGAAAGTAAATACATTGATTAAGACATGAAATTAAAAAGAAATAAATAAATAAAATACTATACAACATTTATAAAATACAAAAAGAAAAATACAAAGTACAAAATAATGAATTTTTTAAAATGAATAATAGTTTTTACAAAAACACAAACAATTTTTAACTTATAAATTAACCAATTTAGCAAACAGCTAAGGCAAAAAATTAAATTACATGGTGCTTCCATCAAAAAAAGTCTTCAACATCATTTAAGAGTATAATAAAATTATGTAACGATCGTTTAAATGAGGGATATGAAGGAATATTATGTAGTTCTGCAGGTAGACTATTAAATAGCTTAGGTGCTAGATAAAAGAAGTGTTTGCGAAATATCTCTTTATAAAAGCGCGGAATCTGATAAATTTCATTAATTCTCCTTACGTTAACACTATTTTTTAAATTGCAAATATTTCTATTGCGAAACAAGAAAAGTGTAATTCTATAAAAAGCAATATGTCGTAGGGGGAGTAAACACAAACTTCTAAAATCAACATTATAGGAATTATTAAAACTTAAAATTTTGAAACATTTATTTTGGATAGAAATTAAAGGCAATAAATTTGTTTTATAATCTCCACCCCAAATTATTATTCCATAGTTGATTAGAGAGAAACACCAAGAAAAATACAGAGTTTTTAAAAAGGATTGAGTTACTTTATTTTTTAGGTGGTGAAACTTTATCAATGTAAAGCGAAGTCTTTTACATAACTCACCAACATGTGTTTTCCATTTTAGATTAGAGTCAATAAACAAACCCAAATATTTTATACTTTTAACTTGTTCAAGTGTTTGACAATTACAATTAAAATAGTCATAACAAGAATCAAAATGAAATCTAATATCTAGCTGAATTGATGTTTGTTTAAGATTAAAATAAATATATTTAGTTTTATTTAAATTTAGAGACAAGTCATTAATGGTAAACCATTTTCTTATTTCGATTAAGTCATTTTCAATCTGTGATTTAAGTTCTAAAACATTATCACAAGAATAGAGTAATGCCGAGTCATCTGCATAAGATATAATTTTGCCAAAAAGTTTCAGTTTACAAAAATCATTTATAAAAATCAAAAACAATAATGGGCCTAAAATAGATCCCTGAGGCACACCACGATTTACAATAATGTAGTCACTTAAACTGTTCCCAATTTTTACACGTTGTTTTCTATTGGAAAGATACGAAATAAACCATTTTAATATATTGCCTCTGAATCCAGCATGTTCCAATTTTAAAGTTAACAAGGAGTGGTTTACATTATCAAAAGCTTTAGAGATATCTAGAAAAACTGCAACTGTTTTCTTATTTTTATCAATACTGTTAAAAACAAATTTAGTAAATTCCAAAAGTGCGGATTCAGTATTTCTGCCTTTAATAAAACCATATTGATTAGTTGCAAAAAACTTCGTATGATTTAGAAAGTTATACATCCTAGTTGACAAGGTTTTTTCGATTATTTTAGAAAAGGAGGGTAAAATAGATATAGGACGATAATTTGAAAGTATATTTTTGTTACCGGATTTAAATATTGGAGTGATAGTGGCCTTTTTAAGTGAATCTGGAAACTCACAAGAAGTAATTGATTGATTTATGAAATTTGAAATAAAATTAGAGTTATTAATTGCAAACATTTTAAGGATTTTTATGCTAATACCATCAGAATCTAAAGAATCAATATTTGTAAAAGTATTGAAAATATTGATAACTTCTCTCTCTCTCATAATCATATAAAAAGAGAAAGACGAAAGAATTTAAACTTGGAGAAATATAGTAAATGCATCTGTTACTATTGTCAATTGAAGATGTAGAAGTAAAATGATTAAATTGATCGTTAAATTGCAACGCCGAATCATGATCACTTATATGTTCAGGTAGCGTAGAAGATTTACTTATGCCACAAAGATTATTAACAAAATTCCATTTTTGTTTTGTCGTGCTACATTTTAAGAATTTATTTTTATAGCAGTTAGATTTAGTTATTTCGATAATTCTTTTTAGTTCTGAGACATAAGTACGGTATGCGAGTTTGTAAACAACATCCCAAGGATATTTGCGAACTTTTCGAAAAAATTTTTCTTTCCTGCGTATAAGAATTAAGACATCACTATTTACCCATGGGTTTTTATGCTTTTTACTGGTCCTGTTAGGGATTTTAAAATTATTTCTTATATTAGTAAGCGTAAAATTGAGATATTGGTACTGCTGATCCAAACACTTGAGATGATTATATCTAAATTTATATCTAGTTAAGAAGTCATAAAACCCATTATAATCGATATGCTTTGTAGTATTTACAGAAATATCTATTTTAGGTAACTCAGGATTAAACACTTTACAAAGAGTAATGTAATGATCGCTTAAATCACTTATATAAATACCCGACGTTATTGTTAAAATATTTGATTTTACAAAAATATGGTCAATGCAGGTAGAAGATGTATTTACTCGGGTGGGTTTATTAATATAGCTAATGCATCCATATTGCGATAAACAACTTAATTAAATTATATGTTGTATGTATTACAATATATAAATTTCTATTACACTAATTACTGGAATTATGGTTTGTATTACATAAAATAATAATTTATAATAATTTATAATAATGTATAATAATTTTACACATAATTTTTTTGTAATGAAATATTTCATAAATTACCAGTTAAGAGTTGAGACATCTAAAGCAATCGTCATCTTCTTTAGGAATAGCAGGTGTTGATTTATGTTTCAAGATAGTATTTTAAAACGAAAGGAGAAAACATTTCATATCTTTAGCATAGCTTCAGTGAAGATAAAAATTAAACTTAAAAAAGTTTGAATTAGTAGAAAATATTCAACGTTTTGATATGTTCTCGTTTTCTCGTTTGCATACTCCAAAATATCTTGTACATAAAAAAATCTTATTCTCTTAAAGAGGACACAGGTGAAACAGAACAGAAATTTAGATGAAGTCACGAAAATTTCCAAGCCCTCTCACTATTTCAACCCTTCCCAAACTCCTCAAAACAAATCAAGATTTCAAATTAAAACTTCCCAACTCCCACAGCAAACTTCTTCCCTCGGCGACTGCATGTCCGCAGAATATGAATAAAGAAAAGCTCGTTAACAAACCCGAATCTTTCCACAGCGCTGACCTGAAAGGGGCAATTAGAAACACACCAGTCTGCACTCAGCGGTCATTGCAAATAAAGTTTGTGCTGAATATACTTTAAAACCCCCGTCTAAACTTTCTCTTTCCTCATTATTATTGACTCGTGAGGCCGGACCTCCGGCTTCCTGCACAGTCCGGCACAGACAAAGGGACTCAGTCCCAAACGACATCCGACAGCCATGTTTCTGCTTCGACTGCTGTCAGCACCCCCCAACCGACGTTCGATGACCCTCGAAGCAAGTGGGTCGCTCAGGATTCATGTGGTAATTACACAACCACCCACAAATTTTTCTTCAAATTCTGCAGGTGAAGTGGGAAAAGTTGTACTTCGGTATGCCATAGTGTAATTAGCGCTCTCTGTTTGGTTTTGTCGCCTCAGGCGTTCATTAGTGGGTTTATAGTGTCCTCGTGGCACGCCTGCCGCGGTAATATCATTAGGAGGGAAGAAGGGATAATTATTACTAAGTTTTGGGTTTAGTAACGAATTCTTCTCGTATTAACTTGAGAAGACTGAATTGTGTAGTAAAGTTTGGTAACTTCTGTGCTGGTGGAGTAAGTTCATACAATTTGTTTTTTGAATTTGAATACGCTATAGAAAATGTTTTAGTGTCGAAACAATGTGTATAAAGGTAGTTTAAAAAATACTAAATGATAGTTAGAGAAAAATTATACTATTACTTATTTTTACATGGATTAAGTTTTTAAGAAGGTGATAAGTGAAGTAGCTTTACATACTGTTATCATATAGTATGTGACTTTTACTGCTAATGACAATTTACTATTTACTACTAAAATAGAGGTAAACAGATTTCGAATTTGTTCAAAGGTGTCAGAGGTGTGTGATTAATGACAGAAATTGTATAAAAACCGGCAAAAAGCATAGAAAGATCATATCCCATTGAAGTATTATGAGTAACCCTCCTAACTAAACACAGTTAGTTTGGAGGTTTACATAAACGTAAAACCTCTATTACACAAGACTAATTTTTCAATCTTTACTAAACACAACACTTTCTTTCAATAAAATGGTATATTACAAATACACAATGCAAAATTATCATAAAAAATAGAGAAATTTAAAAAATAAACCAGAATGTGATGTGTATGATGTAATGAAATTTCTGAAAAAAAAGCCTAGTTAGTAAGGGTAAGTATAACAGGGTAAAGTAACAAGTATAACAGGAAAAAAAGAGAAATACTTAATTTCGAGGGGAAAATATTTTCTCGAGATTGTATACAGGTTTTTGAGTTATCAAACTTCGAGGTAACGAGGGTATAAAATTAAACTAAGAATAAATTACAAATTAATAAATTTATTTAAAAAAATAAGAGATATATTAACAAACCAATTTTTCGAATTCTGCTAATCAGCACCGTAATCATAAAGGATTTTTAAAAATACATATGGAGAGATACCTAACTACCCATATCCTGAAAAAAAATCTAAATTGCTCATCACAAACCCCGCCAAACACCCTCTCATACCCCAACCGGACAAACTCCATCAAAATTCCCCTCCAAATCCAGCCGCAGCATTCCCAGAAGACCTCCTTATGAAAACGGACCGTCCGTCGCGAGAGAAAAGAAGCGAAATAGCCGGGCAGTTATGGAAAATATTTAGTTGTCTCCTCAACGGCCCTGGCAGCTAGATTGATGGCGAGTCACTTTGCACTACACGTTGCTAGGAGCACTACAGGGCTTTATTAAACGAGCGGGGGAAGTCCCGGAATTCCACACCCGCAATTTGTCTTTGGCTTCGATCGGGCTCCTCAAGCAAAATTGATCTGTCCACGGGGAAAGACCTCCCTTCCCCAGCGGTCAATATGCTTTCACGCCTTTTAATATTCAGGGCTATCAAACGGCCCATACAAAGGTCGCCGCTGAGTTTTATGGCCCCTATATGGGGCATTTAGCGGGTGCAACCTGCTGAGAGGGTGCTATCGGGCATTTTATCGCTTTTAAACAAGCCTCCCCTTGCGGGGGATATTGCGTAGAGGGCAAATAAATAACGCGCTCAAAGGGAACAACCGTTTTATACGCAATTTGAGGTATTAGAGGATCACTTTATTTTTTAAATAGTGCCCCTCGGAATTTATTGTTTGCGTAGCTGCGGCAGTCAATTAAGTGGGGTCGGCGGGATATCGTTTTTCATGGGGTCTACCCCTTTTCACTCTGGTGGAGAGAATTATCATTTTTATTAGCTTGTTTCCTCTGACGTATTGGAGCGTGTCTTTTATATTTGGGTTGTTGCTTCGTAACTTTCAATTGTTTTTTAGTTCTATTTAGTTGTACTTATAAGTGTTATTTGTTTATTAGGGGGTTTTGAAGTATTATTTGTTATTTACCTTGTTTTCTCTATCGGATTTGGGAGTGCCTTTTATCTTTAACTTATAACTTTATAAAATTCAATTATTATTTTTAAATTTAATTTTATGCGTGTTTAAAAACGCTAGTGTGTATGATATAAGTGGTCCTTCTAAACACTATTTGTTAATTAGTTTGTTTCTTTTATCTTATCGAAGCATGCTTTTTTATTTACTTCGTAACTTTTTAAAATTTAAATATAATTTTTTGAAATTTTATTTTAATATACTGCTTTATATACTATTTTCAAATGATGGTGGGTCAATCATGTGTTTTTCAAATATCACTACTTACTATAAGTGTTTACCCTCTTAGCATTTTTATCTTAAACCTTTAGAGTTTTTACATCCAGAGGAGCAGAGAGATAAACACTAATTTACTGTTCAATAAATGTATCTAGTACTAGTACTATTTTGTTATAGCAAAAGAATAAAGTTTTACTCTAGTATAAGTCATGTTTTTTTTTAGAAACACGATATTTTTATGGTGTTGCGAAACAAAAGTTATTATAGGTTTTCAGAAAATTTTAAAGAATGAAAATGAAATACTTGTGGAGGGAGATGAGGAAAACACATTAAAATTTCAACAATATCATTAGTTAATTAATTTATTAGTCAGTTAAGTTACCAAAAGCATTCTTTTAGTTCTAAACATTTAACTTGTGACTAAAGGTGTTTCTGTAAATGTTGTTTCACCACTATACCCCATTTGTTGGAAAGCTAAAAAACTTCTTTTGCAGTATGAGTTTCCACAGAAAAATAGTTTCAATGAAAGGGTTTAGGAAAAGATATGAGTGTGTGTGAATAAGTATGAAGTTAATTTTGTCAACCAAATTAGACGTCGATTTTTGTTTTTTAAACCAAATACTTCACCGGTTTATTTCTTTGATTTCTTGCAAATGAAAAATCATTCCTGATCATAGGCGTAACGAGGGGGGTTTTTGGGATGTAACCCCCCATTGGTTAACAGAAATTAAAAATAACAATTTAAAAAAATAAAAATTTGAAAAATTTGTTTTTTCAAATTACCATTGCGGTATATTACAGATGTGAGTGTCAATAATGCCAAAAACACAAGATAAAAAAAGTGCAAACATGATATGTGCATGTGTTATTTTAATGAAAAAAGGTACACTAAAATGACAAACCAAACCACGATGTTATTTTGTTTTCTTTTCTTTTATCTTTTTTGAAGGGAGTATTATGCTGGAGTGGTTGACTGGTGGAGGTACCCCCCTCCTTGAGTAAACTCTAGCTACACCACGATTTCAGATTATACTGAACATATAATATAATACTGAGACGTATTGTATTAAATTTAGTAATTATTCACTGATGATAAACTTTAGATTTTAAACTTACGTATTTTAAAAATTGTCAACACAGCCCACTGGAGCTTGTGTTCAGAATAATACATTTTAAAAGCTTTGTGTAAATTTCAAGTATCTATAGAAGATGTATAAAACCTAGTCTTTAAAATATAGTTACCTGGTACCTCCGCTAAACGCTTTAAATTTATTCGAGGTATATTTAACTCCTAGTTTTTGAAGCTTTTATTTCCTTTGTGTAGTAAGCACCCAGCAAGGAGGTTTAATGCATACTAAACGCTAAATGTCTAAAACGTGATCCACCGTAATGGCTGCTGTAGGAAATGAAGTGAGTTGATGCATACTTAAAGGACCGAAGTATGAAAGTAGAGCAGTGTGCAAGATGTATTGAAGAAAGAACTGGTGACACACATGGAAGATTTAATTTTCAAGTGACTTTTTTAAAGGTTACTTTCCAAACTTCAACAAAAGTTGCAACTGCAGTAAAAGTTATTAGTAATAAAGATATCCACCGAAAATATACTTTGTTATGAAAATTTAAAAATGTGGTTAAATAATTATACAATGATGAATTTAAGAAAGCTTGTTCAAAGAAATTAAATGTAAATTGTTTTGTAATACCAAACTGTTGGAATGATTGAAAATTAAATACTTTTAATAAAACCAAATGTGTAAATTATATGTCTTTAAGATGAAAAATATACAATTTTTCAATTAAATTAAATTAAAATTAAGATATTTAAATAAATATTACAAAATAACAACGAAATAAAATAAAGAACAATAACTGCATATGATCATTTGCTCCTCATTTGAAAATAAATTCAGAACTCAGTTCTAAACAAAAGTCAAACATTCATTGATAACATATTTATGCTAAATCTCGTAACATTTCCAAGCAGTTTATATAGTAAAACAGCTCGTTGTAAATTCATATTATTGATTAAGAACCCACAATTTAAAAACCAATATGAAAAAGGAACTTTATAATATTCACTGAAGTTTTTGACTGAAAATTCAAAAGTGAAAAAGTAGTTTTTTCTGTATATAAAAAGCAATGAAATATTTAGAATAATTTTATAGCATATTAATTGAAATTAGTTAATATATAAACAATTCTCATGCTTCTTATTTAAACCTATTTCTCCAAAAATTGAATCCCTTAGCGATGCCACGCACCAGTACCTTTTTATACTACATCCTTTCTATTGAAAACAACTTATAATACCACGCTGTAGATCCCTACTATACACAAACAAACGTTCAAAACCACACAACTTACATTTTGGTCAGAAATTTCCAAAATTTTTCACAGCATGAATAATCCAAACATAAAACCAGAATATATCGAAGGCAATTTCTCTTGAAACATTGACTGATTTTTTCCAACACATCCTATCAGCCATCCCCAGATCTGCACATCACCGGCAGCTGAATTCGGTATCGAAGTGTATGCAGAAATGCACACCTGTTTCACAGCACCCCTCCCCACGTCCCTCGAGAAAGCACCCCCGAAATCTCCCCCCTCCATAAATCATTCCATCCCTCCGGTAGTGTACACACCACCCTGATCGCACGATCCGTATCGAGGCACGGCTTTTTCAATGAAGCACAAATGGATCGAACTCGAAATGCTCGCTTTTCGAGTGGAAGAGGCCTTTCTTTCCCTATATATGTAGGGCTGCTCTGGATTGAAGGGGTACAGTGGTATCGACTGTATATCCCTTTGCATTAAAAATGGTTGCAACAAAATAGCAGTGAGCTATACACTGTTAAAAAAATTCAACCTTTGACCACAAACTGCGTTAAATTTAGTTGCAACCTTTAGTTCGGTAACAGGTTTCACCAAGTTTTCGGTGCTTTCACTAGAGAAAGCACCGGATTTCACTAGTGAAAGCACCGAAAACATGGTGGAACCTGTTACCGAACAAAAGGTTGCAACTAAATTTAACCCAGTTTGTGGTGAAACAGCCCAACCTTTCACCAAAAATTGGTTAAAGGATTAACTGTTTTTTAACAGTGTAGTGTAACTGTACCTCATTGAAGGGATACAATAGTATCGATTGCGTAATTTGCGGCCAAAATGGTTAGAACAAAAATACCAAATACTAATATCATTCCAAGATTCAAATGATTTAAGTAAAAAACAGCTAGAATATTAGTTTTTACACATAAATGCCTTATATTGTTTGTTCTTCTTTTACTTCTCAACATCAGCTGCAATGAGTGAGAAAGAAAGAATAATGGTAAAAGAGATAGGAAAATGAGAGATGGTGATGGATCATTCACACTGTTTCACTTTCACTGTTCATCCTGATATGCAAACTGGCAATTCACATGAGTGAATCACTCAAGATTCCTTAGTGATTCACTCATGTGAATTGTCAGTTTGCATAGAAAAGTGAAGGAGTAAATAGGGAAACCCCAATTCCCACTTTTCACTTTGGACAGTTCCTCTAAAATGAAGATCAAAAGTTAAACAGAGTGAATGGGTTTTAATAGAAAGACTTGGGAATGACGGTGGAGTGACAAGCAGAGTGGTAAGAGAAAGATTTAGAGATGAAAAGGGAGGGGTGAAGGACAGGAAAAGTGAGGGGTGAGAAAGAGTAAAGGTATGAGAGAGAAAAAACGGATAGAATAAGAGAACAAACAGAGAAATAGATAAAAATACGCAGAAAAAGAGAACCACTGGCAGAATGAGATGGAAAAAAGAGAGAGAATGACAGAAGGGAAATAGGAAAGAGTGAAGGGACAGGTAGAACAAGATATTGGAAACAGTTGAGAGAGAACACAGGGGAGAATGAGAGACAGAAAAGAGAGAAAGGACAGGCTGAGTGAGAGTTAGAAAAGAAGAAAAAGAGAATGGCAGAAGGAAAAGAAGAAAGAGAGAAGAAACATGCACAACAATAAACGGAATGAGAAGTTTTAATGAGAGAAGGGAAATAGGAAAGATATATGGCAGGCTCAATGATAGTCAAACATAAAGTAATGGCAATTTTCTCTAAGGCATAATAAGGCACCTTTCATCCTAACTGAATCACTGCCCCACATTTTAAGCAAGGAATACCCTACCTGTTCAATCTATTTCTCCTCACCAGCATAGGATCAAACTCTCCACTTGCCCATTCCACGTTCCTTGCCTCCCTTCGCTCCCTGATCTCCGGTCGACTCCTCAAGTAGCCGTTTACAACAAACCCCCGCTCCCAACAGCACTTCATCCCCTGCCCCAAACCCACTGGGGGTTCACCACTTGACAAGTGAGTAAATAAACTGCTTCTGCAGCCCGTTTGATGTTGCCAGACAGAACGGTAAATCACGCCTGCTTTCCCGGCAAGTCCTCCGACAATTCTCCGGGTTTTTTCGGGCTCTCTCTCTCTCTCTCTTTTACTTTCCCATTTGATTTTATTTCCTCGAAACGGGCGATCTTCATTCTTTACGCCGACTCGATGGCTCGGTTTGAAGGGAATATATGGTGTGTTGCCTTCTCTGAAATCACGTGTCAGTCGCTTCAATTACCGATGAAATACTGTTAACCCCGAGTCTTGAACGGAGGGGAGACTGGGTGGACTGCGGGAAGATGGAGAAGAGAAGTTTCCGTAACTTCGCTAAGTCGTTCTTTTTTTAGGGTGTTTGAGGGACAGTTTTTTGTATTTTTCTTAAGTGAATTTATTAACGTAACTAAAATGAGTTTTTCTCAAGATAAAACAGATGATTATAATTAAATATATATAAAATTTAAGGAAGTGTGGGCTGTGGGAAGATGGGGGGCAAAGAGAAATTTTCGAAACTTCACAAAGATGTTTTTTTAAGAGTATTGCACAATCAATATAGAATTTATTTTTATGGACAGATGGTTTAAGAAACATGATATTTATGAAAAAATATAAATAAACATTTAATATAATAGGTATAAAATTTTATTTTAATGGAAAATTAGAGTTTCAAGTAAATAAGCATCAAATAAACTAGTTAAAATATATAATCAAAAGGAAAGGATTAATTAAGTAAATGTTTCTTATTAGAACTAAAAAACAAATTGTTGAAATATTCTAATATGGCACATCAATTTAAAAGCCTTAAGAAATTTAAAAAATAAACATTCTGGTAATTCATATTTTTATCATCTTTTAAGTTTTTACGTACAAAAGTATAACTTTTCATTAAAATATACATTATATAAAGAGAAATGAAGTAAAAAAATAATTTATATAAATAGAAAGACATTCAAAAACACACACAAAAATAATGAGTCAGCATTTCCAAAGTAGTTGAAGTTAGAGTTATATTAAATTTGCAAATAGTTTCATTGGAAATTAAAATTTATGCATTAAAATAAGCATTCTTTGGATAAAAATAAAATGTCGTATGAAAGCTATCAACAACACGGTATTCCCTTAAAATTAAAAAAAAAATACATCAAGAGAAAATTATTTTTCAGTAAATCAGTCAAAATGTCGAATTCATTTAACTTATAAATTTTAATTTCCAAATTTTTAGGACTAAAATTCCAAGCCCCAATATCCATAACAAAAAGTAACATAAATACCAATCCTCTCTTAAAAAACGACCTGTCCCTTCCCCAAACATGTTAATCCTAAACAACTGTAACAGACACCTCTGCAAACAGACAGCTGATGCACGCTTCAATATTTCCAATACAAGTCCGAATCCAGCAACCTAATCTAAAGATAGCCTCCAAAAAAGGAAAAGATCAGCAAGAAGATTTCCCGATTCTTTGCTGCGTGCGACTATTTGTATTCCTACCTTCCCGTATAAGTTAATGTCCCATGGTAACTAACACATGACTTGGGGTCCCATGTTGCCACGGCGTATGATTTCTTTTTTGATGTATCAGTCTCGGCCTACATGAATACTAACACCACGGCTCCGTAATGGCCAGCTAAATGGCAGACGGTCACGCAATAGGCTGGCGTAAAAGCGATGACATCAGCTTCTGTAGGGGATCGCTATTTGTCATTTTTTGATCTTCGCGGGATATATTTCATGTTTGTGGCTTTTCTTTCGAGCTTTTTTCTGTTCAGGTGGTCTGAATGATGGAGGGGGATAGGTGTAGTTCTTCATCGTGATGTTGTGTTAAGAATAGCGGTTGGGGTGTGTTGCTATATATAGTAGATTGAAATGTTCAATGTGTATTTTATGGATTTGTAAAGCAATATCTAAATATCAAAAAGGAAATTTGCGGGTTTTATATTTTTTAAGATAAAAATTTACTTATACGTCAATTTAAATGTGTGTATAGTTATATTATTTGACAATATCTATTGTTAGTTAAGAGGATGAAGATTTTTTTTATAAAACAATAGATCAATGAAAAATTAAATACAAGATCAATACCATTTCAATGTATCAATTTTAAAAACATTATTTTCAATCTGTTTTGAAAAATTTTATTTTATCCGTTTTTGAAGAATTAATATATTTTCCATATTCCATATTAGAATGAAAATGTGGTGGGATACTAGAAATAAAGGAACGAAAAGAAAAATAATAACTTATTAATTCCTGAAATTTTCATTTTCTGAACTTCCAATCAACTTTTGCTTGTTAAAACCAGGTCCATGTTATAACCAAGTTTTAAAAGATCTTCTTCATGTGATAAAAGTTTTTTCAACTTAATTAGGTTGCAAAGAAAAGACTTGGTGATAAATGCACAACGATGGGATAATGGTATCAAAATTTTTACTGCAACTCATTTACGTAGTTTTTTTGTAAACATGAGTGTAAAGCAGGAAAAAAAAATTCAGACTGGGGATATAGTCTAGAAACCATTTCTCTTTTTACCCGGGTTTCAGAGTCCATAGTCTAACGTTGCACCATAATTTTCATTCTTAAAATTTAGGATCCACTAAATTCGTAATTTTTACCTACTTTCTGAAACCAGGTTCTCTTTTCCGATTATGGCTATAAGCCACGCGCAGATCCAAGGGGGGCACTCTGGACATAGTGCCCCTTTGAATCCAAAAATGTTCTCAAAAGGGGTACCACAAGGGGATCTTGAGTGATACTTTTAGAAAATTTCTAATATTTTGACATTTTTTGTCAAAAGGTAGAGGTGACGGTCTGTCCCCCCTGTATCCGTGCCTGAAATAAGCGTTTTCGATATTTGGTACAAGCATGAAAAAAGGCTTGAAAACCACAAGAGAAATTAGTAAAACAAAAAAAAATGTAAAAACATGTAAGTTAACTGAAATATGTAAAATAAAAATGGTCTGAATCGATCCGAAATCCCTTGAGAAACGTATAGTATTAAAAAGAACTCAGCAGTATCAGATTTCTAAAAAAATTGAAATGATATGGAAATCCCAGCCCTACACATCACTTTCTCAACAAATCACAACAGTCCCCGAACCCAACATCTTTTACACCCACTTGGCCACCTTCATTACTCACTTTCTGCGTTCATTTTTCACTCGGGCGTTACATCACGCCTTATTTTACTCCAAACACCATCACATCACCTCGAAATCAGGCTAACAATTAAGTCATCACTCGTAACTCATGCAACGAATACTAACTCCAGCAGAGAATATAAGGAGTTCAAGGTCGCATTCTCACGTCGGATGTCAAAGCGACCGTCCAAGGCGTTCACCGCGAGTCATGATGGATGGCGCGATTTAATTTAATCATTGGCGCTGTTATGAGGCATTAAATGACTCAAAAAACACGCACGTTTTCATATCTTATCGCTCGTCAGAATTTATCGTTGTCTGTCCAACACGGGAAGTTAGGGTGGGGAGTGGGTTGGCTCGAGAGAGAGAGTTTGGATGATATGCGGATTATGGGCTAAAAGGCAATGCTAGGTAAGATTATGCATGGGAGAATATTGAAATTTCTGCATGAAGATTTCATTTTTTAGTTTGATATCCCAATGCGATTTTCATAGATCAGTGTTATTTTTGAGAACGTGGATGTTTGGAGAATGTGTTGAAAGTTTATTTGTGAGGGATATAAAATATGTAATTAGTTTAATTACTTTATTTTGAAATATTTTGAACGTAATTAATGATTTAGTATGTAGATGCATTATTTGTTCTTGTAATTTACGCCAATGTACTCTATTTCCATAATTTTTATAAAATTTGAGCTGGCGCTGATCACGTATGTAAGATTATGTAGGAAATAAACTCTGTTGACATTTAAATGTTTGTAGGTCAAAACAATTCCATTTCATCAAAAGTTGTGAATTGAATGATATGGAGCACTGAGCAGCTATTAATAACAAATAGAATATTAAATATTTTAGAGTATAAGTAAATAATAAAACATATACAGTTTAGATTACATATATATTAATGCATTAAAGTTTCAATTTAATGTATAATTCAGCTTAAATTATTAATAAGCTTATACAGCTAAGCTTATTAAAATTTGTACTCATTGCCCAATTTTTAATCTAAATACAAAGTAAAAAAATCTTTAGATACTTTGCTCGTATTTGCAATGCATTTTTCTGACATTAACAAAATATCCGTATAAAAAGGCTTTACGGATTCAGTATTAGCTCTTCAATGTCTGAGGATAACAAGATATAAATATCACACGAAGAAATGAAATTACATTGTGTACTAAACTGATGCTTTTATGATCCCATAAAAGTACCTAAAACAGGATGTATATTTGACGTCAACATATGCTAGCATATACTAAAATGAGAATAATCCTATTCTTCATACCTATCTGGCTCCACATTTCCAACTTTAGTACCCACACGGCACTGAACAAAAAATATCCGCAACCTATTAAATAATGTATGTGCCTTCTCCGTCAGAGGGAAACCGAGCAAATATTGAAAGGGGCCCCTCTTATTTGGTTAAGATACATAAATTCCCTGTCCCCAAATCGATGAAAGGATCAATAAGCTGTACGGAACAACCATTTCGATTGCCATGAATGTTTTCATTGCAACCTGTTTGTTTTAATCGTCTGAAAGGCAGAAGAAACTCTCCCCGAGAATCAAGGAAATGAAATATGCTTTATAGAAAAACGATGCAATGAGGTGAGGGATTCGGAGTCTGATATTATCGCATGGAACACTTGTCAAATATTTTTGCGATAGAATTAAGTGGCTGGAATCATTTGTTTTAAAATTGTTTATATCTGGGTGTTAGGTTATTTGTTTCGATAGCGGGTAAATAAATAAGTTATGGATTCGTTGATAAATTGTTTAACGATGCTACAAGTGGGGTTTGTGTGATTTTCTCTTTCGTAGCCTCAGCGAAGTTTTGAATGAAAGAATCGAAAAGAAGTTTTGTTTGAAATTTTGCATTTTCAATTCACTTTTTAGATTGAAGATATTTATATAAACTGACATGTTTCTGAATGGAAATATATTTACTGTTGTTAATGAAAGAAACATTCTTGAACCAAAAGAGTGTAGAAAAAAATATTTTCATCTTATTCTTAATTTTTAGATTATTGTGAAATTTATTCTAACCCTCCTGTTTTATTCAAAAAACTAAATGTTGTATCTAGGAAACTGCGTGGTATATTTAAATTATTTCTAAGCTTTACATAAAAGGACAAGAGTTATTTCAAACAAAAAGAAAAATTTCTTCAACGTAGAAATGCTTAAGCTTGTCTATAAAAATAACTTCATTCTCAGTGCAATTCTAAAATTTATTGAATTTATTGAAACAGAAAGTGATATTACGAATATTAAAAAAATACTAATATATACTATTTAGATATTCTGAAATAATGCGTAAGCAAGTTATTGTTACAAAAATAGTGCAATTAATATAAAAGACAATTCAAGATGAAATACATGATAAAACAATTATCCTTTCTACCTACAAGACTACAATCCCTTAAAATTGTATCTCCACACAGTTGGGAAAGTTGATTTGATTTCAATAAAAAATATTAAGTAGCTTGTGTGCCAAAGACGTTTTCTTAATCTCAAAAAAAACTTTGTAAAATCTTGGAAAATCAAATAACCAAGCTCTCATTGAGATGAAAATAAAACTTAAGTTTTGCTTGCGTTTGAATTTATTAGGGTGGGTTGGGGTAAAATGGGTCTTGGGGTAAAATGGGTCAGTTTTAATTAACTCGATGTAAATCAAATTTAAATTGAATTATTTTCACCCATTTTTTTGTACAATAATCTTTTATCTGTTGGTCATATTTTCTGACCCTCAAAAATTTAGATTTATGAATTTGAGAACTGAAAAAATATCTAATTTAAACGGTAAATGGTGTTGTCGAAATGGGGGTACTTTTTCAGGGTAACAGGGTTTACCGACTTCCAAATATCTATATATTGTAATAAATTACAGCAGACCTTTGTGATACTTTTCCATAAAAGAAAGTCTGAGAGAAATTTCAAGCCAATCAGCTTAGAAAAATATAAAATATTTTATGTTTTATAACAATATTTTGTACATGGGGTAAAATGGGTCATAGTTAGGAGGGCTTCTGTATTAAGTAAAATTAACTTATTTCCTTCAAATATACATTGAACAAGCAAGTTTATTTTTTTCTCCAAATGAAGTATTTTAATTGCTACATTTGAACAATGTTCATTAACTTCGGACGTTTACAATTTCATTAAAATACAACTTAAAACAAATTTCTTCAGATAAAAACGGCTTAGTAGATAGTCTTTTTTCGCATTGTTATGGGTATTTAGTAATAAATATATTTTTGACATATTTTTGCAATGAGATCCATTTTACCCCACGTTGGATAAACTAGGTCATCATTACTTTGATGCTATGTTTAACCATCTTATAACTAAAAATATTTGATAAAATTATAGATGAAAATGTTCTGAAAGATTGTAATGTCAAGATCCAATTGAAAGAAATCATTAAAAAGTAATAGTTTTGATGAAATAAAACTTAGAATGTGAAAGAGTACCTAAAAATTGACCCATTTTACCCCAACCCACCCTATAGATAAAAAAACAATAATTCTCTACCTAATTTTGTGAAAAATAACGGAATACTTTATAGATTTATCGTGAATGTACAAAACGTGAAGAAAGATCTCTCGAATACACGGAGACTGTATTCTCGACACTAAATAACTTCCAACTAACGCGCCTTTTCAAAGAGAAGGGAGGGTTTTTCAATGGAGGGGCCTGAGTTCGGCGTCAGAAGTTTCCAATATCACTTGATGCTCCTTATTTGGCTGATGGGCTCGCCAGGGCCAGAAAAGTAGGCGAGACCGACATTACACTAAAGGTTTTCTTATGCAAGGCGCATCATCTTCTAAAACGCGAGGCGCGCACCGCGGGTAAGTATATCAACCGGAGAATAGAGAAGTCTGAAAATGATGACTGGGGCCTCCCCAAAAAATCCCAGTGAAACTCCCAAACTCACTCCGCTATCTAATGATTCTTGCAGGGGTAAAAGATCTACTTTCTATATACCCAGATCTATCTATATATCTACCTCTATGAGCTTTTTGAAAAGTTAACAAAAAATAAAGGAGCCCAGATTTATGGGCAGTATGAAAAAGGCCTTCTTTTGCAAACCTCCCCTTTCTTTTAACTCCAGTAAAAAGGAGATAAGTTTTAAGCTCGGAAGAAAGAATAGAGGCGTTTGCCAATGAGAATATGGAAAAGTTTTGACCAGGACAGAAGAAAACTCCTCCAAAAGAGTGGAGATAGAAGGAGAAAAAATGTATAAACTAAATAAATAGCACGCACAGACACAGGAAGGCGAAAAAAGGGAGAAAAGAGACTCGGGGAAAAAATTGGGACATAGCTTGGCTTTCAAGCACCCTGATTAAAGCCTAGAGGTCCAAGAAAGCAACGATAAGGGCGAGTCACTTTGGATCGATTTTTGCCATTAGAGAAAGTGGATGCTCTTGTTCGGCGGATTTCTTAGGCTCGGGTCCTACCGGCTGATTCATTCAGCCCTAGCAGCTGATAAACCACAGGTACCTCGACCCTTGGGCATCCCCTGCCTGCACACAATCGGCAGAACCTCACTCCGCTGATTGGCCTACCTGGGCACGACGACCCGTTATTTGGATGCGACTGTGGGTTGACTTGGGAAAAGGGGGGACAATTTACTACCAGAAGTTTTGAAAATATTTGCAAAATAAGGCAAATTACTGCTGATGAAAGTTGCAAAGTGTGGTTTTAACTAGTTGCAAAGTGACCTTTAGATAACTGTGGGTGGACTAGGGTAAAAAGATGGGACAATTTACTGAGGAGAAGTTTTTACTGCTGAATAAAAGTTGAAAAGTGAACTTTTGATTAGCTGTAAAGTGTTAAACGTAGGTTTGCGGATTAAAGCTGACCGTTTACTTGCAAGAAGTTTTGCAAAATGGGGTAAATAATTGCTGATGAAAGTTGAAAAGTGTGGTTTAGACTAGTTGAAAAGTGTTAAGTAATATTTAGATAACAGTGGGTTGACTCAAGTAGGGATGGGATAATTACTGAAGATTAAAAGTTTTCGGGTAAAGATCCCTTGGCTAAAATTAAAATTATGGACGTTTAGTCCGGAGCTATGCCGGACATCATCACCGATGTAAAATTCTAGATGATCAAATTTTACATCGCTGATGATGTCCGAAGTAGCTCTGAACGAAACGTCGATTTTAATTCTAAACCAAGGTATATTTCCCCGAAAACTTTTAATCCTCATTCATCTGACTGTGAGTCTTTCATCTTTAATTTTCTGAAGTTTTACAAATTTTGCAAAATGTGGAAACTTGTTGGTTATGAAAGTTGAGAAGAGTGGTTTGGACTAGTGATTAAGGGTAAAATAACCTTTAGACAAATGTGTTGGTTGATTTGTATAAAGATGAAACAATTTACTGATGATTGAAAGATTAAAAGGAAACTTTTGACAAAGGCAGTGACCTTTACATAACTTTGGGTTAACTCGCATACTAAAGATAAGACAACTTATACTGGGGAGATAAGTTTTGAAAATCTTGCTAATTGTGGCAATTTACTAATGATGAAAGTTGAAAAGTGGTTTTGACTAGTTGCTAACCTTTTAATTACTGGTAGTTGACTCATATAACGATTACACAATTTACTGCCTGGAAATTTGGATAAGTTTTTGTAAAATGGGGCAATTTACTGGTAAGGGTTTGATTTGTTGCAAAGGGAGTATTTGACTTGTATAAAGATGATAGTTTAATTCTAGAAATTTGTTCAAATTTTTGCAAAATGTTACGAAAAATTTCTGATGGAAAGTTGAAAAGTGTAGAATAGTTGCAAAGTGAGTGACTTTTAGATAACAAGAGAACTCGTAAATAAAAAAAATATTCAGAAATTTCCTGCTGATGAGAAGTTGAAAACTTTATGTTTGATAAGAGGGGGCAAAAGTAAGTTAGTAGAACCTCAAAAAGTTTCATAATGGTTTTGTCTTGAAGATAGTATATTTGAAAGATGAAGCCAGGATTAATGCTAAGTATATAAATTTTCAAAATTATTCATATTTAGGCTAACCTGAAATGCAGTTAAAATATAATAGGTTGTAAAAGAGAGACATTACTTGATTTGTAACACTTTTTAAAGTGTTGATATTAATATCGAACTTTGGATCACTGGACTTAAAACTTGTATAATTGCGTGATAATTTGAATTTAATGAACTTGTGCGTGATAATTTTTATTTTCAAATGTTCTCGGTTTTTATTTTCTCACAATATTGAATTCATTATTTATGTAAAATTACTAAATAAATTTAATTCAACACTGTTATTCGAGGTATTATTGCACCATCAGCTTACATATAAGATGTAAGCAATGAGTTTTATTTGCAAAATCTTTGTTTCTAGAACTTATTATGATAATTTATAAATAATTTTGTTAAATATGT
This sequence comes from Tetragnatha versicolor, assembly GCA_024610705.1. Classification (NCBI taxonomy): domain Eukaryota; kingdom Metazoa; phylum Arthropoda; class Arachnida; order Araneae; family Tetragnathidae; genus Tetragnatha; species Tetragnatha versicolor. The sequence goes on along the minus strand of JANDEH010000010.1, from coordinate 47,793,614 downwards.
TACCAATATGTTAAAGTTTTGTATGTATAAAAATAAATTATTGCGTTGATCATAAACCGTCAAACACATTAATAAATAAACATTACTTTTCTTTGGTATTAAGCTTAAGATGCATTCTAAATTTCAAGAAAATAGTTAATTTGTCTATTAACTTTATGATAAAAATATATGGAATCACTTGGCAATTGAAGATGGGTTTCTTAACACCCTTTAATAATAAAAAATAATGTAAAATGTATCTTTTTAACTATCTTATTCATTCAGGTAGTAAATGTGTTTTAAATCTAACATGAAATAAATATATTAATAATATTTATATCAAATGACGAAATTCCGAATGAACTGATCTTATTTTGGGAAATATAAATGATCCATGTAATAAAGTCACGCCTTTTACACAATATGTTTAGTGTTTTTTCAATGTTTAATTGCAATTAGTCAGTTATTGTATAAGAGCCTTGCTTAGGATTAATTATTTTAACAAGTTTTTATAGGAAAGGGAACTATGTGAATATATTTTAAATGGAATTTATATGGAATGAGCCTTAACTTAATGCACTTATTGTTAACTTAATGTTATCAATGTACTCTTTTTTTAATAGAGGTCAGTAACATTTTCAGTACCCCTGCATTATCATCACAGCACACGTAGGATAGATTAGTTTATTTAGCTTATAGATTAGTTTATTGAAAAAAGCCTGCTTTTAATTTTTTTGAACATCAATACTTATTGATGAACCAAAATTCTTACAAAATTGAACTGAAACAACTCTAGAAATAAAAATAAATGTTAAAGTATGCTATAAAAAGGGCAAGAAATAATTGGATAAAAGTTTGAGTTTGTTGAGTGATTGTTACATTTAGAATTCACTGTAAATCCTAACACTATTCTTTCTTATGTTTTGTATTTATTTATTTGAATATTTTATTATCCTAATAATTTTTCCCTTAAAAAATATCCGACCTAACATCTCAAAATATTGGAATTAAAAAACTGTCAATGTTTATAGGCAAAAGCTATTTTTATTCCAGAAAAAAAAATCTACCGAAAACACCGGTTCTTCTTCGAAGTAGAAACAATAGAAAAGATGCCTTGTCTCTGACCCAACACAATATCTGAAGTTTTCTTTCCACCTCTTTGCTCATCGTGAGTAACACTTGGCGTGTTTTTTGTATTTTCATGGATGTGACCTATTCACCTTAGCTCGAACTGGAGTCTCTCCCTAGCCCCAGGTTAAGGCACAGGTGACAAAGGGAGTTGACGACTTGCCTTCAGCAGCCAAATAAATGTTTACTCCAGAAAAGAAAAAGGACACTTTGCTTTTTCTTAAGGAAGCCCGCCTTGCTCTCTTTATTAAATGGTGTCCTAAGATGCTTGTCTGTGTCCAATTCCTTTCTTTTTAGCACGTTTTGAAATTGTTACAATATTCTTTAAATTGATAATTTTGTGTATTTTTTTATCAACTTATGTTAAGAATTGTTGCCAATGTTTTTTACGCGTTTGTTTTAAGGAACGATTGTTTATCCTTAAAAGTAGTAAACAAAATAAAAAAATCAAATGCAAGTTTATTTAAAATGTAAAAAGTCCAGTTGGTTTTGTTCTCTTATTGTTTGAGGCATCTACATAGTAAAATGAATACCTCAGAGGTAAATAAATCTCGAAGGAATAAAAGTTTGAACCCATCCAAAAAACATATTAAATTATTAGGAAGATAAAAAAGTGTGAGAAATTTTTCAATTAGTACCAGGGATTTCTATTTAGGACTTTCCTGTCACCTATATTGCCAATTTCAAGCAAATTTTTAAATATGAAGAATATACGAATGTGTGGCTCGGTGGTCTAAGGATATGATTCTCGCTTTGGGTGCGAGAGGTCCGGGTTCAAATCCCGGCCGAGCCCATGGCTTCACTTTTTTCATCAGTGTTCATCTGCTATTAAAAAGGCTAATAGGATATTGGAATACATTAAAAAAACTGTTTCTTCAAGGTCCGAGGATATTATTTTGCCACTATACAAAGGCTTGGTGAGACCTCATCTAGAGTATGCGGTTCAGTTTTGGTCTCCCCATAGGGTCACTTGGGGTAAGTGGGACCCCTTTTTGGCCTAGTACATTTTTGGAGCTTTATAGAAAAAATTTGAAAGGGTTTATTTTGTACTTGTTGACTAATTTCGTTAAAGAGTCTATCGATAAACAAAAATGTATCAGTAGTTTCTAAAATAAAGCTTTATATTTTTCTTAACTGGTCTTTTTGTCAAAAATGAGATGGGTGACCCACTTACCCCAAGAGATGGGGTAAGTGGGTCACCCCCTCTTTATTTATATTTAAAGCAAGCAAAACTTAAAAAGGAAGTAAGTGGGTCTTACTTGATAAAGTACAGTAAATTTCAATATAAAATATTTTATTGTAACTGTGTCCATTAGTGAGAAATATACTCACATCAAAACAATATGACAAGGTAAGAATAGAATGAAAAGCAAAATAAGTATTTTAAAGAATATTTTGAAAGGCCAAAGGGATATGTTTTACTTTAGCATATAAAATAGTGTTTAAAAAGCATAATAAGGTTGATTAAGATTTATTTTGGCACTTTAATACACATTGTAAGATAAAAAAGAAATCATACACACTAAATGAGAATGAACACTATTGATGAGATATTTCACTTTACTCACCATAACTTAAATTAAAACGCAAATTAGATATAGAATGTCGATCAAACTATTTATAAATTTTAATGAATTTTGAAGTGGTGTGTAAAAGGTCTTGCTACTTGCTACTATAAATCGAAATTTTCTGAAAATATTGGGGGAAATTGTCCCTATAACCCCCTTAAAATCCGTCTATGTCTTCAGTAGTAGTTCCTATATCATATGGGACCCTCTAGAACCAATTATATCATAATAAAGGGTCCCACTTACCCCACACTGAGGGGTCCCACTTACCCCAATCATGCTAAAACTATGGGGTAAGTGGACCCCCCTGTTAAACACTTCAAAATTAAAAATTTTGGAAAATTTCAAATTGCCGTATGTAATTTAGGTCAAACTCTGCAAAACAGTTTAAAATAAAGATAAAAATGTAATGAAAACTTACTTGGAAATACTTCTTTGAAAAATACGTCTTGAACTCTCCAAAAAATCCATTCTGGGAATCTATTTAAATTAGTTCTATAATCTTAAAAATAAATTAAACAAATCTCAAATATATGCAAAACTCATCGGTGTGACAAGCTGTAACATAATCAATGCGAGTAAGTGTGAAATTTCCTGTACATATTATAGTTTTAGAGGGGTGACCCACTTTCCCCAAGTAACCCTACTTAAAAAAAGATATTGATTCAATTGTAATGAGGAGCCCACACAAGAAGATTTAAAATCAATGACTATTTATTTAATAGTTGACATAAAATAAGAAGCAGCATGAAATGATCCAAATCAGAAGAGAAGTTATTACAAATAGAACGCGTTACATATATAAAGGTGAGCTAGGCCCCGCCCACAAAGATTGTAAGACCGAAATTTACATATTGTTGTTTTCTTCTTCCAACAGAACGGCCCCCTCTTACAATCTTTACTCTTAAATGAAAAGAAGAGGTTAGACATAATAAATAAAAGTTTTTAACATTCACACATTAAATACACTTTCCTTGAAGAACTTTAGTCCCTCTTTTGTTTGAGGTTTAGTAAAAGAATCGGCTAGATTAACTTTACTTCTTATATGCTTAAGCTTAAAGATATTCTCAGCAACTAAATCTCGCACAAAATGAAGACGCACATCAATGTGCTTAGTGCGATTATTCTCGATCAGAGAATTAGTGAAATCAATAGCAGCAGTACTATCACTTAATAAAGTTACATTAGAATTATCAAAAGAAATTAATTTCAATTTGTGACACTCATTAAGGATTCTTGTGATCCAGACTAGTTCTTTGGCAGATTCCGTGATCGACATGAACTCAGCTTCCATACTGCTCAGACATACAGCTCTTTGCTTGAAAGTCCTCCACACAATAGGAGCTTTATCTAGAAATAAAATTAGTCCACCTACCGATACACGGTCGTCTCTATTCGAGGCAAAATCAGAGTCCGAGTAACACGAGACACTTAGATTAGATGCATCAGAAAGTACGAGCTTAAGACTTTTGGTACAGACAACATAGCCTAATAACTTGATAAGTCCATTCCAGTGAGAAATACCGGGATTCTCCTGAAACTGAGAAAAAATGTTAATAGCGTAAGCTATGTCCGGCCTTGTGCGTCCCTCCAAGAATCCAAGACATCCAATTAAATTTCTATAAGGATATTTCCTCATTTCGTTTACCTCGGGTTCAGTTTTTGGACACTGACTTTTAGAGTATTGCAAACCTTTTGGGATTGGAAGAGATGAGACGGGAGGTTTAAACTTTAAAAACCTTCTATAAATCTCATCAATATATTTTTCTTGACTTAAGAAAATATTTCCCTCAGATTCTTCAAACTCTATTCCTAATAAAAACTTAACTTTACCTAATATTTTTAAATCAAACTTTGATTTTAACAAATTAACAGTATGATCGACAAGTTTTTGAGTTTTTCCTAAAATAACTATGTCGTCAACGTACAATAGAAGTACTATGTCACAAGAGTTGTGAAAAACGCCATTACAGCTTTCTAACTTTTTAAATTTTAAAGTTTTTAGTATTTTCGAGATTTCGAAATACCACTCTCGGCCACTTTGCTTCAAGCCGTAAATAGCTTTCTGTAATTCACACACATAATCGGGTTTTAAATGATCAACAAAACCTTTGGGTTGTGACATGTAAATTCTATCTTTTAGATTTGCATAAAGGTAAGCGCAGGTTATGTCAACATGACAATGAGACCACTTTAATTTTCCAACAAAAATTGTGAAAAATAACCTAATAACTGTAAAGTTAACAACTGGTGAAAAAACCTCGTCATAAGTTTCACCTTTAACTTGCTTAAAACCTTGTGCAACAAGTCTAGCCTTATAACGAATAATTTTAGCTTTTTCATTTCGTTTTAAATTATACACCCAAGTACTCCCTAAGACTTTCGCATTTTCAGGACGTGGGACCAATTTCCAAACATGTCGGCTGATCATAATGTCCATCTCTTCCTGCATAGCTTTTTGCCAATGCATGTGATTAGGAGATCTTATAGCTTCATAGTAGTGCTTAGGGATACTCGTGCCGGCTAGTCAGTCTGACTCATTACTACTCGAATCTTCCTGATCCGAATTGCTACTAGTTGAGATATTTAATTTTTGCTTATCCTCAACTTCTACAACCTCAAATGTATTACTAGCACTGAAAGAAAATAGATCAGGATCATAGGGGATGTTTTGCTTTTTACAAAAATCTTTAACGTCCTTGTTAGATCTAAGCCTCTTGCTGTGTCCTTGTAAATAGTAATAAACATCTGAACGTGTACCATCTGTTCGAGGTACAACTTTTCTTACCCATATTGGTTCTGCTCTAGTCTCGTAGGTTTCTTCTTCAACGGCAGATTCTTCTTCATCTTCAGACTCCGATTCGGATGGCACCTTAGAGAAAGTTTCATACTTCTGAGACTGATCGGATCTTGAATCTGCTTTCCTGCTCCTCAAATTATAAGAATTAGTAGGGTCCAGTACAGCTCCACTGTCCTTCTGGGGTTCAAAAGAATCATTTGTAAAAGACACATTAATAGTTTCCACGATCCTCTTTTCATTAGACAAATAAATCCTATACCCTTTAGTTTTAAGTGCATAGCCAACCATGATCCCTTTCTTAGCTCTCATATCAAGTTTTCTTCTTAGTTGTTTCGGGGTACTAACATAAGCAACAGTGCCAAACACTTTTAAATGCTTAACTGAAGGTTTGTGTCCCCCAAATAACTCAAATGGGGTTTTGGTTTGACCTTTGTGGCACAAGCGGTTCCAAGTATAAGTAAAGCATAATAAGGCTTCAGCCCAAAATCCTTCACTTAAAGAACTAGATTTTAACATTGTTTTCACACCATCCATTGCTGTATAATTAAAGCGTTCGGCTACACCATTTTGTTGAGGTGAATAGGTATTAGTAAATTCAATTTTAATACCCTGATCTTCTAAATAACTAACAAAATTAGTGTTGTCAAATTCTTTACCGTTATCACATCTAACATTCATGATCTTATGATTAGTGAAACGTTCAGCTCGAACTTGAAACTTCTTAAGACATTCTAAAGCTTCATTTTTATGCTTAATCGGGTAAACTACAGTTTTTCTCGAAAAATCATCAATAAAGGAAATAAAATATTTATGACCACTAATAGAAGCTTTAGGCATAGGCCCGCAAATATCAGTATGAATAAGGGCAAGAGGTTTCTTAGAACGAATTTTGCCTAATGGCTTAAATGACTTTCTACGAGTTTTAGCTAAACGACAAGGTTCACAGTCTAATTTTTCATTCTTAAACTTAGGTAAACCAAAAACAGCACTTACGCTTTGGCTGATGTATCTTGCATTGGCGTGGTTGAATTTCTCGTGCCATGACTGCAAGTCTGATCCCACAGAGGTTTCAAAAGCAGCGTTCTTGACTTTACTCGGCTTTTTACTTCCTGTTGGAAAGCAGTAATACAATCCCTTGTATTGTTTAGCAATCAGAATAGTCCGGTTCTTGAAATAAACGGCAATTTGACCTTTCTTCCCTATAAAAGTCGCGCCTCCTTGATCAAACTTTGATCCAGCTAATAGGTTGTGTCGGATGACTGGAGAGTACATCACATTTTTGAGCTCGACGAACTCTTTATGATCTTCGACTTGAAAATTTAGCCAAACGGTTCCGGTTCCTTCAATTGGTATTGAGACGTTATCCACAGCAACAGTCATCTTCGAGTTTTCTGTCGGTGTGAAATCGTGGAATAGGTCTCGTTCTCCACAAAAATGAGTAGATGCTGCAGAATCAAAAATCCAAAGGCTTTTAGAAGTCTTGGTCTTCGGGGGTTTTCCCTTTCCGACTTTAAAACTACTCACATCGTCTTTTAATCTTGACTTTAAATCTTCGACTTTCTTCGTTTTGGACTTGGGATTTCGACATTCAGCAGTTGTATGGCCAGTTTTACCGCAGCTTGAACATTTTGGACGACTTTCCTTTGTAGTTCTCTTAGATGTGGTGGTCTTCAAGGCAGCGCATTCCATATCTTTTTGACTTTGAGATAGCCGAGCTTCTTCAGCTTGAAGTTCTTGTAAAACTCCGGCAAACTTGAATTTTTCATCTGGCCATCGGTATATGGATTGAACAATACCGGTAAATGCAGGTGGTAAATATCGAATCAATTGGAAAGCTTGGTATAGTTCCGCCATCGGGTGTTTACAATCTTGGAGCTGGCAGACGATCTTTCGAAGTCGTGCCGCGTAAATTCCAATAGACTCTTGATCACTCATTCGGCATGAAAAGAAGGTATCAAGCAATCCTATGATTCTTGCTCTGCTGTCAGGTTGAAAATGCTTCTTTAAGATATCCCACGCTTCTTTCCCATCTTGAGTTTCAGAGATGAGGGTACGCAAATCTTTGGATATATTTAAATAAATCGTAGAATACGCGCGATTTTTCCTCTGCTTGAAATTCTTCACGTCTTTGTCGGAACCTTCTTTCGGAGATTCTTCAGTTCCGATGACGATCTCCCAGCAGTTGCGATCCATAAGAATCGCTCTTAAATCTTCACTCCACGAAACGTAGTTATCCATGTTGAGGGGGGTAATTTTCGGTACAGCTTTAGAATAGGTCAACTTTTTTGCTGTCGCCAAGTTGGCGGTATTTCATTGCCGATCGGTTGCGCCGGCTGGGTTATCGGTTGCTTACGTCAGCGAGTCAGCTCATCGGTTGTTGATCGGTTGGTCATGTCAAGTAGATTGCTCAATCCGGCAGCCATGTTTATGTAAATTTATTTTTAGTTGGAAAATAATATACGCTAGTTATAGAGATCGAAACGGTAGAAAAATAAAAATTAAATGAATTCTCATTTTATTTTATAATTTCGAGGTGAAATAATTCATTACTCTTTTTGGTTGTTTCATCAGCTTTGAGTTTAATCTGCGGTCTTGTCATTCATTTGTCATTTGCGGCGGCCATGCATGACAGTATACGATGAATCCGCAGCGTGTTATTTCCGTAGGATCTCGTTAGATTTGATTAATTCAATTCAAATTTCTATTGAATAATAAGGTAAGATTGTTCATTCTAGCTATTAGTGCTGGTAATTTAGAGTAAATGTCTATTTTGGTAGTTATTAAACTCCATGTTATCGGTTGTATTAATTGTTTCTGTTATTTATTTGGGCTTTGAGCCAGTGTAAACAAGATGGCGGCTGGTTTGCAAGGTTGCCGGATTTCTGGAAGTTCGGGTTGCAATGTTTCTAGTGACTGTTTCCAGCCGGCGCCAAGTTGGCGCCGGCTGGAAACAGTCGCCAAAAGTTGACCTATTCTAAAGCTGTTCCTAATTTTCTCATATACAGGTTCCATCTTCCACGGCCCCCTACTCGAGCACTTCTAATAAAAATTTCCTTCAAATCTTCAGGTTGGGCATAATCATACGATCATACGGCCCATAACCACTTAATGAGGAGCCCACACAAGAAGATTTAAAATCAATGACTATTTATTTAATAGTTGACATAAAATAAGAAGCAGCATGAAATGATCCAAATCAGAAGAGAAGTTATTACAAATAGAACGCGTTACATATATAAAGGTGAGCTAGGCCCCGCCCACAAAGATTGTAAGACCGAAATTTACATATTGTTGTTTTCTTCTTCCAACAAATTGAAAGGGTTCAGCATAGGGCTACTAAAATGGTCATGGGTATATCTAGTTTAAGTTATGGGGGAAGATTAAAGAAGCTAAATATGTTCACTCTAGAGAAAAGAAGGATTAGAGGGGATTTGATTCAACTTTTTAAAATGGTAAAGCAAGGGGACACAGAGGGACTAGATTTCAATACGGGTAATAGAACAAGGGGTCACAATTTCAAATTGAATTAAATAAAATTTAAGACGGATTGTAGAAAGCATTATTTTTTTAATAGGGTAGTGGATAGATGGAATGCGTTGCCTGAAACAATTGTAAATTCAAGTGGGGTAAACGAGTTCAAGAGGAAAATTGACAGCTACTGGGATTCCGGTAGTTTGGGTTAAAAAGACTGGACCAACCTTGCTGGGCTTACGCCTGTAGTTGGTCGACTTAATTTGTATTTGTATTTGTATACGAATAACGTATTACAATAGTAATTTTTCAGCCATTTTTGTAACAATTATTTTAGTGCAGATTTTTGGAAGGATTTAAATCATGCAATTTAGGAATTTAAATTCAGAGCATATATTTTAAGAATCTTAAAGTAATTTGTCCATTTTTTTACACATTAAAAATAGTGTATTTCATTGATTAAAGCAGCAATTTAACGTGACCATGACTTTTAAAACTAGATTTTTATTGACACGGGTCCCTTTTTATTCAAAAATTCCCCTGCTACAATGCCAATCCTCTATGCAAACTCAAAAAGTCAACTTTCATCCTTCGCTCCAAAAGTCCCACCCAAAAATTTATTGGCCCGTCACATACAATGAAATACGATTCAAACTCAAGAACCGAAACAAGCCGAAGTTTCCCGAATATAAAACCAATAAGCCCGCGACCAAATATGTTATCGAGTCAATATAAGCATATCGAGTCGCAGTATTTGCTCCGGCGCGACATTGCTTTTACCTCGCGGTGCAACGTAAATGAAACATTCAGTTGCCATAAATCTCACGTATTTGAACTAAGCATACCCAACAGCACGGCCTGCTCATTTTTCAGTCCCACCACCCAACCACAAATAAAATGCTCCTTCCCTTTTCTTCTTAATGCTTGGAAGGGGTTCTCTTTGCATATATGAAATCCAGTCTCACAGATCCATTACCTTAGAAGTAAGATAAATGAAATGTATAGGGGGTAGAAAAATTTCTCCATTGTCCATTGCTTGGAGAATCGAGGGGGTTTCATTTGCTTGATATCCCTTTTTACTCCGGCTCGTCCCCTCGTATTACGCACCCCCTTTTCTGGCTTCCTGCCAAACGTAATAACTTTGCATAGTTTAGTCACATCCAAGAAGTTATCAGAAGAGCCCCTCCAGAAAGGGTGCTTTCGAGTTGATTTCGATATAACATTTAAATTACATTCCTGCTTGTTTTTGTTCCGATTCCCTTCTTTCCGACTCTCCCCTCCCTGTTTATTTAAATAAAAGGCCCGAAACCACTCCGCCAATGTACTCAAACGCTGTAATTCCGGTACTGTTATGGAAATGTATAGAAAGTATCCACGAATCTCCCCGATCTCGCGGTAAATAATGTTTGATTTCCTTTAAAGAAATGGTTTTCACTTATGCGGTGCGGGGATTATAGCCCGGTTTTGAAATCGAAGTGTAAATAATGTAGAAAAAAGTTCCACGGGGAGTTCAGGAAAGTGTCGGTAGATTTTAATGTTCGAGAATGGGCGGGGGAAACAATCAGAGGGCATTTATGGATAAAGAACAACTTTCGCTTTTTTGTGGTTTCCCTGCTGATGCGGAAAAAAGGGAATGGGGATATATTTGTGATTTTCCAATTTTCCCTTTACCGCTCTCTTTGGGAAGTTTCTGGGGGAAGGAATATCGGAGATATGATTTTTTAGACGAATTAAACGATTGCATTCTTATGAGTTCTATGGGTGATCCCTAGTTTTTAATTATTTCATATACTTCTCCAAAAAAATTTTATGTAAATTATAAATATTTGACTGACCCTGATTTTCAAAGCTATATTTTATACTTTCTACTTTTCATTCATAAGTTTTAAATGTAATTTATGTTACAAAAACTTTTATGAAACTAACGCCTCCCTCTGGTTTTATTCCATAACAAACTACTTAAAGAAATCATAATATTTTAAAAGTAGAAGATGGATATTGATTACTTCGCGAAATTCATGAAATACCTTGTTGTGAGTGATTTTCAATTAAATATATTTTTATTTGTTTAATCTATGAAATAATATTTTTGATATTAGAATAATTTCAAATAGCTTATAACTGAATACATTTAAAGATGGTTAAAAAATATACAATATGAGAATCTTAGAGTTGACATTTGCTATTAATTTAATAAAATTTTACAGTATTACTTCCCTACAAAATCAGTTTTTTATTACTGAAATTAAAAATTAAAAGTCTATAAGTGAAGATTAATTTTCATATAAACATAGAGCGTAACCAGTCATTTGTTTTAATTTAATACTTTATAACGTTATTTTCCATAAGCAACCAAAATTTTATAACATCAAAAATTAATATTACCGTTAAAATATTTTATTATATTACTCTTTGATTTTGGAAATTTTGTTCAGCTCATTGTATTAAATGTTCAATTTCCTATTTTTTGTTTCAACAAAACACATGAATCTCTTTGACCTAAACAGACATCAGAATCTCTTCAACATAACCTTTTTAACAACATTACTCAACCACAACTTTGTACCCACAAGAACCCCCTCAACTTCCCAACATCTTAATTACCAGATGGCCCGGCAAAACCCCCTAATCCTCCACAAGGCTCAGCCGCAGCCTTAACCTCAGCTGAGCTCGTAAGAATGAACGCACGATAAAGAATGTGCCCCTCCTCAAAAAAGTGCGCTGCCGAAGTTCACCGTCTCTTTATAATTAAACGTCTTGATCACTTTCCGTTCAATTACATCCCTCTGAAGATGGCATTTCCAACGCATTAAACAATCACCCTCGCCTCCGCTCAAGCATAACAACGAGTTTTCTTCATTAATGAATAATAATACACGGGCCAAATTGAACGTAAAACTCCTTCTCAAACTTCCTCGCAATGATTAGACCTAACGACTTGTAAACAAAACGCAAAAGAAACTTTAAAACTTGCCTTCAACTTGACCCCGGGAACTTTGGCGAAAAAAGGCCAATGTGACTAACTTTAATAATTCTTCCTGCTGATTCATTAAGATAACATAATAGTTGCGCAACTTTGAGAGTTGTTTCGTTGGCCATCTTTGGAGCAAAAATGGTGCCTTTCGTAGAGCTGATAAGTGAAAATGAAGGTTTTGGGAAAGAACTGCTACTAATGGAAAGTTTAAGAGTGCATGAAAATTTTAGAACTAGGTTTGATAAATTGTGTTTCTGGTATTCTTAATTAATGAATCATTAACTTGATATAATAGTAGTTGAGCAACTTGAAAGTCATTAAGAATTATTATTTTAGAGCTAACTTAAGTTAAAATGTTTTAAATATTTTATAGAAACTAAGGATAATTGTTTTCTCTCTCACACGAGGATTTTAAAGAAATTTATAAATTTTGTTCCCAGTTGTGTGTTTATTGTCTTTCTTTTTATTTTAAATTAAAACTTAAGCCCAATTTTAACTTAATGAACATTTCTTTTTTTTCAATGTTAACGATTTCATAAACACTGTTACCAACCTTTATACGAAACTGAAAAGTTACAAAAATTGTACATAAAATTAGTATAAGATCCAGAGCTCCAAAAACAGAGAAAACTGTTTTAGAACTAAAGACGATATTCTTTAGAAGGTCGCAATAAAATCCTCAAACATAACAATCCAGGTACTAAGGGCTAACGTACCAAATAACGTATATCTAATTTTACTTTTCTACAATTAAAACTATCAAAGACTATTGCATCAAACATGTTATGAAACATTATTGATCTCTCAACATTTTTACGTAATGTTGTAACAATATCTCTGTATTTCATAAAAGTTCTTCCAAAGATAAAGATTGAATGTATTTTTCTTAGATAAATGATTACTTAATTCCATTGTTATCCTATTGGGATGGATATGTCCTATATTTCTTAGTTGATGTTCTAAGTATCAGTGTGAGTGTGCTACTAAACTTTCCATATCATTTTCTTCTATGTTTTAGTGGGAGTTCTTAATATAGTTGTCTCGCGGGTATTTCTGTGTTACTTATAGTGTTTCTGTGTTACATATTCCACTGGATTCCTCAATGCAAGGTAACCAATATCCGTTCTCTACCTTTAATCCGTTCCCTGACTTATCTTTCATTACACTGTAAAAAAATCTTTCTTCAATAAACGTAAATTTCCCGGCAGCACAGCTGCCGGATTATTTTCATCATTTGAGAAGGTATCCGTATTTTCTTTTTCCGTCATTTGAGGGAATGTCCGTTTTGTATTTTTCTGTGAAAGGAGGGAAACCTTCCGTTATTTTAGAGAACGTTCGTTTAATATCTTTTCGTCATTGGAGTGGAACTTTCCGTTATTTTAGGGATTGTTCGTATTATTACTAATATTATTGTGATTCAGTATATTCCTGATTATAATTTTGAAAAAAAAATGACAAACAATCCGTAAAATCCAAATAGACGATTCTTTTAAATAATTTACACTACCGATCACAGTAATACAAGTCTAATCAAAAGTTACAAGTTATCACAACTATTTAGATCACATTTTTGCGATCTAATAAGACTAGTTAGGTATGCAATATTTTAAGACTTCAGCTACGTGGTGAAGAAAGCGATCGTACGATGTTTAAATATCTGTTTAAAAATAGTATATCAGAGTATTTCTATTTTAAAGCATGGTAACGTTTACTACGGCCGTTGCTAGGCTGCCGACGTACTGTTTTGTACTGTATTTCACAATCCCTGCAAGATTTTTATACTTTATTAGCAATGCGCATCCTTGTGGACTTGATTCTTGATGTTTCTATAAAATATTTTAGCGAAATAATTTTATTTTCAATTAATTAATAATTAAAAATTTAAAAAAAAATTAGATAAAGTAAAACATTTAAAAAACACAAAGGAATGACTGTTAAACAAGAGAAATTAATTCTTTCAATTTTTAATGGAATAATAAAAATTTAAAATTAAATTTACTGAAAAATAATTACTGGGGTTCGAACCTACGACCATGTGCACTCTAGACTGACGCGCTACCACAACCCCATTCGAGCTCCGCTAGGTTCCATCCTAAATACTTTAAAGCCACGCCTTTAACCCGATCATGCGCACAACGGTTACCCGTCGGCAGCCTAGTCATTCCCGATTACGGCCAATAATACAAAAAATAAAAACAATATATTTAACTTACTTACCCATAATAAATTTGCTGAAGGTTCGTTTCGCCTGAAGACGCTTGCACAAACTTCCATTACTTATTTACAACTATATTTGAGTCTCACCAGAACTAGTGGAGAAATCGTACAATACGCATGCGTGAGGAGAGGAAAATTAAAAAACGGAAACTTCACGATGAAAATTCCGTTTTATAGTTTACGGAATTAATCCATGAAAAATTCACGGAAAATAATACGTCAAAAGACGTTCTTTTTTTACAGTGTAGGGAACTGCAGTCAGTTATTTAAAAATGTCTATGAACTGTGCATTTTTCCGTTAATAACAAAAATAAAAATATTTTTTCTTGGTTTTTGTGTTACTAAACACCATAGTTTGTAATACTTTTATTAAGTTTCAATACCATATCCAGAAAAAGTTTTCTTGGTGTGTATTTTAGTAGATAAAATGTTTTTTTCTTAGTTAAACTTGTACTATTTCATTTGTTTATGTTTCTATTACTTTTACTATTTAATAGATGATTTAATCAAGCATTTAGAAGGAATGGAATCAAGAGACAATTTCAAAAGTACTAATGTAGTACTTCACCACCTTTAGGTGTTTTTTCCAGAAATTTTTTAAAAATGTAATTTGAAGGGGACTTCTCTTATTTCAAAATCGTGTTTTTTTATTACTTTAATTTACTCAACTTCTTACACTTCAACTTTCACTAAGAAGGGTTGCTCAATGAGGCTTTCTTTAACTGAAAATTTGGTGTTGGCATACTTTGCGCCTAACAGTTTAATTTTAGATTTATAGAAAGGCGTATGTATTTGATTATTTGAAATCCTTTGATCTTACAGCTATAGCTACTTTAATTTACTTAAGTTCTTGTGAGCTTATTGCAAAGATATTAAAAAGATTGATGGAGATCATGTAACCGGGACAGGTTTGATAAAAAGGTAAGTTTACACAGAGCTCTTAAATTGCATGAACCCTAGCTGATATAAATCTTTCATACAGATTATTTTTGTATTTAAAAAAAATACCAATTTTTCTTTCTTTAAGAGTAGAATGATCTTGTAGTTATTTAAACCTGTTTAAAAGTTTCCCATATTTATCCACCGCACTCCATCTTATTTGTTAAGAAATATATGTATGAGAATAATATCTTTAATTCATACACAATTACTAAAGAGGTTGCCCTAACCACCCAAATTTTTATAAAATTCAATGAAATCTTGACAAGTCTAGATTTGAAGGGTTAAGTGTTAAAATATGCTTAATATAAATCATCATTCAGTTTCCGAAGATTCATAATAATCTGAACCCTGTGTATCCTATTATTCCCCTCTAATGTTATACATTTGTATGAAATATGCAATTATGAACGGAAATCGCTTTCCATGAAAGACACTACTTAATGGAATCTCCATCCCAAAAATATTTTTAAACACATAAAAAAGCCACAAACTTTCTCGAAAAAGAATCAATATTTTCACAGACAAACCAAAAACTTCATCAATAACGGCATTTCGCTATAATAACTTTCAACACATATTACTTAATTACCCCTATTCCATTTCAAAACAAATACCACCGACTACTTTCAACGGAAAGTTTTGAGTGGCATATATTAGATGTCATCACTAGTAGTGATGTATGTCATCACTAGTAGCACTACCAACCGTTAAACATACCCTCCTACAGCGATAACTGCAAACGTTCCCAGATCATTATTCCCTGTTCCCACGCACACGTCCCCATAAAACCAACTCAACACGAGGTCCGAACCGACATCTCTCCCATGACAAATCCATCACAACCGACAACCCCTAGAGAAAACTCCCCCCCCCCTGTGAAATCGATACTACCCCCGCTGACCACCCTAACACCCCCGGGCAACAAAACAGTACCTGGTCGGCTTGCTAGGCCTAACGGGATGCACCTGTGAGATGCTCAGGAGCGGAGAGGGATGCTAAATATGCACGGTGTCTCCTCGGCATCTTTTGTCCGGCGGAGGAAGTGACCAGACGGTCATTGCGGTCATCTCGGAGCGGAGGTGCGTGGCTGGAGTGCGCAGCGGCGATCGGTTTGTTTACCGGCCCACGTGGTTTGCCGCGTGATCCGGGGGAAGCCCGAGAGCGGAGGATGGAGAGGAGAGGCAGGATTTCGCACGGTGGAGTGAGAAGATGCCGCATAGTGTATAATTCTTTCTTCAAATAACGGAAATTAACCGGCAGAACTGTGAATTTCTGTACTTTGAGCTAATACCTGTTTTTTTTCTTCTGTCAAATGAGAGATACTTCCGTTATTTGAAAAAAACACACTTCTGTACTTTGAGCTAATACCTGTTTTTATTCTGACAAATAAGAGATACTTTCCGTTGTTTGAAAAAACTTATTTTAGATTGGTTACAGGAGGTGGTCTTAACAATTAATACACAGTAGAACTCCAATTATCTGAATCAATTGGGACTGGATGCCATTGGTATGATAAAAAGTTTGGATGATTGGATTTTTTTCCAAAAGAAGTTCTATTTAGTTATTGTTATTTATATCTTAAAAATGGGAAAAAAAACTATTTAAAAAGAAAGGGCGCTTTTAATCAATTAAATGAAAATGCAACATTCGGATAGTCGGAGTTTGGGTAATTGGAATTGTAATTATAACTAATTTTATAGTCACAAATGAAATTTTGTCGCCACCGACAAACATATTACTCACCTAGGTAATGGAAAATTGGCTTTGTTTTAACAAAACGATCAGATCGATTTCAATGTAAACTTTAAAGCAGAAAGATTTTTTTTCGCAGTGCGGATTTGTTTCTTTAAAGCTTCTTATGGTTGTTTTTATAGCTTTTTCGGAGGGATCAATAAACACCCCTGTCCAAAAAGCTAATTTAAATTTTGAGAACACAAATCTTAGTTCCTTATCAATGAAACTCCTGGCCATGGGATCTTTTAGGAGTAGAAATATGCGGTTAGGGTGTTAGGGATCAAATTACCCTAACAATATAACAATATTTTAAGAGGAGTACAGAGCCCCTATACTGTTAATGGAATTCCATTAAGAGCGGTAGCAGAATTAGGGGAAAATTTTAAACTATCATCCATTTCGTACAGACTACACTGTAAAAAAAACAGTAGAAAAACAGAAATTTCAATAACAGTGACTTTATGTTTACAGAGATATTCTGTCATGTAACATTCCCACCGCACTTCTATTTATTTTATGTAAAATAACAGCTTTTACCTAGTTTTTTAGCTTATCTGTACTTAAACAGAAATTTACTGCATTGAAAACCAATACAGCTATTGGCAACGTTATACTGAATCTTCTTTGGTTCAGTGGTAGCGTGCGTGCTTAGCATGCGGTAGGTCGCGGGTTCTATTCCCGGATATCAATTAATTAAAAAAACTCCACTAAAATAAGTGCATGCGCACAAGCAGAAAATTACTGAGAGGCAACAGAAAAATCTGTTGCCCACTTGACAGAAAGTTCCATTTTACAGCATTTACCTGTAGGTTACAGCTTTTTTCTGTTTACAGGATTTTTCAACCTACAGATTTTTTCTGGCAACTTTTGCTGCCAGAAATTTTCTGTTTTTTTGCAGGATTATTTTTTACAGTGTACTTAGCCGATTGCTAACAATGAATGAATGAATGAATTTAGTATAGAAAATGATGATTCTGAACTCCTTGCATGATTTTCGGTGGGTGGAATACCTTTAAGTAAGATTTTTAGCTTAATCTTTCTTTTGGATAGATCTTAGCTGTAATATGTCTTTAATTCGACTTAGTCTGAAGATCCTAAGAATTATTACATTACAAGAACTAAGATAGATTTGTGCCATCCTTCACAAAGAAAATCAAGTTATCCTTATTTTTAGACTCGAGTATGGAAATACTCTTGTAGCTTTTATGAAGAAAGGATGTAAAGGACTCTTTTATGTAGAAGCAGTCCAATAAGCAGGTCATAAGAGTAAAAAAGATAACACTGAGGTTACATAATGGATATTTTATTTAGAAAGGAATATTAAAATAATGTAAAAAACATTTTGTGTACTTTATAATATAATTAATTTATAAGGGAAATAAAAATAGTGTCCATACAGTTTGGAAATACTCTGCCAATAATTTCAATTGGGTATGAGTATTACCTTTTGAAATTGAAAGTATATAACTCATCTTAATTTTTGGAAAAATATAAATTTTAAAAATAAGGTTTAGTTTTTGTTTTATTTCATTTTACTTAGATAATATTATATTATTAAATTTAGTTTATTTTTAAGATTTCAAATATATATTTAATAAAATGAAAGTGAAATCAAATAATAAAGGGACTTTTATCAACGCTTGTAGAACTGGAATAGAAAGTTGCAATTAAAAGCAACTCGTTGCAGCAACTTAGCTGCAATAAATTGCCAGTAAAATGGTAAAATTTGTAAACTTGTTACACTTTCAAATTATGCGGTATGATTAGCATTTCATTGAATATGTTATAAAATATTAAAATTCTTATAGCATATGTATAAACCCGTTAAATACTATACATCTGTCCATACTGGATTGTTTATAATATTTTCTTACTGAAATTATTCTAAATGACTAAACGATTTCAGACTAGAGTAAAAAATGTACTAGAAATAAAATTATTATATGACTTCACATATATATTAGGATATTAACTCGAAAAAATGATAAAAATAATTATCAATAAACTATTTTTTATGTATTAGGGGCCGTTCAAATATTACGTAAGCACCTAAGGGGGAGAGGGGGTTTGCTCTTTGCTTATTTATCCTGACAAGGAGGGAGGGGGATATTAGTGATGCTTACGTAAGATACTGAATTTTCGAAAATATCTTGTATAAATAATTTCAAAACTCAACCAACAAAAAATTGAATTAGGAAATCTGATGTAGGCACTTTTTTCTTGGGATAAACCCCCCCCCAAACATTTCGAAATTTTAACCCCGGAAAGTAGTGTTTCGACTCATTTTTGAATCCTTAGGGTTAATCCCAAAAAGGACAGCTCCTTGTATAAGTCACCTAATTTTCAAGGAGAAAAAACAGTACTTACTATAAAAGGGATGTCAAAATTTCGGGGTGGTGGTCCGACAGTTTCTTAAGTAATTATGGTGGTGGGGTGAGGTTTACTTATCTTTGCTGACAAGGGGGGAAGGAGGGGTTAAAAATGACCAAAAAGTGCTTACGTAATATTTGAACGGCCCCTTAGTACGTTTCCTGCTTTCAGAGAAAGATTTTTGCTTTCACTAAATCAGAGTTTCTCAAACTGTGGGTCGCGACCCACTGGTGGGTCGCCAGTCA
Organism: Tetragnatha versicolor; assembly: GCA_024610705.1. Classification (NCBI taxonomy): domain Eukaryota; kingdom Metazoa; phylum Arthropoda; class Arachnida; order Araneae; family Tetragnathidae; genus Tetragnatha; species Tetragnatha versicolor. The sequence goes on along the minus strand of JANDEH010000010.1, from coordinate 47,774,186 downwards.
TTTTTTGGTGGGTCGCAAGAAGATTTTTAATTTTTCACAAACGGTGTTATTGACTTTTGAATTATCAAACTATTAGTTGAACTTTTGAAATTATCAAATTACCATACTATAGTAAAAAGAATAAAAATTTGAGGAAAAACTACACTACTTGGAGTGGAACGGAAAAGGCAATTAATGTAAATACGTACTATATGTGTCACTTTAATGTGCCGATAATACAAATCTAGTCGGTTGTTCAAATAAGACTTGAAAAAAATATTTAGTGTTTCTCCCCATCCACACTGGGGGGTCAATGCAAATTTTTAGAATTTTCTTGGGAAATGATGCATGTTATTTATCCCATATTGCTAAAAAACAAGTTAAAACCATGTTTTTAAGGGTCAAATTTTAAAATTTTCTCTGGGGGAGTACCCCCAGACCCCCCTTTTTACTGTTGGGATCATTGTTAGACCACAATTAAACTATTTCATACCCTTGTAACTAAATAGTTGGTGAACACCCCCCAGTCAGAGAAGTTAAAAAATTCTGTGGGGAGGGGGCATGAGATAATTAGCTCAGTTCAGTTAATTATAACTAACTGAAGTTGGTGGGTCGCGTTAGATTTTGTTTCTCAAAAGTGGGTCGCGATGTTAAAAAGTTTGAGAACCCCTGCACTAAATAATATAACAAAGTTAAAAAATGTTTGCTATTTCTTTTTATTCAAGAGTTTACTCATTTTTTATATACCTACACTTACAAATATTTTAAATAACACCTAAAAAAATATGTAAATTAATATTTTAGACATTAAAATTTTAATTAATGAAAAACCTATTTTACACTTTTAAAGTAACTTCCAAAAAAAACTTTGTGGACTTCTTCTGAAAGTCTTTGAAACATAAGCGTTGAAGATGTATAACAATAAAAAGCGAAGGAAAAATAAACACAAAAGGAAGCAATAGCTTTTCAGAGTTATCATTTTTCTTTTTATGATAACAAATAGAACGCTTACAACTTCTCTAATACAATATAATCCACTCTTGTTTTATTTGAATATCCCATCTTCCTTATCAAACGTAATCTATGTGAAGTAGCCTGCACACAAAAGGCAAACGTTGACTGTTTTTTGTTACGATGCAAAAATGACGTCATAGAAGATAATTAGTCTCTTTTTCATAACTCACATTTTGCATTTCCCTAATCTCCGCTTAAGTGTAGGTTTGAATCATTTCTCTTCGGACCACCAAGTGGCATTTAATCGGTATACTCATGTCACCATTTTGCTCGCAAAGTGCAAGATTAATATATTTCGGCTACTTCCCTCTTCCACTGTAGAGTTAGATTAAGGACGGAGTTTTTACGCCAGAAAAAAAAATTAAATTATCTCACCGAATCCTACACTCATTACGCTTATAAAAAGCCGTACAAAAGTTCTTTGTGCGGATTTAATTTTTCATTAATTTACGGGATCGCGGCATCATTGAAAGAAGTCTGGTTCCTCTCAACCTCAACAATCAACCCTAACATTTAGCACCGCCGGGGAAAAAAGAAATCTCTAAAAACAACGAAAGGCGACAAAAAATATCAGTTATCTCATCAGCTATAATATAATTTAATCACGAGTTCCCTGCGAGTTTCACTCTGCAATAGCTCGTCAACCCCGAATTAAATTACTCCCTTATTAATTAAAAAAATACTAACTCCTTATCACTAGGAGCGAGTGAAAAACTACCCGCGAGTTAATAAAAAAAACGACTGGGTGCCCCCAGACTCAGACTTATCAGTTTTTCTCATCTCCGTTCGTTTTTAATTCCGCTTCGTCATTTTCCGTCGTGAACTATCTGTAGGAATAGGTGATAGGATGTTTTCAACTTTTTTTCCGCGTTTCAAGAGGAGTTAGTTGATAAAGCGTACATCGGGACTCGTATAGCTGGCGGGGGAATGAGAGGCGATGTAGGGCTCTGCTGCGCTTCTGCCAACTTCACGAATTATGGGCTCTTTGGAACGACTACTCTAGAGCCTGGGGAAGTTCAATTCACAGTTGTATTTTGCTCTAGGTTTGCATTTGAGGTGACTTATTTTCACATTGGGATTTGGTGCACGTTTTAAGATGTGCAATAAAGTTTTCAATTATCAAAACCTGGAAAAACAATGAGTTCACAACGGAAATGTAATAACAAATAACTCCTTCTACGCTTAGTTGATTTTACGAGAAAAGTAAAAAAACTATTTAAAATTTAAGAATGTAATTCAGTTGTACTAGCTCTTATAGCTACTTCGCTCAGAAACCAAAATAACACAATACCCCTCAAAAATTGAAAATTTTAATTTTAAAATATTTTAACATATTGCACCCCTGAAGATATTATCAAATGATTGCATTAGTTAAAATTATTTTAAAATTTAAATTTTCAATTTTTAAGTATAAGTTGATTTTATTAATGTTAGAAAATTTTTAAATAGAGGAGAGGAGGGTATTTTGGAACACCCTTTATATATTTAAGAATAACTCTATTGATTTTTAATAAAAATCCGCCGAATCATTTTAAGTACATACTACTATAACTAATGAAAATGAAGGGACAATGGTCAAATAAATCAGTATTTATTTTTTTAAACCAAAAATTGTACTTTAAGAAAAGTTACAAATGGAGGGTTATACGGAACAGTTGGATTTACAGCTATTGAAAACTAATTAGACCTTAGAGAACATATTTAATCTTAACTATGAAAATAAATTTAACAATTTACGTTCAAATAGTTTTGTTCATGAGTCTATTTACAATAGTCACAAACATAATCGTCTTTTTCTGACCCTTTGCTTATGGAATGTTCCATAATACCCGACAGGCCATCTTGTACTATGAACCCTTTTTCTGACCGATAAAACATGGATGGCTAAAAAATGACTGCAGTATGAGAAACTACTGATCTTTTAGTGTACATTATGCTTAACAACAAAATAAAATCTCATAGTTACTGGTAGGTTAAAAGGTTTGAACATTTACCGTTCGAAAATCCTAAAACACACTTTGCTTTGCTGCGACTGATCAGACAACAAGAAGCCAAACTACTTGCGCACTTCATTATGGGGGATTTCTTAACACTTCCGCGGCATTTCCACGTGATAACAGCAGGAGGGGGAGCAGAAACTCAGGTGTTCCATATTACCCGACTATTCCATAATACCCTCCACTCCTCTAACTATAAAGACAATTTCAAAGGTTCCATACAACATTACAACGCAAATATGAATCCTTGTATGAAAGGTTGATCTATAAATTATATCATGAACTGTTTGTTTGGTATGTATTGTTAGGAAAAAATTTTCATCCCGGAAGGAAATCGTGAACTTTCCTGCATTAACCCGGGAGCACTCGCACTGGGTATGTCATACCCAGGCGCGCATTCTTAATCTCATAGCGTTCCCCCCTTTTTTTCAAAATGTGTGGGGTCTCGTGTAGCTGAGTTCAAGGTCACATTCTTTAAGTTTCAAGGTTAGATAAGAATTCAGGAATACGCGGTTTCCGGGAAATGAGGCTTTTGGGTATGAGATACCCGCGCGCGTGCCGGTAGAGGTGTTAGTTTTGGCTGTGGATTCCGTTCGATTGGTCGATATGGCGGCTTTTTTCTTTGCTTGAGACAGTTTCTACCGATGATTTTGATTTTTAGTGAATATTAAGAGGATATTGGAGTTTATGATGTTCATTGTGATGAGTAAACAATTGAACTGGCTGAATAATATGTGATGAAATTGATGAAGAAAGTTCATAAAGTCTCGATTCTCAGGAAAATAGAGAATATTACCTCGGTAAAAGTGGAAAAAAATGGATAAAAGGGAAGTTTAGAACCAACGTCAGAGTGGCGTTGAAAAATATTATAAATAAAATTCCTGAAAATACAAGTGATTATCGAGCGCCTACTAAGAAACCATCAAAAAATGCTTTTGATACATCATCAGAAACTACCTCAGAAAAAGGAAACAATGCCAAAATTGTAGAAAAACGGGATACAAAAGATGTAGGGATTACTTTAGCAAAAGGGATTTGAAAATAAAACGCTAATGTGAAAGGTTCCAGAAATATATTTGTATATGGAACACAGAACTCCAATTATGTAAGGATTGCACGAATAAATGTGAGTAAATTATATTCATTTAAGATACACAAATGATAGTTTATTGTTTGTGTCTTATTTAAAGTAATATTATTTGTAAAACCAAGCAGGTTGAGTGCTAAAACGCGAGAATCCATCCCTGGGTATCACATACCCACCCGCGAGTTCCCGCGTTCGTTTCATAGGTGCGACTGCTCCCGGGTTAAGGGTTGGCTTGCAGCAAAACACGTTCTACAGGTAGCATATTAGCTTTTGTACTATTTCTAGAACATTGGAAAAACCTATTTTTAAATCAAGGAAGCATATTTTTTTGCATACGTTTATAGAAATAGGTTTATTGCATTTTTTAAAATTATGTTTTTAGGTTAGGAAGTTTACAAATTTTTCTGGATAAATACTGGTTATGAATAAATAAATACTGCTATATAAATTGGAAAATGCAGTTGTAATATAGTATGTATCAAATGAATGAATGTACTTCCTAATATATTTATCATTTTAAATTGTATCAATCGATACACTAATTTTTTAAAAATGTGTTTCAAAATATTTTTTATTTCATAATGATCTAAGTGAGGCTAAAAGTTAACTTTTTAGAAGTGAATGAGTAAATGTATAGCATGAAATCATGAAACATTTACAGAGAGTTTTCTAAATAATTTCAACTTTGTAATTTATAAAACCTGACTGTAGTTTATCTTAGAAATATTTACTAAACTATATTACATAAATAATTTATGAATAATACAGCTCATTTACAAACGTTTCTCCTTTATCTGAAAAAATATATATAAAATTAGGCAATGCAAAATTTGAAAGCGAAGTTATCTCTTTATACAATCTTCGAAAGTAAAAAATATTGGCAAGAAAAAAAGTTTTTAATCACACAAAAGATTAAATCAAATTTTACTTTGATTGTTTAACGCAATAAATAATGCATAAATTATAAAAATTAATACTGTTAATTTTAAAAACTAATGTAGGTGGTACAGTTTAATTACAAGTTGGATGTAATTTAATTTGACCAACTTTTCCTAAACTGGTTTTAGCTATTTTTGCTTTTGCAACAGTGTTTCATAACTGTTGAGTATAAGTATTTGATAATGACTTCAAAAATTAAACAATTTCAATTTTTATCTAAGCCTTGATCTCAGCAAAAAAAACACCTTGACTTGAGGAATAATTGATTTTCAGAATTCACAACTTTTCAAACAAAATAAGATTGAATATTTATTAAACTATTATTCAGCTTATAAAAATTTATTATTTAGAAACGCCATCATATTAGAGTTAAAGGGTTTTCTAAAAAATTCAATTGTGTTAACTTTATAACTAGGTAACCAAAATCTTTAAAGTACTACCTCTTTTGGCTAAAAATAGGAATGAAATGAAGACAGAAATGGGAAACTAAATAACCATAAAAGAATAGAAAAATATAGATTTATTAGGAGAAACTGTGAAAAAGGAGAATAAGAAAATAGGTTAAGGGAGGTCAATAATAAGAGAAGGCGAAAAGAGGAATTAGTGAAAAAAAGAAGAAATTGGAGATAAAAATGAATTAAAAGAGAAAAATAAGATGAGAAGGAGAGAGGTGAAGTAAAAGAATGAGAGAAAAATAGAATAGAAGGTTCTATAGGAGAGACAGTACAGTAAATCGAAGTAAAGAGTATTTTGAGAGATTGAAGTAAAATGCAGACTTGATTCTCTTAAGGTGGTTGCCTACCTAAAAATGCCGTTTTGGACCAAAAATTATTTCAAAAAACACATCTTAAGCTTTCCAAATCAGTTTAAATTTTGTCTTTATCTTTCCTAGAACCAAAGTTACAGAAATTTTACTTAAAACTAAAAAGGCATTTTATTAAGGAAGAGATAAGGAAATTCGCGTTTTTCTCAGAATCACATTTTTGATATTTTCCTTCTCCGCAAAACTACATAACTCAAAATATTATAAGTTAATTTCTATATAACTTGGGCACAATACTTGACATGATACGATTTAGGAGTCCTACTATTTTTTTGGGTGTGGGTGTAGTATTTTTTATTTTATGAATAGTATAACTTCAAACTTTGCTGAACTTTGGTGTGTTTTTTTTTAATTTTTCAAGTTTAGTGCTTTAACTTTTGATATTAAAATAATTCATACATAAAAATAGTAGGCCTCCTAAAATATGTGTTTACGAGGATAATAAAGTTTACAAAACAAAAATATCTTCATATAAATTTTAGTTATGATGTTTTGCATAAAAGCTGTTTATTGTGATTTTTATGCATAAATTCTTCAATAATATGAAAATATTTAAATTGATATTTAATTATTTTTTGTATTATTCATAGTTTTTAGATGCATTTAATTATTTAAATCACAAATTAGGTCAACATTTTAATTATTAAAAAAAGCCTCCATAGGTTGGCAACCACCTTAAGGACGAAGAAACAAGGAGTGAGGAAAAAGAGAGAAGCTGGTGGGGGGGAAAGGAGGATACCAAGAAATGAAAATCAAAGAGAGAAACTTGTGAGAATATCGTAAATATGAGAATGAGGGAATAGATGAGGTAGATGTTATGAGGAGAGTTTAAGTTAGAGAATGAGAGGTTGAATAACATTAATTAAAGGTAGATAAGCGTGTATTTTTCATAGCCTAAAAGTAAACCAGTGATTGGCTGTGGAAGTTGCCTCTCTGTTTTCGTTCCGCCACGTGCGTTTGGCGGCGCGCTGAGGCGCCAAGCGCGGCGTTCGCTCGGCAACCCTGGCTCCGCGCATGCCGCCCTGTTCCCGCGCGGCTTCACTTCTATTCACATCCCCAGCGCGCCCCGCCATTGGCCAGCCGCCGTTCCCATCACGTGACCCCAAACTGAAAGCCTCCAAGTTCGGTTTGGCAATCCAGAAACGCAGATGCGAGAGCCCCGCTTGCGCCCGCCCGGAGACCCGCGCGGGAATCACTCCTGATCCCGATTCTGGGAAAAATAAGCCAGCTCCGGATCCGACTGCCTTCGCATCCCCTTCGAGTCGCTCCTCTGGCCCGCCTTTTCGGATAATGTAGCTGTCGGCCGACGAACGGGAGAAAGAACGACTCAGGAACTTTGACGGTGAGTCCCCGTTTCTCTCCCCGCGGCCCGGCGCTAGATTCGCGGCGAGGCCCTCGCCGCCTGCCCGGTGAAACCCCAAAACTATCCCAGGCGGGTCGGTCGCCGAATGTAGATGCTTTTGACCGTCCCTCCACACACACCGCTCCAAAAACTGCCTCCCGTTGCTGTCATCGGAACTGGTGCAATATTTTAGTCAGATGATTTTATGAAGGAAGAACATTCACACGAACTATGCGTATATGACAATACCCCCAAACGACTGACACCCACAGAAACATTTTGATCCTCCGGACTGGCATGTAGTGGTTCTCTCCGAGAGGACAGTGATAACAGTTAGTGAGTCCCCTAGTCACGCATGGCTGTGATACCCTCCTAGTCATACTCACGATGGAAGTGACCTGCGAGAGTGGCTTCATCAACAGCCAGCCGTCGATGGCCGAGTTCATGACGGCCCTCCCCCACATCAACGAGACCTTCCACCGCGCCCTGCAGCCTTCCGTGCCGCCCTCCCTTTGTCAACTGGAAGTCTCCCCCCAGCCTCCAAACGCCCTGCATGGCCCTGTGAACGCGTCCCCCAGCCCGCCGAGCAAGCAGCATCCCGGCTCCTCTGTGGCAGAGTACCCCTGGATGAAGGAGAAGAAGACGTCGAGAAAGCAGCACCAAGGTGAGTTTTCCCCTCGCCACACACATGGGTGGGCAACTGAACACAACACTCAATACAAACTAGGAGGGCTATTTTACGAATAACACGAAATTACACATACAGTCGGGGTGTAAGACTAAATTACTCACGAGGGTAGCTAATTTGATCATAATACTGAATAACATATATTGGCGGGGTAATTTGAACATATCAGTGCATTATACTCAAAGGTAGGCCAATTTGAACATTATATTGAATGAATAATATTTAATTGGTGGGTTAATTTGAACAGAAACACTGAATTACAAACTAGGCGGGCTAATTTGAACACAACACGAAATTACACATACATACGGGATGTAAGACTAAATTACTCACGAGGGTAGCTAATTTGATCATAATACTGAATAACATATATTAGCGGGCTAATTTGAATATATGTAATCACATTACTCACATAGGTAGACCAATTTGAACAGAATACTCAATTACACACATTGGATTGAACATAAACACTGAACATACTCAGGAGGGCTAATTTGAAAAGAATACTTAATTACACACATAGGCGGGCTAATTTGAAAAGAATACTTAAATAAACACATAGGTGGGCTAATTGTAACAAAATACACTCATGAAGGGGCTAATTAGCTCATTAACACCGAACAACACTCATGGGCTGACCACTGAATTGCTTACATTGACAGGCTAACTTCTACCAAACACTGAATTGTACTCATGGGCGGGCCAATTTTGTTATTTCCCTTCAAACACACGAGAAGGATATGTATATTTCCAAAGCCATCCATGTGAGTTGAAATATCTTTAAATAAAACCATGGTACATCCAAAAGAGAATTCATGATTGGGGTCTAGGGTGGGGGTTTAAAAAATTTTAAATAATCTACATCTGTATCAAGTTTCATATGAATAAACGCGAAGTGTTGTTTCCTAAACTACCATCATATGTTCTCCCATCAAGGTGAGTGGCTCCATTAAGACAGTGATCCATCATGGACCCCTCATGTCACACATGGGCGGGCTAATTTATCGGTCTTGTTGTTTGGGTCTTTTCAAAAGCACGTGGAGGATGGATGTTACTATACCCGTCCATGACTTGGTGACTGAAATTTTCAAGGGGTAGATTTTAATAAACCAAATTTCTCTAACGGTTGTAACCCATGGGTGCCACATTTACTATTTCATGAAGTCCTCGGGCTCACTGGACTGAACTTTTAAAACTCAAGGCTGAGATAGCTTGAACCTTATACTAACAAAGTTCCATAATGAAATATGATGGAATTATCTTTAACAAACTGTGGTGCTCCCTATGTTAATAACTATATAATTTCGTCACTTAATGTTGACAAAAAAGTTAAATAGAGAAAAATATAATTGTGAAAAAAATAATCGTGGGCTACACATTGGAGACCCTGGTACGTAGTACTAATGGACAATCTTGGACTTGAGTCTTGGGATGTGAGTCATAAAAATTAAATATAATCTATTAATGACTTTTCAAGTTTTATGTGAGTAAATGCGAAGTTACTTTTAAAACCTTTTATCACATATATTCATTATTAACTCGTTTTTTCTAAATTTGAGAGAGGTTGATTTGTCTTACAATATTCGCATACAATGTGTTACCAAGGGCGGGTCCAGACAAATTTTTTGAATTTTAGCATTGAAAAAGTGATTTTAAGCTAATTTGATTGGGTTTCTCGGAGGAACCATGGCCCCAGGGCCCCCCTTGGACCACCCTTATATCCTCGAAAGGAATGATTTACGGTCTGATTTATGTTAGACGCATTCAAGAACACCTAAATACATTTTTGAAAATGTGATGAAATGATTTCCCATTTTCAAAAATGCAAAATCAGGTGTTGGGGGCAGAAATTCATTTTTAAAGGTCAAATGATATGCTTTCGGAAATTAAAAAAACTCCCCAACTGATTTAATGTATATGAACGGTATTATACGTCAGGATTGAATAAAATTAAAATAATTACTACAACTTTTAAGCTTTTCTTTTTAAAGTTTTAAAAAAGTACTTTTTAAAAAATCATTCTACTATTTAACTCTATATCAAAGTAAAAAAATATTTTTCATTCTATTTTCTTCTTTTATTTCTTTTTGGTATATGACAATCAAAGACACATCAGTGCGATTAAAAAAACGATTTGGTAGAAACAGAACCTTTAAAAAAACCTCATTTTTAGGAACGCTAGGCACTAATGGGTTAAAGACAGATTTTGAAAAAAAAAGTTAATATTAATTTTTCCTACTAAAATTAATATTACAACGCTGATTGCAAATAATTTCTACTTAAAGTATTAAATATATGAGACATCCCCTTCTCGTCAGGTGAACTGAACATAATCAAAAATTTTATTCTTTCCAACTTTATATCTCTATCTCTCTGCCAGAGAATCTACCTTTTTCCCTATCAAAATACTCTATGAATCATAGAAAGCTTTCTAGATCGCCCTAATGGGAAACCTTTCAAACAGGTTTTTTTTCATAACTACCTCGCATCATATAGATTTAATGAAAAACTCAAATTTTTGGTACAAACTCTTCATTATTTTTGAAAATATTAATTCCCTGAACTTCTTTTTAAAAGCAAGACTAAAACATTCAAACAAGACCGAACTATTCAATGAATTAAAAAATAGTTCAATGATTTATAGGTGATAAGGTCATACTACCCATCCCCCATTACAGAACTTCTAAAAACCAACCCTTTATAACCATATCATTCTCATAACGATATGAAACCCACGCATGATAATACATTTCACAGCTTTCTCATGCGATATGACCCTGTGAAAAGAAGCTCGGATAACAAAACCCAACATTAGTAACCCTGTAAATCTATGACCGAGTAGTGATAGCATATGGCCAGTACTAATGAAGGGAAACTATCCATCAATCATCTCACGAGTGGGCCGGGTCTAGAGGAAACCCCCTGTCTTCGCCATGTCTGCCAGAGCTTCAAGTGAGCCACTATTAAGTAGAATGCCCCTCTCCAAATTGTGGTTAATCGTCTTATTACACCGCGTGTAAATGCTGGTTTGTCGGAAGTCATTAGACAACTCAACCTGACGGGGAAGTTATCGAGTAAATATTTATGCGAATTAAGACTATTGGTTAAGTGGTGAGGGGAATTAAGTGGGTTTGAATAATGTCGGGGCGCTTTTGGGGATTATTGTTGTGAAATCGAGGTTTTTTAGGTTGATTCATGTGTGTTTAGGATGTTTCTAATGTTATTTTTTAGAATTTTTTTGTTAAGCGTATTTAGAAAGAGCTGTTTCGTTTCTTCGTATTACAGTAAACATAACTTTGTGTACAAAATGTTATTTTTTTACTGTGTAATGAAAATTTTTTCACAAATCGCTAAAAATTAATAAATTTGATTACAAATATTAATTTAATGATAAATTATTTTTTATCTACATATTTAATGTATAATTACAAAAAAACTTTGAAATCAAATTTCTTATTTTAAATTTAACTTAAAACAGCAGTAAAACTTTTTTAGTAATTGATTTCTCCTAGAGGCTGGAAAAAATGAAATATACAATGATTTTAAATTATCTTGTTCGGATGTATATTGAGCTGAATGTGAATCAAGGTCCGAAAGAATATGAAATCTTAAGCTCGAGGGCTAAATGTAATTCACTGCTTAAATGTAACACTTCAAACTCTTCACACAAAAATAAAAACATTTAACACTTTTTTGTCCTCAAATTTTGTGTTATGAGGAAGAGCACTTTGACAACTTACTGTGTTGTGATAGTGTTCTTAATGTGTTTAAATAGTGTTAAAATGTGATCTATCCAGAAATGTGTTCTTAATGTGTGTTTAGCATCAGAAAGTGTACTTAAATTTGAATAGAAACAGTATATTGGATCATTTTCTGTCTGTAAATTTTAGCAACAATTTTACAATATTATTTCTTTCTTACAAAAAACCATCACAATTTCATCGGAATTTAATTGCGATACACTCAAATTGCGTTTGGTCAGAACAGAAGTGTTCACTTTGGTCTTCACTACGTGGAGAAAATGTTTTTCATACATTTGTAGGGAGAACTAGGAGAAATATTAAATAACAAAAGAAATACGAGTAGTTCACAGTTAATTTTATTATACCTGGAACTTAGTTATGAAAGGAGTAGGTATTTTATCATTACTGTTATTAATTAATTCGTAAAAGTTATACAATTTAATCATAATTTATAATCAAATTATTTATCTCTATCCAATAATAAACATATGATTAATCCTATTTACATTGTAGGTAATGCGAACTTTTTTCCTTAAAACGAATGAAAATATTACTTTATTTATTTAATTTCAATAAAATATAGTTAAGCTCTTATTTGAATAAAATATTCATCACTCTATTTTAAGTATAGCTTGAAAATTTTCCCCAAACTTAGCCTTTTATAAATTTTGAAATCTAATACATCTTTTATATTTATACATCAAAACTAAAGTTACTTAAACATCATTTTGATGAAAAAAAACGATAAATAGTATTAAAAACTTTCTACTAAATAATTTGTATTTCATCAGTAAAAAACTCTATTTTATACAAATGATATCTGTTGATTAAAAATATGAAATAATATAACATTACAAATATTTCTTTCAAATAAAGTTATTCAGAATTGAAACAATTCAAACCACCCAATTCAGCAATAACTATAATTCTGAATACCAAATCTTTGATGTAAAATATTTACAAGTAGGAAATTGGAAGATTAGGGGAATTTAGTGCATCATAATTTATTTCTTTAAAACGTTGAAAATAGAGTGAGTTAGGGATACATTCATTGAATATCCTATACTATAATCATAAGTTAATATCTGAAAAAATTGCAATCAAAAATTTAAACTTATGTTAAAATTCATGAAACAGTTTTTAAGGATTTTCTTATAAAATATTGATGCTATTACTTTATGATTCAAAGTTGATTAGGGCCACGAAAAAATGTTTGAATCCTCCGAAAGTTTGTATCCTTACGCAAGCAAAATTTATTGAAAGGGAATTCCTGGGACAAAAGAGAAATATTGAATTTAATTAACATCTATAGCATAAGAAATTCAAGCCATTTAAGTTGCTAAAACATGAAAAATCTGATAGCTGAAACCTCATTGTTTTAAAAACTGCCTTTTTTGTAGTGGTATTACGTTAGTTTGTCATCAAGAAGCAGTAAAGATGATTGAATATAGTTTGAATTTGAATATGTAGTGTTTCGATCCAAATTTCAGAACACTTTCTTTTTTAACACATTTCTGACATTTTCAAAGATATTTAGAATACTACCACAACTGAATTAGATGTTAATATAGTCTTTTACCTGACAACACAACTAAGTTAGTTTGAGAACAAAAAAGTGCATTAAATATGAGCATTTTTGTGTTGAGGGCTTGCAGTGTGTTAAGAAATTTTAATAGAAAATAATTTTAAGCTTCTTAACTGTTCAGCGAAATAATCAATTCCATGAAAAATATATTTCATGAATAATTTAAACCACATTTAAAAGCACATTTCTTTTTAACTCATTTCACAAATTCTAGCATTTCTAATTTTGACCATTCTGATTTTATAATGACATATTCTGTCATTTTAAAATTAATTAAACGTAGAAAAATCTATGTATGGAAGGAAATCCATGAAAAATATGAAAGAAGGGTTTTTAATGTATTTAAACTTAATATGTGTGATAATCTTAAGTCCTGTTAAAAAACCGTTCAACCTTTCATCAGTTTGTGGTGAAAGGTTGTACTGTATCACCACAAACAGGTTCATATTTTGCTGCAACCTAGGTTTGGTAACAGGTTTCACCAATTTTTCAGAGCTTTCACTAATGAAATCCGGTGTTTTCACTAGCAAAAGCATGAAAACTTAGTGAAACATGTTACCTAACCTAGGTTGCAGCTAAATTTGAACCAGTTTGTGGCGAAAGGTTGAACCGTTTTTTTATCAGTGTAACCTTGAGATTTTACCTGAAATACATATCTTATACTTTATTTTGAAGAAAGCCATACACTCCCGTATCCTTATGACAAAACTGATATATTTTCTCAAAACACTTATAAGCATCAGCTTTGTCTTTGAAACACTACTATTTACTTGTGTTACAAACGCGGCAATTTGTGAGTTTGCTTCTACCACCGTGTAGATTGGCTTGTTTTGATTCGAGTCATCAACAGAAACTACTTGTTCTAAGTAGATCGCCGTGGGCTTGTGAAAGACCACTCCTACTTTAGATAAAAAATACAAGCCTTTCTCTGTTGTGCGTAACTGTGGCTTTCTGTTATAATGGGATGAACTTACTGAGGCATGAACTGTTTATGTATCGGTGGCTAGATCCAGTTTCAAACTCACTTGAGAGCTCTATGCTTATGCAGCGTTAACACGTTGTTGAAACAAAAAACGCGGCGTTTTTATTTTTTATGAATTTTGGTAAGGGACTTGTGTGTGCTTTAACCTATTTACCCAACAAGATCATATCAACAATTCTGCAATATCTTGAAAGATAAGTTCAAAGGAAGTTGTATATTTGAAAAATATAAGTACCTATTATGAAGTAAAACGCAGTATAATATAGATATCCAGAAATTTGATACCTCGAAAACCTTTATGCCTGGAAAAACTATTTCCTCCTTGAAATTAAGCACTTCTGCATTTTTCCTTGTTACCTCAAAAACTCGCTATCTCGAAATTGTTTCTTGTGTCTTCGATTTCGAGAGTTATATTGTATATTGTCGAGTATTACTCGATTATTATTGTTATACTTATAGATTATTGTCGATTACTATTATACTTATCGAGTATTACTGTCGAGTATACTGTATACTGTCGAGAGTTATTCTGAGATTATACTGTATCTCTTTAATAACTGAAGTATTAGTTTCTGGTGTGGTCTGATCATTGAGAAAATTCGGAATGGGTATTAGGATATCGGGAAATTGTAGTCGTTTCTTAAGGTAAAAGAGTTAAATTATCATGTTTTGGGGAAGACTATTACAGATGAATCAAGGAAATTACTGTTTAATTATTTTTGAAAGAGTTTACTTTGGCGAAAGTTTTTAACTGTTACCAAGTTGGCGCTGTTTTAGAGCAGATCTGTTGTTCAAACAAAGAAAATTTCAAATATACATTGGTAATAAAACTAAGCCAAATTGTCGACCACTAGTGACTTTTACAAAATTAAACTATCTTTCAAAATGTGATGCCATCCGGTTCTTATATGATCTTCTACTGTACCTTTACAGTTCAGATGGTCCAACGAAAGATCTTTTACACAGCAAACAAACTTTAATTCAGAGTTACTTGAAATAATGACATATAGTACCGGAAAGGGATGACTTAACTTAAATGAAACTTCCATCTAATTTTGGTTTAACACCACATTCCTCCATAAACTACCCCAAATCCTTTTTAAAAGAACAAATTCCATCTAATCTAGGTTTGACCCCACCATTCCTCCTTAAACTACCCGAAAACCATTCCAAAATCAGTCCAAAACATACCCATGACCCAGTTGCCATGTAACCAGACACCTTCCCACCTCGTTCCAACCTGAATAGAGTCCAGGGCACAATTAATAAATCCGAATTCGCAAATCATAATGCATCTGAGACAGCGGTGCATAAAGGAAAGAATGGCGAGCTGGGCGATTTCAATCTACACAATAGATTCCTGGTTGGTACGTCATCTCGATCCATTCACATGATCCCTCCCCTATCTTTTCTGGGGGCTTTCATTTCCTCCTCGGGCCCCCGACGGAGATACTGCACTACTTGGGTTTATTTCCGTCAACCTCCGCTCCCCTCCGCTGTCTCATTAGCCCCCGCTTATGGAGGTGGGCTCAATGAAATGCTGTTCATTCACTGCCTTTTCAAATGCCTTTTAGGGAGGTGAAACGGTTTTAATTCATCTTAACTTAAAAAATATAACGAACTTTTCCCGTTAATTTTGGTGGGATCATGGTAAACTAATGATACAAGGGAAAGAATTTTCACTTACTACGCTGCAAATCCGTTAAACAATTTTGCAACCCTAAGCACACACAATAATAACTTTAAGTCAAAAACCATTTTTGATTGTATTGCGATTATGCTGCGAATGTGTGTGAGGAAAAGCAAAAAATTCCAGAGGCAGAAAATGTGTTGTTATAGTGTTTCGATCAAAATTTAAGAACACTTTCGGTTTCTTAACACATTGTACAACTCTATTATTAAAAACACATTTTCAACACCAATCTTAACATATTCAGAACCCTATAACAACACAATAAGGGGTCAGGTTAAAGTTTTCTACCCGAAAACTCAACATAAGTGATGGTAATTTGAGGCCGAAAAAGTATTAATAAATATGTTTATTTTTGTGTGGCTCTCCAAGAATGTGTTCTAAAAACAGTTCCGAAAAAAGTTTTAAAAATGTTGTTTAAAGTTACAGAATTAGAAAAAGGTTGCGTTCTTATAGTGTTTCAATTTAAATTTTAGATCTCATTCAGATTTTAAACAAACTTTGCAAAACATAATTTCAGAACACATTTCTGGGTAACAACAGTTTTCAAACATATTTAAAACAGTCACAACACAGTTAAGTGTTAAAGTGTTCCAGCTAACAGCAAAAAGTGTTGTTAATTTGAGGACAAAAAGAGTATGTATATGTAGCAAGATAGATGAGGTCAATGAAACACCTTTAATTTAATATCATTTAAAAAATTAATGAATGTTAACCTATTTTGAACTTGAATAAATGTAACTCATAAGACCAATGAAACGCTTTTCCTTCCCTATTTGTTCAACTACATTTTATGTAAACAAGTGCGATGAAATGCTTTAAAAGTTTAACTTTAGATATAATTAAAGTTTTTTACTGAGTTTGAACAAATTTCACTTAAACTCATGTGAACATATTTTTTAGATAAGTGGAAAAGTAACTAGTTTTTCATTTGTTTTCTTGTAAGATATGTTGTTTATAATTTCAAATGATCCTTTGTTTTCCTGAGTTTAACCCAGTTACTTACCTTTCTGATTGTGAGTATAAATGGAATGGAAACGAAGAATAAAGGAAAAATAATGATAACATACACTTTGTGATGCTTTTAGAATTTTGAGATGTTTCTTGCACGTATTGTATTGAAGGAGATGTTTTACAAGATGTATTTTAATTGCAATTTTTTGTGAAATCCGTTAAAATATACACGAAATTATCTTTCATCGTTGTTTATTTTAAAATACAATTAGCTTAAAAGTTACACAAGTATAAAAATTTTAATTTTCCAAACGTTTTAAGAAACATAGCTTCATTAAAACATAACAAAAGCTCTTTTTGGCACTTGTTTAAATTGACGTTACTATAATTTAAAGTAAATATATTTTACAATTCCTTAAATTTTTAAATAAATATTTTCAGATGATTATTATCGGTAGAATTATATTCTTAGTTTTACAAAATATCTAAACTTTTTCGTATTGTTTACTTTTAAGAAATCTAGTTTCTACAAACCATCAAAATTTGCACAAATACATCCCTAAGCTTTTTATGCCCTTAAACTTATCAGAAATTTTTAGATTATACTATTCAATAGATTTGAAATTAAGATACAAAACAAAGTTGTAAGCAAATATGAAACTAGTTGAACTAACACACTCCAATCAACTAGTAAAAATACTTCCCTATGGAAGAAATATTTATCTTTTCCAGACACATATTTAGACTTTTTTAAGTGCTACTGTTTGAAAGAAACGCCTTGGCTGGATTCTTGGGTCAAAGCCGCTAATTGGGTTAATGCCGCTAATAGAGAAAACAGGTTTTAAAGAGCTAAATATGTAACTGAAGATGGATTATTTTAAATAGTATAAAATTAGACATGGCACAGAAAGCTCTCAAGACATTACAAAACTAAGAACTTTCTATAGTACATGAAACGCTCTAAATATTCAAGAAATTTTAAAATTGATTTGATTTTTTTCGTTCAATTAATAAAATATAGAAATGAAGGAATTCCATAAACAAATTCATTTTGTGAACACAAATTTAATAAAATTTTTGAAGGGTAACGAAATTTAACAAAGTAAACTTAGAAACGAATTTTATTAACTTTCATTTATGCTATTTGCTTTATAATTAATTTATTACAATTTGCTTTTAAGGTGATATAGATTACAAAGTTTTCATTTCTAAAAATAATTTTAAAAGGAAAATCTGATTCATAATAAGGGAATGGAGTAATACTTTAAAATAGTTAAATTATAGTGTTCATATGTTTTAAAGGATTTTAAGATTTGAAAAGAAACTAAGTCATTTTAATAAATTTTACCAAAGTACGACTAAAACTAAACTACCTTTAAAATTCATTGCTACTATATTTGTACTATTGAATTTAAGTTGCTGCATAAAAACAGTTGAAAAGGGAGCACTTTTGCTATTTAAAAATATATTTTAATATCACTGGATTACCTTTTATTAAATCTAATTATACAATGAAGGAAATCTTATATAAACATAATAAAAAAACTATTTGACGTTTAAAAATCACGGTGATATTTTCCTATTTTTAATTAATAAAATATTGTTTGATTATTTTAAAACAATCATCAGAAAAATTTATGATAAGATTTTGATATTTTTTTAAATCTTATGAATAATTATTAATCTCATACACAGGTTGAAATGAAGAGATTAAATATAAAATTTACAGATATTTTGCATGTCTCCATAAAAACTAAATATGTTTAATGATAAAAATCACGAATTTAAACTCATGTATTCAGAAAAGAACATCCAAAGTTTATGTTAATTAGCTTATGCAAATTTCCACAGAACAAAGCATTTCACGAACAACACGAACACATGCTGTTCGTATCGAAAGAAATTAAAATTTCTAATTCGACATCCAGAAATCCCATACCCCACAACAGAATCCATTACCCAACAATTTATACAAACACAACACAAACAAACGAACAAGAAGCTGGGATTGTTATTTATGAAATTATGAAAAGGAAATAAGCAATGGAAAATGAAAGTTCTAGGAAATCGACAAAAAAGCGATGAATTTGAGCGATTCTCTGATGACATTTCTCTGTAGTGTTACGTGTGTCAAAGCGCGTTAACCACTGTCATGTTTTATTCAGGCCTCCGGAAGATAGAGGAGCGAAGGTGCAAAGGCAATTTGTAAGTTTTATTTGAAAGGGGAAGAGTGGACTGCCTCTTGGGGTTACTGCATTTGGCATTGTTTCGCTTTTCGGAGAGCTTTTTGTCTCTGTTTTCTCACGAAAAAGTACATTGAAATAGACTTACTGAAGTTTATTTAAAATGATTTTTGTGCAGGGAATAATAGGGAATAATTCTGTCTTAAAGGGGAACAATGTTAAATAGTATTAATGATATTTATATTGCAAACATTAGTGTTTTAAACTGAATGTTTGGTTTGGTTGTGGTTTTATGGCGCAAGAACAAAAACTTAACGTTTAGGGACAAAAAAAACTATACTAATAATCTTAAAATCTGGAAAACTCATTACTAAACTTATGAGATTCATATTGATTATTGAAACATTTTTTCAAAGTAATTCATTGGTATCGATGTTATATCCACTGGTATCAATGTTTGATGATCACTCAATTTTTTATTCACAATTTTTTCATCACATTAATATTAGATAATTATATAAAACTCATTTAAATAAAAAAAACATCAAACGACAAAAATCATCGATACCGCCTTATAAGGTAAGGTCTATTTAATATGAACATGAACTCAATGTTGCCAGGTATAAGAAAATAATTCTTCATTCAATGTAATTAAAATATTACTAATTTCATAAAATTTCAATGTTTAATTGCTTTGAACTCAAAATTTCAGAAAAAGGTTCTTAAGAAGAAATTTGAAGTAACAAATTATTATATAAAAGAGTTAGTATCAAAGTGTAAAAAATCACTTTCTCTCCTCTCAATTAATAGTAATATTCAAAACTTTAAATTCAATACGTACGTAATATTTAAGTATATACTTAAACTCACTTCACTCTCATTACTATTGAAATGTTGTTATAAATAAGAAAACCTGATTAATTCGTGAGTGTAAATTTTTGGGATTTAAACTTTACTGTCACGAATAAGAAAACTTACACCTTAACGAATTGAAATGGGAGTATAGAATAGTACAGGAAAAAATCAATTAAGGAGAACAATAAATTACAACTTCTTATGGGTGGTTATAAAATAACATACCTGCTTTAAAATGATCTACAGACGAAACTACAGGTAAAAATAATCTGAAATTTTAAAAGGGCATTTTGAAGGGATGGGAATTTTATAAAACGAAAAAAATTAGTAAATTAAATTACTTAATTTTATTTTTGCCTTGGATTTCAGGCCGACACCAGAAGTCTAGAATGTAAATGTTCATCAAAACTATCCTATCATATATCACTTAAGAAAATTGGAATTATAGCTTTATATTTGCTCAACAAAATTGAGTGATTTTTTAGGGGTAGATAAAATTGTTTTTCTTAAGTGTGTGGTTTGATAGTTTATAAATAAGCATTCACCTTTTAAACTTCAGGTGACGGTCCGAAAGCTAGGGCAAAAATTAAGATAATTCGCCATCTATGAAGGGGAAAATTATTTTTTTGTTTCTAAAAAAAAATTCCATCCCTTCAAATTGCCAGCATTTTTTGAACAGGAGTTTCACCAGTAGAGAATTTTAAAGCAGGTACGTTATTTTATAACCACCCTGTACCCTAAGTCCATTAAGTTCCCCCAAACCCCATCGTTTCTTCATCCCAAGGAAGAAGAATAATTCGAAACCGATGGAGTCCGAAGCGTGCGGCGGGCGCGCTAGCCGAAGCGGCCGAACCGAAACCCAGGCTGCGGCCGCCGGCAACCCTGGCTTTGGCGGGGAATCAATCAAGGCCAGTGGTCGGCCATCCATCAGAGCGCCTGACCCCAGGGCCTCTTAAATACCTTTCGATGGACCGATTCATTTGGGGGAGGGGATGCGGGGGAGTGGGTTGGCCACTTGCGAGATGGGATCGGTTGCGAAAGAGTTGAGAGACAATTATTTGTGTGTTAGTTTTCTAATCGTATACCTTTAAGTGTTATATCATAAATAATTATCTATTTACACGTTAAAAACTTATAACAATATTATAAATAAATAAATATTAGGCTTAATTTAAGAAAATGTAGGCATCTTCAGCTAAATAGCTTGGATTAGAAACTTGGATTAGTTATAGTTTTCAAACATTTTTGTTTATTAAATAATTATGATTCACACAATTTCTACCATGAAAACTTACTCTTTACTAAGGACTTAAATACTTAGGAAAGTTTTGGGCTGCTCAAAATGTGGATTTTTATAAAGGTGTTATAATTTTATGAGTATGAAAAGTTACTTTTAATTTTTAATTACGTTAATTTAAATTTCATAGGACTAATGCTATACATTAAAATTTTGCATAATTTAGAAAAATATATGGTAAGCTGTTAATCTTTGAAATTTTAATCCTAATTTTGTTATTATCTTTTAAATAAAAACTTATGCTTCAAATTAAAATAATATTTAAAAAGTAACTTAACTTAATATAAAATGAATGTGTGTAAATTTTAAGAAACTTTTGAAATAGATAAATCGTGGAAAAGAACGTGATATGTGTATTTTTACTACAAAGTTACTATTTTAGAAAGAAATCAAAGTTAGTTTTAGAAAGAAATCAAATTAAGATGAAGCTGTAGAATAAATTTTAATCTTGTGATTATTCATTATTTGAACCAAATACTTTTCCTGATATAAGAAAGCTTATTAAAAATATCGAAACAACTTTAATTTGATGTTACTTTTGAAAATAAGGTTTTATAAATGTAGCTTGTATTGTTTAAACATACACCAATTATTATAAATATTTTCATATACTGGGTTTCCAACTTGAAAGTTTTACACATTCCTTCTATTGCTCCACGACATTTACTTTATCATGGTCAATTATTACATTAGCTTGAATACCAACTGCTAAGCCGCAGTTGTATATCCAAATCCAAAGGTGTAGGGAGATGCAGCTGACCCCCTTAGGTCATAAGTATTTTCATTTACTTTAGTTTTAACTATGTGATTTTAAAAATGTTTCGTGTTCACTGGAGGGTAGACTTACATCAAGTCGGGTATCTGTTGCTTCATAGCACTTGGCTTATAAAGGTCAATATAAACTTGAATATTATGACGTGTTGAGTCATAGACAACTTGGCGACGTAGTCATGTATATGTAGTTTCATAACACATTGGCTACCTCGACCCGAAAATTAACCTCCCCCATGTCAGCACCACCATCTGCGCTGTATCAATATCAATCGTACATGCTAATAGTGGCTTTCTTTGCCAACCCAGCGTATCGGATCTGTCCGAAACGGTGTAAAACAAAGCAAATAGAAAAACGACAGAGTATCTTCACGGTCGATTAACCCTCGGCCACCCCTATTCCAGTCGTCATGGTCGGTGGGCCCCGTGTTTTCCTGACCTGACCACCTCCTTGGATTTCTGATTCGCTGCTTTTGGACATTTGCCCGCTTAGCTGCCATCAGGTGGGCTCCTAAGCGGGCAAAAAACCCAGAGAGGAAAGCCGTGTTGAAGGAAAAGCACAAAAAAACCAACGCGCGATTGGTCGGTACCAGCTTTGCACCACTGATCATGAGTAATAGTAGGGTACCATTGCTGTTTTTTCGGTGTGTTCAAGGTCGACACTGTTTTTTAGGGCGAGTCGCTGTGTGGTATTGTCTACAGCAGCAGCTGGGGACAGGCTTGTCTACGGGAGCGCTTAATTTAATTTGAGCTTGTTGGTCGTGTTGATGTTATCTTTGCTGGGATATGTCTAAGGTACGAGCCGGGGAGATTGGGATCTCTGCCGGGTTCTTGTGTTTACACTGTGGATTAATAGTTCCGCGTCTTGTCGGTAGCTAGACCTGTCATTAGGTTGGAGGAGTTGATGGCCTTCTTCAGGTTGGTTAAGTGTGGGAGATTTGATGATGTCATAGTGGGAATGGGTATTTTAAGAGTGAGGCATGTACTCTTCGTATCTCGGAGTTGAAGGAACGCTGAAAAATTGAGCTATCGAGTTGTTTAGATGTGAAGGAGGAAATAGTACTTCTCGGCCTGGCTTCATTTAGGAAGGGATCAAAGAAGAAAGACATTGAAATTAAATTGATGAAGTCTGTATTTGTGTTATGGGAACGACTGAACGAATTTCCATGAAGTTCTATTTGAATATTTTTGGGGATATTTTGCTTTATGGGGGTGGCCTACCAAGATAGATCCATTTGGTATAAGAAAAGGCGGCAATTACGTATTATAAAATCTCTCTGTGGGAAATTTAAACTTATTTTAAACATAATTACAATGAGTATTCTGATAAATTACTTGGAATAAAATAAATCAAATTCATAAGGTACGATACAGTTTGTTTCACTTACTAATAAATTCATGCTTAAATATAAAGAAACTGTTTATAAAAACAATTTCTTCAAAGTAAAATTTACCAAAGAAGGAAAAAAATAATTTGAAGTGTTTTGTTTTCTTGTAATATTTCGAAAGAATTTATGTACACAGTTTAATTTAGGGAAAATATTCCTGCTTCGAATTGAAATAAAAGAATTAAGGTATTAATACTCAAATTTTCTTATTTTCCTCGGATTTACAACACGTATGCATGCAAACACAACTCTTTAAACAAAGGGTTAACTCAATATATCATAGATTTTTTTTAAATCTAATTACAGCAATAATCCCCCCAAATAATTCTTTTTTTCACTACATGTTGTTTTTTTATTAATTTTACTTAGAGTTTAAATAGTTACAATATCGTGCCTGTATTTTTAAGCCATGTTTTTACATTAATTTATCAGATTTATCAAAAATTATGTAGCATTATTTATTAAAGTTTTTAATTTTAAGATAATTATTTTTCAAAGCTATTTTCAGTCAAATGTATTAAGACCCAATTATCAAAATCCTGTAAGCCGTCTTTATATGAAATTCAAACGATCAAACAACATACGCCAGGGGAATTTCCCCTCCCCCGCTAAAGATAGTTTTTGTCAAGAGATAGAAAAATAGAAAGGTTTAGACTTCCCAGATATTTTGTTGCAACTACAGAGAGAACTAGTTAAGTACATAAGAGTTGCATACATTTCGCAATAGAAAGGCACAAATCTCAGCTGTGGTATTTCTTGGGAAAATTTTTACTTGAATGCGTTATCCAAGGTAGTAAGTTTCAACAAGGTAGCACACACTTCACTGACTTCCAAATGACTTTTTTTTCGGTCCAAAAAAAGAAATTACGGCATTATTGTCTCACCTTTAAGTAAATTATTCCTTTCCTTCCCACCTTGAGAAAAATAACGTAAAGAAACCAAGTAGCTTTGAGCAATCAAGAGTCAGAATTATTTTTACCGTGAAAACCACGTTTTTCGCTCACTTTTTCAATGTTATTGAAATTGAAAGAGGTCATTAGGGAGTTTGTTCACAGGATATCCACGCCTTTTTCGCCACAGGTGAGGATTCGAACCGTGTCGTTTTTTTAAGGTTACGCGGATTTGCAATTAATTGAGGATCCACCTTAGGAGGTGTTAAAATTGTTTGCTTTGCGCAGCTGGTAGTTTTTGAGTGGGATGAAGTGATTGAGTGATAAATTGATCCGTTTTTAAAATATTCATGGATAGTGTTCTAATACTGTTCTCAACTGTTTATTTAGGAGAATATTCAAATGTTTTAAGGAATAGTGAATATTTCTGTTTATTTCATTATAAGTTGTATTTCATTATTAAGATAATGATTCATGAATAAGAATAAACTTACTTTACTTAATTAGCAGTCAAGCATAGTCAAAATTAATTCTATAAATGTACAAAAATCTGATCAATTCTTTTAATAGAATATTTCTTGAATTGAATACGTAGTTCTTATTTTTTTGTAACTCTATCTTGGTGCAATATGATCATATTTGATTCTTGCGCCATAAAACAAGAATTAAATTAAACCAATCTTTTTGTAACTACTTTATTCAACTAACGAAAAACTAATAATGCATGACACATTAAGTTCTTATGAAATGTGAATCACCAATTCTCTGTCAGCTTAATCGGTATTATCAGGGAGGATTCTATTGTAAAGATAATGACATAAAAGTTTTATGTCATATTAAATTATGATGTTGTTGCCACTATCGGATTTTTATTTCTCATAAGTATTTAGTTTCATAGATTATAGCCCGAATAAATTTGTTATACTTAAGCTATTATCTCTTAAAAATATTTAAAACTCTGTGGTATACAAATTATAAAAAATTAAAATTGTTAAGACTTTTATAAGTTCTTATAAGTAAGACTGTTTGGTTTCTTCAAAATTTGCGTCACCTTTATCGCACATCAAAAAAATTATTTAACTTCTTCGTTTATCTTAATTCATTAATGAATAATAGAGTCCAAATTGAACAATTTTAAAGTTTTATTTTATGAATCGTTACGTTGTGTCGGGACAAAATAAGATTAAATTAATTTTTAATTTACGAAATTTTGTGAAAACTTCCTTTAACAAGTTTTTTATTGTTTTGATCAAACATTATTTTTAATTTTTTATTTATCAAGAAAATTTTTCAATCAAAACAAATATTGGAAAATTTTTAAATCATTTATAGTCGAGGGGATTTTTACAAAGGCTCAATATTTGATAAAGTTTGCAAAACAAGGGCTAATATTCATATAAGATCTATCAAATTATCAGTAGTTAAGAACACACTTCGATATGTATGAGCATTGAACACTGAGAGAAAGGACCGTTTTAAAAGTAAATTATTTTCATTTCAATATTTTACTTTTTGTTCCAAATATCTATCCAATGTTTTCAAATTTGAAATAGTAGACATACACAATTTTTAATAATTCAAGAGTCCCCACTGACACTATATTTATTTCAAATTTATTTTTACTTGCATATTTTCAAAAATGAATATATTCAGTTTCAAATTTGAGTAAACTTGTTTCGGAGCCAGTCTTTCTACATGACACTCAGATTTGAGTAATTTTTACTCATCAGTTTTAAAAACATCATTTTAAGAGTGAAGCGATGGTTCATGAAGCATGTTTGAAACAGAACCTTTCGAGCACTTGTCGCGACGTGGGACCGAGAGAGAGTTAGCGCAAAAAACAAAATCCCACTCAAAAGCTCCGACAAGACTCCTTCCCCGGACCATCCGTCACTGGTCCCAAAAAAGTGGCAAGACTCCGCCAAGCGAAAGCAACAAGTCCCAAAAAACGAGCATCCCAATTGAGCAGAAGCAAAAATCAATGGGAGCCAGGGCGTCGCCCAGTTATTAACGACATGCGAACGCGCGCTTCCCAACAAATATCCCGGGCCGGATCCAAATATCCCGGGCTAAATGATGGATCCAGCGCTTAGTAGAATCTTCTCACTTGACATTCACTTCGTCACTCTTAATTACTGCACTCACTTCATCACAAAAACCAATCTGTCACGCATGCCTCCGAGCCGGAATCTCACCTGCTTTATCTTCTCCAGTGGCACGGCACGGATTTTATGGCCCGTTCGCAGCCGCGCCGGCGTGCCCTGTGCGCCCCTGCAATCCGCCGTGCCTTCCCATATATCCTCTTGAAGGATTTCAGATATCTAGAGCAAAATAGTAGAGTATTTATGTAATATTTTTACTTTATTGTCCGATATATCCCTAAAAAGTTTCTGATATCTAGAGCAAAATAGTCCTTAGAAGGTTATAAGATACCTAGAGCAAAATAGAAGAGTATTTATGTGATACATTTACTTTTTATTGTCCGAGACATCCCTAAAACGTTTCAGATATCTAGAGCAAAATATTAAGTTAATACTTTTATTTTTTAGTATACGAGATGTCCCTTAGAAGGATTTCAGATATCTAGAGCATCTAGAGCAGGCATGGCCAACCCGCGGCCCGCGGGCCGCATGCGGCCCTCCGGGTCATTTTGTGTGGCCCGCGAAGCTCTCTGAAAACTCTCCAAAAAGTAGCTTCAAAACACTTTTTAGCACACTAAAATTCAAAATTTTTTCTGGGGAGAACTTCCGACCCCCCATATACCTCTTAGATGACTTAGATCAGGCTTTGCCAACCCGCGGCCCGCATGCGGCCCGTTTTGAAATAATTTTGTGGTCCGCAAGAATTTTTTTAGTCAAGTTCTATTGTTCACAACTTTTTTAGGATATTAGTTCAGTCAGGTGCAAATCCTAACTAAAAATATATTTTAATTTATGCATTGAACCAATTAAATAAGCATGGGGGCATGAGAAGAAGATTTGGGTGTACTTTTTCCCGATGCAAAAATCTAGCTGCAATTTTTAGAGAAAATTTGGGTCCTCCCGAAATAAATTTCTATAAGCGCCACAGGCTCCTTATAGTTTCGAGTGATTCCAAGTGTTTTTTAACGGCACCTGTTTAGTTCCTATGGATATACTTACAGAAGGTATTCTTGGGGTTGCTCCTTAAGGTAAATTTAAATGAATATTTTATTTAGGAATCTGTCAAACTAAGCAAAGGATCTAAGAAATCCCCTAATTTATATACCTAATTTATTCAATTTACTTCACTGTCATTCTGTGCACCTAATATCCTAAAATTTTATATGCGGCCCGCGAGAGTATTGTGGTTTTCCAAAGTGGCCCTCAACAACATTTGGGTTGGCCACCCCTGATCTAGAGCAAAGAAGTAGAGTATTTATATGATATTTTTACTATTTCTGGTCTTTTTCTCAGGTTTCAGATATCTAGAGCGGAGGTTCTCAAACTTTTCAACATTGTAATTGTAACTCACTTTTTTTAAACAAACTCTAACGCCACATACCTCATCTTCAGTTAATTTTCCCATTCTTCCCCTACAGGACTTCGCGAGTGTGGGGGTCCTATATTCCTACAGAGAGTTTTTTGCAATTTGACTCTAATAATCGTGCAATCGGGGATAATTTGCAGTTACAACAACATTTCCTAAGTAAATTCTTAAATTTAAAGTCTTGTCGCGACTCATCAGAAACTAACTGATGACCCATCACCAGTTAGGCACGTCCCCCACTTTGAGAACCCCTGATCTAAAGCAAAATAGTAAGTTGATGCTTTAACTTTTTAGTATACGAGATGGCCCCTTGAAGGATTTTAGAAATCTAGAGAAAAATAGTAACGCATTTATATGATAGTTTACTTTTTTATTTATTATTTTGCAAATTACGTATTTCAATCACAGTTTTCTCAATAAGGTTTTTTTAAAGGAAGATCTGGGGTCCGCATTCACAGTGAGAAAACTACCACGTAATATGAGAGAGATGAGGTTAATTAAAGTCTATGTAGTTGCTGAATTTTTATGTACTCTAAAAACAAATGAGGAGTTCAAAAGTTAGAAAAAACATAGCCTAAATTAAACTCAAATATTAATTATACTTATATTAGATAATAGAGGAAAATGTTAAATTGATTTAAATTATTGTATGGTTTTAAAAATTTTCTGAATAGTGTTTTCTTTTTCACTTAGGAAAAAAACTAGTGTAATGAAATTCAAATTAACATAATAATTTGAAAAAAGTAAAGCACATATAAGTGAAATGTAAAAGTATAAAAAATATGGAAAGTATAAAAAACATTTAGCGTGAAATTGCACGCTAAAAATAATAAACGTTTATATAATGAACGTGATAAAAGATTGGAGCTACTCATAATGTATATTCACTATGTTGGTAAAGTAATAAAAGTTGATTATATCAATATCAGTAATAAAAACTATTGCCAATGCTTTTCACTTGATTAAAAAGAAAAAACAAAGTTGTTATATTATTTCTATTAAACGCATTTATCCCATCATAATAGGTTCAACATTTACACGGCTCTCTTTTTGATGTTTACACCACGCACTTTGAAAGCAAAATTATGTAACAAACCTCACAAATAGCTATTAAATAATTCCATCCCCCCAAAAAAAGCATTACTCAACCACCCACATTCACATTCATTTTTATCGAATTTTATACATCGCTCCAACACAGACACCAAAATAGACCTGCTCCTGTTTGAGATAGAAGTGAATGCACCACCGATTGATATTTAAGAGAAAGTCGATATCGACATGCACTCGTCACGCCATAGGGAACAGAACCTTGATCAAATAACGCCGCTGTAATAAAGCAGAGTTCTGCACGAATCCCGGAAACACGGAAAAAGTCAGCTAGATCGCGTTAGGTGCGTATAAATCATCACTTAAAATACACGAGATCAGTGTTTGGACCAGTTTGGGTGTCATTCTTCTCGGAGAATGTATAAGAACTTAATCTATTGTGACTATTATTATGTTTTGCGCGACACTTTGCGTAAGTTTTTTGTATTTTTGATTTATCAATGCTATTTTTATCGGGAATTTCTTTTTTTATGTTTTGTAATGAGTATCGTGTATCTAATATTTAAAATTGGAGTAACTGTGTTATCTTTATTTATAAACTTAATTCTGAAATAACAATATAAATGCTCTAACTTCACAAATTTAAAATCCCTAAACAATTTAAGGAGGAGTTGAGAAATTTTTGAGTTTGATCCTCGAAATATATTACTTTATTTATAAAAAGTTTATTGGTTTTTAATGCAGTTATTTGGAATAAAGTAGTTTTAATTGACAAATTTATACGTAGCTGTTTTGTCGCTTTTAATGCATAGTAAAATACTGTAAATAGTTTTTAAAACCTTTTCCGCCAACGTTTAAAAAGCTACAAAAAGTGTTTTAAGAATTATTGTCATTAAGAATGTTAGTAATCTAATAACTTTTACAAGCATGTATCATATGTATTTTTCAAAATTTTGGTAATACTAATGGTTTTAAAAAAAATCCAAAATGCTTACAATTTTTGCTGTTCCTAATCTTCGATTGAAAATTTTTTAATTTATATAAAAAATTTATTTTATGTAGGATAAGTCTAATGAAAATTTAACTAATAGTTATAATTAAGTTAAGTTATAATTAAAATTTCATTATAACTAAATTTAGAAAAATTTATGTTATTCTTAAAATTACACAAAATCAAATTTGTATTTTAGTCACAAGGAATGCTAAATTTTAAATGTCGCAAATGACGGTTAATACCAATATATTAACAAGTAAAAAAGTATTATGTACTACTCAATACCAAAATTTGCACAGATATTATTAATTTTAGTTAAAATTATTTTTTAAAGCTATAACTTTTTACTCTTGATGCTTTAACGGTAACTTTATTAATTTGATTATTAATATATAAAATTAAGTGGAGCATCCACTATAATAAGGTGTAACTAAATCAAATATGAATTTAATAAGAAATTGTTACGCATTTAATTGCAAATTATACTTAAAAGGTTTCAGGTAAATTTTAAACTTTCAACAATATTTTTGCCTAACTAAATTTAAATCTCCATTGTAGAATCTTATTTACAATATGACTATAAATTTCTTTTATTAAACTGATCACAACGTTCAATAAATAGTATTTCAAACTGTCTGAATTTAATACATCGTTTATAATTTCAAGTTGTAGAAAAATATTTTTTTTGTTCAAGCGTTTTTATCTTAATTTTAATTATATGTACTTTTATGAAATTTGTAATTATTTTTGAAAGTTAGTAATTGAATAATAATCGCTATTTTTTTAATGTTTCTAAATTGAATACACTAGAAAATAATAAATACCAAAATATAACTTCTAAGACACAGGAAATTATAATCTTGTATGAATAAAACTACTCATAATTTTTATTCTTTTTAAGAATGCATTTCAATATTTATACAATGCGAATTTTCCACACAAAAATAACAACACATTTAAGAACACTTTTTGGTCCTCAAAATAAAAATACTTGTGTTGTGTTTAGTAAAACACTTGAACATCTTATTCTGTTGTTTTTAGTAAAATACTTTAATCTTATTCTGTTGTTTTTAGTAAAACACTTTAACATCTTATTCTGTTGTGATAGTGTTCTGAATATGTTTGCAAAGTGAAAGATAGTGTGAAATATATTTAGAATCTGAAAGTACACTTAAGTTTGAATGTAAGACATTTTCTGTCTCCAATACTTAGTAACACTTTTACAGCACTATCTTCATCTCACTCAACACAATCGCATTAATATCACAAAAAAACAAAATAGTTTTGTTTATAAGTGTTCTTTATTGTTTTTTGCTGTGTACTACTGCAGAAATTAAAAATACGCCGATGTTTATTTCCATTTTGAATTAATTTTAGTAGCATTATTTAATTTACAATCTCCATTTTTATTTATTTGAACTCAAATGCTTATGATTTAAAATGCGTCGTCATTTGTGTCTTAAAATTTTTAACTTAAATTACATTTTGGTGTTAAGTTATTTGCAAATTCAAGGTTTAAAAATCATTGTAGCTTTTGATTGAATAGCTTATGTTATTGTTTCAAATAAAAGTGCATAATTTAAATGAAAATATTAGTTTATTTTCTTACAATGAAGTAATAAATGTAGTGTTTAAACGCTTGCATATTTTTATACACACTTTCCAACACATATTATGAGTTTGTTTTCCTACATTGAAACTGCGTCCAACGTATTTATACATTTATTAATCATATTAAGAAACATAATTCTTTCGGGAATTCTTTGATTTTTACTTTCTCAATATCGTTTTGAAGGAATTTTTTCATCCGTGTACTTAGTAAAGAGCTAAATTTCAATTCCTTTTATTCAATTTATGTTTATGGCAATTTAAATCCTACTTTTAGAAGAATATATTAAATTTTTAAACAAGCAATACGTTCCCAATAAGAAATAGACGAATGAGAGAAATGCACTACTTTAAGCAGTGCATTTCTCCCGTTTACCCAATTCCTTCTAATACTTAGCTTATTCTTTATAGTTAAAATTATAAGCTAGTAAGTAGTAGGCGAATGCTTCAAACTAACAATAAACTCCCCAATAAACAATGTCTGTACCACCACAGACAATCTTCAACAAGTAGGCTTTGGGTCTCACTTGATCATTAAGCCCTAAAA
Organism: Tetragnatha versicolor; assembly: GCA_024610705.1. Lineage (NCBI taxonomy): Eukaryota > Metazoa > Arthropoda > Arachnida > Araneae > Tetragnathidae > Tetragnatha > Tetragnatha versicolor. Next base: position 47,742,273 of record JANDEH010000010.1, on the reverse strand, counting down.
CTATTATCAACCCAAACCCCAATATTGACTTCAACTTTTGATGAATGTATCACGACCTATTAATACCTTGTTGTACCCATTAATATCTTGTATCCTACCTAGTATATGCTTTATTACTGAGGTATCGGTTATCAAACCAAGCTCATATCTTTCACTTCTACTTTTTGTCTAATGTGTAATATTACAACTTATTAATATCGTGTACCCTACCTAGTTTATGGTTTATTGTAGTCTGTTTTAGAGTTGAATGCCTCAAACAGACAATACCTCGCCAATAAACAATGTCTGTACCGCCACAGGCATTCCTCAACAAGGAGTCTTTAGGTCTCAACGATCCATCCGTCAAGACCGACGCGCGCCAAATTCGGGATCGTTATTTATAGCCGTCGTGTGTGCAGGACTAAAACGGAGTATGTTCCGTTACTGGACTCGAAATACACCCAGAGTCAGTAATGGCAGGCAGAAAAAAATGCCAAGAAAAGACAAGAAAAAATCTGCGAGAATTAAGACACGGGAAGGGGGAGCAAAAAAATAGAGAAGCGAACGGGCGTCATACATGTCGGATCTGTGGTCTTAACCTTTCTAGGACACACTGTATCTTCAGTAGTAGAGAAGATTAATGGTTTATTTCCTACGGAGCTCTTTGTGGTTCGGTCTTGTATTGACTGTGTAGGCTTCGCCGTAAACTGCTGGGCGGGTGTGCTTTTTTCGCGGGCTCCGTTTTTTGGGTGACTTTTTGGGGAGGAAACGGAGTCGTAGTTGAATAATTTATGGAGACAACTGACTATTGAGACGCGCGAAGAGCAGTGTCCCGAGGATGCGTTTGGGGCAATTTAAATGCAATTTCAACGCTTTTTTTGTAATTTGAAGAATGAGCACTATTGCGTGCAAAAAGTTTTCTTGGGGGAGTTTTCCTTTCACTTTGAAATCGTCGATAGTTGTGGTGTCAAACTCCTTACTGGTCTCGTTCGTCGAAAAAAGTTTGGATTTTCAATCGGACATTTAATTAAGCACAATTTTAAGATTTGTTTAATTGCGTAATATTAAATCAGTTTTGTTTGTTAGGGGTAGCTTACTACGGCATATTAAAAAGACCTACGTTTTGACGGATAAAACTTAATTGGTGTATATTTCTAAGAAAATATTCCAGTCATTCAATTTACCAGTAACCTTATTTCGTCAGAAAAATGTAATTTATTTCATTCAAAAATAAATTAGATTTGGTTCGAAAATTTTTAATATCAGTATCTCTTTTTTATAAAAAGACAAAGAGCACAATTTCGTACATTTCACTGTTTAAAGACTAAATAACTCATTGATCATATTATGTTAACATATACAAATGTTATAAATCCATAAAATCACCATGAAATTGTAATAATTTAGGGAAATTCTCCCATGTTATTCCAACTGAGTGGGTCACCCAGAATATTTTTAATAGGCTAATAAAAAATCAATAAATTCTTTATACACTGAATGATAAATAGTGTTTTATCAATTTAAATCCTTCAATTTACATATAAGTTTTAGCTATCCTTGAATTTTTTTATTTGTTATTTATATTACCTACCATGTTCAATGCATTTACATATTAAATTTTTATATTCTCTAAATCTTAACTTACTTTACTGTATAAAAAGACCAAAAAATGTGTCTGCTTTTAATAGCTATATTTTATGAGAGCTTGTATATTATATTTTATTTTATGAGAATATCCTACTAAAAAATAAATAAATTTTTAACTTAAAAATGAAAGTTTATATTTAGAAACTAGCACAATTAGTATTAGGACTGAAAGATATCGCATGAACTTTACGAAATTCCATATGTTTCTTAACTTTGTTTTACACATAGTGCTTTTGGATACGTTTGTGGCGATCGCCCGCAACTCAGCCACTGTGCGGAGAGAATGCGGGTGCGCTATTGCGAAGCCACTGCGGTGTGAGTAGTAGCGGGGCTAACCTGAAGAGCGGCGAGTTCTCAACTCGCACTGGTTTTTGCTGCGTATTTTGTTGGTGGAGTACAGCGTTTTTACTTCTGGAGATAGTTTCAAATTTTTGGTTACTGTTTTGAAAATAAATCTTTATTTTTAAACCAACGTGTAATTACTGGAGTCAAGCCACCAGCCATGCAGTAGCCAAAGTGGTGACCTGGTCTGAGCGCACGAACTTTCAACTTTTACGGAATCATTTCCTCCCGCACGCCTCCCTTTCGCCAGTGATTCGCTTTAGCTAGGATGCCCGGAGACGCCGATGCAACTGTCGCCGATGAAAATGCCCCCATTGCAACAGACAGCCCCGAGTGCCCAGTACAGCCCCCAGTGCAACAGATAGCTCGCGTTGCTTTGCGGCTGCCCGCGTTTTGGAAAGGAAATGTCCGTTTATGGATTGCACAGTGTGAGAATGCCTTTGAATATAGCAGAATTACGAGCGATGCAACGAGATTTTCTGCCCTCGTGGCCCACATTGATGCCGAGACCCTAGAACATGTGGCCGACATTGTACTCAGTCCGCCAGCGGAGGATAAATATAAGGCTTTGGCGAACCGCCTCATTACGGAGTTTGCGGAGTCCGATCAGCAAAAGATTAAAAAGCTCTTGGGCGACCTTCAGCTGGGGGACGAAAAGCCGAGTCACCTATTGAGAAAGATGCGTGGGCTTGCGAGGGACCAGCTCAAGGAGGATTTCCTGAAGAATCTTTGGCTCCAGAGGATGCCACCGCATATACAAACTGTGGTTTCTGCATCGTCTGAATCACTGGGCAGTCTGGCAGTGATAGCTGATAGGGTTTGGGAGATCAGCGCACCAACATCGATGTGTGCGGTGGAGAAGCAGTCTGCCCCATCAGAAATTGAACTTTTGACCCAGAGAGTAGAAGAGTTAACCCTCCAGGTCGTGGAATTGTCAAGAGGCCGACAACAGTCGCGTAATTTTGGCTCATTTTCAAATAGACGAAGATCAAACTCGAGGCGTAGAGACCCAAGCCCGGTACCGGGAACACTCTGTTTCTACCACTATAGGTTCGGGGAAAAGGCTGAGAAGTGCAAGCAGCCTTGCAGTTTCCGCTCGGGACAGCCGGAAAACTAGGAGAGCCGTCGCTCGGGTCCACGAGTGACGGCAACACCAGGATTCAGCGACTCTATTTGGAAGACAAGTCTACGTCAGCCAGGTACCTTGTGGACACTGGGGCGGATCTTTCCGTCGTTCCGCGTTCAGTTTATCAACATCAGACTCTTTCTCCGTCCGGTCTTAGGCTGTTCGCGGCAAACGGCACGCCCATCGCAACTTACGGGAAAAAGCTTATGGTATTGGATTTGGGATTGCGTAGAGAATTTCACTGGCCTTTCGTAGTCGCAAATGTTACGGAGCCAATCATCGGAGCAGATTTCCTGCGTAGGTTTGGCCTATTGGTCGACATTAGAAATGAAAGATTGGTAGACCCTTTGACAGGGCTGCAGTCGCGGGGTTCTGTGACAGCCACGGACGTCCCGGGCATTAAGGTGGTTACAGGGGAGACCCCCTTCCACAAACTGCTTGCGGAGTTTCCATCCCTCACAGAAACCAGCGCAACTCCTCGTCCGGTAAAGCACGACATCCGGCACTGCATACAGACGGACGGACCACCGGTTTTTTCCAAGCCTAGGAGACTGCCCCCTGAGAAGCTGAGGGCGGCCCAGCGAGAGTTCCAATACCTGGTGTCGACTGGCGTGTGCAGACCATCCAAGAGCTGTTGGGCCTCACCACTGCATATGGTTGCCAAAAGCAATGGTGACTGGAGACCTTGCGGAGATTTCAGAGCCCTCAACAACTCAACAGTTCCAGATCGCTATCCGGTTCCGCACATTCAGGACTGCATGCAAGTGCTGGAGGGCAAGACTATATTCTCCACACTTGACCTGGAAAAAGCTTATTACCAGATACCAATGCAAGAGGAGGTGGTTCGGGGGCCGGCTAGTGCTGCCCCAGGTCGACCCCCTGGCGATCCTAAACCCGCTCTCCCCCCCGACCCTCCGTTTATACCTGAGGAGCTACCTAAGGTCATCAAAACCCGTTCTGGCAGAACGGTACGATTCAACAGAGGGTTTCAATAAATCTCGCTGTCGCTGGTGGGGGGCTCCTGTGGCGATCGCCCGCAACTCAGCCACTGTGCGGAGAGAATGCGGGTGCGCTATTGCGAAGCCACTGCGGTGTGAGTAGTAGCGGGGCTAACCTGAAGAGCGGCGAGTTCTCAACTCGCACTGGTTTTTGCTGCGTATTTTGTTGGTGGAGTACAGCGTTTTTACTTCTGGAGATAGTTTCAAATTTTTGGTTACTGTTTTGAAAATAAATCTTTATTTTTAAACCAACGTGTAATTACTGGAGTCAAGCCACCAGCCATGCAGTAGCCAAACGTTCCCTTTAAAATTTACTTCTCTTTTGAAACAGAGGATATAAGAACTTAAGAAGTACCAGTCTAGTCCTGTATTAATTTGTATTATAAAAAAGGTTTCTAACGGTTTTAATTCATATGCTAAAACATTTATTACTAAACAAACTTAATATTGACCTCTAAGAAAGAATTGCAAGTGTATGAAGCACTTTTGCGACGCAATGTTAACACAATAACGAACACTTCTAAACAAAATTATTGATTTTATTGCAATTGTGTTGTTGTAAAAATATTGCAAAAAATTACAGAGGCAGAAAATGTGTTTTTATAATATTTCAATCCAAATTTAAGAACACTTTAAGATTATAAATATATTTTCCAACACAATTTATAGCACACATTTCTATCAAATATATCCAGAACAGTATCACAACGCAATAAAGGGGTTTACCTAACAATACAACTATAAAGTTGTTAATTTGAGGACAAAAAGTGTTCGTAAATGTGTTTATAATATGTTTACTTTTTGTGTGGAGAGTTTACAGTGAGAAGTTAAGATATTTACCTAACAAACTAAAACCTTATATTCTCCATTTTAATTTGCATGCATGAAATATATCTCAATAACTTAAATCACTAAACTATTTTTCCATCCATAAAATGTATCTCATATCAGCTTCAAACCCCAAGCCCTACGTATCTTGAGTAGATTTTTCGGCGAAGTTTATTACCTTCAGCATTTCACCCTCTCTATCTTTTAATTACATAAAAGTCCCGAAAATATGTCCCTCCTAATATAGTAATCGTCAAAGAAATAATAATATACAATGAAAAAAGATTACACGTAAACAAACACTAACCAATCCCTTCAGTGTTGAGTCCAGCATTCATTTTCATGATAGCGTTGTCAATACAATGTCGTATATAATAGATTCACTGCGTCATGGCAAGAGTATTGTTTAACTATAGTGCAAATGGCCTGTCTTTTTACAGTTTCTATGAGAAATAGAACACCGCTTTGTAACTGCTAGAAAGGGATTTCACATTGGACGACCAAAGAACAATGTAGACTACGAACTGTGTCAGTGAATAAAAAACTGCATAGTAGAGCAACGGATACCTTTGCTTTTCAGGGACTCATAAAGTATTTACTAAATGGGAAATTCAATGGCAGTCTTTCAAACGAGTAACAGAGAAGTGATTTAAAGACGACGCAGATTCCATTTTGTTTAATAGCTCCTTTTCATTTGTGTTTACTCTAGTGAGGAATGTTTTGTTGGGAGATTGTTGAGAGATGAGAGTTATACACTATTGTACTGTTTTATTCCACGTGATATATATTAATTATTTAATAATAATGAATGTTTGTATGTTTGACATTCAAAGACTTTTGGAGGTTTTAGTGTGAAAGACTTTATTTTTAAGAACTTTTAATTTTTATGATTAACCCATTAAGGACGGTTGGCAAGAAAAGTTGCCAAGGGACATTTCATTTTTTACTGACTCTAATAGAGAACATTAAAAGTTTAAATGCATGATAACAGCTTCTGAAGAATGTATTTATTCAGATAAAAATAGAAATTTATACCTTCCATGCCATTTTAGTAGTAAAATCGCTGTTAGAATGAGAGCGTTTCACTACATTTTGGAGATAGCTGGGAGATCATTTGGAAAATGCCAAAATAATCTAATGTTTTGGTTATTTTTGTGACTTGTTTCCATTGCAGCATATTCACAAGATCCCATTCTAAATATTATTACCAATTACAGTTGGAATGAGGGTATTTAAATTGCCAAGAGAAAGAGTTTTCTTCTACTGGCAACTTTTGTTGCCAATCGTCCGATGTGTGGTCTAAACTTTTACGAGTTACTCATAAGAAGCTTTTGCAAATTAATTATTTTTAATGCATTTTTTAGTTCTTATCATAAATGTAGATCTTATTGATACTTTAGCATGATGAAATGTTTCCCTTGGATCATAATTTTAGTGGGTTTTTTTATAGATTTTAGATTTTTACAGATTCCTAACACATGTATTGGTTCAATCTCATACTAAATCATTTCTGGATACATTTATTTTCCTTGAAAGGGTTTTATGGAAACTTACAGTAGTCAAAAAATAAAATAAAATATCACTGGAGTTATTTAGCCTATTTTGAATGGGCCAATACCTAGTTTTTATCGAGTTGATGAGTAATCTTCAACATTTTATGTGGGGAATATGCGAAATCTGGAGCCATAAAGATGAATATTGTAATTATGATGACTTTTTGATAGAGGACGACTAACAAGAACGTAGAATTCCAATAAGAGAAAAAGCTTGGGAAGGCAAAAAAAATTAACCAAAGGTATAAAAAAACGAAAGTTGAGAAAATATAAGACTGGCACAGGTAAAAAAAGTCACCATGTCCCAGACTGGGAGATATAAATAAAACTATTTTAACCTGAAAGTTACCTAAAGTGCTGAAATCAAAGGGTTCCAACCGTCCGACTTAAAAAGTACTAGTTCGGCTATTTTTAAAGCCTAAAATTAGGTGAATATCAATATTTCGAACTGAACAGGCCCTATTCATTAGGGGTAAAACACCCTTTCTTGGACCCTCTATCTGCAGTTTCGTCCCCATTCACTTTTATTTTTGTATTATTACTTTAAATTATGTATTAAAACATATTATTATCGAAATCGTAAACATTGTAATTAGTTTTTTCGACTTTTCATTTGTCAGAGTTTGGACCCCACTAAGGACGGTTGGCAAGAAAAGTTGCCAGTCAAAAAATCATAAAAATTATATTTTGAAAAATCTGAAAATGGGCATTTCTTACTATATTCGGTCCAAATGAACAAAATATGAAAGAAAAAGTTACTTATTTTCATTATTTTAAAGTCGTCCTTAATGGGTTAATAGTTTAAAATCAAGATAAAAAAATACTGTCAGAGAACGTTATAGTGAATCTCATTCAACTTAAAATTTTCACTATAACAAATTATGGAGTAAAATTCAAATAGCACTTCATAAAATCTAAGAATTTTAAAACAATCTTGATCTTGTTTTAAACAATTGTTAAAATCATGAAATATTGAAAATATAAATAATAGATTATTTTTAAATTGTTTAATTAAAATAACTTCTCCTACATATTAATTTAATTGCATTCGTTAATCATGGTAGCATTTTTACCTAATCATTCATAAAAGACGCAGGAAATGTATTTCGTATTTCCGATAGCAGCGTAGCTAACAAAACTAACTAATATCTGAAGAATTTTGATTGGAAATTATTCAAACTTTAAAATTTTTAATATTTTAAAAATTAAAGTCATAATTGAAGAGGCCTAATATCAATTTACATTTTATTTAATACACCGTACATAATGTAAAAAATGGCCACATGTAATAAAATGTTCGAATATATCACCGGTGGCGAGATCCCCGATATCCATTTTACACATCTTGAAATTCCCTACATTCGAATATTAAATGTTTCAAACGTTTAAAACTGTTTATCACTAAGTTAAAAATTAAATTATCTGAATCATATTAGAAAACTTGGGAATTTCATTGTTTAAAGTGTTGTTCATTTAATAATAAATAATTTATTGGAACATAAAACACAAAAGACAAACAAAGGTACAATCAACATAGTCACCTGGGACCTCTTGGTCTATTTAAGTGACCAAATAAATAGTTGAATGAAAAAAGTTTCATGAAAGTTTGAAGTTAAATTTCATTATTTCCGGAATCCTACTAAAGGTTCCCCTTTAAATCCAACATTTTAAAACAGTTCAATGCTATTTTAACCTAACGTAAAAAATAAAAACATATTATAATAAATTAATGCTTATTAACCATACAAAAAAGTCAACATTTTTTAAATTTATAGCTTATCGATATATTTATTACAAGTTGTGAACTGACTGTTACTTTCGCGTATACTATAAAATTCCCCGCTATGTGACTGTAAACATGCATATAAAAATACTAAGGGTTGATCTTATACCGTTTTGTAGAGTTATTTTTGAATGTTTATATGAAATTTTTTAATAGTAGGGGAAAGTACCCCAAAACGGGATAGCTTATCTATTCTTCGCTTCATTTCGTATTGTGTACAAGGTACATTCAAAAGTGAGACGTCATTTAAAAGTATACACCTTTACAACTACTTAAAATACCTTTGTCACATTTGTTCAATAATATTTATGTGAAAAATACTGGTTTCACAAAGTTTCATTCGATCCAGTTTTACCCTACCAAAGGTGGGTAAAAAGGGATAGGGATTTTTATGTTATTAGATTTTTGCTGATTTTACTTTTGATTAAGTTTTTAGAAAAAAATAGGCTACACGTTTTATTGGAAGAAACATTTTAATTGTAAATTTGAAAAATTACGAAACACAGAAATCGCATAAAAATGTTCCAGCTATTTCTAGATGAAGTTTGCTGATAATTGCGAGGCATCTTGCATTCTGAAACCAAAATAAATTATTAGCTTTTTAAAACCTTCCTACCCCGCATGGGGTATGAGGCGACCCCAAAGGCACTTTGGCGTTTGATATCTCCCGTCGATTTTAGTTTTGGAGGTTTTCAATGCCAGTATTCCTTAAATACGAAAAGTTTTACAATAGGTAAAAATTTTGGGGCTATAATTTAATTTTGAAGCATCATGGAAGAAAGATACACATATTCCCCCTCTGGGGTCTCTTCAGACCCCAGGCACGAATATGGTAAATTAATAACAATTAATGAGATGTTTCATATTTTTGTCATATTCTTGATAAATCAAGGTCAAATCTTTCGTTTTAGTTGTATAGAGATTTCTTGGAGGGTCACAATGTGCTCATATTTTGATTTTTGTTAGATTATAAAGATTTGGAGAAAGCGCATTGAGTTTCGCCTTATTTCTTAATTTTTTCTTTCATATTCTGATAAAATGGGCTATTTTTATAAATTTTTTTCCAGGAACTGATAGGGGAAGCAAAAAAAACCTTTAGACAACTGGGCACCACTATTTCCTGTGAGTTGGTTCGTTACAAAAAGTATATAAATTTATGGCATTTTCATTCGATTTTCTTGGAAAAATAAGAATGTTTGCAAAGATTCAAGAGTATTGATTGAAGTTCAGAATGTTATTTCGAAGAAATATTAAAAGAAAAGACTAAATTTTTGCGTGGCAGTCTAAATAATGTGGAGAAGCTCTCTTTCCAAACATTTCTGAGCCGATCATTTTTCGCTTGGTTATTTGAATTTTAAAAAGATAGTCCATATTTAAAATGTGATAATATAATGATACAAATTTATATAGAGCTGCTAAACATACCTGCAACTTCATATAAAAAATAAACAAAATAATCAAAAATCATTTTTAAAATAAACTAATAAATTATACCCGTGAAAAACCGAGGTTATCAAGTAGTTAACCCTTAAGCACTGTAATTATAAAACATTTTAAGTATATTACTGAATTGTCATTGTTCTTTCCTGTAATTTAATTTTTTTTAAGTTTCAGACGTTATAAACAAACTTACATCATGAAGTTTTAAAAAGACAAAATCGCAATAAAATTAACAAAAATCGAGAAATTCAATGAAAACTTGACAAATTTTTCAGAAGGATGATTTTTGAAGTAAATAATGATAATATTTGCAATTTAAGATATAATTACCCTCTTAAATGTGTAAAAGACAAGTTTTACGCATGGGATCTAGATAGACCCCACGAGGGCGAATATGTGACTATTTTTTCAAGAGGGTAGGAAGGTTAAAAATTGCCAAAGAAAATATGATCAAAGTTTAGTTGTGATTAGCTTATGTTTTTATAATATTAGAGTGCGCACAACGTGTGATTTTCTGGTTTATCTTTGTATAAGCTGCCCCCCCTAAAAAAGATTTTTAAAAAACTAAAAAAACTAAATTTTTGAATTTAAAACTTAAATTTTTGGTCAAAGCATTTTTCTGACTTACAATTTTAACCTATAGCTAAATTTTGTACATAACTCAGGCCAATTATTTGTACCCCAAAAGTAAAGTAAATTATTTTGTTTCGAAAACATAATTATTTAAAATTAAAATAAATTGTTGTAATTGATTATACATATTTTAATTCATTACTTTTTTCAATTAAAATAACTTAAACACATTGCCAAAACATTAATGGAAATGGTCGGGTAAAACGGCACACACCAAAATTGTATCCCGTTTTGGGCACCTCAAAAGTGTCCCGTTTTGCCCGACCGTGATGCTTTTGACAACATAAATGGATGACCCCTGAACCGTCACTCACTAGCAATATTTAAATACATGAAATTGTTGATAAAAGATCTATGAACAAAACACAGTACTTTACGGAATTGTTCCGAAGAACGGAGAAGTACAAGGATAGTTGTTCTGCCGTCGAAAAAAGTACAAAGTTGCAGTGGCGGATCTATGGGGGGGCTATAGGGGCTATAGCCTCCCCCTTAGGACTTAAGTTCACACTAGATAAAATGGAAATTTTTCGAAAAATTCAAAAAAAAATTTTTTTTTTTAACATTTCAAACTGTCCAAAGAGCTTTCTTTATCTCCTAAGCATTAGCTCCTTCTAAGATTTTTTCTTAGGACATTTTTATAGCACCTGTGCTTTTGTAGAATCAATGCACATATTAGGGGAAAGTGGTTTTTTTCTCCTTGCATTTAGAATCAATTCACTAATATTTAAGGGTTCAAGAGATTTAGCCCCTGCAAAGCATTTTAGCCCCCTGCATGTTTATAGATTTGAGTTGCAATTTAAAGTATTCAATTATCTTTATTCGAAATATTAGCCCCTGCAAAACTTTCAGTGCCTGCGTTTTTGTACATTAAGAATTTACAGAGGCCGATGAGCTTTAGCCCCTACAAAACATTAGTTCCCTTAAATTTTTATATATTTGGTTTCACAACTTGATGAGCTTGATTTAGCCCCCTCCAAGATAGATGAGCTTTAGCCCTCATTGATCTTTTATAAAAATGAAATTCATAACTTCAAAAAAAAGGTTCCAATGAGCTATAACTACAAAATCTTTAGCCCCCTACATTTTTATAGATTCGGTTCGCAATTTTAAGGGCCCAATGAGCTTTAGCCTTCTTGCGTTTTTATGTATTTTAATTTAGAAATCTTTAGCCCGTTAATGATTTATAGACTCTACTTATAATTTTGCATATTCAATTCACAATTTAAAGAGGCCTCTGAGACCCCTTATAAAGAATTAGCCCGTTCACAATTTAATGAGCTTTAGCCCAAACACCAGCACTTACTCCCTCAAAAAGTTTTAGCCCTTTACATTTTTATAGATTCGATTCAAAATTTAAAGGGACCAATGAGATTTAGTCCAAGATCTTTATCATCTTCCACCTGGTTTTTACAAAACTTACTTTTTAAATGTTCCGATGGGAGGTCTCTTTAGGATCTTTAAGGTCGTTTTCATAATTAGAATGATCCATTTCGCTTCATAACAAATAGTTTTAGCTATTTGTTTGCGGTACTTCTATGGATCTATTTTAAGAAATTATAAAGTAGAGAGTAAAGTAGAAAAATAACAAATTAAGACAGGGGTTCAAACCGCCTCCCTTGAAATTATCATAACCATATTTACGTATATCCAAATTTTATCTTCGAACAGAAAACATCTTTTCGGGTGTCATTCAGAGGATGCTAAATGACCAAAATTGAGTCAAAAAGCTACTTTTTCAGGTCATTTTTCAAAAAAATTTCTGGGGGAGGACCCACAGACCCCCCTTTATGCTGGGGTCTAGATATTAGTCGCTAAACTTTGAAATTAAATGCATGATAGTTACCTAACATGTAATTGAGAAAGATGGTTTGGAAAAATATATGGCAGAAACTCTCAAAAACAAAAGTCGCATTAAGGCCGTGTAAAGGCTTAGTATTAGTAGTTAGTACGTATCTCTATTTCACCTTAATAAAGTAATTATCTTGAATAAAGGTACAGTAAAAATCTAATAATTTTTTACCATCTGGCTCCATTCATCATAAAACGTTTGGTTGACACACCATTAATATTAATTTTGATACAAATTTGAACTATTCATTAATTTAATTACTAATAAATTAATTAGTTATATTTGATTAAACTAGTAAATATTAATAACTACCTTTATAGTTCAAGACAATTTTTTAAATGGCTAAAATATATGGGAAGTATCAACTTCAATCTGATTATATGTTAGCCCCGGCCCCCCTGCCCTCGTTCTAGATCCACCACTGCAAAGTTGGTAAAATCTCACTTGATTTCTTTGAGAAACACGTGGCTAGCGTTGAGAGATCAACTGAGAATGCTGTCATGGTGGTCGGGAACCAGTTTAGCCTGTGTCCCGTGAGATAGCACCGCCAGTCAAGGTCCGAGGCTCAATATCCCGTTTTGCCCGCCTATCCCGTTTGGGCCCTACCTAACTTGAGTAAAATATTTTTATTACTAAATAAGTGCATATTTAGTAATTGATAAGCATATAGGAATACGAAATAATTTTTACTATGAGATTTTTAAGAGATTAAAACTTATTGTGAAATTATTGTAATAGAGCATTCAAGCAGTACCTTGATATCTTTAAGTACAATTTTTTATTAATACAATGAGTCCCTTTTGCTAACAATAGAACATTTTTTATACTTGATGCAGAAAATGACATTATCTTATGTGCTGTTCTTTAAAGTAATTATTCTTTTATGCTTGTATTGTCTTAAGAATATAGATTTTAGTTCAACACAATCACGATTGATACAATTTGAAGACTCAATGCTTAAAATAGTTTTAAAAAAATTCTGGCTTAAATACCATAATTATATAATTAAACTTTTGTCTTTTAACAATGACTATTCTTATTAGTTTTTTTTCATATACTAGATGCTTTTGTTTAAAGTTTGGTATATCTAAATCACTTTTGATGTGAAATTATATTTGTACTTATTTGTTTAGTTGTAACTAAACTTCCCTACAAGTAGCTCTTGAACAGAAAACTATTTTTTTAATTTTACAAAAAGTAGATATTTAAACATAACTCGTTTTCTTTATACATGGTGTCCCATAAATAATGGGTCACACTTCTAGGGTGGATAGTAGTTACCTAGACGAGTCAGAATCACATAGGATTTGGGGGTCCCAGATCAAATCCCAGGGAGTTAAAAATGGAGCGACGCCCAAAAAAAATTATTTAAAAATTCAATTTGTAGAAGAACTACTATTGGTAAAAATTTAATTATGGTCTCAAAAATTGTGGTTTAATATGATCTTAAAAATTATCTCAAAAGTCTTCACTTTAAAATTTGTTTTATTATGAATAAGTTAAAAAACCACAAAAAAATGTGAAAATTCTGCCAAAACCTCATTTTGTATTTCGAAATCCTTTCTTTTGATTTTATAATCTGAAAGACCTGCTTTAACCTGCTTTAACAGGCTCTCAAGCATTTAATATTGATGGTTTTTACGTGACACTTTGGACTTAAGGATTTTCAACTATGATCTTTCAGATTATTAAATCAAAAGAAATGATTTCGAAATACAAAATAAAGTTTTGACAGAGTTTTCACTTTTTTTGTGGTTTTTAATTTTTTTGTAATTAAAAAATTTTAAACTGAAAGCTTTTAATGTATTTTTAAATATCATATTAAACCACAATTTTTGAGACCATAATTAAATTTTTACCAATAGTAGCTCTAAAAATTGAATTTTTCAATAATTTTTTGGGGTGTCGCTCCATTTTTAACTCCCTGGGATTTGGTCTGGGACCCCCAAATCCTATGTGATTCCGACTCGTCTAGGTGTCTACTATCCCCCTAGAAGTGTGACCCAACATTTATGGGACACCCTGTATATTTAAGAACTTATTGCGTCAAATTTAAAGATAACATACTTTTGGTTGGGCTAGCAAAATGAAATACTTTTAACCTAAAAGCTCTTTTTTTCAATTATTACTTATAACAAACATATACATAATAAACTGATACGAAACTTGGTGCTTACTGCAAAGGGTAGAAAATACTTTAACCAGTACACAATACTAAGTTTTTATCAGTAAAACCAGCATAAAATATAAACTTGGCATAAAAACTAAATTTGATGGGAAAAAATAGTTACAGCATCTACTAAACACAACTCTGGGAAATACTTTGTTTATGAATTATAAAACTTAGTCTTTGAATTCTATTTACATTTTATTACACGTTCTTTAATAAAAAAAGAATTTATAAATCATAGTTCTTAAATGTCAATGTCATAATTAAGTTACACACCAATATTTCTTGACAACTGGAGTGGAGTCGTAGTCAGTGAAAAGTGCCTTAAATACTATATTGACTTTAATTCAAGAGGAGGCCGTTCTTCAAAAAAGAGGGGTTCCATCACTCGAAGTCTTACTTCTAAGTCAAACAAATTGCAAGAACCGAATTTCAACCTCACTTTTGACAGAAAATCGATGCTATTCTTATAAATACTCCTCTGGATATCCTCCCCCAGAACTAGAAAAGGGGGTCACGGTGCAACGTGAAAGGCCCGCGGACATCAACAAAAATAGCGTTTGAAACGACTCAAAAACGCAATGGTTTTTTATCGTTCGGAGCTCACTCGTGCCATAAAGGATAACTGAAAACGTGGGGTTGGCTGGCTGGTAAGTTGAAGAGACTGAAAGGATACATTAATCTTTTGATGTTCGGGGTATCTACAAGTATGTGAAAACCGGTTTTTATTCTAATTTTTTTCGTCTTTAGATTATGCCGTGTAAGATATAAATTTTTTTTCTAGTGTTGGAGGCTTTTTTCATTTCCTTCCCTTGGTTTTTCTACTTTTGATAAGGTTTAAAGTTAAAACATGATACATAACTGACAGAGTTATGCGACAAGTGAGGAGCCCGTGACAAAATGGTGTCCTAACCAACTGAAAAATTAAAAACATACGCTGTAAAACAAAAAAACGTCTATTTTTTGTGTAATTAACATTTAAATTGAACCACTTCTATTAACTTTCACTTTTTATTTCGTTTGATAGCCAATTACCGAAGATAATAAAACCCCAATTTTTAATTCAAGCTTTTTATATAAACTAGTCTTGATAAACAGTGGTACTTGCATTATAAGTGCTCTTATAAGTTAACCGACAGTTGAATGATATAATGTAACGCAAACCTTAGAAGAGGACTGCCCGAATTAAAAAAAATATTTAAGAGAAAATCCTATTTTAATACATATTGAATTCTAAGTCAGGTTTTGACAATACAACAGTGATATAAATGCACTATTTAGTAGTTAAAAAATACCAATTTTTATGTGCCATATTCGTCCACAAAAAAACTCAAATTTTTGGTATTGATTATATTAAAGAAGGAAAAGTTGTGTGCGTGCGTGTGCGTTGTGTGTGTACTTTTTGATTTGTAACCGGTCTTTTTCCAAGATGTATGATTATAGACTATTATGACTTAATATTTTCAATAATCTAAGGTCATCCAATCTATTTTTCAGTTGTGACGAATACTTTAGGGGAGAAAACATGTTTTGTAAAATAAATATCGAATCTACATACATGATGATAATATATATATATTATATACTATTTTAGTTTCGAACCTTAAATGCGTTTGTCAAAATAAAGTTTTATGACACTTACTATAACGTTCATATATTCCCCAAAAGAAATATTAGAATAAAACTTTAGAAGACACACAAAAATCCCCTCAATGATATAATTTTTACAGTAACTTTTAGTCTTCATACTCTTTACAAGGCATGCCATTTTCTAAACCTACAGGAGAGGAGACTTTACATTACATGAAAGATTAGTAAGAAACCATCACTGATAGTTTTAATTTAATTTTTCACACCTAATACGACATTATATTTATTCAAACTTTAAACAAAAGAAACGTTCGAAAATAAGCTTCTATACCGATTACAGCCATGGGAAACGAATTTAGAAATTTCTAAACATTCACCAATAACAGTGAGAAGCCTTTCCCTCTCTAGATCATCACACAGCCCAAGACACCACAAAGGGAACCAGATACCTGGCGGTAATTAAAACATTTCTAGCGACAGGCATCCCTAACGATTAGCTTAACGACTCTAACGAGACTAAGAAGCAGAGGCCCCCCTGACAGAACATGACTAACTGGCATTTTTGACGACGGGTACTGGATCGTCAGTCTTTCTAACCAGCATCTCCCCTCAGCCAGTTTTTAATTAAAGACCCTCGCGAAAAAAAGCGTTAGGGCTCCATTTATCAGTCAGTGGTTAGGACTGGGAAAATGTATATGCCTGCGGACAGAAGCGGCTTCCTGCGGATCTCTTGCATGGAACATCTTTCAAAACCACTTAACATCAAGAACAAGGCTGATCATTGTCGTTCGCTGGCTTTTGGCAAGGATATTTCATCCATCAAGATGCGAACGGGGATTAACTGGGACTACCTCTACGCGTGCGAAGGTTCCGTCACCTGCGTATTTAGAACATGTTTCTGCCAACAACATCGCCGGGAATAAACTGTTGGAACTAAATCTGGACCACTAGATGTCGGAGATTAACACATGTCCTTCTGCTTGATACTGTTCTCAAGAAAGGGTTTGTTTTCGTGGATAGATATTTTCGCAGAAAATCTTATTCCGAGTGTAAACTAACTCTTTCACGAAAACACTGTAATATGTTCTTGAAACCCAGAGTTAAATTGAATCGTCAGTTTGAAAAAGGGAATAAGTCCAAAAAATGACAAATTGACTTTTTGTGCTCAATACAATCTCAAATTTGCTCCACACATGAGTGGAAAGAGGGGAAATATAACTACCCTCTGAAGGGAGTTATAGACCCTTGAAGTGGCGAAATCGATGTCCATTCATTGTATTTTTTCAGTTAATTTGGAATTAAAGTTAATTTGTCTTTCTGTACTTATTCTTTTTGGCGTATTATAGGTCAAAATATAATTTGCTTTTAATTTAAAAGGAAATCCAAGGAACGTTGTTTATCCAGGGAACGTTTGACTCCATTCATATTCACTTACTCCATTGACATTGGTACTGCTTTAATGACTCAGTTTCATAATAATTTTAAAATTTTATTGGTCTTATTCTTTCTTTTTCTCATTTTGTGTTGTAAACTAACAAGTAAACGTTCTCACTCACAGAAATAGATGAAAATTTCACAGGGTTTAGTAGATGACATTAAACACTTACTGTTGCTGCTGAAAATCAGCTGCGGAATTTCATTAGGAGAGGAGTAAATTAATTTTAAAAATCATAATTTTCAACGCAAAGTGCAACCTTACTAGGCGAAAAAAATGCAGTGAAGGCGTCAAATGGCATAAATAAACTGGCTGCGTTTTCTCTAAAGCAATTTAAATTGACCAATCAAAAAAGGTTCATCAAATGTACAGCATGAATAAAACTAATTAACAAAACAAAAAAGCACATGAAACAGCACAAAATTACAACAATAAACTACAAGCAAGTCAACAGTCACATTTCGGACTCCCAACCCAAGGTCGTAACTGGTTTGCTGAGAATTTACTATGTCCGATAAGTCCATCTATTCTCGATGTATTCGATGATAAAGCAGATGACACAATGGATAATGAATCAGGAGCTGAAGAAAGTGAATTTGATAAATCTGTTTTTCACGTTATAGTATGTATTTTAGTGATCGTCGAATGTCATATCTAATTTCTCATTCCAAATGTTACTGTTGGAAATCGAGCTCGTCACTTTTAATCTATTAGCTGAGACATTTCTGTAATAAATAAATCAAATTTCTCATTCCATACGATTGGAAAGTCACCATGTCGCCAAGTGGTGCTAATTGGAAGTGTTTGGCAACTCTGAACCCAATTTTCAAAATTAATTAACTTCTCTACTATTAAAATTCCGCAGCTAATTTTATCACAGTAGCTGAGTATTTTGAGTCATGTTCTGATACCTGTAAAATTTTCGTCCATTCTGTGAATGTAGCCTAAGAACGTTTCCTTGTAGGCAGAAATATTAATTTAAACGTCAAATTTTGAAATTTGAAATTTCATAAGGTTGAAAAAGGAAAGTCCATCAACTTTTTACAACTGTAAAATATGTACTTTTGAATGTACTTATATTTGTTTCAATGATTGCCCCTTTTTTCTAAATAGGGTCCTGAATTTCCAGTAAAAAATCGCTGTTTATGAAACGAGAATTCTATTAATTATAGTTTTTTCAATTTTCTCAAAACTTGGTTTTTGGACTTACTCTCTTTTTCAAACTGACGATTCAATTAAAACAAGACTGCTTGATAGATTAAACTAACTCTTCCGCAAAACCTAAGCAATTTTTTCATAAAACTAGATTTAATTTAAAGACAGACCAGCTGGATACTAAAAAAAAGAATCTCAAGAAAATCTTATCCTGTATGTAAACTAACTCTTCCACAAACTACTGCAATGTTTGCATGAAATCCAGGGTTAAATTAAAAACCAGACTGCTGGTTTGTGTAAACTAACTTTTCCATACAAAAACACCGTAACGTTTTCATAAAACAAGATTTAGATTTTAGTCAGACTGCTAGATTATGTATCTTTCCCTGAGTGTAATAAAATTTTTCACAAAACCACCTGAACCTTTTTATGAAATCGCATTTATATTATAAAGTCAGACTGCTATCCTTACTATTTCGAAGTATTTGGATCTCTAAATGCAATGTTTTCAATTGCAGTGTTTGCAAAATGTAGTGTTTTATGTTTATCACCAAATTTTCAATGGTAGGTATAACAAGATAATATACTTTTTAGTAGAATCAAGCTTTAATATTTCTCCCTTCAAGTGTAAAAATCATAAACGTTGATATAAAATTATCTAGTTTCACTCATTTTATAAGACTTACTTTTTTTTCCACAAATAAATATTTTCTTTCTTTTGCCCTTTCAAAACCCTTTAAAAGCTATTTATAATTTGTAAACTAAGCTACTTACGTATTTAAAGTTTTTGCCGATAAAATTTAGGCAATATGAGTTTCAAAAGTCACTAAACAATAATCAATGAATTTTTTTTGCTTTGAAATTTTTTATAGATCAAAAGTTATTTTGCATGATGTTCTTATAACTAGTATTACATTAATATAAATTATTTTTTTTATTTTTAGAATGAATATTTTTGGTTAAAAGTTATAAACGACAAGGGCTGGTAAAAATAAAGCTGTGCTACCAATTTTTTTTAACAAAATAATATTCTTATGTCTAATTGAATTTATATTAAAATAAATAAATCTGAGGCTTTAATTGTTTGTTATTAAAAGTTATATAAATGATTAGTGGAAAAAATGATTTATTATTTTCCAAATATTGAAATTCATTTAAAATTGACACCATACTTAAAGGTTGCTTAATTGTGTTTGTAAGCTATTTGCAATTTTCAACAAGGCACTTTCATTGAAACACTTTTAAATCATTATTTTAATCATACTCATATAGTATTTCATTACAAATTTAAAGAAATCAGGAAACTTGCCGATGAAAGTTCAATTGTAGTTATCACAAAATTCAAAACATGATGAAAACGCAAATCCCAGCATTCTGTCAAAAATAAAATGCCGTTTTTAGAAATATTATTTAAAATCCTGAAACACATCAGAAGGAATTTCACAATATATTTCCAATTGTAAACACCAATTTGTATTTGTTTATTTTGTATTCCGTTCTTTGCTTTGTTAATTTTTGCAAATTATCCATTTTACGCTTAGTTTTTCAAGTTACCTTTTCCCAATAGATTTAATTATTTACTTAAAAATTTATATAGTACGAGTTGACATGTCAAACTAGTACTATCTGTTTATTTATGGCTAGATTTTTCCCCTATTTGCAATTAATTGTCAATGTATTGATTGTCCTTTAAAAGATTAGTGGAAAAACTGTTGGAAACTCTAAGATTGCAATAAATTTTTTACAAACAGGTGTTCACAAAACAGGTGCCGATAGACAACGGAATAGAGTGCTAAGCGCATTTCTGTAGCTAATAGCCGGTCCCAGAGTGCTGGCCGGAGGAAAGCCGGCCCAATGACTGTCCGCTAATTCCCTGGGAAAATGGGAAAACTTAGGAAAAGTATTCGCAGAAAATAGCAGAAGGTTAATTAAAGTGGGAAAACCAGGTAAAGCGTGATACTAAAGGGGGAAAACTTAGGAATTAGATCCAGCCCTGTGCCTCGGGGATCAACCACGTGATCTGGAATGGGACACCCTCGTCACGTGACTCAGTAGAAGCGAGAGATTTTCGGGGGGTCATTAATCTTTAGCTAATGGAAGCCAGCCCAAGGTGCTGTTGGGATAGAAGGGGTAGAGCACACTTGAAGAGCCTGATTGTGATAAAGCATCTGTTGTGGCCGGCACTTACTGGACCGTGGTCAAGATAAGTGAAATCTAGATGCCGTGACTCCCCCGTCCCTATTGTGACGCTGAATTAATTTGAATGCTGGGAGCTGCAGCGCGTGCCATAGATAGTTGCGTCGATCGGGGCTTGCCACCGGGCTGGAAGATTGCTGCTTTCTTTTCTGCCAGGGCTTATTTGTCGAGGGTAGGTTTGAGAGGAATGTTCATAACTGTCTAATAATTGAGAGGGTGGTATGGTGATAATATTAGCGGAAAGGTTTTTCTAGAGACTGTGAATTTTCGTGAGCCTTAAGTAAAACGGGAAATGCATGGAATTCCCATGTTAAACAAATGGGGAGCTTTATTGAAATTAATCGCTTATTTCAGAAACGTGTCAAACGCCGAAATTTTAGTTTCGAGAAAAACACGAAAAACTGTTTACAATCTCACCAGATTTTTATAAAGGTTTGTAGTATTTTTTTCTTGAAGTTGACCTTATTTCAATACATTTTAAGTGAAAAAAAAGTTTTTACTATTTTTCTTCATTGCAAAAAAATTTGTGAAAATTGTGTATTTGACAGTGTATTTGTGAAATTGAGAAATTGTGAAAATTGTGTATTTGTGAACCAGTCAAACGCAGTCGTTTGACAGACTTCTGCACTAAAGCCAAACTTTAACGCGTTGTGTACTAACTTTAAAATCTAGTTATTTTAATATAATTGGTACTAAAATGTGCGTCTACCCCTAGAGTATCCCCTAACACCAATAACTCATTTTTGAAAAAAGTGGAGTTTGACACGTTTCTGAATTAAGCGATTCAAATGTAGTTGCTTATGTTTCTGGTGTTAATTTTCATATTTTTCTCCTCTGGGGTATTTTAATATAAACATTTTACGGGCAATGTGATAAATCCGGACATTATTAATAACGTCCACTTATTTCGGGCAACGTGATAAATACTCATGAATAAATGTCAGTGAATTTATTATAGTACCCTCTCATTTCGGGAATTATTTATATTTCCCGTATATCACTTTGCCCGTAACATAGTTATACAATCAATTTGTACGAGAAAATATATGTGATAGAGTAATTTATGAGATGGAAGTTGGTAACTTCCATTTTTCGAGATTGTTTTTGACGTAACGTTAAAATAAACCTTAGATTTTTCATGAAATACATACTTTTTGTAGAGAACTTTGTTACATACTTTTGCTCTAGAGGATTTAGGGGGTAGGATGAAAACTTTCATAATATTTTTAATAAAAAACTCAGTTTGAATGAGAGCATTTTGTTATCTTTTAGAGAAAAATTTACTTTTTTAAAAAGAAAAGTAATAAATTAACAAAAATATATGCAGATACCTTTAGTAATAGGAGCATAAAAAAAGTAGGATTTGGTTGGATAAATGCGAATAGTAAAAGTAAAGAGTAAAGACAAAGTAAATCAAAATCAAATTCAATGTCATTTCATACTTTAAACTCATTACTATTTACAGTTATCTATTATTCAATTGTCCAGTATTGGGCCGTATACTTACTTTCCATATTAACCTTAAGTTATCATTTTTATTTAAAAAGTTTTTAAAATGTTATGAACTTGAATCTTTGGATAAAATCTTCACAAAAAACTGAGAAACAAAGGTAAGTGCCTACTATACAAAATTGAATGAAGTATTTTCGTTTTAGATTTTAAACTTTTAGGTTGCTTTATAATGATGAATATTTTCTGAGGATAATATATGTTGATAAAAACCTTTTAAAATAATACCATTACATTAAAAGTAATTAAGCGCAATAAATAATGCAAACATTTTTAATGAATCATTTATACAAAGACATCCATCAGGAGTCCAGAAAATTAGAGATAGCGGCTAAAATTCTTCGAAAGGTCTTTTATCAGATTCCTAAATGAAACTAAAGAGTCAAACGTTTTAAGAGCCATTCCCCAAATGCAAAGTTTAAAACTCCTGCAACAGTTAGTTACCCAACAAAAACCTCTCCTCTCTCCTAATTGTGCAATTTATTGAACTCACAATCGTTTAAATTGCCATTGCCATAACAGACCAATTTTCCTCCCAAGTACTTTTCATTGCTGTAACAAAGAGATAAAAGAGCAACTTTATTATCTCTATTTAATCAGGTCGTGCTAGTTTTCAGACTGCTGCCACTATGGCGATTGACAATCCTCGTCTGAATAGCCTTTATTATGGAGCTAATAAATTTTTATTACTTATTAGCCACTGTCTCATTTACAGTGAGTTCTTATTATCGCTTAGATAATGTGGAACTCTCTCTCCCCTCCCCAGTTTGAGGTTGCAGCGCCCTTTGCTAACGAGCGCGAACCTCTTCTACTTAATGACAATAAATCATGGTGTAATTTCAATGATGAGCTTTTCTTATAAGTACACTGAAATGAGAAGAGGGGAGACAGTTTTTTATCACTTAATTTCTCCACTTGTCACATCCATGGGAGATTTTAAAAGGTTCACGAAGGGAAAAAACTCCTTCTCTCACTCACATCAATTGTTTTCTTTGGCGCTTTTTTTCCTCTGATCGTTTATGTTTCCATTTCGTTTCTTCATTCTCATTGAATGAAGTTAAAAAGCGAGCTTTTTTTAGCGGCTATTCGTCTTTTGCTGTGTAGTCTTTTGCATGTTGTGTGCGCTGCTATGGAGGCCTTGAACTTTTGTTTTACACAAACAGGATCATTTTTTAAAATCTCTTATGAAATGGAAAGTGCTGTTTGAACCTGCATCAAACATTGAGATGTCTCATTTAAAACGTGTACGACCTCATAAAAAATAAACCAAAAACATTAAATTTAAAGGTTTAAACTTATCTTGTTTAACTGTCTGGGCACTATCAGTATATTTAGCTGGTAAATAACAATTTGGGGCATATTATAAAGAATCTTCAGTGACTATATAAAACCCCAATATTTATCGAATTAAAGTTTGGGTAATCATACATCAACGAATTTAGGAAATCTTTTACTGATTTAAAAAATGGATTAAAATTTAAGACCACCTTCAAATGTGTTCAATTTAACTAGAAGTACACAAGTTTAGGTGTCTTAAAGTGTGCATTCCATCTTAGATATAGTGATATAAATATATTTGAGGTTATGATTAGAGTACACTGTAAAAAAAGAACGTCTTATAACGTATCATTTTCCGTGAATTTTTCATGGATTAATTCCGTAAACTACAAAACGGAATTTTCATCGTGAAGTTTCCGTTTTTTAATTTTCCTCTCCTCACGCATGCGTATTGTACTATTTCTCCACTAGTTTTGGTGAGACTCAAATATAGTTGTAAATAAGTAATGGAAGTTTGTGCAAGCGTCTTCAGGCGAAACTAACCTTCAGCAAATTTATTATGGGTAAGTAAGTTAAATATATTGTTTTTATTTTTTGTATTATTGGTAGTAAACGTTACCATGCTTTAAAATAGAAATACTCTGATATACTATTTTTAAACAGATATTCTAACATCGTACGATCGCTTTCTTCACCACGTAGCTGAAGTCTTAAAATATTGCATACCTAACTAGTCTTATAAGATAGCAAAAATGTGATCTAAATAGTTGTGATAACTTGTAACTTTTGATTAGACTTGTATTACTGTGATCGGTAGTGTAAATTATTTTAAATAACGGAAAGTTTCACTCCAATGACGAAAAGATATTAAACGAACGTTCTCTAAAATAACGGAAGGTTTCCCTCCTTTGACAGAAAAATACAAAACTGACATTCCCTCAAATGACGGAAAAAGAAAATACGGATACCTTCTCAAATGATAAAAATTATCCGGGAAATTTCCGTTTATTGAAGAAAGATTTTTTTACAGTGTAATTACATTTAGTGTAATTATGTTCAAACATTTAAAACTTTAAGTGTTTAACTTGAAGTACGTATTAAAAACTATAAAGAACTACCATTTCCCTTTTTTGCCTACTTATTTTATGGACTGCTTTCTAATGTTAATCCAAAATTTACCGAAAGTACTGGGGAATCAAATGTGCTTCTATAGAACTAATATTTTCCAGTGTTTTACATGTGCTTGCATCGATTTTGTTTTCACTCTTTTCCCGAGTTAGTGAATACAATATTCAAATATTGCACTTTAGAATCCTCATTTTTATTACTTTATTAAAGCATATATCCTCTTCTCTGTATTCTTTCATTTTACCCATCCATAAAAAGTATTTTTAATCATAAATTTGTTTCAGAATCTTCCTTCGAATTTCAATATTATACACATCCTATGTATGATTCTTTTGTAATTTTCTAAGACTTATAAATGAATATAAAATTGCCTTAAGAAGACCCAATTTTCTTACCGATTTCTAAACTCAACGCATCTTTCAAATATACGCCATGAGTGATCTTTGATAGCAAATGTCATTCACCCTCTTAGTTTTAAAGTACTAGTACATTTTTATCTCCTTTTTGAAACATTGTCATTTGGAATGGTATACGACTGGAAACTCCAGATAATGATGGAGCATGGGAAAATGCAAGACACCAGATGTGAAGTAATTAACCTATCGGTGAGTTCTGCGTCTTCCGGTCAAACAGATGGTCATTCTATCTTTTCATGCTTGTCTTTTTCAATCAGGAGAGTTTCTCACACTTCCACAATTGGGACCTTTCTCAGTTTGAACATGCTCAGTTTCTCATCTACTTGTCATTTTCCTTATTCACAAAAATTTATCATTCTATACTTATGAACATCATTGACTACCTTTTAGGAGACTGAATTTGAAAGATTCGTGCTTATGAGCTTTCGGATACCATTATTTGTTAGTTGTTTTTCAGATACATACGTAGAAAACAAAACAATAAGTACCCTTTAGTTTATTTGAAAGTCGTTTTTTTAATAATGGAATTGAACTCTATTGTGACTCTATGTGAACTCTATTGAATACGTAACATGACCGTTTTAAAATGAATTGTTTGGATAACCTTTATTATGTCACTTAAACGAGATTTATTTTAATCGTGAAATATTTTTTGTCTCAATATGCTACCCAATAACTTTGACAATACTACTAGTATCTGGGTTTTATGCGATGAATCCTGTTTAACTTTCTTTAATATGAATTAAGTGGATAAAAATCTAATGCGTCCTAGTGACAATGCTGGACATTTTACTGATGACATAATATCAAATCAATTATTGCACTTTATAATCCTAATTTTATTACTTTAATAACGAAGCATGTATGATTAAAATTAATTTAATTGAAAAATTATGACTAATATTGTTATGTATGTTCAGTTTTTTGATATTTTAATAAATTAATTTTCTTTTAGGGTAACATTGTTAGCTCGAATTGTTTTTCGGGTCCCTTTGATTTCGAGATATCGAGGTTACACTGTAATATGCATGTGAGTTAAATTAGTGCATCATGCATAATAATAATATCTCCCCATGAAGATAAGTCAAACTACGGGCTTGTTAGGAAACTGATATTATGGTATTGCTCTTCTGGCATCCCCGAATCGACCGTTTATATTTTTCTTTCACGACTCTGTGTATTTAATTTATTTCTGTATGTGTTATTATCTGTGTTTAAAAGAATACAAGAAGTTGCTTTCATTAGATGATTCAGTTATTAGATCTCTGATGGTATAAAAGAGTCTTTTCGAGTAACTGTTATTTCTATATAATAAACTGTTTTTGGTTTAACAATAAGATTTTCTTATTGTGCGAGCACCTAACCCATTGCCTATACTAGACAGCAACGTTAGTTGACCCTACGAAGTAAAAAACAAAGTAGTTCTTATCGCGGGGTCTGAATTTCGAGTTAAACGAAGAACGTCAATTTTAAAATACGATTATTTCCTTAAACCCATGTATATATAATGTCTTTTTTATCACGATTTGCGTACCGAAACTCCTCCTAGCAACCCAACAGACTTTGTGTTTACCCACTTTCTCCATCTGCGTAGTGACGTACTTGGTTCAGGAAACGTTTCTGTCGAGTACAACTCTGAGTAACTTTTTGTAACAGGGATTGTGACATGTTTTTAAGAACTCGATTGCATGTAGCCGTTACGCATTAAACTTTTTACGTTGTTTTTCAAAGTATGATTTTTTCTCCTGCTTCCGGACATCCAGATCGTTTCGAGCCCGGCCGATCCCTTTAATGTGGCGGCGAATAAATTCCTCCGCCGGCCGCAGACAGTTGCTGGCATCTTGATGAAGACGTTTTTAGTTCACTTGAGTGAGTTTTTCAAATCTGCACGAGAGGATGCGTGCGAGGGGAGGAGAGTTGATTATATTGCAAAATGGAGACCAGCCACGGAAGCTTTTTGGCGAACGAGTTAAAAAACGCACTTCAATGGGGGCGGAAAAAAGGTTGCAATACAAGGTATTCGCACCGCATTTTTCATTAAAAATTTAACGTGATACAGAAGAGAAAAAAGCGCTTCTCCGTTTTCAACAGTCGCTGGAAAATATTTCGTGATTTCCCTGGGAAGTCTTTATTAAAGGTAGCAACAAAGAAAATGGTTTTAAAAGATGCTTTTTCTACGGAATTGTTCTATACCTCTTTCGGGGAGGGCTCGCTTCATCTACTTTCTATTTTGGAATCCTTCGAACGTCTTGGAATGTTTAGAAAAGGTCTATTAATTCTTTATTTCCGGCCGTTAATTTTTTTTGCCATCGCAAAAAGTGAGTGGGTAGTATTCGGTAAAAAGAGATCGAGGGAGATTTATTTAAAGGTGTTCTGGTTAAAAATTCTTAACGAAAAGAAAGATATTAAATAGAAAGGGGAAATGGTAGTGTTTTTATGTTCATATTATTAAGGATCTAAAACGTTGGGAACTTTAATAAAAACATTCTATTACCCTTAACACTCAAGAAATTAAAGAAGTCTTCCGCAACATAGCCTACTAAGGAGGATAGATACAGAACTCATCAGAACATAAACTTTGACAAAAGAACATGCAGGAATGATTAAAATTGATAAAACAAAAGAGGTGGATTTAGGAAAATCAACAAAATTTAAATTCATATTAACGTTTTTTTCAGTAAAGAAATATTGTAGAAAAGTTCAATTGTTAATAAACTAACTATAAAAAGATTATATAAGGTAGACGATGAGACGATTAAGTTGCAAATAAATACGTGTATGACGCACATTTAAAAGTGTTTCTGAAATGTTTCTTAGTCAGTGAAAGCTTGGGTCATATAATACATAAAACTAAAAAAACACATTAAGTGCTTAAAAGGAAAACTGAATTTAGAAATGTATTTTTAAAAATCAGAAAATAATTTATGATATTAGAAATATGATAATTTATGATATTAAAAATATGATAATTTATCACTGATAACTGATCCCAATACAATAGAAAATTAATTATATACATTTTATTTGAATAATCTTAAATAAAAATTAGACCTCCATATTGTTTCTCCCTACTTCGAATTCTGTCTAATGTCAAGAATTTTAAGAAATGTTTTATTAAATAGAAAAATTGTAAAAAACGGTTTAACTTAGTTAACTTATATTGTTTAGTTAACTCATAATTAGAAGTAAAAAATACACACTCCTCACACTTTTACTATAATGTTATGTTGATGATAGTATATTTTCCATTTTAAAACCCCAATTTTATACTTATTGAACTTTTTAATGTTAAATGGATTATTTATTTACTTAATATATCCCCCTTAGTAACATTCATTTTAAAGAGCCCAGTAACTTTAATAATAGTGAATTGCCTTACAAAGCACTAATGTTATGTTTCAGATATAATATTTTTTTATTCATTGCAAAACCACAATTTCACATTTATTAAACTCGAACCGGGTGGTTTGAGCTAAATGGACCGGACCAACCTTGTTGGGCGCTTGCCTGTAGTTGGTCGACTTAATTTGTATTTGTAATTTGTATTTTTAAAAAAAATTAATGGATTATTCAGTTACTTATTTCGTCCTTACTTACAAAACACATAATTACCCAAAACTCATCACTTTTGTAACAGAATAATAGCTTATCAACCGAACAACCAAAAAAATTACTTCAAACGAAATCAAGAATCATTTAACACTCATCCAACTGAGGAACAAAATAGCCCACATTTCAATAATAATAATAAGAAAAAACAATCCACCCAAAAAGAACAATTCAACACCGCAATTAACTAACTTAATTTCCAATTCCCCTCGAGCACAAAGCTCATTCCGGCCAAAAAGTGTCCATATTTAGCGCGTTGTGTGTCAATTTGGGCAGGTGATTCGACAGACAGCCCCATCGAGGGCCGTGCTTAAAATGGAAGGAAATTATCTTCCCGCTTCCAGATTTTTTCCTCTCCTCTTTTTTCTCCTCGCGGCTGATGAGTTCGTTTTCCAGAGCAAAATTCGCCGTGAAATGACTGACGGCAGTTCGCACATACCTTCCACACTTGCAGATACTGGATGCTTTGTTCCTAATGTTCCAAAGATAAAATTCTGGAAAACTTTCGCCCACTGATGAAATTTTGTTCTTATCATCGCTCTCACCCTTTGCTCCCCCCTCCCTCTCCTCCTCTCGTCAGATCTTGACGGAAACCCGCCGGGCGGGTTGCCAGCCTGCGCTGTTCATCACCAACTCGCTCCTTTGGCGCGGTTTTTTGAAAAGCTTTTTGGGATGGGAATTGCAAAAAGGCATTACAGTACTCTACGCTTAATGTTATCATTTTTGTCCAAGAATAGAATGGTGTTAATATTCGATTGATATTAATGAGCGATTTGATGCTAGAAAGTTTCAACCAGTGTGACTTGAGAGTTTGCTCTTAAATTACAACTATGTAGTCCTATATTTAAAACGATAACTAATCCTATATTTAAACGATAATATGCATTAAAATTGGCCTTCAAACGGAAAAAGTAGGTTTTCAGGGGATTTCCACCAGAGTTTGATAACATTAAGGGATATATTGATCACATAAAACAATACACTTTACGTTAAGTTCATAGGAGTGATCGGGATCTGTAAATTTATAAATTTTGATAAAAATCTAATTGATAGCATTAACCTTGAAAACAATAAGCGGAGTCGATTGTATTTGCAGTTATGATGACCGTTCTATTAGTTAAGATGATTTCAACAAGGCTTATACAATAAGTTATTTTATTTTATCTAATGTAGGTTAACTAATAGTTAATATTAAGTCGAATCCGCTTAATGTGATCACGGTTAATGTTATCAACCGGATAATGTTATCGGAATCGACAGGTCCCAATCATTCCTATTTAATTTAAGGTAAAATACATCGTTTAATGTGATCAACTATGAATCATCAATCCGCTTAATATTATCAAAATTTGTCCATATCCCCTTTAAAACGACTGCTTTTGGGTTTGAGTTTCATTTTGAAGGTCAATTTTTACAAGTAAAAATCTTCTCCATGAGAACATCTGACGCTTCTTTTTTCTGAAATTCAGTATGGGTAAAAAAATAAAACATTCCGTATATTATATTGAAAGAAAACTGTTATGGGGGGGTCCGAATCCATACTTGTGATTGGTTAAAGAAACACCAAGATCCCCGCTTTGCAGATGTTTTTGATAAGAGATTTTGATTTTCCCTTGTTTAATGAAATTTAGATTATGTAATAAATAAATGGTTTATTGGAGTGGAAGGATATAATGGAGCGAAAAAAAAGAGACCTTTCTATAAAAATACACAGTAACCGATTATTTTAATTTTCTGAACTACTCTTATATTTTCCCCTTAAAATTTTTCCTAGTTTAAAAATAGAGTTCAAAATACATTTATTACATTTACATGATTTTGATTTTAAAGCAAACAATCTAGTAACACTGTTTGCTGTTTTTTATATGGGTTCGCTTATTGTTATCGATCGGATAATGTTATCAGTTTAGTCTCGGACAATCGCGATCACATTAAGCGGACTTGACTGCAGTAAAATAGGTTTATAAAACTGAACTTGGGATCAATGCGATTTCAAAAATGTTTGAATTCAAAGTTGTTGAAATCCTTTGTCACACGACATAGGAGAAGTTTTTAAATTTGTTGACAGTGCCTTTTTCAAGATTCAAAAGAGTGTTATTTTCGATTATTAATATCTTCTTAAATATTTAAGATATTTTCATGCAGCTTTTCCTTGAGCATTTATAATGATATTCTAAACAATTTCCTTGGTTAAGTTTTTGTTCCATTTTAATTTTTAATTATTTTTAAGCTTTCTTATTTCGCTGCTTGTAGCGTTGTAAGCTGTTTTAATAGATTACAGTGAAACGGACTTTAAAAACACCCTGTATAAACTTTGCAAATGTATAGCAATGGTTTTAAACAGTAAAATAGAAAATAAAGAAAAAGTTTAAGAAACTACACAATAAAGAGGTACTTTTATAATTTATCTAATAGTTTAAAAATAAAAATAAGAATTAAATGAATAAAGCCAGAGAAGACAAAGAAGACCAACTGAGAGGAGTGTTGTATTTATTTGTCTTCCCTGTTTTATTCATTTAATTCTTATTTTTAAATGTACTCGCATATCTTCTATCAGTTTGCAGCTTTTGGCGCAACTGTTGAATTTGTGTTTGATCTTTAACAATAGTCTAATTTATAAGTTATTTTCCATTTGATTATCTAATAGTTTCCTATTATAATAGAGAAATAGTAATATTTTGGTATTATATTAAAATGCAGGTAAATTACATACTCCCTTCATTTTATATTCCTTTAATGAATTTATGAATCATACTCATAATGTTAAATATTTTTATAGCATTGTTATAATTTATCAATTGATGTTGAAAGATTATTGAATTAAAATAAGCAAAGCCAATATTATCATTAAGCTTATCCTTTGTTGAGACAGAAAAGTATTTCTTTCAAAAGAGGCTTATCAATTAAAAAATGTTTAATGTTTTAAAAATTATATTTGCATATAATCTGAATGTTTCAAATTCCATATTACTAGGATGTTAAACTTTGTCTGTTCTACTTCTACGAAATTGTATGATGTATAAATTTTACACACACAACATAAAATTCCTAATTATTTAATTCCTAAAATAATTTAATCTTATAAAGGGAACCACAACATCAACGTACGGTGGTTCAAAACAAATGTTATATTTACTCTTCATTCCACTCAAATACATTTTAATTTTTTATGATAAAAGCTAAAAAACTTTACCAAGAAATAATAATGTAATCTAAAGTTGATACATTACTTCTCTTTGGATTATACTCTATTTATTTAGAATTGGCGCTTGAGAAATAGTGCTTTCCCCCACGCTAGAAGCGTAACCATAGTTACGCTCTTCGAGCAGCCAATAGTAAGCCTTCTTCGTCACTTTGACGAGAATAGTTGCTATGGTTACCGATCGGTGGTCGGGGATGGAAATATTTTCAAGCGCCAGTTCAAAATGAACAGAGTATAAATCCATTCTACAATATGATTTTGAGTATTGTTATAAAATAAGAATGAATGAGAAAAATAAAAAATAATTTTCAGTATCTCCAAATGTTTTGTGGTTTGTGAACACATTTTACACTATTTCCACCAAAATTAACGGTTAGTTTATAAATATATAATTACAGTACATATTAAAACTTGTAAGCATGAGTTCATGTTATGTATAATATTTAATATCAGTATATAAAACTTAATTTCTTGACGAAATTTCATTTAGAGACATGGTATAAAATTGTGTATCTAAATCATCCTAATAGATTGAAATTCTTCCTTGCATGATTGATGAAATTTTAAATAAATGTGTGTAAAAAGTTTGGATCCATGTGATAATTAGAAAAAGTACATTTTTTAATTGTGTCTTAAATCTCGCATTACTTTACTTAATGGTGTAAAAAATCATAATCCCGAAAACTGAATAATACTTCTTTAAATGAATATAAATATTGCAACGTAATTATTCTCAAGTACTGAGCATTTAGTACAAACATGAGCACAATTAGTTAAACCTGTTTTTGTGAGGGAACTTTGTTTGAAAAACGCACCAATACATTCATGGAATATTTTTAGATATCGAATGAATATTGAATATTTATTGGTTACCAAACTAACCACCTTTTAAGAAAGCTCACATTAAAAGATACTTAAAGGTTCTATTCGATACATAAGCAATGGTAATTTAAAATAAAACAACGAAAAAAATTGCACATAAGTTTATTAAAAGCCATACGGCGTTTCGGGGATTCTTTGGATCACCACTTCTTTGGATTCACCACTTCTTTGGATTCTTTGGATTCACCACTGACGAAGGGGATCCAAAGAATCCCCGAAACGCCGTATGGCTTTTAATAAATTTATGTGCAATTTTTTTCGTTGTTTTATTTTAAATTACAGTATTGCACAGTTTGTGGCGTTTTCCTCATAAGCAATGGTACTTATAAGATTCGGGCCACTTATTAATTACCTAACATTCATTTCCAACAAAAATCTATTAACTGAAAACATTTTAGTCTATTTTATACTTTAACCAATATCAATAGAAACATTGAACGATCAGAGCTCCTAAGGATATCTAATCACCTGCCATATCACTTAAAAGGACCGTAATAATCCCTCATTCTACACAGCACCACCCCTACTAAGCCACGGCTTATTGGTGCTTGTTCAAAATAGACGAGTCAGGATGTATGACGTCAACGACCATTTCCAAAGCTTATGCTTGTTAAAACAAAGGGGAGGTTCTACAAATATCTGAATGAAAAGAGCTCTTTTCGGTAGGAAACTCTTAAAGAGACTGGAAATGGGGTCTTTCAATTCGAAAATTATTTCATCCCATGGGAAGCTATTTCCCGTTAATAGGCTATTGGTCAAAGGTTTATTGGACTTTTTTGGCGTCTTTTTGCACTTTCGATTCTTTTTGTGGGGCATTTATTGGATCGATAAGAGGGGTCGGGGGGAGACTGGGCTCCAATCAAGCAGTACTTTAGGGAGGCTTTGCATTGCATTATGTTGTAACGGGTGCTTTTTTCGTGTCGGGCTTTTCACAAAAGCTGTTAAAATGGAAAGTGATGCTGGTTCAGTGAAAATTGTAATGGCTGTTTAGGTGGTATTTTTTAGAGAGGAAGAGTTAGAATTTATCGTGTTTGAATGCTTTAAAGGTAATGCTTTGATATTTCATGTATGTTTTGTTTATGGATGAAAAAATGTAATCTTAATTTAATTGTTTTTGAGAATTTTTTTTCAATAAAAAGCAAAAATGTCTTTATTAAAGTTACATTGTGTAAAGTTTCTTTTGCGTAATACGCTTATAATATTTGATGTCTGTATTAGTTGGTAGGACTTGGGATTTCAATTTGTTGAAAAGGGGGATGGACTTTGTCTTTTAAAAGTATAGAAATTTTCAAAATGTCTAAAAAATAAAATAGAGAGCAATTTATTTAGAAAATGAGGAGTATTTGAGGTCCATATTCAAGACGCTTGTGAGATTTTAATTTACTGTAATTTGTCGGTAGAATTATTTTTAAAGAAAAAAAACTTTAGCCTTTATGAAATTAAGAATCACCGTTTTTGAATAGTGGCTTTAGATTATTTTCTATTAAAATCCATTTAAATTTCTGTGAGTGAAGTTTTACAATTACACCAAAATGTATAAAAAAAATTTGCTTTGAACTATTTCAAAAATGTTAAAATGATTGAAAAACTATAAAATAATTACAAAATGTTAAAAATAGTAATTTTATAGAATATGAATCTCACAACATTTTGATACATGAATAAAAATGATCCATGTTTATTTATACTTCTTTTAGAAATGTTCCTTATTTATTCATATTGTACATTTTTCACATGACTTTAAAATTTCCTGCACTGCAAATCGGTAAAACACATTTCCAACGCTAAGTAAACTATGTAAAAACAAAAATAACACTTCTAATTAAAAGTATTTTGACTATATTGCGATTGTATCTTGACTATATTGCGATTGTATCTTGAATATTTTACGATTGTATCTTGAATATTTTGTGATTGTGTTGAGTGAGAAAAAGCCAAGTGTTGCAAAAGTGTTACTAAATATTTTGGAGACTGAAAATGCGTTCTAGTGTTTCAAAATTTAAGGTAATTAATTAATAGATGCAAATTCTAAACATATTTTACAACAATACTTTTTAACGTATTTTATATAGCAACACTATTTAAGCACATTCAGAACAAAATACCATTAGTGTTTAAATGAGCTAACAACACAACCGAATTTCTGATATTTATGAGACGCGAAAAAAGTACTCTAAAATGCGTTTATAATGTGTGTATTTTTGTGTGTAAGATCATTTTCATTGTATTCAGTTTTTTATAGTTAACAAATAATGAAAATAACTACACTGTATTTTTTAACGAAAGTTGTTTTAACACAAAGTTAGGAAAATTGGGTGGATTCTGTATTTTATTGTCGGAAAAAGTTGTACTTAGGTTTTCAATGTTTTTTTAAGTATTTACAATCCGATATTTTAATGTTTTATGTATAAATAATTTCTGTACAATATATTTGGTCTTATATTAAATGTGTGTTTTCTTAATATTTTCTTTTTAAAAAGATTTGTGCATCGAGGGCAGAGTTTCAAAAAATTGGTTAGTTTTTTAAATTGAAGTAGTATGAAAAGTTTATCTTCTCATTCATAATTTCTTTTTAATCTATATTAAAACAAATAGTTTTTAAAATGTACCATTTTTTAAGAAGCTCGCTAAAGTAATATTTAATTGCATATCGATGTCCTTAATATTACAATTGAATTTCTTTTTCAAACACGGTTTTATCTAGCATATAGCATACGAAACTCTTCAAATAGATATGAAATATTATTTCAAAATAAGTTTTTAAACCTTTTTTTACCTGCTAAATAAGAAAATATTCATCAATGTTGATAATCTTACTTTAAATTAAAAGTTTTTGAACGCACAAATAAACACATTAATGCAGAAAAATTACAGCTAATTTAACAGGTTTGATTGAAAAAATTATATAATGTGATTTCATCACAAAAATATCACGAAATCTATTTTTCAATTAAAGAATATTTTATATTTTTGATTTCGAACCCTTCAATCAGAAAATTTGAGAAAATTTTAATCTACAAAATAAGACTATCTTAAGACTAATAAAAAGATTAATAATGACCAATAAAAATTAAGACTATCTTAACTACCAAACTATTGAATACAGAATCATCACATTTCTGCATTTGTACATTTTTCTTTCTACCATTTCTCCGGAGAAAGTATGAAACATTATGCTAAGGCAATTGAATTTGTGACATGTTTTGATGACACTGCCTATTCTTAAAACTGAAAGCCCGCTCAAAACGCCGTTTAAAGCAAAAGGAAGCCGAAAGAGAATATATTTGTGAGTCTAGAAAAGCTCTTTGATAACAGGCTCGTTTTTTCCCTAAGAAACGTTGTCTTTGGTAAGGGTCCAAAACAAATCCTTTTTGTAACTCTTTATCCTGACAGTATTGTTCGCTTCTTTGTAGGCATTTCTCAGTCGAGTGTCTCTTCTGCGAAACAAGATGGCTTTTCATTTTGCAGCGCGGATACCTCGGCTATGACAGGATACGGATGGCCTATTGTAGTGTGTTACAACTGTTTGTTTGATTGGCCGCGTACCTTGAACCACTGGAGACGTATGGTTGCGGAGACAATGGTGACATTGCTACTCTTGGGGTTGACAGACTTGACTGGTTGGTCTTTTTTCATACCGGCAGAGGGAATTGAGAAAATCTTGAAAGTTTCGTTTAAGTGTTTTGTTTGCCTGTACTTCAAAAGAAAAGTATGAAGTATTACACAATGAGTTACTAAGTCAAAGTAAATATAATACGTTTTTAAGAACTTTTTATCGAGTAAAAAAAGCATGTGAGGCATTTAGTAGAGACTAATGAACAATAATGCGCAAGTCATCACGCATTGAGATAGTGTCTACTCACAAACTCATCGGAAGAAGTTAATTTAATACTCCGCGGAGGATTTATAAACTATTAACTGCACTGGATGGAGAATACCCTCAATAACAGTCCCGCCTGAAGTAAAAGCTGATTTTTAGGAAGTTGAGCAAACGTTTTCAATAGCGAAAATATTTACTATTCTTACATAGAAATTTGTCTAATAATGCTAAACAGGTTTTATCATTTCTCATAACGTAATCAATCTTTATAAACAAAAAATAAAGTAAAATGGAAATCTCTAGGGGATAGAGTTATGTGTATATTTCTTTTTTTCTACTGTTTTGAGATAAAAACATAAATATTCGTACAGAGATTTCAATTTCAATTAAACTGATTAATAAAAACTTTCCCAAAGAACTACATTGTCCATTGTTTAATTTTTATTGAACTCTGACTTTCCACTTGTGTGTTTGTCTCCGTCATGCATTCAAATAAAAAGGGTGAACCATCACTAAAATTTAAATACTTTAGTACATAAAAACATCTAAAGTTATTCTCCTGCGATTCCTGAAACATACGGGTCAACCAACAGCGATATCCCTCTAACAGGTGTCTCTTTCAAAAAATCCTATACCGAAAAAATCAATTCCGGAATACGAGTCTCCAAAAAGAAGTGTAAACAGCAAAACTAGGATAACAAAAGAGGTCTCCTGTTTTTGCAGCCGCCTGCTCGACTGGCCAAGAAGAACGTGCACAAAGCAGTGAAAAGAATTTTAGGACACTTTCAAAATCTGCCATTCAGATGGTGGCTTTTGCATCGCTTATTGTTTCCTTCCCCGTGGAGTTGCTTAATTATCTATAACGGTATAATCACTGTTTCCGTTATGCCTGAGGGACAGAAAGCGGGGCAATGGTCGAAGTGGAAGTGACCAAGGACGGCTTGCCGACCGACTATTCACTCGTTTGGATCTAAGGGAAAATTGGATGATTACTTTAGTTGGTTGTCTCTCATGTTTTTACGTGTGGTTTCGTACTCGTGAGTAAATTAAACGTAGCTTGAGGTTTCTGATCCAACCAATTAGAACTGCTTTTATTTCTGGCAGAAGCTTAACCGAAGTATATGGCTGAGTACATAAAATTTTAATTTCCAAGCAAAACAGCTCAATACTTTGAACTCCATCTAGATATAATACTGCAAACGCTGCACACAAATTAATATAAACACAATTTAAACACGTTTGAGAACACTTTTTTGTGTCCTCAAATTAACAAACTCTTTAGTTGAATTGTGAGCTGAAACACCTTACACTTTATTGTGTTGTGATTGTAACATGAAAAAAGATTTAGTAAAAGAGTTCGAAAAGTGTTTTCCTCTGAAATGTGCTGTGTTAAAGTGTTCTTAAATTTTGATTGAAACACTATGAAGATACATATTTTCCGCCTCTGAAATATATTAATAACACTCTTACAACACTATCTTTTTCTCATACAACACAATCAATATACAATCGCAATACAATTAAAACACTTTTGTTTAGAAGTGTTTAATAATGTGTTCACTTAGCGTTGCTAAAGTGTTTTATGAATTTGCAGTGAAAGCAGTGTTCTTGCTCATGGCATGGATGTTATTGTTAAGTACAAAGGTTAGCATATCAATAAAACTCAACGCAGAGTTTTTAAAATTTCTAATTTTACCAATTCCTTTGCATTTTAATTATGAGTCAAAAATCTAAGAACGATTGAAAACTTAGTTTTGTAAGTCAAGGAGTTTTTCTGATTTATTTTTCTCTCTCTCTAGAAGTGAATTCATTTTTTCCCTTTGAAATATTTTTATTTATTTCTGACTCTTAGAATGCAGGTGATCTTGTTGTAATTTGCTCAGTGTTTCTTTTAGTATCTGTGTTTTTAGTTTTAAAATTTTTTTTTGTCATTTTTTATGTTAATTACTTCTTGAATATCGATGAAGGATTATATAATAGTATAATATTTGCATTTTTGGTTTAGCCCCATGCAGTGTTTAGTGAAAATTTAACAATGTGTTGTGTGAGAAACTTATACAGATATGTCATGGTATAAAAATAAAGTTCAAAAACCTTAAACCAATAAATCCCACTAATACAAAGTATGCCAGAACGTATAAAATTATTTATGTACGTTTAAGATTACCGAGCTCTTGAAGAATCACATCTAGATCGAAGTGGTATAAAATGAATTACATAAGCAATCGAAATTCGTCGTACGAAATGTTTCTGCCTTTCAATCTGATAATTAGTTATCACCTTATTGTAACAATTCTCAAAATGGAGACAACTGTTTGTAGCTTTACTTTGTAATATGATATTTTAAATACAATTAATTTGAAACTAATCAGTAAAGTCTAAACTGTGACTCAATTGGCCTATAGTTAAAAAATTATGAAATTTTTTTCATTTTTTAAATGAATATTCTGAGTTTAAAAGTTTTTTTATAGAATATTAAAGCACTAACAAGTATAAAATGTATATATAATGTTTTTTACACAAAACACTCAGATAGATGACTATTGAGTATGAGTAAATAAAATCAACTCATTAAGTCGGAATATTTTAGACAATCGGTTTTTTTCGGGCTTAGAACTAGAATTTAGGGGTGAATGACTTCCTTCTAACCGCACAAAATTTCTCACTGCATGCTTTTATCACATAGTAGAGAGATGTAGATATTAAGTTATGCATGTATTAAAGTATGGTTCATTTAATTATAAAGGTAATCTCTTGAATCACATTATATCAAATTAATGAAAAGGAATTAGTGTGGGAGATCGGGTAATTGAGTAACATGTTTTTGATATTGAGTTTTTTGAGATTTTTGTTGCTATTTTTAAAACCATTAAGTTATAATACGCCGTAAAAATACTACTGCACTGGGGAGTAGGTATTAGGGTCATGCCAATAAAACTTGTTAAATCTTGAAAATATTTGCATTATAATAGCTTTTTCCTTACTTAATGAACTCGTGATGTCCTATTTTAACAATCATACGTAGTTATTTAATATTATTAGATAAACTTATAGATTTGAATAGTATAAGTTTTAATAGGTACCAAATTAAGAAATTCGATATAAAATTTCAAAACTTTAATGTAAGTTGCGAAACAGTGTAGTTGCTTATATACTATAACCATACTTGCATTTCTTATTATTTCGGTGTCGTAATTTACCATTAACTAGAAAGAGCAACCCTCATATCTAAATCAATGTTTCTCAAACTTTTTGCTTCGCTCCCCTTCTGGGGTTAAAATAATTTTGTGCCCCGTCATGTCTTTTATGTTAAAGGAAACATAATTTATAATGTAGCAATAAAAATCTTTATTAAACGCTGCAAACGCTCCACACAAAAATAAACACATTATAAAAACATTTTATAACACTTTTTTGCCCTCGTATTAACAACTTTAATTGTGTTGATAAGTAGAACACTTAAACATCTTATAGTGTTGTGTTGTGATAGTGTTTGGAATATGCTTGAAAAGTGTTATAAAAGTTTTCTATCCAGAAATGTATTCTAAAAATTTGGGTCAGAAACACTATAAGAACACATTTTCTGCCCCCTTAAGCAACACTTTTACAACACTACCTTTTACTCACACAACATAATGGTAACATAATTACAATACATTCGCAATACAATCAAAAATATTTCGATAAGAAGTATTCTTTACTGTCTTTCCTTAGAGTTGTTAAAGTGTTTCTTCCCTTTGCAGTATTATTTTGAATTTTGTGCTAAAAACCTCAGGGGTTTTTTTGCATAATATGCAGAAATACATCTTAAATTTATCACATTATGTAAAGAGCATAGAAGACATTTTTAAACTTGGTTTGATTTATAGAGCATATTTATTTTTGAAACGATAAAGAAAAAACAATCGTTGTTCACTAACAACTTAAAAAATAGTATGATTCCACATCAAAATCCTTTTAAAGTAGATAATGAAACCCCAAAGATTGCTCTTGGGATACATACTTATTCCAACAACTTAAGATGCATGTACTTCGCTCACAAATAAACTTATTGTTATTTTTGTTAAAATATTCTTGCGCTAGTATTTACGGGGCAGAAAGTTTGGGTTTCAGAGAAGTCTTAATTTCTTTTGATGACCCCATAAAAATAGTTTTTTATGATTTCAAACATTTGCTTGAAACAAAAAAATGAAAGATAATTCTAGTTATGATAGGGAAAATTTAATGATTAAATTATTTTCATTACAAAAGAAATTATTTTTTAAAAATTGTCGTTTTACAGGCAAATCGTGAAAAACATTTGCAACGCTAAGTAAACACAAAAAATTAACACTTCTAATTAAAAACATTTTGATTGTATTTTGAATGTGTAAGGATTTTATTGTATTTGAAAAATGTGATATACTGTAAAAGCGCTCATAGAGAAAGAAAAAGTGTTTTTATATGGTTTCGATTTAAATTTAAGAACAAATTTCTACCAATTTTCAAACATATTCAGAACACTACCCAATAAGGTGAAAAAGGGTTTTACCTAAGAACACAACTAAATAGGTAGTTGTTAATTTAAAGACAAGTGTTTTTAAAAGTGTTTATTTTTGTGTGGAGCGTTTGCAATGTGTGTTCTTATTGGGTTTCTATCAAAATTCCTAACTTATTCATATTCTAAACATATTTTACAATTATAAATATTGAACACATTCTGGATAGCAACACTTTTTAAGCACATTCAGAACACTATCAACAGAATAATTGTTTAAGTCAGCTAACAACACAACTAAAATTATGTTTATTTCTGTACAAAAAAGTGTTATTTTTGTATTTGTATTTTTGTGAGAGAGCATTTGCAGTGTATTAAATTTTTAACATTGAAACAAACAATGAAAACAACTAGGCTTACCTATAACATAATTTGCAACAATTTTTACCACATATTTCTAGATATAATTTTTGAACACTTTTCAAACATATTCAGAACACTATCACAACACTACAAAGTGTTTAAATTTTTGTACGTAACAACACAACTAAAGTTTCGTTAATTCGAGGACAGAAAATGTTATTTAATGTTGGGAGCGTTTGCAATGTTTCTTTGGTGATCCCTCACATGTTCCAGTAAGGGTAACCCCCACACTATGAAACTCCCTGCTCTAATTATAACCCCGGTACCTCGTAAACCAAGACACGAAGTACAGAATCATAGTCTCATATCGGCAACTCCGGGCCGTAAACCAAGAAGCTCCGAAGCAAAACCGAGCCCACAGCAAGCCAAACACATTCCTAAAAAACCCTCTCCTCTCTCTCCTTCGCGTTTCATTTTTTTCCGAGTTGAAGGCTGACAATAATTGAAGAGGAAGTGATCACTTGATCTCTTGTCACGCAAGCCACTGGTTGGGATGACAGGATCAAGCGCATGCTGATTCGAGGCTGCATTTCGCCGCTCGGTATGTGTGTCTCACGAGAACTGTTTGGATTTGTAGTGGTCCGAAGTTATAGAGTTTGAGACAAGCAGGAAGTACTCTGCTGCAAACGCTCCACACAAAATAAGTACATATAGAACACATTTAATAACCCTTTTTAGTCCTCAAATTAACAACACTTTACACTCTTAAAACTAGTCTCAAAAATGAGTAAAAATTACTCAAATCTGAGTATGTCACACCACTCAAACAAGCTCCGATCCAAATTTACTCAAATTTGAAAGCATGCATGTATTCATTTTTGAGAATGTGCAGATACTAAAAAATAATGCATCATGTACTCATTTTTTAATCCGTCCATTACATTCTTATACAGAGGGTGCAATGTGTTACAGTTATGATGACTATATAGCCACGTTTCTATGACGTGGAAAGTAGACCAGTAAGTTGAATGTGACGTCACAACGTTTCGTAAAACGTTATCACACCGACTTAGGGCCAGATGCAACTCCGTTTTACGACGATTTGGTTGACGGTTGAAGCTGGTCGAATCCTACTTCCAAACAACTCAACTACCATTTTCTTTAGTCATTTGCCCAGCTTGCCGCTGATTGGTTGAAATAAATAAATGGAGCTACGTCATCGGGCATTTCAACCAATCAGAGGAAAACGGCAGCGGATGAAACGGCCGACGCCTGCTCCTGACCTGACGGTACCGTTGTACGGTGGATGACGGTGAAATACGGTTCCTTAGAACGTAACGAAACGGAGTTGCATCCGGCCCTTAATGTTACTCTTGATAAACTTCAAATATTTTAATTTTCAAATATAAACTAAAAATAAGCATAATTTGAGTGGTGACTGTTAAATTTTTTGAAACTGAGTATGTATGGTGTTTCAAAATTGAAAGCATTGGGTGATCATATTTGAGACAAAAAGTTTCATACTAAAAATGAGAACATCGATTTACTCAAATTTGAAACTGTCATTTCTCTCAGTGTTGTTGTGTTGTTAGGTAGAAATCATAACAACAGGTCTTCGGTAACAAGTTTCACCAAGTTTTCGGTGCTTTCACTAGTGAAAATACCAAAACTTGGTGAAACCTGTTACAGAACCTAGGTTGCAGCTGAATTTGAACCAGTTTGCGGTGAAAGTTGAACTGTTTTTTAGCAGTGTATTTCGGCCACAAATTAGCAACACTTTTGTTGTGTTGTCAGGCAGACCACTTTAACACCTTATTATGCTGTTATATTGTTTTGAATATGCTTGAATAGTGTTAGAAATGTGTTCCCCAAATAGTGCTGTGAAATGTGTTTACAATCTGAAAATATTCTTAAATTTTTATCGAAACACTATAGAACACATTTTTCATCTCTGAAAAGTTTTAGTAACACATTCAAAAAATCGCAACGCAATCATAATACAATCGTAATACAATCAAAATTATTTTTTTAAAGGTGTTTATTATTGTGTTTACTAAGCGTGTAAAAATGGTTTTATGAATTTGTAGTGTAGTATTTCCTTTGAACGTAAATATTTTTTTACGGAACTTGTACAGAGGTTGCCTTAATTTCATGTATTCTCTATAGGAGCAACCCAGACGCCCGTTGCAAAAAAAAAACTTTATTAAACTTTATTCTCTCAAAACTGAGTTCGTTGGCTTACGCCATTGTCATACCGAGCAGCTCAATTGTTGGTTTGGTACTGAAAATTCAGTTTGGTGAACTTCAGTCTCTTTCATTCTTATCTTCTCTGCTCATATAACTCACCTTTACGGAAGCAGATGTTAAAAATCCTTCGAGAGTAAATGTTTAAGTTTGGTTTAGGAGTGGTTAGAAAGCATGGAATTTTCTCTCTTGTGCAGGGTAAGAAATACTTGTAAAAATTAATTGTACACCGTAAGCGCGCAAAAAACATTTAAGAACACTTTCTTGCGCTCAAATTAACATTTAAGTTTGTGATGTTGGCTAGAACACTTAACAACTTTTGTCGCAGTGTTTAAATAACGGTTGATATCCATAAATGTTATTCAATAACTTTGCTTTAACAAAAGTATTTTATAGTAAGAATTAGTTTCATCTTAAAACAAAATTAAAAGAGGGTTAAATACAAATGTGGGATAATTCCCATCGCATTTCTTTGGGTTATAAGTAAGATATGTAAGAACTATACAGAAACCTCTTGAAAACGCTCTCAGAGGAATACTACAAAAAAGAGTGAAATAATATTGAAGAATTGTAATGAAGATTGACTTCTCATTGCGTAGCAAAGCAATACACTATAAACTCTTATGTTAATATACTCCTTTTCATAAAAAATGCAACACCAAGAAATAATTGTCCGATCAACTTGAAATTTTCAGGGTATGTTTATTATGGTTTGCTTATCAAATGATAATAAATTCAGAGCTACAGCGCATGCGCGAGCTGAACAGTGTCTTCTCAACCACTGATTTAGTCGTATATATGAGGGGCTGTAACGGGATGTTAAGGAGTCGTAAGAAGATTGTCTGCCGTTGATTATCTTGTCATTAGATGTCATTATACCCCTTAGACCATAAAGGATGTCATACGAACATGTAACTGAGTTTAAAAGAGGATTAATGTGAGGCCTCCAGGAAGGGTGTTTTCACACTATTTTACCGCTGCTCAGATGAAGGGAAACAGGACAATAGTGATATGGGTTTGAGAACAGAGGTCCAAAGATGGTAAGGCGAGTTGAAAATTGGGGTCTGGACCCCTCATAGTCACGTCAGCACGGGATGAAAGAGACTTCATTCGCATGGCAGTGCCGGATCACTGAGTGACTTTTCGACTTGTTTCAAATTGTTA
Source organism: Tetragnatha versicolor (assembly GCA_024610705.1). NCBI lineage: Eukaryota > Metazoa > Arthropoda > Arachnida > Araneae > Tetragnathidae > Tetragnatha > Tetragnatha versicolor. The sequence goes on along the minus strand of JANDEH010000010.1, from coordinate 47,697,457 downwards.
AAATACTGCTACAGGTCTATCATTGTCTGCTCCATCAGTTAATCGGTCGTCATTGTAGCAAAATTCACCAAATATCGTTTTCTTTACAGCGCTCCATTGATGGAATTCCATCGGTGCATAAAGCTACCATGGGATCCAGAAAAAAATAGCTTCGCATGATTACTGATAACAAATGGTCCTTTTAAACAAATCCCCCTTCAATTTTGGTTAACATGACACCTAAATTGGGTTTAGACGCTATGCCGAAAATCGCCATTTTTAGAGTGTTTTATCTTGAGTCTGTGGTGAAGAAGTTAAGTGTTTTGACCTGGAGCACTATTGGGTACCATGGGCAACCTCATTAGATAAAAAATGAGGGCAATCTCATTTCTTAAAAAAATTCAAAAAATTTTTGGAGCCAAAAGTTATACCCTACCTTTAAAGCGATCCTGAAGCTGTAATTCATCAGAATAAATCCCGTACACATGTTTTTTGGAATGTTCCAAACTTCCATTACATCCAATAAAAACAGTATATTTCTCGACAAACTTCTTCATCCAAAATTTCACCTATGGAGCTTGACTAAAATTTCGTTGGTTTGTCCTCCTACTCAAAATGCATGTTATGTTGCCGATATTGGCAAACTTTGGGTTTGGGATGAATCTTTGATGAAAATCCCCTCCTCAGTCAAAATTTCAGTCTGTTTGATTCGATGACCTGTCGCTCTCATTGCAGCGCGTATGGAAGACATTAAACACCGATTTTCGATATTTAATTTTATTCCTTTGTTCTGAAAATTTTATCATTAATTAATTAATGAAAATTTTATCATTAATTAAGAAAAATATAAAAGAGAAGCGAGGATGAAGAGATGGAGAAGAGGAAAGTTAGGAAGAAAAGGAACTAAATTTTTAGAGAGAGGGGAGATGAAGAAGGGGATATACTTTCACAACTTTGGTGCATTCTCGTTCACCCTGATACAAATCAAAAGGTTACAGATGATTCCAAACTCCCCAACAATTTTGTCGAGGAAGGATTTAAAACTCCAATTGAACTCAAAGAATTCGCGGAGTCGTTCCCTTCGGTGACCACGAATCCCCTCCCGATGCATGACAATCAGCTGGTCACAAAACGGATCCTGAGTGACAGTTTTGTCGAAAGTACACCCCCCGGGAGTCCCCGGACACACAGCCTCGCTCTCATAAATCAAAAGCGTGTCAGCCGAGACGTTGTTTCATTAGAGGCTGCGTTTGACGCCGAAGAAGAATCTTCGTTTTGTGAGGGAGGAGGATGAAACCCGCGATTCCTCTCATCCATGCGGATGACTAGTTATTTAATTACGCTCTGTGAGGGGCATTTTATCAATGGGATTAATTAATGGGTATTTCTTGCGGATTAGAGGTGTCAGCTGGTTGTTGATTTGAAGCCGACATTGTCGTTTCATCCTTTACTCATTTTTTGTTCTAGGTTGATGTTTCTTTTTTAAAATACTTGGTTCTTAATCTTATGGTTTATAAAGGGTTGGACGTCGCTTTTTTGTTAATATGCATTCTTAGCATTCTAAGTAAAGAATTGGGACATTATATTTCGCCTGATTGTTTAAAATGAAGCTCTTATCGTTTTGCGGCTATATGATTGCTTTCTTTTTGGGGGGGTTTTAGAGGCTTTATACTTTAAAAATTGAACTTAATCTTGGTATACATCATGAAAAAATTTTATAACTAATATTGTTTCCCTTTCAGGTTAAATTTGAATTATTTTCTCTTAATCTCATAAGGTGGAAGGATTGTTGGCAAAAAGCAAATTACTTTGAAAATTTTATTTATTGCCCTCTTTTATCCAGCAATATTGTATCCTAAATATTTTTTGTTGCCAAAAATTATTCTGTATAATACGGAATTATTATTTTTTTTGATCGCTGATCTCTAAATTTGCTCGTATGAGCATTAATTGTTTAAGCAAGATCACACATATGTTTGTACTTTTTCCTACCCTTTTTAAACAAGGTTTTCTTAGAAATTGGGCTTTGAATAATTTTATTCTTTTGCGTTTAGTTCATAGAAAGGTCGGACTTATAATATTTTATGCAAAAAAAAAGATTATACAGGGTGTTTCAGATAAGTGTTTGATAACTTTTAGGAGGGGTAGGACACACCTAGACGACTCAGAATCACCTAGGAATGGGGGGGTGGAAATGCACCCCTAACGAGCCCGAGGTTTTTATAAGCCGGCATGGGAAGTTGTAAAATTCTCTGTGGAAATTGACACAGAACGTTTAAGATCGAATTAAAACCATCGATTCAGGTATTTATTCCATAAAACAACTTAAATAGCTGAAATTTCAGCTCCTAAATTGGTTTTTATGTATCAAATGCTGGAATCGAACGATTTTGCTGGTTTTAATCCAATTTTAAAAGGTTACGTGTCAATTTCCACTGCGGATTATACAAAATCTCCCATGCCGGCTTTTAAAACTCCCTAGGTCTCTAGGAGTGCATTTCCGATCCCCTTTTCCGAGGTGATTCTCTGAGTCGTGTTGGTGTACTCTACCCCTCCTAGAAGTTATGAAACACTTATCTAAAACACCTTGTATTTAATATACGAATAGAAGTAAATTTATAATTAATACTCCTTTACGTAGTAATATAATTTAATTTACTACATTTTATAAGGTAATGGACTTACTTAAATATGATACAAGCGGTTCATTTATTTACATAAACATTTGGTCATGATGCATTTTCATTTTGATTATCTGATTACCTCCTTTGGTATGACAAGGTAGTATCTTTTACGGAGAAAGAACCTTGTCAAACTTACGAAACTAGTTGTTTATGTGCTGAGAACCATAGTAACATGTGCCTTTTTTGTGTTGCAGAGAACAACGAGAACGGGATGCCTCGTCGGCTGAGGACAGCCTACACAAACACGCAGCTCCTGGAACTGGAGAAGGAATTCCACTTCAACAAATACCTGTGTCGGCCGAGGCGCATCGAGATCGCGGCTTCCTTGGACCTGACGGAGAGGCAGGTCAAGGTGTGGTTCCAGAACCGGCGCATGAAGTACAAGCGGCAGAGCCTCATGTCCAAAAACGGCGACGACAAGGGGGAAGGCGAGGGCGGAGAGACGCCCACCTCCTCGTCCACGCCTACGGGGGGCGGCTCCACTGAGGCCGACACCACCAAGACCGACTCGGCCGACGACCGCTCGGCCACCGAGACCTCGTCATCCGTGGGCAGCCCGCGGCCCAAGAAGCCGCGGGAGGCGTCGGCCGAGCGCTCGCCGCCGCCGCCCGACGCACTCTCCCCCGCCTCCGAGCGGCTGCTGGGGCTGGACGACTTCCCGTCGCCACAGCCGCCGGCCAAGGGCTCGCCCGCCGCCAAGTCGCCGGAGCCACCGGCCACGCCGCCCGCCGAGGCGGCCGACGGCAAGCGCCGCGGGCCCCCGCCCCGCAAGCCGCCATGTCCCGTGGACGCGCCCTTCTGCAGCTCGCCGTGCGCCATCAGCAGCCCGGCCGCCGCCTACCAGCACTGCGCGGCCGCCTACCAGGGCGGCCGGACGCGGCCCTACCCCACCTACTCCGCGGATCCCAGCGCGATGATGGGCTACCAGGGCGGCCGCGGCAACTACTGCTACCGCACGCCGCCTTCCACCCCTAGCCAGACCTACCAGTCGCCGCAGCGCATGGACAACGACTGGATCACGCAGCAGAGCACGTACGGCGCTCAAGTGCAATACTACCCCAACGAGCGGCCGTGCCCGACGCAGCACATACCTCAAACCACTCACCAAACCTCTCAGATGCCGCGCAGCACGAACCACAACACTCCCGCCCCCAGGTCTCCCTTCCCCTACCCTGGCGTAGACCCCATCCCCTCCCAGACACCCACCCACGATACCCACTCCTACATGCCTGACTACAGGGGCGACATAAACCCTTCATACAACTTCAACAACAACCGCAACTACAACAACCTCCACACCAACAACGGGTATGAATCGAGTGTCAGCTCGACAACCGAACAGTATGTACCCAACAGCATCAACCCAGACGGCTCCGTATCGTACTGTTATCCCCACCACAACAACGCGAACAGTGGGTACAGGTCCGATTCCTTCGACGAGAGCGGATCGCAACAGACAATATATTACGACCTGAGCAACAGCACAGGGAACAACAATAGGGTGCCGGACTACAGTGCCACGGCGCCCAAGCAGAATTTCCCTCAGACCAGCAGTTTGTACGAAGTCAGTCACACTGTTGGAGACACTGCCAACATTCCTACGTACAACCAGTCCGCAGAAAACTACAGGGGGCAGTGCTCCACGGATGGGGATCTAGCTTTCAATTACTACGATTCTTCAGATAGTTACTCATCCAACAACAACAATGCAGGTGCAAATAACAATTCTTGCGGAACAACCGACTTCAACTTTCTTACGTTAGCTAGTGAATTTTCGTCCCCTGAGTACTACCAGCTAAGCTGACTTCACTAATACAACTCCTCTGTAGATGGTGAGTTACTGCAAAGGACTGGAAACTTTTCTACAGTACTGGAAAGCAACTTACTAAACGGACTTCTACATGAGAAAATGCCTCTAGCAATAAAACTGGAGTTGCTCACTATTGCAAAAATTATCATACAGAATGTGATTCAGAAATATTGAGACTTCAAACAAATCATACTAGAATTATTGGTTTAGAATATGTATTATCATTCGAACCAATCCGTTGTTTCAATCATAACAGTTTTCAAGCATAGATTTTGCCACCCTACTCATCATTCAATTTAAAGTTATTTGATACTTTTAAACATATTAGCCTTTTTTCTTTTAGAGGAAATAAATACGGCAGTCTATGACAGTTCCTAAGGTATTTGCTTCAAAAATACCTCAAAAGGTTGTGAGAAAATGTTTCCAGGAATTCAATATGTGCAATACATAGACCCCTCAATTTCTAATCAAATGTAAATGCATATTTTCCAAATTTAAATTTCATACGAAAGATATAAAATTTTTTTTTAAACTACAAAAAAATCCTTAAAATTACAATTTTGTTTTGTAATTTCTCATATTAGTTGGTATAGCAAGCTGCCGCAGTAAATATTAGATTGTTTTCAATTAAATTATTTTTGTTAAATGAAAATGTAATTGATTTTATAATTTTATTTTGTTCAATTATTTTAAAAATTATTATATAACAAAAATTGGTTCAAGTGCAATATTTATATTTTTAATAAGTAAAAATTGCAATAATCTTGTTTTTGAATGGTGTTAACCTTTTACAAATCGACACTGGTTTCATGACGCAAATTCTATTTGTTTTTATTTTATAAGTTTAAAACTTTTTTAATCAGTGCAATGACATACAGTTTCTGAAGCTATGCTTGTGTAGATAGTGTGTGTAACTGTATAGATCTATTATTTGATCTGTGTTAATTTGTAAGAATTTAAATATAATACACACATCACATATGGATATAATACTTGTAAACACGTTGGCATCATTCGTGGTTCACCATCAGGAACTTTGTATTTGAATAATTTGTTTTATTTCCAGAAAAGATATACATATTCACCTAAAAACTGGTTTTGAAAAACTTATGAACAAATTTTTAAGCTGACTAACAGTAGGTTAAAAGCATATAGAATCTTGAGTATGCAAACTCCTTTTGCTGAATGGTCCATAGGAAATATACCTCATAGAAAAAATACCTCAAGTATAGAGATACGTTTTAAGTATAAAATGCTAAAGAAAAAATGCACTTCTTGGCACAGTACTTTTTTAAAATAAAATTTAAACGCATGAATTCTCTATGTGTTTGTGCATAAATGGTGGATGCACTATGTCAAAACTGAAACGGTCAAAACCGTTTTAAAAAGCTTTAAGTGTTTTGTGTCAAACAAGTTGTTCAATATGTTTTTACGTTAAAAAATTCCTAAAACCAACATGTTTTCTGATATGTAACTAAAACTAAAAGTTTATTGCTAACTGAAAATTTGTGCATACAAAAATTAGTCATTAACTGGAATGGAGCAGTTGTAAGTATACTATTATTTTCTCTGAATTTTGGAGACTATGGACCCATCCCAAGAGTGATTTTATATCCTGGTGAACAGATAGGTATACTTATTTTTATTTTGTAGCCTTTTAGTCAATGTCTGAGATTAACTTTAATCAGAGATACTCTCGTGTATATCTGTCCCTGGTAAAAGGTAATCTGCATGTTTTGTAGCTGCTTAAGTCTACGTGTGATAGAGTTGAACAATTACTTTCGTCGTTTATTTCTCTTTTCTGTGAATAAACTATGTAAAAATGCATCACAAAAAATTCTGTTCATCAGAAATTGTTTGTAGTCTAATGGAAATATGTAGCAATGACATTTATTAAAGACTTATGTGTCAATAAACAGACTTGTTTCCCTTATCTGAATTAGACGCTATTGAAATAACATAAAAGTAATTACGTTTTACTTATTTTCTTGTGCAAGAAGTCTATCCGGGATACACTAAGTCTGCTTGACCACGGCTAGACTGGCTAAGCTTGACCGTGAACTAAAGGTTAAACGCTGTAACAGAGTTAAAGATCAGCTACTACTCTCATACAGTGTTGTGTATTAGTTATTATTTAATTGAAAAAGGAAGAAATTTAGACAATTTATTCAATTTTTTCATGAAATCCGAAAATAAAGTGAGACATGGAAAACTGCAATAAAGATATATTTTTAAAAAATGAAATATATAGTTCTAGGTTTCACAATTAGGGATTATCTAAATTCAATAGATTTGTAAACAAAGTAAGTACTTTTTACTTGTTTTCTATTTCAGCAGCCTCTGTTCTCTGATTGGCGAAATCTTCATAAAAGAGTAACTGAAGGTATGTTAAAAATGTTAGGTACCATGTAAGTGAAACATCTTTATATCTTTTATGAAAACTACATTTATTATTCCAACAAGCGACACTTCAATTTTCTGACTTAAAATCCATAAGTTATAATTGATAATACCTTTTTTAATCGTGTTTTAAATTTTAAAAGAATAGTTTTGAACATTTAAAATAAAACTTCTAATAACTTGCTTCAATCAAAAATGCAGCTATTTTATTATAAAAATCAGTGGAAATAGCCACAATATTTAATTATAGAATGTATAAGCATTGTGTTTTCTTAAGCACTCTTATCTTTAATGTTGTTAGGCAAGAAATCAATTTCGACTCCTTTAAATACAGTTAAGTTGGTATTGTCAATTTCTTTTCAAATTTAATAGTTTTGTTCTTATTATACCTTAAACTTTACACGATTACAACAGAAAACTAATACGACAGCAATACTAAACTAATGAAATTGGTAAATTGTTCCCTGAAATCAGAAATATAATTGTTCTCTCATTAAAAATTCCTAAATACCATTAAATCTTTATCCTTAAGTTTATCCTCATATCCAGAACTGCCTTATCAAAGCCTCTCACCAGTGATTAAATTCATTCCCGTAATGTGTAACGCCATAATAAGCTTTCTAAAATGCAATGCATGAAGCACTGAGTTCTCTGAAATCAACTCATTAGAGGGGTTGGAATGGGCAAAATCCAAACGTTTTAATCACCTAGAACAGAATCGAAGGTGTTTCATCTCTGCAGCTGGATAACACATTAAAGAGTCCAACTGTTTCGGGCCTTCGACCACAAGTTTTGAGATCCTCCTTCGCAGTGTTTCAAAATCGCAACCTGGCCCTTTCTGAATTTCCCAAACACGCCATTTTGGGGGACCATCTCAATGGACGAATCTGATTCTTTTAGTGCTCATTAGTGCCTAAAGATACATAACAATGAGTGATTGAGTTGTTAAGAATTACAGTGGCTTAAGTCCAGTGAACTTAGTTTTGTTCAATTTAAGGTTCTCTCTAACGGCACCTGTGTTGTCATATAGAAAAGGATTGTTGGGGCTGTTCTTATACCATTATTATTAAACTTTTAACTGAACAAATACAACTCAAATAAGAGATATAAAAAAGAAACAATAACTCATTCGTTGCTCAAATTTCAAAATTTTGGATAGGTAAGTCTTTTTAAGCAGTTAAATTGTTGACAGCATTTGTAACTCATGAATTCAAAGAATTCCGTTCTTATTTTATTTTAAATGCATATAATTAATTGGAAGAGTTTAAAAAGTCAGTTCAAAAAAGGTAAGTGCTGCTATTTAGCTAATGGTTAAAATGCTATTTGAGAAATAAATGTTTAAATTTCTTATTAATCCATATAAAAAACAGAACAACCAAACACGCAATCATTACAAAGTTTCTTAAAAGACAATTTTTCCATTATGAAACCAAAACATAGCTAGTCCCTCTACATAAATAAAATATTGCCCTACTTTAAAAGTTTTATTTAAATATTTTAATTCCTACTAAGAATCGAGTCTTGATATTGGTCCTATTTCTTTTTAATATCTTTAAGAGATAAAATTAAGTAAGTTTCATTTCTATGACCTTATAAACAAACAAATTTTTATTTCATAGTTTTTTAGTTTAATGTCTTAAAAGAAGCTACTCTAAAAATTAAAAAAAAATTGAAATTAGAGAAATGTTTTTCGTGTTATTTTAAAATGTGATTTAATCGATTACTGTAGATATATTAAGCCTATCTTTAAGTTCTTAAAGTTTACTTAAAAGTTTAAGTAAACTCTCTCAGTACGTTTGGAACATGCATAAGAACTTTTCGGAACTACAGTAACTTAATTCCAAAATTATTAAATTTGAGATAAGAATGTAGGTACTTGGTTTTCTTTTTATATACTTTGCATGGGGTGGGGTAACAGCATAATTTAAAAGTGCAATGATTTTGATTATTCTATAAGAAACTTCTTTGAAAACAAAAATATCTTCTCCATTGAAACCGACGTAATTTTAGGAAACCTTCAATTATAATGTTAAGTGGACTTATGCATGTCAGTGTCATTCTGAGCAGCTCGTTGAGCCTTATTTGTATCTTATGACAAATTAGTAAGCTCAATAAGCGGCAAGAGAGACCCACAACTGGTTTGCTTAAAGATAATAGACTTACAGCTATATTCACCGCTAACCTGACCGGTGGTTAACTGGTAGTCAAACTTCTTATTGGCTGTTATAAATTGAAGACTAGTTTTTCTACCAATTAGGAGTTTGACTGGCGGTTAACCGGTCAGGTTACCGGTGAATGCGCCCTTTAGTCCACTTCAAAACACTAACTCCCGTACTCCCGTCTCAACTTATAATTACTTTACAACCAAAAAATAAAGCATTTTTAGAAAAAAACTAGTATTTAAAAAGTTTTTGGAAGAAGAAGGTTAAGCGGCTCTTAAAAAACAAGCAAATATCTCTAACAATCAAACTCAGCTAAACTAAGTCGATAGACAAAAGCGAACTGGATAATAGACTAAGAATACAACCTGGATCTTAAGCGGCTCACTTAGCGGACGGCCCCCACCCAATCTCTGTCGATGGTATAGAATAAGCAGAAAGGAAATGCAAAGGCCAGGCTGATGAGTCAGTCCCGAATAAGAAGTGGCATTTAAAGGAAAACGCCAGATGAAAATTAACCCGCCCTTCCGCGACGCGAACGGGGAGGACCCAGTCGCTATGTCCCTCAGCGAAGTCTTCAATCACTTCGCTGGGTCCTAACCCTTCCCCTCGGATCAGGACATGCAATGTGGCCATAAGGACATCCGAGTCCGACAGCACAAAATCATTAGCAGCCAGTTCGGAGATGAAGGAAAAATGGGAGAACTTTGCATTAGGTTGATGATGGAGATAGACCTAGGAGTGGCTGCAAAGGAGGAGGGGTCCGGGCTCATTCATTATGATATATTTACGAGGGTCGTGTGGCTCTTATTAATTGCCGCGCACTACATAAAAATGTCCTTTACACTCCATTTGTACGGACGGATACATTGGGAGTCATCAAAGAAGATTAATTCTTGAAGTTTCGGATTGGTGCTGGATTGGCCCTAGAGGACTCGCTTCTAACGCGTTTGAAGGGGGATAGGGAAAGAGAAGTTTATTTCGACAATTTTGTACGAGTGAGAGATGTTGATTGGATTTGCTAGCTTTCTATTTAACTTAAAAATTTGTTAGCGTTCAATAATAAACTTTTAAATTTACAAGACGTCTATTAAATTTTAAAATTGTAATGTTGAGTTGTAAGAATGTTTAGTTGAGAGAGAACGTAAGTAATTGACTAAATTAATTTAAAATAAGTTATTTGATATGAAGCATAATTTTTTTCAAAAATTGATTCTCAGTGCATGTTCAGTTTATACAGTAAAGCACAATTTATACGTTTCTAGTTTATACGACGACTTTTTCATTTATACGTCCCGACGACGAATATCGACGACAAATATATACGCCAAGTCCCAATTCATTCCTATTCATTTTAATGCAAAAGATCTTTGTTTATATGATGCGTAATATCGGTTATACGTTGTTTCCCACTGTCTTATGATGGATTTTTCCAAAAAAGTGTAATAAATTGAAGATTTGATATTCATATGCAATGCAATGTATTCGGATGTAGTGTTTGGGATGTGCAATATAATACTCGATATATGAAAAATGAAATGAATATTTAGGATAAACTATAAATTTCGTTTCAGTTTTATGTTAAATGTTTTAATATTTTAAAATTTAATTATTATTTTCAGTTTAAAAACTGTTTTGAAGTAATTTTTCCTTTAGGCAAAACCTCAAATTTATTGTATTTACGTAAATCTGCATTGGGATCATTATCATTAGAAACCTAATAAGATGTTTTCAATTATACGTCTTTTCATTTATACGTCGTTTTACGTCGGTCCCTTGAAAGACTATAAACGGTGCTTTACTGTATTACATAGACTAAGATTTTTATTAAAATGTATCCATTCTTATGAAAAATATTTATCAATTTGTTTGAAGCTTTTAATAAGTTGAAAGTTTTTAAGAGCTTTGAAAGCTAATATTTTTACCTCTATAAAGTAAGGTTAAAGTAAAAAAACGTTGTTAAAAACAATGCAAAGCAAAATATAAATGCTCTTTCTTTTACTCGATTAAATATTTGATCTATTTATTCTGAGATTATAAAATCATTACTACTAATTAAACGAATTAAGTTATCTATAAAAATGACTGACGAATAAAAAAATAACTTATTGAATGAAAGAGTTATTTTGTAAGTAAGGACTATATATCTATCTATCTTAATATCTTTAAAACAAAATATTATTTCATTGATAATTATTTAGGTTTACTTTCAAAAAATTAGACATTCGGCGTAAATAATTTCCTGCGGCTTAAAATAATAGTAAAAGTATACCAATCTTAAAATTGAAAAATGTTCTCCACAATGAATTAAAAGGTAAGTTATATACATTATTTAATATTAGTATTCTGAAGCCTTATTGTAGTCCCGCTGATTGTAAGTTAATTAATTTAGTGATATATTTTTTCCTTAAAAAAAGTGAGCATTATATATAAAAGGTTTTTAACGTTATAAAATTTTTATAATGCAAAAATAAAATACTTCTATGCAGCTTATAGTATCAGAACCTTTATATTTCAATTGTATGCATAAATTTTCCTTGTTAACATATTAACTGCTAATATTTTTTTTAAAGTCAACATCTTTACTTCCGTTAAAACAAATTAAAAAGGTACTGGAATTTTCAAATTTACAGAAAAACATTCAACACATTTATAATAAAAGAAATTATATTTATGTTTCAAAACATTTTAAATTCAAAATATTTTCTCTGTTTCAAAATAACAACTGAATTCACTTAGTTTTAAAATACTACGTGAAATTCTTGAGATATCTCCTGCTGAACTCAGGTATTTTAACAATAAATTTCTTAACAATTTTATACCACTATAAAATTCAATTTTATTCACACAAACCTAATTGAATCACTTCAACCTTCTTTACATGGTAAAGTATTTTCAATTAAGCATCAAGAGCTTTTCATTGCAAAATACATCGTGAATCTTTAATTCTGCTGCCACAAAACTTCTGTAAACTTACATAATTTGGCACAAAAATCACAATGAAATAAAATTAAGGACTAGGGTGGGTCATTTTCCTATGGAGAAAAAAAAATTTACAAATTCTATCGGGCACAGCAAGAAAAATGTGCCAAATGATCTCAAACTAACATGTGTGAAATATTTTTCCATTATAATAACTATTTTTGCCTCCGGATTGGCCTCAAATGGAACAAAAATATGTAATTTTTCATATTTTTAAAAAATTTTATAAATTAATTTTTTTGTCGATAATTATTTAAAGCTCACAAATAAGGGTACTAAAAATCAATTTTAATTATATTAGTCACATTTATGCATTTTTAATAAAAAAAACAACTTCCAAAGAGGCAATATAATGTATTAACATGGGGTAGAATAGGAGGATCTTTTTTGCCAACAAACAGTGGATTGTCAGTGGCAGATTTTATCAGATATATACATTCTCCCTAAATTATGGCCAGTGTTAACAATATTTTTTAATTTTAAAAGTAGAAATAGTTGGTATAAATGTCGTCATAAATGTCGCGCTTTCAAAATTCAGCGGACAGTTATTTTATTGGCTGGTCTTGGGAACCAAATGTGATCACATAAAATATGTTGAAACAAGTGTTTAATGGATAGTTTGTTTATAGGCAATAGCAATATCATGATGAGATTCGTCTCAGTAATGATTTACCTAATTTTTTATATAGCAATACACTAAAAACCAGGCGCATAAATTATACTTCTTTAAAGGGAGGATTGACTCAAAATAGCTTCTTAGCATTCACTTATGCGTCCATAAAAGTTTAAATATAGCAAATTTAAACGTCTAAAATAAACACAAGTAAGTTCTAAAAATTAACCTTTTACAGGCCAATGTTCCCAATTGGGAACATCATGTTTGAAAAATCATAAAAAATTAACTACTATTAGTCAACTGTTGAAAAATTTACCATGTAAAGTTGAAATATGACTTGATTTTTTATAATTCAAATGAAGTTGATATCTTTATAGGAAAAAATTACAAAAAATCTTAAAATCGGCCTTTTTTACGCTTTTTGATAGAGGTACACAAAACAATTCATTAAAAATCGAAATATTGTCCCAAGTTTCCAAAATTTGGTGAGGATATTGAAAAAGACTTATCTTAAAAAGATATTTTCAGTATTAATAATAAATATTAAAAACACGGTTGTAGTAACTTGCGAAACATGCATGTTCCCAATTGGGAACATTGGCCTGTCGCCGCTATACTAGGAATCCGAGTTTTTTGTGTACGGCGTTATACCATTGTAGCGATAGAGAGAAATGGTGTATTTCGGCAATTTCTTTTCAGAAAAGAATAACAAGGTTATATAATTATTAAAGGGGAATCCCTTTTCAAAGAGGAAGTAGCTGGTTTGAATGTTTTTTTTATTGAGTAATTGTGTTTTTATTTGAATCTAAGCTTTGAGAAATGATGGATGTGAATAAACCACTCCAAAGTTCCCAGTGATTTATTCTTGTACAAATAAAAAAAAGCTAATAGTAGATTCAGGAATCTCACAAGCTTAGTATTATTTATTACACATATGAAAAAAATTTAGAAAATATTTTTTCATAAAATGATTATTTTCTGGGGAATAAAAGTATAAGTAAAAGGTTTTAGATTTTTTTCAAAGTAATGAGAGTGAAATATTCGCTTAAATATATAAATATTACACTCAAAAATAAATTATTTCATCCTCTTCTCAAAGTTTTAATAATTATTTTTAGTACTAATTATTATAATCTATTTTTAAATCCTATTCATAAATGCATATTTTCAATATTTTGCCTGTGTGTAATAAAATAACTTGTTTTTTTAATTATAAGAAAATTAAAATTAATATTAATCTATCATATTTTAGTTGTTTTTTGATATCCACATTCTTAAATTGTATTTATAAGGCTATTGTATAAAATTTAGAAGCATAATGATATAAAATTTGGGTATCTTTCTGATGTGTAACATGAAATTACTATTAAAATTTTTAAAATTTATGAAATTTATACAAAATTACTGCTTGCATCGAAACATAAATCACATTTAAGGTTAAATTTGTAAGTTATTCCATATAATTTGGGTTTTTATTCGATAGATTTATCACTATAGCCTATTCGCTCTTCCCCGGGAGAAGTATAGTCGGAAGTGGCCAATGTTCCCAATTGGGAACATAGTGAAAATCGCATGTAAAAATTTTTTATCACCTTTATATTAACAAAATCTCTAAATTGAAGCATTAGAAGGCAAATTATGCAAAAATAATAATTAAAATATACCTGGATCTGAATTCGGCCTGTAAAAGGTTAATGTAGCTAATTTAAAAATTTTGAGGATAATAGTGAGCTTTGAGTTGAAAACGCTGATCTACTACGAAATTTGACTCTTAAAATATGTTTTTAATTAATTTTTTTAACATTAAGGACTCCTATGGGGACACTTGGGATGGACTATCCCTAATATGCCACTGAAATTTCAAAGAAAACTTCAACATTTAAATATTATCCAAATATCCTCCGATGGTTGAAATCGTATAACCCACAAAAGGTACCCACCTTCTGACATATCCATTTTTATTAAATTTAATGTTTTTACCATCCTACTCAACCGGGAATAAAGGTTTCGCACATTTTTATGATTCCAGAATGAAATCTTTGATTGCCAGTTCTAATCATTGAAATATTTCAAAATATGTTGTATTACAACTCAAGTATTTCAACTCCTTTTAATTATTTAATAGTCTTAAATGAGGATTTTTATACCCTTCTGCACGTTTACATTCATGACAGATTCGTCCAATCGAGGTAAAAGCTTGATTTTCGTTTGTCCATTTTTACATGAAATTACTATTATTAATAGAAACTTTGACGTCAATCTGGAGGCAAAAAGAGTTATCGTAATGGAATAATGTTTCACACATGTTAGTTTGAGACCATTTGGCACCTTTTTATCGCTGTTCCCCTGGGAAAATGTAAAAAAAATATTTTTGACCCACCCTATTAAGCACTTCTGTTTCGATTACATTGTTGCTTCACAGATATTTGAGTTTTTAAAGTTCATTGAATACTTATAGCATCAATTAGAAAAATATTTTGTGATTTTTAATAACATAGTTGATTTTATAATTTTGTTTTTAGTTTCATTTGTTTTAAAACACTAAAAAATATAGTCAAAGTTTCCTAAAATATATAAGAAATTTATCAAGTTAAATGTGATTAGTTAATTTATTTGCATTAGAAAATGTAGATAGTCCATGTCTACTATTCAGAGGAGAAATCCACAGGGTTCTTAAGGTTGTATATAAAAAGGCACATGAAGAAGGTGCAATAAATTGTATATATTATCGGTGAAAACTCTTCAGTTGAAAATTTTATTCATCAAAAGATCGAATTTGTATATACTCATCATTCATCGACAAGTCATCCAAAAATTTATGTATTTGTGTGAATTTGTAAAAAAAATAAAGTTTATGTTGAATCTGCATTTGGTTTCATTTTTTACGAAATAAACTAAGAATACACTATCTCTAAAACAGAAAAACTTTATAAATGTTTGAAACTGCTCAATTGGTCGCGAAAATAAAATAATCCCAAAAAAATGTTATCCTGATTGTCCTTTATAGGAAAAATATTTGGCTGATAAAAATTACAAGAAACACAAATATAACTTTTCTTCTTTTCATTTTGTTGCTTTCCCTTTGGAAAACATATTTTCGATACGATGATTAATTTTTAATAGAGGCAATAGTTATATCTTCATCGTAATCTTTAAAATCGTCATTTTACCTTAAAATCCACCATGTCACGGATTTTTCTTTTTTACGTTTTTGTATGGAAGAGAACATGATGAAAAAGTCTAAAGTCTGATCATATTTATAATTTCTTCATCAAAACTAAGGTAACGGGACCATTTTAAATTTTGACTAAAATCCACAAAATAACACCTCTGTGGACAAAGTTGTATATGCATTAGAGTGCCCAAAAAACTTTTTTTCAGGTAGAGTTCTGGGCACCCTCTACTTTTTTCGAACAGCTAATAGAAGCTCACAGCCAAAATTTAAACTCTGTATTCGAATTAGAAGTCGATGACCAAGAGGAGTGAATTTTCTAAAATTTATGAAAAATCGAATATTTTTATACAAAACAACTAACATTTGTTTTATTAATAAAATTCTTCAACTCCTCATGCTCCACATGGTATAACATGAGGCTTACAGATGTAAGTAGCTAAGTACAAATTACAATTTAAAAGAACAGAGCAAATTTAAAAGCCTAAACTATAAACAAAATTCCGCCGAGCGTTTACATTTTCAGAACACTTTACAAACAATGACAAAGCAGGTGGCCAAGAATACCCCAAATATATAAACTCTTTCTTCAATTTTTCTCTTTGTTCAGAATATAAACTATAATAAAATATAATATGTTCCACTGTTTCAATATCCTGACCACAGGAACAAAGATTACTACTTACTAAATTAAACCTGAATAAATAGCTATTGAAATTGCCATGACCTGTGAAAATTTAAGATAACTTAAAATCGGTGGAAAAACTTGTACACTTTAACCTTTGAAAAATAGATGGAAAAAAATTTTTAGCTAACATTTGTGTGACGTTTTTTGCATGTTTTAAAAGTCATATGGACACCCTCAAGCGAGTTTGTGACTTGCCTAAATTTCAAATATTTTTATTTTTTTATACATAATAAAATTTTATTTTCAACTTGAAATTTGGTAGTTATGTTCATTTTAAGAGTTAAAATGATTTTAATATTTTTTCAAAAAATGTTTCGAAACAATTTTTCATTAAATTTTATTTTTCACTTTTTTAAATTTTGAAAAAAACTTTTTGAAAATGAGGGTTATGATGCACATTAAATCAAAGACGAAAATTTTTCAAACAAAATGGGACTAATTTTAGGTTTTTAATTTGTATAGTTCTAGAGTTATTAGCTGTTTAAAAATAGCAGGAAAAACAACTTTACAAAAGTTCTTTGGATATTAGAAAATTACAACAACCAAAGTAAAGGTGATAAAAAACAAAACTTGGAACATTATATCTATAACGTTAGTAGTTTCTTATAAAAAATCATGAACAAAATGATGGTTTGATCTTTGGTTTTTTAGTTGTTTTGTATAAAAATCTTCGAATTTGGACTTTTCACTCCTCTTGGTCATCGCTTCCTAATTAAGGTACAGTACAGAGCCCAAACTTTGCCTGAATAGTTTTCTCTGTAGGTCTAAAAAATAAATTGAGGGGGTGCCGTGGGGCAATTTCATAACATTTTATTTTTTCCATAGAAAAGTGGGCCACCCTATGTCCCAGTCTGTAAAAATTTTGAAATTACGGCTGGAACAACATACGCCCCAGTTACTGAAAAACATCTTAAGCTCTTGTATTTAAACTATACGTTTGTACAATCAAAAAGTGGTTTAAAACTGGTGGATTTAAGTGTGATACATAATGTACAAAAGATTACATAAAAGGAACCTTTTTAACATAAAAGGAACACCCTAATATGTATGTATGTAACTTCAAAAGTAACTCTTTCATTTATCCGTTTATGATGTACATTTGGTCTCATTTCAGGAAATAAGGGATCAACTTTTAGAAAAGTGCATCAAAATATTTTTGGGGCATATTTTTACCTTTTTTATATTTTTAAACTTAACACCAGAACTTTCATCTTGTGCCATAAAAATTGAAAAAAAAAAACATCCAGAACTTTTAACTCTTTGATTTTATCGCAATGCTGCAACACGTATTTATACATAGCAAATATCGAAAAGGGGATTTTTGTTTTATACATTAAAAACGTTAAAAAGGAACTTTTTATCAAATTTTAAGGATTTTTAAAAAAAGTAGAACAAGAACCATTACTTTCAAGACTTGATTTTTTGGTTACAATATTGCAAATATAACTCTTAAACTTAAAAAAATTTCAAAAGG